>CAMTDV010000024.1:35013048-39813048 GCA_947069175.1 Scalesia atractyloides
ATGTCAGGGTCAGAAGATTTCAAGTAGGTGACTTGGTATTGAGGAAAGCATTCCAAAATACCATGAACCCTGCTGATGGAAAATTAGCACCGAAATGGGAAGGCCCCTATCTAATTGAAGTTGAGGCAGGAATGGGGGCATATCGTTTGTTAACTATGGATGGTGACCTTCTACCAAGAGGCTGGAATGTTGTCCACCTAAAGAAGTACTTTATGTAAGGATCAAGGATCCTCATAGGATATATGATCCTCACTTCGGTAACATTTTACTAATGCTTTCATTTGTATTTACCTCTTATTATTTATTATAAAGTAAGGATGTTGAATTTCCAACATCCAACCTTATCAAGCTTTAAGTTTTGCAGAAGTTATGACAAAGGATCAAGAGGTTGGCCACCTCTCCAAAGTTTTTGGGCTTGTCCCCAGCTAAGGTATCTATTACCCCTACGGGTCTTTACCATTCACACGAATTGGGTTCCGACACCCTCGCCAGTTGCGCACGTTATCCAAGTATAGTTCGAGGCAATGGGACCAGTACCCGCTTTAGGGGCTGACATTTCATTGTTGTTGGCTATATGTAGGATCCTAAGTATAATGGTAGACGTACCATACATCCGTTCCTAATATTTCTAACATTTTCACGTTAGCTACGGTTTTGGCATTTTCATGTCACTTACGATCGGTTAGTCGCCAGTTTGGGCCATACACAAGAATCCTAAGGTTTTGGCATTTTCATGTCACTTACATTGGGCTTGTCCCCAGTTTATTTGGGCTTGTCCCTAGTTTATTTGGGCTTGTCCCCAGTTCATTTGGGCTTGTCCCCAGTTTGTTGGACTTGCCCCCAGTAACTAATGATTCTTTCATTTGATGTTTGGCTTAGTCCCAAGTTAAATACTACTACAGGTTTACGAAGTTTAACAGCTAAGGATCCTGAATCCTAAAGTCCTATCGATTGTTATGCTTTGGTTGACACAACTGTAAGTGTTAAGGATATAGAATCCTAACTTGGATTCACTGGTACGATCCTTCATTTTCCTTTGTTTTATTTTTGGTTTATTTATGTTACCCTTCAACCTTTGACAACAGGGTGTGTGATCCTTGATCATATGATGCAAAGTCTTTAAGATAGAACTTGTTTTGACACATATTAGGTGTTCTTTTTAACAACTTATAAATTCCAAAATCATATAGGGAATTGACCAATAAGTATAGATGCAACGACATTCAAAACGTAGAATAAGTAGGTGACACCAAAGATAGCCAAAAGATTAAAGTTTTATTTATTTAAAACCCTTTAAGAGGTTGTTAAAATTGCCTACCCAAGCTTCTACCAGCAAAACGTGGCCCGTCCACTTGGGTTAGCAAAGGGTGTCCGTACTAACGGGTCATACGTTGCAAAGTTTAAAAGTATAGGAAATAAAAGGCGGGGGGCATCAAGGGCTTCATCCTCCACAAACAGAAGGACTCATCCACCTTTTGCTACCCCCTATTGTCTGAAGGATCAGTGATCCTTGAACCTAAGAACTATTGTTTAGTTACAGACCATAAATTGTTCAACATAAAAACACCACCACTAAAAACCAACAATCATAAAAAATGGGCTCCGGCCACGTCTAGAATTATCCATCATCGCCCATTCGAGCAAACTACTCCACGGCTGCTTCACCACCTTCACCTCCTTCTCCCTTGCCACCAACAGTTGCCTCTGCCAGATCCATCACGCTGCTTGGCTCCGCCTCCAGGATGGGTGCCTGCTCAGGATTTTCTTCGTCACCCAGCTCGATCAACCTCTGCTTCCAAGCAGCCACATCCCACTCAGCCCTGTCGAAAGAAGGATTCATGGCCTCTTCAACCATTTTATCCTATCGTTGAGGATAGACCTAACGGCAGAAACCTTCGCCTCGTCAGCAGCCTCTAATCTCTCTTTGTTAGCCCAGATCTGATCCAGCAAGATCTCCTTCTCCAAGCGCTTAACCTCCTTTTCCAAGTTGGAGATCCTTTTGTCCTTGGCAGCAGCAATTGTGCGGAGCTCATCAAGCTGCCCTTCAGCTTCAGCTAGGAGTTTTCCTTGGAGGGCTTCGAGTTGGGCTATTTTCTGCGTAAGATAAAATTTTCAGGATCAGTGATCCTCAAGGTTCAAGTGGAATTCAAGAATAATTGATCCTTACCTCGGCAATGAAGTCAGAGATTTGCTGCTTGATCTGGGAGGTATCCTCGGTTGGCTCGCGCGGTTTCTTCCTTTTGCTCCCGGATTTGGCTCTGGAAGGCATGGCCCTTGTTCCTGGCTTACTTTGACCCGAGGCCAGTTCAGCCTTGATGGAGCGGGGGGAGATGATACTTTGAAGTTCCCCGAGATCAAACTTGGTGGCGGATTTGGATGTAGACTTGGCAGCACCTATGCAGATCAAACTCAGATAAGTATTTATAAGCTATCTATTTTGTTGAATATTTTCATATACTTGTATACAAATACTTACTTGACATCGTGACAGAGGTAGAGGTATCTTCTTCTAAATCCTTGATCTTGGGGTAAAAGGTCCTCACAGATGAATCAAGTGCCCAAAAGGCAGCAATTCTTACTGGCGTGGCAGCTAAATATCTTAAGGCAGCGTAGCTGGTCACTGCATTCACATAAAACAGGATCAGTTATCCTCAGTATAACAAAAAGTAACATATCCTAAATCCTACCCTTCAAGTTCCACTTTTTGGGAAGATACCCCCCTGAGGAATGGAGTCTCTTCACACAAAGAAGAACTGGTTTTTTCCAGTTGGTGTCATTCTTAGTGATTTTGAGCAATGGGGTATGAATTTTGGACTTGGATTTGAAAAGATAACGATAAGACCTATGAGCCACAAGACTGTACAGGTTGGGGAGTTCAGTGATACCAAAGCTTAGACCCTCGTTCTTGATCAACTGTTCTAGAGTATACAATACCCTCCACCGCATAGGCATGGCCTGGTTGTAGCACATGCCGGTCTGGGAAAAGAAGGTTTGAGTAAACACTGGGAAAGGATACGTATAGCCGATCAAGAATGGAGCGGCAGGAAAACAGATCCAGAAGTCTGATTTGCAATCACTTCTCAGTGATGAATTAAAGGGTCTGAAAACTGTTTCCTCCGGGAAACAGGGGCGTATTTGATCAATTTCGGGATCGGTAAAACGACAAAGCTCCTCCGAAGGATTTTTCAGAAGATTTTGGCTCTTGGGAGTGTGATCTTGTGGCTGATCTTTGAGAGGGGAGGATCGGGTTACCATTTTCCCATGGATTAAAACAATGGAAAAACAAAGGATTGAATGGGAGAGAAAGTGGATACCTGTTTGATGCTCTGGATATCCGTATAAAAATTCAGAGATCAGGTTTAAATAAGAGATTTGATCTCTATCCATATGCTATAAAGAATGATGTTTTTGCAGGTTATCAAATCAAGTGACGTCACACTGAGCAACGGATATATGCAAGTGGCAACGGCTAGTTTCTTTCTAACGGAAACATGACTAATTGTTAGGGCATTTAATTAGTCATGTTTGGGGGCAATTGTTAGGGATAGAATTTTAATGTTTATGGATCATATATCCTTCTATATGTCTGGATCATGGATCCTCAAGACACGGTGCAGGAAGGCTAAGGATCATTGATCCTCATAATTGTTCTAATTAGCTAATAATTGTTTCCAATGTATTATGGCATGGTTTTGCAGGAGCTTTTCGAAGATGACCTACCAACCGAGAATCAAGGGGAATATGCCATTATTCCAGCACGTGCCAGGAGTTCGTGACCGTTGTTGGTGAACGTGGGATATTGCCGCGATTTTCGGATAGTTAGTTAAGGATAGTTTTTAGCTGAATAAAAGGGATATTGAGCTTTAATAAGATAGGGATTCGAACACACACATCTGCGACCTACACTGCTCTCTAATACGCACACTAGCAACATTGTAACAAGCTCAATATTTCTGAAGTTGTAATTGTTTTTGCTTAATATCAATTGGTGATTGGTATTTGCCATCACCCGAGGTTTTTTTTGACCGGAGATCATCTCTTGATCAAGGGCTTTTTCCTCGTACAAATCATTGTGTTCATTGTCATTTACTTCTGATTTTTTGTTCACACACTTGTTCATATAACCAAGCATCCAACCTCACATTCAAAGTTTGGTACATTATCCTTAGTGTGATTTTTTACCAAAACACTTAGGATCCTACATATAGCCAACAACAATGAAATTGTCAGCCCCTAAAGCGGGTACATGGTCCCATTTCCTTGAACTATACTTGGATAACGTGCGTTGCTGGCGGGGTGTTGAAACCCAATTTGTGTGAAAGGTGAAAACCTTTAAACCTTTGAAGGTATTGAATACCTTAAACTGGGGAAAAGCCCAAAACCTTGGAGAGGTGGCCAACCTCTTGATCCTTTGTAATAACTTCTGCAAAACTTAAAGCTTAATAAGGTTGAATGTTGAAAATTCAACATCCTTACTTTATAACAAATAATAAGAAGTATCATAAGAATGAAAGAATTAGTAAAATGTTACTGAATCAAGGATCATATATCCTTTGAGGATCCTTCAATCTAAATTGATCATTAGGATAGTTAAGGATCCCCGATCCTTTACATAAAATACTTCTTTAGATGGATAGTGTTATGGGTGAAATTCTGAGCCCATGTCCTGAATTATATCTTGACTTAATCATAGCTGTTAACGATCAAGGGTACCAGACCAAGATATTGGTAACATCCTGAGCAGTATCCTGGTGATTTCTAATTATTTGCATGTCGGACGTAGCTGCAGGATCACAACGTTCATGGAGACTTGTTCACCTGAAGACTCGGTCTAAATGGTTGAAAGAAAGATGTTGAAGCCGCAATACATGTCAACAACATTCACTGGCGAATATTCCAAGGGATCCCACCATTTTAGGAGAGTTTGTTTTTCTTTGTAACTATAAATATCGGATAAACAGATCGATAGGTCACAACACATTCACTCACTACTCTCGAATTCTGTTTTTACTTTCACAATTATGCACAAACACTCAAAACTAGCAATTCTTGTAACACTTAGCAACGATCTGGAAATTATCATGCATTGTATCCTGAATCTAAGCAATAAGAAGAACAAGGCAGCGGCGATTGTCAGCTCCCGAGGTTTTATGCCGAAGATCTAGATTGATCAAGGGCATTTCCTCGTACATCTCATGTCAACTTTACATTTTTGCTCATTGTTTGATTGTTGATATAGCTCAATATCCTGAGCTGTATCCTGAAAAGTGTTTTTACAAACTAGCAAACCGATACAAGCTTCATTAACACTGCTAGCACACTACCTCACAAAACTAATTTGATCACTAAATTGCTTCGATATTTTTTGACCAAAACAGATAACATTCCAAGCTCTTGGTAGAAGGTCACCATCCATAGTTAGCAAATGATATGCCCCCTTTCCAGCTTCAGCTTCGATAAGATAGGGGTCTTCCCATTTTGGGGCAAACTTGCCATCAGAAGGATTTGTGGTATTCTGGAACGCTTTCCTCAATACCATGTCACCAACTTGAAATCTTCTTACTCTGACATTCTTGTTATAAGCACCAGCATCCTTTGTTGATAACTAGCCAGCCTTATTCTTGCCAAGTATCTAATTTCCTCTACGGTGTCCAAGTCTTGAGCTAAAGTCTCAGCATTCGCCTCAGGATCACGGATGCTTGTTTGGCTGTAGGGACTACCATTTCTGTAGGGATCACTGCCTCAACTCCAAAGACCAAGGAGAAAGGAGTCTGGCCCGTAGCATTCTTGGGAGTTGTTCTGTACTGCCCATAGAACATATGGCAGCTCTTCAGCCCATTTCCCCTTCTTGGATCCAAGCTTTTTCTTCAGATTGTTGATGATGATCTTGTTAGATGATCTTGATTTAGCTTGTGGGTGGACTGGTGTTGATGTTATCATCCTAATCCCCAGCTGTCACAAAAGTTAGTAGTACGACTCCAATAAATTGGGATCCGTTATCACAAACAATTTCAGAAAGGATACCAAATCTAGTAATAATATTTCTTTTAATAAAGGATATGACTTCCTTTTCTCTGACTTGGGCAAAGGCTTCAGCTTCTATCCATTTGGAGAAGTAGTCTGTCATAGCCAACATGAACACTTTTCCTCCTGGTGCCTTGGGAAGCTTGCATACTATATCCATTCCCCATCTCATAAATGGATAAGAGGAGGATATAGGATGCAGAGGTTCTGCCGGTTGATGAAGGATATTACTGTGTCTCTGGCAAGCATCACATTTCTTCGCGTATTCTACAGCATCCTTCTTCATAGTAGGCCAATAATATCATGTTCTAAGGATCCTTGAAAATAGTGCTCTGCCCCTAGTGTGATTCAGACAGTCTCCTTGTGAAAATCCTTCAGGACTTCTTGTATCTCAGGATCCTCGATGCACCTTAGATAGGGTCCTGCAAGAGATTTTTTATATAACATGTTATTTATAATGGTAAACTGGGATACCTTAATCCTGAATGCTCTTGGATTTTCCCCAGTAGGGATTTCTCCATTCTGAATGTATTTCAGAATTGGAAGGATCCAGGATGCTGAATTCGACTGCATATCATCATTGGGAACAACTACGACATCATCCACTATTTCCATTGCTTCATTCTCCTCAGTTGCAGGAGTTAGTACATGGATAATAGGTATCTTCACATCCTCAGGCATCTTCAATGAGGATCCAAGGTTGGCTAGAGCATCGGCTTCTGTATTCTCTTCCCTAGGTACCTGCGTTAAACTGAAAAAAGCAAAAGAATCTGCCAGTTTCCTGGCTATCTCCAAATATTTGATTAGTTGTCGCCTTTAATAGCATAGGATCCGTTATAATGGTTAGTAATCAATAAAGAATCTACAAATACTTGAAGATACCTGATCCTCATATTTTTAGCTAGTTGCAAACCTGCTATCAAGGCTTCATATTCAGCCTCATTATTAGTGGTCTGAAACTCACACACTATAGATTGGGGTATAATGTCCCCCTGTGGCGATTTTAGTAGTAGGCCTAGTCCAGTTCCTTTGACATTCGAGGCTCCCACTGTGAAGAGTGTCCAAGGATCCTTGGTCTCCTTAAGTTGTTGCACTTCTAATTCAACTTCCCTTTGTAGATCACTACTAAAATCAGCCACAAAGTCAGCCAAAGCTTGGGATTTAATAACAGTTCTGGGCTCATACTTAATGTCGTATGCACCAAGTTTAACAGCCCATTTTGCCACTCTTCCCGACATCTCTGGTTTCCTGAGAACATTCTTAATAGGGAAGTTAGTTTTAACAACAATAGTATGAGTTTCAAAATAATGTCTTAGTTTAGTAGAAGCCATGATTAGAGCAAGAATTAGTTTCTCTAAATGAGAATACCTGGCCTCAGCATCAAGTAGACTTTTACTTACATAGTATACCGGATGTTGTTGGCCTTCGTGATCCTTAACTAGGACCGCACTTACCGCTTTACCTGAAACGGCTAAGTATAAGGACAAGGGCTCTCCATTTTCTGGTTTCATCAAAGCCGGTGCTGAGGATAGGTAATCCTTGAGAGCTTGTAGAGTAGCTTCATGCTTTTCAGTCCACTCGAATTTCTTATTCTTCCTCAGAATGTCATAGAAACCCTTGCATCTTTCTGAGGATTTTAAGATGAATCTGTTCAAGGCGGCAATCCTTCCTGTCAATCTTTGCACATCCTTGGCATTGGCAGGAGACTTGATGTCCACTAAAGCCTTGATTTGTTCTGGACTTGCTTCAATTCCTCTCTTGGTCACCATATATCCTAAAACGATTCCACCTTTGACCCCGAAATGGCATTTAGAGGAGTTTAATTTCATATTGTACTGATCAAGAATATTGAATGCTTCTTCGAGATTCTTCAGGTGATCCTCAGCTTTCTTAGACTTGACCACCATATCATCTATGTATACTTCCATTGTGTGTCCAAGTTGCTCCTTGAAAATCATATTTACCAGTCTTTGGTATGTAGCACCTGCATTTCTTAAACCAAAGGGCATAGCAATATAACAATATATGCCGGTGAGTTTAGAATTTGATTTCTAACTCAGGATGGTATGAATTCTATATCTTTTAAATATATTTTTTTAATTTAAGTTATTATTCTTTGAAACCCAATACTGACTTAAGCATCGAAGGGGTGTTAGCCAAGCTAACACCCAGCTTAGTTTAAAGGTGTATTGTAGGATATGCTTCAAGATAATGCTTCAGGATACTTGCTCAGAATGAATCGAAAGATTAGAGGATTGGCCCCCTCTCTCACGTTTCAGGGATTTAGATCCCTTCACAGGTTTAAAGGTATTCACCTTTCTTCCGACTTGGGTTTAAACACCCCGCCTGGAGTGCAAGTATCCGGGTATAGTTCAAGATGGTGGGACCAGTTCATGTAAAAGTGGCTGACAATTTCGTTATTGTTGGCTATATCCTGGATCCTTACGGTATATGAGGATTGATCGCCCTCTCTCGCGAAAGGGTATTTTCATACTCTCTAAGGTTTAAAGGTTTTCACCTTTCTAAGTCTTAGAGTTTACACACTCCCGCCTATAGCGCACGAAAAACAAGGGTCTATCCCCAGGATACTAAGGGATCATCCACATGATACTAAGGGATTATCCCCAGGGTACTATGGGTTTATCCCCAACAAAATTAAAATCTTTGAAAATTTCCAAATTGTGATTGTGTTTACACACATTCTTTTATGAATAAAGTATTATGAGGTTCAATCACTAAGTAAAGAAATCTTCGAGCATGCCGTACAATGCAATATCCTGCACAGACAGGGGACATCCATGCTGGGACATTGCAAAGGATTCAAAGATTGGAATCGAAAGTTTTTGCCTAAGTATTCCTTGTATGATTTCTTATTTATCGAGTTTTGGAAATCTTATTTGGGTAACCTAAGTTTTCTATAAAGATTATATTCAACCAAGTTTTGTCTAACAGTTTTTCATTAAAGGTGACAAGAATTTATCAGTATCCTGAGCAGGATATTTGATCAGGATGTCTAAAAACATGTCTTTCAAAATAAAAATATAACAACAACAGATAAAGCAGAAAGGTTAGTTAATTAACAAACCAAAATGTCACATTCTTGACTTCATTTTAAACCAAGACCCATCCACCAAGAATGTGATAAGTTCTAAAGCAAATAACCATTGATGACCGAAGGCTTCGTCCTGAAACTCATGATCCCTCCACCTCAGGTCATCGCAAAATACTAATGTTTAAGGTGCAGGATATATAAATTGTTCAAGTGCAGGAAAAGTAAAATTGTTTAGGGGATTACAGACCATTCAAATTAAAAAAGTGGGCTCCGGCCTTAGCAATAATATCCATCATTGCCCACTTCGATGCCCTCACACAGCAGCATCTTCACCAACCTTCTTCACTTCCTCAGCATCCCGACCAGCATCACCACTAGCTTCTGCTCCAGCCTTAGCCCCAGAATCCTCACCGGCTTCACCACCAGCCTCTTCTGCTACCTCGACCGCCTTAGAAGACTCTGCAACTGTTGGCTTAGCAGGATACTCCACGGCATTACCACCGAGATCCTTAAATTTCACCTCCCAGGCTCCAATGGCCAGGTTGGGCATTCAAAACCCATAGCTCTGGCTTCATAGGCCATTTTCAACCTGGCTGGAGAAGGGAAATGACGACGGAACTCTTGAGGCCCTCCCTGTAGGTGATCATATCCTGCTCGTGTCGAGTCTGAATAGCGTCCAGCATAGCCTGAGCTTCTTGGACAGCCTTCTTCATAGCAGCTTGAGACTCCTGGGTCTTCGCCTTGAATTTGTCTTCGTAATGCTGAGACTGGGCGACAGCAATCTTTCCCTGGTCCACGATTGTGGATTCTGCCTTCTTTAGCTTGGCCTCTAGTATCTTGTTAACCCCACAAGCTTCCTCGTAAAGATGCGTCAGGCGGCCAAGACCCTGCAATTAGAAACACAGATATCAACATATATAACATAATCAGGATACTGCTCAGCATATATGTGCAGGATACAGGATAAGGATATTTACTTGATTAAGGAAAGAAGTCATCGAGCCACTGGACTCAAAGAACCCCTGGTTCTCGTAAGAGAATGCTTCAGCAGAAGTGGCTGGGGAGTCCGTCTCTTTCCTCTTACGGGAGTGGAGGCACGAGCCTTTGTTGCTGCTTGGGGGTGACTGTGGGCTTGGAACTGACAGGCGGTTTAGACGTGGTGGAAGGTTTGGAACTTGGCTCTATCTTTACCAGAGCAGGCCCGGAATAGCTGTCGAGTTCATCAAGTTCAAACACTTCAGGGATCTTGGCTGGGTCTACACGAAAGGGAAGAAATTTCAACTTTTCAATATCCTGATATCTTAACTAATCAAATATATGCAAAGATATGTAGAACATGTATTCTTACCAGACATGTTGGAGCTTGAATGTTGGCTTAAACTTGTGGGGAGTGGAGAAAAGCTTCTTTCACTTTCTGATAGCCGGTAGATGGCGCTGATCCTTTCTTCCGATTCTGCGGATGGAGGGGCTAGTTCTTTGAGATTCGCTGCAAAAGAAGTAAACAAGGATGTCAGTTCGGGATGTAAGTTCAGGATACATTAGGGATATTCCCAAAACCCTAAATCCTACCAGCAGTTAACCATTTCACAGGAAAATCAACACCCTTGTCGATGGAGTCCCTTTTGACAAAGAAGAACTTTCGTTTCCACACGTCCTCATTTTTGGTCGCCTTGAGAATGAGGGGGTGTTTGGAGGTTGAGAGAAGTAGGAATCGGCTAGAAGCATGGGATCATAAACGATAAGCAATGGCTATATCTCAACACATAGCTCAGGAATGTGATGAGTTTTGATCCAGTCCAGCACCGCTAGCACCCTCCAAACCATGGGCATGGTTTGGGTAAAACTAAGACTGGTAAGGTGAAAAAAGCGCATGATGAAGTCTGAGAAAGGGTATCGAAGTCCAATGGAAAAGGGATAATACAAGAAACAGATCCACTCTGAAGAAACCACGTCATACCGGAGGTTCCGGTCAAACGGTCGAATGATTGCTCCGGCGGGAAAGGCGTCGGAGGCTCTAAGAGCGGCGATATCAGCATTATCGAAAGAACAAGCTTCTTTCATTGGCTCTTTAAGGAGGTTTTGCTTGACAAAGTTGGAACGGAGTCGCCGGTGTGTGAGCGTGTTCGATTGGCCATGGCGAAATAAAGATTTAAACAGAGAAAACAGAGAGAAAGAAAGAGATGATACCGAGTAATTCTGAAAAGTGGTGATAATTATCTAAAGATGGGAGAAGATATAGGCCGGAGATAGGATGTGATGAGTGAATTTCGCCTTGGAAGTTACAAGTTGTCTTATCAACGTCTACATCCCATTAAGTGCCTCGATCTGCGAAGAAAAAATATACCCATTTGGATTCCAGGATCCCAACAGCTATATTTTTGGGGACAATTGTTATGGTTGGATTTCTGACTTATATCCTGATCACACATCCTGATATTATATATATGATGCTGCGAACAGGATACTGAACCAGGATATTGGTAACATCCTACGGGGGTATCCTACTCGTTATTAACGTTAATCTTTGGTTGCAAGGTACCAACGGATATGAAGACTTGGTCTCCCCGAAGACTCGCTCAAGACGGTTAGGATACGAACGTTGGAGCTGGAGAAAGAGTCTACAACGGTCACAAGGGAACATTCAAGGCATCCCTAGAATATAGGATAGTTTTTTATATTCGATTACTATTTATAGGGGGACTGGCTCAGTTGTAGAACACACACAATTTCGTACACTTTCACTCTCGAGTTGCAACAGCAATCACAAACACTCACAACACTTACACTATTAGATCATTGTAAAACTTAGAGCTGATCCAAGCAGTATCCCGAAGTTGTATCCTGTTGTTTGATCAATAAGAAGAACAAGGCACCTGGCGATTGTCAGCTCCCGAGGTTTTATGCCGGCGATCTAGATTGATCAAGGGCTTTCCTCGTACATCTTGTGTCAATTTCTACTTTTATCGCATTCATTTATCATTTTCATATAGTTCATTATCTCGAAACTATATCCTGAAACTGTTTTCATAATCAACCAACGGAAAACATTTTTGTAAACCACAATAGCACACTACCTCACATACTAAGTTTGATCACTTAATTGCTTCGGTAATTTTTGACCAAAACAATAGTTTACCCATATTATACAAGTCTTAGTGTACTTGTCGGGTTTAAACTACATTCTATTCCGGTCATCGCTTAATCTAGCGTATCGTACCATTATTTATCCTTTAAGCTGGCTGGTCCAAGTCTACGACTTAAATAGGACTCGTTAGCAATCTAATTGGTTATTTATACCATCATTCAAGACTAGAGGCTTCTAGTAATGCTACCTACACTTAATTAATTTGAATACGGCTGAGTTAAATTAATCTTGCACTTGAATCAAGTTTTAGCTCAGGTAAATACTTTTAACTTATTTTCCCTATACGGGCTTGGGATACGGTAAATTATTATCGCTTGGTCGGGTATGGGATCACTTAGCCGTATTGTGGTTATCAAATATGCAAAACCCATTTTAATATGTTCTATTTGATAAGTTAAACATTGAGGGTTAACGCGACCGTGTCCTGGATATCCTCGGCTCATTTAAGTTACTAATGGCTACGACCTAAGCACGGGGTGTAGGCATACACCTGACATATGCGAATGCTAAAATATTTATTACCCACAAGTTGGGGATAACAACTTTGTGGGTTTATAAGTGGTGTGTCGGTTAATCATGTCTCGGTTTCTATGCTGGGCTCCATATGTATTGACAAACATGTACAACTGTATACAAGATTAAAATTCTTAATTATCCCAAGTTATAAAAGATTTTACGTGCCTTGGCACCTAAACTATTTTTGAAATATTTTCAAAACGAGTCGGTTAATTGTATTAACCAGTGAAAACCGACGTGTTTTCAAAAGACTAAGTTACAGGTACAATGCGAAAATAGGCTGGAAGCTGCTCGGTGTTGATATATGAGGATCTTGCAAGTCCTTAGATCTGCCTAGGGTTTGTTGAACATCATTTTGTACTTTTTACGATCCGCCTATAGATATTATTACAAACGTCTGTATATTATTGTTTTGAACTTTGAACATTTACGTTTGTAATAGTAATTTTACTCCAAGACTTCCGTTGTGTTATTCTGTGTTGTTTGTCTATGATGATATCAAATTACGTCACGATACTCCCCATCGGGACCACCGGGATTTGTGTTGGAAATCGGGGTGTGATAGTGTATCTCAGATTTATCAAGATATTTGTTATTTACCTTTAGTATATAATGTGGCTATGTGATCGTAATAGGACACATCTGAACACTTCGCTGCAATACACCCTAACACTTTTGCTCTATAACACATAACTACGATCAACATGTTCTCGAGTTGTATTTTTCATTCGATGTTAATAATAGAAACAGAGGCAGCACACTGTTTAGTCGGTTCCCCGGATTTTACGCCAAGATCCTCAACGATCAAGGGATTTCCTTTTAATATACTGAGTTGTTTATTGTATTATCTCCTTTACACATTGCATTATCATGAAATGCATACTACCTCACAACAAAGTTTAATCATTAAATTTCTTTGGTAATTTTTGACCAAAACAATAATAGTATAGTTTTATGTTTTCTTAATTGAATCGCTAAACTTCTTTATATTACAGTTTGGTCACAAACATTTTTCTCAAAAACCCCCCATACTTTAAATTTTTACATTTACCCCCTACACTTTATTTAAGTTTTTTTTTCCTTTTTTAACTAATTTACTATACTATCTCGTATACTTAGGAATGACAATCTAACTCAAAACCCATGTGTAAACTCGGATCGCAACACATTTGGGACGAGATTGGAGTCGCTTAATCAGCATGTTTACCCGACCCGACTACTAGATAAAGTGTATCTGTTTACCTGATAGAAATATTTTTATTTTTTTAAATATTTATATAAATATGATATATCAATTATTGACATACATTGACTTTGTCATATATGCATTTGAATATTTTTATATACTTTTTGGTATTTTATTTATACAAATTGTAGTTTGATTAGTCATTACGTACTGAGCAGATACCGATGGGTTTTAGGTTGGGTATTACCTAGTGAATAATTTTTTAAATATTGGATTACCTGAAACCCACAGGATACCTGATACCCAACTGTAATTACACGATAAAAACCCGATGGATTTGAGACAAGTTTGAGGCAAGCTTATCTTATCGGTTTTGGAGTTAGATTACTTAAACACTGAATTTTTCTATATTAAAATTTGGTCACCAAAGTTTTTTCCATCGACCCTATACTTTAAAAATTTACATTTACCCCCTACATTTTATTGAAGTTACGTTGCCTTTATTCTTTTAAACTAATTATTTAAAATCAGGCATTTTGTAATAATATAGTTTTAGCTTTTGCAAATTGAACTAATTTTTTATATTAAGTCGGTCACAAAAGTTTTCGAATCCCACGTTTACCCCTTACACATTATTTAAGTTTTTTTTCCAATATTCCTTATACTTAGAAATTTTATGTTTACTACCCTATGCTTTATTTACTTTCTTCTTTTGTTTTTTAACTAATTTATTACTTTGTTATCCCAATAATCATACAACCACTCACTTTTAATATAGTTATTTTCTTTTTTTAAATCAACCCTAAGCTTTTCATTTTGAAATTTTAACAAAAAATTTATATTTTTTTTTTTATAAATCCTTGCGCCTTGCTTATTTTTATCTACGTTTTCAACTTGCTGCGGAGCGTGGGTAATCATTCCTACTAATTTACATTACTACCTATAAAATTTATGAATTTATCATACAGTTAGTAAGCTATCGTTGTCGCCGCACGTTTTGCACATGTTAAATCCCCGTTGTAACGTGCAGGTAGGAAACCAGCTAGTGTATTTTAAATATCTAACTTGGTTGAATAGTTAATTTAGTTGAAGGGCTATGTTAAATTATAAAAATTTTAACTATTTGTTTTAATATAACTTTTGTTGTGAAATTAATATATTCTCAAATCTGACTTTTATATGCAAGTATAGGTTTAGTGTTTTACTTAATATAAGTAGCTTAATAGTAATTAATACAATTTACTGAATGTCCAAAACGGTTTTCAATACGATATAAATGGAGAATCATACATATATATGGATGTTATATTCATGCAAAATGACACATGCTTCCAATTTATCTCTTAAACAATGTATGATAATAAGAATTACTCATATGTATATTATTTCAACATGTTCATCCTGATTTATGAGGATACACATGCAGTCAATTTGTAATATTTATAATTTTGCAAGGAACTCATATGATAATAACATAAATAATGAATACAACCGTTGTTTAGGAAAAGTTGGTAACCCAAATCACCTATAAATGCAATTCTTGATGCATACAAATAATAGAACATCTTATAACCAATGACACCAGTAGGAACTAACATGGGTCTAGTCTTGGTCTTAGTAGTGATGCTATTGGGTGAGACCACAGCTCAATCCGGTTGCACCACTGCGCTCATTGGCTTAGCCCCATGCCTAAACTATGTGTCAGGAAACTCATCAACTCCGTCCTCTTCTTGTTGCATACAACTATACTAAATGTTGTAGAAGCTCAACACAACATGCTATGCTCCGCTACTAGAAGAGTAATATTTTAATTCATTTACATTGATTAAAGTCATTAAACTATTCAACTGTGGAAATTACCAACCTAGTCAAGTTGGCTAAGTTTTTACTAAAATAGTCACTGAATTTCCAAAATAGACATTCACTATTTGCAATTCACCTTCCGCCAAATAAGTTTCGCCTACTGTGACAGCTAAGGCTTAACCCGCGCTTTTAATTTGGAGGCTCAGCCCCCACTTTTGGATCACGACTGAAGCTTAGTCCGTGCTTTTGAGGATGGCTATATTTCGATGACTATTTTTTAAAACTTTTTGGTCAACAAAATATTTTGATAATTTCCGTTTAATATTTAAGTTGTAAAAATATAACCATATTTAAATTACATATTGACTCTAATGTGAATGTAGGGTTAATTTTATGAAAATAGCTAACAACAAACATATTGTTGGGTTTCAAGCTTCATAAACACAAAAAAAAACCACTTACAAAAGTATGAATCCAAATATTTTTTATCAAAAGAATATAATTGTAGGAAACTTGAGGAAAGAAAAGAAATAGAAAAGCTCACCCCTTTTATTCAGAATGCAAATTGCATGATCATATAAAGCCATGATTTACAGCGGTAACCAGAAAACTCGTTCTAACTCTTGTGACCCGTTCATAAACACTAACAGATTTAACTAAACCTAAAACCCTAACTGCTAGAAATAAATAAACACGTGGGCAAGGCCCATTATTAAACTGGACATTAAACACACAAAGACCCATTATTTTTACCCATTAAACTAAAACAATTCTGGCCCAATTAAACTTATAACCCATGTCAAGATTATCCAACAATACGGATGACTAAGTGTAATGTTCATCATGATACCTGTTAAAATTTGCATTACACATGGTAAAACTGTAAAAGGTTCGTTTTGTCTGAAATTTATAATATTAAAGGCTTCTTTTTCGTCTGATCTTTAATGATTTTCGAACATTTAAGAAAGCATGTTGCTACTTGCAAAATATCGAATTTTATCATTATATACTGTATGTAGGGGTTCACAGACCTCATCTAATTCTCCAATGGTGATTTCTCCATCTTCCGACGAAATTCCTGAAACTAGTATCCTACCCGACCAATTCACATAGTCCTTCGGTTCAAATTAGTATCAGTTTCAATTCTTTAATTAATATGAAATCTGGTATTCTTTGAAATCGGTGATCAAAATCGGGGCCTTCAAGCACTAATGTATCAATGCAAGGGCACCAATTCATGTACTAATTTTGCTATTTTATATTCTCGCACTTGCAAAAATCTAACCGAGGGTTTATGTTATTGTGCTAATTCATTCGAATCGTAACCATCTTTCAAGAGGATCAGTTGTTGGTTTTGAAGCAATGCAATTCAAAATAGGCATTTATGTCATTTGTTGAAAATCATGTGATACATTTCAAATATAAAAGAGTAAACAATGCTGAATTGATGCTATAACGTTGTATCATAATTAATTTCTAATTTCTAATCCAAGTATATAGATAATATCAAACAAAATAAAGAAAACAACATCGCACATTACCATTTTATTTTATTCATATAAAATAGGAACCCACTATTTTACAGGGTAGGAAGTATGATAAAAGTAATCTAGCTAGCGATAAAACTGTATTCATATAAAAATGAACAAAAAGTTGTTAATCTAGCTACATCACGTACGGAGATGGTGCAGAGTTGACCCATTCGAATACAAATAATTTATGCAAAAAAATAATAACAAAATAGACAAACTAATAAATAAATAAACATTAAATTTCAGTTTTTGCAAAATGGCTGAGACGGTAACGAATGTGTATGTTTTACCCGGCAAAAAACCCTTTAAAATATTTTCTAAGTTAGTTTAAGTTTGAATAAGTTATATGCTATATAATGTTGCCTTTGTTGCTGTATTTAGCAAGCTTTCATTAAGTTATATATATATTTTATAGGCATAATAAAATTATCTAAATAATAAGCTGGTTCACTCAAGCTGCTCGACACCCCTAGTCGTATGCATCTAAATCCACACAAAACAGTTCCTATATTGAAGGTACAAAAAGCACACCATACGTACTATATATACTACTACCCTATTAAACCAAACCAAACCACATGCATGCATATTTCAAGTCACTTGTTCTGGTTGAGTCTTGCAGCTGCAGCCATGGACGCAGCCACCCCACCTGGGTATGTAGCCAGCTCCGGCTGGTTCCTGATCTCCGCCCGATCACCCCCTCTGCATCCTCCATTGTCACCCCTTTGTCTTTAGGCAACAAGCTACTTGCATCCGCCAACACATCTCCGAGCTTGGTTTTCTCCTCATCACGCGTAGTTCGCGCATTTTGGGAGGCCGCTCCCTGAGCTTTCGCCGCCACACCACCTGGTATCACCTGCATACGCCCCGTTGCTCGGACTTCCGCTGCTTGTATCGCAGCCGCATCACTCTGTTCCACCGGTTTCTCTGCGGCGGATAGAGCAGCAGCCTCCAGTGCTTCTCCTATTGTAACCAAATCCTCAACGCCACTCTTCAACGAAACTGGACCTGACGTGGGATCATTTCGGACGTATTGCCCCACCACCTATACATTCAAATGTACATCAATCTAATTACTTTTATCGACGGACCGACTGACTTGTAAATTAATATATAGGGTGAGATTTAACGGGAAACCAGGAAAAACTTAGAAACATGTAAAAAATATCCATTGTACAAAATTAATTCTTGTTTTTCGTAGCTTCTGCTTTTATAAGCACCTAAATAAAAATAAACAATCTAAGAAAAAGTTTAAAAAACAGTTCGAAAATGTGAATTTTAATTTTTACAAAAGTTGGATTTTTTATTTGAAAACTTTGAAGAAATCATGTAAAAATGTTTCTTTTTGTGTGTGTGTGTTAAAGATATGCCTGGCCTCCGACAGATTCGGTTATAATGTGGTGACCGGCAACTTCGGCGTCGGAGACGGTGACGTCTTGATCTCCGGTGACTTGGTGAACACCGGGGTTTTGATTGACAGACGCCGCAGACTGCATGACGGCGGCAGGTCCTCCTTTGTGGATGTGACCAAGGGCCATATTTTCAGCGGATTGCATGGTGGCGGCATCTTCTGTGGTGATGGCTTTGTTAGCCAACTCTCCTGAGACTTGAAATACGTCGCCGTATTTGATGGGTTGTTCTTGACTCATTTTCAATCCAAGAGATATATGTTGTGGGAACTTGATATGTATATGTATATATATTTGATGCATTGACACCTGGAGAACGACTAACGTATGCACTTCATTTTGAAGTTTGGCTACGTGTCACTTATATCCATGGCTTTCTGCATACTAGTTACCTTGACTTATTTTTTTAATTTATTATGCCTCTATCCACTTCTTCAGAATCAAATTAAAGATAAATACCATTTTCATAACAAAATATTATTAGCAGAGACGGACCAAGAATTTTTTTTATGAGTCCATTTTTTTTCAGTCTTTCAATTTTTTTATAACAAAACGTTTAAATTTTTGGATTGGTTCTCGTTTTGAACTAGATTTAAAAAAAACATGAAAAATAGGCTATACAAGGATTGAACCTATGACCTCTTGTTGAAAAAAAGAGGGATTTATCACTACACCAGCTTTCATTTTCTTTATATGGTGTCCACCTAATCGTATATATGTGGTCCTTATACAATTTAATATACCGAATTTACTAACTTTTTAAAAACATTAGGGTCCGGGGATCCCGACTCACTCTATGAGGGTCCGCCCCTGATCATAACAAAATTTTAGAAGATGCTAAAAAACTTAAAAAGTAAACACAGCTTTTTTTATCTTAACTAGGTTCGATAGGAAGGAAAACATGGCGCTGAGTTTACTTAGTAACTCGAAAGCGATATGAAACTAAGTATCCGCATCTGTTTGTTACAACTTCCCAAATTTTGGGACGAAATTTTCTAAAGGTGGGGAGGCTGTAACGCATCGCTTTTCATAACTTTCCGTTTTAAGAAAGAATGTATTGTTATTCTATTTCGGAAACTCATTTCCTTGTAATCGTATCTCATTTTGAATCGTTGTAAATCCACAACTTTGATTGTAATTGTGTTGATCCTTATTATGAAAATCGCATCATTCTTACACATTTATACAGTGATTCGTACCCACGTTGTTACTTGATTTATAAACATAACTTTAGCTTGCAAACAATTATCGTGTGTTCTCGATTCTCAAGCATCTTATTCATACATCATACTTGATTATTCAATCACGAGATTTACACATATGTGACACTTCGATATATGTTATAACCTTCTTAACAACTAGTCTCAAATAACCTTCTAATTCATGATAATTATGCATAAAATACTTATGTGTTAATAAGCAACATCATTCCATACCTTTATATTTGTTAATTATGTGTTAATAAGCAACAAATAAACAATTAATAAACATCAAGGGTGTTTCAAGTTTGTTTAATCAGGCTAATCTCCCTCCTAATTCTTTTGTGAGAAGCATAAGTGCCTCGATCTGCGCAAGGAAAAATATACCCATTTGGGTTCCAGGATCCCAACAGCTATATTTTTGGGACAATTGTTATGGTTGGATTTCTGACTTATATCCTGATCACACATCCTGATATTATATATATGATGCTGTGAACAGGATACTGAACCAGGATATTGGTAACATCCTACGGGGGTATCCTACTCGCTATTAACGTTAATCTTTGGTTGCAAGGTACCAACGGATATGAAGACTTGGTCTCCCCGAAGACTCGCTCAAGACGGTTAGGATACGAACGTTGGAGCTGGAGAAAGAGTCTACAACGGTCACAAGGGAACATTCAAGGCATCCCTAGAATATAAGATAGTTTGTTATATTTGATTACTATTTATAGGGGGACTGGATCAGCTGTAGAACACACACAATTACGTACACTTTCACTCTCTAGTTGCAGCAGCAATCACAAACACTCACAACACTTACACTATTCGATCATTGTAACACTTAGAGCTGATCCAAGCAGTATCCCGAAGTTGTATCCTGATGTTTGATCAATAAGAAGAACAAGGCACCTGGCGGTTGTCAGCTCCCGAGGTTTTATGCCGGCGATCTAGATTGATCAAGGGCTTTCCTCGTACATCTTGTGTCAATTTCTACTTTTATCGCATTCATTTATCATTTTCATATAGTTCATTATCTCGAAACTATATCCTGAAACTGTTTTCATAATCAACCAACGGAAAACATTTTTGTCAACCACAATAGCACGCTACCTCACATACTAAGTTTGATCACTTAATTGCTTCGGTAATTTTTGACCAAAACAATAGTTTACCCATATTATACAAGTCTTAGTGTACTGTGTCGGGTTTAAACTACATTCTATTCCGGTCATCGCTTAATCTAGCGTATCGTACCATTATTTATCCTTTAAGCTGGCCGGTCCAAGTCTACGACTTAAATAGGACTCGTTAGCAATCTAATTAGTTATTTATACCATCATTCAAGACTAGAGGCTTCTAGTAATGCTACCTACACTTAATTAATTTGAATACGGCTGAGTTAAATTAATCTTGCACTTGAATCAAGTTTTAGCTCAGGTAACGGGCTTGGGATACGGTAAATTATTATCGCTTGGTCGGGTATGGGATCACTTAGCCGTATTGTGGTTATCAAATATGCATAACCCATTTTAATATGTTCTATTTGATAAGTTAAACATTGAGGGTTAACGCGACCGTGTCCTGGATATCCTCGGCTCATTTAAGTTACTAATGGCTACGACCTAAGCACGGGGTGTAGGCATACACCTGACATATGCGAATGCTAAAATATTTATTACCCACAAGTTGGGGATAACTCCTTTGTGGGTTTATAAGTGGTGTGTCGGTTAATCATGTCTCGGTTTCTATGCTGGGCCCCATATGTATTGACAAACATGTACAACTGTATACAAGATTAAAATTCTTAATTATCCCAAGTTATAAAAGATTTTACGTGCCTTGGGCACCTAAACTATTTTTGAAATATTTTCAAAACGAGTCGGTTAATTGTATTAACCAGTGAAAACCGACGTGTTGTCAAAAGACTAAGTTACAGGTACAATGCGAAAATAGGCTGGAAGCTGCTCGGTGTTGATATATGAGGATCTTGCAAGTCCTTAGATCTGCCTAGGGTTTGTTGAACATCATTTTGTACTTTTTACGATTCGCCTATAGATATTATTACAAACGTCTGTATATTATTGTTTTGAACTTTGAACATTTACGTTTGTAATAGTAATTTTACTCCAAGACTTCCGTTGTGTTATTCTGTGTTGTTTGTCTATGATGATATCAAATTACGTCACGATACTCCCCATCGGGCCCACCGGGATTTGTGTTGGAAATCGGGGTGTGATAGTGTATCTCAGATTTATCAAGATATTTGTTATTTACCTTTAGTATATAATGTGGCTATGTGATCGTAATAGGACACATCTGAACACTTCGCTGCAATACACCCTAACACTTTTGCTCTATAACACATAACTACGATCAACATGTTCTCGAGTTGTATTTTTCATTCAATGTTAATAATAGAAACAGAGGCAGCACACTATTTAGTCGGTTCCGCGGATTTTACGCCAAGATCCTCAACGATCAAGAGCTTTCCTTTTAATATACTGAGTTGTGTATTGTATTATCTCCTTTACACATTGCATTATCATGAAATGCATACTACCTCACAACAAAGTTTAATCAAATTGCTTTGGTAATTTTTGACCAAAACAATAATAGTATAGTTTTATGTTTTCTTAATTGAATCGCTAAACTTCTTTATATTACAGTTTGGTCACAAACATTTTTCTCAAAAACCCCCATACTTTAAATTTTTACATTTACCCCCTACATTTTTTTTAAGTTTTTTTTCCTTTTTTAACTAATTTACTCTACTATCTCGTATACTTAGGAATGACAATCTAACCCAAAACCCATGTGTAAACTCGGAACGCAACACATTTGGGACGAGATTGGAGTCGCTTAATCAGCATGTGACCGGATTTGGGATTTGTTTTTATTTTTTTCGCGGGTTTGAGACGGATATGGGATTTGACGATATACCGTTTACCCGACCGGATTACTAGATAAAGTGTATCTGTTTACCTGATATAAATATTTTTATTTTTTTAAAATATTTATATAAATATGATATATCAATTATTGACATACATTGATTTTTTCATATATGCATTTGAATATTTTTATATACGTTTTGGTATTTTATTTATACAAATTGTAGTTTGATTAGTCATTACGTACTCAGCAGATACCTGATGGGTTTTAGGTTGGGTATTACCTAGTGAATAATTTTTTAAATATTGGATTACCTAAAACCCACAGGATACCTGATACCCAACTGTAATAACACGATAGAAACCCGATGGAGTTTGAGACAAGTTTGGGGCAAGCTTATCTTATCGGTTTTGGAGTTGGATTACTTAAACACTGAATTTTTCTATATTAAAATCTGGTCACCAAAGTTTTTTCCATCGACCCTATACTTTAAAAATTTACATTTACCCCCTACATTTTATTGAAGTTACGTTGCCTTTATTCTTTTAAACTAATTATTTAAAATCCGGCATTTTGTAATAATATAGTTTTAGCTTTTGCAAATTGAACTAAGTTTTTTATATTAAGTCGGTCACAAAAGTTTTTCGAATCCCACGTTTACCCCTTACACATTATTTAAGTATTTTTTTTTTCAATATTCCTTATACTTAGAAATTTTATGTTTACTACCCTATGCTTTATTTACTTTCTTTCTTTTGTTTTTTAACTAATTTATTACTTTGTTATCCCTAAATTTTAATAAAGTAATCATACAACCACTCACTTTTAATATAGTTATTTTCTTTTTTTAAATCAACCCTAAGCTTTTCACTTTTGAAATTTTAACAAAAAATTTATATTTTGTTTTTTTATCAATCCTTGCGCCTTGCTTATTTTTATCTACGTTTTCAACTTGCTGCGGAGCGTGGGTAATCATTCCTACTAATTTACATTACTACCTATAAAATCTATGAATTTATCATACAGTTAGTAAGCTATCGTTGTCGCCGCACGTTTTGCACATGTTAAATCCCCGTTGTAACGTGCAGGTAGGAAACCAGCTAGTGTATTTTAAATATCTAACTTGGTTGAATAGTTAATTTAGTTGAAGGGCTATGTTAAATTATAAAAATTTTAACTATTTGTTTTAATATAACTTTTGTTGTGAAATCAATATATTCTCAAATCTGACTTTTATATGTAAGTATAGGTTTAGTGTTTTACTTAATATAAGTAGCTTAATAGTAATTAGTACAATTTACTGAATGTCCGAAACGGTTTTCAATACGATATAAATGGAGAATCATACATATATATGGATGTTATATTCATGCAAAATGACAAATGCTTCCAATTTATCTCTTAAACAATGTATGATAATAAGAATTACTCCATATGTATATTATTTCAACATGTTCATCCTGATTTATGAGGATACACATGCAGTCAATTTCGTAATATTTATAATTTTGCAAGGAACTCATATGATAATAACATAAATAATGAATACAACCGTTGTTTAGGAAAAGTTGGTAACCCAAATCACCTATAAATGCAATTCTTGATGCATACAAATAATAGAACATCTTATAACCAATGACACCAGTAGGAACTAACATGGGTCTAGTCTTGGTCTTAGTAGTGATGCTATTGGGTGAGACCACAGCTCAATCAGGTTGCACCACTGCGCTCATTGGCTTAGCCCCATGCCTAAACTATGTGTCAGGAAACTCATCAACTCCGTCCTCTTCTTGTTGCATACAATTATCTTATGTTGTAGAAGCTCAACCACAATGTCTATGCTCGCTACTAGAAGGTGGTGGTGGGACCAATTTTGGGTTACCCATAAACCAAACAATGGCTTTGTCACTTCCTGGTGCATGTAACTTACAAACTCCACCGGTGAGCCAGTGCAATGGTAATATTTTAATTCATTTACATTGATTAAAGTCATTAAACTATTCCACTGTCGAAATTACCAACCTAGTCAAGTTGGCTAAGTTTTTACTAAAATAGTCACTGAATTTCCAAAATAGACATTCACTATTTGCAATTCACCTTCCGCCAAATAAGTTCCGCCTACTGTGACGGCTAAGGCTTAACCCGCGCTTTTAATTTGGAGGCTCAGCCCCCACTTTTGGATCACGACTGAAGCTTAGTCCGTGCTTTTGAGGATGGCTATATTTCGATGACTATTTTTTAAAACTTTTTGGTCAACTAAATATTTTGATAATTTTCCGTTTAATATTTAAGTTGTAGAAAATATAACCATATTTAAATTACATATTGACTCTAATGTGAATGTAGGGTTAATTTTATGAAAATAGCTAACAACAAACATAGTGTTGGGTTTTAAGCTTCAAAACACAAAAAAACAAACTCACGTACAGAAGTATGAATCCAAATATTGTTTATCAAAAGAATATAATTGTAGGAAACTTGAAGAAAGAAAAGAAATAGAAAAGCTCACCCCTTTTATTCAGAATGCAAATTGCATGATCATATAAAGCCATGATTTACAACGGTAACCAGAAAACTCGTTCTAACTCTTGTGACCCGTTCATAAACACTAACAGATTTGACTAAACCTAAAACCCTAACTGCTAGAAATAAATAAACACGTGGGCAAGGCCCATTATTAAACTGGACTATTAAACACACAAAGATCCATTATTTTTGACCCATTAAACTAAAACAATTCTGGCCCATTAAACTTATGACCCATGTCAAGATTATCCAACAATCACCCCCATAATCTTGACGTCAACCTCCTTCTTCAAAGTAATGTCGGTTCGTCGTCGTCTCGAATCAAATTCACCTCTTCTTCTTTTGTTTCCTTCTTAGGACCCTCACTCGCATAATGTCCGTATTCTTGACAATTATAACACTTGATGTTTCGCTTGTCTCTATACCAACCTTGATCCTTTCGGTCTTCATTGCTTTGGAACCGACCACCTCGACCTCTACCATAACCGCGACCTCTACCTTGACCACGACCGCGTCCTTGTCCGGGTTGATCAAAATCACCCCGCCTAGTTCTTTCCTCCCAATCTTCCTTTGTAAGCAACAATTGGCCTTGATTATTTTCTTCATCGTCATGGGATTTAAGTCTTTGTTCGTATGTCTTCAATCGCCCAACCTCCTCTTCAAACGGCATCGTATCGACGTCCGAGTACTGCTCAAAAGACGCCACGATCTGCATATATTTCTTAGGAACAGAATTTAACAACTTTCTTACCATAGTTGCAACTTCAAGAGTTGATCCTAAGTTCTTGAACTTTGCTTCAATCCCGCTTATCTTGCCCGCATACTCGTCTAGTGTCTCGCTCTCCTTCATTTTTAGCCTTTCCAAATCGCTTCTTAAAATTGATAGTCGAGCTTTCTGAACTCAATCAGCCCCTAGATAACGAACCTTGATTGAATTCCACACATCTTTTGTGTACTTATGTTTTGCAACTTGAAGCAAAACATCCTCTGGTAAAGACTGAAAAATTATGGCTTTAGTCGTGTAGTTTTTCTTATCTTCCACAGTAACTTCGATGACCGTATCTATCGCCTCCCAAAGACCGTTTGCTCGTAGGATTGTTTCCACCAAAATCGCCCACGAAGTGTAATTTGTGTCCGTTAACTTGGGACATTGCAACGATATGCTACCGCTACCTTGGCTACTTACGGGTACAATCGCATCACCTCCTTCCGTTTTCTTATCATCGGACATTTAATATTACCTGCCAAATAATAAAGAAACAAAAATAAAACAAATAATGTTTATATCTTTTCCTTCCTTTTTTTCTCTCGTACAGCAACACCACAGTAATACTATCTTTTTTTTGTTTGACTTTTCAACAAAAACAAACACACCCCTCAAACTTCTTTCAACTCACACAGAATTTTCCTACTCTTTATCACACAAAATTCCTTTTTTTTTCTTTGATCACGCAGATCTTCACCTTCACGCAGATTTTGGTGTCTTCTTCTTCACATGAACTCGGCTCACACAGTGCCTTGTTCGACTCTCTCTACGGTTCACGAAGAACCCTTCTCGATCCCTGGTATGAGCCGAAGCTCTGATACCAATTGTTGGGTTTCAAGCTTCTAAACACAAATAAACAAACTCACGTACAGAAGTATGAATCCAATATTGTTTATCAAAAGAATATAATTGTAGGAAACTTAAAGAAAGAAAAGAAATTGAAAAGCTCACCCCTTTTATTCAGAATTGCATGACCATATAAAGCCATGATTTACAACGGTAACCAGAAAACTCGTTCTAACTCTTGTGACCCGTTCATAAACACTAACAGATTTAACTAAACCTAAAACCCTAACTGCTAGAAATAAATAAACACGTGGGCAAGGCCCATTATTAAACTGGACTATTAAACACACAAAGACCCATTATTTTTTACCCATTAAACTAAAACAATTCTGGCCCAATTAAACTTATGACCCATGTCAAGATTATCCAACACATATCTGGATGACTAAGATGTTAATGTTCATCACAATTTACCTGTTAAAATTTTGCAATTACACATGGTAAAACTGTAAAAGGGTTTCTTTTTTGTCTGAAATTTATAATGATTATGTAAAAGGGCTTCTTTTTTTCGTCTGAATCTTATAATGATTATTTCGAAACATTTAAGAAAGCATGTTGCTACTTTGCAAAATATGAATGTTATCGTTATCATACTGTATGTAGGTGTTGCCAACAGACCCACATCTAATTCTCCAATGGGTGATTCTCCATCTTCCGACGAAATTCCTGAAACTCCAAGTAGTATCGCTAACCCGACAATTTCAACTAGTCCTTCGGGTTCAAATTAAGTATCTATATTTCAATATCTTTAATTAATATGAAATCATGTTTATTGTTTGAAATGCAGGAGGATCTAAATCGGGGCCTTCAAAAGACACTAATGTATCAAATGCAAGGGCACCTATTCATGTACTAGATTTTGCTATTCTCATACTACTCGCACTTGCAAAAATCTAAACCGAGGGTTTATTGTTATTGTGCTAATTCATTCTAGAATAGTACACAATTCATCAGAGGATCAGTTTGTTGGTTTTGAAGCAATGCAATTCAAAATAGGCATTTATGTCATTTGTTGAAAATCATGTGATACATTTTAAATATAAAAGAGTAAACAATGCTGAATTGATGCTATAACGTTGTATCATAATTAATTTCTAATTTCTAATCCAAGTATATAGATAATATCAAACAAAATAAAGAAAACAACATCGTACATGACCATTTTATTTTATTCATATACAATAGGAACCCACTATTTTACAGGGTAGGAAGTATGATAAAAGTAATCTAGCTAGCGATAAAACTGTATTCGTATAAAAATGAACAAAAAGTTGTGAATCTAACTACATCACGTACGGAGATGGTGCAGAGTTGACCCATTCGAATACAAATAATTTATGCAAAAAAATAATAACAAAATAGACAAACTAATAAATAAATAAACATTAAATTTCAGTCTTTGCAAAATGGCTGAGACGGTAACGAATGTGTATGTTTTACCCGGCAAAAAACCCTTTAAAATATTTTCTAAGTTAGTTTAAGTTTGAATAAGTTATATGCTATATAATGTTGCCTTTGTTGCTGTATTTAGCAAGCTTTCATTAAGTTATATATATATTTTATAGGCATAATAAAATTATCTAAAAAATAAGCTGGTTCACTCAAGCTGCTCGACACCCCTAGTCGTATGCATCTAAATCCACACAAAACAGTTCCTATATTGAAGGTACAAAAAGCACACCATACGTACTATATATACTACTACCCTATTAAACCAAACCAAACCACATGCATGCATATTTCAAGTCACTTGTTCTGGTTGAGTCTTGCAGCTGCAGCCATGGACGCAGCCACCCCACCTGGGTATGTAGCCAGCTCCGGCTGGTTCCTGATCTCTGCCCCGATCACCCCCTCTGCATCCTCCCTTGTCACCACTTTGTCTTTAGGCAACAAACTACTTGCATCCGCCAACACATCTCCGAGCTTGGTTTTCTCCTCATCACGCGTAGTTCGTGCATTTTGGGAGGCCGCTCCCTGAGCTTTCGCCGCCACACCACCTGGTATCACCTGCATACGCCCCGTTGCTCGGACTTCCGCTGCTTGTATCGCAGCCGCATCACTCTGTTCCACCGGTTTCTCTGCGGCGGATAGAGCAGCAGCCTCCAGTGCTTCTCCTATTGTAACCAAATCCTCAACGCCACTCTTCAACGAAACTGGACCTGACGTGGGATCATTTCGGACGTATTGCCCCACCACCTATATATTCAAATGTACATCAATCTAATTACTTTTATCGACGGACCGACTGACTGACTTGTAAGTTAATATATAGTGTGAGATTTAACGGGAAACCAGGAAAAACTTAGAAACATGTAAAAAAATATCCATTGTACAAAATTAATTCTTGTTTTTCGCAGCTTCTGCTTTTATAAGCACCTAAATAAAATAAACAATCTAAGAGAAAGTTTAAAAAACAGTTCGAAAATGTGAATTTTAATTTTTACAAAAGTTGGATTTTTTATTTGAAAAGCTTGAAGAAATCATGTAAAAAATGTTTTTTTTGTGTGTGTGTGTGTTAAATATATGCCTGGCCTCCGACTGATTCGGTTATAATGTGGTGACCGGCAACTTCGGCGTCGGAGACAGTGACGTCTTGATCTCCGGTGACTTGGTGAACACCGCGGTTTCGATTGACAGACGCCGCAGACTGCATGACGGCGGCAGGTCCTCCTTTGTGGATGTGACCAAGGGCCATATTTTCAGCGGATTGCATGGTGGCGGCATCTTCTGTGGTGATGGCTTTGTTAGCCAACTCTCCTGAGACTTGAAATACGTCGCCGTATTTGATGGGTTGTTCTTGACTCATTTTCAATCCAAGAGATATATGTTGTGGGAACTTGATATGTATATGTATATATATTTGATGCATTGACACCTGGAGAACGACTAACGTATGCACTTCATTTTGAAGTTTGGCTACGTGTCACTTATCTCCATCGCTTTCTGCATACTAGTTACCTTGACTTATTTTTTTAATTTATTATGCCTCTATCCACTTCTTCAGAATCAAATTAAAGATAAATACCATTTTCATAACAAATATTATTATTAGCAGAGACGGACCTAGAATTTTTTTAATGAGTCCATTTTTTTCAGTCTTTCAATTATTTTATAACAAAACGTTTAAATTTTTGGATTGGTTCTCGTTTGGGTCGGGTCATAGCAAGGTTTGAACTAGATTTAAAAAAACATGAAAAATGGGCTATACAAGGATTGAACCTATGACCTCTTGTTGAAAAAGAGAGGGATTTCACTACACCAACTTTCATTTTCTTTATATGGTGTCCACCTAATCGTATATATGGGGTCCTTATATAATTTAATATACCGAATTTAGTAATTTTTTTAAAAACATTAGGGTACGGGGATCCCGACTCACTCTATGAGGGTCCGCCCCTGATCATAACAAAATTTTAGAAGATGCTAAAAAACTTAAAAAGTAAACTCAGTTTTTTTTTTAACTTAACTAGGTTCGATGGGAAGGAAAACATGGCGCTGAGTTTACTTAGGAACTCGAAAGCGATATGAAGACTAAGTATCCGCATCTTTTTGTTACAACTTCCCAAATTTTGGGACGAAATTTTCTAAAGGTGGGGAGGCTGTAACGCCTCGCTTTTTATAACTTTCCGTTTTAAGAAAGAATGTATTGTTATTCTATTTTCGGAAACTCATTTCCTTATAATCGTATCTCATTTTGAATAGTTGTAAATCCGCAACTTTGATTGTAATTGTGTTGATCCTTATTATGAAAATCGCATCATTCTTACACATTTATACAGTGATTTCGTACCCACTTTGTTACTTGATTTATAAACATAACTTTAGCTTGCAAACAATTATCTTGTGTTCTCGATTCTCAAGCATCTTATTGATACATCATACTTGATTATTCAATCACGAGATTTACACATATGTGACTATCCGATATATGTTATAACCTTGTTAACAACTAGTCTCAAATAACCTTCTAAAACATGATAATTATGCATAAAATACTTATGTGTTAATAAGCAACATCATGCTAGACCTTTATATTTGTTAATTATGTGTTAATAAGCAACAAATAAACAATTAATAAACATCAAGGGTGTTTCAAGTTTGTTTAATCAGGCTAATCTCCCTCCTAATTCTTTTGTGAGAAGCATAAGTATTGTGATTTAGTGATTTTTGATAACGAACATGCGTTGCACCCCAAAAGCGTAAAGATAAAAAGGGAGTCTAGTATACTCACGGTTTTGTAAGCTTTCCTTGCAATCCGGGAGTTGGCGAATGGTGGAGTTGGAACACCAAAGTTATCCCACATGAGGAAACGTAGGTGTGTGAGTATTTGGATTTGATAGCGAGTTCGGATTCGGAATTAAAGTATGTAGAGGTATGTATACACAAAGTAATTATCTAGTCTTAAACACATGTTTCTGACACTATAAATCCCGTATGGGTTGATGTGAGTTCATGGGTCAAGTTGCCCATTAGAATCGTAACGAGAGGTTCAAGACTTAGATAATGTAACCTATTGCCATGACAAGTAACCATATCCAATTATCATCAAAGGTTTGGTTAAATATATGTTCATATATATTATGTAGTATATAGTATGTCCAACATGTATATCATAGATTGCATATAAGTCATGCATGGAGGTAGGGTGATAAACATCCATTAAACCTTATTGTATGATTCACCAATACACATATCACATCAAGGATGATTCGGATGGTCATGTTCAAAGAAAAATACTTAACTAAAACTATGAACAACCAATTAAGTAAGATAGGTTTGTGCATCCCGAACAAGGCAACGTTGGGGGATGTGTCGTAGCCTTTTACTTAAATGAAGGTTGAACAAGTTTGGTGGCTTACATATAGATAACATCAAGTGAGGCGGTGGAATGAGATTAGGATAGCTAAGGCTTTCAAGTGTTCACACCTATACCAAAACACAAGTCTTGCCATAAGAATTACTGCAAGCTCGAATGGTTTCATCACTTGTGGGTTGCATTAACCCTAATAAAACAGAAAATTTAAAGGGTGATTTACACCTCTAACTCATAAGAATCAATCTTGGACAAGCTTACTAACCATAACTTGGTTATAGCAAAGGATGCACAAGATTGTATAAGAAAACATAGGTTTAACAAAAGTTAACAATATAATCTTCCAAAACAGAAAGTTTGGACCTCAAAATGGTGATGTTTCACCTTTGTTTACCATGGTAAACTTGTGGAAACACTCCTAGAGGTGTTCCAAGCTTTGTAGTGGAAGAAAAGATGAAGAAATGATGAAGAAAAGTGAGTTTGAACTTACTTTAGAACTTGGATGATTCTGCCCAAAAATCAAAATTTGATGATTTTGGAGTGTTTTGGGAGTGAGTAAGTGTTTGGAAAGTGAAAAAATGGAAGAATGGAGGCTCCTATTTATAAAGAAATAGATTAGGGTTAGAGTTAAATGAGTTAGGAGGTGATTGGTGGTGAAAAGGGTGGAAAAATTTTTAAAATTCGCGCTTTGTGGAACATTTCAGCAGCTCTGGCCGTAGACTACGGTTGACATCCGTAGGCTAAGGCTGACCCTTTTCAATTTTTTTGGGCATCTTAAGGGATATATGTACATGAATATCAAGAATTTATAAGAGTATGATTTTCCGAATATAATTTATTCGTCAAGTATAATTCGGTTTCGTATAAAACGCACGTATTCGAGATTGATTAAATATCACGTATTTATGTATGAACAAGTGTGAATAAAATTTATTTTCATTATGATCAAACTCACGGATTACAAGATTGAAAGATGAAATACGAATCACTACATGATTAAAAGTTTCCAAAAATAGAAATACGAATACACTTTCTAAATAAAGAAAGTACATAAATACAAAGCCTTACACTCCCTAAACCCGAACTTGCAAAACATGTTACATAAAATTACCATGAAGATGGGATTCAGCACTCCTATTTGGGATAACTCATAAACCAAACACCAGTTTCTATCCTCTATGCATATCCCAATTAACCGAACCAAGTTCTTAAGGTGCAAAACTTAGAATTTATATGCACATGTGCGGTTTAACGAACCCGACGCGACTCGCGGGTCATAAATATTGTGTTAGTTTACATGATTTGTTGGTTTTAACACAAAATCCATTTTATATGATGTGATTTATCAACCGTTGGTACTAAAAGCCGCGTGTTGTGTAGCGTTGAACATGGAAAAAATTATCATCCTTGAAACTATATAAAATAAAACTAAAAGCTTTACGTAAATCTGCTCGTGTGTTATGGTGAGGGAACCACAGAATAAAAAATTGACGTTGAGTATGTATACTACAAAATATTTTGTAACCATCAAATATGACTTTTAGTCTTAACTTATTTAAAAAATTGTCAAGATGTCAAAAGATATAGTGTGCAATAGTAGATGACTATCAAAATTTATAGAAATACATGTCATAAAGAGTAGGTGAACAAAACATAAATGTAATCTCATTACTAACCACAAAATGAATTTTGGGCTTTCTTCAGCAAGTCTAGATATCTATATCATTCGAAGTCATAGGCAACTGTAAAAACTCTAACCTCTCTTTTCTAAGAGCATTCACATCTAACCCTTCTAAATTATGTGAGGGGTGTTTTTATTTTATGAAAAGTGGTTGTAAGTGGTTGTGAGTAGATGGGAGAGAAAATGTTACTGTTCATATGTAAATTTGGGGGGACACTTGTAACACCTCGTAAATTCGTAACAAGTGATATACCGACACGTGTCTGTACTCTCGAATGTACCACGTGTTGGTCGAGAGGGATTAATCTGGTCGTTATGTCATTTCATGACCGCTGAATGACATTGAATAAAGTTAAAGGGCTAAAGGTGTCAACATGCCAATTTTTGGCTTCTAAGTGACCCTTACGGACCGTAAGCCATAGTGCTTACGGATCGAAAACAAGGAAAAGGCAATATTGCTGATAGGCGGTTACGGACCGCAAGGCTTAGTCCTAACGTCTGTATCCGATTCAAAACCATGGGCGCGTTAACTAGCTTACGGACCGTAAGCCATAACCTTTAAAGTGGCAGATTGTTTGGCAGCTTGCAATGTTGCCACATTTCTCGCGAATTGCCACCTTCTTGCAGCTCCTTACACATCCATAACCTCCTGGAGACATCCTAGAGCTGCTCCTAACACCTGGAATGATCTTGTGCATCATCTTCCACTATAATAGCAACTTATGTTGCCCTCATTCCTTGCTCATTCCTCTTTTCCTCCTCTAACTCTCGATTGGAGTTTTTCCTGATTAGAAAGGAGCCTCCCCTAAGTTCTAAACTTTCTCTTGGATCACTTGTAAGTGTTCCATCTCTGCTCTTTTCTTTTATTAGGCTTTATTAGCCAAAAGTCAATCGTTTTTGATAAACACTTGAACTTTCGGTTAAGACCATTACGGTCAGCCATTGTTCGAAATGAATGTGGCTAAGTGATCGTATTAGGTAGGTGATAATCTCTTAAAAGGGCACCTCCTAAAGATCACGTTTGCTAGACCAATTTACGGGTCAAAGTTAAAAGGTTCAAAAGTCAAACGGGTTAAATTTTGTAAAAATTGTAATCTGAGTATATGTATGTTATAAACATGTTTGACACTTAAAACAACTTGGCAATAAGTAATAGAACATCTATGAACATGTTCAGCTCATCAATTCCAGTCTTAGTGTCGGTTCGCAACCGAAAGTCGCGAAGTTTGACATCTTCTTTGACTTTTGATTATGGACCGATTTAGCAACTTTAGAAACTGATTCTAAGTTGTCTTATGATCCTATTGTAATGTAGTACAATCTTCTGAGGTTATACTAAAGGATCATAATCATAGATTCCGAGTGTATGCGCTAGTGTCTATAATATGCCAACTTTGACCAAAATGCCCTTTTTACATAAAACATGGTTTTAATCAAGGATGAACTTGCAAAATGATTACTTACTGATATGATAGTGTAACCAAATTATTTTGAAGTTATGAATCTGATAATAACTTGAGTTTTGATAAATTATCGCAAATTATGTCATATTATGACCAAAACGCCCTTTTGGCGCATAGTATGGTTTTTAACCATAACTATCAATCAAAACTCATTACCTACTGATTTCATAACATAAATATAATATTTTTACAGTAGGTAATCAATCATATATCAGATTGTTATGCAAGTTCTTTAAATATGGCATATAATGACTAAAACGCCCTTGTGAGGCATAATTCGATTTTAAAACCTTAATAGGTATATAAGTGATATCCTACTAATATTACAACTAATTTAAAGTATATTGGCATATAGAACTTGTTCAAGACTTATCTGGTTACCCGGTATCGTATATATGCATACGGTTAAGCTTATGTAGTCCTTTTACGTAAGCTTACCGAACCGGGTTAAAACTTATCATTTTAATCTCAAAAATTCTAGAATGTATATTGTTTGCCCATATTATGCAATTCTTAGTACTTGTTGGGTTTAAACTACATTCTATTCCGGTCACCGCTTAATCTAGCGCATCATACCGATTTCGTTAATTTAAGTTAATCGGTTCAAGTCTATGACTTGAATAAGACCCGTTAACATTGTAATTGGTTATTAATACCATTCCCCATACTAGAGCCTTCCGGTAGATTGCGACCAAGCTAGTTATTTTGATTATGGATGTGCTTATTATATTTTCTTGCTTTCTAAGATCTATTTAAGCCAGGTAAATACTCTTAACCTGTTTTCCCCATACGGGCTTGGGATACGGTATATTAATACCGCATGGTCGGGTATGGGATCAATGGCCAATGTGTTGGGAATCCAAATAATCCGTTTTAATTCGTATTGCTTAATATTAAAAATTGGTGGTTAATGCGACCGTGTCCTAGATATATATAACGACTCATTTGATTGTAAATGGCCACGACTTAAGCACGAGGTGTAGGCATACACCTGACAGATGCTAATGCTTTATTTAAAATATTTTATAACCCAATACTGGTATACATAATAAAGGTATTAAAGTGGTGTGTCGATTAATCATGATCTCGGCATAGTTCCCGGGCCCTAAATGTATTATAAGCATGTAAAACTGATAACATAAGAAATTGTTTATCCCAAGTTATTTATAAAATACATGTACCATTATGTAAATAAAATGTTTTGAAATAATTTCAAAATGTGTCGGTTATTTCACTGACGTAATTTTCAAAAGACAAAGTGCAAGTAGCAAAGTTACGAAATAGGCTGGAAGTGCTCGGTAATGCTTAAGAGGAACAAAGCGCATGATTCTAATTCTGATGAGGCTCTGACTTTTGATCAAGATGGAGAATCCAGTTCTGATGAGGACTCCGAGCAGATCACTAGTATGTTAAATCAATCTGGAGAATTGACGATTGATCTGAATGTTAACAATCTGGAGAGTACAGTTGATGTCTCTAATGAAGTAATGCCGAGATCTTATTCTTACCATCCATCTAACACTATTATTGGTGAATTACAAGTTGGAGTTAGAACAAGAAGCCAGATCAATAAAGCGCTTAGTTGTTTCTACACGAAGGTGGCTCCGATTCAAGAATTTTGCTCCTACCGTTGTTTTATATCACAAATTGAGCCTGAATCAGTTACTGAGGCGCTGGGTGATGAAAATTGGTTACTCGCAATGCAAGAGGAGTTACTACAATTCGAGAAATTAGGTGTGTGGAAGCTTGTTGACCTCCCGGCTAATCAAAAGGGGATTGATACTAAATGGGTCTTCAAATGTAAGCGTGATGATCGAGGAGTAATTGTGTGAAATAAAGCTCGACTTGTTGTCAAAGGATTTCACCAACAAGAAGGTATTGATTACACAGAAGTGTATGCACCAGTTGCGAGATTAGAGTCTATCCGTATTTTCTTGGCCTTCGCGTCTTGGAAAGGTTTTAAGGTGTACCATCTTGATGTTAAATCAGCTTTTCTCTATGGCAAATTGAGGGAACAAGTGTATGTCGGCCAACCACCGGGGTTTGTCGATCCACTAAACAAGAAGAAAGCATTTCTCCTAGATAAAGCTTTGTATGGGTTGCATCAGGCCCCGAGAGCCTGGTACGAGACGTTATCTCAACACCTAGGTGACAATGGTTTTACCAGAGGCATAGTGGATAGTACCTTGTTTACGAGAGAAGTTGGAAATCATCTGCTGATCGTACAAATCTATGTGGATGACATCATATTTGGTTCAACTAACGATGATCTATGGAAAGAGTTTGAATCTATCATGAAGAAAAAGTTTGAAATGAGCTCGATGGGCTAAATGAATGTAACATCCGTCGAAAAACGGGCTTCCAAACCCGCTTCGTTTATTAATCGAATATCAAGTCATAAAATTTCGTTGCATATTTATGATTTATTTTAATTTTAAACAATACATAATTAATAAACAATTTAGAATTTAAAAACTATAATTATTAAAAAGTGAAAATAAAGTAAATAAAAAAAGAAAAACCGGCTGCCGGGTTTCGAACCCGGGTCAGCCGGAAGACATAACTAACACATACCTCACCACTCCGCCACTTGAGTTGTTTGTTGATATAACAAAACAATTAATACATATAATGTAACTCGAAATCAAATTCGGTCATCAGCGCGCCCAAATGCCCTCGCCGGAAATACCGACGATTTCGCCAATTATCGACGGTTTTCTTTGACTTAACGTATGTATTAACATCGACATCGGTTATAACCGATGTCTAGTCCCGCGACATCAGTCATAACCACCGGAGAAAGGCTGACCACGAATCAAGACTAAAATCAGACCCAATTCATCGTGATTCTTCCCTATAAATACACACCCAAGTCTCTGGAAATCATTTCGCTCAAAATCGCACCATTTCTCGAATCAATTTCACTCGCCGGAGATATTCTGAAATCGCCGGACTTTCGCCGGAAAACCGAGACTTACATCAAAACGGTAAATACCTCGACTCTTTCGGTTTCAATCCATTGTTAGACTATTACTAACTTCAATCATCAACCAGAATCAGTCCTAGACGACGTTGCCGGATATTCTGCACTCGCCGGAAAACCGATGGAATTTCCAAAATCACGCTGTGAATCGGTATAATCATTTAAACCTTCTGATAATCATTGTTTAGTAACTCAATTTCGCAACTAATCGATCAAAACTGTTAATTGATTCAATCAGAGGAAATCCACAAATCAGAGCCGACGACCATTGCCGGAATTCTGAGAAATATAGTCTGATCGGTACATTCGATTCCTTAACTCTTTTTATCCATTACATTTCAATTAGTAATATGTTCGAAGAACGATTTAAACAAGAACAGAAGAATATCGGTCGTCTGAGTCTTTGAATGAAGAAGACGAAGTCGACGATGTTTATAAGAATAATTAAAACAAGTTATTAAACTGGGTTAGACACACAGTCCAGCGGTGGACTGTGTGCAAACACACAGCGCACGTCTCGAGTTCGATCCCTGACACGACCCTATCCTCGGAAATAAAAATGTTCTTTTTAAACCGAACCGTATTAACTCGCTGTAAGATGTTAAGTTTAATAAAAACCAGTATTTTAACCAGGTTAGACACACAGTCCAGCGGTGGACTGTGTGCAACGTTAAACAACGGGTCCCGGGTTCAAGACCTGTTATGTGCACCGGTTCGACATAATTAAAATTCTTTTTAAAATAAATGAATTCCGAATAATTTAAATAGTATATAAATATAATTAAAAACACAAATATTTCGGGTTAGACACGTAGCTCAGTTGGTAGAGCTGCGTGCACGCGTACGGGGGGTCTCGGGTTCGAGTCTCACCCAGCGCACACATACACAAAGTCCGAACCGGTCAACAGTCAAAGTCAACGGTCAACGGTCAACCCAAAAAGTCAACATTTTTTTTATATTTTTATTTATTTATTTAATTTAAAAATCAATAAAAAATACTTAAAAATAATATTTGTAAAGTTAGAAAATGACCTTAAACTCACAAAAATAAATCTAAAAACCCTATTAAAATTGTTAATAAAATCCACTTATTTACCGTACCTTTTCGTTATTATTAGGTTAGTTATACTCATCGATCAACCCTCTAAACTCGTGCGCATTCAACATCATCAAACGAACGCACCCAATGTGAGTGAATCTCTACAAATTCCCCGTTTCAATCACATTTTGGGGTGTATCATGTGTCATATTATTTATTATATTTAAACACTTGTGCATCCATCATAACCATGATCAAATGTGTATTCAATATGTATCAACTGTTTGTGTGGTTAATGTTTAGATTAAATTTATCATTTTCAGTACATACATCATCATAGGCCGTCTGTTCCCCATTACCTATGAGCGGAACCGTTCCCCATTACCTATGAGCGTGAACGAGGCGTTGCCAACATACGATCGGCTCCGTTTGATTGAGCCTTGATCGCACATACATCATCATAGGCCGTCCGTTCCCCATTACCTATGAGCGGAACATGACGTTGCCAACATATACATTATCATTCATGTCATATACTCATGCAAGGTGGTTTGTTATTGTTTGTTATTATAGTTGCTCACATATGATTATTGCACAATTTTTTCATATTAAATACAACAAGAAATCAATAATAAATGTTTTCTAACAAGGTTCACTCGCCAACTTTTGTTGACCCAAAAACCCCCATTTTTTACACATGATACAGGTGATCCAGTTGTAGCAAGAAACATATAGGACGGCTTAGAAGAATAAATCGGTTTAGGCTTTGGATTGTTTGCTTAGTTACTTTTTCCTTGTAATTGTATGAACTTGTTTGGAATATTGAAGTTGTAATTTTGAATTTAATAAATATGAAACATATTAGTAAACATCATGAGCTTTGGTGATAACCCAATTATGCCCCGACTCTTATTCCGCTGCGGGTCGGGGTGTGACAGATTGGTATCAGAGCCATAACTATAGGGATATAGGATAGGTTATTAGACCCTTAGAGCCTATACTATAGTTGATTAGAATTTTAAAATTGTTTATGTGTTACATACAAAATTCATGATGTTTATATGCTTTATGTTTATTTTTACATTCAATGTTATGTAAACATGTTCATAAGTACATACTATTATACAATGTTCATCATGAATCATATCCTCATAACATATCATATCCATGAGAGCACACACCTCACAACTTCCATGATTTTTACAACGATTTTTGTATTTTCAAATCACATCAAAGTGAGTTCTCATGACGGGCATGTAGTAACTGGAAGGGTACGAGTACCGGTAGTCGGAACGTCCTGTCTAGGCTTGGCATTCGTATAAATCCAAAATAAAGGACCAGTTTGCCTACCTGGGGACTAACGATGAGAGTACGAAAGACCTATTAGGCCAAAGCATGCTATACCAAACGTCGTGTGAGCTAACCCCACTTTGAGTTGTCATTGTGTCTATACCTGGACACCCTCCGACCATACATCTCGCGAACATATTTCATGGTTTTCCTTCGGGTGACGCGAGTGTTAAACCGCCAACACCAATGTGAATCCTACTATGCCAATAGTCATGGGGGCCCACATGACTATACAGGCGATGGTATGGGGGACATTGGAAGCCCAAACATGAGCAAACCCAAGACATCCTATGGATGTAGTTGCATTATTGATGATTATGTTATTTTATTACTTTTAACGACACATGACACCTAAACACTTCTTAAACTCACAATCTTCCTATGTACGTTCCTGTAGATGTCGGCTAGGCAACTACGTGGAGGTAGAAAGTCAGGAAGGTCAAACGAACGCTTGGCCACCCAAATCGAAAACAAATGGCCGCGGTGCTTCCTGACATCGTAATCCAAGTCCAACAAGCTCTCGCCGCAAATCCCATCAACCCACCCAACCAAGAAGACCAGAACGTCGACAACCCTCCCTCCAAAAAGTGCTCCTACAAACACTTCAAGTCTTGCGATCCCCCAAGGTATGAAGGGACCGAAGGTGTCACTGCTCTCCTCCACTGGTTTGAGGAAATGGAGAACACCTTCCTCAATTGCGATTGTCCCGAGGATCGCAAGGTACGTTACGCAACCGGGAGACTGTTTGGGGTAGCCCTGACCTGGTGGAACACAGAGAAGGGTAAGAGAGGAGTCGAAGATGCTATGGCCTTAACATGGGAAGAGTTAAGGGAAATAATGACAAGACGCTTTTGTCTAAGAAGCGAAATCAAGAAGTTGGAAGATGAATTCCACTCGTTAAAACAAAAGGAAGGAGATCATACTTCCTACAACAAAAGGTTTCTATAGTTGAACCAAATGATCCCCAACTTGTTCACCCCAGTGTACCGCTTGGTTGAACACTACATTCGAGGCCTCCCCTCAAAAATTCAAGACTCAGTTCTAAGCACTTCGCCTACGACACTTGAAGCCGCAATGGAACTAGCTACCGAACTTATCGAAAATCGCTTCCGAAACGGTAAATTCAAAGAGGAGAAAAAGAAAGCCCCCATTGAGGCTCAAACTTCAAACCATTCTGGCTCCTCTTCGAAGTTTACTGGTAAAAGGAACCGAAACACCAGAAACTTTGCTGTCACACAAACAAATTTCCCTATCTCTGCTGCACCCATCACCCAAGTTGCTCCCTCACCTGCACCATATAAAAAGCCATACTCCGGCCCATACCCAAAATGCAACCGTTGCCAATACCATCACTTTCCTGATCATCCCTGCCAACATTGCACCGGCTGTGGCCGCGCAGGTCACACCATTCAAACCTGTCGCGCGCTTCAGCGAACGAACCGCAATCAACCCTCAACCCAAACCCACCATCAGATAGTGGGTCAAGCCCAACAACCCTTACTTCTACCACCTACACAACATACGACCCAATCCTACTACCAACCCCACTACCCCATGATGCAACCCATGCGGGCTTGTTACAACTGTGGAGACCCAAACCACTTTAGAAACACTTGTCCACGCTTGGTGAACATCATTCATGACCAAGCTCAAGCAAATCCGGTGAATCAAGCTAACCAAGCTCCACCACCTGCAAGAGGAAGAGCTTACAACATCAATGCCAATCCCGTTGAAAATAATAACGGCCAAACGAATCACCCAACTAGTTTTTCCTCACCAAGAATCAAGACTCAACTCCAGTCGTCTAGTTTTAATGTTTTCTTTATGTTATCTCAATCTTTCCGTATCCCAGTTGTAAATTGGGAATTTATGTATCCAAGAATTTTAATGCGAATTGTTATTACATTTGTTTTATACTCATTGATTTAACATTCATATCATCATACATCTCGACGTATCTCAATCTCATCATTTAAAGAAGTTGGGTTGTGTCTCACTTTTACATAGACTAACCCCTTCATCATAACAAACGAGAGAGGTACTGTCATCATTCAGTCATGTATCCTTTCAGAATTGAGACTCAAGCTTTGGTGGTTGTGTTTGTTTATGTTTTAGAGTCACATAGAACTGATCATGATTTACTGATAAAGCCAACGAAAATTTGACAAGAATATGGTGGATACGCCGCTGGTACTTCCTATATATAAGTATTCTTGGAAAAGGATCAGAAGCATTACAGGAGGTTATGAGAAGTTCCGTGTAGGTTTAAATATCGTCATGGTTGAAGTTTTTGTTTTATGATACATACCTTATCATTTCAAACGTATCAATTCCCTCAAAACTCTTATGCATAAAATCATAACCGACATCAAAGATCAAATCCGAGAAGCCCAACATGTTTCTATAACAGAAAACGACGTATGCAATGAGCTGTCTTGTGGAGCAGAACTTAAAATCGAAACCAAATCCGACGGTATTCTGTACTATCTAGATCGCATATGGATCCCTGATCACAATAACCTTCATGATTTCATTATGAATGAGGCGCACAAAACACGATACTCTGTACACCCAGGCGCCGACAAGATGTATCAAGACCTTCGATACACCTACTGGTAGCCTGGCATGAAGAAAGATATCGCTGTTTTTGTTTCCAAGTGCCTTACATGTTCTAAAGTAAAAGCTGAACATCAAAGACCCTCAGGACTTCTAGTCCAACCTGAAATACCTGTATGGAAGTGGGAAAACATAACCATGGACTTCATTACCGGGTTACCTCGCACCTCCAGTGGGTATGACACTATATGGGTAATCATTGATCGTCTTACAAAATCAGCTCACTTCATTCCGATTCGCGAGGACTTCAAGAACGAGAAGTTAGCTCGTATCTACATCAGCGAGATCGTAAGCCGTCATGGTGTACCTTTAAGCATTATTTCAGACCGTGATGGTCGTTTCACTTCACGAACATGGCAAGCCGTACAAGCCGCTTTGGGTACACGATTAGACCTCAGTACCGCTTTTCATCCTCAAACTGATGGACAATCTGAACGCACCATCCAAACTCTTGAAGACATACTTCAAGCATGTGTCATAGACTTCAAAGGGAATTGGGACGCTCATCTACCATTAGTTGAATTTTCGTACAACAACAGCTATCATTCAAGTATCGGCATGGCACCTTTCGAAGCTTTATATGGTCGTAAGTGCCCGATCTCCAGTATGTTGGCACGAAATTGGAGAAACTCAAATCACCGGTCCAGAGTTAATTCAAGAAACAACAGACAAGATCCATCAAATTCGAAACAATCTTCTAGCGGCACAAAGTCGTCAAAAGAGTTATGCAGACAAATGACGAAAGCCCTTGGAGTTTAACATTGGTGATCATGTACTTTTAAAAGTATCACCGTGGAAGGGAGTAGTTCGTTTTGGCCAGAAGGGAAAGCTAGCACCACGCTACGTAGGACCTTTCAAGATACTCGAAAGAGTAGGACCTGTAGCATACAAGCTTGACCTACCAGAATGTCACACCCCGACCCGCAGCGGAAATAAGAGTCGGGGTATAATTGGGTTATCACCAAAGCACATGACATTTACTATTATGTTTCATAATTAATGAAGTCAAAGTTACATTTTCAAACATCCAAACATGTTCATTCAATACAAAGGAAATAAACAAACATAACAATCCCAATACTAAATCGTTTTATTCTTCTAATCCAGGTCCTATGTGTTCCTAGCTGCTGCTGGTTCACCTGTATCATGTATAAAATGGGAGTTTTTTGGTCAACATAAGTTGGCGAGTGAACCTTATTAGATAAACATTTGATAATGATTTTATGGTTAGTTTATCAATGAAATATTGTGCATAATCATAAAAGAGCAAATGTAAGTAATCAAGCATTGCAAATAGCAGTTACAATTATAGCATATAATAACACTTGACAGCATACATGAACATACCAATATCATACGATAACTAACATAAATGAACTGTGCGATCAAGGCTCAATCAAGCGGAGCCGATCGTATTGCATGAACTGGAAATGTAAATTGAACTGTGCGATCAAGGCTCAATCAAACGGAGCAGATCGTATTGCATGTACTGAAATGTAAAATGAACTGTGCAATCAAGGCTCAATCAAACGGAGCCGATAGTATTGCATGAACTGAAATGTAAAATGAACTGATCGATCAAGGCTCAATCAAACGGAGCCGATCGTTGCGGGCACGCCAGGTTCAACCGCATAATAAAATGGGGAACAGGCTCAAACTTCATAATAAAATGGGGAGCGGCAGCCTTGGCAATTGCATGTACTGAAATAATAATTTGCATCCAATAATAACTACTTAACAGCAACAAACTAAATACACATGTCATGATATGATGTATGCACAATAGTTTAGTTATAATATGTATATAAACAAAGACACATGATACACCCCAAAAACGTGATTAAAACGGGGAATTTGAAAGGTTCACTCACATTGGGTGCGTTGAATTTGAGATGGTGAGATGCGCACGATTTAGATGAGCGGATCGACGAGGAATACTAACCTAAATAATAATGGAAAAATATATTAGATGGATGGATTTTATTAAGGATTTTAATGAAATTTTTAGATATATTTTTGTGAGTTTATGGCTATTTTCTATCTTTAAAAATGTTATTTTTAAGTATTTTGAATTGATTTTTAAATTAAATTAAATAAATAAAAATATAAAAAAAATATTATTTTTTTTAAGCGTTGACCGTTGACCGTTGACCGTTGACCGGTTCGGTCAGCGGATATACTTGCGCCGGGTGCGATTCGAACCGGTGACCTTCCGTTCGCGTGCACGTAGCTCTACCAACTGAGCTACGTGTCTAACCCGTTATAAACTCGGTTTTAATTATATTTATACACTTATTTGAATTAACCGAAAATTCCTTTATTTGCAAAAACGTTTTATTTCAATTGGACCGGTGCTCATGACAAGATTTGAACGCGCGACGTGAAGTTCATGTTGCACACAGTCCACCGTTGGACTGTGTGTCTAACCCGGTTATATTCTTGGTTTTTATTATACTTAACAACTATCTGTTTTAACCCGGTTTAGTTCTTGATCAAAAAGGCAGGTTATTACACAAGGCGTGCGCGTAGCAAGAATCGAACTCGGGACGTGTGTGTGAAATTTGCACACAGTCCACCGCTGGACTGTGTGTCTAACCTGTTTAAACTTCCGATTTTAATTAATCTTAACTCGTTACTGAACTCGTCTTCTTCATTACGAAACGCAGATATCAATCAACAATCCGATTCGTGATTAATTTAGTTAATAAACATGATGACTAGATTGAATGCATTAAACCGAACAGTTTGGGGAATGAAGATACCGAACAGGTTGTCTTCTTCAGAGAGTCCGGCGAAAACTTGTCGGCTCTGATTTTGAACCTTCGGCTGAGAGGATCTATCAACAGATTTAAGGGATTAGATATGAAATTGAACTAGTGAGTATTGATTATCAGTATGTTGGAATGTGCATACCGATAACTAACGAGTTTCCGGCAATTCCAGAAATTTTCCGGCGAACACAGAAAGTCCAGCAATGTCGTCTGTGGTGGATTTTGAGGGATGGGTTAATGTTAGTAAAGTTCTAACAATAGATTGAAATCGTAAAGGAGAAGTATTTTACCGGTTTGTGTTGAATACGGTTTTCCGGCGACTTTTGCAGAGAATTCCGGCGAACTGTTTTTGGCGCTCAAATGGTCTGAAAATGCGACGAAAAGGAATTGAAGTGTTTGTATGATATTTCTGAATCACGAGAGTGTCTGGTGTTTGAGTTAATCAGAACTTGAAGTTCTTTTTCAGTTTTAAAAATAAAAAATGATGAGTCTTTAATTTCAATCAATTTCCGATTGATTAGAAACTGTCGAGCATCGGTTATAACCGATTGTGTGAGGTAAACAATCGATTTGACGATTGGTTTGCCGATTACCGTTTTTCAGGTGACACCATCGGTTAATCTGAGTTTGTGTATAAGTTCCATTTGCTTTCCTAGTGTTAACAGAAAACACATTGTGGCGGAGTGGTTTAGGGAATGGATGTTAAGTCGTTGAGCGACTCAGTTGACCCGGGTTCGAGTCCCGGCAGCTTCAAATATTTTTTATTTATTTTATTTTAACTTTTTATCAAATATAATTTTTATAGTTTAGTTTATTTATTAATTATGTATTGTTTTAACTCAAAATAACCATAAATAATTAATGCACTTTCATAACTTGGTACTTGATTACAAAACGGAGCGGGTTTTGGAGACCCGATTTTTACAAATGTTACACAGAAGAACTCAACAGAATTCATCCCACATTCCACGTATCGAACTTGAAGAAGTGCCTCGCCGATGAAAATCTCCATATTCCTCTAGAAGACATTCAAGTCGATGAATCTATGCATTTCATTGAAAGACCAGTAGAAATTATGGACTTCGGAGAGAAACGTTTAAGACGAAGCCGTATTCCAATCGTCAGGGTACGCTGGGAGTCGAAATGAGGACCTGAGTTTACTTGGGAACGTGAAGACTCAATGCGCGAGAAATACCCACATCTTTTTTCCTGTTACCACTACTACTTAAATTTCAGGACGAAATTTCTAAAAGTAGGGGATACTGTAACATCCGTCGAAAAACGGGTTTCCAAACCCACTTCGTTTATTAATCGAATATCAAGTTATAAAATTTCGTTGCGTATTTATGATTTGTTTTAATTTTAAATAATACATAATTAATAAACAATTTAGAATTTAAAAACTATAATTATTAAAAAGTGAAAATAAAGTAAATAAAAAAAGAAAACCGGCTGCCGGGTTTGAACCCGGGTCAGCCGGAAGACATAACTAACACATACCTCACCACTCTGCCACTTGAGTTGTTTGTTGATATAACGAAACAATTAATACATATAATGTAACTCGAAATCAAATTCGGTCATCAGCGCGCCCAAATCGCCCTCGCCGGAAATACCGACGATTTCGCCAATTATCGACGGTTTCCTTTGACTTAACGTATGTATTAACATCGACATTGGTTATAACCGATGTCTAGTCCCGCGACATCAGTCATAACCGCCGGAGAAAGGATGACCACGAATCAAGACTAAAATCAGACCCAATTCATCGTGATTCTTCCCTATAAATACACACCCAAGTCTCTGAAAATCATTTCGCTCAAAATCGCACCATTTCTCGAATCAATTTCACTCGCCGGAGATATTCTGAAATCGCCGGACTTTCGCCGGAAAACCGAGACTTACATCAAAACAGTAAATACCTCGACTCTTTCGGTTTCAATCCATTGTTAGACTATTACTAACTTCAATCCATCAACCAGAATCAGTCCCAGACGACGTTGCCGGATATTCTGCACTCGCCGAAAAACCTCTGGAATTTCCAAAATCACGCTGTGAATCGGTATAATCATTTAAACCTTCTGATAATCATTGTTTAGTAACTCAATTTCGCAACTAATCGATCAAAACTGTTAATTGATTCAATCAGAGGAAATCCACAAATCAGAGCCGACGACCATTGCCGGAATTCTGAGAAATACAGTCTGATCGGTACATTCGATTCCTTAACTCTTTTTATCCATTACATTTCAATTAGTAATATGTTCGATGAACGATTTAAACAAGAACAGAAGAATATCGGTCGTCTGAGTCTTTGAATGAAGAAGACGAAGTCGACGATGTTTATAAGAATAATTAAAACAAGTTATTAAACCGGGTTAGACACACAGTCCAGCGGTGGACTGTGTGCAAACACACAGCGCACGTCTCGAGTTCAATCCCTGACACGACCCTATCCTCGAAAATAAAAATGTTCTTTTTAAACCGAACCGTATTAACTCGCTGTAAGATGTTAAGTTTAATAAAAACCAGTATTTTAACCAGGTTAGACACACAGTCCAGCGGTGGACTGTGTGCAACGTTAAACAACGGGTCCCGGGTTCGAGACCTGTTATGTGCACCGGTTCGACATAATTAAAATTCTTTTTAAAATAATTGAATTCCGAATAATTTAAATAGTATATAAATATAATTAAAAACACAAATATTTCGGGTTAGACACGTAGCTCAGTTGGTAGAGCTGCGTGCACGCGTACGGGGGGTCTCGGGTTCGAGTCTCACCCAGCGCACACATACACAAAGTCCGAACCGGTCAACAGTCAAAGTCAACAGTCAACGGTCAACCCAAAAAGTCAACATTTTTTTTTTATTTTTATTTATTTATTTAATTTAAAAATCAATAAAAAATACTTAAAAATAATATTTGTAAAGTTAGAAAATGACCTTAAACTCACAAAAATAAATCTAAAAACCCTATTAAAATTGTTAATAAAATCCACTTATTTACCGTACCTTTTCGTTATTATTAGGTTAGTTATACTCGTCGATCAACCCTCTAAACTCGTGCGCATTCAACATCATCAAACGAACGCACCCAATGTGAGTGAATCTCTACAAATTCCCCGTTTCAATCACATTTTGGGGTGTATCATGTGTCATATTATTTATTATATTAAACACTTGTGCATCCATCATAACCATGATCAAATGTGTATTCAATATGTATCAACTGTTTGTGTGGTTAATGTTTAGATTAAATTTATCATTTTCAGTACATACATCATCATAGGCCGTCTGTTCCCCATTACCTATGAGCGGAACCGTTCCCCATTACCTATGAGCGAACGTCCCATTACTATGAGCGTGAACGAGGCATTGCCAACATACGATCGGCTCCGTTTGATTGAGCCTTGATCGCACATACATCATCATAGGCCGTCCGTTCCCCATTACCTATGAGCAGAACGTGACGTTGCCAACATATACATTATCATTCATGTCATATACTCATGCAAGGTGGTTTGTTATTGTTTGTTATTATAGGTTTATTTACGTTTGCTCACATATGATTATTGCACAATTTTTCCATATTAAATACAACAAGAAATCAATAATAAATGTTTTCTAACAAGGTTCACTCGCCAACTTTTGTTGACCCAAAAACCCCCATTTTTTACACATGATACAGGTGATCCAGTTGCAGCAAGAAACATATAGGACGGCTTAGAAGAATAAATCGTTTAGGCTTTGGATTGTTTGCTTAGTTACTTTTTACTTGTAATTGTATGAACTTGTTTGGAATTTTGAAGTTGTAATTTTGAATTTAATAAATATGAAACATATTAGTAAACATCATGAGCTTTGGTGATAACCCAATTATGCCCCGACTCTTATTCCGCTGGGGTCGGGGTGTGACAATGAAATTCTTTATGGGATTGTAGGTTGATCAGTTGCCGGATGGAATCTTTATTCACCAAACCAAGTATGTTCATGACATTCTGAAAAAGTTTGAGATGGATAACACGAAGCCATTATCAACACCTCTGGCACTCAACCATGGAATCTGCGTCGATGAGCTTGGAACTAAAGTTGATGAGACTCTTTATCGGTCGATGATAGAATCATTGATGTATCTGACGGCATCTCGTCCGGATATCATGTATCCTACCTGCCTTTGTGCACGTTATCAGTCTAGTCCCAGAATTTCTCACATGTAGATCGTGAAGCGGATTTTCAGATACCAGAAGGGATGTCCAAGCACTGGCTTATGGTATCCAAAGAATGACAACTTCGATCTGACGGGATATGTTGATTCTGATTTCGGTGTTGACAGATTGAACAAAAAGTCTACGACGGCCGGTTGCCAGTTCTTCGGAACACGACTTGTAACTTGGCAGTGCAAGAAACAAACCACGGTCGCTCTCTCTACTTGTGAGGCTGATCTCAGCTTCCAGCTGTTCTTCACAACTTTTGTGGATTCAACAGCAGATGAGAGACTATGGACTGCAATTTCTGACACTTCATTATATTACAATAAGCCAATCGATATAACAAAAATCCAGTTCATCACTCTCGAACTAAACATATCGAGGTTCGTTACCACTTTATTCGTGTACGAATTGAGAAAATCCACACCGATGAACAAAAAGCTGATTTTTATACCAAACCTTTTAGTCTAACACGGTTTAAATACTTAATGAGGCTTAACGGCTTGAAAAATCTTTTGACAGGTGCGGAAGCAGAGGTTGAATATGGATCGTACGACGAGTTCTCGTGATCCTCATTGGTTTGTTATCTTTTAGTATTAGAATTTCTTTAAAAACTAAAATACAAGAATATGTTTTTGATTTTAGGGGAAAAATGAAACGAGAAAATACAAAAACATATAAAAATCAAAAAGTACAAAAACATGAAAAAGACAAAAAGAATTTGTGTGTCAAAAAGAAATGATAGTACATCATGGACTATCATAGTGTGCTAAGAATTTGTAAAGTTTAAAAAGTTTAAACAAGTGTTACTGTGGATGTGTCGGTAGGCTTTACACGTTCAGTAAATTGTTTCTGGGATATAAACTAAATTTTACAACTGCTTAACTTGCGGATTAACATCTCTCAGATATATGGACTTAGTACTCTGAAATTTCGTTTAAGAGATTGCCTAATTCTGAGATACGAGGTCTTTATAGATGATTGATATCTGAGGTATTATACAAGTTCTTCTGATTTTGCGAAAGCTATAGCCTAGAACTTCTATAATGCTTTTGCTAAAAACCCCTAAACTACAGCAAGATTTAAAGAATCGAAAGATCTAATCAATTGCAGTCAAAAGATTCCATAATTGGAACAACACCTTAAAGTCGAGCCTTCATCTCTTTGTCGATACGGTGGTATTAAACTAAGCTCTCAAGATACGCATAACCCAGATACAGATATCAATTACGCTATATTCACTTGTAAGATGAAATCTAGGGAATCTTAATATGGGAGTATATTCTTAGATGGGAACCATAATTAAGTCAAGTTTCTTAAATTCTAACTAACATATCTTGGAACAATTGAGAAATGTGTCAAAGTTTAAGTGGACAAATATATCGACAATCTAGGTAAACAAGTTTAAAACTTAATGTCATCAAAAGGTCAACGGTACTGGTGATATGTCTCAATCAACTGATATGATCCTTAGACACGAATTCACAAAAATATGTCTGTAAATATGTTTATACATATTCATTTGATTACAGATTTAAACCCAAAAAGATTTTCAGTGTGTTTTAGCATAAACTTTTGAAAATTCAAAAAGATTTTGTTTTCTACTTTGTTTTCAACAGCCAATGATGGAAAGCGGATCTTCGGAGTTCGGAATGGTGCAAATGGTGGGAAATCTTGGAGACAACGGGTTGGGAGCTAATCTGTAAAATCAAAATACACGAAAAATGATTAAAAGTTCATTAATTTGAAACTTTAAATTGAAGTTATTCATGAAAGTTTGAGTGTTTTGAATTCAAGTTCGGCTGAAGTTAGGTTATCAGTGTTTATATTGAACCTTGATAACTTCGGGCGAAGTTGATGAATAATTTGGTTGTTTTGAGTGTCAAGTTCGCCGAAGTTCCTAGACTATATATAAGAACAACTTCGGACCGAACTTCATTTATCTGTGTTTGAGCGACTTGAGTTAAGAGCGAACTTGCTAGATTGCTTTGATTATATCGTTATTCTGCCCGATTTTTGTTTGAATCTAGGTGATTTACACACTTAGATCAATGGCAGAGGTAAGACTTGATGAAAATCCATGAATTTTATGTGTTTTGGACTAATCGAACCTTGAACTGTTAAAATCTTATAGATTTAGGGTGTTTTGTTTAAAATTGAATGGTGAAATGTGTTATATAACATGTATAAATCATTTAGAAACCATAAATTTGATCATCGGACAATCAATTACATGTTGCAGGTTTGAAATTGTTTTTGGGACGATGACAAGTTCGCCCGAACTTGTGCTTGTTGGTTTAAACCAACTTCGGGTGAAGTTGTTGATAATTGATAATTGACTGAGTTTTTTGCCAACTTTGGGCGAAGTTATGGGTAAACAAATTAAAAAAAAATTAAACATGTCAAGTTCGACCGAACTTATGCTTAAATGTTATAAAATCAGTTTTGGTGTCAAGTTCGTCCGAACTTATTCAAAGTTGTTGAAAAATTCTGTTTTTGTCAAAGTTTGTCCGAACTTATACTGTTTTGTTGTAAAATGCCATGTTTTGCTAAGTTCGAGCGAAGTTGTTCATGCATGTTTTTTTTAAAATTTGACAAATTATGCTAAGTGTTTGTGTCGTTCACGTCGCAGGTTGTTTAGCTGACGTACTCGAAGTTCCACAATACGTGCGTTTCGCTAGATAAGAAGCTATTCCTGTCCCTGGAGTCATTTTCTGAGGTTCTTGAATTTATGGGGCGTATTCCTGTCACGAAGGCTATCAGCGACAAACACATCGTGTATCGCTCACATGTTAACTTTTTCTGGAGTTCTGCGAAGTTGACGAAGCAAATAAAGTTATTAATTCATTTATTTGCGTGGGTAATGAAGATAAAGAATTTAAAGTTACAGAAGCAGACATCCGCAGAGTGTTGGAATTTAACGATAGTTCTGACGATCCTATGGTTTTTGAAGAACGGATGGTCAAAGGATGCTTTTTTAGAATGGGATATCGTGGGCACGTTAATTAGTCTTCTTTCAAGAAGGGCAATCTTGGTCTACCATATAAATTCTTCATGCATGCCCTAATTCACACATTCAGTCATAGAAAGGCCGGTTTGGATGATTTGCAGGATTTCATAATGTGCATGGTAATGGCAATGATTCTTAACAAGAAGTTTAACTATTCTGGAGTCGTTTTTGAACACATGTCCAAGAATATGGGAAAGGATAGATTTCTGTTATATCCTCGGTTTGTGCAAATGCTGATTGATGATAAATTCAAAGATATCGCAAAAGATCAGAATGATGTTCTCTATCTGGGTCACATGAAAGAGACTACGTTGAAGAAGCTTGCTTTCCTATTGCAAAACCTGTTTTTGGTGCGATTGTTAAAGCTGATTACGTGTCACCGCCTGATGGTAAATGGAGGAATGAATGGGGTGGTGGTGATAAAGATGAAATTGAATCGCTAAAAGGATTTAAAGAAAAGTATCGAAGCGTGTGGTTTACAAAGAAAGTTGTTGAGAAGCCGAAGCGAAAAAGGGCTTCAAAGAAAGTTGAGACAATGTTAGTTGATGAGCCAGAGACTGAGCAAGAAAACGTTGAAAATGTTGTTGGATCGAGTGCAGCAGTGAATGTTGAGAGTCAAGAGGTTGAAACTGGAACTGCTTGTGGTGAACATGATGATGTTATATCCGTTACTTCCGAAAAAGACGAAGAATCATCTGAAGATTCTACAGATATTCGTCAGAAAGAAGCTGAACAGGGAAAAGAGGAAGAGCGATTAAAGAAACGAGGTGAAGACTTATATGTACCATCTGCTGAAGAAGGTTCTGATGAAGATAGACCAAAGAAAAAGACAAAGCGTTCTAAATCAAAGGCCGGTGATGCGAAGAAAACAACGGGATCTCCGAGTACTAAAGGAAGAACCTTGCCAAAAAGCAGGAGATACATCAGCCAAAGTAAGAAAGCTACACCTCCACAAACTTCACAAGTACAAGATCCACCAACTATGATTGTTCAAGAACCACCACAACAAACTCCACAAGAGCCAACTGACACTACAAACCAATTTCTCCACAACAACAAACAACACCAAAGTCTACTCCAAAGCAGCGAACTCCTCAGAGTCATTCATCTGCTCAACATCAAGAACATTATTTCTCTAGTGAATTTGGAAAATTTCCGACGCCTCCACATAATATTAATACGAAGATTTATTCTGACGAGTTACTTGATATGTTCAATGCATCGAAGGTGCAAGAGTTGGAAAGAAGAATAAAAGCTCTTGAAGTTCTAGTCAAGATGAATGAGACAGAGAAAGAGATATTGCAAGATAAAGTGAAATTTCTAGAAAATAATCGAGAATATATGAAAGCATTGGTTGAAAGTCTCGGTGCAGACAACGAAAGATTGAGGAAAACGATCGCAGAGCTTGAGATTGAAAAGGCCCTAAACAACAAGCTATTCAACATGTTACAGCGTGTTCTGCCTAATAATCTGGGTATAGACTTTATTGCATAATACAACAGATTAGAAGTGCAAGATGAGAAAGAAAAAGCTGAAAAAGAGTTAGCAACACAGGGCAAAGGAAAGCATGTCGAAACAGTGATCAGTGAAGGCTCAAAGTCTGCTGAAGTACCTGTTGTTAAGAAACTCCTGTTACTGAAACTCATGAAGTTCAAAATGTTGATATAGCTCAAAATGTTGAACAAATTGAAGAACCTGTCAAAGATTCTGAAACTGAAAAAGAAACTGAAGAGAAAGAGGATGATGATGATGAGAATGACAAAGATGATGACCTTGTTGATGATACTAAAGATGATTCTGATCATGGTAACGACGGTGATGATGGTCAAGGTGGTGTTGGTTTGAAAGTAGATTCAGCAAAGTTCTCCCACAGATTTTGGTTTTGATACTTTGATGAATGATGAAGCAAATGCTAAAGATGTTCAAAGTAAGGGGGAGCAAGAAGGCCCTAAAGATATGATGTGGTCATTGCTAAACCGTTTGCAACAGTCTCTGATAAACCCCTAATTCTGATGTTGGAACACAATGTGGAAGAGGAGAGTTTGTTCATGATTACTCAAAAGAAGAATTGGCGAAGATGTTCGAAATAGAGCCTGAATCTTTGAATTCGACTTCGAAGAAGAACTAGTGAACATTGATACATTTGAGCCGAAAGAATACTCTACAAGCGTACTCCTGAGGCTGATGATTATAACCGAGGGATTATTGAAGATGCGTCTGATGATGAAGAGGGGGCTGAAAAGTATTCAGGCGTGAACACTGACAACTTTCCAACGTTTGAAGAAATGTATGTGGAATTGAATGATGGTTTGCTGAGAAGGAAAGTTGAAGAGACAGTTCGAGAAGGTAATATTCCATGACGTATGACAAAGGAAGAAATCGTTGAAGCGAAAAAGTCTTGGTTCAAAGAAATGCCGAAACAACGCAAGTTCAGACGACCACTTGCATTCTTTACCACAGACAAAGATAAGTCGTTAGGTGACATTTTGAGCTGGGGTTGGTTGAAAGAACTGAATGTTTACGCTATTAAACAAGAGTTTGGGGTACAATACTTCCGGAATATGGTAGCTATGAAGACATTGCCTTTCTGGGATATCGAAGAGTTGGTACAGACGCGCAACATAAGCTACCAAATGAAGTTTAAGGATCAAAGGCATTCGAAAGTGATTAAGTTTGAAGCATTACACAGTTTTAGATACTGGAAGCCGTTTATTCCTAAGCGTCGAATAAAGATTGATAAGAAGACATGTGAAAAAGATGTGACACTTGTGATGAAAAAGGCCAAGAATAATGAAGAATATGTCGTTGATGCCGATCGAGCAAGATTTTCATCTGATGTTTAACTGGTGGCAGATAGACCCAGAAACATGTGAAGATGTGATTGTACTACATGCTGACGAAAACTGGGATATTAAAAAAGAGTTAACACCAGAAATGATTGAAAGACGGAGGATATGGGGATTGTGGCGTACAATACGAATACTAGACCTGATGTGGCTAGTAAATTGCTCGAAGGAAGATATCAGATGTTTAGTTTTCAACAAAATCTTCTTTGAAAAGAAAGAGAAAGTTCAAGCATTGCAGTATCAAAGTGTTATAAACGTTTGCTTTGCTCATGGGATAAATTCAGGTCATATGTGGGAATCGAGCTGGAAAGAGCTAGAAAGAGAAGAATTTCTGAAGGAAGAGAAGCGTTTAGAAAGAATTCATGAAAGGGGTAGAGAGGCAAAGCTAAGAAGGTTTAAGTTTATGAAATGGGCACCTCCTACTGACCAAACGCCAATTCCTAAGCAAGAGCGAAGACGAAAGCCCTATAAGAATTTCTTCGGTAGAGGTTGAAGATTGTGAAGACTGATCAAGACTACGACAATATCCAAGGGGGAGTCTATTGGTGCATAATGTCTATCGTCTAAGTCTTGGATCGAGTCTTTATTGTATAGGGTTTGAAATGTTAGATTTTGTGATATTTATAATTAATGGACAAGTTCGCCAAAAGACAAGTTCGGACGAACTTGGCCATGACACTCTCAACCGAACTTGTGCCTCTATATATATCTAGCCTTGGTGTGTCATTTGTAACTGTGCAACTTTTGAGGCGAAGTTCTGTCGATTTGATTTTGTACATTGTATAGACTATTGGACTAATAAATCGACGTTTAAACAGTAATTCTTGTGTATTTGTCACTATTCACGTAAATTTTGCATACGATGACATAGATACAACCTAGGTTTCCGTTATAATTGGACAGATCGATCCTAACAAAGGATAAATAAGGGAATCAATGATGAGGAATAAATATCAGGAATAAAGGTTAGTTTTGGCATCATCCGTTCTAGGGGGTGATTGTTGGATATTGAACCCTACAAAAGAATAGATAATAGAAAAGCCAAAATATCCTATAACCTCTAATCCTTTATAATAATCTATCATCTGCTAGAAACCTCTGATAAAGACCAAAGTTAAAGATCAGTTGATACTAAAGCTCTGCTTGAAAGGTCTGTTGAAGCCAAGAACTAATGAAGAAACACTAATATGGCAAAGCTCTGCTAAAGACCAACAGTGGATCTCCTAGCAGTTGTTAGTAATAGTTCTTATATTATATTTTATTGTAACAGTGGTTAGCTAGCAGATGTTGTAGGTAGTTATAGTTTTTAGATGTCACTTTCATAATGGCATCATCATAAGATGCTCAGTGGTTAGGATTGCACTATAAATAGCACAGTGCATGTACTGTTCTATTTGACCACTTTCATTACTTTATCAATCAATATTTCTTCTTACATTCTCTACGAACAAATCAGTGATCTTAGGTTGAGGGGGAGATTGTGAATTACATGCGTACGTGATTATAATTATAAAAGCATGATAATGAAAACAATCTCTCAATTGTTGTGAATCAAAGTTTATCATTCCGCTTCATTTACATCTAATTTATCATCATTCATTACTTTCATTTTACAAACTTTTACAACAAGTTAAACTCAGATCCTAACACATTACATAGTCAAAACAATTACTATGATTGCAATATATTATATATATATATATATATATATATATATATATTGTGTGTGTGTAATGCTTTATTTCTTTGTAATACTTAATAATGACACCATTCTAAAATAGGTTCAACAAATAACGTATTATAAAAAGACTATAATACAGTGACCTTTAGTTATGGTTTCAACTAAAAATTGATTGCACCCCCAAAGTAAGAGTTCCAATGGTTTCATGTAAACCATAAAAAATAATGGATAATTTCAAATTTACATGGACTTTCAAAGTCACAAAATTCATATATAAATTATCCATTACATCTGAGTTCTATGTAAATCACTAAGTGAAAAACCATCAAAACCATGGACTGCAAACAAGTTTTAATCTAAACTAGGAATTAAACTTCATCAATTTATCATCGGATCACTTATCCGGACTGTATTGCGGAAGCGGATCGAGTAGAGTTTATTTCACAAGTTTGAAGATGTTCACCAGTTGGAAAATCTTCTTGAATCACAATCTAAATTTCTTCTTGTTTGCGCACTCTTCACTGCCCTCTGTTTGAATTGTGTGAACCGTCAATTACGAAAGTACTTTAATCACATTGCTTTCTTTTAAAGGTCTTTAGTTACTACCTAAGAGCAATTACGAATCAGTTTAGTGGCGGGTCAGACCGGGGTCTTGTCCGGGGCTATTAGTTCCAACTAAGGTAATAGTTTGCTCCTTTGTTAATGGTCGATCTGTTTATGATTAATATGTTCGAATACGACGTCGACCTTTGGTCGTTGACTTGTTCCGGCGACTAAAGTATAATTCGTTACAATGTATTTATGAAAGAGACGAACACCATAATATTTTCGATACAGTAATAAAGTTTTCTTTGCACGTTCTTTGGTTCATGTTTGTTGATTTTAGTTTAAGTTAGTTTAAAGATAGAATTATTATAACCTTTCTTAATCCCTTTTACGAGCTGACTTATTTGGAGAAGTAACGAATGTGTGTTAATTTGAACCTAATCCTTTATATATATATATATATAAGAAACGAAAATGAGTTAAGGAGAGAAAAATGAGTGAAAGAAAATACTTAATTAAATATCGTGTTCCCAAGTTCGAGAGAAATGAAAAGAATTACTAAAGATTTTAAAGGTTAAAAATATTTTCTTTCCAAACCTCTCCAATTTGAAAGGACTTATAATAAAGGAAATTTACTCAAATTATCCTTCCATATTTTTTCATTTCCTTTCTTAAAAAACTTTGGAACACAACTTATTTTTAAAATCCATCCAAATCCTTTGTTTTCCTTCGTTAAATGAAACTCGGGAACATAACGTTAGAGAACTCGGCCTTCCTGTGTGACTTTTGCCTCCATCCTTTTCACACTAATCATGTTAGAAAGATACCACTTGTAGGTCCGTTGTACGGATCGTTCAGACACTAATTTGGCAAACCTAAGATAAACGTGCGGAATCCGTTTGCATAGGCGACATTGTAGACAAGTTTGTTACTGTTTAATCACCGTTTCATTGATTATAACAATTTACATATCCTTGAAACACTTGGACAGAGCTCCGCTGTCCTGAATACAAAATCTCTAACTTCTTTTTTTTCAACAGGAACAGATTTAAGTTTAAGATGTGAACATTGCCTAGCAATATGTCCAACATTGTTACATCTGAAGCATTCCTTAACCTGTTCTTGTAATATTTTTTTGACATCAAATTTGACATTTGAAAGCTTTTTATCTAATTTTTTTTTCTTTTACTGAGCTTGTTCCAAAAACAAAATTTATATTCTTTGCAGAATTTGGTTTTTGGAACTTGTTATTCTTTTTCTTGGCATATCCCAAACTTTTTATTTTATCTTCTGGATAATTATTTCTTTTTCTTCTTCTTTTATTATTACCTTGAGAAATCTTTGATTTGGAATTACCAGAAACCTTTTTACGATCCAGCTCAGACAAATTTGTTTCAATTAGTTTGAAAACCTTATCAATTTTATCAAAATTCACGTTTTGAATCGGAAACTTATTATCAGAATATAGTTTGTCTGATCCTTTCAATGTTTATGCTACAATCAAAGAAGAATCATCATCCGAACTACATCCCGATTTATTAAGAAATTTCTTATGAAAACTTTCTTCATTTTCAGAACTTGAATTTGAATTATTCTTTTTATCCTCTGTGTTTTCAAAAATGTTTTCTACCACCTTTCGAACCACTTCGGATCCACTTTCATAAGTTACATCAATGTTTTCAGGCAACTCGTCTTTCAATTCAGTTTCCAATTTTAAATTGAGCACCTTATCCACCCCATCAAGCTTCTTTATAGCATAACTATTCCACATCGGGGGTGGAACACGATGATAACCCAGATCCTTTTTCTGGTTTTCAGACACATTTTCTTCTTTTTCAACTCTTGGAAGGGTGTGATCAATGACATATGACGATGTTGAATGGCTGATCAACGACTTGTTAACCCGTTCTATCTCGATCTTCATATCTTCCAGCTCTTTCTTCAGCTTAGCAATCGTGTCATGATGAGTATTAATATCCATCTGCTTGCTCATGACCGTTGCTTTTAAAATGTTGATCGTAGCACCTTGTTCAAGATTTGCTTGCTCGACCATTTTATATGTTCTTTTCAATTTTTCGTAAGCTTTTTTCATTTCTTTGTAATAATATGAAAAGGTATCAGCATGACATTTAAGCTCCGTATATTTCTTATCTTTACAATGCATGATTCACACGGCGTTAAGCATTTTGCTATCAGACTCTCCACGTAACATTTCACTTCCTTAATCTTTTCATCCTTTTCTAGACAAGACTTGCATGATTCAAGACATTTTGTGCACTGTCTTTCTATTTCAGCTATCTCAAACTTCACTTCTTCTTCAACTTTCTCTACTTTTTCAATTACAGGAATGTGATCTTTAATCTTTTCTAAAAATTTATGTATTGACAAACTAGCCTCCTTTTCTAATTCTTTCAAATAGTCATCCCACTCTGATGGTAATGCATCTGCAAAATTCAAAATTTTCATGATCCTGGAATTGAAACACACTATCAAATTCTCTTAACTTGTTATCCATGACATAAAATCGTTCTATCAGATAATTCACAGATTCATCCTTTTTACATTAAAAATTCTCAAATCTTTTAATCCAAATGGTTATACGTTCATGAGAATTCAAATATGAAGGCACCTCTTCCTAAACATTCATTTTTTCAAATTCAATATCTTCCTTTTCCAACAAAAAATTGGTTTTCAAAAGCTTTATGCAAAATTCGACTTTTTAATCGACAATATTAACGAATCGGTTTGCTAAAAGCGTTTAAATTTTTTTTCGAAAACCGTTTTTACCAGATTATAGCTTTAAAATCGTCCAGTTGATATGAATCTAACAATGTATAATGTCCGAGATGTTTTCCTGAATTTTCATGCCTTTTTTTAACAGTTTAATAGTCAGTTTATTGATTGTTCAAGTGTACATTCGAGTTCCAAATTGACAAAGCTCCGCCATCAACTTTGCAAAAACTGTTATAAATGAGAAACCAAGACAACTATTTATAGGGAAACAAGTTCGCACTAAAGGATCATGGACCAACTTTGCACGAAGTGGATTTCGTGCGAACTTGACCTTGACACTACAAGTTCGTGCGAACTTGCCCTTTACATACATAAATATCTTCAAATTCTAACATTTTATACCCTATTACATACAGACTCGATGTAAGGCTTAGACATTAGACATCGTGTACCAACAGACTCCCCCCTTGGATAGTGTCGGTCTTGATCAGTCTTCAAAAACTTCAATCTTCAAAATCTGACTTTAACGACCAAAGAAGTACTTATACGGCTTCTTCCTTCGTTCTTGTTTCGGTATTGGCGTTTGATTCTGTAGGCGGCGCCCAGTTCATATATTGAAATCTTCTAAGTCCCGCCTCTCTGCCTTTCTCATGAATCTGTTCCAAACGCTTTTCTTCTTTTAGAAACTCTTCTCATTCAAGTTCTCGCCACTTTTATTCCCACATATGCCCCGAATTAATACCATGTGCATAGCAAACATTGATCAGGCTTGTCGTAACATATCTTGTTGAAGAACAAACATTTAATATCTTCCTTCTAGCAGTTTACTAGCCACATTGGGTCTAGTACTCTAATTGTTCTCCACAAACCCCAAATTCTTCGTCGTTCTTTCAAGAGTTTCTTCTTTAGTAACATCCCAATTTCTATCAGCCCTTAATACAATCACAACTTCACACGTATCAGGATCTGTTTGCCACCATAAGAAGTATGGATGAAAGTCTTGCTCAATCGGTTTTAATAGCATGTTCTTCATAGCTCTAGGTCTTTTCATCACCAATGTAACATCCTTTTCTTTTGTCACCTTATCAATCTTTACTCTTCGCTTTGGAATGAACGGTTTCCAAAGTTCAAAACCACGTGATGCTTCAAACTTTATAACTTTCCATAACCGTTGTTCATTAAACTTCATCTGGTAGCTTATGTTCTTCGTCTGTACCAATTATTCAATATCCCAGAAGGGTAAAGTCTTTATGTCATTCAGATGTCTGAAGTATTGTACGCCAAATTCTCTCTTTATCGCATAAACATCAAGCTCCCTGATCCATCCCCAACTTAGAATGTCTCCAAGCGATTTATCTTTATCTCGAGTGAAAAATGCAAGTGGACGTTTAAACTACTCTCTTTCGGAATTTCCTTGAACCAGGACTTCTTCGCTTCAGCAATCTGTTCTTTTGATAAGCGTTTAGGAATACTACCATCTTTGACCACTTCATCGATCTTTCGCTTCAGAAGATCCACATCTATCTGACTCATAATTTCTTCAATCGTTGGAAAACTGTCAGTGTTAACACCAGAATATTTCTCAACTTCATCATCAGAAGCATATTCAATAATAGTACGATCATAGTCGTCAGCTTCTGGTACTTGCTTGTAAATATAGTCTTTTGGCTCGAAGGTACGCATGTTCACCAATTCCTCTTCAAAATTGAATTCAAATGAATTAGCATCAACTTCAAACATCTTAGCTAACTCTTCTTTGGTGTAGTTATGCACAAACTCTCCTTCTTCAATATTATGTTCTATCATCAACTTTAGGGGCTGAAAATCTGGGAAGCTGTAAATGGTAAAGCTGTGAAAATCCCTGATTCTTCTGGCTCACTTGGACTTGTTTGCTACCACTTACTTGTGCATCCTCAAGATTTACCTCCTCATTTAGCACTGAATCATAGTCAAACACGTCGTGCATCTTTGCTGATTCAACTGTAATACCAACTCCACCCTAACCATCATTGTCATCATTACTATGGTCTGAATCGTCATCAGCAGGATCATCAGCTTTTGTCATCATCTTTCATTTCCTCATCCTCATCTTTTTCAGTTTCAGCTTCAGCTCGTTCAGAACGTAAACACCTTAGCTCTGCGATTCTTTAAAGGATAGGATTATCGACGATATCAACAACTTCACTAGCTACAACCAAGCTTCTCTCAGAACTTTCTTCAACAACAGCCTCTTCAGCAGACTTTGATCCTTCAGAAACAATTGTTTCCTTTTCAATCCATTTGCCCTTTCCTTGTGAAGCCATTTCTTTCTCTGCTCGTTCCTTCTCATCATGAACTTCCAAACGGTTGTATTCAGCGATAAAATCAATTCCCAAATAGTTGGTAAGAACATGTTGAAGCATGCTGAATCTTTTGTTGTTCAGAACCTTTTCAGCTTCAAGTTCTGCAATCACTTTTCTTAATATTTTGTTATCAAAACCTAGGCTTTCAACCATCGCCTTCAAGTAACCTCTATCATCCTCCAGAAACTTCACTTTGTTCTCTAGAATTTCTTTCTCAACTTCATTATGTTTGATTTTGTCTTCCAAAGCTTCGATTTGCCTCTCTAACTCTTCAGGCTTTGTTTCTTTAAACATTGTCTGCCAAATCTTCAGAAGTAATGTTTTCAGTGACATTATCTGGAATAACACCAAACACATCACTGAAATATCTAACGTTCTATGGTGTTGAGTGTTTTGACTTTGGCGCTGCTTTTGGAGTAGACTTCGGAGTAGACTACGGTGGTGTTCTTTTTGGTGTAGATGTTTTCTCTTCAATAATCAATGGCGGTTCTTGAATAGAAACTGTTTGAGCTTCTAGAATTGTTGTCGTTGGAGGTTCTTGAGCTTTTGAAGTACGTGGAGGTTGATCTTGTACTTGAGATGCCTGTGGTGGTGTAACAGCTTTCTTTGTTTGACTGATGTATCTCCGTTTTGGCAACTTTCTTCCTTAAGTACTTGGAGATCCAGTCGTTTTCTTTCCTTCACCGGCTTTATATTTCACACGTTTAGATTTCTTTTTCGACCTATCTTCTTCAGACTCTTCATCAGTAGATGGCTCATACAAACCCTCACCATGTTTCTTAAATCTCTCTTCTTCCACTTCTTTCTCATATTGTTTATGACGTTCTTCCAAAGAATCAACAGAATCTTCTTTATCAGAAGTAGCAGAGATAACATCATCATGTTCACCTTCAACAGTTTGAATTTCAACATCTTGACTTTCCATATTCACTGCTGCACTAGAACCAGCAACATTTTCAACATTTTCAGGCTCATCTATCAACACAGTTTCGACTTTCTTCGATGCTCTTTTGCGCTTCTTTTTCCCTGGTTCATCTTCACCGTACCAGGAACTTCGTTTTGCCACAAAATCTTTCAACGGTTCTACCTCAGCGCTTTCATCCCCACTACCATCTTTCCTTCATCTTTTCTCTGGTGGTGGTACATAATCAGCTTTAACTACAGCACCAAACATAGGTTTCGCAGTTGGAGCAGAATCTTGTCTTTGATACGTCTTCAGCTTTTTTAGAGTGTCTTCGTCCATATGATGTAAATAGAACACATCATTAGGATCCTTCAAAATATCCTTGAACTTTTCATCAATTAGCATCTAGACGAATCGTGGATAAAGCAATATCTTGTCTTTTCTCGTATTCTTCGACATATGATCGAAAACAACGTGAGGATAATTGAATTTCTTGTTCAGAACCAACGCTGTAGCCTTGCACATCATATAATCTTGCATGTCGTCCAAACCAGTTCTTCGATGACTGAAGCGTGTATCAATGCATGTAGAAAGAACTTGTACGGAAGACCTAGACTGCCCTTTTTGAACGACGATGCATTCACGTGACCGCGGTATCCCATTCTTAGAAACACCCTTTAACCATGCGTTCGTGAAAGCCTTTGGGATCCGATGCGTCGTCGTTGAACTCCAATACCCTCCTGATATCTGCTTATGTCCCTGTAATTGCTTTATCTTCATTTCCGGCATGAACAGCAGATGTAATCACTTTGTCTGTCTCATCGTATTCAACAGAATTCCAAAGAAGTTCACGTGAGATCGATATACTATATGTTTGTCTGTGATTGCCTTTGTAACTGGTATTTGTCCCATAAATTCCAAAATCTCTGAAAATGATGCAAGATTAGGATATAACTTCTTATCCAACAAGATACATGTATTATGAAACTTCAAAAACGGAAGCTGCACAATTTGCTGCACGACAACAAAAACACTTAGAAAATTAAACAATTTTGACAAAGTGTAACACAACTTCGCATGAGCTGAACACTATAAACCATTTTTAACCAGTTTAAACACAAGTTCGCACGAACTGGAAAATTTTACTTATCCACTTTTGTGTTTTCAACAAGTTCCAACTTCGCACGAACTGGTTAATCAACAATTTTAACACATTCAAGTTCAACTTCGCACGAAGTGGTGCCAAATAATTTTGAACAATTTCTTGACAAGTTCGCATGAACTTGTCATCTTCCCCAATATAACCTGCAACACTGTTTATGGTCCAAAGTTCAAATTCTTGATACATTTAGTGTTAATATATGCCGATTAACAATTTTTATCATTCAATTTCATTATTCAAGCCTAATTCTATCTGTTTTAACATTTAAAGATCTGACACTACAGATTAATATTGAATTCTGGGTTTTTATCCAATATACTCACCTCAGCCATTGAAATAGGTGTGCAAATCACCTAAATAAACTATCAATTTGGGCAGAGTAACGGTATGTTGATTGCAAAAAACAAGTTCACTCAAGTTCGCTTAGACAATAACACACACTGAAAAAATGATTTACTTCGTGTGAAGTGTGGTATTTATATTCCAATTAAATGGACTTCGCACGAACTTGCACACAAAACAAGTTTTTCTCTTTCTGTTAAGGTTCGGACGAACTTGTCACTATTATAACAAATCTAAAACTCACTTCGTCCGAAGTTGTCCTATTTTTATTTTTAATTTTTCAAACTTTTATAAATTTTACAATTTAAACCCTATACTTTAACACTTTTTACTAGTTTGAAAATCCACTCAGTTGACCAAGTCCAAGTTAATGACCTTGGTTAACCGATTTATCTACCGAGTCCAAGTTAATGACCCCGGTTTGACCCATTATGAACAAAGTGATGTTTTTGTCACTTGTAAAGTTTCAATAATGAACTTTTAATCGTTTTGAACCATTCTTGATTTTACAGATTAGCTCCCAACCCATTGTCATCAGAATTCCCAGTTTTTAGCACCTTTTTGAAATTCGAAGATCCGCTTTCCATCATTGGCTGTTGAAAACAAGATAAAAACAAAATCTTTTTTGATTTTTAGAAAGTTTATGCTAAAACACACTAAAAAATTTTTTGGGTTTAATCTGAAATGAAATAAATCTATGTACAAACACAAAAGTGTCAAGGTTTTTGTCATAATAAGGGGGAGAGGGTTTGAAAGTAATGGATGGCGAATTGAAGTAATTCTCATCGGTTGGTCAATGTTTTTCTATAAATCAAAAATACAAAAATATGTTTTTTTAATTTTAGGGGAGAAAAAAATTTCAAGAAATCCAAAAACATATTAAATGCAAAATGTACAAAAACATGAAAAAGACAAAAAGAGTTTTGTGTAAAAAGGAAATGATAGTACATCAGTGGACTATCACAGCATGCTAAAGATTTGTAAAGTTTAAAAGGATTAAACAAGTCTTACTGTGGATGTGTCGATAAGCTTTATACATTTAGTAGATTGTTTCCGGGATATAAACTAAATTTTACAATTGCTTAATTTGTGGATTAACATCTCTTGGATATATGGACTTAGTACTCCGAAATTTCGTTTGAGAGATTGCCTGATTTTGAGATACGAGGTCTTTATAGATGATGATATCTGGGTATTATACAATTTCTTCTGATTTTGCGTAAGCAATGGCCTAGAACTTGTAGAATACTTTTGCCTAAAAAACCAAAAACTGCGACAAACTGAAAATATCGAAAGATACTACAATTGCAGTACAAAAAGGTTCCATTTTGGAACACTACTTTTAAACACGAGCCTTCATCTCTTTGTCTGTACGGTGGTACTAACCTGAGCTCTCAACGTCTCGCATAACCCTGATATAGATATCAGTTACCATATATTCACCTGTAAGATGAAATCTAGGGAATCTTGATACGGGAGTATATTTTTAGATGGGAACCATAGTTAAGTCAAGTTTATTAAATCCACATAACGTATCTTGGAACAATTGAGAAATGTGTCGAAGTTTAAAGTGGACAAATATATCGGCAATCTAGCTAAATTTGTTTAAAACTTAAAGTCTTAAAAAGGTCAATGGTACTGGTGATATGTCTCAAGTAACTGATATGATCCTCGAACACGAACTCATAAAAATATGTCTGTACATAGTCAGAGTTTGATATTCATTTCATAAAAAAAATAAAAAGATTTTCTTATCTTTTTAGTTTCGACTACTGGTGATGAAATGCTGATTTTCAAATCTAGAGCGGCTGAATAAAATTTTGAAAATTTGAAATTGTTCTGAAAAGTTTAAAAGTTCATTAATTTGAAACTTACATTAGAATAAATACAACAGTTTTGTTTCAAAATGTTTAATCAAGATAATTAATTTGAACATGATACATATATCAGATATTCAAGGTCATTAATTTGGATTTGATTAACTGAGGGGTTCAGAACTGATAAGAAGATTAAAATTTGAAATGTTTATGTTATGAAATTTCAAAGTTTGAATCTGAAATGTTTATTTGAAAGTTTTGAGGAATTTGAAACAGGAAGTAGTTTTTAAAGGGGAGCTGGATAAACAGGTCAATTAAAGATAACATAAAGCTCAAAGTAAGGGGGAGCATGTTGATTCAAGTTTTATCAAGACAAGCTCAAGAAAAGAGAATAGGATTGAAGTAGATTTGAAGATCATGGTCGTTAAAGTTATTCATGAAATAAAGATCAAGAAAATATTAAAGACTTTGGAGATTTAATTGAAGACCGATGACTACGGCAACATCCAAGGGGGAGTCTGTTGATACATATGTTTGTTTCCTACGTCATCAGCTAACATCGAGTCAGTATTTAGGAGCGAAACGTTGAGTTTTTCATATGTTAAAGTCCAAGTTCGCACGAACTTGTGTAGTAGAGGACAAGTTCGCACGAAGTTAACTTTGTACGAACTTGGCCCATATGTCTTTTGGTGCGAACTTTAACTCCTATAAATAGGAGTGTTGAGTTTTCATTTGTAGAAGTTAGAGATTTTGTATTCTGGACGGCGGAGCTCTGTTCAAGTGTTTCCAGGATCTGTAAATTGTTATAATCAATGAAACAGTGATTAAAAAGTAACAAACTTGTCTACAATGTCGCTTATGCAAACGGATTCCGCACGTTTATCTTAGGTTTGCCAAAGTAGTGCCTGAACGATCCTTACAACGGACCTATAGTTTTTTACCGCATTTATGGTTGCTATAAATAAAAAAAAGCTAGGTTATTTTTTTGAAACGTTGATTTCTTTTAGGATTTTTGGTAAAATTAAATTTTGAAGAAAACCTTTCAGAATGACGAGTTCTCTAAGTTTACACAACTTGTATGAGTTTTTATTTTACTCTAACGCTATATATAGGGTATATATGGGTGAATGTGTGTATATTGCGTGATCTATGTGTATTGCTTTGAGTGCTTGTTTGTTTGGAAGGTGTTATGTGTGCTTTTAAGGAAAGCAAATTAAATTAAAAAAGACCCCCGGTTTTATAGAAATTTTTAAGTCCGGTAACTTCGCCCCCTCGGTCAGAAATCTCAAGCTTCGTCACTGCTTGCAAAACGAATACCTTGCAAATGGTCTTATGAATGATTAAGAAAGATCATACTATGTTTATTTCTAAAGCAATTATTGAATAATACATGCAAGTATTATGAGTCAAGATATTTATTGTGTAATATAGGGCTTATCGTACGAGCGTACGCGATTTTGAAATTACATGCTATAAAAAGCATGTCGGTAAATGTGATGAAATCGCATTTAAAAAAATAAAGTTGCACGTTGAAAAAACAATAGGGTATAGTTCGTACGTCAAGCCCTATCGTACATTAATAATTCATCTTTTTTCATTTATTTAACTTTAGAAGAATAATTGATGTATTTATATTGTATATATTATTAAACAACCTTTTGTTGGTTTATAATTTATTATTTTATGTTTGCATGGTTTTGATTTTTTTTTTTTTGTGATTTCTAAAATTCAATAAATTAGAAACTGATTCTTAGACACTACGGACATTTTGGAGACTGAATTTTTTTTTTTTACAATAGACATTTTTAGTCTTTAAAAAACATATCCGGGACTAAATTGACATGGTATCTAAGATTGGTTTCTAGTCGTTAAAAAGAACATATTAAAGAGAAAAATGACCATGCTATCAAAGACTAATACCCAGAAACACCTTATTAGAGACTGATTTGAAATAGAAACTTGGACCTAATGAAACGTATTAGTGACAAAAATAATTAGTTTAAAGAACTATTTTTAGTCTCTAAAGAAATACATTGGTGACTGATTTATTGTAGCATTAGAAAATAATATTCAGTCAAAAAAAATTGTATTTGGGACTGAAATGATATGGTACCAGGGAATATGTTTAAAACCGAATTTATATGCATTAGGGACTAAATGTTAGTTCCTATTGGTAGCATCTAATAGAGACTAATGCTCAATAACTAAAACTACTATGTAGGACTAGGTATCTGTTATTGGCTGGGAACTGATAAATCAGTCCTTGATAACCAGCAGGGACTGATTTAGATGTATTAGAGACTGATTTTTTAGTCTCTGATTCTCATTTTTTTTGTAGTGCAACCTCTATATGTATAAATATATATATACACATAGCTTATTACGACGGTAATAACTTAATATTATATGTAGGGCGATTAAACTATGTGTAATTATGAGCGTTAAGCCGAGACTGTAAGTTAGTTCGTGGTAGCTGGGAAACTCACGAAAAACCTTTTAATTTGAATGATATGGGATATAGGTTTGCATATTTTTAGGATGACTCGATTTGTGGACTTTTGCTTTGTTTGCTAAACTAGGGTACGGATTCTGTTTTCTTTCATCATAGTATAATTTCCTATTCCTTCTACGGGTACGAATTCTTAGGTTTGATAACATAGCATATATTTATTTTCATTACTCTTTAGTATAGATCTTGGTATTTTGTCTAAAGTTTGGTTGCCATGGTTGGATACCTATATTTGTTTGATGTGTAATACTTTATGCGAGTCAATATTGTATTTGTCTACTTGTTTATTAGCATATTGTAACATGCCATACCTCAAATTTGTATCATGGTCGTGTGTTCCCTTTGGTATTTTTTCAGTTGCCTCTAAGCTATTTATAAGGCCTTCGTAATTTTACTCTGTCCCCAAGTGTGTCTAACTTGTCTTTTGGGCGTCAATAGCATGGCACTTATTGTGACAGTGCGTAATCAAAGTTTACGGCGTCTCTAGCTCGTGCTTGTGTAGCACCTTGGCCACTAGAGGTGTATAGATCGATCTTAGCTCTGAGTTTGAGTTTGTTTGTCTTTTTGGAGATGGAATGATGGGTGCACGCCACACTCACCATCTCATAAGTGTTTGACTAGCTAGTTGTGTACCAGTCTGTTTCTTGCTTTGGGTGCTTCTGTGTTACACGACTTATTTTGTAGATATATAGCCGTCGTGAAAGTTGTTACTATATGTTTCTGTATGTGAATATGTTCAGGAAATTTTCTTATTCTAATATTACTGATTTGTTTTGTACGCATATGATTTTGCTTCCGATTATGTTTAGTATCTGTTTTGATATGTCTGATATGTTTCGTACGCATCTGGTTATGCTTTCGATCATGTATCGGGCTAATTATGCTTCTGATTATGTTTGTATCTAATTTGGCTATGTATTAGTTATTTCTATTTTAACTAAACGTATAACACCATGTTTGGATTTAGATCTCATGGTGTTATACGTTTAGTTTTTATATGTTAGTATCTATTCAGTATTTGATTCAGTGTTTGTTCGATACTTGTCTTTGAACCTGCCTTTGTTTTGTGTCGATTATTATCTCGATCGGTTTAATATTTTTCGTAAGGATTTATATTCTACATATAAACTAAGATTATCTAAGGTATTTTGTATATTAGATATAAATCTCTAAAGTTATCAAAATAGTTATTTTGACTAAATAATAACTTATGAATATTGATTATTTAGTATATATGAATTTGAATCTAAACGTTTATATGGGATAATAGTTTCGACAATCCTTTCTTTTAAAGATTATGAGATTGTAAATGGTATTTAAAATGTTTCGGCTTACGTATTTGGTTTTGTTTGTGTATTGGCTTTTCCATGTCGGTTTATAGAACTTTTATAAGTATTTCATTTTGAAATCCAGGTTATTTAAATTGTTTTATTTCTTAAATATAGTTCTTCGAGGCAATGAAACTTTATTTTTCGTCTAATAATGAGCTGCTATGAAATTTATAAATTATTATGTTTTAATAAATCTAAACGTTCACTATAAGAAACAATCTTTGTCAAGTAACTCGTTTAAAATATTAACACTATTAAATGATGTTTTAAATATTCGATAGTTAATAGTTTCTGATTCCTTCAAACATTTTATTAAAGACCAATATAAAAAAAATCTTATTATACAAATACTAGATAATTAAACGACGTATAAAATGAGTCTGGTTATACAAGAAAAAAAAATTTAGTCAACATGGTCAGTGATGTATCAGCCTATACATTGGTCTTTGTGTTAGGTTCGGTATTAGTTATGTAACTGAATGACGTTTGTTTCCGTATCAGATTTCGTTAAAGTTTTCGATCGGTTATTGTATCATACATGTGTTTGTGTTTGTTCTAAGTACCTATATTAGTTAGCTCAGTCTAAGTCCTGTTATGTTATGTTATATTATGTTTGGTTTTATGTTTTTTTTACTTTACTTGTATTGTTGATTTCTCCGGGTCTTTTTTGGCTCAGCCGTGGTTTTCTTTTTTTGTTTGTCTTATTTGTTTTACAAGTAATCTGGGAATATTTGGGGATTCGGTGAGGGCGTTAAGAAGTTGCTGACCAAAATTTATTTATTTATGTAATGTAATAGAATGTAATTAGGCACTTTTGTTTTATATGTTCTGGATTGGTTTTTGTATTTGATATATGTAGTTGTGACACGTTAGCTCTCTTCGGGTTGGGGTCCATACAGAGTGTGACTGAAGAAGATAGAGTGAGTAGAATGATACCTACGATGTCGAAGGCACCTTTATATAGTAGAGTCCTCTGGCCTAGCTGGCTTGGACGGCCAACTTAGAGGCTCAAAGGGGTAAAGAGCACTCTCATTTCCTGGTCACTAGTAGGACTTTACCCTTAGGTGAATGAGGGTTTTACCTAGTAGATATTAGATTTTCTTAACTCCACCACATGCTGCAGTAAGCATTGTGGAACTCGCATTTGCCGGTCAGACATGGGATGCCATTGTAGGCGTCCCATCACGATAGATACTTTTGGGTCTTTAACCATTTAAGCTTAGGACACAAATATTAAAAGCTAGTAGGTTAAATATCTTATCTTTTCGTGTGAACCTACCTACATCATCACATACCTATTTATTTATAAGAAAAGAAAACATACCTATTTATTTATAAGAAAAGAAAACACTAGCAAATATTTGGGACCACTTTGAGATATTTATCCATGAAACTAGGAAAGAGCAAGATATAACCATATGTTTCAGATCAAGTGTTAATGATATATCGATAAACGACATCTCACAAGAATTTCTTTTTTTTAGAAAAATAGATTACCTAACTTTCTTTGTACCGGAAATATTTCAATATTCTTTATGTGAAACATATTATTCGCTTGTCTATGAGGGTGATGTATTGAAATATAAATTTTCTAAAATTGAGAACAAATATCTAATAAGCATCAAAGGGTAGTGATAAGTTTATAAATATGTTGTGGCACTATACTACTATCTTAGATCCCCATAAGAATGTGCAAGTTATAGAGTATGCTTTTAAGAAATATGCAATTTTGAAAAATAAACAAATACAAAAGAAGCATAATCTTTGGAAAAAAAGTTAATGTAATGGTTAATGTTGCAACGGATATGCTGCGGATACTGCTTGAAATTATGATTTTATTTACGGAACCTTTAGTTCAAATGCTAAAATCTATTCAAAAGGTGATAATGCATTTCTTGTCGATTTAAATAAGAAGGGTGGTGTCTAGAAAAACAATTCAAAGATTAGGTGGAACAACATAAATTACGGTTTAATAAGCAAGATTCATATATGTTTCGTTTCACGCTTAATGTAATGTTTTTAATAAGCAAAAAACTAACATATATAAAATTATCTTGTTTAAGGGCTATGTCTTGATGAGTAAACCCAACGTACGTGCTCCCAATTTTTAGGCGTATCTGAAATACCAAATATAATTTACTGTAATTAAAAAACATCACAAAGACTAAATTGAACCGAATAGTCATTAAAATAGTCATAACAAAACATATCTGTATAACTTTCAGAGCAACTCGTCCAAACCACGACTAACATGCACTAATCTAACATGCAAACTAAAAATAGTCCAAACCATAGCGGCTAACATGCACTAACCTGACCTGCATACTAAAAGTCAACTACATTGAGCAACTTATAGGTTTCATAAGAAACATTAAAAGAATCACATATAACGTATTATAACATACATTCATGTAATGTAACATATTCGAATTTCATTTCACATTACTTTCCCATAGGACGCATTACGTTTTAGACATCCCATAGGATCCTTACACTCCCAATGTCTTGCAGGACCCGTTACATTTCACGCGTCTGCTTGGACCCATTCCATATGTCATGTAGGACCACGACCATCACAATTACATTCCATAAGTCTCGTAGGACGAGTAATTGTGAGCACCCCGTTCCACATGTCTTAAAGGATATGTTTCCAATCATACATAGCATAACATACATCTCATAGAATTAGTTGAAACTAACACCCATTCATCCATATGCTTAGTTCATTACTTTACCATTACATTAGATACATTAATTAGTTTGACCTTTGTTTATCTATTTGGTCATCACATTAATCGTTAACAAATATTCCAGATAAGAGTGAATTGCACTTTCATCCTTTAAATTTATATCAAATTGTGGGTTGTGTCCTTTAACTAAGATATTACATTGGGTTTCTCTTACAAATTCATTTCTATGCACGTTGGTGTGAGCACATCACTTGATAAATAAAACAAAAAGAATTTATATACTATATATACTAGTAGTATGCCCGCGCGATGAGGCGGGGTGACAGTTTGCATTGCGATACTCATTTTTCATAGCTTTTTTGTTGGTATAATATTTATTGTAGTATCATTACGGTGGATATACGTCATACACGAAATCATTGATGAATCAATTTCATTGTGTTGTGCAAGGTTCGGTCGATTCAGCTGGTTCAGCTATTATCCTCACTATTATCCTCAACCGAAGTCATTGGTTAGTGTATTTTATTAACCATTTGGTTTTCGGTTATTCCATTCGGGTTTATTCGGTTAGATTGATGGTTTTTTTCGGTTCTTTAATTTCGGTTAATAAGCTTTTGTTTGATTTCGGTTCAGTTTCGTCTGTTTTCGATTAACAATTCAGTTTTTGCTCACTCCTAGCCCCTAAATACTATTTTCACGTAACATGTCAACTTTTTAATTATAAAACTATATCTATACCACACTCAAATTAAAGAGAATAAAATACTTGTTTTTGTAATGTAATGTTTTTTAAAAAAAAATATTAACATACGAAAAAATTGCAGCGTTTAAAAATCGCGATGGGGTAGTTAGTTTTTTATAAGGAAATAAATTGAAAAAAAATATGGTGATTCAAAAATCATGGGGTCGTATAAAATTTTCTTCTCTCATGCATCACAATATAGTATAGATATAATGTACAGATAAAGTTCAAAATTCTAAAAGTAATAAAAATAATACTGTTAATTGTACCAAGTATATATCCGACTTGTGTTTTTTTACAACTTAGATTACATCAAATCTGCTTTTGGCGGGACAGGAACCCTTGATCTTAATGAGAGCAACAACTTAATTCCAATATATTTGCCAATTGGATCCAACCCTACCCAATCTGACTTGTGTTTCGCATCTACGCTTTGATGCTTTTTGTCAAATTATGTCATTTTGATTAAAATTTACCAAAAATAATTTGATTCCCTTTCTCTATCACATTATAGTGTCGTATCTTACTTTCTTAATGTATAACCTAGAATCTGAGTTGTTGGGTGAAAGAGAGAACCTAACATCAAACCTAAAATACAATTTCTCTTATCATCAAAATAGGTATTGCATCGTCCAGACTCCGGACCCAATGACTTATATTATCCTTATTATTTAGATAATTATAGAAAACCTCAATAAGAAAGAGAGTCAAATACTTAATACAAAGAACAATATTTATACTATACTATACTGCATGAGAGGGGTATTTTACGATACCCAAAAAAATAAGAACTTCTTCTCTCTTTATTTATAAAAACACCCCTAAAATGAGGGTAACTTGGTCTTTTTAACACTAATTATATTTTAGTCCCTCATATCATTACACTTAAATCCTTTTTATTTTAACAAAATTATTGCTAATTACTTACACTTTTTCCCTTCCACAACAAACTTATAATTCTTTTACCTATTCTTGCCATATATTATAAGCTATAATGTTTTAAAAAAATCCAAAGGTACCATGATGACCTACTCATTTTTTCCGACGTTTCGATAGTTGTCTTGGTCATTATTGTTGTACGGGTTAAAATGTACAAGTGGACGATGCATTAGTGTATAAGTGATTAAAACAATATGTCCTATCAAATTTCAGATGCTCAAGACTCTCTACATTGTTGTCATTATTATCAATTTAATAATACTTCAACCTTTTGCACTCCGATTTTCAAGATACACAAAACATTCTATTTTTAAAAAACAAAATAATGTATTTTTATAAATTAAAAAAAAAAACTTGTAAAAAGTAACAAAAAATAATCCAGAAATTTTCAACTTTGACTAGATACTCACTAGCTTCTGTTAATTTTAAGGATAATAAGTTTAAACTATATACTCTTAGTCTCTTATAGATAAGTAAAGGATAATAAGTTCAAACTTTACTCTTATAGATCAAAATAGTTAGTTGCAAAAAAAACTTTTTATTTGACTAGATACATATTAGATTGTGTTACATTTTTAGGGGTTATAAGTTCAAAAATACTCTTATAGATAATATTAGTTAGTTGAAAAAAACTACAGGTTATTCAATTTGTTGGTTTATAGGTTCTATATATACTATAGTTATTCATTAGTTTTTTTCAGTTCAAGAAATTTCTTGTTCTTTAAAATTCTTGGTTTACAGGTACTTCAATTTTGTGTTGTGTATAATTTTGATTTATTCTTCTATGCTCACACTAAACATTCATCTTATTTATTATTCAATGGTTTTGGAGCTTTAATATTCATCATTTCAAATCATTACACCTGTATGTATGTTTCTAATCTTGCATGAGGGATTCTCATCTTGCCTGGATTTCTATTGTTTACGGCGGTGATCGGAGATGATCATATTTGGGTGCATGAAAAGAACGGGGAATTTCCCCAACAAATAGAGTATGTTGTCTTGACTCTTGAGGAGGATAAGAACTAATTAGCCCTAATTTCATTATGTTGTCTAATCGTACCCCTATTGTTCAAGCCACTTCTTCACAAGTTTACAAGATTCAAAAATCATCTTATTATTTTCCTAAATTATGTACTTGGTGTTAATCTTTGTATGCTTTTGGGAAATTGTTGATTAGCTTCAAAACATTGACCTTTTACTCATACATAACTCATAATAATTTGACTGTTGTACTCATTTTTTATGTTTAAAGTGGTAGAGTATTGAATCTATGATCTTGATTATTATGAACTTATACACTCTTTACTTAACTATTAAAAGATTCAATAAAAAACAAACCGTTAGGGAAAACTGTTTTCTTTATTTTTTCTTAACTTTTTAAAGGACATATTTTGTATATTCAGTTTGTTTGGGTCACTGGTTTGAGTAAAATATCGTCTCTGATGTGTTTCTTTGTTTGAGATTAAATAACGTGGCACTGAATCGTTTGGTTCGTTTCAGTGTTTTTAGGTTCAGGTTTTGGTCAATTACCTTTTATTTGATTTAGTCTACCATTTTATTTTGTGTTTTGGTTTTGGGTCTGCAGAGGGTCGGGTGTGATTTAACTTAAAGAAATGGAAATGAAATTGATTATTGCTCAGGTTTGTGGTTGTAGTTGAACATACATTTGAAACTCAACCAGTTACGGTACATCATCAAGCTGGTTACCAACGGTTTTACTAATGGTCGTTTCACCGGTATCAAGATCAAACGCTCCGGTACTAAAGAAAAAACCAGGTATATTTGGTAACCTAAATCGTTTTAGCCCTTCTCGTTTTTATTGTAAATTAATAAACCAGGTATATTTAAACTATTATTTTAGTGTATATTAATAATATGAATTAATTTGTAAACAACAGGTTCGCCTACTCACAAGTGAGCAGGAGTAGCTCACTTGTTAAACAAAAACATGGACAAGATTATTGCTCAACCACGACAGCAACCACACATATCCGCAAACAAAACACTTTAATCGCGATGAACTTGCAAAACTCCGTTATGCTGGCACAACAGCGGCGGAGCGCCACCCATGCTGAAGTGGTGCTGCCTCAAGAATGAATGTATCGAGTATTAAGTCCTTGAAAGTGAAAAGAGTAGATAGAAGTGAGGGGTTTTAAAAGTGGTTTCTTCTCGACTGACTTTGGTGCCATTGTTATTGAGTGAGAGAATGTGTGTGTTGACTGTGTGAAGAAAAGGTGAGAGTTTGAGTGTGTGTGAACTATGAAGTGTGGTTTGGGAGTTTGTTTATGTAGATTATTTGATGGTGTGTTGATTGGTTCATGGTGAGTGACACGGATCCGTATGCTTGGCCATTGATTTAAGGAGTGGTTTTGAACAAGGTAGATTGTATGAGGGATTCTGAAAAGTAAAAGGGTTTGACCCATTTATTTGTAAAAGAATTTTGTCCTCTTCAAATCCTCCTCCTACATTTAACCCATTTATATGTTTATGCTTTAATAGGCTTTAATAGGTTGTACACCATGCTTTTAGATTAGGAAAACACTTAATTTTAAGTTCTCTCCTATATCCATTATATAGTAGTATAAGTAGGGAATGGTTAAAATGAGAACTCTTTCGAGTTGCGAGAACTTGAGAACTCCTTAAAAATGGGTATTTTTTTGTTAATTGTCCCTAATGTACTCAAGCAATTACCCCACAATTAGTTATTCAAACAAGATATATATGAGAGAAACTAGTACTCCCCTATTTGTCTTTAATCACGAGCTGCCTAGCATATTCGCCTTTGGTATAAAGATGCTCCAAAATGACTTGTGCTAATTGATGCAAACATACTAATATCTAAAATCAAAACTAATGACTAAGATTAATAGTAAATTAAGAATAACTAGGCACATTTAAGTGCCAAAATTGGGATATACATATGTCTCGGAACAGGTCTTCGGTTTTACATGAAATGTACAACCCATGAAAGTATAAGTGTCAAGTAGCAAAGTGTATCAACCAACAACACAAACATAAACAACCATAAGAAGCTACCAATAGTGATGATGGCGGGGAGTAGGTAGTGGCCACTATAAGAGACAGTGTGTCGCCTAAGCTCGCATTTCATGCCACGTATGTTCTCCATGATAGAGTCTAATTTGACCATGATGGCCTAGTATCTGTCGCGATGTATGTGCATGCCTCCATGAGGTTGCGCCTGTTGTGGAGGCTGTTGCACCTCATCTTCCCCCCACTAGCTCTAGCTAGTGCTGCACTTCTAGCTCTAGCCACTAGTTTCCCTCTATGTCAACCACCTGATAGATCTCACCAAACCTCTTGAGCACCCTTATGTTCTAAATAGTCCTCTCCCTTATATCTAATATTGGTAAGTCAATTTATGTCAATGTACCCATAGTGTTTAGGGTCTAAAATCCTAGAGCACTTGCAAACTCAGATATATAAGGCTCCTCAAATATGTTGATGTCTCTAGTAAAACCAGCAACACAAGTGAAGAACTCTGCATAGCATAGGCAAGGTTACAAGAAACCCTGTTAAAAAAGAAGTATACGTAGAAGGCATCCCTAGCACTAACCACTCCAATAAGGTCCTTCATTGCTCCTAAGCTGTAAACCAATCATCTATGAATATGTAGTGGTGTAAGGGATCATATAGTTGGCCACTCTTTTGCATATGTGGGTCATAGATCCCTATAGCATATCTACTCTAGATGTCATATCCTCCCCACCCTGAAAATCTGACATGCTCCTATTAAACACCTCTTTATGCATATCTCTCTTCCTAAAAAGCCCAACTGAATACCGAACTCTGCCAAAGTCATGGTATACCATGGAATAGCATAGAGTATTTGTATGTTCTTCTATGGCCCTTTGAAATCCCCTTGGTAAACATAAAAACGCTAAGAACTGCAAAGTGAGTTCCTTGTATGCCCTCAACCCCGTAGTGAATAACCTCTCCCATTGGGAGTCATTGTCCTTCTACACCTATCAGCCAACCCATATTTCTCCAATATCTGATACCTCAAGATCCGATGCTATCCAAACTACATATTTAGAAGACGGGGCAACCTTTCATACGCATGTATCTCCCGGTTATTTTTTGGGTTGAATATTAGCCAAGGGTGTAAGTTATGTAGGACATTGATTGGTAGTGGGCTAGGGTCAAAGGGTGGTAATGTTCGTGGTGGTGAAGGTGGGTCAGTTTCGGGTGATGATGTTTGGTTGAAATGTTGGTTATTTTGATAAGGTGATTGTAATGATGAAGACCTTATAACAGATAACTTAGATGCATGTGTTAGTACAGTATTATCTCATGTCTGCGTCTTTTGTACTAATCATTTTGTTTATTAGGTAGTAGAAGTTTTTGTTTAGATTTAAAATGTAAAGAACTAATCATATGCACGCAAGAGTCCTACATAGCGTATGAGTAGTGTGTGCGTACGAATCATGTGCAGAGAGTCATATGCCCATAAATAGGCTAGTGATGTCCATGATCTCATATAACTTTGGGTCTGGAGCATACACAAACAGATAGCGTGTGTAACGAAGGGCTGCCCAATTTTAGTTAGTTCATGTCATATAGATTCAACACTTATATTTGTGGCATAGATTTCATTCACGTCATTATAAATGTTTAAACGGGTCACCGGCAACGATTCTTGGAACTTTCAAGTGGCATCAGAGCTATGGAAGTGAAGAATCCGGCATCAAACTTCGTTTATTCGCGATTTAAAGCATAATCACGGTTGAAATTTGAAAATTTTCTTCTTAGGTCATGTCTTTAGTGTAACATCCGTCAAAAACGGATTTACCAAACCCGCTCCTTTTATCAACCGAACAATCAGTCAAAAATTTCGTTGCGAATTAAATGCCCAAAATAATTTTAAACGATACATAATCAATTATTATATGGGAATATATAATTAGTTTTTGAAAAACTGTTAAAAATATGAAAATAAAAATGTTTTGTTCCTGCCGGGTTTCGAACCCGGGTCAGTCGCCGAGTCAGCCGGTCCAGCAACAAACTTAACACACAACACTTGAACCACTGCGTCACTGATGCTACTTGGTAAATGTTAGGATCATTTAATTCATATCATGAGTTTTCCGAATTCAAAACCGGCGCCCAAAGTTCAGTCGTCGGAAATCCCGGCAATCTCGCGAGTTTTAACGACATCTTCAGTTATAACGTAAAACTTTAAACCTATATTGGTTATAACTGACGTCTGAGTCCGCGACACCTTCTATAACCGCCGGAGAAATTCAAACCAACGAATCAAGTTGAAAATCAGACCAAGTTCATCGATAACCTGCACTATAAATACCCCATCGAACCTCTGCAAACATTTTCGCTCAAACCGCACCCTTTCTCGGTGAAAAATCACTCGCCGGAATATTTCTGCTCATCACCGGAAAACCGGGTTCTTCACTTCTAAGCCTTACTAAACCCCCTAAGCTTATACCGAAGTCACCCACATCCTTTGTAAGTTTTCTGGAGACTCGCTGCTGCAAGACACCCGACGCCGGAGCCTGTTGCTGTCGCCGGAGTTTTGCCGGAAAAACAGAGGAAGCGAGTGGGTATATTTCACGCCTAATTTCCTTTCTTTTTACTTACATCTCATCTGTAATTAACCTAAAAACGCTAAAGAATCCTGATTAAAACTCCGAACCAGATCGTCATCGTTCCTGGTTAAAAACTGACGAAGAAGACGATGTATCTGTAACATATAAATATAATTAAAATCAAATTATAACTCGGGTTAGACACACAGTCCAGCGGTGGACTGTGTGCACATTAAACACACAAAGGTCTCAAGTTCGAATCTTGTTCCACACACGCTGCCTTAATAAAATGCGTTTTTGTTTTGTTAACCGAACCGGAGTCGCTACTGGTGTATGTTAAGTATATTAATAATCGGAATAATAACCAAGTTAGACATACAGTCCAGTGGTGGACTGTGTGTATTACAGCGCACGAGTTCGAGTCCGGTCTTCTGCATCGACCCGGACAATTATCTACCTTTTTTAAATGAGTCAGAAATAAAAACACTTAGTTTGTATTTAAGTATAATAAAAATTTGACTATATAACATGTTAAACACACAGTCCAGCGGTGGACTGTGTGTTACGCAACCCACAGGTCCCGGGTTCGAGACCTGTGGAGCGCACCGGTCCGATTCAACTAAATCGTTTTTAAAAAATAAATGATTTTCGGTTTAAACTAATTAATGTATAAATATAATTAAAACAGATATATGACGGGTTAGACACGTAGCTCAGTTGGTAGAGTTGCGTGCACGCGTACGGGAGGTCTCGGGTTCGAGCCTCACTCAGCGCACAATTACACGATTCGAACCGGTCAAAGTCAACGGTCAACGGTCAAAGTCAACGGTCAACTGTAGCAAAAAAATCAATTTTTTTTATTATTTTTATTTATTTATTTTAATTAAAAATCAATTAAAAATACTTAAAAATAACATTTTTAAGGTTAGAAAATGGCCTTAAACTCACAAAAATTCACCCAACAATCCTACTAAAATAGATTAATAAAATCCGTTTACTTACCAAACCATAATGATATTTATCTAGGTTAATTTCACTCGTGGTTAAAACCACTTCGCGTGCATTCAACATCATCAACCGAACGCACCCACTGTGAGTGAATCTTACAACTCCCCCTTTTTAATTACACGTTTTGGGGTGTGTCATGTGTCACAAATTAATTAACTCGTTTATTTAAACTTGTGCCATACCATATCGTGATCTAAACTTAGATTGTTTATATTATTGTGATTACTTATTACATTTTGTCAAATTATATGAAATTCATTCATTAAGCCCATCAGTTCCTCGTGGGAGACGAGTTGAACAACGCGTGCCTCAAAACCAATTCATTATTGTTCATGTGTGTATCATTGAGTTTATATTGTTTGTAGTTGTGTCATTCATATTATCATGTTTATGCAATTCATTCATTAGGCCCATCAGTTCCTCGTGAGAGACGAGTTGAGCAACGCGTGCCTCTAAATGTTCCATTATTGTTCATGTGTGCTTTATTTAATATCTTATGATTGTTGAATAAGTTTACATCTATTTTTACTCATGTGTGGTTGTGCACTCATTTTATAATCAATTAAATAAACTTGTTCAAATGTTTTCCATAGGATTCACTCGCCAACTTTTTGTTGATCCAAAAACCCTTTTACACATGATACAGGTGAACAGGTTGAAGCGAGGAAAACATAGGAAATGCCTTAGAAGAGAACAAAGAAGCTTAGATTGATAGTTAGAACATGTTGTAATATTTATTGTAAATTTCCATTAAATTGTATTAAATGAATATGAAACGTATAATAAATGTCATGAGCTTTGATGATAACCCAATCATGCCCCGATCACCTTTTCCGCTGCAGGTCGGGATGTGACAGATTGGTATCAGAGCCATGACTATAGGGATATAGGATAGGTTATTAGACCCTTAGAGCCTATACTATAGTCTGCCTAAATTTTAATTGATTAGGTGGTTACATACATACTTGTGATATTTATTTGTTTCATATTTGTTTATACTTACAGTCAAACATACATGCTTATATACATATTCATTATACATATATCGATGTTCATGTATTCAATTTATTTTCATACTCTCATTATTCAAAGATTTTGTTGCAATTTTCAAATCTCATCAAAGTAAGTTCTGCGACGGGCATGTAGTAACTGGAAGGGTACAAGTACCGGTAGTCGGAACGTCCTGTCTAGGTTGGCATTCGTATAAATCCAATATAACGGACCAGTTTGCCTACCTGGGGACTAACGATGAGAGTACGAAGGACCTATTAGGCCAAAGCATGCCACACCAAACGTCGTTCGAACTAACCCCACTTTGAGGTGTCACCGTGTCTACACCTGGACACATTCCGAATATCACACGTTGTATACATATTTCTCGATTTTCTCCGGGTTTTAGTGTACGCAACCTGGCAAACCCGTGCGAACCATATGAAGAACCGGTATTCATGGGGGCCCACATGATTACAAAGGTGAAGTATGGCGGCATGTAGGGCCTAATGGCGAGCAAAGCCCAAGACATCCTATGGATGTAGTAGATTTATTTTTCTATAATTATTTTATGAATGTTCATTCCTGAATGCGACCCATGAACCCAAAAACATCCAACTCATACTCTTGACATGTATTCCTTGTAGATGTCTTCTAACCACGCCCGTAGGAATACGAGAGCAGGAAAAGCCCGCGAACGCATGGCTGCCCTAATCGCTCAACAAATGGCTGCCGTAATACCCAACATTGTAATCCAAGTTCAACAAGCACTTACCGCTAATCCTGTCAATCAAGCAAGCCAAACGTTATCAACTTTTCCCCAAATACCACTAAATGCACCTACAAGCATTTCAAATCATGCGACCCTCCGAAATACAAAGGGACTGAACGCGTCACCACTCTCCTCCATTGGTTTGAAGAAATGGAGAACACCTTTCTAAATTGCGATTGCCCTGATGATCGCAAAGTGCGATATGCTACCGGTCGATTATATGGGATAGCACTTACTTGGTGGAATACAGAGAAAGCCAAACAAGGCGTCGACGATGCTATGACTTTAACTTGGAACGAATTGAAGGAAATCATGACCAGACGATTTTGCCCAAGGAGCGAAATCAAGAAATTAGAAGATGAATTTTACTCATTGAAGCAAAAGGAAGGAGATCACACCACATACAACAAAAGATTCCTCGAATTACATCAAATGGTTCCCAACATGTTCACTCCCCTCTACCGTTTGATCGAGCACTACATTCGTGGTCTTCCGTCAAAGATTCAAGACCCTGTAATAAGTACCAAGCCTGCAACTTTGGAAGCAGCAATGGAGCTAGCAACAGAGCTTACCGAGAACCGAATCCGAAACAAAGACTTCAAGGAGGAGAAGAAGAAGGATAAAGAATCGACTGAAACCTCCGACTCCACCCAAACCGAATCCCCTTCTCAACCCAATCCTAAGAGAAAAAGAGACGGGCAACTTTTCGCTGCTACCCAACGTAATCAACCAGTTTTACACGCCATACCCATCCGAGCTATCCCAATCACCCAAGTGGCACCCAACTCAACCTACCCAAATAAGAAACCATATCTTGGACCTCACCCTCAATGCAACAACTGTTTTTACCACCATCCCTTACCTTACCTTGTGGACTATGTACAACTTGTGGACGCTATGGTCATTTGAGCAAGGTTTGTCGCACCTTTCAAAACCAAACCTCTTCCCCTACTCAAACCATGAACCAAACCTATCAACAACCCCAATACCCCATGTTCCCATATGTTCGAGTTTGTTTCAATTGTGACGACCCTACCCACTTTAGAAACACATGCCCTCAATTGGTTAACGTCATCAACGCTCAAGCCCAATCAAACCCAGTTAACCAAGTAAACCAAGAAAACCCAACCACTAGGCCACCAGCAAGAGGAAGAGTCTTCAATATCAACGCCAATCCTGTCGAAGATAATGACGGCCCAAACGAAGATACCCAACTAGTCCTCTTCATCGAAGATCCAGATTCAACTTCTATCGTTTAGTTTTATGTTTTTCTTTATCACATAGAACCAAACATAACTTAAGGATAAAGCCAATGAAACTTTGACGAGAATACGGTGGATACGCCGTTGGTACTTCCTATATATAAGTATTCTTGTCAAAGGATCAGAAGCATTATCTGGCGGTTATGAGAGGTTCCATGTGTAGACTGTTAGAGTAATTATTGTTTATTATTTTCAGTATATGCAATTGCCGATGCCGCCTACTCCCCATTTATGAGGTTTGAGCTTGTTCCCCATTTTATCATGCGGTTGAACCTGGCGTGCCCGCATACGATCGGCTCCGTTTGATTGAGCCTTGATCGCACAGTTCATTTTACATTTTCATTATATGCAATACGATCGGCTCCGTTTGATTGAGCCTTGATCGCACAGTTCATTTTACATTTTCATTATATGCAATACGATCGGCTCCGTTTGATTGAGCCTTGATCGCACAGTTCATTTTACATTTCAGTATATGCAATACGATCGGCTCCGTTTGATTGAGCCTTGATCGCACAGACAATTTCATTATCAGTATTTTGTGGTTGTTGTGTTTGTAGTAGAGTCGCATAGAACTAATCATAACTTGCGGATAAAGTCAATGAGAATTTGACAAGAATATGGTGGATACGCCGCTGGTACTTCCTATATATAAGTATTCTTGTCAAATGATCAGAGGCATTATCAGGCGGTTATGAGAGGTTCCATGCATAGGCTGTTTGTGTGATTGTTGTTTAGATTAAGTTATTCATTTTCAGTACATGCAATACGCTCTGCTCCGTTTGATTGAGCCTTGAGTGCACAGACATTTTCATTTTCAATACGATCGGCTCCGTTTGATTGAGCCTTGATCGCACAGACATTTACATTATCAGTATCTTGTGGTTGTTGTGTTTGTTGTAGAGACGCATATAACTAATCATAACTTGCGGATAAAGTCAATGAGAATTTGACAAGAATACGGTGGATACGCCGCTGGTACTTCCTATATATAAGTATTCTTGTCAAAGGATCAGAGGCATTGTCAGACGGTTATGAGAAGTTCTATGTAGGATTTATTAGTTTCTTGGTAACTAATCATAACTTGTGGATAAAACCAATGAAAATTTGGCAAGAATATGGTGGATACGCCGCTGGTACTTCCTATATATAAGTATTCTTGTCAAATGATCGGAGGCATTATCAGGCGGTTATGAGAGGTTCCATGCATAGGCTGTTTGTGTGATTGTTGTTTAGATTAAGTTATTCATTTTCAGTACATGCAATACGCTCGGCTCCGTTTGATTGAGCCTTGAGCGCACAGAAGATTTCATTTTCAGTACATGCAATACGCTCGGCTCCGTTTGATTGAGCCTTGAGCGCACAGACAATTTCATTTTCAGTACATGCAATACGATCGGCTCCGTTTGATTGAGCCTTGATCGCACAGATATTTTTCATTTCAGTATTTTATGTTTATTGTATTGGTTGTAGAGTTATATAGGACTAATCATAATTCACTGATAAAACCAATGAAAATTTGACAAGAATACGGTGGATACGCCGCTGGTACTTCTTATATATAAGTATTCTTGTCAAAGGATCAGAGGCATTGTCAGACGGTTATGAGAAGTTCTATGTAGGATTTATTAGTTTCTTGGTAACTAATCATAACTTGTGGATAAAACCAATGAAAATTTGGCAAGAATATGGTGGATACGCCGCTGGTACTTCCTATATATAAGTATTCTTGCCAAAGGATCAGAGGCATTATCAGGCGGTTATGAGAAGTTCCATGTAGGATATAGTATTGCCTTTTGTGTTACATTTATATCAACTTGCTATTTAAAGAGATTGGATTGTGTTCCATTTCTACATAAACTAACCTCTCCATCATAACAAACGAGAGAGGAATTTCCACCATTCAAACATATATGCTATCAGAATGTGGATTCAAATATTAGCTGTTGTGTTTATTTATGTTCAAATATTAGCTGTTGTGTTTATTTATGTTCAATATTAGCTGTTGTGTTTATTTATGTTACATGTAGGTTGTAGTATTAGAAGTTTTGTCTTAGGGTATAACCATACACTTCCAAACATATTCAAACTTTTATGCATGATATCATAGTTAGCGAATAAATTCTGCTTATCAATACTTTACAGTAGGCAACAAAAAGCGATTCCTGTAATAGGGTACTTAACCCTTACAAGGAACGTTACCGCCTCAAACAAAAACTTAAACCCTTACTTTTTCTAAGCATATAACTGTCAAACTAAACACCATCGTTCTTTTAGTCAAATATATCATAATTTAAATTTCGGGACGAAATTTCTAAAAAGCAGGGGATACTGTAACATCCGACAAAAACGGATTTACCAAACCCGCTCCGTTTATCAACCGAACAATCAGTCAAAAATTTCGTTGCGAATTAAATGCCCAAAATAATTTTAAACGATACATAATCAATTATTATATGGGAATATATAATTAGTTTTTGAAAAACTGTTAAAAATATGAAAATAAAAATGTTTTGTTCCTGCCGGGTTTCGAACCCGGGTCAGTCGCCGAGTCAGCCGGTCCAGCAACAAACTTAACACACAACACTTGAACCACTGCGCCACTGATGCTACTTGGTAAATGTTAGGATCATTTAATTCATATCATGAGTTTTCCGAATTCAAAACCGGCGCCCAAAGTTCAGTCGTCGGAAATCCCGGCAATCTCGCGAGTTTTAACGACATCTTCAGTTATAACGTAAAACTTTAAACCTATATCGGTTATAACTGACGTCTGAGTCCGCGACACCTTCTATAACCGCCGGAGAAATTCAAACCAACGAATCAAGTTGAAAATCAGACCAAGTTCATCGATAACCTGCACTATAAATACCCCATCGAACCTCTGCAAACATTTTCGCTCAAACCGCACCCTTTCTCGGCGAAAAATCACTCGCCGGAATATTTCTGCTCATCACCGGAAAACCGGGTTCTTCACTTCTAAGCCTTACTAAACCCCCTAAGCTTATACCGAAGTCACCCACATCCTTTGTAAGTCTTCTGGAGACTCGCTGCTGCAAGACACCCGACGCCGGAGCCTGTTGCTGTCGCCGGAGTTTTGCCGGAAAAACAGAGGAAGCGAGTGGGTATATTTCACGCCTAATTTCCTTTCTTTTTACTTACATCTCATCTGTAATTAACCTAAAAACGCTAAAGAATCCTGATTAAAACTCCGAACCAGATCGTCATCGTTCCTGGTTAAAAACTGACGAAGAAGACGATGTATCTGTAACATATAAATATAATTAAAATCAAGTTATAACTCGGGTTAGACACACAGTCCAGCGGTGGACTGTGTGCACGTTAAACACACAAAGGTCTCGAGTTCGAATCTTGTTCCACACACGCTGCCTTAATAAAATGCCTTTTTGTTTTGTTAACCGAACCGGAGTCGCTACTGGTATATGTTAAGTATATTAATAATCGGAATAATAACCAAGTTAGACATACAGTCCAGTGGTGGACTGTGTGTATGTTTAATCACAGCGCACGAGTTCGAGTCCGGTCTTCTGCATCGACCCGGACAATTATCTACCTTTTTAAATGAGTCAAAAATAAAAACACTTAGTTTGTATTTAAGTATAATAAAAATTGGACTATATAACATGTTAAACACACAGTCCAGCGGTGGACTGTGTGTTACGCAACCCACAGGTCCCTGGTTCGAGACCTGTGGAGCGCACCGGTCCGATTCAATTAAATCGTTTTTAAAAATAAATGATTTTCGGTTTAAACTAATTAATGTATAAATATAATTAAAAACAGATATATGACGGGTTAGACACGTAGCTCAGTTGGTAGAGCTGCGTGCACGCGTACGGGAGGTCTCGGGTTGGAGCCTCACTCAGCGCACAATTACACGATTCGAACCGGTCAAAGTCAACGGTCAACGGTCAAAGTCAACGGTCAACTGTAGCAAAAAAATCAAATTTTTTTATTATTTTTATTTATTTATTTTAATTAAAAATCAATTAAAAATACTTAAAAATAACATTTTTAAGGTTAGAAAATAGCCTTAAACTCACAAAAATACACCCAACAATCCTACTAAAATAGATTAATAAAATCCGTTTACTTACCAAACCATAATGATATTTATCTAGGTTAATTTCACTCGTGGTTAAAACCACTTCGCGTGCATTCAACATCATCAACCGAACGCACCCACTGTGAGTGAATCTTACAACTCCCCCTTTTTAATTACACGTTTTGGGGTGTGTCATGTGTCACAAATTAATTAACTCGTTTATTTAAACTTGTGCCATACCATATCGTGATCTAAACTTAGATTGTTTATATTGTTGTGATTACTTATTACATTTTGTCAAATTATATGAAATTCATTCATTAAGCCCATCAGTTCCTCGTGGGAGACGAGTTGAACAACGCGTGCCTCAAAACCAATTCATTATTGTTCATGTGTGTATCATTGAGTTTATATTGTTTGTAGTTGTGTCATTCATATTATCATGTTTATGCAATTCATTCATTAGGCCCATCAGTTCCTCGTGAGAGACGAGTTGAGCAACGCGTGCCTCTAAATGTTCCATTATGTTCATGTGTGCTTTATTTAATATCTTATGATTGTTGAATAAGTTTACATCTATTTTTACTCATGTGTGGTTGTGCACTCATTTTATAATCAATTAAATAAACTTGTTCAAATGTTTTCCATAGGATTCACTCGCCAACTTTTTGTTGATCCAAAAACCCTTTTACACATGATACAGGTGAACAGGTTGAAGCGAGGAAAACATAGGAAATGCCTTAGAAGAGAACAAAGAAGCTTAGATTGATAGTTAGAACATGTTGTAATATTTATTGTAAATTTCCATTAAATTGTATTAAATGAATATGAAACGTATAATAAATGTCATGAGCTTTGATGATAACCCAATCATGCCCCGATCACCTTTTCCGCTGCAGGTCGGGATGTGACAGATTGGTATCAGAGCCATGACTATAGGGATATAGGATAGGTTATTAGACCCTTAGAGCCTATACTATAGTCTGCCTAAATTTTAATTGATTAGGTGGTTACATACATACTTGTGATATTTATTTGTTTCATATTTGTTTATACTTACAGTCAAACATACATGCTTATATACATATTCATTATACATATATCGATGTTCATGTATTCAATTTATTTTCATACTCTCATTATTCAAAGATTTTGTTGCAATTTTCAAATCTCATCAAAGTAAGTTCTGCGACGGGCATGTAGTAACTGGAAGGGTACAAGTACCGGTAGTCGGAACGTCCTGTCTAGGTTGGCATTCGTATAAATCCAATATAACGGACCAGTTTGCCTACCTGGGGACTAACGATGAGAGTACGAAGGACCTATTAGGCCAAAGCATGCCACACCAAACGTCGTTCGAACTAACCCCACTTTGAGGTGTCACCGTGTCTACACCTGGACACATTCCGAATATCACACGTTGTATACATATTTCTCGATTTTCTCCGGGTTTTAGTGTACGCAACCTGGCAAACCCGTGCGAACCATATGAAGAACCGGTATTCATGGGGGCCCACATGATTACAAAGGTGAAGTATGGCGGCATGTAGGGCCTAATGGCGAGCAAAGCCCAAGACATCCTATGGATGTAGTAGATTTATTTTTCTATAATTATTTTATGAATGTTCATTCCTGAATGCGACCCATGAACCCAAAAACATCCAACTCATACTCTTGACATGTATTCCTTGTAGATGTCTTCTAACCACGCCCGTAGGAATACGAGAGCAGGAAAAGCCCGCGAACGCATGGCTGCCCTAATCGCTCAACAAATGGCTGCCGTAATACCCAACATTGTAATCCAAGTTCAACAAGCACTTACCGCTAATCCTGTCAATCAAGCAAGCCAAACGTTATCAACTTTTCCCCAAATACCACTAAATGCACCTACAAGCATTTCAAATCATGCGACCCTCCGAAATACAAAGGGACTGAACGCGTCACCACTCTCCTCCATTGGTTTGAAGAAATGGAGAACACCTTTCTAAATTGCGATTGCCCTGATGATCGCAAAGTGCGATATGCTACCGGTCGATTATATGGGATAGCACTTACTTGGTGGAATACAGAGAAAGCCAAACAAGGCGTCGACGATGCTATGACTTTAACTTGGAACGAATTGAAGGAAATCATGACCAGACGATTTTGCCCAAGGAGCGAAATCAAGAAATTAGAAGATGAATTTTACTCATTGAAGCAAAAGGAAGGAGATCACACCACATACAACAAAAGATTCCTCGAATTACATCAAATGGTTCCCAACATGTTCACTCCCCTCTACCGTTTGATCGAGCACTACATTCGTGGTCTTCCGTCAAAGATTCAAGACCCTGTAATAAGTACCAAGCCTGCAACTTTGGAAGCAGCAATGGAGCTAGCAACAGAGCTTACCGAGAACCGAATCCGAAACAAAGACTTCAAGGAGGAGAAGAAGAAGGATAAAGAATCGACTGAAACCTCCGACTCCACCCAAACCGAATCCCCTTCTCAACCCAATCCTAAGAGAAAAAGAGACGGGCAACTTTTCGCTGCTACCCAACGTAATCAACCAGTTTTACACGCCATACCCATCCGAGCTATCCCAATCACCCAAGTGGCACCCAACTCAACCTACCCAAATAAGAAACCATATCTTGGACCTCACCCTCAATGCAACAACTGTTTTTACCACCATCCCTTACCTTACCTTGTGGACTATGTACAACTTGTGGACGCTATGGTCATTTGAGCAAGGTTTGTCGCACCTTTCAAAACCAAACCTCTTCCCCTACTCAAACCATGAACCAAACCTATCAACAACCCCAATACCCCATGTTCCCATATGTTCGAGTTTGTTTCAATTGTGACGACCCTACCCACTTTAGAAACACATGCCCTCAATTGGTTAACGTCATCAACGCTCAAGCCCAATCAAACCCAGTTAACCAAGTAAACCAAGAAAACCCAACCACTAGGCCACCAGCAAGAGGAAGAGTCTTCAATATCAACGCCAATCCTGTCGAAGATAATGACGGCCCAAACGAAGATACCCAACTAGTCCTCTTCATCGAAGATCCAGATTCAACTTCTATCGTTTAGTTTTATGTTTTTCTTTATCACATAGAACCAAACATAACTTAAGGATAAAGCCAATGAAACTTTGACGAGAATACGGTGGATACGCCGTTGGTACTTCCTATATATAAGTATTCTTGTCAAAGGATCAGAAGCATTATCTGGCGGTTATGAGAGGTTCCATGTGTAGACTGTTAGAGTAATTATTGTTTATTATTTTCAGTATATGCAATTGCCGATGCCGCCTACTCCCCATTTATGAGGTTTGAGCTTGTTCCCCATTTTATCATGCGGTTGAACCTGGCGTGCCCGCATACGATCGGCTCCGTTTGATTGAGCCTTGATCGCACAGTTCATTTTACATTTTCATTATATGCAATACGATCGGCTCCGTTTGATTGAGCCTTGATCGCACAGTTCATTTTACATTTTCATTATATGCAATACGATCGGCTCCGTTTGATTGAGCCTTGATCGCACAGTTCATTTTACATTTCAGTATATGCAATACGATCGGCTCCGTTTGATTGAGCCTTGATCGCACAGACAATTTCATTATCAGTATTTTGTGGTTGTTGTGTTTGTAGTAGAGTCGCATAGAACTAATCATAACTTGCGGATAAAGTCAATGAGAATTTGACAAGAATATGGTGGATACGCCGCTGGTACTTCCTATATATAAGTATTCTTGTCAAATGATCAGAGGCATTATCAGGCGGTTATGAGAGGTTCCATGCATAGGCTGTTTGTGTGATTGTTGTTTAGATTAAGTTATTCATTTTCAGTACATGCAATACGCTCTGCTCCGTTTGATTGAGCCTTGAGTGCACAGACATTTTCATTTTCAATACGATCGGCTCCGTTTGATTGAGCCTTGATCGCACAGACATTTACATTATCAGTATCTTGTGGTTGTTGTGTTTGTTGTAGAGACGCATATAACTAATCATAACTTGCGGATAAAGTCAATGAGAATTTGACAAGAATACGGTGGATACGCCGCTGGTACTTCCTATATATAAGTATTCTTGTCAAAGGATCAGAGGCATTGTCAGACGGTTATGAGAAGTTCTATGTAGGATTTATTAGTTTCTTGGTAACTAATCATAACTTGTGGATAAAACCAATGAAAATTTGGCAAGAATATGGTGGATACGCCGCTGGTACTTCCTATATATAAGTATTCTTGTCAAATGATCGGAGGCATTATCAGGCGGTTATGAGAGGTTCCATGCATAGGCTGTTTGTGTGATTGTTGTTTAGATTAAGTTATTCATTTTCAGTACATGCAATACGCTCGGCTCCGTTTGATTGAGCCTTGAGCGCACAGAAGATTTCATTTTCAGTACATGCAATACGCTCGGCTCCGTTTGATTGAGCCTTGAGCGCACAGACAATTTCATTTTCAGTACATGCAATACGATCGGCTCCGTTTGATTGAGCCTTGATCGCACAGATATTTTTCATTTCAGTATTTTATGTTTATTGTATTGGTTGTAGAGTTATATAGGACTAATCATAATTCACTGATAAAACCAATGAAAATTTGACAAGAATACGGTGGATACGCCGCTGGTACTTCTTATATATAAGTATTCTTGTCAAAGGATCAGAGGCATTGTCAGACGGTTATGAGAAGTTCTATGTAGGATTTATTAGTTTCTTGGTAACTAATCATAACTTGTGGATAAAACCAATGAAAATTTGGCAAGAATATGGTGGATACGCCGCTGGTACTTCCTATATATAAGTATTCTTGCCAAAGGATCAGAGGCATTATCAGGCGGTTATGAGAAGTTCCATGTAGGATATAGTATTGCCTTTTGTGTTACATTTATATCAACTTGCTATTTAAAGAGATTGGATTGTGTTCCATTTCTACATAAACTAACCTCTCCATCATAACAAACGAGAGAGGAATTTCCACCATTCAAACATATATGCTATCAGAATGTGGATTCAAATATTAGCTGTTGTGTTTATTTATGTTCAAATATTAGCTGTTGTGTTTATTTATGTTCAATATTAGCTGTTGTGTTTATTTATGTTACATGTAGGTTGTAGTATTAGAAGTTTTGTCTTAGGGTATAACCATACACTTCCAAACATATTCAAACTTTTATGCATGATATCATAGTTAGCGAATAAATTCTGCTTATCAATACTTTACAGTAGGCAACAAAAAGCGATTCCTGTAATAGGGTACTTAACCCTTACAAGGAACGTTACCGCCTCAAACAAAAACTTAAACCCTTACTTTTTCTAAGCATATAACTGTCAAACTAAACACCATCGTTCTTTTAGTCAAATATATCATAATTTAAATTTCGGGACGAAATTTCTAAAAAGCAGGGGATACTGTAACATCCGACAAAAACGGATTTACCAAACCCGCTCCGTTTATCAACCGAACAATCAGTCAAAAATTTCGTTGCGAATTAAATGCCCAAAATAATTTTAAACGATACATAATCAATTATTATATGGGAATATATAATTAGTTTTTGAAAAACTGTTAAAAATATGAAAATAAAAATGTTTTGTTCCTGCCGGGTTTCGAACCCGGGTCAGTCGCCGAGTCAGCCGGTCCAGCAACAAACTTAACACACAACACTTGAACCACTGCGCCACTGATGCTACTTGGTAAATGTTAGGATCATTTAATTCATATCATGAGTTTTCCGAATTCAAAACCGGCGCCCAAAGTTCAGTCGTCGGAAATCCCGGCAATCTCGCGAGTTTTAACGACATCTTCAGTTATAACGTAAAACTTTAAACCTATATCGGTTATAACTGACGTCTGAGTCCGCGACACCTTCTATAACCGCCGGAGAAATTCAAACCAACGAATCAAGTTGAAAATCAGACCAAGTTCATCGATAACCTGCACTATAAATACCCCATCGAACCTCTGCAAACATTTTCGCTCAAACCGCACCCTTTCTCGGCGAAAAATCACTCGCCGGAATATTTCTGCTCATCACCGGAAAACCGGGTTCTTCACTTCTAAGCCTTACTAAACCCCCTAAGCTTATACCGAAGTCACCCACATCCTTTGTAAGTCTTCTGGAGACTCGCTGCTGCAAGACACCCGACGCCGGAGCCTGTTGCTGTCGCCGGAGTTTTGCCGGAAAAACAGAGGAAGCGAGTGGGTATATTTCACGCCTAATTTCCTTTCTTTTTACTTACATCTCATCTGTAATTAACCTAAAAACGCTAAAGAATCCTGATTAAAACTCCGAACCAGATCGTCATCGTTCCTGGTTAAAAACTGACGAAGAAGACGATGTATCTGTAACATATAAATATAATTAAAATCAAGTTATAACTCGGGTTAGACACACAGTCCAGCGGTGGACTGTGTGCACGTTAAACACACAAAGGTCTCGAGTTCGAATCTTGTTCCACACACGCTGCCTTAATAAAATGCCTTTTTGTTTTGTTAACCGAACCGGAGTCGCTACTGGTATATGTTAAGTATATTAATAATCGGAATAATAACCAAGTTAGACATACAGTCCAGTGGTGGACTGTGTGTATGTTTAATCACAGCGCACGAGTTCGAGTCCGGTCTTCTGCATCGACCCGGACAATTATCTACCTTTTTTAAATGAGTCAAAAATAAAAACACTTAGTTTGTATTTAAGTATAATAAAAATTGGACTATATAACATGTTAAACACACAGTCCAGCGGTGGACTGTGTGTTACGCAACCCACAGGTCCCTGGTTCGAGACCTGTGGAGCGCACCGGTCCGATTCAATTAAATCGTTTTTAAAAATAAATGATTTTCGGTTTAAACTAATTAATGTATAAATATAATTAAAAACAGATATATGACGGGTTAGACACGTAGCTCAGTTGGTAGAGCTGCGTGCACGCGTACGGGAGGTCTCGGGTTGGAGCCTCACTCAGCGCACAATTACACGATTCGAACCGGTCAAAGTCAACGGTCAACGGTCAAAGTCAACGGTCAACTGTAGCAAAAAAATCAAATTTTTTTATTATTTTTATTTATTTATTTTAATTAAAAATCAATTAAAAATACTTAAAAATAACATTTTTAAGGTTAGAAAATAGCCTTAAACTCACAAAAATACACCCAACAATCCTACTAAAATAGATTAATAAAATCCGTTTACTTACCAAACCATAATGATATTTATCTAGGTTAATTTCACTCGTGGTTAAAACCACTTCGCGTGCATTCAACATCATCAACCGAACGCACCCACTGTGAGTGAATCTTACAACTCCCCCTTTTTAATTACACGTTTTGGGGTGTGTCATGTGTCACAAATTAATTAACTCGTTTATTTAAACTTGTGCCATACCATATCGTGATCTAAACTTAGATTGTTTATATTGTTGTGATTACTTATTACATTTTGTCAAATTATATGAAATTCATTCATTAAGCCCATCAGTTCCTCGTGGGAGACGAGTTGAACAACGCGTGCCTCAAAACCAATTCATTATTGTTCATGTGTGTATCATTGAGTTTATATTGTTTGTAGTTGTGTCATTCATATTATCATGTTTATGCAATTCATTCATTAGGCCCATCAGTTCCTCGTGAGAGACGAGTTGAGCAACGCGTGCCTCTAAATGTTCCATTATTGTTCGTGTGTGCTTTATTTAATATCTTATGATTGTTGAATAAGTTTACATCTATTTTTACTCATGTGTGGTTGTGCACTCATTTTATAATCAATTAAATAAACTTGTTCAAATGTTTTCCATAGGATTCACTCGCCAACTTTTTGTTGATCCAAAAACCCTTTTACACATGATACAGGTGAACAGGTTGAAGCGAGGAAAACATAGGAAATGCCTTAGAAGAGAACAAAGAAGCTTAGATTGATAGTTAGAACATGTTTTAATATTTATTGTAAATTTCCATTAAATTGTATTAAATGAATATGAAACGTATAATAAATGTCATGAGCTTTGATGATAACCCAATCATGCCCCGATCACCTTTTCCGCTGCGGGTCGGGGTGTGACATTTAGCATATTTATTCAACATATCAGAAAATTACACCCATGGTATCAGAGCTATGGAAGTGATATCTACTTGTGTTTATGCTTAGAAGTGAAGAATTCGACATCAGACTTTGTTTATTCGCGATTTGAAGCATTTTCACATTTGAAATTTGAAAATTTTCATCTCAAAACTTTTCTTTTTCACATTTGTGCAACATATCAGCAAATTATACCCAAAAACATGTCCAAAATGTCATAATGGTGCTGGTGCGTTTCAAGGGTTTTTTCTGGCGTAGGAGTCATACGCGCAAGAGCTTGAGTGTGAGAGTCATACGTACACAGGAGTATCCATGCAGGAGTCAAATGTTTGAGATTGAACGTAGGAGACTTCATTAACCGTAGGAGTCATATGCTTTGACTTTTCACAGACAGTGATACGTGCGCATGAGACGTACGCGTGTAAGAGTAATACGTTTGAAGTGTTAACGTTTGTGAAATTTTGTCTAAGTGTTTTTGAAAAAAAGTTTGTCAATGTGGAAGCTTAGAGAGCATTCCTGACAGGTGCACTCAATATTACTCAAACACTAAACCTTGACAACATGATGGATACAAACAATAAGGCCACAAAAAATTTTTAAATCAAAGATTTTCCAAGGTGGAACGATAGATTCAAGGACTACATTCAAGGTTTAGACATTGATATGTGGATTTCTATTCAAGAAGAGTTTATTATACCTTGACATGAAACAATAGGAATGTCAGTGAACATTTCAACGTTAACACCAGAAGATCAAAAGTTATGATCGTGAGAGAAAGATGTTTAGTTAGCTACAAAAAGCTTTGAGAGATGATATGCCACATTTGTTGAAGAGAAAGAGAACATCAAAGTCACTATGGGAAGCGTTATATGAAAAATATTAATGGAATCAAGATATGATAGATAGTAAAATAGAACTGATAAAGAAAGAGTTTGAAATCTTTACAAGTATGAAAGGAGAGACTTTACATCAATTGATAGAAGGATTTTGTCACTTACTTGCGGAGACGGCTGAATTTAGAAGAGCTTCACGGTTCTTGTGTCCACGCTTGACTTACTTCGCTGAAATACATGTAAGTTATAAAGTCAACAAAAGTTGGTGAATTCATGTGTTTTGTTTAGTATCAAATGAATCTTTAAAACATTTGAAAAGCTTGTATTGAAAACCCGGTATGTGAAGTGTCTATGAAAGGTGTTGATCACTAATGTTTTTCAAGGACATATTAATATGTGTGCCCACATAGGAAGTAAACAAACCTAGACGATGTATATCGATTCTCCTCGATGTGGGACACAAAAGCACTCTTCAAGGTCTCATAGACCAAGAGCGGAGCTCGCCAAAACTCATTAGATCTACAACTTTCGTTCCTCGGTCTATAAGTGGATTAATGACTACTTGTGTATTCTAACCTATACCCACATATCTATGGTTATTTCATTTCCTAGCATATCATAGCATTAGTAACATGTATCTCCCTTGGATTTGGAAACATAAAAATGTATTTGAAATAGGGGACATGAACTCACAATCTGCATCCGTGCAAATAGCTAGTAATCACTTGTTCTCTCTGTTTTGGATCCGGCATACAAGTGTCCTAATTCCTCTAAGGCACTTAGGTCCATAGTTTGATAATGTACAAGTCTTTCATCATGAATCTTGTTTGATTTAGACTTGCCTTTGTTTTTGTGTGTTTAAGAACCCTTGTTTGTTCTGGACTCGTTGGTAGTTGATTATCCATGTGTTTATTGTATAATGTATCTACATACATGTGTATTTTTTTGTCCGTGTATGAATAGGGCCTAGCCCTTCGTATATCTTTGTGTCTCACACGATTGTTTTGTCGAGGTAGATAATATATATTTTATTTCCTAAAATATATATATTATTGTTGTACACACCCTGACCCGCAGCGAAAATGGTAGTCGGGGCATGATTGGGTTTTCACCAAAGCTCATGACATTTACTATAAAGTTTCATATTTATTATTTCTCTTTAAAGAAGAAATTACAATAGACATACAAGCATAACATGTTCAAATACATTTTCATTACAAACTAAAGTATTAAACAAAAATCATACAATTACAAAGGGAAACTAAACTAACTGTCCATTCCAAAGCATTAACTTGTTTATTCTTCTAGGCCATCCTACGTGTTTCTTTTCTCAACTGGATCACATGTATCATGTGTAAAAATAGGGTTTTTGGGTCAACAAAAGTTGGCGAGTGAATCTTATAAAAACATTTGAACGAATTTATTATATTGATTATAAAAAGGTGCATAACCACATATGAGTAAACGTAAATGTAAATTTAATCACAAAACACATAATATCAATTTATGCACAAGCACACACACCAAATGATAAACAATGAGATCAAGGCTCAATCAAACGGAGCCGATCTAATGAGGCACGCGATGTTCAACTCGTCTCCCACGAGGAACTGATGGGCCTAATGAATGATTTGCACGCAACTTGACAAAATGTAAACATGCATCACAACAAACAATATTTACATCATAAGTTTTGGTCATATAATGGTAATAGCACAAGTTTGAATAAACGAAATAATTAAAGCGACACATGATACACCCCAAAACATGAATAAAAAGGAGAATTTGTAAGGATTCACTCACAGTGGGTGCGTTCCTTGATGACGATGAATGCGCACGAATATTATGATTCAACCACGAGGGAAAAACTAACCTAAATAATAACGAAATGATTCGGTAAATAAATAAATTTTATTTGAGATTAATATTTTTAATTAGTGCTCTTAATGGGATTGTTAGATTTATTTTTTGAGTTTAAGGAAATTTTCTAACTTTAATAATCTTATTTTTAAGTACTTTTAAATAATTTTCCAAATTTAAAATTTAAATAAATAAAAAGAAATAAAAAGGTTGACTTTTTTGTACCCTTGACCGTTGACCGGCATCAGACTGTGTTTATTTTATGCGAGGAGCGAGGTTCGAACTCGTGACCTCTCGTATACGTGCACGCAGCTCTACCAACTGAGCTACGTGTCTAACCCGAAATATTTCTGATTTTAATTATATTTATATACTATTTAGATTATTCAGAAATTATTCAATTTTTAAAAAGGATTTAAACTGTCGAACCGGTGTGAGAGCCTGGACTCGAACCCGCGTTTCCCGTGTTGTGTTGCACCCAGCCCAACCAACTGGGCTGGGTGTCTAACCCGTTATATATTGAAATTTTATTATACTTATCATCTTATCAGTGAGTTAATATGGTTCCGGTTTAAAAAAAAACGTTTTATTACTGTGGATAGGTGTTGTGTCAAGGATCGAACTCGGTATGTATGTTTTATAATTGCACACAGTCCACCGCTGGACTGTGTGTCTAACCTGGTTAAAACATCAAGATTAATTATACTTATTTTTTAGGTAAAACTTTATCCTCTTCCTCGACACTACCCAGAAACAAAATCCGACTGTTATCTATATCTTATCAATTCTGGTTACTGGTTTACGAGCTAACGGAATCAAATATAAACATAAAAAGGTTTTAAAGGTTCATACCCACTGGAGAATAGAACTTTGATGACTCCCGGTGACCAACTCCGGCAAGTTCCAATTTTTCCGGCGAAGCTTAACTTGCGACAGATGCTCTACAGGGAGTTTGAGGTGAGTGTGGGTGATTTCTGTCTGAGCTCTAGAAGTCTTATTTTAGAGTAAGGAAATAATGGAATGGATTCTTCGGTTTTCCGGCGAGTAACTGAGAATTTCGGCGACTTGCAGGACAGCTTTAGAGTGTTTTAGCGAGAGTTTAAGAGAGAGTTTGAGAGATTGAACGAATTCGTTTGTGGTGAAAACGATTGGTATTTATAGAATAACTAGTAGATCACTGATTTCGGTTTCAAGAATTTCGGTCAAGATGTAATTGCCGAGATGATTGCATAACTGATTTGGGGATTGTTGACTCCCTGATTGAGTCTATTACGTGATCAGTTACATTCAATGATTGAAAAGGAATCCGAGATATCTTGATGATAGCCGGTGACTTAGCGCGGCTGTTTCTTTTTTTTTTAATCCGGATCAAAGAAATGTGATTACAAATGTATAATTGTTTTGAGTTGTAGCAGATGTGGGCAAGTGGTGTAGTGGTGTGTTGTGTGTTTGGTTTGAGTGGAGACCCGGGTTCGAAACCCGCGTCTACACTTATTGGATATATTTTTATTTATTTTTTTAAGTCTTAAATATTGCTATTTTTTTTATTCTTTTATTTAATCAACATATTATTTATTTATTTATAAATTATGGAAATTACCTTTTATAAAATGAAAAAAAATGCGTAACGAAACTTTTTAAATAAATTCTAAAGTTTTTAAACAGAGCGGTTTTGGAACCCGTTTTTCGACGAATGTTACAATTGTTCCATGAATGTATTAATTATGTCTAAGTGTGTGTGTTATATATATATATATTCCAAGTTCAATGCTTGTTAAAAATAATGGATTTTTTACTTATTCTGGTATATGTATACTTATACCGTTTCATATATCCTTGTCTTTGTGGATCTTTGACTCTTTGTGGATATTTGACTAAGTCAAGGTATATATATATATATATATATATATATATATATATATATATATATATATATATATATATATATATATATATATATATATTTCAACACTTTTCTAAAATAATATTCTTAATATTTTTTTGTATAAGTATACATGTATAATACTGTAAATCTTGTATTTTCACTAAGACACGTAGGAACGTATTTATACTGTTAGGTATGTATACCTAATTATATGTATTTTATACTTAACGAATATATTTACCCCTGTGGTTTTTAGTATTTTCAGAACTATATATTTTGTATAATATACCTTGACGCTTCTTAAAACAATATATATATACACACACATAACTCCATAGTTGTCCAATTTGTCCAAATGATCATGGTTATATATTTATATAAATATATATATATTTCTTGTATTTGGTCTATATACACTTGTAAGTGTAAGTATATATATATATATATAATATTTGGTCATTCATCAATGTATATTATTGTAAGTGTATTTTTTTTGGGTATTTAGTTAAATATAATTGCATAGATTTACACTAAATTTATAACACATAAACATACAAATAAGCACATTTTTGTGTGATTAATAAATATATATAGGATAGGGACCCTAAGAAAAGTCCACCCTATTTGTGAAACTTGAAAAACATTCTAGACCACATATTTCTCTAAGTTTTTCGTAGTATAAACATAAGTATAGTTTAAAACTGGCAAATATATATATATATATATTTATTGAATTATACACATATGTATATAGTCAATTTTAAATATACATATGTGTATATTACGAAAAGCTTAAGGAAAATGTGTGGTCCATAATTCTTCTCAAGTTTCTCAATTAGCCTAGTGCCTCTCACATGATTCTAATCCTCTATATATATATATATATATATATATATTATATATATATATATATATATATTATATATATATGGATGAGGTTCATGAGTGAAAAACATCCTTGTGTTGATACATTATGTATATTGTCTAGGTCTTGGATCGAATATGTATGCTTAGGGCTTGAATTGTTAGATTTTGAAGTGTATTTATGTGTTTGTACACAAGTTCGGCCGAACTTGTGTGTAAGATGATCAAGTTCGCTCGAACTTGATCTATCTTAGCCACACTTCACCCGAACTTGTTTGTCTATATATAGTTCGTTATGGGTCTTTCACTGTAAGAACTTTACGACTTTGACGGCGAAGCTCTGTCTGTTTGGATACTCGATGTACATGATTTGACATTAATAAACAGACAATTTAAATAGTAAACTTGTGTATTTGATTAACATGTCACATCATTTCCGCTTATGTTGGACATTAGATACAAATTAGGTTCCTTGACACTGGAGGAGCGATCCTAACAAGTGGTATCAGAGCCATGGATACCTAAGTTGCTGAGATCTACACAAGACACTCTCTATTTTTTTCTAGTTTTCACACTTTTTCACATAAATGATGAACCTATGGATAAAAATGGCTAAAATTTGAATATGTCATACATAATACCTAATAACAAACCCTTGAAAGTTTCATAACCAAATTCAATCGAATTCATGTCAAAAATGTCAAAAAAACATGTTTGATAACCAAACTTCGCTCGAACTTATACCTCAAGTTCGCCCGAACTTGGCTTAAAATCATTAAATTTTGTTGAATTTTAACCAACGTCGCCCGAACTTGCTGAATTTTTCAGTGAATTTGACTAAGTTCGCCTGAACTTGTCCATTCTTGTTGAAATTTAACATAAGTCTGCCCAAACTTGAAGCAAACTTGGAAATTTTTCAAAACTCAACACAAGTTCGCTCGAACTTGATTAAAAGTGAAAATTATTGAAAATTTCATACAAGTTCGCCCGAACTTGTTGAAATTGAATCTGAAATTTGTTTCCTACACAAGTTCGCCCGAACTTGTCAGTTTGCTAATCAATCTTCGAGTGTTTTTGAACGTGTTTTCAGTTAAACCTTCAGTTTGTCGAGATGGATGATTTTCATAACGCCTTTGCTTCAACGGTGGCTTCTACATCTAATGCAAATGCGGTAAACTAGATGAATCTGGATAATGAGATGGGAACTTTTACAAAGCTGCCAAAGTTGATGAGCATGGATGAGTTTGAAGGCTGGAAGGAAAAGTTCGTGAACTGGGTTCAAGCAAATCACTTCCATAGTTGGGTTGCTGTAGAAACTGGATATAAGTGGCCAAAAGATGAACATGATCAAGATCTTGCTTTGGTTAAGTTTACACCAGAATATAAAGATGCGTATGTGGCAGAAAAGAAGATGACAGTCTGATACAGCAATCAGTGAAAGAAGACATCTTGATCTTGCTACCTGAATGCGATACGTCACAACTACTGTGGAATGCTCTTTGTGCTAAATATCTGGGAAGTGACGAGATGATTAAAAGCAAGAAGGCTTTAATCAAGAAAGAGTTTGACATTTTCATGATGATCAAAGGCGAAACCATGAACCAGATGATCGATTGATATTGTCATTTGATGGTTCAGATGCGAAGGCACAATATTCATAAAACTGATGAAGAGCAGATTGATAAATTGGCTGATGCACTTCCTGAGGGGGAGTGGTCGACCTACTTGATGGTTTTGAAGAATAGTCCAAGTTGGCAACATTTCAAGTTATCATCCTTCATTGACAAGTTAGAAGGACATGAAATGGAGTTGCTAAAAATGGCCAACTCAAAGAATGCAAATGTAGTGCAAGACGTAGGTGTGTACTACAAAGGAGGTGTTCAAGAGATTTGAATCCGAAATTCAAACTGCATTTAGTGCGAATATGAATTCTTCGAATCATTCATCACAAAGTCAATCAGATAATCAATAATACCCAAGTTATGATCAGAGTCCTCCAAACACAGGATATTCGAGTGCTAGTTCAAATTCTTTGTTCCAGAATCAACCGAATCAGACAAACCAGACAAATCATTCCAGTTTTGATCCAAACGTATTTCAGTGCAACATTGCGGCCAATCTGAAGAACGTTTTCCCTGAGCAAGTGGCTAAACAACATATAGCACTTCTTGCAACCGTACTCGAATCATACGAAAGTTTAGTTGCGGGGAAGATCAAAATCCAGAGATGACGGCTGAGGATTACGATCAGGTTGATGAAGAGGAATTGGAACTGTTGGATATTAAGTGGAGCTTAGCATCGATTATCAGAAGAGTCACAAAGTTTGTTGCGCTCACTGGAAGAGACATTGGAAACTCGAGCAATAAACTTGGATTCGATAAGTCGAAAGTAACGTGCTTCAAATGCAGACAGAAGGGGCATTTCAAATGCGAATGCACGAACCAACAAGCAAGCGGCAATCAAAGCCCTTTCGGCAACAACAACGACTATTACAAGAAAGCGTTGCATCACAAGCCATATCCAAAGAGAACTCAAGTTGAAGTTCAAGATAATACCTCAAAGCCAACTGAACAAGCTCTAGTTGTGTCTCATGAAGACGAAGGGTTTGACTGGAATAAGTATATTGGCAAGAAAACTGGCGTTGCTTTGATGGCAGAGATCATGGATGAATCAGAATCAATGGTTAATTATGCAGCTCTTGAGAATGCGATCTTAGAAGAATATCTGCAAAGAACAAAGGAAGAGGAAATGATCTATCACCAAACAAAGATGAAAAACATTATCTCTCCTTACTTTGATTCTAGTTTTGCAGTTGCTTTGGAAATACATCACAAGAGCAAGTGTCTGAAGAAAAGAAACCAGAGATCAAGGAGGGCATTGACGTGACAAAGGAGATGAATGCAGAGAACCTCACAGAGATTGCTGACAAAGCAATGATGGCTAATCTGAAACAGGTGGGCTCAGAGGTAAAGGTGATTGAGAAGGAAGTTGTGAAAGTTGTGGAGGTTGAAAAACCTTGCACAAAGTGCACAAAACTTTGTGAGCAATGTGTTGAGAAAACTCAAATCATAAGCGAACTAATTGTGCATAACGAAAATTTTAGATACGATTATCGCACAATGAAAGAAGCTTATGAAAAGATGAAAGACACTTATTGTAATGTTGAAAAAGCTAATTTAGAACAAGGTGCCACAATAAGAATGTTAAAAGCAACGGTAATTGAAAAACAAGAGGGCTATTAACATGTATATAAACACCATTGCTGAAACAAGACAAGAGCTTCAAGATATGAAAATTGAAACTGAGGGAGTTAGGCAACTTTTGCTCAGTTATACGACTAACTCTTATGTCATCGATCACATTCTTCCTACGATTAAGTCGAAGGAAAATGTTGAAAAACCAAAAGCTATGAAGCGTAAAGAGTACAACAATGTTGCACCTCCATTACTTGCAAGTTATTGTCATAAAAAAGTGGATGGGATTGAAAAGGCAACTAATATAACACTTTTATCAGAAACAAATGATAAGTTACCTAAGAGCATTGATGTAGTCTACACGACTTCTAATGATGACAGTGAAGCAGTCGTGAAAAATGTGGTTGAAAATGTTTTGGGAAATGATTATGATGATGGCAGCTTTGAGAGCGCCAAATCAAGTTTGAAAAGTTCGGAATCACAGTCCGTGATGTACAAAGTTAAGGACTCTGATAGACTAAATTTTGATGATAGTTTTCCGATTCGGAATGTGAAAGAAGATCAGATTGATAAACTATTCAAACTTGTTGAAGTATCATCAGATGATCTTGAGAAAAACGAAAAGAAGTTTTACTCAAAATCCAAAAAATATTATAACAACTACCGAAGGAATGGTGGTGACTTTCCTGAAAATAGGAGAGCGGGTTTGGGTTTAGAAGTAGAAGATGAACCGACAAAGAAACAGAAGTCACCATTTCACGAATATAAGAATAAAAACATGAAATTCGTGTTTGGGACAAACACGGTTCAGGAAGAAAGTTTGATTGGAAAGCAATCAAATGATGAGTTTAAGAAGGAAAAGGAACTTCGTGATAAGGCTAAATCCACAAGTGGAGTAAAACCCACGAATGGACATTCTGTTGATACTCGGACTTGCTTCAAATGAAATGAAGTTGGTCACATTGCTTGCAAGTGTCCGTAATCAAAGCCTGTGTATCACTGAAGAAAGACACCATCAGATGATCAGAAACATAAGCAACCAGAGATTGTAAAGCCAATCACAATCTTAAAACGAAACAATGAATCTAACATTGAAGTGAAACCTAAAATTGAATCCAAAATTGAGAAATCAACTTTTGAAAAGGGTGAAACTTCTAAATCAAATGAAAACAAAGATTCAAAATTTTACATCAAGAAATCTCAAATGAAATCTCAAGCTTGGGTTGCAAAGAAAACTTCATCATCATCTGAAAGTGAAAAGTCTGTTTCAGTCAAAATTGGAAATGTCAAACCAACTGATTCAGTCAATGTTAAAGATTCCAAAGAAACAATGACTGATAAGGGGGTTATCAAAAATGATCTTCCAAAATTAAAAATGGATCTTCTAAAACAAACAAAGAAAGATAAAATTGAAAAGTTTCAAAGTTGACATTGGACAAGATGTTTGATGGCAATTTTGATTACACAAATGAATTTGAATTTGATTACGAAGATGGTTATCCGATTCAACCCAAGACCGGAAAGGCTTGGGTTTCCCTCTTTAAGTAGTTTCTTGGCATGTGCAGGGGCTCCAAAGATCCATCTTGTCGAAGTGGATTATGGATAGCGGAGCTTCACGTCACATGACTGGGATGCGTGCCTTACTCTTCAATATCAAAGCTATCAATGGAGGGTACGCGGGATTCACGGGTAATCAAGGAGGTAGAATCGGTGCAGAGGGAAAGTTATCTAATGGTGTGGTGTCATTTGATAAGGTCAACTATATCGCCGAGCTGGAGAACAATCTTCTCAGTATTTCTCAGATCTGTGATAAGCAGTTTACCACCCATTTCAACGACAAGGAGTGCATGATCATTAAACCGGGCTTTAAGATTCCAGAAGAGTGGATTCTCATACGCGCTCCACGCGAGAATGATCTTTATGTACTAGATATGAGTGTTGCTACTACTACTTCGATTCTGCTCAATGTTTCATAACGAAGGCCACAGAGAAGGAGTCAATTCTTTGGCACAGAAAGATGGGTCATATACACCTCAGAGAGATGAATCACTTGGTTCAAAATGATTTGGTTGAAGGAGTGAATCTTAGAAGCTTTCACATGACTGATAATTGTCTGGAATGCAAGAAAGGAAAGCAGGTTAAAAGTCTCATCCAAGAAAGATTCTTAACTCCATCAAGCTGCCGCTCGAAAGACTGCATATGGATCTCTTCAGTCCAGTGAATGTTCGTAGTATATCTGGAGATCTTTATTGTCTTGTGGTCACCGATGATTATTCAAGGTTTTCATGGGTTGTCTTCCAAGAGAGCAAAGACGAAACGTTCGATAATCTCATGATCCTCTTTAGGAAGCTTGAAAATCTGTACCATCTCCTTATTAGAATAATCAGAAGCGATAATGGTACAGAATTCAACAACGCCCGAGTGAAAGAATTTAGCAACTACAAATGCATATTACACGAATTCAGTGCTCCATACACTCCGCAACAAAATCGAGTAGCTGAGAGGAAGGACATAACGTTAATAGAAACAGCAAGAACTATGCTTGCTGATTCAAAGCTTCCTTCAGTTTCTGGAGTCAAGCAGTCGCAGCAGCATGTTATACATTGAACAGAGTCTTGACTGTCAAACCTACCAAGAAGACTTGCTTTGAATTGCTAAACAGAAGGAAACCCAATCTGAAGTATTTAGAACCGTTTGGCGCACCTTGTACAGTTATTGATTCAGACAGAAAGTTTAGTGCCAAAACGATAGATGGTTTCTTTGTCGGCTATGCAAGTCCACTCAAGAGAGTATATATTCCAAGTTTAAGAAGAGTGGTAGAAGCACAGCACGTTGTCTGTTTTTTTTATACAACTCCAATTCAAAGAGCAGGCGACGCTTGGTTGTTTAATTATAGTGAATTGTGGAAATCATTTGACTTGCCAGAAGAGCCTTCTGAAGAAGACATTGCAGTGTTATATTATCTACATCAGTCGGCTAATCAAGAGCAAATTACCAGACCAATAGTAGTTAATCAACCAACTGTTGGATCATCTTCTTCTGGTGCAGGTCCAAGTACTAGCGGTGTTCAAGAAACTCATGAAGAACAAGAGACACCGGCTATAGAACCAGTGAATATTTCAGAGGAACCCAATCTTTCTCAAGCACATGATTCAGACTCTGATGAGGCTCCAACGTTTGATGATGATGGAGAATCTTCTTCTGACAAAGAATCTAAGTAGATCACAAGTATGTTAAATCAATCTGCTGGCCCAAGTACTCGAAATGAAGCTTCTTCTAGTGCTCCTACAGTTGAAGTGGTGTTGATCAAAATATTACTAATCAAGAGAGTACTGTTGATGTTTCAAGTGAGGTGATGCCAAGGACCCATTCATACCACCCATCGGATTCCGTAATTGGTGAAACGCAAACTGGCGTAAGAACAAGGAGTCAGATTAACAAAGCTTTGAGTTGTTTCTATACTCGAGTAGCTCCTACTCAAGAGTATTGCTACTATCCATGCTTCATATCCCAGATTGAGACGAAGAGTGTTACTGAAGCTTTGGGAGATGAAAATTGGGTGCTTGCGATGCAAGAAGAACTATTACAGTTCGAAAAGCTAGGAGTGTGGAAGCTTGTTGACCTACCGGAGAATCAAAAGGCGATAGATACTAAAATGGGTCTTCAAGTGCAAGTGCGATGATCGTGGAGTGATAGTGCGCAACAAAGCTCGGTCGTTGTCAAAGGATTCCATCAACAAGAAGGAATTGATTATACAGAAGTATATGCACCAGTTGCAAGATTGGAGTCTATTCGCATTTTCCTTGCATTCACTGCTTGGAAAGGATTTAAAGTGTATCAATTAGATGTGAAATCCACGTTTCTATATGGTAAGCTATGAGAGCAAGTGTACGTTGGCCAACCACCGGGTTTTGTCGATCCGCTGAACAAAAAGAAAGCTTATCTTCTGGATAAAGCACTGTATGGTTTGTATCAGGCCCCGAGAGCCTAGTACGAGACGTTATCTCAACATCTTGTTGAGAATGGCTTTATTAGAGGAACGGTGGATATTATGCTATTTTACAGAGAAATTGGAAGTCATCTGATTATCGTACAAATATATGTGGATGACATCATATTTGGTTCGACAAATGACGATCTTTGCAAAGAGTTTGAGAAAATCATGAAGAAGAAATTCGAGATGTCTTCTATGGGCGAAATGAAATTCTTCCTCGGATTGCAAGTTGATCAATAGACAGACGGTATTTTCATTCATCAAACCAAGTATGTTCATGACATCTTGAAGAAGTATGAGATGGAAAGCTCGAAGCCGTTATCTACTCCTCTTGCACTCAATCATGGAATTTGCATTGATGAAACAGGAACCAAAGTTGATGATACTCTTTATAGGTCGATGATAGGATCACTTATGTATCTGACGGCATCTCGCCCAGATATCATGTATCCTACCTACCTTTGTGCACGTTATCAGTCAAGTCCTAAAATATCTCACATGCAGATCGTGAAGCGATCTTTAGATACTTGAAGGGATGTCCAAGCACCGGCTTGTGGTATCCAAAGAATGATAACTTTGATCTGATAGGATATGATGACTCTGATTTCGGTGTAGACAAATTGAACTCAAAGTCTACGACAGCCGGTTACCAGTTCTTCGGAACTCGATTTGTAACTTGGCAGTGCAAGAAGCAAACCATGGTCCCTCTCTCTATTTGTGAGGCTGAGTACATCTAGCTTCCAGTCGTAGTTCACAGATCTTGTGGATACAACAACAGATGAGAGACTATGGATTGCAATTCTTGACACTCCATTATATGTAGACAATAAGGCAGCTATCGACATAACAAAAAATCTAGTTCATCACTCTCGAACAAAGCATATCGAGATTCGTTACCACTTTATTCGTGATTGCTACGAAAAAAGATTGGTATGAATTGAGAAAATCCACACCGATGAACAAAAGGCTGATTTTTATACCAAACCTTTTACTCTTTCACGGTTTAAATACTTAATGAGGCTTAGTGGTATGAAAAATCTGTTGACAGGTGCGGATGCAGAGGTGGAATATGGATCGGACGACGAGTTCTCGTGATCCTCATTGGTTTGTTACCTTTTTAGGATTAGAATTTCTTAAAAACCTAAAATTCAAAAATATGTTTTTGATTTTAGGGGAGGAATGAAACGAGAAAATACAAAAACATATGAAAAACCAAAAAGTACAAAAACATGAAAAAGACAAAAAGAATTTTGTGTCAAAAAGGAAATGATAGTACATCAGTGGACTATCACAGTATGCTAAGGATTTATAAAGTTTAAAAAGTATAAACAAGTCTTACTGTGGATGTGTCGATAGGCTTTACACGTTCAGTAAATTGTTTCCGGGATATAAACTAAATTTTACAATTGCTTAAACTTGTGGATTAACATCTCTCGGATATATTGACTTACTACTCCGAAATTTCATTTGAGAGATTGCCTGATTCTAAGATACGATGTCTTCATAGATAATTGATACCTAAGGTATTATAAATGTTCTTCTGATTTTGCGGAAGCAATAGCCTAGAACTTCTATAATGCTTTTGCTAAAAACCCCTACAACTGCAACAAAATTGAAAGAATCGGAAGATCCAATCAATTGCAGTGCTTAAAAGAGTCCTTAATGGGAACACACCTTAAAGTCGAGCCTTCATCTCTTTGTCGATACAGTAGTATTAACCTGAGCTCTCAAGGCTTCATATAACCCAGATACAGATATCAGTTACGCTATACTCACCTGTAAGATGAAATCTAGGGAATCTTGATACGGGAGTATATTCTGAGATGGGAACCATATTTGAGTCAAGTTTCATAATTCTAACTAAGATATCTTGGAACAATTGAGAAATATGTCGAAGTTTAAGTGGACAAACATATCGACAATCTAGGTAAACAAGTTTAAAACTTAAAGTCAGATCCTTAGTTATGAATTCACAAAAATATGTCTGTAAATATGTTTGTACATAGCTTATTTGATTTCAGATTTAAACCCAAAAAGATTTTCAGTGTGTTTTAGCATAAACTTTCGAAAATTCAAAAAGATTTTGTTTCTATATTGTTTTCAACAGCCAATGATGGAAAGTGGATCTTCGGATTTCGGAATGTTGCTAAAGTTGTTGAAATCTTGATGACAACGGGTTGGGAGCTAATCTATTAAAATCAAAATGCACGAAAAGCGATGAAAAGTTTATTAATTTGAAACTTTAAATTTGAAAACATTAGTTTGTCCAGAACGGGTCAAACCGTGGTCATTAACTTGGACTTGGTCAACTGAGTGGATTTTCATAACTGGTAAACATGTGAAAGTTCAGGTTTAAAATTGAAAAATTCAAAAGTTTGAAATTGAACTTTATCAAGTTCGGCCGAAGTTATAGGTTAAGAATTGTTTTTCTTTATGAAAACTTCTGGTGAAGTTTTTTAATGAAAATGAATGTTTGAGAGTCAACTTCGCCCGAACTTGATTGGGTATGTCATAGGAGGTTCGCTCAAAACTTCATTTCATCTGATCATTACTTCGAGCGAAGTTATAAGGCGATTTGTGAGATTTGTAAAATTGCAAGATTTGAGTCGTAGTGCTGCCCAAATTTGATCTTGTATAGGTTATTTGCACACTTATACAGATGGCCGAGGTATAAAACTCACAAATCATCCATGAATCGAATATGATTGAACTTTGTTGGATCGAACTTGCTGAAATCAGTAGATCTAGGGTTTGAATGAACACATTGAACGGTTTAATCAGTTAACAATCATGAATAGATCATAAACAAACCAAAAAATGAACTGATTGAACATGTATGAATGTTGCAGATGTTTTGGAGAAGACGACAAGTTCGCCCGAACTTGTTGTTGATGACTTACATCAACTTCGGGCGAAGTTGTCCAAAGTTAAATAAAACTTGTAAATGTAAAACTTGTTTACTTCTTAATAAACTTGTAAACATAACAAGTTCGCCCGAACTTGATTAAATCTGAAATGAAAAATTGTTTCAAGTGCATGTTCGAGCGAAGTTGTTCAGTATTGTAATGTTGTTGCATCAAGTTTGCCCGAACTTGATGTAAATTGTTTGAAATTTGTCAAAGTTGATAAGTTTTTGATTTTTTTGTCCGCAGAACATCCAGCTTTCGTTTTCCAAGTTTCATAACACTTGTATTACGGTGGACGAGAAGATTTATCCTACACTGACTGCATTTTCTGGGATTCTAGAGTTTCTGGGAGAATTCTGATCACGAAGGCGATTATAGATAAACACGTCGTATATAGATCACATGTCTACTTCTTCTGGAACGCAGCATCCTACGACGAAGCTAACAAGGTGATAAAGTCTGCAGTTCGAGTTGGTACTGAATATAAAGAGTTTTTGATCACTGAAACAGACATTCGAAGAGTATTAGCATTCAACGATGATGAAAATGATCCGATCGGTTTCGAGGAAAGGATGGTAAAGAGATGTTTCTATCGTATGGGCTAGAAAGGTCATGCAAACGAGCCAACATTAAAGAAAGGCGGTGTTCCTCTACCGTACAAGCTGCTAATTCACGCTTTCAGTCACAGGAAAGCAGGGCTTGACGATATTCAAGACTATATGGCCTGCATGGTTACTGCATTGGTGATGAACAAGAAATTCAACTTTTCAAAAGTGATATTCACATGTCAAAGAATATGGGTAAAGAAAGGTTGGTGATGTATCCGAGGTTCATTCAGATGCTGATTGACGAGAAGTTCAAAGATATTGGGAAAGATCCGAACGATATTCTTTATCTAAGCCACATGGATGAAACAACTTTAAAGAAGCTAAAGATATACCAGAAACAAGATTCTGCACCGATTGGAAAGCCTGTGTTTGGTGCTATTGAAAAAGCTGATTATGTAGCAGTGATGATAAACATGAAGTTGAACTGTTAAAGAACTTCAAAGAGAAAAGAGGCAATTAGTACATCAAGAGGGTTGTGGTTGTCGAAAAACCTAAACGTAAAAGGGCATCAAATAAGGTTGATACAATGTTGGTTGATGAACCTGATGAGAATATTCAGAATGTTGAAGGTTCTAGTGCTGCGGCAAATGTCAACTGTGAAAAATCCCGGTAAACTTTGATTGGTACAAGTCCGTGGTAACCGGACGTGACATGTATATTGTCACACCCCGACCCGCAGCGGAATAAAAGTCGGGGCATAATTGGGTTATCACCAAAGCTCATGATATTTACTAAGATGTTTCATATTTATTAAATTCAAATTACAAACTTAAATATCCAAAAACAAAATTCATACAATTACAAAGGAAAATGAAACTATAGATTTATTCCAAAGCATGAACTTGTTTATTCTTCTAGGTCATCCTAAGTGTTTCCTGTCTCGGCTGGATCACCTGTATCATGTGTAAAACGGGGGAGATTTTGGGTCAACAAAAGTTGGCGAGTGAACCTTGATAAATCATTTTGACTAATTTCTTGTTTTATTTATTAAAGAAAAGTCGTGCATTAATCACATGTGAGCAAACATATATATATAAACAATCACAAACCACTTTGGATGAGTATATGACATGAATGATGATCTATCTGAGATCAAGGCTCAATCAAACGAAGCCGATCTAATGAGGCTCCTGATGCTCAACCCGTATCCCACGGGGAACTGATGGGCCTAATGAAATGCGTGCACTGAAATGATAAATTTAATCTACATATAATTCACACAACAATCAATACATATTTGATCACGAATATGATGTATGCACAAGTGTTTAAATAAAATAAAAGAATAGTACGACACATGATACACCCCAAAACATGATTAAAACGGGGAATTGGTAGAGGTTCACTCATAGTGGATGCGTTTCTTGATGACGATGAATGCGCACGAATATTATGATTCAACCGATGAGGGAAAACTAACCTAAATAATAACGACATGATTCGATTAAATAAATAAATTTTATTCGAGATTATTATTTTTAATTGGTGCTCTTTTATGAGATTTTTAGATTTATTTTTGTGAGTTTAATGCAAATTTTTAACTTTAAAAACCTTATTTTTAAGTATTTTTAAATAATTTTTCAATTAAATAATAAATAAAAAGAAACAAAATAAATAAAAATGGGTTGACTTTGTCAGGTTTGACCGGGTCTGACCGGTCAGACAGCATGTATTCCAGGCGGCGAGTGAGGTTCAAACTCGGGACCTCTCGTATACGTGCACGCAGTTCTACCAACTGAGCTACGTGTCTAACCCGAAATATTCTCTGTTTTAATTATATATATATACTAACTAACTTTAACCTTATTTAGTTTTTATTAAAAATGATTTAATATGGCCGAACCGGTTACAGAACCCGGAATCGAACTCGGGACCTTCGGTTCGATTGCACACAGCCCAACCAGTTGGGCTTTGTGTCTAATCTGCTTAAATACTGGATTATATTCCTCTTTATATATACTGTGAATTGATCCGAATAGGTTTAAAAATGTTGGTTTTATTTCAGAAAGTCGGAAACATGTGTGATTCGAACCCGGGACGTGTGTTTTATATTTGCACACAGTCCACCGCTGGACTGTGTGTCTAACCCGGTTAAATACCCGATTTTAATTATATTAATATACAACTTAGGCTTCGTCTTCTTCACTAAGAAAAACACAGAACAGTGAACCCGACTGTTTTGCTTAATCGACCAGCAAACTTATACTCGATTGAAATAGAATAGAAAAATAAAGATTAAGTAGTATGATATACCAAAACAGAGAGTTTTCTTCAGATTTCCGGCAAGTTTCGTCGACCCTGATTTGCGATTTCCGGCTGAATGAACTGATTTAAACAGTTTTGATTATTGATTTGAGCAATTAAATTATCAATCAAGAGATAGTAAGGAGGTTTAGACAATTATACCGTCTGAAGAACAACTGCGGTTTTCTGATCAGTGATTCCGGCGATATTCCGGCGACTGCGAAAATCTCCGGCGACGTGCTTTGGAAGGAATAAAGCTTCGGAAAGAGAGTGCGGTTCTGAGCGAAATGTTTACAAGGAGTTTGAGTGGGTATTTATAAGGGGGACAGGTCGATTGGGTTCGAATTAGGGGTCAAGATTCGCGGTCAATGATTTCAAACGGTTTTGACTGAAATTGAGTGCTATGCAACGGTTATAACTGATGTCGAAAAACAGTTTATGCGTTTCAGTCAAAGGAAAATAGCCACATTTGCAGAGTTTCTCTTTTTCCGGCGATTGCGAGTTCTGGGCGCGCTGATTTACAGGTTTTGACTTTCGTTTTTTTTACTATAAGTGTTATTTGTTTCAGTATTTAACATAAATGATGTGTGTGGCGGAGTGGTGTGGTGTGTGTGTGTCTTCGCGGGAGACCCGGTTCGAGACCCGGCTACCCTGTTTTATTTATTATTTTCTTATTATTATTATTTATTAATTATGGTTTATTCTAAAATATTTATTAATTATGTATTATTTAAAATAATCTGAACAATAAATACGCAACGAACTTATAACTGAATATTTGATTATAAAACGAAGCGGGTTTTGAAACCCGTTTTTCGACGAATGTTACAGTATCCCCTACTTTTAGAAATTTTGTCCCGAAATTTAAGCAGTAGTGGTGACCGGAAAAAGATGCGGGTATTTTTCACGCATTGAGTCTTCACGTTCCCAAGTAAACTCGGGTCCTCGCTTTGACTCCCAACGTGCCCTGACAACTGGAATACGGCTTCGCCTTAAACGCTTCTCTCCAAAATCCATGATTTCTACTGGTCTTTCAACGAAGTGCATCGATTCATCGACTTGAATGTCTTCTAGAGGAATATGGACGTTTTCATCGGCAAGGCACTTTTTCAAGTTTGATACGTGGAATGTGGGATGAATTCTATTGAGTTCTTCTGGTAGGTCAAGCTTGTATGCTACAGGACCTACTCTTTCGAGTATCTTGAAAGGTCCTACGTAGCGTGGTGCTAGCTTGCCCTTCTGGCCAAAACGAACCACTCCCTTCCACGGTGATACTTTTAAAAGTACTTGATCACCAATGTCAAACTCCAAGGGCTTTCGTCGTTTGTCAGCATAACTCTTTTGACGACTTTGAGCCGCTAGAAGATTGTTTCGAATTTGAAGGATCTTGTCGGTTGTTTCTTGAATTAATTCTGGTCCGGTGATTTGCGCTTCCCCAATTTCGTGCCAACATACTGGAGATCGGCACTTACGACCATATAAAGCTTCGTAAGGAGCCATGCCGATACTTGAATGACAGCTATTGTTGTACGAAAATTCCACTAATGGTAGGTGAGCGTCCCAGTTCCCTTTGAAGTCTATGACACATGCTCGCAGCATGTCTTCAAGGGTTTGGATGGTGCGTTTAGATTGACCATCAGTTTGAGGATGAAAAGCGTAACTGAGGTCTAATCGTGTACCCAAAGCGGTTTGTACGGCTCGCCATGTTCGTGAAGTGAAACGACCATCACGGTCTAAATGATGCTTAATGGTACACCATGACAGCTTACGATCTCGCTGATGTAGATACGAGCTAACTTCTCGTTCTTGAAGTCCTCGCGAATCGGAATGAAATGAGATGACTTTGTAAGACGATCGATTATTACCCATATGGTGTCATACCCACTGGAGGTGCGAGGTAACCCGGTAATGAAATCCATGGTTATGTTTTCCCACTTCCATACAGGTATTTCGGGTTGGACTAGAAGTCCTGAAGGTCTTTGATGTTCAGCTTTTACTTTGGAACAGGTAAGGCACTTGGAAACAAAAACAGCGATATCCTTTTTCATGCCAGGCCACCAGTAGGTGTATCGTAGGTCTTGATACATCTTGTCGGCTCCTGGGTGTACAGAGTATCGTGTTTTGTGCGCCTCATTCATGAGGAAATCACGAAGGTTATCGCATTAGGAATCCATATGCGGTTTAAATAGTATAGAATACCGTCGGATTTGGTTTCGATTTTGAGTTCAGCTCCACATGACAGCTCATCGCGTACATCATTTTCTGTTACAGAAACATGTTGAGCTGCCCGGATTCGATCTTTGATGTCGGTTATGATTTGCGAACATAGAAGACGAATGGAGTTCGCATAACCTTTTCGACTGAGCACATCGGCCACCACGTTTGCCTTGCCAGAATGATACCGAATTTCACAGTCGTAGTCGTTGAGAAGTTTCGACCCATCTTCGTTGCCTCATATTCAACTCTTTCTGGTTGAAGATATGTTGGAGACTCTTGTGGTCAGTGTATATTTCACACTTGGTACCGTAGAGGTAATGTCTCCATATCTTGAGAGCGAACAACGGCTCCAAGTTCTAGGTCGTGGGTGGTGTAATTCTTCTCGTGAACCTTGAGTTGCCTAGAGGCATAGGCTATCACTTTTCCTCTTTGCATCAATACACAGCCTAGCCCTTGCCCTGATGCGTCGCAATATACCACAAAGTCATCGCAACCCTCAGGGAGTGTGAGGATAGGTGCGTCACAAAGTTTTTGCTTTAGAGTTTGGAAGGCCTCCTCTTGCTTAGGTCCCCATATGAAGGGTTTTCCTTTATGAGTCAAGGCCGTGAGTGGTACAGCAACACGGGAAAAATTGGCAATGAAGCGTCGATAGTATCCAGCCAAACCAAGAAGTGACCTAACTTCGGTAGGGGTACGTGGCGCTTGCCATTCCTGCACTGCCTTGATTTTTGAAGGATCGACATGAATTCCCTAGTCATTGACTACATGTCAAGGAATTGTACTTCTCCTAACCAGAATTCGCATTTTGAGAATTTAGCGTAAAGCATTTCAGTCCTTAAGAGTGTAAGGATGAGTCGAAGGTGTCGCTCATGATCGGATTTAGACTTGGAGTAAATAAGGATGTCGTCGATGAAGACTATGACGAAACGGTCGAGGTAGGGTTTGCATACCCTATTCATTAAATCCATGAAGACAGCGGGGGCGTTGGTTAAACCAAATGGCATGACCATGAACTCGTAATGACCATAACGAGTCCGGAAGGCGGTTTTTGGGATATCTTCTTCGTGCACCCTGAGCTGATGATAACCAGAACGAAGGTCGATTTTTGAAAAGCAGGTGGCGCCTTGAAGTTGGTCTAGGAGGTCATCAATTTGAGGCAGTGGATAGCGATTTTTAACCGTTACTTGTTGAGTTCTCTATAATCAATGCACATGCGAAACATTCCATCTTTCTTCTTCACAAAAAGAACAGGTGCACCCCAAGGCGATGAGCTAGGACGTATGAATCCTTTGTCAGTCAGCTCTTGCAGTAGACTGGCCAGCTCTTGCATTTCGGATGGGGCTAACCTATAAGGAGATTTTGCGACTGGTGTAGCGCCAGGTACAAGATCGATGCGAAATTCGACTTCTCTCACAGGAGGAAGTCCTGAAATGTCGTCGGGAAAGACTTGTGGGAATTCTTTCACAACTGGGATATCTTCGAGTTTCCTCTCCTTGTTTCCCTTTTTGACGACGTGAGTTAGGAATGCGACATAGTTCTTGCGGAGATATCTTCGGGCTTGAAGGCAGGACATTAATATGAGTCCTTTCGAAGGGGTTTCCCCAAAAATACTTAGTGTCTGATCGTCTCCAAGAGGAATGCGAATGAACTTTTCGTGGCACACCACTTCAGCGTGATGCTGGCTGAGCCAGTCCATACCGATTATAACATCGAAACTTCCCAACTTCATAGGAATAAGGTCAATTGGAAAATCGTGATCGTTTAGGGTGAGAGTACAATTGCGTATAATAGAATTTAATGAAACGGGTTTTCCGTCAGCAACTTCCACCGTTAGAGATTCGATGAGATTAACACGAGGTTGGTCGAGGATAGGTTCAAATTCTAAGGACACAAAGCTCTTATCCGCACCAGTATCGAATAATATAGATGCATAACTACCATTGATGAGAACGTACCGTTGGCCACGTTGTTGTCAGCCCTGGCTTGGTTGGCATTGATATTGAATGCTCTCCCTTTGCAGGTGGGGAGCTTGGTTTACCGGGTTTGCGTGAGCTTGGGCATGGATGATGTTCACTAGGCGTGGACATGTGTTCCTGAAGTGGTTTGGGTCCCCACAGTTGAAACAAGCTCGCAAGGGTTGCATCATAGGGTAGTTGGGTTGGTAGTAAGGTTGGGCTACGTGTTGTAAAGGTGGTAGAAGTAAGGGTTGTTGGGTTTTGCCCACTATCTGATTTTGGGTTTGGGTTGGAGGTTGATTGCGATTCATTCGTTGAAGGGTACGGCAGGTTTGGATGGTGTGACCCGCACGGCCACAACTTGTGCAATGTTGACAGGGATTTTCGGGAGGGTGATGGTATTGACAGCGGTTGCATTTTGGGTATGGGCCAGTATATGGCTTTTGAATGGTGCAGCTGGAGGAGCAATTTGGGTGATTGGTGTAACAGTGATAGAAGGGTTGGTTTGAGTGACAACAAATTCTTGCCTTACGCTTCCTCTTACCAGCAAACTTTGAGGATGAGACTGGGTGGTTTGGATTTGGGGTCTCAATGGGTGCTTTCTTCTTTTCATCTTTGAACTTGCCGTTTCGAATGCGATTTTCAGTGAGTTCTGTAGCTAACTCCATCGCGGCTTCAAGTGTTGCAGGCGATGTGCTTAAAACCGAATCTTGAATTTTCGAGGGGAGGCCTCGAATGTAATGTTCAACTAAGCGGTACAAGGGGGTGAACAAATTTGGGATCATCTGGTTCAACTCGAGAAATCTCTTATTATATGAGGTGTGGTCTCCTTCCTTTTGTTTCAGTGCGTGGAATTCGTCTTCCAGCTTTTTGATTTCGCTTCTTGGACAGAAGCGTCTGTCATGAGTTCCCTTAACTCTTCCCATGTTAAGGCCATGGCATCTTCAACTCCTCGCTTACCCTTTTCCGTGTTCACCAGGTAAGGGCTACCCCAAACAGTCTTCCAGTAGCGTAACGTACTTTACGATCCTCGGGACAATTCCAATTGAGGAAAGTGTTTTCCATTTCTTCAAACCAGTGAAGGAGGGCGGTAACACCTTCGGTCCCTTCATACTTTGGGGGATCGCAGGATTTGAAGTGTTTGTAGGTGCACTTGGGGGTTTTGGAAGGAGGGTTGGCGACGCTCTGGTCTTCCTTGTTGGGAGGGTTGATGGATTAGCGGTGAGAGCTTGTTGAACTTGAAGCACGATGTCAGGAAGTACTGTGGCCATTTGTTTAGCAATTTGTGTGGCCAAGCGTTCGCTTGACTTTCCTACTTTCTACCTCCACGTAGTTGCCTAGCCGACATCTACAGGAACATATATAGGAAGATTGTGAGTTTAAGAATTTTCTAGATGTCATGTGTCGTAAAAAGAATGAAAAACAATAACTGACAATAATTTAACTACATCCATAGGATGTCTTGGGTTTGCTCATGTTTGGGCCTCCAAATGTCCCCCATACCATTGCCTGTGTAGTCATGTGGGCCCCATGACTATTGGGCTTGGTAGGATTCACATTGGTGTCGGCGGGTTAACACTCGCACCACCCGAATGAAAATGTAAAATATGATTGCGAGATGTATGGTAAGAGGGTGTCCAGAGTAGACACAATGACAACTCAAAGTAGGGTTAGCTCACACGACGTTTGGTATAGCATGCTTTGGCCTAATAGGTCCTTCGTACTCTCATCGTTAGTCCCCAGGTAGGCAAACTGGTCCTTTATTTTGGATTTATACGAATGCCAAGCCTAGACAGGACGTTCCGACTACCGGTACTCGTACCCTTCCAGTTACTACATGCCCGTCATGAGAACTCACTTTGATGTGATTTGAAAAATACAAAATCATTGCAAAAATCATGGAGATCGTGAGGTGTGTGCTCTCATGGATATGATATGTTATGAGGATATGATTCATGATGAGCATTGCATAATAACATGTATTTGTGAGGTGCTTGCATAACATTGGGTGTGAACATAAACATGAAACATATAAACATCAGAATTTTGCATGTAACGCATAAACAATTAAAATTTATCAACTATAGTATAGGCTCTAAGGGTCTAATAACCTATCCTATATCCCTATAGTCACAAGCTCTGATACCAATCTTTCGAGCGAAGTTGTTCGAGCGAAGTTGTTCAGTATTGTAATGTTGTTGCATCAAGTTCGCCCGAACTTGATGTAAATTGTTTGAAATTTGTCAAAGTTGATAAGTTTTTATTTTTTTGTCCGCAGAACATCCAGCTTTCGTTTTCCAAGTTTCATAACACTTGTATTTCGGTGGACGAGAAGATTTATCCTACACTGACTGCATTTTCTGGTATTCTAGAGTTTCTGGGAGAATTCGGAACACGAAGGCGATTATAGATAAACACGTCGTATATAGATCACATGTCTACTTCTTCTAGAACGCAGCATCCTACGACGAAGCTAACAAGGTGATAAAGTCTGCATTCGAGTTGGTACTGAATATAAAGAGTTTTTGATCACTGAAACAGACATTCGAAGAGTATTAGCATTCAACGATGATGAAAATGATCCGATCAGTTTCGAGGAAAGGATGGTAAAGGGATGTTTCTATCGTATGGGCTAGAAAGGTCATGCAAACGAGCCAACGTTAAAGAAAGGCGGTGTTCCTCTACCGTACAAGCTGCTAATTCACGCTATTATTCATGCTTTCAGTCACAGGAAAGCAGGGCTTGACGATATTCAAGACTATATGGCCTGCATGGTTACTGCATTGGTGATGAACAAGAAATTCATCTTTTCAAAAGTGATATTCACATGTCAAAGAATATGGGTAAAGAAAGGTTGGTGATGTATCCGAGGTTCGTTCAGATGCTGATTGACGAGAATTTCAAAGATATTGGGAAAGATCCGAACGATATTCTTTATCTAAGCCACATGGATGAAACAACTTCAAAGAAGCTAAAGATATACCAGAAACAAGATTCTGCACCGATTGGAAAGCCTGTGTTTGGTGCTATTGAAAAAGCTGATTATGTAGCAGTGATGATAAAGATGAAGTTGAACTGTTAAAGAACTTCAAAGAGAAAAGAGGCAATTGGTACATCAAGAGGGTTGTGGTTGTCGAAAAACCTAAACGTAAAAGGGCATCAAAGAAGGTTGATACAATGTTGGTTGATGAACCTGATGAGAATATTCAGAATGTTGAAGGTTCTAGTGCTGCGGCAAATGTCAACTGTGAAAAATCCCGGTAAACTTTGATTGGTACAAGTCCGTGTAACCGGACGTGACATGTATATTGTCACACCCCGACCCGCAGCGGAATAAAAGTCGGGGCATAATTGGGTTATCACCAAAGCTCATGATATTTACTAAGATGTTTCATATTTATTAAATTCAAATTACAAACTTAAATATCCAAAAACAAAATTCATACAATTACAAAGGAAAATGAAACTATAGATTTATTCCAAAGCATGAACTTGTTTATTCTTCTAGGCCATCCTAAGTGTTTCCTGTCTCGGCTGGATCACCTGTATCATGTGTAAAACGGGGGAGATTTTGGGTCAACAAAAGTTGGCGAGTGAACCTTGATAAATCATTTTGACTAATTTCTTGTTTTATTTATTAAAGAAAAGTCGTGCATTAATCACATGTGAGCAAACATATATATATAAACAATCACAAACCACTTTGGATGAGTATATGACATGAATGATGATCTATCTGAGATCAAGGCTCAATCAAACAAGCCTATCTAATGAGGCTCCTGATGCTCAACCCGTATCCCACGGGGAACTGATGGGCCTAATGAAATGCGTGCACTGAAATGATAAATTTAATCTACATATAATTCACACAACAATCAATACATATTTGATCACGAATATGATGTATGCACAAGTGTTTAAATAAAATAAAAGAATAGTACGACACATGATACACCCCAAAACATGATTAAAACGGGGAATTGGTAGAGGTTCACTCACAGTGGATGCGTTTCTTGATGACGATGAATGCGCACGAATATTATGATTCAACCGACGAGGGAAAACTAACCTAAATAATAACGACATGATTCGATTAAATAAATAAATTTTATTCGAGATTATTATTTTTAATTGGTGCTCTTTTATGAGATTTTTAGATTTATTTTTGTGAGTTTAATGCAAATTTTTAACTTTAAAAACCTTATTTTTAAGTATTTTTAAATAATTTTTCAATTAAATAAATAAATAAAAAGAAACAAAAATAAATAAAAATGGGTTGACTTTGTCAGGTTTGACCGGGTCTGACCGGTCAGATAGCATGTATTCCAGGCGGCGAGTGAGGTTCGAACTCGGGACCTCTCGTATACTTGGACGCAGCTCTACCAACTGAGCTACGTGTCTAACCCGAAATATTCTCTGTTTTAATTATATATATATACTAACTAACTTTAACCTTATTTAGTTTTTATTAAAAATGATTTAATATGGCCGAACCGGTTACAGAAACCATGAATCGAACTCGGGACCTTCGGTTCGAGTGCACACAGCCCAACCAGTTGGGCTGTGCGTCTAATCTGCTTAAATACTGGATTATATTCCTCTTATATATATACTGTGAATTGATCTGAATAAGTTTAAAAATGTTGGTTTTATTTAAGAAAGTCGGAAACATGTGTGATTCGAACCCGGGACGTGTGTTTTATATTTGCACACAGTCCACCGCTGGACTGTGTGTCTAACCCGGTTAAATACCCGATTTTAATTATATTAATATACAACTTAGGCTTCGTCTTCTTCACTAAGAAAAACACAGAACAGTGAACCCGACTGTTTTGCTTAATCGACCAGCAAACTTATACTCGATTGAAATAGAATAGAAAAATAAAGATTAAGTAGTATGATATACCAAAACAGAGAGTTTTCTTCAGATTTCCGGCAAGTTTCGTCGACCCTGATTTGCGATTTCCGGCTGAATGAACTGATTTAACAGTTTTGATTATTGATTTGGGCAATTAAGTTATCAATCAAGAGATAGTAAGGAGGTTTAGACAATTATACTGTCTGAAGAACAACTGCGGTTTTCTGATCAGTGATTCCGGCGATATTCCGGCGAGTGCGAAAATCTCCGGCGACATGCTTTGGAAGGAATAAAGCTTCGGAAAGAGAGTGCGGTTCTGAGCGAAATGTTTACAAGGAGTTTGAGTGGGTATTTATAAGGGGGACAGGTCGATTGGGTTCGAATTGGGGTCAAGATTCGCGGTCAATGATTTCAAACGGTTTTAACTGAAATTGAGTGCTAGGCAACGGTTATAACTGATGTCGAAATCAGTTTATGCGTTTCAGTCAAAGGAAAATAGCCACATTTGCGGAGTTTCGGTTTTTCCGGCGATTGTGAGTTCTGGGCGCGCTGATTTACAGGTTTTGACTTTCGTTTTTTTTCTATAAGTGTTATTTGTTTCAGTATTTAACACAAATGATGTGTGTGGTGGAGTGGTGTGGTGTGTGTGTGTCTTCGCGGGAGACCCGGTTCGAGACCCGGCTCCCTGTTTTATTTATTATTTTCTTATTATTATTATTTATTAATTATGGTTTTTAAATTCGAAAATATTTATTAATTATGTATTATTTAAAATAATCTGAACAATAAATACGCAACGAACTTATAACTGAATATTAGATTATAAAACGAAGCGGGTTTTGAAACCCGGTTTTCGACGAATGTTACATATATCAGAATATTTTTGTGATTATGTGTGATGATACGAATTCTGGAAAATGTTACACCGACTATAATAGGAGTATATGCCAAGTAATTACCAAAAACATTACATCGACACTATGCGTCACCTACATGGCAAGACAAAGTCGTGAATGGATTGACAACTCTGGGAAAACTTCATGGTTGAAATGACACTATTAAGGGCCAACGATGTGAGGTTGGTGTCCTTAGTCTTTGACAACGTGTTAAACGGGAACTTGACGTTTAATAGCGAATTAAACAGTCGACCATGATTATTAGGCCAACGGTAGGGCCCTTTAAGATTTTGAGTTCACGAAACATCTTGATTATGTGCCATAGACTCTGACATAAGATTTGAAACAAATCGGTGCTCGGGCATGCAAAACGAGGCAGTCCCGGTTAGGGAAACGCCTTTGCGTTAGGAGCAATGAAAGACAAACCAAACATGCTAGGATGGTCAATCAAGCCTAAAAACACTTAAACTAACCTAAAACGAGGCTTTTATAATTAAAAACCATGCTCGGGTTTCGAGACGGTTATGCTCGATTTTTAAAACCGAGTCTTTTGACACTAAGAACGTGAAAAATGAAGTCCGTTTCTCAAATCGGGTAGGCGTCTGAGACCCGAAAACGAACCTAAACGTGTCACCAAAGATAAACATCATCTATTAACATGACAAGGGATGAAGCACGACAAAGCGCGGGTGGGGTAGGGGCACCCCACCTATGCCCCCCCCCCCCCCCCCCCTTATATATAATTCTTTTTCTTTTATTTTATTCAATTTTCTACAAAATTATTCATCTTCTTCACAAGAAATCTGCCATAAACACCTAAGGGTTCAGCTGATTATCCCTAAATCTTAACTAAAGCAAGGTAATCTTACAAGTCCTAAGTGGTTTTGATGCGTTTTTCTTGATTAAACATGATTTATAACCGAAAAACCCCTTTTAATCCATGATTTTGGAGGGTTTAAACAGGTTTCTTGGCTGAATAAGAATATCTTATGAATTCCCTGGTGTATATGGTAGCCAAGACCACAAAACTTCGGGTTTTGATATCCTAATCAACCCCTAATCGACCGAAATTGATTAACAAAGTTATTAAACGAAAAACTATGAAACAGGGCTTGATTGACATGGGTTATGGCATGGTTGGATTGTTCTTGGTATATAGGTACTGAAATGGCTCACAACCACTTCTGAACTCAAGAAAAACACTTGGAATCGAAGGAATCGCTAGGTATATCACCCGAAACTCGAATCTAGAGTAGGCAGAATATTGTTTGGACCATAACTTGGTCCGTGGGTATTTGATTGAGCTGAAATTTGGTGTGGTGATGTATGATATTGACTGGAAGGTCCACGTAAAAATTTAGAATTTTAGAATTTTCTACGAGTTTTGGTGAAGTTTTGACTGTTTTACCAAACGAAATTTGGAAAAAATAACAAACGAAGTTAATAAATCACCAAAATTTACATGAAAACTAAGGAACATATGGGAAAGCTTCTGGGAAGGTTTGGGGTCTATTGGTTGGGTTTTGTTACGGATTAAAAATTCACGTTTTTATGAGTATTCGGTAGCCGGAAACGCACTGAAACGAAATTGGAAAAATCCCAAATTTTTACAGGACATTTCTGGACATGTAAGGAAGTTCCTGGAATATTTTGGACATCGAATGATAAATAAAGTGAATTATTCGGGTAAATACTGTTTTACAAAAGATTTATTTGAGAAGTTAAAATAGCTTTATAAATTCCCAAAATAATTTTATTGGAATCTATATAATTTTACTGAGTTCTACAAATATTTCCAAGATTTTATGAACTATGTATATTAAATGGGATTTTTCGACTTTTAAAACGCTTAATTTAACTAAATTCGGCAGTTTACCGGACAACGAACCTGCTGAAACTGGGAACGGACCAAAACCTATTTTGAATATAATTGGAACACCGGGAGTATTTTGGGAGGTTCCAGGGTAAGCGGGACACTCTGGGTGTGTTCCACCACCGTTCGGGAAAATCCCCGACGGCGAAAACGGAAACTCAAATTCGGGGAACCTAGAGCCTCCAAACGTCCGGATTTCCTTAATGAAAACTTAATCTTTTCTAAATAACAATGTATTGGCACTATCTAAATCTTAGTGTCGTTATCCAAACACATAAAACAACCGACTTTGGCTGGCACGCGAACCGGTGCCCGGGAGCCAAACGTGAAACTAATCCTACCCTAACATCCATCACCACACCAGGATACTATATGTACAACATGGACTGAAAATACCCACTTGGGCCCTAGTTATAGGCGTTACCGACCTAGCGACTGATATTAGTAATTACTTGCATGATTGCTGTTAAAGCCGAACAAGCTTACATATACTCCTATTGCTACCTGTGATGCTACTATCCTGTGAGTTTCACTTCCCCACTTTTAAATTGTTTTACTGTTTTCTAGGGGCTTGCATGTTAAAAACTGTGTTGATTACACCAAGTTGGGAGTGACTTTCACCCCACCACTTTTAAACTGTGTTATACTGTTTTTGGAGTGACTTGCATGTACAAACTATGTTAATTGCACCAACTTGTGATGATGTGAATTATCTAACACACGAACTACCTCCCCACTACAAGTGATTAGCGTAAGCCGTGGATAGTACTATTGGTCTGACCAACGTCTGACAGTGTGTTGACAACTAGGCACTGCACGCGTCCTAACCTGGTTATGTTGTTAGGCATAACTACACTAGGGCATGGAACTGCACGTGACGCAGCTGGTGGGCTGGGAGTGTCTGCGTGACACGGTCCGGTGTTCGAGATTGTCTAGGATGACACGGCCCGAGGCAAAACAGTCATGGTTTCACTTGTGTTCTTGTGTAATTCCATCTGTGACTATGACCAGTGCAATTAAACTTGTTAACACATATTGTTCCACAACAACTAAACCGGTGGAACTCACCAGCAGCGTTTAGCTGACCCTTTTTAAAACTAACATGCATTTCAGGTAACTTGAGACTGGTGTGATCCGTGTATGTTGTTCAAGACATGTTTATAGGCGAACCCTGATATAGACGCATGTGGCTTAGAAGACTTATGTGGTTCATGGGAACACGCAGTTGTAACATACATGTAGTATGTAATCAACATTTTGTAAATAATAAAATGTAGTGTCTTTATAAACAATGTGCTTGTACCAGAGGTGTCTTTGCATCCCGTATTTTTCTTCCGCTGCAAGTCGGGGTGTGACATGTTGAAAGCCAAGATAAAGATGACGATGTTCTATCTGCAACTTCTGATAAAGATGATGAATCGTTTGAAGATTCTGCTGACATTAGATTGTAAGAAGCAGAAAAACAAAAAAGGATGAAAGATTGAAAAAGCTTGGTGAAGATCTTTATGAACCATCTGCTGAAGAAGCTTCTGATGTAGAACGTCCAAAGAAGAAATCAAAGCGCTCAAAGTCTAAAGCTGGAGATTCAAAGAAAGCTACAGGTTCTCCTAGTACAAGAGGAAAGAAAAAGCCTCAGAGTCGAAGGTACTTAAGCCAGAAACCGAAGAAAGGAGTTACACAAGAACCTCCTGTTTCTAGCTTGCAAGATATTCCAATCATTGAAGCTGAGGAACCACCAACAACTGTCACACAAGAACCACCGTATGTTACTATTGAAGTGCCTGTTCAAAGTACGCCTATTTCAAGTCCAAAGGTTGCAGCAAAGGGTACTCCAAAAGCTACTCCTCCAAGATCAAAGCATCTACTCCTCAAAGTGCCAGAGCTAGAGAATTTAAAGATGCTTTGGTGAAATTCCAGATAATATTACTAATCCTGTTACAGTCGAAGATCTTTCGCATTGGTTTGAAGATACTCCTGTTGATATGCTAGAGAAAATAATCAAAGTACTGGAAGATAAGCTCAAACAAAATCAAATTGAGAAAGCAGATCTTGAAAATAAAGTGAAGTAGAGTGATGTTGAGAAAGCGATTCTGCAAGATAAAGTAAAGTTTCTCGAAGACGACTGAGGCTATATGAAAGCTATGGTTGAAAGTTTGAGTGCTGGGAATGCAAAATTAGAGAAAGAGATTGCTGAGCTTCGAATAGAAAGAGATCTGAATGATAGAAGATTTGCCAGGTTGCAGAAAGTGTTAACAAACAGCTTAGGGATTGATTTCAAAGCAGAATATGATCGACTTGATGTTCAAGAAGCGAAAGAGAAAGCCGATAAAGAGTTGGCAGAACAGGGTAAAGGCAAAGGGGTGATTGATGGTGTACCTAAACCAACAGAGGAGCCTGTGATAGAAAAGACAGTTGAATCAGAAAAAGCTCCTGAATCAGAGATTGTTTCTGAAGATGTTCCTGAACAGAATGTTGAATCAATTAAAGCTTCTGAATTAGAGAAAGATGATGACGAGGAAGATGATGAAAAAGACGACGACCCTGCAGGTGATGATACAAAAGATGATTCAAATCATGATGGTGATGATAATGATGATCAGGGGGCGTTGGTCTAAAGGTTTATTCTGCGAAAGTACATTCAGAGTTTGATTTTGAATCTTTGATCAACGATGATGCAAATACGGAGGATGATCAAAGTAAGGGGGAGCATGCAGAGCAGACAGGGCCACAAGATGTTGATGTTGCTGAAGCGATAGTTGTTATGCCTGTTGCTGTTGTGCATGAAAAGCCTTTGATGATAATGTTAGATCCGAGTATAGAAGAGGGGGAGTATGTGCATAACTACACCAAAGAAGAATTGGCCAGAATGTTTGAGGTTGATGCTGATTCGTTCGAATACAATTTTGAAGAAGAATTAGTGAACATAAAGACGTTTGAACCGAAAGAATATGTCTACAAGCGTGTAGTAGAAGCGGATGACTATGACCGTGTTATATTCGAAGATTCTGATGATGATGAAACGGGAAATTATTCTAACATCAACACTGATAAGTTTCCGACAATTGAAGAGCTTTGAGTCAAATCGATGTAAGTTTGTTGAAACAGAAGATCGATGAATGGTAAAGGAAGGCAATATTCCGAAACGTTACACGAAAGAACAGATTGCCGATGCTAAGAAGTCGTGGTTCAAAGAGATGCCAAAGGAAAGAAAATTCAAGCGACCACTGGCGTTCTTCACACGTGACAAAGATAAATCTCTGGGAGATATTCTTAGTTGGGGATGGATTCGAGAACTTGACGTACATGCTATAAAAAGAGAGTTTGGAGTACAATATTTCAGACATCTTGCAGACATAAAGACATTGCCATTCTGGGATGTTGAAGAGTTAGTGCAAACAAGAAATATCAGTCTGCAGATGAAATTCAACGAACAAAGACTCTGGAGGGTTATAAAGTTTGAAGCGTCAAGGGGTTTTGAGTTGTGGAAGCCGTTCATTCCAAAACGAAGAATCAAGGTTAACAAAAAGACGGAGGAAAAGGATATTACACTAGTGATGAAACGTCATAGAGTAATGAAAAACATGCCACTAAAGCCTATCGAACAGGATTTTCATCCTTATTTCTTGTGGTGGCAAACAGATCCAGAAACTTGCGAAGCAGTGATCGTATTATGAGCAGATGAGACATGGGATATTACAAAAGAACAAAGTCCAGAATGTATAGAACGAAGAAGGATTTGGGGTTTGTGGAGAAAGATTCGTATGCTAGACCCGATGTGGCTAGTTAACTGCTCAAAGGAAGATGTGAAGTGCTTGTTCTTCAACAAAATATGTTTCGACAAACGTGAAGAAATCCAAGCAAAGCAATACCAATGTGTGATTAATGTTTGCTATGCACATGGTATTAATTCAGGTCATATGTGGGAATCAAGATGGAGAGAGTTGGAAAAAAGAAGAGTTTATGAAAGAGGAAAGACGATCGGAAAAGATACACGAAAGGGGTAGAGAGGCAAGGATTAGACGGTTTCAGTTTATGAAGTGGGCGCCTCCTACTGACCAAACGCCTATTCCGAAGCAAGAGCGACGACGTAAACCTTACAAGAACTTTTTCGGAAGATGTTGAAGATTGAAGACTGATCAAGACTACGACAATATCCAAGGGGGAGTTTGTTGATGCATTATGTCTATTGTCTAGTTCTTGGATCGAGTCTGTATGTTTAGGGCTTGAATTGTTAGATATTGAAGTGTATTTATGTTTGTACACAAGTTCGGCCGAACTTGTGTGTAAGATGATTAAGTTCGCCCGAATTGATCTATCTTAGCCACACTTCGCCCGAACTTGTTTGTCTATATATAGTTCGTCATGGGTCTTTCATTGTAAGAACTTTCGCGACTTTGACGGCGAAGCTCTTCTGTTTGGATACTCGATGTACATGATTTGACATTAATAAACATACAATTTAAACAGTATAACTTGTGTATTTGATTAACATGTCACATGAATTCCGCTTATGTTGGACATTAGATACAAATTAGGTTCCTTGACAGTGGAGAAGCGATCCTAACACCTTGTTTGTGAACCGTGTGAACCAATCTCAACCACCCATTTTATTACTTGATGAAAAGGTTAAGATTGTAATTTTACAATTATTTTTTTTAAATTCGTTTCTAATATTAACGCCAATTACATGTGCTCTTTCTTAGGAATATTATGAGATCTCTGTTGAATATATTCAAACTCTATCATATCTTCAACTATAATTTTCGAATTCAATCTGCTAATCGTTTTTTTTTTTGTATCAAATCACGATTTATCATGGAGGATGCTCATAGTAGTGATTCTAATAGACAAGACGAAAGAGAACAATCAGATTTGAATCCGTTTTTTTTTCACAACCATAAATCGTCCAGGTTTAGTATTTTTAACTGTTTTGTTTGATATGTTAACGAATCATCCAGGTTTTAATTTTATCAGTTACTGTGAATCGTCCAGGTTTATGTGATCAGTTTTTAGTTCATCGCAAACTTGATTTTATTTCGTTTATTAACCATTGTTCACTCTAGAACCCTACCTTACATATATTTATATATATATATATTGTGTTATATATATATATGTGTATATATAATTATATGTGTGTATATAAATATATGTGTGTGTATATATATATGTGTGTGTATATATATATATATATATCAGCTCCGTCACCCGTCCGGGTCACCAGCTGAACATGTTTCTTCTCAGAACCCTCACCCGGTTGGGTCTGGTTTCCACCCGGTCGTGTCAACTGAACATGCTTTCTTTTCACCCAATTTACATCCAAATCCATTCAAACTCATTTTAATCGCTTAGGATTTTTACATTAACATATTTAAACCATAATACATAACCGGATTTACAATTTTTATGTTTCGCGCACCTGTTACCTGGTTCGCGCATATGTTTATTCGACCCGTTATGTGGTTTATGAACTTAATCTTAAATCGTCCATATTCTTTTCGTACCCTCGATTGTCACACTAAGACTTTCATTTATCTATCACCACAATTTCATTTGTGATGGGTTATGTCACACCCTAATCGATGGCGGAACATCGGGATGAGACGAACAAATCGCTCAAAAGCATCATAACACTGTTGTAACAATATAATTAATTCAAATTTCATAAATTGACTAAAATTCGATACATTGACTCTAATAAATAAAACATAGCATAACAAACTTTATTTGAAAATGCGTTTCTAAAGCTTGTCCTAACTTGATTTCTTCACACCTTGACTATCAACCTGCAACATGTATTAAAATACAATCAACAAAAATGTTGGCGAGTATACGAGTTTGATACATAGCATAATGCAATAAAAAGTTTCAATATTCAAATCCACCATGAATAATATGATACAAGTTACTAATATGCTGAAACGATGACACTATATGATTAAAACCTAGTTTACAACGCAAAGTGCCTTTCCCAAAGTCTAACGGGAGGGTGTTTAACTTAACAATACCCAAGTCTCAAGGACGGTGCGTTACTCGTATAGCATATGCATAGTACCATAATTGTTAAGGTGGGCTCATAAAGACATAAAATGTTTACATAGCATACGAGATAAACAAGCATCAAGTTGTTTCATGTTTAAATGTGGATAGAGTGTGAGTAAGTAAGTTTCAAGTGTCACGTGTTTTGATATAGAATACATGTTGCACCCAAAGTGTTTAAAAACGAAAATGGGATCGAGAATACTCACATTAGATTGCGTATAGTTTCTTGGAATTCGCACGAAAATGGGATCGAGTATACAAACTTTCGGAATTTCAAATACATAAGGTGGGTCACTCAAACTTAAATTTCAGCTAGTTAAGAAATGAGATTAAAACTAAAAGTCATACATATAAAGAGGAAATAAACTTACAAAAGTATTGGAATTGTAGTAGATTTGATTTCTTTCAGGAAAAAAAATCAATCACATGAGCACTTGTTGTATGGATATCATGCCTAATAATTCTTAAATTAGATAAGGTAATAACTTTTACGTTCTACCAATAATCGTCACAAGAACAAGATTCACAAAGGAAATGATGAAAGCAATTCGTGTCTCTTTATATTTTTGGTACCGGTACCAAAAAAACCAAAAAGTGGGTACTGATTCGGTACCGAAAAAAATTGGTCCGGGAAATTTGGTACCGGTACATGGTACCAAATGCCCATACCCTAAGCTCAAGTGAGTGTGTATTTGAAATAGTGGTTACTCAAGTGGACAGTCAACCTTGATGGTATGAATCACTTCCTGCCTTGCCAATTCAAAAAATAAACAGTACCAGAAAAATCATTACCACATCCTCTACAATCACCACTTAAGATTAGGTGCAAGAAACCAACCCAACCGCCAAAACCATAGCAATTCATCCAGTTTGGTCGGCTTGAAACTTGCAACCGGCTGTATAAACCAAACCACCTATTTAACTTCACTTTTTGGAACATGCAATTATTTATATGTATTTATATTCATGAACATCTTCGACTATGAAATCTATAATACAAAGGTAAAAACTAACGATCTTGAAACAAAAAGACCAGTTAAAACCGCCAAACTGCCAAATCACTAAAACCGACCAGTCTGGCCAACCCACTAAACCCGCCAGTTTGGTTTGTAGTTTTCCTAATCCCAAGTTGGTGGTTTAACCCATAACTTTCATCAAAACTTGTCGAACCGGACCAAGAAAAATTCTAATTGTTGCTTCAAATCGTACAGTTCTTACCATGTTTATGTGTGATTGTGTGATAACGAACATGCAAAGTTGTCGATAATATAACCGGCGATTGTAATCAAGTAGTTGTATGATGAAAATGCTTTACCTCTAGGATCCATCCGATATGCTTTAAATTGTTAACGTGCTAGTTGAGAACATTCAAATCACTCCCTCTTGGCTGCATGAAAAAATTATCCAAAATATCAATACGATCAGACCGTAGACAATGAAAATGATAGTAACATTTATAAAATATATATTAAGTAAAGTATGGAGGATGCATCAACAAAGTGGTGCTCTATATCACCTCAGACTTCATCCGGTATTTTTTGATAACCTCCTTGTTTCTTTATTCATCATAACCTAGTTACTGGAAGAATATAACCAATTTTTTTGTTGTTACAATCAGCAAATAAATATTAAACAAGATTAAGAGAAAAATGTTTATATAGGTTATAGCCAGAGGCTCTTGTTAAAACCTCGCCAGTCTAGATTTTAAGATATGCAGCCAATGTTGAGACCAGTGTTTTTCCCTCTATCGTTTTCATCTCAGTAATAGAACCCGTCATTAAACCCACCACCAATAATCTAATCTGGACCAAACTCAATCAGGTTTATCAAACGCCTATGTAGTATAATAATGTAAAGTAAATACTTGTATTTAATCATTAATCATTACAATCATAAAGAAACAAACTTCGATCCAAACCCTAAATTTCATATGAAAAATCACAATTCAGAAAGTTAGCAAAATCACCTATACTCATGAAGAAGTTATCTTCTACCCATATCAAATGTAGTACAAATCTCAGGAAGAATTCGTGAACAGTGTATCAATCCGAATCGCGTACTCCGAACCTACCTGCCATCAAACAGAGTAGATGTTCAATCAGGGTTCTCGTGAGCAGAAGAGAATCACCAAAATTACAAAAGTGAATTGTTGTCAGCCCTAGCTCGCTGCACCGTCGCTGCCAGACCCATCGCCCTTCCATCGGTTTGGTTGAACCGTATATAAAGCATATCTTTCCATTACTTCTCCTCAAGGGTCTGATGGAAATGATCGGACGCATTCAATATGAGGTTTAGGTAATTGAGTACTCATGAGAGAGATTGTAACCCTTGTGCAAAATTCGGGCTTTCAAAAAAAAAACTTTTTTCTTTGAAAGCAATTCGATAACCGTTGTTTAAACGTAATTCGTTTAACACAACTACACATCAGGACGAGGACACGAACTACACGTACCCAAAACACCCTTTACATGGCTTAGAAATAAGTTTCGAAGGGATTAGGGACGACGAAAACATGTTTATACAAGTACAGGACTATTTGTGACTAAACTGCAAAAGTCTACCGATTCGCAAACAACATACACTCCGGAACAAGATCATAAGCCAAACATACCCTAGATACTCTTAACATAGCTTAGAAATAAGTTTTGAGGGGTTCGGTATGCGAAAATGCGTTTATTTGATCACAGGGACTAAAAGTTGAGTATGCAATTTCGTGCATATCTTGCGTTCTGACCATATCCGGACATCCAAATATTGTAATCACTAAAATATTGTATTTTAGTGATAGGAATACAAAAATACCCTTCGTTTCGCAATTTGGGTCGTTTTCGCGTTGGTTACGATTTCCATCGTAATTAACCGAAAAACGCAACCGTCCAGCCAAACGAACCGACATCCGCGACATTTCTGAGTATAATTAAAGTTAAATATACTTGAAATTTATCATGGAGCTTGAAAATGAGGTTAATATGTGTTAAAAGTGGCAAAACGTGTCAAATACAAGTTCAGGGGCCAAAACGGTAATTTTGAAACTTCAGCCCCTGCACAAGGCTTACGAACCGTATGCCCTAGACCCTTACAGTCCGTAAGGCATGCCTAGCTCACAAAAACTTTCCAGCCAGCTTCCAGCTGTTGCAACTTGTTTTGTTTGATTGTTTCTCTGTTTTGGGGACCAAGTTAAGTGTTCAACAAGTCCTCAAATCAGTCCCTAACACTTGTGTGGTGGAGATCATTCCTTGGAGAGCACATAATCCACATGTAGTAATCCTACAATCCAAGAACTCCTATAAATAGCCACCAATTTCTTCATTCCAACATGCTCATCTTCATTCTTTTTCACTCTTGCTCTGAATTGAGGCTACCACATTAAGTTGGAGGTTTCATACTTGAGCATTCTTAGTCCTTTTCCAACCTAGAACACTTGTAAGTGTTCTTTCATGCTTGTTTATTTATTTCAAGCAAGAAAGTCAAACGGTGTTTGACTTTCAGCTTTGACCATGAATTTGGTCAAGTTAAAGTTCGTTTGAACTTTGCAACGTGAGCGTAATCACGATGGTTATAGTCCCTCGCAACTATACCTACTGATTACCACGTTGACTAGTCGAAGTGATGAGTTAAAGCTTCGGTCAATGTGCATTTTGCGTCGAAACTATTTCCGGGTATCAAAACACTTTGTTTTGATATCAAAACAGGTTTCTAACTTAGTTAAACATGTTTTAACATGTTTAACTCGTAACTTCTAGTTTAGTGTTTATTTAGGGTCGTAAGTCAAGCAGTCTAAACAACCGCTTAGACTTTCGAACCCGACCCGTTTGGTTCATCATTAGGATCCGACCAAACACATTAGGTGACCATAGTTGTATAGGGAATAACCTTCCGAGGTTATACCTTATGGTCACTTCGTTTAGTTAGTTGTATGATAGGTAGTTTATATGCCTTAGGAAAATGACCAAAATGCCCTTTTTGCGCATAATTTCATTTTAAGCATATGTAACCAAAGTTTTGACACCTAAACTGGTTATGCAACATAATTGAAGATGTTAGGGCATATAATACTTATCATAGGGCTTGTTAGACCGTCCAAATGCGCATTTGCGCAAATGACGCGTTAAAGTAGCGTAAACTACCTTAACGGGTCATAACGGGCCATAAGCACTTAGGATAGGTTTCAAATCAGAATGTTGGCTTTGTTAAACCATATCATATAAGTTCCAACACTCATTTGGTTTACAATACCTCATTCTATCCGATTCCTCGATTCATGCCGCGTTACGCTAACATAGTATCCGTTACACTAGGAACCACTTCAACACTTGAAGTCTTGATCCTTTGAGCTTTGCTATATCATTTGAACAAGATCTATACGCAATCCCAGGCGAGTACTTAGCTCCCATATTTTTACATTTTTTAAATGTTTTTGGGGTGATTCATATGTGTAATCAATTTTTCACAATGTATGGCAATTATGTGTTTACTAAGTGCATTTTTGTTTAATGGTCCTTTTATGCAAAGACATGACAATTGGGGACACGAAACAAATCCTTATAGTATCTTTCTATCTTTATAGAATGATTCTTGTAGAATACTTTAAGTACAGTCTTAAATCTTCCTATCTTCATAGTGAGATTTCTAAGAAGTGCTTTACAGGACAATGGTTATGGTGTATGTATAGAATTGTTTGTGATTTAGATAACGAAACTAGAGTAATATAATAAGGACATGGTGGATACGCCGCTGGTACTTCCTATATATAAGTGTGCTTATTGTATTACCCTTCGTAGCCTTATCCGAATCACCATTAGGATTTAGGACTTTGTGATACAATGAGACAAGACAAGTGACTAAAATAAATCCCTAATGCATCTATCTATCTTTATAGTTAGATATTCGTGGGATGTTTAATGTACTAATTGGTAGTCCTTTATTGGATTCTGTGTACATTAATGCGTATGTGACAAGACAGTGTGACAAGACATGTGACTAAACCAAAATCCCTAATGCATCTATCTATCTTTATAGTTAGATACTCATGGGATGTTTAATGTACTAATTGGTAGTCCTTTATTGGATTCTGTGTACATTAATACGTATGTGACAAGACAAGGTGACAAGTTGACGATGATTATGTGGTTATTGTGGTTAGTTGTGATTTAGATAAAAAACGAGTGTAATACCATAAGAACATGGTGGATACACCGCTGGTACTTCTTATATATAAATGTTCTTATTGTATTACTCTTGTAGCGTTATCCGAATCACATTAGGATTTTGTGTTCGATTGTTTCAAAGTACAATATCTAAATCCTTGTAGAACTCTTTCATATTTCTATATGTTAGATTCTTAGAAGGATAACCAAAGTATTATTTCAAATCATTGAATTGATTTCTAATAATACTCACGCTAGTTATGACAAATGTCAATATTGTTGTTATTAATCCTTGATTGGATTTCTAATAACATACTCACAAGTTTTATGACCGAATTCAAGGCGATTACAATGAACAAAATACGATTTTCAATGGCATAAAAATTACTTAGTATTAATCATGTTGCCATATACAAAACTATTCTGTCACAAGTTTCATAATCAAGTTAATGTATTGCAATACTAAATCTTGTTGCCATTCATTGGCTTCAAAGAGTCCATTTTCAATAGACAACTCTCGTAGTTGTCAAAGTATTGCAACACTAAACTTTTTGCCATTCACTTGGCCAACAAAACTATGTACTCGCCAACATTGTTTGTTGATGTCTCGTTTTCACATATGTTTCAGGTTTCGACAATTCAAGCATGCTACACATAGGGATGCATGCAGGCTTCAGACTTCCTTAAACAAAAGACAGTTATATGTATTCTTTGTATTGAAAACATTGTTAACAATAATGAAACATTTTAGTACCAGTTGTGGCTGAGCAATTTTGTAACGTGACTCCCTGATATTTCCACCGCATGTTGTTGTATTACGCGATTGGGGTGTTACAGAATTGGTATCAGAGCACTGGTTATAGGGAATTAGGTTATTAGAATGCCTTTAACCTAGTCTATAACCTTCCTAGGGGCCCGAACATGAATAGACTTAGGATCTCTATCCTAATCCTCATCCTTATTCGTGCCACAACTATAGGGTGAATGCCTGTACCTCGAGTTTTCTTGTTTAAGGCTAGAGTGTTCATACAAATCCGCATTATCGAACCAGTCACTCTTACCTGGGAACTCTTAGGGTGAGTGTTCACCAATAGGCTAAATCATGTCTTCTCGAAACAATATGAAAACCTATCTACCTTGAAGAGTCGAACAATTTCTAATCACTACAACCTTTGTGACACTATTCCATCATGTTACCTTCGGCAATGTGTTTTTATTTCAAAACAATCGAAACAAATTTCTCTTTTTGTGACGCTACTCCGACATGTTACTTTCGGTAATATGTTACGACTATATCCAATGCATTTGAAACAAATTCTAGTTCATTTCACGATAAGTTATATTCCAACTTCATTTTCAAATACTATTTTTCGCCTTTCAAATTTTCAAAATTTTTTATTCCCTTGGATGAGAGTTTTCAAATTTTATACACGAAGTTTCTTTATTTTAAAAAATCGATTAAAGATATTTTTATCTTAAAAGTTAATTTTAAAAGGTAAAGAATTTTCAACACAAACCATTAACTTAGTTTGTATTTTCTCATCCAAAAGTATAATAAAAGTTCATTTTCAAACAAGTTTCGAAACAAAACTCACAACACTATTTTCCTAAGTACAAGAACAAGATTTTTGAACGAATACCAAGTTGAGATTTTCAATTCACTATGGTTTTTAGATTTATAACAATTTTACAGAATCTAACTTATTTTATTTTCATTATGGCTACTTCTTCAAGATGCCTCCTCACCGTGACGCCGCATGGAACGCTGAAATGACAGCATTGATCGCTCAGCAGATAGCTACTGTACTCCCAAACCTTGTGGCCCAACTCAACCAAGTCTATTACAATAACAACAACAACAACAACAATGTTTTTACGCCATGTAACAACAAACAATTCAACTCGGATAAGCCACTCAAGTTTAATGGGTCTGAAGGAGCAACTGGGCTCCTACAATGGTTTGAGAGTACAGAAAGCACATTCCGCCATGTTCAGTGTTCTAATGAGCGCAAGGTAGAGTTTGTAACATTTGTAAAAATCGGGTCTTCAAAACCCGCTCCGTTTTGTATCAAGTACCAAGTTATAAAAGTTGCATTAAATATTTATGATTAATTTTGAGTTAAAACGATACATAATTAATAAACAAACTAAACTATAAAAATTATATTTGATAAAAAGTTAAAATAAAATAAATAAAAAATATTTGAAGCTGCCGAGACTCGAACCCGGGTCAGCCAAGAAATACTTCAAACAACTTAACACTCACTTCCAAGACCACTCCGCCACAATGTGTTTTCTGTTAACTCTAGGAACACAAATGAAATTTATACACAATTCAGTTAAACCGATGGCGCCATCTGAGAAACGGTAATCGGCAAACCAATCGTCAAATCGTTGTTTAATTCACATGTTCAGCTTATAACCGATGTATGACGGTTTCTAATCAAGTTGGAATTGATTGAACTTAAAGTTTCATCATTTTCGGTTTTTGAAACCGAAAGTTCATCAAAGCTCTGAATAACTCAAGCTTCAGACCATTCTCACGATTCAGAGCTATCATATCAATACTCCATTTCCTTTTCGTCGCATTTTCAGACCATCAGAGCGCCTGAAACAGCTCGCCGGAATTCTCTGCAAAAGTCGCCGGAAAACCGTATTCAACTCAAACCGGTAAAATACTTCTACTTTACGGTTTCAATCTATTGTTAGAACCTTACTAACATTAACCCATCGCTCAAAATCAACCACAGACGTCATTGCTGGACTTTCTGTGTTCGCCGGAAAACTTCTGGAATTGCCGGAAACTCGTTAATTATCGGTATGCACATTCCAACGCACTGATAATCAATACTCATTAGTTCAATTTCATATCTAATCCCTTAAATCTGTTAATTGATTCTCGCAGCCGAGGGTTTCAAAAACAGAGCCGACAAGTTCGCCGGACTCTCTGAAGAAGACAACCTGTTCGGTATCTTCTTTCCCCAAACTTTTCGGTTCAATGCATTCAAACTAGACATCATGTTTGTTAACTAAATTATTCACGAATCGGTTGTTTGATTGATGTCTGCGTTCGTAATGAAGAAGACGAGTTCAGTGATAACATAAGATTAATTAAAAACAAAATTATAAACGGGTTAGACACACAGTCCAGCGGTGGACTGTGTGCAAACAAAAACTATACACGTCTCGAGTTCGATCCCTGCTACACGCACACCTTGTTTAATAAAATGCCTTTTTGATCAAGAACTAAACCGGGTTAACTGAGATAGTTGTTAAGTATAATAAAAACCGAGATAATAACCGGGTTAGACACACAGTCCAGCGGTGGACTGTGTGCAACATGAACTACACGTCGCGCGTTCGAAACCCGTCACGAGCACTGGTCCGATTGAATTAAAATGTTTTTGCAAATAAAGGAAATTCGGTTAAATCGAAAATATAATTAAAAACAAGATTAGTTCGGGTTAGACACGTAGCTCAGTTGGTAGAGCTGCGTGCACGCGAACGGGAGGTCGCCGGTTCGAATCTCACCCGGCGCAGAATTATTCGCTGACCGAACCGGTCAACGGTCAACGGTCAACGCTAAAAAAAATAATATTTTTTTATATTTTTATTTATTTAATTTAATTTAAAAATCAATTAAAAATACTTAAAAATAACATTTTGAAAGATAGAAAATAGCTATAAACTCACAAAAATATATCTAAAAATTTCATTAAAATCCTTAATAAAATCCATCCATTTAATATATTTTTCCATTATCATTTAGGTTAGTATTCCTCGTTGATCCGCTCATCTAAATCGTGCGCATCTCACCATCTCCAATCCAACGCACCCAATGTGAGTGAATCTTACAAATTCCCCGTTTTAATCACGTTTTGGGGTGTATCATGTGTCTTTGTTTATATACATATTATAACTAAACCATTGTGCATACATCATATCATGAACATGTGTATTCTGTTTGTTGCTGTTAAGTAGTTATTATTGGATGCAATTTATTATTCAGTACATGCAATTTCATAGGCCGCCGCTCCCCATTTATGAGCGTTGAGCATGTTCCCCATTTTATTATGCGGTTGAACCTGGCGTGCCCACATACGATCGGCTCCGTTTGATTGAGCCTTGATCGCACAGTTTCATTTTACATTTTCAGTACATGCAATACGATCGGCTCCGTTTGATTGAGCCTTGATCGCACGGTTCATTTTACATTTTCAGTACATGCAATACGATCGGCTCCGTTTGATTGAGCCTTGATCGCACAGTTCATTTATGTTATTTATCGTATGATATTGGTATGTTCATGTATGCTATCAAGTGTTATTGTATGTTATAATTGTAACTGCTTTTTGCCATTGCTTGATTACTTACATTTGCTCATTTATGATTATGCACAATTTTTCATTGATAAACTAACCATTAATTCATTAATAAATGTTTATCTAATAAGGTTCACTCGCCAACTTATGTTGACCCAAAAACTCCCATTTTACACATGATACAGGTGAACCAGCAGCAGCTAGGAACACATAGGACCTGGATTAGAAGAATAAAACAATTTAGTATTGGGATTGTTATGTTTGGTTTATTTCCTTTGTATTGAATGAACATGTTTGGAGATTTGAAAATGTAATTTTGACTTTATTTAATATGAAACATAATAGTAAATGTCATGTGCTTTGGTGATAACCCAATTATGCCCCGACTCTTATTTTCGCTGCGGGTCGGGGTGTGACAGAGTTCGCCTCAAGTGTTTTCCAAAAGAGAGCACTCACTTGGTGGAACGGAGTCATGAGAGACAGAGGTGCAGAAATAGCTATGGCACAAACGTGGGAAGAATTCAGGAATCTTATGATGAAAGAACCACGAAACGAAATAAGGGCACTTGAAACCGAGTTCTATTACCTAAAACAAGATAGTGGTGAAAATCGTGCTTACACGGATCGGTTTGAAGAGTTGAGTCTACTCTGCCCCACTATGGTCACACCTTTGGATCGAGCTATTGAGAAATACATTGATGGCCTACCTGATCCTGTCCAAGATATTGTCACTGGCAGCAAATCTGCAACGCTTAGGGATGCTAAGGAATTAGCCGCAACCCTAACCAACTCCCAGGTTAGAAAAGGGAAACTTTTTCAAAAGGGAGACAAGAAACGAAACATTGAAACTACTAAGGAGAAACCAAGGGAAACAATGGCTGAATCTTCTAAAAATTCTAAGAAGCGTAAGACTTCAAAGAATTTTGCAATTCCTGCACCAATTCCACTAAACTCAGTACCCTTTAAGGGATTTTATCGTGGAAAGCAACCTCGGTGCAATCATTGCAACTATCATCATGCAACAAATTCTCCTTGCCGCCAGTGTACAATCTGTGGTCTGTTTGGACATCTAGCTGTGACCTGTCGTGTCTAGAACCAAGCAGCCCCTACTCAGTCTCGCCCTCAAGCATGTTTCAATTGTGGTGATTTAAATCATTTCAAGCGAAACTGCCCTAAGCTTGCCAATGCTAATGGACGAGTGTTCAATGTCAATGAGGCTCAAGCTGATGATCAAGCACTTATTATCATTTGAACCTCTGCATTTTGTATTTTTTTCAGTTATGATTGTAATGATAGTATAAATTTCAAGAAGTTTATCTTTATCCTTGTACTCGTATTCCAATTACAAATTCCAGTGTGATTACACTATGTGTGATTACAACTACAGGCCGACTTCGAGGATTCCGTTCTAGGAACCAAATCTTGTAATTTAGCATACTATAATTGCACTCTAGTGTATTCATACGAAATTGGCAACACGATCACTACAAATACTATGTGCAAGTTACTACTATTTTGTGATCATGGCATTACATACATGATTTGTTTGTCTAGTATGTATAATACATGATTACAAATACATCTTACTTCGTATGTTGACCGAGCATACTTTGTATACGATTTTCAAATACAGTTGCTAGTATGTTGACTTAGCATACCTAGCACATGATTTGAAAACATTTTCTCGATATGCTTACATTATGATGACAATGCATGTTCAGTATATGTTGCATACAACCAGTTGGGTTAGAATGAAACATGTATTAACATTTGTACTAGAATGAAATACTAACTACTAAATTTGTTGTATACAAACCAAGTAGTGCTGTCATTGCTAGTATGAAAACACGATTCGATTTGACAGATGTTGTGTTGTGACGATGTCTATTTGATTTAGATTTTACTTCGACCTTATTATCTGTTTCCCTTTACTTAAATAGAGGAGCTATGTGGACCATGTGACGAAACGCGTAATTATGGGTGCACACTTAATTACGGGAATCGACACATGAGAATCATAATAAGCCTTGTTAAGATGGTGGCATAAAATCTAGAGTGATTAGGTAATGGGAAGGGTATGACGCAATAAGACCATGGTGGATACGCCGATGGTACTTCCTATATATAAGCGTTCTTATTGTGTTATTCTTCAGAACATTACCAGGATCACTTAAAGATTTTATGTTATCTTAGACCATTATTGTGATTATTTGCAATGGACAATGACGAGTACATTCATTAACTCTAATCAAGCCGACCGGGAGTATATTATGGTGTTAAAGGTGACGATCTTGATGCCATAGGTATGTTGACCCGTCTCCTATGCATGAGATGCTCATGGTACATGGGATGTGCCGCGTGGGACGTTAGAAACCGTGTACATATGGACAAGGCTTGAATGTACACCCTCTTCTGTTTGCTAGGATTTACACTAAGAGCTTAGTATAACATAGTGCCATGCCAAACAATTTTTGTACAATGATTTACACTTTTAAAGATTTACAAGTTTCAAAGGGTTGAATACCGTGAGATACTTTGAATATCCCAAATCACATTTTAAATCCCCTAAAATTTCCAACACTGGATGATGCTCCGCATTATTAGGATCTAGCAATTTACTTATCTTTCAGACATTTGAATTACATTCTACAGTCTCTTTTGCATAAATTTAGGGACGAAATTTCCTAAAGTAGGGGATACTGTAACCCTTGTGCAAAATCTCGGGCTTTCAAAAAAAAACTTTTTTCTTTGGAAGCAATTCGATAACCGTTGCTTAAACGTAATCCCTTTAACACAACATACACACCAGGACGAGGACACGAACTACACGTACCCAACCCAATTTACATGACTTAGAAATAAGTTTCGAAGGGATTAGGGACGACGAAAACATGTTTATACAAGTACAGGGACTATTTATGACAAACTGCAAAAGTCTACCGATTCGCACAACAACATACACTCCGGAACAAGATCATAAGCCAAACATACCCTAGATACTCTTAACATAGCTTAGAAATAAGTTTTGAGGGGTTCGGTATGCGAAAATGCGTTTATTTGATCACAGGGACTAAAAGCGTCAAAACTGTGAAAGTATGCAATTTCGTGCATATCTTGCTATCTGACCATATCCGGACATCCAAATATTTATTTAATCACTAGAATATTGTATTTTAGTGATAGGAATACAAAAATACCCTTCGTTTCACAATTTGGGTCGTTTTCGCGTTGGTTACGATTTCCGTCGTAATTAACCGAAAAACGCAACCGTCCAGCCGAAACGAACCGACATCCGTGACATTTCTGAGCATAATTAAAGTTAAAATACTTTAAATTTATCATGGATCTTGAAAATAAGGTTAACAGGTGTTAAAAGTGCCAAAACGTGTCAAATACAAGTTCAGGGCCAAAACGGTAATTTTGAAACTTCAGCCCCTGCACAAGGATTACGGACCGTATGCCCTAGACCCTTACAGTCCGTAAGGCATGCCTAGCTCACAGAAACTTTCCAGCCAGCTTCCAGCTGTTGCAACTTGTTTTGTTTGATTGTTTCTCTGTTTTGGGGACCAAATTAAGTGTTCAACAAGTCCTCAAATCAGTCCCTAACACTTGTGTGGTGGAGATCATTCCTTGGAGAGCACATAATCCACATGTAATAATCCTACAATCCAAGAACTCCTATAAATAGCCACCAATTTCTTCATTCAAACATGCTCATCTTCATTCTTTTTCACTCTTGCTCTGAATTGAGGCTACCACATTAAGTTGGAGGCTTCATACTTGAGCATTCTTAGTCCTTTTCCAACCTAGAACACTTGTAAGTGTTCTTTCATGCTTGTTTATTTATTTCAAACAAGAAAGTCAAACGGTGTGTGACTTTCAGCTTTGACCATGAATTTGGTCAAGTTAAAGTTCGTTTGATGATGGTTATAGTCCCTCGCGACTATACCTACTGAATACCACGTTGACTAACCGAAGTGACGAGTCAAAGCTTTGGTCAAAATGCACATTTATGTGCATTTTGCGTCGAAACTATTTCCGGGTATCAAAACACTTTGTTTTGATATCAAAAGAGTTTTCTAACTTAGTTAAACATGTTTTAACATGTTTAACTCATAACTTCTAGTTTAGTGTTTATTTAGGGTCGTAAGTCAAGTAGTCTAAACAACCGCTTAGACTTTCGAACCCGACCCGTTTGGTTCATCATTAGGATCCGACCAAACACATTAGGTGACCATAGTTGTATAGGGAATAACCTTCCGAGGTTATACCTTATGGTCACTTCGTTTAGTTAGTTGTATGATAGGTAGTTTATATGCCTTAGGAGAATGACCAAAATGCCCTTTTTGCGCATAATTTCATTTTAAGCATATGTAACCAAAGTTTTGACACCTAAACTGATTATGCAACATAATTGAACATGTTAGGGCATATAATACTTATCATAGGGCTAGTTAGACCGTCCGAATGCGCATTTGCGCAAATGGCGCGTTAACGTAGCGTAAGCTACCTTAACGGGCCATAAGCACTTAGGATAGGTTTCAAATCAGAATGTTGGCTTTGTAAAACCAAATCATATAAGTTCCAACACTCATTTGGTTTACAATACCTCATTCTATCCGATTCCTCGATTCATGCCCCGTTACGCTAACATCGTATCTGATACACTAGGAACCACTTCAACACTTGAACTCTTGATCCTTTAAGCTTTGCTATATCATTTGAACAAGATCTATACGCAATCCCAGGCGAGTAGTTAGCTCCCCTTTTATGTTTTTTTTAAATGTTTGTGGGGTGATTCATATGTGTAATCAATTTTTCACAATGTATGTGTTTACTAAGTGCATTTTTGTGTAATATTCCTTTTATGCAAAGACATGACAATTGGGGACACGAAACAAATCCTTATAGTATCTTTATATCTTTATAGATTGATTCTTGTAGGATACTTTAAGTACAGTCTTAAATCTTCCTATCTTCATAGTGAGATTTCTAAGAAGTGCTTTACAAGACAATGGTTATGGTGTATGTATAGAATTGTTTGTGATTTAGATAACGAAACTAGAGTAATATAATAAGGACATGGTGGATACGCCGCTGGTACTTCCTATATATAAGTGTGCTTATTGTACTACCCTTCGTAGCCTTATCCGAATCACCATTAGGATTTAGGATTTTGTGATACAATGAGACAAGACAAGTGACTAAACTAAATCCCTAATGCATCTATCTATCTTTATAGTTAGATATTCGTGGGATGTTTAATGTACTAATTGGTAGTTCTTTATTGGATTCTGTGTACATTAATGCGTATTGACAAGACTGGACTAAACCAAAATCCCTAATGCATCTATCTATCTTTATAGTTAGATACTCATGGGATGTTTAATGTACTAACTGGTAGTCCTTTATTGGATTCTGTGTACATTAATGCGTATGACAAGACAAGGTGACAAGTTGATGATGATTATGTGGTTATTGTGGTTAGTTGTGATTTAGATAAAAAACGAGTGTAATACCATAAGAACATGGTGGATACACCGCTGGTACTTCCTATATATAAGTGTTCTTATTGTTTTACTCTTGTAGCGTTATCCGAATTACATTAGGATTTTGTGTTCGATTGTTTCAAAGTACAATATCTAAATCCTTGTAGAACTCTTTCATATTTCTATATGTTACATTCTTAGAAGGATAACCAAAGTATTATTTCAAATCATTGAATTGATTTCTAATAATACTCACGCTAGTTATGACAAATGTCAATATTGTTGTTATTAATCCTTGATTGGATTTCTAATAACATACTCACAAGTTTTATGACCGAATTCAAGGCGATTACAATGAACAAAGTACGATTTTCAATGGCATAAAAATTACTTAGTATTAATCATGTCGCCATATACAAAACTATTTTGTCACAAGTTTCATAATCAAGTTAATGTATTGCAATACTAAATCTTGTTGCCATTCATTGGCTTCAAAGAGTGCATTTTCAATAGACAACTCTCGTAGTTGTCGAAGTATTGCAACACTAAACTTTTTGCCATTCACTTGGCCAACAAAACTATGTCCTCGCAAACACTGTTGTTGATGTGTCGTTTTCACATATGTTTCAGGTTTCGACTATTCAAGCATGCTACACATAGGGATGCATACAAGCTTTAGACTTCCTTAAACAAAAGACAGTTATATGTATTCTTTGTATTGAAAACATTGTTAACAATAATGAAACATTTTAGTACCAGTTGTGACTGAGCAATTTTGTAACGTGACTCCCCGATATTTCCGCCGCTGTTGTTGTATTACGCGAATGGGGGTTACAGAGATGAAGAAATTGTCTAAATTGCCCACTTGGTGTCTTAATTTATGAGTTGGTGACCACTTTACCCCTATCAACTCCCTTTTATTCTATTGTACATGTTGTTTGGAAACTTATACGTATAGCAGAATTACAATTTTATCCATCGCATTTGCTTTATATAGTATTATAGATTGATAATAATCTGTTATCGCCTTTGAATTGCGTTATTAGATGGTATAAAGTTGGGTATAGATTATAGAAGTCGTCTTAATCATTCGCTTTCGATTAAACTTAGTAAGGGTTAAATGATATTAATAATATTAATATCTTAAATAATAAAAAATAGCAACATTGATTCATGGTAAAATGTAATAATACTAATTTACTAATGAGATCAATTTTAATAACATTAATAATAAGATTAGTATTATTAATAATAATATTCATTATTCAACATTGATTATATTAATAGTAAATAATAATAATAATAATAATAGTATTGATAATAATAAGTTTAATAACATTAAATCCTAATTAAATTAGTAATAATACTAATAATAATAAAGATCATAAAAATTTTAATTATATAAAACAGTATTTGATCTTTCTGGCCCAAAAGAAATAAAGACTTTGGCCCAGATTCGATCACAAGAGGCTGGCCCAATTAAAAAAAAGAAAAGGTTTAAAAAATGTGGCCCAATCTGGGCGGCCCAACAACAGAGGACCAACAGTCAACAGCGCAGAAAACCGGAACAAGAAGGACTCGAACCCGGGTCTGTCGCGCAGCAAACACGCAGCACCACCACTGGGTTATGCCTAGTTTGGTGGATCTTTAACAGTTTATCAAACTTATATATACTTGTTACGATCACCATCTTCATTTGTTTAAAAACCAACGATTCAACACTGTTTCATATATATATATATATATGGGAAGGTTCATTGGGGAACACTAAAAAAGTGGGGAACAGTGGGGAACCGACTCAAATGAACTCCGATTGAACTCGTTCCAGCGGCGTTGGAACCGGTATGTCGAACCCTAACTAGGATCTCTTAACCCTAAACCCTAAATCCTAACCCCCTAAACCCTAAAGCTAAAAAATAAGGCTCAAACCTAAGCTAAATCGTAAAATCTAAGCTATAAACCCTAAAAGCTAAACCCTAAATGCTAAACCCTAAAGTTAAACCCTAAATCCTAAAGCTAAACCCTAAATACTAACGATTAACCCTAAAACTCAACCCCAAAGCTAAACCCTAAGGCTAAACCCTAATATAAGACCCTAAATCCAAACCCTAATATATTTAGGGTTTAGGGGTTAGGATTAGAGTTTATGGATAAGAGATCCTAATTAGGGTTCGACTAGCCGGTTCCAACGCAGCTGGAATGAGTCCAATCGGAGTTCGTTTGAGTCGGTTTCCCACTGTTCCCCACTTTTTTAGTGTTCCCCAATGAACCTCACACAATATATACATACATATATATATATAGGTAGAGGATCATGTACAAAGTGTCAAAAATGTGAGAAGTGTGAGAAATATTGTGGAGATGACATGTGTCCTCAATCTAAATTAATTCAAAAGGGTAAATAAGTAATTTTCTCATTAATTCAATTAATTAATAACTTTCCATAACCGCCACCTGTTGATTCAATTAATTGTAACCTTCCATAACCTCCATTCATGGTGTTTTAACCCCGCAGAACAATATGTGTGTTTTCGTATGGTGTTTTAAAACTGCATTCATGGTGTTTTATATATGCAGGCCAGTATGTGTTCTTCGTATGGTGTTTTAAATCTGCCTTCATGGTGTTTTAAGCCTATAATCCAGTATGTGTTCTCCGTATAGTGTTTTAAACATGTGTTTATGGTGTTTTAAACCAGCAATCCAGTATGTGTTCTTCGTATGGTGTTTTAAGCATGCGTTCATGGTGTTTTAAACCTGCAGTCCAGTATGTGTTTTTCGTATTTTTTTGTCTATATAAATATAACAATATGGTACTCATATTGAAGATAAAAAATGCTCGTTAATATTGTGTAATTTATTTTTAAAAAAACGTTACGTATAAAAAGTTATTGACGTTCAAAAAAGATGGGTGAAACTTGCATGTGCATTAAAGTTGATGCTAGTTTCTTTATTTAAAAATACAAAATAAAAAAGACACTATTAACCCTAATCTAGTCATATTAGTCAAAAAAATATAACATAATTTACATTTTAAGCCCTTATTGATCTCAACCATTAACTACAAGATCTAAGGGCTTCAAACACTTCTTACACTTCTCACAAAACCACCACTTTTTACACTAACCCTATATATATATATATATATATATATATATAATATGTTGCGAATCATTATTCAAACCGAGAAATAACTAAAAGAAAATTAATGGAACGTGAATATACCGGATTAAATGGCGGGTTGTCGGACCTCCGGCGACTTCCGTCGTCTTCAACGGCGGGGCTACGGCGGTTGAAAGTTTCCAGCTATGCTTCAGGCGACGCGAAACGGGACAGAGGTGAGTGGGTAAACTCGAGAGGTTGAGAGGTATAAGAGGTTGATGCGGATTCGATGTATAGAGTCGGGTTCTTGGGTTGTGTTCGTGATTGAATATAAAATGGAAAGGGTTGATGATTGGTGAATCCCGAACAATCAGGGAAACAATGTAAATGGAAGGTACAGTTAATCGTGTGCAGGTTTCGTTTTGGCGGCAAGGTTAAAAGAGTTCAGGTTCGAATGTGGTTAGTCTATAAATATATTCAGATTCGGAATGTTGTTGAATAAGGTCTGTAACCCGACCGGTAAGTGTGCGCGTTTGAGAGAGGGGAGGCGCGGTTCGATACCCGGCCACACCTTTTTTGCTTCTTTCTTGTTTTTAAATTTACAATAATAGTCCCTGAATTACAATTTGATAAATGGCAGGAACAGCCCCTGCAAGTTATGGTTTGTAACATTGCAACTTTAGTCCTTTAACTTGGTTATACTTTTCTCATGCTAGTTAACTTTTAAAAGTTAGTTTAACTTTTTATAACCTAATATAACAATTTAATTTATAAATAATTATTTATAAAAATATAAATAAATAAATGAATAAATGAATAAATGTTTATATATTTAGTAATTAATTAAAGGATTTAAATAAATATTGGATAAATATATAAGTAAATAAATGATTAAATAATGATTAAATGATTTAATAAATGAATAAATAAATAAATAATAATTAAGTAAACGCGAAAATACGGAGCGTTACAGTCTCCCCTACTTTAGGAGATTTCGTCCTCGAAATCTTTAAGAGGAAGACTGAACGAGAGTTGGTAACTACCTTTGAGGTAAGGAAATCACCCCTAGCTCATCGGTGAAGTTAAAAAAATGAGCGGAGCTATTCGTCAAGGTAAGGAAATCACTCCTATCTTGATGATAAGCTTCCACTTTTGGGAATAAGAGTACTAGCATAAAGATTTGAACGATTCACAAGACATGCCAGATTAACGTATCACTGGCATGTGAATAAACAGGTCAACTCATCGTGTACCGCAATTGAAAGACTTAACATGACCTCTCGTTCACGGGTGGTGCGCTACTCCTATAGCATTACACACAGTGCTATACATGTTAAGGTGTGGTTCGACAAGTTCATCACATAAGAATCACCCAGTAACACGAATCCAGTATATAATGATTCAAATATTTCATATAGTATAACATAGATTTCACATAGCACAATCATGATCTTCACATAGTGTAACATGAATAATGAAAGCATTGTAAATTTAATTTGTTCACGAGAGATTAGTATTATTTGTTTTAGATTGCGAAGGTAATGTGCATTGTGTCTCCAAGCTTGAAATGAAAGTAACGCTCAAATGTAAAACACATTAAAATTGAGATCACATAAAAGAGAATTTTATCATAAAACATGAATTGTCACGGAACGTAACATAAGACTATTCCAAAGTAAATCGAAGTCCTCTTCGAATTAAGGAAACGTGCTTTGGCCTAATAGACAAATACTCTCATCGAGAAGCGACTAACAATATTTGTCCTTTCAGTTACTACACGTCCTTAATCGATTGGGAAATCGAAACTTTGGCGAGATTGAAAATCAAAGAGTGGGACTAGTTAACAAGATGCGAGTTTCACCTCTAACTTGATAACATCATACCCTAACGTGGTTAGTACTTATCAAAAGACAAGGGTCCACTAGAGTATGAAATAGAAATTTCCTTCAAGGTTTGGATATCACTCCTGACTTGAGGGTAAATTTCGTGCAAAATTCAAAGTATCACTGAATGAAAGTCATCACCAAATGTGGGAATCACCCGTGTTTTGATGAGTCGTTTCGATTGTGTTACAAGAGTGTCTTCAAAGCCTCCAAGTGTGTACTGTGTTAGCCTTAGGAAAGGCATGTATGTTTAAGAGTCCAAAGAAAATAGAGAGATGCAAGGAAGATAGAAGGGTGATTGTCTTAAATAGCACATAGTAAGAAAGCTCCTAAACTATAGACTAGGCAAGGCATTCCTACTTTTCGTAATTCCCTATAGTTATGGCTCTAATACCAATCTGTCATCCCCCAACCAATGGCGGAAATATCGGGATGAGACGAACAAATCGCTCAGAAACATCATAACACTATTGTGACAATATAATTAATTCAAATTACATAAATTGACTAAAATTCGATACATTGACTCAAATAAATAAAACATAGCATAACAAAGTTTATTTGAAAATGCGTTTCTAAAGCTTGTCCTAACTTGATTTTTTCACACCTTCACTATCAACCTGCAACATGTATTAAAAATACAATCAACAAAAATGTTGGCGAGTATACAAGTTTGATACATAGCATAATAGAATAAAAAGTTTCAATACTCAAATCCACCATGAATAATATGATATAAGTTACAAATATGCTGAAACGATGTCACTATATGATTCAACCCTAGTTTATAACGCAAAGTGCCTTTCCCAAAGTCTAACGGGAGGGTGTTTAACTTAACAATACCCCAAGTCTCAAGGGCGGTGCGTTACTCCTATAGCATATGCATAGTACAATAACTGTTAAGGTGGGCTGATATAGACATAAAAAGTTTACATAGCATACGAGATAAACATGCATCAAGTTGTTTCATGTTTAAATGTTGATAGAGTGTGAGTAAGTAAGTTTCAAGTGTCACGTGTTTTGATATAGAATACATGTTACACCCAAAGTGTTTAAAAACGAAAATGGGATCGAGTATACTCATCTTAGATTGCATATAATTTTGTGGAATTCGCACGAATAAATCAACGAAGGTGATTAGCCTAGAATAATAATGAATCTGTTATCGCCTTTGAATTGCGTTATTAGATGGTATAAAGTTGGGCATAGATTATAGGAGTCGTCTTAATCATTTGCTTTCGATTAAACTTAGTAAGGGTTAAATGATATTAATAATATTAATATCTTAAATAATAAAAAATAGCAATATTGATTCATGGTAAAATGTAATAATACTAATTTACTAATGAGATTAATTTTAATAACATTAATAATAAGATTAGTATTATTAATAATAATATTCATTATTCAATATTGATTATATTTAATAGTAAAATAATAATAATAATAATAATAAATAGTATTGATAATAATAAGTTTAATAACATTAAATCTTAATTAATATTATAATAATACTAATAATAATAAAGATCATAAAAATTTTAATTATATAAAACAGTATTTGATCTTGTATAATCTGTAACACATTTCTGGCCCAAAAGAAATAAAGACTTTGGCCCAGATTCGATCACGAGAGGTTGGCCCAATTAAAAAAAAGAAAAAGTTTAAAAAAATGTGGCCCAATCTGGGCGGCCCAACAACAGAGGACCAACAGTCAACAGCGCAGAAAACCGGAAGAAAGAAGGACTCGAACCCGGGTCTGTCGCGCAGCAAACACGCACCACCACCACTGGGTTATGCCCAATTTAGTGGATCTTTAGTTTATCAAACTTATATATACTTGTTACGATCACCATCTTCATTTGTTTAAAGACCAACGATTCAACATTGTTTATTGTTTCATATATATATATATATATATTTGAGAAGCATTATTCAAACCAAGAAATAACTAAAAGAAAATTAATGGAACGTGAATATACCGGATTAAATGGCGGTTGTCGGACCTCCGGAGACTTCCGTCGTCCTCTCCGGCGTGGCTACAGCGGTTGCAAGTTTCGGGCTATGCTTCCGGCGACGCGAAACGGGACAGAGGTGAGTGGGTAAACTCGAGAGGTTGAGAGGTATAAGAGGTTGATGGAATGTAAGGAGAAAATGGTTTCGATTCGGTATTTATAACGATGCGGACTCGATGTATCGAGTCGGGTTCTTGGGTTGTGTTCGTGATTGAATATAAAATGGAAAGGGTTGATGATTGGTGAATCGCGAACAATCAGGGAAACAACGTAAATGGAAGGTACAGCTAATCGTGTAAGAGTTCAGGTTCGAATATGGTTAGTCTATAAATTATTTAGATTAGGAATATTGTTGAATGACGGCTATACCCCAACCGCTAAGTGTGCGTGTTTGAGAGGGGAGGAGCGGGTTCGATACCCGGTTACACCCTTTTTGCTTCTTTCATGTTTTTAAATTTACAATAATAGTCCCTGAATTATAATTTGATAAATGGCAGGAACAGCCCCTGCAAGTTATGGTTTGTAAAATAGCAACTTTAGTCCTTTAACTTGGTTAATACTCTTCTCATGCTAGTTAACTTTTAAAAGTTAGTTTAACTTTTTATAACCTAATATAACAATTTAATGAATAAATAATTATTTATAAACATATAAATAAATAAATGAATAAATGTTTATATATTTAGTAATTAATTAAAGGATTTAAATAAATATTAGATAAATATATAAGTAAATAAATGATTAAATAATGATTAAATGATTAAATAAATGAATAAATAAATAAATAAATAAGTAAACGCGAAAATACGGAGCGTTACAGGTTATTATAGGAAAAATTTATATTCCGACTTGACCCTCTAGTTTAACATTTTACAAAAACGACCCATTAAGAGACATTAACCAAAAAGACTACGCCTCCCATTTTTATGTTACCAAAAGATTAACTTAAATATGGGATTCATTATTATTTTTTTAATCTACCCTTAGGGTAATTTGCCTGATTTATCATTCGGGGACATTTTAGTCAAATATTCACATTGTGGACATATACGTGGCACTAATAGCCGTTGTACCAAAGATACTACACCTACCTCACTTAGAGTGGTCTAATGTCCACCCTTGACTCGACCGACTCTAGTCGGATCATAAGCCCTCACTGAAAGCCTAACCCATTTTACATACCGGGTGTGGTTCAAAGCCATGACCCGTGTTCAATACCTTCCAAACTCCTTTCACTAGTCACGACAACACTTGCCCGCAATATAGCTTATCTGTAAGTACTACGCTCAAATTGTGATACCATCACCATTTGACCTGTATGACCCGTTTGGTCTTTTAACCATTATTGGTTCATTCTTTAGACAGTTACACAAGTATATACTTGCGATTCGCTTATTTGACATGTTATGACTTACGTCAAATGGTCTCATATTTACACTAATTAGTTTAATCACTAACATATGATTTACTTACCCGTTTTACTCGCTCGACCCATTTCGGTTCGCGTCAGCAATTGGTTTATATCAAAAACATATTTTTACTCGCTTGACCCATTTCGGTTCGCTATTCAAAAACATATTTTTACTCGTTTGACCCGTTCTGGTTCGCGTCAGCAAGTATTTTATATCAAAAACATTTTTTTACTCGTTTGACCCATTTTGGTTCACGACAGCAAGTATTTATCATAAAAACTTTCGACCCATTTCGGTTTGCGTCAGCAAGTATTAATCATCAAACTCATTTTTACTTGTTTGACCTGTTTCGCTTCACGCCTATCACCAAAACTCATTTTGACTTGTTCGACCCATTCGATTCACTTCAGAATGTCATATTTTGAAAGTTTATTGGTTTATCACCAAAAACTTATTTTTAATTGTTTGACCCATTCGGTTCGCGTCAGCAAGTGTTTATTTTTTAAAAATTCATTATGTTAATCACCAAAATGTGATTACTTGCCATTTTGCTTGTTTGACCCGTTATGGTTTACACCATCGGTCATATTTCTAAAATTCCTTTTGTTAATCACCTAAATGTGATTACTCGCCATTTTGCTCCTTTGACCCATTATGGTTTACATCATAGGGTATCAACTTTAACAAATTATTTATTTTAACCGTCTATTTTTCTTCTAAAAACAAAGCTTCTAATCTAAGAGGTGTAAGTTTTACTTACTTTGCATCCGATCATGCTTTCTCATGTCTTTGACCCGCTTGACCCATTCCTTTTCAAGCTCCCACCTAGCTTGTCAAGAGTCAAACTATCATATAACATCCACAAGACGGTTAGATTGGTCATCCTACAACATGACTATCATACCTTATGGACTTTTATATTATCTTTTTTCATCCAAATCTATTATGTGTCAGTTTAACTTTCAAAAATCAAACTGTCATTTAAATATGCAAATGTACCAACAATTTTAACAAATTTATTTAGGCATATTGTCAATAACTTGGTGGGCATCATTTTAGGCTATTATATGAGTTAAGTTCATTAACCATAATCACCATATTTCTTTCAACCTCAACAAGTTCATACACTTAATTGCATCAAGTAAACATGACTTCCAATTATCAATACTAATTCATCAATCTATCATATTAGAACTAGGGTTTTCATCTCTATGTAAGAAAACCCATTTCATCATATATGTGTGCATTCATCTCAATATTTAAACTATATGAGTTCTTCACACAAACTAGTAAACATGATGCTTATATCACCATTATAACATCAATTTCATCATATCTTCAAAACCCAATTCATGACATGTATGAATATTTAGTTCAAATTCTTAAATTACTCAAGTATTTTACACATACAAGCAAGTATGATGATTATGAACATTCATACATCATCGATTTCATCATGCCATCAAAGCACACTTAACATAGAAACTCTTTGTACACAAATTCAACATATACCTTAGGTCTAGATGATGTTGGAAGGAAAAATCATTAAACATGCAAGGGATTTCACTTAGATTTCACCTTCAATCAATTGATTTTGGTGTTTGCTAGGTTGAAGAAGGCTTCCCCATTCTTTTTTTTTCTCTGGATCGTTCTACACACACATGTGTGTGTGTTTTTTTATGTTTTAGCTTTTTAATTTATCACGTTTGATACTTGTTCATTTGTAGCCCTTGCACTTTATTAGTAGCTTTATAATGTTCAAAATTGACCCAACATATCTAGTAATTACTACTGTTTTAACTAGGTTAGAACATTCTTAGTTATTTTGTTTATGGATTAACTTTTACCACTAATGGTATTTTACTCGCTCATCACCAGTTAATTTGGTTTAATTACCAAGTCCGTTTTCGGGGTTGTTACATCTGTTCAAGATCATAACTCGAAGATCTGGTTGGAATCCTGGAACGACGAGCTTTTTGGTTGAAGGCGACGAGCTTTTAGATCCGATCATTGTGTTAATGAAAAAATATTGGATCTTGGCCTGTTCATTGATTCTGATTCATAATCAATGGAAAGAGAAAGTGATAGTTTGAAAAAGAATATGTCAAATATATAGAAATTAGGTATCAGGTGAAATAAAAAAGCTAATCATCACAATTCTTTAAAAAATTTAAACAGTGGAGGCTAGATTAATATTGGACAAATTTACCCTCGAGGTGAAAGAGAATGCATGTCCATGTGTTATACGCTCATAGCCTTGTTATGGTTCTCAAGTTTTTATAAGTGGTAAGGGTTTCTGGTTGATCTCGATCTCCCTCTCTCTCTATCTATATATATATATATATATAATGGAGGGATATAAAGAAAACTCATATGAGTTACAAAAACTCTGAGTGGTTCTGTTACACCTTTTGCCTTTTCAGAAAAAGTTGAAAGGCTGCAAAAGCTATTAGACTTAACACATGGTAGCCTCTAACTGTAAACGTAACACGTATGCAAAAATTGTAACACATGACAAAAAGGAGGTTCATTTATTTGGGTTTCATAGTTTTCTCACCAAATACAAAGCTTATATTGAGCGCTCCTCTTCTTTTAACTCATACTAGATATGATCTTTTAGAAACAAAGGTAAATTCATTTAGTGACTAATATATAACAAAATTCCAACATCTACCATTCATTCGTATCACAAAGATGTATAGATCTCCTAACTCCATTCTTAACATGGCGAGGACCCAGTTTTTGAACAAGCAACAAATGATGTCTCGGGTAGATCGACTCCATAATCTTTACACTTTGTTTGTTATTAATTATAAAAACGCTGTAAATACTGTGCTTATGTTTTTGGTTGCAAGATAGAAACGTTGCGCACGTTGCATCCGGGTTTGGCAAGGATTAAAGGATGATGTGTGATAACTCCTCAATCCAAGATGATTTATAAAAGGACTACCATGATTAGTTTGGGATTCGTTTGTGCAATTGCAACGAAAACTTCAAATTATGGCATCTTCTTATAAACTTAAATTGGTTGCTTATCATCTAATAAGTTTCTGTGTATATAAAGATCATTGTATGTACTACTGTATAGAATCAAAATGCAACGTATAGTCTATCGTGTTGCGGTTTTTTACTTGGCTAGATCGTTTTCATTTTGTAATTTACAATACCCGTCCACCAAACAGGTATACAAATAGTTATATTAAGGTGGAGGGAAATACTTAACCCACAAACTTCCTTTGTCACAACACTTATCTCCTTCAAAAAAACGTCACAATTTTCCCCACTGCCTTTTATTTGCCACAACTTGTTAATTCAAAAAAAAAAAAAAATCATATGTTTCTCATGCGCATGTGTAAAGGAGCAGAAATCGTGCTCAAACCGTAAATCAGTTCGGGTTGATCAACAAAAAATCAAATCTAATTTTCGGTTTCAAACCTGTTACAGTTTTGTTGGCTTATTTACCGGTTTGGGTGGTTTTTTATTGGTTCGGTTCGTGTTTAACCTTTTTGTGTAAACCCGTTTCAAAGAAAAAAAATTTATAAACCAGTTAGAAACCTATGGGTTGTATCGGTTCCAACCCGGGTTCTATGTACACGGTTTCAATTTCGATATTCAAACCGGGTTAGTTTTGCCCCTATACACGTGTGTATATAATTTCCATTTTTTTTAAACGGCAAGGAACGATGTGTCAACCACCGTGACACGGGACGCTATGGCCAAGGTAGTCTACTCGACCGGCGCCAACCCCTTGGCTCTCCTCAGATGTGCGGAAACCCGACCTTCACCCGCCTGAAGGCACGGTAGTGGAATAATCTTAAAACCTCGCCTCCCATCCAAGTCGAACCGGTGTCACCCGTATTCACGGCTCACCTAGATGCCGCAGAAAATAATAAGAAAAATGGAAATCAATCACAAGGAACCCAAATTATTTCTCCAATCACTCCACCGCTACCTCATTGCAGGGCCGACCCTGAGCGTGTGGCGGGGTGGGCGCCGGCTCAGGGCCAAAAACGTAGAAGGGCCCGTACATTTTTAAAAAAGATAAATATAAAAAATCTGGATAGAACCCATAAATACAATTAGCGATGAAGTCATATACAAAAAACGATTATAGCCTAGTGTAAAGGCCTCTTGTTTGCAACCAAATGATACCAAGTTTGAATCTGGTTTGTGTGTTTTTTAGGATTTTTTTATAGGCCAATGAACTTGTATTTAATAGTATGGTTTGTGTGTTTTTAGGATTTTTTATAGGCCAATGAGCTTGTTGCATTTAATTTAATGAATTTGTAAATGCCAATGTGGGAAGTCTTAAACATTTAGTGTCAATTTTAATTCTAAAACCCTTTAACTAATATAGGCTTACAAATTAATCCTTTAAGTTTGTTGAGTTTTAAATAACCTTACGCTTATACATTTTATATTAGGAATTAATTGTAACAAATTAAATTAAATAACAAATAATATGTTATGTTCATGGATTAGTCAACTCATTTATCAATGTTTTTACTTTCTTATTTTCTTGTTTATCATTGCTTTTAATTAATAATTGTAATTTAGATCAAATAAAGAACTATACAAGTTCAAGTAAGATCATATTTGTAAAGCAGATAAGTGTGAATTAAAAGGCTATGCACCAACCATAGATCAACCGGTTGCCGACTCGCCTTCTAAAGTTCAGGTGTTGGGTTCGAGTGTACATGCTAGACATTTTTTGTTTAGTCGGCTTACATTTTTCTCGTTATTTCCTTATATACTGCAAAAAAAGCTGGGCAGGGCGCGTTTTTTTATTCTCGCACAATTTTAACATTGCGTGTTTTTTTATTCTCGCATAATTTTAACATTTTCAGCGATGGGCGTTGGGCGTATGATATAGTTCCTAAAATGATTATGAAACTAGGGTTCAGTGAACGACGAACAGAGCCTCCTCAAAAGTTTCCAAATCAAGATCCATTGTCAATTGTGGATTCAAATTCCAGACGTATCTCGATCAAAAATCTGTGAACACTAAAGATTATTCGAACATCAAGGTCAATCTGCTCCCTTTTTCACTTTAATTTCATCTTATGCATACTATATGCGTATATGTATACATGCTTCTGTAGAATATCAATTACTGACCCTGAAGTAAATATCTCAATCAATCTGATCTGATCAATATTTGTTCATATATTTTGGTCAATTAAATTGTTAGGTTATCAATTAGTGCAGTTAGAAAATTAGTTTAATTTGTTGATTTTTTTTTGGGGACAGTTGTACAATATGGGATTTTGAACTTGATTAAGGGTCTGAAGGAATGAAAAACAAAACTTGGAGATGGGTTTTGGGTTTAATATATATATTTGCTGTTGCAACCATTTGGATTGCTGCAAGTTTTGTAGTTCAGTCGGTTGTTGATGAGGGCGTCTCACCATTTCTCATCACGTATATATGCAATTCGTTGTTTGTGGTGTACATTCCATTAGTGGAAATCGGGCGTTATTTGGAGGATAAATGTGGCAGTTTATTGTTTTGGAGAAGTGGAGATGGTACCGTCTCGGAAGTAAATCGAGAATCGGAGGTGGTTAACCTTCTTGTGGAAAAGGATGTGGCTGTTCAGACTGATGGATTAGACGTTGTTATAAACGAAGCTGTTGATCATGATGACGTGGCATTGGGAAGTGATGTTGTGTTGGATCAACATGCTAATGGAGGATTGGACTCGAAAGGGCGTTGGACCCGTACAAGACTTGTGAAAGTCAGCCTTTTGATTTGCCCATTTTGGTTTCTTGCACAACTTTCATTTAATCTTTCTCTCAAGTATACCACTGTCACGGTGAGCATCTAATAGTTTTTGCATTCTTTTTCTATGATAATATGGACTAGAAATATATTTTACCTCTTAAAGAGTCGAATGCATAAAGTTAAGCAATATGGGCAAAAGGGAACAGTTCAAATGGGTCGACTGAGCTGAAAGTAACCTGATGCGTATGTAATTGCTAACAGACAAAGAAAGTATTATAGTTTTTTTAATAATATTGTGCTCATAATCACATTTAATACATTAAATATTTTATAAAAATTAAGATGGTAGGTGTAAAGAAATGTTTATAAGTTAGTCTAGCCTGACTCGCCCCTTATTGAACTGTGTTAAAACTACCCCTTCCAACCCTTACCCAACCTACCTGTTTTGCCTTCTAATATAGATCATTTAAGTCAAATATTCTTTCAAGAACTTGCGAAAAAACAACAAACTGTTTGCTAGAACTTTTCGTTTTTTCATATAAACACACATGGTGCTGTTTCTTGATATCTTATAACCATGTTTGGCATAACTAATTCTGTTGGGTATATATTCTTTAATAATGGGCTATTTGAACCCATTCACTTGTATAAATGGGTTGCTTTAGGTTATGTTTTATGACTTTTATCTCTAGCGGGTCAATTGAGTTTAAAAAAAAGGAATTAGGATAAACAGGTAAAAATTATCTGTAGTGTATTTGCGTATCAACAAACCCGCTTACTTTCCCACCTATAATTTTTTTTCTATTGGTTTCTATGCAGTCAAATACCATCTTAAGCAGTTCATCAAGCCTCTTCACCTTTTTGGTATCTCTTTTCTTCTTGGGAGAGAAGTTTACATGGATAAAGTTATCAAGTGTTCTTCTTTGCATGGGAGGTACTATAATCGTCAGTTTAGGTGACTCAAAAACCGTAACTGCAACGGCTCCAAACCCTGCTCTCGGAGATATTCTCGCTCTCGTTTCATCAGCCTTTTACGCAATTTACATCACCCTGATCCGTAAAAACTTACCAGACGAAGATAACGATGATGAAAATACCGGCAAAGTCAGTATGGCCCAGTTTCTCGGGTTTTTGGGGCTATTCAATCTCGTAATTTTCTCACCTATTGCCCTTATCCTTCATTTCACTAATATCGAGTCTTTTCATACAATTACATTGAAGCAGCTCAGTCTAATAGTGGGTAAAGGTTTATTGGATAATGTGCTTAGCGATTACTTATGGGCAAAAGCTGTTTTACTCACTACTACAACGGTAGCAACAGCAGGGCTCACAATTCAAGTGCCGTTGGCGGCTATTGTGGATACTGTGATAGGAAATGCACCGGGTTTTATGGATTATATGGAGCTGCTGCGGTTATGGTTGGTTTTGCGGGCATTAATGTTCCATCAGATACGTGTTCAAGCGCAAAAGAAGCTAGTGTTGAACTTGAAGAAAATCATACGATAGATAAATGATGATTAGTATTACTAATGCATGTTATCAAGTACAACCAAGAATATATACCTCATAGTTTATTAACCCATGATTCTGTTTTTCGACATGGCCCCTATACGACATTTTATGATACTGTGAAAAATCTTGGTCACCATGTATTATGAACACTAATACACTTTCAACTATACGTTTTATCAATACGTAACACCAGTGTATCATTTAACCATGTTTCGAGAAATTGTGATTTTTCTAGAGGAGATGGTAAATTGTGTGTGTGTGTGGGGGGGGGGGGGGGGGGGTTGTAATTTGTCAAAACAGGTAAATTTCGCATTTTTCCCCATGTAATACCACATCTAAAAAATATGATTCTTGCTATTTGGGGTGGTAACTGTGCGGGTCGGGTTGACTATGGAACGGGTCAATACAAATAAATTTGGGTATTCTTACACAGTTTTATTATTGCTTAGGAAGCTGCTTATGTATTCACAGTTTCTCAATATGGCAGATAATGACGTGATAATAGCTTAACGTTTATTAAAACACAAATACTATTCTAAATCTACTTATGTTATATAGTATTTGCAATCATATTCCATATCATTGTTTTATAAAAAAGATAATTAATAAAAATGATGACAAAATACATTATTAATCTTCATGGATATGTGACTTGTTTCATGAATAAGAATTTGATGCTCGAGACTAGGGTTGTAAGTTAAGCTCGAGGTTGTTTTTTTTTAATTTAATTGAGATCGAGCTTGAGCTTGGTTTGTCTTGAGTTCTATGTCTAAAGCTCGAGCTTGGCTTGAGACTGTTATTTTAAGCTCGAGCTCTTGTTTATTATTCACTAGTTTTTATATTTATATCTGTATAAAATATTAGGGTTGTGTCAATATTTATATATTTAAATAAACTAGTGGCGGCATACTTAGATATTCAGGTTTTTTTTGGGAACGCTCTCAACCTGTTTAATAGTTAAGTACTTGTTTTAGGCTGTCTCGTCCAAGTCGTTTATTGAAGGGGTCATGTTTGGTTTGTATTAAATTAAACGGCTCGACCTGTTCATCTTCTCTAGAGAATTCACCATCTACCTACATCTTGAATGTTGAAAATGAGCCATCTTACATATATAGGAAACTCAAACTTGCATTGCTGGCCTCCAATGATTCCTTTTGTCTTGCTTGGAGTGATTTATTTTGCAGTTTTGATAAATCACATAGAGACTTGGGTTTTCTAATTGAGACTCAAGTTCAATTCCTACTTGTGTCATATTGGGGTGGATATAACCCTGGGCTTATAGCTCAGTGGTTGGGCAATGGTGACAAACCCATCGAGGGGGGTTCGATCCTAAGCCACACCCCGGTTTTCATCCGGCTGTTACTTCAGGGAGGCAACTCGTGTGGAGGCAGTACGGTTTCTGGGGGAACACCGTAACCAAGTCTGACCAACCAGCGCGGGCCCGGTTAAGGCAACGTAGTCTGGTCAGATCTTGACTAGAGTCGCCGTTTAAACGGTGTAACATTGGATCACTAAAAAAGAACACCGTTCAAAAAAAAGTTTTGATTTTAATATTTATTTATGTAATTATCACGTTATTTCTGTTTAATTTAAAGCAAGATAAACTGTAGTTTAAGACGTGTTTTCTCACCAACCTTTTTGACCTAACAAAACGTTAGTCTCTCATTTTTTTTTTGCCAGTAGAATGGAACTATATTATTGAAAACCAAAGGCGAAAAAAAAACTCCTAGCAAGGATCTAAGAGTGGAAAAACATATTGTAATATGTGTTTTTAATTCATACACTGAGTTCCCACGACATGTTAAGATTTTTTGCTCTATTTTTCACCCAATGAAACGATAAAGTGTTTTAATGTCTTCGATCACATTGTGAATGTTAGTGACCTTCCCATTAATATATTTTTGTTGTGCTCAACCATAAAACCCATACTGTTGTCATGGAAATGGCTGTAACTATTTTCTTGTGAGCCATATTCGAAGCCAAGGATTCTCTTAATTTCATTACCACCTGGAGATTATGAATTTTGCACCATACTCGCAACCTGCAAAAATGTGGTCTGGTTCATTTTCCCGTGTATTACAATCAACATTCGTTGATCCTCTCTTTTTAAAGCCAGTCTCGTGGGTATTTTATCTAGCACTGTTGTCAGTGGTGGATCCAGGAACTTTTTTCAGTGGGTTCATTTTGGTAGGTTCTCACTAATTTTTACTAACTATTTCCTATTTTTTTCAAACCGAGTGGGTTCTGGGAACTCACAAAAGAGCCCTAGATCCGCCCCTGATTGTTCTCCACACCAGGTAGTTTACTTTTCTCGGTACCCACGTGTTCCATATAGAATCAATTGTAATTAACCTCGATTGATTGGTGCTGTTGTCGATGTTAGGTGCTGAGACCATTTGTTTTCTGCAGTTCTTGACTGCGAATCTGTCTTCTTCCCCTGCTAGCATTGCTCTCCACACCAGGCTGTGTATTGCTGTAACAACGCTTACCCAAAGCTGGCCCTTTTCTGTTTTCAAACTCCATCATCACCATTTAGTTGGTAGGACTGATGAATTTAATAAAGATATATATGAGTTGTCTTCGGGTTCAAATATTCAACCCTGAAATTTATGTTTGATCATTTGTAGGGATTTTTTATTGATCGTACTTGAAGGGTGAAAGAGGTGGTCACCTCTTGAGGAGAGGTAAACTTTCCACCCACCAAATCACATCTTCATGTCAATTCATCTCTATAAGTCCCCTCTTACACTAAAACATAAGGGGTGTTATCTCCCTCGGGAAAGGTAAACTATTTTTTTTAAATATAACAAAGAAAAAAAATTGTGATGGGTTGAAAAGAGTGGGCCCACCATTATCCAACTCTCTCTCTTCTTCCTCAATCGGTAAACACTCACCGATTTTCGATTCAATCATCGGGAGGGGACGGTCGGCGGCGGTGTTGCCGCGCGGTAAAAGAAGTCACCGCACCACCGTTCACCTTAATACGTCGCTCGATTTGTTCATCAAACAATAATATAGAGTTTCGAGCCAACAAAGACCAAGAATATTGAGAACAACAAGTCATTTGTTGTTGTTTCGAACCGGATTTTGTTCCAAGTTTGGTATCGCACTTCTAAAATTGTTAAGTGCGAGCCTTCAACCCCCTCATTACAAATCCAATGATACCATAGATGAGTTTTAGACAATTGATTCTGGCAGCGAACATGTAAAAGATGGTGAGTTGCCTATAATAAGCATATTACGTGTAGATTCTGGCTAGTCTGCTTGTTCGTTGATTTTCAATAATCGACATTTGAAAAAAAATATCTTGAAACATTGAAGCTTTTGATTTTGTCAAACCCATGAACTTGCTCGGTTTTTAAATGGGCCGATTAAATTCAAGTTTTCAGCATAGTCAAGTATATCGAGTTGTTCCCAGCTGGCTAATTTAATTTCGAGTCGGTTTTAGATTGTACGTTGCGCGTACAGGGGGACATGCAAGTTCTCATCAGCAAGACATTTCTTCAAGTTAGACACATGAAAGACAAGGTGGATCCTACTGAGTTCTTCTGGTAACTCGATCTTGTAAGCTACCATTCCAATTCTCTCAAAGATCTTGAAAGGACTAACATAGCGAGGTGCTAGTTTACCTTTCTTCCCGAATCTAACCTTACATTTCCATAGAGATACTTTCAGAAGTACTCGATCATCGACGTTGAATTCAAGTGGCTTGCTATGAGCTGCCAAGAGAATATTGCGGATCTGAAGTATTTATCAGTTATTTCTTGAATCAACTCAGGCCTTGTTATTTGAGCTTCACTGACCTGAAGTGTCATATCCATTGGAGGTGCGAGGTAACCCGGCAATAAAATCCATGGTTATGTTTTCCCACTTCCAAACTGGACTTTCGGGTTGTACAAGCAAACCCGAGGGTCGTTGATGTTTTGCTTTCACTTTGGAGCAGGTAAGGCATTTCGAGATATACACTGCAATGTCTTTTTTCATTCCCGACCCACCAATAAGTAGCTCGGAGACGCTGATACATCTTATCAGCACCAGGATGAATCGAATATCAAGATTTATAAGCTTCAGTCATTAAGAAAATACGAAGTCATGGTAGTCAGGTATAGTAATGGAGAATCCCATTAGATTTAGATTCTAACTTTGTTTCGACTCCAGGAACTAGTTTGTAGTGTATATCATTCTCCGTAACCGAGGTATGTTGGGCTTCACGAATACGATTCTGGATGTCGATCAAAATCTTAGAACTCATAAGACGAACTGAATTTGTGTATTCTTTATGACTAAGGGCATCAACCATGAAATTCGCTTTGCCAGGATGGTAGCGAATATTACAATCGTAGTCGTTTAATAGTTCAACCTATCTTCATTGACGCATGTTTAAGTCCTTCTGATTAAGGATATATTGAAGAATTTTATGGTCAGTGTAGATTTCACACTTAGTCCCATAAAGATAGTGCCTCAAAATCTTTAGGGTGAATACTACAACACCAAGCTCAAGATCATGAGTGGTGTAATTCTTTTCGTGAACCTATAGCTATCTCGAGGCATAAGCTATAACTTGGATCGTTGCATCAAGACACAACCAGTCCTTGAAACGATGCATCATAGTAGACAACAAAATCATCACAACCATCTAGTAGAGTAAGAATTGGTGCGCCTTGCAATTTCTGCTTCAAGGTTCGGAAAGGCTCTTCTTATTTAGGCCTCCAATCAAATGGTTTGCGTTTGTGAGTCAAGGTTGTGAGTGGTAAAGCAATTCTTGAAAAGTTGGAGATATAATTTCCGATAGTAACCAGCGAAACCAAGAAAAGATCGGATATTGGTAGGGGTATGTGGGGTATGCCAATTCTTGATGGTTTCAATCTTTGAAGGGTCAACATGAATACCCTTATCGGTTACAACGTGGCCAAGAGTGGACTTCATTCAACCAGAATTCACACTTAGAGAATTTAGCGTATAGCCTTTCAGTATGCAACAGATCCAGTATGAGTCGAAGATGTCGTTCAAGGCCGGTCTTAGTTTTGGAGTAAATCAAGATATCGTCGATGAAAACGATGACGAAACGATCCAAGTATGGTTTGCACACTCGGTTCATCAAGTCCATAAAGACTACTAGTGCGTTGGTCAGCCCAAAAGGCATGACCATGAACTCGTAATAACCATATCGAGTCCGAAATGCCGTCTTTGGGATATCTTCTTCTAGAACTCTCAGTTGGTGGTAACCCAAACGTAGATCAATCTTCGAGAAACAAGTAGCGCCTTATAGTTGATCCAATAAGTCATCAATTCATGGTAGAGGATAGGATTTTTGATGGTTAGCTTATTAAGTTCACGATAGTCGATGCACGATCGGAACAAACCATCTTCTTATTTACGAACAAGACTGGTGCACCCCATAGACATGAGCTAGGGCGAATAAAGCCTTTGTCAGTCAACCCTTACTGTTGACTTGCTAACTCTTGCATCTCGGATGGAGCCATTCAGTAAGGTACTTTTGCCACAGGAGTTGCACCTGGGACAAGATCAATTAGGAATTCGACTTCTCGCACAGGAGGAAGTCCATATATATATTATGGGAATACTTGAGGAAAGTCACGAACAATCGGAATGTTTTACAACTTCTTTTCCTTGCTTTTCTCTTCCATAATATGGGCTAAGAAAGCAACCTATTCCTTTCGTAGGTACTTTTGGGCTTGGATGCATGACATTATCTTAAGCCATTTTGAGGATGTTTCACCAAAGACTCGAAGAACTTGACCATCAGCAAGAGGAATTCTAATATATTTTTGAAACACACGATCTCAACATGATGTTGGGCAACCAATCCATGCCAATGATCGCATCCAAGCTTCCTAACTTCATCGGAATAAGATCGATGGGAAATCATGCTCATTCAGACTTCAAGTACAACCACAAATTACGGAATTTATAGTAATGGGCTTCCCGTCAACAACTTCAACAGTGAAGGAATCAGCCAGATTCTTTCGAGGGACACCAAGAATAGATTTGAACTCCAACGACACAAAACCTTTTATCCGCCCCTAAATCAAATAATACAAGTGCATAAAGACCGTTAATTAAGAATGTACCATTATCCACATTATTATCAGCACGCGCTTGGTTGGCGTTGATGTTGAAGACTCTACCTCGAGAAATCATCTAATTGACAGGATTGGCCTGAGGTTGAGCGTTAATGATGTTGACCAATATTGGGCAAGTGGTGTGAAAATGAGTAGGATCACCGTAGTTGAAACATGCCCTAGCAGGTGGCATCATAGGGGATTGGGTTGGTAGTAAGGTTGGATCATGTTTTGGGGGTAGGGTAGGGCCATGACTTGAGGTGGCTGATACATAGGTTGGGTCACTAGTTGGTTATTAAGGTGTGCTCGGTTCTGGTTAGGTGCTTGTCTCGGGGTGACACCACATGTCTGGTTCAAGTGACCTAAGCGTCCACAATTGGTACATTGCTGACAAGGTGTGTGGGGTTGGTTATAATAGCGATGAGGACAATATAAGCTTTTTGTTCGGGCGAGTGGTGGGTGCGATTTGGTTCAATGGCTGGCTGGTATAGGCGGTTAGTATTAACAACATAGTGCTTCCCATTTCTCTTACGCTTATTCTTAGAACCAAAATGAGAGGAGGACTCGGCTTTAGTTTCTTTCACCACTTTTGACTTTTCAACAGGAGCCTTGTCAACTGGACCCTTGTATCCCTTGCATTTGAGATCACCCGACCTAACGCAGTTTTCAGTAAGTTGTGTCACACCCCGACCCGCAGCGGATAAGGTGATCGGGGCATGATTGGGTTATCATCAAAGCTCATGACATTTATTAAACGTTTCATATTCATTAATACAATTTAAATGGAAATTTACAATGATTGCTACAACATGATCTAACTACAATCTAAACTTCTTTGTTCTCTTCTAAGGCATATCCTATGTTTTCCTTGCTTCAACCTGTTCACCTGTATCATGTGTAAAAAGGTTTTTGGATCAACATAATGTTGGCGAGTGAATCCTATGGAAAACATTTGAACAATTTATTTAAATTGATTATGAAATATGTGCACAACCAAACATGAATAAAATTAGATGTAACTTGATCAACAATCATAAGATGTTAAATGAAACACTCATGAATAATAATGGAAACAATTAAAGGCACGCGATGCTCAACTCGTCTCTCACGAGGAACTGAGGGGCCTGATGAATGAATTGCATAGTCATGATAATATGAATAACACAACTACAAACAATATAAACTCAATGAAAACACACATGAACAATAATGAATTTGAATTGAAGCACGCGATGTTCTACTCGTTTCCCACGAGGAACTGATGGGCTTAATGTATGAGTTTCATGTAATTTGACAAACGGAATATAAATAAATCACAACAATAAATCAATCTAAGTTTAAGTCATGATGTGGTATGGCACAAGTTTAAATAAATAAATTAATTAATTCATAACACATGACACACCCCAAAACGTGTAATTTAAAAGGGGGAATTGTAAGATTCACTCACAGTGGGTGCGTTCGGTTGATGACGTTGAATGCACGCGAAGTGGTTTTAACCACGAGTGAGGTTTAACCTAGATAAATCGCATTATGGGTTGGTAAGTAAACGGATTTTATTAAACTATTTTAGTAGGATTGTTGGGTGCATTTTTGTGAGTTTAAGGCTATTTTCTAATCTTAAAAATGTTATTTTTAAGTATTTATAATTGATTTTTAATTAAAATAATTAAATAAAAATAATAAAAATATTTTATTTTTTTTCTGCTACAGTGACATTAACCTGTTGACTTTGACTGGTCGCTGACCGGTTTTGAGGCATATTGTTGTGCGCTCGGTGAGGCTCGAACCCGAGACCTCCCGTACGCGTGCACGCAGCTCTACCAACTGAGCTACGTGTCTAACCCGTTATATATCCGATTTTAATTTCATATATACATTAATTAACATTAACAGAAAATCATTTTTATTTTAAAAACAATTTAAGCGGCTCGGCGGTGCGCTCCACAGGTCTCGAACCCGGGACCTGTGGGTTAATATAACACACAGTCCACCGCTGGACTGTGTGTTCAACATGTTATATAACTTGATTTTTATTTTACTTAAAGACAATTTAGTTATTTCCTTTTTCTGCCTTATTTAAAAAAATAGATAATTGTCCGAGTCGGTGCTGATGACCGGACTCGAACTCGAACTCGTGACCAGCGATATAAACAAACACACAGTCCACCGCTGGACTGTGTGTCTAACTTGGTTATTATTCCTGTTATTAATATACTTAACATATACTAAGGTGACTCCGGTTCAGTAAACAAAAAATGGATTTTATTAAGGCAGCGTGTGTGAGACGGGATTCGAACTTGAGACCTTTGCATGTTTAACGTTTTATGTGCACACAGTCCACCGCTGGACTGTGTGTCTAACCCGAGTAAAATCCTGATTTATAATATACTTATATGATATGGAAGTGCGTCGTCTTCTTCGTCAAAGTTGAACCAGAAATCGGGTCTGACTGGTTCGAGTTTTTATTCAAGTTTCAATAGTGTTTTAGGTTAATTACTGGTAAAATAGAAGTGAAAAGGAAAAGAAACTGAGCGGAGAATATACCGACTGAACTCTCTGTTTTCCGGCAGAAACTCCGGCGACTGAATTCAACTCCGGCGACGTGTTCCTTGTAGCAGCTAGTCTCCGAAAAGTTTGGAAAAGGTAAGGGTATCACCGGTATAAGCTTCAGAGGTTCAGAAAAGCTCGGCAATGGGGAAACCGGTTTTCCGGCGACGAACAGGTTTATTCCGGCGAGTGAAATTTCGCCGTGAAAAGATGTGATTTTTAGCGAAAAGGTTTGCAGACGATTGTGGTTGAATTTATAGGGAATAATCGAAATGTATTTGGTCTGATTTTTGACTGTGTTCGTTATTTAAATTTTTCCGGCGGTTTTGAAAAGTGTCGCGGACTTCAAACATCGGTTATAACCAATATGTGATTAAAGGTTTACGTTATAACGTAAATTGGTGTTAAAACTCGCGAATATTCCGGGATTCCGACGACTGAATCGTTGGGCGCCGGTTTTGAATTTGTAAAGTCACTATATCAATTAAATGATTCTATTATTCATCAAACATAACAAGCGGCGCAGTGGTTTGTGTTTGTGAGATAAAACACTGAATGACTCGGTACAGACCCGGGTTCGAAACCCGGCAGAAACATTTCCTTTTTATTTTGCGATTTTTGACAGTTTTTCAAAAACTAAATATATATTCCCGTATAATAATTGATTACGGATCGTTTAAAATTATTTTGGGCATTTAATTCGAAACGAAAATTTTGACTGACTGTTCGGTTGATAAACGGAGCGGGTTTGGTAAATCCGTTTTTGACGGATGTTACAAGTTGGCTAGCTAAATGCATTGCTGCCTCGAGGGTGTCTGGTTTACTGCCTTCCACTATGTCTTTGATAATTGCAGGCAGATCCCCGATATACTTCTCTACAGAACCATCTTCCATAATTCATAGAAACGCTTATTATATACCACGCTCTCACTATCCTGTTTCAAGACCCAGAATTCATCTTCCAAATTCTTAATTTCATGATGGGGAAAAAACTGTTCGGTCATTATCTCCTGTAGTTCTCCCATGTTAAAGCTACTCCCTAATAAACGATCGGTAGTATAGCGAACCTTGTGATTATTAGGATAGTCACAATTCAGAAAAGTACTCTCCATCTCTCAAAGCAGGAGAGCAGTAGCACCATCAGCTCCTTCATAGGTAGGCGGGTCGCAAGACTTAAAGTGTTCATAGGAACACTTATAAGAATTGCACCATCATAGTTCTCCTAATTGTCAGCCCCCCCCCCCCCCCCCCGATTGTTAAGGGCCTGCTTGACTTGAACCATGATATTTGGAATAACCGCGACCATTTCTTCCACGATATGGTCCGCCAAGCGACAACCGGACTTTCTAGCACACTTCCCGGTATGATGACGTTTATACATCTACAAGGATCAAACGCAAACAGTTCGTAAGTTTTGAGTAGAAATTTATTGACAATGTATTAAGTGACAATCCAAATACGAAACTTATGATTTGTAAAAATTCGAAACTTAGGATATACGAAATTCGAAACGTGGCACCTCATAAAACAAAATAACCAAAAAAATCTACTTAAAACCACATGAACAATGAAAATAGAAATAAACTTATGATAATAAAAATGAAGTATTGAAAATTGCTAGGTTTAGTACGTCATAGAGTTTAGTATGTTTACCATGCGTCACTTTCATAATCACGTGGGCCTTCACAATTACTGAGCTTTTGCATGGTCTACATATGTCCACCCATTGACATACACTTAACCCAAAAAGAAATCCTGAAAATGATATATGATCCAAGTTTGTGGTGATATGAAATGATGTTGGAGGGTATCCATGACTTAACACGAACACGTTGACTTATCAAAATATTGTTAGTTTAAGTGATGTTTAGTGTGAAATTCTTTGGCCTAATAGGTATTGATACTCTCATCGTTAGTCTCTAGGTAGGCAAACTGGTACTTATTGGATTTATAAAATGTCAGCCTAGATAGGACGTCCCGACTACCGGTACCTAACCCTTCCAGTTACTACATGTCTGTCACATAAACTCACTTTGACGAGATAGAAAACTCAAATGAAATTCGAAACTCAAAAATGAAATAAATAAAACCCAAGAATAATCGAAAGGAAAATAAATCAAATTAAAACTTTAGATAAGTAGGATGCGAACAAACTATTAAAGGATATAATATTTACATATTATATAGTGTGTGCAATGAGACAAACATAGAGGATAGAATAATATTAAATTTTAGATAAATAATACAACACATAACAACATGTAAGCACATAATAGTAAGCATATGATAATTAAAAGTGATCATGGGCATATGTGTACTTTAAATTTTTTATAAGCTAAGACAATTAAACAGACAAGCACATAAGGTGCCTAAGGCAACTACTAAACTATGGTCTAAGTCTAAGGGTCTAATAACCTAAACCTAATTCCCTATAGTCATTGGCTCTGATACCAATTTGTTACACCCCTACCCGCAATGGATTTGTATGTGTAATCCCCGCGAAAATTTTGAGCTTCCAAAAACTTTTCTATTTCTTTCGAAAGTATTTCGTTAACCGATACTTAAACATAATGAAATTAATGTAACGTACATTCCGAGACAAATATATAAGTTACACATACCCTAAATACTCTCCATATAGGAAAATTTTGCGCTTAACTGACAAGTTGGGGTTGAAAATGTTAAAAAGTTGATAATACAAGTCTAGGGGCCAAACTTTCAAAAATGAAAATTTTGCGCGTCAGAGTGCCTTACGGACCACAAGGCTTACCATACGGCCCTTAAGGGGTGCCCAGAAGCAGAATTTTTTCTTGATCACCAAGTATTGCCACCTATATTCATTTCTTGCCACCTAGCTCCGAAATTGCCACCCTTGCTCCTCCTTGTGACACCTTAGGTGCCACTAATCAGTTTGGCTAACACTTGTCATGATTTGAGAGCTTTATGATGAGTATAAATAGCCATCATGGTGTGCGTTCAAAGTCACACCTTCACATTTTACTCTAAATCTAATCGTGGGAGCTTTCCTGGAGTTTGGGAGCAACTTTCAATCCTTCTTAGGGGTCCCTAAGTTTAGTAAGTATTTCCCATTTTGCTCAATTTCAATTATTTAGCTAGTTTCCAACTGAAAGTCAAACAATTTAACTTTTCATTTGACTTTCAGTGCTGACCACCATGGTCAAGTCAAAGTGCAATCCGAACTTTCCTACGTGATCGTAATAATGTTGACATGATTCCCCTATGATCATACCTTCTGATAATCACGTTCAATAGGCGAAATGATGAGTCAAACATGTTATATTCAAAAGTCAAAACTATAAAATCTACATTTTTTGCTAATTGAACTTTAAACTATCAAACCCAAATATTTTGACATCTTATCTGTTTGTATGAACTAATATAACATATTTTGACAAGCTCAACTCATCATATTCAGTTTAGACCTCAATTCAATATCAAAAGCCAAGCATTTTGACCTTTGCTTTGACTTTTGATTCTGAGCCATTTGGTCAACCTTAGGATATGACCAAGCCCATTTATATGACCATAGGAATATAGGGAATAACCCTCTGAGGTTATACAAAATGTCAAAAATACACTTTTTGCGTAAAATAAGTTTTAAACCTACATGAGCAATAGTTTTGACATATAAACTGATCATACAACATTAGTAAACATATTTTGACATATCGGACTCGTCATAGGACTCATTCGACCATCCGGACCCATAATTACGCATAACACCCGCTAAAGTGGCGTAAACAATTTTAACAAGTCGTAACGGGTCAAAACACCATTAGACAATTTCCAATCAGAATGTAAGATTTAGTAAACCATATTATACAAGATCCTTCGCTCGTTTGGTTAATAAACCACATTATATCCATTCTTCCTCTAAGCCATGATACACACTAACTATATAACAATTCGACATAATTAGGAAACACTTGAGCTTTGCATACACGATTGGACAAGACATAGTTCCCCACTTTTCCATGTTCAAACTGTTTTGGGGTGATTCATATGTGCTAACCATTTTCTCAAATAATATGTATGGCATATGTGTTTACTAAGTGCTTTTGTGTATATAACTTATGTGACTAAACGAAGTACAAATGCCAAATCCTTGTAGGATCTTCCTATATAAATAGTTAGATCCTTAAGGGATACTTAAACTACTATTTTTAATCCTTAATTGGATTTCTAAGAGTACTTTTTATAACACGAACAAAAAAGGAACGAGTATTTATGTGTAGAGTTGTGTAGTGTTATAGTATAGAATCTAGAGTGATTTTAGATAACGAAACGAGTGTAATACTATAAGAGCATGGTGGATACGCCGTTGGTACTTCCTATATATAAGTGCTCTTATTGTATTACTCATTGTAGCGTTATGAAAATCACTTGAAGATTCTATGATTAGGTGAAACAAAGTACAAATGCCAAATCCTTGTAGGATCTCCCTATATAAATAGTTAGATTGTAACACCTCGTGTTTTTACGTCCAATAAAGTTCCGACCCGTGTCTCGGTAATCCTCGTGTGCCGTATGGTGAATTAGGAGGGACCGAAGTCATTGAAACGATAATAATATTCGTATTTTATTATATGAAATAAAGTTGGGGGACTTAAGTAAAATTTTGGAATTTTTCAAGTTCTGAAGACCCCTTGCGGACCGCAAGGCTCTAGCCATACGGTCCGCAAGGCCACCTGATTCTATGGGCGCCTGAGGTCCTTACAGACCGTAAGGCATAACCCACACGGTCCGTAAGGACCTGCCAGCGAAAAGAAAGGTGGCAGCAGCCTGTTCTGCAACATTTGTCGAGTTTTGGCACCATCTTTGCATGCTTTCCACGTCCTGGAACCTTTATGTACATCCTATAACACCTGGAAATCCTCTGGACTCCTCCATGACCATTTATGAGGTGAATTTTGTAAGTTGCAACCATCCTTCATGCAACTTAAACACCCAAGTTCATCCAAAGGAGCTCCTGGTCATTTTTGAAGCATTCCTTCTGTTCTTAGCAACCCTTGGACCATATGTAAGTGTTTCAATTCGTGCTAAGTTCATTTGTTATGGTTTAAAGCTTAGAACAAAGTCCCATCATAAAAATACCTTGACTTTGATCTAAATCCATGATAGTCCACCATTTTTCGTAACGAAAGTGGCTATGGAGTGTAATAATGTAGGTGTTAATCCCTAAAAAGGGCACTCCTGATTATCCACGAATTCTTGATCAATTGGCGAGTCAAACAAAAAGTCAACAAAAGTCAAACTGGCCAGATTTCATAAAAATGCATAACTGACTATGTAGATGTTATAAAATTGTTGATGCATAGACAACTTAAAAATAAGTATTAGAACTTATATAAACTGATTTGGCTCGTCAAATCTCGGTCTAACATCGGTTCGCAACTGAAAGTCTCAATATTTGACTTTTCATTTGACAGATTTAGCCACTTAAGCTACTGACTTTAGGTCATCTTAGGACCATGATTAAGTATAGTATAACCTCTTAAAGTTATGCTACATATTTCCTTAAGAAATATGAGTTTTTATGCAAGTTCCGCTAAATTACATAAACTTTTGCAAAAAGGTCCTTTTTGTACAAATCAAGGTTTAAAACATCCATGCATGTAAAAATAAGCTATAAACTGATTTGTAAATATAATTCAATTATTTTGATGTCAAGAATCTGACCAAGAATCAAGTTTTGATAAAAGACGTAAAATATGCTTCTAAAACGACAAAAATGCCCTTTTCGGCATTTTAGAAAGATGAAGCACGGTTTTATCATCAAAACGAAATATCTACTGTTGTAATAAGATATGTAGGATATATTGGGATATTTATTCAGATTATAGGCTGAATAAAAGGCCTAAGATTCGTTAAATGCCGATAAATGACCGAATTACCCTTTTTTCGTGTAAAATGACTTTAATCAAGCTTTTTATAACCAAATCTCTTACCTACTGATGTAACATGATAATAACATATTTTCGTTGTATAAACAGGTCATAACTTCAGTTTACCTTAAATATCGAATTTAACGACATATATCGACTTTTACGCCTTTTCGACGCATAGTATGGTTTAAAACCATAACTATTAGCCAAGACTTGTTACCTATTGATTTTAAAACTTATTTTCATCAAACTAACAAGTACAAGTCCCGAAGTCAGAATCCCAATTTAACCAAACGGGTTTAACTTTATCATTTCCTTATCAAAATCCAGAATGTTGTTGGTTTACCCATATTGGACAAGTTTATATACTTGTCGGGTCCAATAACATCATATTCCGGTCACCGCTTAATCTAGCGTATCGTACCGCATTGTTTTAGCGTAAGACTAACCGGTTCAAGTCTAAGACTTAACTAAGGACCCGTTAGCATTCTAATATTGGTTAATAATTACCATCATTCCCAGACTAAACGCCTTCCGGTAAATTGTTCCTGTACTTATCTTGGATCTGCGGCTGAGTTTTGGACTTCACGAAGACTAACCTCAGGTAAATACTCTTAACCTATTTTCCCTATATGAGCTTGGGATATGGTAAATTATTACCGCTTGGCCGGGTATGGAAGTTATGTTTTATCCACCTGTGATAATTAATTAAATTGCATAACTGGTTTTGATCTGTATTGTTTGAAACTAAAACATTGGGGGTGGGCTTGACCGTGTCTGGGATATCCTTGGCTCACTAAAGTGCTAGTGGCCACGACTTAAGCAAGGTGTAGGCATACACCGGTAATTGCTTATCTTTCTGTGTGAAAGTTCAGTAGTGATGTGTCACGTCAAGTCTCGGTTTCTGTACTGGGCCTCATATGTAAAGACAAACATGTAAATATGTATACAAGGTCTTTTGTACTGTCCCAAGTTATTTATGAAAATGTGCCTCGTGCACTTAAAATCTTTTTATAAAGGATTTTCAAAATGAGGCGGTTGATTGTATTTACCAGTGTAAACTAACGTATTTTCAAAGATTAAAGATACAGGTACAAGTACGCAATAGGTCGGAAGCTGCGGGCGTTGACATTAAGGAGTTGCAACCTTAGAGTTGAGCATGTAGAGTCTGTTTTCATTTTGTATGTTATCCGATCCGCCTGTGGATCTTCTTGCAAACCTTGTCTGTATATTTTTATGTTTCAAACTCTGGACACTTTATGGTTTGTAATAGTTTATATTTTACTCCAAGACTTCCGCTGTGTTGCTCTGTGTTGTAATTGGTTATGATGATATCAACTGTACGTCACGATATTCCCCATCGGGCCCACCGGAATACACGTGGAAATCGGGGTGTGACAGGTTGGTATCAGAGCCAACGTTTGAGGGAATTCAACACTAGTCTTTAGTGTTTGATCTCAAACGACACAGTAACACATTCCTTAGACCCTCGAGTCTAGGCTATGACCTAGGATTATTCAGTACCTTATTTTGATATTATTTCGCCTTGTTTTGTGTTTTGACTTATTTTTGAAGCAGAATAATGCCGCCTAAGTTTTCACGAGGAGCAAAAGGAAAGGGATTAATGAGGAGCGGATCCTCAAAGCAAGGGCCTTCCAACGCCCCCGTTTACAACCCTTATGAAGGATCTGACGACTCTTCGTCACAATGGGAACCTTACCCTCACTTTCCACATTTGTACTCACCACATTCTGACTCACACCATAGCCAACAACCCCAACATTCACACCATTCCCAACACTCCAACCGTTCTCAACACTCCCAATCATATCAAGGAGAACCTAACCCCCACTTCTACCTACGATCACTCTCTGAAACCCCTCCTGAAGACTCCCCCGAACCAATGGAGGAAGACTCTGACCCGGAGATGCCTCAAACAGGGTCGATGGGGCACCCGATTGAAATATCCAGTGGATCAAACTCATATGCTGGAACCCCACAACACTAGCCAGATGACTTTATGGAAAGATGGGGACAATATGTCTTCTATAACACCCCATCATACCACAGCACACCCTCCTACCATACTCCTCAACTGGAGCTACCTCCGCCTGAGGAGATACCAATGCAACAGGTGGAGCAACCTCAACCACCACCTGTACCCCAACCATCAAGAAGACGTGGGGCGCGCATGTCTATGCGCCTAGGACCAAGAGTAGGGTCACTCTCACCAAACCCTTACCCTACTATTCCTGAGGACACACAAATGGTGGACCCTCCCATACTTCACCATTCTTGGAACACCAACCACAACCAACCGTTGAGCCTTTACCCCAACCACCGCAATCCACTGTTGGGCCTTCGACCCAACTACCACCATTGCCTCAAGGTTTTGAAAACCCAATCCCTACCTATCCACATCCGTCTGGATACCATCACATTGACACCTCCAACTGGCCCAATTACATTCATGATGCACCTTCCAATGATCCATACTTGGAGGCAGCTGCGTTTAACGCTCTTTATCCTAACCCTTATCAGCTTCCACCTCACCAAGCTAGTGGATATCCTTATCATGGGTACCGTCCTTCTGGTGCACCTCTACCCTATGTATACCAACATCCGGGTACGCTGCAGCCACAACCTCCACCCCAACCTCAACCACAACCACAACAACCACTTGTACTAGAAGTTGTGAACGAAGCAATAAAAAGGATGGAAGAACTACAGCAGCAGACGGCCAAATCCGGAAGGAAGACCAGCAAGCTGTTAAAAGGGCTTATAAGAACAATTAAGGGAAAGAAGGATTAAAAATCTTCACCTCTATAATTATGTAATTTCATTTAAAGAAGTCCCTGTGAGGACATTTCATTTAATGTAGTCCCTGCGTGGACATTTTAATTATTTCAAGCATAGTCCCTGCAAGGACAATTTTCCTTTACTTAAAGTCCTATTCATGGACACTTTTGTATCGCACTTTTATTATTAATGGAATTTTGGAATTTTATTGTATGTATTCCTTTGCACCAGTTGTTCAAAGCGATCGCCTCGATTTTAATTTGAAATTTATGATCCGCTATATATTTCTAAAAGATCCTCTTGATGATTTACACCCGCCAAGTGATTAGGTCACATGAATTGGCAAAACGGTAGATTACATGGTCATCTACCATGATAGTTAAGGTTGAGATTTCCCTTCTATCCAGGGGTAGTGAACTATGTTCTAAGCCTCATAGTCTGCCTGATCTGGACTAGTTATTTAAATTATTTCAAGAGTATTATTCTAAAAGTTAATATATTCAAGGTATTAACCCTTGGTAAGTGTGACTTGAGGAACCACACGAGCCGTCAAGGTAATGGACTACGTCCAAACACGATCTATTTTGATCCTGATCAATCATCAGTGCGATGATCATTTTACCTAACACCCATTAGTAGTGTAATGTTTACGAGCTATATTTATGTCCATTAGTGACAAACGACAACTGTAGTCTACGGCTCCCTGTCTCGAAGTAGTAAAATTACGTTCGAACCTCGAAGCTTCGCTATCCTTTTGTGATCTAGCATATAATTCAAGTCGTAGCGACAAGCCTTTGGTGCTATTTTTATTTTATCCTTTGTGACAGGCCGTTTGTGCCATATTATTCACCCTCATAAACTTTACAAGTTGCAGGGTTTAAATTATACCATACCCCGCATTATAATACAAGTCATCAGGCGTATGACTAATTAAAACTTAATATTATTATAGTTTCATCGGACAAGATGGCGGATTCTAATGAAGTGAATAGTCAAAGAAAGGATGATAACGTGAATGAGAACATTGTTATAACAAAAGGAGATCTTCAAGCACTTATTGCCACAGAAGTTGAAAAGGCAATAAAGAATCACGTTGAAAAGCCATTAGAGTCGAGTGCTTCGCACTCTAAACATTCGTCAAAGCACACCTCCAAGCATACCACCAAACAATTCTCAAAGCCTCCCCCAGAAAAGAAGGAACACTAGGAGCACTCCTCGAATGTGAGGAGAGAGAGAGAGGAATACCAGAAAAAGACTAAGTTCTCGAAGGAAGGTTGCTCATATAAGTACTTTATGTCTTGCAAACCGCGAGACTTTACTGGAGAAAAAGGAGCAGTAGAAACACTAAGATTGTTGGATGAGATTGAGACAGTTATAGAGATTAGCGGATGCGCTGAAAAGGATGTCGTGAAGTATGTTGCTTAGTCATTCAAAGGTGATGCTCTAATATGGTGGAAGTCAATGATTCAATCATCTGGGAAAGTTCATTTGTATAATTTGAGTTGGGAGAAGTTTGTAGATTTGATAAAGGAAACCTACTGTCCACCTCACGAGGTGGAAAAGATTGAAACGGATTTTCTGGGGTTACAGATGAAAAAATTAGACTGTAGGAAGTATTTTTTTGACTACAACTCCAAGTCAAGATTGGTACCTTAACTGATTACCCCTGAATCTAGACGCATCGCGCGTTTTATCGGTGGTTTGGACCCAGAGATCAAGGGGAACGTAAGGGCTTCAAGGCTAGAAACTTTCAGAACTACAACAGAGTTGGCTTTGACACTTACCCTGTACTTGAAAAGGCAGCGGTCCATCAAGTCTGAAGCAGAAGGAAAAAGAAAGAGAGAGGATGACCGAAATTATCGATCGAACAAGAATCGAAGGTTTGGGTTAAGTCGAAATCAGCAGAGGTCGGATGATAGGCCTAAGTGTAGGATGTGTAATCGATGACACCGGGGTGTGTGTCGGGACGAATCCTAGTCCAAAGCGTGTGGAATCTGCAAGAAGTTTGGGCACAAGGCCCTAGATTGCAAGGATCTCAAGGACGCCACATGTTACAACTGTGGTGAGAAAGGGCACATAAAACCCAACTGCCCTAAGTATTAGAAAGACGGCACTGCTAGGGATGAGGGAACGAAGAAAGGAAAGGCTCGAGCTTTCCAGATGAAAGCTAAGGAGGCCGTGAACGACGACAATGTGATAACAGGTACGTTCCTTATTAATGATATTTATGCTAGAGTTCTCTTTGATTCAGGGGCCGATAAATCTTTTGTAAATCATAAGTTTAGTGCCTTATTAAACTTGCCTATAAGAACTCTAGATGTAACCTATGACTATAACTCACTGATGGAACGATTGAAACCGCTTCTATGATTTTAGATGAATGCTCCATATCCGTCAAGGATCATTCCATTCATGTTTCACTTCTGCCAATGAAATTGGCGGGATTCGATGTAGTTCTTGGTATGGATTGGTTGTCTAGTAACCAAGCCCATATAGCATGTAACAAGAAACTCATCAACATCAAATCCCCAACTGGAGATACACTCGCTATACAAGGAGACCGATATTATGGATTGTCGGAAAAAGAATCGTTACTCAAAGCATCGAAGTGCTTGAAGAAAGGTTGTGTCATTTATATGGCACAAGTGACCATTGATGAGCCCAAGCCAAAGATAGAAGAGCCTACCGTTTCAGTGTTTTCCCCGAGACTTGTGTGGTCTGCCTCCAGACTGACAAGTGGAATCTAGAATCGATATTATACCAGGACCCGTCTCTGTTGCAAGAGCTCCATACCGATTGGACACCTACAAAAATGAAGGAATTAAGAACCTAACTGGATGAACTATTGGAAAAAGGTTTTATACAACCTAGCTCTTCACCTTGGGGAGCTCCAGGAAGAAAGATGGATCAATGCGAATGTGCATAGACTACCGTGAGCTGAATAAGTTAACCATCAAGAACCGCTACCCATTGCCCAGGATCGACGATTTATTTGATCAACTTCAGGGAGCGAGTTACTTCTAAAAAATTGATCCGAGGTCTGGAAATCATCAACTCAAGGTTCGTACAGAAGATGTTCGAAAACAGCATTTAGGACCAGGTATGGTCATTTGAGTTTTTAGTGATGCCTTTTGGGCTCACGAATGCACCTGCGGCATTTATGGATTTGATGAATAGGGTTTGCAAACCGTACTTGGATAAGTTTGTCATTGTCTTCATAGACGACATTCTTATCTATTCTTGCAGTCAGGCTGACCACGAGAAGCATTTGAGGTGTATTCTAGAATTGCTGAGACAAGAGAAACTCTACGTAAAGTTTTCAAAGTGCGAGTTTTGGTTGCATGAAGTTCAGTTCTTAGGACATGTTGTCAGTGAACGTGGAATTCAAGTAGACCCGCTAAGGTCGAGGCCGTTATGAACTGGAAAGCTCCTAAGACCCCATCAGAGATACGTAGCTTCTTGGGATTGGCTGGTTACTACGAAGATTTATCAAAAATTTCTCAAGAATTGCTACGCCCCTGACTACTTTGACCCGCAAGGATTTAAGTTCAATTGGGGTCCGAAACAGCAGGAAGCTTTTGAAGTTTTGAAGCAGAAGCTAAGTAATGCTCCTGTGCTAACCTTACCAGAAGGAATTGAAGACTTTGTGGTCTATTGTGATGCATCGCACACCAACATGGGATGTGTGCTCATGCAAAGAGGAAAGGTAATTGCTTATGCTTCAAGACAGCTGAAGGTTCATGAAAGGAACTACACCACGCACGACCTGGAATTAGGTGCTGGGTGTTTGCGCTCAAGTTATGGAGACATTATGTGTATGGGACAAAGTGTATTATATACACTGATCATAAAAGTCTCCAACATCTATTCAACCAGAAAGATTTAAACATGCGACAACGACAATGGATGAAAACGCTTAACGATTATGATTGTGGATCCGTTATCACCCAGGCAAGGCAAATGTGGTTGCCGATGCCTTAAGTCGCAAGGAAAGGGTTAAACCAATTCGGGTTAACGCCAAAGAATGGAAGTAAGGAACAACTTAAACAGAAGATTTTAGATGCGCAGAAACAAGCTTTGTTAGAGGCAAAATCTTCCTAGTGAAGAATTGGGGAAATTGTGGAACAATTGACACCGGGAAAGGACGAAATCCTTAGATTCGGTGGACGAGTTTGGATTCCAGTCTTTGGAGGACTTAGGGACTTGATCCTCCAAGAAGCGCACAGTTATAAATACTTCGTTCACCCAGGTAGTGATATGATGTACAAGGATTTGAGGCCCAACTATTGGTGGGCAGGGCTGAAGAAATCCATAGCTACTTACGTAGCTAAATGCTTAACGTGTTCGCAAGTTAAGGCCGAACATCAGAAACCGTCAGGACTACTGCAGCCGCCAGAGATCCCCATGTGGAAATGGGAATGCGTAACTATGGATTTCCTTCCCAAGTTACCAAAGACAAATCGCGGAAATGACACGATATGGGTTATTGTGGATAGGTACCAAGTCGGCTCATTTTTTACCCATTAAAGAATCCTATAGTTCCGATACATTGGCAAAACTTAGGTGGACGAAATCGTATCTTTACACGGCGTACCGGATCCATTGTGTCTGATAAAGACACAAGGTATACATAACATTTTTGGAAAAGCTTCCAACTAGCCTTGGGCACGCGACGAAACTTTAATACGACATATCACCCACAAATGGATGGACAAAGTGAATGTACTATACAAACTTTGGAAGACATGTTGCGCGCATGTGTAATCGACCTAGGAGGAAGTTGGGACAAACACTTGCCTCTAGTCGAATTCTCCTATAATAGCAGTTATCACGCAAGCATTCAGGCCGCTCCATTCGAGGCCCTATACGGGAGAAATGTAGAACGCCCGTTTGCTGGGCTGAAGTTGGGGAAGCCCAACTAACAGGACCAGAAATTGTCCTGTAGACGACAAACAAAATTTTGCAAATTCGTGATCGTCTCAAGACTGCCAGGGATCGGCAGAAAAGCTATGCGGATAAGAGGCGTAAACTTCTTCAGTTCCAGGTAGGGGACAAGGTTTTATTGAAGGTGTCGCCTTGGAAAGGCGTTATGCACATTGGAAAGAAGGGCAAGTTAAGCCCAGATACATCAGTCCGTTCGAGATTATCGAATGTATTGGATCTATGGCATATAAGTTGAATTTGCCAAAAAAACTCAGTGGAATCCATGATGTATTCCACATCTCCAATTTGAAGAAGTGTCTGGCGGATGAATCATTGTCCATGCCACACGAAGACGTGCAAATTGATAAAAACCCGCGTTTCATTGAGGAAACCCGTGGTGATTGAAGATCGACAAGTTAAGAAGCTTCGTAAGAAGCATGTGCCGATCGTTAAAGTCAAGTGGGACGCTCGTCGAGGTCCTGAATACACATGGGAAGTGGAGTCCGTTATGCGACAGAAATACCCATACTTGTTTGATTAAAATCTCGAGGTCGAGATTATTTTAAGGGGGTGAGGATGTAACACCTCATGTTTTTACGTCCAATAAAGTTCCGAGTGCCGTAATCCTCGTGTGCCGTATGGTGAATTAGGAGGGACCGAAGTCGTTGAAACAATAATAATATTCGTATTTCATTATATGAAATAAAGTTGGGGACTTAAGTAAAATTTTGGAAATTTTCAAGTTCTGAAGAACCCTTGCGGACCGCAAGGCTCTAGCCATACAGTCCGCAAGGCCACTTGATTCTGTGGGCGCCTAAGGCCTACGGACCGTAAGGCATAACCCATACGGTCCGTAAGGACCTGCCAGCGAACAGAAAGGTGGCAGCAGCTTGTTCTGCCACATTTGTCGAGTTTTGGTACCATCTTTGCATGCTTACCACGTCCTAGAACCCTTATGTACGTCCTATAACACCTAGCAATCCTCTGGACTCCTCCATGACAATTTATGAGGTGAATTTTGTAAGTTGAAACCATCCTTCATGCAACTTAAACACACAAGTTCATCCAGAGGAGCTCCTGGTCATTTTTGAAGCATTCTTCTGTTCTTAACAACCCTTGGACCATATGTAAGTGTTTCAATTCGTGCTAAGTTCATTTGTTATAGTTTAAAGCTTAGAACAAAGTCCCGTCGTAAAAATACCTTGACTTTGATCTAAATCCATGATAGTCCAGTCATTTATCGTAACGAAAGTGGCTACGTGAGTGTAATAATGTAGGTGTTAATCCCTAAAAGGGCACCTCCTGATTACACGAATTCTTGATCAATTGACGAGTCAAACAAAAGTCAACAAAAGTCAAACTGGCCAGATTTCATAAAAATGCATAACTGACTATGTAGATGTTATAAAATTTGTTTTGATGCATATGCAACTTAAAAATAAGTATTAAAACTTATATAAACTGATTTGGCTCGTCAAATCTCGGTCTAACATCGTTTCGCAACCGAAAGTCGCAATATTTGACTTTTCCTTTGACTTTCGATTCTGACCCCGATTTAGCCACTTAAGCTACTGACTTTAGGTCATCTTAGGACCATGATTAAGTGTAGTATAACCTCTTAAAGTTATGCTACATGGTTCCTTAAGAAATCTGAGTTTTTATGCAAGTTCCGCTAAATTACATAAACTTTTGCAAAAAGGTCCTTTTTGTACAAATCAAGGTTTAAAACATCCATGCATGTAAAAATAAGCTATAAACTGATTTGTAAATATAATTCGATTATTTTGATGTCAAGAATCTGACCAGGAATCAAGTTTTGATAAAAGACGTAAAATGTGCTTCTAAAACGACTAATATGCCCTTTTCGGCATTTTAGAAAGATTAAGCACGGTTTTATCATCAAAACGAAATATCTACTGATGTTATAAGATATGTAGGACATATTGGGATATTTATTCAGATTATAAACTGAATAAAAGGCTAAGATTCGTTAAATGCCGATAAACGACCGAATTACCCTTTTTCGCGTAAAATAACTTTAATCAAACTTTTTATAACCAAATCTCTTACCTACTGATGTAACATGATAAATAACATATTTTGGTTATATAAACAGGTCATAACTTCAGTTTACCTTAAATATCGAATTTAACGGCATTTATCGACTTTTACGCGTTTTCGGCGCATAGTATAAATAACTATGAGCCAAGACTTGTTACCTATTGATTTATAAACTTATTTTCATCAAAATAACAATAAGTACAAGTCCTGAACTCAGAATCTCAATTTTACTTCAAAGCTATGTATGAAATTACTAAAACGCCCTTACGGGACATAGTTTATTTCAAAACCGTCAAACACACATATATTTGATATCCTACTGAAATAACATCATAAAATAAGTATTTTTACAGAATATTGATGACCTGTCTTTTTGGGCAGAGGCTGTAAACACTCTTGCTATGTTCAGAACAAAGTTTTGATTAACCCCGGGCATCAAAAAGACGACCTATGAATTGATTTATAAAATCAAACCTCTGATCTCATACTTCAAAATCTTTGGCATGTCCATGCTTCATTTTGAACTTAAAAGATTCTATCTCTAAGATATAATTTACATTTGAAGATGTGTCTGTCAAGACTAATCATGCAGGTACACCACAATCATCAACACACGAGCAAGGATATGACTGCATACTTTCAAATTTCAATATCAGTCCTTCAAGTAGAGGAGCAGATGTTAGTAACAATGGTGAAAGCTCTGTTGGTTCAACAGTGGTTAATACTCAATCCTCTGTCTGCTCTCAAAATCAAAACACTTTTGATAAAAATCCATCCAATGTGGATAAAAATCAACAAACATTCACAACCATACCACCCATACCTCCACCTCCATTCCAATCAGAGGCTGGACCTTCAAATTCACCAGCGGATGATAGCTCAAATGATACACATATGCAGTCTTCACCTCAAAATGCAATTTTCCCATATCAAGGTGATTTGATTTTCCTTAAAAGCCATCCATTGGATCAAGTTATTGGAAACATAAATGAGGGAGTGCTCATAAGAAGCCAATCCCAAAACGTTTGCCTGTTTGCTGGTTTTCTATCACTCACACAACCTCTCAAGTACCAAGAGGCACTGGAATACAATAGTTGGGTAGAAGCTATGCAAGAGGAGCTCCTTCAGTTTAAAAGACAACAAGTTTGGGAACTTGTACCACTACCTAAGGATGCCAGTCCAATTGGCACAAAGTGGGTCTTCAAGAACAAAACAGATGAAAGGGGTATTGTTGTCAAGAACAAAGCAAGGCTCTGGTTCAAGGCTACAGACAGGAAGAAGGTATTGACTATGATGAAACCTTTGCTCCTGTAGTAAGGTTAGAAGCCATCAGACTGTTCTTAGCTTTTGCTGCTAACGCAACATCAAAGTGTGTCAAATGGACATCAAAAGTGCATACCTGTATGGAAAGATCAAGGAAGAAGTGTATGTGTGTCAACCTCCTGGATTTGAAGATGCATTTCATACTGATCATGTTTACATGTTAAACAAAGCACTGTATGGTCTTAAACAAGCACTAAGAGCCTGGTAAGAAACTCTATCCAATTTTCTCTTATCCATAGATTTTTCAGGAGGTAAAATTGATAGAACCTTGTTTTTTAAATGGAAAGGAAAAGATTTGATGCTTGTCAAAATTTATGTGGATGACATCATTTTTGGATCCACATGCACTGCCATGTGTGAAGAGTTCAGAAAACTTATGGCAGCAGAGTTTGAAATGAGTGCAATGGGTGAGTTACAATGTTTTCTTGGTCTACAAGTTAAACAAATGCACAATGGCACCTTCATTCATCAAAATAAGTATGTGAAAGAACTGCTTAACAAATTTGATATGAATGATTGTAAACCTTGTAGCACACCCATGGCAACCTCAAAGCTGGTTACTGTCATTGATAAAGATGACTTGGTTGATCAAACTCTTTATAGAAGTATGATTGGGTCTTTATTGTACCTACTACTTCTAGGCCAGATATCATGTTTGCAACATGTGTTTGTGCCAATCCCAGTCAGCACCTAGAAAGTCTGATCTTATTGCTGTCAAAAGGATATTCAAGTACATAAAAGGTGCCCCCACACTTGGTATCGATATCCTGCTAATGGAAATCTTGAGCTTTCAGGTTACTCAGACAGTGATTTTGCTGGTTGTAAAATAACAAGGAACTCCACATCAGGAGGAGTCCAATTCCTAGGAGATTGCCTAGTGTCTTGGCAAAGCAAAAAGCAAATTGCAGTTTCCACATCCACTGCTGAAGCTGAATACTTGCTGCTGCAAGTTGCACTGCTCAAATTTTGTGGCTTCAAAACCAACTTTTGGATTTTGGTGTAACTGCTTTAAAGACTCCACTCAAGATTGATAGTCAAGCAGCTGAAAACATCATTAAAAATCCTGTGTCTCATTCTACCACAAAACACATGACATCAAACATCACTTTGTGAGGGATTGCTATGAAAAAGGTTTGATTTCTTTACAACATGTCCATACTAAGGATCAGTTGGCAGATACTCTAACAAAAGCTTTGGATACATCTACCTTCGAAAGCTTGATCTCTAGAATTGGAATGCTAAACATGGATTAAAAACAGTTTTCTGGTGAATCCATATGTAAATAGCATAAAAATGTTTTCAGAAAATCAAAATTCCATCCTTAAAAATTGTTTAACATTGAATTTTTCAATAAATCCTCAAAGTCTGTTCAAACCACTGATAACAATAAAACACTGGTCGTTTAGAAAAGTCTATCCACTGCCAAAAGTGTATCCTCTGATAGTGTCAAATACTGTTCACAATCCACTGTCCATACTTTCAAACAGTGTTTTCCAAACAACCGTCTTCCATTTTCAAACAGAGGATACACGTGGTCAGACGTTATTCATCAGTGATTTGCATCAGATGTCACGTCATCATCACTTTTTTCAAAACCCCTATAAAACCCTGTTCTATTCATAACAGAGATTCCACTTTATCGTGTCGAATTCAAAATTCTCAAAATGATTTTCTCTCAATCATGGCTCCCAAAACCAAATCAAAAGCAAAATCCAAACCTGAACGACCACCGTTCACCCTCATTATCAAAACTCCTCACAACTACACAACAATCTTTGAAGAAACCGATTCTAACACCAGATATCATCCAATGATAAAAATCTTGAAAGAACCAAAATTTAAGCACATGTTGACTGTCAAAGCCCCAATTTATCAAGAAGCACAAGGGCAATTTTGGACAAACACAGAGGTTCATTCTCAAAAAGATGTTCCTTATGTCATATTATCCAGAGTGGGCAAAACATAGATGAAGATTACCCCTCACTCAATCTCACAAGTGTTCGAATTGAATGACATGGCACATCCTGTGTCGTTTCCTATCAACGAGATGCAAGTTAGATTTTTAGAAAGAGGTTATATTGGCAACTTAAAGGTATGACAATTTTCAAACCAAATTTTCCTGCTGAGATGAGATTTTTCTTTCACACTCTCTTAACTTGTTCCTCAGCCAAGACCACAGCTTTTAACGAAATCCCATTGAACATCCAGTATCTGGGCTCTGCTATTTTAATTGGATTAGATTTTAACTTTTCCCAAAATATTGTTCAATGATTTTGTGGAAAATTTTAATAACATTGCAAAAGAAAAAGCTTTTCTGATACATCCAAGATTTTTGAGTGTTTATCTTCATAATCAGTTACCTGATGATTATGTTAAACAAGGCGCTGTTACAAAACCAAGCAGCCGAAATCATGAAACTTTTACAAGAATAACAAATCAGGAAAAAGCTTCAAAAACACAAGTAGAGGAGGAAGAGCAAGCTTTACAAGAACAAAATGTTCAATCTCAACCTCCTGCTGCTGAGCCCATTGCTCCTGGTGATCAGGGCACTACAACCACTACCCTGAAACCCACACCAGCCATCTCCAAAAAGAAACCCAAGGAAATTATCAAAAAATCCACCAAACCCAAAAAGGGTCCTCTAGAAGATGTGATCCCAGAGTGTCACACCCCGACCCGCAGCGGAATAAGAGTCGGGGCATAATTGGGTTATCACCAAAGCTCATGATATTTACTAATATGTTTCATATTTATTAAATTCAAAATTACATCCTCAATATTCCAAACATGGTCATACAATTACAAAGAAAGATAATCAACTAAACAATCCAAAGTCTAAACCAGTTTATTCTTCTAAGCCATCCTATGTGTTTCTTGCTGCAGCTGGATTACCTGTATCATGTGTAAAAATGGGGGTTTTCGGGTCAACATAAGTTGGCGAGTGAACCTTGTTAGAAAAACATTTATTATTGATTTCTTGTTATATTTATTATGGAAAATTGTGCAATAATCATATGTGAGCAAACGTAAGTAATCATACAATAACAATAACAACAACAAACAATAACATCCAATAACAAACCAACTTGCATGAATGTATAACATGAATGAAACTGTATATGTTGGCAACGTCACGTTCAAGCTCATAGGTAATGGGGAACGGACGGCCTATGATAAATGTCTGTGCAATCAAGGCTCAATCAAACGGAGCCGATCGTATGTTGGCAACGCCTAGTTCACGCTCATAATGTAATGGGGAACAGCTCAACGCTCATATGTAATGGGGAGTGGCGGCCTATGATAATGTATGTACTGAAAATGATAAATTTAATCTAAACAATAACCACACAAACAGTTGTTACATGTTGAATACACATTTGTTCATGGATATGATAGATGCACAATAGTTTAAATGTAATAAATAATAAGACACATGATACACCCAAAAAACGTGATTAAAACGGGGAATTTGTAGAGATTCACTCACATTGGGTGCGTTCGGTTGAGGATGATGAATGCGCACGAGTTTAGAGGATTGATCGACGAGAATTAACTAACCTAAATAATAACGAAAAGGTATGGTAAATGAGTGGATTTTATTAATAATTTTAATAAGATTTTTAGATATATTTTTGTGAGTTTAAGGCTATTTTCTAACTTTAAAAAAATCATTTTTAAGTATTTTTAATTGATTTTTAAATTAAATAAATAAATAAAAATATAAAAAAAATGTTGACTTTTGAGTTGACCATTGACCGTTGACCATGATTGTTGACTGTTTGACCGGTTCGCTGGTGTGCATGTATGCGCCGGGTAAGGCTCGAACCCGAGACCTCCCGTACGCGTGCACGCAGCTCTACCAACTGAGCTACGTGTCTAACCCGAAATATTTCTATTTTTAATTATATTTATATACTGTTTTAATTTATTCAAAATTCATTTATTTTTAAAAAAGGATTTTAATCATCGAACCGGCGTGCGTAACAGGTCTCGAACCCGGGACCTGTGGTTTAGTGTTGCACACAGTCCACCGCTGGACTGTGTGTCTAACTTGGTTAATATACTGATTTTTATTATAATTAACAACTTCAGTGAGCTAACCCGGTTCGGTTCTTAAAAAAAACATTTTTATTTCCGAGAATAGGGTCGTGATAGGAATCGAACTCGAGACGTAAGTTTATTGTTTGCACACAGTCCACCGCTGGAGTATGTGTCTAACCCGTTTATTATACTAATTTTAATTAATCTTATAATCATAATCGATTTCGTCTTCTTCGCTCACGAACACAGACAACGATTAATCAACTGAACTTGCTTTATTCGATTAACAGGCGTATGAATGATTAAAATGTAACGGATAGGAAAATGATTTGGGAATGAACATACCGGAATGACGACTTTTCACAGAACTCCGACAATGTTGTCGGCTCTGTTTTTATGAACTTCGTCTGAGCGGACCAATTAACAGTTTTGATTGATTAGATATGAAATTGAGTTACTAATCAATGATTAACAGGAGGTTTAGATGATCTTACCGATTAACAGCGTGATTTCGGAAATTCCAGCGATTTTCCGGCGAGTACAGAATATCCGGCAACGTCGACTGGGATTGATTCTGGGTGATGGATTAATGTTAGTAATGTTCTAACAATGGATTGAAACAGAAGAGTCGAGGTATTTTACCGTTTTGATGAAAGACACGGTTTTCCGGCGAAAGTCCGGCGAGTTCAAAAAGTAATCTGATGACCAGAAAATAGAGTAAACGTGAAATTAGAAGTTCTGGGAATGTAATTGAGTCGCGAGAAGAGGATTTTGTTGAAGTAATGCAAGAAGTGAATGTTTTCGGTTATAAAAACCGAACATCACATGAATTCAAGTTCATTAACGACTGAATTGATTTAAAATGTCGGTTTATCGGTTATGATCAAGAATCCGCGAGCACTCAAACGTCTTGGACGGTTGGAAGCCGATATCGGTTTCAGTTTGGCGCAACAGGTTGATTCACGGTTGTACATATGTTTTAATTGTTTCCTAGAACTCACAAAAACATCAAGTGGCGGAGTGGTTATATGTGTGTGAGTTAAGTCTTGGAGGATTTTACCCGGCTGACCCGGGTTCGAAACCCGGCAGCCGGTTTCTTTTTTTATTTATTTTATTTTCACTTTTTGTCAAATATAGTTTATAAATTCTAAATTGTTTATTAATTATGTATCGTTTAAAATTAAAATAAGCCATAAATACGCAACGAAATTTTTATATCTTGATATTCGATTACAAACGAAGCGGGTTTGGAAAACCCGTTTTTCGACGGATGTTACACAGAGGTTAACCCTGTGATCACAAAATCACAAGTAAACACTGCTGCTACTTCTTCACAGCAGATGTTAGAATCTCAACCCTGCTTTGAAACTCCTCCTTCTTCCTCACAAAAGGAAAAGGTTGTAAACATAGGGACACCAAATTATGAAGCTCTAGGATCACTTGGTTCTATCTTCCACAGCCCATCTCCCGGGGCAATGTCTCTTTCTGCACCACACCCTTCACCAACAATAACACTACCACCTGCTATGTTGCCTTTGCTGAATGCAATTGAATTAGAACAGACATTAACCAGTTTCTCTCACAAACCTTACTGAGAATATACTTGACAGGACCGTCCTCCTCAGCTCGGGAACCTAATTTTTTATCTATTGTCCATACAAGCGGAAATTATATGACAAGTTTAACCAAATACACAAGAATTACAGTTTAATCGTCACTTTATTAAGTCCAAAGATATTACAACTCGAAATCCAAACTGACAGAGCTTCGCCGTAGAAGTCGCAAAGTTTTAACAATGAAAGAACCAAGACTCACTATATATAGACACACAAGTTCGCTCGATCTGTGTCAGTGGATAGATCAAGTTTGGGCGAACTTGATCTTCCACACACAAGTTCAGCCGAACTTGTGTTTACAACTTATAAATACATCAAGTTCTAACAAATTCAAACCCAGACTCGATCCAAGACCTAGACAATAGACATTATGCATCAACAAACTCCCCCTTGGATATTGTCGCAGCGTCTTGATCAGTCTTCATCTCTAACACCTTCCGAAGAAGTTCTTGTATGGTTTCTTTCTACGTTCTTGCTTTGGATAGGCGTTTGATCTGTAGGAGGTGCCCACTTCATAAATTGAAATCTTCAGATTCTAGACTCCATTCCTTTCTCGTGAATCTTCTCTAAACGCTTCTCCTCCTTTAAGAACTCTTCTCGTTCAAGCTCTCTCTACCTGGATTCCCACATGTGCCCTGAATTTATATCGTGTGCATAGCAAACATTAACCACACCTTGGTATTGCTTCGCTTGGACTTCTTCACGTTTATCAAAGCATATTTTGTTGAAGAACAAACACTTGATATATTCCTTTGAGCAATTAACTAGCCACATCGGGTCTAGTATCCTGATCGTCCTCCACAACCCCCATATCCTCCTTCGTTCTATCGGCTCTGGATCCTTTTCTTTTGTTATATCCCAATTCTCATCAGCCCGTAACACAATCACGGCTTCACATATTTCTGGATCCGTTTGCCACCACAGAAAGTAAGGATGAAAATCCTGTTCAATTGGCTTCAGTGGCATATTCTTCATCGCTCGAGGACGCTTCATCACTAGCGTTATATCCTTCTCTCCTGTTTTCTTGTTTATCTTTATTTTGCGCTTATGAATAAATGGTTTCCACAATTCAAAACCCCTCGAAGCTTCAAACTTAATCACCCTCCATAATCTCTGTTCATTGAACTTCATCTGAAAACTGATGTTACGTGTTTGAACCAGCTCCTCAACATCCCAAAATGGCAATGTCTTGAAGTCTTTCAGATGTCGGAAGTATGGTACCCCATACTCTCTTTTAATAGCATATACATGAAGATCTCGAATCCAACCCCAACTCAGAATATCCCCCCAGAGAAACATCTTTATCACGAGTGAAGAATGCTAGAGGCCTTTTGAATTTTCTCTCCTTGGGCATCTCTTTGAACCACGGTCGCTTTGCATCGACAATTTGTTCTTTAGTATAATGCTTTGGAATATTGCCCGTCTTCACAACCTCATCAATCTTTTGCTTCAACAGATCAACATCTATCTGACTCATCAATTCCTCAATCGTCAGGAACTTGTCAGTATTCAGATTCGAATACTTTTCTGCTTCAAGATCATCGTCAGAATCTTCATATATAACCCGATCATAATCATCTGCTTCAGCAACCATTTTGTACACATATTCTTCGGTTCGAATGTCTTTATGTTCAATAACTCTTCTTCAAAATCAAACTCGAATGAATCTGTATCAACTTCAAACATTCGTCCAACTCTTCTTTAGAATAAGTATGAGCAATCTCCCCTTCCTCTAAATTCGGATCCAACGATATCATCAAAGGCTTCTCGTGTACTGTAGTAACAGGCATAGCTATAATGACATCAGAAATATCAACATCTTGTGGCCCTGTCTGCTCAGTAGACTCCCCCTTACTCGGTGCATCCTCCATATTAGCATTATCATCCATTAGGGATTCAAAATCGAAATCAGAATGAACTTTCCGGAATCAACTTTCAAACCAACGCCCCCTGATCCTTATTGTCATAACCATCATTATCTGAATCATCTTTAGTGTCGTCACCGGCAGGGTCGTCGTCATTTACATCTTTATATTTCTCTTCATCTTCATTCTTTTCTGATTCAACATTCTATTCAAGAATTGCTTCAGATACAATATCTGATTCAGGTGCTTTCTCAGTTTCAACAGCTTTCTCTATCACAGGCTCTTCTGAAGTAATAGAAACACCTTCAATAACATTCTTACCCTTGCCCTGTTCAATCAACTCTTTCTCAGCCTTTTCCTTTGCCTCTTGAACATCTAATCGATCATACTCAGCTTTGAAGTCGATGCCAAGGCTATTAGTTAAAACTTTTGCAGCCTTGCAAACCTTCTGTCATTCATATCACGTTATGCTCTTAGCTCAGCAATTTCTTTTTCTAGTTTAGCATTTGCAGCACCCAGACTTTCAACCATTGCTTTCAAATATCCACGATCATCTTCCAGAAACTTTACTTTGTCATTCAAGATCTCCTTCTCAACCTCGCTCTGCTTTAGCTTCTTTTCATACTCTACTTTATCTATTTCGTTCTATTTGGCCTTTTCCTCTAAATCTTTAAGCCTTTTCTCCAATTTGTCAATTAGAATATCTTCAAACCATCCAGAAAGATCTTCAACAGTAACAGGCTGTGTGATGTTATCTGGAATTTCACGATAAGCATCTTTAAATTTTCTCTCTCTGACACTTGGAGGAGTAGATTGCATTCCTTTCGATGCAAACTTTGGTGTAACTTGAACCGACACTTCAACAGTAACTGACGGTGGTTCTTGTGTAACACTCGTCGGTGGCACCTGTGTTTCAATGATAAGAATTTCTTGCAGATTCGAAACAGGAGGTTCTTGTGTAACTCCTTTTCTCTGCTTTTGACTTGTATATCTTCGACTTGCCGCTTTCTTTCTACCGAGAGTACTTGGTGATCCTGTTGCTTTCTTTGTATCTCCGGCCTTTGACTTTGAGCGCTTTGCTTTCTTTTTAGTCGTTCAGAATCTGAAGCTTCTTCAGCAGAAGGCTCGTAAAGATCTTCGCCTATCTTTTTCAATCTTTCTTCTTCCTTTTCTTGGCATTCAACAATTACAAGCCGCTGCATTAGACCCGCAACATTTTGAACATCTTTGTCAGGTTCATCAACAAGCATAATATCAACCTTCTTAGAAGCCCTCCTTTTCTTCTGTTTCTCAACTGTCACCATGTGCTTTATATACCAATCGCCACGTTTCTCTTGAAGCCAGTTAACAACGCAGCTTCCTCATTCTCATCACCGCTACCCTCTTTTCTCCACTTATTTTCTGGTGGTGCAACATAGTTTTCGCTTGAGATAGCTCCAAACACAGGCTTTGCAACAGGAGCAGAGTTCTGCTTTTGATAAATCTTGAGTTTCTTTAGCGTCGTTTCATCCATGTGACGAGATAGAGAATATCATTTGGATCTTTCACAATATTCTAAAATTTCTCATCTATCAACATCTACACGAACCTTAGATACATCACTAATCTCTCTTTTCCCATATTCTTCGCCATAAAATTGAATACCACTCTTGAAAAGTTAAGCTTCTTGTTTAGGATCAAAGCAGTGGCCATGCATGCCATATAATCTTGTATGTCGTCTAGGCCTGCTTTCCGATGACTAAAAGCATGAAGGATGGCGTGAATCAACAGCTTGTAAGGTAGTGGCACACTTCCTTTCTTCATTTTCGGTTCATTTGTGTGCCCTTTATAACCCATTCTGAAGAAACAACCCTTGACCATTCGTTCTTCAAAACTAATAGGGTCACTTGCATTATCCTTAAACTCTAGAACTCTTCTGATGTCTGCTTCTGTGATCAAATTTCCTTATCTTCGTTGCCGAACGAACTGCAGAATTTATCACTTTATTCGCCTCGTCGTACGATGCTGCATTCCAAAACATATAGACATGCGATCTATATACAACGTGTTTGTCTGTGATCACCTTTGTTATCGGAATACGCCCTAAAAACTTCAGAATCTCAGAAAAAGCTGTCAGCGTCGGATATATCTTCTCGTCCAACGACATACATGTGTTATGGAGCTTATTGAACACCACTTGATATTCTGCAGACAGAAAGAACAATCAACTTAAAAATGACAATTTTCAATAATAAGCCATCAAGTTCGGCGAACTTGAGGCCAAAATACACAAAAACTACAAACAGTCAACAACTTCGGCCGAACATGTGCACCCAAGAAATTTTTTGACATTATTATACAAGTTCGGGCGAACTTGTTAATGTCACAGGTTTTTGAAATGAATCAAGCAAGTTCGGGCGAACTTGCAAAGATATCAAATATTATATAGAAGGATAACAACCTCGCCCGAAGTTGTTCCACAACAACTTTAACAAGTTCGGGCGAACTTGTTATCTTCTTCAAACAACCTGCAACATACAGTCATGTTCAAATAATCAAATTCCTTGTTTGTTTAGCATGTTTACAAGATTATTAAAACAATTCAAGGATCAATTTGTTCACAATAGACCTAGATCTAATCTGGTTTTATCAGTTCAGTCCAAACATATCCGTTCAAGGTCAATTCGTGGTTAACTCTTATGATTTTTACCTCAGCCATGGTATTAAGTGTGCCAATCACTCAATATAAGGTCTCAATCGGGCAGCCATTCGCACAAAGTTTGCAAATTTCATTTTCGCTCAAACACGCTCTAAGTTCGCTCGAAGTAGGTGTAAACTAATAATGTAAAAAGGAGCGAACTTGATCATTATATACCATGTTAAGTTCGGGCGAACTTGACATTTAATTTTCAAAACAAACTTAAACAACTTGCCCGAAGTTCTTAAAAAACATATTACTTTTAATTAGTAACTTCGGCCGAACTTGATCAAGTTCAATTTTAAAATTTTCAAATTTTACAAATTTAACCCTGAACTTTCATATGTTTACCAGTTATGAAAATCCACTCAGTTGACCAAGTCCAAGTCAATGACCTTGGTTAACCGATTTCTCTGCCGAGTCCAAGTTAATGACCCGGTTTGACACGAACAAACTGATGTTTTTTCTTTCAAATTTCAAGTTTTAAAGTTTCAAGTTAATGAACTTTTCATCGTTTTTCATGCATTTTTGATTTTTTAGATTAGCTCCCAACCCCTTGTCATCAAGATTCTAACTACTAGCACCATTCCGAACTCCGAAGATCGCTTTCCATCATTGGCTGTTGAAAACAATGTAGAAATAAAATATTTTTGAATTTTCGAAAGTTTATGCTAAAACACACTGGAAATCTTTTTGGGTTTAAATCTGACATCAAATAAGCTATGTACAAACATATTTACATACATATTTTTTGTGAATTCGTGTCTAAGGATCATATAAGTTGTTTGAGACATATCACCAGTACCATTGACCTTATGATGACTTTAAGTTCTAAACTCGTTTACCTAGATTGTCGATATGTTTGTCCTCTTAAACTTTGACACATTTCTCAATTGTTCCAAGATATCTTAGTTAGAATTATGAAACTTGACTCAACTATGGTTCCCGTCTCAGAATATACTCCCGAATCAAGACTCCCTAGATTTCATCTTACAGGCGAGTATAGCGTAATTGATATATGTATTGGGTTATGCGATGCCTTGAGAGCTCAGGTTAATACCACCGTATCGACAAAGAGATGAAGGCTCGACTTTAAGGTGTGTTCCAATTAAGGAATCTTTTAAGCACTTGCAATTGATTAGATCTTTCGATTCTTTTCAAGGTTGCATGCAATTTTGGGATTTTTAGCAAAAGAATTATAGAAGTTCTAGGCTATTGCTTCCGCAAAATAAGAAAAACTTGTATAATACCCCATATATCAATCATCTATAAAGACCTCATATCTCATAATCAGGCAACCTCTTAAACGAAATTTCGGAGTACTGAGTCCATATATCCGAGAAATGTTAATCCACAAGATTAAGCAGTTGTAAAATTTAGTTTAAATCCCGAAAACAATTTACCGAACGTGAAAAGTCTATCGACACATCAACAGTAAGACTTGTTTATACTTTTCAAAACTTTACAATTCTTTAGCGTACTGTGATAGTCCACTGATGTACTATCATTTTCTTTTTGACACAAAATTCTTTTTGTTTTTTTCATGTTTTTGTACTTTTTGTTTTTCATATGTTTTTGTATTTTCTCGAACATTTCTCCCCTTAAAATCAAAAAAATATTTTTGTATTTTAGTTTTAAGAAATTCTAATCCTAAAAGGTAACAAACCAATGAGGATCACGAGAACTCGTCGTCCGATCCATATTCAACCTCTGCCTCCGCACTTGTCAAAAGATTTTTCATACCATTAATTCTCATTAAGTATTTAAACCGTGATAGAGTAAATGGTTTGGTATAAAATCAACGTATTTTTCATCGGTGTGGATTTTCTCAATTCGTACCAACTTCTTTTCGTAGCAATCACGAATGAAGTGGTATCGAATCTCGATGTATTTTGTTCTAGAGTGATGAATTGGATTTTTAGTTATATTGATAGCTGCCTTATTATCAACATACAGCGGCGTGTCAAGAAATTGCTGACCATAGTCTCTCATCTGCTGTTGGATCCACAAAATCTGTGAACAACAGCTGGAGGCCGAGATATACTCAGCTTCACAAGTAGAGAGCGACCGTAGTCTGTTTCTTACACTACCAGGTTACCAAGCGTGTTCCGAAGAACTGGCAACCCGCTGTAGTTGATTTTGAATTATCTACACCAAAATCAGAATCAGCGTATCCCGTCAGATCAAAGTTATCGTTCTTCGGGTACCACAAGCCGGTGCTTGGACATCCCTTCAAGTATCTGAAAATTCTCTTCACGATCTGCATATGTGAGATTCTTGGGTTGGACTGATATTTGGTGCAAAGGCAAGTAGGATACATGATATTTGGGTGAGATGTCGTCAGATACATCAAAGATCCTATCATCAATCTATAAGAGTATCATCAACTTTGGTTCCGGTTTCATCGATGCAAATTCCGTTATTGAGAGCAAGAGGAGTAGATAACGGCTTCGAGCTTTCCATTTCAAACTTCTTCAAGATGTCATGAACATACTCAGTTTGATGAATGAAAATACCGTCTGGCAATTGATCAACTTGTAATCCGAGGAAGAATTCCCATTTCACCCATAGAAGACATCTCAAATTTCTTCTTCATGATTTTCTCAAACTCTTTGCATAGATCGTCATTTGTTGAACCGAAGATGATGTCATCCACATATATTTGTACGATAATCAGATGATTTCCAACTTCTCTAGTAAAGAGCGTACTATCACTGTTCCTCTGATAAAGCCGTTGCCGACGAGATGTTGAGATAATGTCTCGTACCAGGCTCTCAGGGCCTGATGCAAACCGTAAAGTGCTTTATCAAGGAGATAAGCTTTCTTCTTGTTCAGCGGATCGACAAAACCCGGTGGTTGGCCGACGTACACTTGCTCACGGAGCTTACCATATAGAAAAGCGGATTTCACATCTCACTGGTATACTTAAATCCTTTCCAAGCAGCAAATGCAAGGAAAATGCGAATGGACTCCAATCTAGCAACTGGTGCATATAGTTCTGTATAATCAATTCCTTCCTATTGATGGAATCCTTTGACAACGAGCCGAGCTTTGTTGCGCACTATCACTCCTCTATCATCCCGCTTGCACTTGAAGACCCATTTGGTATCTATCGCTTTCTGATTCTCCGGTAGGTCAACAAGCTTCCATACACCAAGCTTTCGAATTGTAGCAATTCTTCTTGCATTGCCTGTACCCAGTTTTCATCTCCTAAAGCTTCAGAAACATTCTTTGGCTCAATTTTGGGATATGAAGCATGAATAATAGCAGTACTCTTGAACTGGAGCTACTCGAGTATAGAAACAACTTAAAGCTTTGTTGATCTGGCTCCTTGTTCGCACAACAGTTTGTAATTTGCCGATTATGGAATTCGATGGGTGGTAAGAATAGGTCCTTGGCATCACCTCACTAGGAACTTCAACGGTATTCTCTTGATTAGTAATATTTGTTCCGTCACCACTTCAATTTAGGAGCACTAGAAGATGTTTCATTTTGATTACTCGGGCCAGCAGATTGATTCAACATGCTTGTTATCTGCTCAGATTCTTCATCGAAAGAAGATTCTCCATCATCGTCAAAAGTCGGAGCCTCTTCAGAGTCGGAGTTGTGTGTCTCAGAAAGATTGGGTTCCACTATAGAATTCACTGGTTCTGTAGCAAGTGTCTCTTGATCAACGTTAGTTTCTTGAACACCACTAGTACTCGGACCTACACCAGAAGAAGATGATGACCCAACAGTTGGTTGATTAACCACTATTGGTCTTATGATCTGTTCTTGGTTTGCCTGCTGATGAAGATAATATAATGCTGTAATTTCTTCTTCAGAGGGTTCTTCTGGCAAGTCGAATGACTTCCACAATTGCTATAGTTGAATAACCAAGCGTCTCCTGCTCTTTGATTAGGCGTTGTGTACCGAAACACATGGTCAACTGGAGTGTTTGGTGGGGTTCGACAACTCTTTCTTAGACATTGGAAGATAGACTTCGTTTTGGGTTGGTTGTTGACTATTAAGACCCGTTCAACGTATAGCAAGCTGCTGCGACTGCTTCACTCAGAAGCTGACCGAAAGCTTTGAATCGACAAGCATTGTTCTTGCGGTTTCAATCAACGTTCTATTCTTCCTTTCAAGCTATTCCATTTTGTTGCGGAGTATACGGAGCACTAAATTCATGTAGAATGCCATTGTCGTTATAGAATTCCATTCGGGCATTTTTAAACTCTGTACCATTATCACTGCGAATTCGTCTGATGGGGAGATGGTCACAAGTTCTCAATCTTCCAAAAGAGAATCATTAGATTATCGAACGTCTCATCTTTACTCTCCTGGAAGAAGACCCATGAAAACCGTGAATAGTCATCTGTTACAACAAGACAGTACAGATCTCCAGATATACTTCGAACGTTTACTGGACTAAAGAGATCCATGTGCAGTCTTTCAACGGCATCTTTATGGAGTTTAGAATCTTTCTAGGATGTGACTTCTTGATCTGCTTCCCTTTCTTACATTCAAGACAACTGTCTATCATATGAAAGCTTCTTAGATTCACTCCTTCAACCAGATTGCTGTGAACCAGATGATTCATCTTTCTCAAATGAATATGACCCATCTTTCTGTGCCATAGAATCGACTCCTTCGCTGTGGCCTTTGTAACAAAACATGAGCCAACTTTGAAGTAGTAGTTGCAATGCTCATGACTAGCACGTATAGATCATTCTCGCGTGGAGCACGCATAAGAATCCATTCCTCTGGGATCTTGAAACCTGGTTTGATTATCATGCACTCTTTATCATTGAAGTGTGTGGTGAACTGCTTGTCACAAATATGAGAGATACTCAGAAGATTGTTCTGCAGTTCGGCAATGTAATTAACCTTGTCAAATGACACCACACCTTTTGAAAGCTTTACTTCAGCGACGATCCTTCCTCCTTGATTTCCGGCAAATCCTACGTACCCTCCATTAATAGATTTGATATCATAGAGCAAGGCACGCATCCCTGTCATGTGGCGAGAAGCTCTGTATCCATAGTCCACTTCGATAAGACGGATCTTTGGAGCCCCTACACATGTTAAGAAACTACTTAAAAAGGGAAACCCAAGCTTTTCCAGTCTTGGGTGGGATAGCAATATCGTAAGTTGGAAGTTTCAAATCGGCATTTGGAACTTTCTGATCTGTCTCTTTGTTAATGACATTATCAGTCTTGACTGATTCAAATTTTGCACTTTCAGATGATGCTGTTTTCTTCTTTGCAACCCAAGGTTGTGACTTAATTCTTGCTTTCTTAACATAGAATTTTGAATCTTTGTTTTCGTTCATTTTGGAAGTTTCACCGTTTTCAAAAGTTGAATTTTCAAACTTTGATTCTGTTTTAGGTTTCACTTCATTTTTAGATTCATTGTTTCGTTTTAAGATTGTAATTGGTTTAACAATCTCTGGGTGCTTAAGTTTCTCATCTTCTGAAACTGTCTTTCTTCGGTGATACACAGGCTTTGACTTCGGACACTTGCGTGCAATGTGACCAACTTTATTGCATTTGAAGCAAGTCCGAGTATCATGAGAATGTCCACTAGTGGGTTTTACTCCATTTGCGGATTTAGCCTTATCCCGAAGTTCTTTTTCCTTCTTAAACTCATTATTTGATTGCTTCCCAATCAAACTTTCTTCTTGAACCGTGTTAGTCCCATAAATGAAATTCATGTTTATATTCTTGTATTCATGAAATGGTGACTTATGTTTCTTATTCGGTTCATTTTCTTCATCCAAACCCAAACCTGCTCTCCTGTTCTCAGGAAAGTCACCACCATTCCTTCGGTAGTTGTTATACACTTTCTGGGGTTTTGAGTAAAACTTTTTCTCATTTCTCTCAAGATCAGCTAATGATACTTCCACAAGTTTGAACAATTTATCGATTTGATCTTCTTTCGCGTTTCGAATCGGAAAGCTATCAGCAAAATATAATTTATCAGATTCCTTAACTTTGTACATCACAACGTTAGGATCATCACTTAGATCATTTTCTGATGATGTATCGTCATTTTCGGATTGTGATTCCGAACTGTTCAAAATTGAGTTGGCACTCTCAAAGCTTCCATCATCAGAATCACTTTCCAAAACATTTTCTACCACATTTTTTACAACCGCTTCACTGTCATCGTTTGATTACGTATAGACTACGTCAATGTTCTCAGGCAACTGATCTTTTGTTTCTGATAAAGCCTTATGTTTGTTGCCTTCTCAATACCATCCACTTTCTTGTGACAATAGCTTGCAAGTAGTGGAGGTGGAACATTGTCGTACTCTTTACGCTTCATACCTTTTGGTTTCTCAACATTTTCCTCCGCCTTAATCGTAGGAAGAATGTGATCGATGACATAAGCGTTTGTTGTGTAACTGAGCAAAAGTTGTCTTACTCTCCCAGTCTCAATTTTCATGTCTTGAAGCTCTTGTCTAGTTTCACCAATGGTGTTTATGTACATGTTAATAACTTCTTGTTTCTCAATTACCGTTGCTTTTAACATTCTTATTGACGCGGCTTGTTCTAGATTAGCTTTTTCGACATTACAATATGTGCCTCTCATTTGACCATAAGCCTCTTTCATTGTGCGATAATCATATTAAAAATTTTCATTATGCACATTCAGATCGCTTATGATTTGATCTTTTTTAGCACACTTTTCACAAGGATTTGTGCACTTTGTGCAAGGTTTTTCAACCTCCACAACTTTCACAACTTCCTTCTCAATCACTTTTACTTCTTGACCCACCCGTTTAAGATTCGCCATCATAGCTTTGTCGGCAATTTCTGTGAGGTTTTCTGCATTCAATTCCTTTGTTACGTCAATGACCTCCTCGACTTCTGATTTCTTTTCTTCAGCCACTTGTGATGTATTCTCAAAGCAACCTGCAAAACTAGCATTAAAGTTAGGAGAAAGGATGTTCTTCATTTGTGTCAGGTGATAGACCAATTCCTCTTCCTCTGTCCTTTGCAGATATTCTTCTAGAATCCCATTCTCCAGAATAGCACCATCAATTGTTGATTCTGATTCTTCCACAATCTCAGCCATCAAAGCAACACCAATCTTCTTTCCGACGTACTTATTCCAATCAAACCCTTCGTCTTCATGAGACAGAACTAGAGCTTGTTCAGTTGGCTTTGAGGAATTATCCCGAACTTCAATTTGAGTTCTCTTCGGATATGGCTTGTATTGCAGCGCTTTCTTGTAATAATCATTGTTGTTGCCGAATGGACTTTGGTTGCCACTTGCTTCTTGGTTGGTGCATTCGCGTTTGAAATGTCCCTGCTGCCGGCACTTTAAGTAAGTAACTTTCGACTTATCAAATCCAAGTTTGTTGCTTGAATTTCCAATGTCTCTTCTGGTAAGCGCTACAAACTTTGTGACTCTTCTAATGATTGAAGCTAGGCTCCGTTTGATATCCATTAGCTCTAATTCTTCTTCATCAACTTGATTGTAATCCTCAGCAGTCATTTCTGGATTACCGATCTTCCCTGCGACTAGACTTTCATAGGATTCAAGAACAGTTGCAAGAAGTGCTATGTGTTGTTTAGCCACTTGCTCAGGGAACACATCCTTCAGATTAACTGCTATGTTACACTGAAAAACATTCGGATCAGAATTGGAATTATTTGTCTGACTTGACTAATTTGCTTGGCTCTGAAACTGTGAATTTGAACCAGTACTTGAATAACCAGTGCTTGGAAGACTCTGATCATAACTCGGATATGATTGATTGATTTTGAGGCGAATGATTCGAGGAATTCATATTCGCACTGAATGTCGTTTGAATCTTCGGACTCTGAATCTCTTGAACCCCATTTTTGTAATACAGACCGACGTCTTGAACAACGTTCACATTCTTTGACTTAGCCATTTTCATCAATTCCATCTCATGCCCTTCCAATTTATCAATGAACGATGATAATTTGAAATGTTGCCACCCTGGACTGTTCTTCAAATTCGTCAAGTAAGTCGTCCACTCTCCCTCAGGAAGTGCGTCTGCCAGTTTATCAATCTGTTCATCATTGGTTTTTACAATATTATGCCTTCGCATTTGGACCATCAGAAGACAATAACGATCAATCATTTGCTTTATGGTGTTGCCTTTAATCATTGTGAATATGTCGCACTCTTTCTTGATTAAGGCTTTCGTGCTTTTGATCATGTCGTCACTTCCCTGATATTTTGCACAAAGAGCATCCCATAGCATTTGTAAAGTTTCACATTCGGGTAGTAAGATCATGATATCTTCCTTCACAGATTGTTGTATCAAGCTGATCATCTTCTTTTCAGCTACGTTAGCATCTTTATGTTCAGGCATGTCACACCCTAACCGATGGCGGAAACATCAAGGTAGTGGCACTAGTCAGAAGGCTAGAAGATTTTGTTAGACATAACTGCAGGGGAACATTGAACTTTACATGACTCAGTTGCCGGGATGACGTGCCTGTCTTGACACGGCCCGGTGGGAAGTGTCTGCGGTGACACGACCCAGTGTGATGATGTGTCTGTCTGACACGGAGTGACGATGACAGGTCAAGGTTTCACTTGTGTCCTCGTGTAATTCCATCTGTGACTGTGACCAACGCAATTAAACTTGTGAACCCATATTGTTACACAACAACTAAACCAGTGGAACTCACGCAACGTTTAGCTGACCCTTTTTAAAACTAACATGCATTTCAGGTACTTGAGACTGGTGTGATCCGTGTATGTTGTTCAAGACATGTTTGTAGGCGAACCCTGATATAGACACATGTGGCATAGAAGACTTATGTGGTTCATGGGAACACGCAGTTGTAACATACATGTAGTATGTAATCAACATTTTGTAAGTAATAAAATGTAGTGTCTTTATAAACAATGTGCTTGTACCAGAGGTGTCTGTTGCATCCTATTGGTGCATATGTCTGTTGCCTTCGTCATTACACGAGAACGAGTCTGGGATAAACGAGAGTTTCTGAAGACCAAACAAGACAAAGTAGATATCCAAGAGGGAGTCTATTGGTGCATAATGTTTGTATATTAGTCTTGTATCGAGTCTGTATAGAATATAATTGATTAGGCTAGCGATACGGAGTATTTATGTGAAATAGGGCCAAGTTCGCCCATGATGGATATTCATTGTCAAGTTCGGCCGAACTTGCTAAGGCAAGTTCGGGCGAACTTATGCCTTCTAAGTGAACTTCACCTCCTATAAATAGCTAGCATGTTGATCTCATTTGTATCTGGGAGATATTTTGGCATAGAGACGGCAAAGCTCTGTCGAATCCGGATCTCGAATGTATTGAACTTTAGATCAATGAAAAAAACAATTAAACGAGTAATTCTTGTTATTTGATTAACTTGTCATTAGTTTCCGCATAATCGGACAATAGATAACAAATTTAGGTTCCTGTGCTAATCGTGGACGTTCCTACAAGTGGTATCAGAGCCTGGATACCTGAATTTGTTGAAATCAATACAAGAATCTCTCTATTTCATCTCCATTCTTCTATTTTTCTTAACTTTTGAACAAAAATGAAGAATTCATGGAAAAATTCTGGTCAATTTTGAATATGACATGTTAAATACATCAGAGATAAACCCCTGAGAGTTTGGAGATTAAAATCAAACGAATTGGTGTCGAAATGTTGCAAAAACCAAGTTTGACAAACTCATTTTCTTCGAACTTTTTAGCCAAGTTCGACCGAACTTGAGGTAAAAAGTTACTTTTTCAGTAAGTTTCTACCAAGTTCGCTCGAACTTGAGTATTTTTGAAGGAATTAAGGCTAAGTTCGCTCGAAGTTGCTACAATTTCATTGATATTCTATCAAGTTCGGCCGAACTTGATAAATTTCAAGGATTTTAGCTAAGTTCGCCCGAACTTGCTTAATTCTCATCAAACTCTTTCTGCAAGTTTGCTCAAGGTTGATCAGGGAAGCTTTTCAAGTCAAGACATAAGTTCGGCCGAGCTTATCTGTTTCTTGATAATTTTCACAAGTTCGCTCAAAATAAAAAATCTTTGAAATTCTTTATCCAAGTTCGACCGAACTTGGATTAAAACTAAAAATTTTCATCTTTCAACTACAAGTTCGACCGAACTTGTAGTTAGTTCTAATATTTTTCAAAGTTTCAAGTGTTTTCAGCGTATGTGTCTCGATTTTCAAAATGGAAGATTTCCATAACACGTTTGCAGCTGGAGTAGCACAAGCCTCAACGTCAAATTCAATTGGGTTAACCAGATGAACCTATATAATGAAATGGGTATTGCTCAAAAACCGCCGAAGTTGATGAGTATGGACGAGTTCGAGGGATGGAAAGAAAAGTTTGTTAATTGGATTCAAGCGAATCAAGTCAACAGCTGGGTTGCGATTGAAGATGGTTATACGTGGCCCAAAGATGAACGTGATCAAGATCTTCCACTGAACAAGTTTTCAGCGATTGACAAAGAGAAATATGTTGCTGAAAAGAAGATGACCAGCTTGATACAACAATCTGTCAAAGAAGATATCTTGATATTATTACTAGAATATGATACTTCTCAAGAATTATGGAATTCTCTTTGCGAAAAATTCAAAGGAAGTGATGAAATGATAAAAAGCAAAAAGGCTTTGATAAAGAAAGAATTCGAGATCTTCACAATGATCAAAGGAGAGACAATGAAGCAAATGATTGATAGATATTGTCACCTCATGGTCCAGATGTGAAGACAAGATATCAAGAGAACTAACGAAGAGAAATTGAGAAGCTGGCCGATGCACTTCCAGAAGGAGAATTGACAACGTATCTGATGATTCTAAAGAATAGGCCATCTTGGAGACATTTTAAATTGTCATCTTTCATCGACAAGCTTGAAGGTCATGAAATGGAATTGATGAAGATTGCGAAATCAAAAAACACTGATGTTGTTCAGGATGTCGGAGTTTATTATAAAGGTGGTGTTCCAGATACTCCGATTCAAAGTCCAAAAATCCAAACAACATTTAGTGCAAACATGAATACATCAGATCAATCGTCACAAAATCAGTATTTTCCAAACACTGGTTATTCATATGTTGGTTCAAAATCTTTTTCTCAAAGTCAATCTCATCAGACAAGCCAATCCACTTCTAATTCAAATGTTTTCCAATGCAACATAGCAGTTTGTTTAAAGAATGTGTTTTTTTGAAAAAGTTGCAAAACAATACATAGCACTTATTGCTACAGTTCTGGAATCGTATGAAAGTCTTGTTGCTGGAAAGATCGGAAATCCTGAAATGACACCTGAGGATTACGATCAGGTAGATGAGGAAGAGTTGGATCTGATGGACATCAAATGGTCCTTAGCATCGATTATCCGGAGAGTTTCAAAGTTTGTAGCACTCACTGGAAGGGATATTGGTAACTCAAGCAATAAACTTGGTTTCGACAAAACGAAAGTTACTTGTTTCAGGTGTCGACAAAAAGGGCACTTCAAACGTGAATGCCATAACCAAGAAGCTAGTGGAAACCAAAACCCTTTTGGAACCGGTAACGAATATTACAAGAAAGCGCTGCAATACAAATCATATCCGAATAGAACACAAGTTGAAGTTGAAGATAAACCTGCAAAGAAAGCCGAACAAGCTCTTGTTGCCAATCATGAAGACGATGGTTTCGATTGGAACAAATACATCGGAAAGAAGACTGGTGTTGCTATGATGGCAGAGGTTGCAAATGAATCTGAGACATCATTTGTGAATGCTGCTATCGAAAATGCTATTCAAGAAGCATTAATGCAGAGAGCTGAGGAAGAAGCTGTCGTGGAGGATGCCGTTCTGGAAAGATACATACAATAAACAGAGGAAGAAGGAATAGCTTACCTTGAGATGCAAAAACAAGAAGAGTTGAAAGCAGAAGCCGAAAAGGTAAAAGCAGAGGTAAGCATGTCTGAAAAGGAAGTTGTGAAAGTTGTAGAGGTTGAAAAACCTTGCACAAAGTGCGCAAGTCCTTGTGAACCCTGTCTGGATAAAGTCAAAGTCATAAGAGAATTGACTGAACATAACGAAAACTTTTGTTATGATTACAGAACCATAAAAGAAACTTATGACAAAATATCAGGCAAATATAAACACGTTGAAAAAGCTAACAGTGAACTCAACGCTAATGTCACCATGTTAAATGCCACAGTTATTGAAAAACAAAAGGCAATTAACATGTACATTAATACAATTTCTGAAACAAAGCGTGAGTTTCATGAAATGAAAATAGAAACAGAAAGAGTCAGACAATTGTTAAAAAGTTGCACCACAAACGCATATGTCATTGATCACATTCTTCCTACGATCAAGTCAGAGGAAAATGTTGATAATTCAAAGCGTAAAGTGTATGGAAGTGTTCCTCCACCATTTCTTGCAAGTTACTGCTGTAAGAAAGATGATGATATTGAAAAGGCATTTAATCTTTTACTTCTTTCAGAAAAGAAAGTTAAATTGCCTGAGAACATTGACGTAGACTTTACAAAATCAAAGGATGACAATGAATCAGTGGTAAAAGATGTGGTAAAAAATGTCTTGGGAAATAATTCTGATGACGGCAGCTTTAAAAGCGCTAACTCGAGTTCAAACAGTTCTGGTTCACAATCCGAAAGTGACGATACGTCATCAGAAAATGATCTAAGTGATGATCCTAACGTTGTCATGTACAAGGTTAAGGAATCTGATAGATTATCTTTCAATGATAGTTTTCCGATTCAGAATGTGAAAGATGATCAAATCGATAAACTGTTTAAACTTGTGGAAGTTTCATCAGATGATCTCGAGAAAAATGAAAAGAAGTTTTATTCTAAACCGAAACGGAATTTTAACAATTACCGTAGAAACGGTGGTGATTTTCCTGAGAACAGGAGAGCAGGTTTAGGTTTGGAAGAAGCTTAAGATGAACCGAAGAATAATCAGAAGTCAACGTTCGAGCAATACAAAGGTAAAAACATAAAGTTTGTGTACGGAACGAGCACGGTTTGAGAAGAAAGCTTGATCGGTAAGAAATCGAATGATGAATTCAAGAAAGAAAAAGAACTTCGGGATAAAGCTAAGACCAAGTCCACAAGTGGAGTAAAACTCACTAGTGGAAATGTTCGTGATACTCGGACTTGCTTTAAATGCAATGAAGTTGGTCACATTGCTCGCAAGTGTCCGAAGTCTAAGCCTGTGAATCCCCGAAGAAAAGAAGTTTCAAGAGAGGTAAAACAAAAGCAATCTGAAAATGATCAAATCAGGATTGTAAAAAGAAACGTTGACATCAAAGAAATGAAACGAAATGTTGAATCCAATCTTGTAATAAAACCTAAAAATGAATCAACATTTGAAAATTCAGTTTTTCAAAAGGGTGAGACTTCAAAGTCAAATAATGATTCTAGGTTTTATATCAAGAAAGCTAGAGTTAATTCTCAAGCTTGGATTGCTAAAAAGAAATCACCTGAAAAAGTGAAGGTTATGTGTGATAAAACCGAAAATATCAAATCAATCAAGAAAGATAAAAGTAAAGTTGATTGTGAGTTTGAAGGTTGTGATATTGAATATGCTTATCAAAGAGCATACGAAAGTGATTACGAAGAGGTGTATGAGGAGCACCCAAGACCAAGAAGGCTTGGGTTGAACTTTTTAACTAAATCCTTTCATGTGCCGGAGTTCCAAGATCCAGCTTATCAAAGTTGATTCGGGATTGAGGAGCTTCATAATATTTAACTTATCTAGAATGATAAAATCTTTGTCATTTTGAGGGGAGTAGTTAAAAATAAAATTTTGAAAAAAGTCAAAATTATGAAAATCCACACCGTTGAACGAAAAACTGATTTCAAAGTTCTTAAATGTTCAAACTGCTTTTACAAGTGTTAAATGAGTTTAATGATTGTTTGTTAAACAATTGCAGATACAGGATTGAGAAAAAAATCGGACGACGAGGTCATGGGATCCACTTTGGTTTGTTACATTTTTTAGAAGAATTTCTTTAAAATCTAAAATCCAAAAATATGTTTTTGATTTAGGGGAGTAAGAAAATTTGAAAATTTTTAGAAAAATAAAAAACATATGAAAAAGTTGAAAATTCAAAAACATTAAAAATTCAAAATGTACAAAAACATTGAAAAAGATAAAAAGAATTTGGTTGTCAAAAAGGAAATCATAGTACATTAGTGGACTATCACAGTATGCTAAAAATTGTAAAGTTTAAAAGTGATAAACAAGTCTTACTGTGGATGTGTCGATAGGCTTTACACGTTCAGTAGATTGTTTCCGGGATAAAACTAAATTTTACAACTACTTAATCTTGTGGATTAACACATCTTGGATATATGGACTTAGTACTCCGAAATTTCGATCGAAGGGTTGCCTGATTCTGAGATACGAGGTCTTTATAGATAGTTGATATCTGGGGTATTATACAAGTTCTTCTGATTTGCAGAAGCAATAGCCTAGAACTTCTATAATGCTTTTGCTATAAACCCCTAAACTGCATGCAATATTGAAAAGTATCGAAAGATTTAATCATTTGCAGTTCTTAAAAGATTTCTTAAATGGGAACACACCTTTAAGTCGAGCCTTCATCTCTTTGTCGGTACGGTAGTACTAACCTGAGCTCTCAAGGCCTCGCATAACCCAAATACAGATATCAATTACGCTATATTCACATGTAAGATGAAATCTAGGGAATCTGGATTCAGGAGTATATTCAAGAGGTGGGAAACATAGTTAAGTCAAGTTTCATAATTCTTACCTTAACATATCTTGGAACAATTGAGAAATGTGATGAAGTTTAAGTGGACAAACATATCGACAATCTAGGTAAACGAGTTTAAACTTAAAGTCATCGAAAAAGGTCAACGGTACTGGTGATATGTCTCAAACAAACTGATATGATCCTTAGACACGAATTCACAATATGTCTGTAAATATGTTTGTACATAGTTTACTTTACTTGTTAATATTCTGTAAATACTTTACTTGCTTTTCAAGATAAAAATCAAAAAGATTTTCAGTGTGTTTTAGCATAAACTTTCTAAAATACAAAAGATTTTGTTTCTACATTAGTTTCAACGGACCAATGTTGGAGAACAGATCATCAAAGTCTCGTAAGAAAAAGTTCATTAATTTGAAACTTTAAAATTGAAGATAATACCAAGTGTTCACAACGGGTTTACCAAGGTCATTAACTTGGACTTGATCAACTAAGTGGATTTTCACAAATCAAATGATAAAAATGTGAAAGTTGAAGGTTTTAAACGTAAAATGTTTCAAGGTCATTAATTTGAACTCGAAATAACTGAAAAATGAAGATTAAAATTTGAAATACAAGTATTGACAGGTAGTATGTAATACAAGTGATACAAAATTTTAAAGTTAGAATCTGAAATGGTTATTTGAATACCAAAGAACTTTGAAACAGGAAGTAAAGTTTTAGGTGGGAGCAGGATGAAACTTAATTGAAGATAAAAGCTCAAAGCTAGGGGGAGCACAGCTCACAGCAAGGCGGAGCTTGGAGATTAAAGTTTTATCAAGTTAAATTGAAGAAAAGAGAACGTTTGAAGTTTATAAAGTTTAATGCTTATTCAAGGATAAAGATAAAGACTCAGGAACTTATTTGAAGTATGATGATTACGAGACATTCAAAGAAGACTATGTCACTTGAAGATGATTGCTGTCAAAGGATGTCAAAGATGTCTATGAAAGTAGATGACTGCGGCAACATCCAAGGGGGAGTCTGTGGTGCATATGTCTGTTGCCTTCATCATTACACGAGAATGAGTCTGGGATAAACGAGAGTTTCTGAAGACCGAACAAGACAAAGTAGATATCCAAGAGGGAGCCTATTGGTGCATAACGTTTGTATATTCGTCTTGTATCGAGTCTGTATAGAATAGAATTGATTAGGCTAGCGATACTGAGTATTTATGTGAAATAGGTCAAGTTCGCCCATGATGGATATGCATTGTCAAGTTCGGCCGAACTTGCTAAGGCAAGTTCGGGCGAACTTATGCCTTCCATAAGCGAACTTCACCTCCTATAAATAGCTAGCATGTTGATCTCATTTGTAACTGGGAGATATTTTGGCACAGAGACGCGAAGCTCTGTCGGATCCGGATCTCGAATGTATTGAACTTTAGATCAATGAAAACAACAATTAAACGAGTAATTCTTGTTATTTGATTAACTTGTCATTAGTTTCCACCTAATCGGACAATAGATAACAAATTTAGGTTCCTACACATCCCGTATTTTTTCTTCCGCTGCAAGTCGGGGTGTGACATATGTCACTCACCAACTTTATTGTTGACAATCTATTTTTCACATATGTTTCATGTTTCGACATTTCAAGTATGCTACACATAGGAACGCACTCGGCCTTAGATTGCTTCTTTATTTAAAAACAATTACTTGTATTCTTTATGTTGTAAAACAATATAATTAATATAATGAAACTTTAGTACCATGTGTTGTGAGCAATTTGTAACGTGACTCTACGACGATTCTGCCGCGGGTTGTTTTTACGCGGTCGGGGTGTTGCAGTACGAGCATGATGATAGTTCGAAGATTATAACCACTATTGTAAGTTTAAATATTTAAAACGTCATATACAAATTGTCATACATAATTATAGAAATCCTAAATATTTCATATAAGTACTAAAAACATGAATTATAAAACACAAAATCCAGTTTATTAGCTAAGGCACATCTGTCTTCATCTTGAATACATCTCACCCTTATATATCTGTATCATGCGTAAAAAGGGGTTTTTGGTTCAACATAATGTTGATGAATAGACTTGTTGAAAATCTAATAGTTTAGTTATTAAATTTATAAAAATAACATGCAATTCTTAGTGTTCATGTGACATCGATAATCATTCAATCAACCCAATATTCCAGAAATCACCATAACTTCCAACACTTCATGGTAACCAAAATTATTAACAAAACAAGACACAATGAAACAACAATTATGAAAAAAATATGAATTTAAGTCCCGCATGAGCGAATCTACGAAAACAGTGGTGGCGATACCGAGTTCAACCCATGGCCGTGGAGAACCGGTCAGCTTGGTGGATCCACACAAAACAATATGACACAAAGCGAGTAACAAGTAGTATATGTATAAGAAACAGGTTATGACACATGAGACAAGTAATGAAGCACATAATGACAACATGATTTGCATGTTGAAAATAAGAAACAATGAAAAGTTAAGACACATGATACAGCAAAAAAAAAATTAAGTGACAAAAAGGGGGAGGAAATAGTCTACTCACGGGTTGCATTCGTTTAATCCTGTTTAAACCACACGAATTTGGGAAAACCTCCAAAAGCTAGTATCACCCTAATATATGAAATAACAAAAGATACACCAAATAACCAATGACAAAAATAAATCTATAAAATATATATTGTGATTTATGGCTTTATATTAACCTAAAAAAATACTTACGATATTTATGTTTTAAACACTAGATTAATATTGTGGCTACCTAATTTAGGTGACATATTTGTAACAATACTGGTGTATAGAAAATATCTATGTCACAAGTTATATATATTATGATGTAACCTAAGTTTAATTATTCCAATTTCATCTAGCCAAGTTAGTGAAATTAGTATCCAACATGTCCAATTTATGATAATAACCAAATATCAACAATCCATGCTATTATATATTAAATATTCCAATTCTAAAATCAATAAAAATTCATTTTAATGTTTCGTAAGTCCAAAAACCATCTAACATGTCCTACATTCCATTAAATTTGTTAATAGTCTAATTCTTATACTTATAAATTAAATTAGTTATTTTGTTACCTACACTTTATTTAAAAGACTAATTTATTACAATCATCTAACTAGTTCTTTTTTTACCTACAATTTGCCACGAGTCATGAATTATGAGAATTTCCAAGACTGGTGTTTTTATATAGAAAATAAGAAAAACAATATTCATGATATATTATTTCAATCCTTTTTATAATTTATATAATATTCCATAATATGTTTTGATTATGCATTTAAAATAAATCCAACTGAAGTCCTAACATCCTCAAAATTTACACAATCTCATCTAACATGGTAAGGAACAATACCTTGTTGTCAATTTTATTAAATCATAACTCTATGATCAAAAGCCCTATTTTTTTTTTTACAAACTAAGAGCCCTAGTTTAGCCAAGAATCAAATTTAGTTTCATAAAGTCTCCTAATGCAGAAATTGATACTAGGGTTTGTAGAGCACGGAAAATTAATGAGAATAGGCTTTGAAATTACCTGAATTGGTGCACGAATGAAGAAGACATGATGAAACAAAGTTCCAAGCCCTAAGATCGTTTTTGCTTGATCCCGTGAGTTGTGGTTGATAAAACTTGAAATTATAAGTGGGGTTTTACTTGGTTTTTGCAGAGGATTTGGATGGTGTAAGATATGCTGTCCAATTTTACAAAAAAAAAATTATGAAACCCACTTCGCTATCTTAAAGCTTTAATGGTGGTTCATAACTAGACTTCAATCCATCCGTTTTGGATGATAATCAAATGATTCACTGTTTAAATCCTTATTCTCCATTATGACGAGTTATTTGGGACCAAACAGGAGCCATTACGTCGCGTGTATCATCGTTATTTGCCGGGTCGGGTTTGGAGAGGGGCAGGTTGGGTCGCGCAGGTCAAAGGGGAAGAACATGAAAGGTCACTGTATGTTTTTAAATAATTCACGCGGTAGTTCAACACCAAAGCTGGGTTCGACCCTCGCCTCAAACATTATTCTTTCTTTTATTTGATCAAGGATAATTAAGTTCACACTTTCAACCGTTGAACTTATTAACTTCATTAAACTTGTTGTGACTTAATATTTAACCTTCTTAACTTATCTATTATAATTTCTAATAAACTAATTGAGTTTTTATTATACAATTAACATTTCAAACCATTTAGTTATTACATTAGTTTAATTTAATTTATTTTATTTAATACAATACCATATTAATGACAAATAAACACAAAACAATAATAAAAATTTCATTTTTATTTATCATACGTAGAATCCGGTTTACAAACGAGTCGGGTTACTACGGTGCATCAGATGTTCATAACTTCGCCAATTTCTTAGCACTCTTTGTTGAACCTTGTAATGAATTCCTCGATACGCTCATTGTCTCTACGCCAATGTTCATGACGTCTGTTGAGTCTTTGGTATGACGACGCTGTTGGTTGTAGTGTTTGAGAAATTTCTCTTGTAAGTCGGTCCACGACTCTTTTTTGCTGACAGGCAAAATGTCAAATAATGCACAAGCTGCGCCTGTGAGTGTTACGACGAACAAGTGGCATCATATAGGGTCCAAATTCCGGTGTAAACACTTGTGCTATCTCCTTCTTGATATGTAGGATCGAACTCCTCAGTCTGTGTATCCCAATCGTCAAGGATTTGTCGGGACCGGGATAGTTTTGGACAGGGGTTCGCCTCTGAAGATGTTTGTACTGAGCATCATCTTGTCTTCTAGTATATGTATGTGTGTTGAGCTTGGTTCTCACACTGTGATAAGATTTTTTGTTCCTGTGTTGTCGATTCCCGCCCCCATGTCTGGCCGACATATGCGAAGGTGCATGGTCACAGAGTGCGAATCGTAATTTAACGCTCTAGTAGCATGCTTGTACTGTTTGAGATTTCATGTACCATGAGGTGGGAGTTTCCCCCTCTGGCAATAGCGAAACAAGATGCACCGTAGGATCTATGTTTTGGGTAGCAAGGGGTGACCCTCTTTCACTTCACCTCACACCAAGGAAATGGTTTAACCTCCATTAACGCCCCCTAAATTAACTAATATATATATAGCATGTTGTGTGTGTGTGCAAATTTTCCAAAGCTTGATTCTCTCTATCTCTCTCTCCTAGTTAACTTCTTAACTTGTGAAGCTTTTACTACCCCCCAGGAGCGGTATGACAGGTGTTAACGGATGCCAACTACAATTAACAGGTATTGGTGTTAGAGTATACCAGATGGCCTATTGACATGCTCTTCTTATTTGGCTAGAACTGGAATAATAATTAATTCCAATCAACCACTATTAACTAAACTATTATAATACCTTATAACATCGTGGTAGAAGTTCTCCGTGAACGTGTTGGCAGATTTAAGCGAGAGAGTAGTTGGAGTGGGGTTGGGTGAAATATTTGTTTGAATTTTCATGTTTTTGATTATTGTGGGTGAAATATTTGTTTGAATTTTCATGTTTTTTTTTAAAGATGCACATTCAGTCCCAGTCCCTGAAGTTTGTGTTTACTTAAATGTAGCTTTAGTTATAAAACCTTTAATATTTCAACCTTTAATGGTCCTTGTAGTTAATGGTCCTTGTAGTTTGTGGTGTTTGTGAATTTTGTTGAAAATCTATTACAAGTTCGCCCGAACTTGTAAAGTCTCTTGAATATCTTACAAGTTCGCCCGAACTTGTTAAAACTCTTGAAATTTGTACAAGTTCGCCCGAACTTGCTTGTTTCTCTTGAAACTTATACAAGTTCGCCCGAACTTGTTAAGTAACTGATTTTCACACGCTGTGACAAGTTCGACCAACTTGTCAAGGTTTCTAAAAAAAAATTTAAACGTTTTTAGCAAATCTGGTAAAAACAGTTTTCCGAAAAACGTCTCGGACATTATATATCGTATTGACGATATATATTGTCGATTAAAAATACAATTTTTAATCGACATTATATATATCGGACATGAAAATCCCGAAAAACTTCTCGGACATTATATATCGTTAGATTCGTATTGACGAGACGAGTTTAAAGCTCTAACTTGGTAAAAACTGTTTTCTGAAAAATTTTAAACGTTTTTAGCAAACCGATACGTTAATATTGTCGATTAAAAAGACAATTTTTTTCTATAAATTGTCTGTTTGCTAATCATTTTTCAAGTGTTTTTGAACGACACATTAGTTTGGAAAACGAAATGGGGTCCGTTAAGCCGCCAATGTTGATGAATATAGATGAGTATGAAGTTTGGAAAGAAAAATTTGAGAGCTGGGTCCAAGCTATGCACTTTCCCAGTTGGGTTGCGATCGAAACAGGATATGTAGTTCCAAGAGATGAAAATCAGAATAATCTAGAGAAGTGCAAGTATTCTACTCAACAGAAGAAGGAGTATTTTGCTGAAAAGAAAATGATTAGTCTGATACAGCAGTCGGTGAAAGAAAATATATTGATTCTGCTACCAGAATGTGATACGGCACAAAAGCTATGGAATGCTCTACGTGCTAAATATCTGGAATGTGCTGAGATGATTAAAAGCAAGAAGGTAAAGTCAGAGGTAAAGGGTGTTGATAAAGAAGTGGTAAAGGTGCAATTTGTGGAGGTTGAAAAACCTTGCACAAAGTGTACTGAATTTATGTGCTCAAATTGTCAAAAATCCAGATCTATAAATGTTAAACTTTTAAAAGATTTGGATTGTTTGTCATTAGAAAATAAAAAGTTAAAGGAAAATGAAAAGAATTTTGAAAATAAAATAAAATTTTAGAAAATAAAAAATTATAAAATGTAAAATACTTTCAAAGTCATATAAAAATTTTAGAAAATGATAAATCTGTTTTAAATAAAAATGTTTTAGAAAAACAAAATATAATAAACTCGGATCTTGAAAAAATTAGAAAACTTGAACAAGATGTTGAGATTGCAAAAAATATAATTAATGATTTAGAAAAGCAATTGAAAGGTTTTGTGACTTCATCTTTAATGTTAGATCAGATATGTCCTAAACCGTTCAATAAGAATAACAAGGGAATTCCAATAAGTAACATTGTTACAAATTATGAACGATGATGAAAGGCTAAAAATGATAAACATGAAATATTTTTAAAACTAAAAGAAAATTTTCAAGAAACTGTTCTACAATCTTCTGAAAAAGGTGAATGCTCAACGCAAAAACCTTCTAAGCAAAATGAAGAACAAAAACAAAGTTCTAAAAATTCTAAGACTTTTAAAAATAAAAGTTCATCGGTACAATCATCCAATCATTATAAAAAATCAAACAAATTTGAAAAACAAAACTTACAAAAATTTGAGAATAAGTGGTGCAGGTCGGACCGCAGTGCTTCAACGTCAAATCAAAGGAACAAGAGAAGTAGGAAAGATGGCTACCACACATCAAATCAATGTTATAATTTGAGTTGTATGATTTGAAAGAAAAGATCGATATGAGAACAGGAAGTGTCATAAATGTGGAGTAACTAGACACATTGCTAGTAAATGTTTACAAATTAAACCTAATCCTGCTGATATTGATAACGAAAATTCTGGAGTACCAACTCAGGTTTTGAAACAATGTACAGAAACTACAAACAAGGTGAAACCAGTTATTACTAAGTTTTCAAATTTTGAAACTGGTGAATCCTCGAATAGTAATGAACAAAAAGTTTCTACATTGTATTTCAAGAAAGCTTTAATGAAAAATCAAACATGGTTGGTAAAAGAAAAAGAAGTTACACAATCAGTGAAAATTGAAAGTTTAGAAGACTTTCCGAAATTTGAGAAAGTCCAAAACAAACCTGATTGTGTAAAGAAAATCAAAATTAAGGTTGAAGAAACAACGCCTAAGACTGCAAAGGCTTGGGTGTCACTATTCAATTAATTGTTTCAATTTTTGTGTAGGAACTTCTGAGATGAATGCAAATTACTTAGAATGGAGTTCCGTGGCACACATTGAAGACGGGCCGGGTTAACAGGTTTTTATATAAAGACCATTTTTACAAAATTTGAAATTCAAATAACGTTTACTTTACAATTTTTTAAAAAAATTTTGGAGAAAATTTTTCGAAAACATGTTTCAATAACGTTTACTTGAAAATTTTACAATTTTTTGAAGAAAATTTGAAAAATTTCACAGAACCCTCACTGTTGAACAGACAAAACTTATGGATATAAATTGTTATAAAAACGCAAAAGTGTCAAGGTTTTTGTTATCATGAGGGGGAGAGCATAAAAGAAATTTGTGAAGCAGTAATGGATGGCGAATTGGAGTGATTCTCATCAGTTGGTCAATGTTTTTATAAATCAAACATTCCAAAAATATGTTTTTGAATTTTAGGGGGAGAATTTTTTTTTAGAAAATCCACAAACATATTAAATACAAAAGTACAAAAACATTGAAAAAGACAAAAAGTGTTTTGTGGATAAAAGGAAATGATAGTACATCAGTGGACTATCACAGTACGCTAAGGATTTGTAAAGTTTAAAAAGTGATAAACAAGTCTTACTATGGATGTGTCGATATATATAACAACTCGTACATCCATTTCAAATGCATATCCCATTTTTGCACCGCAGGGTTATGAAAATCCACGATCTTAGGAGAGCAAAGTGCTCTTGCGCATGTCGGACGAAGACTGATGGCTCCAAACGGTACCATAAGCCCAATAGGAGTAGTCAAATCTCGTTGAAAAGTTCTACACATCTGCCCGCTCATGTCACGTCGAGGTACTGCAGAAGAAAAAACTGCAAAATCCGATCCAATTTATCGTAATCGACATTGAAATCAATTTGTATCGCATTTGGTACTGAGTTTCCTCCTCCTTTTTTAGCATCATATCTAAGGGATTCCTTGGTTCGGGTCGATTTTTATATAGAAATGAGACAATACAGCTGAATCTCGTAATCCATGAACTTCTTTCTTAGTTAGTTTGGATCAACCAGGCTAGCTTTCCTGTAGTAGAGCGCCCCTCCTCGGGGGGATTCCTCCTTTGGAAACGGAAAGAGAGGATTCGAACCCTCGGTACGAATAACTCGTACAACGGATTAGCAATCCGCCGCTTTCGTCCACTCAGCCATCTCTCTCCGGGAATCATAGCCTAGTATCGTATCCCAGAAAAGGGAATCCACTTCTGACCTGACCTTCTGACGAGAGCGATGACAACCAGGAGGTGGGCTTGGAAGAAGCTTACAACTGCTTAAACTTGTGGATTAACATCTCTCGGATATATGGACTTAGTACTCTGAAATTTCGTTTGAGAGATTCCCTAATTCTGAGATACGAGGTCTTTATAGATGATTGATATCTGGGGTATTATACAAGTTCTTCTGATTTTGCGTAAGCAATGGCCTAGAACTTCTATAATACTTTTTCAAATATCCCCTAAAACTGCATTCAATTGAAAATATCGAAAGATATTACAATTGCAGTTCAAAAAGATTCCATTTTGGAACACTACCTTATAAGTCGAGCCTTCATCTCTCTGTCGATACGATGGTACTACCCTGAGCTCTCAAGGTTTCGCATAACCCAGATACAGATATCAATTAAGCTATACTCATCTGTAAGACGAAATCTAGGGAATCTTAATACTGGAGTATATTCTGAGATGGGAACCACAGTTAAGTCAAGTTTCTTAATTCTACATAACGTATCTTGGAACAATTGAGAAATGTGTTGAAGTTTAAGAGGACAAACATATCAACAATCTAGATAAATTTGTTTAAAGCTTAAAGTCTCAAAAGGTCAATGGTACTTGTGATATGTCTCAAAAACTGATATGATCCTTTAACACAAACTCAACAAAAATATGTTTGTAAATATGTTTATACATACTTAGAGTTTGATATTCATTACATAAAAATAAAAAGATTATATTATCTTTTAGTTTTGACCACTAATGATGAAATGCTGATTTTTAAAATCTAAAGCTGCTGATCAAAAGTTTGAAAATTTCAAGATCTGAAAAGTTTAAAAGTTCATTAAGTTGAAACTTTCATTGAATAAATATGTCAGTTTAGTGTCAAACCGTTTAATCTAGATCATTAAGTTGAACTTGATACATAAATCAGATATTCAAGGTCATTAATTTGGACTTGATTAACTAAGAGGGTTTATAAACTGATAAAAGATTAAAATTTGAAATGTTGATGTTTAGAAATTTTAAAGTTTGAATCTGAAATGTTTATTAGAATGTTTAGAAATTTCAAAGTTTGAACCAACCCCAGATACAGATATCAATTACACTATATTCACCTGTAAGATGAAATCTAGAGAATCTTGATACGGGAGTATATTCAAGAAGTGGGAACTGCAGATAAGTCAATTTTCATAAATCTTACATTAATATATCTTGAAACAGTGTAGAAATAGAGGACAAATATATCGACAATCTTGGTAAACGAGTTTAAAGCTTAAAGTCGTCTTAAGGTCAACGATACTGGTGATATGTCTCAATTAACTGATATGATCCTTAGACACGATTTCACAAAAATATGTCTGTAAATATGTTTGTACATAGTTTATTATGTCCTGTAAATAGTTTATCAGCTTTACAGATTAAAACCAAAAATATTTTCAGTGTGTTTTAGCATAAACTTACAAAAATACAAAAAGATTTTGTTTCTACATTGTTTTCAGCAAACCAAACCAATCTTGGAGAACGGGTCTTCGAAGTCTGGTAAGATGCTAGAACTGGTGGGAATTTCTTTGACAACGGGCTGGGACTAATCTGTAAAAACTGAAAAGTCAAAACGATAAAAAGTTCATTAATCTGAAACTTTGATTTTGAAAATATCAACAGTTTGTTCGTAACGGGTCAAACCGGAGTCATTAACTTGGACTCGGCAGACAAATCGGTTAACCAAGGTCATTAGCCTGGACTTGGTCAACTGAGTGGATATTCATAACTGATAAAAGTTGTAAAGTTCAGGGGTTAAAATTGCAAAATTTGAAGAATATTGAATTTGTGTTTGGCAAGTTCGGCCGGACTTGCTAAACTGAATTTAGTTTATCATTACAACAAGTTTGACCGAACTTGCAAGTGACTGGCTGGTTTGTTAAAGCTTAAGTTCGCCCGGACTTGAATGGGCTTCACACTTTGGGCCTGCAAGTTAGCCCGAACTTGCCAGGGTATAAGTACCTAGCAAGTTCGGCCGAACTCATTCATCAGCTATCAAAAACTCTAAGCGAACTTAAGAACTTTGAGCGAAGTTGTGATTTTGGCAAGATTATACCGTTATACTGCCCGATTTTTAATTGATTTTGGTGATTTGCACACCATCTTCAATGGCTGAGGTATAAATTTGATGTTTAAACCGTTAATTGAATCCTAATTGTAAATCTAGATCTGAATCGGTTAAAATTGATAAATTTAGGAGATGTTTGGACAAATTGAACCTAAGATTGGCATAATCAATGAAACCGACCATGGATTCGGAGTAGATTTGGACAGAATGGTCATAACATGTTGTTGTAATGTTTGATGAAGATGATGACAAGTTCGCCCGAACTTGTTTATCAAGTCCGGCCGAACTTGCATCTGAAAACAACATAATCCTTGTTTAAACCATAAGTTCGACCGAACTTTGTGTGAAATATGAATTGATAAAAGTTTAGGAAGTTCGCTCGAACTTAGGTAGAAAAAAAACTGAAATATAATTACAAGTTCGCACGAACTTGTGAATGAATTAATGAACATGTATATTATACATGTTCGGGCGAACTTGATAAAACCAGATTGTTATAATACACATCAAGTTCGCCCGAACTTGATGAAAAATGTTGAAAATTTTTAAACATTTTTCTCGTATTGCATGCTAATTGTTTTGCGTCGTTTTTCAGGTTCAAGAACCAGCAAGGGTGATCGCTATGGATTTCCCAAAATTCCATAACACGTGCATTACGCTCGACAAGATGATATGTCCATCTTTGAAAGAATACGTATCTTGAAGTTTTTAAAGGAAAGTCCTGTTCATCGAGTGATCACGGAGCGCACAGTGTCTTATAGATCTCACACATACCATTTCTGGATGAACGCAAACCTAAGTGATGATAAAAAGACCATTACATCTTCTGTGCAAGTCGGGAATGAAGTCAAACCTATTACAGTTACAGAAGACGATATTCGACGGATCCTACAGTTCAACGATGATAAAGACGATCCGATATTTCTTGATGAGAAAATGGTCAGAGGTTGTTTTTATAGAATGGGTTACAAGGGGAGCGTGAATAAGCCAACACTGAAGAAAGGGGAAGTGCCTAACCCCTATAAGCTCCTAATGTATGCAATTATTCATACTTTCAGTCACCGCAAGGCAGGTCTAGACGATGTTCAAGACTATTTGGCCTGTATGGCAACGAAACTGATCTTGAAGAAGCCATTCAATTATTCTAAGTTGGTTTTCACACATATGTCAAAGACTATGGAAGATTCGAGGTTGTGTCTTTATCCGAGGTTTACAAACATCGCACGAGATCCAAATGATTTCCTTTATCTTAGTCACCTCGATGATACAACGGTGAAAAAGCTCTTAAAGTTTCAGAAGCAAGCGACAGCTCCTGTTGCTAAACCAGTGTTTGGAGCGATTAAAGATTAAAATTATGTTGTGCCGTCTGACAATAAGTGGAGGAAGATGGAAGCGGTGATGAGAAAGAGCTAAACGCTGAAAAAGAATGGTTCAAAGGTTTCAAGCCGAAAACTCGAAGCGATTGGTTCATTAAAGTTGAAGACAAAAAGTCTAAGAAGAAACGAGTACTATGCTTGTTGATGAAGATGAACCAGAAAATGTTCAAACTGAAGCTGGATCGAGCGCAGCAGTAGTTGTTGAGAATCAAGAGATTGAAAAGTCAACACAAGAGGATGTTATTTCAGCTACTTCAGAGAACGATGACGATTCTGATGAAACTCTAGTGAAAGAGCCAAAAAATCAGAAGCTGAGATTAGAGCTGAAAAGGAGAAAGAAATGGATGCTGATTTTGATCCAAACCAAGAAAAAGAGTCTGATAAAGAGAGGCCGAAGAAAAACTAAGCGTACAAAGTCTTCAGCAACAAAAATTTCAAAGAAGACTACAGGTTCTCCTCAGACAAAGGGCAAGAAGAAAAAGAAAGTTCAAAAGGCAGTCAGTAAAAGATATAAAGGTAAGCTGAAAAGCGCAGAAGTTACACAAGAACCTTCTAACGCACAGGAGAGAGGAGTCACACAAGAACCTCCTGTCATAAGTTCTGCTGAAGTTGGTCAAGGAGCTACACAAGAACCTCCTGTGACTGGATTGCTTGATGTACCTGTGATTCAATCGCCTGTTGCTTCAACAACTTCTCATGTTGAAAGTGTTACTCCAAAGAAGACTACACCACAAACTGCTACTCCAAAGTCTACTCCAAGGGCAAATCTGTTTGGTGATATGCATAATTCCAATTATTCTTCAAGAGCTAAATGATTTCTTTCCAGAGACGAATGTTGATCTTCTAAAAAAGCGTGTAAAAATCTTGGAAGAGAAAGTGGCCAAGAATGAAGAAGAGAAAGCTGAGTTGATTAATAAGATGAATCAAGCGCAGTTGAAAAAGAGATGTTGGACGATAAAGTGAAAGTGTTGGAAAATGAACGAGAATATTTCAAGGCATTGATCGAGAGTTTGCAGGATGCAACTGAAAAGCTTCAAACAGAGATTGCAGATCTAAAGTCAATCCAAGCCTTAAATTGTAACATCCGTAAAAAAAAACCGGGTTAACCAAACCCGCTTCGTTTATTAACCGAACATCCAGTTAAAATTTTCGTTGTGTATTTAATGCTCAAATTAATTTTAAACGATACATAATTAATAAATATATTAGAATTTAAAATTTATATTTGAAAATTTATTAAAAATAATGAAATAAAAATTAAATGCTGATGCCGGGTTTCGAACCCGGGTCAGCCGGGTAACCTCAAAGACTTAACACACAAACATTCAACCACTCCGCCACTTGTGTTATTTGGTAATATATTGAAACAATTAATACATATAATAAAACTGGAAATCAAACCCAGTTAACAGCGCGCCCAAATCCGCAGACGCCGGAAAATCCGACGATTTCGCCAATTATCGTCGGTTACTTTTGACTTAACGTGTGAATTAACTCTTACATCGGTTATAACCGATGTCCAGTTCCGCGACATCAGTCATAACCGCCGGAGAACAATTGACCAATGAATCGAGACTAGAAACAGACCCAATTCAACTTGATTCTTCCCTATAAATGCACACCCTAGCCTCTGGTAATCTTTTCGCTCAAAATCGCACCGATTCTCGAATCAATTTCACTCGCCAGAATTCTCTGCAAGTCGCCGAAAAACCGAGACTTTCATCGACAGGGTAAATACCTCGACTCTTTCTGTTCCATTCCATTGTTAGACCATTACTAACATCAATCCATAACCCAGAATCGATCCCAGACGACGTTGCCGGATTTCTGTACTCGCCGGAAAAATCGCTGGAATTTCTGAACTCACGCTGTTAATCGGTATGATCAACTAAACCTCCTGTTAATCATTGTTTAGTAACTCAATTTCACATCTAATCAATCAAAACTGTTAATTGATCCTAACAGCCGAAGTTCACAAAACAGAGCCGACGAATCCTTGCTGGAGTTCTGTGAAAGACACCTGTTCGGTACATCCTTTCCCCAAACCCTCTCCGTTCATTACCTTTCAATTGCTTATAATGTTCGTTAATCGAATTAAACAAGAAACAGTTTGGTTAACCGTTGTCTGTGTTTTGAGCGAAGAAGACGAAGTCGTTTATGTTATAAGATTAATTAAAATCAATATTATGAACGGGTTAGACACACAGTCCAGCGGTGGACTGTGTGCAAACAATACACATACGTCTCGAGTTCGATTCCTATCACGACCCTATCCTCTGAAATAAAAATGTTTTTTTTTAAAACTGAGCCGGGTTAACTCACAGTAAGATGTTAAGTATAATAAAAACCGGAATATTTACCAGGTTAGACACATAGTCCAGCGGTGGACTGTGTGCCAAACTAAACCACAGGTCCCGGGTTCGAGACCTGGGGAGATCACCGGTTTGATACGAGTAAATCCTTTTTAAATAAATGATTTTTGGATTAAGTTAAATAGTATATAAATATAATTAAAAACAGAAATATTTCGGGTTAGACACGTAGCTCAGTTGGTAGAGCTGCGTGCACGCGTACGGGAGGTCACGGGTTCGAGTCTCACTCAGTGCAATAATATTCACAACTGAACGGAATCCGGTCAACACGGTAACGGTCAAAAGTCAACATTTTTTTTATTTTTTATTTAATTTAAAAATCAATTAAAAATACTTAAAAATAACGTTTTTAAAGTTAGAAAATAGCCTTAAACTCACAAAAATATATCCAAAATCCTATTAGAATTATTAATAAAATCCACTTATTTACCGTACCTTTTCGTTATTAATTAGGTTAGTTATTCCTCGTCGATCAATCCTCTAAACTCGTGCGCATTCAACATCATCAACCGAACGCACCCAATGTGATTGAATTCTTACAAACTCCCCTTTTTAATTCATGTTTTGGGGTGTATCATGTGTTGCTTAAACTAATTCGCTTATTCAAACTCGTGCTATACCATATTATGATCTAAACTTAGAATGTAAATATTGTTGTTGTTATGTATTACATATTGTCAAGTTGTATGCAAATTATTTGTTAGGCCCATCAGTTCCTCGTGGGAGACGAGTTGAACAACGCGTGCCTTAAAACTCATTCATTAGGCCCATCAGTTCGTAGAACAAAGCGTGCCTCAAAACTCATTCATTAGGCCCATCAGTTCCTCGTGGGAGACGAGTTGAACAACGCGTGCCTCAAAACAATCAATTGTTGTATGTGTGTACAATATTTAATATTATTTGTATTGTGAATAAATTTACATCTACATTTACTCATATGTGGTTATGCACTTTATTTTATAATCAATACAATAAACTCGTTTAAATGTTTTTCATAGGATTCACTCGCCAACTTTTTGTTGACCCAAAAACCATTTTTACACATGATACAGGTGAACAGGAAGAAGCAAGGAACACATAGGAAAGTACCTTAGAAGAAAAATAATGAAGCCTAGAAAGATGTATAGAACACGTTGAACTTGTATGACATGATTGTATGAACTCCTTTAAATTGTAATAATAAATATGAAACATTATAATAAATGTCATGAGCTTTGATGAAAACCCAATCATGCCCCGATCACCTTTTCCGCTGCGGGTCGGGGTGTGACATAAATGATCGAAGATTTTCCAGGATGCAGAAAGTTTTATCAAACGCTCTGAATATCGATTTTATCACTGAATATGATCGTCTGGATCAACAAGAACCTAAAGAACGATATGAGAAAGAGTTAGCTGCCAGTGGAAAAGGAAAAGGGGTTGAAGGTGAAACTTCTAAGTCTTCTGAAGCTGTAGAGAAATATGTTGAAGAGAATGTTGTTATAGCTTCTGAGTCCGATATTCCAAAGGTTGACGAATCTGTTAAACCTTCTGATCCTATCGTTGCTTCTGAAGATAAGGACGATGAAGAAGCAGAGAAAGAGGATGAAGATAAAGATGAACAGAAAGATGATTCTGATTATGAGGATTGGAATGTAGCTGATGATGATGATGATTGATCAGGGTGGTGTTGGTCTGAAAATTACTGAAGCTAAAGTGTCAGATGAATTTGATTTCTCTTCGTTAATGGATGATGAATATAATAGAATGGATGATAAAATTGAGGGGGAGTCATGGCAGAAAAGGCCATCAGATGAAATTGATTTGTTGAATGTTGAAAGATTTGTAATGCCAGCTGCTGCAGTACCCACTAAGCCTTTATTGTTAATGCTTGAACATAACGTGGAGGAAGGCGAGTATGTGCACAACTATACAAAGGAAGATCTGGCCAAGTTAATTGAAGTTGATACTGAAGATCTAGAGTTTGATTTTGAAGAGGATGTGTTGAATGTTAACACTTTTGAGCCGAACGATTATCAGTACGTTAGAAGATTTGAAGCTGATGAATACAACAGGGTGATTGTTGAAGATTGGTCTTCTGATGATGAGACAGATCAAACTGTGAAGTACGTCGGTCCTAATTCTGAAAGTTTTCCTACTTTTGAGGAGATGTACAAGCAACTAGATGAAGATATGCTGAAAGAAAAGATTGAAGAGTCAGTTAGAGAAGGTAAAGTACCAAAGCCAATGACAAAAGAAGAAATAGCTCAAGCATAAAAGTCTTGGTTTAAAGAGATGCCGCACGAACGTAAGTTTCGACGTCCTCTAGCATTCTTTACCAGAGACAAAGATGTGTCATTGGGGGATATCTTAAACTGGGGTTGGTCCAAGGAACTTAATGTATATGCAATCAAAAGAGAATTTGGAGTGAAAATACTTCAAGTATATTGCTAATTTCAAGACCTTACCATATTGGGATGTGGAAGAGCTGGTTCAGACCGTTAATGTTACATATCACATGAAAGTGATTGATCAGTTATTATGGAAGTTGATAAAGTATGAAGCGGTGAAAGGATTCAGATATTGGAAGCCATTTATTCCAGGTCACCGAATCAAGACTAATAAGAAAACAGGGGAGAAAGACATTGCATTGATAATGAAGCGACCAAGGGCAATGAGAAACATGCCGTTGATGCCGATTGAGCAGAACTTCTATCCATTGTTCAAATGGTGGCAGATAGATCCATCTACTTGTGAAGCTGTTATTGTTTTAAAGTTTGAAGAACACTTGGATATTACGAAGGAAAGAGTTGAAATACTTGGTTCTCAGGGCATGAGGGGGTTATGGAGAACAATTAGGATTCTTGATCCGATGTGGTTGGTTAACTGCTCAAGAGAAGATATCAAATGCCTTTTCTATAGCAAGATCGTATTTGAAGAACGTGAAAAGGTACAAGCTATGTAGTTTCAGAAAGTTGTGAATGTTTGCTATGCAAGAGAAGTAAATTCAGGGAAGATGTGGCAAACAAGCTGGAGGGATTTAGAAAGGGTTGAATTCCTGAAAGAGGAGAAGCGTCTCGAAGCTATTCATGAGAAAACTAGGAAGGCAAGTATTAGAAGATTTCAGTACATGAACAAAGTGCCTCCTATAGACCAGACGCCGGATCCTAAACAAGAACGACGAAAGAAGTCTTACAAGAACTTCTTCGGGCGTGTGCGTTAATGTTTATTATGAAGCAGAGTTTTGAAGACTGATACAAGACAAAGACGATATCTAAGGGGGAGTCTGTTGGTGCATAATGTCTATGTCTTAGTCTTATATTGAGTCTGTATAGAATAGAGTTGGATAGGCTAGCAAAATGATGTATTTATGTTGATTGAGGACAAGTTCGCCCATATTGACATGTTTGGTCAAGTACGGCCGAACTTGCTAAGGCAAGTTAGGGCGAACTTGGGTCTTCCTCAGGCGAACTTGTTACTCTATAAATAGCTAGCGTGCCTCACTCATTTGTAACTTTGGCATTTCGGAGACGAAGCTCTGTCAGTTTGTACTCTTGACGTTTGATCAATAAAACTGATGTTAAACTGGTTAATTATTGTCTATTGGTAAACACGACGTAATATTTCTGCTATTATGGACGTTAGATATCAAATTTAGGTTCCTTAGCATCAAGGATCGGTCCTACATTAATTGACTTCACATGTCGTAGAGAATTTAAGTCACAACAACACACTATACAACAAACACAAACCCTTGACTGGTGTCACAATCGCGTAACTCTTCCCCTCCCATGCTTCCTTTCCCTTTAAGTTACTCACTTTTGCAACCAATTCTTCCCCAAATTACAAACGCATACATGAACCAGGTCATCAACGGAGCCCAAAAATCTAAAGAAAATATCCAAAAAAAAGTCGAATGTATGTTCATCTTCATCAATCACATATCAAATATTGCAAATTCACTTCAATTTTCACATGCATTGCATATCAATTCATGTGTATAAAGTATAAACCCTAAAAATGTTCATCATCACTATGATTTTATACTTTTCACTGCTTTTGTTGTTAATTTTGTTGTTGTTTTTCTGATGTTGATGTTTGATCATGTTGTGGTAGTGAAGTGGTTGCTAGTGATACTGTTCTTGTTGTGATTGTGTATCGGAAATTGTGATCTCGTGTTTTGTACTGAAATTCGCACTAGGTTTGTTTGATCTATGGAGAAAAGTAGTTGTGTGCTAGGGTTTTTAAACTTTTCTGGTCTTTTATTGGGTGAAGTTAGGTTGCGTTAGGGTTTATGTTTGAAATTGTAATGTGAAAATATGTGTTTGTGTAGGGGAAGAGGTGGTGAAAGCTGTGAAGTTTGGTCATAGAGTGAAAGGTGGCATTAGCTTCAATAACTTGTGTGTTGACTTTAATGTTGACCTTTAGGGTTTAGTGTCACCTTAGCAGGTGTAAGGAGAATCATAGGTTGGTTATTTGAATATATGATGTAAACACTGTTTTGAATCATTTATCTTATTTATGTCTGGACTCTGGTTTTGATATAGCATTGTCGTACTTGATACCAGAATATGGGGTGTTTGGCTAGTGTGTTTTCTAAGTGATTAATGCAACTTGAAGTTGCAGTAATATGTTTTTGATTGTTTGGATCCACCTTGAGGCATATCAAAGAAATCTCTATATTCATTGGTTAGTTGCTAAGTGTAGATCTATAGAATTTATATGCAGTAACATGTGTCGCAAGCTATCATTTCTTGAATTTCTATTGATTCCATGAGTAATGATAATCAATTATAGATCTATAGAATATGTATGCTCTAACATTTTTCCCAAGCTATCATTTCTTGAATATCTAGATACTTTTTGAGTAATAATTCCCTAACTATTCATAGTAAGTTAAAATTTTTCGAAATATTAGAGATTTTTATATAATGATAGAAAAGGAGTTCTTTCGTATCAAAATCTGAATAATTTATTTAAAGTGGTTTTCGGGGCATTCATCGAAAGGAGATATGTGCTTCAAATTTGACTATAGGGAAACAATATTTTTTGATTATTTATTCATTCGAATTTTTCGTCTATTTTTGTATTTTTTTCTAGATTCAAGGCCTAATTCAAGGCCTAACCACGAAATCACAAATAATAAATAGTGAATAGATTCATAGGTTCGATAACTTGTAATAGAATTGATGCGTGAGAGAAATAAGAAATATTAGATTACATAGAGTTGACGAATGAGATGCATATTTTAAGTTTACACAACAAGAGCTTCCTGCTTGGAAACCGATTTTAACCCTAGGGTGGGTAAGCTATTATTATTATACTATTTTATCAACTAATTTAGCATGTTTTAAAGATTTTTTACTTAGGTCATCTCATGATTTCTAGCCATTGCCTTCCTTTTCATCCCTATTGGACTCGTCTCTCTGTTTGCATCAAAACGTGTAAGAATCAAACCATATCTTCTCTATTAAATTCCGTTGTATATGGCTACAAAATCTGCGTTTTTAAACTAATAACCACTGTTCTTTCAATAAAGCAATTTAGGTCGTTATATGCAATAGAAATGAACCATTAGGCTACCTTTGTCCCTTTTAGCTGATAAACTTGATTTAACATGTACCCAAATCAACACATATAAAGGATCCAATGATTCATATGTGCTTACAACTAATTCCTTGATGACGATTTCATTTAATTGGCACGCAGGTGGTGGAAATTTTTTATCGTTATGATCAAGATGGTATCCCTGAAATGTATCGTGGCAACGTGTCTACATATGTTCAGAACTCCCATACTAACAAAACCTGCATTGGGAATATAACCATTAGTCTACGCTATACACTACTTTAATGATAATCTATTTTGACTTTTTAGGGCACTAACTTGAATCTTTTGTGATCCCCCATGCGGGTTAATTCCATCGGTACTTAAAAAATGGATCGCCCCATCTTTGTCTATTATCAGCTTGACAACTTCTATCAGAATCATCGCAGGTAAGTCGGGATGATTTTGGGTCAACGTCCTGATGTGGCATGATGTTATATTGCTCATATATTCATGTTGTTATTTGGTTAATAGTGGATATGAGTACTCTACTAAGGAATGTGAACCCGAAGACCGATTCAATAAGTCTGGGGTTTTGGTCCCGATTTTTCCTTGTGGACTAATTGCATGGAGTTTGTTTAATGATACATACAATCTACTAAAGAAAGACACATTCTTAGACATCAATAAGAAAGGCATAGCTTGGAAAAGTGACAAGAAAGTTAAATTTGGGTCAAATGTATATCCATAAAAAATTCAATCTAATGATTTAATTAGGGGCGGAAAGCTCAATGAAAGCATCCCCATAAGTTTAGAAACATAAAATTTTTACCGTTCGATTTCTTGTGTAGGTCTGTGTTTGACTGGGTTGTAACTGGTAAATTATAAAATACTCTCGTATTCTATGTGACAGCTAAGGGTACAAGAAGATCTTATTGTTTGGATGAGAATCGCTGCATTACAAACTTTTAGAAAGTTCTACGGGAAAATAAACATGAGTCTTGAGGCCCATGATACCATAACTGTTGGTATTGGAGAATAATTATAGCTTTGGTGGCCAAAAGAAGCTTGTTTTGTCAACTACAAGTTGGATTGGTGGGAAAAAAATTATTTTCTCGTGATAGCATATCTTACGGTTGGTGGGATTTTCTTGCTTATGGAACTAAACTTCATCCTTCTATATGTTTTCAAATTGGTGGGATTTCCTTACTGTTGGTGGGATTTCCTATTCGGTTTAATGTTTCGGCTATGTTTCATCTCTAACAAGCAGATAAAAATATAATAAGATTATTATTGAAATAGTATTTTTTGTAATGAGACATGGCCAATGACGGTATCATTAATTTTTTACTGGTCAAGTTTTGAAATTAGTGAATCGCTATCACTTAAGTATCAGATACATAAAAAAACACATGCTTAAATGGTTTTTTTACCGATGTCTATGTTTACTATCTAATTATTTTTACACAATAGATGTGGGTCAACTCGACCTGTTCAATTCTTACAGTTGGGTTATTCATGATGCATTGCATGCCTCTTGGATCCATCCTACTTATCGTGGAATAGAAAGGTAGTAAATTATGTGGTTCTTCAACTAGGTGAGGTTTATTTAATAGGTATTTATCACCCCCCTAAATTACCACTTGCGGAGTTTTACCGCAAGGCGTGTGACGTACCAGGATCTAACCACTAATCATGTCAAACTATTATTAAATAATTATAAAACAAATTCATCATTTCCAACATGAACAGTGAACTTCAAATTAGGCATTGCAAACGTAGTATGTGTTCAGCAGAAGCAATGTAAACATCTCAAACATTTGAAAACAAAATGTTTCAAAACGTAAAGTATTAATGGTTGCAATCAAATGACATGCCCCATGACACTTCAACTCCTTAGACTGCAAGATTCCATGCAATATATATCTAACAACCTGCAAGCATGCAGAAAAAGTGTATCAGCGATTAAGCCGGCGTGTTCACAGTTTAGGTTAATGTAAAAACAAGTAGGCGTTTAGTTACAGACATGTCATTAATAAACTCGATACCAAATTGACTGTTATGTTTGTTTGCCCTCATCAATGCCTATCAACATCGGCCATGTGTTTAAGATCCTTAGTTCATGCCCGTCCTCCCAGGTATGGTATGAGGTTTGTCAAGCCTAATAGCGCTATCAAATAATACTCGTTGCCTCCAAGAAAACTAGTTGGGTAGTAAGTAGGGACTTTCATGATAGTGTTAAGTTTATTAACTAACATCGAATTTAAACTACAACAGTTGTAAAAAAAATATTCCTCCAAGGAATAGTAGTTTGTCCCCCCAGGATGCATGCTTGTGAAAGTGTAGTGAATTCACCTTAGTTTACTCGGTATGTGTTAACGTGCATTAAGCGTTAATAAAGTGATAGGTCCGTTACACGCGACCTGATGTACTATAAGTATGTATGTATGTAGGGTTATGCAATACCCTAATGCCCAAACAACCAAGTGTTTAATGTAATCAAGTTGACAAGTTAACCTATAGTAACACACATAAAACCTTGCAAGATCACATAAGTCCTTAAAAGATTAACTCTTTCAATCACGTAAGTCCTTACAAGATCACATAAGTCCTTACAAAATAAACTCTTTCAATCACATAAGTCCTTACAAAATAAACTCTTTCAATTAAGTTCTTACAACATAAACCTTTTCAATTAAGTTCGTACAACATAAACTCTTTGAATTAAAATCTTACAACATAAACTCTTTCAATTAAGTCCTTACAACATAAACATCTTCAATTAAGTTCATACAACATAAAGTCTTTCAATTAAGTTCGTACAACATAAACTCTTTCAGTTAAGTTCTTACAACATAAACTCTTTCACCAACCTTTAACAAATTCGGACACATAAAAGGGATCACATATTCGGATTTAACATAACACCCCTAGAAAATTCGGACCGTACGCTGTCTAATAACAAACTCGGATCCATTGTTCCTTTTATAATAAATTCGGACATTCCCTAAACTCGGTTTTTATGGTGATGTATATCCGGACATGTTAACCCGGACTCCAAGAAGTCTATTAAATTCGGATTTGCCATATTACAAACTCGGACTTCCTTGCTTAATTATCAAACTCGGATTATGATAAGGTCGGACTTTGTGACTCCACAAAGTCTGACAATTATCTCCGGACAAACAAACACACATGTTAACAAAACCAATTCACAGTTTTTCAATATAACAATTACATACAGTACGATCAAAACCCTAATCTCAATCATGACAATGCTATGAATCAAACAACAGCTTAACAATCTAGCATATCAAGTGCATCCTAATATCAGGCAACGATTAGCATTCATTCACAAACAATCATATTCAATCAAAATGATCAACTAAACTACAAACCACGAGTTTGGACATCTAGGGTTCTCATGCAAACAGGAGGACAAGAATAACCATTCATAACATAAACATTACCTCAGATTGATTCTAAGGTTTGCTCTTGAGAGATTGAAAAACTAGGGATTGATGATTGTACAAGAACCTGATGTAACCAAGAATGATTTGAGATGATTAGAGGATGACTAGAAACTGACGTACATGAATTGTGAGGAAGTTTTAGGGTTATTCAATTGTTATTAGAGTTTCATAATTAACCCTAAACACCCCTAACTATCACCTTTTTACGTAAAGCACATAACAACATGTAATTTACAATTTAAACACCTAACTCACATATTTGGCAATGTAACACCTCGAAATTTGTGTCGAATCATATGATGATACGTGTCAAGCCCACTCTCAAATATGCCTAATAATTTGGATGAGAGTGACTAATTTTGTCAATTTATGAAACTATGGTTGTCGAGGGACCAAACATGTCATCATGCCAAACTTTTGGGCCTCTGAATGACTCTTACGGACCATAACCATAAGTGGTTACGAACCGTAAGAATGGGATGAACATTTTTGCAGACAAGCGGTTACGGACCGCAAGGCATAACGCTTACGGTCCGTAAAAATTCAAAACAAGGGGCGCACTAAGTGGCTTACGGACCGTAAGCACTTAGCCATACGGTCCGTAAGGAACTGCCAGTAGCAGTTTTGTTTGGAGGCCAAGGCTTTCTGCCCTTGTGCCACATATCTCGCACATTGCCACCTTTCATCAGCTTTTGCCACAACTATGGACACTTGGAGTGATCCTAAATCACCTCTAACACCTGTCTTGATCTCCATTCAAGCTCCTCAATTATAAATAGGGGCCTTGATCACTTGAACAACTTGCTCATTTTTTCTTGATCTTCTCTACTCCCTAATCTGGAAGTTCCTAATCCTAAAGGAGCATCCTCTGAGTTCTAAATATTTCAAGGATCACTTGTAAGTGTTCCTTTCCGACTCTTTCATTTTCTAGGCTTTGACTTTTGCTTTGACTTTTGGTTAAGACCATTATGGTCCAGCCATTGTTCGCATTGAACATACCATGTGATCGTAATAAGGTAGGTGATAATCCCTCAAAAGGGCACCTCCTGAAATCATATTAAGTTGGTCAAATGACGGATCAAAGTTATGTTTAATTAGAAGTCAAAACGTTGTTTTTCAGAAAACTTATAAAATGAACTTATAAATGATTAAACACATGTTTTGACACTTAAATAAGTTGGTACGTAATATTAGAACATGTATGAACATGTTCAGCCCGTCATTTCCAGTTTTAGTGCTGGTTCACAACTAAAAGTCGCAAAGTTTAACTTCTGTTTTGGCTTTCAATTCTGACCCGATTTAGTTAAGTTAGCAACTAAATTAGAGTTGTATTATGATCAAAATATATTGTAGTACAACCCTCTAAGGTTATACTACATGATCATAATCAGATTCTGAGTTTTTACACAAGTTCTTACATTATGCCTAACTTTGACTAAAATGACCTTTTTGCAAGAAATAAGGTTTTAATCAATAATGAACTTGCAAATGACTTATATACTGATATGTTAATGTAATTAACATATTTTGTTGTTATTAAACTGATCATAATCTGATTTTGACTGAAAGTCGTAAATGTCATTATTTAATGATCAAAATGCCCTTTTGGCGCATAGTATGGTTTTAAACCGTAACTAACAACTAAAACTTGATACCTACCGATATTACAACTTATTTAAAATGTTTTTACAGTAGGTACATGATTCTAACTCAGATTTCTAAATAAATCCTCAAACTATGTGTAGAATGACCAAAATGCCCATTCGGTGCATAGTTTTGTCTAAAATCATATAACTCGCATACGTTTGATTATATACTGATGTTATATCATAAATACAATATTTTTACATAATGATCATGTTCATAACATCAGTTTATACGCCAGTTCTTTTAATACATCGCATAACGACTAAAATGCCCTTATGAGGCATAGTTTGATTTTAAAACCTTAACGGGCATATAAGTTGATAACCTAATGATGTTACAACTTATTTAAAGTATAATGGCATGTAAAACTTGTTCATGACTCATCCAGTTACCCGGTATCGCTTATATGCGCACGATTAAGCTTATGTAGTCCGTTTACGTAAGTTTACCGAAACGGGTCAAATCTTATCATTCATATTTCAAATTCCAGAATGTGTATATTGTTTAACCACATTATACAAGTCGTAGTACTTGTTGTGTTTAAACCACATTCTATTCCGCTCATCGCTTAATCAAGCGTATCATACAATTTTCATTAATTTAAGTTAACCGGTCCAAGTCTGTGACTTATAAAGGACCCGTTGGCATTCTAATTGGTTATTAATACCATTCATTCCAGACTAGGTCTTCCAGTAAATTTCAACCAAGCTAGTTAATTGGATACGCCTGTGCTTATTATACTTTCTTATTATATTTTCTTATTTTATAAGATTTGCTTAAGCCAGGTAAATACTCTTAACCTATTTACCCCATACGGGCTTGAGATACGGCATATTATTATCGCATAGTCGGGTATGGGATCAATGAACTATGCGACGAGAATTCAAATAACCCGTTTTAATTCATTATGCTTGATAACTTAAACATTGGGGGTTAATGCGATCGTGTCCTGGATATCCTGGCTCAGTTGATTGCAAATGGCCACGACTTAAGCACGGGGTGTAGGCATACACCTAACAGATGTTAAGCTATGATAAAATGTTTTTATAACCTACTATGGGTTTGCCCAATAAGGGTATTAAAGTGGCGTGTCGGCTAATCATGATCTCGGCATAGTTTCCGAGCCTCATATGTATTGACAAGCATGTAATACTGATAACATGAGAAATAGTTTATCCCAAGTTATTTATGAAAATATACTTGCCATTATGTACATGAAAATGATTTTTGAAATATTTTCAATATGTGTCGGTTTGTATTTACTAGTGAAAACTGACGTATTTTCAAAAGACTAAGCGGGTTGCAAAGTACGTAAATAGGCTGGAAGCTGCTCCGTAAATGCTTAATAGGAATTTACAACTCCTTGCATTGAAGCCTAGAGTCTGATTATACAATCGCCTTGTACATTATTCGATCTGCATGTGGATCTTTAATATACTTTCGGTCAGTAATATATTTTGAACTATTGGACGTTTGAAAGTTGTAATAATATTTTATATCCAAGACTTCCGCTGTGCTATTTGTGAATGTTTGACTATGACGATACCAATCTTACGTCACAATAGTCCACACCGGGCCCACCGAGATTTGGTTGGAAATTCGGGGTGTGACAGGCAAGCAACGTATAAATTTCTTGTAATAGCCCGTTTATAATTAGTCATGTTAGTCACCAACGTTCGAGAATGTGTGTGTGCGTTCCGATAACTCCCCGAATTACCGACGTAGACCCATTTAACTAACCCTAGTTAAGTGCAGCGCTTTGAATATATGTCTAAATTAACTGTGGTTAGGTTAAAGTATTAACTTGAAATTATGGGTTGTGATAGTATTAACCTGAAGTGAAGTTGTTTTCATAGTTATGTCTATATTTGCATTCAATTAGTGACATGGTAATTTGACTTTCAATACTGATATTGATAATCTAACAAAATTACAAATGTGATGTACTTATTTGTGTCACCTTGTTATAGTAGACACGTCTAGCACACTATATTAAAATTAGGTTTGTGTGGCTAGAACATCCAACGAAGTCCGATATGAGGAGAAACATGTCATTCTTATTGCATGCAAAGATGACACATGTGTTCCCTGTTGTGCGGTTTAAAATTTTATGAAATCAAAATGTATACTTTCTAAATTTTAATATTATAACAATAAGAGAATACCTCTTTATATGTGATTTGCTATGTATATAAAAAGACGAAAGAGGACATAAACACCTAGTTTTTTGCTGCATGTTACAAATCCACTGTGCGTGCATATGTTCTGTTTATATACATTTTAAACAAATATAGTTTATGTATTTAAAGTTGGACTTTCTATTTCATCGTAAAATACAACTCAAATGTAATCTTTACCCGATAATAATTAATTATAATATCTAATAGGGAGTGAATATGGGGTCTTAAACATGTAACTTGTATGAAAAACCTGTCAAAACTAAGTAATTTCGATTAAAACTAACGTAACATCTCAATCTCCATTAACTTTTCATCTTCTGTTCTCCAAGATTGATTCAAATTTTGCTTCTTCTTGTATATTAGCAATTGCGTCTTTCTAACCTCCGGTTCCAGATTGATGCAGTTAGTATGATTCTCTATAGACGAAGTCTTACTGTTCATATGAGCATTGTTTTCATTCCTGATGTTCACATTTGTTGTTTGGTCTTTAGCTTCTCCAGTACGTCTTCCGCTACCCGGAGGCCTGCCCTGGCGCCTAGCGTGTCCATCACTTACCACATGTAGCACCAACCATTCTATCAGTCTTGTAAAAGTGGAACATTAATGTGATCACATGGGGAAATATTCAAAAGTTACAAGTAGAATAAATGAGTAATGAAAGTGGTCAGTTGTATTTAATTATTCACATTGCCCTTCGTAATCTAAACACTTCCTGTTATGATCGCATCAGTGCCCATGTATTTGGATGTCTTTTAATTTCAGGTATTCAAATGGATTACAAGGGTTCAATCTGTAATGACACCCCGATATTTGAATGTTTGAATGTAATATACTAAGATGAAAATTCAATCCGCATGACAGGTTCATTTATTCATAAGTTTATGTTTGTTTGAGAAGCGTTTAAGTTAATTTTGTATATCACTAAAATTGGGGTAGGGATGTTGGTAATTTTAATGTTATCCAAACGAATTTTAGTGGTATTGGATTAACTTGTCGCCCAAGTTAATCGTATAAATGATTAGATGAGTTAGGAGATGCGGGAGTGCATGCTCAGCATGATGTTAAAAAGATCTGACGTATTTGTCAGTATTGATTTTATAGTTAAATATATATAATTAGTTTGGGCTTGTTATATTTGTCAAACGATCTGGGCCTGATCCACATCTTCATAAACTTTATTTAGTTGGGAGTTTTATCTATTAAAAGAGTTACATGAGTTGGGCTTTAGGTCCTTTGGCCTGATTGTTTGGATCGGATATATGGATCTGTTTTTGTCAAAACCCAAAACCGATGGCCGGATAAAAAAGATAGAATACACGTATAAGAAAACTGTTCGAACATACGTGATATGTGTATGGTTATCTTCTCAAAACAAACAACAAATTCCTTCTTCAAGAGGCATGTGTGGAGGGATCCAAGTTTTATTTTCGAATTAAAGTTCAAGATCCCAAGAGGGATCCAAGTTTTATTTCCCGTGCCAATTTTATCTCCAATCGAATATGCAAATTCATGTAAGTTCTACATTTATGTTTACACATAAGGGTAAAATGATCGAGATGTATTTAATATTTCACCCTATTTTTGAAGTATAATATAAAGATAATATCATCTACACGTCTTTTATTTCTTTACATTTTCTTAAATAAACGTTTAGTCAGAGTACACTACTCTTTCCCCTTTCGATGATCAATTTTGTATATTTGGTTAGAATAATTTGAGTACATACACTTTATAAATTAAACAAATTAAATCAAGAAAAGCTTGGCAAATAATTGTGGTGCACCCAATATAGTAGAAAACGCTACAGCTAAGGTCACACACGGCCATATCACCTTTTCGATAACCAAATTTGATATGCTCCATGTTTCCTTGTATCCTTCCTCATTGTTTTTTCCATTACCGTCGTCGTCTTCATCATCATTGTCACCATCAACACCACGATTACCATCATCGTCGGGCATTGATTTACTTCCAAGATAAATGCAACATATTAGCAATAGAGAAACCAAGTTCACAACGGGACTTGTGGTCTCCAACCGATTTGGACTCACAAAAGTTTTGACCTTCTCAAATCCGAGCCCCTTGACGGGTTGTGTTTCATGTGTTGTTGTTTTGCCTGGGTTCAGTTGGACTCTAACTGTTTTTGAGGGCACGATTTGGTGAAAGAATGTGTTAGAGACTTGTCGTGTTGATACCAACAACCCATGACTCACTTCAGTTTTTTGGTACATTTCGAACCTTGGAGAGGCTGAGAAATCGTCTAAGTCATCTTCGACATCTAGGAAGTTATTGCTAAGGTTGTTCATATCTTCATTGAGGAATCCGAAGTTGACATCAGTGTTGTTGTGACTCGTTTCTCCTGAAACTGGATTGTGTTTCTTTTTGTTGGTGCATATTAGACTAAATTTATAGACTAAAAGGAATTACAGTTAATTTCTAAAATTGCTTCTTATAAAGCTTGTTAGAAATCGGCTCGTTTGTAAATGGCTCGCTTGTTTGACTCTTTTAAACTAAAACCCAAATTTTAATTTTAATATTGTATAAATTAAAACCCAATTTAATGTAAACGAATTATAACTCAAAATTGTAGCGTAATTTTACATTAGTCTAAAGTTGTGCTAAATTTGTATGTCATGTGTTAAAATTACAAAATTTTGAAAATTCTTATGAAGTTAAAAAATAAACGAGTTTTTTTACGATCGGAGCTTGAACTTAAAATTTGAACGTGTTAAAATAAAAGAGCCAAAACGAGTTGCCTCGTTTAAAATTTCAGCTCGGCTCGTTCAGATCCCTAGCCAATTCATATTATTCTAGTTGCTAGCTAGCTAGGAAATGAAAAATAGAGCTTCTTTGGAGAGTAACTAAGGCTTAATTAGTTGTACCTTGAACCTCATGTTCTTCCCTTCCAAAACTTGATATCTTCTCCATCGGAACACTCTTGTGATCATCGAAAAAGGCCTATAGACGTAAATAAATATAAGGACATATTCTAAAAGAGGATAATTGTATATTGTATATTTCTTTTAAATCCTCTCTTCGTTTATTAACATAAGAATTTGTTAAAAAATAAACCAATAAATTAACATTGTTTATTTATTTATATACTATTAATTTGGAACATGTTTGTGTAATACTTGGTTGTACTTCTTGCTTAGCTGATGTTTTATGCTTGGTTTCTTTGTATTGTTTGGTTTATTTGTTGTACTTTTTGTTTGACACTAGGTTAAACAACAACATTACAAGTGTCCCAACACACGTGTCCCTCGTTTACATTCGAGTTCCCCCACATTTATAGCTTGCTTTCATATGAAGATAATGGGCGATTAAGAAACGTGGAAAGGGTTCCATTGCCTTTCCACCGGCCACCTCGCCGTTTCGCCCTCTGATCGGCTCACGCGCCGTAACGTACATGTGGCTTTCAACGTTTTTCGAATATTTTTTTCCCTTTTGATAGTACCGTCACAACGTGTCTATTTTTTCATGTTTGACAGGATGTGCGTGGTCTTAGATCGACTTAGTTATTCTTCTCTATTTTTACATTTCAGTCTAATTTCTTCGCATTAACATGCCACAACGGGCACGTGTGGTTCAACGATTTTACTTATGTATTTCGTTCGGTGTTATTTTTCCTTTTTACTTATTTGTTTTTACGAGCTTTTCTGAAGTTACTGGTCGCTGGTAGTTGTGTAGCATTAGTGCTACTTGGCACGGTCTATGCCCCCGCCGCAACACGGGCTTAATAATAGTTTTCAACAAAATATAAAATCAAATATTAAATGGGACACCTAAAAAGAGCCTACTATTATTGATGATATTATTATGTTCCAGGTTTTCGTTTTCGTTTTCGTTTTTATTAGTCATTACTGGTTATAACTTATACACCTGAACTATTCCATTTCGTACCCATTTAATTAAAAATTTCTGTTGTGCACTTTTAAAGCTGATTTTCTTAAATATTTAACATGAGTATATAATATATTTATTTATATATCATCATAATTTTACTGATGGAAAAATTTATTAGATAATTTTACTGATGGAAAAATTGATTAGAACAATAAATAATACTAACAAAGTGCATACCATCTCAAGATCTTTGTTTGACATTCCAATCCATCTCAGATTCTCCACCATTCGATCCGTTTTCATTTGTCCATCAACCTCATCGATCTCAATATTCCTTGTATGTTGATCATCTCCCATGAATATAAATGATCCGCTGCCTTGCATTTGATTCATGTCATTGTTTGTCATAAATGAAAAGTTGTTATCAATTCCACCCCATCCATCCTGATTGATAAGATCTTGAGAACCAGCTTGAAGGATTTCATGCAATATATCCTGCTGAGAACCAATTGGTGGTCCATTGCTGGACTGTGGTATGTTCTTCAAGTCGACGTAGTTGGTCACACCGTTGTGATGAAAATCTTGAACCTGTAATGGAGGTAGAGATAATCTGTGCTGCAACCTTGCACATTCGATAGCTATGTCAACCTGATAAAGCATTCGTAAGCACGTAGTATACTCTTCAGTATGCATGCATGCAAAAGATAGATTTAAAACATAATGAATAAATTCTAAAAAAACTAGAAAACTGTGTATCCGGTGAATGATATATTCTATGTATTGAATAACTTTAAACGAAATCTCATTGCGATGGATAAGATAATGATAAAGCTAACAAACTAATAATAAGACTAACCATTAACTATCCTAATACTAAACTAGAGATAATATCATGATGATAACAAATTAAATAAATGATAAATTAAACAATAATAACACCAACGGTACAATGATTATATTTGTGTACCTGTGATGGAGGATAAGGAAGATTGCCATAGGTAGAAAAAGATGGATTACTGAAGGTGAATGCATCTTCTGATAAGTATTGAGTCCATTTGACATCATTTGTATCACTTGGATAATTATGTGATCCATGAAGGATGGTAGAAGAACCTGAAGCCCTTGATGGTGTTTGATTATTGCTGGTTTCCATGTCTTCGCCTCCTATTCTTCCCTCAGAATATAGGTTTAAGCATGATGACCGATCACTAGCCATGCTTGTATATTGGTCTCCGGTTGGGGTTGTCTTTGGAGGGTTCAAGCTCTTTTTAAACACGCGACAAAGCGAATAGGCATCCTGTAACTATTATGTTTAAAAAGATAAAATGTCATGTTAGAGAAGATATATCTAAAACCAACAAAATTTGTATGAAGTTTGTCGGTTCTAATAATAATAGGATACAAGTAATAGTATTAATTAGACGATTATTTGCAATTTGAGTTTATATTAAGATTTTTACACCTCTACGTTGTTACGTTATTTATTTAGTGCATGTAACGTTTCCTTAATTATCTTGTTACACCTCTTCAAATACATATCGTAGTATAACTTGTCATTCAGTTAATGGAAAATACATCATAAATTCTTTCACATACCTGTAAGCCAGATGCGGTTTCGCACTCTGTTTCATCAAGACGATACTCATGCATAACCCAATCGGTACGAGAACCATGGGGTGCTCTCCCTCTATAGTAAACTAGAGTTTTCTTCATTCCCATGGCTCGCGATTGTGAGTTCACCTTTCGGTCCTTCCCTGTTGCTTTCCAATACCCGCCTTTTGTGGCACGGTTTGTCCTTGATCCGTTCGGGTATTTACGATCTCTTGGACTAAAGAAGTACCATTCCAAATCTTTGCTTGGCAATAATGATTTCCCTAACAAAATTTAAAACCCCAATCAAAATAAGTTTGAATACATTGATTTAAGTGATTAAGATATTTATGTTTACTTATTTAACAAACTGGTTTTAACATATGTTAACTTATTTAACAAACTGGTTATAACAAATACACAATTAACAAGGGGAAAAGAATAATAAAGAAAGAAAAAGATGATAATCACATTTATCTTTGAAAGAACAAGTTAAATGGGGTCAAGTTCTTTTTTCTCTTTTCTTTTTGACTTGAATCTTTTGTGATCAAATTGAGAATTTTTGTGTTCTAATAGGAACTTAAAAGAGGCTGGACCACCCTTATATCCCTTTAAGCCCCTAGCTACTCTTTTCTTTTCTTATAAACACAAATACACAAAAGATTAGAATCACTGGTTTGATAAATATTCTAAAATTCTTGTTTCGTTATTTATCAAATTTATTAAAAACTCTTATTGCAAAGTTATAAAAAATAAAAAATCCTGTGATGTATGAATAAACAAGATAGCAAAACAGAGTTCCTACATAATTTATTTTTTACATGTGTAAAGTTATAATATAACAAGGAACTTGGTATATATCTGGTTGGTAACTTACCTATGATTAAACATACAAATATTATAACTAAGCCATGACTCATGAAGGTACATATAATAAACACACAAACGTACCTGGTAAATCCCATGGTTCACACTTATATAGATCAACCTCAGGGATAACTTCAAGCTCGATTTCATGGCCATTAATTTTTCTTTTGAGATAATAAGCGACAAGTTCCTCGTCTGTGGGGTGAAAACGGAATCCAGGGGCAATGAAACCGGTGCCATCTATACAAATATTGTTTGTTTATGTTAATTCGTCTCAGAGTTATTTCAGTTATAAGTTTAACGCAAACCGAAAGCTGGTACGTTATAATCTGAGAAAAGCGCAGCCTTTAGTGGCAAGAAGCCTGCATTAGAAGTTAACTAATATGGTTAGCATTCAAATCATTTTAGCACTATTTAGTATTTATACATGGAGATATAAAGCATATATAAATGGTAACATAAACACATATACATTTACAGAGAGAGAGAGGGGTGGTGGGGTGGGTTGTGGAGGGAGAGAGAGACCTGAGGGAAAGAATGGTAGAAGATGCAAAGGGGAGGAGAGAATGAATGAATGGAGGGATTTAAAGGATTTTGATAAGAGAACAAAAAGAGGTTACAAGAAAAAGCAACCAGGGTTGGGTAGGCACACCACGTTTATCTTTAAATAAATTTGTTTTTTCCAATCAGCATGATGCTTTTTTTCTTTTGTTGGTCTTTCTTCTCAAGCCCTCTCTTTTTCTCTTGATCATCTCTCCTACTCTCTCATCTCTCATATTATTATGAAATAATTTAAACATAAGCCTGGTAAGAAGTAGGAAGCTTTGCTTTGCTTATCTTGGAGGTCTTGGTTCAAATCCATACAAAAATTTTTTTTAATACTAGCTTGGTGATACTAACATATTAACTACTAATCCGGTTAGCAACATTCTAACCGTACGTCGTTAAAAAAATAAAAAAAATAGAATGTTAAAATCTTAAAAACAATATTACACACCATCTAAACTTGACTTCATCATCTTCTTTTATAAAGTGGAAGATATCGTATTTATTAGTAAACTAGTTGATGTCCGTCCGCGTTGTGCGGCGATAGACTGAATATTTCTCAAACAAATAAAAAAACACTACCATAGTTTTGATAGAAAAAAATATTAAAATAATGACAAGACAATAATTTTGAGCTCGGACCAAAACTATAATTTTGGAGTTGCTTAACACGAAAAAAAATTCAATCGAGTCAACCAGTTAAAACAAAACACTTCTATAGTTTTTTTTTCTAAAAAAAAACTAAAACGATGACACTACTATAATTTGAGCTGGGGGCACAATTGTAAATTTTGACTGGGGTAAAATGTAATTTGTCAAAAGCTAAAGCGATGGCAATACTGTAAATTTTAACCAGGGGTAAAACGTAACTTTGAACAGGGAAAATTTGAATTTTTAACTGGGGTAAAATCGTATCATCGCCTATGATTCGAGACAACTAAAGATACATGAGAAGAACTACACTACCCATGACCTTGAATTTGGTGCGATTGTTTTGCATTAAATATTTGGTGACACTACATTTATGGTACCAAGTGTGTGGTCTTCACCGACCATAAGAGCTTTCAACATATCTTTAACCAAAAGAAACTCAACATGCGTCAAAGACGATGGGTAGAGTTGCTTAACGACTATGATTGTGAGATTCGCTACCACACCGGTAGGGCGAAAGATTACCGAGTTGAGAAATTAGCTCGTATGTACACCGATGAGATCATTTGTCATCATGGTATTCCTATCGATATCATTTCAGACGCGATGGTCGTTGCACCTCTTCCTTTGGCAAACTTTCCGAACCGTATGGGTACTCAGCTAAATCTTAGTACGGCTTTTCATCTTTAATCAGATGGTCAAACCGAGCGTACTATCCAAACTCTCAAAGATATGTTTCATTCGTGCGTAATCGATTTCGGTGGCAACTGGGATATATACTTACCTTTGGTAGAATTCTCAATCAATAACAATTATCACGCTAGTATTCAAATCGCTACATTCGAAGCCTTGATGGTCGTAAGTGTCGTTCGCCTATTTGTTGGGATGAGATTGGAGATGCACAAATCACCGGTCCTGAGCTTATACAAGATATGATGGAGAAGATTTTACAGATCTGCGACAACGTACTCAAGGCTAGAAGTCGATAGAAGAGTTACGCCGACAAAAGACGCAAACCCTTGGAATTCAACGTTGGTGATCACGTACTCCTCAAGGTATCTCCTTGGAAAGGAGTCGTTTGTTTTGGTAAGAAAAGCAAGCTCGCTCCTTGCTTCATAGGTCCTTTCAAGATTCTCGAAAGGATCGACAAGGTAGCTTATCGACTGGATTTACCTCAAGAGCTCAAGAACGTTCATTTGATGTTTCATGTATCGAACCTCAAGAAAGGCTTAGCTGTTGAAGGACTTCAAGTTCCGCTCGACGACTTACAAATCAATGAGTCCTTACACTTCGTTGAAAACCGGTCGAAATCATGGACCGGGGATCAAGCAACTTAGGCGCAACTAAATTCCCATAGTTAAGAATCGATGGGTAGGAAAACGTGGCGCTGAATTTACTTGGGAACTTGAAAGTGATATGAAGACTAAGTATCCACACCTATTCGCCGAGTCTTCGTCTTAAATAAATTTCGGGACGAAATTTCCTAAAGTAGGGGAGATTGTAATGCTTCGCATTTTTGTACTTTCAATATTTAGAAAGTTGTATTCATAATTCTATTTTTAGAAACTGGTAATTGTGTCGTATTTTTATTCTTTTCCAAACTTGTGACCTGAGGCTTTAATCATAATAGAAATTCATTTTTATACATATACATGTTACATACGTATGCCATGCAATTAATCGTTGACTACACGTTTATACGCAAAAACCGAGACTTGAAATACTTGGATTTATCAATCATATACATATGCCATGCAATTAATCGTTGAATACACGTTTATACGCAAAAACCGAGACTTGAAATACTTGGATTTATCAATCATACTTGCATCAAACTCATACACTACTTTGATACACTTGGAATACCTAAAACGAGCTAAAATATGAGAAAACGGCATAAAAAACCCAAGACCCAGCCCAAGCGCACGAAAGTGCACAACTGTGCACGAAGGCACCTTCGTGGCCTCCCTGTCACACGAAAGCCACTCGAAGGCAACCATCATGGTCTCCCAGAAACACGAAGGTAACCTTTGTGGCCTCCATATACACGAAGACGAACAAAAATGCCACCTTCATGGATACCTTTGCGTGGTGACGCTGTGTACGGGACTTTCAGCACAGTTTCAGCCCAGAATGTTTTTAAAACGCTCCTTTCACCTTTTTCTAACTACAACTACCACCAACTTCATTAACTACCTAAACCCTAATTCCATCTTATAAATAGGTGTCTCCCACACCTTCTAAACACTTTCCACACACCAAATCTTTTCTCAAACTCTCTCATTCCCTCAAATCTTCCAAGCAAGGAAGAAAAAAACTTAGGTGTTCCAAGTGAGTATTCACTCACTTTTCTTCACATTTCTTCTTCTTTTCTTCTTCTAAACTACTTGGATAACCTCTACGAAGGTTTCCACAAGTTTCCATAGCAAACTAAGGTGGAACCTTGCCATATTTGAGGGTCCAAAGTAGTATTAAAATTATACTTTGATTTACATTTTTATTTCTTATTTGTTTTGTTTGAAACTTAGTAGAATCTTGTACCCACCTTACTCTCAACTAAGCTCATAGGTGTGGGTTTGTGTTTTAGTTGATTTCCATAAGAAATGAGGCTTAAAACCTCTTTAAAATTCTGTCTAAAAGATTCTAAATAGCTTTAAAAGTGTTGAAACCATCCAAGCTTTCAACCTTCAATGTTGAAAGCCTTGTGTTTGGGTGAAGGTGTGAACCATGGAAGCCTAGGCTCTCCAACCTTGTTCCACCACCTCACTTGTTAAACTCTTAGTTTAGATTCATACCCTAAGTCTCAAAACAACTTCCAACAAAGGGACAAGGCTACATCACGTCCTCAAACACTCTCCATGTTTGTGATATACACATCTAGCTAGCTCACTTGGTTGTTTAGGTGACCTAGATGAATACTAAGTAGCTTTCAAGAATCAAAGTAAGACAACCCCGCCTCGCCTCCAACATTTTCCATGTTGGGTATGACACGCCTGAGTTATTCTTACTTGGCTACTTAGCAACCTAGTTAGTTATTTACATTTCTATACTTATTTATAACCAACCGAAATCATCGATGATTTGGTGCTTTGGTGAATCGTATAATGAGGTTAAATAGAAGGAATTCATCATACCTCCTTGCATGACCATTCTCATGATACTTTACCTTTCATTAGTTCATGTTATACCTTAACTTTAAATCCAAACCCAACCCGTTAATCAAATCCGAAACTCACACACCTCCGTTTGCCTTTAGGGTAACTTCAGTGCTCCAAACTCAAGAACTCTTTCAACTCACTTCCGTGGAAATCTCTATGCAAACCGTGAGTGTACATGACCCCCTTTTAATTTTTGACACTTTTGAGGTGCAGTACATATGCCTTATTAAATTCACACAGCCACATACAAACATGCTTGACACGAACAAAATCCATTATACATGCTTAGTACGTGATGCTTAGAAATTTATACATGCTAGAAGCCTTACATGCACTATTCTTATCATTAACTTCGTACGAGCCTACCTTAACATGTATAGCGCTATAGGAGTAGCACACCGCTTGTATTCTTGTGATCATGTTAAGTTATACAAAAACGGTGTTTTCGTTGCAACGACAAGATTACGTTAGTGGAATCTTTGGGTTGACAATTATGTGATGCATGCTAGTATTGTAATGATATACCTTAGTATACGATTATGCCATGTGGATATGTTTAAAATTTTTATACTTATGTTAGTAATACAAACTTGTATGCTCGCCAATGCTCTTTTTTATTGACATGTACTTTAATATGTATTGCAGGATCTTGATAATGTTACGTTAAAAGAAATCTAGTAGGACGGCTAGAAACGCACTTTAAATTTAGTTCGTGTATTGTACTTTGATTCTTTGTAACAAGATGTTGTATTTTGCTTCCAACATTGTATCTTCGCTTTAGTAATGAAATGAATTTTGCTTATTATATATTCTTATGTTCTCATTAATTTCAACTGATTTTTGGGTTAATCTTAGCCATTTAAAGTCTCTAAATTTTAATCCTATCCGTTCAAATTACATATTTTCTTCTAGAAGCAGCAGTTTTAGGAGGTTTTATACACTAACTACTCCACAATTCTAGGGATCGTGCTTTCATTCCACCTATGATCCCCTCCTGCCATCTCCAAATTCTTTTTATCACAATCCAAATCCTCCCCAAGACCTAATCTTTTCAAACAGTCACGATCGGGTCATTGTTTGAACTTTGGTTATGGTCGGTTTTCTTGCTTCAATATGAAAGGTTTGAATTTTGTTCAATGTTAGGATTTTTTTTTGTTTCTCCACTACGATTTTTAATTTTCTAGACCCAGATGAACATACGCTATTTGAAATTTGGATTTATCATCTGATTTGGAGTCTTTGATCTTATTTTAGAAGTTCTTGCCAAGATGGAGCTAATGGAACTTTGCTCAATGTTAAGTTCACTTAATACATTGTCATTACGATTCATTTTATTTACAAATTCAATACATTGTTTATGAACAGAGCAACAGGACACCAATATTAAGTGGAAAAAAATCTACAACAGGTTTGTTTGAAGCTACAAACAGTTCTAAAGTTTAGAATCAAAGATGGTGTGGTACATTAGAAATCCTAGACTAATAACTAATAAGTTTGTAAAATCTTAGGGTACATACATGCATTCATCTACTTTGCTTTTTTTAATCACCCAAATCAATAAGTTTGATTTTTGTTCAATGCTTTTTTTCTTTATGTGATTAACACTCAGATAACTTTTTTCGTTTTTTGGCCCATTAAATACGAGGAGGAGAAACCCAAGTGATCAGCACGGATGTTTTATAAAAGGAACACAGAAGAGGGTATTATGTTCCTCGATTATCTGGTAACATAATTGAGTCCTGATCCAAGAAGATATGTTGAGCATCGCTAGAAGAGGGTATTATGTTCCTCGATTTTTCGTCAACCTAAAAAGAAGAAGCTTTAGCAACAACACCATCTCGGATTCGTTTGTGAGTGTAACTTAACTTCAATTGCATACACACAACAGAAGCAAATGTTCACACAATTTTGATGATTTTACAGGTACTGGTAGAAGGCAATGGAAGTTCAAGAATCCTGCTTCTGATCAACAGACCCTCCATCCTCAACGTTCTCAACCTCCAATGTTAAACAGGTTGCCCAAACTGTATAAAAGTCGAGAAGACAACCCTGATATATGTTTTATGTAACACATTAATTAACTTGGTTTCTAAATTTATTCTGTACGTTTATTTGACAAATACTAAATTCTTTTTAAGGGAAGTGTGTTGGTTTCAAAGCTTCAACACAAATAAACACAAAGATATACTCACGAATAAGAAACTTGTTTTACTGCTTCAAAACCCACCTTTATTCATTCAACAAATAACTAACATTAAATAGGAAAATAAACTACTTGCTCCTAAAGAAAAGGTAACTAAATCACACACTAACCCATAATATTTTGACTAAATAAACTAACACATGACTAAATAAACTAAAACATGTGACTAATATAATACTTTTGCTGACCCGTATCAGACCCGTAAACCGACTTGACCCATCAAGATTATCCAATATTCACTCCCATAATCTTAATGTCGGTTCTTGCTACTTGCTTCTTCCGTGCTTGCGTTCGTTCTTGCTTTAACCGAAATCGGTTTCTTGCTACACTTGCTAACTTGCTTTGATTCACACCCGTAATTGCTTGCTTGTTTCGAACCTTTTGCTTACTCATATTCTTTCTCTTAACCTGCTTTCTTGCTAATACCTTGCTATCTTCATACTTGCAACCAGCAATGCATGACCCGATACTTGCTACACGAACCCCATAGGTCCGTTCATGCTCTTCGAATTCTTGATTCGTCTTTCTTTCTTTCTGAAAGATCTTTTTCGGTCTTCTTTCTTTCCAAGTTGATTTGGATCAGCCAACTTTCGGTCTGTTTTCTTTCTTAGGTAAACCACCGGTCTCGGTTACCTCATTCGGTCTTCGATCTGAACTTTCTTCCTTAGGTGAGCCTTCGGTCTATGGTCACCTGTTTCGGTTCTTTATTCTCTTCTCGCCGGTCATTTGCGGCTCCTCGGTCTCATGCTAGAAACTAATTTCAGCCACGGTCTCTTTCTTCTCTTCATGCCGGTTCTTCTCTGGCGTCGTCACTCTAATCCCACCGTACTCACTTCATGATGGCAATTAATTCATAACATATACATTCTTCGATCGATGTCTTCTTCTTGATCGACCAATATGCTTGTTGTGCTCCTTCTTGCTGACTTTCCCTTTTTTTTTCTTTAGAAAACCAAATCACCTGGTCTGGCTTGCTTCTTTTCTTTCTTCAATGGCAGTTGTTAATTAATCCAGGTGCTTGCTTTCTTTTATTTTAAAAAAAATCCCAGCAGTCTTTTTAGGTGTTTGCTTGCCTGCCTGCTTCTAATTATCTTACGATTACTCCAAGAAAGAGAGTTGAGATGCTTTCTTGCTTTTTTCTTACAACTCACCACTGTCTTCCTCTTTTCCGTCCCCGGTTTTCGTGACTTCTAATTGTCGACCACCTCTACCACCGGCTTGCTAACACCACCGATCTCCTCTGCGATCTTGTTATCACTCTTTTCACAGATCTACAGTTTAAAGGGACTGCACCCCCCTCCTCCGAACACGACCCTCAAACCTGCGAACTGTCTTCCCTCGAGCCCTAGCGGCTGCCCCCTTTTCTGCCACCGACTCTCAAAACGCCCTAGTTTCTCACCCGCTCTGATACCAAATGTTGGTTTCAAAGCTTCAACACAAATAATACACAAAGATATACTCACGAATAAGAAACTTGTTTTACTGCTTCAAAACCCACCTTTATTCATTCAACAAATAACTAACATTAAACAGGAAAATAAACAACTTGCTCCTAAAGAAAAGGTAACTAAATCACACACTAACCCATAATATTTTGACTAAATAAACTAACACATGACTAAATAAACTAAAACATGTGACTAATATAATACTTTTGCTGACCCGTATCAGACCCGTAAACCGACTTAAGATTATCCAACAAAGTGGCGGGGCTTTTTGTGCTGGTGGGGATATTGTTTCGTTTTATGACATGATAGAAAAAGGTTAATTGTGCACAAATGCATATTCTAGGTGATGTATATAAATAATGTTGGGCTCAAATTCACCTTATGCGAGTTAAGTTAGTTTTTTGAAGAGTTAGTTGGTAAACTTTGTATCATGCAAGACAAAAAGGATGTCTTTGTCAGAACTGGCAAGAACTTTATATTCTTAAGTGTCATATTACGTATTGGAAGTGATAGTATACTCTCATGCTAATTGTTTATTTTACGAATTTAGTTATAAACTAAACACTATTCAATGACATTGCAGCAATGTTGACTGTAAGTGGTACCGGAGAAGACCTTGCGTAATGAAAGTTTGAGGATTATTAATTTGATCGGTTATATTTTTTTCGGAGCGGTTTTATATTGATGTTTTGCTAATAAGAATGTAAACATGCAGTAAATTACTGGTATTGGATTTAGTTTAAGCATACACTAAAAAAATCTTATTTCAAACGGTAGCTTGAGTTGTGTTTTATTTCAAAAGGATCAATTTGGGACCTAACATTGGTTACTTATGGACCACAATTGTTTCTGAATCAGACCGCATGGTGGAAACCCTTAGTGATCGGTTCCCGCTGCTTCTCGGATTCTCACCGGAAGGTTCTAGCTGAGATGGATCTTTTTTTCCAATCATGGAAACAAGGTTGCTGTCAAGAAGGAGAATTTTCATGGGAATGAACATGTATCAATGTTAGTAATTAACATATTACTTTTAATACATTTTTTTATTTTATTAGTTGCTTGCTTGCTTATTAATGATCTCAATCTAAATAATATGTAGACGGATTTGAACTTGGTTACACATGATCGATAATCGAACATTGATGGGTGATGGCGCGGATGAAAGTCGAACTACTACCGAGGTAAACATGCTCTACATATCTTATGTGCACAAAGTGAGTCAAATTTGTTAAATCATAGCTTTTTTTTAACAAGATTGGTGTTAACTGAGTAGTAATTTCTTACCCACCTTTTGGATTCTTTTAAATAAATTCAAAGTTCTGGTCAGACTATAAATCTTTATCCTTCTTCAAAGATTATCCCAAAAAATATTTTATGTGTTATTAAATTTTGAACTTCTATTAATATAGTTACTTAAACATGTAGATGCGTTTAGATGGAAATGGTTTCAAGACCAGCAAAATGAGGCATGGAGCAGCCATGCTTTTTTTTTTTTTCTGAGGATTTCAGGCATGACAATTTAGAGTTCAATGATTGGATTGATCCAATATGTTTCCTAGAATCAGTTGTTGGTGTAGCACAAAGCTTAGTTTATGAAGACTCGCATGATCAAATCATTCACCGAGACATAAAAGCAATCAATATCTTGCTGAGTGTAATCTTCGAATCTCCTGGTGTGTTCTTTTTATATATATTAAAATTACTCATTTGTTTTGACCCATTAGCAAACCGTTTGAACCAATACCTATCCGTTAACCAACTCGCCTTTATCTTCTTTTCCACTAGGGTGACATAATACACACCGGGCATGTCAGGTAACTGGTCATAATTGGTGTTTGATCAATATGGGTCGTTCATCAAACACTATTGTCTCATGTTGTGAATCTTTAATTAATGGTTGGTTAAATATGATTACAAAGCCATATTATTAAAATAATAATTTGATATTTTTTAAATACATTTTGGCTGTTATTTAGCTTATATAATAATTAATGGTTAGTTAAATATGATTACTTGAAATTGTCATTACACCATTAATGTACCCGTCCACCGGACGGCTATAGAACTAGTTAAATACTTGTCACAAATAGTCGTTATGAAGTCTCTTACAATCTCGTTTTCGTCTCGCCCGATGTTTACGCCATCAGTTGGGGTGCGACATTAAATCCATGAAGAAAAATGACGTTTGGGATTTGGTAGAATTACCCAACGGTGTCAAACCCGTAGGATGTAAATGGGTATTTAAAATAAAACCGAATCTAAATGGGAACTTTGATCGCTTTAAATTGAGATTGGTTGCAAAGGGCTACACTCTGAAAGAGGGAATTGATTATCAAGTTGTTTTCACTTGTCTCTCGTAAAGATTCATTAAGGATCTTTATGGCCCTAGTAGCTCATTTGGATTTAGAGCTACATCAGATGGACATTAAAACTGTTTTTCTTAACGGAGAGTTAACGAAGATGTATACATGTAACAACCTGAGGGCTTTAAACCTGAAGGTCAAGAACGTCTAGTCTGTAAGTTGAAGAAATCCATACACGGGTTAAAACAAGCATCACATCAATGGTATCTTAAGTTTGATGAAGTCATGAAGAAACAAGGTTTTGCAAAGAATCAAGTGGATCAATGCACCTACTTCAAGATAAGTGGGAGCAACTTTACTATACTTGTCCTTTATGTATATGATATTCTATTGGCAAGTAATAGTTTAGACATGTTGCATGAATCGAAGCGGTTACTCTTGCATAACTTCGACATGAAGGATCTCGGAATGCTTCTTACGTCATTGGCATCAAAATTCACCAGACAAACACAAAGGGATCTTAGGATTATCTCAAAGGGCCTACATAGATCGTGTCCTTACACACTACAAAATGCAACAATACAAACCCCCAGTCGCTCAAGTAGTTAAGGGGGATGCTTTCGGTTCATTCCAATGTCCGACAACAGAGGTTGAAAAGGAGCAAATAAGCCAAATACCTTATGCGTCAGTAGTCGGGAGCCTGATGCATGCTTAAGTCTGTACTCGTCCAGATATCGCTTATATTGCTGGAACGATAGGCCGTTATCAAACTAATCTTGGCCTAGATCACTGGAAAGCAGCTAAGAAAGTACCTCGATATCTGCAAGGGACGAAAGACTGTAAATTGACTTATAGAAGAAGTGATCATTTAGAAGTGGTATGCTATTCTAATTTTGCCAAATGCAAAGATGACAAGAAATCCACTTCAGGCTATATCTTTATGTTAGCAGGCGGACCCATTTCATGAAAGAGTCATAAACAAAAATTAACCACAACTTCCACAATGATGGCAGAATACATTATTGTTTATAACGCAACATGTCATGGAATGTTTCTTAAGAATCTATTCAGTGGACCTCAAAATTGTTTTCTCAATTTCTAGACCACTGAAGCTTTATAGTGATAACTCAGTTGCCGTTAGTTTATCAAACAATAACAGTTTGACTGGAGCTGGTTTATATCTCGATACAAAGTATTTGTTCGTACGTGAACGAGTAAAGGAAAATAATCTTTGTATTGAGTATATAAGTATAAAAAATATGCTTGCGGATCCAATGACTAAAGGTCTCCCACCTAAAGTTTTTGAAGAACATATTTCGAATATGAGATTTACTAAGACCGTATTTAGTTGTATATTGTACATACTTATGTTTTAATGAAATTTCCTCAGTTTTGATTTTGTATGTCTCTAACATATTTCCTGTTGGTATAATGACATATCGACAAATATAAATACAAACCAAACGTTTAAAGGGCTTACTTGAATATTTTGATCATAACTATTGGGTTTTAAATTGAGGCTGTAGTATGACTAATGTGGATCCTGAGTTAAATGATGACTCAACGGCTGTATTTCTCTGTTGTGGTTCTTGGTTTAAAGCTAATATGAGTGTTAACACCTAATTAGGATTATCTAATGCTCATAATAAATGATCACTCGGCTAAGTGGGAGAATGTAAGATTAAATATAATTATTTATATTCATTTAATCTAGTAGCCGTTATAATCATATATATTATATAGATCAAAATATAATTATACATTTAATATATTAGTTGGTAATTGTTGATAGACTGATTTACCCTTTTTATTAAATTAGGTTTATTCTTAGGTGTATTTAAGGAGATTACTAAAGAGGATTTAGGGTTAAACTCTCATAACAATAACATCAAATTTGTCCTTATCCTCTTTCTCCATTCAAGAGTTCTTCAACCCTAAAGAACTCGGTACTACCATCAAGAACATACACTCTAAACGGGAACCAGATCATGCTGACTAGCATGTCGAACTCCATGGTTGCATCTGTATCTGGGCTATCTGCTGGCTTGTCTGCTGTAATACGTATTATTTACATATTTTTCATTATGTTTTAATAGAATTGATCAACAAGGTAGGAATGAGATGACTTTCGAAAATAAAAGAGTTACATATATTAGGGAGCAAGTCAAATCAAGAAGTTACGTTTGGTTATAGAATAGGTCTTCTTTTAGATTCATCCGGTGGGTGGATTGGTGTAATGTTCTTCGTTTATATGTTGTAATTGTATGGTACTTTGCCAATTGAGTCAAGGACGTGTTTTGAAATGGCCTTTTGCCTTTTGGGCCGGTGGTATTTGTTTAATGAAGTTAATAAAAAAATGTTAAGAGAAAGACAAGTTTATTCCCAAATATGTGTTGTTAGAAAACTTATTTACCAAAATAGGTACTTTGAAAAGTATTTACCAAATATGTTTTTTTAAAAGTTTACTATTTCTCACTCCTAATTTATTAGAAAATAAATTTCCTTTTATAAATATATCATTTACCAAAAGTTAAGGAAGATTATCTTTTATAAAATTTATTTAATAATATTAGAAACATTATCTTTTAGCTTCTATAATTATAATTACAAAAAAAAAAAAAAAAACATTCTTGGCTCATATATAGATACGTAAATAAGTTCACAGATACGTAAATAAGTTCAAAATTTAATTCATTCTTTTATTTAACTTATCTATAACAATACCCATAGTATTATAAATTACAAAAAGAAAGTTGTCCTACTAATATCGAATTCATATTTTATTTTTTCACGGCAAATAATATAACATTCATATTAAACTACCGTCGTGTAACATCATCAAGCTAAGTTTGATATAATCTACATAATGTTTTTTACTCGTATACATATATTCATTCTTTTATTTTAGTTTTAGCTTGGTTTAAATAATTATTTACTTTTAAACTATGTACCAAATGATATTGAACTACGTAGAATTTTATAATTGACATTGAACTATGTAGATTTTATAATTTAGCACCCTATTAAGATGCATGTACCTTTAAAAAGGAAAAACGAAAAAATGTTATAAATTAACATAATTACGGAAATTGAAAAACATTGCTGATAGAATAAGAATTTAAAGTCTGTTTAAAAAAAGTTAGAGAAAATGTTAGTAAAAAGAACTTAATGAAGTCTGTTTAAAAAACATTTAAAGAAAAATGTTAATAAAAAGAACTTAAAAATTCATTTTTAAGCATTTTATAAAATCTCACGACCAGTTTTTAGGTTTAACATATTTTTTCTTAACTTTTGTTAAATGATATATTTATAAAAGAAAATTTGTTTTATCTGATAAAATTTAAGCATTTTATAAAATCCACGACCAGTTTTTAGGTTTAACATATTTTTTTAACTTTTGTTAAATGATATATTTATAAAAGGAAATTTTTTTATCTGATAAAATTAGGAGTAAAAAAAATAAACTTTAAAAATACCTATTTTAATAAATACTTTTTGAAATATCAATTTTAGTAAATAAATTTTCTAACACTATTTAGAAAAAACTCGAAGGAAGACGTATGTATGTCTATGTCCAATTATGCTATACTTGGAAGTTGCTCTTTCTTGTAATTTGTGCCATGTGACAGATTCCTATGTTTCTGTTCACTAGATCCTATCCCTGCTTTAACGAATAACGATTTTTCTATACGGTGGGACCTCCTCCCTATGTTTGGCGCGTTCTTAACGGTTTAAGAAGCTTCTTTATAACGATTCAAGACCCTTCTCTTTCTCACACAAACAACACCGACCATAAATTATTTATAATTTTGAGGAAAAAGAATGAGATCATATCTTATGTTTATTTAATCTAGAAATCAACATGCATACATAATATTAGCAAAGTTTATGTTATTATAAGAAACGGGTCTTAAAATATTTGATAGTTTCTGTCTGCGTTATATCCGGGGATAGTTAGATCATATGAAGATCAGAAGATCCTATCAAATTGACATATTTTAATTCGTATGTGTAGTATATTACACATTAAACACTAATATTTTTTTAACAATTGGTAAAATGATTATAAAACTAGGCATACAATCCAATTTGAAAAGTTCATTAGGGTTATAATTAAGGTAAGCACAAATTAAGATAAGGGCATGTAATTAAAATATATGCCCTGCTTACGGTGTGCGTATATAATGTGTATATGTGTGGGTTCTCAGGGGGCAAAAATGAAATTGCATCAATTTTAACGTTATTTTAGTAATTTCGTGAAAATAACGTCAAAAGTGGTGGACGACTAATCATCATGCATCATGTGGTGGCGTTGATAGCCGAAGGACAATGGGGGTACATGAACAAATTGGCCTTTGTCCGATTGCAGAGTGTTATGTGCCTCATGTCCATGGCTTGATACAAAACTATTATCTAGGCGATGGCCTTACTGGAAGCAGTCTTTCAATACCTACAGGATAGAACTAAGACTGTTTACATCTTACCCTTCTTAGACTCTAACTTAAGTTTTGTTATTGATGGGATTTACTGAGTATGATAATGATGAAAACGATTACATAACTTTAAATACATTCTGGTACAAAGTGACATTTTAACAATTTTTCATATCTTTTTTTCAATACTGATAAATTATTAAAGCTATATGCATTCAGATCTTTTTTTTCAATTCTAATAAATTATTAAAGTTATACAAATGACTACAAAGGGTCTATATATGATTAAAAAAGATATAACAACTTAAAATGTAGCGTGATTAATAAGTTATAAATAAATGATTCAAATTGATTGTATGACTTGTTATTATATTATATATAGTAATATAAAAGAGTAAGACCATTTAAACTGATCATCAGTTAGATATTTTGATTGGTTTTCTATGATCTACACACCGATCATTTAATATATTTTTCAAATCGTTCTAGATGATTTAGTATGCAAATTAACTAGAAAACCATTGATCTCCCATTTGTAGTCTAATGGTAGGAGACTTGGGTTTTCCTTTGAAAACTTAAGTTTAATTCTCACTTGTGTCATATTGGGGTGGATATTGGGCAATGATGGTGGCAAACCCACCGAGGGGGTTCGATCCTGAGCTGCACCTCGGTTTTCATCCGGCTATTACTGCAGCGAGGCAACTCGTGCGAAGGCAGTACGGTTTCCGGGGGAATGTTGTAACCAAAGTTGTCAAAGGCGCAAAGCGCACTCAAAGCGCAAAGGGTGAGCCTTGAGCCTCAATGCAAGGCGCTTTAAAAGCAAGGGTTTTTTTAGGCGAGTCGTTTAGTATAAAAATATAGTTTTTTAAGGATTTTAGACATGTTTTAGGCTTTTTTAGCGCTAATTTAAGTTATTTTTAGGTCATTTCCAAGCTTGTTTAGGGTTTCTATAATTGTTTCAAAAACGCTTAAACTTGTTCAGACGATTTTGACCAGAATTTTATTAGAATTTGGCCTGAAAATGCGCTTAAGGGCCTAAAAGCGGAGCTTTTGAAGCAAAGCGAGAAGGCTGGGATGAGCCTGAAAAGTGGTTCTAGGCGCGCGACTGGGTGAGCCTTGACAACAGAGGCTGTAGCCAAGTCTGACCAACATAGCGTAGACCAGATTAAGACAACATAGTGTAGGCAGATCTTGGCTATAGGGCCGGCGAGACGGTGTGACATTAAGTCACTCAAAAAGAAAGTCAACGTTAAAAAGCCAACATTAAAAAAAAATCTAGAAAACCATTGGGTCTTATACCTAGCATGACATAATAAATATTGTTATAACATGTTATTTCGTAAGAATTTAACCCACCGAAAAAGATTGAATAACGAAGGTAAAAGGGGTGATGAGATTGGTCTACGAATTAAGGCGATGGAGACAGCGTGGGTCCAACTTTTGCCATGTGAATGCAAGTGGGGTCCTTGTGTATGTTGGTGGCCTGGTGGGTTTCTTTTACTTTTCATCAAACCTATCTTTTTGTGCTTTTCTCCTTTTCTAAGTTTAAGCTTCCTTCTCCATTCTTGTATTCTTAAACATTCTTTCCCCCTCAACTCGTATTTACATAATAAATTTAAATTATTACTAGTTTTGTTATTATGTATGCAACTAATATTACTTAGGAGCGTAGATGATAATAAGTGTGTCGTAATAATATATTGACATATAGATAATAAGTGCATGATAAGGATATATTCAGAATTTTACAAGACAATATCAATAAAAAACATATATCGTATCGATTGAAAACCTTTTATGAATCCCCATGCCGATTCGACAATTTGAAACCGATATTAATTTTGTATGGCTGGTTTCAATATCGGTACGATATTGGCAATCGGTATCATTTATGACAAAAATACATTATTTTAAACACAACTCAGTTCATTACAATATTGATACTCAACAGATTTCATTAGAAAAAGTTGTCTGATGTAACCAAAAAAATAAAGTTGTGTAACCGAAATAATTAAGTCGTGTTTTATATTGATCAAAAACCATAAAAACGTATATTATATATCATATTAGGGGGAAATGAAAATTAGAATAATAAATAATTAATTTGTGACAAATGGCAAAATATCCGGTAATTCCGTACAACTTTATCAATATTTAAGATTAATATATTTTCCCGCTTAAGACTTAATTTTTATTTCAGTCTCACTAGTCTAGGAATGTACAATATCATAGTGTAATATGATAAAAAATTCGCCACAATTCGAAACAGTACAAAACTATAATCTACACTAGCGGTAGAAATGCGAACACACTATTCATGCCAGACTACTCGCGGTACAGCCCGAAATGACAAAAACAAGACTTGGAAACATGTCTGTAGCGAATATTACATAATGTTAATGTTACATAAAACATTGAACAACTTACAACTAATATTTTCTGGAAAAATTATATAAACACTTAATTGTCTTATCCGCAGACAAATTCAAAAATTCTGCAGAAGTATACATCATTCTGCAGAACAATTAAGCAATGCATAAAACTCAAAAATAAAGGTTATTTATCATAAACCACATATAGGGTATTGAAAACAACACAAAATTTCCTATATACACATTACCATTCAAGCTACACAATTCATTTGGTAACTATCCGATAACAAAATCATTACAAAAACTATGACCAAAATAATAAATTTACTAGTCAAGTGAACTAGTTAACCAAATTTTGGCTTCAAAAATAATGTTAAGATTTTTAAATTTTATAGAAAAGTTTATAAAAAACATGAGACAAATTGTTAAAGTTTATAAACTGTTTACCATTTAATCCTAACTAAAGACTAACTTACCATTAAAAATCAACTAAGCTAAACCCCCACAAATCGGTTATGTGGGCCCTCCCCAATAACCTCATTTGTGATGTGTTGTAAGAGTATAAGGTTTGCTTAGTATATGGACATATGGATGCAAGTTATAGCAAAAACTACTAACACCATTCACTTGCATTTTCAACAACAATCAACAACACAACCACCTTCTTCCTCTTTCTCATTTTCAGACAAAACAACCCCAAAACACATTCCATTTTCACAAACTTAAACACATAAATCATATATGCATGAAGATGGATTGAAGAGCTAAAGCATTTGCTTGGAAGGAAGCATCTAGGAGCTTAAAAACTTGGATTGAAAGCTTATAATTTTCACATCTTCTTTATCATTTTCATTATAAATTGTGCAAAACAGTAAGCTTCAAGATCTTATATTTCCATTCTAGTTTTATGATTATAGATCAAAATATAAAAGTTCATCTTGAAGCTCACTTAAAACACTACTTGAAACCATAAAAAAAAAGATAAACTAACATTATTATGTATTATTTCTGTGTTCTTGAAGTGATCTTGATGTTGTGAGTATTGTAGTAAACTTGATCTTGTATATTTATGTTTAAAATTTAAATCTAAACACATGCATGTTTAGATTTAGCAAGGTCTATTAACATGAATAATATGAACTTGTAATCATACTTAAAAATGTTTTCATAAAGCATGTAATGTGTAGATTTACATAAATATCATGTTACAAAAGATACTCTTGAAAATATGTAAACAAAGTTTACATAAACTTTTATATAAACTAAATTTTTGCATACATGGAAGTTATTTTTACAAAGAAGCAAATATAAACTAAAGTTTGCATACATGGAAGTTATTTTTACAAAGAAGTAAGTTATTACACAAGTTCATAGTATTGTGTTAACATATAGTTTATGTTAAGTATGAAAAATTAGAAGATTTGTGATGTTGAAAAGTGTTTAAAATCATGTGTATAAATATAGGAAAAATCCATAGTTCAGGGGAAACTATGAATTTTTTTTTATAAAATTTAATTATGATTAAGGTGTGATTAATTAAGGATTATGTTGGTTAAAAATGTAGTAACAACCTTAATCATTATACAAAGTTTTTGGATGAAAAGTTTAAGTTAAATTTCTAAGTATTTTTTTTCTTAAACTAAAAGATAGAAAAAGATATATTTTTAGGACAAAAACATATAATTTTAGATTATCAAATCTTGTGTGTATATATTGCGTATTAAAATGTGTATTTAGTTAATGTAGGAAGTACATACAAAAATACATATTTACACAAAAATACATAAAAATGACAAGTATGTAACAATATATCTTTACATATACACACATACCCATACTTGGGTAAATTAGGCAAAACAAGTATTTCGGACGAAAAACAGACAAAACGAATGAAACAGACAAAACGAACGAAACAGAAAAAACGAACGAAACGGATATATAAACCAACACACGAAAAATATATATTAAGAGTTTATATATAGTAAACTAACAAAAGTAAGTTATGTAAAAATACTAATAGTTTTTATAAACTTAGCTTTTATAATATATATTGACAAGTCTTAAAATATATAGTATTTTCAAGAACATAATATATCTCGTAAAGTAAAACGAATTACTAAGTGAAAATATATAAGCATACGAAAATACTTACACATACGAAACGTACATTCCGAACACTTAATAAATATACAAAATTACATATAAATGTATAAGCAAACTATAATTTGGGCTAGACCCATCCATTTTAAACTGGGCTAGGCCCGTTTACATATTTCAAATGGGCTAGGCCCACTTACATAATTCAACTGGGCTAGGCCCACTTACACAATTCAATTGGGCTAGGCCAACACCTACAATTCAAATGGGCTAGGCCCATTACACTCATCAGGGTATTTATCAAGAAAGTGGAGTGGCTTCCTAACCTTCCTGGTCACACGTCGTTTTACGGTGGACGATCTTAGGAGAGCAAAGTGCTCTTGCGCATGTCGGACGAAGACTGATGGCTCCAAACGGTATCATAAGCCAATAAGAGTAGTCTAGGATAAGGGACAGAAGCGCTCTTTTCCCTTCCTAATGGTAAGGAAAAATTCCTTATTTTTTGGAAAGGGTTGCCTTAACCGAATACCCCTTCTTGGGCTAGGCTCATTCAAACTAAAAGAATACAAAAATATATATCAAATATATATTAACAAACAAAGATTCAAAACGAATACAAGTCTAACTAAAATTCAAGATGAACGACTTGTACAAAAATAAACGTAGGCCTAAGTGTCTAACAAGAGTAGAACACTTGTAGGTTAATTCACGAACACAGAACCATACATCATCTAGAGATTTGCGCAAATCTGTGAGTTCATGTCCCCCTTTCTTTAAATGCTTTTAGTTTTAACTTACAAGGGAAATACATGTTACATTGTTACAATGGTATGGTTAAGCTAGTTAATGAAACAAACATAAGATCATGTACGAATAAGATAGTATCAAGGGGTCATTAATGAATATCCAAGTACCGAGGAACGAATGTGATAGATCTATTGGGTTTTGGGGAGCCCCGTTCTTATCGGCAAAACATAGTTCGTTAGAGTGCCTTTGTGTCCAAAACGAGTGTCGCAGACACAATTTATCATCTAGGTTTGGTTGCCTCCTATGTCGGCACACATATTAGTGTCCTTGCAAACCAATAATGATCAATGATTTCATTAAAGCTTTACATACCGGGATTTCATTATAATACTTCAAATGTTTCAAAGATTCATTTAATTCAAAACTAAACACATGAATTCATCAACTTTTGTTGACGTTTTCAAAGTTAACATGTATTTCAGGTAACTATTGGAAAACATTTGGAAAAATGAGTTCATGGTGCCAAGAAGTCAAGCATAAGATGTCATCCACTTTTGGTAGACTTTGGTTCACATGTCGCAACCTCGTGCGAAACATGGAATGCAAAGTCTTGGTTGTTTTAAGAAATATGTTGTGTAAACTTATGTTTTAGTTTCAAACAGTGTAACTAAATTTGCAGTTTGTCTTTCTTTTGAAACATCATGTTGTTTTGAACTTGTTATAAATTAGATCATATGGATGAACATCTTACTATCTTTTATATTAGTTATTTACTTGATTGAATGTCATGATTATCGCTCTGATCACACCTCGCGCTTCTGCTACGACCGGGTGTGACACAATTAACTTTTCACACGATTGCTATTCAATACTAGGTAATTTTACAACGTAAATACCATCTAACCTTGCATTTACAAGAATTCAAACCCACATCAGTTTGCACGAGTATACTATTAGGGTACATGTATTTAATAATAAGTGAATGCAATAGAACTGTTAATTACAATTTTACCAAGTCGTGAAACATTATGATTAACCAAACATGTCTCAAATATTAAAAATTATTATCAACTTAACATGTCAAAATATCAAAACGCGTTTGCTAGTAATTTGAAAAGAAAAATGTCTTACCTATTTGATTTGTTGGAGTTCGATGTGATGAAAAAAAATGGAAAATAAATCTCTTACCTGCTAGTTTGGTTTGTAAGATTTAGTGAAAATTGAAATATTAAAAGGAATTAATGTTTGATTGGACAATAACTAAACCCAAAATGAATTTCCTCAAAATTTCTAGAATATAAGAAACTAGTATTATTACTTGTGCTCCGCGATGGGATACGTAATTTTTTTCCGTTCTTGTTGTTGATATACACAGTTGTAACGTGGACATAACGGTAGTCATATACTTTGTAACGTGTAAATGAGAGAAAAAAATAAAATAATTTTGCGTGCTAAAACAAAATGTTAAACAAATAAGAAAACCTAAAAAAGGGCTGAATAAAAATCATAACTAATAAGACTGGATTAAAAGAATAACAAAAAAAAAATTAATTACAAGTTAGAAAATAAGAAACAAAGAAAAAAACTCAAAATAAAACCCACAACCCCAAGGTTCGAAGCTAGGTTTATGGGTTATGGGGGGCCTTACCTTCCACCCATTTCGAAGCTGTTTATGGGTTATGGGCGGGCCTTACTGTCACACCCAACCGATGGCGGAAACATCGAGATGGAATGATAACGAGATTGCTCAAAACTTCATAACACTATTTTGCGACAATAATTTAAACATAACCATTTTCATTGATAACTAATTCGAAATACATTGTTCAAATACGAAAATACAACAATTGTTCAAAGCATAACAATATGACAAAATAATATAAGTTCATAATTTGATTTAGGCGTGTTTCTAGTCCATCCTAAATACATTTCTTGAGTCTTCAACATCTAATCTCCTGCAACATGTATAAAATAAGGTCAACATAACGCTGGCGAGTACACAAGTTTCATACGATATAGCATAAGTGATAAAAGTGTTGTCTCATATCCAAACAGGGCAATTGTATTTCAATGTAATCGCATACTAGCATGTGAACCTATGTCAAACCAAAGTGTACCACAATCGTGCATACTAATATCGCCAAAACGAAAAAGTAAGTAATATGATGGCTTAACAATACCACAAGAATACGGGCGGTGCGTTAATCCTATAACGCTATAATTGTTAAAGTGTTAGGATCTGAGTTTGGATTAATTTTATTGCTTTAACAAATTTGATACCAGAGTGATAAATCATAAAGGAATTTGCAGCGGAAAACAGTTAAAACTATATAACACAATCAACGAGAGAATAGTTTTCATCATAACATGTTTTCATTATCATAAGATTGAAATGATTAACAGATAACTTACATGAACGAATCACTAACCCCCCTCAGACCGAGCTTACACAGTAAATAATGTAACATAAAGTGAAAAATGTGAAAAGCTGAATAGAACAGTACAGGCACTGTCTATTTATAGTACTAATCCTAACCACTGTTATTTATGCGGACATCATCTTGACAATGACATCTAACTAATAAACTCTAACCACTGCCTACCCTAAACTCTGTTTGTAAAGCACTGATGACCCTAACCGCTGATAGACATAAGCTCTGATGAAGGTATTGGCAGATGTTCTTCAAAGGATGATCAGACCTTTGACTTCCAGCAGACCTTTGACTTGAAAGCAGACCTTTGACCCATCAGTGGTTTGGTGAATCAACAGACTTTGTAACTGGCAGAGCTTTGGCATAAGGCTGTTGTTTAGAGCTATTATTGGATTGGAAAGCTGGTCTTTGGAAGGAGTGAATCTAACCACTGTTTATTCTGGATCATATAGAACAGACCTGTTTTTGGCTTTCTATCATCTGTTCTTTTGTAGAGTTCAATCCCAACAATCTCCCATAGAAAAGATGATGCCGAAAACTCTTCTTTATTCATGATCTTTATGTCTCATTAGGTTTTTCTTGATTTGTTCTTTGAAATTTGTTTCAAAGATCAAGGAATCTTCATCATCCTCATCCCTGCACAGTTGTAGTTCCAAAAGATCTTGAAGGTCAGCTACATTCAGGCTTAGTGCATCCTTCCTTGGCATACTAACAACTTTCCCATTGGACCTGAGCAGAGTCAATACATGGGTGTTTTTATCAGAGAGCCACTTTAGTATTTTTAAGCTCAATGGGTTTCTTGGGAGTGGATTTATTTGTGATGAGAACTGAAAAGGTGAACTTTTTGAAAGCCTTTGAAAAAGATCTCCAGCATTTGATAAAGGCTTCAATGGTTCTTTATTCAAGTCAGGCAAAGGTTCCTTAGTGATAGCCTGCTTATTGTTGTTAACATTCCTTTGCTGATCTTGCATATCCATCTGCAGCTGCCTCTTCTTTTGGTTGAGGGCTTGAATGGTTTTAGATCTACACTTAGGTTCTTAACACTTTTCCAATCTGGTGCATTCTGTCTTATTCGAGGGTCTTTCTTCATCATGTCAATTCTTTCTACTTCTTGTTTGAGAGCTTGGATGGACCACTCTTTAAACTAGTTCTCCTCAGCTTGATAGGGTTTTTCTTTCATGATGAATCTGATGAGGTTTACCCTTTGCTTCTGCTTAGGATCATCTTTTGGAGAGTCCAGAATCATTTTCTCATTTATCTCTCTTACATACTCTTCTAATTTCTTTACCTTATTTAGCTCAAGCTGTTCCCTTCTTGATAAGTAATCATTGCCCTTTCTTTCACTCTCTTCTTTTGCTATGATTTTGGCTTGCCTAGTCTTTAGTTTTAGATAATCCTCCATGGTTTTGGGATTTCTATATCCGTAAAGAGATGGGAAGGTTCTCTTGGATGGATCAGCTTCTGTATAGAATTGTAGCATTTCTCCCTTTACTACAGCCAACTCTAAAGAATATGATGTCTCCATTGGAATATTTCTTATTGGATTTTGGCCTTTGAGTGACTCAGCAAAGCTAATTTATAGTGATGATGATTTGGTGATAGCTGGTTTTGGTATTGGATTTGTTTGGACAACAGTTGTAGATGATATATCATTATTTTCTACTGTAGCCATTCTTCTTCTTTTCCTAGCATAAACCAGTTTGGTGCAGGAGCATTTGTGCAAACCACTGTTGTCATAACATCTGCTGTTGTGATAGGTGGTTGCTGAGATGAGGAAGGCAATACAATTGAACTGTCAATGGTTGGCCTTTTAGAACCAGCAGTGGTTTTGAGACCAGCAGTGGTATCCTTCATCTCCTTCTCTTTTATCCTGACATGACTCTGATCGACCTCATTTGTGTACTTCATCATCTGCTTGAATTTGTAGGGTTTCATCACCTCCCTTTTCTGTTTCTTTGACAGATGTTTCAGCAGAACTTACTGAAAGATTTTCCTCAGTGTCATTTTTCTCCCCCTTTTGGCATCATCAACTTTTTCAAAGATAGGTGTGGGGTTGTGCCAGGAATGAGAATTTTCTTGATCTCTTTAAGCTCTTCATGTGTGTCTTTATACCTTGCTTCAACTTCTTCTTTGAATGTTTGCACTTTTGAATCATATAACTGATTACATGCTGAATGTGTTGTTGAAGCAGAGGATACACCTGTGTTGCAATTTTGGTGGCTTGAGCAGTGGATTGAGCAGTGATTTGAGATTTTGCAGAGTGTAACATCTGTTGCAGCACATTTATGATATCTCCCACTGATGCCTCAATCTTTGTGACTTTATCCGTCAATTCCTTATGTTTTAGCTCATCTCCTAAGTTAATAGGATCATCTGAGCTCCTAACTAAGGTGGTAGTTTTATCTAGAGTACCATGAGCATGTGATTTATCACTTGCTTCAACTTTAGATGCCCCTTTTTCTTGGTACTGGGGTCTTCCCTCTGCAGCAGAGGTTACCTGAGTAGCCTCAATAGTGGTTGCCTTCAAAGGAGACTTACATATGAAACTACTGTCCAGATGTAAATAAGTGGATTCAACATCTGTAGTAGCTCCTCCTATTGAACTATCAACAAGGATTCCAGGAAATCCAAGTGATGTAGCCTCCTCAACTATTTGTGGGATAACCAATTGATTTTTGTCAGACACAACCATTGTAGAGGTTTGCTCTTAGTAATGTGTAGGTGAGAGTGGCCTTTTTGTGACTGACTATCAAAGGTTTCAAACAGTGATGTGGTGGTTGTTGTAATTTGAGGTGTGGAAAGCAAATTTGTCATGGGAGATGGACATTTTAACATACTCTCAAATGAGGGTGATGTTATCAGTTGTGGGTTCCCTGTGCTTACAACATGTTCCTTTTGTGAGGAATCATGAGGAGTAATGGTTTTGGGTGGAGATCTTTTTACCATCTTCTGTGAGGAAGTAGCAGCAGTGGTTTCATGTGACTTTTGTGTTGTCACTGGATTAACTTCTGGGATCTCATCTTCCAGAAGGTCCTTTTTGATAGGTTTGGTGGGTTTGATTGTTTCTTTTTGGTCTTTTTGGGAGTTTTTGGTGTGGGTTGCACATCAGTGGTTTTGCTGCTTTGGTCACCAAGAGCAGTGGGCTCAGCAGCTGGAATCTGAGGAACAGATGTGGACTCATCTAAATTTTGCTCAGACTCCCCTGCTTGTGTTTTTGGAACTTTTTACTCTTTAGCCATAAGGCGAGTATATGTTTCAGATGATAAACTATTTATTTGGAAAGGACACCTTGAACAAGAACATGTGCACTCTCACTTGGAATTTTCTATTTTAGATAATAACTTAAAAACCTAGGAAATAGCAGAAAAGCATTTTCCCTTTTGTTTTCCATATTTTATAGGTTTATTACCAAATCATTAAATAATAATTGGGAATAATTGTAATCAGATTTAGACAAAATGGCATACCCCAATTATTAAATTTTCAATGGTATTTCATCAAACCCAGTTGTTTTATTTGAAACACATGTGAGCAGGGTATGAAACAAAAATTTCATAGGAGGTGGAAATTTTCCCTTTTTCATGGTTAACTTTGATAAATCTCCTGTATACCCTTTGTTTTTCAAAACAATTTGATACTCACTCTTGGGGAAAGAAGTTTTACCTTCTATGTCGTTTATCTGAAAAAGCTCTGAGATGGTCTGTGGGGTTATTGGAACCAAGATTCCCCCCACTTTTGACGTGATTGCCCAAGGTTTTTGATTCATATTTTCAATTTCAGCATTTGCCCAGAAATCTCGAAGGGCGTTTTGATAGATGGTGCGTTACATGTTAGCAGAGTCTTGTACTTTGAGGAAGACAATATATCAATAATTTCATGAAATTCTGTATTCTTCTTTGTCTTCTCAAAAGTACATAGATAGTTGTGTGGATTTTTGATGTTAAGAGTGTGTTTTGGAGGTTCTTGTGCTGATTTTGCTTTGGCTGCCATGATTTTCAAAGGAAATGTTTTTCAGAGTTTTGAAATGGCACAGTAAAAGTGAAAACTCTATTTGTGAATGAGTTAGTTTTCAAAAAGTGACGATGACATGGCATCTGATGCAACAACTGTCGAATAACATCTGTCCACGTATAACCTCTGATTGATAATGGAAGATAGTTGTTTGGCTAACCACTGATAGAGTAACTTATCAGTGGTTATGACCAACAATTAATACTATCAGAGGTTCCACATCAGTGGATAGGTTTTTCTATTCAACATTGTTTTTATGTTTATCAGAGCTTTGAACAGACTTTAAGGATTTATTGAAAAATTCAATTTTAACTATTTTTAAGGATGAAATTCTTATTTTATAAAAACATTTTATTGCTATTTACACATGGGTACAAAAAAAATTATTTTTAATCCACGTTTAGCATTCCAAGCCTAGATATCAAACTGTCAAATATGGAAGCATCAAGTGCTTTTGTCAACACATCTGCTAGTTGATCCTTGGTATGGACATGTTGTAAAGAAATCAGACCTTTTTCATAGCAACTCCTCACAAAGTGATGTCTGATGTTAATACGTTTAAAGGAAACATTTGATAATTTGCAAGGTTAGTTCTGACAAACTATTTTCAAATGTTTCTCAAAAGTTTTAATGGCTTAACTTTTGAAATCTTTTCGGTCAAAACTTCATTTACATGCTCGTCCTTTTGTTCAGACACTTTACAGGCTTTTGCAAAGTTTGAATATCTTCAGATGGTACAACTATTTTGTCTGTAGGGATAGGTTTTCAAGGACACTTGAATCTGATTTGAAACAGGTTATCATCCAGAGTCCTCTTGATTCACTATCAGAGGAAGTATCTTCCGTTTCAAAAAATAGGGTTCTACTTCAGGCAGGTACTTCAATTTTGTCTACAAAAAAACAAACAAAACTCAAGGTGTATTATTTTCAACTAAAATTCAGAAGAGCAATACAAAAACCTGATATAAGCAAGAAATTTCAATTAAAAATTCGTAGAAAATTTCGTGATATGTGAATTAATTAGAACTGATAGATTTCCAGCAGTCCTTTTGATAAATTTATGAATTAAGATTTCATCTCAGTTATTGTTATGAAACTGATATGGATCCTCTTTATCAAATAATCCTGAAAACAACGTAGATTCCAACACAATAAACTAAAAGCAACGTAGACTCCAACTCAATAAAAAAACCACATGAATCGTGAAATTCTACACAAACTCGACTCTGTTTTTGACAATTAAGAGTAGCACAATATCATGAAATCAAGCTGATCCTTTTAGGTCAAATTGATGATTAGATCAATTTGACTGACCAAGCTCTGATACCAATTGTTAGGATCTGAGTTTGGATTGATTGTGTTGTTTTAACAAATTTGATACCAGAATGATAAATCATAAAGGAATTTGCAGCGGTAAAACAGTTAAAACTATATAACACAATCAACGAGAGAATAGTGTTCATTATAACATGTTTTCATTATCATAAGATTGAAATAATTAACAGATAACTTACATGAACGGATCACTAACTCCCCCTCAGACCGAGCTTACATAGTAAGTAATGTACAATAAATGTAAAATGTGAAAAGCTGAATAGAACAGTACATGCACTGTCTATTTATAGTACTAATCCTAACCACTGTTAGTTTATGCTGACATCATCTTGACAATGACATCTAACTAACAAACTCTAACCACTGCCTACCCTAAACTCTATTTGTAAAGCACTGATGACCCTAACCGCTGATTGACATAAGCTCTGATGAAGGTATTGGCAGATGTTCTTCAAAGGATGATCAACCTTTGACTTCCAGCAGACCTTTGACTTGAAAGCAGACCTTTGAACCCATCAGTGGTTTGGTGAATCAACAGACTTTATAACTGGCAGAGCTTTGGCATAAGGCTGTTGTTTAGAGCTATTAGTGGATTGGAAAGCTGGTCTTTGGAAGGAGTGAATCTAACCACTGTTTATTCTGGATCATATAGAATAGACATGTTTTTGGCTTTCTATCATCTATTCTTTTGTAGGGTTCAATCCCACATAAGGTAAGCTCGCAAATCTAATGAGCATATGTGTCACAAGTAGGCATAGCATTTGATGTTCATGAAATTGACAAATACATGTTTATAGCGGATAGAGTGTTGCATAAAAATGTTGTGTTCATGTGAATAGTTTATAGGCATACATATTGCACCCCAAAAGTGTAAAACATAAAAGGGGGATTCGAGTGTACTCACGGTTTTGCGATTAAAGTTCTTCGTAACCGTGACTTAGGTGAAAGTAAGATGAGCCGGGAGCCGAGTTACCCTATAAACAGGAACAAAGGCGGGTGAGTTTTCGAGTTTATACAAGATTTAATAGCAATAATATAACAATGACATAAACATTAAGTTACATTAGGGTTTTTAGTCAAGTATTCCCCGAAAGGGGTCATAAGATCAAACAAGAGGTAGGATGATATGCATCCATTACAAACCTCTCATGGATTCACCAAACACAAACCCGAAGGCCGATTAGTTATGAATTTAGATTCACCGAAGCACAACCCGGAGGTCAGTTGGTCATGAATGTTAAGGTTCACCAATCAAAAGTCTATAACAACTAGGTTGGTTATGAACTTGTTTATGTTGTGTATATGCTATGTATAAGTTGAGAACTCAACTTGTCTCCACAAAGAGAAACTTTGGGAGTTAAATAACCATGGAGTTACTGATTTACATCAGTAAGTTTACCCATTTAGCTTGGGTTTGGCCACACATATGATACACAATCAAAAACACAAGAACAAGATGAAAAGTTTGAAGAACATGAAGATTCTTTGTAAAAATCCTTTGAATACAGAAAAATAAACTCTTTGGAGGTCAAAATCAGATTGTTCCTGATGTTATCAGTAAATGATATGGAAGAAATCCTTAGCGTTGGGGTTTTCACATGTTTATTAAAGTCATTTTTATCCAAATAAAAAATGAAAAACGCAGCGAAATCATTATTCAAAACATGTTACTTACAAGACATAAAACCCATTGTATATGTAAAACTCGATATCCGGATCCATATATGAATATGCATGCTATCAAAACACAACCATAGGGCCTCAAGCTTGTATACCCCAAGCCTCCAACAACACCTTATGTTGCTATGATTTTCACTTGTATGAACTCACTTGAAACACCCTCATGATACACCACTTTGGCCAAAAATTAGAGAGCAAAACTAAGGAGTTCTTGCACTTGAGAAGTATGTGTTATTATGTGTGAGAGAATGAAAATCCAATCTTTCATATAATCTTAGTGATCTTGTGTAAGATTGTGTGAGTATTGCATGCCACATTATTGGTAGAAAATCCACCTTGGGAAGACCCAAAGGGGACGGCCCTATGGGGTTTTAAAAAAAAATCAATTTTTTCCTTTTATTTTATGTCTTGTATTATTTTATATTTTTTATAAATATAACATCATATGTTTACAAGACTTTATACAATATCTCATAACCTTTTATAATATTATTTAACCCATTAAATAACAAAATAAAATTTTATCTCAAATAAATTATCCATATAATTTATTAGTTTCTCAAGTGCAATTATTTAGAAAACCAATTTCTAAATATTCTAAGTGCTAATATTTATTTGTTTGATCATATCATAAATAAATATTATAGGTGTTTGTCTAACTTGTTATTGGGTATGACCCGACTTGGATCATAACGCACTAGCCACATCAATTTAATATGTGTCTTGGGCATAACGATTCCAACAATCTCCCACTTGCACAAGATACATAGAAAATTGATGCAAGTAGAAAATACCACCTAACAACGGTTTACTACCCCTAATACGTATGACAAAGTGCCATTCAATAACATCATCTCCTTCAAGTCCCTTACTTGAACATGATTAGGTGAATCAATCATTTATCCTTTCGTTACAGATGTCATGTCAAATCCAAAGACATAGTGTGATCATTCTCTGTTGATTTAACTTTGCAGGCCTTAGACATCTTACTCTCAACGAATAAGAGGAACAAATCCCTTCTTGACCACATACGTCTCTCACAATCACCTTGTACCATACCTGAGCTTAGCCTTATGTACTGTCACGTTACGGATAACAAAGAACTAGGTCAAGGTATAATATTTGGTGAATAGCAAGACCTAATATGTATATCAGGTCAGATGATACTATGATATTCGTCTTTAATCAAATTTACTTATGATCAATCACAAAAGATTCCATGCAATAACATTTGAGAGCGGGTTAGTCCAATATTTGTATCCCACAAATATCTATGAACTTTGGCAGCAACACTTTGCTCTATATTCATACCTAATGAATATCCACCAATCCAAGTTCACAATAGTCTTACATTCATATTATTCCCACAAGTATGATCGACTACGAACATTTAAAATAATTAACTTATTCATGGATTTAAACATGCAAAAAATGGAACAAACTCAAAATACCATAAAGAGTCATAATAACAATTGTTCCAATGTCCAAATACTTAATAGATCAAATCCAATCACTAGAATATTGACGTCCTAAGGCACAAGTATGACCCTCATGCTTTGGCCGTTCAAGGAGCTTTGTGAGCGGATCCGCAATGTTTTGATCAGTGTGAACTTTACGAATACATATCTTTCCCTTTTCAACTTCATCCCGTATGTAGTTGAATCTCCACTCATGTGCCTAGTCTTTCGGTTGCACGAGGTTCCTTGATTTGAGCAATCGTACCCTCGTTATCATAAAAGATCTCTAGGGGTCTTGAATGGTAGGGACTACCCCTAGGTCGGCAATGAATTTCTTTAACCATGCAACTTCTGGCGCTGCCAATGAAGCGACGATGTATTCTGATTCTGTAGTGGACAATGCTACAACATCTTGCTTCGAGCTCCTCCAAGAGACTGCAGCTCCATTCAAAATGAAGACATACCCAGATTGTGATCGAGAACGATCTCGGTCAGTTTGGAAACTCGCATCCGTATAACCTTTTACAAGAGTTCCTCTTCACCGGATCCATATATTAGAAGCATATCCTTAGTCCTTCTAAGGTATTTCAATATGCTTCTAACAGTCATCCAATGACTTTTTCCTGGATTTTGCTAGTATTTACTCGTCATGCTTAAGGCGCATGACACGTCCGGTCTAGTGCATATCATTGCATACATGATGGAACAGGTAGCATACACATATGAGACTCCTTTCATTCTTTCTTGCTTATCCTTTGAGCTTGGACATGGAGACACATTCAATATTGTCCCTTTTTGAATAGGTACCAAACCTTTCTTAGAGTTCTCCATCTTGAACCTTTTCAAGACTTTGTCAATGTATGCACTTTGGTTTAAACCTATCAAGTGCCTTGATCTATCCCTATAGATCTTTATTCCCAAAATATAGGCGGCTTCTCCAAATAGTATAATGTCATCCATAGCCAGGTTTTAACACCTTCCATGGTTGGAATATCATTTCCAAATAGTAGAATGTCATCGACATACAATACTAGGAGGAAAGTGATGATGCTCCCACTAGCCTTCTTATACACACAAGCTTCATCGGCGTTCTTGATGAATACAAAATTCCTAATTTCTTCATCAAAACGGTGATTCCAACTTCTAGATGCTTGTTTCAATCCATAGATTGATTTCTTTAACTTGCGTACTTTGTTAAGATGTTTTGGATCGACAAAACCTTTAGGCTGAACCTTATACACATCTTCATCAAGATATACATTGAGGAAAGTAGTTTGACATCCATTTGCCAAATCTTATAATCATAATATGCATATAAGGTAAATAATATCCAAATTGACTTTAGCATCGCCACGGGCGAAAAGGTCTCATCATAATCAACCCCTTGAGTTTGAGTGAATCCTTTTGCTACAAGTCTCGCTTTATAAGTGTCCAAGTTACCATGCATTCGGTTTTCTTCTTGAAAACCCACTTACTTCCAACTACTTTGGAGTTGATAGGTGGTACAACCAATTCCCATACTTTGTTGCCATACATGGATTGCATCTCTACGTTCATGGCTTCAAGCCATTTGTGACAATCGGATTTTGACATTGCATCATGGTATGCAGTTGGTTCATCTGAATTTACCACGTAGCATCCATCCTGAAAAACCCATATCTTTCAGGTGGACTACTAATTCTACCAATCTGCGAACGTTTTTTGTGTATTGATCAACCACTTGATCCTCATCAATCCCATATCGTTATCGGCTTGTGGTTCTTGATCCTCATCAAGTTCCACTGTTCTACTAGTTCCTTCCATAAGGAATTTAGCTTCCAAGAACTCAGCCTTTCGAGCAACAAATACCTTTTGCTCTGTTGGATCTTAGAAATAATATCCTATATCATCTTTAGGATATCCTACAAAGATACACTTAGTGGGTACTTTAAATTTGTTTGTGGTGTACTGCTTCACATAAACTTCACAACCCCATACCTTCAAAAATGATAATGATGGAGCCCTTCCATGCCATATTTCAAAAGGTGTCCTATCCACTTTCTTGGTTGGGGCCATATTCAGTATACGGGCTGCGGAGAGCAAAGCATAACCCCAAAATGATAGAGGTAATGTGCTTCTAGCCATCATAGATCGAACCATATCTAATAGAGTTTGATTCCTCCTTTCAGACACACCATTTTGTTGTGGTGTTCCAGGTGAGTAAGTTGTGATATGATCCCACAACTCCTATGATGATCTTGAAAAGCATCACTAAGGTATTCACCTCCTCTATCAGAATGAAGAACTTTGATTGTCTTGGTGAGTTGATTTTCTACTTCATTTTGGAAGATTTTGAACGTCTCAAAAACTTCATCTTTGTGTCTTAGCAAGTACACATAACCATAGCGACTATGGTCATCGGTAAAAGTAATGAAGTATCTTTCACCATTCCTAGTCATTGGCTTAAAAGGACCACATACATCCGAATGTATGATACCTAATAAATCTTTTGCCCTTTGGTTGGTGCCACTAAAGGGTTTTTAGTCATTTTACCTTGTAAACAAGATTCACATGTATCAAATGAACCAACATCATTTGTCTCCAAAAGACCATTCTTTTGAAGTGTTTGCATACGATTTCTGTTTATATGACCAAGGCGACAATGCCAAAGATAGGTCTCACTCAAATCCATTTTGGGTTTCTTGGTGATTGCTTGGTACATTGAACTATCAAATGATGTATTATCATGAACCAATTCATAAATACCATTTGAAGGCATAGGTTTAAAGTAAAACATGTCATTCATCGAAACATAAATGTCATCGTTTACACACTTTAAATTAAAATCATATTGTAGCAAGAGGGAAACTGAAATAATGTTCCTAGTCAAACTAGGAGTATACAAAACATTTTTTGAAATAATTTCCAAACCACTTGGAAGTTTCAAAACATAGTCTTCTCGGGCTTCAACTTGAACCTTTGCTCCATTGCCCATGAAGAGACTAATGTATCCCTTCTTATAATGCTTATTTCTTTTGAACCCCTACAACAAATTGCAAATATGAGTTCCACATCCGGTATCTAATACCCATGTGTTTGAAGAAATAACATTAATGTCAATATGTATCATAAAGATTGTACATGAGGTTTGCCCCGCATCCCTCTTGTGTTTCAACTCCTTGAGATAGGTTGGACAATTCTTTTCCAATGCCCTATCTCACCACACTCAAAGCATGGATCGTTTGTGGCAACCTTTGCCTTCTTGTCTTTTGGTTTCGGTGGTTCCGTTCTAGCCTTTCTTTTCCTTCCCTTTGAAGTGTCCCTTTCCTTTGGCAACATTTGCTTTGGAATCAGGATTATGCCCTTTCTTGTTGCCACCCTCATTGATCATTAGAACGGGTAAAGCCTTTTTACCCATGCCCGCCTCGATAGTTTTGAGCATTGCATGAAGTTCACCAATGCTCTTGTCCCATCCGTTCATGTTATAGTTCATAACAAAAGATTCAAATTTCTTTGTTAAAGAGTTGAGGATCAAATCCGTAGCCAACTCTTTAGAGACAGGACAATTAAGCCTTTCAAGGCGATCATTGTGGCTTTTCATCTTAAGTACATAACATGAGTCCGATAGGTTTCCTCTATTCGACATGCATGAAGCGCCCGGACCGTTTCGAAGCGTTCTACCCTTGCTTGTTGAAGGAACATTCCTTCAATTGGGTAATCATGTCGTACGCCATGTGATATTCAAAATCCTTTTGAATTTCGGGAATCATAGTTTCCAACATGAGGCAAGAGGCTTGCATGGAGTCCTCGGTATACTTAACCCAATCGTTATAGGCATCTTCATCTTCCACGTTAGGTTCATCGGGAATAGGATCGTCCAACACATAGGATATCTTATCTTGCTTGAGAACGATTCTCAAGTTTCAATACCAATCCATGAATTTGCTATGGTTAAGATAATCCTTTTCAAAAAATTGTTCTTAGTGATAGGTTATGGACGGTTTGGGTAATTGTGTTTGCATTGTTAGTGACCATCTACAAAATTTTAACAAAGTTCAATTTTAGTATTTTTGACATTATTAAATTTTAATTATTAATACCCTTTTATGTCTCATAGACAATTAATAATTAAAATCTAGAATCCAACGTTACATTTAAATATTGGTTAGGTGACCTTTATCCCATTATTTAAATTAACAAGGTAGTCAACATTTGACGATTGCAACCCTTTGCAATTTCTAGCCATATGGGATCGGTTAAACATCTTTATGTTTAGTTGGCATGTTTTAATCCCATCAACGCCTTTGTACGACATGCTTCAGTGACCCTAATTACATGGTTTCCAAATCAAGTCGTCCAACTTACACACACATGTGAGTTTACACATATAAGTGGTTAGGTGACCTTTATCCCACAAATATGGTAAGCCCATCTCTAACACAAAAGTTCCTTCAAATGTGGTTAGGTGACCTTTATCCCACAAAGAAGTCACGAGTGATTCGAGTGTTGTATAAAAGGATGGTGTTTGACTTGTTTTATAAAAGGGATTTTAAGTTTTCAAAATTCTAGTTTTAGAAAACTTTATGTACCATACATTTGCATGCATTCAAATTCATGGTACCTTAGTGGAAACCAACTTTCAAGGTTTTTTAATAAAACCCATTTTATTATAAATCATTAACCTTTAATAAAACCTTTTATTAACCACTTTAATGATTTTTAAAGAACCAATTTTAAGCTTATTATGGATTATTAGTTGTTAAGCAAGCATATCCAAATATCATCCAAGAAACCATAAATAAATAACCATACAAGCATAACAATTATTATCACAAAAGGTGCATACCCATAGCCAACTATTTTTGACAACACTTGTTAGCCGAAACAAGTGGCCAAAAGGTCCTTCCTAAAGGGTGAATATTGACACAAGAAATGTGTCGTTGAACTCCCAGTTGAACCCGCATCTAAATGCTTCAAGTATTCCTTTTGTGTTGTGATTTCTCTACTTTCTTTGGGCTTCCAAATGGACTTTAAATTCAGCTCTAAACTCCTTTTGCTTCAAAATGTGTTTTGATTATTGTGCTAAAATCCCGTTAAGAACTATGAGGTTCTTTAGGCCTGAAATTGGCCAAAACCAAAATGCATTTTTGTGTGCATCTTCTTTTACAATAAAATATCCTAATAAATTTTTTTCTAGTAAAAGAAATGCAACTATTCTATTTACTTACATACCAAATGGAAATAAATAAATTATACAACTTTACAAATGGAAGAACAAAGATAATAATTGTTACAACATATTGAAGTAATCAAATATAAATCGCAACACAATCATTCAACATATTCAAACATAAGGTCATGACTAGGTTATGAACACCAAAATATACATCCACATATGTATATTATTCAAGAGGAAAATGGTTCCCTTTTTACAACCCATATTTTCGGCCAAGAAAGAAAAACCAAAAAATGTGGGTTTTGTCCAAACAAACAAATCATACATAGGACATAATTTTTCAAGATATTTTTATGCATGTATTAGAAACATCTTGAAAAAAAAAACAAAATGCAAACCATGTTAAAATTTTTGGCCACAAGGTTTCTCAAAAACCAGAAAATTTTAAATCCTTCAAAGCATGCATTAATATAAGCGGGCTCTGATACCACTGTTGGGGTTTTCACATGTTTATCAAAGTCATTTTTATCCATATAAAAATGAAAAACGCAACGGAATAATTATTTAAAACATATTACTTACAAGATATTAAACTCATTTTATATGTAAAACCCGATATTCGGATCCATACATGAATATGCATGCTATCAAAACACAACCATAGGGTGTTTTAAGAAAAAACCTTTCAAGGAACTAGGAGATGGAAGTAGATGATAATTCTTGAATGGTAATCTTGAAAATGAAGACCTCAAGCTTGTATACCCCAAGCCTCCAACAACACCTTATGTTGATAGAATTTTCACTTGTATGAACTCACTTGAAAAACCCTCTTGATACACCACTTTGGCTGAAAATTAGAGAGCAAAACTAAGGAGTTCTTGCACTTGAGAAGTATGTGTTATTATGTGTGAGAAATGAAAATCCAATCTTCCATATAATCTTGGTGATCTTGTGTAAGATTGTGTCATTATTGCATGCTACATTATTGGTAGAAAATCCACCTTGGGAAGACCCAAAGGGGACGGCCCTATGGGGTTTTAAAAAAATTCAAAACTTTTTCCTAAGTGTCTTGTATTATTTTATAACTTTTATAAATATGACATCATATATTTACAAGACTTTATGCAATATCTCATAACCTTTTATAATGTTATTTAACCCATTAAATAACCAATAAAATATTCTCTCAAAATAATTATCCATATAATTTATTAGTTTCTCAAGTGCAATTATTAGAAAACCAATTTCTAAATATTCAAGTGTTAATATTTATTTGTTTGATCATATCATAAATAAATATTATAGGTGTTTGTGTAGCTTGTTATTGGGTATGACCCGACTTGGATCATAACCCACTAGCCACATTAATTTAATATGTGTCTTGGGCATACCGCTTCCAACACTTAGTGAAATCCAAGTGTTTATGAAGAAGAAAACATGAAGAACTTGAAGAAGAAATGAGTTTTTCACTCACTTTTGGACTTGAGATGAATCTATCAAACTTGAATAAAACAGCAGAGATCTTCACGAATTTAGGGTTTAGAGGGAGTGAACAAAGTGTTAGAGTACTTGGAGGAGTTGTATTTATAGGATAGAGTGGTTGGGAGGTGAATTAATGGAGGTTTGAAGCCATTAGTGGGTGAAAGAGGTGGAGAAAAGGGCCAAAAACGCGGGCTGTCAAGGGTTTTCTCCGTCAGACAGTCTTGCAGACCGTAAGGTATGTGCCCTTGTGGTCCGTAAGGCTTCTCAGAAGCCAATTTTCATTTTTAATCCTTGATGCTTGGTGGTTTGTCCATTTATTCCATACCTTTAAGGTGTTAAGTGTTTTTGGACCATTTTAGGGTGTGAATAAACATGTTTTATGCATAGTTTCGTACGTACAAGTAATGTAAGTATAAATAATGCGTTTAAGGTGTTTATAAGTATAAAATGTTGTATAATAAGTATTGGAAATATTAATCGTCGGTTGTTTCACATAGTTGCCGATTAGGGCACAGAGTGCAAGTTTAAGCGAATTACAACCGGATAATACGTAATTGCAAGCATAATAATCATGTCGAAAGTTTAAAAAGTGTAATATGATGTATAATAAGTGTTGGATATGCAATTTGTCGATTAAAAACAAGTATGGCATGTACATGCATTAAAATTAGTTAAGTTCACGTATTATCGCATAGTTTTGAATTAGGGTTCCACATATGTAATTACAAGTATAATTTGGACATAAATAAGTATAAATTGAACATAACTGATATAAAACATGACTTTCATTATGATTGGTGTCTCGGATTATAAGTTGAAATGATAAACGATACAAGTATAAGGTTATCCGAAAATAGAAAGTTTCCCAAAATGGAAAGTACAACAAGACTTGTTAAATATAGAAAGTGTGAAAAGCAGGGCCTTACATTCAGTGGAGCACTAGACCAATGCCTAGTTTTGTTTTAACTCACCCGTAAAAACCTTTAATACAATTAAAAATCATGATGCAGCTAAAGAACAACCAATGACAATTTGACACGTGACAAAACCACCTAAAAGCATAATCATTGATAAATTGTCCACCCCATTTCAAAATGTATACTTTATAAATTATATACAATTCATTCGGAAGATAACCTGAGGGAGTAGTACTTATATTTCTCCCATCTTAGAGAAACGATTTGTTAATTGGTGTTCCCTGTAAGTTCTAATAAAGTATGGTGAAAAATAACTTCTGATTGAAGACTAAGAATTAGAGGTTAAGTTGATTAGTACTTCATCTATATAGGTATTAGGATTGTTTATGTAGTTATATATCGGGTTATTAGATTTTATCACCCCCAACTATTGGCGTCTGGCCGCCGTCACTCCCAGCTATCACTTTGACACCCACCACTCCCAACTTAAACCTTTGTGTGTTGTTTCACCTTAGAGTTAACCAGCCACTAACTTTGTTAGTTTGGTTGCTGACATGACTTGTTTTTGATAAGGAGGGATGCTAACGTGGCCAACATGGCAAATTATGAGCCATTTAAATCTGATTGAAATAAAAAATAGATTATTTATAAATACCCACTCTCTCCTCACCCTATCTCTCTCGGTCACCATCAAGTCCACCACCACCTCATCCCCTTCTCACCACCACCTCCTCCCATTCTCACCACCTATTTACAGTTGTACAAACCCTAAAACCTTCACAAAAATCTATTCATTTATCCACAAAAATCTCATTTCTTCTTCGCCAATCGAAAAATTAGGGCTTTGTAATTGACAATGGAAGGTCCGATCAATGGTGGAAATTTGAATCACGGGGTCCAAGAATCAAAACTATGTGTCGTTCGTTGCGTAAACACAGTGTTGCAGGGCCCTTTCTTCTCCGATACGATTTGGCCACAGTCGCCTTCGATCTTGATCGTAGATAGCGCCAGATGATGCTTGAAGGCTTCGCTGCTGTCCCAGAGATGCTATATTGACGGAGGGATTCCAAGCCTTTTCGTCGTTGCCCCGGTGAGGGTAGTTATAGCGGTGACGGCATGAGGTTGTGGTGGATTTAGTGTGTGTGTGTGTTAATATACAATAGCGTAAAACAGAATAAGATGAAGTGTAGATTTATGCGTAGATGTTTCTAAAGCCTTGTATGATTATTGTTTATGGGGGAATTCAAATTTGTTGTTTGGAATGTTGTTAGGAATCATCTTCTAAGCAAAATCAAAATTGGTTGATCCATATCCATTCCAGCTTGCCGCATTGGCTGAATTAGCCATGTAGGATGAAAAAAACAAACGAAGTTAGCGGTTGGTCAACTCCAGGGTGACATAACATACAAAGTGTTAAGTTGGGAGTGGTGGGTATCAAAGTGATAATTGGGAGTGGCATCGACCAAATGCTGATAGTTATGTCTATTGTTGTGCAATAAAACATTCCTTCCTGGACATCTCATAAGGAATAATATTTAACATGGTATTTGTTATGGGTGGAATTTTCTATCTCATATCCTGAAGATATATCTGACTTTACATGTTAATCACAGCGACCAGGATACTGAACCAGGATATTGGTAACACCCTGCGGGGGTATCCTACTCGTTACTAACGGTTTACTTTGTATGCAAGGAACAAACGTTCACTAGACTTGGTCTTGCTGAAGACTCATTCATGGTAGTTAGAAGAAAGACGTTGGAAGCTTGAAGAGAGAGTCAACAACGGTCATAAGGGAATATTCGCAGCATCCCTTGAATGTAGGATAGTTAGTTATCTTTGTTTACTATTTAAAGGGGGCCTGGATCAGCAGTAAGACATACGAAATCTCGTACACTTTCACTTTCTAACTGCAACAACAATCACAAACACTCACAACACTTACACAGTTCGATCATTGTAACACTTAGAGCTGAACCAAGCAGTATCCCGAAGTTGTATCCTGCTGTTTAATCAATAAGAAGAACAAGGCAGCTGGCGATCAGCTCCCGAGGTTTTATGCCGGCGATCTAGATTGGTCAAGGGCTTTCCTCGTACATCCTGTGTCAATTTCTACTTTTATCGCATCTACTTGTTATTTTAATATAGTTCATTATCCTGGAACTATATCCTGAAACTGTTTTCACTAACAATCAATTTAACATATTTTTACGAATCACAATAGCACGCTACCTCACATACTAAGTTTGATCACTTAATTGCTTTGGTAATTTTTGACCAAAACAATTTGGCTCCTACCGTGGGGCAAGTGGTGCTATTTCTGATCAAAAGTTTTCTAAAATCACTAATCGGTTTTTTATTCTCTAATCTTTTTGCGAGATTATTTTTGATGGCTTCTCAGTCAGGTTTGAGCTCTTCGTCGGTGCCCGCATCAAGCTCTGCTGTAACTGGTTCATTACCTCTTCCTCCTCCATCAGTCCAGACTTCAGAAAAGGAGTGAAAGCCAAACAGCTCGGGATGCTACTGCTGCTCAAAATGCTTCCAGATCCAGAGTTTCAGCAAGAACTCTGCTTTTTTGCTTCTAATGATGAAATCTTATCGTTGTTTGGTAGTATACAGGATCAAATGAAGAAACAACAGGAAACTAACCAACTCATGATGAAGGAAATACAACTCTTGAAATCCAACTCCAAGAGGCCTACTGAGGATATTGTTACCCTTTGTAGCCCAGGATGCTGAACTTTAGTTCGGCAGTATATACTGAGGATAATCAGGGCAATGTCGTACCAAACCATTCCCGGAGCAATGCTCCTGAAATACCCTCATCAGCCAGGATATCGACTATGAGGGGCCCAGGATACGCTCCAGGATATGGCCAGAATCAACAGACGGGTAACTTATCTAATAATGTTAATACTCTTGCTACTAACAGTGTTGGATCTTCGCAGGATACAAGTGCCTCAGCACTCTCCAGAGAGCTTCAGAAGCTGAAGGATATGATATCAAGTGTACCTGGGGTAGTGCAGCCCATACCGGAAGTGTCCCAGGATAGTCGCAACATATCCCGCTTCGTTCGCCACATCTGTGATGTTGAAATCCCATAGAGATTCCAAACTCCCAACATGAAGCTTTATAATGGGACGACGAATCCTAAAGAGCATACTGCCTAGTATAGGGAGAGGATGGAAGTGAATCCTATTCCACCGGATCTTAAACATGTCTCTGCAAGGGCTTCGGTTCTACTCTGACAGGATCAGCCTTGAAGTGGCTCTTAAGCGTTCCACCTCATTCAATTACATCATTTACTCATTTGGTTAATTTGTTTAACAGTCATTTGTCTTGTAGTAGAAGCTTTGAAAAACTAACAAGTGACCTCTACAGGATAACACAGAGACCTCAAGAATCCCTTAGGGATTACGTGAACAAATTTAGTAGGGAATCCCTGGATATCCCGAACCTTGATGTTGCTACGGAAGTACAAGCATTCAAGATGGTATTACAGAAGGATTCCCAATTTTAGCAGGATCTTGTGATGAATCCTTGCAGGAATCTGGATGAAGCTCGAAACAGGGCTCTAAGATATATCAGGCTTGAAGACGACAAGAAAATGCAAGAAAGGATGAATTCATCCTCAACATACGAATCAACAAATAGAAAATCAGAGTCCTCACACAAACCATACCGCTCTAGGCCGTATGGTAAAAACAATAGCAAGAAAGTTAATGCTGTTGAGGATGAAGATGGTGAAGAATATCCTGAGTTATCCGAATACTGTTTTTCTGTTAATACTCCTGAACTAATATATGCCATGCAGGGTTTAGGAGATAAAGCAAGGTGGCCTAGGAAGAACCAACAAAAAGCTGATTGGAAGGATAAATCCAAGTGGTGCGCCTTCCATGAAGATTTTGACATGTAACAGAAGATTGCATAGCCCTGAGACAGGAGATAAGCTATCTGCTAAGCAAAGGCTACTTGAAAGATTTTATCGGCAGGAAGAAGAATAAGGGTCAGGATACTGACATGGATCCTGAACGAGCAGCATCGCCTCCCCCAGATGCCAAGATAATCAATTTCATATCCGGAGGATCCGATATATGTGGGACCTCTTATTCTGCCGCTAAAAGGCATGCCAAAGAGGCAAAGGTAGAAAGAGGGGATAAGCCAACGGGATGACGATGATTACGAATGACAAAGTCATAACATTCGATGTGACGACCGGGATAACATCCAGGATCCTCACCATGATGGTCTGGTAATTACCTTGTATATCACTAACCATTTTGTACGCAGGATATTGGTGGACAAAGGAAGCTCGATCAACATCATCCAGTTAGAGACCCTGAAAATGATGAACATCCCTGAAATGGAGATTACCTCGAAATCCACCGTGCTTGTAGGGTTCAGTGGAGAAGAAAGAACACTGTTGGAGAGATAAAGCTACCTGTCTACGTTGAGGGAGTAAATTCTATGCAGCGTTTTTGTGTTATGGATTCATTATCCTGCTACAATATTATATTAGGCAGGCCATGGATTCATGATATGAAAGCCGGGCCTTCCACTTATCATCAATGTGTCAAGATCCCTACTCCTTAGGGGGTAGTCAAAGTGGAAAGCGACCAGCAAGAAGCAAAGGAATGCTATTTCTCTTCAATGAAGGCGACAAAAAAATCCAAGATAGGATAGCAATTAAAGATACAAGCCCAAGATATCGTGGAAACTTCGGAGCAAGATGTTAAGAAGATTATCCTTGATCAAGATAATCCTGATATCTCAGTGCTTGTAGGGGCCAATGTCCCTCAGGATATTGAGAGTCAACTTACTAACTTTTTGAAATGCAGGATGTCTACGTTTGCATGGAAACATGAAGACATGACGGGTATACCAAAAGATATTATAACTCATAAACTTTGAATTGACAAGTCTTTCAAGCCAATTCAGCAAAAGAGAAGGAAATTTGTTCCTGAAAGAAATGCGATTATACAAGAGGAGGTTGAAAGATTATTGAAGTCTAGGATGATTAGGGAAGTCAAGTTTCCTAAGTGGCTAGCAAACGTAGTGGTGGTTCAAAAGAAGAATGGGAAATTGAGAGTTTGTGTAGATTACACAGATCTCAATAAAGCTTGTCCGAAAGACCCATTCCCATTGCGTCATATAGATTCGATGGTGGATGCAACTGCCGGCCATGAAATGCTGACCTTTGTGGATGCGTCTTCAGGATTCCAACAAATCCAAATGGAGCCATCTGATCAGGAAGATACAACATTCATGACACCTACAGGTATATACTATTATACTGCCATGCCTTTTGGTTTAAAAAATGCAGGTGCAACATACCAGAGGCTGGTCAATATGATGTTCAAAGACAAACTGGGGGACACAATGGAGGTGTATATTGACGACATGGTGGTAAAATCCAAGAAAGCTGAGGATCATCTCCAGGATCTTGAATGTGCTTTCGATATCCTAGACAAGTATAATATGAAGCTAAATCCTGCTAAGTGTCACTTTGGAGTGGGGGATGGAAAATTTCTAGGATATATGGTGACCAAGAGGGGAATAGAAGCGAGTCCAGAACAGATTAAAATTGTCCTGGATCTCAAATCACCATCCAGTATGAAGGATTTTCAAAGGCTAACAGGGAGAGTAGCGGCATTAAACAGGTTCATATCTAGATCCTCAGAAAAGTGCAAGGAATTCTATGATATCCTGAAGAGAAACAAAAAGTTTGAATGGGGTGAAAGACATGAAGTTACCTTGCAAGAGTTGAAGCAATATCTTTCAAGTGCACCCCTATTGATGAAGTCTGAGGATGGTGAACCCTTATCCCTATATCTTGCAGTATCAGGGAATGTAGTAAGTGCTGTTTTGGTAAAAGGGTCACAAAGGTCAGCAGTATCCTGTTTATTATGTTAGTAAAAGTTTGTTAGATGCTGAAACCAGATACTCACATTTAGAAAAACTAATATTAGCTCTAGTAATGACATCAACTAAGCTTAGACATTACTTTGAAACACAAAGGATTCATGTTAAAACCAATGATCCTATTAAAAACATGCTTAGGAAGCCCGAAATGTCTGGTAGAATGGCTAAGTGGTCCGTAAAATTAAGTGCATATGATCTAATATATGAACCTAGAAATGCTATAAAATCTCAAGCTCTAGTAGACTTTGTGGCTGATTTTAGTAGTGATGTTCAAAACGAAGCTGACCTAGAAGTACAACAACTAGGTGAGAATTCAGGATCTTGGATATCGTATACTGATGGTGCATTTAACGTAAGAGGTGTAGGATTAGGGATACTACTAAAATCACCACATGGGGACTGTCACACCCCGACTCGCAGCGGAAGACAATTGCAGAGTGCGGCAGACACATGGTAATTCCCGATAATTTAAAAACATGATATCACATAAAAAAGGAACCTCGGTTACAACATACTATTAGTATCATATTACACACCATAATTTCAAGTACAGTACTACGAGCTATCACAACTCTTATTCTGCTACAGTTCACTACTAAAGCCATCCACACGCAAGTTCCTTACTCCTCTTTAGTTTTATCTGAAATGCATGTTAGTTTTAAAAGGGTCAGCTAAATGCTGCGTGAGTTCCACTAGTTTAATTGCTGTGTAACAATATGTGTTAACAAATTTAATTGCACTGGTCAGAATCACAATGACGGTCACAGCCATAGTCGCAGATGGAATTACACGAGTATACAAGTGAAACCTTGACTGTTTCTCCCCGGGCCGTGTCATCCCAGACACTCCCGGCCACCGGACCGTGTCACACAAATACTACCGGCCCATCAACTGCGTCACGTGCAGTTCAACGCCCCATAGTAGCTATGCCTAACAACACAACCAATTTTAGGACGCGTGCAGACCTGGTTGCCGACCTTCCTGTCGGGCGCGGCCTGGGTTCATCAGACCAATAGTACTACTCACTGTCCACGGCTTACGTTAATCACTTGTAGGGGGAGGTAGTTCGTGTGTTAGATAATTCACATCATCACAAGTTGGTGCAATTAACACAGTTTCGTAACATGCCAATCATCTTAGAAATAGTATCACAGTTTAAAAAGGAGAGTAAAACTCACTCCCAAATTGGTGTATTCAACACAGTTTTTAACATGCAAGTCCCTAGAAAACAGTAAAACCATTCAAAAGTGGGGAAATGAAAACTCACTCCTAAGTTGGGGCAATGATCACAGTTTGTAACAAGTTCATGTGTTAGGGAAGTGAAATTCCCTTCATAAGTTTGTGTAATCAATACAGTTTGTAACATGCATTCCACCCCAAGTAAAACAATAAAATCATTTAAAAGCGGGGTAGTGAAACTCACAGCGCAAGTAGTGGTCTCAACACACGAGTGATTAAGCAACTGGATCAACTTTAATAACACAAATGCAAGTATGGACTCAAATCAGTATCTAAGTCGGTAATGGTTATAACTTGGCTCTGGTCAGGAGTTTTTACTCTGGATTGAGTCTATAGGACACTTGTATGTGATGGACGTCAGGGTAGTATTAGTTTTTAGTTTGGCTTCCAGGCACCGTTTCACGTGCCAGCCAAGGTCAGTAGTTTAACGTGTTCGGATAATGATATGGGAATACCAATAGTGCCATCACGTGGTTATTTTAGAATGATTAACTTTCCATCAAGGGAGTTTGAGTGTTTGGGGAGTCTAGGTTGCCCAAATTTTAGTTTCCATTTTCATCGTCGGGAATCTCCCGGAATACTCCCGATGTTCCAATTATAGTATTTGTCGGGTTGGGTCAGTTTCCAGTTCCGGCAGGTTCGTTATACGGTAAACTGCCGAAATTGGTTTAAAATAACTTATTTTAATTCCATAAATTCCCATTTACTCTATATTTTATATAAAAATCTGTAAAGTTTTGTATAACTCAGTAAAAATATGTAGATTATTAGTTTTTGCGAGTTTTTGGCTAAGGATGCTAACCTCGCATCGTTGGTCCTCAGTAGGGTAATGTCAACCATGACATGCTCTCGGATTCCTCCGAGATATAACATATATTGTTTCACACAACACACAAGTCATGCAATTTCACAAGGTTTACACGCAATTACAGTTTTAATCATGCTTTATGTTAGGACCAATTAAGGTGTACCTGGTTTCGTCATGGGTATCACAGTCTCCCCTGGTTAAGAAATTTCGTCCCCGAAATTTATTTTGTCAAGCTAGGGAAGAGGTGAGGGTATTTTCTATGGATTCATCCTTCCGTTCCCAGGTATATTCAGGTCCTTGTTTCGAGTTCCATCGGACTTTAACCAGCGAAATCTTGTTATGCCTTAGTTGTTTGACCCTACCATCAACTATTTCCCACCGGCTCTTCCACAAAGTGGAGTATATCATCAACGTGGATGTCTTCCAATGCTATTTGGGTGGCCTCGTCAGAAAGGCACTTCTGTAAGTTTGAAATGTGGAAGACATTATGAATGGTACTAAGCTCGGTTAGTAGCTTCAACTGATACGCTACGGGACCTAGTTTTTCTAGGATCTCGTAGGGTCCAATGTATCATGGGGCTAACTTTCCGGTCTTTCCAAATCTGATAACGCCCTTCCATGGCGATACTTTTAATAATACACGTTCGCCCACTTTGAACGATAGCGGTTTCCGACGTATATCAGCCCAACTCTTTTGTCGGCTCTGAGCTGCTTTCAGACGATTCTGAATCTGATGGACCTTATCGATCGTTTCCTAAACTAGTTCAGATCCCGTCAGTTGAGTGTCACCCACTTCAGCCCAACAAAGTGGTGATCGGCAATTTCGACCATAGAGTGCCTCGTATGGGGCTGCTTGAATGCTACTGTGGTAACTGTTGTTATAAGAAAATTCCACTAGTGGGAGATGCTTGTCCCAGTTTCCTCCGAAGTCTAGGACATAAGCACGAAGAAGGTCTTCTAGTGTTTGAATCGTGCGTTCCGATTGGCCATCGGTTTGGGGATGGTAAGCAGTGCTCAGATCGATTCGCGTCCCCAATGCTTCTTGTAGTTTTTGCCAGTATCGCGAAGTAAAGTGGCTGTCTCGGTCAGAAATAATAGCAATCGGGACACCTGTCTAGCTACTATCTCATTAGTATAAATTTCGGCTAACTGGTCGGTCTTATAAGTCGTACGGATCAGGATAAAATGTGCGGATTTGGTTAATCGATCTACGATTACCCAGATCGCATCATGACCACGAGGCGTTTTTGGAAGATGGGTCACGAAATCCATCGTGATTTGTTCCCACTTCCACTGAGGTATCTCGGGTTGTTGCAACATCCCCAAGGGTTTCTGATACTCAGCCTTGACTCGCGCACAAGTCAAGCATTGGCTCACGTACTCGGCCACGTCCTTTTTCATTCCCGGCCACCAATAAACTCTTTCAGGTCGTGGTACATCTTGTCTGTACCAGGGTGAATCGAATATTTTGATTTATGAGCTTCGCCCATTATTAATTATCTCAGCTCCGAACTTGCAGGAATCCACACTCGATTCTTAAAGTACAACACCTCGTCTGTTTTCCTCACAAAACTTTTCTCATTCTCGTGCAATCCTTCGACGGGTAACTGGCTTTCCTTCAGGGCTTGCATCTGGACGTTCCGGATTTGATCTATCAAGCTTGTCTGCACGATCATTCCCAATGCTTTTACTCGAAGCGGTTTAATTCGAACCTTCCTACTTAGCGCATCTGCTACCACATTAGCTTTTCCCGGGTGGTACTTTATCTCACAATCATAATCATTTAAAAATTCCACCCATCTACGCTGCCTCATGTTCAAGTCTTTTTGATCGAAGATATGTTGGAGGCTTTTGTGATCGTATATATAGTACACTTGGTACCATATAAATAATGTCTCCAAATCTTCCAGATCATGCGTTGTGTGATTCTTCTCGTGCACCTTCAGTTATCTAGACGCATATGCAATAACTTTATTCCTTTGCATAAGGACGCATCCAAGCCCTTGTCGTGATGTGTCACAATATACGACAAAGTCATCATTGCCTTCAGGTAACGTAAGGATTGGGGCCTCACATAACTTTCGTTTTAACAGCTGAAACGTTGTTTCCTGATCTTCATCCCATTCATACTTCCGATCCTTTTGCGTCAAAGCGGTTAGTGATTGGGCGATACTTGAAAAGTTTTCGATGAAGCGGCGGTAATATCATGCCAGTCCCAAGAATTGGCTATCTCTTTTGGAGATTTCGGAGCTGGCCAATTCTTAATTGCGTCAATCTTGCTTGGATCCACATGAATTCCATGCTGATCCACCACATGCCCTAGAAATTGTACGGCTTGTAACCAAAAGTGGCACTTAGACAACTTAGCGTATAGTTGTTCGGTCTGTAGTATCTCCAAGATAGCACGTAAAGGATGCTCGTGCTCGTCCTTTCTCTTGGAGTAGATCAATATATCGTCAATGAAGACGATGACAAATTTGTCAAGGTATGGCTTACATACCCTGTTCATGAGGTCCATGAACACCGCGGGTGCGTTGGTTAACCCAAAGGGCATAACCAGGAATTCGTAGTGGCCATAACGAGTTCGAAATGCGGTCTTAGGAATATCGCCCTCTTGGACCTTCACTTGATGGTAACCTGGCCGAAGATCTATCTTAGAAAAGTATAGGGCTCCGTGTAGCTGATCAAAGAGATCATCGATTCTCGTAAGAGGGTACCGATTCTTGATATTGACTTTATTCAATTCCCTGTAGTCGATGCACATTCGGAAGCTACCGTCCTTCTTCTTCACAAACAATACTAGGGCTCCCCATGGGGAATAACTAGGACGGATGAACCCATGATCAAGTAACTCCTGCAGCTACGTCGATAGTTCTTGCATCTCAGACGGTGCAAGGCGATATGGAGCCTTGGCAACGGTTCCGTTCCCGGTATTAAGTCGATACGAAACTCGACTTGTCGATTGGGCGGCAATCCGAGCAATTCCTCCGGGAACACATCTGGGTTTTCACATACTACCGAAATGTCTTCAATATGTTTCTCGGCCGGTTCCTCGGTCGTGATGCTGGCCAAAAACACTTTGCATCCTTGTCGTATACACTTCAACGCTTTAATGTGAGATATAAGGTTCAACGTGGCGCCTAACTTCTCTCCTTGTACCATAATTGCATCCGTGGGGGATAAAGGAATATTCACAACCTTTTGTTCACATAATTCCTCCGCACGATGGTTGGACTACCAGTCCATTCCTACGACAATATCAAAACTACCCAATTCTACTGGTAAAAGGTCAATAGTAAACTGGTAACCGTTAAGGGTTATAGGGCAATTAACAATAAGTTCGGGACTGGTAATTGGTTTCCCGCTGGCAAGTTCGACGGTATAGTGTTGTTTCAGGTCAATAGCAGGCATATTCAAGAGTTGTAAAAATGCAATCGATACATAACTTCTATCGGCTCCCGTATCAAATAACACTTAAGCAAATTGGTTGGAAACGAGGAACGTACCTGAAACCATGTTGGGATCCTGGCGTGCGTCACCATGTCCCATGACAAAGGCACGACCTCGAGCTGCATTCGAGGTAGATGCTTGGTTCTATGTGCTCCTTCCTGCCACCTGCTGGGCTAACTTCGTGTTGGTGCATAATGTCTATGTCTTAGTCTTATATCGAGTCTATATAGAATAGAGATGAATAGGCTAGCTGTATGAAGTATTTATGTAGTGTTTGAGTCAAGTTCGCCCATGGGTTCTTGTAAGGTCATGTTCGGGCGAACTTGCTAAGGCAAGTTCGGGCGAACTCAGCTCCTTCTCAGGCGAACTTGCAACTCCTATAAATAGCTAGCTAGTCTCTCACATTTGTAACTTTGGCATTTTGGAGGCGAAGCTCTGTCAGTTTGTACTCTTGACGTTTGATCAATAAAACTGATGTTAAACTGATTAATTCTTGTCTATTGGTAAACACGACGTAATATTTCCGCTATTATGGACGTTAGATATCAAATTTAGGTTCCTTAGTATCGAGGATCGGTCCTACAAGTGGTATCAGAGCTAGAACAGCCTGATTTGATAGTAATCAAGACAAGAACACTTCTATTTCATCTCCATTCTTCTATTTTTCATTGCTTTTTCACAAAAATTAAGAATTCACGGTCAAAATCTTTTCAATTTTGAATATAACATGTAAAATACAACAAAGATAAACCCTTGAAAGATTGGAAACCAAAATCAATCGAATTAATGTCGAAATGTTGCAAAAACCATGTTTGACGAAACACTTTCCATCGTACTTGTTAGCCAAGTTCGGTCGAACTTGTGCTAAAAAGTTACTTTTTCAGTGATTTTTTACCAAGTTCGCTCGAACTTGAGTGAATTTTGAGGAAATTTTGGTTAAGTTCGCTCGAAGTTGCTAGATTTTTATTGATATTTTTGTCAAGTTCGATCGAACTTGATATAAATTCAAGAAGTTTAGCTAAGTTTGCCCGAACTTGCTAGTTTCTTATCAAATTCATTTGATAAGTTCGCTCAAAGTTATCTCAGCTTTATTTTCAAAACTGTCACAAGTTCGACCGAAGTTCAAGTTACATTTTCAAAACAGAAACACTAAGTTTGACCGAACATGTGGATAAAAACCTAAAATTCTTCATTTCCACTACAAGTTCGACCTAACTTGTAGTAAAACTAATTGTTTTCAAAGTTTTTAAGTGTTTTCAGTATACACGTCTCGTTATTCATGATGGATGATCTACAAAGAGCATATATGACAGCAGCGGGTTCATCAAATGCCAACATGATCCAACAAGTCAATCTTGACAGCGAGATGGGCACGATTGTTAAACCACCAAAGCTAATGAGCATGGACGAGTATGAAGGATGGAAGGAGAAGTTTACATATTGGGTTCAAGCCATGCATTTCCTAGGCTGGGTATCGATCGAGAGAGGTTATACAGTTCCGTTGGATGAACATCAACAAGTTTTGGAGAAATACAAATATTCCACGACACAGAAAGAAGAATACATTGCAGAGAAAAAGATGATCAGTCTTATCCAACAATCCGTCAAAGAAGATATTCTCGTCTTGCTACCGGAATACACAACTCCAAGAGATCTCTGGCGCTCACTCCAAAAGAAGTATCAAGGAAGCGCGAAGATGATTAAAAGCAAGAAAGCGCTCATCATGAAAGAGTTCGATATCTTTAACATGCTGAAGGGTGAGACCATGAAGCAGATGATTGAACGCTTCTGTCATCTTAAAGTCCAAGTGCGAAGACACGGTCTCGAGAAGACGGAACAAGAGTACATCGACAAGCTTGCAGACGCTCTACCAGATGGAGAATGGACTACTTACCTGATGGTTCTGAAGGAAAGTGAAAAATGGGAATTCTTCAAGCTATCAACATTTATCGATAAACTCGAAGGCCATGAAATGGAACTCCTGAAGATTGCAAAATCAAAGAACGCTAATGTTGTTCAAGATGTTGTTTTGTACTAAAAGAGTGGAATGCAAGATAACATTTCAAGCCCAAAGATTCAGACAACATTCAACGCGAGTTTGAATTCTTCGAACAATTCACAGTAGAATCAGAATCAATCATACCCTCAATATGATCAAAGTCCACAGTCTTCATTCTCAAGCACTGGTTCAAATCCGTCTTATCAGAGTCAAGCAAATCAGAACCAACAAACAAATTCTGACTCGAATGTATTCAAATGTAACATCGCTGTTAATTTGAACAATGCTGTTTCTGAGCAAACTGCTAAGCAACACATGGCACTTCTCGCCACTGTTCTAGAATCATATGAAAGTCTAGTAGCTGGGAAAATCGGCAATCCCGAGATGACCACTGAAGACTACGACCAGGTGGACGAAGAAGAATTGGAGCTCATGGATATAAAGTGGTGTTTAGCATCTATCATCCGAAGGGTCACAAAGTTCGTTGCTCTCACAGGCCGAGATATCAGAAATTCAAGCAACAAACTAGGGTTTGACAAGACAAAGGTCACATGCTTCAGATGTCGATAGAAAGGGCATTTAAAGAGAGAAAGCAAAACCCCTGAAGCAACAGGCAATCAAAGTCCTTTCGGAGGAGGCAACGAGTATTATAAGAAGTCACTTCAGTACAAGCCTTTTCCAAAGACGACTCAGATTGAAATTCAAGAGAAACCGAATAGCAGCAACACTGAAAAGGCTATGGTTGCATCAAACGAAGATGACGATTTTGACTGGAATTCTTATATCGGTAAAAAGACCAGAGTTGCATTGATGGCACAAATCGTTGAAGATACATTTGCCGAAGACGCAGAAGCTTTATAGAATATTCTACTGGAACAGTATCTACATCAACAATAAGAAGAAGAGGAGTATATTCACATGAAGCAGCAAGGAATTCTAACTCCTGATTTGTGTGATAGTTTTGCAGGCCAATTTGATGGAAATTCTCAGGAGCAAGCTGTAGAGGAGAAATTTGACGAAAATGTCATTGATGTTACTCAAGAAGTGAATGCCGAAAACCTCAAGGACATTGCCGAAAAGCTTTAATGGCAAATCTAACCCATGTAGGTCTAGAGGTAAATGAAGTTGTCAAAGTACAAGTTAGAGAGGTTGAGAAACCTTGTACAAAATGTACTGAACCATGTATCGAATGTGCCGAAAAATCAAAGATCATCGCTGAAATCAATGTGCATAATGAACTTTTAAAATACGATTATCGTACAATGAAAGAATCGTATGACAAAATGAAAGATGATTATGGCAGACTCGATCGAAACAATAGCGAACAACACGACACTGTGAGGATGTTGAAAGGAACAGTAATGGATAAGCAAAAAGCGATTAATATCTATATTAACACCATTGCTGAAACTAAGCAACAACTCCAGGAAATGACAATTGAAATAGAATGTGTTCAACAACTTTGAGAAGTTACATTTGTAACGCATATGTCATTGATCACATCCTTCCGACAATTCTATTGGAAGAGAAACCTAAAAAGAAAATTGGTAAAAATACAGCAATGTTCCTCCACCCCTATGCGAGAAGTATTGTCGCAAATCCACTGATGGGATGGATAAGGCACTCAACATTGAGTTGTTATCTGAAAAGAAAACTGAGTTGCCAGAGAACATTGATGTAATCTATACTAAAACAGATGATGATAATGTTGTGGTTAAGAAAGTGATTGAAAATGTTCTGAATGATTCTGATGAAGGCAGCTTTAAAAGCGCCGACTCGAGTTCAAAGAATTCTGATTCACAGACCGAAGATGACGATACATCATCGGAGAATGATCTATGTGATGATCCTAATGTTGTAATGTACAAGATTAAGGTATCTGATAGATTATACTTTGATGACAGTTTTCCTATTCAGAACGTGAAGGAAGAATTGTTAGACAAATTCTTTAAACTCGTGGAAGTCACATCAGATGATCTGGAGATCAATGAAAAGAAATTTTATTCCAAACCTAAAAGAAATAACTACCAAAGGAATGGTGGTGATCATCCGGAAAACCGGAGAGCTGGGTTGGGAATAGAAGAATCAGATGAACCTAAAAAGAAAACATCACCATTTCATAAATACAAGAATAAAAACATGAATTTTGTATATGGGATGAACACGGTTCATGAGGAAAGTTTGATTGGCAAACAATCAAATGATGAGTTTAAGAAACAGAAAGAGCTTCGAGAAAAAGCCAAACTTGCAAGTGGTGCCAAAACAAGTGGTGTAAAACCCACTAAAGGTCATCCACATGATTCTCTGACTTGTTTCAAGTGCAATGAAATTGGTCATATTGCACGCCAATGTCTGAAATCAAAGTCGGCATATCTTCGAAGGAAAGAAAGTTCAAATGTTGTGAAATCAAAGCAACCAGAGTTTGTAAAACCTGTAAAGATTTTGAAAAGAAATGAATCAAAAGCTGAAGTTAAACCTAAAACAAAAAAAGAAGTTTGAAAATTCAATTTTCGAAAAAGGTGAAACTTCAAAAGCTAATGAAAACAAGTTTTACATCAAAAAGGCTAACATAAAATCTCAAGCCTGGATTGCAAAGAAACGGTCAACAACATCCGATGTTATTAAGTCTGAGCATGTAAAGACTGATAACATGAAAGAGTCAAAATCTGAAATTGAAACCAACACTGTCAAATCTACAAGTGGTAATGTTTCATAAAAGATAAAAAGAAAGTTAAGTTTTCAAACATAAACATCGTCGAAAATCCAGAAGATGAATATGAATTTGATTATGTTGACGAATGTGAGTTTGATTACGATGATGGTTATCCAATTCAACCGAAGACTAAAAAGGCTTGGGTCGCGCTGTTTAACTAATTGCTGAAATGTGCAGGGGCTCCAGAGATCCATACTTTCCAAGTGGGTTCTGGATAGTGGAGCATCCAGGCATATGGCGGGAATGAAAGCGTTGCTATTCGACATAAAAGCTATCAGTGGTGGATATGTTGGATTTGCGGGTAACCAGGGTGGAAGGATAGTCGCCGAGGGAAAACTCTCCAATGGCATTGTTTCATTCGATCGTGTGAACTATATTGTAGAACTTGAGAATAATCTTCTGAGCATATCGCAGATTTGCGACAAAATGTTCACGGTGCATTTCAATGACAAAGAGTGTATTATCTTGAAGCCGGGATTCAAAATACCAGATGAGTGGATACTGATGCGAGCACCTCGTGAGAATGATCTATATGTTCTAGATATGGGTGTCGCTACCACTTCATCAAAATCAGCGCAATGTTTTGTGACAAAGGCTACTGAAAAGGATTCTATTCTTTGGCATCATAAGATGGGGCATATTCATTTGCGAAAAATGAATTTCTTGGTTCATAATGATTTTGTGGAGGGTGTAAATCTTTGGAGATTTCATATGTCTGATCACTGCTTAGAATGTAAAAAGGGAAAGTAGATCAAGAAATCTCATTCGAAGAAAATTATGAACTCAATCAAGTTGCCATTAGAACGTCTCACATGGATTTATTTGGTCCTGTTAATGTTCGAAGTATCTTAGGAGACTTATATTGCTTGGTCGTGACAGATGACTATTCCAGATATTCATGGGTATTCTTTCAGGAATCAAAAAACGAAACGTTCGAGAACTTGGTGAGTCTGTTTAAGAAACTCGAGAATCTTTATCATCTGTCGGTCAGACGCATTAGAAGTGACAACGGCACAGAGTTTAAGAATAACAAAATGAAACAATTCTGCAACGCAAAAGGGATTCTGCTTTAGTGCTCCCTATACTCCATAGCAAAATGGAGTAGCTGAACGGAAGAACAGAACTTTAATTGAAATTGCGAGAACCATGCTTGCAGATTCTAAATTTCCAGTCAGCTTCTAGTGAAGCGGTTGCTGCGGCTTGCTACACGCTAAACAGAGTTCTTTATAGATGATTGATATCTGGGGTAATAATTAAATAGAAATAAAATAAGAAGAAGGCTCGCTCGTGCTCGTTCTGGTTCATTCTTTCCTTCTTTACTCGAAAATAGCCAACAGACCGAGTGAACCCAGGAAACGAAGTTGACGAGCAAAAACGTATTGACGATGAACTTTCTGAGCACGAGATGCCCTTTTTTGTCTCCACACGGAGAGAATCCGTGCCTACTACTACTTCTGCTGCTATTCTTACTTCCATGGATGGCTATGGTGGTTCTCCAGCGGCTGCTCCTACTCCTTTGCCTGGTGCTTTAATCTTAGCTGATAAATAGGAATTGCACTTGACGTCTATTAAAAAAATAAAAAGTTGAATCTGATTATTGCAATTGCTCAGGATACCCTTTTTTATCGAACCGAGAGATCCATGAATCGGGATCCTGCTGCATATAGATACAAATGGCCCGGGGTGAAAGACACCATAGACGAAGTGTTTAATGTAGCAGTTGTGGCACCCGAAGACATAGGAAAACTGACTCTTCATCTTTTTGCCCTTTCGTGACTAAAACTGCCGGTACGCTTTCCGGCTCGCAACCGATCAAACAGGCTATTATGCATCTTAGACTATTGCATTCCATTTTTCAGCTGGACAGAAAAGTGGAAACTTTCTGCGGGCGTTTCACGACAGTGAATTAAGACAAGCTCATGAGCTTATTATCTCAGGTCGGAAACCACTCAGCCATCTCTTCGAAAGACAATTTCCATATATGTCTTTTTCATTCCGTTGAAAATCTATTTTACGGTATAGACGTTTATGACCTCCCCCTCTATGCCTTGTGGTAATGATTCCCTAGGGCTCTGACCGCGTGCCTGTTGAAGAATGATCAAGTTGGCCCTTGCGAACATCTTGCATTATCCCCCAAGTTCGGAAACAACGAAACTCCGCAGCTATAGACAAGACGGCTATGATTGAGATGTTTATCTGGGGCGGATGCCTCCTAATCTAGTCTGCGCTTTAGTTTTCGAATGTCTCTCTTTGGCCTTAAGAACGCATTGCATTCACTTACAACAAGAAAGAACCACCAGATTTTCTTTATTTTTTCACTAAATACGAGTTTGTCTTCCTTTCCTTATAATGTATAATAAAAAAAAATCAATTTTTTCGCTACAAATCAAAACAAAAATTGAAGATTTAGCAATGATGTTCAGTGGTCTCTAGCCAAGTAGCAGTGCTTGCATTCTAGAAACGGTAGCTTTGGCGCCCTTCCTGCCTACTGAAAGGAATGTGAAGGATTGTTATTGAAGCACAGCAGGTGGATTGTTTCAACTATACGGATCCTATTCAAAGGAGAGGTGACGCGTGGCTGTAACTATCAACATCTTTGGAAGTCATTCGACTAGCCGGAAGAACCGTCTGAAGAAGAAATTGCAGCGTTATACTATCTTAAACAGTCGGCAAATCAAGAGCAAATTGTTAGACCAATTGTGGTTAATCAATCCATGTTGGATCCATCTTCTTCTGGCACAAATTCAAGTATTAATGGTGTTCTAGTTGAAAATGTTTCTGAAACATTAGCAACACCTACTACTCCTCCAACGAGTACTTCTACTGAACCAGTAAATGCAACATCAGAGCCTAATGTGCCCAGAATCAGAATTCTGACTCAGATGAAGCACCTACATTTGATGCTGACGGGGAATCATCCTCAGATGAGGAATCAGAGCAGATATCAAGTCTTCTAAATCAATCTGCAGGCCCGAGCAACAGAAATGAAGCTTTATCAAGCTCTCCAAACATTGATCGTTGATCCGATTATTTCAAATTAACAAAGCTCAGTAGATGTTCCAAGTGAAGAATTACCACGAGCATATTCATACCATCCTTCTACGAATATTATCGGAGAACTTCAAATTGGTGTTAGAACTCGAAGTCAAATCAACAAAGCACTCAGTTGTTTTTACACTCGCGTTGCTCCAACCCAGAACTACTACTTCTATTCATGTTTTATCTCTCAGATAGAGCCAAAGACCGTTAATGAAGCTCTAGCTGATGAAAAGTGGGTAATAGCTATGCAGGAAGAACTTTTACAGTTCGAGAAGTTGGGTGTTTGGAAGCTTGTAGACTTGCCACCGAAGCAGAAAGCTATTGATACAAAGTGGGTCTTCAAGTGTAAAAGAGACGATCGGGGTGTAATAGTCAGAAACAAAGCTCGGTTGGTTGTCAAGGGATTCCACCAGCAGGAAGGTATAGATTCTATGGAGGTATACGTACTAGTTGCGCGATTAGAATCTATCCGCATTTTCCTAGCGTTCGCAGCTTGGAAAGGATTTAAGATGTACTAGTTGGATGTAAAATCTGTATTTCTCTACGGTAAACTTCGTGAACAAGTGTATGTCGGCCAACCACCGGGTTTCGTCGATCCACTAAACAAGAACAAAGCATATCTCCTGGATAAAGCCTTGTACGGTTTACATCAAGCCCCGAGAGCTTGGTACGAGACGTTATCGCAACATCTCGTAGGAAATGGCTTTGCAAGAGGTACAGTGCACAACACTTTGTTTACCAGAGAAGTCGGATATAATCTGATAATTGTACAAATCTATGTGGACGACATCATTTTCGGTTCTACGGATGACAGTCTGTGCAAAGAGTTTGAGAAAATCATCAAGAAGAAATTCGAGATGTCCTCGATGGGCGACATGAAGTTCTTCTTAGGTCTTCAAGTGGATCAGCTTTCAGACGATATATTCATTAATCAGACTAAGTATGTTCATGACATTCTCAAAAAGTTTGAAATAGATAGCTCGAAGCCGCTTTCGACACCGCTGGCATTGAACCATGGGATTTGCATAGACAAGACGAGAACGAAAGTTGATGACACACTTTATCGATCGATGATAGGTTCACTGATGTATCTAACAGCATCACGCCCAGACATCATGTATCCTACTTGCTTATATGCAAGATATCAGTCAAGTCCTCGAATGTCACACATGCAGATAGTCAAGCGAATCTTCCGTTACTTAAAGGGATGTCCTAGCACGAGCTTATGGTATCCTAAAAACGACAAGTTCGACTTAACGGCATACACTGACTCAGACTTCGGAGTGGACAAGCTGAACTCGAAATCTACAACTGCAGGATGCCAATTCTTTGGCACACGTTTGGTAACGTGGCAGTGTAAGAAACAGACCACAGTATCTCTCTCAACCTGTGTAGAGGAATACAATTCTGCTTCCAGCTGTTGCTCACAAATCCTCTGGATTCAGCAACAGATGAGGGATTATGGTCTGCAGTTTCTTGACACACCTTTATTTGTAGATAACAATGCAGCCATCGATATAACTAAAAATCCGGTTCATTACTCACGTACAAAACACATTGAAATTCGCTATCATTTCATTCATGACTGTTACGAAAAGAAATTGGTTCGAATAGAAAAAATCCACTCCGACGAACAAAGGGCTGATTTTTATACTAAAGCGTTTCTATTAACAAGATTTAAATATCTAATGCGGCTTAACGGAATTAAAAATTTGCTTATAGGTGCGGAAGCTGAGGTTGAATACGGATCGGACGACGAGTTCACGTAATCCGCATTGGTTTGTATGGTTTGTAAATATCTTTCTAGTTTAGTATTTCTTAAAAACGAAAATCCAAAAATATATTTTTGATTTTAGAGGGAGAAATATTTGAGAAAATACAAAAGCATATGAAAAATTTCAAAAATGTACAAAAACATTGAAAAAGACAAAAAGAATTCGGTGTCACAAAAAGGAAATGATAGTACATCAGTGGTCTATCACAGTATGCTAAAGAAATGGAAAGTTTAAAAGTAATAAACAAGTCTTACTGTGGATGTGTCGATAGGCTTAACACGTTTAGTAAACTGTTTTCGAGATAGAAACTAAATTTTACAACTGCTTAATCTTGTGGAGGACTTAGTACTCCGAAATTTCGTTTGAGAGATTGCCTGATTCCGTGATACGAGGTCTTTATAGATAGTTGATATCTGGGGTATTATACAAGGTCTTCTGATTTTGCAGAAGCAATAGCCTAGAACTTCTATAATATTTTCGCTATAAAACCTAAACTGCATGCAATCTTGAAAAGTATCGAAAGATCTAATCATTTGTAGTGCTGAAAAGATTTCTTAAGTGGAACACACCTTAAAGACAAGCCTTCATCTCTTTGTCTGTACGGTAGTACTACCTGAGCTCTAAAGGTCTCGCACTAACCCAGATACAGATATTAATTACACTATATTCACCTGTAAGATGAAATCTAGGGAATCTTGATATGGGAGTATATTCAAGAATTGGGAACCACAGATAAGTCAAGTTTCATAATTCATACCTTAACATATCTTGAAACAGTTGAGAAACGTGGTAAAGCTTAAGTGCACAAACATATCGACAATCTAGGTAAACGTGTTTAAAACTTAAAGTCATCTAAGGTCAACGGTACTGTGATATGTCTCAATTAACTGATATGATCATTTAGACACGAATTCACAAAAATATGTATGTAAATATGTTTGTACATAGTTTACATTGTCCTGTAAATAGTTTATCAGCTTTACAGATTAAAAACAAAAAGATTTTCAGTGTGTTTTAGCATTAACTTACAAAAATACAAAAAAAATTATTTCTACATTGTTTTCAGCAAACCAATGTTGGAGAACGAGTCTTCGAAGTCTGGTAAGATGCTAGAACTGGTGGGAATCACTTTGACAACGGGCTGGGAGCTAATCTGTAAAATCTGAAAAGCAAAAATGATAAAAAGTTCATTAATTTAAAACTTTGATTTTGAAAATATCAACAGTTTGTTCGTAACGGGTCAAACCGGGGTCATTAACTTGGACTCGGCAGACAAATCGGTTAACCAAGGTCATTAACTTGGACTTCGTCAACTGAGTTGATTTTCATAACTGTTAAAAGTTGAAAAGTTCAGGGTTAAATTGTAAAATTTGAAAAATGTTTGAATTTGGGTTTGGCAAGTTCGGCCGAACTTGCTAAACTGAATATAGTTTAACATTACAGCAAGTTCGACCAAACTTGCAATAATGGCTGGTTGATATTTCATAAGTTCGCCCGGACTTCATTGGGCTTAAGGCATGGGCTTGCAAGTTCGCCCGAACTTACCAGGGTACAAGTACCTAGTAAGTTCGGCCGAACTCATTTACTTGCCATCAAACTTTCTGAAGCGAACTTATCTCAGTTGAGCGATTGAGTGAATTTGTCAAAATCTTACGTTACTCTGCCAAAATTTGGATTGTTTTGGTGATTGGCACACTATTTACAATGTCTGAGGTATAGATTAGATTTTTAAACCATAACTTGGACCTTAATCAACATAATCAGATCTAAAATGTTAAAAAAGATTAGACATAGGGTTCGAATGGTTAAATTAAAGAAAAAAACATGTTAACCAATACTAATCGATCATGAATATCTGATAAAATTGATCGGATTCATACAAATTGAGGTTACAGGCGACGTGTTGAAGATGACAACAAGTTCGGCCGAACTTGTTGACATGTTCGACCGGACTTGTTAACTAAATAATGAATATAAGTTGTTAAACTTAAGTTCGACTGAACTTCTTGGATAAAACTGAAATCTTTGAGTTCATAAGATCTATCGAACTTAGGTAAATCTGAATGAGGAAACATGTTATAAGTTCGCCCGAACTTATACTTGAATGGTTGAACTTGTTGTGTAAAACATATTCGGGCGAACTTGTGCAAAATCAGAATGTTTTTAACACTTCTCAAGTTCGCCCGAACTTGATGAAAAGTGTTGAAAATTTTGAAACATTTTCTCGTGTGCTAATCGTTATGCGTCGTTTTTCAGGTTCAAGAACCCGCAAGGGTGATCGCTATGGATTTCTCAAAATTCCATAACACGTGCATTACGCTCGACAAAACGATATGTCAATCTTTGAAAGAATACGACAGTATCTTGAAGTTTTTAAAGGAACGTCCTATTCATCGAGCGATCACGGAGCGCACAGTGTCTTATAGATCTCACAGTACCATTTCTTGATGAACGCAAGCCTAAGTGATGATAAAAAGACCATTACATCTTCTGCGCAAGTCGGGAATGAAGTCAAACCTATTACAGTTACAGAAGACGATATTCGACGGATCCTACAGTTCAACCATGATAAAGACGATCTGATATTTCTTGATGAGAAAATGGTCAGAGGTTGTTTTTATAGAATGGGTTACAAGGGGAGCGTGAATAAGCCGACGCTGAAGAAAGGGGAAGTGCCTAACCCCTATAAGCTCCTAATGCATGTGATTTTATTCATACTTTCAGTCACCGCAACGCAGGTCTAGACGATGTTCAAGACTATTTGGCCTGTATGGCAACGACACTGATCTTGAAGAAGTCGTTCAATTATTCTAAGTTGGTTTTCACACATATGTCAAAGAATATGGAAGATTCGAGGTTGTGTCTTTATCCGAGGTTTGTGCAGATGCTGATAGATGAGAAATTTACAAACATCGCACGAGATCCAAATGATGTCCTTTATCTTAGTCACCTCGATGATACAACGGTGAAAAACTCTTAAAGTTTCAGAAGCAAGCAACAGCTCCTGTTGCTAAGCCAGTGTTTGGAGCGGCTAAAGATCCAAATTATGTTGCGCCGTCTGACAACAAATGGAGGAAAGATGGAAGCGGTGATGAGAAAGAGCTAAACGCTGAAAAAGAATGGTTCAAAGGTTTCAAGCCGAAAGCTCGAAGCGATTGGTTCATTAAAGCTGAAGACAAAAAGTCTTAGAAGAAACGAGCTGCAAAGAAAGTTGATACTATGCTCATTGATGAAGATGAGCTAGAAAATGTTCAAAATGAGGCTGGATCTAGCGCAGCAGCAGTTGTTGAGAGTCAAGAGATTGAAAAGTCAACACAAGAGGATGTTATTTCAGCTACTTCAGAGAACGATGATGATTCTGATGAAACTCCAGTGAAAGAGCCAGAAAAATCAGAAGCTGAGATTAGAGCTGAAAAGGAGAAAGAAATGGATGCTGATTTTGATCCAAACCAAGAGAATGAGTCTGATGAAGAGAGGCCGAAGAAAAAAATTAAACATACAAAGTCTTCAGCAACAGAAATTTCAAAGAAGACAGGATCTCCTCAGACAAAAGGCAAGAAGAAAAAGAAAGTTCAAAAGGCAGTCAGTAAAAGATATAAAGGTAAGCTGAAAAGCGCAGAAGTTACACAAGAACCTTCTGGCGCACAGGATATAGGAGTTACACAAGAACCTCCTACACAAGAACCTCCTGTAGTTGTTACAAGTGAAGCTGAACATCAAGGAGCTACACAAGAACCTCCTGTGAGTGGATTGCTTGATGTACCTGTGATTCAATCGCCTGTTGCTCCAACAACTTCTCATGTTGAAAGTGTTACTCCAAAGAAGACTACACCAAAGACTGCTACTCCAAAGTCTACTCCAAGGGCAAATCTGTTTGGTGATATGCATAGTGATCCAATTAGTCTTCAAGAGCTAAATGATTTCTTTCTAGAGACGAATGACGATCTTCTAGAAAAGCGTGTAAAAATCTTGGAAGAGAAAGTGGCCAAGAATGAAGAAGAGAAAGCTGAGTTGATTAATAAGATGAATCAAAGCGCAGTTGAAAAAGAGATGTTGGACGATAAAGTGAAAGTGTTGGAAAATGAACGAGAATATATTTCAAGGCATTGATCGAGAGTTTGCAAGATGCAAATGAAAAGCTTTAAACAGAGATTGCTGATTTGAAGTCAATTCAAACCCTAAATGATCGAAGATTTTCCAGGATGCAAAAAGTTTTATCTAACTCTCTGGGAATTGATTTCATCAAAGAATATGATCGTCTGGATCAGCAAGAAGCTAAAGAAAGTGCTGAGAAAGAGTTAGCAGCTAGTGGCAAAGGAAAAAGTGTTAAGGGAGAGTTAGCAGCTAGTGGCAAAGGAAAAAGTGTTAAGGTGAAGCCCCTAAATCATCTGAAGCCACAGAGAAATCTGTTGATGATGTTGTTATAGCTTCTGAGTCCGAGATTCCAAAGGTTGACGAATCTGTCAAGCCTTCTGATCCTACTATTGCTTCTGAAGAAAAGGACGATGAAGAAGCAGAAAAAGAGGATAAGGAAGATGGTGAAAAGGATGATTATGAGTATGAGGATTGGAATGTTGTTGATGATGACGATGATGATGATCAGGGTGGTGTTGGTCTGAAAATTACTGAAGCTAAATCTCAGATGAATTTGATTTTTCCTCGTTAATGGATGATGAATCGAATAGAATGGATGATAAAATTGAGGGGGAGTCAGGGTAGACAGGGTCATCCGATGAAATTGATCTTTTGAATGTTGAAAGATTTGTAAAGCCAGTTGTTGCAGTACCCACGAAGCCTTTATTGTTGATGCTTGAACATAATGTGGAAGAAGGCGAGTATGTGCACAATTATACTAAGGAAGATCTTGCAAAGTTAATTGAAGTTGATACTGAAGATCTAGAGTTTGATTTCGAAGAAGACATGTTGAATGTTAACACATTTGAGCCAAATGATTATCAGTATGTTAGAAGATTTGAAGCTGATGAGTATAATAGAGTGATTGGGGAAGATTGGTCTTCTGATGATGAGACAAATCAAACTTCAAAGTATGTCGGTCTTATTTCTGAAAATTTTCCTACTTTTGAGGAGATGTACAAGCAACTAGACGAAGATATGCTGAAAGAAAAGATTGAAGAATCAGTTAGATAAGGTAAAGTACCAAAGCCAATGAAAAAAGAAGAAATAGCTCAAGCGAAAAAATCTTGGTTTAAAGAAATGCCACGGGAACGTAAGTTTCGACGTCCTCTAGCATTCTTTACCAGAGACAAAGATGTGTCATTGGGGGATATTTTAAGCTGGGGATGGTTCAAGGAACTTAATATGCAATCAAAAGAGAATTTGGAGTGCAATACTTCAAGTATCTTGCTGATTTCAAGACCTTACCGTATTGGGATGTGGAAGAGCTGGTTTAGACAATTAATTTTACATACCATATGAAAGTGATTGATCAATTGTTGTGGAAATTGATAAAGTATGAAGCAGTGAAAGGATTCAGATATTAGAAGCCATTTATTCCAGGTCGCCGAATCAAGACTAACAAGAAAACAGGAGAAAAAGACATTACATTGATAATGAAGCGACCAAGGGCAATGAGAAACTTGCCGTTGATGCCGATTGAGCAGAACTTCTATCTGTTGTTCAAGTGGAAGAGCAGTTATTGTTTTAAAGTTGGAAGAACATTTGGATATTACGAAGGAAAGAGTTGAGATACTTGGTTCTCAGGGCATGAGGGGGTTATGGAGGACAATCAAGATTCTAGATCCTATGTGGTTGGTTAACTGCTCGAGAGAAGATATCAAATGCCTTTTCTACATCAAGATCATATTTGAAGAACGTGAAAAGGTACAAGCTATGCAGTTTCAGAAAGTTGTTAACGTTTGCTATGCGCGTGAAGTAAATTCAGGGAAGATGTGGCAAACAAGCTGGAGGGAATTAGAAAGAGTTGAATTCCTGAAAGAGGAGAAGCGTCTCGAAGCTATTCATGAGAAAACTAGGAAGGCAAGTATTAGGAGATTTCAGTACATGAACAAAGTGCCTCCTACAGATCAGACGCCAGATCCTAAGCAAGAGCGATGAAAGAAGCCGTTTAAGAACTTCTTCGGTCATGTGCGTTAACATTTATTATGAAGACATAGTTTTGAAGACTGATACAAGACAAAGACGATATCTAAGGGGGAGTCTGTTGGTGCATAATGTCTATGTCTTAGTCTTATATCGAGTCTGTATAGAATAGAGCTGAATAGGCTAGCTGTATGAAGTATTTATGTAATGTTTGAGTCAAGTTCGCCCATGGGTTCTTGTAAAGTCAAGTTCGGCCGAACTTGCTAAGGCAAGTTCGGGCGAACTCAGATCCTTCTCAGGCGAACTTGCAACTCCTATAAATAGCTAGCTAGTCTCTCACATTTGTAACTTTGGCATTTTGGAGGCGAAGCTCTGTCAGTTTGTACTCTTGATGTTTGATCAAGAAAACTGATGTTAAACTGATTAATTCTTGTCTATTCGTAAACACGACGTAATATTTCCGCTATTATGGACGCTAGATATCAAATTTAGGTTCCTTAGCATCGAGGATCGGTCCTACACTTCGGACAACTATTACGAAAATGCTACGTGCTGCCACATCCAAAGCATGCACGGGGGTAGATAACCTGTGGTGCTGGTTGTTGAGGTCGCTACTGAAGAGGTTGAGGCCTAGGAGGTTGAAAACGGGTTGATTTGGGATTTGGTTCCATGGGCACCCTATAGTTTTGGGCATAATGTCCATTTCTATGACACCATGAGCATATCATTGCTCGGTACCCACCAAAGTGGTAGTAAGTACACTTGTTGCACTTTGGGGCCTTTCCCTTGTAGCTATCATAGTTACCCATGGGGGTAGTCATGGCATAGCTCTGGCTAGTATTTCTCCCCCTCTTCGGTGCTGCTTCCCTTGCGCGACTACTCTCCGGGGCTTCCCGCTTGTTCCCAGCCTGCTCTCCCAGCATTGTCAGAATCTTACGACTAACCATTTCATATGTAACAGTACCTGACCTGGCTACCACCTCGTGCATGGTTCGGTATTCCACCGAGTTAATGATACTCCTCATTTCTGGGGCCAGTCCCCATATATACCTTTCAATCCTCTTGGACTCTTGTCGGACCTTGTCTGGAAAAATACGCGCCAGTTCATTGAAACGGTTTGTATAACCTGCATGATCAGCACCTTGCATCTGCAGGTTCCAGAACTCATGTTCCAGCTTATGAATTTCATGAGTGGGGCAAAACCTTTCCCTCATCAGTATCTTGAGATCATCCCAAGTCATAGCATTAATCACGTCCTGTCCGCGAGTTTGAACAATAGTTTTCCACCAGTTTAAAGCATGGTCGATAAAGGTACAAGTTGTATACTTAAATGCGCAATTACAAGGACAATTACTTATGTTAAGTACCGATTCCGACTTCTCGACCCATTTCACAAACCCATTTGGTCCTTCAGTACCATTGAATTCCATCGGTTTGCATTCCATGAAATGCTTATATGTGCAAACCGGCCTACCTTTATTCTAGTTATCATTCTGACCTAAGGGTCCTGGTTACGGGTTAGCATTAATACCGGCGCTAACCTGCGCCACATATTTGGGAATAACAGCCTGGAGTTGTTACGCTATCATTTGCACAATTTCTGCCTCAGTCATCTATGGTGCGCGTTTCGGGGCCATTCTATTATAAACAATAGATGTCTAGGTATCAATGTCACGTATCCAGTTAACACATATCACATATTCTACTAAAACATAACACACACTTCAACACACACATGAATCCACGACACATATAGTCAAAAGCATCGCATATATGTATGTAATGTCATCATCATACAAGCGTCAAAATTTGCACATAGACTTAACCCATAAGGGCCAGTGCTTCAATGTGCTGTGAAAATATGTCACCAAAGTGACGTACAGACTCGATACAACGAGAGTACTAACTAGGAAAACGTGAAAACACTATGAATGCATCACTACCTCGACATGGGCATTACCCAGGGCTTGGTAGGATGTACAAAAGATACATCACCTCCATCTATATAAAAACAACCATACTAAGAATGCCACATCCACCATGCCAACCCTCCAAGACCAGCGACCAACCACCCTACAATGGCACCAATACATCCATATACCAACGCATGGAAATGATCCTGCTCATGATGGACATACCCCATACCCTTCTGTAAAGCGATGATCACCTGCTGTAAGACGATCAGGTAGTCTCCCATCGACCTCCTCTGCTGCTCATCCTCAACCCGTGCTATCCGTAATAATGAAATCTGCTCGAACAGGAACCCCATCAAGCTACTCTCGGTAATGGGAGCAGGCACCTCCTGAGGAGGAACATGTATACCCCAGGCGGGTGGGGAAGGCTCTCTAAACGGCTGGGAAGGGCTACCTCGCTCGTAAGTGTGAAACGGGGAAGGGTCTTCCCAGGGTGGTGTCAGAAAAAGGGCAGTAAAATGCTGCTGGGTCCCTATTGGTACGGGTATTGGACGAATAGGGGAAACGGGTGCTGTGAACACAGGTACAGGTGTAAGTACCCTCCGACGAGCCGTTTGTCGGAGGCCAAAAGTGGGTATCTCAGGTGGGCTAGACGAGGAGGGTGAATAAGTACTCGGAGTGGAAGGAGTGTAAGCATCAGGGGGTGTCTCTGGTGACGGTAAGCGGGGTGCCACCGGCTCCCACTCCCAATGCCCCGTGGCGTGAGTAGGGCTCCTAGAAATAGGTCCTACGGGTATTGCAATATCCGGGGGTACGACTATGCTCCGAGGAGCTAGTCGGATAGTGAGGTGGGGAATGGTAGGCGCTCAGGGCCTCTCCCTCACGCCTAGTAGGAGGTCTGGGTGGGTACGAACCACAACAATAACCAAAAGGATCTGGCGACTAGCTCGATGTCAAAAGGGGTGTCAGCGGATCCTCCTCAGGATAAGTCTCCATATGCGAAGTAGACTGGTGACTCGAACGATGCGACATGCTACCTGAAAAAAGAAAACAACACACAACGCTGATTTGACTGACCAAAATACTGAACTCAACATTCCACAAATATACACATAAGCACGTATTGCACACAGTTTTGACTTATAAGATTTATATAAAAAAATTATTTGCAGTTGGTGACGTTAGTAGGCGGATGTCCGTCCTATCTCAACGACATTCCCAGAATGCCCAAGTATGAGCAGATAAATTATGGTGTTCCGGGCCACAATAATTTATTTTCCCCACCAGGGCTTCCTGTTAATAGCCATACTACTCAGTTTCTAGAGGTTCTCAGCGTGTGGAGACTAACTTAGGATTATAGTCTAGGTTCTTTAGAGATACGTAGTTCGCTATAACCGAAGGCTCTGATACCATTTTCTGTCACAACCCGACTTGCAGCGGAAGACAATTGCAGGGTGCGGCAGACACATGGTAATTCCCGATAATTTAAAAACCTGATATCACATAAAAAGGGAACCTCGGTTACAACATACTATTAATATCATATTACACACCACAATTTCAAGTACAGTACTACGAGCTATCACAACTCTTATTCTGCTACAGTTCACTACTAAAGCCATCCACACGCACGTTCCTTACTCCTCTTTAGTTTTACACTATGACTGCATCACTACCGCGACATGGGCATTACCCTGGGCTTGGTAGGATGTACAAAAGATACATCACCTCCATCTATATAAAAACAACCATACTAAGAACGCCACATCCACCATGCCAACCCTCCAAGACCTGCGACCAACCACCCTACAATGGCACCAATACATCCATATACCAACGCACGGAAATGATCCTGCTCATGATGGACATAACCCATACCCTTCTGTAAAGCGATGATCACCTGCTGTAAGACGATCAGGTAGTCTCCCATCGACCTCCTCTGCTGCTCATCCTCATCTCGTGCTATCCGTAATAATGAAATCTGCTCGAACAGAAACCCCATCAAGCTACTCTCGGTAATGGGAGCAGGCACCTCCTGAGGAGGAACATGTATACCCCAGGCGGGTGGGGAAGGCTCTCTAAACGGCTGGTAAGGGCTACCTCGCTCGTAAGTGTGAAACGGGGAAGGGTCTTCCCAGGGTGGTGTCAGAAAAAGGGCAGTAAAATGCTGTTGGGTCCCTATTGGTACGGGTATTGGACGAATAGGGGAAACGGGTGCTGTGAACACAGTTACAGGTGTAAGTACCCTCCGACGAGTCGTTTGTCGGAGGCCAAAAGTGAGTATCTCAGGTGGGCTAGACGAGGAGGGTGAATAAGTACTCGGAGTGGAAGGAGTGTAAGCGTCAGGGGGTGTCTCTGGTGATGGTAAGCGGGGTGCCACCGGCTCCCACTCCCAATGCCCCGTGGCGGGAGTAGGGCTCCTAGAAATAGGTCCTACGGGTATTGCAACATCCGGTGATACGACTATGCTCCGAGGAGCTAGTCGGATGGTGAGGTGGGGAACGGTAGGCGCTCGGGGCCTCTCCCTCGCGCCTAGTACGAGGTCTGGGTGGGTACGGACCACAACAATAACCAGAAGGATCTAGCGAGTAGCTCGATGTCAAAAGGGGTGTCAGCGGGTCCTCCTCAGGATCAGTCTCCATATGCGAAGTATACTTGTGACTCGAACGATGCGACATGCTACCTGAAAAAAGAAAACCAACACAACGCTGATTTGACTGACCAAAATACTGAACTCTACATTCCACAAATATACACATAAGCACGTATTGCACACAGTTTTGACTTTTAAGATTTATATAAAAAATTATTTGCGGTTGGTGACGTTAGTAGACGGATGTCTGTCCTATCTCAATAACATTCCCAGAACGCCCAAGTATGAGCAGATAAATTATGGTGTTCTGGACCACAATAATTTATTTGCCCCACCAGGGCTTCCTGTTAATAGCCATACTACTCAGTTTCTAGAGGTTCTCAGCGTGTGGAGACTAACGTAGGATTATAGTCTAGGTTCTTTAGAGATACCTAGTTCGCTATAACCGAAGGCTCTGATACATCTTCTGTCACACCCCGACTCGCAGCGGAAGACAATTGTAGGGTGCGGCAGACACATGGTAATTCCCGATAATTTAAAAACATGATATCACATAAAAGGGAACCTCGGTTACAACATACTATTAGTATCATATTACACACCATAATTTCAAGTACAGTACTACGAGCTATCACAGCTCTTCTTCTTCTACAGTTCACTACTAAAGCCATCCACACGCACGTTCCTTACTCCTCTTTAGTTTTACCTGAAATGCATGTTAGTTTTAAAAGGGTCAGCTAAACGCTGTGTGAGTTCCAGTGGTTTAATTGCTGTGTAAGAATATGTGTTAACAAGTTTAATTGCACTGTTCATAATCACAATGATGGTCACAGCCATAGTCGCAGATGGAATTACACGAGTATAAAAGTGAAACCTTAGGGGAGGTAGTTCGTGTGTTAGATAATTCACATCATCACAAGTTGGTGCAATTAAACAGTTTCGTAACATGCCAATCATCTCAGAAAAGTATCATAGTTTAAAAGTGGGAGAGTAAAACTCACTCCCAAATTGGTGTATTCAACACAGTTTTTAACAGGCAAGTCCCTAGAAAACAGTAAAACCATTCAAAAGTGGAGAAGTGAAAACTCACTCCTAAGTTGGGGCAATGATCATAGTTTGTAACAAGTTCATGTGTTAGGGAAGTGAAATTCCCTTCATAAGTTTGTGTAACCAATACAGTTTGTAACATGCATTACCACCCCAAGTAAAACAATAAAATCATTTAAAAGCGGGGTAGTGAAACTCACAGCGCAAGTAGTGGTCTCAACACACTAGTGATCAAGCAACTGGATCAACTTTAATAACACACATGCAAGTAAGGACTTAAATCAGTATCTAAGTCGGTAATGGTTATAATTTGGCTATGGTCAGGAGATTTTACTCCGGATTGAGTCTATAGGACACTGGTTTGGTGTTGGATGTCAGGGTAGTATTAGTTTTCAGTTTTGCTTCCAGGCACCGTTTCACGTGCCAGCCAAAGTCAGTAGTTTAGCGTGTTGGGATAATGGTACGGGAATACCAATAGTGCCATCACGTGGTTATTTAGGAATGATTAACTTTCCATCAAGGGTGTTTCAGTGTTTGGGGAGTCTAGGTTGCCCAACTTTGAGTTTCTATTTTCATCGTCGGGAACCTCCCGAACTGTCTTTGGACACACCCATAGTGCCCAATTTGCCCAGGAATCTCCCGGAATACTCTCGGTGTTCCAATTATAGTATTTGTCGGGTTGGGTCACCCGAACTATCTTAGGACACACCCATAGTGCCCATTTGCCTGTGAATCTCCCGGAATACTCCCGGTGTTCTAATTATAGTATTTGTCGGGTTGGGTCAGTTCCCAGTTGCGGCAGGTTCGTTATACGGTAAACTGCCGAAATTGCTTTAAAATAACTTATTTTTAATTCCATAAATTCCCATTTAATCTATATTATATATAAAATCTGTAAATTTTTGTATAACTCAGTAAAAGTCTGTAGATTATGGGAAAAATTTCTAGGATATTATTTTGGTATTTTATTTATTTAAATAATTATTTATAAAACTATTTTTAACCACATAATTAAAATTAAATACCATCAGTAGTTCAAAAATTCAAAAAAAATCCAGAACACCTTTACATGTCCAAGAACTCCTCACATATGAAAAACTCGCAAAAACGCGAATTTTGTTTCGGTGCGTTCCTGGCTACCGAAAACTCGCAAAAACGCGAATTTTTAACCCAAATCAAAACTCAACCAATGGACTCGGAATTTTCCCAGAACATTCCCCATATGTTCCTTAATGGCTCTGTAAAATTTGGTTGATTTATTGAATTTTTTGGTAATTTTTCTGAAATTCTTTCGGTAAAACAGTAAAAAATTCACCAAAAATCGTAGAAAATTCCAAAAATTATAAAGTTTGACGTGAACCTTCCTGACAATAGCCTACATCCCCATACCAAATTTCAGCTTAAACCAATACCACGGACTAAGTTAATCAGCAAAACAATTTTCTGCCTAGCCTAGATTCGGTTCTCGGATGTTATACCTAGCGATTCTTCCGATTCCAAGCGTTTATCTTGCTCCCAAAAGTGTGTGAAGGCTATATTCAGTACCTACAAATCCATTACAATCATAATATGCTAGAACTTAGATCAATCAAGCTTTATTTCATTGTTTTTCGGTTAATCGAATAGTTAAGAGATTTTTGTCGAATAGGTGTTGCTTAGGGTATCAAACCCCAAAGATTTGTGACCATGGCTGCCATATAACACCAGGTATATACCAGGGTGTTCTTATTCAGCCCATAAACAGGTTTAAACCTTCAAAAATCTTGGATTAAAACGAGTTTTTCGGCTAGAAATCGCATCTAATCAAGACAACTCAATCAAAACCACTTAGAACTTGAAGAATACATTTGAATTAGTGATGATTTTTGAGAGAAAAGTTGAGATTTTTTTAATATAATGAAGTTAAAATGGAAAAAAAAAAGAAATTAAAAATAATATATACATGGGGGGGGGGGTATGGTGGCGGTTTAGGAGGTGGGTCCCAAGAGGATACCTCGTGCTTCGGTTGGCGTGACAAAAGATGATGTTTATCTTCCGTTTTCAGGTCCTAGACGCGTCTCTGATTTGCGAAACGGGCTCCGTTTTGCGCGTTCTTAGTGTCAAAAGACTCGGTTTTAAAAACTGAGCATAACACTCTCGAAATCCGAGCATGGTTAGTTTTAATCATAAAAGTCTCGTTTGACGTTCGTTTAAGTTTTTTAAGCTTGATCGATTGTTCCTTGCACATTTGGTTGCCTTATGTTATGCCTGGAACGAAGGCGTTTCTCCAACCGGGAGTTTCTTCATTTTGCGTGCCGGGCTTTGATTATTTTAAAACCTTATGTCAAAGTCTACGGCACAAAACTAAGTTGTTCCTAGAACGCAGAATCTTAAATGATGCTACCGATAACCTAATAATCAACGTCAAAGGTTTAATGTGCTGTTAAACGTCAAGTCTCCGTTTAACACGTTGTTCAAGGCTAAGTGTTGGTGCACATATGTCTATTGCCTACGTCTAGGATGAGTCTATTGTCCAGATAGGGTTTCGTAGCGTCAGAAGTTTAGTTTTGAAGTTTTTGTATGATTGTTGTAATTTTCGTACGAAAATCTGTAAGGGTTTTCGCACGAAAATTTCGTGCGAAAATCCATGCTGCCTACTCACTTGGTGCTATCATGTGTGCCTATAAATAGGTGACTTAGGTTGTGTGTTAGGTATGCTGTTTTGAGGAATCAGTGACGAAGCCCTGTTCGAGTCTGTAATCATTGCTAACGTTTATTCAATACACAGACGGTTAAACAGTATTCATCGCTTGTTCTTTGTTTGTTCAATCAGCTAACAATGAATTCCGCCTCTGTTAGCTGAGCAAGTCTGACCGGAAAGCTCATTAAGTTGGGTCCGATCCTAAGCTTCATTCACAAGTGGTATCAGAGCCTTAAGGTCTGATTTGTGAACAAACAACCAAGTTTCAGCTGGATTCAACCTTCAAAGTTTAAGATTCATCCATTAGAAACTCTTCTTCTACTGTTTCTTGTAACTTACTCTAGATCTGAAGGATTTGATGGACAATTTGGTCGAGGTTATTAGTATACCGTGTTAAAATCAACTCTAATAAGCTTAGTGAATCAAACAAACCTAAAATCCATCAAATCATGCTTGAAATCATCAAAAACGTGAAATTGTGAACAAGTGTTCAAGGAAGATAAGTATTTTCGCACGAAATACTAGGTTTCGTACGAAAATAAGAAGTCTAAAACCTGAAAATTTGATTTAACAAAGAAACATTTTTTCGCACCAAAAGAGAATTTTCGCACGAAAATCCAAGCATCATTTTCGTATGAAAATCTTGTGTCTCAAACCAATTTTCAGTCAACTTCAAGATTAACCAGTTTTAATCTGTTTCCTGTTTTAAGTTTTTGACAAGATGTTAGGTGAAGAAAAATTCCATAACGCTTTCTCTACACCAAGCCATTACAGCCTCCGTAGCAGCCCAGAACATGAATCTGGAAAATGAATTGTGAACCACTACGAAGCCTCCAAAGCTCATGAACATCGAAGATTATGAAAGTTGGAGTGAGCATTTCAAGAAATGGGTTCAAGCGAAAAACTTAACAGTTTGGTTCGCACTCGAAAACAAATATCAACCACCACTGAATGAACTTGGCATTGAGAAAACAGTGGCTCATTTGTCCGAAGAATAACGAGAAAAATACATCACTGAAAAGAAGATGATGAATCTCCTTCAGGAGGCCATAAAAGAAGAAATCTTAGTTCTCCTGCAAAATGACGACGATGCTCATTCACTATGGCTCGCCTTACGATTAAGGGCACAAGGAAGTACTACTGTCAGGAAAGGCAAGAAGGCGTTACTGAACAAAGAATTTGAAGTATTCAATATTCTTCCAGGCGAGAACATGAAGCAACTCATCGAAAGGTATTGCCACCTGGTAGTGCAGATGAAGCGAATGGGAATTGTTAAGACGAATGAAGAACTAGTCGATAAACTGGCAGATTCTTGCCTGAAGGAGATTGGGCAACATATCTAACAATTCTAAGGAATGGTGCTGAGTATGACAGTCTCAGTTTGCCGAGATTCATAGAAAAGTTGGAAGGGCACGAGCTAGAGATACAGAAAATGGCAAAAGGCAAGAAAACGAACTCGCAACAGGATGTAAGCTTATAATACAAAGGAAACCCAAATACTCCTGTTCAGAGTCCCAAGATCCAAACAGCCTTCAATGCTAACTCAAATGCTAGTCCAACCTCCAACCAGTCCAGTGGGTTTCAAACGTTTGCTTCCTTCAATCCAAACAATCACCAAGGACAACAATCATCTCAGAGCTCAAATCAATCACAGAGCAACCAGCAGAGTTAATCCAACTCTAACCAAAGAATCCTACAATGCAACATCGCAATAAATCTCCAGAACGCTCAAGACTTCAATGAGTAAACTGCTAAGCAGCATATGGTGCTCCTTGCAACAGTTCTAGAATCCTACGAGTCTTGTAGCTGGTCGAATTGGAAACCCAGAAATGACTAAAGAAGACTACGACCAAATTGATCCAGAGGAAATGGAATTAATTGACATCATGTGGTGCATGGCATCAGGGTTCGAAGGGCTCAGCGTTTCATGGAAATTACTGGAAGAGATGATTTAAGGGGCCTTGACGGTAAATTAGGCTTTGATAAATCCAAAGTCACATGTTTCAAGTGCAGAGAGAAAGGGCACTTCAAACGCGAATGCCCAAACCGAGAAATAAAAGGCAATCATAATCCGTTTGGTGATGATTATTACAAAAAGACAATCTATCATCGACCACAACTAGAGAAGAGATTGGTACAGATCGAAGATGGAGGTTCAAACTCCAAAGATAAAGCTCTGGTGGTAACACAGGAAGATGAAGGATTCAATTCGAACAATTTCATCTCCAAAAAGGAAAGTCTTGCACTTGTTGCTGAAATCATGGAAGAACCAGAATCATTTGAAGAAGTCTCAGAAGAAGAAATGGAAGAAGTATTGGCAGATTACTTCAGAACTTCAGCAGAGGAAGAAGAACATCTAGTAGGTACCCCCAAACCCTGTTTATTTGACATAATTATGAAAACTTTTGCAGGTAGCTTCGATTCTGGTCACAAAGAAGAAAGTCCTGAGGAGACAAAGACAGAGTGTGTGGAAGTGATTGATGTAACCAAGCCTGTAACACTAGAGAGCCTAACCGATATTGCTAACAAAGCACTCATGGCCAATACAAACGAGGTAGTCATTGTGGAAAAACAGGTAGAAAAGGTTGAAACAACTAAAGAAACAATCAAAGCTCAAACTGTCGAATTGGTTAGCCCATGCTTAAAATGTATTGAAGCATGTGAGCAATGTGCTGAGAAAGAAAAAGAGTTTAAAGAACTTAAAAGATACAATGATAAGTTGTCATACGATTACAACACTGTAAAAGAATCATATGATAAGCTCAGCAGGACCATTCAACAGTATGAGAAAACTGTCAAAGAAAATGACAACACACTTTCAATGCTCAAAGAAACTGTGATGGAAAAACAAATGACCATTAATCTTCATATTAACACAATGGCTGAGCTAAAAAATGAGTTGGAGAAAACTAGAATTGAAACAGAAAGGGTTAACAAATTGTTAATCAGTTACTCTACCAGCATGTATGTCCTCGATCACATTCTGCCAAAACCGGAAAGCAATAAAGATGGTAAGAAAAGTGAGAAAAATATTGGAAAATGTTACGATCATGTTCCACCTCCTATGTGGAATAGCTATGCTAAGAAACATCCTGACAGAGTGGATAAGGCGCTAAATTTCAATCTTCTCACAGAAAAGAATAACGAGCTGCCTGAAAATCTTGACGTAACATATTCAAAACGGAAAAGGAATGTGAATCCAAGGTGGTAACCAAAGTGTTTGAAAATGTGTTTGAAAATGAGTTTGACAGCACAATTTATGAAAGTGCTGAGTCAAACATTGAGAAATCAGAGTCATGTTCACATTCTGGAAGTAAGAAAAGTTTTCATGAAAATTTTATCACAACATCAGAAAATGGTTTAAGTGATGATCTTAATGTAGTTATCTACAAACAAAAAGGATCAGATAAACTATATACTGATGAATAATTCCCAGCACAGAATGTTAACTTTGACCATGTCGATAAATTCTTTAAACTTATTGAAGTTGAAACATCTGAACTTGAGAAGAATGTTGATGTTTTCTACTCAAAACCAAAGAAAACTCACAAAAACATTCATCCCAGAGGAAGAAGTTATCCTGAAAACAAAATGGATGGGTAAGGGTTTGAGAAGAAACAAAACAACAAATCACGAAAACAATATTTTACAAAGAAAGTTGAATTTGTGTTTGGAACCAACACTGTTGAAGAAAAAGAGGTTATTAACAAACAAACCAACGAAGAGTTTAAGAATGAAAAGGAACTTCGTGAACGGGCTTTGGAACACACTGTTGAAAATGACAGTAGAACCTGTTACAGGTGTAACAAAGTTGGACATATTGCACGACAATGTTCACAAAATCGTCCAAAACCTGTTCATGAACAAAAGAGGTTTACAGTGGATGAGAAGAAAAAGGGCCCAGCGTTTGTGCCAACAAAATTTTAAAGAGAAATGAAAATGCCAATTCTGTTAAGGAATCACCAACTGAGAGCATTTCAAAATTTGAAATTGGAGAAACCTCAAAGAAAAATGAAAAGAAAGAATCTAAACTTTACATCAAAAAGGCATTTTCTAAGACACAAACCTGGGTAGCCAAAGCGAAGACATCTCCCGTAACCCCAAAATCAACCAATGTTCCAGTCAAATCAAACGATAAGACTGACTTCAAGACTGGACAATGGGTTGAGGTTAAGAAAGATGACAAAGTTGCCAAAGTTCCAAAAGTCGACATTGTCATCCCACCCAAGACCGAAAGGGCTTGGGTCTCTCTGTTTAAGTAATATGCTTTTAATGTGTGCAGGGGCTTCCAAGGTCAATCATTTCAAAGTGGGTAATACACAATGGAGCTTCTAGGCACATGACAAGGATGTTGGCGTTGTTATACAATGTTAAAGCCATCAGGGGAGGATATGTTGGGTTTGTCGGAACACAGGGCGGCAGGATCGTGGGAGAAGGAATTTTGACAAATGGAGTCGTGTCTTTCGACAAAGTGAACTACATCGCTGAACTTGAGAACAATCTTTTGAGCATTTCATAGATCTGTGACAAGAAGTTCACAACTCACTTCACTGACAAAGAATGTCTTATCTCAAACCTGGTTTCGTAATTCCCGAGGAGTGGATTCTCATGCGCGCTCCACGAGAAAATGATCTATATGTCTTAGACATGAGCGTTGCATCCACTACTTCAAAGGAAGGATAGTGCTTTGTATCAAAGGCTACAGAGAAAGAATCAATACTATGGCATAGGAAGATGGGTCAAATACACTTAAGGAAGATGAATTATCTGGTGCATAACAATCTAGTGGAAGGGGTCAATATAAAAAATTTTCATTTATCAGACGACTGTATCAGTTGCAAAAAGGGGAAGCAGCACAAGAAGTCACACCCGAGAAAGCTTCTAAACTCCATCAAATTTCCACTAGAAAGGCTACACATGGATCTCTTTGGGCCTGTCAATGTGAAGAGTATTACAGGAGATCTATACTGTCTGGTTGTAACAAATGACTTCTCAAGATTCTCATCGGTTTTCTTTCAAGAAAGCAAGAATGAAACATTCGACAATCTGATGATCCTGTTTCAAAAGACTGAAAACCTTTACCATTTGCCTATCAAGAGAATCAGAAGTGACAACGGTACTGAGTTTAAGAACAACAAGATGCTCGAATTCTGCAATGCTAAGGGTATTCATCATGAGTTCAGTGCCCCCTATACTCCTCAACAAAATGGAGTAGCTGAACGAAAGAATAGAACGCTTATTGAAATTGCACGCACAATGCTTGCCGACTCTAAGTTGCCTATTAGTTTTTAAAGCGAAGCTGTTGCCTCTGCATGTTACACCCTTAACTGCGTAATGACAGTCAAGAAACACAAGAAGACATGCTTTGAACTTCTTAACCAGCAAAAACCTAATCTAGAGTTTCTAGGACCCTTTGGATCACCGTGTACAGTTTTTTACCCGGAAGGAAAATTTGGAGCCAGATCTTTTGAAGGTTTCTTCGTACGATATGCAAGTCCGCAAAAGCGAGTCTTTCTCCCAAGCTTGAATCAGGTTATTGTTGCTCAACATGTTGATTGCCAGAGATACACAACGCCCGTGCAAAAACCTGGAGATCCATGGCTGTTCAATTACGACGGGTTATGGAATTCGTTTGATCTGCCTGAAGAACCTTCTGAGGAAGAACTTATTTTTCTATTTCAACAACATCAGATATCCAATCAAGAGCAAGTAACGGGGCCGTTGGTAATTTCTCCAACAACAGCACCTTCCTCTGAAGCAGGTCCAAGCAACCGTCAGTCAGAACCAGTTGTTCCACCAGAACAAAATACTGCAGAACCATCTTCTCAGCCAAATGCAGAACCTGAACAAGATCCTACTTTTGATAATGGGGATACCAGTTCCGATGAAGGATCAGAAGAGATTACAAGTTATCTAAACAATCAAGCTGCCGAAACCAGTGCGAGAAATAAGGCCACTTCTTCAGAACAAGTTGCTGATCAGAATATCACAAATTTGGAAAGCTCAGTAAATGTTCCAAGAGAAGTAATGCCGAGATCAGTCTCCTACCATCCAACAGATAACATCATTGTAGAACTGCAAACGGGCGTGAAAACGCGAAATCAGATCAATAAGGATCTAAGTTGCTTTTATTCCAAAGTTGCTCCACTCCGAAATAAATTTCCTCAAAGTTGTTTTGTTTCTCAGGTAGAACCAGGAAACATCAGAGATGCTCTTAAAGATGATAGTTGGGTGGAAGCAATGCAGGAAGAATTATGGCAATTAGAAACTTGGAGTCTGGGAACTTGTTGAACTACCGCCAAAGCAGAAAAAGATAAGCACATGGTGGGTTTACAAGTGCAAAAGAGATGACAGAGGAGTCGTTGTTCGAAACAAAGCTCGCCTTGTAGTTCAAGGTTTTCGTCAGGAAGAGGGGATGGATTACAACGAGGTCTACGCCCCAGTCGCACGTCTAGAAGCTATCCGCATTTTCCTGGCATTCGCCTCATGGAAAGGTTTAAAGTGTACCAATTGGATGTGAAATCTGCTTTCCTATATGGTAAGGTAAAAAAGGAGGTATATGTCGGCCAACCACCTGGGTTTGTCGATCCCATTCACAAAGACAAGGTCTACTTGCTGAACAAAGCTCTTTACGGATTACACCAGGCCCCGAGAGCCTGGTACGAGACGCTTTCCAAGCACCTACTGGCTAATCATTTACCAGAGGGACAGTAGACAGTACCCTCTTTACAAAGGAAGTAGATGGACATCTGATTATTGTACAAATCTATGTGGATGATATCATCTTTGGATCGACAAATGAACAGCTGTGTAAGGACTTCGAGAAAGTCATGAAAGAAAAAATTGAAATGAGCGCTATGGGAGAGATAAAATTCTTTTTGGGGCTTCAGGTTGAACAACTGCCAGACGGTATTTTCATTCACCAGACGAAGTATGTTCATGACGTGTTGGAGAAATTCGACATGACAGGAACTAAACCCGCCTCTACCCCTATAGCCACAAACCACGGCATTTGTCCAGACAAGTATGGAGAAAATGTTGATGAAAATTTATATCGCTCCATGATTGGTTCCTTGATGTATCTCACCGCTTCTCGACCGGATATCATGTACCCCACATGCCTTTGCGTCAGATATCAGTCAAGTCCGAAGGAATCACATCTGTTGATCGTCAAAAGGATCATGTGCTATTTGAAAGGATGCCCGAGCACCGGCTTGTGGTATCCACGTCACGACAATTTCAAACTTGCGGGTTACTCTCACTCTGATTTCGGTTGCTGCAAGCAGAACGCTAAATCTACAACGGCCGGCTGCCAGTTCTTTGGAACTCGTTTGGTAACATGGCAACGCAAGAAACAGACCGCGGTCGCTCTCTCTACTTGCGAAGCTGAATACGTTGCAGCATCCAGTTGTTGTTCCCAAATACTGTGGATAAAACAACAGATGGGAGACTACGGTCTGCAATTTCTTGATACGCCCATTTTCGTAGATAACAAGGCTGATATCATGGTCAATCCTTGTCAACACTCACGCACTAAACATATCGAGATTCGATATCACTTTATCCATGACTGTCACGAGAATAAGTTGATACGAAATTGAGAAAATCCACACTGATGACCAAAAAGCAGATTTTTATACCAAAGCTTTTGATAGAGCAAGATTTCGAAATCTTTCAAAATTAAATGGTTTAAAGAATCTGTCATCAGGAGATATTTATGAGGTTGAATTTGAGGATGACGATGTTAGAACGTAATCCTCACTGGTAAGTTAAAATGTTTTTCTGTAAATAGTTTACATGTTTTCTTTAAAACCAAAAATCCAAAAATATGTTTTTGATTTTTAGGAGGAGAAAAAGTTGTGAAAAATACAAAAACATTGAGAAAATTCTTGAAAAATACAAAAACATTGGAAAATTCATAAAAATACAAAGACATTGAAAAAATTCATGAAAAATACAAAAACATTAAAAAATCAAGAAAGAGTTTTGTGTATAAGAGAAGATGATAGTACATCAGTAGACCATTACAGTATGCTAAAGAAGTATAGTGTTTAAAAAGCGTTTAAGCAGGTCTTTCTAAAGATATGTCGGTAGGCTTCGCACGTTCAGTAAACTGCTTTCAGGATATAAACCTAAAGAAATAAAACTGGTAAATCTATGGCTTAACATCTCTTGGATATATGGGCTTGGTACCCTGGAATTTCGTTTGAGAGAATGCATGATTTTGAGATACTAGGTGTTTATATTTAGTTGATATCTGGGGTATTATATGAGTTCTTCTGATTTTGCGTCAGCAATGGCCTAGAACTTGTATAATACTTTCGCATTATTCACCCCCAAAGCTGCATAAAAAATGAAGAAAATGTCATAAAAAGATACGACATGTTGCAGTACATAAATTAAAAGGATTCCCAAGAGGAACACCACCTAAAGTCGAGCCTTCATCTCTTTCTCTGTATGGAAGTACAAACCTGAGCTCTCAAGGTGTCGCATTTCACCCCTATAGAGATATCAGTTAGATATATTCACCTGTGAGATGAAATCTAGGGAAGCTCGATGCGGGAGTATATTCTGAGGTGGGAAACACAGATTAGGCCATGTTGCTAAAATTTACCTAACATGTCTTGAAACAGTTTAGAAATATGTAGAGGTTTAAGTGGAGCAGTATACCAACAATCTGAAGAAAATCGGTTTAAGAACTTAAAGTTTTATCTAGAGTAACGGTGCTGGTAATGTGTCTCAATAAACTAATATGATCCTCTAACATAAACTCGCAAAAATATGTGTGTACATATTGCTTTAAGAATGGTTAATTTAGAAGTATTCAAAAATACAAAAATATTTTCCGTTTCTACTTTATTTTCTGACTACCAGTGATGGAAAACAGATCTTCAAAGTTAAAAGCGACAGAATGCTGAGGAAAATCGTTTGAATTTCGGGCTGGGAGCTAATCTGGAAACATAACCTGGTTTGGAACGTTGAAAAGTTCATTAATTTGAAACTTAAAATCTAAGAATAATATCAGTTTTGGTCAAAAGGTGGTCAATCAAGGTCATTAACTTGGACTTGGTAACCAAAACAGTTATATAAGGTCATTAACTTGGACTTAGACAACTGTGTGGATAATTAAAACTGAAAAGCAATCGATAAAGTTGGAAAGTTGAGAAAATTTCAAGGGGACAACAACTTTCGCATGAAAATTGAGATTTCCGCACGAAAATCTAGCTAACCATCACAAGCCAAATTTTCGTACGAAAATCAAACGCCTATATATATATGAGAATGCTGAACATATTCCGCACGAAAATCTGTTAGAAATTTGGTGCGGATTCTCTGAAGCTTTTGGGCACTTTGTCTCGTTTATCTCACTTCTCGACGTTTTTGACACTTTAGAGAGGTTGATTTGCACACCTCTTATAATGGCGAAGGTATTTACCGAGATTGAACCATCAAAATTGGACTCGTCGGAAGTTAAACGGACTAAAACGTAGATCTAGGATAAACTAGCCGGTAAAACTTAAAATTTAACCCTCCAATGTTAAAATCGGCAAGTTTAACTAAGGTTTACCATTTTAATTTCTTGAAAAAGTCAAAAATTGCAAGCGTTTTGAGTCGGTATGAAAATGAACTAACTGTTGGAGAAGACGAAGATTTTCGCACGAAAATCCACAACAAGAAAAGTTATATTTTGATTTGCTATTTTTACACGAAAATTTAAAGGGTCATACTTTACCAATTTTCGTACGAAAATCGAGAAATTTTTGTTTGTGAAAAAAATTTCTAACTTTTTCACATCTATCTGAACCATAGAAAACAGTGTATGAGTTCCATCCAATCCACAACTCATGCTGCTTGATTGACGAAGAAGTACTCGAATTTGCTCCGTTTTCACAGTTCAAAGATTTTTTGGAGAAACTGCCGGTTTATCATGCCCTTACACATCATCATGATGTTTATGCCTCACACGTTGATAGATTTTGGGGCGCAGCAGCGTTAAGAGCTGATGGTAAAGCTATTTTATCAGCAGTCAAGATTAAAGATAAAGATGTAGAAGTTACGATCACAGAGGATCTGATCCGCTCAGTGCTGTATTTCAGAGATGAAAGTGACTTTCCAACTGGGTATACAGAGAAGTTTGTCAAAGGCTGCTTTTACCATATGGGCTACAACGGATATGTGAACTTTGCACTGTTCAAGATCAATCGGCTAGGTTTGCCATATAGATTTCTTGCCCATACATTACACGCTCATTAAGCCACAGGAAATGGGGCTGGGATGATTTGGTGGACTATCATATGTGTATGATGGTGGCGGTGATATTGACAAGCCCTACAATTTTAGTAGGATGATATTTGAACAAATGGTGATGAATTTGGTGAAGAGTCGATTTCTGCAGTACCCCCGTTTTGTACAGATGATTTTGATCACTTACATCCGAATTTGGAGAAAAAGAAGAATGATCTCTTGAAGTTAGAACACATGACTGCTTCTGACCTCCACAACAGCAGCAACTATCGCAAAGGTGGAAAGGCTCCTGCATTTAAACCAGTTTTTGGAACGTTTATTAAAGATGATTACATTACTCCTCCTGAAGGAAAATGGAGAAATGAAGGGAGCGGTGACGAAAGCGAAGAAGCAAGTATGATGGAGGATTTTGTTGAAAAGAGAAGTTAGTGGTTTATTAAGGGCGACAGTGAGAAAGGTCATTATGGAAAGAAGAAAAGTGGTGCTGCTTCAAAAAGAAAGACATCTACAGAAACTTCTTCTTCCGCACCTAAACGCCAGAGAAAACAAGCAAGTGTTAGCACTGGGTTGATTGATGAGCCTGATAGTGAATAGGTGAATGTTGAAGAAACTGTGCAACAAACTGAACCGGTTTATGTTGAAGAAACGTTGGAACAAACGACTATAGACATCGAAAGAATGGTTGGGGTTGAAAAAGAAGCAGGAGGTGGCGACGATGAAGGGCCATCCTCGAGCCCAGATTCTGAGGATAGAAGAGAAGGAGAAAAGATAGAAAAAGAAAGGAAAAAGCAAGAGCAGAGAGACAGAGAGAAAGAATTGGCTGAGCAGAAAAACGCGGAAGGCTACAGGCTATAGGCGATGATGATACACCTTATGAGCCTTCTGAGGGCAAAGAAGAGATTTCAATCGTCAAGCCTACAAAGAAGAAAACTACTAGAAAGCTTCGGTTCAAGCTAAGATCAAAACCTACTGAAGCTCTAGTTGCCCCAACTGCAGAAACATCTTCTGAATGTTCCCCATCTCCTCCTCCTCAGCAGGTTGATACAGAGACTCGTATTTCATCTCCTCCACCAGTTGTTGATCCTCCAATCAGTTCTCCTCCTTCACAGTTCACATCTACAGAGGTTCCTATTCCATCTCCTCCGCCAGTTACAAAGCCTCCAGTGGTTGCTCCTACTGTGTCTCATCCACAAGCAACATCATCTCCTCACCCTACACAGCCAGATCCTCCAATTGACACAGCTTTTGATGACTATTTCTTTGAGATGGGTAGTATTCCAGGGGGAGATAGGCTCACAGCTGATGATGTTTATGTTGGAAGGCTCAATGAGTTGGAAGAAAAATTGAAGTCTGCTGATGAAAAGATGAAGACCTTGAGTCTGATAGGGAAAGCATCAGAGAGATTCTGAGATTGGTGACTGATGATAGTGAAAGATATTTCCAAGCTTCCCAGAAAGTTGTAGTATATGAAGAAAGAATCAAAGTCCTGGAGAAAGAAAGCGAGGTTCTAAAGGCAACTCTGAGTAGCTACGAAACAGAACATCAGAGCATCGAAAAGAAGATGGAAGAATATGAAGCGGAACGTGAGTCGAACAACAGGCAAGTAGAGCTTATGAAGAAGATTTTCGTTCGTACTCTAGGTATCTCTCTCACTGATGAGATTGAGAAGATAGAGAGAGAGGAAGCTAGACAGAAAGTTGTTGAAAGGGAACGAGTTTCCAGAGCCAAATCTGATGCTGAAGGTTGATGGTAAGAAAAGATTGATGATATGCCCGTGCATGAAACTACTACTTCGTCGGCTCCTTTGATCGAACAGTGTGCGTCGGAAACTGAATCTGTGCCAGTATCTTCTGAGATGATTGTTTATGATCCTACCATTGATGTGAACAAGAGGTTGGTGCTTCAAGGGGAAGGTGTTCTAGAATCTATGATGAAAGAGAAGGCAATCGCTCAAAGGGAGCTAAAGAAAGAGATTAACGAGTTGATAGATGAAACGTTTGATGAGTTAGAGAAGGAAGGGTTTGAATATGTAGCAACTTTATTTGATAATGAAAATAGTTCTGTTGATGCTTACATGAACGACTCTATGTTTGAGCTAACTGATGAACAGGTTCAGGGGGAGTCGTCGATTGAAGAAACAGTGCCAAAGCCAAAAGTTATCTATCTAGAGCACGATGTGGAAGAAGGAGAGTTTGTTCATAACTACTCCAAGGAGGATCTTGCAGAATTATTTGGCTTACATGAAGAGTCTTTCGAGTTTGATTTTGAAGAAGAAATGAAGAACACCCGATCAGAGCCAAATGATTATGTTTTCGAAGACATCCCTCAAGCAAACAACTATGACAGAGTAATTATTGAAGATTGGGATTCGGATGATAATGAAGAAGCAAGATACACGGGTGAAGGGACTGATGTGTTTCCTACCCTTGATGTAATGACTGCCGAGATCGACGATGAAATATTAAAACAGAAAGTGGTAGAAGCAGTTTAAGAGGGAACAACTCATAAACCACCAACAAAAGAAGAGACCATAGAGATGAAAAAGAAATGGTTCAAGGAGATGCCACCTGAAAGAAAGTTCCGTCGTCCATTGGCTTTCTTCACTAGAGACCCTGACGCATCTCTAGGTGACATTCTTAGTTGGGGATGTATGAGGAACTGGATCTATATGCGTTGAAACGAGAATATGGAGTGCAATACTTCAGAAGATTGGGAGATATACAGTCCCTGCCAGAATGGGATGTGAAAGAGTCAGTTCAGACCAAGACATTCAGTATGAAGTTGCGACCAAATGATCCTTGTCTTTATCTTCACTAGAGACCCTGACAATCTATGGAAGCCACACAAGCCAAAAACCGTGACAAAGATAGATCCAGTTACTCAAGAAAAAATGTGACTTTGATTGTGAAAAGGCCACGCGTTATGAAGAATATGCCTCTGAAGAAAATGGAACAAGATTTTTACAAGATCTTCAAGTGGTGGCACTATGATTCGAGTACTGGAGAGGCTGTGATTTGTGTTGAGCCTGATGAAGGGTCATGGGATATGTCCGAGGATGTATCAGAGACCGTGATTATGCACAAGAGAATCTATGGGCTATGGCGTGCAATCAGAGTATTGGATCCTATGTGGCTGGTCAACTGCTCAGAGAAAGACATTGAACTATTATTCTTCATCAAAATCAGTTATGAAGATAAAGACAAGGAGCAGGCCATGTAGTTCCAGAAAATTGTGAATGTTTGTTACACTAACAACATTAATTCAGGAAAAGAATGGAAAACTTCATGGAGAAAGCTTGAAGATAAAGAGCAGAAAAAGAACGATCAAAATGAAGAAAGGATTGAAGCTCGTCGAAAGCTGGCCACCCGTGAAAGGTTCAAGTTCGGGAATACTTACAAACGACCTCCTCCTACAGATCAAACTCCCATTGCTTCAGAGGAGCGTCGAAGGCCACACAAGAGATTTTTTGGATGATTCAAGTCAAACATGTTTAAAGGTTTTGAAGAAAAAGTTTCGAAGACTGTCCAAGACTACGACAACATCCAAGGGGTAGTCTGTTGGTGCACATATGTCTATTGCCTACGTCGAGGACGAGTCTAGTGTACAGATAGGGTTTTGTAGCGTCAAAGTTTAGTTTTGAAGTTTTTGTATGATTGTTGTAATTTTCGTACGAAAATCGGTAGGGATTTTCGCATGAAAATTTCGTGCGAAAATCCATGTTGCCTACTCACTTGGTGCGGTCATGTCTGCCTATAAATAGGTGACTTAGGTTGTGTGTTAGGTATGCTGTTTTGAGGAATCAGTGGAGAAGCCCTGTTCGAGTCTGTAATTGTTGCTAAAGTTTATTCAATACACAGACGGTTAACAGTATTCATCACTTATTCTTTGTTTGTTTAATCAGCTAACAATGAATTCCGCCTCTGTTAGCTGAGCAAGTCTGACTGGAAAGCTCATTAAGTTGGGTCCGATCCAAAGCTTCATTCACACTAAGGATGGCAACCTCGCATCGTTGGTCCTTAGTAGGGTCATGTCAACCATGACGTGCTCTCGGATTCCTCTGAGATATAACATATATCGTTTCACACAACACACAAGTCATGCAATTTCCCAAGGTTTACGCGCAATTATAGTTTTAATCATGCTTTATGTTTAGGACCAACTAAGGTGTACCTGGTTTCGTCATGGGTATCACAGGGACATATTACTCAAGGCTATTAAATGTGAATTTCCTACTACTAATAATGAAGCTGAATATGAAGCCCTAATAGCAGGATTAGAATTGGCTAAGAATATGAACGTTAAATGTTTACAAGTGTATGTTGATTCCCTGTTGATTACTAACCATTTCAATGGATCTTATGCAGTTAAAGGTGAAAAGTTAGCTGAATATCTTGAAATTGTTAAAAAATTAGTAGGATACTTCGAAAATTTTACACTTGAACAGGTACCAAGAGAAGAAAATGCTGAGGCCGGCGCTTTAGAAAATCTTGGATCTACTGTCAGGATACCGGAAGGAGTTCAGATACCAATACTACATATCCTGTATCCTGTGATGGAACTTTTCAAGCCTCAGGATAAGGAAGTAGCAGGTATCCAGGATCCTGGTGATGGATGTCCTGGAGAGGATCCTGAATCCTGGATGGCTCCAATCATGAAGTATCTACAAAGGAGATGTTCCAAAGGACGAGAATCCCAAAGCTTTCAGAATGAAGGTTTCCCGTTTGACTATTATAAATGATGTCTTGTATAAGAAATCCCTTGCAGGTCCATATCTGAGGTGCTTGGAAGATCCTGAAACCAAGGAGACACTTCAGGATATACATGAAGGAGATTGTGGCAACCTTACTGGAGGCAGATCTTTATTCTTGAAGGTATTAAGAACGGGATATTACTGGCCGACTATGAGAAAGGATGCTACAGAGTATGTTTGAAAGTGTGATGCCTGTCAAAGACATGGCAATATACTGCATCAGTTTGCAGAACCATTATGTCCTATCATATCCCCTTGGCCATTTATGAAGTGGGGATGGATATAGTAGGAAAACTCCCAAAGGCTCCTGGAGGAAAGGTTTACATGTGGTAATGACGGATTATTTTTCCAAGTGGGTTTAAGCGGAAGCCTTTGCCCAACAAAAGAACCACTGATTTTTGCAAAAGTTGGGGAATCAAAATGATCACATCAACACCAGTGCACCCTCAAGCTAATGGACAGGAGAATCCTCAAACAAGATAATTGTCAATATTTTGAAGAAAAGATTAGGTGCTAAAAAGGAAAATGGGCTGAAGAATTACCATTTGATACTATGGGCAGATAGAAGAACAGTGAAGAATGCTACTGGACAAACTCCATTCTCCTTGGTGTTTGGGGCAGCAGTAGTGATTCCAACAGAGATGGTGATACCTACCGCAAGATCAAGCTTATGTGATCCTGAAGTGAATCCAGAAGTCTTATATCAGGAACTAGACACCATAGATGAAACGAGGGACCCATCAAAGCTAAGGATGGCAGCATATCAACAAAGGATAGCTAAATCATACAACAAAAATTTAAGAACTAGGAGATTCCAAGTTGGAGATTGGGTATTGAGAAAAGCGTTTCAGAATACGACTAATCCTCCTGATTGGAAGTTAGCTCCAAAATGGGAAGGACCATACGAGATTGAGTCAGAATCAGAAAAAGGAGCATACCGGCTCAAGACCATGAATGAAGAAATGATACCAAGATCCTGGAACGCTATACATCTTAAGGCTTATTTCAAGTGAGTTACGAATATGATTTCTAACTCAGGATGGTCTAAATTCTATATCTTTTAAATATATATTTTTGGTTTGAGTTATTTTTCTTTGAAACCCAATACTGACTTAAGAATTGGAGGGGTGTTAGCCAAGCTAACACCCACCTTAGTTTAAAGGTGTTTTGTAGGATATGCTTCAGGATACTTGCTCAAGATGAATCGAAAGATTAGAGGATTGGTCCCCTCTCTCACGTTTAAGGGATTCAGATCCCTTCACAGGTTTAAAGGTATTCACCTTTCTTTGAATTGGGTTTAAACACCCCGCCTGGAGCGCAAGCATCCAGGTATAGTTCAAGATGGCGGGACCACTTCATGCAAAAGTGGCTGACAATTTTGTTATTGTTGGCTATATCCCGGATCCTTATGGTATATGAGGATTGATCACCCTCTCTCGCGAAAGGGTATTTTTATACACTCTAAGGTTTAAAGGTTTTCACCTTTCTAAGTCTTGGAGTTTATACACTCCCTCCAGTAGCGCACGAAAACAAGGGTTTAACCCCAGGATACCAAGGGTTTAACCCCAGGATATTAAGGGTTTATCTTATGGGTCTGGATCGGGATCGTTCTAGATGGAAGTTTGGGCGTATGATTAGCAGATTTGGTAGAACGTTATTAAGAATGTAGTAGAAGTAGAATGCAGTAGAAGTCATACGTTTATTCACTCATACCAAAAGAGCATACATCTTGTCAGGCTGGCGGAGTTCCTAGAGTGAATCCGCCAGCGCCTCCCATTAGGGAGCTTCCAAAACTTACAAACAAATGAACACACAACACATATATAGGGATGAGATTTTCGTACGAAAATATGGTGCATTTTCGTACGAAAATGGCACATATTTTTGTACGAAAAATGACCATTTCGTACGAAACTGACAGATTTCGTACGAAATGTGTCCATTTTCTCATCCGACGTTCGTGCTCGGGTCGTGTGTTCGTTTCAATCTATACAATATTCAACACACGCTCTAACTAGTCTATTCGCACAGTGACGGACACAAAGTGTACCAACATATTCCCCCTTGTCCGTTACTGTCGAAGCTTTGAATTGATAGAAACTTTGAGTTACCACACCAGTAACCTTTAAATCAATGAATACCCATGAAGATCTGAAATCCCGATTTCCGTAATCATATCTTTAGTATACTCCTAGAAAGATAGATCAGCAAATCGGTAATCTTTTCAACCAGCAAATCTTCATCCGAATCAAGTTATCTGGTTACACATCAAATCTGAGAAACGTTCATCCGTGATCAGAATCACATTCTTCCTCTTCAGTCACAACGACAGATATATAGCTTACTTCGAGGAGTGGTGCAGCTACTGCCACACATCGAAGACTAGGACTCAAATTCTACATCCCTTAAGAATCAACCTGTATCATGATCTGAAAATTCTAAACTTCCCTGATCAGGAAATCACAAGCATAATCTATTTCGTGAGCAACCGGTACATATCTTTGTTCTGAAAGATCCGATTCCATAAATCATCCTCTTTAGTCATAAAAGGCAAATATCTAGTCGTGGTCGGAGCGCATGGGGCACTGAAACTACAAGACATCCCTATTTCCCGACGCTTAGTCCGCAAAATAGTTCATTTGCAATGCAGAGTTAAATTGGATACGTTGCACCACTAAGCGGTCGTGTGTGCTTTCGCGAACTTAGTCCGCAAAATAGTTCATTTCCCGACTGCCGGGCATTTAGCCATGGTCGGGCGCACGGGGCACTGAAACTACAAGACACCCCTATTTCCTGGCGGTTATTCTGGAAAATAGTTCATATGCAATGCAGAGTTAAAATGGGTACTCTGTATCACTAAGCAGTCGTGTGTGCTTCCGGGAACTTAACGACTGCCGGGCATAAATGTGACCATTGACTACAAAATCTGATAAACAACTCCTCAACCAGAACTCGGTTATGCGACCCCACTTTTACAAAGTGTAGATATCAACCTGATCTCATCACTAATGCTTCACCAGATAATCTTCATCGAAAACCACCCGAATGCTAGCTGCACCGTCCGAATTTCTAAAAATGCCGAAATTTTCAATGTTTTGACAAATTTTTATTCCCCCTCATTTTTAGCAAATTCTGACGTTTTGGGCATCGTCCCACACCCAAATTTTGCGAAAAATTTCCCAAAATTGTAGTTTTGACGAAATACGGATTTGACGCTAGGCCCATTGAAAGTCACTACACTAGATGGTTAGTATTCTGCGAAGGTATCAGTGACTCTCCCAATATCTTCAACATTTTGTGACCATATCATCAATATGTACTCTTAAGCGCTAGACTGTGTCCCCGAACACGTCGAATCTGACGTTAAAGTCTCGAAAAAATTTCTATCACCAACTTTTTTCTGGACACTCGTCACGTCAATACGGTCAATAAATATTTTTTTTTGCACCTCACTTATTTTCGCACGAAAATGAGATTTTCGCACAAAAATTTGGTATATATTTTCGCACGAAAATTTGATTTTTCGCACCAAACTGAACTGATGACGTTTTTCGATCCAGAGTCTTCGTTTCTTCGAATTTCAAGAAGATTTTTGCACAGATCTGGTCGAAAATCAGTTTCTAACAATCCTATAAGTTCAATTTTACAGTTTGTCCAAGGATTGTCCGTTTATTTTATGATATACGTCTAAAACCCCTCCTAATTTCACAATTCATGAGCGTAGGTGATTCATCAACTGTTAGATTGATGAATCGGTACCATAGCTCTGAACCTGTTGTGGGTCCGGATTGGGATCGATTCTAGACAGAAGTTTGGGCGTATGATCAGCAGATCGGTAGAACATTATTACAGAATGGAGTAGAAGTAGAATGCAGCGGAAGTCATACGTTTATTAATTCATACCGAAAGAGCATACATCTTGTCAGGCTGGTGGAGTTCCTAGAGAGAATCCGCCAGCGCCTCCCCTCAGGGAGCTTCCAAAACTTACAAACAAATGAACACACAACACATATATATAGGGATGATATTTTCGTATGAAAATATGGTGCATTTTCGTACGAAAATGACACATATTTTCGTACGAAAATTGACCATTTCGTACGAAACTGACAGATTTCGTACGAAATGTGTCCATTTTCTCATCCGACGTTCGTGCTCGGGTCGTGTGTTCGTTTCAATCTATACAATATTCAACACACGCTCTAACTAGTCTATTCGCACAGTGACGACACAAAGTGCACCAACATATCCCCAGGATACTAAGGGTTTATCCCCAAGATACTAAGGTTTATCCCCATTGAAACTATAATTTTTGAAAGATGTCATAAAAGTGACCATGATCACACACATCCTTTCATGGAGGAAACATTACAAAGTTCGATCATTAAGTGAAGGGATACTCAAGTATGTCATATACTAACGCAATATCCTGCACAGACAGGGGACATCCATACTGGGGGCATTGCAAAGGATTCTAAGGTTGGAATTGAAAGTTATTGCACAAGTGTTTCTGGTATGATTTTTATTGAAAGCCTTGTCGAGATAATCCAAATTTCATATTATTCAACCGAGTTTCTGTCTAACATTTTGATTAAAGGTAACAAAAATGCTGAACATTTCATCATATCCTAACCAGGATATTCAGTCAGGATATCCAAAACATGTTTTTCAGAATAATAACATAACAACATCGGATAAGGCTAAAAGCTTAGTTTATTATTAACATTCCAAAATGTCACAATCTTGGCTTCATCTTAAACCAAGACCCATCCACCAAGAATGTGATAAGGTCTAAAAGCATATAAACAATGATGACTAAAGGCTTCGTCCTGAAACCCAGGATCCCTCCACCTTAGGTCATCACAAAATACTAATGTTTAAGGTGCAGGAAATATAAATTGTTCAAGTGTAGAAAAGTAAAATTGTTTAAGGGATTAAAAACCATTCAAATTAAAAAGGTGGGCTCCGGCCTAGGCATCAAATATCCATCATCTCCCACTTTGCTACCATCACGCTGCAGCACCTTCAGCAGCATCACCTACCACATCTTCACCATCACCACCAGCCTTGCCACCGGCATCTGCTCTAGCATCACCCTAAGGATCCTTTTCAGCCTCAACCGCCACCTCAGTCGCCTTGGAAGACTCAGCAACCGTTGGCTTCACAGGATATTCCACAGGATTGCCGCCGAGATCCTTCAATTTTGTCCTCATGTTGGGCCTGAGACCATATCTTGCACATGTTGGGCCTGAGCATCCAAAGTAGCTTTCTCGAGAGCGGCCTTAGCATCCTAGGAGACCTTTTTCAGTTTGTCCTCGTAAAAGCGGGTCCTGGTGGCAGCCGTTGTGCTCAGCTCCTCGACGGTTGTCTCTTTTGGCCCTGGCTTCATGAAAAATGGCTGTCCCATAAGCTTCCTCGTACAAGGCCAGCAGACGGTTTAGACCCTACAAAGCCGGACACATATATCAATATATATGTTCGGGATATCACTTTAGTATATACCTGCAGGATACAAGATCAGGATTTACCTGGCTAATCAGACCACTGGACTCTACGAACCCAAGGTTCTCATAAACGGAGACTTCGGCAGATGCAGCGGGGGAGTCTGTCTCCTTTCTCTTTCGAGAACTAGAAGCCCGGGGCTTTGAGGATGAGGAAGGCTTAGGAACAACAACTGGCTTGGAGCTTGAAGAGGGCTTCAATGTAAAGGAGGGCTTGGAGCTTGGCTCTTTCTTCACTTGGATAGGGCCAGAGTAGCTGTCAAGTTCTTCAAGATCAAGGACCTCTGGGATCTTGGCTGGCTCTGCCCAAAAGGGGGACCTCTCAGCTCTTCTATACTCTTACAGCTTAATTAATTGAACGTATGCAGGAATATGTAATATAGGAACTCTTACTAGACATATTGGAGCTTGAATGTTGGCTTAAACTTGTGGAGAGTACAGAAAACTTCTCTTGCTTTCTGGTAACTGGTAGATGGTGTTGATTCTTTCTTCTGATTCTGGGGATGGAGGGGCCCGTTCCTTGAGATTCACTGCAACAAAAAGAAATAAGGATGTCAGTTCAGGATGTAAAATCAGGATACATTTGGGGATATTCCCAAAACCCTAAATCCTACCAGCAGTCAACCATTTCATAGGAAGATCAACACCCTTGTCAATGGAGTCCTTTTTACAAAGAAGAACTTCCGTTTCCACTCATCCTCATTTTTGGTTGCCTTGAGAATGAGGGGGTGTTTGGAGGTGGAGAAAAGAAGGAATCGGCTAGAACCATGGGATCGTAGATGGTAAGCAATGGCTATATCTTCAACACATAACTCAGAGATATGATGAGGTTTGATCCGGTCCAGCACCGCTAGCACCCTCCAAACCATGGCATGGTTTGGGCGAAACTAAGGCGGTAAGGTGAAAAAAGTGCATGATGAAGTCCGAGAAAGGATATCAAAGTCCAATAGAAAAGGGATAGAACAAAAAACAGACCCACTCAGTAGAAGATACGTCTGATCGGAGGTTCCGATCAAACGGACGGATAATCGCTCCGGTAGGGAAGGCGCCGGAGGCTCTTAAAGTGGCATTGTCAGTGTTGTCGAAGGAATGGATCTCCTTCACGGGATCCTTGAGCAGCTTTTGCTCAATGAAGGTCGGGACAGAATCATCGGTGTAAGAACGGGTTCGATTGGCCATAGTAAAAGATTGAAAACAGAGCAGAGAAAAAAGAGAGAAGGGAGAGAAGAAGTTACCTGAATTGCTGAGATTATTGTGATAAGTATTCAGGAAAAAAAGGGAAGATATAGGCAAGGGATAGATAGCAATGAGTAAAAATCGCATGGGAAGTTGCATCATGTCACATCACATCTATATCCCAATAAGTACCTCGATCGACGCAAGGAAAAATACAACCGATTGGACCCCAGGATCCCAACAACTATATTTTTGGGGACAATTGATATGGGTGGAATTTTCTATCTCATATCCTGAAGATATATCCTGACTTTACATGTTAATTACAACGACCAGGATACTGAACCAGGATATTGGTAACATCCTGTGGGGGTATCCTACTCGTTACTAATGGTTTACTTTGTATGCAAGGAACAAACGTTCACTAGACTCGGTCTTGCTGAAGACGTTCATGGTAGTTAGAAGAAAGACGTTGGAAGCTTGAAGAGAGAGTCAACAACGGTCATAAGGGAATATCCGCAGCATCCTTAGAATGTAGGATAGTTAGTTATCTTTGTTTACTATTTAAAGGGGGTCTGGATCAGCAGTAAGACACACAGAATCTCGTACACTTTCACTTTCTAATTGCAGCAACAATCACAAACACTCACAACACTTACACAATTCGATCATTGTAACACTTAGAGCTGATCCAAGCAGTATCCCGAAGTTGTATCCTGCGTTTAATCAATAAGAAGAACAAGGCAGCTGGCAATTGTCAGCTCCCAAGGTTTTATGCCGGCGATCTAGATTGGTCAAGGGCTTTCCTCATACATCCTTGTGTTAATTTATACTTTTATCGCATCTACTTGTTATTTTAATATAGTTCATTATCCTGGAACTATATCCTGAAACTGTTTTCACTAACAATCAATTTAACATATTTTTATGAATCACAATAGCACGCTACCTCACATACTAAGTTTGATCACTTAATTGCTTCAGTAATTTTTTTACCAAAACAGTATTTAACCAAAAAAAACTAGTCAAAAGTACATTAGATCCTATTCATCCCTTCCTCTCTAGGTTTTACATAAGTAATTAAAGATTTACTCGTCTGGCCTAGTGATATGATGTTTGCCTCCTAAATATATTACTTAGGTTTAATTCTTTAAATGTAAGGTTAAATAGTATTTAGGTATAAAAATATTGTTGAAAAAAAATTATGATTCTCGAATAACGAAAAAAATTTTTTGAGCAAAATTCAAAGCGAAAATGATTGAAATGGATGTTACCTTTACAACTAAAAGTAGCAGTAATGGAAGAAGAAAACTAATCATCTAGGACCTTAAGCCAATTGTAGGTATATGTATGATAAGGGTTAAGTGTTTCCTAAACACACCCTGATCTAAGTTTCATTCACACCTGATTTATTAATTAAGTTACCTGATCTAATAGGATTTTGTCTCTTTTTTGTTAATGTCTATGTCTTAGTCTTATATCGAGTCTGTATTGTATAAAGCTGAATAGCTAGGTATACGAAGAATTTATGTATATTGTAGCCAAGTTCGCCCATAAATGTACATGTCTAGGCATGTTCGGCCCAATTTGCATAGGCAAGTTCGGGCGAACTTGCACCTACTTGGGCCGAACTTGTTGAAATATAAATACCTAGTTTGAGAGTCTCATTTGTAACTTTGGCAATGTAGAGGCGAAGCTCTGTCAGTTTGTAACCTGAACGTTTGATCAATAAAACTGACGTTTAACTGAGTAATTCTTGTCTATTGGTAACACGACGTAAAATATCCGCTATTATGTACGTTAGATATCAAATTTAGGTTCCAAAGCATCGAGGATTGGTCCTACAAGTGGTATCAGAGCTAGAACAGCCTGATTTGATAGTATCAAGACAAGAATACTTCTATTTTACTCCATTCTTCTTTTTTCTTAACTTTTGATCACAAAATGAAGAATTCATGGTCAAAATCTTTTGAATTTTGAATATATCATGTAAAATACAACAAAGATAAACCCTTGAAAGATTGGAGACCAAATTCAACAAAATTCATGTCGAAATTTTGAAAAAACCATGTTTTTGAAAACCCTCAGGAACGAACTTATTGGCCATGTTCGGCCGAACTTGCCCTAAAACATCACTTTTCAAGTGATTTTTTAGTAAGTTCGCCCGAACTTAGGTGATTTTTTGAGGAAATTGAAGTCAAATTCGCTCGAAGATACTGAATTTTCATTAATTTTACATTAAGTTCGACCGAACTTGTGTAAAATCAAGAAGGTTTTAAGTAAGTTCGCCCGAACTTGCTTGTATTTCATCAAAATTGTGTTGAGAAGTTCGCTCGAAGTTCTGTTTGTTTGTTCAAAGATTGTAAGTTCGACCAAAGATAAACGAAATTTTACAAAGTAGATCTAACAAGTTTGACCGAACTTGTTAGAAAATAAGAGAACTCTTCATTTGTTGCTACAAGTTCGACCGAACTTGTAGTAGGACTAATTGTTTTCAAAGTTTTTGAAAAATTTTCAGCATAAACGTTTCGTGATTCACAATGGAAGATCAACTAAGAGCTTATATGTCCGGAGCTAGTTCGTCAAACGCCAACGTGATTAATCAAGTCAATCTATAACGAAATGGGAACGACCGTCAAACTGCCCAAGCTGATAAGCATGGACGAATACGAAGCATGGAAAGAGAAATTTACCTACTTGGTTCAAGCCATGCACTTCGCTGGCTGGGCGTCAATCAAAAGAGGCTATACTGTTCCGGTAGACGAGCATCAACAAGTTCTTGAGAAGTACAACTACTTGAAAATTCAGAGAGACGAATACATTGCTGAGAAAAAGATGATCAGTCTCATCCAACAGTCTGTTAAAGAAGATATTCTGATTCTTTTACCAGAGTATACTACAACAAGAGAACTTTGGTTGTCATTACAGAAGAAATACCAAGGCAGTGCTGAAATGATAAAAAGCAAGAAGGCTCTCATTCTGAAAGAGTTCGATATCTTCAGCATGCTAAAGAATGAGACCATTAAGCAAATGATTGAGCATTTTTGTCATCTCAAAGTGCAAATGCGAAGGCACCGTCTTGAGAAGACGGAACAAGAATACATCGACAAACTTGCTGATGCACTACCAGAGGGTGAATGGTCAACTTATTTGATGGTTCTGAAGACTAGTGATAAGTGGGAATTCTTCAAGTTGTCAACCTTTATTGATAAACTCGAAGGCCACGAAATGGAGCTTCTGAAGATAGCGAAGTCAAAGAACGCTAATGTTGTTCAAGACATCGTTTGTACTACAAAACCAGAATGCAAGATAACATTTCGAGTCCAAAAATTGGAACTGCTTTTAGTACAAACATGAATGCTTCTCCACAGAATCAGAATCATTCACAGCCTCAGTATGACCAAAGTCCACAAAGTTCTTATTCAAGCACTGGTTCAAATTCAACATTTCAAAGTCAAGTAAATCAGAACCAATAGCAAAGTTCTGATCCGAATTTTTACAAATGCAACATCGTAGTGAATTTGAACAATGTTGTTTCAGAAGAAGTTGCAAAACAACATATGTCACTTTGGCTACCGTCTTAGAGTCTTATGAATGTCTTGTTGCCGGTAAGATCGGGAAACCCCAAGATGACAGCAGAAGATTATGATCAGGTAGATGAGGAAGAAGTCGAACTAATGGACATCAAATGGTCCTTAGCTTTGATCATCAGGAGAGTGACAAAGTTCGTTGAACTCACAGGCCGTGACATAGGAAACTCCATCAACAAATTTGGGTTTTGACAAATCCAAAGTCACATGCTTTAAATCTCGACAGAAGGGACATTTTAAAAGAGAGTGTAAGAACACCGAGGCAACTGGAAATCAAAGTCCTTTCGGAGGAGGGAATGAATATTACAAGAGGGCACTTCAATATAAACCGTTTCTGAAGAAAACTCAAGTTGAAATCGAGATAAAGCCAAGGTTATAAGTGGTGTCAAAACTTCAAGTAGGGTAAAATCACCAATTAAAGGACATCCACTTGATAATCGAACATGTTTCAAGTGCAATGAAATTGGTCATATGGCACGACAATGTCCAAAATCAAAACCGACTTATCTTCAAAGAAAAGAAGATTCAAATGTTGTTAAACAAAGCAACCAGTGTTTGCAAAACCTGTAAAGATTTTGAAATGAAATGAATCAAAACAAGGAGTTAAACCAAAGTCTGAAAAGATTTTTGAAAATTCCATTTTCAAAAAAGGTGAAACTTCTAGGTTTAATGAAAACAAGTTTTACATCGAAAAGGCTAGTATCAAATCTCAAACCTGGATTGCCAGAAAAGGTCAACAACATCTGGTGTTGTTAACTCTGAGCTGGTAAAGACTGACAACACAAAAGAATCAAAGACTGAAATCACTAAGTCTGAGCGGGTGAAGACTAGTGAGAATGTGAAAGAAATTAAAATAGAAATCAAGAATGATAATGTCAAATCTGTAAAAGATAAGAAAAAAGTGAAATTTTCAAACATTAACATCGTTGAAACAAATGATGAATTTGATTTTGATGACATTGATGAGTTTTAATATGCTTTTGATGATGGTTATCCAGTAAAAACCAAGACCAAGATGGCTTGGGTAGAGCTTTTCACCTAATTTCTGAATTTTGAAGGGGCTCCAAAGATCCATACTTTCAAAGTGAATTTTGGATAGTGGAGCGTCCAGGCACATGACGGGAATGAAGGCGTTGCTATTCGACATTAAAGCTATCAGTGGTGGATATGTTGGATTTGCAGGAAATCAAGGTGGAAGGACAGTCGCCGAGGGAAAACTCTCCAATAGCGTAGTTTCATTTGATCACGTGAACTATATTGCAGAACTTGAGAACAATCTTCTGAGTATATCGCAGATTTGTGACAAGAAATTTATAGTCCATTTCAATGATAAAGGGTGTATTATCTTGAAGCTGGGATTCAAAATACTAGATGAGTGGATTCTGATGCGAGCACCACGAGAGAATGATTTATATGTTCTTGATATGGGTGTTGCTACCACTGCATCACAATCAGCACAATGTTTTGTATCAAAGGCTACTGAAAAAGATTCTATTCTTTGGCATCGTAAGATGGGGCATATTCATTTGCGAAAAATGAATTTCTTGGTTCATAATGATCTTGTAGAAGGCGTAAATCTTCGAAGTTTTCAAATGTCTGATCATTGCTTAGAATGCAAGAAGGGAAAGCAGGTCAAGAAATCGCATCTGAAGAAAATTCTAAACTCAATCAAGTTGCCATTAGAACGTCTCCACATGGATTTATTTGGTCCTGTAAATGTTCAAAGCATCTCAGGAGACTTATATTGCTTGGTCGTGACAGATGACTATTCGAGATATTCGTGGGTATTCTTTCAAGAATCAAAAGACGAAACGTTCGAGAACTTGGTTATTCTATTCAAGAAACTCAAGAACATTTATCATCTGCCGGTTAGACGCATTAGAAGTGACAATGGCACAGAGTTTAAGAATAACAAAATGAAGGAATTCTTCAACGCAAAAGGGTTTCTGCACGAGTTTAGTGCTCCCTATACTCCACAACAAAACAGAGTAGCTGAACGGAAAAACCGAACGTTGATTGAAACTGCAAGAACCATGCTTGCAGATTCTGAACTTCCTATCAGTTTCTGGAGTGAAGCGGTTGCTGCGGCTTGCTACACGCTAAACAGGGTTCTCACTGTCAAACCAACAAAGAAAACATATTTTGAGATGATAAACCGACGGAAGCCAAATTTGAAGCTCTTAGAACCATTCGGTGCTCCATGTACCGTAATAGACCAAGATGGCAAATTTGGAGCTAAATCTCTCAAAGGTTTCTTTGTCGGATATGCGAGTCCGTTGAGAAGAGTATATGTTCCTTCATTGAGAAAGGTTATTGAAGCACAGCATGTGGATTGTTTCAATTACACGGATCCTATTCAAAGGAAAGGTGACGCATGGCTGTTTAACTATCAAGACCTTTGGAAGTCATTTGACTTGCCCAAAGAACCAATTGACGAAGAAGTTGCAGCGTTATATTATCTTCACCAGTCAGCGGTGTTCCGGCTGAAAAATAGCGGTGTTCCGGCTGAAAATATTTCTGAAACATTCTCAACACCTGCTAATCTTCAAATTAATGCCTCTACTGAACCAATGAACACAACAACGAAGCCTAGTATGCCTCAGAATCAAGATTCTAATTCAGATGAAGCACTAACATTTAATGCTGATGGGGAATCATCTTCTTCAGATGAAGAAGTGGAGCAGCTAACAAGTCTTCTTAATCAATCTGTAGTCTCGAACAACAGAAATGAAGCTTCATCAAGCTCTCCAAACATTGAATTGGTTGTTGATCTCAACATCACGCATCAGCAAAACTCAGTAGATGTTCCAAGAGAAGAATTGCGCGATCATATTCCTATCATCCGTCAACAAATATTATCAGAGAACTTCAAACTGGTGTTAGAACTCGAGGGCAAATTAATAAAACACTCAGTTGTTTTTATACACGTGTTGCTACAACCCAGAACTACTGTTCCTATTCATGTTTCATCTCTCAGATTGAGTCTAAAAAGTTAATGAAGCTTTAGCCGATGAAAACTGGGTACAAGCAATGCAAGAAGAATTATTGCAGTTTGAGAAGTTGGGTGTGTGGAGCTTCAAGATCTCCCAGAAAATCAGAAAGCAATTGATACAAAATGGGTCTTTAAGTGTAAACGTGATGATAGAGGGGGTTATTGTTCGTAACAATGCTAGGCTTGTTGTCAAGGGATTTCACCAGCAGGAAGGGATAGACTACACGGAAGTCTATGCACCAGTGGACTCGATTGGAATCTATTCGAATTTTTCTAGCTTTCGCATCATGGAAAGGATTTAAGGTCTATCAATTGGATGTCAAATCGGCTTTTCTGTACGGCAAACTACGCGAAAAGGTGTACGTTGGACATCCACCAGGGTTTGTCGATTCACTTAACAAGAAGAAAGCGTACCTACTGGATAAAGCTCTTCATGGTCTACACCAAGCCCCGAGAGCTTGTTACGAGACGTTATCGCAATATCTCGTAGGAAACGGCTTTATCAGAGGAACTGTGGATAGTACTGTTTTCACCAGAGAAGTTGATGGCCATCTGATTATAGTTTAAATCTACGTTGACGACATCATCTTTGGATCTACAAATGATAGTCTCTGCAAAGAGTTTGAGGGAATCATGAAATAGAAGTTCGAAATGTCCTCGATGGACGGAATGAAGTTCTTTCTTGGTTTGCAAGTAGATCAGCTTGCAGATGGTATTTTCATTCACCAGACTAAGTATGTTAACGACATCTTGAAGAAGTTTGGAATGGAAAGCTTGAAGCCTCTTTCCACGCCTCTTGCTCTAAATCGTGGCATTTGCGTTGACAAGACTGGAGCCAAAGTTGACGATATTATACAGATTGATGATTGTATCGCTGATGTATTTGACGGCATCGCGCCAGATATTATGTATCCAACCTGCCTATGCGCCAGATATCAATCAAGCCTGAGGATATTACGCATGCAGATCGTGAAGCGTATCTTCAGATATTGAAAGGATGCCCAAGCACCGGCTTGTGGTACCCAAAAACGACAATTTTGATCTCACAGGCTATGCTGATTCCGATTTTGGTGTAGATAAGTTGAACTCAAAATCAACTACAGCGGGATGCCAGTTCTTCGGAACAAGAATGGTAACCTGGCAGTGTAAGAAACAGACTACGGTCGCTCTCTCTACCTGTGAAGCTGAGTATATCTCGGCCTCCAGCTGTTGTTCACAGATTCTGTGGATTCAACAGCAGATGTAGAGACTTGGTCTGCAATTTCTAGACACTCCGAAGTATGTTGATAACAAGGCAGCCATTGATATAACTAAAAATCTGGTTCATCACTCACGCACAAAACACATTGAAATTTGTGGTATAGAAAAAATCCACACCGACGAACAAAAGGCTGATTTTTATACCAAACCATTTTCTTTTTTACGATTTAAGTACTTGCTGAGAAATTAACAGTATGAAAAATTTGCTGACAGGTGCGGACGCTGAGGTTGAATACGGATTGGACGACGAGTTCGCGTGATCCACATTGGTTTGTAAATATCTTTCTACTTTAGAATTTTGTTAAAAACTAAAATCCAAAAAGATGTTTTTGATTTTAGGGGGAGAAATGTTAGAGAAAATACAAAAACATTTGAAAATTTTAAAATCCAAAAACATATAAAAATTCAAAATGTACAAAAACATTGAAAAAGACAAAAAGAATTCAGTGTCATAAAAGGAAATGATAGTACATCAGTGGACCATCACAGTATGCTAAAGAAATGTAAAGTTTAAAAGTGATAAACGAGTCTTACTGTGGATGTGTCGATAGGCTTAACACGTTCAGTAAACTGTTTTCGAGATATAAACTAATTTTACAACTGCTTAATCTTGTAGATTAACACATCTTGGATATATGGACTTAGTACTCCGAAATTTCGTTTGAAAGATTGCCTGATTCTGAGATACGAGGTCTTTATAGATAGTTGATATCTAGGGTATTATACAAGTTCTTCTGATTTTGCGGAAGCAATGGCCTATAACTTCTATAATACTTTCGCTTTAAACCCCCAAATTGCACATAATATTGAAAAGTATCAAACGATATAATCATATGCAATGCTGAAAAGATTCCTTAAGTGGAACACACCTTAAAGACGAGCCTTCATCTCTTTGTCTGTACGGTAATACTAACTGACCTCTCAAGGTCTCGCACAACCAAGATACAGATATCAATTACACTATTTTCACCTGTAAGATGAAATCTAGGGAATCTGGATACGGGAGTATATTCAAGAAGTCGGAACCACAGATAAGTCAAGTTTCATAAATACTACCTTAACATATCTTGAAACTGTTGAGAAATGTGGTAAAGCTTATGTGGACAAACATATCGACAATCTAGGTAAACTAGTTTAAAACTTAAAGTCTGTTAAAGGTCAACGGTACTGGTGATATGTCTCATTTAACTGATATGATCCTTAGACATGAATTCACAAAAATATGATTGTAAATATGTTTGTACATAGTTTACATTGCTTATTTCATAGTATTTCAGCTTTTACAGATTAAAATCAAAAAGATTTTCTGTGTGTTTTAGTATAAACTTACAAAAATACAAAAAAACTTATTTCTACATTTTTTTCAGCAAACCAATGTTGGAGAACGGATCTTCGAAGTCTGGTAAGGTGCTAGAACTGGTGGGAATCTCTTTGACAACGGGCTGGGAGCTAATCTGTTAAATCTGTAAAGATAAAACAATGAAAAAGTTCATTAATTTGAAACTTTGTTTTTGAAAATATCAACAATTTGTTCGTAAGGGTCAAACCGGGGTCATTAACTTGGACTCGGCAGATAAATCGTTTAACCAAGGTTATTAGCTTGGACTTGGTCAACTGAGTGGATTTTCATAACTGGTAAAAAGTTGGAAAGTTCAGGGGTTAAAATGAAAAATTGAAAAAAATTGAAAAAGTTGAAATTTTGAGGTTTGGCAAGTTCGGCCGAACTTGTTAAATAATTCAAGTTTAACAATCAGCAATTTCGACCGAACTTGCAGATGGTTGGTTGTTGTTTTTAAAAGATAAGTTCGCTTGAACTTACTCTAGGCCTTCATGATGGGCTTAGCAAGTTCTCCCGAACTTGACATGGTATAAATACCATTCAAGTCCGGCCGAACTCATTTACCTGTTTCCAGAACGTATTGAGCGAACTTGAGATTTTAGAGAAATTGAGCGAAATTGACACTTTTGAGTCGTTATATTGCCCGATTGAAGTCCATTTTTGGTGATTTGCACACCAATTACCATGACTGAGGTGAGAAATTGAAGATTAATCCATGAATGAACAGTTAACAAACAAAACCAGACCTAAAACTTAAAAACTGATAGATTTAAGTGTTGTTGGACAAAATTGAACATAGATTCTGAATCTACACATAAAATCGACTGCATAATTGTTTTTTATTGGTCTGAATCGATCGATAGGATGCTTGAACCTGTTTGGTCTTTTGGAGAAGACGACAAGTTCGGCCAAACTTGTTGTCAAGTTCGACCGGACTTGTTCATAACCTGACTACAAAATCCAGAAGCAATCTTCGACCGAACTTGACTATAAATGTCTGAATGATTGATTAATACAAGTTCGCCTGAACTTGCATTAATGTCTTGTGAATAAAACTGATAAACATGCATCTTCGACCGAACTTGTTGATAAGAAAATTTGGATTGATTTAAGTGTAAGTTCGCCCGAACTTATATATTGAACATGTAATTGATGCACGTTCGAGCGAACTTAGTTAAAGCGAAGTGTTATAACAGATATATCAAGTTCGCCCGAACTTGATATAAATGTTAGAAAATTTTTTGGAAATTTTTCTCGAAAAGCGTGCTAATTGTTTTGTGTCATTTTTCAGGCACAGATTCCAGCGCGTGTTATCTCAGTTGAGTTTTCCAAAACTCACAATACATGCATTACGCTTGACAAGTCTATTTGTTCGTCGCTGAAACAATATGATAGTATTTTCAAATTTCTGGAAGATAGTCATATTCGTCGTGCAATTACTGAGCGCATCGTATCATATCGTTCTCATATTGTTCATTTCTGGATGAACGTAAGCCTGAGCGCTGACGAGAAGACAATTTCTTCTACAGTACAAGTTGGTGATGAGCTAAAGCCGATCACAGTAACCGAAGGTGATATCCGAAGGATTTTGGAGCTCAAAGACAAAGAAGACGATCTGATTCGTTTAGATGAAAAGATGGTTCGCGGATGCTTTTTTTGCATGGGCTACAAAGGAAGTGTAAACAAACCGATGCTGAAGAAAGGGAAGTGCCTAACCCTTACAAGATTCTAATTCATGCGTTGATTCATACATTTAGCCATCGCAAAGCCGGTTTGGATGATGTACATGATTATTTGGCTAACATGGCAACGACGCTTATTTTGAAAAGGTCCTTCAACGTTGCAAAGTTGGTTTTTACTCACATGTCGAAGAACATGGAGGATTCGAGATTGTGTTTATATCCAAGGTTTATTCAGATGTTGATTGATGAGAAGTATGCCAACATTGCTTGAGATATGAATGACGTTCTTTATCTAGTTCATCTAGACGAGACTACAGTGAAGAAGCTTATCAAGTTCCAGAAACAAGCTTCAGCTCCTGTTGCCAAGCCGGTATTCAGAGCTATAAACGATTCAGATTATGTCTCACCACCTGATAATAAATGGAGAAAAGAAGGTAGCGACGGTGAAAAGAGCTTAAAGCCGAGCAAGAATGGTTTAAAGAATTCAAACCAAAGGCAAGGAGTGAATGGTTTTTGAAAGCTGAAGCTGATAAACCAAAAAAGAAACATGGTGCAAAGAAAGTTGAAACTTTGCTTGTTGATGAAGAGGAACCTGAAAATGTTGAAGCAGTAGCTGGATCGAGCGCTGCAGTTGTTATTGAGAGTCAAGAAACGGTGAAAACGACTCAAGAAGATGTGATTTCTGCTACTTCGGAAAATGAAGAATATGATAAAGAGACAGAAAAGACAGAGGCTGAAATTAGAGCAGAAAAGGAAAGAAAGTTGGATGCAGATTTTGATCCAAACGCTGAAAAAGAATCTGATGAGAGAGGCCTAAGAAAAAGGCGAAACGTACAAAGTCTCTAGCAATTGAAATATCAAAGAAGACTACAGGGTCACCTCACACTAAAGGAAAACGAAAAGCAAAGAAAGCTGTGAGCAAGAGATATAAAAGCAAGGTGCAAAGCACAGAAGCCACACAAGAACCTTCTAGTGCTCAGGAGAAAGGAGCCACACAAGATCCTCCTCCACAAGAACCTCTTGTCATTATTCATGTCGAAGCTGAAAGGCCAGGAGTTACACAAGAACCTCCTGTGTCTGAATTTGTTGAAGTTCCTATTTCTGAATCTCCAAAGACTTTTGTTCCTGAAAGTTCTACACCGAAGAAGTCAACACCTAAAACTGCAACACCGAAAGATTCAACACCAAAGACACCAAGGGGAAGTATGTTTGGTGATATGCCACACGGTCCAATCAGTCTTGAAGACTTGGATGAGTTTTTCCCAGAGACTAATGCTGAAATGCTTGAAAAACGTGTGAAGGTATTGGAAGAAAAAGTTACACAAATTGAGATAGAAAAGGCTGAGCTTGTAAAGAAGGTGAATCAGAACGAAGTTGAAAAAGAAATACTTGACGATAAAGTGAAGGTGCTTGAGAATGAACGTGAATATTTCAAGGCATTGATAGAAAGTGTGCAGGACGCCAATGAAAAACTACAGACAGAGATTGCAGAATTAAAGAAAATTAAAGCTTTGAACGATCGAAGATTCATCAGATTAAAGAATGTGTTATCTAACAATCTGAATATTGATTTTATTGCTGAATACGATCGTCTGGATCGTCAGGAAGCCGAGGAACATGCTGAGAAAGAATTGGCTGGAAGTGATAAAGGAAAGCAGGTTGAGGGTGAAGCCCCTAAATCTATTGCTGAGAAATCTTCTGATATTCCTGATAAACCAATTGAAGATGTTTCGAAAGTTTCTGAGTCTGATATCCAAAAGGTTAAACGAATCTGTCAATCCTTCTGATCCTATCATTGTTACTGAAAAAAAAGACAATGATGAAGCTGAGAAAGATAAGAATGAAGATGAAGAGGAAGAAGGATATGAAGATTGGAATGTCGGGGATGACGATGATGATTTTGATCAAGGTGATGATGATTTTGATCAGTAGGTTTAAAGATCAATGAAGCTAAGATCTCTGATGATTTTGATTTTACTGCCCTCATGGATGATGAATCGAATCGAATGGAAGATAAAAGCCATGGGGAGTCAGGGCAAAAAGGTCTGTCAGATGATATTGATTTGTTAGATGTTGATCGTTTTGCGAAGCCTGTGACTGCAGTACCTACGAAGCTTTAATACTAATGTTAGAAAATAATATGGAAGAAGGTGAGTTTGTACATAATTACTTGAAAGAAGATTTGGCGAAACTAGTTGTAGTTGAAGTTGAGAACTTAAAATTTGAGTTTGAAGAAGTCTTAAATGTCAACACATTTGAACCAAAAGAGTATCAATACGAAAGAAGGTTTGAAGCCGATGAGTATAATCGAGTGATTGTGGAAGATTGGTCCTCAGATGATGAATCAGATCAGAAAGCTAAGTATGTCGGTGAAAATTCAGAAAGTTTTCCTACATTCGAAGAAATGTATAAACAACTTAATGAAGATATGTTGAAAGAGAGGATTGCTGAAGAGCTACGAGAAGGAAAAATTCCTAAACCAATGACTGAAGAAGAGATAGCTGAAGCGAGAAAGTCCTGGTTCAAGGAGATGCCTCGTCAACGTAAGTTTCGACGTCCACTAGCATTCTTCACTAGAGATAAAGATGTTTCTTTTGGAGATATACTGAGTTGGGGATGGTTTAAAGAGCTCAACGTATATGCAATCAAAAGAGAATTTGGAGTGCAATACTTCAAATATCTTGCTGATTTAAAGACATTGCCGTATTGGGATATGGAAGAGCTAGTGCAAACAGTGAATGTTACTTATCATATGAAGACAGTTGATTAGTTGTTGTGGAAGATTATTAAGTACGAAGCTGATAAAGGTTGGCATCACTGGAAACCATTCATTCCAAGACGAAGAGTAAAGATCAATAAGGTTACAGGGGAAAAGGACATAACGTTAACATGAAACGTCCTAGAGCTATGAGAAATATGCCACTTATGCCGATCGAACATAATTTCTATCCTTTATTCAAGTGGTGGCAGATTGATCCAGCCACTTGTGAAGCAGTGATTGTGTTAAAGTTTGAAGATCACTTGGATATTGCTAAGGAATGAGTTGAAGTGAAGGGTCATCAGGGTATGAGAGGTTTGTGGAGGATGATAAGGATTCTAGATCCTATGTGGTTGGTTAACTGCTCGAAAGAAGATATAAAATGCTTTTTCTACAGCAAGATTGTTTTTGAAGAAAGAGAAAAGGTACAGGCGATGCAGTATCAGAAAGTTATTAAGTTTGCTATGCACGTGATGTAAATTCTGGTAAAATGTGGCAAACGAAGTGGAGGGATCTGGAGAGAGTTGAATTTAATAAAGAAGAAACCAGAAGTGAGGCGATCAAAGAAAGAATAGAAAAAGCGGCAAGGCAAAGTTCGCTAAGAATGGCTAACTTTAAAAGACCACCGCCAAATGATCAGACGTCGGATCCAAGACGAAAGAAGCCTTTCAAGAACTTCTTCGGTGTGTGCGTTAATGTATATATGAAGACAGAGTTTTTGTAGAAGACTATATCCAAGGGGGAGTCTGTTGGTGCATAATGTCTATGTCTTAGTCTTATATCGAGTCTGTATTGTATAGAGCTGAATAGGATAGGTATACAAAGTATTTATGTATATGGTAGCCAAATTCGCCCATAAATGTACATGTCTAGGCATGTTCGGCCGAACTTGCATAGGCAAGTTCGGGCGAACTTGCACCTACTTGGGCCGAACTTGTTGAACTATAAATACCTAGCTTGAGAGTCTCATTTGTAACTTTGGCATTGTAGAGGCGAAACTCTGTCAGTTTGTAACCTGAACGTTTGATCCATAAAACTGACGCTTAACTGAGTAATTCTAGTCTACTGGTAACACGACGTAATATTTCCGCTATTATGGACGTTAGATATCAAATTTAGGTTCCTAAGCATCGAGGATCGGTCCTACACTTTTCTTATACTTTGAAGTAGAACAATGGTCAAAGCCTTTTAGGCCCCATATTCACCCGGTTTCCATGCAGTTAAACACTGCAGACTCATGAAATATTAAACATGGTCCAAAATGTTCACCATCCAACAACCTCATTTTAATTATTTCTGTTAAAGCATAATGTCTAATGCCTACGTCTTAGTCAAAGTTTGTTTAGTTTAGAGTTAAAGTTAAGTTTTGAATTGTAATGGAATCATGCGCTTAGGACAGTTTGTCTATATATAGGTTGTATGGTGCCGATGAGCTCATAACTTGATCTTTAGATGTTTTGGGGAGCTATATAAAAATCATTGTAAAAAGAATGTTATGCTGCCAGAATTTTTAATGAAAGAATGATTATGGATATCAAGTTTTCACAAGCTACTAGATTGATTTCCACACCCTCTATTGGCTAGTAAATAACAAAATGGTGCATTTCAAGTCATATCAACCAACACCATGATCCTACGAGTGGTATTAGAGCTAGAGATCATATATATACCAGTGAATTACTTGGATTTGCAGAAATTTGGCACAAAATCATCTTTCTACCTCATTTTTCAAGTTTTCTTCTTTTTCATGGTTGAAAAGTTTTCATTTCTCATAATATCTTCTATCTTCATTTTTAAACAACATGTTTAAAGAACAAGGTTGAATTCATCCATTTTGACCATCAAATTGCAAAATTTCATCAAAAATGGTTTCAAGCGTAGGAGTAAGTGTGTAGCGTAGGAGTATATACGTGCGAAGAAGGTCATCCACTTGTGAAATCCGTGCGCACAAGCTCATACGCTTTAGGCCATCCTCTTGAATAGTGTTCATATACTAGGAAGCGGTCATATGCGAGGTGTTCATACGTTTGGAAGTACATACTGTAACCCTTGAGGAAAATTTCAAACTTTCAAAAACTCTTTCTTTTGGAAGTAAATTGTTAGCTGATACTTAAATGTAATCAGTTTAGCATGACGTACACACAAGGACAAGGACACAAGCTACACATACCCTAAATATCCTTTACATAACTTATACATAAGTTTTGAAGGGTTAGGTATGACAAAAATACGTTTATACAAGTCCAGGGACCATTTTTGACAAACTTCAAAAGTCTAGCCAAACCTCAGCATACAAAGCATGTGTACAAATCTGAACATTTTTATTCAATAAAATCTTGTATTTTATTGGTAATGCAAAATTGTCAATCATTGCACAATTTCGGTTATTTTCGTGTTCGATAAAGTTTTATACTTTATTTGTGAAACGCGTAACCGTACAACCAAACAAACCAACATCCATGATATTTCCAGACAAAATCCAAGTTACATATGCCTTAACACCTTTATATAGCCTAAATATTAGGTAAAAAGGGGTTAAAAGTGACAAAACGCAACAATGCGAGTCCGGGGGCTAAATTTGCCAAAAATTCAAACTTCTGCCCCTGCCAGGGCCTTACGGACCGTAAAACCAAGTCATACGGTCTGTAAGCAGTCCCTAGCTTAGCAGATTTGTTGTCACCTTCTTGTTCCATCCCTTGCCCCCTAAGTCGCGATTTTCCAAGTTTTTACCATCAATTGACATGTGTTAAGACCCCCCCTGATCATGACACCTCATGGATACTTGGATTGATCTTATACACTAAAGAACACTATAAATAGCAAGTGATTTCTTCATTTCAACTTGCTCATTTCTCATTTTTCTTCTCCCACTCTCTTGGAGCTTGTTTCCAGTCATTTGGAAACCTCCTACTGAGTTCTAAGCTTCCATAGAACATAGGTAAGTGTTCTCCCTCAGTTTTTTCATTTATTTTAGCTATTTTGAGCTAAAAGTCAAACATTTTGACTTTATGTTTGACTTTCGGTTCTGATCATAATTGGTCAAGCAAAGTTCAATTGAACTTTGCAACGTGATCGTAATCACAAAGGTTATAATCCCTTGCAATTGCACCTTCCGATTATCACGTTTACTAGGCGAAAGTGACGAGTCAAAGTTTTATTTATTAAAAGTCAAAGATGCGCATAAGTGCATTTTACGATGAAACTATTTTCGGGCATTCAAACTCTAACTTTAGATACCAAAATAGTTTTATAACTTAGTTAGACATGGTCCTACATGTCTAACTTGTAACTTCTAGTTTGTGCTTTTATTTGGGTCGTAAGTCAAGCGGTTTGACCACCGCTTTGACTCTCGAATTTGACCCGTTTGGTCAATCTTAGGATTCGACCAAGCATATTTTGTGACCATAGTTCTATAGGGAGTAACCCTCTGAGGTTATACCTTATGGTCATAAGGTTTGGTTAGTTAATATGATGAGTCGCTTCTATGTTCTTTTCAAATGACCAAAACGCCCTTTTTGCGCATCAATTGGTTTTAAGCACACGTAACCAAAGTTTTGAGATCTAAACTGATGTTATAACATAATCAAACTTGTTTTGGTCATTTAAGACTCATCATATGACTGATTTGACCATCTGATCATATAATTACGCTTATAACCCGATAAAGTAGTGTAAACTACTTTAACAAGTCACAACAGGTCAAAAGCACTTAGGATCCTTTCCAAATCAGAATGTTAAGATTATTAAAACCATATCATATGAGTCACAACACTCGTTTGGTTTGTAAGACTTCATTCTATCCGAATCCTCTGATTAAAGTCTCAAAGCACTAACATTGTTATCCGACACATTAGGACACATTTGAGCTTTGTTTATTCCATTGATTCAAGGACACTTACGCAATCCCAAGTGAGTACATAGTTCCCCTCTTTTACGTTTTCTAAATGTTTTGGAGTGATTCATATGTGGCTATCACTATTTTTATGATTTCGAAACCATATGATTCTATATACATAGTACTTTATCCATTAACGATCGAATCTGTTACCTATGGCTTAAATAATGATTTTCAAAATTTGTAAGACACTTGTTGGTGCATAATTGTATTCATGCCTAAAATACAATCATTAACAATGATCAAGCCGATTGGTAGTATGATACAGCGCTATGGGACTTGACACCCCATTCCCGCTTCCTTGGTTTGTTTGGAAGTTTGATTAGGGAATGTCAGATACCAAGTTTACCCCAAATAGATTTACCTTCATGGTAAATTTATAACATCAGCAAATAAGGTTTGAATGTATTACCAAATGAACACAATGTGTTCATACAAAGTTTTCCAAGTAAGCCATAAAGTTTATCTTTTATTGACCTCATAAACCAAAGTATAGTTTGATATACTACTGATCCTCTTATTCATAAACCAAAGTATAGTTTGATATACTACTGATTCTCTTATGCATAAACCAAAGTATATTTTATATACTACCAAATCATATTATTCATAAACCGAAGTATATTTTGATATACTAGCAATTCAATTATTCATAAACCAAAGTATATTTTGATATACTATCAACTCTTTCAAACCCAACGTATACTTTGATATACTACAAAATCCTATTATTCATAAACCAAAGTATATTTTCATATACTACCAAATTCTATTATTTCAAAACAAATTATATATTTGAATATACTACAAATCTTTTTATAAAAAAGCAAAGTATTTTAGAAATTTTTTTATCAAGGATTCATGGCTATTTTGAAATCGTTTGATCCTTTTCTTTTAATATCCAAAGCCATGAATCTAAATCACAAAACCTATGTTACTCACAGGAATTTTTATGTTGACGTTTTATTTTCACATATGTTTAAGGTACTATTATGTGATGATTGTTAACGCATGCTACACATAGGATGGACTCGGGCCTTAACTTACCTTAAAACTAGAAAGACAATTGTTTGTATTCGTTTGTTTGTTTCAAAACAATGTAACATATAATTCAATAAAATAAAACTTTAAATACCATGTGTTGTGAAACAATTTCCTATAACGTGACTCTCCCGATGTTTCTGCTACGGTTTGTTGTATTACGCGATTAGGGTGTTACAAATACGCTTGGAGGAGGTAGACGTTGGTTTCATATGCTTGAAAACTCATCTGCTTGAAGTTTTCATATTCGTGGTTTGGTCCTACATTTGAAGTGATTAATTGTTGAAATTTTTTAAGTGTGAGGATGGATTTGGAAACGATGAATGCATTTGCTGCTACCCTAACCAATATAGTTCCAAATTTAAACCTTGAGAATGAGTTGGGAACAACAAACAAACCACCAAAGTTAAGAATGGAAGGTTATTAAAGATGGGTTGAACGTTCAAAAATTATGTTCAAGCTAATCATCTTGACGCTTAGATGTCATGAGAATACGGTATTAAACAAAATGAACAAGGACAAAATATGAGAGTTACCAAAATTCCTGAAAATGAAAGAGATACTTACATAAGGTGGAAGAAAATGGTGAACTTGCTTCAACAATCAATTAAAGAGATATCTTACAACTAATCAAACATAACAGATCATCTTATTCACTGTGGTTTGCTTTAAACAAAAAACACTGGGGAAATGATGAGATGACAAAGAAAAGAAAAGATTTTAAAAAAGGAATTCGACATTTTCACGACACACAAAGGAGAAACTTTTCAATAGATAGTTGTAAGATTTTGTCATTTAGTTGCAGAAATGAAAATAGTCGGAATTGAAAAAGATGAAATAGCTCTAGTAGACAGATTGGCTAAAGCTCTACCAGATGAAGAATGGGGCACATATCTAATGATCTTGAAGTCATGACCGATTGATTTTAACCAATTTACACTTAGTAATTTTATTGAAAATCTTGAAGCACATGAGATTGAATTGCGCAAGAAGTACAAAGATGAAGAACACTATGATTCCTCAAGATGTTGGTCTATATTACAAAGGTGAAGCACCTAATATGGTTTCCTCATGTCAGAAAATTCAAATAGCTTTCAGTGCAGAATCTTTAAGAGGAAATGCGTTTATGAACAACAATTCTAGAGATGCTCAAAGTCCACAATCTGCTTTTAGTAGTGTCAGTTCAAATGTTACTCAAGAGTACACTCCATAATTTTCTCCGTGTTAGTCCCTAAGTGTGCATAATGCATCAAACATACGCAACGGGCTATGGTTACGAACTGGGCTTTACCGAGTTAGTTCAATAGTATTTGGACCTTTATAGGTGATTTGGGCCATGCCTAAGGCCATGGGGGCCAGGCAGACCTATGGGGAGCCCATGTGGGGCATGGGCTTGTCAAGGGTATATAAACTAATTTATCTCATAAATTAGGGTTGAAGCTTCATAAGTTACAAAATTCATAGAAAGAGTTTGAATGAGGCGATTTGGTTATTTTCATCTTGTACCAGATGGTTTTGCTAGTCATAGTAATAGAATCGTGTGCAAGGTTCAAAAGTGATTCTCATGTTCATCTTCATCTTGTTCTTGAATCACATCAAGTTTGGATTCCACCCAAAATTGGTGTTGTTTGATATCATTGTTAGATCCTATTTTATGGACCTACAAGTGACATCAGAGCATGAAGACTCTCTATCTCCTTTCCAATGTGTCTCACACCACAAAACCAATGGAGGTACAATTGTGATGCAGGTTGAAGATGGGTAGTGAATATACGATGATGTGGTGACAGATGGTGTGGCTATGATGGAGGAGGTCGGAGTGAGGTTGCATGTGGCTTTTTGCGGAGGTATGGTGGTGAATTAATATGACGGGGAGGTGGTTCTGTGATGGTGTGGTTATGGATGATGCTTCGGTGAGGTTGTTTAGTTCAGATTGGGGGAAGGGTGTAGTTGTCCTTTGTGGTAGCGTGGAGGTAGTTTAATTGTGGTGATGATGGTAGATGGTGTTTGAAGATGTAGTGGTGATGGTTGTTCAGACGTGGTGACGATGATTCTTGGTGACTTGTATGGAGTGGAGGCAATGTATGATGATAATGACTGGACATGATAAATGATGATATAGTGATAATGAATGTAAACTTGAGAATTCTCAAAACCTACAACTCGAAACCAAGGACTCGAAAACTTGGATCGCGTTTATTCGATAACGTGATGTAAACTCGAAAACTTATGAACTGAGAATACGTGACAAGATTTCGATACCAAGATTTCGGGTGGTGTTGTGATGTTGGTCGGAGAGTGCAGGTTGAGGAGGTGGGTGTCCGGTAAACAGGTGTAACACTCTTTCAATCCAAAATTGAAAACTTTTGTTTTCTCGAAAACCTGAAGACATCGAAAACTCGCAAACCCATTGACTTAATAACAGAACTCGATGAACCCGAAACTTCTCGAAAACTTAGTTGCAACTCGAGAACTAGATGAAATTCAAAAACTCAGTAATAAAAAGAACTTGAGAACTCTTGTCGAAAGCACCTAGTGAAATAACTCCTTTTTGTCGAGAACTGTTATAACTCGAAAACAAAGATCACACCCGAGAATACTTGATTAAGACTGTCGAAATCTAAACTTCAAGAGCATCTTTTTTCGAGAACAAGTAAACCTGGAACATTCGAATGCTCTTTTGAATCTCGAAAGCGATTTTGTTATGAAAAAAACTCGTATCGAAATCACTTGTCATGTCAAACTATTCTTGTTCCCGATAACTCCTATTTTATTATTATTACCTAAAAAAACTTCGAGAAAAAGCAATTTGTTTAGAAACTTTTAGGATTAACCAGACTCTCTAAAATCAGGGATTTGATCAAAGTTTTACATATTTCAAGATTTTCTTGAATCTTTCAATAATTTTGAATTATTTTCAAATCCCTTTCAACAAATAATTTTGAAAACCAGTAAGCAGATTTTGAAGATCCTTATGAACATGCGATGAGCACTTTGAAGATTTGAATAAATTTAACGGACTTCTAGCCAAAAACACCGCAATCACATATAAAAACCTACAAAACAGATTAAAAGTCAAGATAAACAACACTCAAACAAACCGAAACAATGCGTAACTTTCACCAAAACCGATCCAAAAATTCCAAAACCAAGCCAATAACTTTTTCTCTTCATATAATCTTGAAAATAGATACCAAAACTGAGCCTAGAAGTAGGTTCAATAGGATCTGATACCACTGTTAGGCTGTAAAACTAGATCTATCAATGATATTAAACACACCTATCGATTGTGCGGAATCTAATCAATAGATGACCCTGTTAACACTCATTATAAACCAGTAAAGTCAAAATTTTCAAAACTGCTGAAACTTCAGGTGTTAAAACTAAGTGCTAAATCAAAATTTTACTTTAGAAAAACTTTATCAACAAGCAGAGTTGGGTGGTTAAGAAGATTGACATTTCAGGGTTAGATATTAAGAATAAGTGTTTAAGTGGGAAGAGTGAGGTTATTGGAAAACGGTGAACCCAAGACCGAAAAGGCTTGGGTTTCCATCTCTAACTAATCTGTTTTGTGTATGTGCAGGGGCTCTCAAGATCCGCATTTTCGAAGTGGATAATCGATAGTGGAGCATTTCGACATGATATATGTTAAGATACACATACTCTAGTCCCCCATTTTATCCCCATTTTACACGTTTTTTTGCCATAAAATCAAGAATTAGACACTTAATCATGTATGTTTTCATTTACAGGCCTTGAACATCGTGCCGAACAAGAAGATGCAGAAAACCAGAATTTCCCGGGCGAAACATCGAAGTTCCAAACTTTCTATGGAGGTTCAGATAGTGCACGTGTGACATCTGTGTATTTCAAGTGTTGTAAGTATTCTGAACAATTTGATGATCAATGAAACTTTGTGTTGTTTACAAATTTGTATATTTACTTATGACTTTTGTGCATTTTCAATATTTGTTCAATTTTGACCTTTCAAACCTTTTCTGGAAGTAAAATCGCAAAACGTAATCAGTTTAATGCGACGTACACTCCGGAACAATGACATAAGCTAAACATACCCTAAATACCCTTTACATAACTTATAAATAAGTTTTGAGGGCTTTGGTATGGCAAAAACATGCTTTTGCAACTTCAGGGGCTATTTTGCAAATCTTGCGAAACTATGCTATTACGTGTATTTCTTAATCCGGAACATGTACACACATCCAAAAATTTTTGTAATCATTAAAACCTTGTATTTTAGTGATTGGAATGCAAGAATATCATTCGTTTCGCATTTACGGCCATTTACATGATCGTTACGATTTTCGTCAAAATTAACCGAAAACCGCAACTGTATGACCAAACGAACCAACATCTGTGACATTTCTGGACATATTTCAAGTCCCCTATTCTTTTTCATCCTTATGAAGCTTGAAAATCAGGTTAACGGGTGTTAGAAGTGCCAAAACGCGACGAAACATGCACAGGGGCCTGTTCTGCCATTTTGTGAAACTATCTGCCAGCTAAAGGGCTTACAGACCGTAAGCCCAAAGCCCTTACGGTCCGTAAGGACCCTCCAGTTTAGCATAATTGTTATAGCAAGGTGGCAACCTCTTGTTAACTCCCTTGGACACCAAACAAATGAATTTTCCACCATTTCTTCTGCTTAGGACAACTGTTATGACACTAATCAAACCCCTAACACCTGGATCAACACATGGCATGATCCTAGAGCTCCAAGATTAGTATAAATACCTATAAAGTTCTTCATTTCAATTTGCTCATTTCATTTCTTTCTGTCATCTGCTCTATTTGGAGGCTACCACCTTGTAGAGGCTTCCTAACTGAGCTATCTTGGCTGCCTTGAGTGCAAGTATGTGCTCTAACCAAGCCTTGTTCATTTCTTTTAGCTTATGTGAGCTAAAAGTCAAATAGTTTAACATCTGTCTGACTTTTAGTTCTGGCCATTATTGGTCAAGACAAAGTTCAATTGACCTTTGCAACGTGATCGTAATCACGATGGTTATAATCCTTAGCAATCATGCCTATTGATTACCACGTTTACTAGTTGTAGTGAAGAGTCAAAGTTTGGTCAATAATGCGCAAAATACGCATTATACAACGAAACTATTTTCGGGTATCAAAACACTTTGTTTTGATATCAAAATATTTTTTATAACTTAGTTAGACATGTTTTGACATGTCTAACTCGTCAGTTTAAGTTTAGTGCTTGTTTAGGGTCGTAAGTCGAGCGGTCTTGACCACCGCTTTGACTTTCGAATCCGATCCATTTGATCGATCTTAGGATCCGACCAAACACATATTTGTGACCATAGTTGTATATGGAATAACCTTCTGAGGTTATACCTTATAGTCACGTGGTTTAGTTAGTGTTATGTTAAGTCGCCTATTATGCCTTTATAAATGACCAAAATGCCCTTTTTGTGCATAAATCAATTTTAAGCTTATTTAACCAATGTTTTTCCATATAGACTGATGTTACAATATAAATAAACATGTTATGGCATATAGAACCTATCATAACACATATCTAACAATCCGATCATGCGATTACGCAAATGACACGTTAAAGTGGCATAAACTACCTTAACAAGCTATTATGGGTCAAAAGCACTTAGGAATCATTTCAATTCAGAATGTAAAGCTTATTAAACCATTTCATATGAGTTCCAATACTCATTTGGTTTATGAGGCCCGTGTATGTCCTGATATTAACATAGTTATCCGATATTAGGACATACGTAAATTCTCGGACTCTTGAGCTTTGGTTTATCTTCTTGAACAAGGATACCTTTGCAATCACAAGTGAGTACATAGTCCCTTCATTTAAGTTTTCAAATGTTTTGGGTGAAACACATGTGCCTACTTGTTACTTTCATGTTTTCATGCTTTCATGACATATATTTGATATGTTCATCTAGTACATATATAGTACATGATTTCAATTATGTTTTGCTATGTATGTTGACTGAGCATGCTAGCACATTGATTTCAAAGACACTTCTTGCGGCATATGTTGACTTAGCATATGAGTACATTGATTTACATTTCATTTTGCTATGTATGTTGATTGAGCATGCTAGCACATTGATTTGATGGACATTTCTACTTTGTATGTTGACTTAGCATACTTAGTACATGCTTTTCAAAGACATTTTCATGACATGCTTACATTGTTTAATTCATATTGGTGCATTGAACTCGAAAATGATACATTCATTAACATTGATCACGCCGACCGGTAGTATGTAATGGTACCATAGGATTGACAATCCCGTTCCCACTTCCTAGGTATGTTTGGAAGCGACCTTAGGGAATGACAGAATCCGATGAACATTGATAGACTTTTATTTTTATAAGGGTTTATCCGACAGTCAACAAGTCTTGAATGTATTCGCCAACAATCCTAATATATGGCTTTACAATAAAAGCAACGATTTATAAGACATAACTTTTGAACTAAACAAAAACTTTGTTTATTCAAAAACATTGTTTTATACAAGATATTTATTATACAAGACATTGATTTACACATGATATTGGACATTTGTTTATACATGACATTTGGACATTGATTTTCACATGACATGTACATTTGTTTATACATGGAATTGTGTTATACAAAGACATTACATAGGTTTAAACAACACATTTTGTCGGTTGGTTTATGGTGGGTGATTTAAATAACGAGACATGTGTAATGTGATAAAAGCATGGTGGATACGCCGCTGGTACTTCCTATATATAAGTGTTTTTATCATATTACAAATCGTGGAGTTATCTAAACCACTTCAAACAAGATACAAGACATGACATTTTTATACAAGATATAACATTTTATACAAGACATGGTATTTTATTCAAAACATGAGATTTTCACGTAAGACTTGACATATTTTTGGTTATTAAGTTAACCTTACATTATTTCTTTCAATCATATGATTTTTATAATAAGAATATATCTACAATGGTTCATGGCTATTTTGTACTAGTTAAACTTGTATTTAACTTTCTAAGCCATGAAACACAACACAAACCTATGTTACTCACAGGCATCTTTATGCTGACGTTCCTATTTTTACATGTGTTTTAGGAGCTAATGTTTGAGGTTGATTCATGCGACACTTAGGATGGACTTTGGGCTTTAATGACTTAAATCTACATGACATTAATAATCTTGTTGTTATTTCACAAAGACAATTTAATTTCCGTTTTGTTTTCCTTTACTCCAAGACATAATTAGACTTAATGTAATAATACAAAACTTTAATTACCTTGGTTGTTGAAACAATACTTCTGTTATGACACTCCCTGACGTTTCCGCTGTGGTTTGTTGTTTTACGCGATCGGGACGCATTCTGGTCGGAAGACTGGAATTTTGGGGGCGATTCTGGCGATTTTTGGGCTTCGGTAACAACTCGTTTTGCTCCGAATCAAGCCTCCATAGTGCCGGGAAGCTCCGTTATCATCCGGTTCTTCAATCTTAAGCTTGTTTATGGTTTGATTCTTGAATTTCCATGATTTTGATTATGTTCCAAGCATTAGATTGTTGTTTATGTAATATGGTTGCCTCGTGGAAAAAACAGTATGAACTCTTGCTTGTTAAACAACCATTAGATGTCAATCATGTTTGTAATGACACTTAACAACTTTTTATGTTAATCCTTGATGATTAGTTTGCAACCTTGTTTATTAATGTTGGATTCTTGATTATAGTTAATTATCTTGGATGATTAGTATGTGGTTAGTTAGGATATTTGAAAGTAGAAGCTTAATTAATCATGTATTAGTAAATTTTAGCTTTGTTAAAATGTTTACCCCATGAAACTAGAAATGGGTATTGGGTTAATAATGGGTAATTAAGATTAATCAAGAATGCTTTCCCTCACGAAAGGACTTTAGTGGGTTAAATGGTGTTGTTATGAATTCTTAACATAAGTTATAGCTTTGTTAGTAATTTAGGCAAAAAAAATTCTTTCTTAGTGGATTTATGTTTAAGATTTGTAAAATGAACTCGATTGTGATTTAATCTAGGTTATGCTTGTCTTAGTGGCTACATTGTTTTTATCGGTGTAGCTTTCCTTGATTAAGTGAGGTTAGAAAGCTCTTAACGGATGACTAAGGATTTTTAAGGGATTTTCATAAACATTAATCAATAGGGCGTTAAAGAACAATTTTAGGTGGTTAAAGTGTGTTTATCGTATTAAATTTCGAAGAATTGTCATGTTTGGATTCTCGAAAGGGATACTAATTGTCTTTGAAAAGTGAAAAATTGACCAGGTGACTTAGTGACATATCCGACTTAATTAACATATTCCGGTAGTTCATAAAGCAAGGCTATATTTATATTTTTTCATATTGGAGTCTATTATGTTTTTAAAAGGAAAAGAAACAAAAAGAATATGTTTTAGTCGTTTTATAGTTAAAAAACTTATCACTTATCTTTTCTACCGGTAGAATAATGACAAAGATTTAGTATTATTGTCACCGTCCGCATCCTTGGATCGATACTTGGTTCTTACCAATACTTTACTACATATATGATGGGGTACACTTGTCCTTTTGTGTGTGTTTTAATGTTGAAGTATAAACCATTTTTATAAATTTAAAACCGAATCGTGTGTATAATTCATTGTAAAAATATGTATATACACGCACATGTCAAGTTTTTGGCGCCGTTGCCGTAGATGTGGCGAGTTTTAGGAACGACCCAAGTCTATATTTTACCGGTGTACATATTTGTAATTATTTGTGAATATTTCCATTTCATTATTTATTTAAACATTTGTTGATATTTTTATGAATTGTATTCGTTTTTATGATTATTCAAACATTGGTTAAATTTTTATTCCATTTATTTGTTCGAATTCGAATTAATTGTTCGTTTATTTAGTAAATTTTTGGAACCAAAAACTATTTTTGATATTACCGGTTCAAGTGTTTTTATGAGTTTTTGATTTTTCTACATTTTTAGCCTATTTCCAATTTTTTAAAATTCTTATTCTTCAAAAAACAGAAAATATCGGATTTTGACAACAGCAAAAAAATAAAATAAAATTATAATAATAATATAATATTCAAATGTGTCGGTTTTTCATTTGCAGGTTGATGTCCTCAACCCCCGCACCTGCCGCTGTTGAACCATTTGACGAACCCGAACATGATCTGAGGAGGCGACTTCAAGAGAGATCCTGCGTGGTTGTGCAGCATATAGAGGCAGCAAGGGACGAGCTGGCGTTACCCTCTGAGACAAAGAACTCAGAGGATGAGGGAGACATAGCATGGCGGACGACGACCGACCGCTGAACGAAACGAACCAACCCGAAGGTTTGGAGCCAAGCATCGCCCGACCGATGATAGTAGCGCCTAATTTTGAAATTAAATCTAGTATAGTTAACATGGTTCAAAATTCGGAGCAGTTTGACGGACGTGAGCATGAGGATCTCGGTCGATATATCGCTTCTTTTCTAGAAATCTGTTCGACATTCAAGATACGAGACGTATCCGAGGATGCCATACGGTTGCAACTTTTCCCATTTTCACTGTGAGATAAAGCCAAGCAGTGGCTTCTTTCACTTCCTGCTGGATCTATTAGGACGTGGGACGAGATGGCGGAGTTATTCATGCAAAAGTACTTTCCGCCAGAAAAGGCAACGAAGCTGAGGAATTGTATCATGGCATTTGGCAAGATGACGGGGAGTCCTTACATGCAGCCTGGGAGCGATTTAGAGACTTGTTACTTGATGTTCCGCATCACGGTTTTTGCAAGAGGCAGCTAGTCTTGACCTTCTACTAGGGACTCAACTACAACACGCAAGAGCACTTAGATGTGTATGCAGGAGGCGATCTAGGGACGAAGACGCCTAATGAAGCTTACCCGGTTATCGAGAAGGCAGCGTTGAAGTCGAGTTCACGACATGGTGGAGAGAGGAGCCGGAAATCTTCACACCCAGGAGTTCATGCTATTGACGATTACACAACACTTTCTACACAGATCGCGGCGTTGGCGTCGAAGTTTGATAAATCACAATCCTAGACGGTAGCACAGACCAGTGTGGGATGCGATCAGTGTGGAGTTTTGCACGAGTTAGGTGCATGTGACCAAGGGTGTTATGTTCGCGGTTCAGGAAGAGGTAGACTTTGTTAGTAATCAAGCGAGGCTGCAAAATAATCCCTACAGCAACACGTACAATCCGGGATGGAGAAATCACCGAACTTTGGGTGGAGAGCGAACACGGGTAATCAAAACCCGCTCAGATTAGTCAGCGAGCTCCAGCACCGCAGCAGGCTCAAGGCCAATTGTTGATGCATATGTCTGTTGCCTACGTCATCGTATAAAGTCGAATCTGTATTTAGGAGCGAAATATCAAAGTTTATGTATGTTTAGAGCCAAGTTCGCCCGAACTTGTGTTGTCTAGGGAAAAGTTCGCCCAAACTTGTCACGGCTAGAACAAGTTCGCCCGAACTTGTCCATGACACAGTTCAAGCGAACTTGTCATCCTATATATAGATGTCTTATCATTTCATTTGTAAGATTCAGAGATTTTGTCACGACAGAGGCGAAGCTCTGTCCAAGTGTTTCTAGGATTTGTAACGTCTACACATTAATGAAACTGTGTTAAAGAGTAACAAACTAGTATCCAATGTCGTCTATGAAAACGGATTCCGCACGTTTACCTTAGGTTTGCCAAATTAGTGCCGGAAGGATCCGTACAACAGACCCTCAATTGGTATCAAAGTAGGATTGGCCTAATTTGAAGACATTGGACATAGAACTTCACATCTTCTACTCATTTCTTTCATTTTTAACTTTTCTTGGACATTTCACGGACAAAATGGACTGATTTTCAAGTATAATACGCAAAATCCATAATAGTAAAACCCTTGAAAAGACCAGAGCTTAAAACAAACGAATTCATGTGAGAATCTGAAAAAAACATGTTTGAAAACACATGTTTGCTTGAACTTATCATCAAGTTCGCTCGAACTAGACTGAAAAGTTCACTTTTTGAGTGATTTTTCATCAAGTTTGCCCGAACTTGATTGATTTTTCAAAGATTTTCACTCAAGTCCGCTCGAACTTGTCAAATTTGATCAAGTTCGCCCGAACTTGACACATTTTGTTGAAAATTGATACAAGTTCACCCAAACTTGTTCAAATTTCAACAAGTTCTCCCGAACCTGTCAAGTAGTATAAAAGTTCGCTTGAACTTGTGAAGAAGGGTACATAGTTCGCCCGAACTTGTCTAAGGGTTTCTAAAAAAAACGTCTCGGACATTATATAAGGGTTTCTATGGCATGAAAAAAAGTTCGAACTTGTCTAAGGGTTTCTAAGGCATGAAAATCCCGAAAAACCTCTCGGACATTATATATCGTTATATTCGTATTGACGAGACTAGTTTAAAGCTCTAATCTGATAAAAACAGTTTTCCGAAAAATTTTAAACGTTTTTTAGCAAACCGATACGTTAAAATTGTCGATTTAAAAGTCAAATTTTACTAAAACTGTCTACTTGCTAATCATTTTTCAATGTTTTTGAACAACAGATTAGTTTGGAAAACGAAATGGGGTCCGTGAAGCCGCCAATGTTGATGAGTATAGATGAGTATGAAGCTTGGAAAGGAAAATTCGAGAGCTGGGTACAAATAAGTTTCTTCCATGTTTGGGTTGCCTTTAAAACTGGATTTAAATGGCCAGTTGATAAACAAGGAGCTATTCTCGTAGTATCAAAGTTTATACCAGAACAGAATAATGCATATGTTCATGAGAAGAAGATGATCTGTTTGTTTCAGCAATCGATAAATGAAGATATCTTGATTTTGCTACCAAAATGTGATACAGCACAAAAGCTATGGAAGGCTCTGCGTACTAAATATCTGGAGTGTGCTTAGATGATCAAGAGCAAGAAGGCTCTAATCATGAAAGAGTTTAACATCTTCACAATGATTAAAGGCGAATCAATGAAACAAATGATAAAACGCTTCTGTCAGTTGAAGATTCAGATGACAAAATATGTTCTTCTTAAAACAGAAAGAGAGTACATTGACAAGTTGGCAGATGTACTTCCGGAGGATGAATGGACAAAATACTTAATTGTACTAAAGGGAAGTCCAAGTTGGGAACATTTCATGCTTTCTACCTTCATTGACAAATTAGAGGGATATGAAGTGGAATTACTAAAGAAGTCTGATCTTGTCAGTTATCAACGAAATGATTTGGAAACGTAAAGTTCAAATGATCAGTTGAAGAAGGTAGGGAGTATAATGGAAAAGAACTGTGAAGCACAAGTTTCAAGTACATCTACATATGAGTCTTCAAGTTCTAAACCAATATGCCCAGTTTTTTATGTAGAAATAAATGATTATCTGGCAGACAATGCCAAACTCTTGAATAATCTTGAGAGTTTGACATTAGAAAATAAACAGTTAAAAGAAAATGAAAAGATTTTTGAAAATAGAATAAAAATTTTAGAAAATGAAAAATTTGTTTTAAATAAAAATGTTTTGAAAAACAAAATATAAAAAACTCGCATCTTGAAAAAATCAGGAAACTTGAACAAGATGTTGAGAATACTAAAAATAAAGCTGTTGATTTAGAAAAGAAGTTGAAAGGTTTTGTGACCTCGTCATTGATTTTAGATCAGATATGTCCAAAACCGTTCAATGAGAATAAACAGGAAACTCCAATAAGTGACAATGTCACAAATTATGACAATGTCATAATTGAAGATTATGATGATGATATCGAAGATAAAAATGATAAAAATTAAATATATTTTGAAACTAAAAGAAAAATTTCAACAAACTGTTCTACAATCTACTGGAAAAGGTGAATGCTCAACGCAAAAACCTTCTAAGCAGAATGGAGAACGAAAACAAAAGGAAAAACAAAGTTTTAAAAATTCTAAAAGTTTTCAAAAGAAAAATAAAAGCTCTTCGGTACGATCATCCAATCATTATAAAAATTCACAAAAATTGTAAATAAGTGGTGCAGGTCGGACCACAGTGCTTCAACGTCAAATCAAAGTTACAGAAGAAGCAGGAAAGATGGCTACCACACGTCAAATCCGTGTTATGATTTAAGTCTATGGTTTGATAGAAAACGATATGATAACATGGTGTGTCATAAATGTGGAGTAACTGGACACATTGCTAGAAAATGTTTACAAATTACTCTAAACCTGTTCATATTGATAAGAAAAATTATGAAGATTTGAAAAATACCAACCCAAGTTTTGAAACAATGTACAGAAACTACAAACAAGGTGAAACCAGTTATTACTAAGTTTTCAAATTTTGAAACTGGTGAACCCTCCAATAGTAATGAACAAAAAGTTTCTACATTGTATTTCAAGAAAGCTCTAACGAAAAATAAATCATGGAAGTGAAAATTATTAAAGAAATAAAGATCAATAGAATATTAAAGACTCTGGAACTAATTTGAAGAATGATGACTACGGCAACATCCAAGGGGTAGTCTGTTGATGCATATGTCTGTTGCCTACATCATCGTATAAAGTCAAGTCTGTATTTAGGAGTTAAATGTCAAAGTTTATGTATGTTTAGAGCCATGTTCGCCCAAACTTGTGTTGTCTAGGGTCAAGTTAGCCCGAACTTGTCATGCCTAGGACAAGTTCGCCCGAACTTGTCATGGCTAGAACAAGTTCACCCGAACTTGTCCATGACATAGTTCAAGCGAACTTGTCATACTATATATAGATGTCTTGTCATTTCATTTGTAAGATTCAGAGATTTTGTCACGACAGAGGCGAAGCTCTGTCCAAGTGTTTCCAGGATTTGTAACGTCTACACATTAATGAAACTGTGTTAAACAGTAACAAACTAGTATCCAATGTCGCCTATGCAAATGGATTCGCATGTTTACCTTAGGTTTGCCAAATTAGTGCCAGAACGATCCGTACAACAGACTTTCACCAATCATTTCAGCCATACAATCAATCCTACCAGCCTCGTTCTTATCAGCATCAGAATCAGGGCGCCGAGAGTAGTTCTCAGCAATAAGGCCCTTCGGATAATTCCAAGCTGGAGTAGATGATGGCCCAACTTCTGAGTAGCTCTACTAGTGCGAATCAGCTAGCTGAGAAACGTTACTAGCAGAACGAAGAACGTTTCTTAGCTCACGAGGGAGAAATGCGGAGTCAGAAGGCCTCGATTCAGAACATTGAGAATCAGGTAGGGCAGTTGGCAAAGATGATGTCTGAGAGACCCCCGGGTGGTCTCCTAGGCAATACCGTGCCGAATCCACGAGGGCATGTTAATGCCGTGATGACGAGGGTGGCAAGACCACGGGACCCGACATATGGGATTCATCACCAATCACTGAGGCGGTCAAGAGTGATGCTCCAGAAGAGGTGCATGCTAGGCGAGGCCCAGCAAGTACAGCACAGCTCCGGGAGCCAGTAAAAGATTATACTCCTACAGTTCCATACCCAGGCAGGCTGAAGAAGCATAAAAATGAGGAACAATATGGTAAGTTTCTAGAGTTGTTCAAGCAGTTACACATAAACATACCATTTGTTGAAGTCTTAGCCCAAATGCCTAAGTACGTGAAGTTCTTGAAGGACATCCTCTCAAACAAGCAGAAACTTGAGGATATGTCCTGTGTTGTGACGAATGAGAGTTTCTCAACTATACTTCAAAACCGTCTGCCTACGAAGATGGGAGATCCAGGCAGCTTTACATTGCCTTGTCTTATTGGCAGCATGTCTGTCAGTCACGCGTTAGTTGATTTGGGAGCGAACAGTAACCTTATGCCTTATAAGGTTTTTGCTAAGTTGGATCTAGGTGAGCCTTTACCTACGAGGATGAGTATTAGACTTGCTGACTGTTCCATTAAGTATCCACGAGGATTTGTTGAGAATATGTTTGTTTAGATTAACTGTTTGTGTTTCCTGTGGATTTTGTTATCTTGGATATGGATGAGGATTCTAGGGTGCCTTTGATACTCGGACGCCCATTTTTTAATACTGCTCGTAGGATTGTGGATGTAGCTATGGGCCAGATTACACTCCGAGTAAATGATGAGTATGTGACCTTTTATATCCAGCGGTCAATGCAGCACCCATAGAGTCAGGATGATGCGCTCTATTATGTTGACATTGTTGACACTTATGTGAGCACCAATTTCCAGGGCACGATTGAGGAGATTGATTCAGACACACCTTTGTTGTGTGCGGACCTAGATGGCATTACGCAGGAGGGCCACGCTTTCGAGCAGCCATTCTATCAATGGATTGGTTCCCAGAGTCGTTCGATTTACAGAAATTGATCGGGTAGTTGAGGAGAAGTCGAAGCCTTCAGTCTAAGATCCTCCGTCCTTAGAGCTTAAGGAGCTTCCGTCACATCTCGAGTACGCGTTTTTAGATGAGGATCGCTGCCTGCCGGTTATCGTTTCAACATCTTTGTCAGACGAGGAAAAGAGCAAACTCCTTACTGTTTTTGCGACTTCATAAGAAAGCTATGGCGTGGAAGATAATGGATATCAACGGAATCAATCCTTCCTTCTGTACTTATAAAATTCTTATGGAAGACCATTACAAGCCGCGTGCGCAGCCCTAGATACGCTTAAACCCGAACATGCAAGAGGTTGTCAAGAAGGAGGTAATTAAGTTGTTAGATGCAGGTTTGATCTCTCCTATCTCCGACTTAGTTTGGGTTAGTCCCGTACAGGTAGTGCCCAAGAAGGGTAGCATGAATGTAGTTACAAATGATAAGAATGAACTTATTCCGACCCGGACAGTCACGTGATGGTGTGTTTGCATTGATTATCGCAAACTCAAAGATCCCACCCGCAAGGACCACTTCCCGCTTCCATTCATAGATTAGATGTTGGAACGTCTTTCGGGGAAGTCTTATTACTGCTTTCTGTATGGGTTCTCTGGTTATTTTCAGATTCCTATCGCTCCTGAGGATCAGGAGAAGATACTTTCACAGCCCCTTTGGCACATTCGCCTAACGGCGCATGCCTTTTGGTTGTGTAATGCCCCGGTTACCTTCCACGGCTGCATGGTAGCAATTTTCCATGATATGATCGAGGATTCCATGGAGGTGTTCATGGATGACTTTTCAGTTTTCGGGGATTCCTTTGCTCATTGCTTGGAAAATCTGAAGAAAATGTTGAAGAGGTGTGAAGAAACGAATCTTTTGCTGAACTGGGAAAAATGCCACTTTATGGTGAGAGATGGCATAGTTTTAGGGCACAAGATCTCACAGGTAGGCATGGAAGTTGATCCAGTGCAAGTTGACATCCTTTCTCGGCTTCCACCTCCCACCTCGTTAGAGCGATTCAGAGTTTCCTTGGTCATGCCGAGATCTATCGGCGATTCATTGAAGATTTTTCAAATATTGCTAAACCCCTGACCGTTTGTTGGAGAAGGATGCTCCGTTTATTTTCTTGAGGAATGCTTGAAGGCCTTTAACCTTCTTAAGCGGAAGCTTGTCGAGGCCCCTATTTTGGTTGCACCGGATGGGACTTTGCCGTTTGAGATTATGTGCGACGCAAGTGACTATGCGATAGGGGCCGTGTTAGGACAGCGGAAGGACAAACACATCCATCCGATCCACTACGCCAGCAAGACTCTACACGGCGCGCAGGAGAATACAATACTGGAGAAAGAGCTTTTGGCGGTAGTTTTTGCATTTGACAAATTTAGATCATACCTGGTGCTGTCGAAGACGATTGTGTACACCGATCACTCGGCTATCCGATACCTTTTTAGCAACCAAGACACTAAACGCGTCTCATCAGGTGGATTCTGTTGCTACAAGAGTTCGACATAGAGATTCAGGATAAGAAAGGTTCGTTGAATGTTGCGGCCGATCAGCTTTCTAGGTTAGAGCACGGAGATACCGAGGACACGCGTTGGGAGCCGATAAATGACAATTTCCCGCATGAGTCTCTGATGAATATCGAGGTGTGTGATGAGTCGCCCTGGTTCGCTGATTTTGTGAACTATCTTGCTTGCAGGATCCTTATCAAAGGAATGACATATAAGCAGAAGAAGTTCTTCTCGGATCTTAAGCATTAAATTTGGGATGACCCTTACCTGTTTCGCGTCAGAGCGGACCAAGTGGTTAGGAGGTGTGTTTTTGGTAGGAGGCGAGTGACATCTTGCTTCATTGTCATGAGGGACCTACCGGAGGTTATCACGATGAAAATTTCACCGCAAAGAAGGTGTTGGACTCCGGGTTTTATTGGCTTACTATATTCTGTGATGCGCACAAATGGGTCAGAGCGTGCGATGCATGCTAGAGGGCCGCTAATATATCCGCACGAGACGAAATGCCACGGAATTGGATCCAGGTTTGTGAGTTTTATATATATGGGGTATCGACTTCATGGGTCCGTTTCCTCCCTCATGTGGGAACAAGTACATCCTGGTTGCGGTAGACTATGTATCGAAGTGGGCGGAGGCGCAAGCCTTGCCCACCAATGATGCCAGGGTGGTCATGAGGTTTTTGAAGAGTTTGTTTGCCCGGTTTGGTGCTCTGAAAGCACTAATTAGTGATCGAGGGACCCATTTTTGCAATACGCAGCTTGAGAGAGCTTTGTCTCGCTATGGTGTACACGATCGATTATCCACGCCCTATCATCCGCAAACAAGTGGGCAAGTGGAGGTCACGAACCGGTGATTGAAGCGAATCCTTGAGCGGTCGGTTGGTAAGAACCGCAAGGATTTGTCGGAGAAGTTAGATGAGTCACTTTGGTTATTTAGGAGAGCCTACAAGACGCCTATAGGGACTGCTCCCTTTGGGTTGGTCTACGAAAAAGCGTGCCATCTACCGGTGGAGTTGGAGGACAAGGCGTTGTGGGCGTTGAAAACACAAATTTAGATCTTGAGAGCGGAGGAGAAGCCCGGTTCTTACAAATTCATGAGCTCGAAGAACTACACCAGCACGCCAATGAGAGCTCCGTGTTGTATAAAGAACGGACCAAGAGATTGCATGATAAGCGCTTGAAGGACCACAAACAATTCCAAGCGGGAGATCTTGTTTTACTTTACAATTCTAGGTTGCGTTTATTTCCCGGAAAGTTGCACTCTAGATGGAGGGTCCTTATACGGTGAAAGAGGTGTTCCCGTATGGTACCTTTGCGATCGAAAATGCCGATGGTGTGACATTTAAGGTGAATGGCCATAGGTTGAAACCTATGTTGCTGGACCGGTTGATCCGGCGGTGGAAGTAATCGAACTCCACGCTCCACACACGTCCTAAGTGTGGGGAGGAGAGTCTACGCTATCGATTTGATGATTAAAAATGTAGTATGCGTGTTTTGAACGCTTAGGGGTAATTTAGTCTTATTTTTATAATTTTGTGTTTTGTCGTTTTGAGCGTAAATTTTCAATTTTTCGTATGTTTTGTACAATTTTGATCCATACCTTACATTGTTCCGAGCTAGAAATTAGTTGTAAACTGGTTAAATCCTGCAAAAATGGTGAAAACAGGCAGAAAAACAGAGTTGTACGCATTCTCCCGAATCTGTCTGCTAAAGTGCCAGATAGCACACGACCATGCGAATGTCCTGCAGGGCCGTGCAAGTTGTTGCATTCACAGCACCACCATGCAAGGCGAGAACCAAGTACAGATCTAGGCACTCCCGGATCCGCACGGCGTGCAAAAATCCGCACGCCCATGCGCATGAAAAGTTTAACAGTAGTTTTGTCAAGGTATAAAAACAACGTTTCGGTAAAAAAGTTTTTAAAACCCTAAAACAAACGCACACAACCGTTTCTGCACTTCCTCCTCTCAAAACTCACCTCTTTTGCACAAATTTCTTCAATTCCTCGGATACGGTATGGATTTCCTTCATAATTTCCTATTTTTAGTCTTGTTTTATGTTAGATTAAAGTATTTATCCCAGAACATTTAGGGGTTTTCTTCATAACTTCAAACAAACCCTCGTTCTTGGTTGTTCAAACGAATCGCAAAGTCCAATCGCGAACCCGTGGTCCATTGTCTAAGAAATTACTTTATTTTGAGAAAAGTGGTTAAAATCGATGAATGGACTAGTTTTTAGCGATCTGCAGCCGACGCATGGCCATGCTGCCTGCTGGCACTACCGTGCGAACTCGGCTAACAGGCTGACCTGACTTGCAATCTCGATCCGGATGGTCGTGCGGATGGTTGGCATGGCCGTGCGCCACCAGGAACAGAAAACGAACAAAATGTTCGTACAGCATGTTCGGGTGCCGGGCCCTGAAATTTTTAACTGTGCTCTTATTCTTCCGTATTCCTGCATGTAGATGAATCACCCTTTCCTCCAATTCAATCCTGAAAACAACAAGGATTGCCTGTGCATCAACAAGCTTGAAGCTTTATGGAACCGAAGGGGCAAGATCGTTGCTCCACGAAGATTGAGTTGGTCGACAATGCAAGCTCTGAACCAATCTGAGAGGCTAGCCGAGATGATTTCTTTTCCCATGTCTCGACCTTTTACTATTTGTCGTCCCGTGTTCTTGGAGCTCACTTTGGAGTTCCTCGCCTCTTACTCCTATGACAAACAAGGGGTGGAGCAAATCGTGACTTCCGTCACACTAAGAGGATTAACTTTAGACTTGGAGGTCAATGGCACCGTTGGACGGTTACTAGATTTGGAAAGAAATTGGGTATATATACGCAGGAGGAGCTAGATTGGAGCTTTTCACATCTATTCACATTTCGAGAGTGATCAGCAAAGGGCTAACTTTTGGGCCCAAATAGTGGTTGGAGATGCTTACGATGTAAAGAAGGCCAAAGCATCAGCTTGAGAGACCCGCTTCATCGGTTGCTACACCAGGTTATAAGTCACATGATTGCCTGACGCATGAATAGTTCGGGGAACTGTCCCACCCGGATTTGATCATTTTATTCTCTATTGTCAATGGTGTGCATGTTAATCTTGCAGCAAGACTAGCGACATCTTTTATTAAAGAGCGGGCAAGACGCTAGTAGTGAGATACATGGTGGCGAGTATGTGACACAGTTGGCCTACGCTCTCGGGATTATGACGGATGAGGTTTTGAATGGTCTCACTTTGGTCCAAGAGGGGTTCGATGTTGATCTTAGGGCTTTGAAATTTACGGGCATGACGACTGATACCGGCAATGGCCCAAGGCTGAGAGGGCTACAAGGAGAGATATGGGATCCACTTCCACTGTTACCAGACGAAGAGGAACAGGTAGATATGGAGCACGACCAGGAGGAACAGCATGATGAACCATTCATCCAACCACCTCCATACCCGTAGCAACACCAGCCACATCACCAGGAGTGGCCACCCGACATTCCATCGTATCCTGAGTTCTATAATTAGTTCCAGCTGATGCAGATGAACCAGGATTACATGCAGCAAGAGATGCACCCCGGGTTTTCTTACATCTTCAGTGGCCTTCACAACGCGTTTCCCGACCAGTTTGGAGATCCCCCATAGTTCCCATTCGGGAACCAAGGCGGGGCGGGACCTTCCGATGCCGACATGGCGATGATATTGACGATGACTAGTAGGGACGCGCTGACATTAAATGCTTTTATCGATTATTAGTAGTTTGTTTTGGGGGCGTTCATTTTGATTTTCATTTCAAACACCTACGGTCATGTACTTTTATTTTCAGACATTTCCTTTCTTTATTTCTATGTTCTATGTATGGATGATGCTAGTATTATTATCTACGTTTTAGTTTATTTTTCGGTCAATATGTTGTTTTGTGGGTTGTGTTTTGTATGGTGACGTGTATGTAGGTATTTGGAGCACGCATTGGTGAGGCATGCGATTTCGAGTTGACGGATCACTCTTGCATCTTCTTCGGCTTTAGGGGAGTATTATTCTCCTTTTCTCTAGTTTTGGTTTCGCATTGGGGACAATGCGAAGTTCAAGGGTGGGGAGGGGGTTAATATTATAACTTTGTTTGTCCTTGTAAAAGATATATATATATATATATATATATATACATCTATATATATATACATATATATATATAATTTATATATATATATATATTTAAATTAAATAACCGATTAAATTTCCGTTTTAGAAAGCATCAGATACGTTAAAGAACCAACTAGCCTAATAAAAGTTGAAAAAGATAATTAAAGACGTGACAATCAAAAAACAGACTTTCATGTTAGTTTCACGCTTTTACCCGCTCCCTCCCTTTATATGAATATGTTTTGAGCCTTAGAGTTGCTAGATGCTTATTCATTTCGGATTAGGAGTGAGCCGGATGTTTCGTGTAACTTAGAACTTGTCCTTTGTATGTTTTTCAAGACCATAAAGATTGTGAGATTGCGTGAAAATGATTGAGGCACTAGAAAACCTTTTGTTTCTAACCTTTTTCTTCCATTTGTTTTCCCTAAACCCGATATTACCCGTTAGGATTCACCATGTCGAGCCTTTTCCCGTGTTTTTCTTTCTTTTACCCTACTAATTAACCCACCTACCCAAATATTAGGCTTTTTATTTTTAAACCTTAGTGTTAAAACTCGGATTAAAGTTGTCATTTAACTAGCGTTTTTGTAAATTAGCCACTTAGTTTGCAAAAGAAAAAAACAATAAGAAAATAATAATACCACAAATGAGGGCGAAGGCGAAAAAAGTTTGAGCAATTTTAGTGCAAAAACAGCAGAATATTGACGATTAGCTCGAAATTACGAAAGTCGTCTTTTACGTGTTATTTATGTATAGTTTTTACCTATGTTTGCTTGTTAAACGCAACTACCGAGTTTTAGCCGCTTAGTCACTTGTAATTTCCATTCCATACCCTTCACCCTAGCCTATCATTACAACCCACTAAGACCTCTTGATTTGCGCTTTTTCACATGTTGTTTGGTGGAGAGTAGATCTTTCGACAAGCTTATGATGTTACATGATTCATTGTCTAGGCATAGAGTGTTTACACATACACATTTTATGTATGTTTCACAAATATAATCGAGTGTGTGTGAACATTATGAGATGTGTGAAGATTTGCATGCTAATTAAATCGAATGTGGAATTATGGTTTTTAGTTATCTTTACATATATTTGCATGCGCTTGTGTGGTTTGGATTCTTTGACGATGTCTTTCGAAAAAATCGGTTAACTATTACGTATGTGTATTAGTCGTGTAATTTGTAAATTATGTATTCTCGTTAGAAGTTTTCTCTTATTTTATTTTGGTTTTAGTTTGCTTGAGGACAAGCAAAGTTCAAGTGTGGGGAAGTTTTATATATGTTAAAATGCACATACTTTAGTCCCCCATTTTATCCCCATTTTACATGAATTAGACACTTAATCGTGTATGTTTTCATTACAGGCCTTGAACAGCGTGCCGAACTGGAAGAGGTAAAAAACGAGGATTTTCTGGGCGAAACGGCGAAGTTACGAACTTTCTATGGAGATTCAGATAGTGCACGGCCGTGCAGAAGTTTGGCATGGCCGTGCCAATCCAAGCCGCAAGCCTCGCACTGACCGTGCAGCCCCTGGTGCAAGCATGATTCTCGGCACACACGGCCATGCAAATTCATGCACGACTGTGCGGAAGGCTTTTACTCGTGTGCACTGCCAGTGCGATCTCCAATGCAAAGCATATATCGGACACGCACGGCTGTGCCAACTTTGGAATAGTGCACGGCCGTTCACTTTATCAGCACAGTCGTGCGAAACTAAAAAAATTTTAAAAACACAAGGGACGCATTCTTTCCGAAGACTGGACTTTTGGGAGCGATTCTGGCGATTTTTGGGCTTCGGTAACAACTTGTTTTGCTCTGAATCAAGCCTCCGTAGTGTCGGGAAGCTCCGTTATCATCTGGTTCATCAATCTTAAGCTTGTTTATGGTTTGATTGTTTAATCTTTACATGATTTTGATTATCTTTCAAGCATTAGATTGTTGTTTATGTAATATTGTACCCTCATGGCAAAAACACTATGAACTCCTTGCTTGTTAAACAACCATTAGATGTTAATCATGTTTGTAATGACACTTAACAATTTTTTAAAGTATCATTCCCTTGTTTATTGATGTTGGATTCTTGATTATAGTTAATTATCTTGGATGAAGTATGTGGTTAGTTAGGATATTTGAAAGAAGAAGCTTAATTAATCATGTGTTAGTAAACTTTTAGCTTTGTTAAAATGTTTACCCCGTGAAACTAGAAATGGGTATTGGGTTAATAACGATAATTAAGATTAATCAAGAATGCTTTCCCTCACGTAAGGACCTTAGCGGGTTAAATGGTGTTGTTATGAATTTTTAACATAAATTATAGCTTTGCTAGTAATTTAGGCCAAAATTGCTTTCTTAGTGGATTTATGTTTAAGATTTGTAAAATGAACTCGGTTGTGATTTGATCTAGCTTATGCTGGTCTTGGTGGCTACATTGTGTTTATCAGTGTAGCTTTTCTTGATTAAGTGAGGTTAGAAACTCTTAAATGATGACTAACGTATTTTTAAGGGATTTTCATAAACATTAATCAATAGGGCTTTAAAGAATAATTTTAGGTGGTTAAAGTGTGTTTATTGTTTTAACTTCCGAAGAATTGTCATGTTAGATTCCCGAAAGGGATACTAATTATCTTTGAAAAATGAAAAATTGACCAAGTGACATAGTGACATATCCGACTTAATTAACATATTTCGGTTGTTCATAAAGCACGACTATATTTATATTTTTTGTATTTGGAGTTTATTATGTTTTTGAATGAAAAAGAAACAAAAAGATTATGTTTTAGTCGTTTTCTAGTTTAAACAAATTATCAGTTATCTTTCATAACGGTAGAATAATGACAAAGTTTTAGTATTATTGTCTCCGCCCGCATCCTTGGATCGATACTTGGTTCTTATTGATACTTTACTACTTATATGATGGGGTACACTTGCCCTTTTGTGTGTGTTTTAATGTTGAAGTATAAATCATTTTTATAAATTTAAAACGGAATCGTGTAGTAAAACTCATTGTAAAAATATGTATATACACGCACATTTCACGGCACATGACAAGAAAGCTTACCCTGTTATACAATGTTAGACCAATTAAGGTCGGGTGCGTCGGATTTGTGGGTAATCAAGAAGGACGAATTGTTGGAGGAGGAACATTAACAAATGGGATGGTTTCTTTTTATAAAGTGAATTATATCACCGAACTATGAAACAATATGTTGAGTGTTTCACAGATTTGTGACAAGAAGTTTTCAACTCATTTTACCGACAAAGAGTGCATGATTTTGAAGCCACGATTTGTTATATAAGAAGAGTGGATTCTGATGTGTGCTCTGAGAGAAAATGATTTATACGTTCTTGATATGAAACTGCTACCACTACTTCAAAAACAGCTCAGTGTTTTGTCATGAAAGCTACAGAGAAGGAATCCAATGTTTGGCAACGAAAAATGCGTTATATCACTGTGAGGAAAATGAATACCTTGGTTCACAACAACCTTGTAGAAGGAGTGAAAGTCAAAAGTTTTAATTTGAGTGATGATTACATAAGCTGCAAGAAAGGACAACAGAAGAAGAAGTCACATCCGAGTAAAATGTTCAATTCTATTAAATAATCTTTGAGGGGCTTTATATTGATATGTTCGGTCTGATGAATGTAAAAAGTATTATAGGTGATCTTTATTGCCTTGTAGTTACCGATGACTACTCAAGATTCTCCTGGGTAATGTTCCTTGAAACATAGGATGAGACATTTAATTACTTGAGGATTCTGTTCAAGAAGATTGAAAATCTCTACAACTTGCCAATCCGTCGAATAAGAAGCAACAACGGAACAAAATTCTAAAACAGATGATGAATGTTTATTGTAACAAAAAAGGTATTCTTCAGGAATTTAGCGTTCCTTACACTGCCACAACAAAATAGAGTAGCTGAACAGAAGAATCAAACACTGATAGAGACAAATCAAACGATGCTAGTCGACTCAAAGCTACCTGTAAGCTTTTGGAATGAAGTCATTGCATCTACATGATACGCTTATTTCAACAGAAGGAAACCCAATCTAAAGTGGCTAGAGAATTTGGGTCACCGTGTACGATAATCAATCCTGAAGGAAAATTTGGAGCTAAATCACTCAAGGGATATTCTGGTTGATATGCTAGTCTGCTGAAAAGAGTGTACTTGCCAAGTATGAACAGGATCATGTAAGCTCGACACGTCGATTGCCAAAAGTATACTATGCCTATACAAATTCCCGGTGATGCATGGATGTTCGATTATGAAAGTCTCTGGAAATCATTAAGTTTACCTGGTGGCCAACCGATGAAGAACTTGCAATGTTGTATCAGTTATAACAAGGTTTCGCTCAAGAACAAGTTCCAAGACCAACTGTTGTTACACCAACACAATTCGGTTCAAATGATGATGAAGCAGGTCCAAGCAATCATGGTGCAGAAGCTGAATCAAGTACTCAAATACCTAATCAAGATGTGAATCAAAATGATAACGGCCCAAGTTTGGACCAATTAGATGATTCTGAACCTGAAGCTACTTATGAAGAGGACAATGGTCAACATCCGATGATGAACCAATTTATTGATAGTCATCAGGAGGCTCAACAAAATGATCCGGAAGTTCAAAGTAGTGCGCTAGATTTGGTCAAAGTTATGCTGAGCCAAATGTGAACAACCTAGAACCAGCGATTATTGTTTCAAATGAAATAATGCCATGGTCTCTATCATATCATTCCTCGGAGAACATTCTTGGTGATCTACAAAGTGACATCAAACAAGAAACCAAATTCATCAAGGGTTAAGTTGTTTTTACAAAATCGGTTCTCATATAAATGTTTTATTTCTCTGGTAGAACCAAAAGAATTATAAGGAAGCTTTAATCGTAGAAAGTTGTGGAAGCTTGTAGACCTACTGACAATTACAAGAAAATAAACACTAATTGGGTTTCAAGTGCAAAAGAAATGATATGGGAGTCACTGTTCAAAAAAAAGCTAGGTTAGTTGTGCAGGGATTCTGTCAGCAAGAAGGTATAGATTTTACCGATGTTTATGCTCCAGTTGCAAGGATTGAAGTGATCAAAATATTTATAGACTTTGCTTCTTGGAAAGGTTTCAAGGTGTATTAATTAGATGTGTAGTCAACATTCTTTATGGAAAGGAAAAGATGAAGTCTACGTCGAACAACCTCCAGGTTTCATAGATCCTTCTAATCGAGATAAGGTGTATCTTCTCAACAAAGGCTTTATAGATTTCATCACGCACCATGTAATTGGTATGAAACATTATCTCAACATTTTTTAGATAATAATTTCATTAGAGGAACCATCGACTACACTTTGTTTACAAGAGAAACTGATGGTCACATTCTGATTGTACAAATCTACGTGGATGACATAACTTTTGGGTCGACAAATGATAAGCTATGCCAAGAATTTTAAGTCGTGATGCGACATAAGTTTGAAATGAGCTCAATGGGGGAAATGAAGTTCTTTGTCGGGTTGCCGGTGGACCAGTTACCTAATGGTATTTTCCTCCATCAAACGAAGTACGTCAATAATATTCTCGCAAAATTCAAAATGAAAAAAATGACAGCAGCTAGTATTGTAACATTTGCAAGATTTCAAGGATTGTAAATTTCTCAAAGATTGTGATTCCCCTACCGAAGTTTGTTCTTTTCTTGGTCTCGCCGGTTACTACCGTCGATTCATTGTAAACTTCTCAAAGATTCTGGTCCCCCTCACTTCTTTAACTCAAAAGAATAAATCTTTTGAGTGGGGACCTAAACAAGAAGAAGCTTTTCAAACTTTGAAACAAAAGCTTTTTGATGCTCCTATTCTATCCTTACCCGATGGCAACAACGATTTTGTTGTATATTTTGATGCATCAAATCTAGGCCTTGGTTTTGTTCTCATGCAAATAGACAAAGTCATAGCCTATGCATCAAGACAACTGAAAATCCAAGAAAAGAACTACACTACTCATGATCTTGAGTTAGGTGTTGTTGTTTTCGCTCTCAAAATTCGGAGACACTACTTTATGGTACTAAATGTGTGATTTTCACGGACCACAAAAGTCTCCAACATATCTTCTATCAGAAGGAATTGAACATGAGACAACGACCTTGGGTTAAACATCTAAACGACTATGACTGTAAAATATGTTACCATCCTGGTAAGGCGAATGTCCTAGCCGGCACACTTAGTCATACAGAACGTGTCAAACTTCATGTGTTTCAAGTCCAATTAGATATCCAAACATGTATTTTCCAAGCCCAGCGTACTTTTGTAACCCATAGCATGATGTGTAATGAACTGCCACATAATCTTGAACTGCATCTTGAAACTAAGGATGATAGGTTACTCTATTTGTTGAATTAGTTGTGGATTCCAAACCGAGATAATATTCATACCTTGTTAATGAATGAGGCCCACAAGTCTCATTATTCTATCTATCTATCCCGGTGCAGACAAAATGTACCTGGATCTTCGTACCCAGTATTGGTGGTTGAGTATGAAAATGGACATAGCTTTGTACATATCCAAATGCCTTAATTGCTTTAAAGTCAAGGCAAAACACCAACATCCCTCTTATTTGCTTTAGCAACCCGAAGTTCTGGTATGGAAGTGGGAGAACATCGCTATGGATCTCATCACTAAATTACCACACACTTCTAAAGGTCATGATGCTATTTGGGTAATCATTGGCCGTCTGACTAAGTCAACACACTTTTTTGTCAATTAGTGAGAATTTCTCTGCTTACAAACTTGCGAAGACCTATATTGATGAGATTGTATCACGTCATGGTGTTCCTTTGAATATCATTTTAGATCGTGATGTTCGATTCTCTTCCCTATTTTGGAAAAATATGCACTCAGCCATGGGAACAAAATTAAAACTAAGCAACACTTATCATCCTCAAACAGATGGACAAACTGAAAGGACAATCCAAACACTTAAGGATATGTTTAGAACTTGTGTGATTAACTTTGGTGGTAGTTGGGATTTGCATCCGCCTTTGATTGAGTTCTCCTACAACAATAGTTATTACTCCAGCATCAACTTGGCTCCATTTGAGGCTCTTTATGATCGAAAATGTCGTCCACCTGTTTGTTGGAGTGAAGTTGGTGAAGCTCAAATCACCATACCTGAACTCATTCATGAAACAACAGACAAAATCATGAAATTCTGCAATAACCTTTTGGCAGCTAGAAGTCGTCAAAAGAGTTATGCTGACAATAGACGCAAACCTTTGGAATTTCAAATTGGTGATCATGTTCTTCTTAAGGTATCCTCTTAGAAGGGTGTCATTAGATTTGGAAAGAAAGGTAAACTAGCTCCTCATTATGTGGGACGTTTTAAGATCATTGAAAGGATCAGAAAGATAGCCTACAAACTCGAACTACCTCCTGAACTTGGAAATGTTCATCCAACTTTTCATGTGTCCAACTTGAAAAGTGTTTAGCCGATGAAAACCTCCACATCCCTCTCGATGAAATTCACATCAATCATGCGATGCATTTTGTCCAGAAACTTGTGGAAATCATGGCTCCTGAAGTTAAGAATCTCAAGCATTGTTAAATACCAATGGTTAAAATTGTGACGTTCTACTCTCCATAAGCTCAAGTCCTAATTTGAATATCTAGTCATAACACGTGCGAAATCCATTTTATACTAGTGACAATATGAAGATTACTTTTAAATGTTATGTTTCATTAATCGTTCAACTTGTACAAGATCCTGAAACAAACTGGGCAGGGCTTCGCCGTACCGATCAGCAAAACAGCTATAATAACCACTTTTAAGTTTGGAATAGTATGATGTATTCTGATTATCAAGCTCAGAAAATTTACTTCTACCAATTTGAACACAGTATCAACCTTTTGAAGATTCGGAAAACAGTTTGTCTAATCCTTTCACTTTGTAAACGACCATGTTAGGACCATCATTTAAACTATTTTCTAGTTTTTGTATATAATTTTCATGAAAACTTTCTTCATTTCAAGAACCAGAACTTGAACTAGTTTTCTCCAAGTTTGACTCGGCACTCTCAAATTTTGTGCTTTCACTATCACTTCCCAAAACATTTTTAACAACCTTTTGAACCACATAAGATTCACAACCATTATCAGATTTTGTGTAGGTTACATCGATGTTTTCAACAGCCTTTTCCACCCTATAAGGTTTTCTTGGAATAATTGTTCCGTATGGGGGTGGACATCAATTATAACCATGATCTTTGTTTTGATTTCCTGAATCCATTTTCTTCCTTTTCAGTTTTAAAAGCACTGTTGTTGGTGCACCTGGTGTTCGTCACTTGTCGAATAGGCTAGATAGAGCGTGTGTTGAATATTGTATAGGTTAGAATCGAACACACGACCAAAAAAATGAGATTTCAGTGTAAAAGGGATCAAGTTCGCCCGAACTTGACCTGTATTGGTCAAGTTCGCTCGAACTTGATGTGCCTTTAGTCAAGTTCGCCCGAACTTGACCATAGCACATCTGGGCGAACTTGTCTCCCTATATATGTGTGTGTTCATTTGTCATTTAAGTTTTTGGCATCCCTACGGGGAGGTGCTGCCGGATCTCTCCAGGAACTCCGGCAGCTGGACTTATAAAGATGTATACTCTTTCGGTATGAGTGAAGACTTCCGCTGCATTCTACTTCTACTCCTTTCTGTAATAACATTCTACCGAATCAGTTTACATTTATTCCACTAATTTCCGTCTAGAACCGCCTAATCACGGACCTTCAATTGGTATCAGTAGGCAACGGACATATGCATCAACAGACTCCCCCTTGGATGTTGCCGTAGTCATCATTCTTCAGTTAAATTCTAGAGTCTTTAATATTCTCTTGATCTTTATATCTTGAATAGCTTTAACATCCATGCTCCTTACTTTAAGCTTTCTGTTATCTTCAATTAACATGTTTATCTAGCTCCCCCTCAAATGATGCTCTGAATCTTTAAGATTTGACGATTAAGAACAATCACACTTATCCACACACAAACAGTTTCTTAACAGTCTTGTTGGTTCGGCTCACATTCAACATTATTAGGTTTCCATTGAAGATATGAGAGAAAATCTTTTTGGATTTTTAATATTGAATGCAGAAATGTAAACATACTAAAATGTAATATTTACATTTTGTATTTTTGTGAGAAAACGTGCTAGAGGATCATATCAGTTTTTGAGACATATCACCAGTACCGTTAACCTTTTAATGACTTTAAGTTTTAAACTTGTTTACCTAGATTGTCGATATGTTTGTCCACTTGAACTTTAACACATTTTCCCAATTGTTCCAAGATATGTTAGTTAGAATTATGAAACTTGACTTAATTGCGGTTCCCACTTCTTGAATATACTCTCGTATCAAGATTCCCTAGATTTCATCTTACAGGTGAATATGGCGTAATTGATATCTGTATATGGGTTAATCGAAGCCTTGAGAGCTCAGGTTAGTACTACCATACAGACAAAGAGATGAAGGCTCGACTTTGAGGTATTTTCCAATTAAGGAATCTTTTAAGCACTACAAATGATTAGATCTTTCGATACTTTTCAGTATTGCATGCAGTTTAGGGTTTTTAGCGAAAGTATTATAGAAGTTCTAGGCTATTGCTTCCACAAAATCAGAAGAACTTGTATAATACCCCAGATATCAACTATCTATAAAGATCTCGTATCTTAGAATCAGGCAATCTCTCAAACGAAATTTTGGAGTACTAAGTCCATATATCCAAGATATGTTAATCCACAAGTTTAAGCAGTTGAAAATTTTAGTTTATATCCCGGAAACAATTTACTGAACGTATAAAGCTTATCGACGCATCCACAGTAAGACTCGTTTATCACTTTTAAACTTTACAAATCCTTAGCATACCGTGAAAGTCCACTGATGTATTATCATTTCCTCTATTCGCACAATAATCTCATTTTTCATTTTTCAATGTTTTTGATATTTTAAGATTTTCTATTGTTTTTGGCTTTTTGAAAATTTTTATCTATCTAAAATGATTTTGAAATGATGTTTTTCAATTTTACAGGGATTTTATACAATTTTTAAAATTTTTCTCCCCTAAAATTGAAAACATCTTATTAAATCGAAAATAAGAATTTTCCATTTTAACCATTTAACAATTTTTACGAATGTGAACGCGAGACTACCATTTTGTTTGTGTGGAATATCACTCCTGTCTCTTGTCTCTCTGTATGAACAACCACTGCTTCTGAAATGACCTTTGGCTTGAAGCTTGGTTATCCTGCACATTTAAACAAACTTTAATCAGTTTTGAATTGCAACCCAATCCATTCTGGATTTAGGTTTACCAAAATAATTAACATCTGAAGTAAACGAAACATTCACACTCTTTTTTGTATTCAAACAGTTTGATAGAAACTTTATTTGAAAATTTTACTTTCTTTGATTTTTTAACTGTTTGAATTATCAATTTTTTCTCCACAGCTCTCTCTTTTGTCATTAGCTTTGTATCTGATGAATTCGTTTTACTTGACTGTGAGTAAAATGATTCATTAGAACTTTTATATGATTTTTAGACGTATCCGAGGACAAAGCTTTTCCAAATACTCTCTAACTTTTTTCCTCTTTTTTCTCAATCTGTCTTTTTGCCCTTGTGATAACTTGACTTTTTGTTCTTTGGGCTTCTCTACAGTTTTCTCATTTTTTCTTCTCTGTTTTCTTTTCCTCTGGTCTTTTCTCACCCTGAGATTTAACTGATCTTCTTTTCAGATTAGTTGAACAATCCCTGGAAATATGACCTTTGATTTAACATGTATAGCATCTTCTCGTAAAATCTCTTTTTCAAGCAGTTAACAGCAATGTGTCCACCAAATCCACAATTGTAACACACTCTGTTATCATACCAATCTCTCCATTCAGACCAAACACCCAAATCAGCACATTGATTTGACGTGTAGTAGTCATCTTTCCTGCTTCTTCTGTAAAATTGATTCAACTTTGAAGCACTGTGGTCCGACCTGCACCACTTATTTACAAATTTCTGTGAGTTTTGATAATGATTGGATGATCGTAGCGATGAGCTTTTATTTTTCTTTTGAAAATTTTCAGAATTCTTAAAACTTTGTTGTTCTTTTTGTTTTCTTTCTTCATTCTCTTAGAAGGTTTTTGCGTTGAGCATTCACCTTTCTCAGAAGATTGTAGAACAGTATCTTCGAATTTCTCTTTTAGTTTTAAAAATATTTCATTTTATCATTATTAGCTCTTTCATCATCGGTATCATCATCACAATCTTGAATTATGACATCATCATAATTTGTGATATTATCACTTATTGGAATTTTCTTTTTATTATAATTGATCGGTTTTGGACATATATGATCTAACTTTAATGAGGACTACACAAAACCTTTCAATAATTTTTCTGAATTAACAGCTTTATTTTTAACAATCTCAACTTCCTTTTCAAGTTGAGCAATTTTCTTGAGAATTTATTGCTATTTGATTTTCTATATTTAATTTTTCAAAAACAATTTTATCATTTTTAAAAATTTTTATTTTATTTTCAAAATTCTTTTCATTTTCTTTCAACTTTTTATTTTCTAATGATAAACATTCCAAATCTTTCAAAAATTTGACATTAATAGGTTTGGATTTTTGACAATTTAAGCACACAGATTCAGTATTGTGCAAGGTTTTTCGACCACCACAATTTTGCACCTTTACCACTTCTTTATCAACAACCTTTACCTCCTTACTTTTAATCATCTCAGCATGCTCCAGATATTTAGCACGTAGAGCATTCCATAGCTTTTTGCCGTATCACATTCTGGTAGCAGATTCAAGATATTTCCTTTCATCGATTGCTGTATCATATTAATCATATTCTTTTCAGCAAAATAATCATCTTTTTGTTGAGTAGAATATTTGCACTTCTCCAGAATTTGCCGATTTTCATCTCTAGGAATGACATAACTTGTCTCAATCGCGACCCAACTGCGGAAATGCATAGCTTGGACCCGGCTCTCAAATTTTCCTTTCCAAACTTCATACTCTTCTAATCTCATCAACTTTGACGGCTTCACGGACTCCACTTCATTTTCCAAATTTATCTGTCGTTTCAAAAACACTTGACAAATGATTAGCAAACATACAATTTTAGCAAAAACTGATGTTTTAATCGACAATCGGTACGTTAAAAACGTTTAAAATTTGTCAGAAAACAGTTTTTACCAGATTAGAGCTTTAAACTCGTCTCGTCAATGTGAATCAAACGATATATAATGTCCGAGACATTTTTTTTTATTTTTTTTTCGGGCGAACTTGTATAAGTTTGAAGAGAAAGAAGCAAGTTCGGGCGAATTGTATTATTTTCAAGAGAAACAAGCAAGTTCGGGCGAACTTGTATAAGTTTTTCAACAAAATTTAATCAAGTTCGGGCGAACTTGATGAAATCTTAGTGAAAAGTATGTAAGTTGGGAGCGAACTTATCAAAAATCTAGAAAAATTAAATCAAGTTTGGGCGAACTTGATGAAAAGTTATGAACTTTTCAGTCAAGTTCGAGCGAACTTGATGTCAAATTCGAGCGAACATGTGTTTTCAAACATGGTTTTTTCAATTTTTCGGCATGAATTCGTTTGTTTTAAGCTCTGATCTTTTCAAAGGTTTATCTATTATGGATTTTACGTATTTATACTTGAAAATCAGTCCATTTTATCCGTGAATTGTCCATGAAAAGTTAAAAATGAAAGAAATGAGTAGAAGATGAGATGATTTCAGTCCAATGTCTTCAAATTAGGCCAATCCTGCTCTGATACCACTTGTAGGTCCGTTGTACGGATCGTTCGGGCACTAATCTTACAAACCTAAGGTAAACGTGCGGAATCCGTTTGCTTAGGCGACATTGGACACACTCATTTGTTTCTATTTAATCACCGTTTCATTAATATTCAACGTTACAGATCCTGGAAACACTTGGACAGAGCTTCGCCTCTGATGTGACAAAATCTTTGAATGTTACAAATGAAATGTCAAAGCTCCTATTTATACTAATCACAAGTTCGCTGGTGGGAGTGCAAGTTCGAGCGAACTTGCTTAGTCAAGTTCGGCAGAACTTGACTTCAACCTTACAATTTCAAGCGAACTTGATCTTTAACATACACAATCTTCGTAATTTCGCTCCTAAATACAGACTCGATATTATACGATGACGTAGGGAACATACATATGCATCAACAACTGTGAAAAAGATCGCCTTCCTCAATAGAAGGATCATAATAATATTCTTCATTTGGTGCTTCATCGAAAGATGCCTCGGCATATTCTTCTTCAATTGGTTCTGGTTCTTCAATAATCTCTGCCAAAAGCGCGAGACTCTCAGTTTTAGAAATATACTTGTTCCGGTTGAACCCCTCATCCTCCTGAGAAACAACTAAAGCTTTATATTTGGAACTCGACAACACGTCATCAATTTGAACCATTCTAGATGCAGTCTGAGGTTGCGTAGGTCGATGATAAATTGCGTTTTTGTAGTAGTCGTCTGCAGAAGAATTGTGGTGTTTACTTTGCGGTTCGGACATTCCCTCTTGATGTTTCCTTTCTCTCAACATTTGAAACTGTCACACCCCGACCGCGTAAAACAACAAACCGCGGCGGAAACGTCAGGGAGTGTCGAAACAGAAGTATTGCTTCAACAACCATGGTAATTAAAGTTTTGTATAATTACATTAAGTCTAATTACAATGTCTTGGAGTAAAGGAAAACAAAACGAAAATTAAATTGTCTTTGTGAAATAACAACAACATTATTAATGTCTTGTAGATTTTAAGTCACTAAAGCGCAAAGTCAATCCTAAGTGTTGCATGAATCAACCTCAAACATTAGCTCCTAAAACACATGTGAAAATAGGAACGTCAGCATAAAGATGCATGTGAGTAACATAGGTTTGTGTTGATGTTTCACGGCTTAAAAAGTTAAAATAAAAGTTTAACTAGTACAAAATAGCCATGAACCATTGTAAAATATTTCTTATTATAAAAATCATATTAAAATCATATGATTAAAAGAAATAATGTAAGGTTAACTTAATAACCAAAATATGTCAAGTCTTATGTGAAAATCTCATGTTTTGAATAAAATACCATGTCTTGTATAAAATGTTATTCTTGTATAAAAATGTCATGTCTTGTATCTTGTTTGAAGTGGTTTAGATAACGCCACGATATGTAATATGATAAAAACACTTATATATAGGAAGTACCAGCGGCGTATCCACCATGCTTTTATCACATTACACATGTCTTGTTATTTAAATCACCCACCATAAACCAACGAACGAAATGTCTTGTTTAAACCAATGTAATGTCTTTGTATAACACAATGTCATGTATAAAAAAATGTACATATGTCATGTGAACATCAATGTCCAAATGTCATGTATAAACCAATGTCCAATATCATGTGTAAATAAATGCCTTGTATAAAACAATGTTTTTGAATAAACAAAGGTTTTGTTTAGATCAAAAGTTATGTCTTATAAATTGTTGCATTTATAGTAAAAACATATATTAGGATTGTTGGCGAATACATTCAAGTCTTGTTGACTGTCGGATAAACCCTTATAAAAATAAAAGTCTATCAATGTTCATCGGTTTCTGTCATTCCCTAAGGTCGCTTCTAAACATATCTAGGAAGTGGGAACGTGATTGTCAATCCTATAGTACCATTACATACTACTGGTCGGCGTGATCAATGTTAATGAATGTATCATTGTTGAGCTCAACGCACCAATATGAATTAATCAATGTAAGCATGTCATGAAAATGTCTTTGAAAACCATGTACTAAGTATGCTAAGTCAACATACGAAGTGGAAATGTCCATGAAATCAATGTGCTAGCATGCTCAGTCAACATACATAGCAAAATGAAATGTAAATCAATGTACTCATATGCTAAGTCAACATATGCCGCAAGAAGTGTCTTGAAATCAATGTGCTAGCATGCTCAGTCAACATACATAGCAGAACATAACTGAAATCATGTACTATACATGTACTAGATGAAATAGCAAATATATGTCATGAAAGCATGAAAACATGAAAGTAACAAGTAGGCACATGTGTTTCACCCAAAACATTTGAAAACATAAAATAGGGGACTATGTACTCACTTGTGATTGCAAAGGTATCCTTGTTCAAGAAGATAAACCAAAGCTCAAGAGTCTGAGAATTTACGTATGTCCTAATATCGGATAACTACGTTAATATCGGGATATAAACGGAGATCGGATAGAATGATTCCTCATAAACCAAAATGAGTATTGGAACTCATATGAAATGGTTTAATAATCTTTAGATTCTGAATTGAAATGATCCCTAAGTGCTTTTGACTCATAATGGCTCGTTAAGGTAGTTTATGCCACTTTAACGTGTCATTTGCGTAATCGCGTGATCGGATGGTTCGATATGTGTTACGATAGGTTCTATATGCCATAACATGTTTATTTATGTTGTAACATCTGTCTATATGGCAAAACATTGGTTACATAAGCTTAAAATCGATTTATGCGCAAAAAGGGCATTTTAGTCATTTATAAAGGCATAATAGGCGACTTAACATAACACTAACCAAACGAAGTGACCATAAGGTATAACCTCAGAGGGTTATTCCCTTTCCAAATATGGTCAAAAATATGTGTTTGGTCGGATGCTAAGATCGACCAAAGGGGGCGGATTCAAAAGTCAAAGCGGTGGTCAAGACCGCTCGACTTACGACCCTAAACAAGCACTAAACTAAAAGTGAGAGTTAGACATGTCAAAACATGTCTAGCTAAGTTATAAAAATGTTTTGGTATCGAAACAAAGAGTTTTGATACCCGAAAATAGTTCCATCATATAATGCACATTTTGCGCATTATTGACCGAAACTTTGACTCGTCACTACAACTAGTAAACGTGGTAATCAGTAGGCATGATCGCTAAGGATTATAACCATCGTGATTACGATCACGTTGCAAAGTTCAATTGAACTTTGTCTTAACTAATAATGGCCAGAACTAAAAGTCAAACAGAAAGTCAAATGTTTGACTTTTAACTCACATAAGCTAAAAGAAATCAACAAGCTTGGTTAGAGCACTTATTGCACTCAAGGAAGCCAAGATACCTTAGTTAGGAAGCCTCCACAAGGTGGTAGCCTCCAAATAGAGCAGATGGAAGAAAGAAACGAAATGAGCAATTTGAAATGAAGAACTTGATGGGTATTTATACTAATATTGGAGCTCTAGGATCATGCCATGTGTTGATCCATGTGTTAGGGGTTTGATTATTGTCGTAACACTTGTCCTAAGCAGAAGAAATGGTGGCAAATTCGTTTGCTTGGTGTCCAAGGGACTTAACAAGAGAGCTGCCACCTTGCTACAATAATTCTGCTGAGCTGGGGGGGTCCTTACGTACCGTAAGGGCTTTGGGCTTACGGTCTGTAAGCCCTTTAGCTGGCAGATAGTTTCACAAAATTGCAGAACAGGCCCCTGGGCATGTTTCGCCGCGTTTTGGCACTTCATTACACCCGTTAACCTGATTTTCAAGATTCATAAGGATGATAAAGCACAGGGAACTTGAAATATGTTTGGAAATGTCACGGATGTCGGTTCATTTGGTCATACGGTTGCTGTTTTCGGTAATTACGACAAAAATCGTAACGATCGCGCAAATGACCGTAAATGCGAAACGAATGATATTTTTTTATTCCAATCACTAAATACAAGATTTTAATGATTCCAAAAATTTTTGGATGTGTGTACATGTTCCGGATTAAGAAATACACGTAATGGCATAGTTTCACAGAATTTTGCAAAATAGCCCCTGAAGTTGCAAAAGCATGTTTTTGCCATACCAAAGCCCTGAAAACTTATTTCTAAGTTATGCAAAGGGTATTTAGGATATGTTTAGCTTATGTCATTGTTCCGGAGTGTACGTCACATTAAACTGATTACGTTTTGCGATTTTACTTCCAGAAAAGGTTTGAAAGGTCAAAATTGAACAAATATTGAAAATGAACAAAAGTCATAAGTAAATATACAAATATGTAAACAACACAAAGTTTCATTGATCATCAAATTTTTCGGAATAGTTACAACACTTGAAATACACAGATGTCACAGTCTCCCCTACATTAGAAAATTTTATCCCGAATTTTAATTAGAGGAAATTTGTGAGAATAGATGTGGATAATTCACTTTCATCTGGTCCTTTCCTCTCCACAGGTTTCTCAACAAAGTGCATCGTGTTATCAAGATGAATTTCATCAAGAGGGATGTGGGGGTTTTCATCAGCCAAACACTTTCTCAAATGGATACGTGGAAAGTTGGATGAACATTACCAAGTTCAGGAGGTAGCTCAAGTTTGTAGGCAACTTTTTCGATTTTCTCAATGATCTTGAATGGTCCAACGCATCATGGCACAAGTTTTCCTTTCTTTCCGAATCTAATCACGCCTTTCCAAGTGGATACCTTAAGGAGTACGTGATCACCGACTTGGAATTCTAAGGGCTTGCGTCGTTTGTCCGCATAACTCTTTTGACGGCTTCTAGCTGTTAAAAGGTTTTCGCGAATTTTCTTAACTTTGTCCGTTGTATCATGAATGAGTTCAGGTCCGGTGAATTGAGATTCTCCAATCTCATTCCAACAGACAGGTGAATGACATTTTCTACCATAAAGAGCTTTGAAAGGGCCATGTCAATGCTGGAGTGATAACTGTTGTTGTAAGATAATTCGATCAATGGTAGATGCGAATCCTAACTACCACCAAAGTCGATCACACAGGCTCTAAGCATATCCTCCAGTGTTTGGATTGTCCTTTCAGACTGTCCATCCGTTTGAGGATGATAAGCAGTGCTCAAATTAAGCTTGGCTCCCATGGTAGATTGCATAGTTCTCCAAAAATGAGATGAGAATCGAGCATCACGATCAGATATGATATCCAAAGGAACACCATGACGAGATACTATTTCATCCACGTAGATCTATGCAGTTTTTTCAGCAGAGAAATCCTCACGAGCTATATAATGTGTGACTTTGTTAGACGATCAACGACAACCCAAATAGCATCGTGACCTCTAGAAGTGCGCGGTAATTTGGTAATGAGATCCATGGCAATGTTTTCCCATTTCCAAACCGGAATCTCTAGTTGTTCAAGCAAACCAGAAGGGCATTGATGTTCTGCCTTAACTTTGAGACAAGTAAGGCATTTGGATACGTACAAAGCTATGTCTTTCTTCATACCCGACCGCCAATACTGGGTACGAAGATCCTTGTACATTTTGTCTGCACCTGGATGAATTGAATAACGAGACTTATGAGCTTCATCCGTTATCAAGGTGCGAAGATGTCTTGGCTTGGAGCCCACAAACGGTTCAGATAATGAAATAACCCATTGTCTTTTGTTTCCAGATGAAGCTCGAGATGATCTGGTAACTCATTACCCATTTTGTCTTGTGCAGCACAAGTACGTTGAGCTTCAAGAATACATGTCTGGATATCAGATCGAACTTGAACACAATGCATCTTGACACGTTCCTTACGACTTAAAGTGTCGGCTACGACATTCGCCTTACCAGGATGGTAACGAATTTCACAGTAATAGTCATTCAGAAGCTCAACCCAATGTCGTTTTCTCATGTTTAGTTCTTTCCGATTGAAGATATGTTGGAGACTTTTGTGGTCCGTGAAAACCACGCATTTTGTACCATATAGGTAATGTCTCCAAATTTTGAGAGCGAAAACAACGACACCTAACTCAAGATCATGAGTGGTGTAGTTCTTTTCGTGAACTTTCAACTGCCTCAATGCATAGGCTATAACTTTGTCTCTTTGCATGAGAACATAGCCAAGGCCTAGGTTTGATGCGTCACAATATACAACAAAGTCATCGTTGCCTTCAGGTAGATATAAAATAGGAGCATTACAAAGCTTCTGTTTCAAGGTCAGGAACGCTTCTTCTTGTTTATGGTCCCCTCTCAAAAGGTTTATTCTTTTGAGTTAGAGCTAGTAAGAGGAACCGCAATCTTGGATAAATTTGCAATGTTACGGCGGCAATAACCTACAAGACCCAAAAATGAACGAACTTCGGTTGGAGTATTAGGCGTATCCCATTCCTTAATCACACTGGTTTTGGCGGGATCTGTATGTATACCTTGTTCGTTGACAATATGTCCCAAAAATTGAACTTCCTTTAGCCAAAATTCACACTTGGAGAATTGGCATATAGTTGTTCTTTCTTTAGGAGGTCAAGTGTTAAACGAAGATGTTGCTCATGATCGGATCGAGACTTTGAATAAATCAGAATGTCATCCGTAGAAACAATGATGAACTTGTCCAAATAAGGCTTACAAACCCTATTCATCAAGTCCATGAAAACAATATGACCATTTGTCAGACCAAAAGGCATAACTGTGAACTCTTAATGACCGTAACGTGTGCGAAAAGCTGTCTTGGGAATATCTTCCTCGAAAACACGAAGCTGATTGTTAGTTCGCTCCTTGATAGTGTGAATGCTAGGATCGGACCCAACTTGTGAGCTTCCGGTCAGATTTGCTCAGCTAACAGAGGCGGAATTCATTATTAGCTGATTGAACAAAAAAAGAACAAGTGATGATTACTATTTAACCGTCTGTATATTGTTTAACATTGAAATGATTACAGACTCTAGCAGGGCTTCGCCACTGATCACCGAAAACAGCATGCTAGACAAACATCCTAAGTCACCTATTTATAGGCATGACATGACAGCAACTAGGGACAATGACAAGGAATTTTCGTACGAAATTTTCGTACGAAAATTCTTACAAATTTTCGTGCGAAAATTGTGCTAGCCTTACAAAACTTTCAAAACATAACATTTGACGCTGCGAAACCCTATCTATACAACAGACTCATCCTAGACGTAGGCAATAGACATATGTGCACCAACAGACTCCCCCTTGGATGTTATCGCAGTCTTGGATAGTCTTCAAAACTTTTCTTCAAAAATATTTAAACATATTTGACTTGAATTATCCGAAAATCGTTTGCGTGGCCTCCGACGCTCCTCTGAAGCAAAGGGAGTTTGATCTGTAGGAGGGGGTCGATTGTATGTGTTCCCAAACTTGAATCTTTCACAAGTAGCCAACTTCCGCCGAGTCTCGATTATGAGGTGAATTCACTCATACAATGAGGTTGATCTTGTTCAATTATATTTGTATATGTTGTGATAAGTGAAGTTACAATATATATATATATATAATATTTATATATCTTTTTCATTCTGATCTTTCTTTTTCTGTTCTTTATCTTCAAGCTTTCTCCTTGAAGTGTTCCAGTCTTTACCTGAATTAATATTGTTAGCATAACAAACATTCACAATCTTCTGGAACTGCATGGCCTGCTCTTTATCTTTTTCTTCATAACTGATCTTGATGAAGAATAAGCATTCGATATCCTCTTCTGAGCAGTTGACCAGCCACATCGGATCCAACACTCTGATCGCACGCCACAGCCCATAAATTCTCTTATGCATGATCACGGTTTCAGATAGATCTTCAGATATATCCCATGACCCTTCATCAGGCTCGACACAAATAACAACCTCTCCAGTACTTGAATCATAGTGCCACCATTTGAAGATTTTATAAAATTCTTGTTCCATTTTCTTCAAAGGCATATTCTTCATAACACGCGGCCTTTTGACAATCAAAGTCACATCCTTTTCTTGCGTTACTAGATCAATCTTTGTGACGGTTCGAGGCTTGTGTGGCTTCCATAAGTTGAAACCATGTTCAGCTTTAAACATAATTAGCCTTCCATAGACGTTGATCATTCGGTCGTAACTTCATACTAAACGTCTTGGTTTGTACCAACTCTTTCACATCCCATTCTTGCAGAGTCTTTATATCACGTTGTCTTCTGAAGTATTGAACTCCATACTCGCGTTTCAAGCATACACATCAAGTTCCTCGTTCCACCCCCAACTGATAATGTCACCCAAAGATGCATCAGGGTCTCTGGTGAAGAAAGCTAATGGACGACGGAACTTTCTTTCTGGCGGCATTTCCTTGAACCATTCTTCTTCACTTCAATGATCTCCTCTTTGGTTGGTGGTTTAGGAGCGTGCCATCTTTCACTGCTTCTGCTACCTTTTGCTTTAGCATATCTTCGTTCATTTAGCAGTCATTTTGTCAAGGGTAGGAAACACATCTATTCCCTCACCTGTATACCTTGCCGCTTCATTATCATCATCTGAATCCCAATCTTCAATGATAACTCTGTCATAATCGTTTGCTTGCGGAATGTCTTCAAAAACATAGTCATTTGGCTCTGAGCTTGTGTTCTTTAACCCTTCTTCAAAGTCTAACTCAAATGAATCTTCTTGTAAGCCAAACAATTCTGCAAGATCAGCTTTTGAGTAGTTATGAACATACTCTCCTTCTTCGACATCGTGCTCAAGGTAGATGACTTTGGGCTTTGGCACTGTCTCATTAACTTCAATCGACGACTCCCCCTGAACCTATTCATCTGTTAGTTCAAAAATAGAGTCGTTCGTGTAAGCATCAACAGTCATATTTTCATTATCAAATAAGTTTGCTAGATATTCGAATCTTTCCTTCTCTAAATGATCATACGTTTCATCTGTCATTTCGTCAATCTCCTTCTCTAATTCCCTTTGTTCTATCGCCTTTTCTTTCATCATCGACTCTACGATCCCTTCCCCCTAAAGCACAAACCTCTTATCATATCAACGGTTGGATCTAGATGACTATCTCAGAAGATACTGGCACGGATTCAGCTTCCAGCGCAGATTGTTCGATCACAGGATCCGATGAAACCATAGTTTCCTGCACATGTGAGCTAGAGGCAGGAATATCATCAATCTTTTATTTTCTTCTACCCTCGGCATCTGATATAGCTTTCAAGGCTTGTTTCCTATCTGCAACTCTTTGTCGTGCTTCCTCTCTCTCAATCTTCTCAATCTCATCAGCAAGAGAGATGCCCAAAGTTCGAACCAAAATTTTCTTCATGAGCTCAACCTGCATGTTGTTTGATTCTCGCTCTGCTTCATACTCTTCCATTTTCTTGATTTTCCTCTGATTTTCTGTCTCATAGCTGCTGAGAGTTTCCTTTAGGATCTCCCTCTCATTCTCCAGTACCTTGATCCTTTCCTCATAAGCAGTAACTTTCTGTGAGGCTTGAAAGTATCTCTTGCTATCATCAGTGCCCAACCTCAAAATCTCCGTTATACTATCTCTATCCGACTCTAGCATCTTAATCTTTTCATCAGCACTCTTTAACTTTGCTTCCAACTCATTGAGTCTTCCAACATACATGCCATCAGCTATGAGCCTTTCTCCCCCTAGGATAGCACGAACCAAAGAAAATCATCAAAGGTTGTATCTGCTGGGGGATGTTGCTGTGTAGGATGAGCTGATGAAGTTGCCCGCGGCGGAGACGAAACAGGAGGAGATACAAAAGGAGGTTCATCTACTGGTGGAGGAGATGGAATATGAGTCTCTGTGGTAGTGTGCTGAGGAGGAGGAGATATAGGACGTTAGAAGCAGTTTCAACAGTTGGAGCAACTGGAGTCTCAGCAGGTTTTGTTCTGAGCTTGATCCTAAGCTTCTTTGAAGTAGACTCAGGTTTTCATGTTGCAGTATGTTTAACTCTTTTTCCAGCTTTCTTCTTTGCAGGCTTGACAACCGTGATATCCTCTTCGGCCTTAGATGGCTCATAAGTAGAATCATCGTCACCTGTAGCCTTTCGTTTCTTTTCCTCAGCTAATTTCCTCTCTCTTTCTAGTCTTTCCTATTCCTTTCTTTCTCTATCTTTTCTCTCCCCTTCCCTTCTATCTTCAGAATCTGTACTCGACGATGGCCCTTCATCATCACCACCACCTGCTGCCGTTTCAACACCAACCATACCCTCTATTTCTTCTGCAGTTTCTCTGACAGACTGTTCATGAGTTGCTTCCTCGGTGTGCACAGTTTCTTCAATAATTACCGGCTCTACATCAAGTTCATCAATCAAACCTGTACTAACACTTGCTTGTTTCTTTTGACGCTTTGGTGCTGAAGAGGAAGTCTCTGAAGCTTTCTTTCTCTTTGTAGTAGAAGAGGTAGAGCCATCTTTCTTCTTTCCATAATGGCCCTTCTCACCTTCGCCTTTAACATACCATATACTTCGCTTCTCAATGAAGTCTTCCATCATATCTGCTTCCTCACTTTCATCACTGCTGCCCTCATTTCTCAATTTTCCATCTGGCGGAGCAACATAATCAGCCTTGACAAACGTTCCGAAGATGGGCTGAAATGTTGGAGCCTTTCCACCTTTGCGGTAGTTGCTGATATTTTGGAGGTCAGACGAAGACATGTGTTCTAACTTCCATATATCTCCCTTCTTTTTCTCGAGATTGGGGTGTAGGTGGTCGAGGATCATCTGAACAAATCTAGGATACTGCAAGAATCGATCATTACCCAAGTTCATCACCATCTGATCAAAGATCATCTTACTGAAGTTATAAGGCTTGTTTAGAATCACTACCACGATCATACACATGTGATAATCTACCAGATGGTCAGGGAACGTGTAATGCAGTGAGCAAGAAATCTATAGGGCAGACCTAGCTTGTTAATCTTGAAAAGGGCCGAGTTCACATAGTCGTTATACCCCATTCTGTAAAAACATCCTTTGACGAATTTCTCTGTAAAGCATGTAGGAAAATCACTTTCATCCCTAAAATGCAACACTGTGCATATCAGATCTTCTGTAATTGTAACCTCCACGTCATTCTCTCCAACTTTAACTGTAGACGTAATCGCCCTAGGCTTGGCTTGTAACTCGGCAGCGGCCCAAAACCGGTCGACGTTAGATGCATAAACGTCATGTTTATGTGTGAGAGCGTAGTATACCAGAAGCCTCTCCAGAAAATTTATATACTGTGAGAATGGAGCAAACTCTGGCACATCCTTATCGATTAAGCAGCAGGAGGTGTGCAATGGGTGGAACTCACATGCGGATTTTTGTGAAACAGAGAGACATGAAAAAGTTAGAATTTTTTACAAACACAATATTTTCTAAATTTTCGTACGAAAATTGACAGGTTATATGTTATCTAAATTTTCGTGCGAAAATATAGAACACATAAGAAAACAATCCATCTCATGAATTTTCATGGAAAATACGCGATTTTCGTACGAAAATCTTCATCTTCCCCAACAGTTAACATTATGCAAACCGTCTCAAAACACTTGCAATTTTTGACTTTTTCTTGAAATTGAAACGGTAAACCTTCGGAAAACTTGCGATTTTAACATTGGAGAGTTCAATTTTAGGTTTCACCGGCTAGTTTATCCTAGATCTATGTTTTAGTCCGTTTAAGGTCCGAATAGTCCGAATTCTCGATACGATCACGGTGTAATACCTTAGCCATTAAAAAAGGTGTGCAAATGAACCTCCCTAATGTGTCGAATAAGTCGAAAGGCAAGTGAAACGAGAGATAAAGCACAAATCACTACAGAGAATCCACACCGAAATTCTAACCGATTTTTCGTGCAGAATCAGATTAGCACTCCCTTATATATAGGCATTTTCATTTTCGTGCGAAAATTTTGCCTTGAAAAGTTTGGCCAAATTTTCGTGCGAAAATTCTGAAACCTTTGAGCAATTTTTCAATCTTTTCAACTTTTTGTAGGACCGATCCTCGATGTTTTGGAACCTAAATTTGATATCTAACGCCCATAATAGCCGAAATATTACGTTGTGTTTACCAATAGACAAGATTTAATCAGTTATCGTCAGTTTTATAGATCAAACGTTCTGGTTACAAACTGACAGAGCTTCGCCTCTGAAATGCCAAAGTTACAAATGAAGTAGGCTAGCTAGGTATTTATAGGGATGCAAGTTCGCCCTAGGAGACACCTAAGTTCGCCCGAACTTGCCTTAGCGAGTTCGGCCGAACTTGGCTATACATGATTGTCATGGGCGAACTTGCTTACATTTTTCATAAATACTTCATTCACCTAGTCTATTCAGCTCTATACTATACAGACTCGATATAAGACTAAGACATAGACATTATGCACCAACAGACTCCCCCTTGAATATCGTCTTCGTCTTTTATCAGTCTTCAAAACTCTGTCATCATATAAACATTAACGTACCCGTCCGATGAAGTTCTTAAACGGCTTTCTTTGTCTTTCTTGTTTCGGATCTAGCGTTTGATCAGTTGGCGGTGGTCTTTTAAAGTTAGCCATTCTTAGCGAACTTTGCCTTACCACTTTTTTCATTCTTTCTTTAATCACCTCATTTTTGGTTTCTTCCTTTAGAAACCCAACTCTCTCTAGATCCCTCCACTTCGTTTGTCACATCTTTCCAGAATTGACTTCGCGTGCATAGCAATCATTAACAACTTTCTGATTCATGCCTGTACCTTTTCTCTTTCTTCAAAAACAATCTTGCTGTAGAAAAGGCATTTTATATCTTCTCTCGAGCAGTTAACCAACCACATAGGATCTAGAATCCTTATCGTCCTCCACAAACCTCTCATACCCTGATGACCCATCACTTCCACTCGTTCCTTAGCAATATCCAGATGATCTCCAAATTTTAACACAATCACCTTGTTGCAAATAGCTGGATCTATCTGCCACCACTTGAATAAAGGATAGAAGTTCTGTTCGATCGGCATAAGTGGCATATTCCTCATGGCTCTAGGACGTTTCATAATTAACGTTATGTCCTTTTCCCCTGTAATCTTATTGATCTTAACTCTTCGTCTTGGAATAAACGGCTTCCAGTGATTCCAACCTTTAACAGCTTCTACTTAATCATCTTCCACAATAACTGATCTATTGTCTTCATATGATAAGTAACATTCACTGTTTGTACTAACTCTTCCATATCCCAGTACGGCAATGTCTTGAAATCAGCAAGATATTTAAAGTATTGCACTCCAAATTCCCTTTTGATTATATATACGTTGAGCTCTTTAAACCATCCCCAACTAGTATATCTCCCAAAGAAACATCTTTATTTCTGGTGAAGAATGCTAGTGGACATCGAAACTTACGTTCACGTGGCATCTCCTTGAACCATGACTTTTTCGCTTCAGCTATCTCTTCTTTGGTCATCGGCTTAGGAATCTTTCCTTCTCGTAACGTTTCAGCAATTCTATCTTTCAACATATCTTCATTAAGCTGTTTGTACATCTCTTCAAATGTAGGAAAACTTTCTGAATTCAGACCGACATACTTAGCTTTCTGATCTGATTCATCATCTGATGACCAATCTTCAACTATCACTCGATTGTACTCATCAGCTTCAAACCTTCTCTCATACTGATACTCTTTCGGTTCAGTGTATTAACATTCATAACTTCCTCAAATCAAACTCTAAGTTCTAAGCTTCAACTTCAACTAGTCTTGCCAAATCTTCTTTCGTGTAGTTAAGTACAAACTCACCTTCTTCCACATTGTGTTCCAACATTAGCATTAAAGGCTTCGTAGATACTGCAGTCACAGGCTTCGCAGAACGATCAATATTTAACAAATCAATATCATCATCAGTTGGCCCTTTCTGCCCTGACTCCCCCTGACTTTTATCTTCCATCCTATTTGACTCATCGTTCATAAGATCAGAAAAATCAAACTCGTTAGATACTTTGGCTTCATTGATCTTTAAACCTATACCTCCCTGATCAAAATCATCACCACCTTGATCGAAATCATCGTCATCATCACCAACATTCAAATCCTCGTAACCTTCTTCCTCTTCGTCTTCATTCTTATCTTCCTTTTCGGCTTCATCATTGTCTTTTTCCTCAGTAACAATTATAGAATCGGAAGGCTTGACAGATTCGTCAACCTTTTGAATATCAGACTCAGAAGCTGTTGAAATATCTTCAGTTGGTTTTTAAGGAACATCAGAAGACTTCTTAGCAGTCTCAGAAAATTTAGGGGCTTCACCCTCAACATGCTTTCCTTTACCCCTTTCAGCTAATTCTTTTTCAGCATGCTCTTTTTCTTCTTAACGATCAAGATGATCGTATTCAGCGATGAAATCAATGTTCAGATTGTTTGCTAACACTTTCTGCAATCTGTTAAATCTTTGATTGTTTAGAGCTTGAGTAGTCTTTAGATCAGCTATTTCAGTTTGCAACTTCTCATTTGCGTCTTGCAAACTATCAATCAGTGCCTTGAAATACTCCCTTTCATTCTCTAACACCTTCACTTGTCGTCAAGCAACTCTTTTTCAACCTCTCTTTGATTCACCTTCTTAACATGCTCAGCCTTTTCAACCTCATTATGTGCAACTTTCTCTTCTAACACCTTCACGCGCTTCTCTAGCATTTCAAAATTAGACTCTGGGAAAAATTCATCCAAGTCTTCGAGACTGATTGGACCATGTGGCATATCACCAAACAGATTTCCCCTTGGTGTCTTTGGCGTTGAATCTTTAGGTGTTGCAGCTTTTGGTGTTGACTTCTTAGGAGTACAACTTTCAGGAACAGAAGTCGTTGGAGCAATAGGAGATTCAGCAATAGGAACTTCAACAAAACCAGACACAAGAGGTTCTTGTGTAACTCCTGGCCTTTCAGATTCAGCATCAACAATAACAGGAGGTTCTCGTGGAGGACGTTCTTGTGTGGCTCCTTTCTCCTGAGCACTAGAAGGTTCTTGTGTAGCTTCTATGCTTATCACCTTGCTTTTGTACCTCTTACTCACAGCCTTCTGAGCTTTCTTTGCTTTTTTTCCCTTTGGTATGAGGTGACCGGTAGTCTTCATAGAAATTTCGATTGCTGGAGACTTTGTACGCTTAGACTTTTTCTTCGTTCTCTCTTCATCAGACTCTTTTTCAGTGTTAGGACCAAAATCTGAATCCAACTTTTTTTCCTTTTCTGCTCTAATCTCTGCCTCAGTCTTTTTTGGCTCTTTGGCAGGAACTTCTTCATCAGATTCTTCATTCTCAGAAGTAGCAGAAATCACATCATCTTGAGTTGATTTTACAGTTTCCTGACTTTCAATAACAACCGCAACGCTCGATCCAGCAACTGCTTCAACGTTTTCAGGTTCATCCTCGTCGACAAGCATAGTTTTGACTTTCTTAGCAGCACGTTTCTTTTTTGGCTTATCAGCTTCACTCTTTAAAAACCATTCGCTCCTTGCCTTTTGTTTGAATTCCTTATTCCATTCTTGCTCAGCTTTAAGTTCTTTTTCGTTGTCGCTACCAACTTTTCTCCACTTGTTATCTGGCGACGTTATATAATTTGCATCTTTTATAGCTCCAAACACTGGTTTCGCAACGGAGCTTAAGCTTGCTTCTGGAACTTGATTAGCTTCTTTACTGTTGTTTCATCAAGATGAACAAGATACAACACATCATTTGGATCTCGTGCAATGTTAGGATACTTATCGTCAATCAACACCTGAACAAATCTCGGATATAGGCATAGCCTTGAATCTTCCATGTTCTTTGACATGTGAGTTAAAACCATCTTAGAAACATTGAACGCTTCTTCAAAATAAGCATCGTTGCCATGTTAGCTAAATAGTCTTGAACATCTTTCAACCGGCTTTGCGACGGCTGAATGTGTGAATTAGAGCATGCATTAAAAGCTTGTAGGGGTTTGGCACTTCCTCTTTCTTCAGCGTCGGTTTATTCACGCTCCCCTTATAACCCATACGGAAGAAACAACCACGCACCATCTTCTCATCTAAATGAATCGGATCGTCTTCATTATCTTTGAATTACAGAATCCATCGAATATCGTCTTCAGTCACAGAAATTGGTTTAACTTCGTTTCCAACTTGTACTGTTGAAGTGATTGTCTTCTCATCTTCGCTAACTCGTATAGAGAAGTGAACGATATGTGATCGATATGATACTGTGTGCTCTGTAATAGCTTGGTGAATATAACTTTCCTCGAGAAACTTCAATATACTGTCGTACTCCTTCAGTGATGGACAGATAGATTTGTCAAGCGTAATGCACATACTGTGAGTTTTGGAAAACTCAACAGAGATTACACGCGCTGGTACCTGTGCCTGAAAAATTATGCAAAATAATTAGCACGCTTTCGAGAAAAAATTTCACAAAAAATTTTCTAACACTTTATCAAGTTCGGGCGAACATGATATGGTGTTACACTATTCTATTTTGATCAAGTTCGCCCGAACATGCTATATCAAACATGTTCATTATATAATTTCGGGCGAACTTATACACAAAACAATAATTCAGAATTTCAAACCTAAGTTCGGCGTACTTCCACATGATATTCAAAACCAAATACATGAAGTTCGGTCGAACATATCTCAATTCTCTTTATTCAGTTTTTGGCCAAGTCCGGTCAAACTTGACAATAAGTTCGGTCGAAGATGTCATTTAAATCAGATTTTATTAACAAGACTATAATGCAAGTTCGGTCGAACTTGACAACAAGTTCGGGCGAACTTGTCGTCTTCTCCAAACTTACAAATCTGTTCAAACATGCAAATGACCATTTCGGTTCAATCAAAAATGTTTATACGATCGATTTTATGTGTAGATTAAGGATCTATGTTCAATTTTAACAAACAACATCTAGATCTATCAGATTTTTAAGTTTTTTATGTAGATTCGTTCATTAATGGTCCAAACTTGGTTCAAGTTCAAATCAATACCTCTACCATAGTAATTGGTGTGCTAATCACGAAATACAAAGTAGAATCGGGCAGCGTAATAGTATGAAATTGCCAAAATCACTAAAATCTCTCTCAATGTTCAAGTTCGCTTCAGAGGGTTTTTAAGTTGTTGAATGAGTTCGGCCACACTTGATTGGTATTTATACCATGTCAAGTTCGGGCGAACTTGTTAAGCCCATCTTGAAAAGCCCAAATGAAGTTCGAGCGGACTTAGCTTTTATCATTAACCAACCATCTGCAAGTTCGGTCGAACTTGCCAAACCACAATTTTAACTTTTTCAAATTTTAATTTTTGACCCCTGAACTTTCCAACTTTTTATCAGTTATGAAAATCTACTAAGTTGACCAAGTCCAAGCTAATGACCTTGGTTAACCGATTTGTCTACCGAGTCCAAGTTAATGACCCCGGTTTGACCCGTTACGAACAAACTGTTGATATTTTCAAAATCAAAGTTTCAAATTAATGAACTTTCATGTTTTGACTTTTCAGATTAACAGATTAGCTCCCAGCCCGTTGTCAAAGAGTTCCCACCAGTTCTAGCATCTTACCAAACTTCGAAGATCCGTTCTCCAACATTGGTTTGCTGAAAACAAAATAGAAACACAATCTTTTTATATTTTTGTAAGTTTATACTAAAACTCACTGAAAATCTTTTTGAATTTAATCTGTAAAGCTGAAATACAATGTAATAAGCAATGTAAACTATGTACAAACATATTTACAGAAATATTTTTATGAATTTGTGTCTAAGGATCATATCAGTTAATTGAGACATATCACTAGTACCATTCACCTTTAACAGGCTTTAAATTTTAAACTCGTTTACCTAGATTGTCGATATGTTTGTCCACTTAAGCTTTACCACATTTTTCAACTACTTCAAGATATGTTAAGGTAGAATTCATGAAACTTGACTTATCTGTGGTTCCCACCTCTTGAATATACTCCCGTATCCGATTCCCTAGATTTCATCTTACAAGTGAATATAGCATAATTGATATTCGTATCTGGGTTGTGCGAGACCTTGAGAGCTCAGGTTAGTACTACCGTACAGACAAAGAGATGAAGGCTCGTCTTTAAGGTGTGTTCCACTAAAAGAATCTTTTTAGCACTGCAAATGATTAGATCTTTCGATTGTTTTTCAATATTGCATGCAGTTTGGAGTTTTATAGAAAAAGTACTATAGAAGTTCTAGGCCATTGCTTCCGCAAAATCAGAAGAACTTGTATAATACCCCAGATATCAACTATCTATAAAGACTCGTATCTGAGAATCAGGCAATCTTTCAAACAAAATTTCGGAGTACTAAGTCCATATATCCAAGATGTGTTAATCCACAAGATTAAGCAGTTTTAAAATTTAGTTTATATCTCGAAAACAGTTTACTGAATGTGTTAAGCCTATCGACACATCCATAGTAAGACTCGTTTATCACTTATTAAACTTTACAATTTTTCAGCATACTGTGATAGTCCACTGATGTACTATCATTTTCTTTTATGACACTGAATTCTTTTTGTCTTTTTCAATGTTTTTGTACATTTTGAATTTTTATATGTTTTTAGATTTTAAAAATTTCTAATGTTTTTGTATTTTCTCTATCATTTCTCCCCCTAAAATCAAATACATCTTTTTGGATTTTAGTTTTTAACAAAATTCTAAACTTAGAAAGATATTTACAAACCAATGTGGATCACGCGAACTCGTCGTCCGATCCATATTCAACTTCAGCGTCCGCACCTGTCAGCAAATTTTTCATACCGTTAATTCTCAGCAATTATTTAAACCGTGCCAAAGAAAATGGTTCGGTATAAAAATCACCTTTTGTTCGTCGGTGTGGATTTTTTCTATTTGCACCAATTTCTTTTCGTAGCAATCACGAATGAAATGATAACGAATTTCAATGTGCTTTGTGCGTGAGTGATGAACCGGATTTTTAGTTATATCTATGGTTGCCTTGTTATCAACATACAGCGGAGTGTTTAGAAATTGAAGACCATAGTCTCTCATCTGCTGTTGAACCACAAAATCTGTGAACAACAGCTGGAGGCCGAGATATACTCAGCTTCACAGGTAGAGAGAGCGACCGTAGTCTGTTTCTTACACTGCTAGGTTACCATTCTTGTTCCGAAGAACTGGCATCCCGCTGTAGTTGATTTTGAGTTCAACTTATCTACACCAAAATCAGAATTAGAATAGCCTGTGAGGTCGAAATTGTCGTTCTTCAGGTACCACAAGCCGGTGCTTGGCATCCTTTCAGATATCTGAAGATTCGCTTCACAATCTGCATGTGTAAGATCCTCGAGCTTGACTGATATCTGGCGTAGAGGCAGGTTGGAAACATAATATCTGGACGCGATGCCATTAGATACATCAGCGATCCAATCATCGATCTGTAAAACGTCTCGTCAACTTTGGCTCTAGTCTCGTTAATGCAAATGCCGTCATTTAGAGCAAGAGGCGTTGATAGAGACTTCAAGCTTTCCATTCCAAACTTCTTCAAGATGTCGTGAACATACTTAGTCTGATGAATGAAAATACCATCCGGAAGCTGATCTACTTGCAAACCAAGAAAGAACTTCATTTCGCCCATCGAGGACATTTCGAATTTCTTTTTCATGATTCCCTCAAAATCCTTGCAGAGACTATCGTTTGTAGATCCCAAGATGATGTCGTCAACATAGATTTAACTATAATCAGATGGCCATCAACTTCTCTGGTGAAAAGAGTACTATCCACAGTTCCACTGATAAAGCCGTTTCCGACGAGATGTTGCGATAACTCTCGTACCAAGCTCTCGGGGCTTGGTGTAGTCCATAAAGAGCTTTATCCAGTAGGTACGCTTTCTTCTTGTTAAGTGGATCGACAAACCCCGGTGGTTGTCCAACGTACACCTTCTCGCGTAATTTGCTGTATAGAAAAGCCAATTTGACATCCAATTGATAGACCTTAAATCCTTTCCATGATGCGAAAGCTAGAAAAATTCGAATAGATTCCAAGCGAGCTACTGGTGCATAGACTTCTGTGTAGTCTATCCCTTCCTGCTGGTGAAATCCCTTGACAACAAGCCTACCTTTGTTACGAACAATAACCCCTCTATCATCACGTTTACACTTAAAGACCCATTTTGTATCAATTGCTTTCTGATTCTCTTGTAAGTCTTCAAGCTTCCACACTCCTAACTTCTCAAACTGCAATAATTCTTCTTGCATTGCTTGTACCCAGTTTTCATCGGCTAAAGCTTCATTAACTGTCTTTGGCTCAATCTGAGAAATGAAACATGAATAGAAGCAATAGTTCTGGTTGTAGCAACGCGTGTGTAGAAACAACTAAGTGCTTTATTAATTTGCCCTCGAGTTCTAACACCAGTTTGAAGTTCTCCGATTATATTTTTTAACGGATGATAGGAATATAATCGTGGCAATTCTTCACGTGCAACATCTACTGAGTTTTGCTGATTCATGATGTTGAGATCCACGACCAATTCAACGTTTGGAGAGCTTGATGAAGCTTCATTTCTGTTGTTTGGAACTTCAGATTGATTAAGAAGACTTGTTATCTGCTCCACTTCTTCATCTGAAGAAGGTGATTCCCCATCAGCATCAAATGTTGGTGCTTCATCTGAGTCAGAGTTTTGATTCTGAGGCATACTGGGCTCCGTTGTTGTATTCACTAGTTCAGTAGAGACATTTGTTGGAAGAGTAGCAGGTGTTGTTAATGTTTCAGAAACATTTTCAGCCGGAATACCACTATTGCTTGAACTTGCGCCCGAAGAAGATGGATCCAACGTGGGCTGATTAACCACAATTCGTCGAACAATTTGTTCTTGATTCCTGACTTGTGAAGGTAGTATAACGCTGCAACTTCTTCGTCAGTCGGTTCTTCGGGCAAGTCAAATGACTTCCAAAGGTCTTGATAGTTAAACAGCCACGTATCTCCTTTCATTTGAATAGGATCCATGTAGTTGAAACGATCCACGTGTTGTGCTTCAATAACCTTTCGCAATGAAGGAACATATACTCTTCTCAACGGACTCGCATATCCGACAAAGAAACCTTCAAGAGATTTAGCTCCGAATTTGCCATCTTGGTCTATTATGGTACATGGCACACCGAATGGTTCTAAGAACTTCAAATTTGGCTTCCGCTCGGTTTATCATCTCAAAATATGTTTTCTTGGTTGGTTTGACAGTGAGAACCCTGTTTAGCGTGTAGCAAGCCGCAGCAACCGCTTCACTCCAGAAGCTGATAGGAAGTTTAGAATCTGCAAGCATGGTTTCTCGCAGTTTCAATCAAAGTTCTGTTTTTCCGTTCAGTTACTCCGTTTTGCTGTGGAGTATAGGGAGAAACTAAACTCGTGCAGAATCCCTTTTGTGTTGCAGAATTGCTTCATTTTGTTATTCTTAAACTCTGTGCCGTTGTCACTTCTAATGCTTCTGACCGGCAGATGATAAAGGTTCTCAAGTTTCTTGAATACAATAACCAAGTTCTCGAACGTTTCGTCTTTTGATTATTGAAAGAATACCCACGAATATCTCGAATAATCATCTGTCACGACCAAGCAATATAAGTCTCCTAAGATGCTTCGAACATTTACAGGACCAAATACGTCCATGTGGAGACGTTCTAATGGCAACTTGATTGAGTTTAGAATTTTCTTTGGATGAGATTTCTTGATATGCTTTCCCATTTTGCATTCCAAGCAATGATCAGACATCTGAAAACTTTGAAGATTTACGCCTTCTACAAGATCATATTGAACCAAGATATTCATTTTTCGCAAATGAATATGCCCCATATTACGATGCCAAAGAATAAAATCTTTTTCATTAGCCTTTTACACAAAACATTGTGCTGATTTTGATGAAGTGGTAGCGACACCCATATCAAGAACATATAAATCATTCTCTCGAGGTGCTCGCATCAGAATCCACTCATCTAGTACTTTGAATCCCGGCTTCAAGATAATACACTCTTTTTCTTTGAAATGGACTGTGAATTTCTTGTCACAAATCTGCGAAATACTCAGAAGATTATTCTCAAGTTCTGCAATATAGTTCACGCGATCAAATGAAACTACGCCATTGGAGAGTTTTCCCTCGGCGACTATCCTTCCACCTTGATTTCCTGCAAATCCAACATATCCACCATTGATAGCTTTAATATCGAATAGCAACACCTTCATTCCCGTCATATACCTGGACGCTCCATTATCCAAAATCCACTTTGAAAGTACGGATCTCTGGAGTCCCTGCACATTTTAACAATCTATTTAAAAAGTGAGACCCAAGCCTTTTTGGTCTTGGGTTGAATTGGATAACCATCATTAAAATCAAATTCACATTCATCAGCATAATTGAATTCTTCATCTGAATTTTCTATGATGTTTAAGTTTGAAAACTTTACCGTGTTTTTATATTTTGAATTGTTACCGCTTGTATTTTTGACAGTTTCAGATGTGGTTTCAATTATGATTTCAGATTTTGATTCTTTCTTGCTATCACTAGTCTTAACAAGCTCAGACTTAGTGATTTCATGTTTAGATTCTTTCGTGTTATCAGTGTTTACCAGCTCAGACTTCATATCACCAGATGTTGTTGACCTTTTCTTTGTAATCCAGGCTTGAGATTCGATATTAGCCTTCTTGATATAAAATTTGTTTTCGTTTGCCCTAGAAGTTTCTCCTTTTTCGAAAGTAGAATTCTCAAACCTCTTTTCTATTTTAGGTTTAACTTCTGGCAAAGATTCATTTCTTTTCAAAATCTTGATTGGTTTTTCAAACTCTGGATACCTTGGTTTTACAACATTTGATTCTCTTCTTCGAAGATAAGCCGGTTTTGATTTTAGACATTGTCGTGCATTATGATCCATTTCATTGTACTTGAAACATGTCCGATTATCAAGTGGATGTCCTTTAGTGAGTGGTTTTACCCCTTGATGTTTTGGCACCACTTGTAACCTTGGCTTTATCTCGAACTTCTTTCTCCTTTTTAAACTCATCATTTGATTGTTTACCAATCAAGCTCTTTTCGTGAACCGTGTTTGTCCCATATACAAAATTCGTGTTTTTGTTTTTATATTCATGAAATGGTGACACTTTCTTTACTGGTTCATCTGATTCTTCTAGTCCCAAACCAGCTCTCCGGTTTTCCGGAGGATCACCACCATTCCTTCAGTAGTTTTTCTTTTAGGTTTGGAAGAGAATTTTCGTTCGTTAATTTCCAATTCCTCTGATGTAACTTCCAAGAGTTTAAAGAATTTATCAAGCAATTCTTCCTTCACATTCTGAATTGGGAAGCTATCATCAAAGTATAGTCAATCCGAATCCTTAATTTTGTACATTATAACATTAGGATCGTCACTTAGACCATCCTCTGATGACTTATCGTCATTTTCAGAATGTGAATCGGAATTCTTTGAACTCGAGTTGGCGCTTATGAAGCTGCCGTCATCAGAATCACTTAAAACATTTTCAACCACTTTGTCAACCACAGCGTTGTTATCATCATCAGATTTAGCATAGATTATATCAATATTCTCTAGCAACTCATCTTTTTTCTCAGAAAGTAACTCAACGTTGAGTGCCTTATCCATCCCGTCTTCGGTTTTACGACAGTACTTCTCGCAAAGGGGTGGAGGAACATTTCTATATTCTTTGCCAGTTTTCTTTCTAGGTTTTTCTTCCGTTGAGATTGTCGGAAGAATGTGATCAATAACATATGCATTTTTGGTTTCATGTTCGATTGTCATGTCTTGAAGTTGTTGTTTGGTTTCCGCAATGGTGTTAATATAGGTGTTAATTGCCCTTTGTTTATCCACTATTGTTCCACTCAACATCATTATATTATCATGTTGTTCAATGTTATTTCTGTCGAGTCTGCCATAATCATTTTTCATTTTGTCATAAGCTTCTTTCATTGTGCGATAATCGTATTTCAACAATTCGTTATGTACATTATTTTCAGGGATGATCTTTGATTTTTCGGCACATTCGACACAAGGTTTAGTACATTTTGTACAAGGTTTCTCAACCTCAATAAATTCTACTTTGACAACTTCTTTCTCGACAATTTTTACCTCTAGACCTACCTTGGTTAGATTCGCCATTAAATTTTTATCTGCCATGTCCTTGACGTCTTTGACTTTCACTTCTCGAGTGACATCAATGATCACTTCATCAATCTTTTTCTCCTCAACCACTTGTTCTTTCGAGCTGCCATCAAAATGACCTGCAAAACTGTCACAGAATTAGAGGATAAAATTCCTTGTCTTTGCATATGGATATATTCCTCTTCTTCCTGATGTTGATGCCAGTATTGTTCCAGAAGAGCTTGTTCGATAGCTGCTGCTGCCGCTGCTTCCTCTGCAGAATTATCTTCAACTATCTCCGCCATCAAAGTAACCCGGTCTTTTTCCCAATGTAAGAATTCCAATCAAAACCATCATCTTCACTAGATGCCACCATAGGTTTCTCAGTGGTGCTATTGTCAGGCTTTTCTTGGATTTCAACCTGAGATTTCAACCTCGAAAGGACTTTGATTTCTGGTTGCTTCGGTGTTCTTACACTCTCTTTTAAAAATTCCCCTTTTGACGGCATTTAAAGCACGTGACTTTGGTTTTGTCAAAACCCAATTTGTTGCTGGAATTTCCTATGTCACGGCCTGTGAGTGCAACGAACGTTGTCACTCTCCTAATGATAGAAGCTATGGACCATTTGATGTCCATTAGTTCGAGTTCTTCCTCGTCTACCTGGTCATAATCTTCTGTGGTCATCTCGGGGTTTCCGATCTTACCGGCAACAAGACATTCATAAAATTCTAAGACGGTAGCGAGTAGTGACATATGTTGTTTTGCAACCTGTTCTTGAACAACATTGTTCAAATTAACTGCGATGTTGCATTTATATACATTTGGATCAGAACTTTGTTGTTGATTCTGATTCGCTTGGCTTTGATAAGTTGAATTTGAACCAGTGCTTGAGTAAGAACTTTGAGGACTTTGGTCATACTGAGGCTGTGATTGATTTTGATTCTGCGGAGAAGCATTCATGTTTGTACTAAAAGTCGTCTGAATTTTAGGACTCGAAATACTATCTAGCATTCCGGCTTTGTAATACAGACCGACGTCTTGAACAAAATTAGCGTTTTTTGACTTCGCCATCTTCAGAAGTTCCATTACGTGGCCTTCGAGTTTATCAATAAACGTCGACAACTTGAAAAATTCCCACTTATCACTGTTCTTCAGAACCATCAAATACATAGTCCATTCACCATTTGGTAGTGCGTCAGCAAGTTTGTCGATGTATCTTGTTCTGTCTTTTCGAGACCATGTCTTTGCATTTGCACTTTAAGATGACAGAAACACTCAATCATTTTCTTTATGGTTTCACTCTTTAGCATAGTGAAGATATCGAACTCTTTCAGGATAAGTGCCTTTTCGCTTTTGATCATTTTGGCGCTGCCAAGATACTTCTTCTGTAATGACAACCAAAGATCTCTTGCAGTAGTATACTCTTGTAGCAAAATAAGATATCTTCTTTGACAGACTGTTGGATGAGACTTATCATCTTTTTCTCAGCGATATATTCTTCTTCCTGAACCGTCGAGTAGTTGTACTTTTCAAGAACTTGTTGATGTTCATCTACCGGAACAGTGTAGCGCTCTTTCAATTGACACCCAGCCAGCGAACTGCATGGCTTGAACCCAATAGGTAAACATCTCTTTCCATACTTCGTACTCGTCCATGCTCATCAGCTTGGGCGGTTTGACAGTCGTTCCCATTTCATTATCAAGATTGACTTGATTGATCACATTAGCATTTGACGAACTAGCTCCGGACATAAGAGCTCTTAGTTGATCCTCCATTGTGAATTACGAAACGTGTACTCTGAAAATTTTCAAAAACTTTGAAAACAACTAGTCCTACTACAAGTTCGGTCGAACTTGTAGTAACAAATGAAGAATTCTCAGAGTTTCTAACAAGTTCGGTCGAACTTGTTAGATTTGTTTTAAAAACCTTTGCTTAAAGTTCGGTCGAACTTGAGACACAAATCCAACAGAACTTCGGGGAACTTATCTTCAAGAATTTGATAAAAATCTAGTAAGTTCGGGCGAATTTACTTAAAGTTTCTTTGAAATTTACACACGTTCGATCGAACTTGATGTAAAATAAATTAAAAATTATGTAACTTCGAGCGAACTTAGCTGAAATTTCTTCAAAAACTACTCAAGTTCGGGCGAACTTGCTAAAAATCACTTGAAAAGTGATGTTTTAGTATAAGTTCGGCCAAACATGGCCAACAAGTTCGATCATGGGGGTTTTCAAAAACATGGTTTTTTCAAAATTTCGACATGAATTCGTTTGAATTTGGTCTCCAATCTTTCAAGGGTTTATTTTGTTGTATTTTACATGATATATTCAAAATTGAAAAGATTTTGAACGTGAATTCTTAAGTTTATGTTCAAAAGTTTAGAAAAAGAGAAGAATGGAGTAGAAATAGAAGTGTTCTTGTCTTGATACTATCTATTCTAGCTCTGATACCACTTGTAGGACCGATCCTTGATGTTTAGGAACCTAAATTTGATATCTAACGTCCATAATAGCAGAAATATTACATCGTGTTTACCAATAGACAAGATTTAATCAGTTAATCGTCAGTTTTATAGATCAAACGTTCTGGTTACAAACTGACAGAGCTTCGCCTCTAAAATGCCAAAGTTACAAATGAAGTAGGCTAGCTAGGTATTTATAGTGATGCAAGTTCGCCCTAGGAGACACCTAAGTTTGCCCAAACTTGCCTTAGCAAGTTCGGCCGAACTTGGCTATACATGATAGTCATGGGCGAACTTGCTTACATTGTTCGTAAATACTTCATTCACCTAGTCTATTCAGCTCTATACTATACAGACTCGATACAAGACTAAGAAATAGACATTATGCACCAACACTTTTCAAATTTTTCGTTTGTTTTCAATTTTAATTATCCACACGGTTATCCAAGTCCAAGTTAATGACCTTGTTTAACTGTTTTGGCTACCAAGTCCAAGTTAATGACCTAGGTTGACCACCTTTTAACCAAAACTGATGTTATTCTTAGATTTTAAGTTTCAAATTAATGAGCTTTTTCAACGTCTCAAACCAGACTTTGTTTCCAGATTAGCTCCCAGCCTGTAGTTCAAACGATTTTCCTCTACATTCTGTCACTTTTGACATTGAAGATTTGTTTTCCATCACCGGCAGTCAAAAAGTAAATATTTTTGAATTTTCAATACTTCTAAACTAGAAACACTTTAAAACACTATGTACAAACATATTTACCGACATATTTTTGCGAGTTTGTGTTAGAGGATCATATCAATTTATTGAGACACATTACCAGTACCGTTGCTCTATATTAAACTTTAAGATCATTAAACAGATTTTCTTTATATTTTCGGTATACTTATCCACTTAAACCTCTACACGTTTCTCAACAGGCTTCAAGATATGTTAGGTAAATATTAGCCACATGGCCTAATCTGTGTTTCCCACCTCAGAATATACTCCCGCATCGTGAAAGAGATGAAGGCTCGACTTTGGTGGTGTTCCTCTTGGGAATCTTTTCATTTTTGTATTGTAGAATGTCGTATCTTTTTATGACATTTTTCTTCATTTTTTATGCAGCTTTGGGGTGAATAATGCGAAAGTATTATACAAGTTCTAGACCATTGTGACGCAAAATTAAAAGAACTCGTATAATACCCAAGATATCAACTAAATATAAAGACCTAGTATCTCAGAATCTGGCATTCTCTCAAACGAAATTTCGGGGTACCAAGCCCATATATCCAAGATATGTTAAGCCACAGATTTACCAGTTTATCTTTTTAGGTTTATATCCTGAAAGTCGTTTACTAACCGTGCAAAGCCTACTGACACATCCTTAGAAAGACCTGTTTAGATGCTTTTTAAACAATACATTTCTTTAGCGTACTGTAATGGTCCACTGATTTACTATCATCTCCTCTTATACACAAAACTTTTTTGTATTTTTTAAAGTTTTTGTATTTTTCATGAGTTTTTCAATGTTTTTGTATTTTTCACAACATATTTTGGATTTTTGGTTTTAAGAAAGCATGTAAACTATTACAGAAAATCATTTAACTTACCAGTAGGATTACGTCCCAACATCGTCATCCTCAAACTCAACCTCATAAATATCCCCGATGTCAGATTCTTTAGACAATTTAGTTTTGAAAGATTTCGAAATCTTGCTCTGTTAAAAGCTTTGGTGTAAAAATCTGCCTTTTGGTCATCAGCGTGGATTTTCGTACCAACTTTTTCTCGTGACGGTCACGGATAAAATGGTATCGAATCTCAATATGTTTAGTGCGTGAGTGTTGACAAGGATTGACCTTGATATCAATAAGCCTTGTTATCTACGAATATGGGCGTATCAAGAAATTGTAGACCATAGCCTCTCATCTGTTGTTGTATCCACAGTATCTGGGAACAACAACTTGATGCTGAGACGTATTCAGCTTCACAAGTAGAGAGAGCGATCGCGGTCTGTTTCTTGCATTGCTACGTTACCAAACGTGTTCCAGAACTGCCAGCCTCCGTTGTAGATTTAGCGTTCTGCTTGCAGCAACCAAAATCAGAGTCAGAGTAACCCGCAAGATTGAAATCGTCGTGATGTGGATACCACAAGCCGATGCTTAGGCATCCTTTCAAGTAGCGCATGATTCTTTTGACGATCAACAGATGTGATTCCTTCGGGCTTGACTGATATCTGGCGCAAAGGCATGTGGGGCACATGATATCTGGTCTTGAAGCTGTGAGATACATCAAGGATCCGATCATGGAACGATATAATGTTTCATCAACTTTTTCTCCAAAATCGTCTGGACAAATGCCGTGGTTTGTAGCTAAAGGGGTAGATGCGGGTTTAGTTCCTGTCATATTGAATTTCTCCAACACGTCATGAACATACTTCGTCTGGTGAATGAAAATACTGTCTGGCAGTTGTTCAACCTGAAGCCCCAAAAAGAATTTCATCTCTCCCATAGCACTCATTTCAAACTTTTCTTTCAAGACTTTCTCAAAGTCCTTACACAGCTGTTCATTTGTAGATCCGAAGATGATATCGTCCACATAGATTTGCACAATAATCAGATGTCCATCTACTTCCTTGGTAAAGAGGGTACTGTCTACTATTCCTTTGGTGAATCGGTTGGCCAGAAGATGTTTTGAAAGCGTCTCATACCAGGCTCTCAGGGCCTAGTGTAGACCGTAAAGGGCTTTATTCAGCAAGTAGACTTTATCTTTGTGAATCGGATCGACAAACTCCAGTGGTTGGCCGACATAAACCTCCTATTTTACCTTACCGTACAGGAAATCAGACTTCACATCCAATTGGTACACGTTAAAACCTTTCCATGAGACGAATGCCAGGAAAATGCAGATAGCTTCTAGACGTGCGACTGGGCATAGACCTCGTTGTAGTCTATCCCTTCTTGCTGATGAAAACTTTGAACTACGAGCTGAGCTTTGTTGCGAACAACCACTCCTCTATCATCTGTTTTGCACTTGTAAACCCACCGAGTGCTTATCTTTTTATGTTTTGGTGGTAGGTCAACAAGTTCCCAAACTCCCAATTTCTGGAATTGCAACAATTCTTCCTGCATGGCTTCCACCCAACTGTCATCTTTAAGAGCATCTCTGATGTTTCCTGGTTCTACCTGAGAAACAAAACAACTATGAGAAAATTTATTTTGGAGTGGAGAAACTTTGGAATAAAAACAACTTAGATCCTTGTTGATCTGATTTCGCGTTTTCACGCCAGCTTGCAGTTCTCCAATGATGTTGTATGTCGGATGGTAGGAGACTGATCTTGGCATTACTTCACCTGGAACATTTACTGAGCTTTCCAGATTTGTGCTATTCTAATCTGCAGCTTGTTCTGAAGAAGTAGCCTTATTTCTAGCACTGGTTTCAGCAGCTTGATTGTTAAGATAACTTGTAATCTCTTCTGATCCTTCATCGGAACTTGAATCCCCATTATCAACGGTAGGATCTTGTTCAGGTTCTGCATCTGCTGGCTGAGGGGAAGATGGTTCTGCAGTATTTTGAACTGGCAGAACAACTGGTTCTGACTTAGTGTTGCTCGGACCAGCTTCTTAGGAAGGTGTTGTTGTTGGAAAGATTACCAACGGCCCTGTTACTTGCTCTTGATTAGATATCTGACATTGTTGAAATAGCAGGATGAGTTCTTCCTCAGATGCTTCTTCAGGCAGATCAAATGAATTCCACAACTCGTCGTAATTGAACAGCCAAGGATATCCAGGTTTTTACATGGGTGCTGTGTATCTCTGGCAATCAACGTGTTGAGCAACAATAACCTGATTCATGCTTGATAGATAGACTCTCTTATGCGGACTTGCATATCCTACGAAAAATCCTTCCAAAGATCTGGCTTCGAATTTTCCAACCGGGTCCAATACGGTACACGGTGATCCAAAAGGTTCCAAAAACTCTAGATTAGGTTTTAACTGGTTAAGAAGTTCAAGCATGTCTTTTTGTGCTTCTTGACAGTTATTACGCGGTTAAGGGTGTAACATCCAGATGCAACAGCTTCGCTACAAAAGCTAATAGGTAACTTTGAATCAGCAAGCATCGTACGTGCAATCTCGATGAGCGTTCTGTTCTTTCGTTCAGCTACTCCATTTTGTTGAGGAGTATAGGGGGCACTGAACTCGTGATGAGTACCCTTAGCATTGCAGAATTCTAGCATCTTGTTGTTCTTAAACTCAGTACCGTTGTCACTTCTGATTCTCTTGATAGGCAAATGATACAGGTTTTCAATCTTTCGAAACATGATCATCAAATTTTCAAACATTTCATTCTTCCTTTCTTGAAAGAAAACCCATGAGAATCTTGAGAAGTCATCGGTTACGACCAGGCATTATAGATCTCCTCTAATACTTTTCACATTGACAGGCCCAAAGAGATCCATGTGTATCCTTTCCAGTGGAAGCTTGATGGAGTTAAGAAGCTTTCTAGGGTGTGACTTCTTGTGATGCTTCCCCTTTTTGCAGCTACTACAGTCATCTGACAAATGGAAATCTTTTAGATTCACCCTTTCCACTAGATTGTTGTGCACCCTAAAATTCATCTTCCTGAGGTGAATGTGGCCCATCTTCCTATGCCATAGAATTGATTCCTTTTCAGTGGCCTTTGATACAAAACACTGACCTTCTTTGAAGAAGTGGATGCGACGCTCATGTCTAAGACATATAAATCATTTTCTAGTGGAGCGTGCATGAGGATCCATTCCTCAGGAATAATGAAACCAGGCTTGAGAATAAGACACTCTTTGTCGTTGAAGTGAGTTGTGAACTTCTTGTCATAGATTTGTGACATTCTCAAAAGATTGTTCTCAAGCTCAGCAATGTAGTTCACTTTGTCGAAAGACACGACTACGTTTGTCAAAATTCCTTCTCCCACGATCCTGCCGCCCTGTGTTCCGGCAAACCCAACATATCCTCCCCTGATGGCTTTCACATTGTATAGCAAAGCCAACATCCCTGGCATGTGCCTAGAAGCTCCACTGTCGATGCTCCACTTTGAAATAATTGACCTTGGAAGTCCCTGCACACATGAAAAGCACATTACTTAAACAGAGAGACCCAAGCCTTTTCGGTCTTGGGTGGAATGACAATGTTGACCTTTGGAACTTTGGCAACTTTGACATCTTTCTTAATCTCAACCCACTGTTCAATCTTAGATTCAGTCTTATCTTTTGATTTGACTAGAACATTGGTTGATTTTGGGGTCATAGAAGATGTTTTTGTTTTGGTAATCCAGGTTTGTGCCTTCGAAAAAGCCTTTTTGATGTAGAGATTAGATTCTTTCTTTTCATTTTTCTTTGATGTTTCTCCAACTTCATACATTGAAATGATTTCAGTCGTTGGTTCATTATTAGAATTGGAAGTATCTTTTCTCTTTAAAATTTTTGTCGGCACAAACTCTGGACCTTTTTCTTTTCATATACTGTAAACCTTCTTTGTTCATGAACAGGTTTTGGATGATTTTGAGAACATTGTCTCGTAATATGCCCAACTTTGTTACATCTGTAACAAATTCTATTGTCATTTCTGACTGTGTGTTCCAAACTTTGTTCACGAAGCTCCTTTTCCTTTTTAAACTCTCTGTTGGTTTGTTTGTTAATGACTTCTTTTTCTTCAACAATATTTGTTCCAAAAAAAACTCAACTTTCTTTGTAACGGGTTTTCGAGATTTGTTATTTCGTTTCTTTTCAAACCCTAACTCATCCCTCTTGTTTTCTGGATAACCTCTACCTCTTGGATGAATGATTTTGTCTGGCTTCTTTAGTTTTGAGTAAAAACCAGCAACATGCTTTTCAAGATCAGATGTGTCAACTTCAATGAGTTTAAAGAATTTAAAGAAGTTAACATTCTAGACTGGAAATTCTTCATAAATATATAGCTTATCTGATCCTTTCAGTTTGTAGATAGCTACATTAGGATCATCATTAAAACTATTGTCTGATGCTGTGATGAAATTTTCATAAAAACTTTTCTCACTTCCAGAAGGTGAACTTGACTCTGATTTCTCATTGTTTGACTCAGCACTTTCATAAACTGTGTTATCAGACTCATTTTCAAAAACAATTTCAACCACCTTGGTTACACCTCGGATTCACATTCCTTCTCAGCTTTGGAATATGTTACATCAAGATTTTCAGGCAACTCGTTACACCTTTCAGTGAGTAAGTTTAAGTTTAGCGCCTTTTCCACACCATCAGGATGTTTCTTAGCATAGCTATTCCACATAGGTGGTGGAACATGATCCTAACATTTTCCATGGCTTTTATCATTCTTCTTACCTTCTTTGCTATTTTCTGGTTTTGGAAGGATGTGATCGAGAACATACATGTGGTAGAGTAATTGATTAACAATTTGTTAACTCTTTCTGTTTCAATTTTAGTTTTCTCCAGCTCACTTTTCAGCTCAGCAATTGTGTTAATATGAATATTAATGGCCATTTGTTTGTCCATCACAGTTGCTTTGAGCATTGAAAGTTTTTGTCATCTTCTTTGACAGTTTTCTCATACTATCGAATGGTCCTGCTGAGTTTATCATATGATTCTTTTACGGGTTGTAATCGTATGATAGCTTGTCATTGTATGTTTTAAGTTCTTTAAAAGCTTTCTCTTTCTCAGCATATTGCTCACATGCTTCTTCACATTTTAAGCATGGGCTGACCAATTCGACAATTTGAGCTTTGATTGTTTCTTTAGCTGTTTCAACCTTTTCTACCTGTTTTTCCACACTGACTACCTCTTTTGTATTGGCCATGAGTGCTCTGTTGGCAATGTCTGTTAAGCTTTCCAGTGTAACAGGTTTCGTCACATCGATTACTTCCACACACTCTGCCTTTCTCTCATCAGAACTTTCTTCTATATGTCCAGACTCAAAGCTACCTGCAAAAGTTTTCAGAATTGTGTCAAATAAACAGGTTTTAGGAGTACCTCTAAGACATTCTTCCTCTTCCGCAGATGATCTGAAGTAGTCCGCTAGAACCTCTTCCATTTCCTCTTCTGTGACTTCTTCAGATGATTCAGGTTCTTCTATGATTTCAGCAATAAGAGCAAGACTTTCATTTTTGGAGATGAAATTATTCCAATTGAACCCTTCATCTTCTTGTGTTACCACTAGAGCTTTATCTTTAGAATTCGAAGCTCCGTCTTCGATCTGTGCCAATCTCTTATCTTGTTGTGGTCGATGATAGATTGCCTTTTTGTAATAATCATCCCCAAACGGATTATGATTGCCCTTAACTTCTCGGTTTGGGTATTCGCGCATGAAGTGCCCTTTCTCCCTGCATTTGAAACATGTGACTTTGGATTTATCAAAGCCTAATTTACCATCAAGGCACCCCAAATCATCTCTTCCCGTAGTTTCCATATAACGCTAGCTCTTCGAACCACTGGTGCCATGCACCACATGACGTCCATCATTCCATCTCTTCTGGATCAATTTGGTCGTAGTCTTCGTTAGTCATTTCTGGATTTCCGATTCGACCAGCTACAAGACTCTCATAGGATTCTATAACTGCTGCAAGTAGCACCATATGTTGTTTAGCAGTTTGCTCATTGAAGTCTTGAGCGTTCTGGAGATTTGCTGCTGATGTTACATTGCAAGATCCGTTGGTTGAATTGGATTAACTTTGCTGATTGCTTTGTGGTTGACTTGAGCTCTGAGACGATTGTTGTCCTTGGTGATTGTTTCGATTGAAGGAAGCAAACGTTTGGAATCCACTAGATTGGTTGGAGGTAGACTAACATTTGAGTTAGCACTAAAGGCTGTTTGGATCTTGGGACTCTGAACAGGGGTGTTTGGGTTTCCTTTGTAGTATAGACTCACGTCCTGTTGCGAGTTCGTTTTCTTGCCTTTTGCCATTTTCTGCATCTCTAGTTCGTGCCCTTCCAATTTTTCTATGAATCTCGGCAAACTAAGACTGTCATACTCAGCTCCATTCTTCAGGATCGTCAGATATGTTGCCCATTCTCCTTGAGGCAAAGAATCTGCGAGTTTGTCGACTAGCTCTTCATTTGTCTTAACAATTCCCATACGCTTCATTTGTACTACCAAGTGGCAATACCTTTCTATGAGTTGCTTCATGTTCTCGCCCAGAAGAATATTGAACACTTCAAATTCTTTGTTCAGTAATGCCTTCTTTCCTTTTCTGACATTAGTACTTCCTTATGCCCTTAATTGTAAGGCGAGCCACAATGACTGAGCGTCGTCGTCGTGTTGCAAGAGAACTAAGATCTCTTCTTTTATGGCTTGCTGAAGGAGATTCATCATCTTCTTCTCAATAACGTATTTTTCTCATTCTTCATCAGACAGACGAGCCAATGTTTTCTCAATGCCAAGTTCATTCAGTGGTGCTTGATACCGTTCTCAAGTGCGAACCAAACTGTTATGTTACTTGAACCCAGTTCTTGAATCGCTCACTCCAACTCTCATAGTCTTCGATGTGCATGAGCTTTAGAGGCTTTGTAGTGGTTCCCATTTCTTTTTCTAGATTCATGTTCTGAGCCGCTACGGAAGGTGTAACTGCTTGTGTGGCGAACGCGTTATGAAATTCTTCCTCACCTGACATCTTGAAAATACTTATAACAGAAAAACAGACTAGAACTTGTTAACCTGAAACTAACTGAAAGTTTACAAAGAAACTGAAAATTTTCGTACGAAAATTGTCCTGAATTTTCGTACAGAAATGTTAATTTCGTGCGAAAATTATATTTGTTGTTACTTCAAAATTTTCAGAGGTTAGTTTCCTGATTTTCGTACAAAAACTAGTACTTCGTGCGAAAATTCTTGTCTGCTTCGAACACTTAGTCACAATTTCACGTTTTTGGCAATTTCAAGCATGATTTTCATGGATTTCAGATTTGTATGTTTCAGAACTGTTTAGAATTGATTTTAATACGTTATACTAATAACCTAGTCCAAATTGTCCACGAAATCCTTCAGATCTAGATTAAGTTCCAAGGAAGAGTAGAAGAAGAGTTTCCAATGGATGAATCTTAAACTTTGAAGGTTGAATCCAGCTAAAACTTGGTTGTTTGTTCACAAATCAGACCTTAAGGCTCTGATACCACTTGTGAATACTAGGATCGGACCCAACTTGTGAGCTTCCGGTCAGATTTGCTCAGCTAACGTAGGCGGAATTCATTGTTAGCGGATTGAACAAACAAAGAGCAAGTGATGATTACTGTTTAACCGTCTGTATATTGATTAATGTTGAAATGATTACAGACTCGAGCAGGGCTTCGCCACTAATCACCAAAAACAGCATGCTAGACAAACATCATAAGTCACCTATTTATAGGCATGACATGACAGCAACTAGGGACTAGGACAAGGAATTTTCGTACGAAAATTCTTACAAATTTTCACGCAAAAATTGTACTAGCCTTACAGAACTTTCAACACATAACATTTGACGCTGCGAAACCCTATCTATACAACAGACTCATCCAAGACGTAGGCAATAGACATATGTGCACCAATAGATAGCACAGGAACCTAGTTTGGTATCTAATGTCCAATTAGGCGGAAACTAAGTGACATGTTAATCAAATATGTAAAGATTACTCGTTAAATTGTCTTTCATTGATCTTAAAGTCAATTACATGTGAGTACCAGATCCGACAGAGCTTCACCTCTAAGTTGCCAAATTACAAAAGTTACAAATGAGACTCTAGAGGCTAGTATTTATAGTATCACAAGTTCGCTAGGGATAGAACAAGTTCAGACGAACTTGCTTGAACAAGTTCGGCTGAACTTGTTCACACATCTCATTCCGGGCGAAATTGATCTACAAACTACATAAATACAACATCTTCTAATGCAATCTCATCTATTCAAAACAGACTTGATCCAAGACTAAGACATAGATATACTGTACTAACAGACTCCCCCTTGGATTTCATCTGCATCGTCCAAAGAAATTCTTCTAGGGCTTCTTTCTTTGTTCTTGCGCAGGAATAGGGTTTGATCTGTAGGTGGCACTTTAGTCACAAATTGGAAACGTCTAAGTCTTGCCTCCTTTGTGTTTTCTTGAAAACGTTCCAGACGCCTTTCTTCTTTCAAAAGCTCTTTGCATTCAAGCTCTCTCCAACTAGACTCCCACATTCTTCCTGAATTTACTCCATGAGCATAACAAACATTCACTATCTTCTGATACTGCACGCTTGTAACTCTTCGCACTTCTTGTAACATATCTTGTTAAAGAATAAACATCAAATATCCTCCTTCGAGCAATTCACTAGCCACATCGGGTCTAGTATGCGTATCGTCCTCGATAACCCTCTCAATCCTTCATTATGAAACATTCCAACTGATCTTTCTTTTGTAATATCCAAGTATTCTTCAAATCTCAATACTATCACTGCTTCACACGTTGTAGGATCAACTTGCCACCATTTGAACAACGGATAAAAATCTTGTTCTATTGGCATCAGGGGCATGTTCTTCATCGCTCGCGGACGCTTCATAATCAATGTTATGTCTTTTTCTCCCATTTTCTTGTTTGTCATGATTCAGCGCTTTGGTATAAACGGTTTCCAGTACTTGAACCCTTGCGTTGCTTCAAACTTATCATCTTCCACAATAATTGATCACTAAACTTCATGTGGTAGCTCACATTCCTCGTCTGCACTAACCCCTTCCACATCCCAATAAGGTAGTGTACTAAAATCTGCCAATTATTTGAAGTACTGAACCCCAAATTCACGTTTAATTGCGTAGACATTTAGCTCTTTCAACCATCCCCAACTAAGAATATCGCCCAATGATATGTCTGCATCTCTGTAAAGAATGCTAACGGTCTTCGAAACTTTCTTTCCCTCGACATCTCTTTAAACTAGGATTTCTTAGCTTCAGCTATCTCGGCTTTAGTCATCGGTTTAGGAACTTTACCGTCTCGCACAGACTCAGCTATCTTTTCTTTTAACAAATCTTCATTTAGTTGCTCGTACATTTCTTCAAATGTCGGAAACTTATCAGTATTCAGACCAACATACTTTTCTGCTTCATCTTTTTCATCATCTGACGACCAATCTTCAATAATCACCTTATCATAATCATCTGTATCAGATCTTCGTTTGTAGCAGTATTCATTCGGTTCAAATGTATCAATGTTCACTACTTGCTCTTCGAAATCGAAATCAAACATTTCAGCATCAACATTCAGCAGCTTAGCAAAATCTTCCTTCGAATAGTTGTGAACAAATTCACCTTCTTCTATGTTATGCTCTAACATCAATACTAATGGCTTTGTCGGCATCGCAGCAACAGGCATTGCAACAATTGCTTCTGTCATATCATCATCAGTTTTCCCTGTTTGCCCTCTCTGCTCCCCCTGATTTTGATCTTCCATCATATTTGTATCATCGCTTAGAAGTGAGGAAAAATCAAACTCATCTGATACTTTGGCATCAACAACTTTTAAACCAATTCATCCTTGACCATCATCATTTCCATCATTGTTATCGGAGTCGTCTTTCATATCATCAACAGGTTCTTCATCATTATCATCGTCAGCTTCTTCATCGTCTTTTGCTAAGTCTCTTTCTAAGAAATAATCTTAGACTTTGAAGCTTTCACAAATTCAATCACAGGCTCAGTTATCTCAGGCATACTTTCTATCACATGCTTGCCTTTCCCCTGTTCAGCAATTTCTTTCTCTGCTATCTCTTTCGCTTCTTGCAGATCTAATCGAGCATATTCTGCAGAAAAATCAATCCCCATACTGTTGGATAATACTTTCTGTAGTCTGTTGAATCTTCTATCATTCAATTCTTTCTCTGATCGTAGCTCAGCAATCTCTTTCTACAGTCGTTCATTCGCATCTTGCATACTTTTGACTAGGGCTTTCAAGTAACCACGATCACCTTCCAGAAATTTGACTTTATCATTCAGAATTTCCTTCTCGACTACACTTTGCTTTACCATTTGTTCTAAAGCAGCTTTCTCACTTCATTCTTTGATACTTTATCTTCCAGAACCTTAACTTTTTTTCCAGTTCATCAACATCACATTCTAGGAAGAAATTATTCAAATCTTGAATATTGACAGGCTAATCAGGAATGTTTCCAAAAAGCTTTGACCTCTGAGTAGTTTTAGGTGTTGACTTTGGAGTACTCTTTGGTGTTTGAACAGGAACATCTTTTGGAATAGAGCTTTCTGGTTGAGAACTTGTAGGTGGATCTTGAGACTCTAGTATTGTTATTTCAAGCAACTCAGACTCAGGGGGTTCTTGTTTGACTCCTAGTCGTTCAGTAGTCCTGGAATCACAGAAGTTTGAATCATTTCAGCTGTAGGAGGTTCTTGTGTAACTCCTGTATCTTTTGCAGCAGAAGGTTCTTGTGTGAATTCTGTGCCTTTCTTTTTGCCAATATAAGTCTGCTTTTCAGCTTCTGTGCTTTCTTGCCTTTGGTACTTGGAGATCCAGTAGTCTTCAAAGTTGTATCTTTCGCAGAAGACTTAACATGTTTCGCTTTTTTCTTAGGTCCTCCTCATCAGAACCCTATTCTATTTCGGTTCATAATCAGCATCAGTTTCTTTTATCTTTTCTGATTCTTTGTTAGCAATAGCTTTCTTTGTTGCTTTTTCGAGAGAATCATCACTATCTTTGTCATATCAGACGTCGCAGAAATCACGTCATCTTCTTGAGTAGTCTTTTATGTCTCCTAACTTTCAATATTCACAACAACACTCGAACCAGCTTCAGGTTGTACATTCTCGGGTTCATCTTCATCGATCAACATAGTTTCGACTTTCTTTACCTTTCGGAAGTTTCCTTCTTCTCTTCAACAACTTTCTTCAAGAACCAGTCGTTGCGCTTTTCTTTGAACGTCAACAACCGTTCTAATTCAGCTTTCTTTTCTTTCACATTCACCACTATCATCTTTTCTCCACTTATATTCCGATGGTGCGACATAATCTGCAGACACAATAGCACCAAATAAAGGCTTTGCAACTGGCGCTGACGCTTGTTTCTCGAAAGTAATAAGCTTCTTCACTGTTGTATCATCCAAGTGACTAAGATAAACAATGTCGTTCGGATCCTTCGCAATTTTCTTGAATTTTTCATCAATGAGCATCTGTACGAATATCGGATACATTACAAGCCTGTTCGTTCCCATATTATTCTTCATGTGAGTGAATACGAGTTTAGAGAAGTTGAATTTCTTGTTTAGGACAAGCGCTGTGGCCATACACGCCGTATAATCTTGAACATCATCTAAACCTGCATTTCGATCACTGAATGCGTGAATAATTCCATGCATCAAGAACTTATAGGGATTCGGAATTCCCCCTTTCTTCATCGTCGACTCATTCACGTGCTCTTTCTAACCCATTCTACAGAAACATCCTCGTACCATCCTTTCAACTAACAACATCGGATCGTTCGCTTCGTCGTTGAAATTCAACAATTTTTCGAATATCAGCTTCTGTCACTGTCACCTCCTTGTCTTCGTATCCAACTCGGACAGTCGATCTGATCACTGTATTGTCTTCGTGAAGTGATGCGGCGTTCCAAAATATGTAGACATGCGACCTATATACCACCGTATTTTCCATGATCGCCTTATGTATCGGAATACGCTCCATAAATTTGAGAATACTGTCATATGCTTCTAGAGATGGACAGACAGTATTGTCGAGCGTGATGCACGTATTGCGAAATTTATTAAACGAAAGCTGAACGTTCTGCAAACACGAGAATCGAGACAAAATTAGAATTTTTTTACAATTTTCACAAAATTAATTCATCAAGTTCGGGCGAACTTGATTGACATTTAATCATCAGAAAAACATCAAGTCCGGGCGAAGTTATGCTGTGAACAAATTTCAATGATTTTCACACAAGTTCGGGCGAACTTGTTAAAGCTTTATGATTTTGATCACATCAGACAAGTTCGGACGAACTTGTGAGATTCACAACATTTCAACATTTGAGGACAAGTTCGGCCGAACTTGGTTCAAAGAACCAGTTAACAAGTTCGGGCGAACTTGTCATCTCTTTCAATCAAAACCTGCAACAACATATACAAAGCATTCTTATTCAAATTCCATGCATGTTTAGGATCGATTATTGTGTTTATCACATTTTATGGTCCAATTCGTCCTATAATACCCTAAATCAAGTTCGTTTGCCAATTTTAGATCTAATAATGTTCAATTTCTATCAATTCAAGATCCAAAATCAAATCACTCACCATATCCATGATGATTAGTGTGCTAGTCACTAAAATTAGGTTCAATTTTGGCAGCAATTCGACACAAAGTGTGCAAATTAGATGTTCACTCAAATCACCTCAAGTTCGCTCTCAATTTTAGATGACAGATAATGAAGTTCGGGCGGACTTGTTCCTTATATATAGGTAACAAGTCCGGGCGAACTTGTTAAAACTAATCAATGAAGACTAGTACAAGTCTGGGCGAACTTGCCATCTGATCATTTAAAATAGAACATGTTCGGGCGAACTTGACATCAATTCCAAATCATTTGCCCTGATAAAGTTCGGGCGAACTTGATCAAACCCAAAATCAACTTTTTCAAAATTTTCAATTTTGACCCTGAACTTTTCAAATTTTACCAGTTTTAACAATCCACTCAGTCGACCAAGTCCAAGCTAATGACCTTGGTTAACTAATTTGTCTGCCGAGTCCAAGTTAATGATCTTGGTTCGACCCATATGAACAAACTGTTGGTTTTTCTCAAATTCAAGTTTCAAATTAATGAACTTTTAATCGTTTTCGCGTATTAGATTTTATAGATTAGCTCCCAGCCTGTTGTCAGTTAGATTTCCACCAGTTTAGCACCTTACCAGACTTCGAAGATCCGTTCTCCAACATTGGCTTGTAGAAACTAATGTAGAAATAAAATCTTCTTGTATTTTTGCAAGTTTATGCTAAAACACACTAAAAATCTCTTTGGTTTTAATATGTAAAGCAAGTAAGCTATGTACAAACATATTTACAGACATATTTTTGTAAATTCGTGTCTAAGGATCATATCAGTTGTTTGAGACGTATCACCAGTACCTTTGACCTTTTGATGACTTTAAGTTCTAAACTCGTTTACCTAGATTGTCGATATGTTTGTCCACTTAAACTTTGACACATTTCTCAATTGTTCCAAGATATCTTAGATAGAATTATGAAACTTGACACAACTATGGTTCCCATCTCAGAATATACTCCCGTATCAAACTTCCCTAGATTTCATCTTACAGTGAATATAGCATAAATGATATCTGTATCTGGGTTAATGCGAAGCCTTGAGAGCTCTGGTTAATACCACTATATCGACAAAGAGATGAAGGCTCGACTTTAAGGTGTGTTCCAAGTAAGGAATCTTTTAAGCACTGCAAATGATTAGATTTTTCGATTCTTTTCAATATTGCATGCAGTTTAGGGTTTTAGCAAAAGTATTATAGAAGTTATAGGCTATTGCTTTCGCAAAATCAGAAGAATTGTATCTCAGAATCACACAATCTCGCAAACGGATTGTCAGAGTACTAAGTCCTTATATCCGGAGATGTTAATCCACAAGTTTAAGCAGTTGTAAAATTTAGTTTATATCCCAGAAACAATATACTTAACGTGTAAAGCCTATCGGCACATCCACAGTAAGATTTGTTTATTACTTTTCAAGCTTTACAATTTTTTAGCGTACTGTGATAGTCCACTGATGCACTATTATTTCCTTTGTGACACCAAATTCATTTTGTCTTTTTCAATGTTTTTGTACTTTTTGTTTTTTCATATGTTTTTGTATTTTTTCCATAATTTTCTCCCCATAAAATCAAAAACATATTTTGTATTTGAATTTTTAAGAAATACTAATCTAAAAGATAAACAAACCAATGTGGATCACATGAACTCATCGTCCGATCCATATTCAAACTCTGCCTCCGCGCCTGTCAACAAATTTTTAATACCGTTAAGCCTCATTAGATATTTAAATCTTGTTAAATGAAAAGCTTTGGTATAAAAATCAGCTTTTTGTTCATCAGTGTGGATCTTTTCTATTCATTCCAACTTCTTTTCGTAGCAGTCACGAATGAAGTGATAACGAATTTCTATGTGTTTAGTTCGAGAGTGATGAACAGGATTTTTAGTGATGTCGATTGCTGCCTTATTGTCTACATATAAAGGCGTATCAGGAAATTGCAATCCAAAGTCACTCATCTGTTGTTGAATCCATAGGATTTGTGAACAACAGCTGGAAGCAGAAACGTATTCTGCCTCACAAGTAGAGAGAGAGACCGTGGTTTGTTTCTTGCATTGCCACGTTACTAATCGAGTTCCGAAGAACTGGAAACCAGCCGTCGTAGACTTTGAATTCAGCTTGTCCACCCGAAAGTCAGAATCAGCTTATCCCGTCAGATCAAAGTTATCGTTCTTTCGATACCACAAGCCGGTGCTTGGACATCCCTTCAGGTAACCGAATATTCTTTTCACCTATCTGCATGTGAGATACTCTGGGACTGGACTGATATCTTGCGCAAAGACAGGTAAATACATGATATCTGGGTGAGATGTCGTTAGATACATAAGTGATCCTATCATCGACCGATAGAGCATGTCATCCACTTTGGTTCCTGTTTCGTCAATGCAAATTCCGTGATTCAGCGTCAGAGGAGTCGAAAGCAGCTTCGAGCTATCCATTTCAAACGTCTTCAGAATATCATGAACGTATTTGGTTTGATGAATGAATATGCCGTCTAGTAACTGATCAACTTGTAACCCGAGGAAGAATTTCATTTCACCCATAGAAGACATTTTGAACTTCTTCTTCATAATCTTCTCGAATTCTTTGCAAAGACTATCATCCGTTGAACCAAAGATGATATCAATCACATAGATTTGTACGATGATTAGATGATTTCCGACTTCTTTGGTAAACAATGTACTATCCACTGTGCCTCTAGTAAAACCGTTTCCAACGAGATGTTGAGATAATGTCTCGTACCAAGCTCTCGGGGCTTGATGTAATCCGTAAAAGGCTTTGTCTAGGAGATAATCTTTATTCTTGTTCAGTGGATCGGCGAACCCCGGTGGTTGGTCAACGTACACTTGCTCGCGTAGCTTACCATAGAGAAATGCGGACTTCACATCTAACTGGTACACTTTAAAACCTTTCCAAGCAGCGAATGCAAGGAAAATGCGGATTGACTCTAAACGTGCAACTGGTGCATAGACTTCCATATAGTCAATTCCTTCTTGCTCGTGGAAACCTTTGACAACCAACCGAGCTTTGTTCTAACGATCACACCTCGATCATCTCTCTTGTACTTGAAGACCCACTTCGTATGTATCGCTTTTTTGCTTTGGTGGTAAGTCTACAAGTCTCCAGACTCCCAGTTTCTCAACCTGTAACAACTCTTCTTGCATCACTATAACCCAGTTCTCATCACCCAAAGCTTCATTCATAGTCTTCGGCTCTATTTGAGCTATGAAACATGAATAATAACAATAGTCTTGAGTCAGAGCCACTTCAGTATTGAAACAACATAAAGCTTTGTTGATTTGGTTTCTCGTTCTCACACCAGTCTGTAACTCTCCAATATTGTTGGTTGAAGGGTGATATGAATAAGATCGTGGCATCTCCTCACTAGGAACATCCACCGTATTGTTCTGATTTGTAATATTCAGATCAATGATCAAATCAACTTCAGGCGCACTAGATGTAGTTTCATTTTGATTGCTTGGGCCAGCAGATTGATTCAACATGTTTATTATTTGCTCGGATTCTTCATCGGAAGAAGATTCTCCATCATCAACAAAAGTCAGAGCTTCATCAGAGTCGGAATTCTGATTCTGAGGAATATTAGGCTCTGTGGTTGCCTTTACTGGTTCAGTGGAAATATTTGCTGGAGTTGTAAAAGGTGTTGCTTCTGCTTCAGAAACTTGTTCAACTGGAACACCACTATTAATAGGACCTGCACCAGAAGACGAAGTGCCAACAGTGGGTTGATTAACCATAATTGGCCTTATAATTTGTTCTTGGCTTGCCGACTGTTGAAGATAATAAAGAGCTGCAAGTTCTTCTTCACACGGTTCTTCTGGCAAGTCGAATGACTTCCACAAATCTTGGTAATTGAACAACCACGCGTCGCCTTTTCTTTGAATAGTAGTTGTGTACCGAAAGCAATCAATGTGTTGTGCTTCGACCACTTTTTTCAAAGCAGGAATATAAACCCTTCTTAGCGGACTAGCGTATCCGACAAAGAAACCTTTAAGCGTTTTAGCACCGAACTTTCCATCTTGATCAATCACTGTACACGGTGCACCAAACTGTTCTGGATATTTCAAATTTGATTTGCTTAGGTTAATCATCTCAAAACATGTCTATTTAGTCGGTTTTGACAGTTAAGACCCTGTTTAAAGTGTAATATGCCGCTGCAACTGCCTCATCCAAAAGCTAACAGGAAGTTTAGAGTCTTCAAGCATTGTTCTTGCTGTTTCGATTAGAGTTCTATTCTTCCTCTCAGCTACACCATTTTGTTGTGGAGTATAAGGTGCACTGAATTCGTGCAGAATTCCTTTGGCGTTGCAAAATTCTTTTATCTTGTTGTTCTTAAACTCCGTGCCATTATCGCTTCGAATCCGTCTAACTGGGAGATGATATAGATTTTCGAGTTTCTTGAAGAGGATCACCAGATTATCGAACGTTTCATCTTTAGACTCTTGAAAGAAAACCCATAAATATCGAGAATAATCATCTGTGACAACCAAACAGTATAGATCTCCGGAAATACTTCGAACATTCACCGGACTGAAAAGATCCATATGTAGACGTTCAAGCGGCAACTTTATGGAGTTTAGAATCTTCTTAGGATGTGACTTCTTAATCGTTATGAACCAGAAAATCCATTTTCCTCAGATGTATATACCCCATTTTTCTGTGCCATAGAATAGAATCCTTCTCTGTGGCTTTTGTGACACAACATTGAGCCGATTTCGACGATTTTGTAACAATACCCATGTCTAACACGTAGAGATTGTTTTCATGTGGAGCGCGCATGAGAATCCAATCATCCGGAATTTTGAAACCCGGTTTAAGATTCATGCACTCCTTATCATTAAAATGAACGCTGAACTGCTTATCGCAAATCTGTGGGATACTTAGAAGATTTTTCTCTAGCTTGGCGATATAGTTAACATGATCCAATGTTACCACACCATTCGAAAGCTTTCCTTCAGCAACAATGCGACCTCCTTGATTTCCAGCGAAGCCTACATACCCTCCATTAATCGCTTTGATATCAAAGAGTAGTGCTTTCATCCCGGTCATGTGCCTTGATGCTCCACTATCCAGAATCCACTATGATAATATGGATCTTTGGAGCCACTGCACACATTAACATTAAGTGAAAAAGTGCAACCCAAGCCTTTTTGGTCTTGGGTTTGGGATAATAAACTTCATAATCATCCTCAAATTCACATCTAAGACTTCATCGACATTATCGTTTTCAAACTTGACCTTTTTCTTATCTTTTGAAAGTGTTGGACAAACTTTTATAATTTCAGTCTTATCTTTTGAATCAGACACTTTGTCGACCTTGGTTTCAGACTTTGAAACTTCAGATGTTGTTGTTTTCTTCTTGGCAACCTAGGATTGTGATTTAACTATTGCTTTCTTTATGTAAAACCTTGAATCTTTGTTTTCATTCGATTTGGAAGTTTCACCTTTCTCAAAAGTTGAATTTTCAAACTTCAATTCAGTTTTAGGTTTAACTTAGATTTTAGATTCATTGTTTCGTTTTAGAATTGTGATTGGTTTTACAATCTCCGGTTGCTTAAGTTTCTCAACATCTGAACTTGTCTTTCTTCGATGATAAACAGGCTTTCATTTCGGACACTTGCGAGCAATGTGACCAACTTCATTGCATTTGAAGCAAGTCCGAGTATCATGAGAATGTCCACTAGTGGATTTTACTCCACTTGCAGATTTAGCCTTATCTCGAAGTTCTTTTTCCTTTTTGAATTCATCATTTGATTGTTTTCCAATTAAACTCTCTTCCTGAACCGTACTAGTCCCATACATAAATGCCATGTTTTTATTTTTATATTCGCGAAATGGTGACTTTTTCTTTTTCGGTTCATCTTCTACATCCAAACCCAAACCTACTCTCCTATGTTAAGGAAAATCACCACCACTCCTTCAGTGGTTGTTAAAATTCTTTTTGGGTTTTGAGTAGAATTTCTTTTCATTTCTTTCCAAATCTCCTGATTATACTTCAACGAGTTTGAAGAATTTATCAAGCTGATCTTCTGTCACATTCCGAATCGGAAAGCTATCGTCGAATATAGTCTATCAGATTCCTTAACTTTGTACATGACAACGTTAGGATCATCACTTAGGCTATCTTCCAATGATATATCGTCATCTTCAGATTGTGAATCAGAACTGTTTGAACTCGCATTGGCGCTCTCAAAGCTGCCATCATCAGATTTAGTCAACACATTTTCAACAACATTTTTAACCACTGCTTCGCCATCATCGCTTGTATAGGTTATATCAATGTTCTCAGGCAGCTCATTTTTCTTTTCAGTCGAAAGTTCAATGTTAAGCGCCTTTTCCATCCCTTCAAATTTCTTGCGACAATATTTTACGCACAAGGGTGGTGGAACATTGCTATAATCTCCACGTTTCTTCCCTTTTGCTTTCTTATCATCTTCTTATGACGGAATTGTTGGAAGAATATGATCGATGACATAAGCATTCATGGTATAGCTTTTCAAAAGCTATCTCACTCTTTCGGTTTCAATTTTCATGTCTTGAAGCTCTTGTTTTACTTCAGCAATGGTGCTTATGTAACTGTTAATAGCCTTTTGCTTTTCCATTAATGTTGCTTTTACCATTCTCACCGTGTCATGTTGTTCAATGTTATTATTATCAAGCCTGCTGTAATCATCTTTCATTTTATCATAAGCCTCTTTTATTGTACGATAATCATATTTGAAATTGTTGTTATGCACATTGAGTTAACTTATGATTTAAGACTTTTCAGCACATTGCACACAAGGCTCAGTACATTTCGTGCAAGGTTTTTCAACCTCAACGATTTGCACTTTAACCACCTCCTTTTCTACAACTTTTACCTCCGGACCTACCTTTGTCAGATTTGCCATCATAACTTTGTTGGCGATCTCCGTGAGGTTTTCCTCATTCATCTCTTTGGTCACGTTAATGACTTCCTTAACCACAGATTTCTCCTCAGCAACATGCTCTGAAGATGTTATATCACCAAAACAACTTGCAAAACTAGAAGTCATGTTAGGAGAAAGGATACCCTGCATCTTTGTGTGATGATAGATCTCCTTTTCTTTTGCTTGTTGTAAATATTCTTCTAGCATTGCACTTTCCATAGCTGCATCCTCAGCAGATGTATCTTCCATGATCTCAGCCATTAGAGCAACTCCGGTCTTTTTGGCAATATATGAATTACAATCAAAACCATCATCTTCATTCGAAGCAACCATTTCCTTTTCTGTGGTGTTGGATGGTTTCTCTTGGATTTCGACTTGAGTCTTCTTTGGAAACGGGTTTGATTGCCACTCGCTTCTGGATTCTTGCATTCTCTTTTGAAGTGCCCTTTTTGTCGGCATCTGAAGCAAGTAACTTTCATTTTGTCAAATCCTAGTTTGTTGCTTGAATTTTCGATGTCTCTGCTGGTTAGAGCAACAAATTTAGTAACCCTCCGAATTGTGATATCCATGACGAAACCAGGTACATTGGTCCTAAACTTTAAGTCATGCTTACAACAATATATGCACGTAAACTTGTAAACTTGCATGACTTGTGTGCTATGCTAAACAATATCGATAATGTCTCGGAGGAATCCGAGAGCACGTCATGGTTAACATGACACTATAAAGGAACAACGATGCGAGGTTGGTGTCCTTAGCCTTGAACAACGTGTTAAACGGAGACTTGACGTTTAACAACGTACTAAACCTTTCATGTTGATTATTAGGTTATCGGTAGCATCATTCAAGATTCTGAGTTCTAGAAACAACTTAGTTTTGTGCCATAGACTACTACATAAGGTTTGAAGTTAATTGAAGCCAGGCACGCAAAACGAAGCAGCTTCCCGGTTAGGGAAACGCCTTCGTTTCGGGCATAACATAAGGCAACCAAATGTGCAAGGAATGATCGATCAAGCTTAAAAACACTCAAACCAACGTAAAACGAGGTTCATGATTAAAATGTAACCGTGCTCAGATTTCGAGACGGTTATGCTCAGTTTTTAAAACCTAGTCTTTTGACAGTAAGAACGCGAAAAACATAGCCCGTTTCGCAAATCGGAGACGCTCCCGGAACCCGAAAACGAACCTAAATGCAACAACGAAGATAAACATCATCTTTTAACACGTTTTATGAAGCACGACTAAGCTACTAGTGGGGTAGGGGTACCCCCCTTATTTTATTATTTTTTGTTCTTTTAAATTCTTTTATTTTCACTTAATTCTTTCAAGAAATCTGCACTCTAACACTAAATCTCAGCTGATTCAACATCGAAACAACATCAAATCAAAGGTATAAACCTTGATTCTTATGGTTTTAATTATGTTTTCTTGATTATACATCAGTTATAACCAAAAACCCTTTTTAATCCATGAATTTTGAAGGTTTAAACAAGTTTATGGGTAGAACAAGAACACCATGGGAATTCCCTGGTGTTATGGCAGCCATGGTCACAAATCTTTGGGTTTTGATACCCTAATCAACACCTATTCGACAAAAATCGCATAACTATTCGATTAACCGAAAAAACATGAAACAAAGCTTGATTGATCTAAGTTCTAGCATATTTGGATTGTACTTGATGTGTAGTAACTGAATATAGCTCCTACACCTTTGTGGATCCAAGAAAAACATGCGGAAACGTAGCTTGCGCTAGGTATATCGCCCGAAAATCGAATCTAGAGTAGGCAGATTATTGTTTTGACTATAACTTGGTCCGTAATACTTGGATTGAGTTGAGATTTGGTATGGTGATGTAGGGTATTGACAGGGAAGCCACGTAAAATTTTAGAATTTTTGGAATTTTCTACAATATTTGGTGAATTTTTGACTGTTTTACCGAAAGAATTTCAGAAAAATTATCACACTAATTCAATAAATCATCATATTTTACTGAGACACTAAGGGACATATTTTTAAGGTTCTGAGAAATTTCGTAGTTCATTGGGTGAGTTTTGAATTTGGTTAAAGATCTGCATTTTTGCGACATTTTGGTAGCCGAAAACGCACCGAAACGAAATCAGAAAAATCTCATTTTTTTATGAGAAGTTCCTGGACATGTAAAGGATGTTCTAGAATTTTTTGGGAATTTTTGGACCATTGGTAATAATTAATGTTAATTATTTGATTAAATATTGTTTTGTAAATAATTTATGTAAATAAGTTAAAGGCCAAAATAAATTTCCAAATTATTTTTACTATAATCTACAGGTTTTTACAGACATATATAAAAATATTTAGATTTTTATTCATATTATAGATTAAATGGGAATTTATGGAATTAAAAATAGGTTATTTCAAATCAATTTCGACAAGCTTACCGTATAACGAACCTGCCGGAACCGGGAACTGACCCAACCCGACCGGTACTAAAAGTGGAACACCAGGAGTATTCTGGGAGATTCCAGGGCAACTTGGACACTAGGGGTGTGTCCAAGGGCAGTTCGGGAGAATCCCCGACGGTGAAAACGAAAACTCAAAATTGGGCGACTTGGACTCCCTAAACACTCGAACCCCCTTAATGAAAAGTTAATCATTCTTAAATAATGACGGGTTGGAACTATTGGTATTCCCGTACCAGTATCCGAACATGTTAAACTACTGACATTGGCTGGCACGCGAAACGGTGCCCGGAAGCTAAACTAAAAACTAAATACTACCCTGATCCAAGTTATAGCCATTACCAACTTAGATACTGATTTGAGTCCATACTTGCATGTGTGTTATTAAATTTGATCCAGTTGCTTGATCACTCTTGTTTTGAGACCACTACTCGCACTGTGAGTTTCACTTCCCCACTTTTAAATTGTTTTACTATTTTCTGGGGACTTGCATGTTAAAACTGTGTTGATTACACCAAATTAGGAGTGCGTTTCACTTCCCCACTGTTAAACTGTTTTACTGTTCTCTAGAATGATTTGTATATTACAAACTATGTGAATTCCACCAACTTGTGATGATGTGAATTATCTAACACACGAACTACTTCCCACTACAGGTGATTAACGGGCAGTGGATAGTACTATTGGTCTGACAAACCCAGTTGCTTCGGACCCGTGAGGCCGGTAACAAGGCAACTACACGCGTCCTAACCTTGTTGTTAGGCATAACTGCATTCGAGGCGTTGGGCTACACGTGTCACAGCCGAGGGGCTGACGTGTCGAATGAGATACGGCCCGGTGTGCTGACGTGTCGAGTGAGATACGGCACGAGATGCTGAAGTGTCGAAGGCGACACGACACAAAAGTCCAGGTTTCACTTGTGTCCTTGTGTAATTCCATCTGTGACTTTGACCTCTGCAATTAAACTTGTTAACACATATTGTTACACGAAAATTAAACCAGTGGAACTTGCGCAGCGTTTAGCTGACCCTTTTTTAAAATTAACATGCATTTCAGGTAAAACTAAGCAGGAGTAAGGAACATGCGTATGGATCTGTGGTTTGTAATATGATACTATTAGTATATTGTAACCGAGGTTCCCTTTTTATGTGATATCATGTTTTTAAATTATCGGGAACTACCATGTGTCTGCTGCACCCTGCAATTGTCTTCCGCTGCGAGTCGGGGTGTGACAGAAGATGGTATCAGAGCCTTCGGTTATAGCGAAATAGGTATCCCTAAAGAACCTAGACTATAATCCTAAGTTAGTCTCCACACGCTGAGAACCTCTAGAAACTGAGTAGTATGGCTATTACCAGGAAGCCCTTGTGGGGCAAATATAGTATTGTGGTCCGGAACACAATAATTTATCTGCTTATACTTGGGAGTTCTGGGAACGTCATGGAGATAAGACGGGAATGCGTCTACTAACGTCACCAACCATGAATAATTTTTAAAAATCTTAAAAATCAAAATTGTGTGCAATACGTGCTTATGTGTATAATTGTGGGATGTTGAGTTGGTTATGTCGGGCAGTCAAATCCGCATTGTATGTAATTTTCTTTCTATAGATATCATGTCGCGTCATTCGAGTCGCCAGACTACCTCTCATGCGGAGACCGATCCTGAGGAGGATCCGCTGATAACCCCCTTGACATCGAGCAACGAGCCAGATCCTTCTGGTTACTGTTGTTGTTGGTGCATAATATCTATGTCTTAGTCTTATATCGGGTCTGTATTGTATAGAGCCGAATAGGATTGGTATACGAAGTATTTATGTTTGTTGTAGCCAAGTTCGCTCATGAAGATCATGCATAGGCATGTTCGGCCGAACTTGCATAGGTAAGTTCGGCGAACATTTGTTCCCCAGGGGCGAACTTGCATTAGTATAAATACCTAGCTAGCCTACTTCATTTGTAACTTTGGCATTTCAGAGGCGAAGCTCTGTCAGTTTGAAACCAGAACGTTTGATCTATAAAACTGACGTTTAACTGATTAAATCTTGTCTACTGGTAAACACGACGTAATATTTCCGCTATTATGGACGTTAGATATCAAATTTAGGTTCCTATGCATCGAGGATCGGTCCTACAAGTGGCATCAGAGCTAGAATAGCCTGATTTGATAGTATCAAGACAAGAACACTTCTATTTCTACTCCATTCTTCTTTTTTCTTAACTTTTGAACATTAAATGAAGAATTCACGGTCAAAATCTTTTGAATTTTGAATATATCATGTAAAATACAACAAAGATAAACCCTTGAAAGATTGAAGACCAAATTCAACCGAATTCATGTCAAATGTTTTAAAAAAACCATGTTTTTGAAAACCCTAAGGATCGAACTTATTGGCCATGTTTGGCCGAACTTATACTAAAACATCACTTTTCAAGTGATTTTTAGCAAGTTCGCCCGAACTTTAGTAGTTTTTGACTAAATTTCAGCTAAGTTCGCTCGAAGTTACACAATATTTCATTTATTTTACATCAAGTTCGACCGAACTTGTGTAAATTTCAAAGAAACTTTAAGTAAGTTCACCCGAACTTACTAGCTTTTTATCAAATTCTTGAAGATAAGTTCGCCCGAAGTTCTGTAGGATTTGTGTCTCAAGTTCGACCGAACTTTAAGCAAAGTTTTCAAAACAAATCTAGCAAGTTTGACCGAACTTGTTAGAAAAGCTGAGAATTCTTCATTTGTTGCTACAAGTTCGACCGAACTTGTAGTAGGCCTAATTGTTTTTCAAAGTTTTTGAAAATTTTTCAGAGTACACGTTTCATTATTCACAATGGAGGATCAACTAAGAGCTTTTTTGTCCGGAGCTAGTTCGTCGAATGCCAATGTGATCAATCAAGTCAACCTTTACAATGAAATGGGAACGACTGTCAAACCGCCCAAGTTGATGAGCATGGACGAGTACAAAGCATGGAAAGAGAAATTTACTTACTGGGTTCAAGCAATACACTTCGCTGGCGGGGTGTCAATTGAAAGAGGCTACACTGTTCCGGTAGATGAACATGAACAAGTCCTGGAAAAGTACATCTATTCGACAGTACAGAGTGACGAATACATTGCTGAGAAGAAGATGATCAGTCTCATCCAACAGTCTGTTAAAGAAGATATCCTGATTTTGCTACCAGACTATACTACTGCAAGAGATCTTTTGTTGTCATTATAGAAGAAATATCTAGGCAGCGCCGAAATGATCAATAGCAAGAAGGTACTTATCCTTAAAGAGTTCGATATCTTCACTATTCTAAAGAATGAGACCATAAAGCAAATGATCGAGCGTTTCTGTCATCTTAAGGTGCAAATGCGAAGACACGGTCTCGAAAAGACAGAACAAGAATACATCGACAAACTTGCTGACGCACTACCAGAGGGTGAATGGACTACGTATTTGATGGTTCTGAAGAACAGTGATAAGTGGGAATTTTTCAAGTTGTTGACGTTTATCGATAAACTCGAAGGCCACAAAATGGAACTTCTGAAGATGGCAAAGTCCAAAAACGCTAATGTTGTTCAAGACGTCGGTCTGTATTACAAAGCCGGAATGCTAGATAGTGTTTCGAGTCCTAAAATTCAGACGGCTTTTAGTGCAAACATGAATGCTTCTCCACAAAATCAGAATAAATAAAAGCCTCAGTATGATCAGAGTCCTCAAAGTTCTTATTCAAGCACTGGTTCAAATTCAACTTATCAAAGCCAAGCGAATCAGAATCAACAACAAAGTTCTGATCCGAATGTATATAAATGCAACATCGCAGTGAATTTGAACAATGTTGTTTCAGAACAAGTTGCAAAACAACATATGTCACTACTCGCTACCGTATTAGAATCTTATGAATGTCTTGTTACCGGTAGGATCAGAAACCCTGAGATGACCGCAAAAGATTATGACCAGGTACACGAGGAAGAACTCGAACTAATGGACATCAAATGGTCCTTAGCTTCGATCATCAGGAGAGTGACAAAGTTCGTTGCACTCACAGGCCGTGACATAGGAAATTCCATCAATAAATTAGGTTTTGACAAAACCAAAGTCACGTGCTTTAAATGCCGTCAAAAGGGGCATTTTAAAAGAGAGTGTAAGAACACCGAAGCAACCGGAAATCAAAGTACTTTCGGAGGAGGAAATGAATATTACAAAAAGGCACTTCAATATAAACCATTTCTGAAGAAAACTCAGCATGAAATCCGAGAAAAACCTTACAATAGCACCATTGAGAAAGCTATGGTGGCATCTAGTGAAGATGATGGTTTTGATTGGAATTATTACATAGGGAAAAAGACCGGAGTTGCTTTGATGGCAGAGATAGTTGAAGATAATTCTGCAGAGGAAGCAGCGGCAGCAGCAGAAGCAGCAGCTTTTGAACAAGCTGTTCTGGAACAATACTTGCATCAACAGCAGGAAGAAGAGGAATATATTCATATGCAGAGACAAGGAATTTTATCATCTAATTCTTGTGACAGTTTTGCAGGTCATTTTGATGGAAGCTCGAAAGAACAAGTGGTTGAGGAGAAAAAGATTGATGAAGTGATCATTGATGTCACTCAAGAAATGAAAGTCGAAGACCTCAAGGACATAGCAGATAAAGCTTTAATGGAAAATCTAACCAAGGTAGGTCCATAGGTAAAAATTGTCGAGAAAGAAGTTGTCAAAGTACAAGTTGTTGAGATTGAGAAACCTTGTACAAAATGTACTGAACCTTGTGTCGAATGTGCTGAAAAATCAAAGATCATCGCTGAAAACAATGTGCATTACAAATTATTGAAATACGATTATCGCACAATGAAAGAAGCGTATGATAAAATGAAAAATGATTATGGCAGACTCGACAGAAATAACATCGAACAACATGATAATATAAGGATGTTGAGTGGAACAGTAATGGATAAACAAAGGGCAATTAACATTTATATTAACACCATTGCTGAAACCAAACAAAAACTTCAAGACATGACAATTGAAACTGAAAGAGTTCAACAGTTGTTGAGAAGTTATACCACAAATGCATACGTTATTGATCACATTCTTCCGACAATCTCATCGAAAGAAAAACCTAAAAACAAAACTGGCAAAGAATATAGCAATGTTCCTCCACCCCTTTGCGAGAAGTACTGTCGCAAAACTGCAGACGGGATGGATAAGGCACTCAATGTTGAGTTACTTTCTGAGAAAAAAGATGAGCTGCTAGAGAATATTGATATAATCTATGCTAAATCTGATGATGATAACAATGTTGTGGTTAACAAAGTGGTTGAAAATGTTCTAAGTGATTCTGATGAAGGCAGCTTCAAAAGCGCCGACTCGAGTTCAAAGAATTCCGATTCACAGTCTGAAAATGACGATAAGTCATCAGAGGATGGTCTCACATCAGAGGAATTGGAAATTAACGAACGAAAATTCTACTCCAAACTTAAAAGAAACAACTACCGATGGAATGGTGGTGATCATCCGGAAAACCGGAGAGCAAGGTTGGGTCTAGAAGAATCAGATGAACCAGTAAAGAAAGTGTCACCATTTCATGAATATAAAAACAAAAACATGAATTTTGTATATGGGACAAACACGGTTCATGAAGAGAGTTTGATTGGTAAACAATCAAATGATGAGCTTAAAAAGGAGAAGGAAATTCGAGATAAAGCCAAGGTTACAAGTGGTGCCAAAACATCAAGTGGGGCAAAACCACCCACTAAAGGACATCCACTTAATAATAGGACATGTTTCAGATGCAATGAAATGGGTCATACTGCACGACAATGTCTAAAATCAAAACTGGCTTATCCTCGAAGAAGAGAATCAAATGTTGTAAAACCAAGGTATCCAATGTTTGAAAAACCAATCAAGATTTTGAAAAGAAATGAATCTTTGCCAGAAGTTAAACCTAAAATAGAAAAGAAGTTTGAAAACGTCACACCCTCAATTTCCACTTGCGGAGTTTTACCGCGAGGCGTGTGAACAAACCAGAATCCGAGACACTAGTAACATCGAACGACTCTATATGATTTGTTTATACGTTTTCCAAAATCATTTGTTTAACCATTCATAGTTATTTTTAAATTGTCTTAGTTTGGTTTCAATATTTAGCGGAAGCATTAGTTTTAAAGTTGAGCGAAGCACTAAAGTAAAGTAAAGTAAAGGAACGGGCGCCAACACAAACGCCAAAACTAAAGAAAACCCCAAACAATATTCGTAAATGAGACTCGATAAAAAGATGTCTTGATCAATGCAAGTGAGTGCACCTAGAGCTCCTAGCGTCCTGAGAAACATGTAAAGAAACAAGTGTCAACATTAAAGAAGAGTGAGTTCACAGGTTTTCATAAGTTCATTAGTTCGGTTATAAGTTTGTTTCCCCCGTTATCCCTAACCTGGAATAACGATATAGTTCCATTATTCCAAACCCGGAATAATAATGATGTTGGTTCCATTATTCCTAACCCGGAATAATATAGTTGTTTGTTCCATTATTCCTAACCCGGAATAATAGTTGTTTCGTAATTAAGTTCAATGTTAACATGTAGGTAGCGAGCCTAAAGTTATGTCACGTAAGTGTTCGCGATCGAAGCTGACTGTTGTGCCTCCGTGTTGCCAGGCCTATCACTGACCATGGCGAAAGTTAGGCCCAATTATTCACCCGTTGACCATACCCGGTCGGCTAGCGCGACTAGCTCGGGTGGGGCTTGTCGGGCCAAGTAGTACTACTTATAATTTCCCCGCTATCTAACCCAATACTAACGATCCGAGAGTTTGTCGAGGACTTGTGTGATATAGCTGTTTAGTGACCATAACGTACATTAACATTAACTTAGTTACCGAATAGTTTAATGACGTTAATTTCGTATAACGTAAAGAGATAGAGTTGTAGAGTGTATACATGTTTCTCCCCCTGTTCTTTAAAATCAGATAAAATAGGGGCCGTGAACTCACCTTTAATTGCTCGGTTAGTGTAACACAGAAGTAGCAAATGATGGGGCCGCTAATTGCGTCCTAACAAGTCAATTGATTTAAAATTAGTGTGTGAACACACCGATACAAACTCTACACATAACTAACACACAATGCGGCAACACAATAACAAATTCGAAAACACAATCATGCATGCAAAGTATTATCATACCAAAATAGTGATCAAACCAACCTATCATGAACACAATTCAACTCATACAACACTCTGGTCACACATGCGCAAGTTATCAAATTTCAGCTTGTATACTCATAATTAGGCTGTTTTTGAGGATTTTTATAAAATGTTCCAACTTCCAAAAATTCCAATTTTTTTACAGAAGGTGTCAACTAAACTGTCGAATTTTATGTAAATTTTTCAAGTCCTAACACTTTACTAATTATTCATAAATATAAATATACTAGGCTGCAGTCAGATTCGTCGCTTTCTGACTGCAGTCCACGGAGAATTTATTTAAAAATCATCGTTCATCCAATTAACAAAATTCCAGTGGGAGTTTCCTGGAAATTTCCATCTCCGGTTGCTGTACAAATTTCGTGATTCAACTCTCTACAGATTATGAGATCCGACTCGATAAACAACTAACAAATTTTCAGAATTTACACAGCTTCAGTTACTGCACTTAAACGACCACTTAAAAATATCAAACGACCTCAGAAAAATATGAATCTAGTACCATTAGAAGCGTTTTTCAAAAATGTACATTTTAGGCTTCAGAAAATCCGTTTTTCGATAAATAATAACCAAGTTACAGCCAATTGAAGTTGGCTGTAAACACCATTCAGCATCCTGTTTTCGACTTTTTATCGCAATAAAACACGCTTAAACAATCGAGACGTTAAATATAAATGATCAAGAACAGATTTATCAGTTATATATCATCATGTACATCATACTCATGCAAACCCTAATCATATTTTATGATTTTTATCACAAAACGCAGCCTATGATCCTTGTATCCAACTAAACATCATAATCGCAAACTCGCACAATTTATCGAACTAAACATCATAACACTTTCATAATAATGATTCTACCATTACATACAAGCATATCAAGAGTTTATAAACCCTAATGTGACTTTGCAAAACAATAACAAACCCTAACCTTTAACAATGAAGATTAACGCACCGGGAACGAGATTGGAATTACTTCGGTTTTTGGGGAAGGTTGCGATCGGGAGGAGGAGTGGGAAGGGGCTGCCGTCGGCTGTTCTTGGGAGCTAGGGTTCCTTATTTTTTTGTTAGAACAACCCTCATGCATACATATCTATATATAGTGTAAGGAAGGAAAGAAAAGGATCAAGGGTTTGCGGTTTGGTGCTTGCGGCCGCGAAGGGTTTGGGTGGGGCGGTTTGGGTCTTTAACTTGAGCCTCAAGTTTTGATTAATTCCTTGAGTCGCAAGGAAGTGAGGTCGACATGTTTCGCGGCTCGGTTCGGTTTGTCTATCTATTTACTATATATATTTTTATAACTAAAAATCACGAAATCAAAACATGACATAATAACTCACCAAACTTATAAACGTCTAATACACATAGCACGTAATTCACTTGATAAGTTCACAAAGTTAGCGTAGTTATTTAGAGCGTGTAAATTAAATCTCCGAATCAATTTAGCGTAGGAATGAATAACCGTGAAGTAGTGCGTTTAAGATACCTGAAAAACCGGGATGTCACATTATCCCCATGTTGAAAGAATTTTCGTCCCGAAAATTGAGTAAACGCAGGCCCGTTTAGAATGCAACGCATAAAGATTTAGTTCGTTAACAATGGTACAAGAAATTACAAGACATTCCCAGGTTGTCACATCAACCCCATGTTGAAAGAATTTTCGTCCCGAAAATTTAGTTGGTGGTATCGTTAGCTTGCTGCTCAGCTGCAAAGAGGTGTGGGTATTTGCTTTTCATTTGGTCCTCTCTTTCCCACGTGAACTCCGGTCCACGCTTAGAATCCCAACGAACCTTGACGATCGGTATCTTGTTGTGCCTTCGAGTTTTGATCTACGATCCATGATCTCGATAGGTTGTTCCACAAAATGCAGTTGTTCATCCACTTGAATCTCATCCAATGGAATGACTAGGGTTTCATCTGATAGACACTTCTTCAGATTTGACACGTGAAAAACGTTGTGAACTCCACTGAGTTCGGTAGGAAGATCTAATTGATAAGCTACGGTCCGATATGTTTCAAGATCCCAAACGGGCCTACGTACTGTGGGTTTAGTTTGCCTCTTTCCCAAAACGGATTACACCCTTCCAGGGTGACACCTTCAGTAGGACGCGGTCGCCTACTTGAAATTCGAGCGGTTTGCGTCGTTGATCAGCATAGCTTTTCTGTCGATCTCGTGCCGCTGCCATGCGGTTTCTGATTTGTACAATCTTTTCAGTAGCCTCAAGTATCAACTCAGGGCCTGTAAGTTGACTGTCACCGACTTCTGCCCAACAGACCGGTGATCTACATTTACGACCGTATAATGCTTCAAACGGTGCTGCCGATATACTCGTATGGTAACTGTTGTTATACGAGAATTCCACTAAAGGCAGATGGATTTCCCAACTATTCCCGAAGTCTACCACACATGCCCTAAGCATGTCTTCCAAGGTCTGAATGGTCCTTTCACTTTGGCCATCCGTCTGAGGGTGATAAGTTTTGCTCATATCTAAGCGTGTACCCAACGCTTTCTGAAGTGACTGCCAAAAGTTGGACGTGAAACGAGCATCTCTGTCTGAGATGATGGACGTTGGCACTCCGTGCCGGGAAACTGCTTCCTTAATGTAAATGCGAGTCAACTTATCCATCTTATCTGTTTCTTTGATCGCTATGAACTGTGCGGACTTAGTTAAACGATCCACGATCACCCAGATGGTATCGCAACCACCCAAAGGTCGCGGGAGTTTAGTGATGAAGTCCATCGAGATCTGATCCCATTTCCACACCGGAATCTCGGGTTGTTGAAGTAGCCCCGATGGCTTCTGATACTCTACCTTGACTTTCGCACAAGTCAAACACTTGCTCACGTAGGTGGCTATATCCGCTTTCATGTTGGGCCACCAGTACGTGGCTTTAAGGTCTTGATACATCTTATCCGAACCAGGATGGACAGAGTATCGGGACTTGTGAGCTTCGTCCATGACTAGCTTTCTGAGGTCTCCGTAGAGAGGTACCCATATGCGATTCATGAAATACCTGGCTCCATTGGGTTTTACTTCCCAATCGCGTTCCATTTTTCCCACCGATTCGGCCTTGATGTTTTATTCCTTAACTGCTTCTAACTGCGCGTCGCGTATCTGTTCGGGTAACCCCGAATGAATGGTGAACTGTAGTGCTCGTACCCGACGAGGTTTCAAGTGCTCCTTCCTACTGAGGGCATCAGCTACCACGTTAGCTTTACCCGGGTGATACCGAATGGCACATTCATAATCATTCAGGAGTTCGACCCAGCGACGCTGTCGCATGTTCAACTCCTTCTGGTCAAAGATGTGTTGGAGGCTTTTGTGATCTGTATAGATTGTGCACTTTGTTCCATATAGGTAGTGTCTCCAAATCTTAAGCGCAAACACCACTGCTCCCAATTCCAGGTCATGTGTTGTGTAGTTTTTCTCGGGAACCTTCAATTGTCGGGACGCATACGCGATGACCTTATCACGTTGCATGAGTACGCATCCCAATCCCTGAATGGAAGCATCACAAGATACCACAAAATCATCAGTCCCTTCCGGCAAGGACAGAATGGGTGCACTGCAAAGTTTCTGCTTCAGCAATTGAAATGCCGCTTCCTGCTTGTCACCCCAAGCATACTTGGTGCCTTTCTGGGTGAGGTTGGTAAGCGGTTGCGCGATCTTTGAAAATCCCTCGATGAAACGTCTGTAGTAACCAGCCAAACCCAAAAATTGGCGGATCTTTGTCGGTGTCCTGGGTGCTTCCCAGTTCTTGATAGCATCGATCTTGGCGGGATCGACGTGGATACCCTTTTCATTCACAATATGCCCGAGGAACTGAACTTCCCGAATCCAGAAATCACACTTTGAAAGCTTGGCATATAGTTTCTCCTGTTGAAGTAATTCCAGCAGTAATCGTGGATGTTCAGCATGTTCTTCTTCACCGTTAGAGTAGATGAGTATATCATCGATGAACACAATGACAAACTTGTCGAGATACGGTTTACACACAAGGTTCATGAGGTCCATGAACACCGCGGGTGCGTTGGTGAGACCGAAGGGCATGACCAAAAACTCATATTGGCCATACCGAGTACGAAATGCCGTCTTAGCAATATCCTCCACCCTGACGCGTAACTGTGATAACCGGACCGTAGATCAATCTTGGAGTAGTAGCTTGACCCTTGAAGTTGATCGAAGAGATCGTCGATGCGAGGTAATGGGTATCGGTTCTTGACAGTAACCTTATTGAGTTCCCTGTAGTCGATGCACATGCGGAAGGTCCCGTCCTTCTTCTTGACAAAAAGGACCGGAGCTCCCATGGCGAAGTACTGGGTCGGATAAATCCTTTTTCTAACAATTCCTGAAGTTGGGTAGACAGCTCTTGCAACTCGGCTGGAGCTAGGCGGTATGGGCCTTGGTGATGGGAGTTGCATGGTTCGCCAATTCAATTTCAAACTCCACTTGTCGATGTGGTGGAAGACCAGGTAACTCCTCTGGAAACACATCGTAAAAATCACGGACGACGGGGATATCTTCTATACGCTCCTCGTCCTTAGGCTTTTCGGTGACCAGTGCGAGCAAAGCGAAGGAGTTCTTCCTCCGAAGATACTTCTGTGCTTGCATGTAAGAGATGATGTTTGTGACGGTGCCTGCCTTCTCGCCTTGCACCATCAAGACTTCATCGTTAGAGAGCGGAATACGATAGATTTCTCGAAGCAGTGGACTTCAGCTCGGACGTCGGATAGCCAATCCATTCCGGCTACCACGTCAAAACTAACCAGGGTAGTTGTCATCAGATCGATGGTAAAGGTGTGACCCGCGAGTTTAAGTTGACAACCAGATACTAAATGGGTCACATCTACAGATTTACCATCGGCTAGTTCTATGACGTAAGGGGTCTCTAGGGTTTAGGCGTGAGATTTAGGTTCTTCCTAAAAGACTCAGATATAAAACTCCTATCCGCACTCGTATCAAAAAGTACAGTAGCAAAATGTTCGTTAAGGGGAAACTTACCGGTGACCATGTTCGAGTCGTTTCTTGCCTCTCCGCGGCCTAGCGTAAATGCACGACCTTTGGCACCTCCTATGCCACCATTTCCATTGTTGTTGTTGCTATTGTTGTTGTTGTGGTTGTTGTTGTTCCTACCATTGTTGTTGTTGTTGCAAAGCTGTGGGCAGTCTCGTTTGATGTTGGCAGTGCTACCACACTGATAGCACCCCCGGTTAATACCCTGCTGCTGACCCTGGTGCTGATTCTGATTTTGTCGGGACATGATTTCCCCGCGACAATCCTTTGCCGCGTGTCCCACTTTGCCACATCGTTGGCAGCGATTTCCGGCATAAGGGCCGTGATGATGAAGGTTACAACGATTACATTGCGGCTTTCGACCTACATAACCGCTTGTGTTCTGGGTGTTGTTGGCGGGCTGATTATTGTGACCCCGGTTGCTGTTGAAATTATTGAACCGTTTCTGGTTCCCTTGTTGTGGCTGGGCTGACGAAGACTGTCGAGCAGACGAGTCCTCAAACTTTCTTTTATTATCAGGGGCAACTTCAGTTGCACCCCGAGATGGCAACTTCTTTTGTTCCACCGCCTTATCGGTGAGTTTGTGCGCCAGCCTGATCGCTTGATGCTCAGTCGAAGGGTTGCTAGCCATTACCATGCCCTGGATCTCGGGGACCAGACCCACAAGGTAAAACTCGAGTCGTTTCTCCACGGTGTTGGCCAGATCGGGACATAGAAATACCAGGTCATGATGTTTTGCTGTGTATGCTTCGATTTCAGATCCCACCATTTTGTGGTTCCATAAAGCTTGCTCCAACTGCTGAACCCTGTCCCGCGGACAGTACTCCTCCTTGATTAGGGCCTTAAACTCGACCCAGGCCATTGAGTTTGCAGCAATAAGTCCACGCGTTTGGACTTGTGCATTCCACAAAGTTAGTGCCCCATCCTCCAATGTTGAGGCAGCATACTTGACCTTGTTGGCCTCCATACAATTGCACATTTCGAACACTGATTCGGACTTTTCAATCCAGCGGACCAGTCCTATGGGTCCTTCTGCACCCGTGAATTTGCTCGGTTTCGCATCGAGGAACATCTTGTAGGGGTTAAGACCCCCTCCTGCTGACAGAGGATAGGTAGTCAGCGAGAAAGTCTACTAGCCCAACTATTAGAATTTTCCCATGAAAATTCAATAATGGTTACCTGCTGGTGGGTTTTTGTCACACCCTCAATTTCCACTTGCGGAGTTTTACCGCGAGGCGTGATAACAAACCAGAATCTGAAACACTAGTACGTCGAACGACTCTATATGATTTGATAATACGTTTTCCAAAACCATTTGTTGTAGATTTTATATTGTCTAAATTAATTACCAATATTTAGCAGAGCACTAGTTTTTAAAGTTGAGCGGAAGCATAAAATAAATAGTGAAGCGGGCGCCAACACAAACGCCAAAACAAATGAAAAACCCCAAAACAATATTGATAAATAAGACTCGATAAAAGATGTCTTGTTCAATGCATATGCGTGCACCTAGAGCTCCTAGCGTCCTGAGAAACATGTAAAGAAACAAGTGTCAACATTAAAGATGAGTGAGTTCACAGGTTTTCATAAATTCGTTTGTTCGGTTATAGTTTGTTCCCTCCGTTATCCCTAACCCGGGATAACGAATTGGTTCCATTATTCCAACCCGGAATAATAAGTTGTTGCTTCCAATATTCCAAACCCGGAATATTAAGTTGTTGTTTCCAATATTCCAAACCCGGAATATTAAGTTGTTGTTTCCATTATTCCAAACCCGGAATAATAAGTTGTTGTTTCCATTATCCCCAACCCGGGATAATATAGTTGTTTCGTAATTAAGTTCAATGTTAACATATATAGGTAGCTAGCCTAAAGTTATGTCACGTAAGTGTTCGCGATCGAAGCTGACTGTTGTGCCTCCGTGTTGCCAGGCCTATCACTGACCATGGCGAAGTTAGGCCGAATTATTCACCCGTTGACCATACCCGGTCGGCTAGCGCGACTAGCTCGGATGGGGCTTGTCGGGCCCAGTAGTACTACTTATAATTCCCCTGCTATTAAACCCAATACTAACGATCCGAGAGATTGACGAGGACTTAAGTGATAAAGCTGCTTAGTGACCATAACATTACATTAACATTAACTTAGTTACCGAATAGTTATGTGACGTTAAATTCGTATAACGTAAAGAGATTGAGTTTGAGATTGTATACATGTTTCTCCCCTGTTGTTTAAAAACCGGATAAAGTTAGGGGCCGTGAACTCACCTTTATTTGCTCGGTTAGTGTAGCAAAGAAGTTATAAGAGATGGGACCGCTAGTTGCGTCCTAACAATCCAATGAATTCCAAGTCAGTGTGTGAACACACCAATACAAATTCTACACGTAATTTACGCACAAAGTGATACACACAAACAACATATCTAACACTCAAACATGCATGCAAGTATCCTCATGTGAACCTAGTGATCAAAACAACTTATCATGAACATAAACCAATCCATGCCATAATTTGGTGCACACAATCACAAGTTATCAAATTTCAGCTTAACACTCATAATTCAGCTGTTTTCTAGGATTTTTATAAAATAGTTCCAACATTCCAAAAATTCCAATATTTTTAGAGTAGGTGACATTTATACTATAGAAATTTATATAAATTTTCCAAGTCCTAAATCTTTACCAATTAGCCATAAATATTAATATACTAGGCTGCAGTCAGATTTATGTTTTCTGACTGTAGTCACGGAAGAATTTATTTAAAAATCACTGATCGTCCAATTAACAAAATTCCAGTTAGAGTTGCCCGGAAATTTCCATACATAGTTTCTGTACAAAATTCATGACTCAACTCCCTACTGATTTTAAAATCCAACTCGATAAACAACTAACAAAATTTCCGGATTTTCACAGCTTTAGTTACTGAACTTATTTGGCCCTTTAAAAATATCAAATGACTTCAGAAAATTATGAATCCAGCGTCATTAGATTCCTTATTCAAATCTCTACGTTCTAGACATCAGAAAATTCGTTTTTCGACAACTAACGACCGAGTTACAGCCAGATGAAGTCGGCTGTAACTATTACTCAGCAACTGTTTCAGCATATCATTACCATAACTTGCATAAATGTTTCCTATGATCAATCTAGGCGAGCAAGAACCAATTTCTAATCATAGATCACTACTAATAACATATCCATGCAAACCCTAGTTCATACTTCTAGTTTTTACAAACAAACATACTCGCAAACTTACAAGTTACCGAAAACAATCATGCATATAAACAACAATCAACTCAGCCGATTACATTCAGCATATAAAATCCGAAACAACTAATCACTTCATTCAAGCACATAAATCTGAACATGATCTCGTAATCAAAGATAACCCTAACCTTGAATAACTAGGTAAACAAGCCGGGACTTGGACAAGAAGTATCCGGCTGTTCCAACAAACCACGACCGAGCTGAAAGGGACTGAAAAGGGAAGCTGCTCGTGATCAACAAGGAGTGCAATGGGCTGTTTGCGGTCGGGAGATGAAGATGGCGATGGCTGCTGCTGCTGCGACCGAGAGGAAAGCGAGAGTAAGGCAGCCAACGGCTGTTTTGTTTGTTAGGGTTTTGGAATTGTGAAGGAGCATGCATGGGTGGTATATATAGGCGCAAAGAGATAAGGATTGTGGTTTTGGTTTGAGCTCGTGGCCGAGGAACTAGGGTGGGTCGGTTTGGGTTTGATCTTTGTTCACACAATTGATCCCGCAATGGGTTTGCGGTTTGAGCTTGTTCTTCGCGGCCAAGGACTTGAGTTGGTTTGGTTTGGTTTGCATTTGGCCGAGAATGGCTTAAGGTTTAAGATCTAAATCTCGCGGCCGAAGACTTGGGTTTTAGGTTTCCTAGTTTCACAAAGAGTTCGGTTTGTGTTTTTTGTCGCGGTTCGGTTCGTGTGCATATTTATTATATATACATATATTTTATAACTAAAACAATCACACAAACACACATCACGTATTCATTAACTCATACACGTTTAATACTTAGCTTATACTTTATTCGACAAGTGTCGCGTTTAAGTTATCCGAAAAACCCGGGATGTCACATTATCCCCATGTTGAAAGAATTTTCGTCCCGAAAATTGAGTAAACGCGGTTTAGAATGCAGCGTACATGTTTAGAGTGCCACGCTCAAAGAGTTAGTTCGTTTATGATGGTACGCAACGTTACAAGAAGTTCCCAAGTGCCATACACAAAGATTTCCAAATGTCATGCACAAGAATTTAGTTAACAGTGGTACGGAATGTATGAGAAATTTCCAGGTTGTCACATCATCCCCATGTTGAAAGAATTTTCGTCCCGAAAATTTAGTTACTGGTATCGTTAGTTTGCTGCTCAGTTGCGAAGAGATGTGGGTATTTGCTTTTCATTTGATCCTCTCTTTCCCACGTGAACTCCGGTCCACGTTTAGAGTCCCAACGAACCTTAACGATCGGAATTTTGCTGTGCCTTTGAGTCTTGATCTCACGATCCATGATCTCGATAGGCTGTTCCACAAAGTGCAGTTGTTCATCCACTTGGATCTCATCCAATGGAATGACTAGAGTTTCATCTGATAGACACTTCTTCAGATTTGACACGTGAAATACGTTGTGAACTCCACTGAGTTCGGCAGGAAGGTCTAATTGATAAGCTACGGGTCCAATACGTTTCAAGATTACAAACGGACCTACGTATCGTGGGTTTAGTTTGCCCCGTTTTCCAAAACGGATTACACCCTTCCAGGGTGACACCTTTAGTAGGACGGATCGCCTACTTGAAATTCGAGCGGTTTGCGTCGTTGATCAGCGTAGCTTTTCTGTCGATCTCGTGCCCCGCCATGCGGTTTCTGATTTGTACAATCTTTTCAGTGGCCTCAAGTATTAACTCAGGGCCTGTGAGTTGACTGTCACCAACTTCTGCCCAGCAGACCGGTGATCTACATTTAAGACGTATAATGCCTCAAACGGTGCTGCCGAAATACTCGTATGATAGTGTTGTTATATGAGAATTCTACTAGAGGCAGGTAGATTTCCCAACTATTTCCGAAGTCTACTATGCATGCCCTAAGCATGTCTTCCAAGGTTTGTATGGTCCTTTCGCTTTGACCATCAGTCTGGGGGTGATAGGCTGTGCTCATATCTAAGCGTGTTCCCAACGCTTTTTGGAGTGACTGCCAGAAGTTAGACGTGAAGCGAGCATCTCTGTCTGAGATGATGGACGTTGGCACTCCGTGCCGAGAAACTACTTCCTTAATGTAGATGCGAGTCAACTTCTCCATCTTATCTGTTTCTTTAATAGCTAGGAAGTGTGCGGACTTAGTTAAACGATCCACAATCACCCAGATGGTATCGCAACCACCCAAGGTTCGCGGGAGTTTAGTGATGAAATCCATTGAGATCTGATCCCATTTCCACACTGGGATCTCAGGTTGTTGGAGTAGCCCCGATGGCTTTTGATACTCCACCTTGACTTTTGCACAAGTCAAACATTTACTCACGTAGGTGGCTATATCGGCTTTCATGTTGGGCCACTAATACGCAGCTTTAAGGTCTTGATACATCTTATCCGAACCCGGATGGACAGAGTATCGGGATTTGTGAGCTTCATCCATGACTAGCTCTCTGAGGTTTCCGTAGAGAGGTACCCATATGCGATTCATGAAATACCGGGCTCCATTGGGCTTTACTTCCCAATCGCGATCCATTTTTCCCACCGATTCGGCTTTGATGTTTTCCTCCTTAACTGCTTCTAACTGGGCGTCGCGTATTTGTTCGGTAGCCCCGAATGAATAGTGAGTTGTAGTGCTCGTACGCGACGAGGTTTCAAGTGTTCCTTCCTACTGAGGGCATCTGCTACCACGTTAGCTTTACCCGGGTGATACCGAATGGCACACTCATAATCGTTCAAGAGTTCGACCCAGAGACGCTGTCGCATGTTCAACTCCTTCTGATAAAAGATGTGTTGGAGGCTCTTGTGGTCTGTAAAGATTGTGCACTTCGTTCCATAGAGGTAGTGTCTCAAATCTTAAGTGCAAAAACTACTGCTCCCAATTCCAGGTCATGCGTCATGTAGTTTTTCTCGTAAACCTTCAGTTGTCGCGACGCTTACGCGATGACCTTATCGCGTTGCATGAGTACGCATCCCAATCCCTGAATGGAAGCATCACAATATACTACAAAGTCATCTGTCCCTTCCGGCAAGGACAGAATGGGTGCACTACAAAGTTTCTGTTTCAGCAATTGAAACGCTGCTTCTTGCTTGTCACCCCAAGCATACTTGATGCCTTTCTGGGTGGGGGTAGTAAGCGGTTGTGCGATCTTTGAAAATCCCTCAATGAAACGTCTGTAGTAACCAGCCAATCCCAAAAATTGGCGGATCTCCGTCGGTGTCTTGGTGCTTCCCAGTTTTTGATGGCGTCAATCTTGGCAGGGTCCACGTGGATACCCCTTTCATTCACGATATGCCCGAGAAACTGAACTTCCCGAATCCAGAAATCACACTTCGAAAGCTTGGCATATAGCTTTTCCTGTTGGAGTAATCCTAGCAGTAATCGTAGATGTTCAGCATGTTCTTCTTCACTTTTGGAGTAGATGAGTATGTCATCGATGAACACAATGACAAACTTGTCGAGGTATGGTTTACACACGCGGTTCATGAGGTCCATGAACATCCGCAGGTGCGTTGGTGAGACCGAAGGGCATGACCAAGAACTCATAATGGCCATACCGAGTGCAAAATGCCGTCTTAGCGATATCCTCCTCCCTGACGCGTAGCTGATGGTAACCCGACCGTAAATCAATCTTGGAGTAGTAGCTTGACCCTTGAAGTTGGTCGAAGAGATAGTCGATGCAGGTAACGGGTATCGGTTCTTGACAGTAACCTTGTTGAGTTCCCTATAGTCGATGCACATGCGGAAAGTCCCGTCCTTTTTCTTGACAAACAGGACTGGAGCTCCCCATGGCGAAACGCTTGGTCGGATAAATCCTTTTTCTAATAGCTCCTGAAGTTGGGTAGACAGCTCCTGCAGCTCGGCTGGAGCTAGGCGGTATGGAGCCTTGGCAATAGGAGTTGCATTGTTTGCCAATTCGATTTCAAACTCCAATTGTCGATGGGGTGGAAGACCAGGTAGTTCTTCTGGGAATACATCGGAAAAATCATGGACGACAGGGATGTCTTCTATACGTTTCTCGTCCTTAGACTGTTCGGTAATCAGTGCGAGTAAAGCGAAGGAGTTCTTCCTCCGAAGATACTTCTGCGCTTGCATGTAAGAGATGATGTTGGTGACGGCGCTTGCCTTATCGCCTTGTACCGTCAGGATTTCTCGTTAGAGAGCGGAATAGGATAGATTTTTCGAAGCAGAGAACTTCAGCCCGGACGTCAGATAGCCAGTCCATTCCGACTACCACGTCAAAACTACCCAGGGTAGTTGTCATCAGATCAATGGTAAAAGTGTGGCCCGCGAGTTTGAGTTGACAGCCGGATACGATTTGGGTCACATCTACAGATTTACCATCGGCTAATTCTATAACATAAGGGGTCTCTAATAGTTTAAGCATGAGATTTAGGTTCTTCCTAAAAGACTCAGATATAAAGCTCCTATCCGCACCCGTATCAAAAAGCACAGAAGCAAAATGTTCATTAAGGGGAAACTTACCGGTGACCACGTTCGAGTGTTTCTGGCCTCTCCGGGCCCAATGTAAATGCGCGACCTTTGGCACCTCCTGTGCCACCGTTTCCATTATTGTTGTTGTTATTGTTGTTGTTGTGGTTATTGTGGTTGTGGTTGTTCCCACCATTGTCGTTGTTGTTACGCAGCTGTGGGTAGTCTCTTTTGAAGTGGGCAGTGCTACCACACTGATAGCATCCCCGGTTAACACCCTATTGTGGGCCTTGGGGTTGATTTTGGTTCTGTCGGGACATGATTTCCCCCACGACAATCCTTTGCCGCATGTCCCATCTTGCCACATCGTTGGCAGCGATTTCCGGCACAAGGGCCGTTATGATGAAGATTACAGCGGTTGCACTGCGGCTTTCGACCTGCATAGCCGCTTGCGTTCTGGTTGTTGTTGTTGTTGTTGGCGGGCTGATTTTGGTGACCCCGGTGGCTGTTGTAATGATTGAACCGTTTCTGGTTCCCCTGTTGCGGCTGGATGACAAAGACTGTCGAGCAGACGAGTCTTCAAACTTTCTTTTGTTATCAGGGGCAACTTCAGTTGTACCCCGTGCTGGCAACTTCTTTTGTTCCACCGCCTTATCGGTGAGTTTGTGCGCCAATCGGATTGCTTGATGCTCAGTTACAGTGTTACTAGCCATTACCATATCCTGAATCTCCGGAACCAGACCCCCAAGGTAAAACTCAAGTCGTTTCTCCACAGTGTTGGCCAGATCGGGACATAGAAATACCAAGTCGTGATGTTTTGCTGTGTATGCTTCGATTTCAGATCCCACCATCTTGTGGTTCCATAAATTTTGCTCCAACTGTTGCACTCTGTCTCGCGGACAGTACTCTTCTTTGATTAGGGCCTTAAACTCGGCCCAGGCCATTGCATTTGCAGCAATAAGTCCACGCGTTTGGACTTGTGCATTCCACCAAGTTAGTGCCCCATCTTCCAGTGTTGAGGCTGCATACTTGACCTTGTTGGCCTCTAGACAGTTGCACATTTCAAATACTGATTCAGATTTTTTTTTCGATCCAGCGGACCAGTCCTATGGGTCCTTTTGCCCCCGAGAATTTGCTTGGTTTCGCGTCGAGGACATCTTGTAGGTTAAACCCCTCCTGCTGCTGGTGGCTTTTGAACACCTGCCAGAGCAGCATTCACGTGTTCTTGGATCATTGCGGCTAATTCTTAAGGCGTCATGTTGAGATTTCCACGACGTCTAGTTGCCATTTTAGATCTAAGCAGAAAATAAATAGACTGAAGAAGAGTAAATAAAATAAGCGAGACGTGTCAGTCTTCTACGTCTCCATCCCCCAAATCGCTATCGTTGCCGTCATCTTGCGCGGCATTTCCAGTTTCTACAGCTGGGTCTTCCTCCGGATCCTCTCTGGATCCTCTTCCGGATCCTCTTCTGGATCCTCCTCTGGATCCTCTTCCGGATCCTCTCTGGATCCTCTTCCGGATCCTCCTCTGGATCCTCTTCCGGATCCTCCTCTACCGGCACTGGAGGGGCCGGTGCTGGTGCAGGTGCTTGATTTTGCTCTAGCTCCTGAATGTTCCAACTATTTTCCAGGACTCTGTCTTCGAGCCAGTCGGCTCTTATCTGCTCAGCACGCAGATCTCTGCTAAGGTGTTACGAGCTATCTTACTCGTATGTTGCTCTTCCTCGAGCGAGTCGGTTTTACCTGTCAGTTGTCGGATCATCCATCCCTGTGCTAGGATGGTTTTCTGCATTCTTTCTAACTGTTCTTGTTGTTTCTGTATCATGTTTCTAAGTAGGTCATTTCCTACTTCTACAGGGTTAACCGGTTTGACCGGCACAGCGATGGTTGGGCGTGATGACGACTCCTCCCCCAGAGCGAGTCTTTTCCTAGCAGCTGAGCGTGTCTCCACGCCATGAGGTGGTGAGGGTTCGACTATGGGTGCCTTCCCCGGCGCCCTTGGTTGTCGAGATTTGTCGAATGATGATGATGACATTGCCTGATGGGTTGTGTGGTTAGTTACGAGTTGCATTCGTTTCTCACTATGCATTCATATTCTACATAACACAGTTGTGGTACATCACATAACAAGATATAACAGTTCAGTGCCAAACTAAGTCTAGTGTCGTGTAATCAGCTATAGTTTAGGTCTACTTCTAATGCAAACCTGGTTCTCTATAGCTAGTGGCTCTGATACCAATCTGTCACACCCTCAATTTCCACTTGCGGAGTTTTACCGCGAGGCGTGTGAACAAACCAGAATCTGAAACACTAGTACGTCGAACGACTCTATATGATTTGATAATACGTTTTCCAAAACCATTTGTTGTAGATTTTATATTGTCTAAATTAATTACCAATATTTAGAGCACTAGTTTTTAAAGTTGAGCGGAAGCATAAAATAAATAGTGAAGCGGGCGCCAACACAAACGCCAAAACAAATGAAAAACCCCAAAACAATATTGATAAATAAGACTCGATAAAAGATGTCTTGTTCAATGCATGTGCGTGCACCTAGAGCTCCTAGCGTCCTGAGAAACATGTAAAGAAATAAGTGTCAACATTAAAGATGAGTGAGTTCACAGGTTTTCATAAATTCGTTTGTTCGGTTATAGTTTGTTCTCTCCGTTATCCCTAACCCGGGATAACGAATTGGTTCCATTATTCCAACCCGGAATAATAAGTTGTTGCTTCCAATATTCCAAACCCGGAATATTAAGTTGTTGTTTCCAATATTCCAAACCCGGAATATTAAGTTGTTGTTTCCATTATTCCAAACCCGGAATAATAATTGTTGTTTCCATTATCCCCAACCCGGGATAATATAGTTGTTTCGTAATTAAGTTCAATGTTAACATATATAGGTAGCTAGCCTAAAGTTATGTCACGTAAGTGTTCGCGATCGAAGCTGACTGTTGTGCCTCCGTGTTGCCAGGCCTATCACTGACCATGGCGAAGTTAGGCCGAATTATTCAACCGTTGACCATACCCGGTCGGCTAGCGCGACTAGCTCGGATGGGGCTTGTCGGGCCCAGTAGTACTACTTATAATCCCCTGCTATTAAACCCAATACTAACGATCCGAGAGATTGACGAGGACTTAAGTGATAAAGCTGCTTAGTGACCATAACATTACATTAACATTAACTTAGTTACCGAATAGTTATGTGACGTTAAATTCGTATAACGTAAAGAGATTGAGTTTGAGATTGTATACATGTTTCTCCCCCTGTTGTTTAAAAACCGGATAAAGTTAGGGGCCGTGAACTCACCTTTATTTGCTCGGTTAGTGTAGCAAAGAAGTTATAAGAGATGGGACCGCTAGTTGCGTCCTAACAATCCAATGAATTCCAAGTCAGTGTGTGAACACACCAATACAAATTCTACACGTAATTTACGCACAAAGTGATACACACAAACAACATATCTAACACTCAAACATGCATGCAAGTATCCTCATGTGAACCTAGTGATCAAAACAACTTATCATGAACATAAACCAATCCATGCCACAATTTGGTGCACACAATCACAAGTTATCAAATTTCAGCTTAACACTCATAATTCAGCTGTTTTCTAGGATTTTTATAAAATAGTTCCAACATTCCAAAAATTCCAATATTTTTACAGTAGGTGACATTTATACTACAGAAATTTATATAAATTTTTCAAGTCCTAAATCTTTACCAATTAACCATAAATATTAATATACTAGGCTGCAGTCAGATTTATCGTTTTCTGACTGCAGTCCACGGAAGAATTTATTTAAAAATCACTGATCGTCCAATTAACAAAATTCCAGTTAGAGTTGCCCGGAAATTTCCATACTAGTTGCTGTACAAAATTCATGACTCAACTCCCGTACTGATTTTAAAATCCAACTCGATAAACACACTAACAAAATTTCAGGATTTTCACAGCTTTAGTTACTGAACTTATTTGGCCCTTTAAAAATATCAAATGACGTTCAGAAAATTATGAATCCAGCGTCATTAGATTCCTTATTCAAATCTCTATGTTCTAGACATCAGAAAATTCGTTTTTCGACAACTAACGACCGAGTTACAGCCAGATGAAGTCGGCTGTAACTATTACTCAGCAACTGTTTCAGCATATCATTACCATAACTTGCATAAACCGTTTCCTATGATCAATCTAGGCGAGCAAGAACCGATTTCTAATCATAGATCACTACTAATAACATATCCATGCAAACCCTAGTTCATACTTCTAGTTTTTACAAACAAACATACTCGCAAACTTACAAGTTCCGAAAACAATCATGCATATAAACAACAATAACTCAGCCGATTACATTCAGCATATAAAATCCGAAACAACTAATCACTTCATTCAAGCACATAAATCTAAACATGATCTCGTAATCAAAGATAACCCTAACCTTGAATAACTAGGTAAACAAGCCGGGACTTGGACAAGAAGTATCCGGCTGTTCCAGCAAACCGCGACCGAGGCTGAAAGGGACTGAAAAGGGAAGCTGCTCGTGATCAACAAGGAGTGCAAGGGGCTGTTTGCGGTCGGGAGATGAAGATGGCGATGGCTGCTGCTGCTGCGACCGAGAGGAAACGAGAGTAAGGCAGCCGACGGCTGTTTTGTTTGTTAGGGTTTTGGAATTGTGAAGGAGCATGCATGGGTGGTATATATAGGCGCAAAGAGATATGGATTGTGGTTTTGGTTTGAGCTCGTGGCCGAGGAACTAGGGTGGGTCGGTTTGGGTTTGATCTTTGTTCACACAATTATCCCGCAATGGGTTTGCGGTTTGAGCTTATTCTTCGCGGCCAAGGACTTGAGTTGGTTTGGTTTGGTTTGCATTTGGCCGAGAATGGCTTAAGGTTTAAGATCTAAATCTCACGGCCGAAAGACTTGGGTTTTAGGTTTCCTAGTTTCACAAAGAGTTCGGTTTGTGTTTGTGTCGCGGTTCGGTTCGTGTGCATATTTATTATATATACATATATTTTATAACTAAAACAATCACACAAACACACATCACGTATTCATTAACTCATACACTTTAATACTTAGCATATACTTTATTCACAAGTGTCGCGTTTAAGTTATCCGAAAAACCCGGGATGTCACAGTTTTGAACACCTGCCAGAGCAGCATTCACGTGTTCTTGGATCATTGCGGTCAGTTCTTCGGGTGTCATGTTGAGGTTTCCGCGACGTCCACTTGCCATTTTAGATCTTCGCGAGACAACATAAACACACACCGATAAGTATATATATCCAATATAGTTATCCTATTCCATACTTAAATAATCCCTCAAATTATGTCAACCCAAATAAATTAAACATCAAAAAAAGATATTCGATTAAATCAAATTTCAACGTCTCACAAAATTCCAACCAAACATATCAGTTTACTATAAAATTTCAAGTTCAAACATAAGTAGAGAAGTAAATAGACTGAAGGAAGTAAATGGGATAAGCGAGACGAATCAGTCTTCTACGTCTCCATCTCCCAAATCGCTATCGTTGCCGTCATTCTCCGCGGCGTTTCCAGCTTCTACGGCCGGGTCTTCCTCTGGATCCTCCTCTTCTTCCTCTACCGGCACTGGAGGGGCCGGTGCTGGTGCGGGTATTGGTAAAGGTGCCTGATTCTGTTCTAGTTCTTGAATTCTCCAGCTGGACTCAAGAACTCTGTCTTCGAGCCAGTCAGCCCTCAGCTGCTCAGTACGAAGATCTTTAGCTAAGGTGTTACGAGCTATTTTATTCTCATATTGCTCTTCCTCGAGCTCTCCAGTATTACCCGTTAATTGTCGTATCATCCATCCCTGTGCTAGGATCGTTTCCTGCATTCTCTCTAGTTGTTCCTGTTGTTTTCTTATCATATCTCTAAGTAGGTCGTCCCCTACTTCTAACGAGTTAACCGGTTCGACCGTCACAGCGATGGTCAGGCGTGAGGACGACTCCTCTCCTAGGGCGAGTCCTTTTCTAGCAGCTGAGCGTGTCTCCACGCCATGAGGTGGTAAGGGTTCGACCATAGGTGCCTTCCCCGGCGCCCTTGGTTGTAAAGGTTTGTCGGATGATGATGATGACATTGCCTGTTGGGTTGTGTAGTTAGTTACGAGTTGCGTTCATCATAATATGCATTTATATCTTACATAACACAGTTGTAGTACAACACATAACAAGATATCACAGTTCAGTGCTAAACTAAGTCTAGTGTCGTGTAATCAGCTATAGTTTAGGTCTACTTTTAATGCAAACCTGGCTCTGATACCAATCTGTCACACCCTCAATTTCCACTTGCGGAGTTTTACCACGAGGCGTGTGAACAAACCAGAATCCGAGACACTAGTAACATCGAACGACTCTATATGATTTGTTTATACGTTTTCCAAAATCATTTGTTTAACCATTCATAGTTATTTTTAAATTGTCTTAGTTTGGTTTCAATGTTTAGCGGAAGCATTAGTTTTAAAGTTGAGCGGAAGCATTAAAGTAAAGTAAAGTAAAGGAACGGGCGCCAACACAAACGCCAAAACTAAAGAAAACCCCAAACATATTCGTAAATGAGACTCGATAAAAAGATGTCTTGATCTATGCAAGTGAGTGCACCTAGAGCTCCTAGCATCCTGAGAAACATGTAAAGAAACAAGTGTCAACATTAAAGAAGAGTGAGTTCACAAGTTTTCATTAGTTCGGTTATAAGTTTGTTTCCCCCGTTATCCCTAACCCGGAATAACGATATAGTTCCATTATTCCCAACCTGGATAATAATGATGTTGGTTCCATTATTCCTAACCCGGAATAATATAGTTGTTTGTTCCATTATTCCTAACCCGGAATAATATTGTTGTTTTGTAATTAAGTTTAATGTTAACATGTAGGTAGCGAGCCTAAAGTTATGTCACGTAAGTGTTCGCGATCGAAGCTGACTGTTATGCCTCCGTGTTGCCAGGCCTATCACTGACCATGACGAAAGTTAGGCCAAATAATTCACCTGTTGACCATACCCGGTCGGCTAGCGTGACTAGATCGGGTGGGGCTTGTCGGGTCCAGTAGTACTACTTATAATTTCCCCGCTATCTAACCCAATACTAACGATCCGAGAGTTTGTCGAGGACTTGTGTGATATAGCTGCTTAGTGACCATAACGTACATTAACATTAACTTAGTTACCGAATAGTTTAATGACGTTAATTTCGTTTAACGTAAAGAGATAGAGTTGTAGAGTGTATACATGTTTCTCCCCCCTGTTGTTTAAAACCGGATAAAATAGGGGCCGTGAACTCACCTTTAATTGCTCGGTTAGTGTAACACAGAAAGCAAATGATGGGGCCGCTAATTGCGTCCTAACAAGTCAATTGATTTGAAGTTAGTGTGTGAACACACCGATACAAACCCTACACATAACTAACACATAATGCGGCACACACAATAACAAATTCGAAAACACAATCATGCATGCAAAGAATTATCATACGAAAATAGTGATCAAACCAACCTATCGTGAACACAATTCAACTCATACAACACTTTGGTACACACATGCGCAAGTAATCTTTCAGCTTGTATACTCATAATTAGGCTGTTTTCGAGGATTTTTATAAAATAGTTCCAACGTTCCAAAAATTCCAATTTTTTTACAGAAGGTGTCAACTAAACTGTAGAATTTTATGTAAATTTTTCAAGTCCTAACACTTTACTAATTATTCATAAATATAAATATACTAGGCTGCAGTCAGATTCGTCGCTTTCTGACTGTAGTCCACGGGAGAATTTATTTAAAAATCATCGTTCATCCAATTAACAAAATTCCAGTGGGAGTTTCCCGGAAATTTCCATCTCAGTTGCTGTACAGATTTCGTGATTCAACTCTCTACAGATTATGAGATCCGACTCGATAAACAACTAACAAATTTTCAGAATTTACACAGCTTCAGTTACTGCACTTAAACGACCACTTAAAAATATCAAACGACCTCAGAAAAATATGAATCTATTTGAAGCGTTTTTCAAAAATGTACGTTTTAGGCTTCAGAAAATCCGTTTTTCGATAAATAATAACCAAGTTATAGCCAATTGAAGTTGGCTGTAAACACCATTCAGCATCCTGTTTTCGACTTTTTATCGCAATAAAACACGCTTAAACAATCGAGACGTTAATATAAACGATCAAGAACAGATTTATCAGTCATATATCATCATGTACATCATACTCATGCAAACCCTAATCATATAATATGATTTTTATCACAAAACGCAGCCTATGATCCTTGTATCCAACTAAACATCATAATCGCAAACTCGCACAATTTATCGAACTAAACATCATAACACTTTCATAATAATGATTCTACCATTACATACAAGCACGATCAAGAGTTTATAAACCCTAATGTGACTTTGCAAAACAATAACAAACCCTAACCTTTAACAATGAAGATTAACGCACCGGGAACGAGATTGGAATTACTTCGGTTTTTGGGAAGGTTGCGATCGGGAGGAGGAGTGGGAAGGGGCTGCCGTCGGCTGTTCTTGGGAGCTAGGGTTCCTTATTTTTTTGTTAGAACAACCCTCATGCATACATATCTATATATAGTGTAAGAAGGAAAGAAAAGGATCAAGGGTTTGCGGTTTGGTGCTTGCGTCCGCAAAGGGTTTAGGTGGGGCGGTTTGGGTCTTTAACTTGAGCCTCAAGTTTTGATTAATTCCTTGAGTCGCAAGGAAGTGAGGTCGACATGTTTTGCGGCTCGGTTCGGTTCGTCTATCTATTTACTATATATATTTTTATAACTAAAAATCACGAAATCAAAACATGACATAATAACTCACCAAACTTATAAACGTCTAATACACATAGCACGTAATTCACTTGATAAGTTCACAAAGTTAGCGTAGTTATTTCGAGCGTGTAAATTAAATCTCCGAATCAATTTAGCGTAGGAATGAATAACCGTGAAGTAGTGCGTTTAAGATACCTGAAAAACGGGGATGTCACAGAAAACTCTACTTTTGAAAAAGGAGAAACTTCTAGAGCACACGAAAACAAATTTATATCAAGAAAGCTAATATTAAATCTCAGCCTGGATTACAAAGAAAAGGTCAACAACATCTGGTGTTATTAAGCCTGAGCTGGTAAAAACTGATAACACAAAAGAATCTAAACCTGAAATCACTAAGTCTGAGCCTGTTAAGACTAGTGATAGCAAGAAAGAATCAAAATCTGAAATCATAATTGAAACCACATCTGAAACTGTCAAAAATTCAAGTGGAAACAATTCAAAAGATAAAAAGAATGTAAAGTTTTCAAACATAAACATCATAGAAAATTTAGATGAAGAATTCGATTATGCTGATGAATGTGAATTTGATTTTGATGATGCTTATCCAATTCAACCCAAGACCAAAAAGGCTTGGGTCTCGATTTTTAAATAGATTGTTGAAATGTGCAGGGACTCCAGAGATTCGTACTTTCAAAGTGGATTTTGGATAGTGGAGCGTCCAGGAATATGACGGGAATGAAGGCATTGCTATTCGACATTAAAGCTATCAATGGTGGATATGTTGGATTTGCAGAAAATCAAGTGGAAGGATAGTAGCCGAGGGAAAATCTCCAATGGCGTAGTTTCATTTGATCACGTGAACTATATTGCAGAACTTGAGAACAATCTTTCTGAGTATATCGCAGATTTGTGACAAGAAATTCACAGTCCATTTCAATGACAAAGAGTGTATTATCTTGAAGTCGGGATTCAAAATACCAGATGGGTGGATTCTGATGCGAGCACCTCAAGAGAATGATTTATATGTTCTTAGTATGGGTGTCGCTACCACTTCATCAAAATCAGCACAATGTTTTGTATCGAAGGCTACTGAAAAAGATTCTATTCTTTGGCATCGTAAGATGGGGCATATTCATTTGCGAAAAATGAATTTCTTGGTTCATAATGATCTTGTAGAAGGCGTAAATCTTCAAAGTTTTCAGATGTCTGATCATTGCTTGGAATGCAAGAAAGGAAACAGATCAAAAACTCTCATCCAAAGAAAATTCTAAACTCAATCAAGTTGCCATTAGAGCGTCTCCACATGGACTTATTTGGTCCTGTAAATGTTCGAAGCATATCAGGAGACTTATATTGCTTGGTCGTGACAGATGACTATTTGAGATATTCGTGGGTATTCTTTCAAGAATCAAAAGACGAAACATTTGAGAACTTGGCTATTCTATTCAAGAAACTTTAGAACCTTTATTATCTGTCGGTCAGACGCATTAGAAGTGACAACGGCACAGAGTTTAAGAATAACAAATGAAGGAATTCTACAACGCAAAAGGGATTCTGCACGAGTTGGTGCTCCCTATACTCCACAGTAAAACGGAGTAGCGGATCGGAAAACAGAACTTTGATTGAAACTGCGAGAACTATGCTTGCAGATTCTAAACTTCCTATCAGCTTCTAGGTGAAGCGGTTGCTGGGCTTGCTACACACTAAACATGTTTCTCACTGTCAAACCAACAAAGAAAACATGTTTTGAGATGATAAACTGACGGAAGCCAAATTTGAAGTTCTTAGAACCATTCGGTGCATCATGTACCGTAATAGACATAGATGGCAAATTCGAGCTAAATCTCTTGAAGGTTTCTTTGTCGGATATGCAAGTCCGTTGAGAAGAGTATATGTTCCTTCATTGAGAAAGGTTATTGAAGCACAACATGTGGATTTTTCCAACTATACAGATCCTATTCAAAGGAAAGGTGACGCGTGCTGTTTAACTATCAAGACCTTTGGAAGTTATTTGACTTGCCCAAAGAACCAACTGACGAAGAAGTTGCCAGTGTTATATTACCTTCACCAGTCAGGGAATCAAGATCAAATTGTTCGACCAATTGTGGTTAATCAACCCACTGTTGGATCCATCTTCTTTTGGCGCAAGTTCAAGCAATAATGGTGTTCTGGCTGAAAATATTTCTGAAACATTATCAACACCTGCTACTCTTCCAACAACTGCCTCTACTGAACCAGTGAATACAACAACGAAGCCTAGTATGCCTCAGAATCAAAATTCTGATTCAGATGAAGCACCAACATTTGATGCTGATGGGTAATCATCTTCTTCAGATGAAGAAGTGGAGCAGATAACAAGTCTTCTTAATTAATCTGCAGTCCCGAACAACAGAAATGAAGGTTCATCAAGCTCTCCAAACATTGAATTGGTTGTTGATCTAAACATCACGAATCAGCAAAACTCAGTAGATGTTCCAAGTGAAGAATTACCGCTATCATATTCTTATCATCCGTCAACAAATATTATCGGAGAACTTCAAACTGAGGGTAAATTAATAAAGCACTCAGTTGTTTCTACACACGCGTTGCTAAAAAACGTAACTATTGTTTCTATTCATGTTTCGTTTCTCAGATTGAGCCAACGACAGTTAATGAAGCTTTAGCAGATGAAAACAGGGCACAAGCAATGCAAGAAGAATTATTGCAGTTTGAGAAGTTGGGTGTGTGGAAGCTTGAAGACCTACTAGAAAATCAGAAAGCAATTGATACAAAATGGGTCTTTAAGTGTAAACGTGATGATATAGGAGTTATTGTTCGTAACAAAGCTCGGCTTGTTGTCAAGGGATTTCACCAGCAGGAAGGGATAGACTACACTGAAGTCTATGCACCAATAGCTCGATTGGAATCTATTCAAATTTTTCTAGCTTTCGCATCATGGAAAGGATTTAAGGTCTATCAATTGGATGTCAAATCGGCTTTTCTGTATGGCAAATTACCCGAAAAGGTTTACGTTGGACAACCACCGGGTTTGTTCGTCCACTTAACAAGAAGAAAGCGTACCTACTGGATAAAGCTCTTTATGGACTACACTAAGCCCCGAGAGCTTGGTACGAGACGTTATCGCAACATCTCGTCGAAACGGCTTTATCAGAGGAACTGTGGATAGTACTCTTTTCACCAGAGAAGTTGATGGCCATCTGATTATAGTTCAAATCTACATTGACGACATCATCTTTGGATCTACAAACGATAGTCTCTGCAAGGAGTTTGAGGGAATCATAAAAAAGAAATTCGAAATGTCCTCGATGGGCGAAATGAAATTCTTTCTTGGTTTGCAGGTAGATCAGCTTCCGGATGGTATTTTCATTCATCAGACTAAGTATGTTCACGACATCTTGAAGAAGTTTGTAATGGAAAGCTTGAAGCCTTTATCTACGCCTCTTGCTCTAAATCACGGCATTTGCGTTGACGAGACTGGAGCCAAAGTTGACGAGACGTTATACAGATTGATGATTGGATCGCTGTGTATATGATGGCATCGCGCCCAGATATTATGTATCCAACCTGCCTATGTGCCAGATATCAGTCAAGCCCAAGGATCTTTCACATGCAGATTGTATAGCGTATCTTCAGATATCTGAAAGGATGCCCAATCACCGGCTTGTGGTACCCGAAGAACGACAATTTGACCTCACAGGCTATGCTGATTCCGATTTTGGTGTAGATAAGTTGAACTCAAAATCAACTAAAGCGGATGCCAGTTCTTCAGAACAAGAATGGTAACCTGGCAGTGTAAGAAACAGACTATGGTCGCTATCTCTACCTGTGAAGCTGAGTATATCTCGGCCTCCAACTGTTGTTCACAGATTCTATGGATTCAACAGAAGATGAGAGACTATGGTCTGCAACTTCTAGAGACTCCGCTGTATGTTAATAACAAGGCAGCCATCGATATAACTAAAAATCTGGTTCATCACTCACGCACAAAACACATTGAAATTCGTTATCATTTCATTCGTGATTGCTACGAAAAGAAATTGGTGCAAATAGAAAAAATCCACACCGACGAACAAAAGGCTGATTTTTATACCAACCATTTTCTTTGTCACGGTTTAAATACTTGCTAGAATTAACGGTATGAAAAATTTGCTGACAGTTGTGGATGCTGAGGTTGAATACGGATCGGACGACGAGTTCGTGTGATCCACATTGGTTTGTAAATATCTTTCTACTTTAGTATTTTGTTAAAAACTAAAATCCAAAAAGATGTTTTTTTATTTTAGGGGGAGAAATGTTAGAGAAAATACAAAAACAATCGAAAATTTTAAAATCCAAAAACATATAAAAAATTCAAAATGTACAAAAACATTGAAAAAGACAAAAAGAATTCAGTGTCATAAAAGGAAATGATAGTACATCAGTGGACTATCACAGTATGCTAAAGAAATGTAAACTTTTAAAAAGTGATAAATGAGACTTATTGTGGATGTGTCGATAGGCTTAACACGTTCAGTAAATTGTTTTCGAGATATAAACTAAATTTTACAACTGCTTAATCTGGTGGATTAAAACACCTTGGATATATGGACTTAGTACTCCGAAATTTCGTTTGAAAGATTGCCTGATTCTGAGATACGAGGTCTTTATAGATAGTTGATATATGGGGTATTATACAAGTTCTTTTGATTTTGCGGAAGCAATGGCCTAGAACTTTCTATAATACTTTCGCTATAAACCTCCAAACAGCATGCAATATTGAAAAGAATCGAAAGATCTAATCATTTGCAATGCTAAAAAGATTCCTTAAGTGGAACACACCTTAAAGACGAGCCTTCAACTCTTTGTCTGTGCGGTAGTACTAACCTGAGCTCTCAAGGTCTCGCACAACCCAAATACAGATATCAATTACGCTATATTCACTGTAAGATGAAATCTAGGGAATCTGGATACGGGAGTATATTCAAGAAGTGGGAACCACAGATAAGTCAAGTTTCATGAATTCTACCTAAACATATCTTGAAACAGTTGAAAAATGTGGTAAAGCTTAAGTGGACAAACATATCGACAATCTAAGTAAACAAGTTTAAAACTTAAAGTCTGCTAAAGGTCAACGGTACTGGTGATATGTCTCAACAACTGATATGATCCTTAGACATGAATTCACAAAAAATATGTCTGTAAATATGTTTGTACAGAGTTTACATTGCTTATTACATTGTATTTCAGCTTTACAGATTAGAATCAAAAAGATTTTCAGTGAGTTTTAGCATAAACTTACAAAAATACAAAAAGATTTTATTTCTACATTGTTTTCAACAAACCAACGTTGGAGAACAGATCATAGAAGTCTGGTAAGGTGCTAAAACTAGTGGGAATCTCTTTGACAACGGGCTGGGAGCTAATCTGTTAATTTGAAAAGTCAAAACGATGAAAAGTTCATTAATTTTAAACTTTGATTTTGAAAATATCAACAGTTTGTTCGTAACGGGTCAAACCGGGGTCATTAACTTGGACTCGGCAGACAAATCGGTTAACCATGGTCGTTAGCTTGGACTTGGTCAACTGAGTGGATTTTCATAACTGATAAAAAGTTGGAAAGTTCGGGGGTTAAAATTTGAAAAATTGAAAAAGTTCAAAATTGTAGTTTGGCAAGTTCGGCCGAACTTGCTAAACAAATCAAGTTTAACAATCAGCAAGTTCGACCGAACTTGCAGATGGCTGTGTTGTTTTATTGTTAAGTTCTCCCGACTTAACTGGGCTTTCATAATTTGGCTTAGCAAGTTTGCCCGAACTTGACTTTGTATAAATACCAATCAAGTTCAGCCGAACTCACTTATCAGCAAACATACTCTCTGAGTGAACTTGAGATTTGTGAAAATTTGAATGATTTGGCATTTTCACACCGTTACGCTTTCCAAATTGAGTCGGTTTTTGGTGATTAGCACACCAATTATCATGGCTAAGGTGAGAATTAACCATTGGACGGTGTTTGAACCATTAATGAACGAAACTTGATAAAAAACTTAAAAATCTGATAGATCTAGGAGGTGTTGGTTAAAATTTAACATAGATCCTTAATCTACACATAAAATCGACCGTATAACATGTTTTGATGGAATAGAAATGGTTATTTGCATGTTTGAATAGATTTGTAAGTTTGGAGAAGACGACAAGTTCGGCCGAACATGTTGTCAAGTTCGACCGAACTTGCATTATTGTATTGTTAATAAAATCTGATTTGAATGACATCTTCGACCGAACTTGTTGTCAAGTTCGACCGGACTTGTCTAAACATATGAATAAATGAAATCTCAATATCTTCGACCGAACTTGTTGTCAAGTTCGACCGGACTTGTCCAAAAAAAAGTGATGATTAAAGAAAATTCAGATATGTTCGACCGAACTTCATGTATTTGATTTTGAATATCATATGGAAGTTCTCCCGAACTTGGATCTTGAAAAATTGTAAATTGTTAATATAAGTTCGCCCGAACTTATCATTCAATGTTGAACATGTGTTTAATACATGTTCGGGCGAATTTAGGCGAATGTTATATATATACAGTTCGCCGAACTGATATAAATGTTAAAAATTTTTTGAATTTTTTTCGAAAAGCGTGCTAATGTTTGCGTCATTTTTCAGGCACAGGTACCAGCGCGTGTAATTTCTGTTGAGTTCTCTAAAACTCACAATACATGCATTACGCTTGACAAGTCTATCTGTCCTTCACTGAAGGAGTACGAAAGTATATTGAAGTTTCTCGAGGAAATCCATATTCGCGGAGCTATTACAGAGCGCATCGTGTCATATCGATCACATATCGTTCACTTCTGGATGAACGCAAGTTTAAGAGAAGATGAGAAGACGATCACTTCATATGTGCAAGTCGGCAGTGAAGTTAAACCAATTACAGTTACCGAAGATGATATTCGACGGATTATGCAGTTCAAAGATAATGAAGAGATCCGATTCATTTAGACGAGAAGATGGTATGTGGGTGTTTCTTCCGTATGGGTTATAAGGGGAGTGTGAACAAACCGACATTGAAGAAAGGGGAAGTGCCAAACCCCTACAAGCTTTTGATGCATGCTCTAATTCATACATTCAGTCATAGTAAAGCCGGTTTAGATGATGTTCAAGACTATTTGGCTAGCATGGCAACAGCGCTTATTCTGAAGAAGCCGTTCAATGTTTCTAAGATGGTTTTTACTCACATGTCGAAGAACATGGAAGATTCAAGGCTATGTCTAAATCCTAGATTTGTTCAGATGTTGATTGACGAGAAGTATCCCAACATTGCACGAGATCCAAATGATGTGCTTTATCTAGTTCATCTTGACGAAACGACTTGAAAAAGCTTATCAAGTTCCAAAAGCAAGCTTCAGCTCCTGTTGCGAAACCAGTGTTTGGAGCTATAAAAGATTCAAATTATGTCTCGCCACCTGATAACAAATGGAGAAAGGATGGTAGTGATGACGAGAAAGAGCTTAAAGCTGAGCAAGAATGGTTTAAGGAATTCAACCAAAGGCAAGGAGCAAATGGTTTTTAAAGGCAGAAGCTGATAAGCCTAAAAAGAAACATGCTGCGAAAGAAAGTCGAAACAATGCTTGTCGACGAGGATAAACCTGAAAATGTTGAAGCAGTTGCTGGATCGAGTGCTGCAGTGGTTATTGAGAGTCAAGAAACTGTGAAAAGGACTCAAGATGATGTGATTTCTGCTACTTCTAAGAATCTGATGAAGATGTTCCTACCAAAGAGCCAGAAAAGACTAAAGTAGAGATTAGAGCAGAAAAGGAAAGAAAATTGGATACGGATTTTGATCCTAACACTGAAAAAGGAATCTGACGAAGAGAGACCGAAGAAAAAGTCTAAGCGTACAAAGTCTCTAGCAATCAAAATCTCTAAGAAGACTACAGGGTCACCTCATACCAAAGGGAAAAGAAAAGCAAAGAAAGCTCAGAAAGCTATGAGCAAGAGGTACAAAAGTAAGGTGAAAGGCATAGACATTATGTTGTATAGAGTTGAATTAAAGCGGCCAATTCTTCAGTTGTCATGTTGAGATTTCCGCAGCGACTGGTCTCCATTTCAGATCTTCGCAAGACAACACAAACACACACCAATAAGTATATATCCAATATAGTTATCATATTCCACACTTAAATGATCACACAATTTATGTCAACCCAAAAAATTAAACAATCAAAAGGAACATTCGATTAAATAAATTGTAACGTCTCACAAAATACCAACTAAACATATCAGTTTAACTATAAAATTTCCAAGTTCAAACATAAGTGGAAATAAACAAACTAAAGGAAACAAAACGGAGATTGGCTAGATGAGTTAGTCATCTATGTCTCCATCTCCCAAGTCGCTATCACTGCCGTCTTCCTCTTCAGCGTTTTCAGCTTCAACAGCCGAGTCCTGTTCCGGCTCTTCTTCCTCCAGATCCTCCTCCGGGTCTTCATCTGGATCCTCCTCTTCGTCTTCTACCGGCGCTGGAGGGGCCGGTGCTGGTGCGGGTACTGGGATAGGTGGTGCTTGGTTCTGCTCCAGTTCGTGAATCCTCCAACTGGACTCAAGAACTCTGTCTTCTAGCCAGTCAGCCATCAGCTGCTCAGCACGAAGGTCCTTAGATAAAAAGCTTCAAACTCTCCTATCCTCATCTTGCTCTTCCTCGAGCTCTTCCGTTTTACCAGTCAGATGATGTATCAGCCATCCCTGTGCTTCGATAGTCTCTTGCATTCTCTCCAACTATTCCTGTTGTTTCCTTAACACATCTCTAAGTAGATCGTCCCCCACTCCTGAAGAGTTGACCGGTTTGACTGGTATAGCGGTGGTCGGACGGTAGGACGACTCCCCTCCTAGAGCGAGTCTTTTCCTGGCAGCTGAGCGTGTCTCCACACCACGAGGTGGTGAGGGTTCGACATTGGGTGCCTTCCCCGGCGCCCTTGATTGTCGAGATCGGTCGGATGATGATGATGACATAGCCTGCTGGGTTGGTGTAGTTAGTTACGAGCTGCGTATATCACAATATATATATGTATCACATAGAACAACTGTAGGATAACACATAACAAGATATCACAGTTCGGTGCCAACTAAGTCTAGTGTCGTGTAACAGCTATAGTTTAGGTCTACTTTAAATGCAAACCTGGGTCTCTATAGCTAGAGACTCTGATACCAATCTGTCACACCCTCAATTTCCACTTGCGGAGTATTACCGTGATGCGTGTGATCAAACCAGAATCTCAGATACTAGCAATATCGAACGACTCTATATGATTTATTTAAACGTTTTCCAAAAACATTTGTTGTAAACATGCATAGTCATTTTTAAAATATCAAGGTTTCAAAGTTTAGCGGAAGCATTAGAATAAAGTAACGGGCGCCAACATAAACGCCAAAACCAAAATCCCAAAAATTGTTCGTAAATAAAGACTCGATAAAAATGTCTTGATCAAATGCAAGTGAGTGCACCTAGCGCTCCTAGCGTCTTGAGAAACATGCAAAGAAACAAGTGTCAACATTAAAGAAGTGTGAGTTCACAGGTTTTTATAAGTTCACAAGTTCGGTTTAAAAGATTGTTTTCCCTCGTTATCCCTAACCCGAGATAACGACCCAGTTCCATTATTCCTAACATGGAATAATAATGTTGGTTGGTAAATAAGTTCAATGTTAACATGTAAGTAGCGAGCCTAAAGTTACGTCACGTAAGAGTTCGTGATCGAAGCTGACTGTTGTTGCCTCTGTGTTGCCAGGTCTATCACTGACCATGGCGAAAGTTAAGCCAAATTAATCACCCGTTGACCATTCCCGGTTGGCTAGCGCGACTAGCTCGGGTGGGGCTTGTCGGGCCCAGTAGTACTACTATAATTTCCCCACTATCTAATCCAATACTAACGATCCGAGAGTTGGTTGAGGACTTCCGTGATATAGCTACTTAGTGACCATAACATACATTAACATTAACTTAGTTACCGAGTTAATGGTGTCAATTTCGCATAACGTAAAAAGATTGAGTTGTAGAGCCTATACCTGTTTCTCCCCCTGTTGTTAAAAACCGGATAAAATATGGGCCGTGAACTCACCTTAAAGTGCTCGGTTAGAATAACGCAAAAGAAGCAATTGATGGAACCGCTAATCGCGTCCTAACATGTCAACCGATTCAAAATTAGTGTGTGAACACACTGACACAAAACCCTACGCATAATTAACACACAGTACGGCACACGTACTAACCAATTCGAAGCCATAATCATGCATGCAAAGTATCACCATACAAAATAACGATCAAACCAACTTGTCATAAACACAGGATAACTCATACAACACTTAGATACACACAAACGCAAGTTATCATGTTTCAGCTTGTACACTCATAACTGGGCTGTTTTCGAGAATTTTTATAAAATAGTTCCAACGTTCCAAAAGTTTCAATTTTTTTTACAGGAGGTGTCAATTAGACTGTAGATTTTTGTGTGAAATTTTCAAATCCTAAATATTTACCAATTATTTATAAACATTTATATACTAGGTTGCAGTCAGATTCGTCACTTTCTGACTGCAGTTCACGAGAAAAATCATTTAACAATCATCGTTCATCCGATTAACAAAATTCCAGTGGGAGATTTTCGGAAATTCCCGTCCCCAGTTACTGTCCATATTTCGTGACCTAACCCCATACAGACTATGAGATCCTACTCGATAAACAACCTGCAAATTCTGCAGAATTTATGCAGCTTCAGCTGCTGCACTAAATGACCATTTAAAAATAGCAAACGACCTCAGAAAAATATGAATCCGGCGCCATTTGAAGCGTTTTTAAAAAATACACTTTTTAGGCTTCAGAAAATCCACTTTTGGATAAATAATGATCAGGTTACAGCCAACTGAAATTGGCTGTAAATGTCAATCAGCTTACTGTTTTCGACTTTATCGCATTAGAACATGTGTAAACGGCCATGACGCTTAGTTGTATTAATTAACAGCAGGTTAACTTGTCAAATATCATCTAATATATCAATATTCATGCAAACCCTAAATATATATCATGATCTTTATCGATAAACGCAGCCTACGATTTTAATATTCAAACATATCATCACAACCGCAAAGATTCGCATATTCATCCGAACTAATCATACACCACAACGCTTTTTCATAATAATATCATACAAGCACATAATCATGATCAAGATTACCCAAAACCTAGTGTGAATCGCAATACAATTAAACCCTAACCTTGAAACGATGACAATTAGCAAACCGGGACAAGCTTGGAATCGATCCGATGGATGTAAAGTTTGCGCGACCGAGAGAGGGGGGGCTGCTGTCGACTTCACTAGAGTGTTAGGGTTTTTTTTTGAAGGTTTCCCACAACATGCCTGTGTTACGTAATTAAAAGGGGGGTCGCATAAGGGGGCGGTTTGGGTTAGTTCTTGGCCGCAAGGAGTGTGGGCCGCAAGGGGGTGTGGGTGGCGGGTTGGGTTTGCTTGGTCGCGAAGTCGAAACGTTTCAAAGGCTTGGTTCGGTTCGGCTTATAAATAGAATTTAATAAAATATTATTCGTGGTACGGAGTTTGTAAAATATTAAATCACGTATTTGGAGTGGGTCGCAATTGATTCACAAACGTCTAATAACACATAGCACGTAATTCAGATACAACCCATTAGAATATCCAAACATTGTGTATTCCCTAAATACTAGAGTTAGCGTAGCTATTGCGAGCGCGTAATTTAATTCTCCGAATTAAATCAACGTAGGAATGAATAACAATAAAGTAGCGCGTTTAAGATACATAAAAGGCCGGGATGTCACAGTGTCAGATAGATCAGCTACTTCGAAGAGGTGATTTGTTAAAATTTGAAGATCATCTGGATATTGCTAAGGAACGAATTGAAGTGATGGGTCATCAGGGTATGAGAGGTTTGTGGAGGAAGATAAGGATTCTAGATCCTATGTGGTTGGTTAACTGCTCGAGAGAAGGTATAAAATGCCTTTTCTACAGCAAGATTGTTTTTGAAGAAAGAGAAAAGGTACAAGCGATGCAGTATCAGAAAGTTGTTAACGCTTGCTATGCACGAGAAGTCAATTCTAGAAAGATGTGGCAGACGAAGTGGAGGGATCTGGAAAGAGTAGAGTTTCTAAAAGAAGAAACCAGAAATGAGGCGATTACTAAAAGAATGGAAAAACGGTAAGGCAAAGTTCACTAAGAATAGCTAACTTTAAAAGACCACCGCCAACTGATCAAACGCCTGATCCAAAGCAAGAACGACGAAAGAAGCCATTCAAGAACTTCTTTGGTCGGGTGCGTTAAAGTTTATAAGAAGACAGAGTTTTGAAGACTGATACAAGACGAAGACTATATCCAAGGGGGAGTCTGTTGGTGCATAATGTCTATGTCTTAGTCTTATATCGAGTCTGTATTGTATAGAGCTGAATAGGCTAGGTATACGAAGTATTCATGTTTGTTGTAGCCAAGTTCGCTCATGAAGATCATGCATAGGCATGTTCGGGCGAACTTGTGTTCCCCAGGGGCGAACTTGCATTAGTATAAATACCTAGCTAGCCTACTTCATTTGTAACTTTGGCATTTCAGATGCGAAGCTCTGACAGTTTGTAACCAGAACGTTTGATCTATAAAACTGACGTTTAACTAATTAAATCTTGTCTATTGGTAAACACGACATAAGGACGTTAGATATCAAATTTAGGTTCCTAAACATCGAGGATTGGTCCTATAGTTGTGGTCCTTACCCACCTAGACCTCGTACTAGGCGCGAGGGAAAGGTCTCGAGCGCCTACCGTTCCCCACCTCACCACCTGGCTAGCTCCTCGGAGCATCGTCGTACCCCGGATGATGTTATACTAGTAGGACCTATTCCTCAGAGCCCTACTCTCGCGACGGGGCATTGGGATGGGAGTCGGTAGCACCTAGGTTACCTACACCGGAGACTCCTCCTGGGCCTTATACTCCTTCTACCAGGAGTGCTTACTCACTCTCTTCACATAGTTCCTACAAGATACCCACCCATGGCCTCCGACAGACGGCTCGTCGGAGGGTGCCTGTCCTTGTGCCTATTTTTACACCACTCGTTTCCCCTACTCATCTGATACCCGTACTCATAGAGACCCAACAACATTTTACCGCATGTTTTCTGACACCACCTCGGGAGGACCCTTCCCCGTTTCACACTTTCGAGCGAGGTGGCCCTTCCCAGCTGTTTAGAGATCCTTCCCCACCCGTCTAGGGCATACCCGTTCCTCCTCAGGAGGTACCTGCTCCCATCACCGAGAGCAGCTTGATGGGGTATTTGTTTGAGCAGATTTCACTGCTACGGATGGCGTGGGATGAGGACGAGCAGCATAGGAGAGTGATGGGAGATTACTTGATCGTCTTACAACATGCGATCATTGCATTGTAGCAGGGCATGGGTTATGTTCATCAGCACCAGGATCATTTTCGGGCAATGCTATATGGATGCATCGGTACTATCATAGGTCTGGTGGCAGATTTTATGGGTTTGACGTGTTGGTTGTGGCGATGTATCTTTTGCCGATCCTACCAAGCACTGGGTTACACCCATGTCGAGGTGGTGATGTAGTCGTAGTATTTATCCGTTTCGTAGTTCGTGTTCTCTTTGGTATGACTTATGTACGTCACTTTGGTGACCTGTTTTGACATCACATTTAAGCACTGGCCCTTATGGGTTAAGTCTATGTGCAAATTTGACGCTTGTATGATGACGATAATATATATATATATATACATATATGACGATGCTTTTGACTTTATGTGTCGTGGACTCATGTGTGTGATCAAGGGTGCGATGTTTCTTAACCGAATATGTGATAGGTGTTAACTGGATACGTGACATGGATACATATACATCTATTGTTTATAACAGAATGGCCCCGAAACGCGCACCACAAATGACTGAGGCAGAAATTGCACAAATGACAGCGCAACAGCTTCAGGCAGTTATTCCCACGATTGTGGCGCAGGTTAGCGCTGGTATCAATGCTAACCCACAACCGAACCCGCAACCAGGACCCGTAGGTCAAAACGACAATCCAAATAATGCGCAAAACAAGTTCTAGTTTGCACATACACGCACGTCAACGAATACAACCCAATGGAATTTAGTGGAACGGAAGGACCGAATGGATTAGTGATAGGAATAAGCGAGAAGCCCCAGAAAGCAATCGAGCCAAGGCAGCAACACCAAAGAAAGGGAAAGCAATTAGCCAGAGTTACACCATGACTACCCCAACTGGTAACTCTGATAACTATAAAGGAAAAGCCCCAAAGTGCAACAAGTGCGCTTTCCACCACTTCGGTGTGTGCCGAGCATCGATATGCTCGAGGTGTCATAGGAATGGGCATTATGCCCGAAATTGTAAGATGTCCATGAAACCAGACCCTAAACCAACTCGCTTCCAACCCCTAAGTCTCAGCCTCTACATCAGCAACCCCAACGACCAACACAACAGGTTACCTACCCCCGTACGTGCCGTGGATGTGGCAGTACGAAGCATTTACGAAATAGTTGCCAAAGTTAGCTCAACATATGGCAAGAAGGAATAAAAAGAACGAAGCATCTACCTCGAATGCAGCTCGTGGTCGTGCCTTTGTCATGGGGCCCGGTGACGCACGTCAGGATCCCAATGTAGTTTTAGGTACGTTCCTCGTTTCCGATCAATTTGCGTTAGTATTATTTGATACGAGAGCTGATAGAAGTTATGTTTCCATTGCGTTTTTGCCATTATTGAATATGCCCGCTATTGACTTAAAACAACCCTTTACCGTCGAACTTGCTAAGGGGAGACTGATCATTAGTCACCAACTCATTTGTAACTGCCCTATAACCCTTGACCGTTACCAATTTACTATCGATATTTTACCCATAGAATTGGGTAGTTTTGACATCGTCGTACGAATGGACTGGCTGTCCAGCCATCGTGCGGAAGTGTTGTGTGAACAAAAGGTTGTGAAGATTCCTTTATCCCCGACGAATGCAATCATGGTACAGGGAGAGAAGTTAGGTACCATGCTGAACTTCATATCTCCCCTCAAGGCATTGAAGCATATACGACAGGGATGTGACGTGTTTTTAGCCAGCATCACGACGGAGGAACCAACTGAGAAACGTATTGAAGACATCCCGGTAGTATGTGAATACCCTGATGTGTTCCCGGAAGAATTGTCCGGATTGTTGCCTAATCGGAAAGTCGAGTTTCGAATCGACCTAATACCGGGAACGGCACCCATTTCTAAAGCCCCATATAGTCTTCCACCGTCCAAGATGCAAGAATTATCGACGCAGCTGCAGGAGTTCCTTGATCGTGTATTCATCTCTCCTAGTTATTACCCCTTGGGAGCCCCAGTCTTGTTTGGGAAGAAAAAGGACGGTAGTTTCCGAATGTGTATCGACTACAGGGAATTGAATAAGGTCACTATCAAGAATCGTTACCCTCTTCCAAGAATCGATGATCTTTTTGATCAGCTACAAGGAGCTCGATACTTTTCTAAGATAGATATTCGGTCAGGTTACCATCAAGTGAAGGTCCAAGAGGACAATATTCCTAAGACAGCGTTTCAAACTCGTTATGGCCACTACGAATTCCTAGTTATTCCTTTTGGATTAACCAACACACCGGCCATGTTCGTGGACCTCATGAACAGGGTGTGTAAGCCATACCTTGACAAATTTGTCATCTTCTTTATTGATTACATTCTGATCTACTCCAAAAGCAAGGACGAGCATGAGCATCACTACCGTGCTATTTTGGAGATTCTACGGACAGAACAACTGTACGCTAAATTGTCTAAGTGCAACTTTTGGTTGCAAGCCGTGCAACTTTTAGGACATGTGGTGGATCAATATGGCATCCACGTGGATCCAAGCAAGATAGAAGCAATCAAGAATTGGCCGGCGTCGAAATCTCTAAAAGAAATACGCCAATTCTTAGGACTAGCAGGGTATTACCGCCGCTTCATCAAAAACTTCTCAAGTATCGCCCAATCGCTAACCGCTTTGACACAAAAGGACAGGAAGTATGAATGGGGTGAAGATCAGGAAATAGCGTTCCAGCTGTTGAACGAAATTTATGTGAGGCTCTAATCCTGACATTACTTGAAGGCAATGACGACTTTGTCGTATAGTGCGACGCATCGCGACAAGGGCTTGGATGTGTCCATATGCAAAGGAATAAAATTATTGTGTACGCTTCTAGACAACTGAAGGTGCACAAAAAGAATCACACGACGCATGATTTGGAACCTGGCGTAGTTATATTCGCACTAAAAATTTGGAGACATTATTTATATGGTACCAAGTGTACTATATATACGGACCACAAAAGCCTCCAACATATCTTCGACCAAAAGGAATTGAACATGAGGCAGCGTAGATGGGTGGAATTGTTAAATGATTACAAATGTGAAATAAAGTACCACCCGGGAAAGCTAATGTCGTAGCGGATGCGCTAAGTAGTAAGGATCGAATTAAACCCCTTCGAGTGAGAGCCTTGAGAATGATTGTGCAGACAAGCCTGATATGTCAAATCCGGAACGCGCAGATTCAAGCCTTGGAGGAAAGCCAGTTACCTGACGAAGGATTGCACGGAAATGAGAAAGGTTTTATGAGGAAAACGGAAGAGGTGTTGTATTTCAAGAATCGAGTGTGGATTCCTGCAAGTTCGAAGCTGAGACAGTTGATCATGGACGAGGATCATAAATCGAAATATTCGATTCACCCCAGTACAGATAAGATGTACCACGACCTTAAAGGATTTTATCGGTGGCCAGGAATGAAAAAGGACGTGGCCGAGTACGTGAGCCAATGCTTGACTTGTGCGTGAGTCAAGGCCGAGTATCAGAAACCCTCAAGAATGTTACAATAACCCGAGATACCGCAATGGAATTGGGAACAAATTACGATTGATTTCGTGACCCATCTTCCGAGTACGCCTCGTGGTCATGATGCAATTTGGGTAGTCGTTGACCGATTCACCAAATCCGCACATTTTGTTCCGATCCGTACTACCTATAAGACCGACTAGTTGGCGAAATCTATACTAATGAGATAATAGCTAGACATGGCATCCCGATTGCTATTATTTCCGACCAAGACAGCCATTTCACCTCACGGTACTGGCAAAAGTTACAAGAAGCCTTAGGGACGCGAATTGATTTCATTACTGCTTACCATCCCCAAGCCGATGGCCAATCGGAACGCACGATTCAGACAGTAGAGGACTTGCTTCGTGCTTGTGTTCTTGACTTTGGAGGAAGCTGGGACAAGCATCTCCCACTAGTGGAATTTTCATATAACAATAGTTACCATAGTAACATCCAGGCAGCCCCATACGAGGCACTCTATGGTCATAAGTGCCGATCACCACTTTGTTGGGTCGAAGTGGGTGGCACTCAACTGACGGGATCTGAACTAGTTCAGGAAACGACCGATAAGGTCCATCAGATTCGGAATCATCTGAAAGCCGCTTAGAGTCGGCAAAAGAGATGGGCTGATGTACATAGGAACCTTTATCGTTCAAAGTGGGTGAACAGGTATTGTTAAAAGTATCGCCATGGAAAGGCGTTATCAGATTTGGAAAGACCGAAAAGTTAGCCCCACGATACATTGGACCCTACAAGATCCTAGAAAAAGTAGGTCCCGTAGCATATCGGTTGAAGCTACCAACCGAGCTTAGTGCCATTCATAATGTCTTCCACATTTTGGAACTTAAAGAAGTGCCTTTCGAACGAGGCCACCCAGATACCATTGGAGGACATACACGTTGATGATAAACTCCACTTTGTGGAAGAGCCGGTGGAAATAGTTGATGGCAGGGTCAAACAATTAAGGCACCACAAAATTTCACTGGTTAAAGTCAAGTGGAAATCTAAACAAGTACCTGAATACACCTGGGAACGGAAGGGAGTTCCGTAGAAAATACCCTCACCTTTTCCCATAGCTAGACATGGTAAATTTCGGGGATGAAATTTCTTAACCAGGGGAGCATGTGATACCCATGACGAAACCGGTACCCCTTAATTGGTCCTAAACTTTAATTCATGCTTACAGCAATAATTGCACGTAAACTTGTAAACTTGCATGACTTGTGTGCTATGCTAAACAATATCGATAATGTCTCGGAGGAATCCGAGAGCACGTCATGGTTAACATGACACTATTAAGGAACAACGATGCGAGGTTGGTGTCCTTAGCCTTGAACAACGTGTTAAACGGGGACTTGACGTTTAACAACGCATTAAACTTTTGACAATGATTATTAGGTTATCGGTAGCATCATTTAAGATTCCGAGTTCCAGAAACAACTTAGTTTTATGCCATAGACTAAGTTAATCGAAGCCCGGGCATGCAAAACGAAGAAGCTTCTCGGTTAGGGAAATGCCTTCGTTTTGGGCATAACGTAAGACAACCAAATGTGCAAGGAACGATTGATCAAACTTAAAAACACTCAAACCAACGTAAAACGAGGTTTTCATGATTAAATGTAACCATGCTCGGATTTCGAGACAATTATGCCCAGTTTTTAAAACCGAGTATTTTGACAGTAAGAACGCGAAAAACAGAGCCCGTTTCGCAAATCGGAGACGCGCCCGGAATCCCGGAAACGAACCTAAATGCAACACTGAAGATAAACATAATCTTTTAACACGTTTTGTGACATCCCGGCTTTCCAGGTATCTTAAACGCGCTACTTTACGGTTATTCATTCCTACGCTAATTATTGAATTATGTGCTATGTGTTGTTAGACGTTTGTATATTTCGTAGATTATTGTATCACGCCTTGATTTCGCGATTATTAGTTATAAAAAAATAATAAATAAATAGCCAAAACGAACCGAGCCGCGAAGCGTGTCGACCTCACCTCCTTGCGGCCCAAGGAACTAACCTAAACTTGAGGCCCAAGCCATTTACCCAAACTGCCCCCCCCCCTTTGCGGTCGCGCCCCCCACCCACTCCCCTTCTTTTCCCTTGTGCTATATAATTGTATGTATGCATGTTATAGTTTTTTTTTTTTAAAGGAGAAACCCTAACCCCTAAGAGAACCGACGACAGCCCCCTCCCCCCTCTCACGATCGCAAGTCTCCAACTTCCGGATTGATTCCAATCTTGTCCCGGTTCGCTAATTATCATCGTTTCAAGGTTAGGGTTTAATTGTTTTGCGATTCACATTAGGGTTTGTATAATCTTGATCATGATTGTGTGTAATGGTAGGATTATTAGTATGAAAAGTGTTGTGATTTATGATTAGTTCGGATGATTGTGCGAATCTTTGCGATTTTGATGTTATGTTGAATACTAAAATCATAAGCTGCGTTTTGGCGATAAAGATCATGTTATATAATTAGGGTTTGCATGAATATTGATATACATGATAATATTTGACAAATAAACATGTTGTTAATCATTGTTATTAAGAGTCATGATCGTTTAAGCATGTTCTAATGCGATAAAAGTAAAAAACTGTTTGCTGAATGACATTTACAGCCAACTTCAATTGGCTATAACCTGATCATTATTTATCGAAAAGTGGATTTTCTGAAGCCTAAAATGTGTATTTTTGAAAAACGCTTCTAATGGTGCCAGATTCATATTTTTCTGAGGTCGTTTGCTATTTTTAAATGGTCATTTAGTGCAAGCAGCTGAAGCTGCGTAAATTCTGCAAAATTTGCTAGTTGTTTATCGAGTGGATCTCATAGTCTGTAGGGGGTTGGGTCACGAAATTTGTACCGTAACTGGGAATTCACGAAATTTGCTAGTTGTTTATCGAGTCGGATCCCACTGGAATTTTGTTAATTGGATGAACGATGATTTTTAAATAATTTTTCCCGTGGACTACAGTCAGAAAGCGACTTCGAATCTGACTGCAGCCTAGTACATAAATGTTTATAAATAATTGGTAAAGCGTTAGGACTTGGAAAGTTTACATAAAATTCTACAGTTTAGTTGACACCTCCTGTAAAAAATTGGAATTTTTGGAACGTTGGAACTATTTTATAAAAATCCTCGAAAACAGCCCAGTTATGAGCGTACAAGCTGAAACATGAAACTTGTGTTTGTGTGTACCAAAGTGTTGTATAAGTTAATCTGTGTTTATGACAAGTTGGTTTGATCATTATTTTGGTATGATGATACTTTGCATGCATGATTGTGTTTTCGAATTGGTTATTACGTTTGCCGCATTGTGTGTTAGTTTATGCGTAGGGTTTTGTATCAGTGAGTTCACACACTAACTTTAAATCGGTTGACATGTTAGGACGCGATTAGCGGTTCCATCATTTGCTACTTTTGTGTTACTCTAACCGAGCAATTTAAGGTGAGTTCACGACCCCTATTTTATCCGGTTTTAAACAACAGGGGGAGAAATATGTATACACTCTATAACTCTATCTTTTACGTTATGCAAAATTAACGTCGTTAAACTACTCGGTAACTAAGTTATTGTTAATGTACGTTATGGTCACTAAGTAGCTATATCACGGAAGTCCTCAACAAACTCTCGGATCGTTAGTATTGGGTTAGATAGCGGGGAAATTATAAGTAGTACTACTGGGCCCGACAAGCCCCACCCGAGCTAGTCGCGCTAGCCGACTGGGTATGGTCAACGGGTGATTAATTTGGCCTAACTTTCGCCATGGTTAGTGATAGACCTGGCAACACTGAGGCAACAACAGTCAGCTTCGATCGTGAACTCTTATGTGACGTAACTTTATGCTCGCTACCTACATGTTAACATTGAACTTAATTACGAACCAACACCATATTCGGTTAGGAATAATGGAACTATATCGTTATCCCGGGTTAGCGATAACGGGGAAAGCAAACATTTAACCGAACTTGTGAACTTATAAAAACCTGTGAACTCACTCTTCTTTAATGTAGACACTTGTTTCTTTACATGTTTCTCAGGACGCTAGGAGCGCTAGGTGCACTCACTTGCATTGATCAAGACATTTTTATCGAGTCTTATTTATGAATATTGTTTGGGATTTTGGTTTTGGCGTTTATGTTGGCGCCCGTTACTTTACTTTACTCTAATGCTTCCGCTAAACTTTGAAACTAATGCTTCCGCTAAACTTTGAAACTAAGATAATTTGAAAATAACTATGAATGGTTTAACAAATGTTTTTGGAAAACGTTTAAATAAATCATATAGAGTCGTTCGATATTACTAGTGTCTCAGATTCTGGTTTGATCACACGCCTCGCGGTAAAACTCCGCAAATGGAAATTGAGGGTGTGACAGATTGGTATCAGATCCTCTAGCTATAGAGAACCAGGTTTGCATTAAAAGTAGACCTAAACTATAGCTGTTACACGACACTAGACTTAGTTGGCACCAAACTGTGATATCTTGTTATGTGTTATACTACAACTATTTTATGTAAGATATATATGTATATTGTGATGCACGCAACTCGTAACTAACTACACCAACCCAACAGGCAATGTCATCATCATCATCCGACAAATCTCGACAATCAAGGGCGTCGGGGAAGGCGCCCATGGTCGAACCCTCACCACCTCATGGCGTGGAGACACGCTCGGCTGCTAGGAAAAGACTCCTCTAGGAGGGGAGATGTCCTCCCGTCCGACCACCGCTATACCGGTCGAACCGGTCAACTCGTTAGAAGTAGGGGACGATCTACTTAGGGATATGTTAAGGAAACAACAGGAACAGCTAGAGAGAATGCAGGAGACTATCGAAGCACAAGGATGGATGATACGTCAACTAACTAGTAAAACTGGAAGGCTCGAGGAAGAGCAACATGAGAATAGGAAAGTTCGAAACATTTTAGCTAAGGATCTTCGTGCTGAGCAGCTGAGGGCTGACTGGCACGAAGACAGAGTTCTTGAGTCCAGTTGGAGGATTCAAGAACTGGAGCAGAATCAAGCACCTGTCCCTGTACCCGCACCAGCACTGGCCCCTCCAGCGCCGGTAGAGGAAGAAGAGGAGGATCCAGAGGAAGACCCAGAGGAGAATCCAGAGGAAGACCGGAGGAGGATCCGGAGGAAGAGGAGCCAGCACAGGACCCGGCTGTTTTTCATGGGAAAATCTAATAGTTGGGCTAGTAGACTTTCTCGCTGACTACCTATCCTCTGTCTTCAGGAGGGGGTCTTAACCCCTACAAGATGTTCCTTGATTCAAAACCGAGCAAGTTCACGGGTGCGGAAGGACCCATAGGACTGGTCCGTTGGATTGAAAAGTCTGAATCGGTGTTCGAGATGTGCAATTGCCTTGAAGTCAATAAGATCAAGTATGCTTCCTCAACGTTGGAAGATGGGGCATTAACCTGGTGGAACGCACAAGTCCAAACGCGTGGACTTGTTGCGGCGAACGCAATGGCCTGGACCGAGGCCCTAATCAAGGAGGAATACTGTCCGCGGGACAGAGTTCAGCAGTTGGAGCAAGCGTTATGGAACCACAAGATGGTAGGGTCTGAAATTGAAGCGTATACGGCAAAACATCATGATCTGGTGTTCCTATGTCCCGATCTGGTTAACACCGTCGAAAAACGACTTGAGTTTTATCTTGGGGGTCTGGTCCCTGAGATCCAGGGCATGGTAATGTCTAGCAACCCTACGACAAAGCATCAAGCGATTAGGCTGGCGCATAAACTCACCGATAAGGCGGTGGAGCAAAGGAAGTTGCCACCTCGGGGTGCAACTGAAGTTGTCCCTGATAACAAAAGAAAATTTGAAGACTCACCAGCTCGACAGTCTTCGTCAGCCCAGCCACAACAAGGAAACCAGAAGCAGTCTAACAATTTCAACAACAATTGGGGTCACAATAATCAGTCTGCCAACAACACCCAGAACTCAAGCGGCTATGCGGGTCGAAAGCCGCAATGTAATCGTTGTAACCTCCATCACCACGGTCCTTGCGCCGGAAATCGCTGCCAACGATGTGGCAAAGCGGGACACGCGGCAAAGGATTGTCGCGGGGAAATCATGGCTCGACAAAATCAGAATCAGCACCAGGGTCAATAACAAGGGAATAACCGGGGATGCTATCAGTGCGGTAGCACTGCCCATTTCAAGCGAGACTCGCCCGCAGCTTCGCAACAACAACAATGGTGGGAACAACAATAACAACAACAACAACAACAACAACAACAACAATAACAACAATGGCAACAATGGAAATGGTGGCAAAGGACGTGCCAAAGGTCGTGCATTCACGCTGGGCCGCGGAGAGGCCAGAAACGACTCGAATGTGGTCACCGATAAGTTTCCCCTTAACGATCATTTTGCTACTGTACTTTTTCATACAGGTTCGGATAAGAGTTTTATATCTGAGTCTTTTAGGAAGAACCTAAATCTCATGCCTAAACCCCTAGAGACCCCTTACGTCATAGAACTAGCCGATGGTAAATCTGTAGATGTGACCCATTTAGTAACCGGCTGTCAACTTAAACTCGCGGGTCACACCTTTACCATTGATCTGATGGCAACTACCCTGGGTAGTTTTGATGTGGTAGCCGGAATGGACTGCTATCTGACGTCCGAGCTGAAGTTCTCTGTTTCGAGAAAGCTATCCGTATTCCGCTCTCTAACGACGAAGTCTTGATGGTGCAAGGCGAGAAGGCAGGCGCCGTCACAAACATCATCTCTTACATGCAAGCTCAGAAGTATCTTCGGAGAAAGAACTCCTTCGCTTTGCTCCCACTGGTCACCGAGCAGCCTAAGGACGAGAAGCGGATTGAAGATATCCCCGTCGTCCGTGACTTTTCCGATGTGTTTCCAGAGGAGTTACCTGGTCTTCCACCACATCGACAAGTGGAGTTTGAAATCGAATTGGCGAACCATGCGACTCCTAACGCCAAGGCCCCGTACCGCCTAGCTCTAGAGCTGTCTACCCAACTTCAGGAATTGTTGGAAAAAGGATTTATCTGACCTAGTAGTTCGCCATGGGGAGCTCCGGTCCTTTTTGTCAAGAAAAAGGACGGGACCTTCCGCATGTGCATCGACTACAGGGAACTCAATAAGGTTACCGTCAAGAACCGATACCCATTACCTCGCATCGACGAACTCTTCGACCAACTTCAAGGGTCAAGCTACTACTCCAAGATTGATCTACGGTCCGGTTATCACCAGTTACATGTCAGGGATGAGGATATCTCCAAGACGGCATTTCGTGCTCGGTATGGCCATTATGAGTTCTTGGTTATGCCCTTCGGTCGCACCAACGCACCCGCGGTGTTCATGGACCTCATGAACCGCGTGTGTAAGCCGTATCTCGACAAGTTTGTCCTCGTGTTCATCGATGATATAATCGTCTACTCTAAGGGTGAAGAAGAACATGCTGAGCATCTACGATTATTGCTGGAACTACTTCAATAGGAGAAACTATATGCCAAGTTTTCGAAGTGTGATTTCTGGATTCGGGAAGTTCAGTTCCTCGGGCATATCGTGAATGAAAAGGGTATACACGTTGATCTCGCCAAGATCGATGCTATCAAGAACTGGGAAGCACCCAAGACACCGACAGAGATCCGTCAATTTTTGGGTTTGGCTGGTTACTACAGATGTTTCATCGAGGGATTTTCCAAGAATGCACAACCGCTTACCACTCTCACCCAGAAGGGCACCAAGTATGCTTGGGGTGACAAGCAGGAAGCAGCATTTCAATTACTGAAGCAGAAACTTTGCTGTGCACCCATTTTGTCCTTGCCGGAAGGGACAGATGATTTTGTGGTATATTGTGACGCTTCCATTCAGGGATTGGGATGTGTACTCATGCAACGCGATAAGGTCATCGCGTATGCATCCCGACAGTTGAAGGTTCACGAGAAAAACTACAAAACATATGACCTGGAATTGGGAGCAGTTGTGTTTGCACTTAAGATTTGGAGACACTATCTATATGGAACAAAGTGCACAATCTACACGGATCACAAGAGCCTCCAGCATATCTTTGACCAGAAGGAGTTGAACATGCGACAGCGTCGCTGGTCGAACTCCTGAACGATTATGATTGTGCCATTCAGTATCACACGAGTAAAGCTAACGTGGTAGCTGATGCCCTCAGTAGGAAGGAGCACTTGAAACCTCGTCGAGTACGAGCACTACAGTTCACCATTCATTCGGGGTTACTCGAACAGATACGCGACGCGCAACTAGAAGCAGTTAAGGAAGAAAACATCAAGGCCGAATGTGGGAAAGATGGAACGCGATTGGGAAGTGAAACCCAATGGTGCCTGGTATTTCATGAATCGTATATGGGTACCTCTCTACGGAGACCTCAGGAAGCTAGTTATGGACGAAGCTACAAATCTCGATACTCTGTCCATCCTGGTTCGGATAAGATGTATCAAGACCTTAAAGCCGCGTACTAGTGGCCCAACATGAAAGCGGATATAGCCACCTACGTGAGCAAGTTTTTGACTTGTGCGAAAGTCAAGGTGGAATACCAGAAGCATTAGGGCTACTTCAACAACCTGAAATCCCAGTGTGGAAATGGGATCAGATCTCGATGGACTTCATCACTAAACTCCCGCGAACTCCGGGTGGTTGCGATACCATCTAGGTAATCGTGGATCGTCTAACTAAGTCTGCACACTTCTTAGCGATCAAAGAAACAGATAAGATGGATAAGTTGACTCGCATCTACGTTAAGGAAGTAGTTTCTCGGCACGGGGTGCCAACATCCATCATCTCAGACAGGGATGCTCGTTTCACATCCAACTTTTGGCAGTCACTTCAGAAAGCGTTGGGTACACGCTTAGATATGAGCACAGCTTATCACCCTCAGACGGATGGTCAAAGTGAAAGGACCATTCAGACCTTGGAAGACATGCTTAGGGCATGTGTGGTAGACTTTGGGAACAGTTGGGAAGTCCATCTGCCTTTAGTGGAATTCTCGTATAACAACAGGTACCATACGATATTCAGATTTAAATTATACGGTCGCAAATGTAGATCACCGGTCTGTTGGACAGAAGTCGGTGACAGTCAACTGACAGGTCCTGAGTTGATACTTGAGGCTACTGAAAAGATTGTGCAAATCAGAAACCACATGGCAGCGGGCACGAGATCGACAGAAAAGCTACGCTGATCAACGACGCAAACTGCTCGAATTTCAAGTAGGTGACCACGTCCTACTGAAGGTGTCACCCTGGAAGGGTGTAATCCGTTTTGGGAAATGAGGCAAACTAAACCCACGGTACGTAGGCCCATTTGTGATCTCGAAGCGTATCGGACCCGTAGCTTATCAATTAGACCTTCCTGCCGAACTCAGTGGAGTTCACAACATTTTTCATGTGTCCAATCTGAAGAAGTGTCTATCAGATGAGACCCTAGTTATTCCATTGGATGAGATTCAAGTGGATGAGCAACTGCATTTTGTGGAACAACCTATCGAGATCATGGATCGTGAGATTAAGACTCGAAGGCACAACAAGATACCGTTGGGACTCTAAGCATGGACCGGAGTTCACGTGGGAAAGAGAGGACCAAATGAAAAGCAAATACCCACACCTTTTTGCAGCTGAGCAGCAATCTGACGTTACCACCAACTAAATTTCGGGATCGAAATTCTTTCAACATGGGGATGATGTGACAGCCTGGGAATTTCTTTTACCATTGCTAACAAACTGAATCTTTGTGCGTTGCATTCTAAACCACGTTTACTCAATTTTCGGGACGAAAATTCTTTCAACATGGGGATAATGTGACATCCCGGCTTTCCAGGTATCTTAAACGCGCTACTTTACGGTTATTCATTCCTACGCTAATTATTGAATTACGTGCTATGTGTTATTAGACGTTTGTATATTTCGTAGATTATTGTATCACGCCTTGATTTCGCGATTATTAGTTATAAAAAAAAATAAATAGCCGAACCGAACCGAGCCGCAAAACGTGTCGACCTCACCTCCTTGCGGCCCAAGGAACTAACCTAAACTTGAGGCCCAAGCCATTTACCGAAACCCCCCCTCCTTTGCGGTCGCGCCCCCCACCCCCTCCCCTTCTTTTCCCTTGTGCTATATAATTGTATGTATGCATGTTATAGTTTAAAAAAAAAAGGAGAAACACTAACCCCTAGGAGAACCGACGGCAGCCCCCCCCCCCTCTCTCTCACGATCGCAAGTCTCCAACTTCCGGATTGATTCCAATCTTGTACCGGTTCGAAATCATCATCGTTTCAAGGTAAGGGTTTAATTGTTTTGCGATTCACATTAGGGTTTGTATAATCTTGATCATGATTGTGTGTCATGGTAGGATTATTAGTATGAAAAGTGTTGTGATTTATGATTAGTTCGGATGATTGTGCGAATCTTTGCGATTTTGATGTTATGTTGAATACTAAAATCATAAGCTGGTTTTGGCGATAAAGACCATGTTGTATAATTAGGGTTTGCATGAATATTGATATACATGATGATATTTGACAAATAAACCTGTTGTTAATCATTGTTATTAAGAGTCATGATCGTTTAAGCATGTTCTAATGCGATAAAAGTAAAAAACTGTTTGCTGAATGACATTTACAGCCAACTTCAATTGGCTATACCTGATCATTATTTATCGAAAAGTGGATTTTCTGAAGCCTAAAACGTGTATTTTTGAAAAACTCTTCTAATGGCGCTGAATTCATATTTTTCTGAGGTCGTTTGCTATTTTTAAGTGGTCATTTAGTGCAGCAGCTGAAGCTGCGTAAATTCTCCAAAATTTGCTAGTTGTTTATCGAGTCAGATCTCATAGTCTCTAGGGGGTTGGATCACGAAATATGTACAGTAACTGGAGACGGAAATTTCCGGAAAACTCCCACTAGAATTTTGTTAATTGGATGAACGATGATTTTAAAATAATTTTTCCCGTGGACTACAGTCAGAAAGCGACGAATCTGACTGCAGCCTAGTATATAAACGTTTCTAAATAATTAGTAAACCGTTAGGACTTGAAAAGTTTACATAAAATTCTAAAGTTTAGTTGACACCTCCTGTAAAAAAATTGGAATTTTTGGAACGTTGGAACTATTTTATAAAAATCCTCGAAAACAGCCCAGTTATGAGCGTACAAGCTAAAACATGATAACTTGTGTTTGTGTGTACCAAAGTGTTGTATGAGTTAATCTGTGTTTATGACAAGTTGGTTTGATCATTATTTTGGTATGATGACACTTTGCATGCATGATTGTGTTTTCGAATTGGTTATTACGTGTGCCGCATTGTGTGTTAGTTATGCGTAGGGTTTTGTATTAGTGAGTTCACACACTAACTTTAAATCGGTTGACATGTTAGGACGCGATTAGTGGTCCCATCATTTGCTACTTTTGTGTTACTCTAACCGAGCAATTTAAGGTGAGTTCACACCCCCTATTTTATCCGGTTTTAAACAACAGGGGGAGAAACATGTATACACTCTATAACTCTATCTTTTACGTTATGCGAAATTAACGTCGTTAAACTACTCGGTAACTAAGATAATGTTAATGTATGTTATGGTCACTAAGTAGCTATATCACGGAAGTCCTCAACAAACTCTCGGATCGTTAGTATTGGGTTAGATATCGGGGAAATTATAAGTAGTACTACTGGGCCCGACAAGCCCCACCCGAGCTAGTCGCGCTAGCCGACCGGATATGGTCAACGGGTGATTAGTTTGGCCTAACTTTCACCATGGTTAGTGATAGACCTGGCAACACTGAGGCAACAACAGTCAGCTTCGATCGCGAACTCTTATGTGACGTAACTTTAGGCTCGCTACCTACATGTTAACATTGAACTTAATTACGAACCAACATTATTATTCCGGGTTAGGAATAATGGAACTATATTGTTATCCCGGGTTAGGGATAACGGGAAAGCAAACATTTAACTAAACTTGTGAACTTATAAAAACCTGTGAACTCACTCTTCTTTAATATTGACACTTGTTTCTTTACATGTTTCTCAGGACGCTAGGAGCGCTAGGTGCACTCACTTGCATTGTTCAAGACATTTTTATCGAGTCTTATTTACGAATATTGTTTGGGATTTTTGGTTTTGGCGTTTATGTTGGCGCCCGTTACTTTACTTTACTCTAATGCTTCTGCTAAACTTTGAAACTAATGATTCCGCTAAACTTTGAAATTAAGATAATTTGAAAATAACTGTGAATGGTTTAACAAATGTTTTTGGAAAACGTTTAAATAAATCATATAGAGTCGTTCGATATTACTAGTGTCTCAGATTCTGGTTTGATCACATGCCTCGCGGTAAAACTCCGCAAGTGGAAATTGGGGGTTTGACACGTTTTACCAAGCACGACTACGCTACTAGTGGGGTAGGGGTACCCCCCTTATTTTAATATTTTTTATTTTAAATTCTTTTATTTCTTTTAATTTCACTTAATTCCTTCAAGAAATCTGCACTCTAACAATAAATCTCAGCTGATTCAACATCCAAACAACATCAAATCAAAGGTATAAATCTTGATTCTTATGATTTTAATCATGTTTTCTTGATTATACATGAGTTATAACCGAAAACCCTTTTTAATCCATGATTTTTGAAGGTTTTGTTGGTGCAGAATGTCTATGTCTTAGTCTTATATCGAGTCTGTATAGATTAGAGTTGAATAGGCTAGCAAATCGAAGTATTTGTGTTTGTTAAAGACAAGTTCGCTCATGTGACCATGTAAAGTCAAGTCGGCGAACTTGACATTGTCAAGTTCGCCCGAACTTCCCTATCCACCAGCGAACTTGCCTGTGTATAAATAGCTAGCTAGTGTTCCTGTTGGTGCATATGTCTGTTGCCCACGTCATTATCTATCGAGTCTGAGTGAATAGGGCTTAATCTGTTAGAAACTAGGCGTATTTAAGTAGTTTGGAGGTCAAGTTCGGTGGAGAAGTTTTGGAGAAGTCAAGTTCGGCCGAACTTGACTATGTCAAGTTCGCCCGAACTTTCATACACTCCAGCGAACTTACAACTCTATAAATAGTGTCTTGGGATTTCATTTGTACCAGTTAGAGATTTTGGCACAGAGACGGCGAAGCTTTGTCGGATCCGGTTCTCGAATGTATTGAACTTTAGATCAATGAAAACAACCTTTAAATGAGTAATTCTTGTTATTTTGTTAACTTGTCATTAGTTTCCGCCTAATCGGACAATTAAGAAAACAAATTTAGGTTCCCGTGCTAATCGTGGACGTTCCTACAAGTGGTATCAGAGCCTGGATACCTAAATTTGCTAGAATCAAGACAAGAATCTCTCTTATTATACCCCATTCTATCTTCTTTCTTAATATTTTCACATATTTGATGATTTCATGGTAAAAAATGGGTGATTTTTTAATATGTCATGTAAAACACACTAATAACAAACCCCTGAGAGTTTGGACATCAAATTCAATCGTCTTGATATCAAAAAGTTAAAAAAACCATGTTTTGGAAACAAGTTTCAGCCGAACTTAACATCAAGTTCGACCGAACTTGAGTGAAATCTCACTATTTTTAATCAAGTTCGACCGAACTTGATAGATTTTTCAAGATTTTTGTTATAAGTTCGACCGAACTTGATCAAATTTCAGTGAATTTTTGCCACAAGTTCGCCCGAACTTGAGAATAAGTCTTGAGAGTTTACATAAGTTCGACCGAACTTACTTGTTTCTTGAGATTTTTCTTACAAATCCGCTCGAAGTGCAATTTTTCTCAAAAGCTACATCAAGTTCGACCGAACTTGAGGCTGTGTGATAAAATTTGAAATGTGTCATATAAGTTCGACCGAACTTGTTAAAACTTGAAATCAAAAACTGTTTTCACACAAGTTCGACCGAACATGTTGGTTTCTAATCAACTTTTGAGTGTTTTTGATCGTATTCTCAGACAAGTCTTCATATTGTCAAAATGGTAGATTTCCACAACGTGTTCGTTTATCAAATGGCTTCTGCATCAAATGCTAATACTCTTGCGGCAAATCAGATGAATATCAACAACTGAAATGGGTACTACATCAAAACCGCCAAAGCTAATGAGTATGGACAAGTTTGAAGGATGGAAAGAAAAGTTTGTGAATTGGATACAAGCGAATAAATTCACTAGCTGGGTCGCAGTTGAGGATGGTTACAAATGGCCAAAGGATGAGCGTGATCAAGATCTTCCGTTGAACAAGTTCTCACCGACCGACGAAGACAATTATGTCGCTGAGAAGAAAATGATTAGCTTGATCCAACAATTGGTAAAGGAAGACATCTTGATCTTATTGCCGGAATATGAAACGTCACAAGAATTATGCATTCTCTTTGTGATAAATTTAAAGGAAGTGATGAAATCATCAAGAACAACAAGGCCTTGATAAAGAAAGAGTTTGAAATCTTCACGATGATCAAAGGTGAGACTATGAAGCAGATGATTGATATATACTGTCACCTCATGGTCTAGATGTGAAGACATGATATCAAAAGGTCTAATGAAGAGCAATCGAGAAGTTGGCCGATGCACTTCCAGAAGGAGAATGGACAACATATCTTATGATTCTAAAGAATGGTCCATCTTGGAGACACTTCAAGCTGTCGTCATTCATCGACAAATTGGAAGGTCATGAAATGGAGTTAATGAAGATTTCAAAATCAAAGAATGCTAATGTTGTTCAAGATGTCGGTGTTTATTACAAAGGTGGTGTTCAAGATACTCGATTCAAAGCCCGAAAATTCAAACAGCATTTAGTGCAAATACAAATTCTTCTCCTAATCAAAGCTCTCCATATGCTGGATATACAAGTGCTAGTTCAAGCTCTTCATTCCAAAATCAGACAAGCCAAGCAAGTTCTGATTCAAATGTTTTCCAGTGCAATATAGTAGTTGATTTGAAGAATGTACTTCCTGAAAAAGTGGCTAAACAGCACATAGCACTTCTCGCTACCGTTCTCGAATCATATGAAAGTCTTGTTGCTGGAAAGATCGGTAATCCAGCAATGACAGCAGACGATTATGATCAGGTAGACGAAGAAGAATTGGAGCTAATGGATATCAAATGGAGTTTGGCATCTATCATCAGAAGAGTTACAAAATTTGTGGCACTCACTGGAAGGGATATTGGTAATTCAAACAACAAGCTTGGTTTTGACAAGACAAAAGTCACATGTTTCAGGTGTCATTAAAAGGGACACATTAAACGTGAATGCAACAATCAAGAACCAAGTGGAAACCAAAATCCTTTCGGCAGTAACAATGAGTACTACAAGAAAGCTCTTCAATACAAGCCATATCCAAAAAGAACGCAAGTCGAAGTAGAAGATAAATCTGCAAAGAAAACCGAACAAGCTCTTGTTGTTACTCATGAAGAAGATGGTTTTGACTGGAACAGATACATTGAAAGAAAATTGGTGTTGCTATGATGGCAGAGGTAGTGGATGAGTTTGAGACATCTTATGTTGATGCTGCTCTAGAAAACGCCATCTTGGAAGGATACAGGCAAAGAGCTGAGGAAGAAGAAATAGCTTACCAAGAAATGCAAAAGCAAGAAGCTTTGAAACTAGAAGCAGAAAGGTAAAAAGCTAAGGTAAGTTTGTCTGAAAAGGAAGTTGTGAAAGTTGTGGAGGTTGAAAAACCTTGCACAAAGTGCGCAAATCCTTGTGAACCTTGTCTTGCAAAGGTCAAAGTCATAAGAGAATTGACTGTACATAATGAAAATTTTCGTTATGATTACAGAAACATGAATGAAGCTTATGACAAATTACAAGGCAATAAAAAATGTCTAAAAAGCTAATCTTGAACTTGGTGCTAATGTAAAAATGTTAAATGCAACAGTAATTGAAAACAAAAGGCTATTAACATGTACATTAATACCATTACTGAAACAAAGCGTGAGCTTCATGACATAAAGATAGAAACAGAACAAGTAAGACAATTGTTAAAAAGTTACACCACAAACGCTTATGTGATTGATCACATTCTTCCTACGATCAAATCGCAGGAAAATGATGGTAAACCAAAGCGTAAAGAATACGGAAGTGTTCCTCCACCACTTCTTGCAAGTTATTCCTGCAAGAAAGATGACGAGATTGAAAAGGCTTTCAATATATTTCTTTTATCAGAAAAGAAAAATAAATTTCCTGAGAATATTGACATAGATTTTACAAAATCAAATGATGACAATGAAGCGGTGGTTTAAAATGTGGTTAAAAATGTTCTTGGAAATGATTCTGATGAAGGCAGCTATGAAAGCACCAAATCAAGTTCGAACAACTTGGAATCACAATCTGAAGATGACTATTCATCATAAGAACTTGATCTAAGTGATGATCCTAATGTTTTTATGTACAAGATTAAGGAATCTGATAGATTATATTTCAATGATAGTTTTCCGATTCAGAACGTGAAAGAGGATCAACTTGATAAATTTTTCAAACTTGAAGAAGTTTCATCAGATGATCTTGAGAAAAATGAGAAAAGATTTTACTCGAAACCTAAAAAGAATGCTAACAGTTATCGAAAGTTTGGTGATGATTTTCCTGAGCAAAAGAGAGCAGGTTTAGGTTTGGAGGTTGAAGAAGAAGAACTGAAGAAGAAACAGAAAGCAATATTCCAAGAATACAAAGGTAAAAACATAAAATTTGTGTACAGAACAAGCACGGTTCAAGAAGAAGGTATGATTGGTAAGAAATCAAATGATGAATTCAAGAAAGAGAAAGAACCTCGGGACAAGGCTAAAACCAAGTCCACAAGTGGAGTAAAACCCACTAGTGGAAATGCTTCTGATAATCGAACTTGCTTTAAATGCAATACTGTTGGTCATATTACTCGCAAGTGTCTGAATCTAAAGCCTGTGTTTCCACGAAGAAAAACTATGTCAAAAGATGAAAAGCAAAAACAACCAGAGATTGCGAATTCTGATAGAGTGTCAAATAGAAACTATGAATCTAAATGCGAAGTAAAACCTAAAACTGGATCAAAGTTTGAAAATTCAACATTTGAAAAAGGTGAAACTTCAAAATTAAATGAAAACAAAGATTCTAGGTTCTATATCAAGAAAGCGAGAAGCAAGCTACAATCCTGGGTTGCTAAGAAAAGGCTTTCATCATCAGAAAAATCAAAGTCTGTTGCTAATAAAACTTAAAATGTTAAATCAGCCGAGTCAATGATTAAACAAACAAAGAAAGAAAAGGTCAAAACGTTTTCAGAAACGACATTGGACAAAATATTTGATGATGATTTTGAATACGATGAAGAGTTAGAATATGGTTATGATGCTTATCATGTCAAACCCAAAACCAAAAAGGTTTGGGTTTCCTTATTCAAATAGTTGCTTTGTGTGCAGGAGTTCCAAAGGATCCGCTTGTTAAAGTCAAATCTGGATATTGGAGCTTTGTGATGGTTTAACTTATCTAGAATGTCTTAATCTTTGTCGTTTTCAAAATTACAAGTGATTGAGAAAGAAGAAGTTGGAAAAGATATCATTTAAAATTGATTTCCTACAAGTGGTTTCTACAAGTTGATGTTATCAAAGATTAATGACTTGTTCTGCTGACATGTGATGATGCAGACATTGAAAATGGGATCGGACGACGAGGTCTAGTGATCCACATTGGTTTGTTATCTTTTTAAAACAGTATTTACTTAAATCTAAAATCCGAAAATATGTTATGATTTTAAGGGGAGTAAGAAATTTTTTAGAAAAATAAAAACATATGAAAAAGTTGAAAATTCAAAAACATTGAAAAATTTCAAAAAGTACAAAAACATTGAAAGAGTCAAAAAGAATTTTGTTTTCAAAAAAGGAAATGATAATACATCAGTGGACTATCACAGTATGCTAAAGAAATGTAAAGTTCAAAAGTGATAAACAAGTCTTACTGTGGATGTGTCGATAGACTTTACACGTTCAGTAGATTGTTTCCGGGATATAAACTAAATTTTACAACTGCTTACTCTTGTGGATTAACACATCTTGGATATATGGACTTAGTACTCCGAAATTTCGATTGAAGGGTTGCCTGATTCTGAGATATGAGGTCTTTATATATAGTTGATATCTGGGTATTATACAAGTTCTTCTGATTTTGCGGAAGCAATAGCCTAGAACTTCTATAATGCTTTTGCTATAAACCCCTAAACTGCATGCAAAACTTGAAAAATATCGAAAGATCTAATCATTTGCAGTGCTTAAAAGATTCCTTAAATGGAACACACATTTAAGTCGAGCCTTCATCTCTTTGTCGGTACGGTAGTACTAACCTGAGCTCTCAAGGCCTCGCATAAGCCAGATACAGATATCAATTACTCTATACTCACCTGTAAGATGAAATCTAGGGAATCTGGATTTGGGAGTATATTCAAGAAGTGGGAAACACAGTTAAGTCAAGTTTCATAAATCATATCTTAACGTATCTTGGAACAATTGAGAAATGTCATGACGTTTAAGTGGACAAAAATATCGGCAATCTAGGTAAACGAGTTTAAAACTTAAAGTCATCAAAAAGGTCAACGGTACTGGTGATATGTCTCAAACAACTGATATGATCCTTAGACACGAATTTACAAAAATATGTCTGTACATAGTTTACTTTACTAGTTAAAAATTCTGTAAATACTTTATTTGTTTTTCAGATAAAATTCAAAAAGATTTTCAGTGTGTTTTAGCATAAACTTTCCAAATTTCAAAAAGATTTTGTTTCTACATTAGTTTCATTGAGCCAATGTTGGAGAATGGAGCTTCGAAGTCTGGTAAGAAAATCTGATGAATGTTTAAAAGTTCATTAATTTGAAACTTTAAAATCAGATTGTTCATAACGGTTTTCAAACTTAGGTTATTAATTTGAACTCGGTTTGATATATTTGATTAATCAAGGTCATTAACTTGGACTTGATTAACTAAGTGGATTTTCACAAATGATAAAAATGTGAAAGTTGAAGGATTTAAAAGATTTAAAAATTAAATGTATTCAAGGTCTTTAAGTTGAACTTGAAACAATTAAAAGTTTTTGAAAAGATTGAATAGAAGATTAAAATTTGAAATGTTGATGTTACAAAATTTCAAAGTTTGAATCTGAAATGTTTATTTGAATGTCAGAAAGTATTTAGACAGGAAGTAAAGTTTGAGGGGGAGTTGATAAAGCAAAAATTGAAGACACCGGAAAGCTTAAAGCTAGGGGGAGAAAAGCTTAAAGCAAGGGGGAGCATGATGATTTAAAGTTTTATCAAGACAAAGCTCAAGAAGAAGGAAGAGAACTAAAGATCGGAAGACTCCGAAGATTTTAAAAGTCAATGATTACGGTAACATCCAAGGGGGAGTCTGTTGGTGAATATGTCTGTTTCTACGTCATTATATATCGAGTCTAAGTGAATAGGGCTTAATCTGTAAGAAACTAGGTGTATTTAAGTAGTTTGGAGGTCAAGTTCGCTCGAGAAGTTTTTGAGAAGTCAAGTTCGGCCGAACTTGACTATGTCAAGTTCGCCCGAACTTCCATACACTCCAGCGAACTTACAACTCTATAAATAGGTGCCTTGGGATTTCATTTATAACAATTAGAGATTTTGGCACAGAGACGGCGAAGCTCTGTCGGATCTGGTTCTCGACTGTATTGAACTTTAGATCAATGAAAACAACCTTTAAATGAGTAATTCTTGTTATTTGGTTAACTTGTCATTAGTTTCTGCCTAATCGGACAATAGATAACAAATTTAGGTTCCCGTGCTAATCGTGGACGTTCCTACAGTTCCTCATTTGTAACTTTGGCATTTAGAGGCGAAGCTCTGTCAATTTGTAGACTTGATGTTATATCAATAAAATTGACGTTTAAATGATTAATTCTTGTCTATTGGTAAACTTGTCATAATATTTCCGCTATTATGAACAATAGATATCAAATCTAGGTTCCTATGCATTGAGGATCAGTCCTACAAGTGGTATCAGAGCTAGAATAACACTTCTAATTCTACTCCATTCTTCTATTTTTCTTAACTTTTACACAAAAATGAAGAAATCACGGTCAAATTCTGTCCAATTTTGAATATGACATGTTAATACATCATAGATAAACCCCTGAGAGTTTGGAGACTAAAATCAAACGAGTTGGTGTCAAAATGTTGCAAAAACCAAGTTTTCCAGATTCATCATCATCGAACTTGTTAGCCAAGTTCGACCAAACTTGAGCTAAAAAGTCACTTTTTGAGTGAATTTTTAGCAAGTTCGACCGAACTTGTTATAAAATCTGAATTCTTCATTCTCAATTACAAGTTCGACCGAACTTGTAGTAAGTCTAACATTTTCAAAAGTTTTAACGTGTTTTCAGTGTACGTGTCTTGTTATTCGTGATGGATGATATTCAGAGAGCATATATGTTCGGAGTGGGTACATCCAATGCTAACGTGATCCAACAAGTCAATCTTGCCAACGAAATGGGCACGACCGTTAAACCACCAAAGTTAATGAGCATGGACGAGTATGAAGGATGGAAGGAGAAGTTTACCTATTGGGTTCAAGCCATGCATTTCCTAGGCTGGGTGTCGATTGAGAGAGGTTATACTGTTTCGTTGGATGAACATCATCAAGTTCTGGAGAAGTTCAAATACTCTACAACACAGAAAGAAGAATATATTGTTGAGAAAAAGATGATTAGCCTCATTCAACAATCTGTTAAAGAGGATATTCTGGTCTTGTTGCCGGAATATACGACTGCAAGAGAACTCTGGCTATCACTGCAAAAGAAATACCAAGGAAGCGCAGAGATGATCAAGAGTAAGAAAGCTCTTATCATGAAGGAGTTTGACATCTTTAACATGTTGAAGGGTGAAACCATGAAGCAGATGATTGAGCGTTTCTGTCATCTAAAAGTCCAAATGAGAAGACACGGTCTCGAGAAGACGGGCAAGAGTACATCGACAAACTTGCAGATGCGTTACCTTACGGAGAGTGGACTACTTACCTGATGGTTCTAAAAGAAAGTGCAAATTGGAAATTCTTCAAGCTGTCTACATTCATCGACAAACTTGAAGGTCATGAAATGGAACTTCTGAAGATTGCGAAGTCGAAAAATGCTAATGTTGTTCAAGGGATGTTGGTCTATATTACAAAACCGGGATGCAAGACAACATTTCAAGCCCGAAGATTCAAACAGCATTCAACGGGAATTTGAATTCTTTGAACCAGTCACAACAGAATCAGAACGAATCATATCCTCATTATGATCAAAGTCCACAGAGCTCTTCGTTCTCAACCACTGGTTCAAATTCATCTTATCAGCGTCAAGCAAATCAGAACCAACAAAAATGTACAAGTGTAACATTGCTGTCAATATTAACAATGTTGTTTCTGAGCAAGTTGCAAAACAACACATGTCAATTCTCGCCACTGTTCTAGAATCATATGAATGTCTTGTAGCTGGAAAGATCGGCAATCCCGAGATAAACGTCGAAGACTACGATCAGGTGGACGAAGAAGAGCTTGAACTGATGGACATAAAGTGTGTTTAGCTTCTATCATTCGAAGGGCCACAAAGTTTGTTGCACTCACAGGCCGAGATATCGGAAATTCAAGCAACAAGCTAGGGTTTGATAAAACGAAAGTCACATATTTCAGATGTCGACAGAAAGGGCATTTCAAGAGAGATTAAGGAATCTGATAGATTATACTTTGATGACGATACATCATCGGAGGATGATCTATGTGATGATCCTAATGTTGTAATGTACAAGATAAGGAATCTGATAGATTATACTTTGATGACAGTTTTCCAATTCGGAACGTCAAAGAAGATCAATTAGACAAACTGTTCAAACTGGTTGAAGTCACATCAGATGACCTAGAGAAAGATGAAAAGAAATTCTATTCAAAACCCCAAAAAAATTTTAACAACTACCAGAGAAATGGTGGTGATCATCCGGAAAACCGGAGAGCTGGGTTGGGATTAGAGGAATCTAATGAACCAAAAAAGAAAACGTCACCATTTCATGAGTATAAAGATAAAAACATGAAATTTGTTTATGGGACGAACCGGTTCATGAAGAGAGTTTGATCGGTAAACAATCAAACGATGAATTCAAGAAACTTAAAGAACTTCGAATAAAGCCAAAGTTATAAGTGGTGTAAAGTCCACTATGGGTCATTCATATGACAATCGGACTTGTTTTAAGTGCAAGGAAGTTAGCATACTGCACGCAAGTGTCCGAAGTCTAAACCGGCTTATCTTCGAAGGAAAGAAAGTTCAGATCTTGTGAAACCAAAGCAACCAGAGTTGGTAAAACCTGTGAAGATTTTGAAAAAAAATTGAATTAACACCAGAAGTTAAACCTAAAATTGAAAAGAAATTTGAAAACTCAACTTTGAAATAGGTGAAACTTCTAGGGCAAACAAATCAATGTTTTACATCAAGAAGGCTAATATAAAATCTCAAGCCTGGATTGCCAAGAAACGGTCAACAACATCCGATGTTATTAAGTCTGAGCTTGTAAAGACTTATAACACGAAAGAATCAAAGTCTAAGACCAAATCCAAAACTGTCAAAATTACAAAAGGTAACAATTCAAAAAGTAAAAGAAAGTAAGTTTTGAAAATGTAAACGATAGTGGAAGGATCAGAATTAGATTATGAAGATGATTACCAAGCTTTCTATTCAAAACCCAAGACCAAAAAGGCTTGGGTCGCGCTCTTTAATTAGATTTTAACATGTGTAGGGGCTCCAAATATCCGTACTCTCCAAGTGAATTTTGGATAGTGGAGCATCCAGACATATGACGAGAATGAAAGCGTTGTTGTTCGACATTAAAGCTACCAATGGCGGATATGTTGGATTTGCTGAGGGTGGGAGGATAGTCGCCGTGGGAAAACTCTCTAATGGCGTCGTTTCATTCGATCGTGTGAACTATATTGCAGAACTGGAAAACAATCTTCTGAGCATATCATAGATTTGCGACAAGAAATTCATGGTGCATTTCAACGACAAAGAATACCACTTCATCAAAATCAGCGCAATGTTTTGTGACGAAGGCTACCGAAAAAGATTCTATTCTTTGGCATCATAAGATGGGGCATATTCATTTGCGTAAAATGAATTTCTTGGTTCATAAAGATCTTGTAGAGGGTGTAAATCTTCAGAGCTTTCATATGGCTGATCACTGCTTAGAATGTAAAAACGGAAAGCAGATCAAGAAATCACATCCGAAGAAAATTCTGAACTCAATCAAGTTGCCACTGGAACGTCTCCACAATGCCTGTTAATGTTCGAAGTATCTCAGGAGACTTATATTTCTTGGTCGTAACAGATGACTATTCACGTTATTCATGGGTATTCTTTCAGGAATCAAAAGACGAAATATTCAAAAACTTGGTGATTCTGTTCAAGAAACTCGAGAACCTTTATCATTTGCCGGTCAGACGCATTAGAAGTGACAACGGCACAGAGTTTAAGAATAACAAAATGAAGGAATCCTGCAACGCTAAAGGGATTTTGCATGAGTTTAGTGCACCCTATACTCCACAGCAAAACGGTGTTGCTGAAAGGAAATAGAACCTTGATTGAAACTGCAAGAACAATGCTTGCGGATGCTAAACTTCCAGTCATCTTTTGGAGTGAAGCGGTTGCTGCGGCTTGCTACACGCTAAACAGAGTTCTCACTGTCAAACCAACAAAGAAAACATGCTTTGAGATGATCAACCGATGGAAGCCGAATTTGAAATTCTTAGAGCCATTTGGTGGGCCATGTACTGTAATCGATCAATATGGTAAATTCGGAGACAAATCTCTTGAAGGTTTCTTTGTCGGGTATGCGAGTCCGCTAAGACGTGTGTATGTTCCCTCGTTGAGAAAGGTAATTGAAGCACCGCATGTGGATTGCTTTAACTATACGGATCCTATTCAAAGAAGAGGTGACGCGTGGCTGTTCAACTACCAAGATCTTTGGAAGTCATTTGACTTGCCAGAAGAACCAACTAAAGAAGAAATTGCAGCTTTGTACTATCTTCAACAGTCGGCGAACCAAGAACAAATCAGTAGACCAAATGTGGTTAATCAACCCACGTTGGATACTTCATCTTCCGAAGTAGGTCCGAGCAATAGCAGTGTTCAAGTTGAAAATGTTTCTGAAGCAGAAGTAACACCTACTACTCTTCCAATGAATGCTTCTAATAAACCAGAAAATACAACATCAGAGCCCAGCATGCCTAGAATCAGAATTCTGACTCAGATGAAGCGCCAACATTTGATGCTGATAATGAAACCTCATCGGATGAAGAAGTTAAGCAGATATCTAATATGTTGAATCAATCTGCTAGTCCAAGAAATCAAAACGAAGCTTCATCAAGTGCTCCTAATGTTGATGTGAACAGTGATCTGATTGTTTCAAATCAGCAAAGCTCAGTTGATGTTCCAACAGAAGAGATGCCGTGATCATATTCTTACCATCCTTCAACGAATATTATAGGAGATTTACAAACTGGTGTGCGTACACGAAGCTAAATCAATAAGCACTTAGTTGTTCTACACCCGAGTTGCCCCAGCTCAGAACTACTGCTACTACTCATGTTTAATTTCTCAAATAGAGCCAAAGACCGGTAATGAAGCTCTGGGGGACGAGAACTAGGTGATAGCAATGCAAGAAGAACTGTTACAGTTCAAGAAGTTGGGTGTTTGGAAACTTGTAGACTTGCGACGAAGCAGAAAGCAATTGATACAAAGTGGGTCTTCAAGTGTAAAAGAGACGATCGGGGTGTAATAGTTAGAAACAAAGCTCAGCTGGTTGTCAAGGGATTCCACCAGCAAGAGGGTATTGATTATACAGAGGTATATGCACCGTTGGACGATTAGAGTCTATCCGCATTTTCCTCGCGTTCGTAGCTTGGAAAGGATTTAAGGTGTACCAGTTGGATGTAAAATCTGCATTTCTCTACGGTAAACTTCATGAACAAGTGTACATCGGCCAACCACCGGGTTTCGTCGATCCACTGAACAAGAATAAAGCATATCTCCTGGATAAAGCCTTGTATGGACTACACCAAGCCCAGAGAGCTTGGTCCTTGACGTTATCGCAACATCTCGTTAGAAATGGCTTTACAAGAGGAACAGTGGACAACACTTTGTTTACCAAAGAAGTTGGATCGCATCTGATAATTGTTCAAATCTATGTGGACGACATCATCTTCGGTTGTACGGATGACAGTCTATGCAAAGAGTTTGAAAAGATCATGAAGAAGAAATTTGAGATGTCCTCCATTGGCGAAATGAAGTTCTTCTTAGGTTTACAAGTGGATCAGCTTCCAGACGGGATATTCATTCATCAGACTAAGTATGTTCACGACATTTTCAAGAAGTTTGAAATGGATAGCTCGAAGCCGCTTTCGACACCGTTGGCACTGAACCATGGGATTTGCGTAGATGAGACGGGAACGAAAGTTGATGACACACTCTATCGTTCAATGATAGTCACTGATGTATCTGACGGCATCTCGTCCAGACATCATGTATCCTACCTGCTTATGTGCGAGATATCAGTCTAGTCCTCGAGTGTCACACATGTAGATAGTCAAGCGAATCTTTCGTTACTTAAAAGGATGTCCAAGCACGGGCTTATGGTATCCTAAGAATGACACTTTCGACCTAATGGGATACGCTGACTCAGACTTCGGAGTGGACAAGCTGAACTCCAAATCTACAACGGTAGGATACCAGTTCTTCGAAACACGTTTAGTAACGTGGCTGGTGCAAGAAACAGACCACGGTCTCTCTCTCTACGTGTGAGGCAGAATACATTTAGCTTCTGGCTGTTGTTCTCAAATCCTTTGGTTCTGCAATAGATAGGGATCATGGTCTGCAGTTTCTTGACACGCCTCTATATGTAGATAACAAAGCAGCCATCGATATAACCAAAAATCGGTTCATCACTCACGTACAAAACATATTGAAATTTTACCATTTCATTCATGACTATTACGAAAAGAAATTGGTGCGAATAGAAAAATTCCACACCAACGAACAAAAGGCTGAATTTTATACCAAAGCATTTCCTTTAACAAGATTTAAATATCTAATGAGGCTTAACGGTATTAAAAATTTGTTTACAGGTGCGGAAGCTGAGGTTGAATACAGATCGGACGACGAGTTCACGTATCCGCATTGGTTGTATAGTTTGTAAATATCTTTCTAGTTTAGTATTTCTTAAAAACTAAAATACAAAATATGTTTTTGATTTTAGGGGGAGAAAGATTTGTGAAAATACAAAAACATATGAAAAATTTCAAAAATGTACAAAAACATTGAAAAAGACAAAAAGAATTCGGTGTCACAAAAAGGAAATGATAGTACATCAGTGGACTATCACAATGTGCTAAAGAAATGTAAAGTTTAAAAGCGATAAACAAGTTTTACTGTGGATGTGTCGATAGGCTTAACACGTTCAGTAAACTTTTTCGAGATATAAACTAAATTTTACAACTGCTTAATCTTGTGGATTAACATATCTTGGATATATGGACTTAGTACTCCGAAATTTCATTTGAGAGATTGCCCGATTCTGAGATACAAGGTCTTTATAGAGAGTTGATATCTGGGGTATTATACAAGTTCTTCTGATTTTGCGGAAGCAATAGCCTAGAACTTCTATAATACTTTCGCTATAAACCCCTAAACTGCTTGCAATCTTGAAAAGTATCGAAAGATCTAATCATTTGCAGTGCTGAAAAGATTCCTTAAGTGGAACACACCTTAAAGTCGAGCCTTCATCTCTTTGTCTGTACGGTAGTACTAACCTGAGCTCTCAAGGCCTCGCATAACCCTGATACAGATATCAATTACGCTATATTCACCTGTAAGATGAAATCTAGGGAATCTTAATACGGGAGTATATTGGAACCGCAGATAAGTCAAGTTTCATAAATCATATCTTAACATATCTTGAAACAGTTGAGAAACGTGGTAAAGTTTAAGTGGACAAACATATCGACAATCTAGGTAAACAAGTTTAAAACTTAAAGTCGTCTAAAGGTCAACGGTACTGATGATATCTCTCATTCAACTGATATGATCCTTAGACACGAATTCACAAAAATATTCTGTAAATATATTTATATATAGTTTACATTGTTTGTACATAGTTTATCAGCTTTACAGATTAAAACCTAAAAGATTTTCAGTGTGTTTTAGCATAAACTTACAAAAATACAAAAAGATTTTGTTTTTACATTGTTTTCATCAAACCAATGTTGGAGAACGGGTCTTCGAAGTCTATTAAGGTGCTTAAACTGGTGGGAATCTCATTGACAACGGGCTGGGAGCTAATCTGTAAAATCTGAAAAGCCAGAAAATGATGAAAAGTTCATTAATTTGAAACTTTAATTTTGAAAACATCAACAGTTTGTTCGTAACGGGTCAAACCGGGGTCATTAACTTGGACTCGACAGACAAATCGTTTAACCAAGGTCATTAGCTTCGACTTGGTCAACTGAGTGGATGTTCATAACCGGTAAAAATGGAAGAGTTAAGGGACTTAATTGCAAAATTTGAAAAAGTTTGAATTTGGGTTTGGCAAGTTCGGCCGAACTTGTCAAACTGAATAAAGTTTAACAATCAAACAAGTTCGACTGAACTTGTGAATGATGGGTGTGTTGAGAAAAAAATTAAGTTCGCCCGGACTTATATGGGCCTTTATCATTGGGCTTGCAAGTTCGCCCGAACTTGTCAAGGTATAAATACCTAGCAAGTTTGGTCGAACTCATTACTTGCATCTAAACGTACTCGGAGCGAATTTACAAGATTTGAGCGATTGTTAGAAATTGGCAAATTTGAGCTGTTACTATGCCAAAATTTGTGTTGCACTAAGTGATTGGCAACTTATTGCAACGGCTGAGGTATAAATTTGAAGATTGAACCGTTAATTGGACTGTAATTGATAAAATCAGATCTATACTTGTTAAAAATGATAGATCTAGGGTTTGTATGGTTTAATCGAACTTAAAATCATAATCTACATCATAAATCAACCATGAATGTGACTTGAATTTGTTTTAAAATGAATTCTGATTGAGATTGAACATATTTTTCTGATTGAAGAAGATAACAAGTTCGGCCGAACTTGTTATCAAGTTCGACATGACATGCTAACTAAACCATGAATAAAATTTGTTAAAGTTAAGTTCGACCGAACTTCTGTGTTAAATCTGAAATTTTTAAGATTATAAGTTCGACCGAACTTAGGCATTCAGAATGATGTAATATGGTATAAGTTCGCCCGAACTTATATTTGAATGATGAACATGATGTGCAAGGCATGTTCGGGCAAACTTGTCTAAAATCAGTTTGTTATACACTTATCAAGTTCGCCCGAACTTGATGAAAAGTGTTGAAAATTTTTGTAATTTTTCTCGTAATGCATGCTAATTGTTTTGCGTCGTGTTTTAGGTTCAAGTACCAGCGAGGGTGATTACTATTGATTTCTCCAAGTTCCATAACACATTTATCATGCTTGATAAAACGATATGTCCGTCGCTGAAAGAGTACGACAGTATTTTGAAGTTTCTGAAGGAATGTCGATACACAGAGCCATTACGGAGCGTACAGTGTCGTATAGATCCATTTCTGGATGAACGCAAGCCTCAGTGATGATAAAAAGACCATTATTTCATCTGTGCAAGTGGGAGACGAAGTTAAAGAGATCACGATTACAGAAGATGATATTCGCAAATCCTACAGTTCAATGATGACAAAGACGATCCGATTTTCTTGGACGAAAAGATGGTTAGAGGTTGTTTCTACAGGATGGGTTACAAGGGCAGCGTTAATAATCCAACTTTGAAGAAAGGGGAAGTACCAAACCCTACAAGCTCCTCATGCATGCTATTATTCATATGTTTAGTCATAGAAGGGCGGGCCTAGATGACGTGCAAGATTACTTGGCTTGTATGGCAACGGCGTTGATTTGAAAAAGCCATACTACTCAAAGCTTGTGCTTACACATATGTTGAAGAATATGGATGATTCGAGACTATGTCTGTATCCAAGGTTCATGCAGATGCTAATAGACGAGAAGTTCACAAACATTGCACGTGATCCGAATGATGTCTTATATCTCAGTCACCTTGATGATACTACGTTAAGAAGCTGATAAAGTTCCAGAAGCAAGCTTCAGCACCAGTGGCAAAACCAGTATTTGGGGCTATCAAAGATTCAAACTATATTGCGCCGTCTGACAAAAATGGAGGAAAGACGGTAGTGGTGACGAAAAGGAATTGAATGATGAGAAAGAGTGGTTTAATGGTTTCAAGTCGAAAGCTCGTAGTGATTGGTTCATTAAAGTTAAAGACAAAAAGCCTAAAAAGAAGTGAGCAGCAAAGAAAGTAGAAACTATGCTCATTGATGAAGATGAACCAGAAAATGTTCAAGCTGAAGCTGGTTCTAGTGCAGCAATTGTTTCTGAGAGTCAAGAAGTTGGGAAAACGACTCAGGAAGACGATGTTATTTCTGCTACTTCAGAGAACGATGATGATTCTTACAATTCTCTTGAAAGAGTTACAAAGAAAACAATAGCAGAGACTGAGGCAGAAAAAGCCAAAGAGACTGGTGTTGATTTATCCGAATCAAGAAAAAGAATCTGATGAGGAGAGACCCAAATAAAAGGCAAGAAGAACAAAGTCTTCAGCAACTAAAATTTCAAAGAAGACTACAGGGTCTCCATCTGCCAAAGGAAAAAAGTCAAAGAAAGCACAAAAGCCAGCAAACAGGAGATACATCGGAAAGCCCAAAAGCGCAGAAGTTACACAAAAACCTTCTGGCGCATAGGAGAGAGGAGTTACACAAGAACCTCCTGTTGTTATTTCTGTTGAAGCTGAACGTTCAGGAGTTACACAAGAACCTCTTGTGACTGGATTATAAGAAGTCTTGTTATTCAATCACCAGTTCCAATGACTTCTCATCTTGAAAGTTCTACTCCGAAGAAGTCTACTCCAAAAGATGCTACTCCAAAGTCAACACCAAAAACTCCAAGAGGAAATTTGTTTGGTGATATGCCACATGATCCAATTAGTCTTCAAGATCTAAATGATTTATTTCTTGACACTAATGTTGACCTTCTTGAAAAGCGTGTCAATATCTTTGAAGATAAAGTAGCCAAAAATGAAGAAGAAAAGACTGAGCTGATCAATAAGATGAATCAAAGCGTAGTAGAGAAAGAAATGTTAGATGATAAAGTTAAAGTATTGGAAAATGAAAGAGAATATTTCCAAGCGTTGATTGAAGTTTACAAGATGCTAATGAGAAACTTCAAACAGAGATTGTTGATCTTAAGTCAATTCAAGCCTTAAATGATCGAAGATTCATGAGAATTCAGAAAATCTTATCTAATACACTTGGTATTGATTTCATCGTCGAGAATGATTGTTTAAACAGGCAAGAGGCTAAAGAAAGAGCTGAGAAAGAGTTAGCAGCTAGTGGCAAAGGCAAGGGTGTTGAAGGCGAAATACCTAAATCATCTGAAGCTACCGAAAAGCTTGTTGATGAATCAGAGAAACTTCTGAGTCCGATATTCCTAAGGTTGACGAATCTGTCAAGCCTTCTGATCCTATTATTGCTTCTGAAGAAAAGGACGATGAAGAAGCAGAAGATGAGGATAAAGATGATGATGAAAAGAAAGACGATTCTGATTATGAAGATTGGAATAATGCTGACAATGATGATGATCAAGGAGGAGTTGGTATGAAAATTAGTGAAGCAAAATTCTCTGATGGATTTGATTTTTCTTCTCTGATGGATGATGAATCGAACAAAATGGATGATCAGATTCAGGGGAAGTCAGGGCAAACAGGGCCTTCTGATGATATTGATATGGGTGACATTGACAGATTTGCAATGCCTGTTGCTGCGACAAAGCCTATCATATTGATGCTCGAACACAATGTAGAGGAAGGCGAGTATGTGCACAATTATACAAAAGAAGATTTGGCGAAATTGATCGAAGTTGATGCTGAATCACTTGACTTTGACATTGAAGAACAAGTGATGAATGTGAACACGTTTTGCCAAATGATTATCAGTATATTCGAAGGTTGAAGCTGACAAGTACAACAGAGTCATCGTAGAGGATTGGTCTTCAGATGATGAAACAGATCAAACTGCGAAGTACGTCGGTCCTAACACTGATAGTTTTCCTACATTTGAGGAGATAAGCAACTAGATGAAGACATGTTGAAAGAGAAAATCGAAGAGTCGATACGAGAAGGCAAAGTTCCGAAACCAATGACAAAAGAAGAAATAGCTCAAGCAACAAAATCTTGGTTTAAAGAGATGCCGCGCGAAGGTAAGTTTTGACGTCCTCTAGCATTCTTTACCAGAGATAAAGACGTGTCATTGGGAGATATTTTGAGTTGGGTTTGGTTTAAAGAGCTGAACGTATATGCAATCAAAAGGGAATTTGGAGTGCAATACTTCAAGTATCTAGCTGATTTCAGGACTCTACCATACTGGGATGTTGAAGAGCTGGTTCAGACTGTGAATGTTACTTATCATATGGAGTATATTGACCAGTTACTTTGGAAGATGATTAAGTTTGAAGCTGTAAAAGGTTTTAGATATCGTAAGCCGTTCATTCCAGGTCGTAGAATCAAAACGAACAAGAAAACAGGGGAGAAAGATATAATGTTGATAATGAAACGACTGAGGGCGATGAGAAACAAGCCGTTGATGCCGATTGAGCAGAATATCTATCAAGTGTTCAAGTGGTGGTAGGTAGATCCAACTACATGTGAAGCCGTTATTGTTTTACAATTCGAAGAACACTTGAATATTACAAAGGAAACAGTTGAAGTATTGGGATTTCAAGGCATGAGGGGATTATGGAAAACGATCAGGATTCTAGATCCAATGTGGCTTGTCAATCGTTCAAGAGAAGATATTAAATGTCTATTCTATAGCAAGATTGTTTCGAAGAACGAGAAAAGGTACATGCTATGCAATATCAGAGAGTTGTGAACGTTTGCTATGCACTGAGGTGAATTCAAGGAAGATGTGGCAGACAAGCTGGAGGGAGCTAGAACGGGTTGAATTTCTGAAAGAAGAAAAGCGTCTAGAAGCTATTCATGAGAAAGGTAGAAAGGCAAGTATTAGAAGATTTCAATTCATGAACAAAGTGCCTCCTACAGATCAGATGCCGGATCCTAAGCAAGAACGACGAAGGAAGCCTTACAAGAACTTCTTCGGTCGTGTTCGTTAATGTTTATTTGAAGATAAATTTTTGAAGACTGATACAAGACGAAGACGATATCCAAGGGAGAGTCTGTTGGTGCAGAATGTCTATATCTAGTCTTATATCGAGTCTGTATAGATTAGAGTTGAATAGGCTAGCAAATCGAAGTATTTATGTTTGTTAAAGACAAGTTCACTCATGTGACCATGTAAAGTCAAGTTTGGCCAAACTTGACATTGTCAAGTTCGCCCGAACTTCCCTATCCACCAGCGGACTTGCCTGTCTATAAATAGCTAGCTAGTGTTCCTCATTTGTAACTTTGTCATTTTAGAGGCGAATCTCTGTCAATTTGGAGACTTGATGTTATATCGATAAATTGACGTTTAACTGATTAATTCTTGTCTATTGGTAAACTTGTCGTAATATTTCTGTATTATGAACAATAGATATCAAATCTAGTTCCCATGCATGAGGATCGTCCTACAGGTTCAAAAACAGTTTATGGGCTGAATAAGAACACCATGGGAATTTCCTGGTGTTACATCATCATGGTCACAAATCTTTGGGTTTTGATACCCTAATCAACACCTATTCGACAAAAATCGCATAACTATTCGATTAACCGAAAAACCATGAAACAAAGCTTGATTGATCTAAGTTCTAGCATATTTGGATTGTACTTGATGTGTAGGTACTGCATATAGCTCCTACACCCTTCTGGACTCAAGAAAAACCTGCGGAAACGGAGCTTGCGCTAGGTACATCGTCCGAAAACCGAATCTAGATTATTGTTTTGACTATAACTTGGTCCGTGATACTTGGATTGAGCTGGAATTTGGTATGGTGATGTAGGGTATTGTCAGGGAGGTCCACGTAAAATTTTAGAATATTTGGAATTTTTTACGATTTTTGGTGAGTTTTTAAATGTTTTACGGAAAGAATTTCAGAAACATTATCAAACGAATTCTATAAATCACCAAATTTTACAGAGACACTAAGGGACATATTTGGAATGTTCTGGGAATTTCGGAGTTCATTGGTTGAGCTTTTATTTGGGTTAAAAATCCGTGTTTTCTGAGTTTTCGGTAGCCGAAAACGCACCAAAACCAAATCGGAAAAATCTCAAATTTTTATGAGAAGTTCCTGCACATGTAAAGGATGTTCTAGAATATTTTGGAAATTTTTGGATCAATGGTGATAATTTATGTTAATTATTTTATTAAATATTGTTTTGTAAATAATTTATTTAAAAAAGGAAAAGCCAAAATAAATTCCCAATTATTTTTACCATAATCTACAGATTTTTAATGACATATACACAAATTTTTAGATTTTTATTTGAATTATAGATTAAATGGAAATTAATGGAATTAAAAACAAGTTATTTTAAATCAATTTTGACAAGTTTACCGTATAACGAACCTGCCGGAACCGAGAACTGGCCCAACTCAAATGGTACTAAAAGTGGAACACCGGAAATATTCCGGGAGATTCCAGGGCAACTTGGACACTAGGGGTGTGTCCAAGGGAAGTTCGGAAGAATCCCCGACGGTGAAAACGGAAACTCAAAATTGGGTGACCTGGACCCTCCAAACACTCGAACCCCCTTAATGAAAAGTTAATCATTCTTAAATAACGACGGGTTGGCACTATTGGTATTCCCGTACCAGTATCCGAACACGTTAAAATACTGACATTGGTTGGCACGCAAAACGGTGTCCGGAAGCCAAACTAAAAACTAATACTGCCCTGACCTCCATCACCACACCAATGTCCTATAGACTCAATCCGGAGTAAAAAAACTCCTGACCAGATCCAAGTTATAACCATTACCAACTTAGATACTGATTTGAGTACATACTTGCATGTGTGTTATTAAAGTTGATCCAGTTGCTTGATCACTCTTGTGTTGAGACCACTACTCGCACTGTGAGTTTCACTTCCCCACTTTTAAATTGTTTTACTATTTTCTGGGGACTTGCATGTTAAAACTATGTTGATTACACCAAGTTGGAAGTGTGTTTCACTTCCCCACTATGGCAGGTAGTGCCATGTGTTGTTTGGCCACTTGTTCAGAAACATGTTACTTAAGTTGACTGCAATGTTGCACTTAAACACATTTGGATCAGAATTTGATTGATTATTCTGATTTGTCTGATTCTGATACGAAGAATTTGAACCTGTGCTCGAATATGATGAATTCTAATGACTCTGATCATAGTTCGGATATGATTGATTTTGGCTATGTGGCAATGATTCGAGGAATTCAGATTCACACTAAAAGTAGTTTGGATCTTCGGGCTTGAGATATTATCTTGAGCTCCTGTCTTGTAGTATAGCTCTACATCTTGGGCAACGTTTGAATTCTTTGACTTGGCGATCTTTAACAATTCCATCTCGTGCCCCTCCAACTTATGATAAAGGTGGATAACTTGAAGAATTCCCAGTTTGGACTTTCTTTGAGCACAATGAGATAAGTCGTCCACTCACCCTCTGGTAAAGCGTCAGCCAATTTATCAGTGTATCTTCTTCCGTCTTCTCAAGACCATGTCTCCTCATAATCACCTTCAGATGACAAAAACGTTCGATCATTTGTCTCATCGTTTCGCCTTTGATCATTGTGAATATGTCAAATTCCTTCATGATTAACGCCTTTTTGCTCTTGACCATTTCTGCACTTCCCTGATATTTGTTCTTTATGGACTTCCAAAGATGTTGTGCAATTTTGTACTCTGGCAATAGCACTAAAATATCTTCCTTCACGGACTGCTGAATTAGACTGATCATTTTCTTTTCAGCGACGTAAGCATCCTTCTGTGCAGTAGAAAACTTACTTATATCGATAGCATTATCAAGTTCATCTCTTGGCCATGTGTAACCCGTCTCAACTGCAACCCAGCTGTGAAAATATGTAGCCTGAACCCAGTTCGTAAACATTTCCTTCCACCCATCGTATTTATCCATACGCATAAGTTTCGGTGGCTTCACTGACGTACCCATCTCATTATGAATAATAACTTGATTCACCATTTGAGCATTCGATGCTGAAGCCGTCATAAACGCACTGTGAATTTCTTCCATCGCAGCAAACGAACGAATATCTCTAAAAACACATCACAAACTTCGAAAATTGATTAAACACTGACAAGTTCGAGCGAACTTGTGCAGTTGTTAAAATCAGATTTTGTTTCACACAAGTTTGGGCGAACTTGTGTTGAAGTTTTGAAAATTTCACCCTGAAACAAGTTCGAGCGGACTTGTATGGAATTTCAAGAGATTTAACAAGTTCGGGCAAACTTGTAATAAACTTTCAACAAAGTTTGATCAAGTTCGGGCAAACTTGATGAAACTTGAAGAAATGTTAAGCAACTTCGAGCGGTCTTGAGTAAAATTCTATGAAAATCAATCAAGTTCGGGCAGACTTGATTACAAGTTCGATCAAATAGGTTTTGCAAAACACGATTTTTTCAACTTTTCGACATCGATTCATTTGAATTAGGTCTTGAAACTTTCAGAGGTTTATCTTTAGTGGATTTTACGTGACATATTCAAAATTTAGTAATTTTATTCGTAGGTTCATTGTTTTCAATGAAAAAGTTTAGAAAAATGGTAGAAATAAGTAGATCTTGCAATGATTTCACCAACTCAGGTATCCGTGGCTCTGATACCACTTGTTAGATCGCTCCTAGATAGCACAGGAATCTAGTTTGGTATCTAATGTCCAATTAGGGGAAACCAAGTGACATGTTAGTCAAATATGAAAAAATTACTCATTAAACTGTCTTTTGTTGGTCTTAAAGTCAATTACATGTGAGAACCAGATCTGACAGAGCTTCGCCTCTGAGTTGCCAAAATTACAAAAGTTACAAATGAGATCCTAGAGGCTAGTATTTATAGTATCACAAGTTCGCTAGGGATAGAACAAGTTCGGGCGAACTTACTTGAACAAGTTCGGCCGAACTTGTTCACACATCTCATTCCGGGCAAACTTGATCTACAAACTACATAAATACAACACTTTCTAGTGTAATCTCATCTATTCTAAACAGACTATATCGAAGACTAAGACATAGACATACTGTACTAACACTGATGATACCCAGAACGTAGATCAATCTTTGAGAAACAAGTAGCTCCCTGTAGTTGATCAAAGAGATCATCAATGCGAGGTAGGGGATATCGATTTTTGATTGTGAGTTTGTTGAGCTCACGTTAATAGATACACATACGGAAAGATCCATCATTCTTTTTCACAAATAACACAGGAGAACCCCAAGGTGAAAAACTTGGACGAATAAATCCTTTGTCAGAAAGTTCCTGAAGTTGTTTTGACAACTCTTGCATCTCAGACGGTGCAAGACGATATGGAGATTTAGCAATAGGGTTGGCACCAGGTACAAGATCTATACGAAATTCAACCTGATGTGCTGGGGGTAAACCAGGTAGCTCTTCGGGAAATACCTCAGGATAATCCCGAACAACAGGGATGTCCTGAATTGTGTTGCCTTTGCCTTTCTCCTCTACAATATGTGCCAAGAAGGCCACACAATTCTTTCGTAGGTATTTTTGTGCTTGATTACAAGTCATGAGTTTGAGGCTGCTAACCGGTTTTCTCCACGAACCTCCAAAATTCACCAGACGAAAAGGAATACGAACAATCTAATCAAAATAGGCCACCTCAGCATGATATTTGGTTAACCAGTCCACTCCCACTATAATATCAAAGCTCCCGAGTTGCATAGGTGTGAGGCCAATGGGAAAAAGATGATTATTGAGGTTCAAATTGACAACTAAGAATGACAGAATCGAGTACAAGGGGTTCACCACTGGCTATTTCTACTGTCAAGGGCTTTCCGAGTTTGATTAACAGTTTTGAAAGTAAAGGTTCAAAAGTGAAGGATACAAAACTTCTATCGGCCCCTGAATCAAAAAGTATAGAAGTAGGATGGTTGTTAACGAAAAATGTACCATTCACCACTTCGTTGTCTGCCCGTCGCCTCGTTTGCATTAATGTTGAAAGCTCATCCACGAGCCTGATTCGCATCTGCCAACCTCGGGCAATTGTTTCGGTAGTGGGTGAGATCCCCACAGTTGTAGCAAGACCCTGGTGGATAATGAGGTCGTGCGGGATTGGCAGGCTACTGAACAGGGTTTTGGACTACATTATTTGGGGCAGGAGCTGCGCGACAATCGTTGGCCAAATGACCAGATCTACCACAGTTTGTACAAATACGACATGGAAGATGAGGCTGGTGATGACTGTTGCACATGTTGCACAGAGATGAAGTGCCGACATACTGTTTCTTGGCGGGAGGCTGAGCAGGCTGGTTGGGAGCAGCTTGATTGGGTTGTGTAGTGACATCAAAGTTCTTAGAAGCCTTACGCTTTCTGGACTTCTTGGAACTTTCAGCTTTCTTACCCTTTTGTTTCTCAGACTTGTCAGATGGTTTCTTGTCACCCTTATGGTGGAGCTTACCCTTTTTGATCTAGGATTCTGTCAGTGTTCAGATAGCTCAATGGCTTGTCTAACAGAAGTAGGGTTGATGCCGGTGGCAATATCCTGAACGGGTCAGGAAGACCATCTATGTAGTTCTCGATCGCCTTATCCAAAGGCGTTACCATCTCAGGACACAACAAGCTCAATTCCTCATACCTGTCAGTATACGCACGGTGTTCACCACTATCTTGCTTTAGGTCATGGAACTCATTTTCAAGTGCACTCTTTTGGTGACGAGGGCATAACTCTTTCATCATCAGAGCCCTGAGTTCCTCCCAAGTTTGACCCATAGCAACATCAGCACCCCTATCTCTCATTACTCCGTTCCACCGCGTGAGCGCTCTCTTTTGAAACACACTAGAAGAAAACTCAACTTTCCACTCATTTGGACACTGAACATGGCGAAATGTACTCTCAAGACTCTCGAACCACTTAGGAGCCCAGTTGCTCCCTCAGAACCACTAAACTTGAGCGGTTTAGCCGAATTAAATGTTTAAAGTTGCATGCAGCAGGTGCATTGTTGTTATTGTTGGCTTGGTTTTTCTGAGTTATGAGATTTAGAAGCACAGCAGTAGACTGTTGAGCGATTAGAGCCGCCATATCGGCGTCCAGTTGTTGCGTCTCGTCGAGGAGGCATTCTAAAAGAGAGAAAACACGAGAGAAAACGAGTGAGATGAATGTTGAATAATCAAAATAAGATGAATAAATATCGATAAATGTAAGGATGGTGGTCATTTGTTCGTTTACTCAAAACAAACAAACAACACACATTGACTAATCAAAGTAAATGGGTTTTTATAATGTATCACTAAGACATGCTTTAGCCTATAAGTGGACACTCACCCCAAGTTCCCAGGTAAGAGTGACTGGTCCGATTAATTGGATTTGTACGAACACTCTAGCCTTAGACAGAAAACTCAGGGTACAAGCACCCACCCTTCCAGATTGCACATGTTCACATTAATAAGACCCAAACTTTGACGAGATTTTGAAAATTTTCGAAGGCATTAAGCCAAAAACGAATCATTCAAAAATAGACGATTGATTTTCAAAATCGTTTTGAGTTGTGTTTTGTTTTTGGCATTCACCTAAGAATAGGTGATTTATTGTTTTAAAATCTAAACACAAGAAAACTTGTGTTAGGGTCCTAGAAAGGTTATAGTCTATGTCAAAGCATTACTAATAACCTAATTCCCTATAACCATTGGCTCTGATACCAATCTTTTTGTTAAACCCCGACCGCGTAAAATAACAAACCGCGGCGGAAACGTCTGGGAGTGTCGTAACAGATTTACTGTTTCAACAACCATGGTAATTAAAGTTTTGTATTATTACATTAAGTCGAATTATAATGTCTTGGAGTAAAGGAAAACAAAACGGAAATTAAGTTGTCTTTCCGAAATAACAACAACATTATTAATGTCTTGTAGATTTTAAGTCACTAAAGCCCAAAGTTCATCCTAAGTGTCGCATAAATCAACCTCAAATATTAGCTCCTGAAACACAGGTGAAAATAGGAACATCATGAATAAAGATGCCTGTGAGTAACATAGGTTTGTGTTGATGTTTCATGGCTTAGAAAGTTAAAATAAAAGTTTAACTAGTACAATAGCCATGAACCATCATAAAATATTTCTTATTATAAAAATCATATAAAAATCATATGATTAAAAGAAATAATGTAAGGTTAACTTAATAACCAAAAATATGTCAAGTCTTATGTGAAAATCTCATGTTTTGAATAAAATACCATGTCTTGTATAAAATGTTATATCTTGTATAAAAATGTCATGTCTTGTATCTTATTTAAAGTGGTTTAGATAACGACACGATATGTAATATGATAAAAACACTTATATATAGGAAGTACCAGCGGCGTATCCACCATGCTTTTATCACATTACACATGTCTCGTTATTTAAATCACCCACCATAAACCAACCAATGAAATGTCTTGTTTAAACCAATGTAATGTCTTTGTATAACACAATGTCATGTATAAACAAATGTACATATGTCATGTGAAAATCAATGTCCAAATGTCATGTATAAACCATTGTCCAATATCATGTGTAAATCAATGTCTTGTATAAAACAATGTTTTTGAATAAACAAAGGTTTTCTTTAGATCAAAAGTTAGTTTTATAAATCGTCGCTTTTATTGTAAAAACATATATAAGATTGTTGGCGAATACATTCAAGCTTTGTTGACTGTCGGATAAACCCTTCTAAAAATAAAAGTCTATCAATGTTCATCGGATTCTGTCATTCCCTAAGGTCGCTTCCAAACATACCTAGGAAGTGGGAACGGGATTGTCAATCCTATGGTACCATTACATACTACTGTTCGACGTGATTAATGTTAATGAATGTATCATTGTCGAGTTCGACGCACCAATATGAATTAAACAATGTAAGCATGTCATGAAAATGTCTTTGAAAACCATGTACTAAGTATGCTAAGTCAACATACGAAGTAGAAATGTCCACGAAATCAATGTGCTAGCATGCTCAGTCAACATACGTAGCAAAATGAAATGTAGATCAATGTACTCATATGCTAAGTCAACGTATGCCACAAGAAGTGTCTTTGAAATCAATGTGCTAGCATGCTCAGTCAACGTACATAGCAAAACGTAATTGAAATCATGTACTATAATGTACTAGATGAACAAAGCAAATATATGTCATGAAAGCATGAAAACATGAAAGTAACAAGTAGGCACATGTGTTTCACCAAAAACATTTGAAAAAAATAAAAGAGGGACTATGTACTCACTTTTGATTGCAAAGGTATCCTTGTTCGAGAAGATAAACCAAAGCTCAACAGTCCGAGAATTTACTATGTCCTAATATCGGATAACTATGTTAATATCGGGATATAAACGGAAGATCGGATAGAATGATGCCTCATAAACCAAATGAGTATTGGAACTCATATGAAATGGTTTAATAAGCTTTACATTCTGAATTGAAATGAATCCTAAGTGCTTGTCACACCCTCAATTTCCACTTGCGGAGTTTTACCGCGAGGCGTGTGAACAAACCAGAATCTGATACACTAGTACGTCGAACGACTCTATATGATTTGATAATACGTTTTCAAAAATCATTTGTCGTAGATTTTATATTGTCTTGATTAGTTACCAATATTTAGCAGAAGCATCAGTTTTTAAAGTTTGAGCGGAAGCATAAATAAGTAGTGAAGCGGGCGCCAACACAAACGCCAAAACAAATGAAAAATCCCAAAACAATATTGATAAATAAGACTCGATAAAAGATGTCTTATTCAATGCATGTGCGTGCACCTATAGCTCCTAGCTCCTGAGAAACATGTAAAGAAACAAGTGTCAACATTAAAGATGAGTGAGTTCACAGGTTTTCATAAATTCGTTTGTTCGGTTATAGTTTGTTTTCTCCGTTATCCCTAACCCGGGATAACGAATTGGTTCCATTATTCCAACCCGGAATAATAAGTTATTGCTTCAATATTCCAAACCCGGAATATTAAGTTGTTACTTCCAATATTCCAAACCCGGAATATTAAGTTGTTGTTTCCATTATTCTAAACCCGGAATAATAAGTTGTTGTTTCCATTATCCTCAACCCGGGATAATACATTGATTCGTAATTAAGTTCAATGTTAACATATATAGGTAGCTAGCCTAAAGTTATGTCACGTAAGTGTTCGCGATCGAAGCTGACTGTTGTGCCTCCGTGTTGCCAGGCCTATCACTGACCATGGCGAAGTTAGGCCGAATTATTCACCCTTGACCATACCCGGTCGGCTAGCGCGACTAGCTCGGATGGGGCTTGTCGGGCCCAGTAGTACTACTTATAACTCCCCCGCTATTAAACCCAATACTAACGATCGAGAGATTGACGAGGACTTAAGTGATAAAGCTGCTTAGTGACCATAACATTACATTAACAGTTAACTTAGTTACCGAATAGTTATGTGACGTTAAATTCGTATAACGTAAAGAGATTGAATTTGAGAGTGTATACATGTTTCTCCCCCTGTTGTTTAAAAACCGGATAAAGTTAGGGGCCGTGAACTCACCTTTTGTTGCTCGGTTAGTGTAGCAAAGAAGTTGTAAAGGATGGGACCGCTAATTGCGTCCTAACAAACCAATTGATTTCACGTCAGTGTGTGAACACACCAATACAAATTCTACACTTAATTTACGCACAAAGTGATACACACAAACAACATATCTAACACTCAAACATGCATGCAAGTATCCTCATGTGATCATAGTAATCAAACAACTTATCATGAACATAATCCAATCCATGCAACACTTTGGTGCACACAATCACAAGTTATCAAATTTCAGCTTAACACTCATCATTCAGCTGTTTTCTAGGATTTTTATAAAATAGTTACAACGTTCCAAAAATTCCAATATTTTTACAGTAGGTGACATTTATACTATAGAAATTTATATAAATTTTCCAAGTCCTAAATCTTTACCAATTAACCATAATTATTAATATACTAGGCTGCAGTCAGATTTGTCGCCTTCTGACTGCAGTCCACGGAAGAATTTATTTAAAAATCACTGATCGCCCAATTAGCAAAATTCCAGTTGGAGTTGCCCGGAAATTTTCATACCTAGATGCTGTACAAAATTCATGACTCAACTCTCTACTGATTTTAAAATCCAACTCGATAAACAACTAACAAAATTTCAGGATTTTCACAGCTTTAGTTACTGAACTTATTTGGCCCTTTAAAAATATCAAACGACTTCAGAAAATTATGAATCCAGCGTCATTAGATTCCTTATTCAAATCTCTACGTTCTAGACATCAGAAAACCGTTTTTCGACAACTAACGACCGAGTTACAGCCAGATGAAGTCGGCTGTAACTATTACTCAGCAATTGTTTTCAGCATATTATTACCATAACTTGCATAAATCGTTCCTATGATCAACCTAGGCGAGCAAGAACCGATTTCTAATCATAGATCACTACTAATAACATATCCATGCAAACCCTAGTTCATACTTCTAGTTTTTACAAACAATACTCGCAAACTTACAAGTTCCGAAAACAATCATGCATATAAACAACAATCAAATCAGACGAAATTACATTCAACATATAAAATCCGAAACAACTAATCACTACATTCAAGCACATAAATCTGAACATGATCTCATAATCAAAGATAACCCTAACCTTGAATAACTAGGTAAACAAGCCGAGATTTGGACTAGATTGATCCGGCTGTTCCAGCAAAAATCTCGACCGAAAGAGGTGAACAGTTCTGCTGTTGCGACCGAGGCTGACAGGAACTGGAGGGAGAGGCTGCTCGTGATCGACAGGGAGTGCAAGGAGGCTGTTTTGTGATCGAATAGAGGTGAACAATGGTTGATCTTGCGACTGAATGGAGGTGAACAAGGCTGCCGACGGCTGTTAACTTTTAGGGTTTTGTGTTATGAATGAATCATGCATGTGGGTTTGTATATATAGGCGCAAAGAGATAAGTGGTTACGGTTTTAGTTGGAGCTCATGGCGAGAGACTAGGGCGGGTCGGTTTGGTTTGGGTTTGATCTTGCGGTTTTGGGCTTGATCTTTGCAGCCAATAGTTTTAGTTCAAGGTTTAGGTTTGATCTCGGTTTGGGTTTGCGGTTTCGGGTTTGATCCTTGTTTTTGGCCGAAGACTTGGGTTTAAAGTTTAAACTTTGTTAACTCCTAGAGTCACAATGAATCAAAGTTGGTTCGTGTCGCGGTTCGGTTCAGTTCGTGTACATATCTACCATAATTACTTTATAACTAAAACAATCACACAACACACATCACGTATTCATTTAACTCGTACACGTTTAATACTTAGCATATACTCTATTCGACAAGTGTCGCGTTTAAGTTATCCGAAAAACCCAGGATATCACAGTGCTTTTGACCCATAATGGCTCGTTAAGGTAGTTTATGCCACTTTAACGTGTCATTTGCGTAATCATGTGACAGGATTGTTAGATATGTGTTATGATAGGTTCTATATGCCTAACATGTTTATTTATGTTGTAACATCAGTCTATATGGCAAAACATTGGTAACATAAGCTTAAAATCAATTTATGCGCAAAAATGGCATTTTAGTCATTTATAAAGGCATAATAGGCAACTTAACATAACACTAACCAAACGACGTGACCATAAGGTATAACCTCGGGGGGTTATTCCCTACACAACTATCGTCACAAATATGTGTTTGGTTGGATCCTATGATCGATCAAATGGGTTGGATTCTAAAGTCAAAGCGGTGGTCAAGACCGCTCAACTTACGACCCTAAACAAGCACTAAATTAAAAGTGACAGTTAAACATGTCTAACTAAGTTATAAAAAATGTTTTGGTATCAATACAAAGTGTTTTGATACCCGAAAATTGTTCCGTCGTATAGCGCATTTTACGCATTATTGACCAAAACTTTGACTCGTCACTACAACTAGTAAACGTGGTAATCAGTAGGCATGATCACTAAGGATCATAACCATCGTGACTACGATCACGTAGCAAAGTTCAATTGAACTTTGTCTTGACCAATAACGGCCAGAATAAAAAGTCAAACAGAAAGTCAAACTTTTGACTTTTAGCTCACATAAGCTAAAAGAAATCAACAAGGCTTGGTTAGAGCACTAACTTGCCCTCAAGGTAGCCAAGATAGCTCAGTTAGTAAGCCTCCACAAGGTGGTAGCCGCCAAATAGAGCAGATAGAAAAAAGAAATGAAATGAGCAATTTGAAATGAACAACTTGTTGGGTATTTATACTAATCTTGGAGCTCTAGGATCATGCCATGTGTTGATCCAGGTGTTAGGGGTTTGATTATTGTCATAACACTTGTCCTAAGCAGAAGAAATGGCGGCAACTTCGTTTGCTTGGTGTCAAAGGGAGTTTACAAGAGGCTGCCACCTTGCTACAACAATTATGCTGAGCTGGGGGGTCCTTACGGACCGTAAGGGCTTTGGGCTTACGGTCCGTAAGCCCTTTAGTTGTAGATAGTTTCACAAAATGGCAGAACAAGCCCTATGCATTTTTCATCGCGTTTTGTACTTCTAACACCCGTTAACCTGATTTTCAAGCTTTATAAGGATGATAAAGCATAGGGAACTTGAAATATGTCCGGAAATGTCACGAATGTCGGTTCGTTTGGTCATACGGTTGCGGTTTTCGGTTAATACGACGAAAATCGTAACGATCGCGCAAACGACCGTAAATGCGAAACGAATGATATGTTTGCATTCCAATCACTAAAATACAAGATTTTAATGATTACAAAAATTTTGGATGTGTGTACATGTTCCGGATTAAGAAATACACGTAATGGCATAGTTTCACAGAATTTGCAAAATTGCCTCTGAAGTTGCAAAAGCATGTTTTTGCCATACCAAAGCCCTCAAAACTTATTTCTAAGTTATGTAAAGGGTATCTAGGGTATGTCTAGCTTATGTCATTGTTCCGGAGTGTACATCGCGTTTAACTGATTACGTTCTACGATTTTACTTCCAGAAAAGGTTTGAAAGGTCAAAATTGAACAAATATTGAAAATGCACAAAAGTCATAAGTAAATATACAAATTTATAAACAACACAAAGTTTCATTGATCATCAATTGTTCGGAATAGTTACAACACTTGAAATACACAGATGTCACAGATTCAAGTGACTTTTGACTTATCAAATCCAAGTTTTCCATCTAGACCACCCAAATTTTTTCTACCTGTGATATCAATGAATCATTGTGCCCTGCGAACAATCGACGGCATTCACCATTTCTTATCTATGAGTTCCAACTCTTCCAAATCGATCTGGTCATAATCCTCCTTTGTCATCTCAGGATTACCAATCTTTCCAACTACTAGACACTCGTATGATTCTAGCATGGAGGCAAGTAACTCCATGTGCTGTTTGGCAGTATTCTCATTAAAATCTTGAGCATTCTGTAGATTTACAGCTATATTGCACTGCAAGATTCTCTGGTTTGAGTTGGTTTGGTTGTTCTGGCTGCTTTGATAATTGTTCGAATTTTGTGAAGATTGCAATGTTTGTGGTGAGTTAGGATTATAAGTTGGAAATGATTGAAAGCCACCACTAGTGTTTGAACCGGTACTCGAAGAACTTTCTACACTGAAAGCAGTGTGTATTTTAGGACTTTGAGTATTGATTGTAGAACCACCTTTGTAATACAGATCCACGTCTTGTTGAACGTGCGAACTTCTGGTCTTGGCCATCTTTTGCATTTCACGTTCGTGACCTTCCAATTTCTATATGAATCTTGAGAAAATAATATTTCTATATTCTGAACTGTTTTTCAAGATTGTCAGATATGTAGACCATTCCCCCATAGGTAGTGAATCAACCAACATGTCCACTAACTCCTTTTGGATTCCCAACCTTTTCATCTCAACTACCAAATGACAGTACCGTTCGATTAACTGTTTTATTGATTCACCTTTTAGAAGATTAAAAATATCGAACTCTTTTTTCAATAACGCTTTCTTGCTTTTGATCATCTGGGTACGTCCCTGAAATTTCACCCTTAAAGCATTCCAAACTGATTGAGCATCATTATCATGTTGCAAAAGAGAAAATATATCTTCTTTGAGAGCTTGTTGCATGATGTTCATCATTTTCTTTTCTCTGACAATTTATCTTTCTCACTGTCGATAAACTGTCGCAATGTCTTTTCAAGCCCGTTTTCACCAATCGGTGCAATATATTTCTCTTCAATGGCATACCAGAAATCGAAGTGATTTGCTTGTACCCAGTAAACGAACCTCTCATTCCAACCATAGTAATCTTCCAAACACATCATCTTTGGAGGTTTAGTCATAGTCCCAATTCATTATCGAGATTTATATTTGAGCTGCTATGGTTGAAACTGCGGACGTTGCAAACGCGTTTAAAATTCGGCATCCATTTTGTCGAGATTTTTATCACCAACTTGCTTGGTGCGAAGTAACACTTCGTGTGAACTGAAATTCAAACAAATTTCAAACAATCAAACAACAAATTAAAATTCACTTCGTGCGAATTGAGGGTATCAACTCGTGCGAATCATGTTCACAATTTCACGTTTTTTGCAATTTTTGTCAAGATTTCGGTTGTCTTTGGCTCTGATCTTTTCAAGTTTGACTATAGTGGATTTTACGTATTATACTGAAAAATCAGTCCATTGTGTCCATGAAATCGTTGAAAAATGAAAAAACAAAATGAGAAGTATCCGTAGAATAGAAGTGTAGAATCTTGATCAAAGTCTTCAAATCAAGCCTCCAAGCTCTGATACCGCTTGTGAGGATCTGCTCTCCATAAGCTCAAGTCCTAATTTGAATATCTAGTCATAAAACGTGTGGAATTCATTTTATACTAGTGACAATATCAAGATTACTGTTTAAATGTTATGTTTCATTAATCGTTCAACTTGTACAAGATCCTGAAACAAACTGGGCAGGGCTTCGTCGTACCAATCAGCAAAACAGTTATAGACTCAAGACCCAAACACACCTATATATAGACATAGCCAATTCGTGCGAGTTGAGTCTATCCACTTCATACGAGGTGAGCTCACTTCGTACAAAGTGAATTACTTCACTTGGTACGAAGTGTACAATCACTTCTTGCGAAATGGACATTACAAACATCAAAAAATGTAAATCTAACATTCGTAACCCTATTACAATGACTTAACATGACCCTAAGACATAGGAGATAGACATCTGCATAAACAAAGGTTTGTTGGGAATCCAAATGTGGCACAGAGTTTACATGGGAACGGGAGGATCAAATGAAAGCCAAGTATCCACATCTTTTCTCCAAAGTCTCATCTGACACAATTTTGGGACGAAATTCCCAAAAGTAGGGGAGACTGTAACATTTGTAAGATTTCAAGGATTGTAAACTTTCAACCATTTCTTCGTATTTTATAGAGTTCTATATTTTATTTACGAGTTACATATGCCTTAATACACTTTACATAACCTAAAAATGAGTTAGAAGGGTTAAAAATGGAAAAAAGCTGATAATACAAGTCTAGGGGCCAAAAACTGTCAAAAATAAAATTATTTTTGTCAGGAGGCCTTGTGGACCGTAAGATGTAAAGCCTGTCCAAATGCAAAAATTTTGCTTGATCACCAAGCATTGCCACCTTTCTCTATGGTGTTGACACCTAACATGAATCTTGCCACATTTGATCTAGTTAGGACACTATTTATGACACTAATCTACATCCTAACACCTCATCAAACACTTGTCATCACCTCCTTGATCAAAGAACACTATAAATAGCTATCGAACTTGTCCATTTTCTTCACACCATTCTTTTCTTTCTTACTAAAAAACTCTCTTAGAGCTTGCTTCTGCATTTGAAGCCTCCTTTCTTGAGTTCAAATATTCTTTCAAACACAAGTAAGTGTTTCTCCTAGTCTATTCCATTTATTTGGCTAGTTATGAGCCAAAAGTCAAGAAAATTGACTTTTGCTTTGACTTTCGGTTCCAACCTTTTCGGTCAGGTCAAAGTTCAAAATAAACTTTGCTACGTAATCGTAATAATGAAGGTGTTAATCCCTTGCGGTTATAGCCTCTGATCATCACGTTTAGTAGGCGAAATGTCGAGTCAAACTTTTATGAAACAGAAGTAAAAAACGCATAAAACTGCATTTTACGACGAATAGTTTTCAAGTATTAAACTAAAAGTTTTGACACCAAATCAGTTATATAACATTATAAGACATGTTTTATCATGTCTAACATGTCATTTCTAGTTTCATGCTCATTCCTAATAGAAAGTCAAGAAGTTTGACTTCTTCTTTGACTTTCGAATCTAATCCGTTTGGTTAACCTTAGGATCCAATCAAGCCCAATAATATGACCATAATATTATAGGGAATAATCCTCTGAGATTATACCTTATGGTCATTCCTTTTGGTGAGTCAATTAAGGAGTCAACTATTATACTTTAAAAAGGTCAAAAATACCTTTTTCGAATAAAGTGGTTTAAAAATTATATAATCAACATTTTCACATCAAGACTGGTCATATAACATAAATAAACTTGTTTTCACATGTTAGAATCATCATAAGACCTATTCGACCATTTGGACCTGTGTTTACGCGTACGACTAGTTAATTAACGTAAACTAGTCGTAACGGGTCAAAACACTTTCATACCAGAATGTTAGGTTTAACCAACCATGTTACATGATATCCTTTTCTCATATAACTATAAACCACATTCTATTCACTCTTCCATCAAATTCCGTATTATGAGCATTTAATAAACTTTCGACGGAAACTTCTTGTTTGGACAGATTCTGTGTTGTTAATTTAACCAAGCATAACCTGATCAAAACTTAATCAAAAAAAGTAAACTCTTAAATTTTGATTAAGTTCACTGAAATACGATTTCAACGATGTATGATGCATCTAAAAACACCTCTGTTTGAACACTTAAATGTCTAAAACCAAACCAAAGGTCAAAACTGAACAGATTGTAAAGATCAATAGTTTTGACTACTATCTGGGTTCCAAATAGAAAACGGTTGCTATTTTAAACGTATTTTACAAAAAACAACACAGAATGCTACCAAAATTTCTATCTTCTAAAATACCTAAACTTCTTCAAAGTTACGATGTTTCCATAACCCACGTTCATCCACAAACATCATCACAACAACACTTTGATGAATAAACCTCTATTTTTAGGAAACACTTGAGCTTTGCTAGAATAATTAAGCACGACATAAACAATCCAAGTGAGTACATAGTCCTCACTTTTACGTTTTCAAATTGTTTTGGGTTGATTCGTATGTGCCGAATGTTTTCCGAGTTTTCAAAACTGTATATATGGTTTATATATACAACATGCTTTCAATTTGTGTGAAACTTGGTGGTGCATCATCGTAACAAGGGTACATTCATTAACTTTGGCCAAGCCGACCAGTAGTATGTTATGGTACTATAGGATTGACGTTTTCGTTTCTGATTTTTTAGGGGTTTGTGGGGAAGTTTGGGGAACAATAGAAACTATGCAATTGACAAACTCTTTGGAGGTTTACCCGACGAGTCAACATAGGCTTGAATGTATTCACCATACAACCATAGTTGTTTACATAAAATGAAACTATCATTTTACAAACATGAAAATTGGTTTCTACAAAACATGACGATTGGTTTACACGTAACAGAGGATTAGTTTATACATAACATGATGATTAGTTTATACAAAACATGACGATTGGTTTACACAAGACTATTGGTTTATACAAAAAATGACAATTGGCTTACACATAACATGATGATTGGTTTATACATAACACGACGACTAGTTTTCAAGTGTGTGTATATATATATATATATATACCATACAATTTACGATAAAACAATTGGTTTCTTACACGGTTTTGCAAAGAACGCTTTTGCCAAATTTTATGGCTACAAGGTTTACTCTAAAATACTAATTTTCATAGTTGGTAAAACATTTTGCAATACCAAACACATTTGATACAACTTTGATTACAAGGTTTTTACTTATCGACTCTCGTAATCGGATGAGGTACTGCAATACGAATTCATAGCCATGAATTTGACCACGAAACCTATGTTACTCACCAATATTCATTGTTAACCGTCTTTTTCACATATGTTTCGGTACACATGTTTGATTAGTTATTTAAAGTTTATAATTTATGTGATATGGTTTTTTCAAGGTAAATATTTAGTTTATGACACAAAAAGGATGAAGTACATCAAGATTTTCAATCGGTGAGGCATATATTTTAGTTTTATTCTCCTCAAAGGAGATTCGGTTAATTGGTTTATTTATCTACCTTTTTAACATAAACAAATTATCGAGCTTGAGTTCATTGGTTTATTCATCTACTTTTTTTAACATAAACTATTTATCAATTTGGGTGCAAAACAATACACAATCTCTTGGTATCGTTATCGTTACTATCCAACCAAAGTCAAGCCCTATTGGTTATATATCTAACATTGTACTTGGTTGTGAGTGTTTTGGTGTATCTCGAAGTAAAGATATAGGTAAAGATACTAGAACCAAAAAATTAATTGTCCATTCAAGTTGATGGGAAAGTATTCAATATCGCATGATATTTGGAAGTTAAAAGTCGTACATGATGAACATAATCTCCTACCCACATTATCTAAGGAGGGACATGCACAAGAAATGACATTCTCTTATTATGAAAATTGTTTGGTACAAGATCTCACAAGGTTAAATATAAAACCACATGACTTTCTATCAACATTGAAGAAATAAATGAGAATAATGTGTCTGTGCTAAAGACCATACATAATGCTCATTATAAGTTTTGTAAGACCTAGCAAGCATGTAGAGCCTTGCTATAGAATCTTATGAATACTTTCCAAAATAAAGGGTACAGTTTTCTGGATCATATACACAACATACCTAATGAGTTGTTATTCTTCGTTCATCTAACATCATTAGGTATATGGCAGGCATTTCCATATGTTGTTGCACCCTGACCTGTGGCAGATTATCTGTCATAGCGAGATGATTGTCCAAAGCTTGTGACACTATTAAAAGTTGAATATTTATTCATGTCTCCAATTCAAAGTGTCACATCAACATAATAATTCCAAATAAATCATACATAGTTCAAAGGCACAAAATAAAGAATATGATCCTATTTATTTGTCTAAGGCAAATCCTATATGTCTTCATCCTCGCCTCATCAAACCTGATTTCCTGTATATGCATAAAATGTGAGGACCGTTCGTGTCGACGTTTAAGTTCCAGTGATATCTATAACCTAAGTTCAAAGTGCAGAATCCATTATATTTAGGTGACAACACAAGATTAGTTCATTTTCAATGTTTTCTATTCATATATAGTCTTTTTACATCCGAGTTTCCAATTTGACAGGGCTTCGCCGTCGGATTGCAAAAGTTCTCCTAAACTCACATCACAAGCTCCTATTTATAAACATGATAGAGTATTGGTACGAACCAGTCACCATGCGGATGAGCTTCATCCGTGCGGATGACCTCATCCGTACGGATGAGCTGTAACTCCTCGCTTTTTGTTGCTTTCCATTAGTAAGATTGTATCGTAATTCTATATTCGGAAAATCTTTCCTTTGTAATCGTACCTCATCTTGAATCGCTATAAATCTGAGACTTCGATCGTAATGAAACTGATCTTTATGTGGAATATGTAACATTTGTCGAAAACGGGTTTTACCAAACCCGCTCCATTTTGTAATCGAATATCAAGTTATAAATGCTCGTCGCCAATTTATGCTTATTTTAATTTTTAGTGATACATAATTAATAAACAAACTAAACCATAAAAGTTATAATTGATAAAAAATATAAATAAAACAATTAAAAATAAAAAGGGGCTGCCGGACTCGAACCCGGGTCAGCCGGGTTGTAACTTCAAAGACTTAGCACTCACACGCATAATCCACTCCGCCACTTGTTTGTTTTCTGTCAACTCTAGGAAAGAAATGAGTCTTATATACAAACCTAGATAAACCGGTTGCGCCAACTGAAAAACTGAAATCGGCTATTCAACCGTCTAAACGTTTGAATAATCGCGATTTCAGGTTTATAACCGATGCACCGACAACTCTAATCAATTCAGACTTGAATTGACTTGAATTCGGATGATGATGGGTTTTATAACCGAAGCTATCCAATAATTCGAATTACTGTAATCAAAGATCTTCTTCACGACTCCGAAACATTCCACAAACCTCCAATTTCATTTCCGAACACATTACAGTCCACCGGAGAAGTTTATTTTGCTCGCCGGAAAATTCTGCAAGTTCGCCGGAAAACCGTATTCTTCATCAAAACGGTAAGTCTTTCAATACCGTCGTAGTCTAACAATTGTTAAGCTATTTCTAACTCAAACCTTTCAATTGAAATCGAATTCAGACACTGTTATCAGATAATTCCAGTTCGCCGGAAAATTTCTGGAAATCTTTATCTTCGTCTGTGAAACGGTAAGGACCTTCAAACACACTGTTAACGTTTGTTTAGCACTTCAATTTCATGATTAGCTAATCAAAACGATTAATTGATTTGCTCAGTTGAAGTTCTTAAAAACAGAGACCGACGCCTTGCCGGAACTCTGTAATAAATCGTTCACCGGTATGTTTACCTCTAATTATCATCTCTGCTATCTCATATTAGTCTGTGCAATGTTTAACAATCGAATTAACAAGATTTAATGGTGTAATCTGCTGTCGGTAAAATCCAACAAAGAAGATGAACTGTGATAACATTATAAGTATAATTAAAACTGGTATTTTGAACGGGTTAGACACACAGTCCAGTGGTGGACTGTGTGCGAACAAAAACACGCATACGTCCCGAGTTCGATCCCTGATACACGCACCCTCTATGTAATAAAATGCTTTTTTGTTTAAAACTGAACCGGGTTAACTCCGTTAGTTGTTAAGTATAATAAAATTTGTATATTAACCAAGTTAGACAAACAGTCCAGCGGTGGACTGTGTGTAACGTTAAAGCGCAGGTCCCGGGTTCGAGACCTGCTAGTGGTACCGGTTCAATGAATTAAAATGTTTTTGAAATTAAAAGAATTTTGGATAAATTGAATTAATATATAAGTATAATTAAAAAGAGAATTATTTCAGGTTAGACACGTAGCTCAGTTGGTAGAGCTGCGTGCACGCTTACGGGAGGTCTCGGGTTCGAGTCTCACCCAGCGCATTTCAGTCACACAATAAACTGGTCAAACAGTCAAAGTTAAAAAGTCAACGGTCAACCCAAAAAGTAAATATATTTTTATATTTTTAATTATTTAATTTAATTTAAAAATCAATTAAAAATACTTAAAAATAATGTTTTTAAAGATAGGAAATAGCCTTAAACTCATAAAAATACATCTAAAAATTCTATTAAAATCCTTAATAAAATCCACTCATTTACTATATTTTCCGTTATTATTTAGGTTAGTTAATTCTCGTTGTTCCGCTCTTCCAACTCGTGCGCATCTCACCATCTCCAATCAAACGCACCCACGTGAGTGAATCTTTACAAATTCCCCGTTTTAATAACGTTTTGGGGTGTATCATGTGTCTTGCTATATATTATTTTTAAATCATTGTGCATACATCATATCATGAACTTGTGTATTCAGCTTGTTTCAACTGTTTGTGTGGTTATTGTTAGATTCAATTTATTATTTCAGTACATGCAATTTCATAGGCCGCCGCTCCCCATTACATTATGAGCGTTGAGCATGTTCCCCATTACATTATGAGCGTGAACCTGGCGTGCCAACATACGATCGGCTCCGTTTGATTGAGCCTTGATCGCACAGACATTTATAATTTTCAGTACATGCAATACGATCGGCTCCGTTTGATTGATCCTTGATCGCACAGTTTCATTCATGTTATTTATCGTATGATGTTGGTATGTTAATTTATGCTATCATATGTTATTGTATGTTATAGTTGTGATTGCAATTGCTACTGCTTGATTATTTACATTTGCTCATTTATGATTATGCACAATTTTTCATCGATAAACTAACAAGTAAATCAATAATAAATGTTTATCTAACAAGGTTCACTCGCCAACTTATGTTGACCCAAAAACCCCCATTTTTACACATGATACAGGTGAACCAGCTGCAGCCAGAAACACATAGGATTGGACTAGAAGAATAAAATGATTTAGAGCTTGGATTTATTTTGTTTGGTTATTTTCTTTGTATTGTATGGACATGTTTGGATATTTGGAAATGTAATTTTGACTTTAATAAATATGAAACATATTAGTAAAATATCATGAGCTTTGGTGATAACCCAATTATGCCCCGACTCTTATTCCGCTGCGGGTCGGGGTGTGACAGATTGGTATCAGAGCCATGACTATAGGGATATAGGATAGGTTATTAGACCCTTAGAGCCTATACTATAGTTGATTAGAAATTTTTAAGATTTTTGTGTGTTACATGCCAAATTTCATGATGTTTATATGTTTTATGTTAAATGTTACATTCAATGTTATGCAAGCATGTTCATAAGTATATATTATCATATAATGCCTATCATGAATCATATTCTCATAACATATCATATCCATGAAAGCACACACCACATCATGATTGCTTTTACAATGATTTTTGTGTTTTCAAATCTCATCAAAGTGAGTTCTCATGACGGGCATGTAGTAACTGGAAGCGTACCAGTACCGGTAGTCGGAACGTCCTGTCTAGGCTGGCATTCGTATAAATCCAAAATAAAGGACCAATTTGCCTACCTGGGGACTAACGATGAGAGTACGAAGTACCTATTAGGCCAAAGCATGCTATACCAAACGTCATGTGAGCTAACCCCACTTTGAGTTGTCATTGTGTCTACGCCTGGACACATTCCGACCATACATCTCGTGAACATATTTTGTGGTTTGCATTCGGGTGATGCGAGTGTTAAATCGCCAATACTAATGTGAATCCTACCAAGCCAATAGCCATGGGGGCCCACATGACTATACAGGTGAAGGTATGGGGGACATTTGAGGCCCAACATGAGCAAACCCAAGACATCCTATGGATGTAGTTGCATTATTGATATTTATGTTATTTTCCTTTTCTTAAAGACACATGACACCTAAAAAGACTCCATAAACTCACAATCTTCTTATGTATGTTCCTGTAGATGTCGACTAGACAACAACGAGGGGGTAAAAGATCAGGAAGATCTCACGAACGCTTGGCCGCACAAATCGCGAAACAAATGGCCACGGTGCTTCCTGACATTGTGGTTCAAGTACAACAAGCCCTCGCTACAAATCCTACTAACCCTCCCCAACAACATGACCAGAACATCGACAACCCTCCTACCAGCAAGTGCTCATACAAACATTTCAAGTCTTGTGATCCTCCTAAATTTGAAGGGACCGAAGGTGTCACTGCTCTCCTCCATTGGGTTGAGGAAATGGAAAACACCTTCCTCAACTGCGATTGTCCTGAGGATCGCAAGGTTCGATACGCCACCGGGAGACTATTTGGGGTCGCTCTCACCTGGTGGAATACTGAAAAAGGGAAGAGGGGAATTGATGATGCAATAGCCTTAACTTGGGAGGAATTAAGGGAAATCATGACTAGGCGTTTCTGTCCTAGGAGTGAAATTAAAAAGTTGGAAGACGAATTTCATTCTTTAAAGCAGAAGGAGGGAGATCACACCACCTATAACAAGAGGTTGTTAGAATTGAACCAAATGGTTCCTAATTTGTTTACCCCAACTTATCGGTTGATCGAGCATTATATTCGAGGACTTCCCTCGAAAATTCAAGATTCAGTTCTCAGCATTTCACCGGTAACACTTGAAGCTGCTATGGAGCTAGCGACTGAACTGACCGAGAATCGAATTCGCAACGGGAAGTTTAAAGAAGAGAAAAAGAAAGCCCCTGTTGAGGGTCAAACTTCAAACCATTCCATCTCCTCCTCTAAGTTTGCTAACAAGAGGAAGCGCAACACCAGAAACTTCGCCGTTACACAAACCAACCTCCCTATTCCTGCTGCACCCATTACCCAAGTCGCTCCTTCACCTGCACCATACAAAAGACCATACTCTGGCCCGTTACCAAAATGCAACCGTTGCCAATATCACCATTCTCCAGATTATCCTTGCCAACATTGTACCAGCTGTGGTCGCGCAGGTCATACTGTTCAAACCTGCCGCATGCCTCAGCGAACGAACCGCCACCAGCCTTCAACCCAAACCACCAGAAAATAATGGGTCAAGCCCAACAACCCCTACTATATCCACCCGCCCAACATTTAGTCCAAACATATTACCAACCAACTATCCTATAGGTCAACCTATGCGGGCTTGCTACAATTGCGGAGACCCAAGCCATTTCAGAAACACTTGTCCAAGGTTGGTAAACATTATTCATGCTCAGGCCCAAGCCAACCCGGTGAATCAAGCGAACCAAGCTCCTCCACCTGCAAGAGGAAGAGCTTTCAATATCAACGCTAATCAGGCTAGAGCTGACGGCAATGTGGTTAACGGTATGTGCCTTATAAATGGTAGATATGCATCTATGTTATTTGATACTGGTGCGGATAGAAGTTTTGTGTCCTTAGAATTTGAACCTATCTTAAACCAAAATCGGGATAAGCTCATGGAATCCATAACAGTAGAAGTTGCCGACGGGAAACCAGTTTCATTAAACTCTATTATACGCAACTGTACACTCACCTTAAACGACCACGATTTCTCAGTCGACCTTATTCCTATGAAGCTGGGAAGTTTTGATATCATAATTGGTATGGACTGGCTTAGTCAACATCAGGCAGAAGTTGTATGTCGCAAAAAGTTTATACGTATTCCTCTTTCAAACGGTCAGACTCTTCGAATCTTTGGAGAAACCTCGTCGAAAGGGCTCAGCTTAATGTCTTGTCTTCAAGCCCAAAAATATCTTCGCAAAAATTATGTCGCATTTTTAGCTCATATCATCAAAAAGGGTACCATGGAGAAGAAATTGAAGACATTCCAGTAGTAAAAGATTTCCCGCAAGTTTTTCCTGACGACATTTCAGGACTTCCTCCAGTTAGAGAAGTCGAATTCCGTATTGATCTTATACCTGGTGCTACACCAGTTGCAAAGTCTCCTTATAGGTTAGCCCCCTCTGAAATGCAAGAGCTAGCCAGTCAACTACAAGAGTTGACTGACAAAGGATTTATACGTCCTAGCTCCTCGCCTTGGGGTGCACCTGTCCTTTTTGTAAAGAAGAAAGATGGATCGTTTCGTATGTGCATCGCCTACAGAGAGCTCAATAAATTAACAATCAAGAATCGCTATCCATTACCTCGCATTGATGATCTTCTTGACCAACTTCAAGGCGCCAGCTGTTTTTCAAAAATCGACCTTCGATCTGGTTATCATCAACTTAGAGTACATGAAGAAGACGTTCCAAAGACCGCTTTCCGAACTCGTTATGGTCATTATGAATTCATGGTCATGCCATTTGGTTTAACCAACGCTCCAGTTGTCTTCATGGATCTAATGAACAGAGTCTGCAAACCCTATCTCGATCGTTTTGTGATAGTCTTCATCGACGATATCCTCATTTATTCAAAGTCTAAGTCTGATCATGAACGGCATCTTCGACTCATCCTTACACTTCTAGAGAATGAAAAGCTTTACGCCAAATTCTCCAAATGCGAATTCTGGTTAAAAGAGGTACAATTCCTTGGACATGTAGTCAATGACAAGGGAATACATGTCGACCCCTCAAAGATCAAAGCGGTACAAGAATGGCAAGCTCCACGTACACCAACTGAAGTAAGATCTTTTCTTGGTTTGGCTGGTTATTATCGTCGATTCATTTCAAACTTCTCTCGCATTGCTGTACCACTCACGGCTTTAACTCATAAGGGAAAACCTTTCATATGGGGACCCAAGCAAGAAGAAGCCTTCCGAACCCTTAAACAAAAACTCTGTGATGCACCAATCCTCACTCTTCCTGAAGGTTGTGATGATTTTGTGGTCTATTGCGACGCGTCAGTGCAAGGATTAGGCTGCGTTTTGATGCAAAGAGGAAAAGTTATAGCTTATGCTTCGAGACAACTCAAGACGCATGAGAAGAACTACACCACCCATGACCTAGAACTTGGAGCCGTTGTGTTCGCTCTTAAGATATGGAGACATTATCTCTATGGTACTAAGTGTGAAATATACACTGACCACAAGAGTCTTTAACATATCTTCAATCAAAAGGAGTTAAACATGAGGCAACGAAGATGGGTCGAACTTCTAAATGACTACGACTGTGAAATTCGGTACCACCCTGGCAAAGCAAATGTGGTGGCCGATGCACTTAGTCGAAAGGGTTATGCGAACTCCATTCGTCTTCTATGTTCGCAAATCATAACTGACATTAAAGATCAAATTCGAGAAGCCCAACATGTTTCAGTAACAGAAGATGATGTACGAAAGGAGATGTCCTGTGGAGCTGAACTTAAAATTGAAACAAATCTGACGGTATTCTGTACTACCTAGATCGTATCTGGATTCCTGACCACAAAACGCGATACTCTATACACCCAGGAGCCGATAAGATGTATCAAGACCTACGATATACCTATTGGTGGCCTGGAATGAAAAAGGATATTGCTGTTTTTGTTTCTAAGTGCCTTACATGTTCCAAGGTGAAAGCTGAACACCAAAGACCCTCAGGACTTCTCGTCCAACCTGAAATGCCTGTATGGAAATGGGAAAATATAACCATGGACTTCATTACCGGGTTACCTCGCACTTCTGGTGGGTATGACACTATATGGTAATAATTGACCGACTTACAAAATCAGCTCACTTTATTCCTATCCGCGAAGATTTCAAGAACGAAAAGCTAGCTCGTATTTATATCAGCGAAATCGTAAGCCGACATGGGTACCGTTAAGCGTTATTTCGGATCGTGATGGTCGTTTCACTTCACGAACATGGCAAGCAGTACAAGCCGCTATGGGTACGCGATTAGATCTCAGTACCGCCTATCACCCTCAAACTGATGGTCAATCTGAACGCACCATACAAACTCTTGAAGATGTGCTTCGAGAATGTGTCATAGACTTCAAGGGAAATTGGGACGCTCATCTCCCATTAGTTGAATTTTCGTACAACAACAGCTATCATTCAAGCATCGGCATGGCACCTTTCGAAGCCTTATATGGTCTAAGTGCCGATCTCCAGTATGTTGGCACGAAATTGGGGAAGCTAAATCACTGGTCCGGAATTGATTCAAGAAACCACAGACAAGATCCATCAAATTCGAAACAATTTTCTAGCAGCCCAAAGTCGTCAAAAGAGTTATGCAGACAGACGACGGAAGCCCTTAGAGTTTAACATTGGTGATCATGTACTTCTAAAAGTATCACCGTGGAAGGGAGTAGTTCGTTTTGGTCAAAAAGGCAAGCTAGCACCACGCTACGTAGGACCTTTCAAGATACTCGAAAGAGTAGGACCTGTAGCATACAAGCTTGATCTACCAGAAGAACTCAACAGGATTCATCCCACATTCCATGTATCAAACTTGAAGAAGTGCCTCGCTGATGAAAACCTCCACATTCCTCTGGAAGATATTCAGATTGATGAATCTATGCATTTCATTGAAAGACCAGTATAGATCATGGATTTCAGAGAAAAACGTCTACGACGGAGTCGCATTCCAATTGTTAGGGTACGCTGGGAGTCGAAACGGGGACCTGAGTTTACTTGGGAACGTGAAGACTCAATGCGTGAAAAATACCCGCATCTTTTTCCTACTACTTCTACTAGTTAAATTTCGGGACGAAATTCCTAAAAGTAGGGATACTGTAACATTTGTCGAAAACGGGTTTTACCAAACCCGCTCCATTTTGTAATCGAATATCAAGTTATAAATGCTCGTCGCCAATTTATGCTTATTTTAATTTTTAGTGATACATAATTAGTAAACAAACTAAACCATAAAAGTTATAATTGATAAAAAATATAAATAAAACAATTAAAAATAAAAAGGGGCTGCCGGGACTCGAACCCGGGTCAGCCGGGTTGTAACTTCAAAGACTTAACACTCACACGCATAATCACTCCGCCACTTGTTTGTTTTCTGTCAACTCTAGGAAAGAAATGAGTCTTATATACAAACCTAGATAAACCGGTTGCGCCAACTGAAAAACTGAAATCGGCTATTCAACCGTCTAAACGTTTGAATAATCGCGATTTCAGGTTTATAACCGATGCACCGACAACTCTAATCAATTCAGACTTGAATTGACTTGAATTCGGATGATGATGGGTTTTATAACCGAAGCTATCCAATAATTCGAATTACTGTAATCAAAGATCTTCTTCACGACTCCGAAACATTCCACAAACCTCCAATTTCATTTCCGCACACTTTACAGTCCTCCGGAGAAGTTTATTTTGCTCGCCGAAAAATTCTGCAAGTTCACCGGAAAACCGTATTCTTCATCAAAACGGTAAGTCTTTCAATACCGTCGTAGTCTAACAATTGTTAAGCTATTTCTAACTCAAACCTTTCAATTGAAATCGAATTCAGACACTGTTATCAGATAATTCCAGTTCGCCAGAAAATTTCTGGAAATCTTTATCTTCGTCTGTGAAACGGTAAGGACCTTCAAACACACTGTTAACGTTTGTTTAGCACTTCAATTTCATGATTAGCTAATCAAAACGATTAATTGATTTGCTCAGTTGAAGTTCTTAAAAACAGAGAACGACGCCTTGCCGGAACTCTGTAATAAATCGTTTACCGGTATGGTTACCTCTAATTATCATCTCTGCTATCTCATATTAGTTTGTGCAATGTTTAACAATCGAATTAACAAGATTAATGTTGTAATCTGCTGTCGGTAAAATCCAACAAAGAAGATGAACTGTGATAACATTATAAGTATAATTAAAACTGGTATTTTGAACGGGTTAGACACACAGTCCAGCGGTGGACTGTGTGCGAACAAAAACACGCATACGTCCCGAGTTTGATCCCTGATACACACACCCTCTATGTAATAAAATGCCTTTTTGTTTAAAACTAAACCGGGTTAACTCCGTTAGTTGTTAAGTATAATAAAATTTGTATATTAACCAAGTTAGACACACAGTCCAGTGGTAGACTGTGTGTAACGTTAAAGTGCAGGTCCCGGGTTCGAGACCTGCTAGTGGTACCGGTTCGATGAATTAAAATGTTTTTGAAATTAAAAGAATTTTGGATAAATTGAATTAATATATAAGTATAATTAAAAACAGAATTATTTCAGGTTAGACACGTAGCTCAGTTGGTAGAGCTGCGTGCACACGTACGGGAGGTCTCGGGTTCGAGTCTCACCCAGCGCATTTCAGTCACACAATAAACCGGTCAAACAGTCAAAGTTAAAAAGTCAACGGTCAACCCAAAAAGTCAATATATTTTTATATTTTTAATTATTTAATTTAATTTTAAAAAATCAATTAAAAATACTTAAAAATAATGTTTTTAAAGATAGGAAATAGCCTTAAACTCGTAAAAATACATCTAAAAATTCTATTAAAATCCTTAATAAAATCCACTCATTTACTATATTTTCCGTTATTATTTAGGTTAGTTAATTCTCGTTGTTCCGCTCTTCCAACTCGTGCGCATCTCACCATCTCCAATCAAACGCACCCAATGTGAGTGAATCTTTACAAATTCCCCGTTTTAATCACGTTTTGGGGTGTATCATGTGTCTTGCTATATATTATATTTAAATCATTGTGCATTCATCATATCATGAACTTGTGTATTCAGCTTGTTTCAACTGTTTGTGTCGTTATTGTTAGTTTCAATTTATTATTTCAGTACATGCAATTTCATAGGCCGCCGCTCCCCATTACATTATGAGCGTTGAGCATGTTCCCCATTACATTATGAGCGTGAACCTGGCGTGCCAACATACGATCGGCTCCGTTTGATTGAGCCTTGATCGCACAGACATTTATCATTTTCAGTACATGCAATACGATCGGCTCCGTTTGATTGAGCCTTGATCGCACAGTTTCATTCATGTTATTTATCGTATGATGTTGGTATGTTAATGTATGCTATCATATGTTATTGTATGTTATAGTTGTGATTGCAATTGCTACTACTTGATTATTTACATTTGCTCATTTATGATTATGCACAATTTTTCATCGATAAACTAACAAGTAAATCAATAATAAATGTTTATCTAACAAGGTTCACTCGCCAACTTATGTTGACCCAAAAACCCCCATTTTTACACATGATACAGGTGAACTAGCTGAAGCAGAAACACATAGGATTGGACTAGAAGAATAAAATGATTTAGAGCTTGGATTTATTTTGTTTAGTTATTTTCTTTGTATTGTATGGACATGTTTGGATATTTAGAAATGTAATTTTGACTTTAATAAATATGAAACATATTAGTAAATATCATGAGCTTTGGTGATAACCCAATTATGCCCCGACTCTTATTCCGCTGCGGGTCGGGGTGTGACAGAATATACATTACTTATACATGTTTATACATCGATTCATACACATGTTTATTAACATAGTTCGTATCATAAATTAACTCGTAACAATTCTCGTGTAATCGTAAGTTTTAAAGCATTTCATTCATACAAGATACTTGGTTATTCAATCGCGAAAATTATAATCATTCGACGCTTCATTTTTAAATTTCACCCTTGTTATCTACTTTGTGACATTAAACTTTTATAAACTTGTTCTTTTTACCAAGTAAACACTAGCATATGATGTCCATACTTCAAAACTACCATGCCACACCTTAATATATGTTAATTATATAATAAATGACATCAAATAAACAAATATATATCAATTAACTAACAAAAATAAAATAAAATAAAAAGTGGGCAGCCCCCCTTGGGCTGGGTTTAGTGGCTTATTTCAAGCCTTAATGCCCACTAACCTTGTCCAAACCCCAACCATTGGGTGTAGCTCAGTGGCCACTGGCCCCCGTTCTAAACCGGCTCGAGGACACTCGAGGTCGTAGGTTCGAAACATGTTTCAGCCCCTCGGGTTGGCAGGGGTTTAACCGCCAGGCAGCGTTGCCGGGTCGGTAGCTTGGGAAGGGGGATCCCTTCCGCGGCCAGGGGTACCGTGCATCTACCCTTTTTTCGTCCAAAGCCCAACCCACTGAAATCGTAATCCTTCCTCCTATAAATACGACTTATAATCAACCTCTTTTCCACTTTTAGAACCCTTAAACACCCTCAAAACCTCTCTAAACGCAGTTGAGTTTCAGCAGCGAATTCAGAAACTTTCAGCCACTAAAAGTGAGTTTTAACTCACTTCTACTTCGATTTTCTTCTTGTTCTTTCTTCTACATTGGATAACCTCTAGGAAGGTTTACAAGTTTTCTTGGGCAAACTAAGGTTATACCTCACCATTTTTGAGGTCCAAAGTGCATATAAACTTCTGCTCGTTTTAATCTTTTTATAACTTCATTATTTTCAAGTTTTCTTCACTTTTTCTTATTCAACCATGTTTGTAGAGCCTCTAGGGATGTTACCATAGGTTTTCCATGGAAAACCATGATGGGACAATACCATTTTTAAGGCTAAACTTTCTATTTTGGATGATGAACTTGTGAACTTTACTTAAACATGCTTTTACTAAACAAACTTGTGCTACTTGTGCCTCTAATCAAACCCATGATTAGTGAGCTAGCTAAGGTTGTTTCACACAAATTAGGAGGTGATTATTCACTCCAAACTTTCTGTTTTGTAAGGGTTTTAACCCACAAGTGTTGTATCCACCAAGCTTGTTCTTGAAACAAGACTTGTAATGGAAGTGTGTGATTCCTTGGAAGCCATGGCTATCCTACTTCGAATCCACCACCTCACTTTATGTTTTCTCATCTCTATCCCAAGTAGTTTGCTAGCCTAAAAGTGATACGACTTCGTCTAGCCTTCGACACTTAGTTAATACTTTCTATGTCGATGTTGGCTCACCCGGGTTGAAGATGACTTAGCTACTTGGTATAGTGATAACTTGCAACTTTCATTCCCATTTTATTCTTATTCATGACAATCCTTTTTGTCATTGTGACAACTTATGCATTGGTGAATATACAAAAGAGGTTTTAAATGGAAGGTTATCCTCCTACCTCCTTGCATGACTTATATGAAATCCTTGTAATACTTGTTGGACTAAACTTATACCATATATAAAATATATAATAATAAAATAACCAAACCCTTGACGATAAACAAATGATTATTCATCGTGGTACTAAGTTATGTCATCTAAAGTATTTAACTTCTCGTTACGATTCTAATGGGTATTTAGCCCATAAATCATTCTAACCCCTATGGGTTTTTATAGTGTAAAAAACGAGTACTAAGTCTAGACGATTATTTTCTTGTATTTTACTTTTGCTATACTTTAGATTCCGAATTCAAAATCCTCCGTCATCATCCAAGTTACTCACACACCTATGTTTCCTCGTGTAGAAGGACTCGGTGTTCCACCTCCAAACCAACAAACTCTTCACGAACTAACAAGTGGAAGCTTGTAAAACCACGAGTACACTTGACCCTTTTCAACTTTTACACAATTTGGGTTGTATCATGTTAACTTACAAATACACAAATACACACAACATAATTTATACACTCAATCCGTTATACATGCTTATTGTTATGCTTAGGTTCATGCTAGATACATACATGCTTTTGTCATTAACTTAGCTAGCCCAACTTAACATATATAGCGCTATAGGAGAAGCACGTCGCCCGTCGGGGTATTATTATGCTTATTCCTTTATTCATGATTTAGTCTCGTTACTTTTGTGGCGAGGGACACTTAATTCTTATGGACACTTGGGGTTGACATTTAGTATTGCATGCTAGTTTGCCTAGTTTACAATTGCCATGTGGATTCGAGAAAATGCTTTTATGCTCATACCATATTTATAAAACCTTGTTTACTCACCAATGCTTTGCGTTGAAACTTTATTTTAAACATGTTACAGGTTGAGGATTGATGCCATGATGAATCTAGTAGGGATGACTAGAAACACGCTCAAGATACTAGATTTGATTATGTTATGTTATGTCATTGTTGTTATATTATGTTGTTTCCATGTTGTACTTGTACTTCCTTCGTTATATTGATAATTTTTGTTTATTAATGAAATTCGGTTTTGAAGTAATTATTGTCGCTAAATAATGTTATGTGCGATGAGCAATCTATTTCGTCTCACTTCGATGTTTCCGCCATCTGTTGGGGTGTGACATGAGCCTATTTACATATAAAACTAATATTTGACAATTAAGCTCTTTGAGACGAAAACGTAGGCAACATACATATGCACCAACAGTCTCCCCCTTGGATGTTGCCGTAGTCTTGTTCACTCTTATTTCATCTTCAAACTTTGCCCTAACAAACTTCATCTTGCATATAGCTAGAAATATGTGATGTTAAGTCTTGATCTACCTTGGATAACATCTTCAAGTGAAACCGCAGTCTCCATTTTGAACGATGCTACGAATCTTATCATATATGACTCTTAAGAACTAACACACGTATCCACACACAAATAGTATCTCAACAGTCTCATTGGTCCGGCTCACATTCAACATTATCAGGTTTCTATGGAGGATTTTGAAAAAATAATCTTTTTGGATGTGTAATTTTGAATGTAGAAATGTAAACATACAAAAATGTACTATTTACAGTTTATATTTTTGTGAGAAAACATGCTAGAGGATCACATTAGTTTACTAACACATATCAGTTGCTGCGTTGATCTTGATGAAACACTCAGTTTAAACAATTCACATGGATTGTCGGTATTGTTGTCCATTTAAACTCAATCTAAAAACTTTCATAATGCTTACCGATACGTTAAGGTACATTAATTTTACTTAATTCTTATGGACCAAACGATCTTAGCATATCCCCTCATCATGTAATACACTGACTCATATAATGCCTTTAAACTTTCATCAACTGTGATTTGTGTAAAAATAACGAAGAATGTTTAAACATTAACAATTAGGTCAATCTTTGGATACACAGAGAAAGTCCAATGTTTATAGAAAATAAGAAATGAAAACAAGTTGAAACTTTTTAACTCTTAACCACCAGTTCGATATTCTCATATACATAGAGGTGATCCAAGATTTAAAAGAAACACCTAGTTAAATAGAGCAGAAACGTTCAGGCACTAACATCCAGTTTGATACTTTCGTATATGCGGAGTATGTCCAATGCTTAAACAAAATAAAGAAATAAAAAAGTCTAAATCTTTTGAAAACGAAGAACACAATCACATTGACTTTTTCACTAAGTTGTGAAAGTTCACAAACTGACCGGTTTTTATGCTTTGCAGCATTCGACGATTACAAAGTCGGTACACAGTCAAGAAGGACAAAACTAAGTACTATGCTTTCAACCGCGTTTCCTACTAGAACTAGGCTTTTTCATTTAAGTTTGTATGGTTTTTGCAAAACTATTAGTCTAGCTAAGCATATTGACACATCTTTAGTAAGATTGTATAACCATTTTAAGAACTGTAATTCTTTAGCATGCACTGATAGTCCACTGATGTACTATCATTTATTTTTTTCGCACGAGTAATCTGATTTCCATTTTTAATGTTTTTGACATTTGCTATTTTTTTGGCATTTTGAAATTTTTTATCTATCTGAAATAATTTTGAAATGATGTTTTTCGATTTTACATAAACTTTGGATTTTGGCAATTTTTTAAATTTTCTCCTTCTAAAATCAAAAACACCTTTTCGAAATCGAAGATAAGAATCTTCCGTTTAACCATTTAGCGAATTTTTACAAATGTAAACGCGAGATTACCATTTTGTTTGTATGGAACACCAAAACTTTCAACTGATTTTCATCATTCATCTCTTTAACATATGCACGAACAACCACCGCTTCTGAAAAGATGTTTACTTGAAGATTGGTTATCCTGCACACGTAAATGAACTTAATTAATTTAGAATTGGAACCCAATCGATATTGGATTTAGGTTTGTTTGATTGCTTGGGGTATTAAAAGGGTTTAGACAATAACCATGATAATATAAATTCAAGTGAAGTTATATTAAACGAGTTTCAACCATAGCTAAGGGTGTGAAGATAGAGGCTTGTTTGATTACTTGGGATATTTAAAAGGGTTTAGACAATAACCACGATAACAAAAATTAAAATGATGTGGCACTTGCAAATGTATTGTTATCCACTGAATATTGAATGGTTTAATAGAGTATGATAATATCAAAGTCATTAGAAAATGTGGTGAGATATGTTGGGGCGTAACCTTTTAGGATGAATATACTTGAGCAATGTGTTAAACATGAAGAAAATAGAGACGTTGGGGTGTTTGTCCTATAAGATGAAGCTTCACTTTCTTAGTGTCGAGTCCCTAATAGTTTAGGATTACAATTAAGTGTATGGAAGATGATTCAAATTATCTTAAATTCTTTAAATTTAATCACAATGTATCACCTTACTTTTTTATTTCTTTGAACATCATGCTTTTACACCGAATACCACATAACTCTACACTTGCAATAGGTTAAACGCACACCATTTTTGCGAGGAAAAACACCATACCACTAAACGACTACGTCATGAGTACATGGTAACACCTTATAGTACATTAATAGGCACCTAACCACATGGTCATTAATAGATAACAAATTAGTTGCATATATATTGAATGATTTAATTAGTTGAAACAAATTTGCATATATATAGAAAGATTTAATTTTTATTTATATTTTTTAATCATTGAACACTAATGCTATTATGTAGAGGTGCACAAAAAAACTGTACCTGGAACTGGACCTGGTAAAAAAATCCGGAACCGGTTTTTTTAATACCCGGTTATTCTATACCTGAAACCGGATTTGAACTCAATATCTGGAATTGGATGAATACCCGATTAATACCCGAAACCGGACAAGAACTGGAATCGGAACTTATTATACCCGACTATACCCGATACATGATTCCAATATCTTTCTTTAAAATTTATGTTAGTGTGTTTATGTTGATGCATATGTATGTTGCCCACATCATCGTATAACGTCGAGTCAGTATTTAGGAGCGAAATGACGAAGTTTATGTATGTTTTAGGCCAAGTACACTTGAAATGGAAGTGTTGTAGTCAAGTTCAGCCGAACTTGACTAAACAACTTCGCCCGAACTTGAAATCCTATAAATAGGAGACTTGTCATTTCATTTGTAAGATTAAGAGATTTTGTCACAACAGAGGCGAAGCTCTGTCCAAGTGTTCCCAGTATCTGTAATGTCTACACATTAATGAAACAGTGATCAATCAGTAACAAACTAGTTTCCAATGTCGGTTATGCAAATGGATTCCGCACGTTTACCTTAGGTTTGCCAAATTAGGACGATAAAGATCCTACAACGGACCCTCAATTGGTATCTGAGAAGGATTGGCTTAATTTGAAGACATTGGACATAGAACATCTCATCTTCTACTCTATTCTTTCATTTTTAACTTTTCTTGGACAATTCACGGACAAAATGAATTGATTTTCAAGTATAATACATAAAATCCATCGTAGATAAACCCTTGAAAGTTTCAGACCTTAATTCAATCGAATTCATGTCAAAATGCTGAAAAAATCATGTTTTACATGTCAAGTTCGCTCGAACATTATCCCAAGTTCGCTCGAACTTGAGTAAATTTTTACTGTTTTTAGTGAAATTTACATCAAGTTCGCCCGAACTTGTGTGATTTTTCAAGTTTTTCTGTCAAGTTCACTCGAACTTAGTAAATTTCTGATGATTTAGTTAAGTTCGCCCGAACTTGACCAAAATCTAATGAAATCATTCACAAGTTCACCCGAACTTGCAAAGTCTCTTGAAAATCAAGATAAGTTCGCTCGAACTTACATTCAGGGTCAAATTTTCATAAGATTTCAACAAATTCGCCCGAACTTGTTAAGTCTGTGACAAGTTCGCCCGAACTTGTCTAACGTTTCTAAAAAAAGGAATGAAAATCCCGAAAAACATCACGAACATTATATATCGTTATAATCGTATCGACGAGACAATTTTAAAGATATAATCAGGTAAAAATAGTTTTCGGAAAAATTTTAAATGTTTTTAACGTATCGATTGTCGATTAAAACGTCAGTTTTTGCTAAAATTGTCTGTTTGCTAATCATTTGTCAAGTGTTTTTGAACGACAGATTAGTTTGGAAAACGAAATCGAGTCCGTGAAGTCGCCAATGTTGATGCGTATAGATGAGTATGAAGGCTGGGAAGAAAAATTCGAGGACTGGGTACGAGCAAATCACCTCTATTGTTGGGTTGCTATTCAAACTGGATTTAAATGGCCAGTCGATGAACGTGGAACTGAGCTTTCAGTATCAAAGTTTACACCTCAACTGAATGCTGCATATGCCCATGAAAAGAAGATTCTAACCTCGTTACAGCAATCGATAAAAGAAGATATCTTGGTTTTGTTACTAGAGTGCACAGGATTTGTGGAAATCTCTAGGTGCTAAATATTTGGAAAATATTGAGATGATTAAGAACAAGAAGCTGCTAATCAAGAAGAAGTTTGATCGTGTTAGTGATCAAGGAAATGATCGGGAAGCACAAAGTTCAAATGATCAGTTTAAGAGAGAAGGAAGTATGATTGCGAAGAACTGTGAAGAACAAAGTTCAAGAATGTCTACAAATGAGGTTTCAAGTTCTGAATTTGTGTGCTTAAATTGTGAAAAATCCAGATCTGATATTGTCAAATTTTGAAAGATGTGGAAAGTTTGACATTAGAAAATACAAAATTAAAAGAAAATGAAAAGAATTTTGAAAACAAAATAAAAATTTTAGAAAATGAAAAATTACAAATGGTAGTAAATTTTCAAAATGAAATAAAAATGTTTAAAAATGAAAAAAAATGTTTTTGAAAAATTAAATATAGAAAATCAAAAAGCAATAAATTCTCATATTGAGAAAATTGCTCAACTTGAAAAAGAAGTTGAGACTATTAAAAATAAAGCTGTTAATTCAGAAAAGTTATTGAAATGTTTTGTGACTTCCTCATTAAAGTTAGATCATATATGTCCAAAATCGATCAATGTTTATAAAAAGAAAATTCCAATAAGTGACAGTGTCACAAATTATGACAATGTCATAATTGAGAATTGTGATATTAATACCGATGATGAAAGTACTAAAACGATAAAAATGAAATATTCTTTAAAACTAAAAGAAAAATTTCAGGAAACTGTTCTACAATCTACTGAGAAAGGTGAATGCTCAACGCAAAAACCTTCTAAGCAGAATGGCGAACGAAAACAAAAAGAAAAACAAAGTTTTAAAAATTCTGACAATATTCAAAAGAAAAATAAAAGCTCATCGGTACGATCATCCAATCAAAATAGAAATTCACAAAAATTTGTAAATCAAAACTCACAAAATTTTGTGAATAAGTGGTGCAGGTCGAACCACAATGCTTCAATGTCAAATCAAAGTTACAGAAGAAGCAGGAAAGATGGCTACAACACTTTAAATCAATGTTATGATTTGAGTGTATGGTTTGCTAAAAATGATCAGTATGAGAACAGGAAGTGTCATAAATGTGGAATTACTGGACACATTGCTAGAAAATGTTTTCAAATTAATCCTAAACCTGCTCATATTGATAACAAATATTCCGGAGTACCAAACTCAGGTTTTGAAACAAAGTACAGAAACTAAAAACAAGGTGAAACCAGTTATTACTAAGTTTTCAAATTTTGAAACTGGTGAATCCTCGAATAGTAATGAACAAAAAGTATCTACGTTGTATTTCAAGAAAGCTTTAACGAAAATCAATCATGGTTGGTAAAAGAAAAAGAAGTTATATAATCAATGAAAATTGAAAGGTTAGAGGACTTTCCGAAATTTGAGAAAGTTCAAAATAAACCTGATTGTGTAAAGAAAATCAAATTTAAGGTTGAAGAAACAACACCTAAGACTACAAAGGCTTGGGTGTCTCTTTTCAACTAATTGTTTGATTTTTTGCGCAGGAACTTCTGAGATGAAAGCAAATTATTGAGAATGGAGTTCCGTGGCACACATTGAAGACGGGCCGGGTTTTCAAGTTCTATATAATGTAACACCCCAAATCGCGTAAAACAACACGTGGCGGAAACACTTGGGGAGTCACGTTAACAGATTGTTTCAACAACACATGGTATTTGAAGTTTTGTTTTAATTAGATATTAAACATAGGTTATATTGACATAATTGTCTAGAAACATTTTAAAACAACCAAACAAACAAAACATGCATAATTATTGTCTTTCTTGTTTTATAGTCGCTAAGGCCCGTCCAAATCCTATATGAGCATGCATCAGTATCATCAAGCATTGTTCCCTGAAACATATGTGAAAACAAGTCAGCAAAAATATGCCGGCGAGTATATAGGTTTTGTGAGTGTGTCAAGTTTATGGCTTTGAATATGTATTGCAATACCTTGTCAGACTACTAGAGTCGTTCATTGAAAACCTTGTTATCGAAAAGTATTTGAATTGCAATGATAACTAACCAATCTAAAACAAGTTAGTTATAGTTTATAAAAGACTTGTAGCCATAAATCTTGAACAAAACATTTGTTTCGTAAATCCGAGTAGTTAATAGTCTTAAACTAACTTGTATGGTTTATATATTTAATTGAAATCGTTGCGTGTCATCGTTTGAAAACATTTGTTCAAATGATGCAAATAACGCCACATATGTAAAGTGATAAAAGCATTTACATATAGGAAGTACCGATGGCGTATCCACCATGCTTTTATTACAATACAAACGTTTCATTATCTAAATCACTTATCATAAACCAATTGTTGTAAACCAATTGTTCATCGTTCCTTGTTACAAACCAATTGTTCATCGTTCATCGTTCTTTGTTATAAACCGTCGTTCATCGTTCATCGTTCCTTGTTTTAGTTGTGAAACTTTTGGTCGTTTCGTGAATACATTCAAACCTTTGTTGACTTGTTCGAGACCACCCACGGTGTCCCTTAATCGTATTACAAACCACCTAAGGGTATGTTACGAATACAGTTTCAGTCACTTCCCAAATTTCCCCACAAACCCCGGGAAATTTGGTAACGGGATTGTCAGTCCTAGGCGCTGTAACTTACTACTCGTCGGCTTGGCCATTGTTAATGAATGTCATTCTTGCTATAAATATAACGCACCAACAAGTTCGTTTACTTTATTGAAATCGCATTGTTATATAAACCATAGTAATTTCATTTGAAAACTTCTAAACCATAGCAATTGTAACTTGAAAACTTGTAAACTTTTTGGCACATATAAATCACCCTAAAACAATTGAAAACATAAAATAGGGGAACTATGTACTCACATGTGATAGCAAAGTAACTCTTGGATCAATAAGAAAACCGAAGCTCAAAGATCCAAGAAATCACGCGTGTCCTAAAAATGAATTATAGTGTAAATATCGGGGCTTGAAATCGAAAGATTCAGACAAAATGAAATCTTATAAACCAAGTGAGTGTCGGAACTCATATAATATGGTTTAATAAGCTTACATTCTGAGTTGGAAATATTTTTAAGTGCTTTTGACTCGTTATGACCCGTTAAGGTAGTTTAAGCCACTTTAACGCGTCATTTGCGTAACAACGCATTCGGATGGTTAGATATGTGTCATAATAAGTTTTAAATGCTTAAACATGTTTTAAAATGTTTTTGATAAGATTATATGTCAAAATTTATGTTACATATGCTTAACGTTGATTTGTTTGCGAAAAGGGCATTTTGGTCGTTTTTAAGTAATATTACAATCAATCATCATAACACAATCCAAACATCATGACCACAAGGTATAACCTCAGAGGGTTATTCCCTATATATTTATGGTCACAATTATATATTTGGTAGGGTCCGAAGATCCACCAAACGGGTCAGATTCGGAAGTCAAAGCGGCGGTCAAACCGTTCAACTTTTGACTCTAAATAAGCGCTATAATTAGAGTGATGATTTAGACATGTTTTGACATGTCTAAATAAGTTTATAAAAGAGTTTTGGCATCAAAACAACCTGTTTTGACACCCGAATTTAGATCCGTTCCAAAATGCGCAAAATCGCATTTTAACCAAAACTTTGACTTGTCAAAATAGCTAGAAATGATGAGAATCAGTGGGCATGATTTTTGTGGATCATAACCACCTTGATTACCATTATAAAGCAAGTTTCAATTGGATTTAAAACTGATCAATTTATGATCAATTCTTGAAGTCAAATAAAAGTCAAATTTTGCGACTTTTAATCCAATTAACCATAAGAATTGAAACAAGCATGAAGAAGATAACTTACAAACACCAAGGATTTGATCAAGAACACTAGAGGAAACTCCAAGATGGTTGCTAAATTCGGATTTAGAGGAGGGTGTTGCAAGAAAGTGATCAAAAAGTTCATAAGTGTGATGAACATGGGTATTTATAGAAAGTTTGGACTAATAGGGTCATGCCAAGTGTTTATGACTCATCTTTGAAGTAGGTTAGTGTCCACTTATGTGTCAAAAGCAGAGATTACGGTGGCAAGTTCGAAAGGTGAGTCAAAGAGTGAATAAACAGGCTGCTGACAACAAAACTTGTGTGCTGGAGCACCCTTACGGACCGTATGGTCCATATGCTTACGGTCCGTAAGCATGGGAGCTGGGCACAAGTTTCCAAAGTTGGCAGAACAGGCCCCTGCATCGTTTCGTCGCGTTTCGGGCACTTCTAACACTCGTTAACCTTGTTTCAAAGCTCCATAAGGACGTTAAAGTATAGGGAACTTGAAATGTGTTCAAAAATGTTCCAGAGGTCAGTTCGTTTGGTCGTACGGTCGCGGTTTTTGGTTAATTACGACGAAAATCGTAGCGAACGCGTGCGTGACCGTAAATACGTAACGAACAGATTTTTCGAATTCAAATCACCAACATATAATATATTGATGATTAGAAAAATATTTTGGATGTCCGTACATGTTCCGAATAGCGATATAGCAAAAAGGCATAGTTTCGCGAATTTTGCAAAATAGCCCCTGAAGTTGTAAAAGTGTGATTTTGCATGCCGAAACCCTCAAAGCTTATCTCTAAGCTATGTAAAGGGTATTTATGGTATATTAGGCTTGTGTTCTTGTTCCTGAGTGTACGTCGCTACGAGAATCGGCAGACTTTCACAGTTTGTCGTAATTAGTCCCTATGATCTAATAAACTTGTTTTTGACATACCAAACCCTCCAAACTTATTTCTAAGTTATGCAAAGGTTATTTAAGGTATGTTTAGCTTGTGACAATATTTTGGAACATACGTTGCGTTAAATTTGTTTCGTTTGCGTATCGATTCACCGATTTTGCTCATAAAAGCGATTCAAGAGTTCGGAATTCTGCAAGAATTGATTGTGTTCAAATAACATAATAAATATGCAAATTCACATATACAACATAAAATTTCATTCATTGATAACTTGATTATTGTTGTTACAGGCTTGGATTGCCACAGATATCACACTCTCCCCTACTTTAGGAAATTTCGTCCCGAAATTTAATTAGAGGAAACTCATGAGAATAATTGTGGATACTTCGCTTTCATCTGATCCTCACATTCCCAAGTAAATTCTGGGCCACGTTTGGATTCCCCACGAACTTTAACTATCGGGATTCGTCTTCGTTTGTGTTTTCTTGACTTCACTGTCCAAAATCTCCACCGGTTTCTCGACAAAATGAATCTCATCGAGTGGAATATGGAGATTTGTATCGGCTAAACACTTTTTCAAGTTGGACACGTGGAATGTTGGGTGAATATTCCCGAGTTCAGGAGGTAGCTCAAGTCGGTAGGCCACATTTCTGATTCTTTCTACGATCTTGAATGGTCCAATGTATCGTGGAGCAAGTTTTCCTTTCTTCCCAAATCTGACCACTCCTTTCCAAGGGGATACCTTGAGTAGGACATGATCACCAACTTGGAATTCCAAGGGCTTGCGTCGCTTGTCCGCATAAGTCTTTTGACGGCTTCTAGCTGTCAGAAGGTTATCGCGTATTTTCTTGACTTTCTCGGTGTCGTGAATGAGTTCAGGTCTATTGAACTTAGACTCTCCAACTTCATTCCAACAGACAGGCGAACGACATTTTCGACCGTATAAAGCTTCGAAAGGCGCCATGTTATTGCTGGCGTGATAACTATTGTTACATGAGAATTCGACCAACAGGAGATGCGAATCCTAACTATCACCAAAATCGATCACGCAAGCTCTAAGCATATCCTCCAATGTTTGAATTGTCCACTCAGATTGTCCATCCGTTTGAGGATGATAAGCAGTACTTAGATTGAGTTTGGTTCCCATTGCAGATTGCAAGGTCTTCCAAAAACGAGATGAGAAACGAGCATCTCTGTCAGATATGATGTTCAAAGGAACACCATGACGAGATATGATCTCATCAACATAGATCTTTGCGAGTTTGTCAGCAGGATGGTCTTCACGAATAGCTATGAAATGTGCTTACTTTGTTAGACGATCAATGATCACCCAAATTGCATCATGACCTCTAGATGTGCGCGGTAACTTAGTGATCAGATCCATTGCAATGTTCTCCCACTTCCATACCAGAATTTCTGGTTGTTCCAACAAACCAGACGGACGTTGATGCTCGGCCCTGACTTTGAGACAAGTAAGGCTTTTTTATACATACAAGGCAATGTCATTCTTCATACCCGGCCTCCAATACTGGGTACGAAGATCCTTGTACATTTTTGTAGCACCAGGATGAATTGAGTATCGAGACTTATGTGCTTCGTCCATCAATAAAGTACGGAGATTGTGTCGATTCGGAACCCACAAACGGTTCATGTAGTAAAGTAATCCATCGTCTTTCGATTCACGTTGAAGTTCGAGTTGATGAGGTAGGTCATCTTTCAACAAACCTTGGTTGCACAAGTGTGTTGGGCTGCAAGAATACATGTTTGGATATCGGATCTAACTCGAACACAATGAAGCTTGACACGTTCCTTACGACTAAGCGCGTCAGCCACAACGTTCGCCTTGCCGGGATGGTAGCGAATTTCACAGTCGTAATCGTTTAGGAGTTCGACCCTACGTCGTTGCCTCATGTTTAACTCCTTCTGATTGAATATGTGTTGGAGACTTTTGTGGTCCGTGAAAACCACACATTTCGTACCATAGAGATAGTGTGTCAAGATTTTGAGAGCAAAGACAACAGCTCCCAACTCAAGATCATAAGTTGTATAATTTTTCTCATGGGTTTTCAATTGTGTTTACGCGTAGGCGATGACCTTATCCCATTGCATGAGAACGCAACCAAGGCATAAATTCGATGCGTCATAATAAACCACAAAATCGTCGTTACCATCGGGTAAAGATAGAATAGGAGCATCACAGAGTTTCTGTTTCAAGGTTTAGAAAGCTTCTTCTTGTTTGGATCCCCAATCAAATGGCTTTTTCTTCTGAGTCAAAGCAGTGAGGGGAACAACAATCTTTGAGAAATTCAAAATAAATCGACGATAGTAACCAGCAAGACCAAGAAATGAGCGAACTCCTGTGGGTGTAGTGGATGTTTTCAAATCCTTAATTGCAACAATTTTAGAAGGATCCACATGAATACCTTGCTCATTAACAATGTGTCCCAAAAACTGAACATGTTTAAGCCAAAATTCACACTTGGAGAATTTGGCGTAAAGTTGCTCTTTCTTTAGAAGTTCCATTGTCAGACGAAGATGTTGCTCGTGCTCTGCTCGAGACTTTGAATAAATAAGAATGTCGTCGATGAACACAATGTAACACCTCGTAGTTTCCTGTCCAATTAAATCCCGACACGTGTCCCGCTGCTCCTCTATTGCCACGTGTTGGCCGAGAGAGACCAAAAGCGTCGTTATATTATTATTGTAACCTGTGAACAACGTATGACAAAGTTGAGAGATTAAAAGCGTCAACATGTTTAATTATTCCTCTGAGTGACCATTTATCGAACCCGGAACTTATCAATGTTCGGTTATACATCCGAGAGTGCTAACCAACTACCATATTGAATAAAACATGCTTTTATGTCGAAATATGGGAGTTTGGAGAAGTTCAGTGGCCAAAATGGAAATTTTTGTGAGCTGACTCTCAGGCGCCACGCGCCAGAGACCTGGCATCCCCGCGCGACGCGCGAGAGAGACCTGTTCGCAGAAATTGCAGGACAGCTGCAGACCTGCATGCATGCCACCTCTTTTCACGAATTTCCAGCATTTCTCTACTCCAGACACGTACCTGGACACTTGTGCACTTCAGGGTGCATGCCAAACACTTATATCAACCTCCATCATCTTCTAATTCCATAAATTGAAGCTTTGATTCATCCTTCAAGAACTTGCACACTCCTCAAGTTCTCATCCCAAACCTCTGCAAGTTCTGGAGCTTCAAGAGTCTTCAAGTCCATCTCATATTTGTGCAAGGACCTTGTGTAAGTGTTCTTGACCTTCCTTACTCAGTTTATTTCTCATTCTAGCTAAAAGTCAAGTTCGTCATAAAACATCTTTGACTTTAAGCTTAAATCCTTATCATCCGGCCATGGTTCGAACCAAACATGGTTACGTGATCGTAATAGGTAGATATCAACCCCCATAAGGGGCACCTCCTGATTACCACGAATTGTTGATCAATTGATGAGTCAAACTATTTTATAAAAAAAGTCAAACTGGGTCAGATTTGATAATAGAAGCATAACTAGTAACATCCATGTTATAAAATCAGTTTTGTCACTCTAAATACTTAGTAATAATTATAAGATACATGTGGGAACATATTCGGCTCGCCAATTCCAGGTCTAATGTCGGTTCGCAACAGAAAGTCGTGAAGTTTGACTTCCACTTTGATTTTCAGTTCTGACCCGATTTAGTCTTTCAAGGTCGATTCTAAGTTTCATTATGATCCTTATATAATGTAGTATAACTCCCTGAGGTCATACTACATGGTCATAATCATAATCTGAGTTTATACGCAAGCTTCATTAATGTGTCAAATTTGACTACTTTGCCCTTTTTGCTTGAAATGAGATTAAAACTAAAAATGAACATGCAACAAGTTACCCACTGATATGTTAACTTGGTTGGCTTGCATGCATGTCAATAATTTGGTCATAATCTGAGTTTTTCCTAAATATCGCAAATCAAGCTTTTAAAGGACCAAAATGCCCTTTTCGGCAAATAAAATGTTTTAACCATACTCCTGCAATAAAATACTTTACCTACTAATGTTATAATATATTTAGAATTATTTGGGATGTTAAATCAGTTTATAAACCGAGTTTATGAAAAGGCTCTTGCATGGTATCGAAAAATAACGATAATACCCTTACGGTGCATAAAATGAGTTTTAAAGACTTTTTTATAGCCGAACCTTTTACAAACTGATTTTATGTATTAAATAAAATATTTGAATATATAAACCTGATCAAAACTCCTCCGAGGGTTTTATTAAGTGGTGTGTCGGTTAATCAGGTTATTCGGTTTCTGCACCGGACCCCATATGTATTGACAGACCTGTAAAACTGTAAACAAGATCATTTTGAATTATCCCAGGTTATAAAAGATTTTCGTGCTCAATTCACCTAAACAAAATTTTAAATGTTTTCAAAATGAGTCGGTTAAATGTATTCACGAGTGAAAAATAATGTATTTTCCTAAAAGGCTAAGTGACAGGTTTCGGCACGGAATAGGCTAGGAGCTGCTTGGTAACGACGTAGAGAATTTTGCAAGTTCTTAGTCAAGCCTAAAGTCTGTCGGAGATTATCATTTTCGTACTTTCGATCCGCCTGTGGATCTAATATTGCAAACCATGTATTTGTTTTATAGACTTTTAAATCCAATGGTTTGTAATAATATTTAATATTCAAGTCTTTCGCTGTGCTGTATATGTTTGACCATGATGATACCAATCTTACGTCACGGTACTCCCACCCAGGCCCACCGGGATTGTGTTGGAAATACGGGGTGTGATATGTTGGTACCAGAGCCAACGTTCGTGTAAATCAAACACTAGCCTTTTGTGTTTAACCTCGAGTATACACAATAGCACATTCCTTAGTCTCCAAGTCTAGACATCGACTTAGGATTTCTCTAACCATTATTAAGGGTTTTATTATTTATTTTGTTTTGCTTTGTTTTCTAATTTGTATTGAAGCAGGAAAAATGCCGCCAAGATGTCGTGGTAGCATTAAGAGAGGCGGAGGCTCAACAAGAGGAGGAGCATCCGGGCAAGGACCATCCCGTGTACCGAGCCCAAACCCACACGAAGGATCAGGAGATTCTTCATCATCATGGCGACCATTCGGGTACCCGCTTCCACGCGAGTACTCTCCCCCACAATCAGACTCCCAAGACTCACACTACTCTTTCCATTCGTACCATTCGCATCACTCCTAACACTCCAACCCTCACCAAGAAGCCTCCATCCCAAATAACTATGCGCGTTCACCATCTATAACGCCACCGGTTGACTCACCCACCCACATGGAGGAAGATCCAGAGATGCCACCCTTGGGATCGTATGAATATCCTAATGAACTATCAAGTGGTCCCCTTTCTCGCACAGGATCACCATTTGAAGTACCCGATAGTTGGGATTTGAGATGGAGCCAATACCAGTTTTACTATACCCCTTCTCCCCATTCTTCTAAACCACCATCGCCTCCCCAAAAAGCCTAGCAAATGGAAGTGGAGGAACAATAACCCCAACAACAACAAACACCTCCAAGAAGGAAGCGTGGAGCCCGTATGTCGGTGCGTGCAGGGCAATGGACGGGTTCGCAACCACCTGCATCCCAAACTTACCCTATCATCCCTGAGGACCCACAAATGGGTGGACCCTCAAACACATCACCAGAGGCGGTGTTGCCACCTTTACCACCAGCCATTGAACCTACTGTTCAGCTGTCACTATCAGTACTAGGAAACCCGATCCCTTCCTATCCAGATTCATCTGGGTACCCCCATACACCTACACCTTTAAACTATGACTATACGGCGCTGTCTATTGATACATATTTGGAAGCCGCCGCATATAATGCTTATAACCCAACTCCTTATCTCCCATACTCAGCTACATCATATCCTGGTTATGGATACCAATACCCTTATACATCCCATTATCAGCCACAACCGCAACCCCCGCCGTCGCAAACACCTCAATCAACGCCACAACTAGAGGCCATTAATCAGGCCTTGGAAAGAGTGGAACAGATACAGGCCAAACCGAGAAAAAGGAGAAGAAAACCTTCAAGGCCTTCAGGAAGTTGACAAAAATATGGAAGGGAAAGAAAGATGAGTGAGGGATTGAGCTATTAGTATTTCCATTTTAGTCCCTCCGTGGACAAGTATTTTATTTTAGTCCCTGCATGGACAAGTATTTCTATTTTAGTCCCTGCGTAGACAAGTATTTCCATTTTCCGTCCCTGCGTGGACTAGTTATTTCTGTTAGACCCTGTGAGGGCCAATTAATCTTAGTTTTGAATAAAAGACCTGTCTAAGGCCTTAATTAATCCCTTATTTATTTTAATGAGAAAGGATTCAAAATTTTATATGTGTGTATATATATATGTATTAGAATATCCTTTGTTCAATCGATCGTCTCGACTTTACTCGAAATTTTATTGATCCGGTAAAATTCCAAAAGATCTTCTTAATGTTTTACACAGCCAAATGGCAATAGATCATAATAAATTGGCAAACTATGATAAGTTAAGGACTGATAACCTTCTTTCGTGATAGCGAAGGAAGAGTATCCCTTCTATCCAGAGACGGTGAACTATGTTCCACCTCAAAACCTAATGGTTAACAAGATCATTGTGTATATCAAAAATGATAAACACTTCCCATAATCACTCCAGGATGAATGGCTTACGAACCATACCTAATCATCCAATGGAGTCAAGGGCGTTGTAACCTTTAAGGTTCCTTGTCCAAGGTAGTGAGCCATGCTCCAAACCCCATTAAAATGATCATAAATACAACCTAGGCTTTATTATAAAAACCATTTTAAGACAATTAATCATAGTCAACATCTAAGTGATGATGACTTTCCTGGCAGTGTGACTTGAGGAACCACACTAGTCATCGAGGTTGTTGGGCTACACCCAAACCTCATCGATCGTAAGGGATCAATCTTATATTATCTTGTCAGAATGTAATGGCAATAAGAAAAATTGAGCATCCATTAGTGATGAAATGCCTTTGAGCCATAAAACCCATGTCCAAACACCATACATGACTCTTTAAAAGCCTAAATGGTTTTGTGCCAAGTTTATTAAGACATGTACTTTAGTGCACTTAAATGGTTAAGAATACCATGTTACTCTGCGAATCATCAATTGCAATGATCAACTAATGGACTTTTAAACTATGTAGTACCAAGATCTACAAGATGGCTGACTCTGGAGGAGCCAATAGTCACCCCGAGAATGATGATCATGCTAACGTTAACATCAATGACGATGCCTTCTAAGCTCGCATTGGCGAGGCTGTAAGTAAGGCCATGAACAAAGCTTTGGGAAAGCTAAAAGATACCAGCACTACTCATTCCAGAAACGCATCTACTCCACGATCCTCAGCTAAGAGGAGTAGTTCTGTTCATTCGTCAAATAAGAGAAGTGAATCTACAAAGACATATCACCAAGGGTCAAACGAGAATAGAGAAAGGGACCAACCCATCAGAGATGGTTGCACCTACAAGTACTTTGTCTCCTGCAAGCCACGAGACTTTAACAGTGAAAAAGGCATGGTGGAATGCCTTAGGTGGTTGGATGAGATGGAAACTATTGTGGATATCAGTGGTTGTGCTAGAAATGATGTAGTGAAGTTTGTTTCTCAATCATTCAAGGGTGATGCCCTGATATGGTGGAAAGCGATGGTGCAGTCTACAGGGAAGGTAGCCCTGTATAATTTGGGATGGAAAAGGTTGTTGAATTGATCAAGGAGACATACTGCCCTCCCCACGAGGTGGAGAAAATAGAGGCTGATTTTTTAACTCTCTCTGTGAAGAATCTAGATCGCTGCAAGTATGTTACTGATTACAACTCCCTGTCAAGGTTAGTTCCCTATTTGATCACCCCTGAGCCAAAGCGCATTGCGTGTTTCATTAATGGTCTTGCTCCAAAATTATAGGGATGGTCAAGGCTTCTAAGCCTAGCACTTACCGTCTGCTGTGGACCTAGCGCTGTCCCTAACTCAAGACATAGTGAGGCAAAGATCAGTCAAGAATGATGCCGATGGAAAGTGGAAAAGGGAGGATGACAACTCCCACAAGTTTGATAGAAAGAAGCAGAGGCCTGAGTTCAAAGGGAACCAAGGCCGGTCCGATGATAAACCGGCATGTAAGATCTGCAAAAAGAAGCATGGGGGTCAGTGTTGATTTGATCCATAGGCTAAACCTTGTGGAATCTGTAAGAGAATGGGGCATAAGACCTTGGAGTGTAAGGATCTAAAGGACGCATCTTGCTATGGGTGTGGCGAAAAGGGCCACATAAAGACCAACTGCCCTAAGGCCACCAAGGATGGTGCCAAGAATGGAGGGCAAACAAAGGAAATGCCCGAGCTTTCCAGATGACTGCTAGGGGGCCATCAATGACAACAATGTCATCACAGGTACTTTTCTCATTAATGACATTTTTGCAAGAGTTTTCTTTGATTCCGGAGCTGATAAGTCTTTCGTAAGTCATAAGTTTAGTGAGTTGTTGAATTTTCCCATAAGAGCTTTAGATATAACTTATGAAGTAGAACTCGCCGATGGAACCTTAGAATCCGCAACTACCATTCTGGATGGATGTTGCATATCCATAAAGAATCAATCTATTCCAGTCTCTCTTTTGCCAATGAAGTTGGCGGGATCCGATGTCGTCTCATGCATGGATTGGTTATCCCATAACCAAGCTCGCATCGCATGCAATAAGAAACTCATCGAAATCGTATCCCCGTCCGGTGAAACCCTTACCATACTAGGAGATCGTCACCATGGTTTACCCGAAAAGATGTCTCTTCTGAAAGCCTCAAGATGTCTAAAGAAAGGTTGTATCGTTTACATGGCACAAGTAACCATTGACGAACCCAAGCCAAAGATAGAAGATTTAAAAATTATCTCAGAGTATGTGGATGTATTTCCTGAGGAATTGCATGGTTTACCCCCAGATAGGCAAGTGGAGTTAGGATCGATATCCTGCCTGGAGATGCACTAATTGCGAAGGCTCCTTATCGATTAGCACCCTCAGAGATGAAGGAACTAAGAATCCAACTAGATGAGTTGTTGGAAAAGGGCTTCATTCAGCCTAGCTCATCGCCTTGGGGAGCTCCTATATTGTTTGTGAAAAAAAAAGATGGTTCAATGCGTTTGTGCATTGATTATCGTGAGTTGAACAAAGTAACAATTAAGAACCGTTACCCTTTACCCAGGATCGACGACTTATTCGACCAGTTGCAAGGAGCTAGTTACTTTTCAAAGATCGATTTAAGGTCTGGATACCACCAGCTGAAAGTCAGGAGTGAAGACGTCCTGAAAACTGCTTTTAGAACCAGATACGGTCATTATGAGTTCTTAGTGATGCCTTTTGGACTCACTAATGCACAGCAGCATTCATGGATCTTATGAATAGAGTCTGCAAACCATACTTGGATAAGTTTTTCATTGTTTTCATAGATGACATCCTTATCTATTCTCATAATCAAGCCGATCACGAGAAACATCTAAGGTGCATTCTAGAACTTCTAAGACAGGAAAATTTATATGCAAAATTCTCTAAGTGTGAGTTTTGACTTAGAGAAGTCTAGTTTTTAGGGCATGTGGTGAGCGAACGTGGTATTCAAGTTGACCCAGCCAAGATTGAAGCTATCATGAATTGGGAAGCACCCAAGACTCCTTCTGGGATCCGTAGTTTCCTAGGACTGGCCGGTTATTATAGGAGGTTCATTGAGAACTTTTCAAGAATAGCCACTCCTCTAACTACTTTAACCCGCAAGGCTGTCAAGTTTAATTGGGGACCGAAGCAGCAAGAATCCTTTGAGATTCTCAAGCACAAGTTGAGCAAGTCTCCCGTACTTACTCTGCCTGAAGGTACTGAAGAATTTGTTGTCTATTGTGATGCTTCGCACAGTGGCATGGGTTGTGTGCTTATGCAAAGGGGCAAGGTGATTGCCTACCCATCGCGACAATTAAAAGTGCATGAAAGGTACACTACCCATGACTTGGAACTGGGTGCCGTGGTATTTGCACTAAAGTTATGGAGACACTATTTGTTTGGTACGAAGTGTATTATATACACTGACCACAAGAGCCTCCAACACTTGTTCAATCAAAAGGATTTGAACATGAGACAACGCCGTTGGATGGAGACATTAAACGATTATGATTGTGAAATACGATATCACCCTGGCAAAGAAAATGTAGTTGCAGATGCACTTAGTCGCAAGGAGAGGGTTAAACCAATCAGGATTAACGCCAAAAGTATTGAGCTTAAAAGTAGTTTGAATGAGAAACTACTTGATGCTCAAAAGCAAGCTATGTTGGAAGCGAACCTCCCTAAGGAAGGGCTAGGTAAAATTATTGATCAATTGACGCCTGGTAATGATGGAATTCTTAGATTCAATGGGAGAATCTGGGTTCCAATTTTTGGAGGATTCAGAGATATAATCCTTCAGGAAGCTCATAGCTCCAAATATTTGATGCATCCTGGAAGTGATAAAATGTATCAGGATCTAAAACCGAACTATTGGTGGATAGGTATGAAGAAATCCATCGCCAATCATGTAGCGAAGTGCTTGACGTGTTCGCAAGTCAAGGCAGAACATCAGAGGCCGTCAGGACTTCTTCAGCAATTGGAAATACCCACATGGAAGTGGGAGATGGTAACTATGGATTTCATTACTAAGTCACCCAAGTCGAAAAGTGGAAATGACACGATATGGGTAATCGTCGATAGACTGACTAAGTTAGCTCGTTTCTTGCCCATAAAGGAGACGCATAGCTCTGACAAGTTAGCCAAGCCTTACGTGGATAAAATTGTGTCGCTGCACGGTGTGCCAGTATCTATTGTATCCGATAGAGATACAAGATACACTTCTCACTTCTAGAAGAGTTACCAACAATCCTTAGGCACCCGATTAAACTTCAGTACGGCTTACCATCCTCAGACCGATGGTCAGAGTGAGCGTACCATCCAGACACTAGAAGACATGCTTCACACTTGTGTGATCGATTTAGGTGGAAGTTGGGATTACCACTTACCCCTAATCGAGTTCTCCTATAACAACAGTTATCATACAAGCATCAAAGTTGCTCCTTTCGAAGCCTTGTATGGAAGAAAATGTCGAACGCCTATTTGTTGGGCAGAAGTTGGGGAGGCCCAACTATCAGGACCTGAGATAGTCCTGGAAACGACAGAAAAGATTGGTCAGATTTTTGATCGTCTCAAAGCAGCCCGAGATAGGCAGAAGAGCTACGCAGATAAGAGGCGTAAACCTCTACAGTTCCAAGTAGGGGACAACGTCTTGTAGAAGGTATCACCTTGGAAGGGTGTAATGCGCTTCGGGAAGAAGGGCAAGCTAAGCCCCAGATACATAGGATCGTTTGAGATCATCGAACGTGTTGGATCAGTAACTTATAAGCTAAATCTACCGGAGGAGCTAAGCGGAATCCATAATGTGTTCCACATTTGCAACTTAAAGAAGTGCCTAGCAGATGAATCGCTAGCAATGTCTCATGAGGACGTCCAGATCGATGAAACCCTGAGGTTTATTGAGAAAGCAATTGCAATCAAAGATTGACAGGTCAAGAAGCTTCGAAGAAAGAAGATACCTATTGTAAAGGTCAAGTGGGATGCTCGTAGAGGTCCCGAATATACGTGGGAAGTCGAGTCCAATATGCGACAAAAATACCCCCATTTGTTTGAATAAAATCTTGAGGTCAAGATTTATTTTAAGGGGTGAGGATGTAACACCTCGTAATTTCCTGTCCAATTAAATCCTGACACGTGTCCCGCTGTTCCTCTATTGCCACGTGTTGGCCGAGAAGGACCAAAAGCGTCGTTATGTTATTATTGTAACCTCTGAACAACGTATGACAAAGTTGAGGATTGAAACGTATCAACATGTTTAATTATACCTCTGAGTGACCATTTATCGAACCCGAAACTTATCAGTGTTCGGTTATACATCCGAGAGTGCTAACCAACTGCCATATTGAATAAAACATGATTTTATGTTGAAATATGGGAGTTTGGAGAAGTTCAGGGCCAAAATGGAAAATTTGTGAACTGACCTCTCAGGCGCCACGCGCCAGCGACCTACCATCCCCGCGCGACGGGCGGGAGAGACCTGTTCGCATAAATTGCAGGACAGTTGCAGACCTGCATGCATGCCACCTCTTTTCACGAACTTCCAGCATTTCTCTGCTCAAGACACGTACCTGGACACTTGTGCACTTCAGGGATGCATGCTAAACACTTGTATCAACCTCCATCATCTTCCAATTTCATAAATTGAAGCTTTGATTCATCCTTCAAGAACTTGCACACTCCTCAAATTCTCATCCTCAAACCTCTGCAAGTTCTGGAGCTTCAAGAGTCTTCAAGTCCATCTCATATTCATGCAAGGACCTTGTGTAAGTGTTCTTGACCTTCCTTACTCAGTTTATTTCTCATTCTAGCTAAAAGTCAAGTGTGACTTAAGCTTAAATCCTTATCGTCCAACATGGTTCGAATCAAACATGGTTACGTGATCGTAATAAGGTAGGTATCAACCACCATAAGGGGCACCTCCTGATTACCACTAATTCTTGATCAATTGATGAGTCAAACTATTTTATAAAAAAAGTCAAACTGGGTCAGATTTGAAAATAGAAGCATAACTAGTAACATGCATGTTATAAAATCAGTTTTGTCACTCTAAATACTTAGTCATAATTATAAGAACATGTGGGAACATGTTCGGCTCGTCAATTCCAGGTCTAAGGTCGGTTCGCAACCGAAAGTCGTAAAGTTTGACTTCTACTTTGATTTTCAGTTCTGACCCGATTTAGAGTCTTTCAAGGCCGATTCTAAGTTTCATTATGCTCCTTATATAATGTAGTATAACCCCCTGAGGTCATACTACATTGTCATAATCATAATCCGAGTTTATACGCAAGTTTCATTAATGTGTCAAATTTGACTACTTTATCATTTTTGCTTAAAATGAGATCTAAACTAAAAATGAACATGCAACAAGATACCCACTGATATGTTAACTTGGTTGGCTTGCATGCATGTCAATAATTTGGTCATAATCTGAGTTTTTCCTAAATATCGCAAATCAAGCTTTTAAAGGACCAAAATGCCCTTTTCAGCAAATAAAATGTATTAACCATAACTCCTACAATAAAATACTTTACCTTTGATGTTATAATATATTTAGAATTATTTGGGATGTTAAATCAGTTTATAAACCGAGTTTATGAAAAGGCTCTTTCATGGTATTGAAAAATGACGATAATACCCTTACGGGCATAAAATGAGTTTGAAAGACATTTTTATAGCCGAACCTTTTACAAACTGATTTTCTGTATTAAATAAAATATTTGAATATATAAACCTGATCAAAACTAAGAGTTTCCTTAACATCGGTTAGATCTTCATTTAGCGACTTTAATGCCTTTTCGACGCATGGAATGGATTAAACCATATCTAAGCATCAAGACTTGCTACCTACTGATTATAAAACATATTTTAAATATTTTTACAGTAGGTACAAGTTATAAACTCAGATTCCCAAATAAGTCTTCAAATCTATGCGTGAAATGACCAAAATACCCTTTCGGGGCATAGTTTGGTCTTTAAATATAAAGCACACATATATTTGATATCTTACTGATGTAACATCATAAAATAAATATTTTATAAATAATATATGACCATGACATCAGATTAATCACCAACTCATTTTTATGAATCGTAAAATGACCAAATTACCCTTTTAAACCGAAATCGATTTTAAAACTATAACGGGCATACGTGTTGGTATCTTACTGATATTAAAACATCTTGTAAGCATATTAGCACATGAAACTTGTATATGACTCATCCGGTTGCCCGGTATCGCTTATATGCGTACGGTTAAGCCTACGTGACTAGTTTACCTAAATTCACCAAAACGGGTCTAACCTTATCATTTCTATATCAAAATCCAGAATGTTATATGTTTACCAAAATATACATGTACTAGTACTTGTCGGCTTTAAACAACATTCCTTCCGGTCATCGCTTAATCTAGCGTATTGTTCCGTTACGTATCCTTTAAGTTAACAAGTTCGAGTCAACAACTCAACCTAAACCCGTTAGCATTTTAATTGGTTATTAATACCATTAATTCAGACTAGAAGCCTCCTAGTAGATCGATACTTGCATTTGTCTTCTTGGTTATCGGCTGAGTTACTATTCATTAGAAGAACTAGCTCAGGTAAATACTTTAACTTATTTTCCCTATACGGGCTTGGGATACGGTATTATACTACCACTTGGTCGGGTATGGGATCATGTTTATCGGATTGTGATTTACTAAATCTTATAACCCGTTTTATTCTGTATTGTCTGATAACTTAAACATTGGGGGTTAACTCGATCGTGTCCTGCATATGCTTGGCTTATTTAAATTACTAATGGCCACGACCTAAGCGCGGGGTGTAGGCATACACCCGACAGACGCTAATGCTAAACAAATTATTTTTTTACTATACTCCTCCGAGGGTTTTATTAAGTGGTGTGTCGGTTAATCAGGTTATTCGGTTTCTGCACCAGACCCCATATGTATTGACAGACCTGTAAAACTGTAAACAAGTTCATTTTGAATTGTCCCAGGTTATAAAAAAATTTCATGCTCAATGCATCTAAACAAAATTTTAAATGTTTTCAAAATGAGTCGGTTAAATGTATTTACCAGTGAAAACTGACGTATTTTCCAAAAATGCTAAGTGACAGGTTTCAGCATAGAATAGGCTAGGAGCTGCTTGGTAACGACGTAGAGAATTTTGCAAGTTCTTAGTCAAGCCTAAAGTCTGTCGGAGATTATCATTTTCGTACTTTTGATCCACATGTGGATCTAATATTGCAAACCATGTATTTGTTTTATAGACTTTTAAATCCAATGGTTTGTAATAATATTTAATATTCAAGTCTTCCGCTGTGCTGTATATGTTTGACCATGATAATACCAATCTTATGTCACGGTACTCCCCACCCGGGCCCACCGGGATTGTATTGGAAATACAGGGTGTGACACACAATGATGAACTTGTCTAAATAAGGCTTACAAACCCGATTCATCAAGTCCATGAATACAGCAGGAGCATTCGTCAAACCGAAAGGCATAACAGTAAACTCGTAGTGACCATATCGTGTGCGGAAAGCAGTCTTAGGAATATCTTCCTCGTGAACACGAAGCTGATGATACGTAGAACGTAGATCGATCTTTGAAAAACATGTGGCACCTTACAGCTGGTCAAAGAGATCATCAATGCGAGGTTGGGGATATCGATTCTTGATCGTGAGTTTTTTGAGCTCAAGACAATCGATACACATCCGGAAGGATCCATCCTTCTTTTTCACAAATAGGACAGGTGCACCCCACAGAGAATAACTTAGACGAATGAAACCTTTGTCGGATAACTCTTGAAGTTGCTTCGATAACTCCTGCATCTCAGACGGTGCAATATGGTAAGCAGATTTGGCTATCGGGTTAGCACCTGGTACAAGATCAATTCAAAACTCAACTTGTCGTGCTGGAGGTAAACCATGTAGATCTTCGGGAAATACCTCAGGATAATCTTGGATAACAGTAATGTCTCGAATATTCTTGCTCTTACATGTCTGCTCCACAATATGTGCCAAGAAGGCGACATAATTCTTTCGCAAGTATTTCTGAACTTGGGTACCCATCATAAGTTTAAAGCTACTAACGGGTTTCTCTCCACGAACATCTAGAATTTCACCAGACAGAAGAGGTACTCGAACAATCTTATCAAAATAAATAACTTCAGCATGTTGTTTGGTTAACCAATCCATCCCAATAATGATGTCGAAACTTCCAAGTTGCATAGGTGTAAGGTCGATAGAAAACAAATGGTTGTTGAGGTTCAATTGACAATTACGAATGACGGAATCAAGAACAAAAGGTTCACCATTGGCTATCTCGACTGACAAGGGATTTCCTAGTTTAGTTCTAAGTATCAAGAGCAAAGGCTCAAAAGTTAATGACACAAAGCTCCTATCGGCACCCGAATCGAAAAGAACAGAAGCAGGATGATTGTTGACAAGGAACGTACCGTTAACAACTTCATGATCAGCACGAGCCTCGTTGGCGGTCATGTTAAAAGCTCGTCCACGAGCCGGATTGGCATTTGCTATCCTCGGACAGTTGTTCCTTTAGTCACCCATTTCACCGCAGTTAAAACATGAACTAGGCGGAAAATGAGGTCGAGCAGGATTTTCTTGTGCTTGAGCTTGGTTTTGTGCAGCTTGGATCGGGTTAAAACGACAAATATTCACCAAGTGACCAAGTTTTCCACAGGTAGTACACTGTCGACATGGTATCTGAACTTGATGATGACCATTACATCGGTTGCAGAGTGGTGCAGTTCCTGCATATGGTTTCTTTGCTGGAGGTTGAGCTGGTTGGTTTTGGGGAGCAGTTGGAGCGGGTGGTGTGGTCACAACAAAGTTTTGAGAAGCCTTACGCTTCTTCGACCTCTTGGATGATCCGGCTTTGTCTTTCTTCAGTTTCTCTTGGGTGCTTTTGTCAGTCTGTTTCTTGTCACCCTTGCGATGAAGTTTACCCTTTCTGACTTGAGAATCAGTCAGAGTTGTAGCCAATTCAATGGCTTGACGAACGGTAGTAGGTTGGCTTCCCGTAACAATGTCCTGAGCAGGATCAGGCAGACCATCGATATATTTCTCAATCGCCTTACCCAAAGGCGTCACCATTGAAGGACAAAGTAAGCTCAATTCCCCGTACCGGTCGGTGTAAGCACAATTCCCCGTACTGGTCGGTGTAAGCACGACTCTCACCACTGTCTTGCTTAAGATCATCGAATTCCTTTTCCAAAGCCCTAAGTTCATGATCAGGACAGAACTCCCTCATCATTAGAGCTCGAAGCTCTCCCCAAGTTTGGGCTAAGGCTACTTCGGCACCTCTATCTCTCATAACACCATTCTACCATGTCAAAGCTTGTTTCTTGAACACATTCGATGCAAACTCAACTTTTCGCTCATCCGAACATTGAACAAAGCGAAATGTGCTCTCGAGACTTTCAAACCATTGAAGAAGTCCCGTTGCTCCCTCAGACCCAGAAAATGCAAGTGGTTTAGCCGAACAGAACTGTTTGTAGCTACACGGAGCATTGTTGTTAGTATTGTTATTGTTGTTCGCTTGATTCAGTTGAGTTACTAGGTTCGGGAGGATCACAGCCATTTGCTGAGCGATGAGTGCTACCATTGCAGCATCTTGAGTTTGATCGCGTCTAGGAGGCATTCTAGAAAAGAAACATGATAAAAGATGTGTGAGATTGACATTTGGAAAATCGGAACAAGCATAAAAAATATCGACGAAACAAGGATGGTGGTCATTCGTTTGTTTCACAAAGCAAACAAATGACTCACATTGACTAATCAAAGTAAATGGGTCTTTATAATGTATCGCGAAGACATGCTTTAGCCTATAAGTGGACACTCACCCCAAGAGTTCCCAGGTAAGAGTGACTGGTCCGATTAAGTGGATTTGTACGAACACTCTAGCCTTAGACAGAAAACTCAAGGTACAAGCATCACCCTTCCAGATTGCATGTGTTCAAATTATTAAAACCCAAACTTTGACGAGATTTTGAAAACTTAAAGGCTTACGCCAAAAATAAATCATCTAAGGATAGATGATTGATTTCTGAAAACGGATTTGAAATCTTTGTGTAATTGTTTTGGTAATCACCTAAGGATAGGTGATCGTATTGTATTTTAAATCTAAACGCATGTAAACTTGCGTTAGGGTCCTAGGAAGGTTATAGTCTAGGTTAAAGCATTACTAATAACCTAATTCCCTATAACCAGTGCTCTGATACCAACCTGTAACACCCCAAATCGCGTAAAACAACACGCGAAGGAAACACTTGGGGAGTCATGTTAACAGATTGTTTCAACAACACATGGTATTTGAAGTTTTGTTTTAATTAGATATTTAACATAGGTTATATTGACATAATTGTCTAGAAACATTTTAAAACAACCAACCAAACAAAACATGGATAATTATTGTCTTTCTTGTTTTATAGTCGCTAAGGCCCGTCCAAATCCTATATGAGCCTGCATCAGTAACATCAAGCATTGTTCCTTGAAACATATGTGAAAACAAGTTAGCAAATATATGCCGGCGAGTACATAGGTTTTGTGAGTGTGTCAAGTTTATGGCTTTGAATTTGTATAATACCTTGTCATACTACTAGAGTCGTTCATTGAAAACCTTGTTATCAAAAAGTATTTGATATCGCAATGATAACTAACCAATCTAAAACAAGTTAGTTATAGTTTATAAAGACTTGTAGCCATAAATCTTGACCAAAACATTTGTTTTGTAAATCCGAGTAGTAAATCGTCTTAAAATAACTTGTATGGTTTATATCTTTAATTGAAATCGTTGCGTGTCATCGTTTGAAAACATTTGTTCAAGTGATGCAAATAACGCCACGTATGTAAAGTGATAAAAGCATTTATATATAGGAAGTACCGACGGTGTATCCACCATGCTTTTATTACATTACACACGTTTCTTTATCTAAATCACTTACCATAAACCAATTGTTGTAAACCAATTGTTCATCGTTCCTTGTTACAAACCAATTGTTCATCGTTCATCGTTCATCGTTCCTTGTTTTAGTTGTAAAACTTTTGGTCGTTTCGTGAATACATTCAAACCTTTGTTGACTTGTTTGGGACCACCCACGGTGTCCCTTAATCGTATACCAAACCACCAAAGGGTATGTTACAAATATAGTTTTAGTCGCTTCCCAAATTTCCCCACAAACCCCGGGAAATTTGGTAACGGGATTGTCAGTCCTAGGCGCCGTAACTTACCACTGGTCGGCTTGGCCATTGTTAATGAATGTCATTCTTGTTTTAAATATAACGCACCAACAAGTTCGTTTACTTTATTGAAATCGTATTGTTTATATAAACCATAGTAATTGGATTTGAAAACTTGTAAACCATAGCAATTGTAACTTGTAAACTTTTTGGCACATATGAATCACCCTAAAACAATTGAAAACATAAAATAGGGGAACTATGTACTCACATGTGATAGCAAAGTAACTCTTGGATCAATAAGAAAACCGAAGCTCAAAGATCCAAGAAATCACGCGTGTCCTAAAAATGAATAATAGTGTAAATATCAGGGCTTGAAATCGGAAGATTAGGATAGAATGAGATCTTATAAACCAAGTGAGTGTCGGAACTCATGTAATATGGTTTAATAAGCTTACATTCTGAGTTGGAAAGATTTTTAAGTGCTTTTGACCCGTTATGACCCGTTAAGGTAGTTTAAGCCACTTTAACGCGTCATTTGCGTAACAACGCATTCGGATGGTTAGATATGTGTCATAATAAGTTTTAAATGCTTAAACATGTTTTAAAATGTTTTTGATATGATTATATGTCAAAATTTATGTTACATATGCTTAACGTTGATTTGTTTGCGAAAAGGGCATTTTGGTCGTTTTTAAGTAATATTACAATCAATCATCATAACACAATCCAAACATCATGACCATAAGGTATAACCTCAGAGGGTTATTCCCTATATATTTATGGTCACAATAATGTATTTGGTCGGGTCTGAAGATCCACCAAATGGGTCAGATTCGGAAGTCAAAGCGGCGGTCAAACCGTTCAACTTTTGACTCTAAATAAGCGCTATAATGAGAGTGATGATTTAGACATGTTTTGACATTTCTAAATAAGTTTATAAAAGAGTTTTGGCATCAAAATAACCTGTTTTGACACTCAAATTTAGATCCGTTGCAAAATGCACAAAAATCGCATTTTAACCAAAACTTTAACTTGTCAAAATAGCTAGAAATGATGAGAATCAGTAGGCATGATTTTTGTGGATCATAACCCCTTGATTACCATCATAAACCAAGTTTCAATTGGATTTAAAACTGATCAATTCATGATCAATTCTGGAAGTCAAATAAAAGTCAAATTTTGTGACTTTTAATCCAATTAACCATAAGATTGAAATAAGCATGAAGAAGATAACTTACAAACACCAAGGATTTGATCAAGAACACCAGAGGAAACTTCAAGATGGTTGCTAAATTTGGATTTAGAGCATGGTATTGCAAGAAAGTGATCAAAAAGTTCATAAATGTGATGAACAAGGGTGTTTATAGAAAGTTTGGATTAATAGGGTCATGCCAAGTGTTTATGACTCATCTTTGAAGTAGGTTAGTGTCCACTTATATGTCAAAAGCAGAGATTAGGGTGGCAAGTTCGAAAGTTGAGTCAAAGAGTGAATAAACAGGCTGCTGCCAACAAAACTGGTGTGCTGGAGCACCCTTACGGACTGTATGGTCCATATGCTTACGGTCCATAAGCATGGGAGCTGGGCACAAGTTTCCGAAGTTGGCAGAACAGGCCCCCGCATCGTTTCGTCGTGTTTCAGGCACTTCTAACACTCGTTAACCTCGTTTCAAAGCTCCATAAGGACGTTAATGTATAGGGAACTTGAAATTTGTTCAAAAATGTTCCAGAGGTCAGTTCGTTTGGTCGTACGGTCATGGTTTACGGTTAATTACGACGAAAATCGTAACGAACGCGTGCGTGACCGTAAATACGTAACGAACAGATTTTTCGCATTCCAATCACTAACATATAATATATTTATGATTAGAAAAATATTTTGGATGTTCGTACATGTTCCGAATAGCGATATATGCAAAAAGGCATAGTTTCGCGAATTTTACAAAATAGCCCCTGCAGTTGTAAAAGTGTGATTTTGCCATACCAACGCCCTCAAATCTTATTTCTAAGCTATGTAAAGGGTATTTATGGTATATTAGGCTTTTTTTTCGTGCTCCGGAGTGTACGACGCTGCGAGAATCGGCAGACTTTTGAAGTTTGTCGTAATTAGTCCCTATGATCGAATAAACTTGTTTTTGACATAACAAACCCTCCAAACTTATTTCTAAGTTATGCACAGGTTATTTAAGGTATGTTTAGCTTGTGACAATATTCCGAAACATACGTTGCGTTAAATTGGTTTCGTTTGCGTATCGGTTCACCGATTTTGCTCATAAAAGCGATTCAAGAGTTCGGAAATATGCAAGAACTGATTGTGTTCAAATAACATAATAAATATGCAAATTCACATATACAACATAAAATTTCATTCATTGATAACTTGATTATTGTTGTTACAGGCTTGGATTGCCCCAGATATCACAATAAAAGCCTTATTACAGTCCAAAAATGTTTACATTAAAATTTTGAAAATTTTTGGAGAAATTTTTTTAAAAACACATTTCAATAACGTTTACTTGAATTTTTTTACAAATTTTTTGAAGAAAAAGTTAAAAAAATTTCACAGAACCCTCACTGTTGAACAAGACAAAACTCATGTTCAGTAAATTGTTGTAAACGCAAAAGTGTCAAGTTTTTGTCATCATGAGGGGGAGAGTGCTTAAAAGAAAATTTTGTGAAGCAGTAATGGATGGCGAATTGAAGTGATTCTTATCGGTTGGTCAATGTTTTTCCATAACTCAAAAAATCCAAAAATATGTTTTTAAATTTTAGGGGGAAATTTTTTTTTTCCAGAAAATCCAAAAACATATTAAAAACAAAAATACAAAAACATTAAAAAAAGCCAAAAACAGTTTTGTGGATAAAAGGAAATGATATTACATCAGTGGACTATCACAGTATGCTAAGGATTTGTAAAGTTTAAAATTTATATACAAGACTTACTGTGGATGTGTCGATAGGCTTTACACGTTTAGTAAATTGCTTCCAGGACATAAACTAAATTTTACAACTGCTTAAACTTGTGGCTTAACATCTCTCGGATATACGGACTTAGTACTCCGAAATTTTGTTTGTGAGATTGCCTGATTCTGAGATACGCTGTCTTTATAGATAGTTGATATCTGGTAGATTATACAAGTTCTTCTGATTTTGCGGAAGCAATGGCCTAGAACTTCTATAATGCTTTTGCAAAAATCTCATAAAATTGTATTCAATGAAAATATCGAAAGATACTACAATTGCAGTCCAAAAAGATTCCATTTTGGAACACTACCTTATAAGTCGAGCCTTCATCTCTCTGTCGGTACGGTGGTACTAACCTGAGCTCTCAAGGTCTCGCACAACCCAGATACAGATATCAATTACGCTATACTCACCTGTAAGATGAAATCTTGGAATCTTGATACGGGAGTATATTCTGAGATGGGAACATAGTTAAGTCAAGTTTCTTAAGTATACATAACATATCATGAAACAATTGAAAAAATGTGTTGAAGTTTAAGAGGACAAACATATCGACAATCTAGGTAAATTTGTTTAAAACTTAAAGTATCAAAAAAAACTGATATGATCCTTTAACACAAACTCAATAAAAATATGTTTGTACATAGTTAGAGTATGGATTACCCCAGATATCACAATAAACGCCTTATTACAGTGCAAAAATGTTTACTTTAAAATTTTGAAATTTTTTGGAGAAATTTTTTTAAAAACACACTTCAATAACGTTTACTTGAAACTTTTTACAAATATTTTGAAGAAAAATTTTAAAATATTTCACAGAACCCTCACTGTTGAACAAGACAAAACTCATGTTCAGTAAATTGTTGTAAACGCAAAAGTGTCAAGGTTTTTGTCATCATGAGGGGGTGAGTGCTTAAAAGAAAATTTTGTGAAGCAGTAATGGATGGCGAATTGAAGTGATTCTTATCGGTTGGTCAATGTTTGTCCATAACTCAAAAAATCCAAAAATATGTTTTTGAATTTTAGGGGGAAATTTTTTTTCCAGAAAATTCAAAAACATATTAAAAACAAAAAATACAAAAACATTAAAAAAAAGCCAAAAACAGTTTTGTGGATAAAAGGATATGATAGTACATCAGTGGACTATCACAGTATGCTAAGGATTTGTAAAGTTTAAAATTTATAAACCAGTCTTACTGTGGATGTGTCGATAGGCTTTACACGTTCAGTAAATTGCTTCCAGGATATAAACTAAATTTTACAACTGCTTAAACTTGTGGCTTAACATCTCTCGGATATACGGACTTAGTACTCCGAAATTTCGTTTGAGAGATTGCCTGATTCTGAGATACGAGGACTTTATAGATAGTTGATATCTGGGATATTATACAAGTTCTTCTGATTTTGCGGAAGCAATGAAAATATCGAAAGATACTACAATTGCAGTCCAAAAAGATTCCATTTTGGAACACTACCTTATAAGTCGAGCCTTCATCTCTCTGTCGGTACGGTGGTACTAACCTGGGCTCTCAAGGTCTCGCACAACCCAGATACAGATATCAATTACGCTATACTCACCTGTAAGATGAAATCTAGGGAATCTTGATACGGGAGTATATTTTGAGATGGGAACCATAGTTAAGTCAAGTTTCTTAAGTATACATAACATATCTTGAAACAATTGAAAAAATGTGTTGAAGTTTAAGAGGACAAACATATCGACAATATGGGTAAATTTGTTTAAAACTTAAAGTATCAAAAATAACTGATATGATCCTTTAACACAAACTCAATAAAAATATGTTTGTAAATATGTTTGTACATAGTTAAAGTATGGATTACCCCAGATATCACAATAAAAGCCTTATTACAGTGCAAAAATGTTTACTTTAAAATTTTGAAAATTTTTAGAGAAAATTCTTTAAAAACACACTTCAATAACGTTTACTTGAAACTTTTTACAAATATTTTGAAGAAAAATTTGAAAAAAATTCACAGAACCCTCACTGTTGAACAAGACAAAACTCATGTTCAGTAAATAGTTGTAAACGCAAAAGTGTCAAGGTTTTTGTTATCATGAGGGGGAGAGTGCTTAAAAGAAAAGTTTGTGAAGCAGTAATGGATGGCGAATTGAAGTGATTCTTATCGGTTGGTCAATGTTTGTCCATAACTCAAAAAATCCAAAAATATGTTTTTGAATTTTAGGGGGAAAACTTTTTTCCAGAAAATCCAAAAACATATTAAAAACAAAAAATACAAAAACATTAAAAAAAGCCAAAAACAGTTTTGTGGATAAAGGGAAATGATAGTACATCATTGGACTATCACGGTATGCTAAGGATTTGTAAAGTTTAAAATTTATAAACAAGTCTTACTGTGGATGTGTCGATAGGCTTTACACGTTCAGTAAATTGCTTCCAGGATATAAACTATATTTTGCAACTGCTTAAACTTGTGGCTTAACATCTCTCGGATATACGGCCTTTGTACTCCGAAATTTCGTTTGAGAGATTGCCTGATTCTGAGATACGAGGTCTTTATAGATAGTTGATATCTGGGGTATTATACAAGTTTTTCTGATTTTGCGGAAGCAATGGCCTAGAACTTCTATAATGCTTTTGCAAAAATCTTCTAAAATTGTATTCAATGAAAATATCGAAAGATACTACAATTGCAGTCCAAAAAGATTCCATTTTGGAACACTACCTTATAAGTCGAGCCTTCATCTCTCTGTCGGTACGGTGGTACTAACCTAAGCTCTCAAGGTCTCGCACAACCCAGATACAGATATCAATTACGCTATACTCACCTATAAGATGAAATCTAGGGAATCTTGATACGGGAGTATATTCTGAGATGGGAACCATAGTTAAGTCAAGTTTCTTAAGTATACATAACATATCTTGAAACAATTGAAAAAATGTGTTGAGTTTAAGAGGACAAACATATCGACAATATAGGTAAATTTGTTTAAAACTTAAAGTATAAAAAAAAACTGATATGATCCTTTAACACAAACTCAAATAAAAATATGTTTGTAAATATGTTTGTACATAGTTAGAGTATGTATTACCCCAGATATCACAATAAAAGCCTTATTACAGTGCAAAATGTTTACTTTAAAAATTTTGAAAATTTTTGGTGAAATTTTTTTAAAAACACACTTCAATAACGTTTACTTGAAACTTTTTACAAATATTTTGAAGAAAAATTTGAAAACAATTTCACAGAACCCTCACTGTTGAACAAGATAAAACTCATGTTCAGTAAATTGTTGAAAACGCAAAAGTGTCAAGGTTTTTGTCATCATGAGGGGTGAGTGCTTAAAAGAAAATTTTGTGAAGCAGTAATGGATGGCGAATTGAAGTGATTCTTATCGGTTGGTCAATGTTTGTCCATAACTCAAAAAATCCAAAAATATGTTTTTGAATTTTAGGGGAAAATTTTTTTTCAGAAAATCCAAAAACATATTAAAAACAAAAAATACAAAAACATTAAAAAAAGCCAAAAACAGTTTTGTGGATAAAAGGAAATGATAGTACATCAGTGGACTATCACAGTATGCTAAGGATTTGTAAAGTTTAAAATTTATAAACAAAGTCTTACTGTGGATGTGTCGATAGGCTTTACACGTTCAGTAAATTGCTTCCAGGATATAAACTAAATTTTACAACTGCTTAAACTTGTGGCTTAACATCTCTCGGATATACGGACTTAGTACTCCGAAATTTCGTTTGAGAGATTGCCTGATTCTGAGATACGAGGTCTTTATAGATAGTTGATATCTGGGGTATTATACAAGTTTTTCTGATTTTGCGGAAGCAATGGCCTAGAACTTCTATAATGCTTTTGCAAAAATCTCCTAAAATTGTATTCAATGAAAATATCGAAAGATACTACAATTGCAGTCCAAAAAGATTCCATTTTGGAACACTACCTTATAAGTCGAGCCTTCATCTCTCTGTCGGTACGGTGGTACTAAACCTAAGCTCTCAAGGTCTCGCACAACCCAGATACAGATATCAATTACGCTATACTCACCTGTAAGATGAAATCTAGGGAATCTTGATACGGGAGTATATTCTGAGATGGGAACCATAGTTAAGTCAAGTTTCTTAAGTATACATAACATATCTTGAAACAATTGAAAAAATGTGTTGAGGTTTAAGAGGACAAACATATCGACAATATAGGTAAATTTGTTTAAAACTTAAAGTATCAAAAAAACTGATATGATCCTTTAACACAAACTCAATAAAAATAATGTTTGTAAATATGTTTGTACATAGTAGAGTATGGATTACCCCAGATATCACAATAAAAGCCTTATTACAGTGCAAAAATGTTTACTTTAAAATTTTGAAAATTTTTGGAGAAATTTTTTAAAAACACACTTCAATAACGTTTACTTGAAACTTTTTACAAATATTTTGAAGAAAAATTTGAAAAAATTTCACAGAACCCTCACTGTTGAACAAGACAAAACTCATGTTCAGTAAATTGTTGAAAACGCAAAAGTGTCAAGGTTTTTGTCATCATTAGGGGTGAGTGCTTAAAAGAAAATTTTGTGAAGCAGTAATGGATGGCGAATTGAAGTGATTCTTATCGGTTGGTCAATGTTTGTCCATAACTCAAAAAATCCAAAAATATGTTTTTGAATTTTAGGGGGAAAATTTTTTCCAGAAAATCCAAAAACATATTAAAAACAAAAAATACAAAAACATTAAAAAAAGCCAAAAACAGTTTTGTGGATAAAGGAAATGATAGTACATCAGTGGACTATCACAGTATGCTAAGGATTTGTAAAGTTTAAAATTTATAAACCAGTCTTACTGTGGATGTGTCGATAGGCTTTATACGTTCAGTAATTGCTTCCAGGATATAAACTAAATTTTACAACTGCTTAAACTTGTGGCTTAACATCTCTCGGATATACGGACTTAGTACTCCGAAATTTCGTTTGAGAGATTGCCTGATTCTGAGATACGAGGACTTTATAGATAGTTGATATCTGGGATATTATACAAGTTCTTCTGATTTTGCGGAAGCAATGGCCTAGAACTTCTATAATGCTTTTGCAAAAATCTCCTAAAACTGTATTCAGTTGAAAATATCGAAAGATACTACAATTGCAGTCCAAAAATATTCCATTTTCGAACGCTACCTTATAAGTCGAGCCTTCATTTCTCTGTCGGTACGGTGGTACTAACCTGAGCTCTCAAGGTCTCGCACAACCCAGATACAGATATAAATTACGCTATACTCACATGTAAGATGAAATCTAGGGAATCTTGATACGGGAGTATAGTCTGAGATGGGAACCATAGTTAAGTCAAGTTTCTTAAGTATACATAACATATCTTGAAACAATTGAAAAAATGTGTTGAAGTTTAAGAGAACAAACATATCGACAATCTAGGTAAATTTGTTTAAAACATAAAGTATCAAAAAAAACTGATATGATCCTTTAACACAAACTCAATAAAAATATGTTTGTACATAGTTAGAGTATGGATTACCCTAGATATCACAATAAAAGCCTTATTACAGTGATGTTTACTTTAAAATTTTGAAAATTTTTGGAGAAAATTTTTTAAAAACACACTTCATTAACGTTTACTTGAAACTTTTTACAAATATTTTGAAGAAAAATTTGAAAAAATTTCACAGAACCCTCACTGTTGAACAAGACAAAACTCATGTTCAGTAAATTGTTGTAAGCGCAAAAGTGTCAAGGTTTTTGTCATCATGAGGGGGAGAGTGCTTAAAAGAAAATTTTGTGAAGCAGTAATGGATGGCGAATTGAATTGATTCTTATCGGTTGGTCAATGTTTGTCCATAACTCAAAAAATCCAAAAATATGTTTTTGAATTTTAGGGGGAAAATTTTTTTTCCAGAAAATCAAAAAACATATTAGAAACAAAAAATACAAAAACATTAAAAAAAGCCAAAAACAGTTTTGTGGATAAAAGGAAATGATAGTACATCAGTGGACTATCACAGTCTGCTAAGTATTTGTAAAGTTTAAAATTTATAAACAAGTCTTACTGTGAATGTGTCGATAGGCTTTACACGTTCAGTAAATTGCTTCCAGGATATAAACTAAATTTTACAACTGCTTAAACTTGTGGCTTAACATCTCTCAGATATACGGACTTAGTACTCCGAAACTTTGTTTGAGAGATTGTCTGATTCTGAGATACGAGGTCTTTATAGATAGTTGATATCTGGGATATTATACAAGTTCTTCTGATTTTGCGGAAGCAATGTCCTAGAACTTCTATAATGCTTTTGCAAAAATCTCCTAAAACTGTATTCAATTGAAAATATCGTATGATACTACAATTGTAGTCCAAAAAGATTCCATTTTTGAACGCTACCTTATAAGTCGAGCCTTCATCTCTCTGTCGGTACGGTGGTACTAACCTGAGCTCTCAAGGTCTCGCACAACCCAGATACAGATATCAATTATGCTATACTCACCTGTAAGATGAAATCTAGGGAATCTTGATACGGGAGTATATTCTGAGTTGGGAACCATAGTTAAGTCAATTTTCTTAAGTATACATAACATATCTTGAAACAATTACTAGGGATATGTCTGAAAAACTGATATGATCTTTTAACACAAACTCAATAAAAATATGTTTGTAAATATGTTTGTACATAGTTAGAGTATGGATTGCCCCAGATATCACAATAAAGCCTTATTACAGTCCAAATGTTTACTTTAAAATTTTGAAAATTTTTGGAGAAAATTTTTTAAAAACACATTTTAATAACACTTACTTGAATTTTTTTACAAATTTTTTGAAGAAAAATTTAAAAAAATTTCACAGAACCCTCACTGTTGAACAAGACAAAACTCATGTTCAGTAAATTGTTATAAATGCAAAAGTGTCAAGGTTTTGTCATCATGAGGGGGAGAGTGCTTAAAAGAAAATTTGTGAAACATTAATGGATGGCGAATTGAAGTGATTCTCATCGGTTGGTCAATGTTTTTCCATAAATCAAAAAATCCAAAAATTTGTTTTTGAATATTAGGGGGAAAATTTTTTTCCAGAAAAACCAAAAATATATTAAAAACAAAAAATACAAAAACATTAAAAAAAGAAAAAAAGAATTTTGTGGATAAAAGGAAATGATAGTACATCAGTGGATTACAGTATGCTATGGATTTGTAAAGTTTAAAAAGTATAAACAAGTCTTATTGTGGATGTGTCGATAGGCTTCCAAGTTCAGTAAATTTATTCTGGGATATAAACTAAATTTTACGACTGCTTAAACTTGTGACTTAACATCTCTCGGATATACGGACTTAGTACTCTGAAATTTTGTTTGAGAGATTGCCCGATTCTGAGATACGAGGTCTTTATAGATAGTTGATATCTGGGGTATTATACGAGTTCTTCTGATTTTGCGAAAGCAATGGCCTAGAACTTCTATATTGCTTTTGCAAAAATCTCCTAAAACTGCATTATATTGAAAATATCGAAAGATGCTACAATTGCAGTCCAAAAAGATTCCATTTTGGGACACTTCCTTATAAGTCGAGCCTTCATCTCTCTGTCGGTACGGTGGTACTAACCTGAGCTCTCAAGGTCTCGCACAACCCAGATACAGATATCAATTACGCTATACAATCTAGGGAATCTTGATACGGGAGTATATTCTGAAATGGGAACCATAGTTAAGTCAAGTTTCTTAAGTATACATAACATATCTTGAAACAATTGAAAAATGTGTTGAAGTTTAAGAGGACAAACATATCGACAATATAGGTAAATTTGTTTAAAACTTAAAGTCTCAAAAAGGTCAATGGTACTAGTGATATGTCTAAAAAACTTATATGATCCTTTAATACAAACTCAATAAAAATATGTTTGTACATAGTTAGAGTATGGATTGCCCCATATATCATAATAAAGCCTTATTACAGTCCAAATGTTTACTTTAAAATTTTGAAAATTTTTGGAGAAAAATTTTTAAAAACACATTTTAGTAACACTTACTTGAATTTTTTTACAAATTTTTTGAAGAAAAATTTGAAAAAATTTCACAGAACCCTCACTGTTGAACAAGACAAAACTCATGTTCAGTAAATTGTTATAAATGCAAAAGTGTCAAGGTTTTGTCATCATGAGGGGGAGAGTGCTTAAAAGAAAATTTTGAAGCATTAATGGATGGCGAATTGAAGTGATTCTCATCGGTTGGTCAATGTTTTCCCATAAATCAAAAAATCCAAAAATTTGTTTTTGAATTTTAGGGGGAAAAAATTTTTCTAGAAAATCCAAAAATATATTAAAAACAAAAAATACAAAAACATTAAAAAAGACAAAAAGAATTTTGTGGATAAAAGGAAATTATAGTACATCAGTGGATTACAGTATGCTAAGGATTTGTAAAGTTTAAAAAGTATAAACAAGTCTTATTGTGGATGTGTCGATAGGCTTCCAAGTTCAGTAAATTTATTCTGGGATAAAAACTAAATTTTACAACTGCTTAAACTTGTGACTTAACTTCTCTCGGATATACGGACTTAGTACTCTGAAATTTTGTTTGAGAGATTGCCTGATTCTGAGATACGAGGTCTTTATAGATAGTTGATATCTGGGGTATTATACGAGTTCTTCTGATTTTGCGGAAGCAATGGCCTAGAACTTCTATAATGGTTTTGCAAAAATCTCCTAAAACTGCATTATATTGAAAATATCGAAAGATACTACAATTGCAGTCCAAAAAGATTCCATTTTGGGACACTACCTTATAAGTCGAGCCTTCATCTCTCTGTCGGTACGGTGGTACTAACCTGAGCTCTCAAGGTCTAGCACAACCCAGATACAGATATCAATTACGCTATACTCAAATGTAAGATGAAATCTAGGGAATCTTGATACGGGAGTATATTCTGAAATGGGAACCATAGTTAAGTCAAGTTTCTTAAGTATACATAACATATCTTGAAACAATTGAAAAATGTGTTGAAGTTTAAGAGGACAAACATATCGACAATCTAGGTAAATTTGTTTAAAACTTAAAGTCTCAAAAAGGTCAATGGTACTAGTGATATGTCTAAAAAACTTATATGATCCTTTAACACAAACTCAATAAAAATATGTTTGTACATAGTTAGAGTATGATATTCATTACTTAAAAACAAAAAGATTATATTATCTTTTAGTTTCGACCACTGATGATGAAAAGCTAATTTTCAAAGTCTAGAGTTGCTGAACAAAATCTAAAAACCTTTGAAAATTGATCTGAAATGTTTAAAAGTTCATTAAGTTATGTGTCAGTTTAGTGTCAAAACATTTAATCAAGATCATTAAGTTGAACTTGATACATAAATCAGCTATTCAAGGTTATTAATTTGGACTTGATTAACTGAGAGGGTTTAAAAACTGATGAGAAGATTAAAATTTTAAATGGTTGTCTTTTTGAAATTTTAAAGTTTGAATCTAAAATGTTTTATTTGAATGTTTGAGGAACTTTGAAACAAGAAGTTGATTTTAAAAGGGAGCTAGATAAAACACGTTGATTGAAGATACCAGAAAGCTCAAAGCAAGGGGGAGCATGGTGATTAAAGTTTTATCAAGACAAGCTCAAGAAAAAAGAAAATGGATTGTAGATGCTATGAAGATCAAGGAAGTTAAAGTTATTCAAGAAATAAAGATCAAGAATACATTAAAGACTCAGAAACTTATTTGAAGAATGATGACTACGGCAAACATCCAAGGGGGAGTCTGTTGATGCATATGTTTGTTGCCTACGTCATCGTATAACGTCGAGTTAGTATTTAGGAGCGAAATGACGAAGTTTATGTATGTTTTAGGCCAAGTACAATTGAAATGGAAGTGTTGTAGTCAAGTTCGTCTGAACTTGACTAAGAAAGTTCGCCCGAACTTGCATTCCACCAGCGAACTTGAAATCCTATAAATAGGAGACTTGTCATTTCATTTGTAAGATTCAGATATTTTGTCACGACAGTGGCGAAGCTCTGTCCAAGTGTTTCCAGGATCTGTAACGTCTACACATTAATGAAACAGTGATTAATCCGTAAAAAACTAGTATCCAATGTCGCCTATGCAAATGGATTCCGCACGTTTACCTTAGGTTTGCCAAATTAGGACCATAAAGATCCGTACAACGGACCCTCAATTTATTTTCATTTTCTTACATTATACAATGCATATTTAATAATAATAAACGAAAAATACAAGAAATAGGGTAATAAAAACGCAACAGGGTATTAAAAATACGAAAACATAGAAATAAAAAAACTCGGAAATAGGGTATAAAACCCGAAAATAAGGTATTTTAATACCCGGTTTCTTAAGAACCTGAACGGAACCCTACCAGAACCGGACACATGGGATATGGTTTTTTTGTCAAATAACCAGAACCGCAATCGGAACCGAACCGGTTATAGCAATAACCGGTTCCATCTCCTAAAACGAGAAACCGAAACCGGTTCCATAACCGGAACCGATTATTAAAAATACCCGGTTTGTGCACCTTCACTATTATGATATCAAATAACTATGTGATCCATCATTCATTAATCAAATACCAACTAGTAACCAAGAACAACATTAAAACCCCTTTAAACAAACAAGAACTTATAAAAAAATGCCTACATACTTTTAAAAGTGACTTCTTATAAGAAAACCTAAAAAATCGACTAACCTAAGGTCCCAAGGCCTTTGAAAATATTAATACATGGCCTGCATCATTTGAGATAGGATAACCGGGCTTGTATACTATATGCCTTCTTATACAATATTGTACAGTGGGCTTGTAAAAAATTGCACCATATTTAGAATAATCATAATATCAGACCCATCAAGTCGATATACCCTCATTCTGATTGGCCAACAATGGGCTTGTAAACTATGGGCCTTCTTATATAAAAGTGGGCTTGTATAATTCGGGCCTTCTTGTACAATACTGCATAGTGGGCTTGTTGATGTAACACCTCGCGTTGTTAATTTGATTTCCGTGTATTCCGTTTGTATCTATCATTGTACTCTGAGATTTGATTATTGAATGTTTATGTTAAGGTAATTATATTTTGTCACAACTATATTACATCTAATCTCTTACTAAACGCTAATTCAACGCAATCACAAGTAACTATGTTACTTCAATAGCCGAGTATGTTGTTGAGCAATAACCACTTGTGCCATCGCATCACTTATCTCAACGCATCGCAAAACGCAGTTAGTTATGTGGAATTATGTTTCATGTGTGTTATATTTGTTTATCTTATGGTTTGCTATCTCTAAAACACTCGCACGCTCACGTAACTCGCTCTCTCTAAAAGCAATGGTAATATAACGCCTGACGCTTCGCTAAAACGCTTAATATAACTATCTAATACGAATCGAATCGCCAAACGAACGCCTAACACGAAATTACGAATGAAACTTCGCCAATAGGCCAAGTTCAGCCGAACTTGGTAACACCAAGTTCGACCGAACTTGTTCAGGCCATCAAAACTCCTCCAATCTAGCAAGTTCACTCGAACTTGCACATTTCCAAGCAGATTTGACCAAGTTCGCCCGAACTTGTGCCAAGTTTGCTTGGAATTGTGTAAAGTTCGGCCGAACTTGATCCCAATCAGCTATATTTTCACCTCACCTATAAATACTCAGCTCCTCTTCTCATTTGAACTTGCTGCAAGTTCGCCCGAAACCTCCCGAAACCGAAAACCTTTGATTTCCAAGTAAGAATCAACTAGTTTTCATGCAAACAACAAAGTTTTACAACGATTTTACACAAGTTTATACTTTCGATTTCATCAAAACTCTTCTCTTAAACTTCATTTCTCTGTCGGTACGGTGGTACTAACCTGAGCTCTCAAGGTCTCGCACAACCTAGATACAGATATAAATTACGCTATACTCACATGTAAGATGAAATCTAGGGAATCTTGATACGGGAGTATAGTCTGAGATGGGAACCATAGTTAAGTCAAGTTTCTTAAGTATACATAACATATCTTGAAACAATTGAAAAAATGTGTTGAAGTTTAAGAGAACAAACATATCGACAATCTAGGTAAATTTGTTTAAAACATAAAGTATCAAAAAAAACTGATATGATCCTTTAACACAAACTCAATAAAAATATGTTTGTACATAGTTAGAGTATGGATTACCCTAGATATCACAATAAAAGCCTTATTACAGTGATGTTTACTTTAAAATTTTGAAAATTTTTGGAGAAAATTTTTTAAAAACACACTTCATTAACGTTTACTTGAAACTTTTTACAAATATTTTGAAGAAAAATTTGAAAAAATTTCACAGAACCCTCACTGTTGAACAAGACAAAACTCATGTTCAGTAAATTGTTGTAAGCGCAAAAGTGTCAAGGTTTTTGTCATCATGAGGGGGAGAGTGCTTAAAAGAAAATTTTGTGAAGCAGTAATGGATGGCGAATTGAATTGATTCTTATCGGTTGGTCAATGTTTGTCCATAACTCAAAAAATCCAAAAATATGTTTTTGAATTTTAGGGGGAAAATTTTTTTTCCAGAAAATCAAAAAACATATTAGAAACAAAAAATACAAAAACATTAAAAAAAGCCAAAAACAGTTTTGTGGATAAAAGGAAATGATAGTACATCAGTGGACTATCACAGTCTGCTAAGTATTTGTAAAGTTTAAAATTTATAAACAAGTCTTACTGTGAATGTGTCGATAGGCTTTACACGTTCAGTAAATTGCTTCCAGGATATAAACTAAATTTTACAACTGCTTAAACTTGTGGCTTAACATCTCTCAGATATACGGACTTAGTACTCCGAAACTTTGTTTGAGAGATTGTCTGATTCTGAGATACGAGGTCTTTATAGATAGTTGATATCTGGGATATTATACAAGTTCTTCTGATTTTGCAGAAGCAATGTCCTAGAACTTCTATAATGCTTTTGCAAAAATCTCCTAAAACTGTATTCAATTGAAAATATCGTATGATACTACAATTGTAGTCCAAAAAGATTCCATTTTTGAACGCTACCTTATAAGTCGAGCCTTCATCTCTCTGTCGGTACGGTGGTACTAACCTGAGCTCTCAAGGTCTCGCACAACCCAGATACAGATATCAATTATGCTATACTCACCTGTAAGATGAAATCTAGGGAATCTTGATACGGGAGTATATTCTGAGTTGGGAACCATAGTTAAGTCAATTTTCTTAAGTATACATAACATATCTTGAAACAATTACTAGGGATATGTCTGAAAAACTGATATGATCTTTTAACACAAACTCAATAAAAATATGTTTGTAAATATGTTTGTACATAGTTAGAGTATGGATTGCCCCAGATATCACAATAAAGCCTTATTACAGTCCAAATGTTTACTTTAAAATTTTGAAAATTTTTGGAGAAAATTTTTTAAAAACACATTTTAATAACACTTACTTGAATTTTTTTACAAATTTTTTGAAGAAAAATTTAAAAAAATTTCACAGAACCCTCACTGTTGAACAAGACAAAACTCATGTTCAGTAAATTGTTATAAATGCAAAAGTGTCAAGGTTTTGTCATCATGAGGGGGAGAGTGCTTAAAAGAAAATTTGTGAAACATTAATGGATGGCGAATTGAAGTGATTCTCATCGGTTGTTCAATGTTTTTCCATAAATCAAAAAATCCAAAAATTTGTTTTTGAATATTAGGGGGAAAATTTTTTTCCAGAAAAACCAAAAATATATTAAAAACAAAAAATACAAAAACATTAGAAAAAGAAAAAAAGAATTTTGTGGATAAAAGGAAATGATAGTACATCAGTGGATTACAGTATGCTATGGATTTGTAAAGTTTAAAAAGTATAAACAAGTCTTATTGTGGATGTGTCGATAGGCTTCCAAGTTCAGTAAATTTATTCTGGGATATAAACTAAATTTTACGACTGCTTAAACTTGTGACTTAACATCTCTCGGATATACGGACTTAGTACTCTGAAATTTTGTTTGAGAGATTGCCCGATTCTGAGATACGAGGTCTTTATAGATAGTTGATATCTGGGGTATTATACGAGTTCTTCTGATTTTGCGAAAGCAATGGCCTAGAACTTCTATATTGCTTTTGCAAAAATCTCCTAAAACTGCATTATATTGAAAATATCGAAAGATGCTACAATTGCAGTACAAAAAGATTCCATTTTGGGACACTTCCTTATAAGTCGAGCCTTCATCTCTCTGTCGGTACGGTGGTACTAACCTGAGCTCTCAAGGTCTCGCACAACCCAGATACAGATATCAATTACGCTATTACAATCTAGGGAATCTTGATACGGGAGTATATTCTGAAATGGGAACCATAGTTAAGTCAAGTTTCTTAAGTATACATAACATATCTTGAAACAATTGAAAAATGTGTTGAAGTTTAAGAGGACAAACATATCGACAATATAGGTAAATTTGTTTAAAACTTAAAGTCTCAAAAAGGTCAATGGTACTAGTGATATGTCTAAAAAACTTATATGATCCTTTAATACAAACTCAATAAAAATATGTTTGTACATAGTTAGAGTATGGATTGCCCCATATATCATAATAAAGCCTTATTACAGTCCAAATGTTTACTTTAAAATTTTGAAAATTTTTGGAGAAAAATTTTTAAAAACACATTTTAGTAACACTTACTTGAATTTTTTTACAAATTTTTTGAAGAAAAATTTGAAAAAATTTCACAGAACCCTCACTGTTGAACAAGACAAAACTCATGTTCAGTAAATTGTTATAAATGCAAAAGTGTCAAGGTTTTGTCATCATGAGGGGGAGAGTGCTTAAAAGAAAATTTTTGAAGCATTAATGGATGGCGAATTGAAGTGATTCTCATCGGTTGGTCAATGTTTTTCCATAAATCAAAAAATCCAAAAATTTGTTTTTGAATTTTAGGGGGAAAAATTTTTCTAGAAAATCCAAAAATATATTAAAAACAAAAAATACAAAAACATTAAAAAAGACAAAAAGAATTTTGTGGATAAAAGGAAATTATAGTACATCAGTGGATTACAGTATGCTAAGGATTTGTAAAGTTTAAAAAGTATAAACAAGTCTTATTGTGGATGTGTCGATAGGCTTCCAAGTTCAGTAAATTTATTCTGGGATAAAAACTAAATTTTACAACTGCTTAAACTTGTGACTTAACTTCTCTCGGATATACGGACTTAGTACTCTGAAATTTTGTTTGAGAGATTGCCTGATTCTGAGATACGAGGTCTTTATAGATAGTTGATATCTGGGGTATTATACGAGTTCTTCTGATTTTGCGGAAGCAATGGCCTAGAACTTCTATAATGGTTTTGCAAAAATCTCCTAAAACTGCATTATATTGAAAATATCGAAAGATACTACAATTGCAGTCCAAAAAGATTCCATTTTGGGACACTACCTTATAAGTCGAGCCTTCATCTCTCTGTCGGTACGGTGGTACTAACCTGAGCTCTCAAGGTCTAGCACAACCCAGATACAGATATCAATTACGCTATACTCAAATGTAAGATGAAATCTAGGGAATCTTGATACGGGAGTATATTCTGAAATGGGAACCATAGTTAAGTCAAGTTTCTTAAGTATACATAACATATCTTGAAACAATTGAAAAATGTGTTGAAGTTTAAGAGGACAAACATATCGACAATCTAGGTAAATTTGTTTAAAACTTAAAGTCTCAAAAAGGTCAATGGTACTAGTGATATGTCTAAAAAACTTATATGATCCTTTAAACAAACTCAATAAAAAATATGTTTGTACATAGTTAGAGTATGATATTCATTACTTAAAAACAAAAAGATTATATTATCTTTTAGTTTCGACCACTGATGATGAAAAGCTAATTTTCAAAGTCTAGAGTTGCTGAACAAAATCTAAAAACCTTTGAAAATTGATCTGAAATGTTTAAAAGTTCATTAAGTATGTGTCAGTTTAGTGTCAAAACATTTAATCAAGATCATTAAGTTGAACTTGATACATAAATCAGCTATTCAAGGTTATTAATTTGGACTTGATTAACTGAGAGGGTTTAAAAACTGATGAGAAGATTAAAATTTTAAATGGTTGTCTTTTTGAAATTTTAAAGTTTGAATCTAAAATGTTTTATTTGAATGTTTGAGGAACTTTGAAACAAGAAGTTGATTTTAAAAGGGAGCTAGATAAAACACGTTGATTGAAGATACCAGAAAGCTCAAAGCAAGGGGGAGCATGGTGATTAAAGTTTTATCAAGACAAGCTCAAGAAAAAAGAAAATGGATTGTAGATGCTATGAAGATCAAGGAAGTTAAAGTTATTCAAGAAATAAAGATCAAGAATACATTAAAGACTCAGAAACTTATTTGAAGAATGATGACTACGGCAAACATCCAAGGGGGAGTCTGTTGATGCATATGTTTGTTGCCTACGTCATCGTATAACGTCGAGTTAGTATTTAGGAGCGAAATGACGAAGTTTATGTATGTTTTAGGCCAAGTACAATTGAAATGGAAGTGTTGTAGTCAAGTTCGTCTGAACTTGACTAAGAAAGTTCACCCGAACTTGCATTCCACCAGCGAACTTGAAATCCTATAAATAGGAGACTTGTCATTTCATTTGTAAGATTCAGATATTTTGTCACGACAGTGGCGAAGCTCTGTCCAAGTGTTTCCAGGATCTGTAACGTCTACACATTAATGAAACAGTGATTAATCCGTAAAAAACTAGTATCCAATGTCGCCTATGCAAATGGATTCCGCACGTTTACCTTAGGTTTGCCAAATTAGGACCATAAAGATCCGTACAACGGACCCTCAATTTATTTTCATTTTCTTACATTATACAATGCATATTTAATAATAATAAACGAAAAATACAAGAAATAGGGTAATAAAAACGCAACAGGGTATTAAAAATACGAAAACATAGAACTAAAAAAACTCGGAAATAGGGTATAAAACCCGAAAATAAGGTATTTTAATACACGGTTTCTTAAGAACCTGAACGGAACCCTACCAGAACCGGACACATGGGATATGGTTTTTTTGTCAAATAACCAGAACCGCAATCGGAACCGAACCGGTTATAGCAATAACCGGTTCCATCTCCTAAAACGAGAAACCGAAACCGGTTCCATAACCGGAACCGATTATTAAAAATACCCGGTATGTGCACCTTCACTATTATGATATCAAATAACTATGTGATCCATCATCCATTAATCAAATACCAACTAGTAACCAAGAACAACATTAAAACCCCTTTAAACAAACAAGAACTTATAAAAAAATGCCTACATACTTTTAAAAGTGACTTCTTATAAGAAAACCTAAAAAATCGACTAACCCAAGGTCCCAAGGCCTTTGAAAATATTAATACATGGCCTGCATCATTTGAGATAGGATAACCGGGCTTGTATACTATATGCCTTCTTATACAATATTGTACAGTGGGCTTGTAAAAAATTGCACCATATTTAGAATAATCATAATATCAGACCCATCAAGTCGATATACCCTCATTCTGATTGGCCAACAATGGGCTTGTAAACTATGGGCCTTCTTATATAAAAGTGGGCTTGTATAATTCGGGCCTTCTTGTACAATACTGCATAGTGGGCTTGTTGATGTAACACCTCGCGTTGTTAATTTGATTTCCGTGTATTCCGTTTGTATCTATCATTGTACTCTAAGATTTGATTATTGAATGTTTATGTTAAGGTAATTATATTTTGTCACAACTATATTACATCTAATCTCTTACTAAACGCTAATTCAACGCAATCACAAGTAACTATGTTACTTCAATAGCCGAGTATGTTGTTGAGCAATAACCACTTGTGCCATCGTATCACTTATTTCAACGCATCGCAAAACGCAGTTAGTTATGTGGAATTATGTTTCATGTGTGTTATATTTGTTTATCTTATGGTTTGCTATCTCTAAAACACTCGCACGCTCACGTAACTCGCTCTCTCTAAAAGCAATGGTAATATAACGCCTGACGCTTCGCTAAAACGCTTAATATAACTATCTAATACGAATCGAATTGCCAAACGAACGCCTAACACGAAATTACGAATGAAACTTCGCCAATAGGCCAAGTTCAGCCGAACTTGGTAACACCAAGTTCGACCGAACTTGTTCAGGCCATCAAAACTCCTCCAATCTAGCAAGTTCACTCGAACTTGCACATTTCCAAGCAGATTTGACCAAGTTCGCCCGAACTTGTGCCAAGTTTGCTTGGAATTGTGTAAAGTTCGGCCGAACTTGATCCCAATCAGCTATATTTTCACCTCACCTATAAATACTCAGCTCCTCTTCTCATTTGAACTTGCTGCAAGTTCGCCCGAAACCTCCCGAAACCGAAAACCTTTGATTTCCAAGTAAGAATCAACTAGTTTTCATGCAAACAACAAAGTTTTACAACGATTTTACACAAGTTTATACTTTCGATTTCATCAAAACTCTTCTGTTTACGAAAATCTTCATCTTTTTATACAAAACTTCTGTTTTTCACTTAGATCTATACTTAGATCTAAGTAAAACCATTTTTACACAAAATTCGGACTAAATGACGTGTGTTTCGTTCACTTTGAAGTGGAACGAGGCATTCTCAAGCAAGATCTCAGATTCGGAAGCATAAGGACGATGTCGTCACTTTGCACAAACTGGACTAACCCGTACGAACCATCAAGTTCGCCTGGATTAGTCCGAGTTTCAGTAAAATGGCTAAAAATTGCTCCAAAAAACCTCTTCATCCTTGGTTTTGCTCAGTAGCCTAAGGCTGGAGGGATGGAAACTCGATTTCCTCAGCAAATGACGCAAAAACACATGAATTGGTGACCAAATTGATCAAGTTCGCTGCAATTTGATCAAGTTCGCTCGAAGTTGTCACATGCTTGTGACCAACTTCGGCCGAACTTGTCAAAATACCAAGAAGCTCAGCCAAGTTCGCTCGAACTTGCATGATTTCCAAGGAAATCAGACAAGTTCGCCCGAACTTGTGTCAAACCTCATCAAATAGGGCAAGTTCGCCCGAACTTGTCCGGTTTCTCAAGAAACCAGACAAGTTCACCCGAACTTGTACCTCCAGTAAGTCAAAACAGTCAAGTTCGCCCGAACTTGTACCAAATCCAAGAGAATTGGTACAACTTCGCCCGAAATGTACTTTGCTCCTTCACATTTCGATCGTTTCAGCAATTCGGAAGACTGATGCATTTATGTTCACTTACAGGCTGATCCGGCAATCCTTCCCTCAATACCAGATCACGTCTCTCTCTTTAATCGCACCGACTGTGAGTATACTTGATCCCTTTTACGCTTAAACGCACTTTTGGGTGTCACATATGTTCCTATATCAAATCACATCACACAATTCAAATGCTTATTCGCAACCCGCTCATGACTGACTATACGTGAAATTTGCTGAATTGTATGTGTTACTTGATTGCTAGTACACCACCCTTAACATGATAGCTTGCTAGAGGTTGACCCGCCACCCGGAGGCCCGGGGTTGTTAAGGCTCGCATTTTATTTCTCATTCATTTTCTCTTTAGGACTTGCACACTTGTTCGCATGCCTCTCACTCACGGTTTGTTGGTTTATTTGAATCTAAGTAGATACATAGTTCACATCTCTTACGTATGTCATGCGGTGTATGCTAAACGCTTTTATATCTATTATGTACACAAACCTGTATGCTCACCTTTACTTAATTGTATTGACGTTTTATTTTAACATATGTGGCAGGTTGATGACTTCTTGCTGAATTGGATTTAGGATCTTACTTTTAGAAACGCATTGTAATAAAAATCTAGGGGAGATCGAACTTGAATTGTTTTATGAGATTACTTGGTATTTTGTAACTTATTTGAGGATTATATATTGATAGTACGGGATATTGACACTTAAATAGTGTTATGGAATTTCTCATGAGACAATCTGGTTCGCCTACTGGCATGCCCCGATGTTTCCGCCATCGGTTGGGGTGTGACATATTGGTATCAAAGCCATAGCTATAGAAAAAATTAGGTAGAGCTGCCATGAGTGACCTAGTTTGTAGTTAGGATACCAAATCAGACCGTTACGCATCGATTAAACGCCCGAAAACTCATACGAACTGACGACTTCGCTCGAAGTAGGCCAAGTTCGCTCAAAGTTAGCCAGTCCCCTCAAACATCTAAACTAAGTTTGCTCGAAGATCAAGTTCGCCCAGAGTTGGACAACTCCGCCCGAACTTGATCATATATCTTTGAAACGAACTTTTAAACTGCGTATGCTTTTCCTAAAGCTACCACAATACACGTGAAGAACGCTTGTATCACACAAAACGAGTGATCAAGTCGAGATTAGGTGTGAAAACCAAGAACTCTCAATAAGATCATTCACTCCACGCATCCTCTATCACACGAGATACCTTCGTTGAGTTAGGAGTGATATCCAAACCTCGACGAAAATCCCCATATCTATCTAGTGGAATTCCGATGTGATCGGTGAGCATAACCACAACTAGGAATGAAGTTGTTAAGTTAGGGGTGAAACCCGCATCTTAATAACTAGTTCCACTCCTCAATTTTCAATCTCACCAAAGTCTCAATCATTTCAATGACTCGGAACATGACGTAACTGGAAGGATAAATGCCGTTAACCGTTGTACGGCGAGAGCATTTGTCTATTAGGCCAAATCGTGTGTCCGAACTCAGTGAATTCTCGAACCACTTTGGGTAGTCGTTGTCTCAAAACCCAGGACACTCCAAATTGATTTAAGCCTATAATCGCCAATTTTACGCATCATCGAGTTTATCTTATGTATTTTAAATTTATGGATTTTGTGCTTATTCGATTTCTCGCTTTATCGATTTCTCGATTTATCGCTTTTACGCTCCCTTGATATATGCACTACTCGCACAGCCCTCTTAATCTAAAACACTATTTAATCACCAACCAAATTAAAACACTCAAATCTCCTACGCGGATGTCCTCATACGCAGCTTTACTCGCTTATTTCACTTATATTACGCTTATATCTCGCATCTCGAATGCGCTACACTTTACTTATAAGAAGGTGAATACGTGCAAAGTATACGCTTACATGAATTATGTGACTACGTGCTTACGTGCTTATATGCTATGTGCTTATGTGCTTACGTGTTTACTTGCCTACGTGTTTATGTGATTTCATGCCTTACTTGAATAATAATAATAGTAAACTATTGAACATAAACCTACTATAATCAAATCTCACCCAATCAAACCCTTCATGTAGATGTCTTCCATGGGATCTCACATTAGGAGGAACATCCAACACAACAACGCCGACAAGCGAATCGCCTCGTTCGTGGCCAAGCAGATGGCCAAGGTGATTCCCCAGATTGTCAGCGAGATCCATGCTGTCAGTAGCAAATCCTCCGTTGATTCCAAAATAGACACGCCAAAGACCTCGTTCAGCTTCAAGCAATCCAAGGCATGCGGACCTCTTACTTTCTCTGGCATGGAAGGACCAAGTGCTATGTTTCATTGGTTTGATTCCATCAAGGTCACGTTCGCCAAAGCGGATGTCCCGAAGTTCTGCGCACCATCAACGCTATCAACGTGTTCCAGTCGAGGGCACTTGGCTGATGAACCGCAGAGCGCAACAAGCAATGAAACGATGAAGCTTACGGGCTCACTTGGGAGGAACTCAAGGAAATCATGGTGAAAGAATTATGTCCTCCCTATGAAGTTCAGAGACTGGAGAACGAATTTTGGGATATCAAGCAAGACGGCCTCGACAACGCTGGTCTCACAGACTGTGACATCTCGAAAATTTCATCTAATAAAATTCCAACACATGTCCCGAAATCTTTGGTTGCCACGTGCTAAACGACAGGGACTAAAATCGCCAACATGTTATTTATAACCTCTGAGTGGTGAATATTAAAGTCGAGGGGTTAAACGTGTCAACATGTTTAATCTATGCCTCTGAGTGACCTTTAACAACCCGGAGCCTAATGATGTTCGGTTATACTCCCGAGAGTGCTAAACAGGTGCCATATTGAATAAAACATGCTTTTATGTCAAAATATGGAAGTTTGGAAGTCCATGACCAAAATTGAAAATTTTGAGAAATGGTCACCCTCGCGTGTCCGCGGGAAAATGTGGTTCCCTCGCGTGGCGTGACGGCATGCGTTTCACAGAATTCTGCATGCCAGCTGCAGTCTGCAGTTTCTGCCACCCTGTGCGCGTTTTGCCACATTCCTCTGGGTCTTGACACGTCCCAAACCACATGGCAACTCCTCCCAACCTTCCCCAACACCTGGCTTCACCTCCTTGCTCCTCTTTCACTATATAAGGACACTTGATCTTGTCCCAAAACTTGCTCATTTGCTACTTTCCAACTCTTGCTTTCCTCTGGAGGTTTCTGGTCTACATGCGTTTCACAGAATTCTGCATGCCAGCTGCAGTTTCTGCCACCTTGTGCGCGTTTTGCCACATTCCTCTAGGTCTTGACACGTCCCAAACCACATGGCAACTCCTCCCAACCTTCCCCAACACCTGGCTTCACCTCCTTGCTCCTCTTTCACTATATAAGGACACTTGATCTTGTCCCAAAACTTGCTCATTTGCTACTTTCCAACTCTTGCTTTCCTCTGGAGGTTTCTGGTCTACAAGGAGCTTCCAAATCAGTAGGAACTCGTGCATAGGACCCCTAGTAAGTGTCCTAACTCATTCATTTCAGTTTCATTAAGATTATGGCTCGAGTCAAAGCGTTAACGTAAAAACGCTTTGACTTTGACTTAAAACCACATCCGCTCAGTCTATTATCGCAACGAATGTGGTCACGTGACCGTAATTATGTAGATTTTAATCCCTCAAAAGAATGTCTACTGATTACCAGGCTTGCTTGGTCAATTTTTGGGTCAAAGGAAAAGTCAACTGAAAGTCAACGGGTCAGATTATAAATAATTGCATAACTAACAATGTGAAGGTCATAAAATCCGTTTTGACACTCAGTAAATATTATTAAAACATGTCTTAACCCATGTGGCCCGACAAGACCAAGTTTTGAATCGGTTTACGACCGAAAGTCGCGGTATTTGACTCACGCTTTGACTTTCGATTCTGACCCGATTTAGGAACTTATGAAACTTATGGTCACATACAAATTCGAGTGATTATGCAAGTTTCCATAATATATGCCAATTTTTGCAAAATAGTCCCTATAATTCAAAATGAGATTTTAACACCAAATAAGCATGATTACGAGCTAGGAACTGATGTAATAAGTTATTAAACTTATTTAGGGGCCAACTTTCTGAATTGAACATAAATGGTGGTTAATTAACAGGAATTACGCAAATTGTGATTTATTAGCCTTTTTCATACAAGATGATTTTAAACATAACTTTGGCCTAAAAACCACATACCTACTGATGTGTTATCATGTTAGGAACTATTTGGGGTATGAATTCTGAATTAGAACTGAGTTTACACTTAGGTTCGGGTAATAAGCCTTAAATGACGAAATTCCCCTTTTGACGCATAAAATGGAATTTAAAGCGTTTAATAAACCAAACCTTTTTCACACTAATATGTTATGACAAAATAACATATGTTGGTCATACCAAAATAGATTATAACTTCGGTTTTACTTAAATTACCGTTTAAATCGTCATTTAGCGACTTAATCGTCGTTTCGGCGCACAATATGGTTTAAAACCATATTGGAGCATTAAGACTTGATACCTACTGATTTCAAAACACATTTTCAACTAATTAATAGCAGGTACATATCTCAAACTCGGATTGCCAAATAAGTATCGAATTATATGTGAAATGACCAAATTACCCTTTCGGGACATAGTTTGGTCTTAAACCATAAACCACACATATAATTGATGTCCTACTGATATAACATCATAAAATAAGTATTTTACAGAGTGTTTATATTAATATCATTAGTTTACATATAAGCCCGTTTATTACATTTTAAAAATGATGAAAATGCCCTTAAAGGCATAATTCACTTTCAAAACCATAACGGGCCGTCATATCAATAACCTACCGTTATAATAACATATTTTAAACATAATGGCATATGGAACTTGTATAGGACTCACCCGTTACCCGATTTTGCTTGTATGCGTACGGTTAAGCCTACGTGACTAGTTTACGTAATTTAACCGAAACGGATTTAAACATATCAAAAATATCCTCATATTCAAGAATTAAAATGGTAACCCATATTATACAAGTCCTAGTACTTGTCGGGTCCAAAATACATTCTTTTCCGTCACCACTTAATTTAGCGTTTCGTACCGTTATTCTTATTTTAACTTAGCCAGTCTAAGTCAATGACTAAATAAAGACCCGCTAGCTAACTAATCGGTTAATAATACCATCTATTCCAGACTAGAGACTTTCTTTAGATTGTCGCCAAGCTAATTTATTTTGATTACGGCTGCGCTTTGCTTATTTTCTTATTTATTAGAAGATTTTGCAAACCAGGTAAATACTTTAACTTATTTTCCCTTATACGGGCTTGGGATACGGTATAATAATACCGCATGGTTGGATATGGGATCAGAGACCAATGAGTCAGGAATTCAAATAATCCATTTTAATTCGTATTGCTTAATATTAAAAATTTGGGGGTTAAAACGACAGTGTCCTGGATATCCACGGCTCATTTAATTGCAAATGGCTAAGCACGGGGTGTAGGCATACACCCGTCAGATGCTAAAATAAAGTATTACCCAATAGGGGTGCGCCTATTAAAGGTGTTAAAGTGGCGTGTCGATTAATCAAGATCCCGACATAGTTTTCGGGCTCTAAATGTGTTATTAGCATGTAAAACTGATAACATGAAACTATTTATCCCAAGTTATTTATAAAACAAAGTACCATTGTGTACACTAAACGTTTTAAAATGTTTTCAAAATGAGTCGGTTAAATGTATTTACCAGTGAAAACTGACGTATTTTCAAAAGACTAAGCGCAGGTAACAAGTATACGTAAGTAGGCTGTAAGTGCTCGGCGAAGCTTAAGAGGAATTGCAACCCTTTGCTTAGAAGGCCTTAGTCTGTCAAGTTTCATTTTATATTCACGTTTCGATCCGCCTGTGGATCTAGTTACAAGCGTTGTATTTATTATTTTTGAATTTTGAACATTCAAACGTTTGTAATAGTAACTATCCAGACTTCCGCTGTGTATTATTATTGTTTGGTAATGATGATATCAACTTACGTCACGATATTCCCCAACCGGGCCCACCGGGTTACACATGGAAATTAGGGGTGTGACAGGTTGGTATCAGAGCCAACTCTCGAGCGAATTAAACACTAGCCTTTTGTGTTTAATCTCGGGAATACATAATAACACCATCTCTTAGACTTTCAAGTCTAGACTTTGACCCAGGCTTAATCATTTCCATCTTATTGTTCTAGCTTTGTACTATATTTAACTTGTTTTTGAAGCAGGAACATGACGCCTAAATTCAGACGTGGATGAAAAGGCAAAGGACCCATGAGGGGTGGACCTCAATGACTGGACCATCTTTCACTGGACCATCCTTTAGACCACCATACAGACCCTCTTTAGCTGGAGCAGCCAATTTACCTGAATACAACCCTTACGAAGGATCTGGAGATTCTTCATCCCCCTTTGAACCTTACCGACATTCGATCTCACATGAATACTCCCCACCTCATTCACATCCTCAGCATTCCTACCATTCACACCATTCCCATCAATCTCACCATTTGCACTCCCATTCCCAACAAGAATACTTTAACTACTATTTTGATAACCCAGTCAACCAACCCTCACCCGAAACCCCTCAGGTTGACTCACCGACCCATATGGAGGAAGATTCTGACCCGGAGGAATTTCCACAAACCGGATCGTATGGTCACCCTATCGAGCTGTCTAGTGGCTCGAACTCCCTGGCAGGATCTCCGTTCCGAGGTCCTGATGATTATGAGCAACCATGGGTGCAATATGTGTTTGTAAACACGCCCTCCTACCACAGCACTCCCCATCACCACATCCTCAAGCCGAGGATGTAGAAATGCAACAGGTGGACCAAAACCTCAGCTACCACCTGAATCATCATCACAACCACGTCGAAAGCGTCGGGCACGTATGTCGGTGTGTGTTGGTCAAAGGTCGGGTTCGCTACCACCTTTGCCACCCTCTTACCCCATCGTCCCTGAGGACCCACAAATGGGTGGACCCTCGAACACATCACCAGTGGTGGAACCTCCACCACAACCAGCTGTTGAGCCTCTGCCTCAACCACCTCTCACCAGCCGGATTTTGCCAATCCAATACCTGCATATACAGGACCATCAGGGTTTCACACTGTCGACCCTCCTAATCTATATAACTATATCCATCATGGAATGGAGCAGGACCCTTGTTATGATGCAGTCATTCATAATAACTTTTACCATTCCTCTTACCCTAGTTACCCACCTTCTTATGACCACTACCGGATATCCGCCTTAAGGATATCCGTATCCAGTTGCGTCTCAGCCGCAACCACCTCCACCTCAGCCTCAACCACAAGCACCACTTGAGGTTATTAACGAAGCCTTGGATCTGGTCCGAGAAATGCGACAACAAGTCAAGAAATCAGAGAAGAAAACAACGAAATTTATCAAGAAGTTGTACAAGGCCGTTAAAGGAAGGAAGGATGACTAGTGTTGTATTTCATATATGTAATTTAAATTCCAAAAGCCCCTTCATGGACAATGTTATTTCCTTTTCAGTCCCTACGAGGACATTATTATTTCTGTTAGTTTCCTACGTGAACCATTTTGTTATTTCCAAGTCCTATATATTAGGCAACTATGTAATGTCCTTTTTAGTAAGATTTCCTTATTTATGTATTTTATTTAATCAATCATCATGATTTTTAATCAAATTTTATTGATCCGCTATATTATCCCAAGATCTATTAGCCAATGACTATGATCAACTAGGAATTGGCAAATGAAAATTTCGGAAGTAAGCTTCTGTCTAGCAAAGGTGAACAATGTTCAACTTCCAAATTTATCATTTCTCTATAGTAACTCTTAATGACGAGTTACCCTTAATTTCCCGTGACAGTCATTGTCACATTAGTCAAATAGGTAAATGACAATGTTCGCACCCTGTCGCCTAAGTGATCCAGTGAGATCCTGGTTAAATTATTCAAACACTCAATAGTAGTGTAAAGCCAATGTGCAAAATACAGTAGTGACACTTGACGCACTAACTAACTATGTCCAATCTATAAATGCCTATGATGGTCCTTTGAGACCTAGGTTATACATGAATATACCACATTTAAATATTTAAATTCTATATGGTCATAGAACCATGTCATGAATAAGGGTACACCATAGCAACTAGCCAAATCCATCTTGATCTATCGAAGTAAGCTACAGAAATGGCTGACTCAAATGAAGTGAACAACAAGCGCAATGACGATGATGCCAGTGAGAACATTCTTATTAGTAAGAATGATTTAAGAGAACTTATTGCCGCGGAAGTCGGCAACGCTTAATCCTAACGAAAACCGGAGTCGAGTGCTTCTCGCTCCAAGCCTGTTTCCAAACCTAAATCGCAGCCAGGCCCCTCGAAGTCGAAGAAAAGTGAGCTACACTCCTCGAATGTGAGGAGCATAGCAAAGAGTGATGAACATCCTAAGAAACTGAATATCGATGGAGACGGTTGTTCCTACAAGTACTTAGTGTCTTGTAAACCCGTGATTTCAATGGGGAAAAAGGAGTTGTTGAGTGCTTGAGATGGTTAGATGAGATGGAGACGGTGGTAGATATCAGCGGCTGCGCTGATAAAAATGTGGTTAAGTATGTATCACAATCGTTCAAGGGCGATGCCCTTATCTGGTGGAAAGTCCTAGTCCAGTCTAGGGCAAGGTTCATCTCTACAACTTAAGTTGGTCCAAGTTTGTAGATCTTGTGAAGGATACATACTGCCCACCTCATGAGGTGGAGAAAATTGAGTCAGATTTCCTAAATCTGACAATGAAAAACATGGATTGCCGGAAGTTTGTCACCGACTACAACTCTCTCTCCAGGCTAGTGCCTTATCTAGTTACCCCGGAGCCTAAACTTATCGCACGTTTCTTCAATGGGCTAGCTTCTGAAATCAGGAGTATGGTTAAAGCGGTACAGCCTGGCACCTAGAAGTCTGTTATGGAGTTAGCCCTCTCCCTCACACAGGATTATGTGAGGCAATTGTCAGTTAAGACTAACAATGATGGAAAGAGGAAACAGGAAGATGGAAACTCCAGAAATTTAACAAGAAAAGCAAGCATGAGTTTAGCAAAAGTAATCTCTAAATCGGGCGACAAACCCACGTGCAAAACGTGTGGGAAGCAACACTATGGGCAGTGTCGCTTGGAACAAAAACCGAAGCAATGCAACATCTGCAAGAAAACCGGGCATCGGTCTCATGAGTGCCGTAATATAAAGGATTCTACTTGCTTTGATGGGGTGAGAAGGGCCACATCAAAACAGGTTGCGCAAAGGCAAATACCGAGGGTAAACCCAAAATTCAGAGGCAAAGAAGGCCACTGCTAGAGCCTTCCAAATGAATGCTAAGGAAGCAATAAAGGATAACAATGTCATAACGGGTATGTTCCTTATCAAAGACGCTTTTTGCTAGAGTTCTTTTCGATTCAGGCGTTGATAAATCGTTTGTAGATCATAAGTTTAGTGAACTATTAAACTTGCCCATAAGAACTCTAGACATAACCTATGAAATAGAGCTCGCTGATGGAACTATAGAAACCGCTTCTTCCATTCTTGACGGATGCATCATATCCATCAAGAATCATTCTATCCCTGTCTCTCTTTTGCCCATGAAACTAGCGGGATTTGATGTAGTCTTAGGCATGGATTGGTTATCGCATAACCAAGCACGCAGTGCCTGCGATAAGAAACTCATCGAGATCAAATCCCCGTCTGGTAAAATCCTCACCATTCATGGAGACAAACATTTTGGATTGCCTGATAAGGCGTTTTACTTAAGGCATCTAGATGTATGACGAAGGGATGTGTCATCTACATGGCACAAGTCAACCTTTGATGAACCCAAACTGAGGATTGAGGATATCCGTATCATCTCTGAATACTCGGCCGTGTTCCTAGAAGAATTAACTAGCCTACCTCCTGATAGGCGGGTAGAGTTTCGAATTGACATCATACCTGGAGCAGCTCCCATAGCTAATGCTTTGTATCGTTTAGCGCCAACCGAGATGAAGGAACTGAGAACCCAACTGGACGAACTATTAGAGAAAGGTTTTATTCAACCTAGCTCTTCGCCTTGGGGAGCCCCTATCCTTTTCGTTAAAAAGAAGGACGGATCAATGCGGATGTGCATTGATTACCGTGAGCTCAATAAGATAACGATCAAGAATCGTTATCCCTTGCCCAGGATCGACGACTTGTTTGATCAATTACAAGGTGCAAGTTATTTCTCGAAGATAGATTTAAGATCTGGATATCACCAACTAAAGGTTAGGGACGAAGATGTTCCGAAAACTCCTTTCAGGATATTACGAGTTTCTAGTGATGCCTTTCGGACTCACTAAAGCACCCGCAACATTCATGGATCTCATGAATAGAGTCTGCAAGCCATACTTAGATAAGTTTGTCATTGTCTTCATAGAGGACATACTCATCTACTCTCGAAATCAATCGGATCACGAGAAACACTTGCGGTGCATTCTTGAAATTCTACGCCAGGAAAAGTTGTATGCAAAATTTTCCAAATGCGAATTCTGGCTACGTAAGGTTCAGTTCCTTGGTCACATAGTAACTGAACACTGTATTCAAGTAGACCCAGCAAAGATAGAAGCAATAATGAATTGGGAAGCCCCAAAGACACCTTCTGAGATACGTAGTTTCTTAGGATTGGCTGGTTATTATTGAAGGTTCATCGAGAACTTCTCTCGAATAGCCGCTCCTTTGATAATCCTAACTCGTAAGGATACTAAATTTAACTGGGGCCCAAAACAACAAGAATCCTTTGAGACGTTAAAGCATAAGTTGAGTAATGCCCTGTGTTAACTCTGCCAGAAGGAATTGAAGAATTTATAGTTTATTGTGATGCATCGCACACTGGCATGGATGTGTGCTTATGAAGAGAGGCAAAGTGATTGCCTATGCATCACGACAACTAAAAGTGCACGAGAGAAACTACACCACCCATGATTTGGAATTGGGTGCGGTAGTGTTTGCACTCAAACTTTGGAGGCACTATTTATATGGAACAAAGTGTATCATCTACACTGACCATTAAAGTCTGCAACACTTGTTCAATCAAAAGGATTTGAACATGAGGCAACGTCGTTGGATGGAAACACTCAACGACTATGATTGCGAGATTCGATATCATCTAGGAAAGGCGAATGTAGTCGCTGATGCGCTTAGTCGCAAGGAAAGAATCAAACCTTTAAGGATCAATGCCAAGAGCATTGAACTGAAGAACAACTTGAATGAAAAGCTGCTAAATGCACAAAAACAAGCCATGTCTAAGGACAACATTGCCAAGGAAGGATTAGGTGCAACCATAGATCTGTTAGCATCTTGAAAGGATGAAATTTTTAGGATGAATGATCGGATCTGGGTCCCGATCTTTGGAGGACTTAGAGATGTAATCCTCCAAGAAGCACATAATTCTAAATATTCGGTTCACCCAGGAAGCGACAAGATGTATCAAGGTCTTAAACCCAATTATTGGTGGATGGGTATGAAGAAAGATATAGCCAATCATGTAGCAAAATGCTTGACGTGTTCTCAAATTAAGGCAGAACAGCAGAAACCGTCAGGACTTTTACAACAACTTGAAATCCCAGTATGGAATGGGAAATAGTAACTATGGACTTTATCACTAAGTTACCTAAGACCAAGCGTGGCAATGACACAATATGGGTTATTGTGGATAGATTAACCAAATCCGCTCATTTCTTGCCAATTAAAGAATCATATGATTCCGATAAGTTGGCAAAGCTTTATGTCGATGAGATTGTGTCCTTACACGGTGTGTCGCTATCCATTGTATCTGATAGAGATACAAGATACACATCTCACTTTTGGAAAAGCTTCCAACAATCTCTAGGCACGAGATTAAACTTCAGTACGGCTTACCATCCGCAGACGGACGGACAAAGTGAACGTACCATTCAAACCTTGGACGACATGCTTCGAGCTTGTGTGATCGATTTAGGTGGAAGTTGGGATGATCACTTACCCCTAATCGAATTATCTTACAATAATAATTATCACACAAGTATAAGGGCGCTCCTTTTGAAACCTTATATGGAAGAAATTAGAACACCTGTATGTTGGGCCGAAGTTGGAGAAGCCCAAATATCTGGACCTGAAATCATCCTCGAAACCACAGAAAAGTGCAAATCCGTGATCGACTTAAGGCAGCTCGTGATAGACAAAAGAGCTATGCCGACAAAAGGCGTAAACCTTTACAGTTCCAAATTGGGCACAAGGTTATGTTAAATGTATCACCTTGGAAAGGTGTAATGCGTTTTGGGAAGAAGGGCAAGCTAAGCCCGAGGTACATTGGACCATTCGAAATAATCGAATGTGTCGGACCCTTAGCTTACAGGCTTGAGCTACCGGAAAAGCTCAGTGGAATCCATAATGTTTTCCACGTCAGCAATTTGAAGAAATGCCTCGTGGATGAGTCGCTAGCAATGCCTCATGAGGATATACAGATTGATGAAAACTTGCGTTTCATAGAAAAACTAATTGCGATCGAGGATCGGTAAGTTAAGAAGCTTCGTAGGAAGCACGTACCTATTGTGAAGGTCAGATGGGACGCCCGTCGAGGTCCCGAATATACTTGGGAGATCGAGTCCAATATGCGACAAAAGTACCCTTATCTATTTGAATAAATCTCGAGGGCGAGATTTTTATTAAGGGGTGAAGATGTGACACCTCGAAAATTTCATCTGATAAAATTCTGACACGTGTCCCGAAATCTTTGGTTGCCACGGGCTAAATGAGAGGGACTAAAATCGCCAACATGTTATTTTATAACCTCTGAGTGGTGAATATTAAAGTCGAGGGGTTAAACGTGTCAACATGTTTAATCTATGCCTCTGAGTGACCCTTTAACAAACCCGGAGCCTAATGATGTTCGGTTATACTCCCGAGAGTGCTAAACAGGTGCCATATTGAATAAAACATGCTTTTATGTTAAAATATGGAAGTTTACGAAGTCCAGGGACCAATATTGAAAATTTTGAGAAATGGTCACCCCCGCGTGTCGCGCGGGAACATGTGGTTCCCTTGCATGGCGTGATGGCATGCGTTTCGCAGAATTCTGCATGCCAGCTGCAGTCTGCAGTTTCTACCACCTTGTGCGCGTTTTGCCACATTCCTCTGGGTCCTGACACGTCCCAAACCACATGGCAACTCCTCCCAACCTTCCCCAACACCTGGCCTCACCTCCTTGCTCCTCTTTCACTATATAAGGACACTTGATCTTGTCCCAAAACTTGCTCATTTGCTACTTTCCAACTCTTCCTTTCCTCTGGAGGTTTCTGGTCTACAAGGAGCTTCCAAATCAGTAGGAACTCGTGCATAGGACCTCTAGTAAGTGTCCTAACTCATTCATTTCAGTTTCATTAAGATTACTGCTCGAGTCAAAGCGTTGATGTAAAAACTCTTTGACTTTGATTGACTTAAAACCACATCCGCTTAGTCTATTATCGCAACGACTGTGGTCACGTGACCGTAATTATGTAGATTTTAATCCCTCAAAAGAATATTTACTGATTACCACGCTTGCTTGGTCAATTGTCGGGTCAAAGGAAAAGTCAACTGAAAGTCAACGGGTCAGATTATAAATAATTGCATAACTAACAATGTGAAGGTCATAAAATCCGTTTGACACTCCAACAATTTAGTAAATATTATTAAAACACTTAACCCATGTGGCCCCACAAGACCAAGTTTTGAATCGGTTTACGACCGAAAGTTGACTCACGCTTTGCCTTTCGATTATTACTCGATTTAGGAACTTATGAAACTAAAATAATGTTGTAATGTGACCATGAATAAGTTTAGAATGATCCTCTGTTATCATAAGACATGGTCACATACAAATTCGAGTGATTATGCAAGTTTCCATAATATATGCCAATTTTGCAAAATAGTCCCTATAATTCGAAAATGAGATTTTAACACCAAATAAGCATGATTACGAGCTAGGAACTGATGTAATAAGTTATTAAACTTATTTAGGGGCCAACTTTCTGAATTGAACATAAATGGTGGTTAATTAACAGGAATTACGCAAATTGTGATTTATTAGCCTTTTTCATACAGATGATTTTAAACATAACTTTGGCCTAAAAAACACATACCTACTGATGTGTTATCATGTTAGGAAATATTTGGGGTATGAATTCTGAATAAGGACTGAGTTTACACTTAGGTTCGGGTAATAAGCCTTAAATGACGAAATTACCCTTTTGACACATAAAATGGAATTTAAAGCGTTTAATAAACCAAACCTTTTACACACTAATATGTTATGACAATAACATATGTTGGTCATACCAAAATAGATTATAACTTCGGTTTTACTTAAATTACCGTTTAAATCATCACTTAGCGACTTAATCGCCGTTTCGGGCACAATATGGTTTAAAACCATATTGGAGCATTAAGACTTGATACCTACTGATTTCAAAACACATTTTCAACTAATTAATAGTAGGTACATATCTCAAACTCAGATTCCCAAATAAGTATCGAATTATATGTGAAATGACCAAATTACCCTTTCGGGACATAGTTTGGTGTTAAACCATAAACCACACATATAATTGACGTCCTACTGATATAACATCATAAAATAAGTATTTTTACAGAGTGTTTATATTAATAACATCAGTTTACATATAAGCCCGTTTATTACATTTTAAAAATGATGAAAATGCCCTTAAAGGCATAATTCACTTTCAAAACCATAACGGGCCGTCATATCAATAACCTACTGTTATAATAACATATTTTAAACATAATGGCATATGGAACTTGTATAGGACTCACCCGGTTACCTGATTTCGCTTGTATGCGTACGGTTAAGCCTACGTGACTAGTTTACGTAATTTAACCGAAACGGATTTAATCATATCAAAAATATCCTCATATTCCAGAATGTAAAATGGTAACCCATATTATACAAGTCCTAGTACTTGTCGGGTCCAAAATACATTCTTTTCTGGTCACCACTTAATTTAGCGTTTCGTACCGTTATTCTTATTTTAACTTAGCCAGTCTAAGTCAATGACTAAATAAAGACCCGCTAGCTAACTAATCGGTTAATAATACCATCTATTCCAGACTAGAGACTTCCTGTAGATTGTCGCCAAGCTAATTTATTTTGACTACGGTTGCGCTTTGCTTATTTTCTTATTTATTAGAAGATTTTGCAAACCAGGTAAATACTTTAACTTATTTTCCCTTATACGGGCTTGGGATACGGTATAATAATACCGCATGGTTGGATATGGGATCATAGACCAATGAGTCAGGAATTCAAATAATCCATTTTAATTCGTATTGCTTAATATTAAAAATTTGGAGGTTAAAACGACAGTGTCCTGGATATCCACGGCTCATTTAATTGCAAATGGCCACGGCCTAAGCACGGGGTGTAGGCATACACCGTCAGATGCTAAAATAAAGTATTACCCAATAGGGGTGCGCCTATTAAAGGTGTTAAAGTGGCGTGTCGATTAATCAAGATCCCGACATAGTTTTCGGGCTCTAAATGTGTTATTAGCATGTAAAACTGATAACATGAAACTATTTATCCCAAGTTATTTATAAAACAAAGTACCATTGTGTACACTAAACTTTTCAAAATGTTTTCAAAATGAGTCGGTTAAATGTATTTACCAGTGAAAACTGACGTATTTTCAAAAGACTAAGCGCAGGTGACAAGTATACGTAAGTAGGCTGTAAGTGCTCGGCGAAGCTTAAGAGGAATTGCAACCCTTTGCTTAGAAGGCCTTAGTCTGTCAAGTTTCATTTTATATTCACATTTCGATCCGCCTGTGGATCTAGTTACAAGTGTTGTATTTATTACTTTTGAAATTTGAAAATTCAAACGTTTGTAATCGTAACTATCCAGACTTCCACTGTGTATTATTGTATTGTTTGGTAATGATGATGTCAACTTACGTCACGATATTACCCAACCAGGCCCACCGGGTTACACATGGAAATTAGGGGTGTGACACAGCCCGATTAAAGCAGTTGAGTATTATCTGTCCCGGTCAGGTGGACACTACTGAGAATGTGATCAAGAAATACCTTCGCGCTCTACCTGACTGCGTTGCGGATTTTGTCCAAGCAACTCGCCCTACTACTATTGAGGAAACCTATCAGCTTGCCGCAGATATCAACGACAAGCGCGTTCAGGCTGGTTACTTCAAGAACAGCAAAGTCGCAAATCAGGCTATCACCAAATCGACCGCTCCTGCCGATCAGTCTCAAGAATCAAAGTGAAGTCGCCGAGGTCGTAAAAGAGGGAATCCCAGCAAGAACTGTGCCCTTGTGGCACCACCGAACACTCAGCCTCTTCAGTCTGCTACACCAAACGCACCTCCTACATAGCGTGCGTACACCGGTCCTCATCCACTGTGCTCAAAGTGTACTTATCATCACCCCGTTGGTGGCAATTGTCATTTCTGCCATAGTGGTCCTCGTCTGCCAGCTCCTCAAGCACCAGCAGCAATGCCAGCTCCACCTCGTGCTCCTCAGAACAACCAGCAGCAGCCCCAACAGCAAGCACCAGTCCCAAAAGCACGTGCTTGCTACACTTGTGGTGATCCAAACCACTTTAGCAATTCCTGCACTAATAGAGCCGTGAAGCAAGAACAGCAGCCTCAGCCACAGCCTTAGCAGCAGCCACCACCACAGTCGCAGCAGCAACAACCACAGGCTGCGTGTGGAAGAGCCTTCAATCGTAATCATCGCTAGGCTCAGAACAACAACGATGTTGTCAATGGTACGTTCCTTGTTAATGGTATTTATGCTTCATGTTTATTTGATACTGGTGCTGATAACTGTTTTGTATCGTTAGAGTTCGAAAAGTTTTAAAATGTAAACTCGCTAAACTCCCAAAGACTTTTGATGTTGAAGTCGCCACCTGAAGAGCCGTTAGCATTAATTCCGCCCTACGTGGTTGTACTCTCGATCTCAACAACCACGTCTTCCCGATCAATCTCATACCTATGCAGTTAGGTAGCTTCGATATCATAGTAGGCATGGATTTTCTTCGTGAAAATCATGTTAAAGTTGTTTGTTTCGATAAAATGATTTGTTTTCCTCTCCGTAAGATCAATTACATGTCTATGGCAAGACTCCCTCAAAAAAGTTGATGCTTATGTCATGTACCCAAGCGAGCAAGTGTTTGCGAAAGCAATGCATCGCCTTCCTAGCCCACATCGTGAACCCGGAGAAGGAAAAGAAAACCTGGAAAGATATACCTGTTGTTTGTGAATTTCATAAAGTTTTTCCTGATGATTTACCTGGTTTACCCCCTAATCGTGATGTTGAATTCCGTATCAATTTAATTCCCGGTGCTACTCCCGTTGTTAAAGCTCCCTATCGCCTTGCACCATCCGAAATGCGCGAGCTATCCAGTCAACTTCAAGAGTTGCTTGATAAAGGTTTCATACACCCGAGCACTTCACCATGGGGCGCACCCGTCCTTTTTGTGAAAAAGAAAGATGGGACGTTCCGAATGTGCATTGATTATCGTGAACTTAACAAACTTACGATAAAGAACCGCTACCCTCTTCCTCGAATCGATGATTTATTTGATCAACTCCAAGGTGCTACTTGTTTTTCCAAGATCGATCTACGTTTCGGTTATCATTAGTTACATGTGTTAGAAGAAGATATTCCGAAAACCGCCTTTCGTACACGTTATGGCGATTTTGAGTTCATGGTCATGCCTTTCGATCTCACAAATGCACTGGCGGTTTTCATGGATTTGATGAACCGTGTGTGTAAAGCCTTCTTAGATTGTTTCGTCATTGTTTTCATCGATGATATTCTTATTTACTCGAAGTCGAGAGCCGAACATGCAGGCCATCTCCATTTAGTTCCCGAACTTCTCCAAGGAAATCGCCTTTACGCCAAGTTCTTTAAGTGTGAAATCTGGCTCGAAGAAGTCCAATTTCTTGGTCCTATCGTTAACAGTCAAGGAATTCACGTCGACCCTGCAAAGATCAAAGTTGTAAAGAGTTGGATTACGCCGAAGAATGCATCTGAAATCCATTCCTTTCTTGGATTGGCGGGTTACTACCGTCGATTCATCGCCGACTTTTCAAAAATCGCTGTTCCGCTTACCGATTTAACTCATAAGGACAAGCCTTTCGTTTGGGGTCCCAAACAAGAGGAAGCCTTTCAAACCCTCAAGCGTATGCTATGCAACGCCCCTGTACTCGCTCTACCTGACGGAAACGACGATTTTGTTGTTTATTGTGATGCCTCTAATTTTGTGCTTGGTTGTGTTCTTATGCAACGAGACAAGGTTATCGCGTATGCGTCTCGACAACTCAAAATCCACGAGAAGAACTACACTACCCACGATCTCGAACTCGGTGCAGTTGTTTTTGCATTAAAGATATGGCGACACTACCTTTACGGTACTAAGTGTACGGTCTTCACTGACCATAAGAGCTTACAACATATCTTTAATCAGAAAGAACTGAACATGCGCCAATACAGATGGGTTGAACTTCTCAACGACTATGATTGTTAGATACGCTACCATCCTGGCAAAGCAAATGTCATAGCCGATGCTCTCAGTCGACGAAGCTATGTCTCTAGTGTTCGTGACTCTCAAGCTTTGAATGATCTCGAAATTTTGATTCGTTCCGCCCAGTTTGCTTGTTTTAACGAGAATACCCTGCAAGAAGAAATGAAATGTGGTGCAGAAACCCAGCTTGTAGTTAAACTAAATGGCATCTAATATTATCTCGATCGTATTTGGATTCCTAGCCGTGATAAAATCCGAGAATTGCTAATGTCCGAAGCTCATAAATCTTGATACTCCATTCACCCCGGAGCCGACAAGATGTACCAGGACCTTCGTCCTAAGTATTGGTGGCTGGGCATGAAAAAGGATATCGCTTTATATGTCTCAAAGTGCTTAACTTGTTCGAAAGTTAAAGCCGAACATCAAAGGCCCTCTGGTTTGCTCGAACAACCCGAAATCCCGATGTGGAAGTGGGAGAGCATAGCCATGGACTTCATAACGAAACTTCCTCGCACCTCCTCTGGTCACGATAGCATTTGGTTGATCGTCTTACTAAATCCGCTCACTTTATTGCCATACGAGTAGACTTTAAGGTAGAACGATTAGCACGAATCTATACCGGCGAAGTCATTTGTCGACACGGGACGCCTCGTGACATCATCTCTGACCGCGATGGTCGCTTTACCTCACGTCTCTGGGAGACTTTTCAATCCGCTCTCGTACTACACTTAATCTCAATACCGCTTTTCACCCTCAAACCGACGGTTAGACTGAGCGCACGATCCGCACCCTCGAAGACATGCTTCGTGCGTGCATCATAGATTTCGGTGGTAATTGGGACACGCATTTACCTTTAATAGAATCTCTAACAATAATAGTTATCATACCAGCATTCAAATGGCTCCTTTTGAGGCATTGTATGGAAGAAAATGTCTAATCGCCTATTGCATGGCATGAGATCGGAGAAGCGCAACTCACCAGTCCCGAGCTAATTCAAGAAACGACAGACAAGATCCTCCAAATCAGAGACAATCTCTTGAAAGCTCAGAGTCGCCAAAAGAGTTATGCTGATAAACGCCGCAAGCCCCTGCAGTTCAAAATTGGAGATCACGTTCTCTTAAAGGTTGCACCTTGGAAAGGAGTGATCCAATTTGGAAAGAAAGGAAAGCTAGCACCACGATACGTGGGTCCCATTAAGATTCTAGAAAGAATTGGCAAAGTGGCCTATCGACTCAAACTACCAGCAGAACTTAACAACGTACATCCAACTTTCCACGTCTCAAACCTCAACAAATGCCTAGCTGAAGAAAATTTTTGTCACACCCCAACCGATGGCGGAAGCATCAAGGCGGGACGAAATAGATTGCTCATTGCTCATATACTACTTAGCGACAATATTTAAATAAACCCCATATTTCATTCATAACAACATTGTCAAGTACAACATTTGAAGTCAAATACAATAATTCAAAATAACAACAACATGATTACAACAAAACTAGTCTAGTAAGATTAAAATGTGTATCTAAAGCAGTTCCTACTCGCTTTCATCATGCGTATTCTCTTCAACCTGTAACATGCTTAAAATATGAGTTCAATGCAAAAGTAAAGGCGAGCACACAAGTTTGGTGAATACATAGCATAAGTATAAAATGTATAACTCGAATCCACATGGTAATTGTAAGCAAGACTATACTAATCATGCAATACTAGATCAAACCCCGAGTTTTCACAAAAGTTTTAACGAGATCGAGCTTCTCTTGCCACAAAAGCGACAAGACTAAATGAGAATGATAATCTTAACATAACCCCGACGGGGGCGTGCAACTCCTATAGCGCTATATATGATAAGTTTGGGCTAGCTAAGTTAATGATCAAGCAAGTATAATCTAGCATGTATCTAAGCATAACAAGTATTCATGTATAAGGATTGAGTATGTAGAAACGTAAGTTGTGATAGTGTAATTTGATACGGAAACATGTTACAACCCAAAAGTGGTAAAAGGTAAATGGGTCGAGTGTGCTCACGATTTTGCTAAGTGTTCCACTTAAGAAATCCGGGAGCTTTGTTGTGATGTTTAGAGTTTGGCACCTTGTCCTTCAACAAGAAGAACATAGGTATTAGTTTAGGAATGCAACGGTAGATTTGGATTATTCGAGAGAGATTACGGAAATAAGAATTAAAGTAGTATGTATGAAATTATTCACTAAGACATAGCACTTGTTCTTGACACCATGATAACCTGAAAAGGGTTGATATGGTTTCATAGGCTCGAGACCTATTAGAATCGTGACAAGGAACTACGTACTTTAGTGACAAACTTAATAACTCGATAGATGATTACATAGCCATTATCAAGGTTTCGGTTTTTAGGATTATATTATAGTCCATAATATATACATAGTCATATAATCATGTAGGAGGTGGGAGGATGAACCATCCACTTTGGTACCTCTAAGCCTTCAACTAAGTCAAGCATGGAGGTAGGATGAACCATCCACTTAAGCCTAACCAACAACAAGAAGTGTTGTAAGCATTCGGAAATAGGTTTGAGATGAGTTAGACTCAAGTTTGATTAACATAAACAAAGTTTGAAAGTTAAAATCATAACAGAAAGTTTAGGACACTTTGGATGCATTTCCAGGTCTGGATTCTCCATGAAGAACCCTGGGATTCAAACCCAAAGTTTGTCCAAGTAATTAGAAGAAATAATCAAGTAAAAAGATCAAGTTTTGAGCAAGTTGTGCTCACTTTTGTGAAGGTGACACAATCTACCCGAAAATTCTGATTATGAGTGTTCTTAGGTGATTTGAGAAAGATTATGGAGTTGAATGTGCAAAAAGACTTGGAAATGGAGTGGTATTTATAGGGAAGGGTTTGTGTTATTTGTAGGGTGTTTAATAGGGTTAAAAGGTGATTGGGAGTTGCGTTTGGTGTGGATCTGTGCATAAAACACGAGTTTCAAAAGTTTCTGCCCGCCAGGGACCCTATGCGGACCGCGTCCATGTCACCATGCAGTCCGCATGGTGTTTGATCCCGGTGGAACTTTGATTTTTGTTGGTTTGATGCTAGGTGACGGGTTTTTAGACATTTTTAAGGTGTTTTATGGTATGTTAATGTATTATAAGTATAAGGGACATGTCATAATGTATGTGTATGCATCAAGTGATCGAGATCGAGTATAGATATCACGTATGAAGTATGTATCAAGTATATTGTCACGCATTATCAAGTATGCCATGTTTTTGAGTTATGAACATCAAGTATGTGTATGTATGGTTAAGTATGATCGTGCATAACAAGTATCAAAATAAACGTGTATTTCCCATTATGATGCAAGTCTCGATTACAACGTTTACAACGAAAAGAAGGATACGAATACAAAGACCTCCAAAAATAGAATTACAACATGAGCTTGCTATAAATAGAAAGTATGGAAAACGCAGGGCGTTGCAGTCTCCCCTCCTTTAGGAAATTTCGTCCCGAAATTTAGGAAGATGCAACGAAGAGGTGCGGATACTTAGTCTTCATATCATTCTCGAGTTCCCAAGTAAACTCGGCGCCACGTTTCCCTTCCCATCGAACCTTGGCGATAGGGATCCAACTGCGCCTTAGCTGCTTGACTCCTCGGTCCATGATTTCGATCGGTTTTTCCACAAAATGCAATGTCTCGTTGATTTGAAGATCTTCGAGCGGAACTTGAAGTCCTTCTTCAGCTAGACACTTCTTTAGATTCGAAACATGAAATACAGAATGAATATTGTTGAGCGTTTGATGTAGGTCTAGTCGATATGCTACCTGGCCAATCCTCTCGAGAATCTTGAAAGGACCTACGTAGCGAGGAGCGAGTTTGCCTTTCTTACCAATACGGACAATGCCTTTCCAAGGGGATACCTTGAGAAGTACATGATCACCTACATTAAATTCCAAGGGCTTGCGTCTTTTGTTAGCGTAGCTCTTTTGTCGGCTTCGTGCTTTGAGGAGATTATCACGTATTTGCAAGATCTTGTCCGTTGTCTCTTGTATTAGCTCGGGATCGGTGATATGTACGTCTCCAATCTCGTGCCAACAAATAGGCGAACGGCACTTGCAACCATACAATGCTTCAAATGGAGCCATTTGAATACTAGCGTGACAACTATTATTGTACGAGAATTCAACCAAGGGTAAGTGCGAATCCCAATTGCCGCCAAAATCGATTACGCATGACAGAAGCATATCCTCCAAGGTTTGGATACTACGCTCGGTTTGACCATCAGACTGAGGATGAAAAGCGGCGCTAAGATTAAGCTGAGTGCCAATGGCGGATTGAAAAGTTTGCCAAAGGCGAGAGGTGAAACGAGCATCGCGATCAGAAATAATATCTAGAGGAGTACCATGACGCTAATGATTTCATCCGTGTAGATACGAGCCAATTTCTCGACTTTGTAATCCTCACGAATAGCGAGAAAATGCGCGGATTTGGTCAGTCGGTCAACGATGACCCAAATGTTGTCATGACCAGACGATGTATGAGGCAATTTCGTGATGAAATCCATGGCTATGCTTTCCCATTTCCAGACAGGAATTTCTGGTTGTTCTAGCAAACCAGAGGGACGTTGATGTTCTGCCTTGACCTTGGAACACGTAAGGCATTTAGACACGTAAAGAGCGATATCATGTTTCATTCCAGGCCACCAATAGGATGCACGCAAATCATGGTACATCTTTTCAGCTCTAGGATGAACGGACTATAGGGATTTGTGGGCTTCATCACATCAAGATTGAGACGATCGGGAATCCAAATACAACTATGGTAGTAAAGAATACCATCAGGCTTAGCTTCGAGTGGGTTTTTGACTCCACAATTCAATTCGCTATCGAGGTTACCATCGTTAATGACAGTAAATTGTGCTTGTTGAATCAACTCGTTAAGTCTTCCCACGGTTTGGTAGCAACGAACACTCTTAACATGAGTCTTATGACTAAGCGCATTGGCCACGACATTCGCCTTACCAGGGTGGTAGCGAATATCACAGTCGTAGTCGTTTAACAATTCTACCCAACGACGTTGATGCATGTTGAGTTCCTTTTGATCAAAGATATGTTGGAGGCTCTTATGGTCAGTGAAGACCGTACACTTCGTACCATACAGGTAGTGCCGCCAAATCTTTAATGCAAAAACAACTGCACCAAGTTCAAGGTCGTGAGTAGTATAGTTTTTCTCATGAATTTTGAGTTTTCACGACGCGTAAGCGATTACTTTGTCTCGTTGCATGAGAACGAAACCAAGACCCTGGTTAGAGGCATCGCAATACACGACGAAATCGTCGTTCCTATCGGGAGAGTGAGGATAGGAGCATTACAAAGCATGTCCTTGAGCGTTTGGAAAGATTCCTCTTGTTCGGGACCCCAAACAAAAGGTTTATCTTTTTTAGTCAACGAAGTCAAAGGAACATCAATTTTTTAGAAGTTCGAGATGAAACAGCGATAATACCCAGCTAGGCCAAGGAACGAACGAATTTCAGAGGGCGACTTAGGTTCAATCCAATTCTTCACAGCTTCTATCTTTGCAGGTCAACATAAATACCAAGTTCATTGATGATGTGTCCTAAGAATTGAACCTCTTTTAGCCAAAATTCACACTTGGAGAATTTGGCATGAAGACGTTCGGTTTGCAATAGCTGAAGAATGAGACGCAAATGTCGTCCATGTTCTTCTTTCGTCTTGAGTAGATTAGGATATCGTCGATGAATACATTGACAAAATGTTTGAGAAAAGGCTTACACACGCTATTCATGAGATCCATGAACACTACAGGTGTGTTGGTCAAACCAAAAGGCATGACTACTGAACCATAGTGTCCATAACGTGTGCAAAAAGCAATTTTGGGTACATCTTCCTCGGAAACACGAAGTTGATGATAGCCAAAACGGAATCAATCTTCGAAAAGCACTTCGCACCTTGGCAATTGATCGAAGAGATCGTCAATACGAGGAAGTGGATAACGGTTTTTTACTGTAAGCTTGTTGAGCTCACGATAGTCAATACACATGCGGAATGATCCATCTTTCTCTTTGACGAAAAGAACGGGAGCCCCCAAGGAGAAGTACTAGGGCGTATAAAGCCTTTATCAAGAAGTTCTTGAAGCTGGCTCGATAGCTCTTGCATCTCCGAGGGTGCTAATCAATAGGGAGCTTTCGCAACAGGAGTTTCGCCAGGGTTAAGATCAATACAAAAATCGACAGCTCGAGGAGGCGGAGGACCAGGAAGATCCTCAGGTTAAATAGAAGGAAACTCACAAACGACAGGAACATCACTTATGTTAGGACCTTTGTCTTTCTTTTCCATAATATGGGTGAGAAAGTCAAAGTACTCCTTACGCAAGTACTTATTCGCTTTGATGCACGACATTAGCTTGAGACCTTTAGAAGGTTTCTCGCCATAGACGTGTAGAGAATCACCTTGAGGAAGAGGGAGGCGAATAAATTTTTCAGAACAAACAACTTCGGCACGAACTCGCATAAGCCAATCCATGCCTACTATGATGTCGAAACTACCCATTTGCATGGGAATGAGATCAATAGAGAACGTATGGTCGTTAAGAATCAAAGAGCAACCAGAAAGGATGGAATCAATGGAGATGGTTTTACCATTAGCGACTTTGACAGCGAAAGGATTAGGCATTTTAGATCGTTCGCACTTAAGCAAGGGTTCAAATTCTAGAGATACAAAGCTTCTATCAGCACCAGTATCAAATAGGCATGTAGTATAAATATGGTTCACAAGGAACGTACCAGTAATGACGCTGTTAGAGCTTTGGGCTTAAGCGGAGGTAAGCATAAAAGCTCGTCCTTTTGCAGGCTCAGGCTGCTGTTGATGTTGTTGGTTGAGGAGAGGACAAACATTGGCGAGATGATTGAGATCGCCACATTTGTAACATGCTCTTACAGGAGCATTCTGACGTTGAGGTTGAGTTTGGTTCGGGTTAGGGTTAGGGATAATGGCTTGGTTACTTTGGGGTTGGCGACAATGGCTAGAAAGGTGCCCATCCTGTTACAGTTGGCGCACTTTCGACACGGGGTGGAAGGGAAATGGTGGTAGGTGCAACGATCACACCTAGGCCAAGTGTCGGTGTAGTTTCATTTGGATGGCTCATTGTTTTGGGTGGTGGAGATGGCATTTGAGGTGTAGGGGTAGGCGGAGTGACGACCGCGTTGTTTTGAACAGGAGCCTTCCGCTTCTTGTTCTTGATGTTGTTCTTTTTGGTTTGAGGGGGAGGCGATTCGGAGCGGTGGTGGTATTGGCAGTGGCTTGGTGCGCATGATTCATAGGAACCTTGTCGTAGGCTCCCTGAAGGATGCAGTTGTGGTTAAGCTCTATGATAGTGCTATAGGCTTCTTTGATGGTTTGGGGCTTGCGGCGGCTACGTGATTCATGATCACATGCGAAAGCGAACGAATGAGCTTGGCTATCGCCTTGGGAACCGTATCCACCTGTCCAAGGACAGATGATACTTAACTGTTTGAAGCGAGCAATCAGCCCCTCGATGTCACTCCCCTGCTGTGTGAGATTCCTGAATTCGTTTTCAAGCTACTGGGTCTCGTGGGAAGGACAGAATTGATCTCTCATAAGCTGCTTAAGCTCGTCCCAAGTTAGAAACGTGAGCTGCTTCGTTGCCATGCTTATTACGTTCGGTAGTCCACCACTCGAGGGCTCTCTGGTGAAAGACCCCGGTAGCGTCGAGGGTTCGAAGTTCATCAACGCACCGCCCTGAAGAAAGGTAAGCTCCATTGCATCAAACCAATTGATCATGGCAGTGACACCGTCCATGCCAGTGAATTCGACTGGTTTACAAGCCATGAAATGCTTGAACTGGAAGGACGTTTTGGGGGTTGTCGGTTTTTGAATCGGGGAGGATTTAGGTGTTTCGGTGTTGATGGTTTGAAGCTAGCTAACGATATCGGGGATAACACGGGCCATTTGCTCGGCGACAAGACCGACGAGTTCTTGCTTGGAGATGGAGTCTTCATTGTTGTTGTTGTTGTTGGACCCCTTGTGACCTCTTGGACTTCTTGTTCGAGATTGGGGAGTTCATCTAGAGGTTCAACATAGAAGAAAAGGGAATGATACTTGATCATAACATGGGAAAAACAAGTTGAGCATGAATAAGCATGTATAAGGTTCAAGCATGGTTCACATAAGATTGCATGGGTTCATCAAGTATAGTTCACAAAGTTTGCATGAGTTTATTAAGTATAACATGTATAATCACGTATGGATGCGAATAAGGAGTATAAATTTAGTTTGTTCACAACGATTAGTAATGTGTTTGATTGCGATAAACGTGCGAAACGTGTAACAGTTCAAAAGAATAAGGTAACAAGTATAAAATCACATAAAAATTGAGATAACATAAAAGATTGGCTCAATAAAACATGGGATTGTTTCAGGTAGAGAAACGTCGACAATTCCAAAGTGAGTCGAAAATCCTTTCTAACTAGAGAAACGTGCTTTGACCTATAGGTACAATACTCTCATCGAGAAGCTACTAACGGTATTTTACCCTTCCAGTTACTACACATCTCTAATCGATTAGAAAATCGAAACTTTGGCAAGAACGAAAATCAAGGAATGGGATTTAATTGGCAAGGTGCGGGTTTCACCCCTAACTTGACGATTTCGTACCATAAGTGTGGTTGTTTCTTACTAAACGAGGAGCATATTCCGACTCGTTTGTAAGATCCACTAGAGCATGAAATGGAAGTTTCCATCAAGATGTGGATATCACTCCTAACTTGATGGTATAACTTCGTGAAAAATCGAATACGCGGAATGAGGGATTTTACCAAAAATTGTAAGTCATTGGACCTATCTTGGTGCAAATCGCCTCGTTTGCATCGTGAGTGCCTTCAAGTCTTCAAGTGTATTATGTAAAATGTCTTATGAAACACATTATGTAAATTTTGAGACCAAAAGATAAGGAAGAAGCAATGAGGAAGAATAAGGTTTTAAGCATGATATAAGAATGGTCAAAAATGGACGCTTAAACTATAGACTAGGGCGAACATGGCAATTCTACCTATTTCCCTATAGTTATGTCTCTGATACCAATCTTTAACACCCCAACCGATGGTGGAAACATTGAGGCGGGACGAAATAGATTGCTCATTGCTCATAAATACTACTTGGCGACAATATTTAAATAAAACCCATATTTCATTCATAACAACATTGCCAAGTACAACATTTGAAGTCAAATACAATAATTCAAATAACAACAACATGATTACAACAAAACTAGTCTAATAAGATTAAAATGTGTATCTAAAGCATTTCCTACTAGTTTTCATCATGTGTATCCTCTTCAACCTGTAACATGTTTAAAATACGAGTTCAATGCAAAAGCAAAGGCGAGTACACAAGTTTGGTGAATACATAGCATTAGTATAGAATGTATAACTCGAATCCACATGGTAATTGTAAGCAAAGACTATACTAATCATGCAATACTAGATCAAACCCCGAGTTTCCACAAAAGTTTTAACGAGATCGAGCTTCCCTTGCCACAAAAGCGACAAGACTAAATGAGAATGATAATCTTAACATAACCCCGACGGGCGGCGTGCTACTCCTATAGAGCTATATATGATAAGTTTGGGCTAGCTAAGTTAATGATCAAGCATGTATAATCTAGCATGTATCTAAGCATAACAAGTATTCATGTATAAGGATTGAGTATGTAGAAGCATAAGTTGTGAGAGTGTAATTTGATACGGAAACATGTTACAACCCAAAAGTGGTAAAAGTAAATGGGTCGAGTGTACTCATGGTTTTGCTAAGTGTTCCACTTAAGAAATCCGGGAGCTTTGTTATGATGTTTAGAGTTTGGCACCATGTCCTTCTACAAGAAGAACATAGGTATTAGTTTAGGAATGCAACGGTAGATTTGGATTATTCGAGTGAGATTACGGAAATAAGAATTAAAGTAGTATGTATGAAATTATTCACTAAGACATAGCACTTTTTCTTGACACCATGATAACCCGAAAACGGTTGATATGGTTTCATAGGCTCGAGACCTATTAGAATCGTGACAAGGAACTACGTACTTTAGTGACAAACTTAATAACTCGATAGATGATTACTTAGCCATTATCAAGGTTTCGGTTTTTAGGATTATATTATAGTCCATAATATATACATAGTCATATAATCATGTAGGAGGTGGGAGGATGAACCATCCACTTTGGTACCTCTAAGCATTAAAGTAAGTCAAGCATGGAGGTAGGATGATAAACATCTATTTAACCTCTTTATATGATTCACCACTACACAACTTGTCATAGACAACAAGGAGGGTCATGAATGATAACATAAACAAGAATGTAAATGAAAAGAATTGTAGAGTGTGTCACCATGATATCAAGTAGCCAAGTGAATACAACCCGGAGAGCACACGCTGACACACGTCAACGGCTAGGCGGGGTTGTGACACTTTAGAACTAGCAAACTACTTGAGATAATGATGTATATCATCAACTGATGTGTGGTCTCAAAGTTAGGATAGCCCACGCTAACCAAGGTGGACACACATGAACAAGTTATGAACTTGCACCACTTGTGAGCTTGAAGCTCTACGAAAACAGAATTATTGTGAGGATAAATCCTCTTGTTTGAATGTCTCAGCCTTGTTTTTAAGCCTAACCAACCACAAGAAGTGTTGTAAGCATTCGGACATAGGTTTGAGATGAGTTAGACTCAAGTTTGATGAACATAAACAAAGTTTGAAAGAGTTAAAATCATAACAGAAAGTTTGGGACACTTTGGATGCATTTCCAGGTCTGGATTCTCCATGGAGAACCCTAGGATTCAAACCCAAAGTTTGTCCAAGTAATTAGAAGAAAGAATCAAGTAAAAAGATCAAGTTTTGAGCAAGTTATGCTCACTTTTGTGAAGGTGACACAATCTGCCCGAAAATTCTGATTATGAGTGTTCTTGAGGTGATTTGAGAGAGATTATGGAGTTGTGAAAATGTAAAAAGGCTTGGAAATGGAGTGGTATTTATGGGGAAGGGTTTGTGTTAGTTGTAGGGTGTTTAATGGGGTTAAAAGGTGATTGGGGAGTTGGGATTGGTGTGGATCCGTGCATAAAACGCGAGTTTGAAAAGTTTCTTCCCGCCAGAGACCGTATGCGGACCACATCCATGTCACCATGCGGTCCGCATGGTGTCTGATCCGGGTGGAACTTTGATTTTTGTTGGTTTGATGCTAGGTGACGGGTTTTTACACATTTTTAAGGTGTTTTATGGTATGTTAATGTATTATAAGTATCAGGGACAGGTCATAATGTATGTGTATGCATCAAGTGATCGAGATCGAGTATAGATATCACATATGAAGTATGTATCAAGTATAAGGTCGCGTATTATCAAGTATGCCGTGCTTTTGAGTTATGAACATCAAGTATGTGTATGTATGGTTATGCATGATCATGCATAACAAGTATCAAAATAAACATGTATTTCCCATTATGATTCAAGTCTCGATTACAACGTTTACAACGAAAAGAAGGATACGAATACAAAGACCTCCAAAAATAGAAATACAACACGAGCTTGCTATAAATAGAAAGTATGGAAAACGCGGGGCATTACAATCTCCATGTACCTCTCGAGGATTTGCAAATCAACGAGACTCTTCACTTCGTGGAAAATCTAGTCGAAATCTTGGACCGAGAGACCAAGAAACTACGACGCTCTCGCATTCTTATTGTGAAGGTCCGATGTGAAGGCAAAAGCGGTGCCGAGTTCACTTGGGAATTGGAAAGTGATATGAAGGCTAAATATCCACATATCTTTGTTACGGCCACTACTTAAATTTCGGGACGAAATTTCCTAAAGTAGGGGAGACTGTAACAACTCCCAATTTCTTATTAATTTGATTTCCGTGTATTCCGTTTGTATCTATCGTTGTACTCCGAGATTTGATTATGGAAAGTTTATGTTAAGGTAATTATATTTTGTCACAACTATATTACATCTAATCGCTTATTAAACGCTAATTCAACGCAATCACAAGTAACTATGTTACTTTAATAGCCGAGTGTGTTGTTGAGCAATAACCACTTGTGCCATCGCATCGCTTATCTAATCGCATCGCAAAACGCAGTTAACTATGTGGAATTATGTTTTATGTGTCTTATATTTGTTTATGTTATGGTTTGCTATCGCTAAAACACTCGCACGCTCACGTAACTCGCTCTCTCTCAAAGCAATGGTAATATAACGCCTGACGCTTCGCTAAAACGCTTAATATAACTATCTAATACGAATCGAATCGCCAAACGAACGCCTAACGCGAAATTAATGAACGAAACTTAGCCAATAGGCCAAGTTCGGCCGAACTTGGTAACACCAAGTTCGCCCGAACTTGTTCAGGCCATCAAAACTCCTCCAATCTAGCAAGTTCACTCGAACTTGCACATTTCCAAGTAAACTGCCAAGTTCGCGAACTTGGCCAAGTTCGCTTGGAATTGTGTCAAGTTCGGCCGAACTTGATCCCAGTCAGCTATATTTTCACCTCACCTATAAATACTCAGCTTCTCTCCTCATTTGAACTTGTTGCAAGTTCGCCCGAAACAGAAAACCTTTGATATCCAAGTAAGGAATCAACTAGTTTTCATGCAAACAACAACGTTTTACAACGATTTTGCACAAACTTAAACATTCGATTTCATCAAAACTCTTCTGTTTACGAAAATCTTCATCTTTTTATACAAAACTTCTGTTTTTCACTTAGATCTATATTTAGATCTAAGTAAAACTTTTTAAACATCGATTTTTACACAAAATTTGGACTAAATGACGTATGTTTCGTTCACTTTGAAGTGGAACGAGGCGTTGTCAAGCAAGATCTCAGATCCGGAAGCACAAGGACGATGTTGTCACTTTGCACAAACTGGACTAACCCGTACGAACCATCAAGTTGCCCGGATTAGTCCGAGTTTCTGTAAAATGGCTAAAACTCGCTCCAAAAGACCTCTTCATCCTAGGTTTTGCTCAGCAGCCTAAGGTTGGAGGGATGGACACTCGATTTCCTCAGCAAATGACGCAAAAACGCACGAATTGGTGACCGAATTGATCAAGTTCGCTCCAATTTGATCAAGTTCCTCGAAGTTGTCACATGCTTGTGACCAACTTCGGCCGAACTTGTCAAAATACCAAGAAGCTCAGCCAAGTTCGCTCGAACTTGCATGATTTCCAATGAAATCAGACAAGTTCGCCCGAACTTGTGTTAAACCTCATCAAATAGGGCAAGTTTGCCCGAACTTGTCCAGTTTCTCAGGAAACCAGACAAGTTCGCCCGAACTTGTACCTCCAGTAAGTCAAAACAGTCAAGTTCGCCCGAACTTGTACCAAATCCAAGAGATTTGGTACAACTTCGCCCGAACTTGTACTCTGCTCCTTCACATTTCGACCGTTTCAGCAATACGGAAGACTGATGCACTTCTGTTCGTTTACAGGCTGATTTGACGCTCCTTCCCTCAACACCAGATCCCGTCTCTCTCTTTAGTCGCACCGACTGTGAGTATACTTGAACCCTTTTACGCTTAACACACTTTTGGGTGTCACATATGTTCCTATATCAAATCACATCACACAATTCAAACGCTTATTCGAACCCGCTCATGCCTGACTATACGTGAAATCTGCTGAATTGTATGTGTTACTTGATTGCTAGTACGCCACCATTAACATGATAGCTTGCTAGAGGTTGACCCGCCACCCGGAGGCCGGGGGTTGTTAAGTCTCGCATTTTGTTTCTCATTTATTTTCTCTTTAGGAAGTGGACACTTGTTCGTGTGCCTCTCACTCGCGGTTTGTTGGTTTACTTGAATCTAAGTAGATACATAGTTCACATCTCTTACGTATGTCATGCGGTGTATGTCAAACACTTTTATATCTATTATGTACGCAAACCTGTATGCTCACCTTTACTTAATTGTATTGACGTTTTATTTTAACATATGTGGCAGGTTGATGACTTCTTGCTGAATCGGATTTAGGATCTTACATTTAGAAAACCATTGTAATAAAATATAGGGGAGATCGAACTTGAATTGTTTTATGAGATTACTTGGTATTTTGTAACTTATTTTAGGATTATATGTTGATAGTATGGGATATTGACGCTTAAATATTGTCGCTTAAATACTGTTATGGAATTTCTTATGAGACAATCTGGTTCGCCTAGTGTCACGCCCTGATATTTCCGCAATCGGTTGGGGTGTGAGAGTTGAAAAATGTACTCTATTTAGAATTAGAATAACCATGACATCTGACCGATCAGGTGGGTCCACCGTTCTAGTTGGTCAATAATGGGCTTTTAAAGTGTGGGCCTTCTTATACAATAGTGGTCTTGTAAAACTATGTGCCTTTTTATACAACAGTGAACTTGTAAAGTACATAGTCCATCATAACCGACAATTGTCCAGTTCATGTAAGCGTCATTCTGGCCTAATTAAAGCCCAATTTGGACAACATACATGTTAATTTCAAAAAGAAAAAAAGAAGGCAATTAATATTAATATATCTAATCTAATCTAATCCAATCCAATCTAATCTAATCTAACTTATAATAAAATGACTCAAAGAATGCTACATGACATTTCTCTTCAATTTCTCAATTTTTACTTATATTTTTATTCTTAATGTGTATTTTAATAATATTAGTTCAATGTTGATCTAATATATTAATTTTTTTTAATATAACTTGAACTTATACTTTCCACAAGCGTACATAAATACAAATTCTTAATTTCTATAACTATTTGCTTATCTTTAGATTACATGAGGTAATATAACTTAAAGCTAAAAGTTATAATTAACTTATACATATATAATAACTTTACATAATTTTATATACTAAGTAATAAAAGAGTTACATCTTTACAAAACATGTTTATCTTACGCATTGAATAAAAACGTGTATTACACGATCTGAATGGATACGATGTAATCGGTTAACAAACAGTCGTCAACAATTTGAATATATACAATGTAATCGTTTAGTACGTACAATCGTCGATCTTTTATGTACTATTTATTTATTATAACATTTGCTTTGCATTTTATTTATCATTAGCTAAGACTACAAGGGTTAAAATGTTTTACTTTGTTTTATTATATTTTATTTTAATTATTATTATTATTAGGTTAGAAATTTGTGTATTACTTGTGGATGGATCAATAAAATATTAAATAGTTATTTATAAGTAAAAAAATAAAAAAAATAGTTATGAAAAGAAATATTAAATAAATAAAAGACGTGAAACTATGATTTAATAAAATTATCTAATTCGATAGAGAAATAGGATAATTATAATTTAACATTATCATTTAATAGAAGAGTCAAGCGAAAAATAAGGATAAGAATACCAAGTATTAAATCTAACCATCACTAGTGCTCTAGTGGTGGCCACGGGTATTTAAGTTCCATCTATGGTGGGCCCAGGTGAGTTTTCCCCTTAAGGTCTCAAGTTCGAGTCTTGGTAATAGGGTTTCTCATTGGGGGGCTTAAATTAAAGATCTTTTGTGCGAGGGGGCTCTCTAGCGTGGACCCGGTTAAGACAACATATGCTAGACCTCCCGACATTCGCGAATAATTCACACCTTTCAAAAAAAGTATTAAATCTAGAATTTTATAATTACTTAAAAAATTATAAAAAAAAATAATTTTGATTAATTTTTTTAAAGGATGATTTATATAAGGTAGATTGTATTTTGTTAGTACGATAGACGAGTTTACTCAACCGTAGGGATGACAATGGGTGGGGTTCGGGTCGGGTATTAGTAATCCCATACCCATACCCGGTTGTAAAATCGTGTCCCATACCCGACCCAATACCCGTCGGGTATTTGTCGGTAATTACCAATCGGGTACCGGGTATACCCGCAGATATCAGGTATACCCATTAGTTTGTAAAAAAATATATTTTGGGATTTCCAAATACATATTTTACTATTATAATTACTATATAATTTTATTTATACAACTATATAATTTTATTTATGCAACTATTATCAATTTAAAATGTACATTACATAATATAAGTTTTATCATAATTTTATATTAACTTTATAATCCTTATCATATGTATATAGTTCACAACTTAAAAATATTAATACTATTAACATATACTAAAAGAAAATTTATGTTTTCACCAATACTAAAATAAAACTATAAATTAAAATATTGGGGTATATAGTTCGGATAAACGGGTATGTGGTTTCGGGTAATCAGGTCAGGTATCACCTAATCCCATACCCGTGAAATTTTTTAAAACTAAACCCATACCCAGCCCAATACCCGTCGGGTATCAGGTATACCCGTCCCATTTGTGTCGGATTTCGGGTATACCCGTCAGACTCAGGTATTTGCCATCCCTACTCAACCGTGCAGTGCATATAACTTTTTAAAACATAACTTTTTTATTATGAATTATATAACATTACATTTATCAACTCGTGTTACACCGGAACGTAACCTAGTAAAGAAATATAATAAAAGTTTTATGATTTATATATCTATCTAATATAAAATATATAAAAGTTTGTTTTAATACACATATAACCATAACCCAATTATAAAATATGATTAAAGGAAAAACACTTAACAAAGCAATCCTTCTCCCAATTGGTTGAGTTATTGTATTTATGGTTCGCGTATTCTGATTTACTACTCACCCATGATTTCATGTAATTGTAATGGTTGCTCACAAAAATGCAAATGAATATGACGATATAATCGCCATATAGATGTTTTTCTATATCCATAATTCTCGTCGAAATCATATCAATATAATCTAGACGACGAACATTGCATTTCCCTTTTTTACTCCTGTGATTCGTATATTAACACAAACCTAAAACGAGTTTATGTAGCCATCAACATTGTACGTGTCGTATATTTGTTGTTGGTTATCTTCCCACCATCTCTCGGCTTCTCTTTCTCGAAACACTTTTCTACTGCAAAAATGGCCAGGTTGGGTAACATGTTAAAAAACCCAGATAAACCCATATGCGTATAAATAAAACGAAAATGTACCTGAATCGGACTCTCTTGATCCCTTTCTGACCGGTGGGTAACATAACGAATGTGATGTAAACTCCTGGCCGATACTGTTCCATCCATTCGGGGCTTTGCTTTGCTTCATTTTGTTTAGAACCACCCGTTTCTTTAACAAGAGATTCACTCAATCGGCTCGTGTTTGCCCCATGAGTGCTTGCATCACAAGGCAAATGTGTTACACTAGATGTCAAGTGCATAGGTGTGTCGACCCGAGCTTTTGACCGGTTTCGCATAAAAATTCTTGGGGACATTGAATGCAACTGCAAAGACACCAAACCACGTCGGTAACAGACTAACAGTTATAATGTAATTATTGGTTTCTAACAATTAAATGAGAAAAGATTACCCTCGACGTCAAGGCCTTGATTACGTCCTTCGCCCCTTTACGTCTGACTGTTGACTCGAGACTTGCTTGACTTGGCTTTTTTCCCATTATCGTTTACACGAACAGAAATACGGGACAATGGCTCTTCTTTGCTTTGCTTGCGGAATGATGCAGGCGAAGAAACCGGGCCCCATCGAGGCCCGTGACCCATTAACAAAGAACCCAACTCGTAATCCAAATCCAAACCCGAACCTTTATCACCAGTTTCTTCAGATAATGTTTTGATCAATAACGGTCTTGGAGTCAGATCTTCAACCTTCAACACTTGACCTGAAAGACTTTTAAAGCAAGAATTACAAACCCGAGCAGGTTTAGCATCATCCGGTGCTAAACACGCGTTTTTCGACCTATTACCGCTACACATACTGCAAAACGAGAAGCCACAATTGTAGCAACAGTGCTTCTTTTTCATAAACCGAAACTCCTTGTTGCATCCCCGACAAGCCAATTGATCCGTACCAAAAGCTACCGATTTGTGTAAACAAATCACGGCTGTTGAGCTAGAACCGCAACTTATGCTCTGTACTTTTCGGTGTCTTAATGACTCGACTAAAGTCGGGGAGTTTCGATCCTCAGCTATCACCAACACCTAACTGTCCATTCGCTCCTTTGCCCCAGGTGTACACATTTCCTTTCGATGTCAAAACTGCAACATGATATGATCCCGACGCTATTTCTCGAACAAACTCAAACTTTAGTTTGCCTTGAACAAGGGTTATCGAGTTGTCTCGTGCCTGCGCGTTTCCTAACTGACCATGTACCGAACTACCGATAGTGTAAACCATACCAGTAGTTGTTAAGCCGATGGTTAACATTCTTCCACAAGATACTTGTACGAATTCGTGACCAATGAGCGGCATTACGCACGTTGGTGTGTCGATCGTTTCAGGATTCCCATGACCAAGTCTCCCTTTATCCCCATCACCCCATGTATATAACTTCCCGGCCGGAGTGCTCGATTTCATGACGCCTATTACCGCGGCCGTGTGCCACGTGCCACACGCGACCGATTTAACCTGCATCGCGCTAAGAGACTCTACTTGTTTCGGTTCAGCCAAACTTTGACAGTTTCCATGACCGAGAACCCCGAAAGTCCCGTCCCCATAAGTAAACAGCTGCCCGGAAGAAGAAACGATCGCCGTGTGCCATTCGCCGCAGGCGACCTTTGCCACGCAAATCCCATCTAAAACACCCGAAACGCGTCGAGGGAGCCACCGGCTACTTTGATCGGACCAGTTTTCACCCCATGTATATAGTTCACCTGTAACAGTAAGAGCACAAGTTTGATATTCGCTACAGGAAACAGATTTCACACGAACCCCGTCAAGTGTTTCGACTTCTTTCGGGCAGTTTACGGTATGCCCAACTCGACCCGACTTTCCTTCGCCCCAGCAGAAAACTTCACCAAGTTTCGTTACTAAAATCGCATGTGTTCCTGCCAAAGATGTCTTCACTACATCTAACATACTAACCGAATCAAGAACCGTTGGCAACAATGCATCTTCTCCGTTTTCAAAGGCTTCACCCCAGATCAAAACATCGTTCAGTTTGGTTCTTTTAGGTTTCGGGGACAACTCGAGGGCCGATGGAAGAAACCGGCCAGCCATTTTCGGGGTGTTTTCCGGTTCTTCTACAGGTTTAATGCACGGAGAATGCGGTACAGCACAATCTGTCAAGTTGTGAACACTTGATAAACTTGATCGAGAGTATAGACTATCAGATGAAAGCGAGAGGCCGTCGGAGAAACACCTATCGGATAAAGACGGGATCGATGCAGGACTTGCACAAATGCATCGGACCTTCATGAAACCGAAAAATCAACACGTTAGTAGGAAATTCAAAGAGTTTGCGGCTTGCTCAAAGCGCGATCGATTTAAGCTCGTAAAAATCTCTGTCGAAATTGGGTCATTTGTAAATGAGCCGACTAGCCGAGCCAAGCAGGCGAGATTGTAAACGAGCCAAGCCTGAGCCAAGGTAAGCTCAACTTGTTGGCTCACACGTTAGGCTCGTTTAAGTTATTTTGTTAATAATTTACAACTTATTTTGTTTATAAATTATCAATGTGAATAAACAAAATTATATATTTTAAGTAAACAATCTGGCCCAAGCTCAACATTTCCAGCTCGTAAGATAAATGAGCTGAGCCAGCTCGGTTTATACACGAGGCGATCCCGACCTAACCTGGCTCGGCTTGTTTACAGCCGTACATGTTAGTCACCATGAAACGTTTATAATTCAGCTTTCAAACCAAAACTTATGATTGAGTATACGAACCTGAGCCATTTTTGTTGTTTCTTTCTGGAATCCGAGATTGTATTTCCGTCTGATGAAACTTGTTGGACTGTTGATGCAATTTTGAGCTTGTGTTTGGTATTCTATCTGCCTGAAATGATCTTGACACCTTGATATCAAAGCTTTTAAGCCGAGAAACCATGAATCTGCTTGATCTTTATCCCTGCATATCTGCGAAAACAAAAGCAAAATCTCAGCTGAATGGAAAAACTAACATAGATCAAGTCGAAACCTACCAGATCAAGAGAAGATTGAGCTTGATTGTTCGTGAAAATTAGCGAAAACGAATGACATTCTCTTTCAGGTTGAAGTTTTCTCTGAATTTTGGCACAATGAGAAACAATAACAGTTATAAGCTATCAAATTCATCAAACAATATGAAAAAAGGTCTTTTAGTTTGTTTTCTGCGCACTTACAGTCCGGTGACCGCGAATGATGCTTGTAACCGTGCTGAGTTGCAGTTGCCGTTCCTCCTTGCCCAAAAACCAGATCAAAGTTCTTTCATCCTGAAACCGAAGACGGAAGTTTAATAAACATTAATTGTCGTTTGGTAAATTCTTATAAGGAATACCGTAGATAGCCTGAAGGGACATAGTTTAGGCTTTCCTCTTCGACCGTACTTCAAAATATATGCCCCTTTCTTCAAAGAGACAATTGCCTGAATGAAATCAAAGATTCTTGTTAATTTGTGTTCGGTTTACAAGAACACATCCCATCCCCAGTTGTGATAAATTTGGGAAAGAAAAAAAAAAGATTTTATTTTTATCAAGATTTTGAGAAACCCATGTAGCACCATTACCTAAAAACATGAAAATTAACTTCAAGAACATCCCCCACCCCACCCCCTAATTGGGATAAATTTGGACAAAAGGATTTTATTTTATCAAGATTTTGAGAAACCCATGTAGCATCATTACCTAACCTAATAAACAATCAACACCAACAACATCCCCCACACTGCTTTTGGGATAAATTTGTAAAAAAAGATTTCATTTATCAAGATTTTGAGAAACCCATGTAACACTATTTCCTAAACACATACATTTGGGATAACTTTGGACAAAAAGATTTCATTTTTATCAAGATTTTGAGAAACCCATGTAGCATCATTACCTAAAAACATGAAAAAAAACACCATTTGGGTAAATTTCCAATCTTTCACAGAAATTAAGCATGAATAAGGCATAATGACTTAATCCCACTAAAGATTTTGAGAAACCCATGTGCCAACATTACCCAAAATCAAGAAAAATCAACACCATTTGGGTAAATTTCCACTTTTTAGAGAAATTAAGCATGAACAAGGCTTAATGACATAATCCCACTAAAGATTTTGAGAAACCCATGTAGCTCCATTACCCAAAAACAAGAAAACTCAACACCATTTGGGTAAATTTCCATGCTTTTTACAAAAATTAAGCATGAACAAGGCTTAATGACTTAATCCCACTAAAGATTATGAAAAACCCACGGAGTTTAGTCCATTTAAAGTATGTAAATCAGTCAGAAACAAATAGTAAAGCATAAAAAGACACAAATCAAGGTAAAGTTTGCAACTTTCCACAAAAGAAGCACAATGCACACAACATTCACCAAGATCAATAACAACTAAAAGCAAAAAAAACTTAAAAAGAGAAGTAAAAAAATAGTAGGAATGGACAGGACCTGTTCAAGAGCTCGATCAGAGGGTGTCCAAGCAAGCAATCTTTCACCCATTTTGCCACAGAATTCTCACATAAAACAAAGACAATAAATGGGTGAAAAAGAACCTTAAAGGAAGTGAATGTGAGTTATTCTGATGGTGATTCTGGGTTGGTCGTTGAAACCAGAATGTCACAGAAAGAAGATGAGTGTTAAGAGAGAGAAATGGGTTTGATTTGTTGTTGTTGTTGTATGTTCATGATGACAAATTCTTGGTTTCTTCGAATGCCGTGCAGAAGAAAGTGATGTTGTTTCCTAATACCCAAATCGACGTGCCAATGCCATGCCTAACCCCCCCCCGCCTCACAAGCTTCTATTTTAGGGGAAAATCTTTTGGTTAAATCTATCTCACTTTTCAGTCTCATAAAATGTTAGGCAAAGGCCGCTACAATTATATAATAGATGTTAGACATGCCCACCCTCAAATCTAGGGGTGGGGTGAGGTGGTGAATAAAATCCAAATAAGTTAGACGGATAATTAAAGAAAATTGGATAGGATAATAATAAATAATAATAATAATAAATAATAATAATAATAATAATAAAAGTAACTAAGTTAATTGATAAACTGGTCGATTGAGTACAGATTTTTTTGTTTTAAATGAGTTTCCATGGTTTAGTATAGTTATGTATGAATGACTGAAATAATAGCTTGCAGTCGCTGAAATCAAATTTTATATTATTTTATAATTAACATCATATATTTTTAACTAGGAGATGCCCGCGCGATGCGAAGGAACTGACACATTGCATTACGATACTCGTTTTTTGTGGTTTTCTTATTCATATAATATTTATTATAGTATTATTGTGATAGATATACATCAAAAGCGAATTAATCGGGTAATCAATTTAATTGTGTTATACATGGTTCGGTCAGTTCATTTATTATCCTCAACCGAAGCCGAACCGAAGTCATCGGTTAGTGTAATTTATCAACCAATCGGTTTTAGATTAATTTCTTTGGTTTATTCGTTAGATTGACGGTTTTTGGTTTAGTTCATTTAATTTGAGTTAATAGCAAAAACCAAACTCGGCTAAAACTTTTGTTTAGAAATATATGAATTGAGGTATAAATTTATGAATTTGAGATATAAAATATGAAATATATGAACCAGAGGTATAAAAACTAGAATATATATGAAAATATGAATGATTTGGTTCGGTTTAACTAACTTTGGTTAAACGAAAGTACAAAAAAATTGATAACCGGTTTTTGATTAATTCGGTTTTTAGTTTTAGTTAATTCAGTTTTTTGTGATTTCGATTCTGTTTTGTCTATTTTCGGTTTGGTTTAGGTTAACCATTTAGTTATCGCTCACCCATAAACAATTTTGGTTAATAACCGATAGGTGCGAACGCAGCGGGAAACACAGACATTTTCACAATGTGCATTGTTTGGTTGGTTCAATTTTTATCCTGAATGAAATCGAAGTCATTGATTAGTCTATTTTATTAACTAAGCCATTTTCAGTTAACCATTTTGGGTTATTAAGTTAATTGAAGGGCTTTGGTTTGATTCATTGAATTTCGGTTAATAGCCAAACCAAAATTGGGCTAAAACTTTTGATTAGACATACATAAAATTTATGTATAAATACATGAAATGGATGTATAGGTACATAAAATAGAGGTATAAATACATAAAATGGTGGTATAAATATGAAATACATGAACTGAAGGTATAAAAACTAGAAATATATGAAAATATAAATTGTTCGATTCGGTTAATTTTGGTTAAATGAGGTACAAAAAATCAATAACCGTTTTTGGTTAATCAATTTTTAGTTAATTCGGTTTTTGGTTGATTTCGGTTCGGTTTCGATTATGGTTAACGATTCAGTTATTACTTACCCTTGGACACTGTTAATCACGTAACATATCAATATTTTTAATTAAAAAACTGTAGCAATATTATACTCAAATTAAAGAGATAAAACTCGTCTATATGGTGTAATTTAAAAAATATATAATTTTATATAAATATAGTAATATATATATATATATATATATGTATATATATATATATATATTAACTTGCCAAAAGTTATAACCGTTTAAAAATCATGAGGGCAGTTAGTTTTTATAAGAGGATAATGTGTAACCACTAACTAATTATCTATAATTTTGTTAAAAATGAGAGATTAAAGTGTAATATAGATGAGATGATTAAATTGACGGTATTTAATCACTTGATATTCTGTAGTTATTAAACATTATGTAATAATAACTAATTAAATTGGGTTTTAATCACTTGTACACTAAGGCGTCATCTACTTTTACCTTTTAATTCACATGTCAATACTGGCCATGACAACTATCAAAATGTCGACAAAATGAGTAGGACGTCACGGTGCTTTTAGATTTTTTTTTAAACATTATAATTTATAAGATATGACAAGAATACGTAAAAGAATTATAAGTTTGTTGTGGAGGGGAGAAAGTGTAACTAATTATCCATAATTATATTAAAACTTAGGGATTTAAGTATAAAAAATGAAGGCTAAAATATAATTATTATTTAAAAGACAAATTTATCCTCATTTTACAGACATATTTATAAACTAAGAGGAAAAAAACTTTTTTTTTATTTTTTAAGTATATGAAAATGCTTCTGTAACATAGTAGATGTCATGTATCACTAGTTGTAGTGAAATGAATTTAATAAAAAAGCCAAAAAAACGAACTGATAAAAAGTTGATAAGAAGCCAAAAAAATAACTAAATTAGTTGACAAGTTGATGAGTTAGATATGGGTTTTCTTTTTTTTTTCAATATTTTTTAAACTAACTTTTGTTACGACAAGAGGCTTTAAAACAAGTTTTTTTTTAAAACAATAAATATTATTGATAAAAGATGCTACCGACAAGAGTCGTATATAGTATGATTACAGTCGTATATAGTAAGATTTAAAACCAAGTAGAGTTGCACCAAGACGAACATTCTAATCCTTATTGGTTAGCCCCGGTTATCCAAAAAATAATTACGTCCTGATTTCTTCTAGCACCTTTTTTTATCTATTGTTGAAGACTTTTTCTTTCAAACACCCCATACATACCAAAAAGTAGCTAGGAAAACTGATTGCAGCTTCTTCTTGTGTGAAAGAGTGTCCGATACTCTCTTTGAAATCAACACGACTTGCTCCAACAATCTGTACAATGTACACATAGTGATGATGGTGGTTGTTGTTTCGTCTTGCTCCCCACAGAGTACACAAAGTGATGATCCTATATTGACTCCTCTTCGTGAGAGTTCGACCTTCATAGGATTTTTGTTATACGCCGCTCTCCAACCAAATAAGTTTATTTTTATCGGTACTCAATTGACCCACCAGTGAACATACCATGTTTGATTATGGGATCGTTCAACCATATCCATCTATCTTTGCTAGGTATCTAGCTTGTTGATTTTCTATGTGCATTGTTGAAGTTTCAGCCTTTCATCTTTGTTATTTTATAGTTTTTATTATTTAGTGGATTTACTATTTGTTTTAACAAAAAAATTCTTTATTTCATGTTGTCTATGATACATGAACCTAAGACCTCTCCTCCTAAACCTAAGTATTTAAAGGTTTTGTCTTTTTAATGAATCACCACTTCATTGGTACTTCGTTAGGATCTAAGCCTTGTGATTATTATTAACCAAAATGGGTTTGAATTTACTTACATTAAAACCGACAATTAACCATGATTATTATTAACCAAAATGGGTTTGAATTTACTTAGACCATGGGTAATGGTTAATGCCCCTTAAGGGGCATTTTTGCCATATCATCATCATAATGCTTCATGTAATGGTTAAAACTTCATAATACCCCTTCATTTATTAGTTTCCTTGTTTTTCTTCTTTATTGGGCATTATTCTAGAAATGTCCCTCCCTCTTCATGCCCCTATAATGCCTATAAGGGATGGTGTAAGGGCATTATCAAAACCTTTCAAGCCCCTATAAAACCCCATTACATATGGTCTTACATTAAAACCAACAATTAACCAAATAATCGAACCATAAAGTGGTCTCACTAGCTAGTTATTTTTGTTTTATGTTGTCCTACTCTTTTAACTTACTTTATCAAAAGTTTAAAGACTAATGTCAGTAGTTCTGGGAAATAAAATTAGATACCATTTCTACATGTAACCGCTTACAAGGACCACTTGTCAAAAGGTCTTAAGATTTATAATTTTCTACAACTGTATTTTTAATTATACACCTGTATATTTAAAGTATTAAAGATGTTATTAATTACTGACAGTTAATAACCAACATTCATGTGGTATATTCCAAACCATGGATCTACTCTATTACAATTTTTTTTATAGACAGTTGTCAAATTATCATGTGTTTATCTCCTTTCATCTTAATCTTTTCGATCGCCAACAATACAAGGGAATGTATTTTGTTAAATTACAAATCAAAACTAAAGTGGGGATCAAACCATAAAGTAAAAACCACTAGAGATGGGTCGTATTCATGGATCATTAGATATAAAGATCAAATATGGTTGGTAAAAGTACGCCATGATTGTCTAACGTGCATTAGACTATTGAATACTTGGCTAAGGAAACTCAAATTAAGGTTGTTTATAATCTTATGAAAATTAATGAAAGTTACTACAATACAGGCATGATTATCTCCAAGTTTTTTATTTATTTATTTATTATTTATCTTATTGAGTATGTCATGCTCTTATATGATAAGTTCCATCTTATCTACTGACTAGGTTGGGGTCGGGTGCGGACAATCAGACCTCGATCTAGACTATCATACAACCACAATCACACGTACACTTATAAGCCATAAGGATAGTAACATATTTGTTTGATCATTATAGATTGCTTGATCAGTATAACTTGTTGATTAGAACAAATGTTTGTAGTAGTTTGTTTTTGCCTGTTGTGTCGTCTATAGGGTACACATGAAAGAAGATTATTGGTTAATGAAATAATGAAAAACTTAAGTTCAGTTTAATAATCAACTCAAAAGGTGAAAGATAATATGCTTTAAATTAGCTAGCGACACCTACATGGAAATATTTGATAGTGGATATTAAGAGTACCCATAAGGTAAACTTTAATTTGGAGAGTAATCCAAAACAAGCTCCCGACGTGGCACTTTCTAGACGAAATGTGATGGTGTAAGATAGTTGGTGCAGAATGTGTGAAGAGGAGGATGAAACTTCTTTACATCTTTTTGCTTCATGTCGGATAACAGACCAGATTTGGGAGTTTGTCTCTTGGTGGTGCAAGATACAACCTATCTTTGCATTGGAATTAAAAGATTTGTCAAATATACAGAAGTGCAATAGAGGTTCAAAGAGATGGAGGAAAGTGGTTAACTTGGTGGCTCAAGCGTCTAAATAGGTTTTGGAGAAGCCGAAACGAGGCGGTTTTTGAAGGAAAACGACACCCAACATTAACAGGATGAAAGAGAAATTAAGATGTTTGGATATATGTTGCTGAAAAGTCGAATTAAAAATGCTAGCACTACATGGGATAATTGACGTAATTTTTGACTTATGTTGTTTTGGTGTATGATTTATGGTGATTCATCTGTCTAACAGTTTGGTTGCCTAGATGGTCTGGAATAAAATTTTGTTGGACTTTAAAAAAAATGAGTACCATACTATGGTTTTTTTACTCAAGTTCGAATAATGTGACGGATGAATCGGGCGAGCAAGAACGTTTGCCAACATTGTGGCTTTCATCCGAATGGATTGTCTGACTAACAAGTCCGAATATGCGTACTTCATTTGGAATCAAGGAGTGGGCCCCAAAGTTGGGGTTTTGTTATTTTAATAAAAAATATCACACTAATAAACTTCCAAAAAAAACTACGTAAACCAACAATAACTTACATAACATACATAAACTTAATTAATTAAAAAAAATCTACATGATGTTCGATTTAATCAAATGAGCAATCCGAATCTTTTGAGCGCGTGTCCAAAATTCTTAGTTGGCCAAAGACTTGGTCAAATGCCTAGTTTTATTCTTTGTCCGGTCATACATCGCCCCCAATTCACATTTGGCTAAACTCTTGTTACCTCCGCCGCCAAGGCGGAATCACATGAATGCGACGATATATGTTCTACATAAAAGTCTACATGCAATCAATAGCTACATACATCTCGATGCAAGTCTCTAAACATATCCGGTCCAAGTTATCTCAATTGTTATCGCCTGAAAAACATGCTAAAATGGTTAACTATAAAGTTGGTGAGCACACAGGTTGTAATGATTCGATAAACTAGTAAATCAGTTTATGTAAGTATGTTCAATACTTCAATTAGTAATGTTTGCTTGTATGTCACATGTGTATCACAATTAAACAAATAATAGAATCACACGAGTTACAACCAAGCCTATTAACACGCAATTCTTCGCCCTATATAATGTCATGCGTGGAACATTAAAGTTTACAGTTGGAGATATTCACTCAGGCAGCCGATTCAATGGTGTTCGTGTACTTTAGCTAGCAGTACTATGACAAGAACGGGTGGTGTCAATTCGAATGATATTGCTTAATCATGTCCATCGGCTCCATCTGGAAGTAAAATAGTATGAAGTAGGGACTTAAGTTGCGAGGTTATCAAATAATCCTATGTATCCTAAATCAAGTTTAAAGAAAATATTACACACATAAGAAGCAAGTACAGTTTAAGCGGAAATCAGGTAGCATGTGTCTCCTCCGATTTAAAATATAAAATAGTAAATGGGGCCGCAAAACTCACCTGATTAAGTGATGATCGATGTTCCACACAAAGTTGACAAGTAAGTTGCGAGAGTCATCCTACGCGAATGCTACAATTCATGCATCACATATAAAGACTAATTCAAGTTAAAGGATAAAGTAGTATGGTGAACACAGACATTTTCTTTAGTGTTTAAGTATCATACTCATTAAACCATGATCACTTACTGTCACAAAGGTAATTTAGGGCTAAGTTATATGTCAAACTGTGGTTGAAGAAGTTAAAAAGTTGGTATTTGATAAGTTACATGAATCTGAGTTTCAGGTCAGATTTAAGGTCGTGTTTAGAGATCTTATTAGTTAGCCAAATTAAAATCTGTTTTTTTACAGTAACTTAAATGTTTTAATAATCTAAAATTTTTTTTGTTATAACTTTTGGACATGTTTTAGTATCCCAAATAAATTAATTGAAACAAAGTTAGCAAAAACTATGTTCAAAGTTATAAAATGTCTAAGATTGGTAAAACTCAAATCTTCAATCAAATCATGCAAGACTAGTTGGGTTAATTTCTTAACTTACAAAATTAAGTTTTCCAAAAATAATAAGGTCATTTGGATTTAAATTGAGGGCGGGAAGTTGACCCAAATTCTGATATCTGGAAATAGTTTTGACCTTTCATTTGGGTTATCACTTTTGGGTCATCGAAATTGTCGAAACATTATGAAACCAATTCGGTCTAATAGTCAATTCTTTAAGATTAGTTTAAGGCTAAAGAATCGTTTAATTTGGTTTAGTTTTGACAATGTTATGACTCTTACAAAACCGGATTAGGGTTTAGATCAGAATATATGTTCTTCACATATTGCATTCAAAACCGAGGTTATGTAAAGTTTTAGTAATTAGGGTATAGTTATTTTACATAATATCTTATTAAAGAGAACATGGTAGGGTGTTCATTCCAAGATGATAGTTGAAGATGGATGATTCTAGAATAAATCGGAAACCACAACTAATATGTGGAATATGAAAATTACAGATCATACGAGAAAACTTAAGTATAATTATTCATTTTAAACATGAGTGCGAAACATGTAGTGACATATTGATTTTGCATGTTATTAATTTAAATAGAAAGCAATAGAAACAAGGCACATGATACACCGCAAAAATATTTAATGACAAAAGGGGATAGGAAAAGGATCTACTCACGGGTAGAAGCGATCCACCAACGATAATATGCCACACGAGAAGTGTAACTCAAATGAACAAATTACTCTAAAATTTATATAATAAATATCTTAAATAAACGGAACAATAAAATGGGATTAGTGATGATTTGCTGACTTTTGTGTAAAGGCAATATTATATATGTAATCCCTATATTATTATTCTATAATATATATATATATATATATATTAAAATGAAATATGTGATTATATAAAAGTAGTTTGGATTAGTATATTTCATGATGTAATAACTTTAATTATACCAAATTAATGAATTTTCAACAAGGTTCCTAATTAATTATACCAAAATCCTAATTAATACTTATAATTGTCCATACATAAAAAAATTAAATAGGCATTTTAATGAGAATTAACTAGGAATAAATACCATGGAATTAAATATTTACTATAACCTTTTATGGATGTTAAATTTAAATAATTAAAATTGACTACTCTAATTAGTTTTACAAACTAGAGGATTATAATCATTTTATATGAAACATTATTTTTTATCCATAAATAATTAATAATGATCATGTTAAAAATTCCTAAATAAAAGTAATTGTTCTTTATAATAATAACATAAAATCAATTATTTTACTGTATATTTTGTAAATGCTAAAGTTTAGGCAAAATAAAAATAATACAACGTGTCTATAATCTAAACAACATAAATCATCTTGTGATTTTTATTTAAAATCATTAGATTTGTCAAAAGAATTAAATATGTTTTATAATTTGTTAAATCCTTTTATCGTAAAATAATTCACCAACAATCAAGACATTGATTATGAAAATTCTATTTTTATTCATTTTCTGTAAAAAAATCATCATTTATATTTATGAGATGTTACTTTGATAAACTAGTATTTTAATCTAATTTTTTCTATAATATAAAACATGAATGATTCAATGAAAAAAATCCATATGATGTCCAATAATCAACAAAACTTCTACAATCTAATCTACCATAATCATAAGAAATAACATAATTTCAATTTCATCATAACAAGTCTCTAAGGTCGAAATCCTAAATTTAAAAGTTCAAGAACCCTAATCTAGCATGGAATCAAACCTGTTTATATGCCATTATCACGTAAATGGATGGAAGGCTTTTGTAGAGCTTGAAAAATAAATAAGATTTGGCTTTGGAATTAGCTGATTTGGTTAAGAATTGAAGGAGAAATCGAGGTTTCTAAGCCCTAGTTTCATTTCTTTCTTAAATCCTAGAGTTTAAGGAGTTGTTTATGGAATTTGGGAGGGAGGAGTGTTATGAAAAACTTAGAGTAGTCGTTTGGTATAGAGATTTCAAGCTATGATTGACGAAAGGGTCCTAAATTGATGGGTGTTCATAGTGCTCTTTAATGGAGTTTTAAGAAATTTAATCTAGATTTAGTTTGATTAAAGGTGCAGTATAATGGGCCGATTATGTAGTACAACACTGATTCCGTCATTAACCCGAACTTTTTGAGACCATCTTGAAGTCGAATCGTCCAGTGGATCATTCTTTGTTGTCACACCCCGACTAGCAGTGGGAGTAATAAAAAGGATACAACAGACACCTCTGGGTTGAGCTCATTGTTATAAAGATACTTATTATACATTAATTAAACAATAGGTTACATCATTGTTTTACAAACATAATATTACACATCATTGTTACACACGTCGGGTGTGTACAATGTTGGTTCCCTGAACCGTCTTATTTAGCTAAGTAGCATGCCTTTATCAACATAGTATCGCACATAAACTTCACAAGCAGCTAAAAAAAGGGGTCGTCACGCAGTGTCCTGGTTACTTGAAAAGTTAATAAAAAAAAATCAACATAAACATGGCGAGTTCCACAAGTTTGGTTGTTTTCAAAATATATTTAAAAATGTTTGTTGCACATGTAATAAAATCTCTCTGAGTTACAAGTTAATTCGAGGCCAGTATCCAATCACCGTGGCCAACATCAACCACAACCGATAACCAAGTATCCCATGTGGCTATGCCTAACACATCATAATCGTTATGAATATGTGCGACCGCGTGTTCGCGCAGTAGGCATACAATCGTGTATTTAGTTCAGTCTAGGCTTGTCGGGCCAAATAGTACTATCCACAATATTCACGACATTTTACAACTTGCTTGTGGGATTTAAGCATGTTAGGTGTCTACTCAGATAAATAGCCTCAAGACAGTTTGCATGTGCACAAGTATGTTAATCAAATGAACACTCGATGAAAACAATAAAACATGTATTAAAAAGAGAGGGTTAGTGAAACTCACAGATTGCACTGGTACTAGGCTATCAAAGTCTGCTAATCCACACCTAATACCAGTATCATATGGTTAATGTATGTAGGCTAGGTTGGACTAGGTTTAAATATCTAGGAACTGACTAGCGTTATTAGAACATGGAGTTGGACATATCCGGCATTTTAAAATCAAATTTGGATGCCACTTTTATCGTGCTGGAGAAAGTTGTTTGTTCAAGGCGTTCGGGAAATGATATGTTTAAACAAAGTATACCATTTTATAGTATATGAAAAATGATTAGTTAATATTAAGGGAGTTCGGGTGTTTGGAGGGTCTAGGTCTCCCAAATAAGCGTTTCCGTATTTACAATCAGGTAATTTACCAGATAAGTGTGCAATATACCTGTTTAACCCAATTTAGTTTGAAGGGTCAGGATTTCTTCCTGGCGTCCAATTATTGTCAAATAACACTTGAATGGTATAAAAACTTTGGTGGGTTCGTTATGCGTTTAAATTTGTCGTTTATTATTTAAAAACAATAATTAAACGCAAAATTTTATGAAAATAAACCCCTAATTTATAAATTCCAAAACTTTTTGTAGAAATTATTTCTGATAAATTTTCCCGATAAATTACTTTTATAATTTTTGAACATTATTTATTAATTTTAATAAATATATTTAATATTGTATATAAACTGTTTAATTTGGCGAACAAACCATCCGAACTCTAAAAATTCAAAAACTTTTACTGAACACTCTTAATATGTATGTAAATTACCAGTAAAAATTTGAAGTTCACGAAAATTTTCCAAACCTGGTTTTGAAATACCGAAAACCTTGTAAAACGTGCGATTTAAAACCGTAGCTCGGTTTATCCGTTGAGCCCAAATGTTTGTATGAAACTTACCCATAATATATATATCATTCTGAAAAAATTCGGAATTTATTGAAATCATTTACTATTTTTCCTGATTTAATTATGTTTAAAGGTAATAAACTCGCCAAATATTCCTCGTTTGTCCAAATATTCCCAAATTTTGCCGAGATCATTTTTATACTTTCCTCAATCATTTACTAAAAGCTCATGATCAAAAAACCCATGTACAAATCTGTAGGCAAAACAATTTCTATAAATCTGAAAATTTTGCAAAATATTTATACCTTTCCGTGTATTGTCCGTTAAGCCTAGATTCCATGATCCGTTTGCACCGATTTTCTGGTTATAGTACCTACACAACATGTAAAACACAACCATGCATTTGGAATCATGAATCAAGCCTGTTTAGTATTCTTTTTCTATTGATTTCGGTAGTCGATTTTTACGTCGTATAATTATCGTTTTTGATCTAAAACTCAATCTTTTTAACCCAAACCAATTGCAAAACTCTTTGTTACGTGAAACCCACTTGAAAACAGATTGTATGGCCATGAACTTGGCCCTGTATGGATCAAAATAACCATAGTTATTATATATTAAAGTTTACAAAGAAAAGGAAAGAAAAGCTTACAAAATTGAGTGTTCTTGAGCCTTATAGTGCAAAACTTCTGCTCTAATGAGCTTGTATACATTATATAATGGCAAGTAGGTAGTTTATGTGGTGAAAAATTGAGATGATGGAGGTGCTAGTGTGCTTGGTTTGGTTTGTGGGTAGTGAACGGACACAAAGGTGGACTTTTTGTCCTCCTTTGACTAGTCAAAGTGAAATTTTCCAAGTTATATGATAAGTATAATCAGATATTTGGGTGTAGGTTCGTTATCGGATCTTAAACGCTCCTGGGTGCGGTAAAAATTCATAAAACATGGTGTTTTTATAGGCGTTTTTGCGCAAAATTTAAAATGAACCCAACCGACATGAAAGCTCGAACACTTGGACGTTATTACCAAAAACACTTTATATTTATATTATATAAGTCTTTTTGGGCTTAACTGATGATACAACGCACATTTAAATTGTACAGTGTGCGTTAAATTTGAAGGCATTCCGCTAACTGGAAACTGCTTTGCTTAACGCGTTTTCTACCCAATAAAGCATTCTTGATCCTATGTTATAGTCTACGGATCATGTTTGAGCATTTCTGTACTCCAAGGTTCATTTACGACACCTACGACAGTTTTAAACCGTTTAAACCTCATTATCCGGATTTTCTTCAGTTTAAGTAGTTTTCTGAATTCAATGGCCCCAACGTAGCTGTTTTTTGTCCTATTTCTCATATGTTATTGATGTACACAAAATGCAACATATAAATTACATCAAATGAGGCATAAAACTACCATTTTTTAGTACTAAAGTTGGAAAAAAGTATGTTTCTTTGTTCCTTTTGTATTTTCAGGATAAAAAGAGCTCAAACGAACAAAAGAAGCAAATAAGCAGCTAAAACCAACATAAATACAGAAAGAAGGAATAACAAGCCATGCCCGATCCCTCAGCAACACCCAAAAAGACAAAAAACTAGATCATAGAAGATGAGCACGGGCCGTGTCCACCAAGCATGGGGCGTAGTCAAGACCTGCACTACAAGACAAAACACGCTTCTACACCCACCACGGGGCCGTGTCCAGAGTAACACGGGCCGTGGTCAACTATAAGATTTGCAGAATCTGGATAGTACAGCGAACAGTTGACCACGGGGTCGTGCCAAGAGGCCACGGGTCGTGTGGGGCCCTCTGCTGACAAATGCAATTAATGAAGAAAGAGAAGGATGTTGGCCACGGGCCGTGTCCGTTGGACAAGGGGCCGTGGCCGGGCTTCTGTTCAGGCTATAAATAGGGGTGCTTGGTTACCCACAAAAGCATCCCTTGGCAAACCAGTTCCCTCTCACTTTGCCACCACTCCACTACCACTACAACACCAACACCCACCACCATCATCCATCTTCCATCTTTAGAGTGTGTAGTAGTCTCGGATCCAAGATAGATTGTAAGGGTTCTTGTCAAACAAAGTTCATGCTTGGCTAAATTCCTTACATCACTTGGTAAGACTAATCTTTTATGTATTACTTTTAGTTTTAATCTTTCGACACTTTTTATTTGGGTTTGTATTAATGACTTTAATAACTAGTTTCTTATGTTGAAAGTGAATTTTCTTAACCATTTCTTCATGATGTCTTTGCTTTGCTCATTCGTGTCTTTACAGTCTATATAAAGCACGTTAACTACTTGTAAGAGGGTTAGAAGGGTGGTTTGGTAAAGTTCTTGTCTCGTTCAGTGTATAGATCCTGCGAGGACTTGGTTCAAGCCTATTAGGGCCTCCTTCAATGCTCAACGGGTATTGGATGGCGGGGGCGCGAATGTCTTGAACCCCTCATATGTAAACTACTATTAGTATTTTAAACCGGCTACTTGGGATTGTATCCCTGCTGACTCAAGCCACTTAGCCGTGGGTAACGTCACCTTCAAAAGAGGGGCCTACCACTTTTCACATTAATAACTTACTTAATTATCTTCCAATATTCCGACCTTTTGGGATTGTATCCCTGCTGACTCAAACCACTGGGTTGAGGGCAACGTCATCTTCAAAAGAGGCGCCTACTACTATAACTAAGATAAGCTCTTAAAAAGTCCGAAAGTGCAAAAACTATCAAAGGATACATAAAAGAGAGGTTGGATCCAAGTGATTCTATCTTGTCTGTTTGTATTTCATTTTATTTTATTTTTCTTTTTACTTACCTTTATGTTTTTAAAACTTTTATCAAAAATTTAGATTGATTAGACGTTGACGATAAACTGGTATTAAAAGCTCTTGTGTCCTTGGACGATCTCGGTATCTTACCAACGCTATACTACGCTCACGATGGGTGCACTTGCCCAAGTGTGTGTTTAGTGTTAAGTAGAATATCGTGTTTTATAAATTTAAACTTGACTATGCATATAATGGACTAAAAATGACAATAAAAATATAGTACGGTTAGCACACACCAAGTTTTTGGCGCCGTTGCCGGGGACACAAGGATTTTGAGAAAGTTTAAAATCAACGGCCTAATTATTTTTAACAATTTTTCTTTTTCTTTTTAGGAAAGTGTTAATTTTTAGGAAATCTGCAGATGTGCAACACGGCCGTGTTCAACCAACACGGGCCGTGTTCAACCAACACGGGGCCGTGTCCAAATAGCAGAGCAACATAATCTGTTTTAAGTCAAACAGTAGCGGAACACGGGGCCGTGTCAATCGAACACGGGGCCGTGTCCATCACCCAGTTACTGAAAACAGGACCGTCTGATCCCGACAGTTGACAACTTCTGACACACACACGGATGATATTGATTATTTTTTATTAAGCCAATCTTACGGCAAGTGGTGTCAACTATGTGGATGAACCCATCAAGATTTGGAATGCTAACCCCATTTTTTAGCAAACCCATCTCTCTCATGTGGAGATCACCATAAGGTTGGCGAATGTAAAAATGATCCATATTATCCAACCAAATGCACTCAAACTTCACTTCCATACGACTTTACCTCCTCCGAATTAAGCCAAATGGAAGAAAGGATTCTCCAAAAAATAAAGGAAATAGAGCTTATGATGAAAAAGAGGTACTCCTCACAAGCTCAAGGCCAAGAAGAATCATTGAGTTCGCATTTGGAATCTAACAATATCGAGGTCATAAAAAGTACTTTAGTCTCTTACATTAGCATTAGCGATAGTCGTCCCTGTGTCGATTGTGCCATGAAGGACTCTCCATCGACCCCCACTGATGCGCTCATAGACCTGAGCGATTCACATACACCTTCTTTAACGAGAGCCCTGATAAGGGGAATAAAGGTTGGTTTCGCCCACGGTAAGTAGATTAGTTTTTACCCTTTCCGATAACCTCTTGCGTTCATGCATAAACCAGGAGCAACTTCGGTACATTATGCACTTCGGTGTTGTTCCCTCCAGTAAAGAACCTCCCGATTACTGAGGTCCTTAAAAGACAACACTTCATAAAACTCCAACACGTGCCGTGCTCAACCAACACGACCCGTGCCCACCAAAAAATTCAACACGGGGTCGTGCCCAGGCCAACACACCCGTGTCCCTATACGGACAAACGTGTTAGAACAATGTCTGACCATGGGGCCTGTCAGTGTGTTGTCGCTTTCTATAAATCAGCCTTGTTTCTACATGTTTGGCCTCATTCCAAAGACAAAGATCTCCTGAGATTTCTCACATATACCTTAAAAGGCATGTTCTTAAAGAAGTTTCATCTATCCATCTTGTCTTTGCCACTTTTGTCACTTTCCTTCTTCTTCCTTGAACTCAAATCCTCCATGAAAGCTTGAAGGTCCATAGCTTCAAGCTTTATTTTTGCAAAACATATGTTTTAACACAAAGAATCTTAATAAACAACCTGTTTATCACATTGCTTTAAGTTATTTCTGTTCACAAATGTTTAAAACCTGAGAGAAATAAGTTAAAACAATTAAATTTTTTGAGTTCAAAACTATGCAGGAGGACGAGCATGGGCCCGTGTCCACTGGACACGGGACGTGGTGAGCTTTTAAACTCTCGTTATTTTTAAATTCACCCTTGTTTTCTTAGTATGTTCGACCCAGAACAGTGGAACGTCGTCAGCAACCTTAAGAAACAACCAAGGAAGAAGGAGATTGAAGATCAATACGTTAAAGTTTATTCAAGAACTAAAAGATCAGAAGACTCAGAAGATTTTAAATGTCAAGGATGACTACGGTGATATCCAAAGAGAAGTTGTATGGGGAGTCTGTTTATGCTTATATCAAAAGAGATATCTACATCAAGATGACTGTGGCAACATCCAAGGGGGAGTCTGTTGGTGCATATGTCTGTTGCCTTCGTCATTAACGTCATTATGTATCGAGTCTGAGCAAATAGGGCTTAATGTGTTAGAAGCGAGGCGTATTTATGTATGTAATAGGACAAGTTCGCTGGTATGGTGCTTGGAAGGTCAAGTAGGCGGAACTTGACTAGGTCAAGTTCGGGCGAACTTACAGTCTCTTCAGCAAACTTGTTTGACCAAGTTCGCCCATGATATTATCATGTAATGCACGTTCGGCCGAACTTGCTTATGCAAGTTCGGGGAACTTGTGTCTTTTATGGCCGAACTTGTGTTCCTATAAATAGGTGCCTTGGGTTTTCATTTGCAAGAGTTAGAGATTTTGGCACAGAGACGGCGAAGCTCTGTCGGATCTGGTTCTCGAATGTATATGACTTTAGATCAATGAAAACAACGTTTAAATGAGTAATTCTTGTTATTTGATTAACATGTCATTAGTTTCCGCTTAATTGGACAATAGATAGCAAACTTTGGTTCCCGAGCAGTTCGTGGACGTTCTTACAAGTGGTATCAGAGCCTGGATACCTAAATTTGCTAGAATCAAGATAAGAATATCTCTTATTCTACTCCATTCTATCATTTTTCTTAACAATTTTACATACTTGATGATTTCATGGTAAAAAATGGGTGATTTTTTAATATGTCGTGTAAAATACACTTGTGGTAAACCCTTGAGAGTTTGGACATCAATTTCAACCGATTTGATTTCAAAAAGTTCAAAAAACCAGTTTTGCAAAACCATTTGAATCGAACTTGAGACCAAGTTCGACCGAACTTGATGAAAATTCACTGAATTTTAATCAAGTTTCGACCGAACTTGATAGTTTTCAAGCTTTTTATCTCAAGTCCGCTCGAACTTAGCACAAAATTCTTCAAAATTTATCAAGTTCGACTGAACTTGTATAAATTTTGTTGAAGATTTGCTTAAGTTCGCTCGAACTTAGTTAAAGTTTTGAAAACTCTTTATAAGTTCGACCAAACTTACTATTTCTTGAAATATCCATATCAAGTTCGACCGAACTTGATAAGATTTTGACAAGTTCGCCCGAACTTGTCTGAAGTTCCTAAAAAAAATCGTTAGAACATTATATATATCGTTAGAATCGTATCGACGAGACGATTTTAGAGATATAATCGGGTAAAAATTGTTTTCGGAAAAATTTTAAACGTTTTTAACGTACCGATCGTACTAAATTTGTCTGTTGCTAATCAATTTCAAGTGTTTTTGATCATATTTTCAGATAAGTCTTCAGGTTGTCAAGATGGACTATTTTCACAATGTGTTCGTTTCTCAAATGGCTTCTTCATCAAATGCTAATACTCTTGCGGCGAATCAGTTGAATATCGACAATGGAATGGGTACTACTCAGAAACTGCCAAAGCTAATGAGTATAGATAAGTTTGAAGGATGGAAGGAAAAGTTTGTGAATTGGATACAAGCAAACCAATTCGACAGCTGGGTTGCAGTTGAGGATGGTTACAAATGGCCAAAGAATGAGCGTGATCAAGATCTTCCGTTGAACAAGTTCTCACCGAGTGATAAAGCAAATTATGTCGCCGAAAGAAAATGATTAGCTTGATTCAACAATCAGTAAAGGAAGATATTCCGATACTGTTGCCAGAGTTTGAAACTTCACAAGAATTATGGCAATCTCTTTGTGATAAATTCAAAGGAAGTGATGAAATGATCAAGAGCAAGAAGGCTTTAATTAAGAAAGAATTTGAAATCTTCACGATGATCAAAGGTGAAACTATGAAGCAAATGATTGATAGATACTGTCATCTTATGGTCCAGATGCGAAGACATGATATCAAAAGATCTAACGAAGAACAAATCGAGAAGTTGGCCGATGCACTTCCAGAAGGAGAATGGACGACATATCTGACGATTCTGAAAAATAGTCCATCTTGGAGACATTTCAAGTTATCATCTTTCATCGACAAATTAGAAGGTCATGAAATGGAATTGATGAAGATTGCTAAATCAAAGAATGCAAATGTTGTTCAAGATGTCGGTGTCTATTACAAAGGAGGTATACAAGATACTCTGATTCAAAGCCTGAAGTTCAAACGGCTTTTAATGAAAATGCAAATTCTTCTCCGAATCAAAGCTCTCCATATTCTGGATATTCTAGTGCTAGTTCAAGCTCTTCATCCAAAATCAGACAAGTCAAGCTAGTTCTGATTCAAATGTTTTCCAGTGCAACATAGCAGTCGATTTGAAGAATGTATTTCCAGAAAAAGTGGCTAAACAACACATAGCACTTCTCGCTACCGTCCTTGAATCGTATGAATGTCTTGTTGCTGGAAAGATCGGAAATCCAGAAATGACAGCAGAAGATTACGATCAGGTAGACGAAGAAGAATTGGAGCTGGATGGATATTAAATGGAGCCTTGCGTCCATCATCAGAAGAGTTACTAAATTCGTGGCAATCACTTGAAGAGACATTGGAAATTCAAGCAACAAGCTTGGATTCGACAAATCAAAAGTCACATGCTTCAGGTGTCGACAAAAAGGACACTTCAAACGCGAATGCAGTAATCATGAAGCAAGTGGAAACCAAAATCCTTTCGGAAGCAACAATGAGTACTACAAGAAAGCTCTTCAATATAAGCCATATTCCAAGAAAACGAAAATTGAAGTAGAAGATAAATCTGCAAAGAAATCCGAACAAGATCTTGTTGCTAATCATGAAGAAGATGGTTTTGACTGGAAAGATACATCGTAAAGAAAACTGGTGTGGCTACGATGGCAGAGGTTGTAAATGAACTAGAGACATCGTATGTTGATGCTGCTTTGGAGAATGCGTTTCTGGAAGCATACATGCAGAGAACTGAAGAAGAAGAAGAGATAGCTTATGCTGAGATGCAAAAACAAGAAGCTTTGAAAGCAGAGCCGAAAAGGTAAAAGCTGAGGTAAGAATGTCTGAAAAGGAAGTTGTGAAAGTTGTGAAGGTTGAAAAACCTTGCACAAAGTGCACAAGTCCTTGTGAACCATGCCTTGATAAGGTCAAAGTCATAAGAGAATTAACTGAACATAATGAAACTTTTTGTTATGATTACAGAAACATGAAAGAAGCTTATGACAAGATACAAGGCAAATATAAAAATATCGAAAAAGCTAATCTTGAACTTGGTGCTAATGAAAAATTGTTAAAAGCCACAGTACTTGATAAACAAAAGGCAATTAACATGTACATTAACACAATTGCTGAAACAAAAAGAGAGCTTCATGCTATGAAAATTGAAACTGAACGGGTAAGCCAATTGCTAAAATCTTATACCACTAATGCCTATGTCACTGATCACATTTTACTTATGATTAAGTCGGAGGAAAATGGTGAAAAATCAAAATGTAAAGTGTACGTAAATGTTCCTCCACCACTTCTTGAAAATTAATGTTGCAAGAAAGATGATGAAGTTGAAAAAGCATTTAACATTCTTCTTTTGTCAGAAATAAGAGATGAATTGCCTGAGAACATTGACGTGGACTTTACAAAATCAAACGATGACATTAAAGCGGTTGTAAATAATGTGGTAAAAATGTTTTACGAAATGATTCTGATGAAAGTTCAAACAGTTCTTGTTCACAGTCCGAAAGTGACGATACATCTTCAGAAAGTAATCTATGTGATGACCCTAATGTTGTATTATACAAGATTAAGGAATCTGGTAGATTGTACTTTGAAGAAAGTTTTCTGATTCGGAATGTAAAAGAAGATCAAATTGATAAACTGTTTAAACTTGTGGAAGTTTCATCAGATGATCTAAATAAAAATAAGAAAAGATTTTACTCGAAACCCAAAAGGAATGCTAACAATTATCGAAAGTTTGGTGGTGATTTTCCTGAGAACAAGAGCAGGAGAGCAGGATTGGGTTTAGAGGAACAAGAAGAAGGTGAACCGACAAAGAAACCAAAGTCAACGTTCCAGGAATACAAAGGTAAACACATGAAGTTTGTGTATGGAACAAATATGGTTCAAGAAGAAGGTAAGATTGGTAAGCAATCTAATGATGATTTCAAGAAAGAAAAGGAACTTCGGGACAAGGCTAAGTCCGCAAGTGGAGTAAAACCCACTAGTGGACAGGTTAATGATACTCAGACATGCTTTAAATGCAATACTATTGGTCATATTTCTCGAAAGTGTCTAGATCTAAAGCCTTTGTTTTCACGAGGAAAAAAATGTTTCAAAAGATGAAAAACAAAGCAACAAGAGATTGTGAACCCAAAAAATGAATCTATTCCTAAAATAAAACCCAAAAATGAATCAAACTTTGAAAATTCTGTTTTTGAAAAAGGAGAAAGTTCAAAGTTAAACAAAAATGATGATTCACGGTTTTATGTCAAGAAAGCAAGATACATGTCACAATCTTGGGTTCGAAAAAGAAGTCTCCTGAGAAAGGAAAGTTTGTTGCTGATAAAACTGAAAATGTCAAATCAACTGAATCAGTAATGAAACATACAAAGAAAGAAAAGGTCAAAACGTTTTCAGAATCGACATTGGACGAAATGTTCGATGATGATTTTGAATATGATGAAGAGTTAGAATATGGTTATGATGCTTATCAGTACAAACCTAAAACCAAAAAGGTTTGGGTTTCATTTTTCAAATAGTTGTTTCATGTGCAGGAGTTCCAAGATCCATTTATCAAAGTTGATACAGGATAGCGGAGCTCCATGAGTATTTAACTTATCCAGAAATGTCATATCTTTGTCATTTTGATTGGGAGTAGTTAAGGAGAAAAGTTTTTGAAACTAAAAAGTCAAAACTACAAGTGGTGATTAAAAGGAAAATTTTTTGAAAAGTCAAAATTATGAAAATCCACACCGTTGAACAGAAAAATGATTTCAAAGTTCTTACATGTTCAAACTGCTTTTACAAGTGGTAAATGAGTCTAATGATTGTTTGTTAAACAATTGTAGATACAAGATTGAAAAAAAGGATCGGACGACGAGGTCACTGGATCCGCATTGGTTTGTTACATTTTTAGAAGAATTTCTTTAAATCTAAAATCCAAAAATATGTTTTTGATTTTAGGGGGAGTAAGAAAATTTTAAAAATTGTTGAAAAATAAAAAAAATATATGAAAATGTTGAAAATTCAAAAACACTGAAAAAATCCAAAAAGTACAAAAACATGAAAAAGACAAAAAGAATTTGTTGTCAAAAAGGAAATGATAGTACATCAGTGGACTATCACAGTATGCTAAAGATTTGTAAAGTTTAAAGTGATAAACAAGTCTTATTGTGGATGTGTTGATAGACTTTACATGTTCAGTAGATTGTTTCCGGGATATAAACTAAATTTTACAACTGCTTAATCTCGTGGTTTAACACATCTTGGATATATGGACTTAGTACTCCGAAATTTCGATTGAAGGGTTGCCTGATTATGAGATACGAGGTCTTTATAGATGATTGATATCTGGGGTATTATACAAGTTCTTCTGATTTTGCGGAAGCAATAGCCTAGAACTTCTATAATGCTTTTGCTATAAACCACTAAAAGTTGCATGCAATCTTGAAAGGAATCAAAAGATCTAATCATTGCAATGCTTAAAAGATTCCTTAAGTGGAACACACCTTAAAGACGAGCCTTCATCTCTTTGTCGGTATGGTAGTACTAACCTGAGCTCTCAAGGTCTCGCACAACCCAAATACAGATATCAATTACGCTATACTCACCTGTAAGATGAAATCTAGGGAATCTGGATTCGGGAGTATATTCAAGAGGTGGGAACCATAGTTAAGTCAAGTTTCATAATTCTTACCCAACATATCTTGGAACAATTGAGAAACGTGATGAAGTTTAAGTGGACAAACATATCAACAATCTAGGTAAACGAGTTTAAAACTTAAAGTCATTTAAAGGTCAATGGTACTGATGATATGTCTCAACAAAACTGATATGATCCTTAGACACGAATTCACAAAATATGTCTGTAAATATGTTTGTACTAGTTTACTTTACTTGTTAAAATTTCTGTAAATACTTTACTTACTTTTTAAAAATCCAAAAAGATTTTCAACGAGCCAATGTTGGTGAACGGATATCAAAGTCTGGTAAGAAAAGGTTCATTAATATGAAACTTTAAAATTAACAAAAACATCAGTTGTTCACAACGGGTTTAACCAAGGTCATTAACTTGGACTTGGTAAACAAAATTAGTTAATCAAGGTCATTAACTTGACTTGATCAACTAAGTGGATTTTATTTCAATAATTGAAAGTTGAAGGTTTTAAACGTAAATGTTCCAAGGTCATTAAATTGAACTTGAAATATTTGAAAAATGAAGATTAAAATTTGAAGTACAAGGTTTGTACAGGCGGTATGTAATTCATGTGGTACAAAATTTCAAAGTTAGAATCTGAAATGTTTATTTGAATTCCCAAGTACTTTGAAACAGGAAGTAAAGTTTTAGGGGGAGCAGGATGAAACGTGATTAAAGTAAAGCTTAAAGCAAGGGGGAGCATAGCTCACGGCAAAGGAGGAGCTTGGAGCTTAAAAGTTTTATCAATAAAAATTTGAAGAAAATGATGGAGATGAAGATCAATACTTAAAGTTTATTCAAGAACTAAAAAGATCGGAAGACTAGAAGATTTTAAATGTCAAGGATGACTACGGAGATATCCAAAGAGAAGTTGTATGGGGAGTCTGTTGGTGCTTATATCAAAAGAGATATCTACATCAAGATGACTGCGGCAACATCCAAGGGGGAGTCTGTTGGTGCATATGTCTGTCGCCTTCGTCATTAACTCATTATGTATCGAGTCTGAGCGAATAGGGCTTAATGTGTTAGAAGCGAGGCGTATTTATGTATGTAATAGGACAAGTTCGCTGGTATGGTACTTGGAAGGTCAAGTACGGCCGAACTTACTAGGTCAAGTTCGGGCGAGCTTACAGTCTCTTCAGCAAACTTGTTTGGCCAAGTTCGCCCATGATATTATCATGTAATGCATGTTCGGCCGAACTTGCTTTTGTAAGTTCGGGCGAACTTATGTCTTTTATGGCCGAACTTGTTTCCTATAAATAGGTGCCTTGGGTTTTCATTTGTAAGAGTTAGAGATTTTGGCACAAGACAGCGAAGCTCTGTCGATCTGGTTCTCGAATGTATATGACTTTAGATCAATGAAAACAACGTTTAAATGAGTAATTCTTGTTATTTGATTAACATGTCATTAGTTTCCGCCTAATTGGACAATAGATAGCAAACTTAGGTTCCCGAGCTGTTCGTGGATGTTCCTACAGGTTAACTATTTGACGGTGGGATTGGAAATTGCTTGCATGAGATCAACCTTTTGCACCGAAGGTTGAACATTCTTGCATTACCTCCCATGGAACCAATCTTTCCCCAAGAAGATTGGAACCTTGTTCAAGAAATCATCATTCCAACCGGATGGGACGACCTTCCCCCGGAACCTCCTCTAGACGCATTACACGAGGTTCCATTGATGGTCGCACCTCCCGCTCCAACCGTATGAAAATGCGGAACTCCCTAGGGAGATTGAGGAAATGCTCAACAACTTTTGAGGAAGTGCATCTTCCGGGTTGAAGTTCCTAGAAGCCCCTATCTACCGAAAAATTAATTTGGGGTTTTTGTCGATCGTTTAAAAGAAATAATCATCTAGGGTAGGACTTCATTGTGGTTTAGGTTTCTTTCTTCTATCTACTGTTAGGAACTTTGTAATTTTAATTATTAGGACTAATTTAGGATGTTTATTTTGAACCGCGCTCTATGAAATATGATGGTTTAAGTTACTTTGTGGTGTTTGGAACTTAAAATATGGCAAAACACACGAGAAAAGATGGAAACTACCTAAGGGACGTCAAAACCACACCCCATGCATAAAAAAGTGCCTTCCGACAAAATTTTCAACCTTCCAGCATGTGCAGCAGGCCGTGTTCAGCCCAACATGCCCCGTGCTCAGCTTCCGCATGAAAAGTCCAAAAATAGGTAACCGACCACGGGCCGTGTTGACTGACCACGCCCTGTGGTCAAGCTTCTGTTAAAATTGTTACTGGCACTCTGGACACGGGGCTGTGCCCGGACCACACGGGCCGTGCCTCAGATGCCAAGTAACACAAAAAATTGTTTTTAAACCACTTTTACGCATTCAAATCAACCGCAAAATTTATTTTTGGACACATTGAGGACAATGTGTAATTTAAGTGTGTGGGGGGGGTAACTAACACTTTCAATTTAGCAAGTCCTAATAGAAGCGTTACACAAAACTCTATTTGAACCGCTAATCACCCCAAATCTTTTTCAAAATTTTTCATTTTTTTACTTTTCTTGGTTCAATTTGGGAATAGCAAGTTCTAATAAGTTATTTTCTTTGAAATTTACAACCGATAGCGTCGTGATAAAAAGAACCAAATATGAAAATTAAAAAAGGGGCATAACAAACCTTTTTAAAATTTGAATATATATACTTGTTCACAATATAAACCCATTTGCACATTAAGTGACTTTTGAGCCTTTACCGAGGCACATTCATACATTTTTAAACTAAATGCTCATTTTCGTTTCTTGTGTGAATAGCCGCTTGGTCCTTACAACTCTAGAACTTGCCAAAACGATGCATTCCCGGTTCTTACCAACTTAAAACCCAAGTAAGTAAATGATGGAGGCATAGGACTAAACCATTTTTATTTTTTTTTTTTTTCTCAAAACCTTTATTTTTATTTCTTTTCACCCATCACCAAAAATTCCCCTAGTCAATCCTTTTGAGCCTAAAACCTTTTCGTTTCAAAAACCCACAAAGACAAACACCTACTACCCACAAAAACCGTTTTCCTTTCAAACCCATTTCTTTTAGTAAAAAGCTCGGATATCTTCTTGAATATATATATATATATAGCTCTTCGAATGACCAAACAAGTTCCTTCAAATCTTGTTTGAAAAACGCTTGATAAAATAAATACAAAAAAGTTTTACATATCCGACGACTATTTACATCTTTTGCCAAACTACTAACCACTAACCAAAAAATTCACCTACCTCTAACCCAAGCCTAAACCCTTAAAGTCCTCTTGACACTCGTAAAGGTTTATAGTTAAAAAGGAGGAGTTTGATCACTTAGCAAGCATATGGTAGAAGTAAAGTCCAAACCGGAATCGAGAGATATCACAAAAATACATCTTCGGCCGATGTTGAGTGATCCCTTGTGAGGTATGTGAACTTGTATATAAATAAATAGAATTTTAAAGAGGCATGTTATGCCTAAATAAATAATTTATCTTAGGAATGTTCTCAATAAATCATGAAATAGGGAACTGTAAATAAAAACAAAAACATAATTTAAAAAGAATCTTGGATTCCCGACACTCGAAGACAAGTCACAAAACTTCTTCTTACCTATTCCATTTGGGTGTGTAAGCCACATTTAAAGAGTTTTGCTTAAGGTCAAGGAAAAATTCAAGTGTGGGGATATTTGATGTACACAAAATGCAACATATAAATTACATCAAATGAGGCATAAAACTAACCCTTTTTTAGTACTAAAGTTGGAAAAAACACGTTTCTTTGTTCCTTTTATATTTTCAGGTTAAAAAGAGCTCAAACGAACAAAAGAAGCAAATAAGTAGCTAAAACCAACATAAATACAGACAGAAGGAATAACAAGCCATGCCCGACCCCTCAGCAACACCCAAAAGACAAAAAACCAGATCACAGAAGATGAGCACGGGCCGTGTCCACCAAGCACGGGGCATGGTCAAGACCTGCACTACAAGACAAAACATTCAGAAGCTTCTACGCCAACCACGGGGCCGCGTCCAGAGTAACACAGGCCGAGGTCAACTATAAGATTTGCAGAATCTGGATAGTACATCGAACAGTTGACCACGGGGCCGTGCCCAGAGGCCACGGGTCGTGTGGGCCCTCTGCCGACAAATGCAATTAATGAAGAAAGAGAAGGATGTTGGCCACGGCCTGTGTCCGCTGGACACAGGGCCGTGGACGGGCTTCTGTTCAGGCTATAAATAGGGGTGCTTGGTTTCTCACCCACAAAAGCATCCTTGGCAAACTACTTCTCTCTCACTTTGCCACCACTACACACCAACACCACCACCATCATCCATCTTCCATCTTTAGAGTGTGTAGTAGTCTCGGGATCCAAGATAGATTGTAAGGGTTCTTGTCAAACAAAGGCCATGCTTGGCTAAATTCCTTACATCACTTGGTGAAGACTAATCTTTTATGTATTACTTTTAGTTTTTAATCTTTCGGCACTTTTTATTTGGGTTTGTATTAATGACTTTAATAACTAGTTTCTTATGTTGAAAGTGAATTTTCTTAACCATTTCTTCATGATGTCATTGATTTGCTCATTCGTGTCTTTACGGTCTATATAAAGCATGTTAACTACTTGGAAGGGGGTTAGAAGGGTGGTTTGGTAAAGTTCTTGTCTCGTTCAGTGTATAGATCCTGCGAGGACTTGGTTCAAGCCTATTAGGGCCTCCTTCAATGCTCAACGGGTATTGGATGGCGGGGGCGCGAATGCTTGAACCCCTCATATGTAAACTACTATTAATATTTTAAACCGGCTACTTGGGATTGTATCCCTGCTGACTCAAACTACTTAGCCGAGGGTAACGTGACCTTCAAAAGAGGGGCCTACCACTTTCACAGTAATAACTTACTTAATTATCTTCCAATATTCTGACCTTTTGGGATTGTATCCCTGCTGACTCAAACCACTAGGTTGAGGGTAACGTCACCTTCAAAAGAGGGGCCTACTATTATAACTAAGATAATCTCTTAAAAAGTCCGAAATTGCAAAAACTATCAAAGGATACATAAAAGAGAGGTTGGATCCAAGTGATTCTATCTAGTCTATTTGTATTTCATTTCATTTTATTTATCTTTTTACTTATCTTTATGTTTTTATCAAAAATTTAGATTGATTAGACGTTGACGATAAACCGGTATTAAAAGCTCTTGTGTTCTTGGACGATCTCGGTATCTTACCAACGCTATACTACGCTCACGATGGACGCACTTGCCCAAGTGTGTGTTTAGTGTTAAGTAGAACATCGTGTTTTATAAATTTAAAACTTGACTATGCGTAAAATGGACTAAAAATGACAATAAAAATATAGGATTTACCTAGTTTTGTGGTAAGCTGGTAATTCAAATTAGGATTTACCTAGTTTTGTGGTAAATGTCACATTCTCTCCCAGTTAAGAAATTTCGTCCCTGAAATTCAATTACTAACCTATAAGGTGCTCTAGCAATAGGGGATTGCTCCAGGGATCAAATCAATACGGAATTCAACTTATTGAGGTAATGGCAATCCGGGTAACTCCTCAGGGAATACATCAACATATTTATAAACTACGGGTACATCTTCAATTCGCTTCTCATTGGGATATTTGGTTTCCATATTTACCATGTATTCCATACAGCCTTTGCGAAGGTACTTTTGCATCTTATTATGGGATACTAATGGTAATATTTTGTAGGGTTTCTCTCCTTGAACTACTAACACTTTTCCACTTGTTAATGGAATCCTAACGATCTTTTCAAAGCATATGATCTCTGCCTTAAACTTTGAAACCCAATCCATTCCTATTATTATATCAAAAGTTCCCAATTCTATAGGTAAAAGGTCAATAGGAAATTGTCAATCGTTAATTTTCGAATTAATTCACTAGTAGTTATAAATTTACCACCGATCAATTCTATAGAATAAGGGCATCCTAATTCACTGGGCAACATTTCAAGAAGAGATTGAAACTTAAGAGAGATAAAGCTTCTATCAGCACCGGTATCAAATAATACTGAGGCGTAATGTCCGGAAACTAAGAAAGTACCTATGACATTGTTAGGGTCCTGTCGTTCATCATCAGCTCTCATAATGAATGCACGTCCTCTAGCCTGGTTTGCATTGGATGTCTACTCTTGGGCCTGCCTTCCACCCGTTCCACGGTAAATCTGGGGACATGTGTTCCTCAAGTTTTCGGTACTACCACATCCGTAACACGCTCGGAGTGGCACTAAATGTTGTTGTTGTTGGGGATGTTGTTGTAAGGGTTGGGGTTGTTGTTGTGTTTGAACGGGTTCCTAGTTGTCCAGGCTGGTTTACTATGGGTGCTTTGCATTCCCTTGCAAAGTGGCTGGGTTTACGACATCTATTACAAATACGACAACTACCTACATGATGAATCCACACTTGTTACACTGGGGAAATTGTTGGTGCATAATGTCTATGTCTTAGTCTTATATCGAGTCTGTATAGAATAGAGCTGAATAGGCTAGCAATACGAAGTATTTATGTAATGACGTGTCAACTTCGCCCAGGAGTTGTTTATCAAGTCAAGTTCGGCCGAACTTGCTAAGGCAAGTTCGGGCGAACTCATGGTCCCTCTCTAGCGAACTTGAGCATCTATATATAGCTAGCTTGCCTCACTCATTTGTAACTTTGGCATTTTGAGGCGAAGCTCTGTCAGTTTGTACTCTTGACGTTTAATCAATAAAATTGATGTTAAACTGATTAATTCTCGTCTATTGGTAAACACGACTGAAATATTTCCGCTATTATGGACGTTAGATATCAAATTTAGGTTCCTTAGCATCAAGGATAGGTCCTACAAGTGGTATCAGAGCTAGAATAGCCTGATTTGATAGTAATCAAGACAAGAACACTTCTATTTCATCTTCATTCTTCTATTTTTCATTACTTTTTCACAAAAATGAAGAATTCACGATCAAAATCTTTTCAATTTTGAATATATCATGTATAAATACAAAAAAGATAAACCCTTGAAAGATTGGAGACAAATTCAACCGAATTGATGTCAAAATTTTTGAAAAAACCTTGTTTTCCAAAACCCTAACCATCGAACTTGTTAGCCAAGTTCGACCGAACTTGTGCTAAAAACTCACTTTTTCAGCGAGTTTTTACCAAGTTCGCTCGAACTTAAAGGTGTTTTGAGGAAAGTTTTACCAAGTTCGCTCGAAGTTACCAAATATTCACTGATTTTATATGAAGTTCGACCGAACTTGATTAATATCAAGAGTGTTTAGGCTAAGTTCGCCGAACTTACAAGATCTTTACAAAATTCATTCAACAAGTTCGACCGAGGTTGTTTAAAAGAAATTTTCAAATTGTTATTCACAAGTTCGACCGAACTTGTGAAAAATCTCTGAATTCTTCATTTCATATACAAGTTCAACTGAACTTGTAGTAGATCTAACATTTTCAAAAGTTTTCAAGTGTTTTCAGTATACGTGTATCGTTATTCGCAATGGTGTACAAAGAGCATATATGACAGCAGCGGGTTCGTCAAATGCCAACGTGATCCAACAAGTCAATCTTGACAACGAGATGGGCACGACTGTTAAACCGCTAAAGCTAATGAGCATGGACGAGTATGAAGGATGGAAGGAGAAGTTTACATATTGGGTTCAAGCTATGCACTTCCTAGGCTGGGTGTCGATCGAGAGAGGTTATACAGTTCCGTTGGACGAACATCAGCAAGTTCTGGAGAAATACAAGTACTCCACGGCACGGAAAGAAGAATACATTGCTGAGAAAAAGATGATCAGTCTTATTCAACAATCTGTCAAAGAAGATATTCTCGTCTTGCTACCGGAATACACAACTGCGAGAGATCTCTGGCTTTCATTGCAAAAGAAATATAAAGAAGCGCGGAGATGATCAAAAGCAAGAAAGTGCTCATCATGAAAGAGTTCGATATCTTCAACATGCTGAAGGGTGAGACTATGAAGCAGATGATTGAACGCTTTTGTCATCTTAAAGTTCAAATCGAAGACATGGTCTTGAGAAGTGGGACCAAGAGTACATCGACAAGCTTGTAGACGCTCTACCCAGATGGAGAATGGACTACTTACCTAATGGTTCCGAAGGAAAGCGAAAAATGGGAATTCTTCAAGCTGTCAACATTTATCGATAAACTCGAAGGCCATGAAATGGAACTCCTGAAGATTGCAAAGTTAAAGAATGCTAATTTTGTTCAAGACGTTGGTTTGTACTACAAGAGTGGAATGCAAGATAACATTTCAAGCCCAAAGATTCAGACACATTCAATGCAAGTGTGATTCTTCGAACAATTCGCAGTCAAAATCAGAATCAATCATATCCTCAATATGATCAAAGTCCACAGTCTTCATTCTCAAGCACTAGTTCAAATTCGTCTTATCAGAGTCAAGCAAATCAGAACCAACAAACAAATTCTGATTCAAAGGTATTCAAGTGTAACATCGCTGTTAATTTGAACAATGCTGTTTCTGAGCAAATGCTAAGCAACATATGGCACTTCTCACCACTGTTCTAGAATCGTATGACAGTCTTGTAGCAGGGAAAATCGGCAATCCTGAGATGACCGCAGAAGACTACGACCAGGTGGACGAAGAAGAAACTGGAAGCTCATGGATATAAAGTGGTGTTTAGCTTCTATCATCCGAAGAGTTACAAAGTTTGATGCTCTCACAGGCCGAGATATCGAAATTCAAGCAATAAGGTAGGGTTCGATAAAACAAAATTCAGTGCTTCAGATGCCGACAAAAAGGGCATTTCAAGAGAGAGTGCAAAAACCCTGAAGCAACAGGCAATCAAAGTCCATTCGGAGGAGGCAACGAGTATTACAAGAAGTCACTTCAGTACAAGCCTTTCCCGAAAAAGACTCAGTTTGAAATCCAAGAGAAGCCAAACAGCAGCAACACAAAGAAAGCTATGGTTGCATCAAACGAAGATGAGGGTTTCGACTGGAATTCTTATATCGGTAAAGAGACTAGAGTTGCATTGATGGCACAAATTGTTGAAGATACATCTGCCGAAGACGCAGCAGTTCTAGAGAATATCTTACTAGAACAGTATCTGCAACAACAACAGGAGGAAGAGGAGTATATCCACATGCAGAAACAAGGAATTTTATCTCCTAACTCTTGTGAAAGTTTTGTAGGTCACTTTGACGGAAGTTCTCAGGAACAAGTTGCCGAGGAGAAAACAACTGATGAAGTAGTCACTGATGTTACTCAAAAAGTGAATGCCGAAAACCTCAAGGACATTGCAGATAAAGCTTTAATGGCAAATCTAACCAAGGTAGGTCCAGAGGTAAATGAAGTTGTCAAAGTACAAGTTGTAGAGGTTGAGAAACCTTGTACAAAATGTACTGAACCATGTATTGAATGTGCCGAAAAATCAAAGATCATCGCTGAAATCAATGTGCATAATGAACTTTTAAAATACGATTATCGCACAATGAAGGAAGTGTATGACAAAATGAAAGATGATTACGGCAGGCTCGATCGAAACAATATCGAACAACATGATACTGTGAATGTTGAAAGGAACAGTAATGGATAAACAAAAAGCGATTAATATCTAAAATTAACACCATTGCTGAAACTAAGCAACAACTCCTAGACATGAAAATTGAAACAGAACTGTTCAACAACTTTTGAGAAGTTACACTTGTAATGCATATGTCATTGATCACATCCCTCCGACAATACCATCGGAAGAAAAACCTAATAGAAAATTAGTAAAGAATATAGCAATGTTCCTCCACCCCTATGCGAGAAGTATTGTCGCAAATCTGCTGATGGGATGGATAAGGCACTCAACATTGAGTTGTTATCTGAAAAGAAAAATGAGTTGCCAGAGAACATTGATGTAATCTATACTAAAACAGATGATGACAATGCTGTGGTTAAGAAGGTTGTTGAAAATGTTCTGAATGATTCTGATGAATGTAGGACCGATACTCGATGCTTAGGAACCTAAATTTGATATCTAACGTCCATAATAGCGGAAATATTACGTCGTGTTACCACTAGACAAGATTTAATCAGTTAATCGTCAGTTTCATTGATTAAACGTTCAGATTACAGACTGACAGAGCTTCGCCTCTACAATTCCAAAGTTACAAGAGACACACAAGCTAGGTATTTATAGGATTACAAGTTCGCTCCACATGTGTAAGTTCGCCCAAACTTGCCTATGCAAGTTTGGCCGAACATGCTTAAACATGTCAACTTATGAGCGAACTTGGCTACAACTTTTCATAAATACTTCTTAACCTAGCCTATCCAGCTCTATACAATACAACTCGATATAAGACTAAGACATAGACATTCTGCACCAACAGACTCCCCTTGGATATCGTCTTCGTCTTTTATCAGTCTTCAAAACTCAGTCTTCATATAAACATTAACGTACCCGACCAAAGAAGTTCTTGTAGGGCTTCTTTCGTCTCTCTTGTTTCGGATCCGGCGTTTGATCAGTTGGCTATGGTCTTTTAAAGTTAGTCATCTTGAGCGAACTTTCCTTACCGCTTTTCCATCTTTTCTTTAATCGTCTCACTTCTTGTTTCTTCCTTCAAGAATTCAACTCTTTCTAGATCCCTCCACTTTGTCAGCCACATCTTCCCTGAATTCACATTACGTGCATAGCAAACATCGACAACTTTCTGATACTGCATCGCCTGTACCTTTTCTCTTTCTTCAAAAACAATCTTGCTGTAGAAAAGGCATTTTATATCTTCTCTTGAGTAGTTTACCAACCACATTGGATCTAGAATCCTTTTCGTCCTCCACAATCCTCTCATACCTTGATAACCCATCACTTCAACCCATTCCTTAGCAATATCTAAGTGATCTTCAACCTTTAATACAATCACTGCTTCACAAGTAGCTGAATCAATCTGCCACCACTTGAATAATGGATAAAAGTTCTGTTCAATCGGCATAAGCGGCATATTCCTCATGGCTCTAGGACGTTTCATAATCAACGTTATGTCCCTTTCTCTTGTAACCTTGTTAATCTTTATTCTTCGCCTCGGAATAAACGGCTTCCAGTGATTCCAACCTTTTTCAGCTTCATACTTTATCATTTTCCATAACAATTGATCAACCGTCTTCATCTGATAAGTAACATTCACTGTTTTCACTAGCTCTTCCATATCCTAATACGGCAAAGTCTTTAAATCAGCAAGATATTTGAAGTATTGTACTCCAAACTCTCTTTTGATTGCATACACGTTGAGCTCCTTAAACCAACCCCAACTCAAAATATCTCCCAAAGAAACATTTTTATCTCTGGTGAAGAATGCTAGTGGACATCGAAATTTACGTTCACGAGGCATCTCTTTGAACCAGGTCTTTCTCGCTTCAGCTATATCCTCTTTGGTCAATGGCCTAGGAATTTTTTCCTTCACGTAGCTCTTCAGCAATCCTATCTTTTAACATGTCTTCATTCAGCTGTTTATATATTTCTTCGAATGTAGGAAAACTTTCTAAATCTTCACCAACATACTTATCTTTCTTTTCTGTTTCGTCATCTAAGAACCAGTCTTCAACAATCACACGGTTGTATTCATCAGCTTCAAATCTTCTTTCGTACTGATACTCTTTTGGCTCAAATGTATCGACATTCATTATCTCCTCAAAATCAAATTCCAAGTTTTCAACTTCAGCTTCAACTAGCTTCGCCAGATCTTCTTTCGAATAATTATGTACAAACTCACCTTCTTCAACATTATGTTCCAACATCAATATTAAAGGCTTCGTAGGTATTGCAGTCATAGGCTTCACAAACCGATCAACATCTAACATATCAATATCATCTGAAGGCCCTTTTTGCCCTGACTCCCCCTGGCTTTTATATTCCATTTGATTCATCGTTCATCAGATCAGAAAAATCAAATTCATCAGAAACTTTAGCTTCATTGTTCTTTAAATCAGTACCACCCTGATCAAAATCATCATCACCCTGATCAAAATCGTCATCATCCTCCCCTACATTCCAATCTTCATATCCTTCCTCTTCTTCTTCCTCATTCTTTTCCTCTTTCTCGCCTTCATCATCGTCTTTTTCTTCAGTAGGCAATAGGATCAGAAGGCTTGACAGATTCGTCAACCTTTTGGATATCAGGCTCAGAAGCTTTTGAAACATCTTCAGCAGACTTCTCGGGGACATCAGAAGATTTCTCTGTAGTAGATTTAGGGGCTTCTCCCTCTACCTGCTTCCCTTTAACACCCTCAGCCAATTCTTTTTCAGCACGCTCCTTGGCTTCTTGACGATCCAGACGATCGTTTTCGGCAATAAAATCAATATTCAGATTATTGGATAACACCTTTTATAATCTGATGAATCTTCGATCATTTAGAGCTTGAATTTTCTTTAACTCTGCAATCTTTGTTTGTAATTTTTCATTGGCGTCTTGCAAACTCTATATCAACGCCTTGTAATATTCTCTTTCATTTTCAAGCACCTTCACTCTATCCTCAAGAATTTCCTTTTCGACTTTGCTTTTATTCACCTTCTTTTCGAGCTTAGTCTTTTCTAACTCAATCATCGCAACTTTATCTTCCAAAACCTTCACACGCTTCTCTAACATCTCAGCATTCGTTTCAGGGAAAAATTCATTCAAATCTTCAAGACTTATAGGACCATGTGGCATATCACCAAACATACTTCCCCTCGGCGTCTTTGGTGTTGAGTCTTTTGGTGTTGCAGTTTTTGGTGTAGACTTCTTTGGCGTAGAGCTTTTAGGAATAGAAGTCTTTTGAGCACTCGGCGATTCAACGATCGGAACTTCAACAAATTCAGACACAGGAGGTTCTTGTGTAACTCCTGCCTTTCTGCTTCAGCATGAATGATAACAGGAGGTTCTTGTGTAGGAGGTTCTTGTGTTGCTCCTTTCTCCTGAGCACCAGAAGGTTCTTGTGTGGCTCCTGTGCTTTGTATCTTGCTTTTGTATCTTTTGCTCACGGCTTTCTGAGCTTTCTTGGCCTTTCATTTCCCTTTCGTGTGAGGTGACCCTATAGTTTTCTTAGAAATTTCGATTGCAGGAGATTTTGTATGCTTCACCTTTTTCTTAGGCCTCTCCTCATCAGATTCTCTTTCTGCGCTCGGATCAAAATCTGCATCCAATCTCTTTTCCTTTTCTGCTCTTATTTCGGCCTCTATCTTTTCAGGCTCTTTATCAGATTCTTCATTATCAGATGTAGCAGAAATTACTTCTTGTTGAGTCAACTTCATTGTTTCTTGACTCTCATTGACGACTGCAGCGCTAGATCCAGCCAGTGCTTCAACATTCTCAGTCTCCTCTTCATCAACAAGCAATGCCTCAACTTTCTTTGACGCTTGCTTTTTCTTTGGTTTATTAGCTTCATCTTTCAAAAACCATTCACTTCGTGCCTTCGGTTTGAATTCTTTAAACCACTCTCGTTCAGCTTTAAGCTCATTCTTATCATCACTACCTTCTTTTCTCCATTTGTTCCAGGTGGCGATACATAATCTGAATCTTTAATTGCTCCGAAAACTGGTTTGGCGATAGGAGCTGAAGCTTGTTTCTGAAACTTGATAAGCTTCTTCACTGTGGTTTCGTCAAGATGAACCAAATAAAGAACGCCATTTGGATCTCGAGCAATGTTGGGATACTTTTCATCAATCAACATCTAGATAAATCTAGGATATAAACACAGTCTTGAATCCTCCATATTCTTCAACATGTGAACGAATATCATCGTAGAAACATTAAACGGCTTCTTCAAAATAAGCGCCGTTGCCATGCTATCCAAATAATCTTGAACATCATCTAACCCGGCTTTGCGATGGCTAAACGAGTGAATTAGAGCATGCATCAAAAGCTTATAGGGATTTGGCACTTCCCCTTTCTTCAGTGTTGGTTTATTCACATTCCCTTTATATCCCATGCGAAAGAAACATCCGCGAACCATCTTCTCATCCAGATGAATCGGATCATCTTCTTTATCTTTAAGCTCTAAAATTTTTCAAATATCGCCTTCGGTAACTATAATCGGCTTTATCTCTTCACCAACCTGTACTATAGAAGAGATTGTCTTCTCATCAGCTGTAACATCCATCTAAAAACGGGTTTCCAAACCCGCTTCGTTTATTAATCGAATATCAAGTTATAAAAATTTCGTTGAGTATTTATGATTAATTTTAATTTTAAACAATACATAATTAATAAACATTTTAGAATTTAAAAACTATAATTATTAAAAAGTGAAAATAAATTAAATAAAAAAAAAGAAGGCTGCCGGGTTTCGAACCCGGGTCAGCCGGATGAAACCACAAAGACTTAACCACTCCGCCACTTAACTCTTTTGTGACATCTATCAAAACAAATAACACTTATAATAAAATTCGAAATCGAATTCGGTCAACAGCGCGCCCAAATCGTTCTCGCCGGAAATTCCGACGATTTCGCCAATTATCGACGGTTTCCTTTGACTTAACGTATGTATTAACCTCAACATCGGTTATAACCGATGTCTAATCCCGCGACATCAGTCATAACCGCCGGAGAAAGGCTAACCACGAATCAAGACTGAAATCAGACCCAATTCATCGTGATTCTTCCCTATAAATACACACCCAAGTCTCTGGAAATCATTTCGCTCAAAATCGCACCATTTCTCGAATCAATTTCACTCGCCGGAGATTTTCTGCAATCGCCAGACTTTCGCCGGAAAACCGAGACTTTCATCAAAACAGTAAATACCTCGACTCTTTTGGTTTCAATCCATTGTTAGACTATTACTAACTTCAATGCATCAACCAGAATCAATCCCAGACGACGTAGCCGGAATATTCTGCACTCGCCGGAAAACCTCTAGAATTTCCAAAATCACGCTGTGAATCGGTATAATCATTTAAACCTTCTGATAATCATTGTTTAGTAACTCAATTTCACAACTAAACGATCAAAACTGTTAATTGATCCGAACAGACGGAGTTCACAAAACAGAGCCGACGATCCTTGCCGGAGTTATGAGAAATACCTCTGTTTCGGTACGTTCTTTTCCAAAACCCTCTCTATCCATCACATTTCAATCACTTATAAGCTTCGTTAATCGAATTAAACAAGAACAGTTGAATAATCATTGTCTGTGTCTTTGAACGAAGAAGATGAAGTTGAACTTATGTATAAGTATAATTAAAACAAGTTATATAACCGGGTTAGACACACAGTCCAGCGGTGGACTGTGTGCAAACAATTATCACACGTCTCGAGTTCGATCCTTGTCACAACCTCACTCTCTAAAATAAAAATGTTCTTTTTAAACTGAACCGGATCAACTCGCTGTAAGATGTTAAGTTTAATAAAAAATCAGTATATTAACCAGGTTAGACACACAGTCCAGCGGTGGACTGTGTGCAACACTAAACAACGGGTCCCGGGTTCGAGACCTGTTGTGTGCACCGGTCCGACATAATTAAATCCATTTTAAAATAAATGATTTCTGATTATATTAAATAGTATATAAATATAATTAAAAATAGAAATATTTCGGGTTAGACACGTAGCTCAGTTGGTAGAGCTGCGTGCACGCGTACGGGAGGTCACGAGTTCGAGGCTCACCCAGCGCATATATACACAAGGTCCGAACCGGTCAAACGGTCAAAGTCAATGGTCAACCCAAAAAGTCAACATTTTTTTATATTTTTATTTATTTGTTTTATTTAAAAATCAATTAAAAATACTTAAAAATAACATTTTTAAAGTTAGAAAGTGACCTTAAACTCACAAAAATAAATCTAAAAATCCAACTAAAATTGTTAATAAAACCCACTTATTTACCGTACCTTTTCGTTATTATCTAGGTTAGTTATTCCTCGTTGATCAACTCTCTAAACTCGTGCGCATTCAACATCATCAAACGAACGCACCCAATGTGAGTGAATCTCTACCAAATCCCCGTTTTAATCACATTTTGGGGTGTATCATGTGTCGCTATTTATTTATCTCATTTACACACTTGTGCATCCATCATATTCATGATCAAATGTGTATCCAATATGTATCAATTGTTTGTGTGGTTAATGTTTAGATTTAATTTATCATTTTCAGTACATACATCATCATAGGCTGTCTGTTCCCCATTACCTATGAGCGGAACCGTTCCCCATTACCTATGAGCGTGAACGAGGCGTTGCCAACATACGATCGGCTCCGTTTGATTGAGCCTTGATCGCACATACATCATCATAGGCCGTCCGTTCCCCATTACCTATGAGCGGAACGAGACGTTGCCAACATATACATTATCATTCATGTCATATACTCATGCAAGGTGGTTTGTCATTGTATGTTCATTTACGTTTGCTCATATATGAATATTGCACAAATTTTCGATATTAATTACAACAAGAAATCAATGACAAATGTTTTCTAATAAGGTTCACTCGCCAACTTTTGTTGACCCAAAAACCCCCATTTTTACACATGATACAGGTGATCCAGTTGAAGCAAGAAACATATAGGACGACCTAGAAGAATAAATCAGTTTAGATGTTGGATTGTTTATTTAATTTTTCCTTTCCTTGTATTGTATGAATTTGACTTGAACATTTGAGATGTAATTTGAATTTAATATATATGAAACATATTAGTAAACATCATGAGCTTTGGTGATAACCCAATTATGCCCCGACTCTTATTCCGCTGCGGGTCGGGGTGTGACAGATTGGTATCAGAGCCATGACTATAGGGATATAGGATAGGTTATTAGACCCTTAGAGCCTATACTATAGTTGATTAGAATTTTTAAATTGTTTGTGTGTTACATGCAAAATTCATGATGTTTATATGCTTTATGTTTATTGTTACATTCAATGTTATGCAAGCATGTTCATAAGTACATATTATTATACAATGCTCATCATGAATCATATCCTCATAACATACTATATCCATGAGAGCACACACCACACAATTTCCATGATTTTTGCAACGATTTTTGTATTTTCAAATCACATCAAAGTGAGTTCTCATGACGGGCATGTAGTAACTGGAAGGGTACGAGTACCGGTAGTCGGAACGTCCTGTCTAGGCTTGACATTCATATAAATCCAAAATAAAGGACCAGTTTGCCTACCTGGGGACTAACAATGAGAGTACGAAGGACCTATTAGGCCAAAGCATGCTATACCAAACGTCGTATGAACTAACCCCACTTTGAGTTGTCATTGTGTCTATACCTGGACACCCTCCGACCATACATCTCGCAAACATATTTCATGGTTTTCCTTCGGGTGATGCGAGTGTTAAACCGCCAACACCAATGTGAATCCTACTAAGCCAATAGTCATGGGGCCCACATGACTATACAGGCGATGGTATGGGGGACATGGGAGGCCCAAACATGAGCAAACCCAAGACATCCTATGGATGTAGTTGCATTATTGATGATTTTGTTATTTTATTATTTTTAACGACACATGACACCTAAAGACTTCTTAAACTCACAATCTTCCTATGTATGTTCCTGTAGATGTCGGCTAGGCAGCTACGTGGAGGTCGAAAGTCAGGAAGGTCAAACGAACGCTTGGCCACCCAAATTGCAAAACAAATGGCCGCGGTGCTTCCTGACATCGTTATTCAAGTCCAACAAGCTCTCACCGCGAATCCCATCAACCCTCCCAACCAAGAAGACCAGAACGTCGACAACCCTCCCTCCAAGAAGTGCTCCTACAAACACTTCAAGTCTTGCGATCCCCCAAAGTATGAAGGGACCGAAGGTGTCACCGCTCTCCTCCACTGGTTTGAGGAAATGGAAAACACCTTCCTCAATTGCGATTGTCCCGAGGATCGCAAGGTACGTTACGCAATCGGGAGACTATTTGGGGTAGCCCTGACCTGGTGGAACACAGAGAAGGGCAAGAGAGGAGTCGAAGACACTATGGCCTTAACCTGGGAAGAGTTAAAGGAAATTATGACAAGACGTTTCTGCCCAAGAAGCGAAATCAAGAAGTTGGAAGATGAATTCCACTCGCTAAAGCAAAAGGAAGGAGATCATACTTCCTACAACAAAAGATTTCTTGAGCTGAATCAGATGGTTCCTAACTTGTTCACCCCAGTGTACCGCTTGGTTAAACACTACATTCGAGGCATCCCCTCGAAAATTCAAGACTCAGTTCTAAGCACTGCACCTGCAACACTTGAAGCTGCAATGGAACTAGCTACCGAACTTACCGAAAACCCCATCCAAAACGGTAAATTCAAGGGGGAGAAAAAGAAAGCTCCCATTAAGGCTCAAACCTCAAACCATTCTGGCTCCTTTTCGAAATTTGCTGGAAAGAGGAAGCGAAACAACAAGAACTTTGCTGTCACCCAAACAAACCCCCAATCACTGCTGCACCCATCACCCAAGTTGCCCCCTCATCTACACCATACAAAAGGGCATACTCCGGCCCATACCCAAAATGCACTCGTTGTCAATACCATCACTTTCCCGAACACCCCTGCCTATATTGCACCAGCTGTGGCCGTGCAGGTCACACCATCCAAACCTGTCGCGCACTTCAATGAATGAACCGCAACCAACCCTCAAACCAAACCCACCATCAGATAGTGGGTTAAGCCCAACAACCCTTACTACTACCACCTACACAAAATACAGCCCAAACCTACTACCAACCCAATTACCCCATGATGCAACCCATGCGGGCTTGTTACAACTGTGGTGACCCAAACCACTATAGAAACACTTGTCCACGCTTGGTGAACATCATACATGCTCAAGCTCAAGCAAATCCGGTGAATCAAGCTAACCAAGCTCCTCCACCTGCTAGAGGAAGAGCTTTCAACATCAACACCAATCAAGCTAGGGCCGACAACAACATGGTTAACGGTACGTTTCTCATCAATGGTAGTTATGCATCCATGTTATTTGATACTAGCGCGGATAAGAGTTTTGTGTCCTTAGAATTTGAACCCATTCTCAACCAAACTCGTGATAAACTCATGGAATCCATAACGGTGGAAGTTGCTGAAGGAAAGCCGGTCTCATTAAACTCCATTATCCGAAACTGTACTCTCACTCTAAACGATCATGATTTTCCAGTTGATCTCATTCCTATGAAGTTGGGAAGTTTCGACATTATAATCGGTATGGACTGGCTCAGCCAACATCAGGCTGAAGTGGTATGCCGCGAAAAGTTCATTCGCATTCCTCTCGCGGACGGTCAAACTCTACGAATCTTTGGAGAAACCCCTTCGAAAGGACTCAAATTGATGTCCTGCCTTCAGGCCCGAAAGTATCTCCGCAAGAACTATGTCGCATTCTTAACTCACGTCATCAAGAAGGGAGACAAGGAGAAGAAACTAGAAGATATACCTGTAGTGAAAGAATTCCCACAAGTTTTTCCCGACGACATCTCAGGACTTCCTCCCATGAGAGAAGTCGAATTCCCCATTGATCTTATTCCTGGCGCTACTCAAGTCGCGAAATCTCCTTATAGGTTAGCCCCATCCGAAATGCAAGAGCTAGCCAGTCAGCTGCAAGAACTGACTGACAAGGGATTCATACGTCCTAGCTCATCGCCTTGGGGTGCACCTGTTCTGTTTGTGAAGAAGAAAGATGGAACGTTTCGCATGTGTATCGACTACAGAGAACTCAACAAATTAACGGTCAAGAACCGCTATCCATTACCTCGCATCGATGATCTACTAGACCAACTTCAGGGTGCCACCTGTTTCTCAAAGATCGACCTTCGTTCTGGCTATCATCAACTCAGAGTACATGAAGAAGACGTCCCAAAGACCGCCTTCCGAACTCGTTATGGTCATTACGAATTCATGGTCATGCCATTTGGATTAACCAACGCCCCAGCTGTATTCATGGATCTAATGAATAGGGTATGCAAACCCTATCTCGACCGCTTTGTCATAGTCTTCATCGACGACATCCTCATCTACTCAAAGTCTAAATCTGATCATGAACGACACCTTCGACTCATCCTCACACTCTTAAGAACCGAAAAGCTCTACGCTAGATTCTCCAAGTGCGAATTCTGGTTAAGAGAAGTGCAATTCCTTGGACATGTCGTTAATGACAAGGGAATACATGTCGACCCCTCAAAGATCAAAGCAGTACAGGAATGGCAAGCGCCACGTACCCCTACCGAAGTAAGATCATTTCTTGGTTTGGCGGGTTACTACCGCCGTTTCATTGCAAATTTCTCCCGTATTGCTGTACCACTCACGGCTTTGACTCATAAAGGAAAACCCTTCACATGGGGACCTAAACAAGAAGAAGCCTTCCAAACCCTTAAGCAAAAGCTTTGTGACGCACCTATCCTCACACTCCCCGAAGGTTGCGATGACTTTGTAGTATATTGCAACGCATCAGGGCAAGGATTAGGCTGTGTATTAATGCAAAGGGGAAAAGTGATAGCCTACGCTTCTAGACAACTCAAAGTTCATGAGAAGAACTACACCACCCACGACCTGGAACTTGGAGCCGTTGTGTTCGCTCTTAAGATATGGAGACATTACCTCTACGGTACCAAGTGTGAAATATACACTGACCACAAGAGCCTCCAACATATCTTTAATCAGAAGGAGTTGAATATGAGACAACGAAGATGGGTCGAACTTCTTAATGACTACGACTGTGAAATTCGGTATCATCCTGGCAAGGCAAATGTGGTGGCCGATGCACTCAGTCGAAAGGGTTATGCGAACTCCATTCGTCTTCTATGTTCGCAAATCATAACTGATATCAAAGATCAAATCCGAGAAGCCCAACATGTTTCTATAACAGAAAACGACATACGCAATGAGCTATCTTGTGGAGCAGAACTTAAACTCGAAACAAAATCCGACGGTATTCTATATTATCTGATCGCATATGGATTCCCGATCACAATAACCTTCGTGATTTCCTTATGAAAGAGGCGCACAAAACACGATACTCTGTACACCAGGAGCCGACAAGATGTATCAAGACCTTCGATACACCTACTGGTGGCCTGGCATGAAAAGGGATATTGCTGTTTTTGTTTCCAAGTGCCTTACCTGTTCTAAAGTAAAAGCTGAACATCAAAGACCTTCAGGACTTCTAACCCAACCTGAAATACCTGTATGGAAGTGGGAAAACATAACCATGGACTTCATTACCGGGTTACCTCGCACCTCCAGTGGGTATGACACTATATGGGTAATCATTGATCGTCTCACAAAATCAGCTCACTTCATTCCGATTCGCGAGGACTTCAAGAACGAGAAGTTAGCTCGTATCTACATCAGCGAAATCGTAAGCCGTCATGGTGTACCTTTAAGCATCATTTCAGACCATGATGGTCGTTTCACTTCACGAACATGGCGAGCCGTACAAGCCGCCTTGGGTACACGATTAGACCTCAGTACCGCTTTTCATCCTCAAACTGATGGACAATCTGAACGCACTATCCAAACTCTTGAAGACATGCTTCGAGCATGTGTCATAGACTTCAAAGGGAATTGGGACGCTCATCTACCATTAGTTGAATTTTCGTACAACAACAACTATCATTCAAGTATCGGCATGGCACCTTTCGAAGCTTTATATGGTCGTAAGTGCCGATCACCAATATGTTGGCACGAAATTGGAGAAGCTCAAATCACCGGTCCAGAATTAATCCAAGAAACAACAGACATGATCCATCAATTTCGAAACAATCTTCTAGCAGCACAAAGTCGTCAAAAGAGTTATGCAGACAAACGACGAAAGCCTTTGGAGTTTAACGTTGGTGATCAAGTACTTTTAAAAGTATCACCGTGGAAGGGTGTGGTTCGTTTTGGCCAAAAAGGCAAGCTAGCACCACGCTACGTAGGACCTTTCAAGATACTCGAAAGAGTAGGACTCGTAGCATACAAGCTTGACCTACCAGAAGAACTCAACAGAATTCATCCCACATTCCACGTATCGAACTTGAAGAAGTGCCTCGCCGATGAAAATCTCCATATTCCTCTAGAAGACATTCAAGTCGATGAATCTATGCATTTCATTGTAAGACCAGTAGAAATTATGGACTTCGGAGAGAAACGTTTAAGACGAAGCCGTATTCCAATCGTCAGGGTACGCTGGGAGTCAAAACGAGGACCTGAGTTTACTTGGGAACGTGAAGACTCAATGCGCGAGAAATACCCACATCTTTTTCCTATTACCACTCGAAATTTCTAAAAGTAGGGGATACTGTAACATCCGTCGAAAAACGGGTTTCCAAACCCGCTTCGTTTATTAATCGAATATCAAGTTATAAAAATTTCGTTGAGTATTTATGATTAATTTTAATTTTAAACAATACATAATTAATAAACATTTTAGAATTTAAAAACTATAATTATTAAAAAGTGAAAATAAATTAAATAAAAAAAGAAGGCTGCCGGGTTTCGAAACCGGGTCAGCCGGATGAAACCACAAAGACTTAACCAGTCCGCCACTTGACTCTTTTGTGACATCTATCAAAACAAATAACACTTATAATAAAATTCGAAATCGAATTCGGTCAACAGCGCGCCCAAATCGTTCTCGCCGGAAATTCCGACGATTTCGCCAATTATCGACGGTTTCCTTTGACTAAACGTATGTATTAACCTCAACATGGGTAATAACCGATGTCTAATCCCGCGACATCAGTCATAACCGCTGGAGAAAGGCTGACCACGAATCAAGACTGAAATCAGACCCAATTCATCGTGATTCTTCCCTATAAATACACACCCAAGTCTTTGGAAATCATTTCGCTCAAAATCGCACCATTTCTCGAATCCATTTCACTCGCTGGAGATTTTCTGCAATCGCCGGACTTTCGCCGGAAAACCGAGACTTTCATCAAAACGGTAAATACCTCGACTCTTTTGGTTTCAATCCGTTGTTAGACTATTACTAACTTCAATCCATCAACCAGAATCAATCCCAGACGACGTAGCCGGAATATTCTGCACTCGCCGGAAAACCTCTGGAATTTCCAAAATCACGCTGTGAATCGGTATAATCATTTAAACCTTCTGATAATCATTGTTTAGTAACTCAATTTCACAACTAATCGATCAAAACTGTTAATTGATCCGAACAGACGGAGTTCACAAAACAGAGCCGACGATCCTTGCCGGAGTTCTGAGAAAGACCTCTGTTTCGGTACGTTCTTTTCCAAAACCCTCTCTATCCATCACATTTCAATCACTTATAAGTTTCGTTAATCGAATTAAACAAGAACAGTTGAATAATCATTGTCTGTATCTTTGAACGAAGAAGATGAAGTTGAACTTATGTATAAGTAATTAAAACAAGTTATATAACCGGGTTAGACACACAGTCCAGCGGTGGACTGTGTGCAAACAATTATCACACGTCTCGAGTTCGATCCCTGTCACAACCTCACTCTCTAAAATAAAAATGTTCTTTTTAAACCGAACCGGATCAACTCGCTGTAAGATGTTAAGTTTAATAAAAATCAGTATATTAACCAGGTTAGACACACAGTCCAGCGGTGGACTGTGTGCAACACTAAACAACGGGTCCCGGGTTCGAGACCTGTTGTGTGCACCGGTCCGACATAATTAATCCATTTTAAAATAAATGATTTCTGATTATATTAAATAGTATATAAATATAATTAAAAACAGAAATATTTCGGGTTAGACACGTAGCTCAGTTGGTAGAGCTGCGTGCACGCGTATGGGAGGTCATGAGTTCGAGCCTCACCCAGCGCATATATACACAAGGTCCGAACCGGTCAAACTGTCAAAGTCAACGGTCAATGGTCAACGGTCAACCCAAAAAGTCAACATTTTTTTTATATTTTTATTTATTTGTTTTACTTAAAAATCAATTAAAAATACTTAAAAATAACATTTTTAAAGTTAGAAAGTGACCTTAAACTCACAAAAATAAATCTAAAAATCCAATTAAAATTGTTAATAAAACCCACTTATTTACCGTACCTTTTCGTTATTATCTAGGTTAGTTATTCCTCGTCGATCAACTCTCTAAACTCGTACGCATTCAACATCATCAAACTAACGCACCCATACGATCGGCTCCGTTTGATTGAGCCTTGATCGCACATACATCATCATAGGCCGTCCGTTCCCCATTACCTATGAGCGGAACGAGACGTTGCCAACATATACATTATCATTCATGTTATATACTCATGCAAGGTGGTTTGTCATTGTATGTTCATTTACGTTTGCTCATATATGAATATTGCACAAATTTTCCATATTAATTACAACAAGAAATCAATAACAAATGTTTTCTAATAAGGTTCACTCGCCAACTTTTGTTGACCCAAAAACCCCCATTTTTACACATGATACAGGTGATCCAGTTGAAGCAAGAAACATATAGGACAGCCTAGAAGAATAAATCAGTTTAGATGTTGGATTGTTTATTTAATTTTTCCTTTCCTTGTATTGTATGAATTTGACTTGAACATTTGAGATGTAATTTGAATTTAATATATATGAAACATATTAGTAAACATCATGAGCTTTGGTGATAACCCAATTATGCCCCGACTCTTATTCCGCTGCGGGTCGGGGTGTGACATCAGCGCTTAGATTCGCGTTCATCCAGAAGTGAATAACATGTGTCGATAAGAAACAGTGCGCTCAGTAATAGCTCTGCAAATATGACTATCTTCAAGAAACTTCAAAATACTGTCATATTCCTTCAGCGACGGACAAATAGACTTGTCAAGCGTGATACAAGTGTTGTGAGTCTTGGAAAAATCAACTAAGACAACATGCGCTGGAATCTGTGCATGAAAAATGACATAAAACAATTAGCACGCTTTTCGAGGAAAAATCACAAAAAAATTTCTAACACTTTTTTTCTAACACTTTAATCAAGTTCGGGCGAACTTGATTAGTGTTAAACACACTGTTTTTAACAAGTTCGCCCGAACATGTAACATACATGTTCAATTTTCTTAATGCAAGTTCGGGCGAACTTACAGCTTTTATTAATCAATTTTTCTAAGTTCGGACGAACATGTATGAGACAAATGTTTCATGTTAAAGACCAAGTTCGGTCGAACTTACACTACAAACAAATCATTTTATGTTAACATAAGTTCGGTGGAACATGTTTAGATTAAAAATATTTCAACACTCAAGTTCGGTTGAACATGTTACGGATTCATTCAATTGTGTTTTGGACAAGTCCAGTCGAACTTGACAACAAGTTCGGCCGAACTTGTGTCTTCTTCAATTAGACCAACTAAGTTTCAGACATGCAAAAGTGCATTTCAGTTCAATCAAAAACAATTTCTCGGTCGATTTTAAGTGTAGATCAAAGATCTATGTTCAATTTTGTCCAATAACACCTAAAACTATCAGATTTTAAGTTTTTAGATTTGGTTTTGTATGTTAACAATTCAATCATGATTTAGTTTCAAATAATTACCTCTACCATAGTAGTTGGTGTGCTAATCACCAAAAACTATCTTCAAACGGACAGTATAACGGCTTAAAATTGACAAATTCTCACAAATTCTCTCAACAAGCTCAAGTTCGCTAAAAAACACTCTGATATCAAGTAAATGAGTTCGGCCGAACTTGAATGGTATTTATACCATGTCAAGTTCGGGCGAACTTGTTAAGCCCATCCTGAGGCCCAGAGAAGTTCGGGCGAACTTATCGTAAAACTAACAATCACCCATCTGCAAGTTCGGTCGAACTTACTGATTATTAAACTCGAATTGTTTAGCAAGTTCGGCCGAACTTGCCAAACCTTAAAAAATTCAAACTTTTTTCAAATTTTTCATTTTAACCCTGAACTTTCCAACATTTTACCAGTTATGAAATCCACTCAGTTGACCAAGTCCAAGCTAATGACATTGGTTAACCGATTTGTCTGCCGAGTCCAAGTTAATGACCCCGGTTTGACCCGTTACGAACAAATTGTTGATATTTTCAAAATCAAAGTTTCAAATTAAAGAACTTTTCATCATTATCTTTTCAGATTTTAACAGATTAGCTACCAGCCCATTGTCAAAGAGATTCTCACCAGTTCTAGCATCTTACCAGACTTCGAAGATCCGTTCTCCAACATTGGTTTGCTGAAAATAATGTAGAAACAAAATCTTTTTGTATTTTTGTAAGTTTATGCTAAAACACACCGAATTTTTTTTTATTTTAATCTTTAACGTCGAAATATAATGAAATAAGCAATGTAAACTATGTAAAAACATATTTACAGACATATTTTTGTGAATTCGTGTCTAAGGATCATATCAGTTGATTGAGACATATCACCAGTACCGTTGACCTTTATATGACTTTAAGTTTTAAACTCGTTTACCTAGATTGTCGATATGTTTGTCCACTTAAACTTTACCACATTTCTCAACTGTTTCAAGATATGTTAATATAGAATTCATGAAACTTGACTTATCTACGGTTCCCACTTCTTGAATATACTCCCGTATCCAGATTCCCTAGATTTCATCTTACAGGTGAATATAGCGTAATTGATATCTGTATCTGGGTTGTGCGAGACCTTGAGAGCTCAGGTTAGTACTACCGTACAGACAAAGAGATGAAGGCTCGTCTTTAAGGGGTGTTCCACTTAAGGAATCTTTTCAGCATTGCATATGATTATATCTTTCAATACTTTTTAATATTGCATGCAATTTGGGGGTTTAAAGCGAAAGTATTATAGAAGTTCTAGGCCATTGCTTTCGCAAAATCAGAAGAACTTGTTTATCACTTTTAAACTTTACATTTCTTTAGCATACGTGATAGTCCATTGATGTACTATCATTTCCTTTTGTGACACCGAATTTCTTTTGTCTTTTTCAATGTTTTTTGTACTTTTTGCATTTTTCATATGTTTTTGAATTTTAAAATTTTCAATTGTTTTTGTATTTTTTCTAACATTTCTCCCCCTAAAATCAAAAACAACTTTTTGTATTTTAGATTTTTAATAAAATTCTAAACTAGAAAGATATAGACAAACCAATGTGGATCACGCGAACTCGTCGTCCGATCCGTATTCAACCTCAGCGTCCGCACCTGTCAACAAATTTTTCATGTCATTAATTCTCAACAAATATTTAAACCGTGATAAAGAAAATGATTTGGTATAAAAATCAGCCTTTTGTTCGTCGGTGTGGATTTTTTCTATTCGTACCAACTTCTTTTCGTAGCATCACGAATGAAGTGATAACGAATTTAATGTGTTTTGTGCGTGAGAGAAGAACCGGATTTTTAGTTATATCAATGGCTGCCTTATTATCAACATACAGCGGAGTGTCGAGAAATTGCAGACCATAGTCTCTCATCTGCTGTTGTATCCACAGAATCTGTGAACAACAGCTGGAGGCCGAAGATATACTCAGCTTAACAGGTAGAGAGAGCGACCGTAGTCTGTTTCTTACACTGCGAGGTTACCATTCTTGTTCCAAAGAATTGGCATCCCGCTGTAGTCGATTTTGAATTCAACTTATCTACACCAAAATCAGAGTCAGCGTATCCTGCAAGATCGAAATTATCATTCTTCGGGTACTACAAGCCGGTGCTTGTGCATCCCTTCAAGTATCTGAAGATTCGCTTTACGATCTGCATGTGTGAAATTCTCGGGCTTGACATATATCTGGCGCAAAGGCAGGTAGGATACATGATATCTGGGCGCGATGCCGTCAGATACATCAGTGATCCAATCATCGATCTGTACAACGTCTCGTCAACTTTGGCTCCAGTCTTGTCAATGCAAATGCCCGTGGTTGAGAGCAAGAGGTGTAGATAGAGGCTTCAAGCTTTCCATTCCTAACTTCTTCAAGATGTCGTGAACATACTTAGTCTGATGAATGAAAATACCATCCGGAAGCTGATCTACTTGCAAACCAAGAAAGAACTTCATTTCGCCCATCGAGGACATTTCGAATTTCTTTTTCATGATTCCCTCAAACTCTTTGCAGAGACTATCGTTTGTAGATCCAAAGATGATGTCGTCAACGTAGATTTGAACTATAATCAGATGACCATCAACTTCTCTGGTGAAAAGAGTACTATCTACAGTTCCTCTGATAAAGCCGTTTCCGACGAGATGTTGAGACAACGTCTTGTACCAAGCTTTCGGGGCTTGGCGTAAACCATAAAGTGCTTTATCCAGTAGGTAGCTTTCCTCTTGTTAAGTGGATTGACAAACCCCGGTGGTTGTCCAACGTACACCTTCTCGCGTAATTTTCCATACAGAAAAGCTAACTTGACATCCAATTGATAGACCTTAAATCCTTTCCATGATGCGAAAGCTAGAAAAACTCGAATAGATTCCAATCGAGCTACTGGTGCATAGATTCCGTGTAATCTATACCTTCCTGCTGGTGAAATCCCTTGACAACAACCTAGCTTTGTTACGAACAATAACTCCTCTATCATCACGTTTACACTTAAAGACCCATTTTGTATCAATTGGTTTCTGATTTTCTTGTAGGTCTTCAAGCTTCCACACACCCAACTTCTCAAACTACAATATTTCTTCTTGCATTGCTTGTACCCAATTTTCATCTGCTAAAGCTTCATTAACTTCTTAGGCTCAATCTGAGAGATGAAAAATGAATGGAAACAATAGTTCTGGGTTGTAGCAACACGTGTATAGAAACCACTGAGTGCTTATTAATTTGCCCTCGAGTTCTAACACCAGTTTGAAGTTCTCTGATAATATTTGTTGACGGATGTAGGAATATGATCGCGAAAATTCTTCACTTGGAACATCTACTGAGTTTTGCTGATTAGTGATGTTGAGATCAACAACCAATTCAATGTTTAGAGTGCTTGATGAAGCTTTATTTCTTTTGTTCGGGACTGCAGATTGATTAAGAAGACTTGTTATCTGCTCCACTTCTTCATCTGAAGAAGATGATTCCCCATCAGCATCAAATGTTGGTGCTTCATCTGAATCAGAATCTTGATTCTGAGGCATACTGGGCTCCGTTGCTGTATTCATTGGTTCAGTAGAGGCATTCGTTGGATGAGTAGTGGGTGAAGATAATGTTTCAGAAACATTTTCAGCCGGAACACCACTATTGTTTGAACTTGCGCCAGAAGAAGATGGATCCAACGTGGGTTGATTAACCACAATTGGTCGAACAATTTGCTCTTGATTCGCTGACAGGTGAAGATAGTATAACGCTGCAACTTCTTCGTCAGTTGGTTCTTTGGACAAGTCAAATGACTTCCATAGGTCTTGATAGTTAAACAGCCACGTGTCACCTTTCCTTTGAATAGGATCCATGTAATTGAAACAATCCACGTGCTGTGCTTCAATAACCTTTCGCAATGAAGGAACATATACTCTTCTCAACGGACTCGCATAACTGACAAAGAAACATTCGAGAGATTTAGCTCCGAGTTTGCCATCTTGGTCTATTACGGTACAAGGAGCACCGAATGGTTCTAAGAACTTCAAATTTGGCTTCCGTCGGTTTATCATCTCAAAACATGTTTTCTTTGTTGGTTTGACAGTGAGAACCCTGTTTAGCGTGTAGCAAGCCGCAGCAACTGCTTCACTCCAGAAGCTGATTGGAAGTTTAGAATCTGTAAGCATGGTTCTCGTAGTTTAAATCAAAGTTCGGTTTTTTCGTTCAGCAACTGCGTTTTGCTGTGGAGTATAGGGAGCACTAAACTCGTGCAAAATCCCTTTTGCATTGCAGAATTCCTTCATTTTGTTATTCTTAAACTCTGTGCCGTTGTCACTTCTAGTGCGTCTGACCGGCAGATGATAAATATTCTCGAGTTTCTTGAATAGAATAACCAAGTTCTCGAACGTTTCGTCTTTTGATTCTTGAAAGAATACCCACGAATATCGCGAATAGTCATCTGTCACAACCACGCAATATAAGTCTCCTGATATGCTTCGAACATTTACAGGACCAAATAAATCCATGTGTAGAACGTTCTAAAGGCAACTTGATTGAGTTTAGAATTTTCGTCGGATGTGATTTCTTGATCTGCTTTCCCTTCTTGCATTCCAAGCAATGATCAGACATCTGAAAACTTCGAAGATTTACGCCTTCTACAAGATCATTATGAACCAAGAAATTCATTTTTCGCAAATGAATATGCCCCATCTTACGATGCCAAAGAATAGAATCTTTTTCAGTAGATGTTGTTGACCTTTTCTTGGCAATCCAGGTTTGAGATTTGATATTAGCCTTTTTAATGTAAAACTTGTTTTCATTAGACCTAGAAGTTTCACCTTTTACGAAAATGGGATTTTCAAAATCTTTCCAGACTTTGGTTTAACTTCTGGTTTTGATTCATTTCGTTTCAAAATCTTTACAGGTTTTACAAACACTAGTTGCTTTGGTTTAACAACATTTGTTTCTCTTTTTCAAGGATAAGCCGGTTTTCATTTCGGACAATGTCGTGCCACATGACCAATTTCATTGCACTTGAAACATGTCCGATTATCAAGTGGATGTCCTTTAACCAGTGGTTTTACCCTACTAGAGGTTTTGGCAACACTTGTAACCTTGGCTTTATCTCGAATTTCTTTCTCCTTTTTTAACTCATCATTTGATTGCTTACCAACCAAATTCTCCTCATGAACTGTATTCGTCCCATATACAAACTTCATGTTTTTGCTTTAATATTCATGAAATGGTGACGGTTTCTTTACAGATTCATCAGTTTCTTCTTCTAAACCCAACATGCTCTCCGGTTTTTCGGATGATCTCCACCGTTTCTTTGGTAATTGTTTCTTTTAGGTTTGGAATAAAATTTTCGTTCATTGATTACCAATTCCTCAGATGTGACTTCCACGAGTTTAAAGAATTTATCAAGCAATTCTTCTTTCACATTCTGAAACGGGAAGCTATCATCAAAATATAGTCTATCAGAATCCTTAATTTTGTACATTACAACATTAGGATCGTCACTTAGACCATCTTCTGACGACTTATCGTCATTTTCAGATTGTGAATCAGAATTATTTGAACTTGAGTTGGCGCTTTTGAAGATGCCATCATCAGAATCACTTAAAACATTTTCAACAACTTTGTTAACCACAGCATTGTTATCATCATCAGATTTTGCATAGACTATATCAATGTTCTCTGGCAACTCGTTTTTCTTTTCAGAAAGTAATTCAACATTGAGTGCCTTGTCCATCTCGTCTACAGTTTTAACACAATATTTTTCGCAAAGGGGTGGAGGAACATTGCTATATTCTTTGCCTGCTTTCGTTTTAGATTTTTCTTCCGATGAAATTGTTGGAAGAATGTGATCGATAACATATGCGTTAGTGGTATAACTTCTTGACTATTGTCAAACTCTTTCATTTTCAATTGTCATATCTTGAAGTTGTTGTTTGATTTCAGCAATGGTGTTGATATAAATGTTAATTGCTCTTTGTTTATCCATTACTGTACCACTCAACATTCTTATATTATCATGTTGTTCGGTGTTATTTATGTCGAGTCTGCCATAATCAGTTTTCATTTTGTCATACGCTTCTTTCATTATGCAATAATCATATTTTAACAAATCGTTATGTACATTGTTTTCAGCGATGATCTTTGATTTTTCGGCACATTCGACACAAGGTTTAGTACATTTTGTACAAGGTTTCTCAACCTCTACAATTTTTACTTTAACAACTTCTTTCTCGATAATCTTTACCTTTGGACCTACCTTGGTTAGATTTGCCATTAAAGCTTTATCTGCCATGTCCTTAAGGTCTTCGATTTTCATTTCTTGAGTGATATCAACAATCATTTCATCAATCTTTTTCTCCTCAACCACTTGTTCTTTCATGCTTCCATCAAAGTGACCTGCAAAACTATCACAAGAATTAGAGGATAAAATTCCTTGTCTCTGCATATGGATACATTCCTCTTCTTCCTGCTGTTGATGCAAGTATTGTTCCAGAATAGCTTGTTCGAAAGCTGCTGCTTCTGCTGCTGCCGCTGCTTCAGCTGCTGCCGCTGCCTCCTCTGCAGAATTATCTTCAACTATATCTGCCATCAAAGCAACTCCGGTCTTTTTCCCAATATAAGAATTCCAGTAAAAACCGTCATCTTCTGTAGAGGCAACCATGGCTTTCTCCGTGTACTACTGTTTGGCTTTTCTTGGATCTCAACTTGAGTTTTCTTCGAGAACGGTTTATACTAAAGCGCCTTCTTGTAATATTCATTCCCTCCTCTGAAAGGACTTTGATTTCCGGTTGCCTTGGTGTTCTTACACTCTATTTTAAAATGTCCCTTCTGTCGACATCTAAAACACGTGACTTTGGATTTGTCAAAACCCAATTTGTTGTTGGAGTTTCCTATGACACGGCCTGTGAGTGCAACGAACTTTGTCACTCTCCTGATGATCGAAGCTAAGGACCATTTGATGTCCATTAGTTCGAGTTCTTCCTCGTCAACCTGGTCATAATCTTCTGCGGTCATCTCGGGGTTTCCGATCTTACCGACAACAAGACATTCATACGATTCTAAGATGGTAACGAGTAGTGACATATGTTGTTTTGTAACTTCTTCTGAAACAACATTGTTAAAATTCACTACGATGTTGCACTTGTAAACATTCGGATCAGAACTTTGCTGTTGGTTCTGATTTGCTTGACTTTGGAATGTTGCATTTGAACCAGTGCTCGAGTAGGAATTTTGTGGACTTTGGTCATGTTGAGGCTGTGAATAATTCTGGTTTTGTGGAGAAGCATTCATGTTTGCACTAAAAGCAGTTCCAATTTTTGGACTCGAAATGTTATCTTGCATTCCGGTTTTGTAGTACAAACTGATGTCTTGAACTACATTAGCATTCTTTGATTTTGCTATCTTTAGAAGCTCCATTTCGTGGCCTTCGAGTTTAACGATAAACGTTGATAACTTGAAGAAATCCCACTTATCACTATTCTTCAGAACCATCAAATACGTAGTCCATTCACCCTCTGGTAGTGCGTCATAAAGTTTGTCGATGTATTCTTGTTCTGTCTTCTCAAGACCGTGTCTTCGCATTTGCACTTTGAGGTGACATAAACGCTCAATCATTTGCTTAATGGTCTCATTCTTTAGCATGCTGAAAATATCAAATTCTTTCAAAATGAGAGCCTTCTTGCTTTTGATCATTTCGGCACTGCCTTGGTATTTCTTCTGTAACGACAACCAAAGCTCTCTTGCTGTACTATATTCTGGTAGCAAGATCAGAATATCTTCTTTGACTGACTGTTGGATGAGACTGATTATCTTTTTCTCAGCAATGTATTCGTCTCTCTGAGCTGTCGAGTAATTGTACTTCTCAAGAACTTGTTGATGCTCATCTACCGGAATAGTATAGCCTTTTTCAATTGACACCCAGCCAGCGAAGTGCATGGCTTGAACCCAGTAGGTAAATTTCTCTTTCCATGCTTCATATTCATCCATGCTCATCAGCTTGGGCGGTTTGAGGGTCGTTCCCATTTCGTTATCAAGATTGACTTGATTAATCACATTGGCATTTGACGAACTAGCTCCAGACATATAAGCTCTTAGTTGATCTTCCATTGTGGATCACGAAACGTATACGCTGAAAATTTTCCAAAAACTTTGAAAACAGTTAGAACTTGTAGTGATAAATGAAGAATTCTTGAATTTTCTAACAAGTTCGGTCGAACTTGTTAGTTTTACTATGAAAAAATTCATTTATCTTCGGTCGAACTTATAAACCCAATTAACCAGATCTTCTAGCGAACTTGTTCAAAAGAACTTTGATGAAATACATGCAAGTTTGGGCGAACTTACTTAAAATCTTCTTGATTTTACACAAGTTCGGTCGAGCTTGATGTAAAATTAATGAAAATCTAGTATCTTCGGGCGAACTTGACTCAAATTTTCTCAAAAATCACCTAAGTTCGGGCGAACTTACTAAAAATCACTTGAAAAGTGATGTTTTAGTGCAAGTTCGGCTGAACATGGCCAACAAGTTCGTTCCAGAAAGTTTTCAAAATCATGGTTTTTTCAAAATTTCGACATGAATTCGGTTGAATTTGGTCTCCAATCTTTCAAGGGTTTATCTTTGTTGTATTTTACATGATATATTCAAAATTCAAAAGATTTTGACCATGAATTCTTCATTTTGTGATCAAAAGTTAAAGAAAAAGAAGAATGGAGTAGAAATAGAAGTGTTCTTGTCTTGATACTATCAAATCAGGCTATTCTAGCTCTGATACCACTTGTAGGACTGATCCTCGATGCTTAGGAACCTAAATTTGATATCTAACGTCCATAATAGCGGAAATATTACGTCGTGTTACCAATGGACAAGATTTAATCAGTTAATCGTCAGTTTCATTGATTAAACGTTTAGATTACAGACTGACAGAGCTTCGCCTGTACAATACCAAAGTTAAAAATGAGACACACAAGCTAGGTATTTATAGGATTACAAGTTCGCTCCACATGTGTAGGTTCGCCCGAACTTGCCTATGCAAGTTCGGCCGAACATGCTTAAACATGTCAACTCATGAGCGAACTTGGCTACAACTTTTCATAAATACTTCTTAACCTAGCCTATCCAGCTCTATACAATATAGACTCTATATAAGACTAAGACATAGACATTCTGCACCAACAATGAAGGCAGCTTTAAAAGCGCCAACTTGAGTTCAAAGAATTCTGATTCACAGTTCGAAGATGACGATAAATCATCAGATAATGATCTAAGTGATGATCCTAACGTTGTTATGTACAAGGTTAAGGATTATGATAGATTGTACTTTGATGATAGTTTTCCGATTCCGAATGTGAAGGAAGAATTGTTAGACAAATTCTTTAAACTCGTGGAAGTTACATCAGATGATCTGGAGATCAATGAAAGAAAATTCTAACCAAACCTAAAAGAAACAACTACCGAAGAAATGGTGGTGATCATCCGGAAAACCGCAGAGCTGGGTTGGGATTAGAAGAATCAGATGAACCTAAAAAGAAATCGTCACCATTTCATGAATACAAGAATAATAACATGGATTTTGTATATGGGACGAACATGGTTCAAGAGGAAAGTTTGATTGGTAAACAATCAAATGATGATTTTAAGGAACAGAAAGAACTTCGAGATAAAGCCAAAATTGCAAGTGGTGCCAAAACAAGCGGTGTAAAACCCACTAAAGGACATCCACATGATTCTCGGACTTGTTTCAAGTGCAACAAAATTGGTCACATTGCACGCCAATGTCCGAAATCAAAGCCGGCTTATCTTTGAAGGAAAGAAAGTTCAAATGTTGAGAAACCGAAGCAACCAGAGTTTGTAAAACCTGTAAAGATTTTGAAAAGAAACGAATCAAAAGCTAAAGTTAAACCTAAAACAGATAAAATGTTTGAAAATTCAAATTTCAAAAAAGGTGAAACTTCAAAAGCTAATGAAAACAAATTTTACATCAAAAAGGCTAACATCAAATCTCAAGCCTGGATTGCAAAGAAACGGTCAACAACATTCGATGTTATTAAGTCTCCTGTAAAGACTGATAACACAAAAGAATCAAAATCTGAAATTGAAACTAACACTGTCAAATCCACAAGTGGTAATATTTCAAAAGATAAACAGAAAGTGAAGTTTTCAAACATAAACATCGTAGAAAATCTAGAAGCTGAATATGCATTTGATTATGCTGACAAATGTGAGTTTGATTATGATGATGGTTATCCAATTCAACCCAAGACCAAAAATTTAACTAATTGTTGAAATGTACAGGGGCTCCAGAGATCCGTACTTTCTAAGTGGATTCTGGATAGTGGAGCGTCCATGCATATGACGGGAGTGAAAGCGTTGCTATTCGACATAAAAGCTATCAATGGTGGATATGTTGGATTTGCGGGTAACCAGGGTGGAAGAATAGTCGCCGCGGGAAAACTCTCAAATGGTGTCATTTCATTCGATCGCTTGAACTATTACAGAACTTGAGAATAATCTTCTGAGCATATCACAGATTTGTGACAAGAAGTTCATTGTGCATTTCAATAACAAAGAATGTATTATCTTGAAGCCGGGTTTCAAAATATCAGATGAGTGGATTCTGATGCGAGCACCACGTGAGAATGATCTATATGTTCTTGATATGGGCGTCGCTACCACTTCATCAAAATCAGCGCAATGTTTTGTGACAAAGGCTACTGAGAAAGATTCTATTCTTTGGCATCGTAAAATGGGGCATATTCATTTGCGAAAAACGAATTTATTGGTTCATAATGATCTTGTAGAAGGTGTAAATCTTCGAAGTTTTCATATGTCTGATCACTGCTTAGAATGTAAAAAGGGAAAGCAGATCAAGAAATCTCATCCGAAGAAAATTCTGAACACAATCAAGTTGCCATTAGAACGTCTCCACATGGATTTATTTGGTCTGTCAATGTTCGAAGTATCTTTGGAGACTTATATTGCTTGGTCGTGACAGATGACTATTCTAGATATTCGTGGGTATTCTTTCAGGAATCAAAAGACGAAATGTTCGAGAACTTGGTTATTCTATTCAAGAATCTCGAGAATCTTTATCATCTGCCGCCAGACGCATTAGAAGTGACAACGGCACAGAGTTTAAGAATAACAAAATGAAGGAATTCTGCAACACTAAAGGGATTCTGCACGAGTTTAGTGCACCTTATACTCCACAGCAAAACGGTGTTGCTGAACGGAAGAACAAAACTTTGATTGCAACTGCGAGAACCATGCTTGCAGATTCCAAACTTCCAGTCAGCTTCTGGAGTTAAGCAGTTGCTGCAGCTTGCTACACGCTAAACAGAGTTCTCACTGTCAAACCAACAAAGAAGACATGTTTTGAGATGATAAACCGACGGAAGCAAAATTTGAAATTCTTAGAACCATTTGGTGCGCCATGTACTGTAATCGATCAAGATGGCAAATTCGAAGCTAAATCTCTTGAAGGTTTCTTTGTCGGATATGCGAGTCTGTTAAGAAGAGTATATGTTCCTTCGTTGAGAAAGGTTATTGAAGCACAGCACGTGGATTGTTTTAACTATACGGATCCTATTCAAAGGAGAGGTGACACGTGACTGTTTAACTACCAAGATCTTTGGAAGTCATTCGCTTTGCTAGAAGAACCGTCTGAAGAAGAAATTGCAGCGTTATACCATCTTCAACAGTCGGCAAATCAAGAACAAATCATTATACCAGTTGTGGTTAATCAACCCACGTTGGATTCTTCATCTTCTGAAGCAGGTTCGAGCAATAGTAGTGTTCAAGTTGAAAACACTTCTGAAGTAGAAGTAACACCTGCTACACCTCCAGTGTAGAAGGTGTTAATGAACAAGGAACTACAACATCAGGTCCCAGCATGCCTCAGAATCAGAATTCTGACTCAGATGAAGCACCGACATTTGATGCTGATGGTGAAACTTCATCGGATGAAGAAGTTGAGCAGATATCTAACATGTTAAATCAATCTGCTAGTCCGAGAAATCTGAACGAAGCTTCATCAAGTACTCCTAATGTTGATATGAACAGCGATCTGATTGTTTCAAATCAGCAAAGCTCAGTTGATGTTCCAACAGAAGAAATGCCGCGATCATATTTTTACCATCCTTCAACGAATATTATAGGAGAACTACAAACTGGTGTGCGTACACGAAGCTAAATCAATAAAGCACTTAGTTGTTTCTACACCCGAGTTGTACCAACTCAGAATTACTGCTACTACTCATGTTTCATTTCTCAAATCGAGCCAAAGACAGTTAATGAGGCTCTGGCTGACGAGAATTGGGTGATAGCAATGCAAGAAGAACTGTTACAGTTCGAGAAGTTAGGTGTTTGGAAGCTTGTAGACTTGCCACCGAAATATAAAGCTATTGACACAAAGTGGGTCTTCAAGTGTAAAAGAGACGATCGGGGTGCAATAGTTAGAAACAAAGCTCGGCTGGTTGTCAAGGGATTCCACCAGCATGAAGGTATAGATTACACGGAGGTAAACGCACCGGTTGCGCGATTAGAGTCTATCCGTATTTTCCTAGCGTTGGTAGCTTGGAAAGGATTTAAGGTGTACCAGTTGGATGTAAAATCTGCATTTCTCTACGGTAAACTTCGTGAACAAGTGTATGTCGGCCAACCACCGGGTTTCGTTGATCCACTGAACAAGAACAAAGCATATCTCCTGGATAAAGCCTTGTACGGTTTACCCTAAGCCCCGAGAGCTTGGTACGAGACGTTATCGCAACATCTCGTTGGAAATGGTTTTACAAGAGGCACAGTGGACAACACTTTGTTTACCAGAGAAGTTGGATCGCATCTGATAATTGTAAAAATCTATGTGGATGATATCATTTTCGGTTCTACGGATGACAGTCTGTGCAAAGAGTTTGAAAAGATCATGAAGAGGAAATTCGAGATGTCCTCGATGGGTGAAATGAAATTCTTCTTAGGTCTCCAAGTGGATCAACTTCCAGACAGGATATTCATTCATCAGACTAAGTATGTTCATGACATTCCCAAAAAGTTTGAAATGGATAGCTCGAAGCCACTTTCGACACCGCTGACACTGAACCATGGGATTTGCGTAGACGAGATGGGAACGAAAGTGGATGACACACTTTATCGATCGATGATAGGTTCATTGATGTATCTAACGGATCTCGCCAGACATCATGTATCCTACTTGCTTATGTGCGAGATATCAGTCAAGTCCTCGAATGTCACACATGCAGATAGTCAAGCGAATCTTCCGTTACTTAAAGGGATGTCCTAGAACGGGCTTATGGTATCCTAAAAAATGACAGTTTCGACTTAACGGGATACACTGACTCAGACTTCGGAGTGGACAAGCTGAACCCGAAATCTACAACTGCAGGATGCCAGTTCTTTGGCACGCGTTTGGTAACGTGGCAGTTTAAGAAACAGACCACGGTCTCTCTCTCAACCTGTGAGGCGGAATATATATTTCTGCTTCCAGCTGTTGCTCACAAATCCTTTGGATTTAGCAACTGATGAGGGATTATGGTCTGCAGTTTCTTGACACGCGTTTATTTGTAGAGAACAAAGCAGCCATCGATAACTAAAAATCCAGTTCATCACTCACGTACAAAACACATTGAAATTCGATACCATTTCAGTCGTGATTGCTACGAAAAGAAATTGGTTTCGAATAGAAAAAATCCACACCGACGAACAAAAGGCTGATTTTTATACCAAAGCATTTTCATTAACAAGATTTAAATATCTCATGCGGCTTCACGGTATTAAAAATTTTCTTACAGGTGCGGAAGCTAAGGTTGAATACGGATCGGATGACGAATTCACGTAATCCGCATTGGTTTGTATGGTTTGTAAATATATTTCTAAGTTACGTATTTCTTAAAAATATAAAATCCAAAAATATGTTTTTGATTTTAGGGGGAGAAATATTTGGGAAAATACAAAAACATATGAAAATTTTCAAAAATGTACAAAAACATTGAAAAAGACAAAAAGAATTCGGTGTCACAAAAAGGAAATGATAGTACATCAGTGGACTATCACAGTATGATAAAGAAATGGAAAGTTTAAAAGTGATAGACGAGTCTTACTGTGGATGTGTCGATAGGCTTAACACGCTTAGTAAATTGTTTTCGAGATATAAACTAAATTTAGCAACTGCTTAATTTTGTGGATTAACACATCTTGGATATATGGACTTAGTACTCCGAAATTTCGTTTGAAAGATTGCCTGATTTTAAGATACGAGGTCTTTATAGATAGTTGATATCTGGGGTATTATACAAGTTCTTCTGATTTTGCGGAAGCAATAGCCTAGAACTTCTATAATACTTTCACTATAAACCCTAAACTGCATGCAATCTTGAAAAGTATCGAAAGATCTAATCATTTTTGGTGCTAAAAAGATTCCTTAAGTGGAACACACCTTAAAGACGAGCCTTCATCTCTTTGTCTGTACGGTAGTACTAACCTGAGCTCTCAAGGTCTCGCACAACCCAGATACAAATATCAATTACACTATATTCACCTGTAAGATGGAATCTAGGGAATCTTGATATGGGAGTATATTCAAGAAGTGGGAAGCACAGATAAGTCAAGTTTCATAAATCTTACCTAAACATATCTTGAAACAGTTGAGAAACGTGGTAAAGTTTAAGAAGATAAACATATCAACAATCTAGGTAAACGATTTTAAAGCCTAAAGTCATCTAAAGGACAACGGTACTGGTGATATGTTTCAATCAACTGATATGATCCTTAGACATGAATTCACAAAAATATGTCTGTAAATATGTTTGTACATAGTTTACATTGTCCTGTAAATAGTTTATCAACTTTACAGATTAAAACCAAAAAGATTTTCAGTTTGTTTTAGCATAAACTTACAAAAATACAAAAAGATTTTGTTTCTACATTGTTTTCAGCAAAACAATGTTGGAGAATGGGTCTTCGAAGTCTGGTAAGATGCTAGAAATGGTGGGAATCTCTTTGACAACGGGTTGGGAGCTAATCTATAAAATTGAAAAGTCAAAACAATAAAAAGTTCATTAATTTGAAACTTTAATTTTGAAAATGTCAACAGTTTTGTTCGTAAGGGGTCAAACCGGGGTCATTAACTTGGACTCGGCAGACAAATCGGTTAACCAAGGTCATTAGCTTGGACTTGGTCAACTGAGTGGATTTTTATAACTGGTAAAAGTTGGAAAGTTCAGGGGTTAAATTGTAAAAATTTGAAAAAAATTGAATTTAGTTTTGGCAAGTTCGGCCGAACTTGTCAAAATAATCAAAGTATAACTTTCCAGCAAGTTTGACCGAACTTACAGATAAATGGCTGGTAGTTATAAGTTAGCCTGGACTTGGTTGGGCTTTGTTATGGGCTTGCAAGTTCGCTCGAACTTGCCAGAGTAAAAGTACCTAGCAAGTTCGGCCGAACTCATTCATCTGCAACCTATACCCTCTGAGCAAACTTAAGTATTTTGAGCGAAGTTGTGATTTTGGCAAGATTATACTGTTATTCTGCCAAACTTTTAATTGAACTTGGTGATTTGCACACCACTTTCAATGGAGGAGGTGAGAGTTTGTTTATAGAACCATGTATTGAACGTGATTTGAACGATATAGATCTGAATTGCTAAAAACTGATAGATCTAGGAATGTAATGATCAAATTGAACATAAATTCATGATATGCACTTAAAATCGACAATGGATTCTTGCTGGATTTGATAAAAATGGCTTTCATGAGGTTGTGCAAGTTTTGATGTGAAGAAGATGACAAGTTCGGCCGAACTTGTTATCAAGTTCGACCGGACTTGTTAATAACCTGAATAAATGAATCAAATGCATGTTCGACCGAACTTGTATAAAAACTTGTTAATTCAGACTTTATCACATGTTCGACCGAATTTGGATTGTTAAAGATGGAAAGTTATACTTTTATAAGTTCGCCCGAACTTTTGGATAATTGAACATGTTGTGTAAAGCATGTTCGGGCGAACTTGTTCATAATCAGAATGTTTATAACACTTATCAAGTTCCCCGAACTTGATGAAAAGTGTTTGAAAATTTGTATTTTTCTCGTATTGTGTGCTAAATATTTTGCATCGTTTTTCAGGCTCAAGAACCAACAAGAATGATTTCTATCGATTTCTCAAAATTCCATAATACTTGTATTAAGCTCGACAAGATCATATGTCCATCTTTGAAAGAATACAACAGTATTTTGATGTTTTTAAAGGAAAGTCCTATTCATCGAGCAATCACGGAGCGCACAGTGTCTTATAGATCTCACACGTACCATTTCTGGATGAACGGGAGTCTCAGTGAAGATAAAAAGACCATTACATCTTCTGTGCAAGTTGGGAATGAAGTCAAACCTATTACAGTTACAGAAGACGATATTCGACGGATCTTACTATTCAACGATGATAAAGACGATCCGATATTCCTTGATGAGAAGATGGTCAGAGGGTGTTTTTATAGAATGGGTTACAAGGGGAGTGTGAATAAGCCGACTATGAAGAAAGGGGAAGTGCCTAACCCCTACAAGCTCCTAATGCATGTAATCATACATACTTTCAGTCATTGTAAGGCAGGTCTAGACGATGTTCAAGACTACATGGCCTGTATGGCAACGACATTGATCTTGAAGAAGCCGTTTAACTATTCTAAGCTGGTTTTCACACTTATGTCGAGAAACATGGATGATTCAAGGCTATGTCTATATCCGAGGTTCGTGCAAATGCTGATAGATGAGAAATTCACAAACATCGCATGGGATCCAAATGATGTGCTATACCTGAGCCACCTGATGATACAGCTGTAAAGAAGCTTTTAAAGTTTCAGAAGCAAGCGTCAGCACCTGTTGCTAAGCCAGTGTTTGGAGCAATTAAAGATTCAAATTATGTTGCGCCGTCTGACAATAAGTGGAGGAAAGACAGAAGCGGTGATGAGAAAGAGCTAAACGCAGAAAAAGAATGGTTCAAAGGTTTCAAGCCTAAAGCTCAAAGCGATTGGTTCTTAAAGGCCGAAGTTGATAAGCCTAAGAAGAAGCGAGCTACAAAGAAAGTCGATACGATGCTCATAAATGAAGATGAACAAGAGAACGTTCAAACTGAAGCAGGTTCTAATGCTGGGGTAGTTGTTGAAAGTCAAGAGATGGAAAAGTCAACGCAAGATGATGTTATATCTGCTACTTCAGAGAACGATGATGATTCTGAAGAAACTCCAGTGAAAAAGCTAGAAAAATCATAAGTTGAAATTAGAGCAGAAAAGGAGAAAGAAATAGATGCTGATTTTGATCCAAATCTCGAGAAAGAGTCTGACGAAGAAAGGCCGAAGAAAAAGGCTAAACGTGTGAAGTCTACTACTATGTCATCGACAAAGACCACCGGGTCTCCACAGACAAAGGGCAAGAAGAAAAAGAAAGCCCAGAAACCGGCGAGTAAAAGATACAAGAGTGAGCTGAAAAGCGCAGAAGTTACACAAGAACCTTCTGGCGCACAGGAGAGAGGAGTTACACAAGAACCGCCTACACAAGAACCTCCTGTAGTTGTTACAAGTGAAACTGAAAGGCAAGGAGCCACACAAGAACCTCCTGTGTCTGGTTTATTGGAAGTGCCTATTATTCAATCTCCTGTTGGGCCAACGACTTCACATTCTACTCCAAAGAAGACTACACCACAGACTGCTACTCCAAAGTCTACTCCAGGACCTAATCTATTTGGTGAGATGCAAAATGATCCAATAAGTCTTCAAGATCTGAATGATTTCTTTCCAGAAACGAATGTTGAACTTCTTGAAAAACGTGTGAAGGTATTGGAAGAGAAAGTTCAACAAAATGAAGCTGAGAAAGCTGAGTTGATAAAGAAAATGAATCAAAGTGTAGTTGAAAAAGAAATGTTGGATGACAAAGTGAAAGTGTTAGAGAATGAACGTGAATACTTCAAAGCTCTAATCGAGAGTCTGCAAGATGCAAATGAGAAACTGCAGACATAAATTACAGAGTTAAAGTCTATTCAGGTCCTAAATGATCGAAGATTCACCAGGATGCAGAAAATTTTATCTAACACTCTGGGTATTGATTTCATTGCTGAATACGATCGTCTGGATCGTCAAGAGGCTAAGGAAAGATCTTAGAAAGAACTAGCAGCGAGTCGTAAAGGAAAGAATGTTGAAGGTGAAGCACCTACTTCTTCTGAACTGCAGATAAGTCTGTTGATGATGTTACCAAAGCTTCTGAGTTCGATATTCCAAAGGTTGAAGAATCTGTCAAGCCTTCTGATCCTGTTATAGCTTCTGAAAATAAGGACGATGAAGAAGCTAAAGATGAGGAAAAAGAAGATGACGAACAGAAAGATGATTCTGAGTATGAGAATTGGAATGTTACTGATGATGACGATGATGATGATCAGGGTGGTGTTGGTCTGAAAATTACTAAAGCTGGAGTCTCAGGTGAATTTGATTTCTCTTCGCTGATGGATGATGAATCAAACAGGATGGATGATAACATTGAGGGGGAGTCAGGGCAGACAGGGCCATCTGATGAGATTGATATGTCTAACGTTGAAAGATTTGTAAAGCCGGTTGCTGCTATACCCACTAAGCCTTTATTGTTGATGTTAGAACATAATGTGGAAGAAGGCGAGTATGTGCACAACTATACAAAGGAAGATCTGGCTAAATTGATTGAAGTTGATACTGAAGATCTAGAGTTTGATTTTGAAGAGGATGTGTTGAATGTTAACACTTTTGAACCAAATGATTATCAGTACGTTAGAATATTTGAAGCTGATGAATACAATAGAGTGATTGTTGAAGGTTGGTCTTCTGATGATGAAACAGATCAAACTGTGAAGTACGTCGGTCCTAATACTGATAGTTTTCCTACATTTGAGGAGATGTATAAGCAACTTGACGAAGACATGTTAAAAGAAAAGATTGAGGAATCAGTTAGAGAAGGTAAAGTACCAAAGCCGATGATGAAAGAAGAAATTGTTCAAGCAAAGAAGTCTTGGTTTAAAGAAATGCCACACGAACGGAAGTTTCGACGTCCTCTAGCATTCTTTACCAGAGACAAAGATGTGTCATTGGGGGATATCTTAAGCTGGGGTTGGTTCAAGGAACTTAATGTATATGCAATCAAAAGAGAATTTGGAGTGCAATACTTCAAGTATCTTGCTGATTTCAAGACTTTACCATATTGGGATGTGGAAGAGCTGGTTCAGACCGTTAATGTTACATATCACATGAAAGTGATTGATCAGTTACTATGGAAGTTGATAAAATATGAAGCGGTCAAAGGATTCAGATATTGGAAGCCATTCATTCCAGGTCGCCGAATCAAGACTAACAAGAAAACAGGGGAGAAAGACATTACATTGATAATGAAGCGACCAAGGGAAATGAGAAACATGCCATTAATGCTGATTGAGCAAAACTTCTATCCATTGTTCAACTGGTGGCAGATAGATCCATCTACTTGCGAAGCAGTTATTGTTTTAAAGTTTGAAGAACATTTGGATATTACGAAGGAAAGAGTTGAAATTCTTGGTTCTCAGGGCATGAGGCTTTATGGAGGACGATCAGGATTTTAGATCCGATGTGGTTGGTCAATTGTTCAAGAGAAGACATCAAATGCCTTTTCTACAGCAAGATCGTATTTGAAAAACGTGAGAAGGTACAAGCTATGCAGTATTAGAAAGTTGTGAATGTTTGCAATGCAAGAGAAGTAAATTCAGGGAAGATGTGGCAGACAAAGTGGAGGGATCTAGAAAGAGTTGAATTCCTGAAAGAGGAAAAGCGTCTCGAAGCTATTCATGAGAAAACTAAGAAGGCAAGTATTAGAAGGTTTCAAAATATGAACAAAGGCCTCCTACAGACCAGACGCCGGATCCTAAACAAGAACGACGAAAGAAGCCGTACAAGAACTTCTTTGGTCGTGTGCGTTAATGTATATTTGAAGGCTGATACAAGCCAAAGACGATATCCAAGGGGGAGTATGTTGGTGCATAATGTCTATGTCTTAGTCTTAATTGAGTCTGTATAGAATATAGCTGAATAGGCTAGCGATACGAAGTATTTATGTGATGATGTGTCAAGTTCGCCCATGAGTTTTTTATCAAGTCAAGTTCGGCCGAACTTGCTAAGGCAAGTTTGGGCGAACTCATGGTCCCTCTCTAGCGAACTTGAGCATCTATATATAGCTAGCTTGCCTCACTCATTTGTAACTTTGGTATTTTGGAGGCGAAGCTCTGTCAGTTTGTACTCTTGACGTTTAATCAATAAAACTGATGTTAAACTGATTAATTCTTGTCTATTGGTAAACACGACGCAATATTTCCGCTATTATGGATGTTAGATATCAAATTTAGGTTCCTTAGCATCGAGGATCGGTCCTACAGAAATTTCCCTTGTATCCTCCTGGTTTCTTCTCCATTGCTGTCATGCTATAATTTCTGGCAGTGGTCCTATTACGCTCATTACCCTGACTATTCTCCGCCTTATAATCATCCGCACTCCGCTTCCCACTTGTTTCATCATTGGACATCTTCAGTATATTTCTTCGTACCATGTCAAAAGTAATAGTGCATGCCCTCTGCATGACACTCTGCATTGTGGGATGATCAACTGAATTCACGATACTTCTAACCTCCAGAGCTAAACCCCATATATACCTTTCAATTCGCTTATGTTCCGGTCTCACCATATCGGTAACAGTCGCGCTAAATCATGAAATCTATTGGTGTAGTCAATGTTGTCGGTGCATTGCATTCATAAATTCCAAAACTCATGTTCTAGTTTCTGAATTCATTTCTTAGCACAGAATTGGTCCATCACAATCAGTTTCAATTCCGCCCATCTCATTTAGTTAATGGCTTCCTGGCCATGAATCTGAATAACTGTATTCCACCATGTCAACGCATGGTCTTGAAATGTACATGTGGCATACTTAACAACATAGTCATCCGAGCAATTACATATATAATAACCGTTTCCATTTTCTCAATCCACTTAACTATCTCATTAGGTCCTTCAGTACCATGAAATTCTAAAGGTTTACACGACATAAACTCTTTGTAAGAACTGGCACATTGCGGAGGATGGTTATCAGGATTAGGATTACCAGGGTTTGGTTGGTTATCATTTAACCCCACATTAACGCCAATAGTTACTTAGGTAATAATTGTAGGAAATGCAGCCTAAAGTTGTTGCGCTATGTCCGTCTCAGGAATCACATTAGCTCGTTTTGGGGCCATTTCTATAATAATATACACACACTAGTTGGTATCGCATCAACCCATTGCACCCATACAAAACATAACAACCATGCACATCCAAAACATAACAACCACGCATATATAATGCATAAAAGTAACAAGTATCATACATAGAAGCCGCTATATATGACAAAATTCCGTATATAACCGTGATCCACTAAGGATTGCAAACAAAAGCTAGCCACTAAGGCATCATAGATACAAGGATCACTAAGATCCGAAAAGGAAATATAATATATATAATATCCCCAATCTCGACATAGGCATGCAAGCCTAGTTCTTGAAAAGGTGCAAAAGATATATATACATATGCTACCACCGTCTATGTCCTCCCATATGCGTAATCAGCCACATCACCAGCATCACTATGATCACCCGTACACCCATGCAAAGCTACATCTACCCCTCTCCACGACCATCGCGATAAACTAAATATGACATATACTGCTGCATCGACATAACCGCCTGCTGCATAACTATAATGTAATTGTAGATCGTATTCCTACGGTGTATCTCATCAGTCAGAGCTATAGTGTTATCCACCACTCGATCAAACAAGAAACCTAACCATCCAGTCCTTGGTGGCATAAGAGCTCGAGCTCTCGGTGGCACAGGGATACCTCGAGCTGCATAGGATGGTTCTCCTCTCTCATAGGTACATGGGGGTGATGAGAATGCAGGGATAGGTGTAGGAACCCTACGACATGCAGTCTGATGAAAATACCTATGTGGTGGAGTGGGTTCTCTAGGTGGAGGTGACCTATGTGCTTGACTCGATGTACACTCACTACTGGGTACCTCATGGGGATCTATGTCATCACTAACATCATGGGTATGACTAGACTGTCCTGTAACAGGTGGGTGTCGGGGAGGTGGAGTACCACACACATATCCGAATAAATCCGGAGAATATCTAGGGACAACCTGATCACTCTCCTCCTCATCGCCTTCCTGCTGCCCCGGATCCATCATCGGCTCATCCTCCTTCCTACTACGACTACCAGACATAGTATCTGCAGAAGTACACTAATGACAACGAATTCTAACAACCAATAAAACAAGTAATAGTTTTATACACGTATACAAGTTCACGCAAACAATCAAACTCATGTATATGTATATACAATTTCACGTTCTTTAATAATCCTTTATTAGTGATGTTCTTGGAACTTTCAAGTACAAGCAGATAAGTTATTTCGTTCCGGACCGCAATAATTTATTTCTGACAAGATCATCCCAATAATAATCACACTAATAAGTAATTTTATTTGTTGTGGCCATTTGTTGAGCTTATGATTATAGTCTAGGTTTTCCATTGACAACCTAGTTCTATATAGACAATGGCTCTAATACCATCAGAAGTAGCGGAAGCAATAAAAGGATGCAACAGACACCCCTGGGTCGAGCTCATTGTTATAAAGATACTCTATTATACATTAATTAAACAGTAGGTTACATCATTGTTTTACAAACATAATATTACTCATCATTGTTACACACTTCGGATGTGTACAATGCTGGTTCCCGTGAACCGTCTTATTTAGCTAAGTAGCATGCCTCTATCCACATAGTACTGCACATAAAATTCACAAGCAGCTAAAACAAAGGAGTCATCATGCAGTGTCCTGGTTACCTGAAAAGTTAATTTAAAAAGAATCAACATAAACTTGGCGAGTTTCACAAGTTTGTTTGTTTTCAAAATATATTTAAAAATGTTTTGCTGCACATGTGATAAAATATCTATGAGTTACAAGTTAAGCCGAGACCGGTATCCAATCACCGTGGCCAACACCAACCACAACCAATAACCAAGTACCCCACGTGGCTATTCCTAACACATCATAGCTCGTTATGAATATGTACGACCGCGTGTTCATGTAGTAGGCATACAGCTGTTTATTAACTGCGGTCTAAGCTTGTCGAGCCAAATAGTACTATCCATAGTATTCACCAGCATTGTACAACTTGCTTGTGGGGACTAAAGCATGTTAGGTTTCTACTCAGATAAATAGCCTCAAGACAGTTTGCATGTGCACAAGTATGTTAATTAAATGAACCCTCAATGAAAACAATAAAACATGTATTAAAAAGAGAGGGTTAGTGAAACTCACAGATTGCATAGATACTAGGCTATCAAAGTCTTCTAATCCACACCTAATACCAATATCATACGGTTAATGTATGTAGGCTAGTTGGACTAGGTTTAAATATCTTGGAACTGACTAGGGTTATTAGAACATTGAGTTGGACATAATCAGCATTAATCAAATTTGGATGCCATACACTTTTTATTGTGCCGAACAAAGTTGTTTGTTGGAGGCGTTCGAGAAATGATATGTTTAAACAAAGTATACCATTTTATAGTATATGAAAAATAATTAGTTTATATTAAGGGAGTTCGGGTGTTTGGAGGGTCTAGGTTGCCCAAATAAGCGTTTCCGTATTTATAATCAGGTAATTTAACAGATAAGTGGTAATATATCTGTTTTAACTCAGTTTAGTCTGGAAGGTCGGGAATTCTTCCTGGCCGTCCACTTATTGCCAAATAACTTTATAAAATCTTTTGCGGGTTTGTTATCGTTTAAATTTGTTTATTATTATTTAAAAACAATATTTAAACGTGAAATTTTATAAAAAATAAACCCGTAATTTATAAATTCCTAAAACTTTTTAGAAATTAATTCTGATATAAATTTCTAGATAAATTACTTTTATAATTTTTAAACATTATTTATTAATTTTAATAAATATATTTTATATCGTATATAAACCGACCATCCGAACTCTGAAAACTCAAAAACTTTTACTGAACACTCTTAATATGTATATAAACTGCCAGTAAAAATCTGACGTTCACAAAAATTTTCCAAACCCGGTTTTGAAATACCGAAAACCTTGTAAAACGTGTGATTTTAAAACTGTAGCTCGGGTTAAAATCGTACCCGTAATATATGTGATCATTCTGAAAAAATTCAAAATTTATTAAAACAATTTACTATTTTTCCTAATTTAATTGATGGTAATAAATTCGCCAAATATTCCTCGTTTATCCAAAAATACCCAAATTTTGCCGAGATCATTTTTATACTGTCCTAAACCGTTTCCTAAAATGTCATGAACAAACAATACCCACGTCCAAATCTGTTAGCAAAACAATTTCTTTCAATCTTAAAATTTCGCCTAAAATTTATACCTTTCTGCGTATCGTCCATTAAGCCTAGATTCCGGGATCCGTTTGTGCCGAGTTTCTGGTTATAGTATCTACACAACATGTATGACACAACCATGCATTTGGAATCATGAATCAAGCCCGTTTAGTATTCTTTTTCTATTGTTTTCGGTAGTCGATGTTTACATCGTATAATTACCATTTTTGATCTAAAACTCAATCTTTTTCACCCAAACCAATTGAAAAATTTTTTGTTACATAAAACCCACTTGAAAACAGATAGTATGGCGATGAACTTAGCCCTGTATGGATCAAAATAACCATAGTTATTGTATATTAAAGTTTACAAAGACAAGGAAAGAAAAGCTTACAAAATTGAGTGTTCTTGAGCCTTATAGTGCAAAACTTATGCTCTAGTGAGCTTGTATACATTATATAATGGCAGGTAGGTTATATGTGGCTAAAAATTGAGATGATGGAGGTGCTAGTGTGCTTGGTTTGGTTTGTGGGTAGTGAACAGCCACAAAGGTAGACTTTTTGTCCTCCTTTGGCTAGTCAAAGTGAAACTTTCCAAGTTATATGATAAGTATAATAAGATATTTAGGTGTAGGTTCATTATCGGGTCTTAAACACTCCTTGGTGCGGTAAAAATTTGTAAAATATGGTGTTTTTATGGGCGTTTTTACCCAAAATTTAAAAAACCCAACCGACACCAAAGCTCGAACACTTGGACGTTATTACTCAACACACTTTATATTTATATTATATAAGTCTTTTTAGGCTTAACTGATGATACAACGCATGTTTAAATTGTATAGTGCGCGTTAAATTTGAAGGCGTTCCGCTAACCGGAACTGCTTTGCTTAACGTATTTTCTACCCAATGAAGCATTCTTGATCCTATGTTATAGTCTATGGATCATGTCTAAGAATTTATGTACTTTAAGGTTCACTTGCGGCACCTACGATAGTTTTAAACTTGGTTATTCGGATTTTCTTCGGTTTAAGAAGTTTTCTGAATTCAATGGCCCCCAACGTAGCTGTTTTTAGTCCTGTTTCTCATATGTTATGTATAACATGCTCCTGGATTCATCCAAGGCACAATCAGTATCATTTTGTTAATCGTGTAAGCTGGGTAATTCAAATTAGGATTTACCTAGTTTTGTGGCGAATGTCACATTCGTGTCGGTTGGACGGGGAAAACGGGGGTCGGGCATGGTTGGTGGTAGGAGATGAGGAAGGAGACAAGTCTCAGCCACATCGACATATTAGGTTATAATTTTCATGGGTAGAGTTCTAGCACCACGGGGGCTATATCCCAGCCGGCGCGTGCGCTTTTTGTTGAACTGAACGGCCCGAGTTCGAGTCCCGTTTCGGCCAGTTTTAGCCCCCTTTTTTAATTGTTTTTGTTTCGTTCATTTAATTGTAGTTTCAAATAACTGCAGTTTAGTCCTTGCGCTTTATAACTTCATATACCTTGAAGCAACTTGTTCTTCTAACTTGGTTTTATAATTTCCTTTATATTGTCTAATGGAACTAATGGGACGCATTTATAAAATTAACATATATTTATGAAACTAATTAATCTTATTTTTTAAATTTGTTTTTATTTATATTAATATGGAACGTTATTCAAATCAAAATTTAATAAAAATTATGCTTCTATTCATTATGTTTAGATCCGGCTTTACAATCAAGTTGGGTTTTCTAGGACCCGTATTTGGTGGATGTTACATTAAACGATTCTTTAGAATTCGTATCGGATATATGATCCGAAGACAAAATCCTTCCTAGGTACTCTCACGCCATCTTCCTTTTATTTCATAACTTGTGTTTCTGCCCTTTTGATAACTTAACTTTATGTTCTTTGGGCATCTTATCCATTTTCACATTCTTCACAACTTTTTTTTCTCCCCTTGAGATTCATTCGACAATCCTTCCTTTAAGGTAACTTCTCATGTCGTTCCTATGTCTTTTCACATTTCTTGGTCCCATGTGATAAACACCAATGTGTCCAATTAGACCACAATTGAAGCACATACTTGTAAGTCCCGAATAATCCGGATCTAACAACGATATCAAACACACACCAAGGATGGGCGGAATCCAAACTTGGTGAGATTCAAGAAAAACGAAATATAAGAAGATCGAGTTGAGTAAGAATAACACATGATTCACTTCAAACTTGCATACGATTCTATTCCTATCAAAATAGCAAAACCGTGTGATACAAGTTCTTCACCTCTCTCTATCTCTTATTTAAGAATTCTATCAATGGAGGCTCCTAAGGTCTTCACTAAAGTCTTTAACCTAGAAATGACATTACATTAGCTTATATACCTAGGGTAAGCCAACTCCCCACATGGGCTTCCCTTGGGCTTGCCTGACAAAATGTCTTCAGGCATGTCCCAAATGACCTAAACCGGCCCAAACCTAATACAAACTAACCCAAATAAATTCCAGTTCGCAACCATATCATGTTGCGTTATTTGATGCGTCAGTCTCACACTTCTAGTACCTAACAATCTCCCCTAGACTGATGCATCAAATTGTCTCATAGCATGAATTCAGCAACGTCTTTAACGGAGTCTGTGGTTGTCGCTATGCTTCAGATCCAAGAAGTGTGAGACTGACGCATTAAATTAACACAACGGGCTATGGTTGTGAAATGGGATTTATTTGGGTTAGTTTGTATTAGGTTTGGGCCTGTTTAGGTCATTTGGGACATGCGTAAGGCCATGTGGGCCAGGCAAGGCCAAGGGAAGCTCATGTGGGGAGTGCCACCCTAGGTATATAAGCTAATGTTATGTCATTTCTAGGGTTGAAGACTTTAGTGAAGACCTTAGGAGCCTCCATTGATAGAATTCCTAGAGAGAGATAGAGAGAGGTGAAGAGCTTGTATCAGACGGTTTTACTATTTTGATAGTAATAGAATCGTATGAAAGTTTGAAGTGGTGAACAGAGGTGATCACGGTGATTAATAGTGAGAATGGTGTTGTATACGATGGTTGGTATGAAGATGATCAATTCACTGAAGATTGTTGTCGGGTTTTAGGGGGACGATAATGGTGGACGGAGACGGTGCGATGAACTGAGAAGTATGTAGCGACGTGAAAGTGATGACTGGTGATGGTTGAACGATGGTCACCAGAGTTTGTGTGTTACATGGTGATACTACGGTGGAGTGATGGTTTGGTTAACCAGAAATAGTGGCGGAGATTCGTTGGTTAACATTGAATAGGATGACGTTGAACAGATTAACAGTGAGATGATGATGGTTGTTTAATGGTGGTCCAACGGTGAAAGAGGGAAGTCCGAGAGGGGTTGCTATGGAGGCTGGTGTTGGTTGACGATGGAGTTGGTTGGTGATAGGAGATGAGATGAGTGGTATATGGTGTATGGTAGGCGAGGTTGAAGGTGATGATGGAGATGAACGGTGATAATGGTGAATGGTGATAATGGTGAACGGTAACAGTAATGAGAGATGAACGGTAACTGTGGCGAAGATGCGGTGGTCGATGATCAACGAGTAGTGGTCGTCGTACTTTTCAAACATAAGTGGTGATGGAGTGGTGAAGTGGTGTTCGACGGGAGGTGGACAGGTGAATGGTGATGGTGTTGAACGACGGTGATGATGATGATATTTTCTGTGAACGACGGTGATGAGGATGGTGATAAATGACAACCGGTGTTATGATAGTGGCGGTTGCAATGGTCGACCGGAGAGAATGTCGGAGGTCGACGAATAAGATGGAGGTTGTTGTGAACAGAGATTGACAGCTAGAAGGATGAAGTTTCGATGTTGTTTCAGATGTGGTTTCGAAAACAGTTTCCAATGATGCGGTGTTTCAGATAGCTTGATGATCCGAAATGATGGTTTTACGAAGATACAGGTAGAACAATGATGGTTAAGATGATACGTTTGTCGATTGAAACTTCAAGTCGGAGAAAGTGGTGGTCGTTTCAAGATGTTGTAGATTTATTGATGGCAATGATGAAGATGAACCACGATGAAGGTTATCCAAAATGTAAGATGATGATAACTGAAGAAGAATGAAGATGTTTCAGATGAATGATGTTATTGATTTCAGATGATAGGAAGAGAGATTTCGGATGATGATGATGAAGAATTCAGATGGAGATGAAGATTTCAGACGAGAATATGCAATTCAGATGAAATTCGGATAAGATAATTATGAGTTTCGGATGAATTTGATGTGTTTCGAATGATGATGTGTGACAGGGACAACTCAAATGTTTGTGTTTCGAATAATTTTGACAGATGATGATGTGTTTCGGATGGTTGAAGATGATGATTTCACTAGTGACAATTGAAGTTTGAAATTCGAAATCTATTTCGGATGGATGAAGATATTAATTTCGAATGAAAATTGGCTGTTTCGGATGATGATTTTTCTATTTTGAATAAAATAATTTTTTTATTTTTGAAAATCTTCAAAAACCTTCTGACTGAATCACCGAAGCAAAATATGATGTTTTTAAAAAAATTCTAATGAACACTACGAAGAACGTAAAGAAGACAAAGAGTACCAACCCAAAAATTCCGTAAAAACTAGAATGTTTGATATCAAACCGAGCCTAGAAACAAGTTCTACAGGCTCTGGTACCAATAGTAAGTCTCGAATACTCCGGATCTAACAGCGATATCAAATACACACCAAGGATGGACGGAATCCAAACTTGGTGAGATTCAAGAAAACCGAAAAATAAGAAGATCAAGATGAGTAAGAATAACACATAATTCACTTCAACCTTCCATACGATTCTATTACTATCAAAATAGCAAAACCGTCTGATACAAGTTCTTCACCTCTCTCTATCTCCCTCCCTAGGAATTCTATCAATGGAGGCTCCTAAGATCTTCACTAAAGTCTTCAGCTCTAGAATGACATAACATTAGCTTATATACCTAGGATAAGCCCACTCCCCACATGGGCTTCCCTTGGGCTTGCCTGGCCCACATGGCCTTAGGCATGTCCCAAAGGACCTACACATGCCCGAATCTAATACAAAGTAACCCAAATAATCCCAGTTCACAACCATAGCCCGCTGCGTTAATTTAATGCGTCAGTCTCACACTTCTAGGACTTAACAATTATGTTATCACACCATTAAATTCTATCGAACCACTCATTCAAATTGTAGCATTTATTCAACGTGTAGTAATTATCACTTCTCCTTCTATGATCATTGTAATGATTTGACTCTAAAGAATCCTCATTCCATCCTCTTCGGTAGTATTAATTTGACTTCAAAGCACTGTGGTCAAACCTGCACCATTTATTTTGAAAATTTTGTGAATTATCACAACTACTAGAGGAAGGAACCGGTGATCTTTTAATATTGTTTTTATTTTTTTAGAATTTTTAATATTTTTTTATCCCCATTTTGCTTCGAACATTCACCATTGTCAGTCAATGGCGGAATTTTCTCAACATATTGTTATTTTATTTTCATTTTTATGTCACTATTTTTATGATATCATCATAAGTTTCATCATCACAAGCTTCAATTATGAATTCTTCATAATTTGTCACATTGTCTTTTTTTTGAATCTCAATAGGAGTTTTAATCTAAGCGTTATCGGGTATAACAATTATTGGATCAACCACCATCGGTGTGGTTACTACAAATTCAGTGATCTCATCCTCCTTAGGTGATTTTGGCAAAATTATTGTTTATTGGAAGAAGACACTTGTTATACCCTGCCTCCTTTTTCCCATTCCTTTTCAAATCAGAAGGAACAACATGATCAAGTATATTAGCTGAGGTCAAATAACTTTTTAGTTTGCTATCTATATTTTCAGATTCAATTTTGATTTCTTCCATTTCTTATTTTTGCATTGAAATTTTAAAAAAGATAATTGTTTATTGCTTCATGTTTTGCTAAAACAGTTGCATTCAAATTTTGTGATTCGGTGTTCATAACTTTGATCTTGTTTTTAAAATCATTTTCATTTTCTTTTAAAATTTTATTTGCTTGCATCAGATTGACTAAATCCTCAATCAGTTTAATATTGTGGTTCCTATACCCATTAACTTTTTCAGCAAAATTTAGGCAAACTGGTTCAAAACATGAAGCCTCAGCGATATTCGAGGTAGATTCTTTGTCTTCATTATTCTTCACCTTTATTACCTTACTAGCTTGTTGTAACTTCATTATCTTCTTCTTGATTTCTGGTTCCAATTCTTTAATATCTTCGATGAAATCGTGTAGAGATAACCATGGGAATATAGAATTTCCTTTCAATTCAATCATATATTGTGACACCTCGAAAATTTCATCCAATAAAATTCCAACACGTGTCCCGAAATCTTTGGTTGCCACGTGCTAAACGAGAGGGACAAAAATCACCAACATGGTGAGTATAAAATTCGAGGGTTAAACGTGTCAACATGCTAAATCTATGCCTCTGAGTGACCTTTTAACGAACCCTGAGCTTAATGATGTTCGGTTATACTCCCGAGAGTTCTAACCAGGGGCCATATTGAATAAAACATGCCTTTATGTTGAAATATGGGAGTTTGGAGAAGTTCAGGGTCCAAAATGGAAAATTTGTGTTTTGACACCTCAGGCGCCACGCGCCAGGGACTGGGTGTCCCCGCGCGACGCGCGGGAGAGGTCACTTCGCAGAAACAGCATGTCAGCTGCTGATCTGCATGCTTGTCCACCTCTAAACCCACCTGCACTCTGACAGCTCGTAACCATGGCCTCAATTCTGGTTTTGGACACCTCATGTAACACCTGGAGTGATCTTAAAACACTTCCAACACTTGTCTTGATCTTGATTCATGCCCCTCACCTATAAATAGAGCTCAATGTTGAGCTTCAATCCTTGCTCATTCACCTCATTTCTTCTCTACTCTCTCTTGGAGTTGTTTTCTGGCTTAAGGAGACCTCCCCTAAGTTCTAATATTTTCTTTGGATCACTTGTAAGTGTTCCAACCCCTTTTCTTTAAGTTTTATTAGGCTTTAAGCCAAAGTAAAAGCACTGACGTAAAAATGCTTTGACTTTGAGCTAAGACCATTATGGTCCAGCCAATATTCATAACGAACATGGCTACGTGATCGTAATAAGGTAGGTGTTAATCCCTCAAGAGGGCATCTCCTGATTACCACGTTAGCTTGGTCATTGACGGGTCAAAGTTATGTTAATAAAAAGTCAAACGGGTGAGTATTGAAATAAATTCATAATTAGCAATGTAGGTATTATGAAACCTGTTTTCACACACTAACAAATTGGTAATAATCATAAGAACATGTAGGAACATGTTCGGTTCGTCAATTCCAGGTCTAAGGTCGGTTCACAACCGAAAGTCGCAAAGTTTGACTTCTGCTTTGACTTTCAGTTCTGACCCGATTTAGCAACATTAGCTTATGTCCCTAAGTTGCATTATGACCATGATATAGTATACTATAACCCTCTGGAGTTATAGGACATGGCCATGTAGTAATCATAGTTTTTACACAAGTATCCGTTAAATATGCCTAAAATGCCCTTTTAACACATAAAATGGTTTAAACATAACTTTGACATCAAAACTCAATACCTACTGATGTAATATCATTATTAGGACTATTTGGGATATTCATTCAGGTTGCAAACTGAGTTTAAGCTATAGTTTGCCCACTAAGCCTTTAAATGACGATATTGCCCTTTCGGCACTTTAAACGGGTTATAATCATTTTTATGAATCAAAACGTCATACTTACTGATGTAATATATATTAACATATTTTGGTCATTCAAACCTGGTCACAACAACAGTTTTACTTAAATATCGTTTAAATCATCCTTTAGCGCCATTTCGACGCATAGTGTGGTTTAAAACCATATTGGAGCATTGAGACTTGGTATCTACTGATTTAAAAACATATTTTCAAATTATTAACAGTGGGTACATGTCCCAAACTCAGATTCCCAAATAAGTTATCAATTATATGTGAAATGACCAAATTACCCTTTCGGGACATAGTTTGGTCTTAAACTATAAACCACACATATAAGTGATGTCCTGTTGATATAACACCATAAAATAGGTATTTTTACAGAATGTTTATATTAATAACATCAGTTTACATATAAGCCCGTTTATTACATTTTAGAAATGATGAAAACGCCCTTTAAGGCATAGTTTGCCTTTTATACCATAACGGGCCGTCATATCAATAACTTACTGTTATAATAACATATTTTAAACTTAATGGCATATGGAACTTGTATAGGACTCACCCGGTTACCCAGTTTCGCTTATATGCGTACGGTTAAGCCTATGTGACTAGTTTACGCAACTTAACAGAAAACGGGTTTAACCATATCAAAATATTCTCAAATTCCAGAATGTAAAATTGTAACCCATATTATACAAGTCCTAGTACTTGTCGGGTCCAAAACACATTCTTTTTCGGTCATCGCTTAATCTAGCGTTTTCATACCGTTATCTTTATTTTAAGTTAGCCGGTCTAAGTCAATGACTAAATAAAGACCCGCTAACTAACTAATCGGTTAATAATACCATCTATTCCAGACTAGAGACTTCCGGTAGATTGTCGCCAAGCTAGTTTATTTTGATTACGGCTGTGCTTTACTTATTTTCTTATTATTTAGAAGATTTTGCAAACCAGGTAAATACTTTAACTTATTTTCCCTTATACGGGCTTGGGATACGGTATAATAATACCGCATGGTTGGAGATGGGATCAAAGACCAATGAGTCGGGAATTCAAATAATCCATTTTAATTCGTATTGCTTAATATTAAACATTTGGGGGTTAAAACGACCGTGTCCTGGATATCCACGGCTCATTTAATTGCAAATGGCCACGACCTAAGCACGGGGTGTAGGCATACACCCGTCAGATGCTAAAATAAAGTATTACCCAATAGGGGTGCACCTATTAAAGGTGTTAAAGTGGCGTGTCGATTAATTAGGATCCCGACATAGTTTTCGGGCTCTAAATGTATTATTAGCATGTAAAACTGATAACATGAAATTATTTATCCCAAGTTATTTATAAAACAAAGTACCATTGTGTACACTAAATGTTTTTGAAATGTTTTCAAATGAGTCGGTTAAATGTATTTACCAGTGAAAACTGACGTATTTTCAAAAGACTAAGCGCATGTGACAAGTATACGTAAATAGGCTGGAAGTACTTGGCGAAGCTTAAGAGGAATATCAACCCTTTGCTTAGAAGACCTTAGTCTATCAAGTTTCATTTTGTATTCGCATTTCGATCCGCCTGTGGATCTAGTTACAAGCGTTGTATTTATTATTTTGAACTTTGAGCATTCAAACGTTTGTAATAGTAACTATCCAGACTTCCGCTGTGTATTATTGTATTGTTTGGTAATGATGATATCAACTTACGTCACGATATTCCCCAATTGGGCCCACCGGGTTACACGTGCAAATTAGGGGTGTGACAGGTTGGTATCGGAGCCAACTCTCGAGTGAATTAAACACTAGCCTTTGTGTTTAATATCGGGAATACATAATAACACACATCTCTTAGACTTTCGAGTCTAGACTTTGACCTAGGTTTAATTGTTTCCCTCTTATTATTCTTGCTATGTATATTATTTAACTTGTTTTTGATGCAGGAATAATGCCGCCTAAGTTCAGACGAGGAGGAAAAGGCAAAGGACCCATGAGGGGTGGACCCTCAATGACTAGACCATCTTTCACTAGACCATCCTTTAGACCACCATACAGACCCTCTTTAGCTGGAGCAGCCAATTTACCTGAATACAACCCTTACGAAGGATCCGGAGATTCTTCATCCCCATTTGAACCTTACCGACATTCGATCTCACATGAATACTCCCCACCTCATTCACATTCTCAGCATTCCTACCATTCTCACCATTCGCACCATTCAGACTCCCACTCTCACCAAGAGTACTTCAATTTTAACTTTGATAACCCAGTCAACCAACCCTCACCCGAAACCCCTCCAGTTGACTCACCGACCCATATGGAGGAAGATTCCGACCCGGAGGAATTTCCACAAACCGGATCGTACGGTCACCCTATCGAGCTGTCTAGTGGCTTGAACTCCTTGACAGGATCTCCGTTCCGAGGTCCTAATGATTATGAGCAACGATGGGCGCAATATGTGTTTGTAAACACGCCCTCCAACCACAGCACTCCCCATCACCATCCCTATCACCACATCCTCAAGCCGAGGATGTAGAAATGCAACAGGTGGACCAACCTCAGCCACCACCTGGATCATCATCACAACCACGCCGAAAGCGTGGGGCACGTATGTCGGTGCGTGCTGGCCAAAGGTCGGGTTCGCTACCACCTTTGCTACCCTCTTACCCCATCATCCCTGAGGACCCACAAATGGGTGGACCCTCGAACACATCACCAATGGTGGAACCTCCACCACAACCAGCTGTTGAGCCTCTGCCTCAACCACCTTTACCACTGCTGGATTTTGCCAATCCAATACCCGCATATACAGGACCATCAGGGTTTCGCACTGTCGACCCTCCTGGTCTATATAACTATATCCATCATGGAATGGAGCAGGACCCTTATTATGATGCAGTCATTCATAATAACCTATACCATTCCTCTTACCCTAGTTACCCACCTCCTTATGCCACTACCGGATATCCGCCTTACGGGTATCCGTATCCAGTTGCGCCTCGGCCGCAACCACCTCCACCTCAGCCTCAACCACAAGCACCACTTGAGGCTATTAACGAAGCCTTGGATCAGGTCCGAGAAATGCGACAACAAGTCAAGAAGTCGGAGAAGAAAACGACTAAATTTATCAAGAAACTTTACAAGGCTGTGAAAGGGAGGAAGGATGACTAGTATTGTATTTTCATATATGTAATTTAAATTCCAAAAGTCCCTGCATGGACAATGTTATTTCCTTTTCAGTCCCTACGAGGACATTATTATTTCTGTTAGGTTCCTGCGTGAACCATTTTGTTATTTCGACGTCCTATATATTAGGCAATTATGTAATGTTCTTTTTAGTAAGATTTCCTTATTTATGTATATTATTTAATCAATCATCATGATTTTTAATCAAATTTTATTGATCCGCTATATTATCCCAAGATCTATTAGCCAATGACTATGATCAACTAGGAATTGGCAAATGAAAATTTCGGAAGTAACCTTCTGTCTAGCAAAGGTGAACAATGTTCAACTTTCAAATTTACCATTTCTCTATAGTAACTCTCAATGAGGAGTTACCCTTAATTTCCCATTACAATCATTGCCACATTAGTCAAATGGGTAAATGACAATGTTTGCACCCTGTCGCCTAAGTGATTCATGAGATCCTGGTTAAATTAATCAAACACTCAATAGTAGTGTAAAGCCAATGTACAAAATACAGTAGTGACACCTGATGCACTAACTGATAAATTCTGGACTATGTCCAATCTATAAATGCCTATGATGGTCCTTCGAGACCTAGGTTATACCTGAATATACCACATTTAAATATTTAAATTCTATATGGTCATAGAACCTTGTCATGAATAAGGGTACACCATAGCGAGTAACCGAATTCATCTTGATCTATCGAAGTAAGCTACAACAATGGCTGATTCAAATGAAGTAAACGCAATGACGATGACGCCAACGAGAACATCCTTATTAGTAAGAACGATTTAAGAGAACTTATTGCCGCAGAAGTTGGCAAGGCCTTAAAAGACAGATCTGATCGTCAACCGGAGTCGAGTTCTTCTCGCTCCAAGCCTGTTTCCAAACCTAAGTCTCAGCCTAACCCCTCTGAACTGAAAAAGAGTGAGGCATACTCTTCGAATGTGAATAGTATAGCAAAGAGTGATGCGCATCCCAAGAAACCGAGTGTTGATGGTGACGGTTGCTCCTACAAGTACTTCGTGTCTTGTAGACCCCAAGACTTTAATGGGAAAAGGAGCAGTAGAATGCTTGAGATGGCTGGATGAGATGGAAACAGTGGTGGATATCAGCGGTTGCGCTGATAAAAATGTGGTGAAGTATGTATCTCAATCATTCAAGGGCGATGCCTTTATCTGGTGGAAAGCCTTAATCCAGTCCACGGGCAAGATTCATCTCTACAACTTGAGTTGGTCCAAGTTCGTAGATCTTGTGAAGGATACCTACTGCCCACCTCATGAGGTGGAGAAAATCGAGTCAGATTTTCTAAATCTGACCATGAAAAACATGGATTGTCGGAAGTTTGTCACCGACTACAACTCTCTTTCAAGGCTAGTGCCTTATTTGGTTACCCCGAAGCCCAAACGTATCGCCCGTTTCATTAATGGGCTAGCTCCTGAAATCAGGAGTATTGTTAGGATCTGAGTTTGAATTACTTGTAGTTTTTGTTTCAAAAATGAAAAATGGTTTGAATTAAAAGAGATTTGCAGCGGAATAAGATGGAAAACTATTACTACAAGCAATGGTTGTTTGTTTTCATCATCATCATGCTTTCAAGTTAATTAACTTCCATGTGATTCACAAACTCCCCCTCAGCCTTTGCAATTACAGTTTGGTAATGAGAAAATGCAGAGAAGATGAAATGTGAAAGTTGATCTTTTAAGAGACAAGTTTAAAGGTTACAAGAGTTGCCTATTTATACTAACTATCTAACCTCTGAGCATCTTTGATGACGTCAGGGTTGATAGTGACAGGAAACAATATGTAACAAACTCTAAACACTGCTTATACTAACTAGTAGTGCTTGGCACTGTTACATTGATTAACTAAGCTAATGACTAAACTCTGATTCCTATCCTCTGTCCTTGTTAACTCTAGCAGACCTTGAAGCTTTGTGAAGGCAGATGATAGGATGAGCAGTCTTTATGGAAAGCAGTGTAAGTACATCAGAAGATGTAACCTCTGATAGTTGAACAAAAGCTCGGATAGTGTTGGCTTTATATCATCTGTTCCTTTCATAGGGTTCAATCCCAACAAGTATGGTCAAGGTGGTGCAGCCTGGCACCTACAAATCTGTTGTTGAGTTATCCCTCTCCCTCACACAGGACTATGTGAGGCAATTGTCAGTCAAGACTGACAATGATGGAAAGAGGAAACAGGAAGATGGAAACTCCGAGAAATTTTATAAGAAAAGCAAGCATGAGTTTAGCAAAAGTAATCAGAAATCGGGCGACAAACCCACGTGCAAAACGTGTGGGAAGCAACATTATGGGCAGTGTCGCCTAGACCAGAAGCCGAAGCAGTGCAACATCTGCAAGAAAAAAGGCAATAGGTCTCATGAGTGCCGTAATATTAAAGATGCCACTTGTTTCGGATGTGGTGAAAAGGGCCACATCAAAACAAGTTGCCCAAAGGCAAATACCAAGGGTAAACCCAAAACTTCAGAGGCAAAGAAGGCCACTGCTAGAGCCTTCCAAATGAATGCTAAGGAAGCAATAAAGGATAACAATGTCATAACGGGTGCGTTCCTTATCAACGACGCTTTTGCTAGAGTTCTTTTCGAATCGGGCGCCGATAAATCGTTTGTAGATCATAAATTTAGTGAACTATTAAACTTGCCCGTAAGAACTCTAGACATAACCTATGAAATAGAGCTTGCTGATGGAACTATAGAAACCGCTTCTTCCATTCTTGACGGATGCTTCATATCCATCAAGAATCATTCTATCCCTGTCTCTCTTTTGCCCATGAAGTTAGCGGGATTTGATGTAGTCTTAGGCATGGATTAGTTATCGCTTAACCAAGCACGCATTGCCTGCGATAAGAAACTCATCAAGATCAAATCCCCGTCTGGTAAAATACTCACCATTCATGGAGACAAACATTTTGGATTGCCTGATAAGGCTGTTTTACTTAAGGCATCTAGATGTATGACGAAGGGATGTGCCATCTACATGGCACAAGTCACCGTTGATTAACCCAAACCAAGGATTGAGGATATCCCTATCATCTCTGAATACCGGACGTGTTCCCAGAAGAATTACCTGGCCTATCTCTTGATAGGCAGGTAGAGTTTCGAATTGACATCATACCTGGAGCAGCTCCCATAGCTAAAGCTCCGTATCTTTTAGCGCCAACCATGATGAAGGAACTGAGAACCCAACTGGACGAACTATTAGAGAAAGGTTTTATTCAACCTAGCTCTTCGCCTTGGGGAGCCCCTGTCATTTTCGTTAAAAAGAAGGACGGATCAATGCGGATGTGAATTGATTACCGTGAGCTCAATAAGAACGATCAAGAATCGTTATCCCTTGCCCAGGATCGACGACTTGTTTGATCAATTACAAGGTGCAAGTTATTTCTCGAAGATAGATTTAAAATCGGGATATCACCAACTAAGTCAATGACTAAATAAAGACCTGCTAACTAACTAATCGGTTAATAATACCATCTATTCCAGACTAGAGACTTCCGGTAGATTGTCGCCAAGCTAGTTTATTTTGATTACAGCTGTGCTTTGCTTATTTTCTTATTATTTAGAAGGTTTTACAAACCATGTAAATACTTTAACTTATTTTCCCTTATACGGGCTTGGGATACGGTATAATAACACCACACGGTTAGATATGGGATCAAAGACCAATGAGTCAGGAATTCAAATAATCCATTTTAATTCGTTTTACTTAATATTAAACATTTTGGGGTTAAAACGACCGTGTCCTGGATATCCACGGCTCATTTAATTGCAAATGGCCACGACCTAAGCACGGGGTGTAGGCATACACCCGTCAGATGCTAAAATAAAGTATTACCCAATAGGGGTGCACCTATTAAAGGTGTTAAAGTGGCATGTCGATTAATCAGGATCCCAACATAGTTTTCGGGCTCTAAATGTATTATTAGCATGTAAAACTGATAACATGAAATTATTTATCCCAAGTTATTTATAAAACAAATTACCATTGTGTACACTAAATGTTTTCGAAATGTTTTCAAAATGAGTCGGTTAAATGTATTTACCAGTGAATACTGACGTATTTTCAAAAGACTAAGCGCAGTGACAAGTATATGTAAATAGGTTGGAAGTACTCGGCGATGCTTAAGAGGAATTGCAACCCTTAGTTTAGAAGTCCTTAGTATGTTAAGTTTCATTTTGTATTCGCATTTCGATCCGCATGTGGATCTAGTTACAAGCGTTGTATTTATTATTTTTGAACTTTGAACATTCAAACGTTTGTAATAGTAACTATCTAGACTTCTGCTGTGTAGTATTGTATTGTTTGGTAATGATGATATCAACTTACGTCACGATATTTCCCAACCGGGCCCACCGGGTTACACGTGGAAATTAGGGGTGTGACATATATTCATCCCACTCTAAGGGTAAAGAATCTGCAAACTTTAATATCTTTTCAATTAAATCATACTACCGTTTTATCATCTCATCAATCGTTTCATTTTTCGTATGCATGAAATTTGCAAATCTCTTTTCCAACATCTTCTTGTTCTCTTGAAACCGATCTGAAGTTCTACCTTATCCATTTTTAACAAAAAAAAATCAACTTTTCTTGTCAACCCACTAATACTTTGTACTCGTTAAAATTATAGCCCACTTGTACTTATATCTTCAATGATCTTAGCCCGCTAAAAAATATTGCCCAATAACCAAAGAATCTCAGCCCAAATAATGCAACACAACCCAGAATTGATTAATGATTAAGCAAGCCCAACAAAAAACCTTAATCTCGGCCTAATAACAACCAACTTGTCCTGCTTAAACTCTCGGCCCAATCTGCTTATTAATATCATTGAACCAACTAAAGAATTTTTCTAACACCACTTGCTAAACTGAAATCTTCACAAACATTAACCAACTTGAAACTAAACTCTATAGCTTATCCATTGCAACTTTAACCACATTCATGTTCAGTTTTTAGCTCAAATCCTTTGCTAGATCTGATGAGCTTCAAAAAATGAACCGGTACAGTGATAGAAACTTTGAAAACTATGTTGTTAGCAAAAAAAAGCTCCGTCAATACCGATTAAAATCTGAAATCCCATTTTTATAACCAATGTTTTGCATGTAATATCAAAGACTGGTTAGTGTTAAGGGTAGTTTCCACAATCAACAAAACTTCATTGAATCAGTCTAAACCACTTAATTTGCATAATATCTCTCTATCCCTCTAATCTTCTAACACTCAATTTCCAAGAATTAACCACAAAATATGACGCTGAACCCCCACATTCTTGGCAAATTCTGATCCCTAATCTCTCTCTAATAAAAAATGCGGAATTTTATGTTTTGGCCTGACGTGCGTGAGAGTGGTTATAATTTTTGTTATATTTTAAGCACTTTTACTTGTGAATCAAGCTTTAAATTTATAGAACACGATACAATACTATCACTCTACACACATTAGGGAAAGTGCACCCATTGTGAACATAGTATAGTGATGTAAGATACCGAGGTCGTCCAACGATACAAGAGCTTTTAATATCGGCTTATTGTTAACGTTTAATCTAACCAAATTTTGATAAAAGTTTTGAAAGCTTTAAATAAAAAAAATAAAAGTAAAAAACGTATCCTTTGATGATTTCCGCACTTTTGGCAAATAGACAAGAAGGAATCACTTGGTTCTGACTCCTCTTTTCTGTATCCTTTGATGATTTTCGCACTTTTGGCTTTTTAAGAGATTATCTTAGTTATAGTAGTATGCCCCTCTTGTGAAGGCGACGTTACCCTCAAACCTATTGGTCTGAGTCAGCAGGGATTAGTCCCGCAAGGTCGGAATATTGAAAGATCATTAAATAAGTTATTGATGTGAAAAGTGGTAGGCCCCTATTGGGAGGCGACGTTACCCTCGACCATATTGGTCTGAGTCAGTAGGGATACAGTCCCGCATGGCCGGATAAAGTTTTAGTAGTAGTTTATTTATAAGGGGTTCAAGCAGTCCGTACTTCCCCCGATTTGATGTTATCTTCCTCAAGGGAAGTCCTAATAAGCATGAACCAAGTCCTCGCAGAATCTATACATTGAACGAGGCAAGAACTTTACCCAAACACCCTTCTAACCCCCTTCCAGGTAGTTAACATGCTTTATATAGACTGTAAAGACATGAATGAGTGAATCAACCAAACATGAAGAAATGTTTAACTAAAGTTCACTTTCAATATAAAAAACTATTTGTTAAAGTCATTAATACATACCTAAATAAAAATTTGCCAAAGATTGGAAATAAAAAGTAATACATAAAAGATGTGTCTTCACCAAGTGATATTAGAGATTTAGCCAAGCATGACCTTTGTTTGACAAGAACTTTTATTATTGATCTTGCATCCTAAGACTACTATACACTCTAAAAGATGAAAGATGGATGGTTGTGGTGGTTGTTGGTGTTGTAGTGGTGGTGGACTGATGGCAAATGTGAGAGAAGTGGTTTGCCAAGAATGCCTTTGTCCAAACCCAAGCACCTCTATTTATAGCCGGAAACAGATGGCAGACACGGCCCCATGGTGGCTCTTTTCTCTCCCTTCATTAACTGCAGATGTCAGGACGTTGTACCAACACGCCCCGTGGTGTCATAGCAAGACCCGTTGCCAGTGTACTTGAAGTACTATCAAAATTCTCCGAAATCTTAGAGTTGACCACGGCTGATGTTGAGTTGGCATGGCCCCGTGTTGGTTGTCTTTTGCCGTTGTCTTTTTTTACATAAAATCTTGATTGGGCACGACTCCATTCCTAAGTTTCTATCTTCGTTATTTTTGTTGTTTTGGATGTGAATGGGGTTCAGCAGGCCGTGTCAATCCTTCTTCTTTGTATTTGTGTTGGTTTTGCTGTTAATTTGTTCCTTTTATTCGTTTAAGCTCTTTTGATCCTGTAATTTAAAAGTAAACAAAGAAACATGCTTTTTCCAACATAATACCAAAAAGGGTTGATTTTATGCCTTGTTTGATATAATTTATATGTTGCATTTTGCGCACATCATATACCCCCACACTTGAATCTTTGCTTGTCCTTAAGCAAACCTCTATAATGTGGCATACACACCCAAACGGAATTGGAAGAAGAGAAGGTTTGGGCTTATCTTTAGAGTGTCAGGAATCCAAGTTCTAAATTTGTTTTGTTTTTATTTTTATTTACATCCTATTCATCATGATTTATTAAAACATAATTTAAGAAAAAATATTTGCTTTGGGCATAACATGCCTTTATAAAATTCTATTTAGTTATATACATATTACACACCTCACAAGTGGTCACTCAATACTCGGCCGAAGATGTTTAAGTGAAAGTGCTCGGACCCGATGTGGAGCTTACTTCTACCATAGGCTTGACAAACAATCAAACCTCCTCCTTTTTGACGTTTTAATTCTCGTAAATATCAAGAAGGTTTTTAAAAGGGTAGGTTTTGGCTAGGGTAGGTTTATTTTTTGGCAAAAAATGGTAAAAAGTGTTAAAAATGTCGGTTTTTAGAATTCTTTTGTGGCTTAGAAAAATTCTTTAACCAAAAAAGTTCTTTTGGGCTTTCTTTTTTTTTGCCAAAGTTGGAATTAAGCCATTTTTCGTAATTTTATAACCGAATCTTTTACTAAAATAAAGGGTGTAAAAATAAAAGGTTTTGCGGATGTGAGTGGTTGTTTTTGCAAAAGTTTATATTTTTGCAGGTTTAGAAACGAAAGGCTTAAGGCTCAAAGGGATTTAACTAGGGGGTAATTTTGGTAAGGGATGAAAAAGAAAAATAATGGTTTAAAATGAAAATAGGTTATAGTCCTAATGCCTCCATCATTTACTTGGATTTGTGTCGGTAAGGATTTGAATGTATTGCTTTACCAAGTTCTAGATTGTAAGTACCAAACGGGCTATTCAAACAAGAAATGAAAAATTCAGAAATTAATATAGATATGTATTTGTATGCTTGGTAAAGGCACAAAACTCACTTTTTGTGGGAAAAGGGTATAGTGTAAAAGTGTATAAATAATCAAATTTTACAAAGAATTGTTATGCCCGTTTTTGTAATTTTCTTAATTGATTCTTTTTATCACGACGCTATCAGTTGTAAATTAGTAAAAACATAATTTTTAGAACTTTATTTTTCCTAGACTAAACCAGGATAAGTAAAGAAATTGAAAATTTTCAAAAAATATTTGTGGTGATTAGTGGGTTTCCAAGGTGATTTTGTGTAAGGCTTGTTTTTAGGACCAAAGAATTAAGGTACTAACATCCCCCCACACCTAAATTACACATTGTCCTTAATGTATCCCAAATAGGATTTGTTTTGATTAAATATGTAAGAAGTGGGTTAAAACAACAAAATTTTAAGGTTACTGGGCACTGGACATGGGGGCGTGCCAGGTGGGCACGGCCCTGTGGTCAAATGCCAGTAATAAAATTTCTAGAAAAGCTTACAGAAGCCTAGGCACGGGGCGTGGGCTATGGGCACGACCCTGTGGCATAGTCTGTGATAGTTTGGGAGTTGTGTTTCGTCTCTTGGTGTCTAATTTCTGGGCTTGGGGATCACTACGCAGAGTGTGCCCAAGCCTCCCAGGTACATGTGAACTAAAATCCCACCACAATACAATAATCCAATACAAAATAAAAAGCTTCCTAATTACGAGCGTTTACTTTTTCAACCACCAACACACGAAAATAAAAGAAAATTCAACAAAGAAAATTGTCTAAAGAAGCAAATTGTCCATCGGGACGCAGCGCAGATAGTACCAAAGTGTTCAAGGGTAAAAATGAGATAACCTGAAGGATAGATCTGTCACCCACCACCACCACCATCTCCTAATCCGAATCCATGTCCTCGCCTTCTTCTTCCTCCTATGCCTCGTCATGATATTCCATGTGCTCCCGAATGTAGGTATATTGTTCTGCATGTTAACGATATTACGTTCCATGCTTCCAATCTGGCTGCTTGAGCTTTGTCTCAATCTATAGGCATTGTTAGACACTTGGAGGGTTCCTTGCATAACATTGTATAAATTTTGGAGGTTAGGAAAATCACCCCCTCCTTGAGAGGAAGACCTCGGGGCGTATCCAGAGCGTCGAGGACGGTTAGGGTCATCTTCGATTGCAAGGACCTCGTCTTGGTCGTTTGGGTTCCATACCCGGCCATGTGCATCTTTAAAGCGCATGAGGCCATTGTTATAATCGATGATAAGCCCAAGCTTCGGCATAAGGCTAGATCGGCCCGTGTCATGCCTATTCCTTTGTGGAATCCACTCGGAGTGTGCCTAATATAGTTCTTGAATAGCTTGGCGATCCATCGTCCAAAGAATATCGGAGTTCGGATGTCGGCGGTGGCGTTGGATGCCATGTTCCTCAAAATGTGGGCGACATCAAATGGTTGGTGATTCAGGATGCAATGTAGGCAAGTAAGCTCCTGAGATTCACCATCCCACCACTATCCTTCATGTGACACAAAGAGCCACTTAGGACCCGACGAATGTATCGGATTAGAGGGTCCCTTATCTTTGTGCATTTTGTAGAGCTTGGATCATAATGGCCATCTCCAATCAGTGCCCATGCAGCTTCTCTTAGGTTATCAGGGAGTTGACGGACACTATCTGTGAATTCTGGCTCAGTTGTGTCTTCTTCAGTGTATAGCCCAATATTTACGCCAAATTGGGCCACGAAAATGCTATACCACTCTCCCCCACACCTGAATTGAATTGCATTTGACTCTAACAGATCCTGCTCATTTTTGTCGAAAGTAAGCATGCTTAAGAACTCCATGTTGTATTCATGGATCGATCTGAGCCAAGTCTCCAAAAAGATACGCAGTGGGCCAGTGATCAAAGTGTCATACCTCTGTCTTTGCCCAACAGTCTCGAGTGTAGTGTAACAAACTTGTCGTGGTGGTTCTTTGTGCCTTGCTTGTAGTTCTTCGAACCGGCTTTTGTACTCAAGTTCAGAACTTTTGAATCGTAAGAAGTTGTGAGGTGCCATTCCTGCAAGAAAGAACCAGTAAGACAGTTGGCATGTCGAAAATTATGCAAAAATTGAATTCAGGGGGTCTGGACACGACCCCATGTTCTCTAGGCACAACCCCGTGTCTAAAGTTTGAGATGGCCACGACCCCGTGGCCAGTAGGCACGGCCCCGTGGCAAACCTTTTGTTAACCCAAAATTAAGGTTTTAGAGCCGCTTCGAAAAATTCAAAGTTTTTGGTTCATCATGTGGGTTTTACCCCGAAAATTAAACCCCAATTTTGCATAAACTACTTGTTTACCCCTTCGATTTTAACTTTTTTCGGTTATGAACGAGGGTTTGTGTAAAACTGCTTGAACAATCTGGTTTTTTCTGACGATGTTTGGTTATTTACTTCTCAAAACACTTCTACTTACTACTAGTAACAAGATCTATAAAAAAATTTGGGATTGGCACGGGTCTAGTTCAAGAACCCTCTATTTTTCCCAAATTTTTGATGTTAAACTACATGCAAAGTATTAATCTAACTAGCCATGATGTTAGATTCATACCTTGTTGATGAATTAGGATAGAGAATCGTCAAAAAATCGGCAGAAAAAGGACCGGAATCGGCTGCTCCAAAGAAACGAGTCGTGGTTTTGTGTTGAAAAAGTGAAGAAAAGGGGTTATAAACCCATCCGCAGATTTGCCATGACCTTGTGGTAATAAGTTTTTTTGTATGACCGGTTCTCTGAGGGTGCCTTTAATGGTACTTACCTGTTTTATGTCAATTCTTTGAAACTGCTTCCCAAATGTACCTACAAGATAATTAAAAGGAAAGAAATAAGCATCTTTACAATTAACGTTTGATTATGCCTCGATCATTTATCTGCTTCTTGGAGTGTTATTTCAACTTCCTCATCCTTAATGAAACCTCTAGAGAGCTTAAGCCTTTGTCCGTTGACCTTGAAAGGTTCACCGTTTGGAGGCTTAATTTCTATAGCGCCATATGGAAAGATTTGGGTGATGGAAAAAGGTCCCGAACATCTAGACTTGAGTTTTCCGGGAAACAACCGAAGTCTTGAGTTAAACAAGAGCACTTGATCGCCTTCCTGAAATTCTTTAGGTTTGCTTATTTTATCGTGTACCTTTTTTATGCGTTCCGTATAAATTTCAGAGTTGGAATATGCTTGATTCATCTAATTCATTTAACTGATAGAATCGATTTTTACCAAGTTTCTTGGTCTTGGTGTATGTTTTTTAATGCCTGGTATGCCTTGTGTTCAATTTCTACTGGGAGGTGACATTTTTTCCATAGACGAGCTTATATGGGGTCCTGCATGTTGGTGTATTATAGGCTATTCCAAAAGCCCATAAAGCATCGTCTAATTTATCTGCCTAATTCTTTCTATTTTGACCCACGGTTTTCCTCTAAGATTCTTTTCAAACCCCGATTGGTCACTTCGGCTTGGCGTTGGTTTGAGGGTGGTAGGCGGTTGAAACACGGTGATAAACCCCATATTTTGTTAATATCTTATTTAATTGGTAATTACAAAAATGGGTGACTCTATCACTAATAAGTGCTTTTGGAGAGTCGAAACGAGAGTATAGGCGTTTCAAGAATTTTACCACAACTCTTCCATCATTTGTTGGAAGGGCTTCGGCTTCGGCCCATTTGGACATGTAATCGACTACCATAAGAATATATTTGTTCCCTCTTGACGGTGGGAAATGTCCCATAAAATCTAAACCCCAAACATTAAAGATTTCACAAATAAGAATGCCATTTTGAGGCATTTCATTTCTTGATGAGATATTACCAGTTCGTTGGCATGTGTCACATGTTTTACTTAAATTGTGTGCATCCTTATGGATGGTTGGCCAAGAAAATCCTGAATCGAATATCTTTCGTGCGGTGCTCGTTGCTCAATGATGTCCTCCATATGGTCCTTCGTGACAATGGCGAAGAATCTTTCTTGCTTCTTGACCATGGACGCATCTTCAGATAAAAAGATATGGATCTTCCAAAAAATAGTGTTTAACATTGGCAAATTTATTTTTCACATTGATGATGTGACCAGCCTTTGACTAGAATACCACTAGCGAGATAGTTAGTGTAGTTGGCGTACCATGGTTCTTCTTGATATTCGACCATTCTAAGGATTTAGTGGGAGTTTTTCATTGATGAGCTCTTCCCGAGTTAGTTCCAAAGCGGGATCTTCCAAGCGAGACAAGTGATTGGCGACGGTGTTTTCAGCCACTCGTTTATCTTTTATTTCAACATCGAAATCTTGGAGGAGAAGAATCCACCGGATCAAACGTGGTTTGGAATCTTGTTTCTTGAAAAGGTATGGAATGGCGGCATGGTCCGTATAGAATTTTTAGAAAGAAAAGATTGGAACGAAATTTATCAAAAGCAAATACTACGACAAGTAATTCTTTTTTGGTAGTTGTATAATTTTATTGAGCATCGTTAAGAGTTTTACTTGCATAGTATATTGGGTGAGAATGTTTGTCTTTTTGTTGTCCCAAGATGGCTCCAACCGCAAAGTCGCTTGCATCACACATGATTTCAAAAGGTAATTTCCAATCAGGCGTTATCATGATTGGTGCGTTGACTAGCATTTCTTTTAGTGTGAGAAAAGCTTCATTGCAATCCTTGTTAAAGATGAATGGGGCATATTTTTAAAGTAATTTTTTTAGAGGTCGAGAGATTTTTTAAAAGTCTTTGATAAATCGCCTATAAAATCCAGCATGTCCTAGGAAACTTCATATGGCTCGAACGGAGGATGGGGGAAGTAATCGATAAATAGTATCTATTTTTTCCCGATCAACTTCCATTCCTTCTCTTGAGATTTTATGACGGAGTACTATTCCATTACCATGAAAGGGCATTTTTCCCAATTAAGGGAGAGGTTAGTTTTCTCACATCGGGATATAATTCGTTCAAGATTATCGAGGCATTGGTCATATTCCAAAGATAGAAAAATCATCCATGAAAACTTCCATGGTTTTTTCTATCATGTCGTGGAAGATGGCCACCATGCAATGTTGAAATGTTGCGAGGGCATTGCATAGACCAAAAGGCATACGTCGATAAGCAATAGGGACATGTAAAAGTTGTTTTTTCTTGGTCCTCCAGTGCTATTGGAATTTGAAAATATCTTGAGAAACCATATAAAAAACAATAAAATTTATGACCGGATAGTCTTTCTAGCATTTGGCCGATAAATGGCAAAGGAAAGTGGTCTTTCCTTGTTGCCTCGTTTAATTTGCGTTAGTCAATACAAACCCTCCATCCGGTGACGGTTCTTATTAGAATAAGTTCATTTTTTTCATTAGTTACAACCTTCATACCTCCTTTCTTTTGTACTACTTGGACGAGGCTTACCCAAGGGCTATCAGAGATAGGATAGATGAGTCCGGCGTCTAGTATCTTGATGACTTCATTTTTAACCACTTCTTACACATTTGGATTTACTCTTCTTTGTGGTTGTATTATAGTTTTAAAATCATCTTCCATTAAAATCTTGTGTGTGCACATGGAGGGATTGATGCCCTTGATGTCCATAAGTTTCCATGCGATTGCTTTTTTATGTTTTTTCAATAGTTTTATTAATTCTTCAGTTTCGAAAAGGGTTAGTTTTGAAGAAATGATGACGGGGATCTTACCATGATCGTCTAAGAATGTGTATTCTAAACCTTTTGGTAGCTCCTTGAGTTTAAGTGATGGTGGGTCTTCAAGTGATAGCTAATTTTCTTCTTTATTAGGGTCGATGGCTGAAAAGGTTTGTTCGATGGCGTCCTCTTCTTCGGCGAGTTGTTCCTCTGTTTCTTCTGTATCAGGTAGCTCTCCTTCATCTTCAATTAAGGGTTGTCATTACCAATTGGATATTTCATTGATTGGTCAAGATTGACGTATCTTTTGACGGTCCCTAATTTAAGTGGTAGGTTGTTTTGCTTCCGATTGACTAAGGTTTGATGGTTTTTTATGAATGGTTGTCCCAACACGAGTGGAGCATCATCTAGGATGATAAATTTGGTTGGTACTACTGTTTGATTTGTTTGAATTAAGACATCCTCAATCATCCCCGTGGCTGTTATCATTCTTCGATCTGAGGGAAAAATATGAATTTAAGTGGAGAAAAATCACTAGTACCCAATTTTTCGAAAACGTAGTTTTGCATTATGTTAACACAAAGATCTTTATCAATTAACACGTAACTAACAAAGATGTTTTGAAAAAAACATAGTACCAGTTTTATGTTCAATTTATGGTGTTGATCTTGTATTACCGAAGTTTGATAATTTGTTAAGTTAATGCTAACCATTTCCTCGATTTTAGTAGTAGTGTTTAGCTCTTTTCAAAACTTAGCATGAGGAGATACCAAACAATGATTTTCAAAAGAAGGTTGTAAAATGTGGATTTCTTGAAAGTTTTGCTCTATTTGGAAATTACCATCTTTAGACTTACCTTCTTCGTGGTTGGTTCATGCGTGAGTTTTTCTTTTTATGGTTCTTCTATTTTTACCTCTTCGATTATTACCTCCTTAGTACAAACGGTCTCCTCTTTTTCACCAGATCTCTTAAGTAAGAGTTCTAAAGTATTGAGACTTTGCATAAGGCTTTCGGCTTCGGGAATGATTGTTGGTGGAGTGTCGTTTGTTTCAAATGGATTGGCATCCCAATGAAAATTTGGTTTTGGGAGCTCAAACCTAGTTTCTTCATATGTGGTGTATGAGGTTGACGGTTGAAAAAGGTAACAATGTTACATTGTGGTTCCTCATAATAATCCTCAATATAGTAGTAGTTATAATCTTCTCAGTAGTAATCCATTGTATTGGAAGATTGATATATATTAAAATATACACGTTTTAGTCCCTTGTTTTACCCTCGTTTTACGCATTTTCGGTCATAAAACCTCGGTTTTGGTTCTTAATCAGGTGTGTTCTGGTTTACAGGCCTTAAACAGCGTATTGGAACGAAGGATGAAGAAAAAATGGATTTTCCGAGCGAAACGGCAAAGTTACGAAGATTCTGTGGAGCTGCAGATCAATTGGCACGGTCGTGCCAAATATGGCACGACCATGCATGTTCGAGAAAATGGGCTGCACGAGCAGTGCGGCCAACCGTGCCACTCATTTCGTCGGAGATGCACGACCGTGCATCACTTGGCACGACCGTGCCAAGCCATTTCACCGAGAACAACTGCCTGGTCATCGGATATGCACGACCGTGCCGATTTAAATTTAGTGTTATGGATAAGCTGACGTCACTAGATTGTGGGAATAGTGCACGGCCGTGCAGATCTTGCATGACCGTGCCAAATTAAAAAACGCTATAAAACAAGGCAGAAGCTACTGATCGAAAGATTGGGCAATTTTCCTAACTTCTGGGCGATTTCTGAGGTCCGAGAGCAGTCTGAAGATGACGGTTTGAAGCCTCAAAGTTGCAAGGAGCCTACCTAGCATCCAATCGATCAAATCCTTGCTTGTTTATGGTTTGATTCTTGTTCTTAACATGTATATTGATCTTAGATACAAGAATTGAGATGATGTTATTATGATTAGTTGTAGCCTAAGGGCAAAAACACATTGTTTACTTGCTTCATGAACAACCATTAGTATGTTAATTATGTTGTAATGACACTTAGCACTTTTTATGTTAATCCTTGATGATTAGTTTGCAACCTTGTTTGTTGATAATGGATTCTTAATTATAGTTAATTGTCTTGGAAGATTAGTATTTGGTTAGTTAAGATATTTGCAAAAAGAAGCTTAATTAATCACTTATTAGTAAACTATTAACTTGTTACAACGTTTACACCATGAGCTTAGAAATGAGAATTGGTTTCAAAAGAGGTAATTAAAGTTAATCAAGAATGTTTTCCTTCACCTAAAAACCTTAACGGGTCGGATGGTGTCGTTATGAACTCTTGTCATAATCTAAGTTTAGTTAGTAGTTACGGCCAAAATTGCTTTTCTAAACAAAGTCGTGTTCAAGGTTTATAAAATGGGCTCGATTGTGATTTAATCTAGGTTATGCTTTTCTTGGTGGTCACATTGTGTTTATCGGTGTTACTTTCCTCGATAAAGTGCGGTTAGAAAACTCTTAACGAATGACTAACTTATTTTTAAGGGATTTTCATAAACATTTATCAATAAGGGCGTCAAAGAACAATTTTTAGGTGGTTAAAGTGTGTCTATCGTTTTAACTTTCTGAAAAGTTGTCATGCTAGGATTCTCGAAAGGTAAACTAATTCTTTTTTTAAAAATGGAAAATTGACCGATTGTTAAAGTGCCAAAACCGACTTAGTTAACATGTTTCAGTTGTTCGTAAAGCAAGGTTATATCTTTTACTTATTATGTTCATGATTTATTATTTTTTCAAAAATATATTTTTCCAAACAAATTATCCACATCTCATTTTTACCGGTAATGTAATGACAAATGTTTAGTACTTTTGCTTCCGCCCGCATCCATGGATCGATACTTGGTTCTTATCGATACTTTACTACATATATGACGGGGTACACTTGCCCTTTCGTGTGTGTTTGAATGTTGAAGTATAAATCATTTTTATAAATTTAAAACCAAACCGTGTGTAAAATTCATTGTAAAAATATGTATATACACGCACACGTCAAAGATACCCAGAAGATTAACGAGCCTCGGGATCAGAAAACCCGAAGCTAAAATTTAACAGGAGATGACCACGACCCCGTGCTGAACTGGCATGGCCCCACAGACAAGCCTGTATCTGGGCGTTTGAAAAGGTTTTGATCAAATTTTTGCGGCATGGGGCATAGCCAGGTGGCATGGCCTCGTGGCAAACCTATTGTAAAAGTTAAAAATTTTTAATAAAGGGCGCGCTGTTTTGAAAAATGTAAAGAATTTGATTAGGCCGCGGCGCTAAAAACTTGACGTGTGTGAGCGTGATTATAACTTTTGTTATATTTTAAGCACTTTTTACTCATGAATAAAGCTTTAAATTTATAGAACACGATACAATACTATCACTCTACACACGTTAGGGCAAGTGAACGCATCGTGGACATAGTATAGTGATGGTAAGATACGGAGATCGTCCAAGGACACAAGAGCTTTTAATACCGGCTTATCGTTAACGTCTAATCTAACCAAATTTTGATAAAAGTTTTGAAAGCTTTAAAAGAAAAAAATAAAAGTAAAAACGTAATTAAAAAGGAAAAAACAAATACACAAGAAGGAATCACTTGGTTCCGACTCCTCTTTTATGTATCCATTTATGATTTCCGCACTTTGGCTTTTTAATAGATTATCTTAGTTATAGTAGTAGGCCCCTCTTGTGAAGCGACGTTACCCTCGACCTATTAGTCCGAAATCAACAGGGATATTGTCCCACGAGGTCGGAATATTGAAAAATAATTAAATAAATTATTGATGCGAAAAGTGGTAGGCCCCTCTTGTGAAGACAACGTTACCCTCGACCATATTGGTCTGATTAAGCAGGATACAGTCCCACAAGGCCGGATAAAGTTTTAATAGTAGTTTATTTATAGGGGGTTCAAGCCGTTCTTACTTCCCCTGATTTGATGCTATCTGCCTCAAGGGAAGTCCTAATAAAATTGAACCAAATCCTCGCAGGATCTATACACTGAACGAGGCAAGAACTTTACCCAAACACCCTTCTAACCCCCTTCCAGGTAGTTAATGTGCTTTACATAGACCGTAAAGACATGAATGAGTGAATCTACGAAACATGAAGAAATGTTAACTGAAGTTACTTTCAATATAAAAAAAACTATTTATTAAAGTCATTAATACACACCTAAATAAAAAGTTGCCAAAGATTGGAAAATCAAAAGTAATACATAAAAGATTTGTCTTCACCAAGTGTTGTAAGAGATTTAGCCAAGCATGACCTTTGTTTGACAAGAACTTTTACTATCGATCTTGCATCCCGAGACTACTACACACTCTAAAAGATGAAAGATGGATGGTTGTGGTGGGTTTTGGTGTTGTAGTGGTGGTGGACTGATGGCAAGTGTGAGAGAAGTGGTTTGCCAAAGATGTCTTTTTCCAAAGCCAAGCACCTCTATTTATAGCTGGAAACAGAGGGCAGACACGGCCCGTGCCCACCAACACGCCCCGTGCTGTCATATCACGACCTCTTGGTCAGTGTACTTGCTGTACTAATAATATTCTATGAATCTTAGAGTTGACCACTGCCCATGTTGAGTTGGCATGGCCCCGTATTGGTTGTCTTTTTTGTTGTCTTTTTCTGCAGAGAATCTTGACTGGGCACGACCCCATGCCTGGTGGGCACGACCCCGTGCCTAAGCTTCTGTCTTTGTTATTTTTGTTGTTTTGGATGTGAATGGGGGTTCGGCAGGTCGTGTAAATCCTTTTTCTTTATATTTGTGTTGGTTTTTGCTGTTAATTTGTTCCTTTTATTCGTTTAAGCTCTTTTGATCCTGTAATTTAAAAGTAAACAAAAAACATGCTTTTTCCAACATTAGTACTTAAAAAGGGTTGATTTTATGTCTTGTTTGATGTAATTTATATGTTGCATTTTGCGCACATCATGGCCCATTAATAGTCACTTCATTCACACTTGTCTCCATGACTACCCCACAATCATTTTCACACAGTTATTTCATCATCCCAAACACTTGTATTTGACACTAAAAGAGAGTTTCCTATCACCAAATTCTCTGCTCTCAAGGCCATCGTGCCTCTAACTTTCAAAATCAACATCTCAAGTCCATCTCACCCTTATAATGCATTACAATTTTCAATGTATTATCATCTACACATATCACTTATCTAAGCGTACCACCACACTTAAGCGTATCACTTCATCAATGAATCACTCATCTCACACGTCATCCTTTCAAACATATCAACACACTTGTATCACTCACCAACGAATCACTACAAGGAATCAAGGCGATGCGCAACGTATCATAAACATCTTATCATATATCAAAATGATGTGCGCGTATGAAGACATTATGCATGGCTATTATGTGATGCATTTCAAGCAAGCTGTTTGCTAATTTTCGAATCTAAAATCTTTATTTTTTCAAATCTAATGATGAATCCACTACCCACAGGTGGGAAAATCAATTCCAATCAAGAATATATCCTCAATTTGACATTTTGTCTGTGCATTAACCTTAAATTTTGTCAATAAAGCTTAAGCACCTTCGGTTATACGTCTAAAAACGCTTATCACGAGCATAGGTGATTCAGTCATTGATTAGATCGATTGAAGGGGTACTATAGCTCTGATACCACTGTAGAATTCAGTTTTAGGATCAAATCCATTGTGATTAGTGTTTAGACAGAAGTTTGGACACCAAAATAAGTGAACAAATTTAGTACAAATTTGGGTAGCCTAATGGCGTCATCCTAATTCCGTTTATACCGAAAGAGTTTACCTTGGTTAAGCTACAATCTCAACTTATCCAAGGCTTATCCCAAACTTATGACTCTAATGTATGACTCAACTATATGTACACATTGTGTCCTAGCATGTCACACCAACGCATCACTCTACTAAGTATGACTTGATACGCAGCGCATGAGTCATGCGTTGCGCATGAGTCATGCGTTCGCATGATCATACGCTGTGCATGAGTCATGTGCCCGTATGAGTCTCATGTGCTCCATACACTAAATTATACAATATTCAACACACTCTATAAACTAGTCTATTTGCACAATGACAAACACAAAAATATGCATCAACACTCTTTATCCAAACATTTTGTTCCAAGTTAAAGGAGGTGATCGAAGTTATGTAGACAAGGAATTGTACGCCACGCCTTTGAGCAAAAGGTAGTCTTCTAGAACAAGGACACTGATAGCCTACGTAGATCTGTTTTCAGTCTTGGTTTGATAAATAAGATTTAGACGAGTGAATTCATGAAGCAAGAACAAACTAATATATATAGAAAAATATATGAATAAAGGATTTGAACAATCGAAGATTTCCCAAATCAGTTGAATACGCGTAGCCTTTCATTGATGATTTTCCTCGCAAATGTTGACCCTCCAAATTATTTTCAAGACTTAAACTCAATCGACAACTTCCATTATGTGTAAGCTTTACGACCAATTGATCATCTATACTGTAATTGGCATGTAATAAAGGTTCAAATTTGGTAGCACGCGGCCCATATAAAAATCCATATGGTGTCTTCATGTGGCGTAAAAAGTAATTATGTTAATCCCATAATAATGCCACACGCAAACCAGATTAACACCTTAATAATTCTTCAATCATCAGTGGACCTGTACAAGGCCCAGAAAACCATGCTCATTCAACCATAGGGCCCAACATGAAACCCTAGTACATACACGATGACCCCCCAACTCAACACCATACACACTTACCGTCGGCCATCATCCGCCATAAACTATCGGAACAATAAATCCGACATCTTTTAGGATGCTGGTGAGTTGAACTAATAGCTCTGATGAGCCAATAATCTCTAACCATGGATGATCTTCTCACATCTATCCCAATTACCATAAACATCACCACTAATTAACCATCTTCCACCGTGAACCACCCTCTAATCTCCGATTGCCACCAATCGCCGAGCAACTGACCCAAAGAACATATAACGTCGAAAATAGAAGCATACTATGCCGGTCGATAACCGAATTCATTAATATTCACTTTAAGACGCCAAACAACCTTGAGTCACACCTTGATAAACTCTCGCCTCCTAAATGATAAAACCATAACCCTACAAAGCCAGAAGAAGGAAACCCCGCCACCGCCACCATGAACACACGTAAATGTGGAAACTCCACCTTAAAACCTCCACACATCACCTATTTAGTGGATATTCTGAGCGTACACAATAAGCAGGTGAAATAGAACTAATAAGAAACAGAATTTCTTGGCTTGAACAAGACCTAAGAAGATGAAAAATAAAGGTTGTCGACCATAATAAAACCTAACTACCACCCATACTCTTCTTTCTCTAGAAACACGAATCTACACTTATTTACGTCTCTGGTGGGTTTTCCGGTGAAAGATCCAAAAAACCAAAACTAAAACGAGCCACTAATGCTCTGATACCAAATGGTAGTTTGTGTAGATCCGGTTTCAGTCTGGGTATGATAGATAAGAGTTAGACAAGTGAATTCATGAACCAAGAACAAACTAATAAACATAGACAGATTGATGATTAAATGATTTTAATAATGGAAGATTTCATTGAATGCGAATAACAAATACAAGATAATCATCCACCCTGGGTGAGCTCCCTTGAGGTGGTGGCTCTCAAATGCACACTCTACAAGTGAGGTCTACTATTCTATTTATAGTTCCCGAGCCTTGTCCTCCAAGTAAGCCACCACTTGCTTGGAGAACCACTAAAGTCGCTAAAACACATGAGTAAAATAACTAAAATCACCACCCTATACAAACAATAAAGTCGCTAAATAAAGTCTCCATGATTGATAACAACATTCTCTAATTTGACCCAACAGTCACATTAGAATGGTATATGGGTTATGGTTACCATCGTTAGAGTAAGGTTTTAGTATATTCTCTATAGCCAGTTCTTTGTCTCTTCTGGTTCCATTTCCAATGCACCGTTAGTGTTTATATATATGGTGTACTGCAACTAACCCACTACACTTCCGGTACCTTGAAGGTGTAGCATTACTTACCAAAACCGATCATTAGTTCAGCTAAATTTGAGTATAACGTAACGAGAGTAGGATCCTGTCACACCCCAACTTACAGCGGAAGAAAAATACGGGATGCAATAGACACCTCTGGTACAAGCACATTGTTTATAAAGACACTACATTTATTACTTACAAAATGTTGATTACATACTACATGTATGTTACAACTGCGTGTTCCCATGAACCACATAAGTCTTCTAAGTCGCATGCGTCTATCTCAGTATTTGCCAATAACCACGTCTTGAACAACATACACGGATCACACCAGTCTCAAGTTACCTGAAATGCATGTTAGTTTTAAAAAGGGTCACCTAAACGCTGATGGTGAGTTCCACTGGTGTAACACCTCATGTTTTTACGTCCAATATTTTTCCAACACGTGTTCTGGTAATCCTCGTGTACCACAGGAGGGGCCAAAGTCGTTGTAACAATGATAATATTCGTATATTATCTTATGAAAAGAAGTTGGGGACTTAAATGAAAGTTTTGAAATTTTCATGTTTTGAAGACCCCTAGCGGACCACAAGACTCTTGCCATAAAAATCTGCAAGGCTATCTGATACTGTGGATGCCTAAGGTCCTTATGGACCGCAAGGCAAAGCCCATACGGTCCGTAAGGACCTGCCAGCGAACAGAAAGGTGGCAGCAGCCTGTTCTGCTACCTTTGTCGAGTTTTGGCACCATCTTTGCCTGTTTGACACGACTTGGGGCACTTGTGCTCATCCCTTAACACCTGGCAACACTCCCTAACACCTCAACATGTATTTAAGGATGCCTTCTAATCCTCGTGTACCACAGGAGGGGCCAAAGTCGTCGTAACAATGATAATATTCGTATATTATCTTATGAAAAGAAGTTGGGGGACTTAAATGAAAGTTTTGAAATTTTCATGTTCTGAAGACCCCTTGCGGACCACAAGACTCTTGCCATACAATCTGCAAGGCTATCTGATACTGTGGGTGCCTAAGGTCCTTACGGACCGAAGGTAAAGCCCATACGGTCGTAAGGACCTGCCAGCGAACAGAAAGGTGGCAGCAGCCTGTTCTGCCACCTTTGTCGAGTTTTGGCACCATCTTTGCCTGTTTGACACGACTTGGGGCACTTGTACTCGTCCCTTAACACCTGACAACACTCCCTAACACCTCAACATGCATATAAGGATGCCTTCTAATCCTCGTGTACCACAGGAGGGGCCAAAGTCGTCGTAACAATGATAATATTCGTATATTATCTTATGAAAAGAAGTTGGGGGACTTAAATGAATGTTTTGAAATTTTCATGTTCTGAAGACCCCTTGCGGACCACAAGACTCTTGCCATACAATCCGCAAGGCTATCTGATATTGTGGGTGCCTAAGATCCTTACAGACCGCAAGGCAAAGCCCATATGGTCCGTAAGGACCTGCCAGCGAACAGAAAGGTGGCAGCAGCCTGTTCTGCCACCTTTGTCAAGTTTTGGCACCATCTTTGCCTGTTTGACATGACTTGGGCACTTGTACTCGTCCCTTAACACCTGGCAACACTCCCTAACACCTCAACATACATTTAAGGATGCCTTCTAATGTGTTGCAACAAGTTCATCTCACTTGAAGCTTGTCAAGCACACCTTGGAGAAGTTCCCGGCCATCCTCAAGCATCCTATACTGTTCCTAGTATTATTTGGACCTTATGTAAGTGCTTTATCTCGTGCTGTGTCCATTCATTTAAGGTTTGAGCTTAGATTAAAGTCTTGACGAAAAAACACCTTGACTTTGATCTAAATCCGTGATAACCTAGCCATTGTGCGTAATGAAAGTGGCTACGTGATTGTAATGATGGAGGTATTAATCCCTCAAAAGTGCATCTCCAGATTACCACGAATTCATGACCAATTGACGAGTCAACCGAAAAGTCAAATAAAGTCAAATTGTCCAGTTTTTGTAAAAATCATAACTAATAATCTAGATGTTATAAAATATGTTTTGATGCAATAACAACCTAAAAATAAGTATTAGAACATATGTCTACGGATTCGGCTCGTCAAGTTTTGGTCTTGGCTCGTTTGTAGCCAAAAGTCACAACAATTGACTTTTGTTGACTTTTGGTTCTGACCCGTTTCGAGCCACCTTTGCTACTAACTTTTGACCATTTTGAGACCATGATTATATTTAGAATGACCATCTAAAGTTTTGTCACCCGATTCCTTAGAAATATGCGTTTATTACAAAGTTCCATAAAATTATTTATACTTTTGCAAAAAGGTCCTTTTTGTGCAAATCATGGTTTTAAACACCCTGCATGTAAATATAGGGCATAAACTGATTTATAAATATAATTAGATTATGTTAATGCCAAGAATCTGATTAGAATCTGAGTTTTTATAAAAGAATACATTTATAACATAAAAAGGATTAAAAAGCCCTTTTCGGATTTTAAGAAGATTAAACATGATTTTGTAATCAAGATAATATGTTTACTGATATGGTATAATAAGTAAGACCATTTGGGATAATTATTCAGATTATGACCTGAATAAAAATCTAAGAATCGTTAATTGCCGCTAAATGACCAAACTACCTTTTTTAAGGAAAAATGGCTTAAATCAATCTTTTTATAAACCAAACTTAAACCTACTGATATAATAAATAATATGACATGATTTTTATATATAAGACAGGCCTCAATTCCTGTTTAACTTAATTTATGAATCTAACGGTTTTTAATGACTTTTACGCCTTTTTGGCGCATAGTATGGTTAAAAGACATAACCGTGAGCCAAGACTTGTTACCTACTGATTTATAAACTTATTTTCATCATAATAATAGTAAGTACAAGTCCCGAACTCAAGTCCCAAATTTGGCTTCAAAGCTATGTGTGAAATGACTAAAATGCCCCTACGGGACATAGTTGGTGTCAAAACCGTCAAGCACACATATATTTGATATCCTACTATTATAACATTATAAATATAATATTTTTTACTTAATATTAAAGGTCTTAACATCAGAGTCCTAATTTACATCTTTCATAAACCTTAAAATGACCAAAATGCCCTTGTAAGGCATAATTCAGTTTTAAATATACCTCGGCCTACCTTTTGCAAAGCTACTGATCTTATAACATATTTTAAACATATATCCATATGGAACTTGTATACCACTCTCTCGGTCACCCGGTTTCGCCTCAGTTAAGTTTACGTAGCTAATTTACGTACTTAAACCGAAACGGGTTTAACTTTGTCCATTCCTTATCAAAATCTAGAATGTTACGGTTTACCCATATTATACAAGTTTATATACTTGTCTGGTCCAATTAACATTCTACTCCCGGTCATCGCTTAATCTAGCGTATCGTACCGTATCATATTTTAGCGTAAGACTAACCGGTCCAAGTCTAAGACTTAAATTAAGTACCCGTTAGCATTCTAATATTGGATTAATAATTACCATCACTCCAGACTGAACGCCTCCCGGTAAATTGCCTTGTACTTGCTTTGGAACGTAAGCTGAGTTTGAACTTCCACATATAACAACTCAGGTAAATACTCTTAACCTATTTTCCCTATACGGGCTTGGGATACGGTAGATTACTACCACTTGGTCGGGTATGGGATCATGTTTATCTGATTGTGATTCACTAAATCTTACATAACCCGTTCTGACCTGTTTTGTCTGAAACTAAAACTTGGGGGTGGGCTTGACCATGTCTTGGATATCCTTGGCTCACTAAATTGATAGTGGCCACGACAATATAGCATGGCTTGTAGGCATACACTGGGTAATTGCTATCTGCTTTCTGTGTGAAAGTTCAGAGTGGTGTGTCAGTCGATCATGTTTCGGTTTCTGTACTGGGCCCCATATGTAAAAGCCAGCATGTAAATCTGTATAAAGGTCATTTGTACTGTCCAAAGTTATTTACGAAAATGTGCCATGTGCACCTAAAACCATTTTCGAAAAGGTTTTCAAAATGAGTTGGTCGAGCGTATTTACCAGTCTAAACTGACGTATTTTCAAAGTTTAAGTTACAGGTGCAAGTACGTAATAGGCCGGGAGCTGCGAGGGAAGACCGAGGAGTTGCGCCCTTAGGACTTGCCTGTTTATAGTCTGTTATCATTTGTATGTTTTTGTGATCCGCCTGTGGATCCTATTACAAGCCTTTTCTGTGTATATTTTTTTTTGAACTTTGGACACTATCAGTTTGTAATAGTTTATGTATACAATGCCTTCCGCTTGTTATCTTATAATTAATTATGATGATATCAACTGTACGTCACGATAATCCCCACCGGGCCCACCGGAATACACGTGGAAATCGAGGTGTGACAGGTTGGTATCAGAGCCAACGTTTGAGGAAATTCAACACATGTTTTTAGTGTTTGATCTCAAACGACACAGTAACACATTCCTTAGACTCCCGAGTCTAGGCTATGACCTAGGTTTGTTCATTTCCTTATTTTATTATTTTGTTTTGTTTTAGGTTTTAACTTATTTGAAGCAGGAATCATGCCGCCTAAATTTTCGAGAGGAGCAAAAGGAAAGGGGTTGATGAGGAGTGGATCCTCAAAACAAGGGCCTTCTAACGCCCCGTGTACAACCCCTATGAAGGTTCGGACGATTCCTCGTCACCATGGGAGATACCCGAACTTACCTCATGAATACTCACCACCGTCAGACTCCCATCATTCGTAACATTCGCACCATACCCAACAACCCCAACATTCCCATTCATCTCAAGAATACTATAACACCGACATACGCCTTCGTTCCCTTTCGGTAACTCCTCCAGAAGATTCTCCGGAACCAATGGAGGAAGATTCTGACCCAGAAATGCCAGCAACAGGATCAATGGGTCACCCCATCGACATATCCACGGTTCTAACTCGTACAATGGAACCCCTCATCACTACACTGATAGCTACGAGGAAAGGTGGGGACAATATGTATTCTACAATACCCCTTCTATCCATAATACCCCATCCTACCACGACACACCTTCATACCACACTCCACCATAAGAACCACGAGTGGACCAGCCACTACCACCTCCACCTCCAAGAAGTCGTGGGGCGCGCATGTCAGTGCGCCTAGGACCGAGAGTAGGGTCACTCTCACCTAACCCTTACCCTATTATTCCCGAGGACCCACAAATGGGAGGGCCCTCTCATACCTCACCGTTTGTGGAACAATTACCACAACCAACTGTTGAGCCTGAGCCTCAACCACCAATTCCTATAAGTGAGCCACCACAGTCATAATGTACCTCTTCATGACCCGTATCTAGAAATGGCCATGAATGCTCACTATCCTAACCCCTACCCTATCAACCAGGTGGATATCCTTATTATAATTATCAACATCCGGTTGCACCATCTCAACCCCAATCTCAAGCACAACTGTAGCAACCACCGCCAACAATGGAAGTTCTTATTGAAGCAATAGAAAAGGTCAAGGAACTTCAGGAACAAACAACTAAAGATAACAAGAAGAACAAAAAGCTGTTGAAAAGGCTAGTAAAGAAGCTAAGAGGGAAAAAGGATTAAATTCATAACTATCTTTGTATTTGTTATTTTAAATTAAGTCCCTGTGTGGACAAGTCTTATTTAGTCCCTGCATGGACATTTTAATTATTTCAAGTATAGTCCCTGCGAGGACAATTTTCCTTTATTTAAGTCCTATTCATGGACACTATTGTATCACATTATTATTAGTAAGGGAATTTTGGAAATTTTAATTATGTATGCCTTTCATCAAGTTGTTCAAGCGATCGTCTCGATTTTATTTTGAAATTTATGATCTTCGAGATATTACCAAAAGATCCTCTTGATGATTTACACCCGCCAAGTGATTAGGTCACACGAATTGGTAAAATGGTAGTTATATGGTTTTCTACCATGATAGTTAAGGATGAGATTTCCCTTTTATCCAGAGGTGGTGAACTATGTTCTAAACCTCCCTAGTCTGCCTGATCTGGACTAGTTATATAAATAATTTTAAGAGCTTATTCTAAAAAGTTAATATATTCAAAATATTAACCTCCTGGTAAGTGTGACTTGAGGAACCACACGAACCGTCTAGGTAATGGACTACGTCCAAACCTATATGATCTATTTTTATTATGATCAATCATCAATGCGATGATTATTTTACTTAACGCCCATTAGTGGTGTGATGCTTCCAAGCTGTATTTATGTCCACTAGTGATGATCGACAGTTGTAGTCTACGACTCCCTGTCTCGAGGTAGTAAAACTACGTTCGAACCTCGAAGCTTCGCAATCCTTTAGTGATCTTAGCATTTTGTAATTTAAGTCTTTTTTTGACTAAGCCTTTGGCGTCATTCTTTTGTCCTTAGTGACAGGCCTTCGTGCCATACTTAAACACCCCCATAAAAATTGACAAGTTTGCATAGCTTTATTATGCTATGCCATACTTCGCAAGTCATCAAGGATGTATGACTAATTTTATATTATTAATATTGTAGTTCATCAAGTAAGATGGCGGATTCTAACGAAGTGAACAACCAAAGAAAAGATGATGACGTGAACGAGAACATTGTTATAACCAAAGGAGATCTTCAAGACTCATTGCCACGGAAGTTGAAAAGGCAATAAAGGATCGTGTCGATAAGCCATTAGAATCAAGTGCTTCACATTCTAAACACTCGTCCAAGCACTCCTCCAAGCATACCACCAAACAACACTCGAAACCTTCTCCGGAAAAGAAGGAATACTCGGAGCACTCCTCAAATGTAAGGAGAGAAAGAGAGAATTATTAGAAAAAGACCAAGTTTTCGAAGGATGGTTGTTTGTACAAGTACATTGTGTCATGCAAGCCGCGAGACTTTACTGGTGAGATATGAGCAGTGGAAACTCTGAGATGGTTAGATGAGATTGAGACGATTGTAGAAATCAGTGGATGTAGGGAAAAGGATGTGGTGAAGTATGTTGCTCAACTCATTTAAAGGTTATGCTTTGATATGGTGGAAATCAATTATTCAATCATCTGGGAAAGTTTATTATTATAATCTGAGTTGGGAAAAATTTCTGGATTGATAAAGGAAACTTACTGTCCACCTCACGAGGTGTAAAAGATTGAAACAGATTTTCTAGGTTTACAGATGAAGAACTTGGACTGCAGGAAGTATCTGTCTGATTACAACTCCTTGTCCAGATTGGTACCCTACCTGATTACCCCCGAACCCAAACGCATCGCGCGTTTTATTGGTGGATTGGAACCAGAAATCAAGGGGAATGTTAGGGCTTCAAGTCCTGAAACTTTTAGATCTGCAGCAAAGCTAGCGTTGACAATTACTCAGGACTTGAAGAGACAGCGGTCCATCAAGTCTGAAGCCGAAGGAAAGAGAAAGAGAGAGGATCATCGAAATCAGCGGTCAAACAAGAAACGAAGGTTTGGATTTAGAAGGAATCAATAGAGGTCGGATGATAGGCCTAAGTGTAGGAAGTGCAACTGATGACACTTTGGATCGTATCGGGACGACTCTCAATCTAAACCTTGTGGGATTTGCAAGAAGTCAGGGCACAAGGCCCTAGATTGCAAAGATCTGAAGGAAGCCACTTGTTACAATTGTGGCGAGAAGGGGCACATCAAACCTAACTGCCCTAAGTACAAGAAGGATGACGCTGCTAGGGATGATGGGTCAAAGAAAGGAAAGGCTCGTGCCTTCCTGATGAAAGGCAAGGAGGCTGTGCACGACGACAATGTGATAACAGGTACGTTCCTTATGAATGATGTCTACGCTAGAGTTCTCTTTGATTCAGGAGCCGATAAATCATTTGTAGATCATAAGTTTAGTGCCTTATTAAACTTACCTATAAGAACTCTAGACGTAACCTATGAGGTAGAACTCGCTGATGGAACGATTGAGACCGCTTCTACGATTCTAGATGGATGTTTCATATCTATCAAGAATCATTCCATTCCTGTTTCACTTCTGCCCATGAAATTAGCAGGATTCGATGTAGTTCTTGGTATGGATTGGTTGTCTAGTAACCAAGCCTATATAGTCTGTAACAAGAAACTCATCGAGATTAAAACCCCAAAAGGTGATACACTCGCTATACAAGGAAACTGATATTATGGAATGTCAGAAAAAGCATCGTTACTCAAAGCATCGAAGTGTTTAAAGAAAGGTTGTGTCATTTATATGGCACAAGTGACCATTGACGAGCCAAAGCCAAAGATTGAAGACTTGCCAGTTATCTCTGAGTTTACAGATGTTTTCCCCGAAGACTTGCCTGGTTTGCCTCCAGACAGACAAGTGGAGTTTAAAATTGATATCATCCCGGGAGCCACCCCTATTGCGAAAGCCCCATACCGATTGGCACCAACAGAGATCAAGGAATTACGAACTTAGCTGGATGAATTACCTGAAAAGGGTTTTATTCAACCCAGTTCCTCACCTTGGGGAGCTCCAATTGTCGCACCCCAAATTACCACCTACGGAGTTTTACCGCGTGGCGTGTGACGTACTAGGGTCTAGCCACTAATCATGTCGAACTAATAGTAAAATAGTATAAAACAAGTCATCATGTCCAACATGAATGGTGAATTTCGAATTAAAAAAATTCAATCAAAGTATGTGTTCAGCGGAAGCAAATGTAAATATCTCAAACAATTGAATTAAAAATGTTTTAAAGCGTGAAGTTTTATTTGTTTGCAATCAAGTAACATGCCCCATGACACTTCAAGCTCCCCAGACTGCTAGTTCCCATGCGATATATCTACCGACCTGCAAGCATGTAGAAAAAGTGTGTCAGTGATTAAGCCGGCGAGTTCACAGTCTTGTTTACCATAAAACCAATAGATGTTTAGTTTAAAGACATGTTGATAATAACTCGATACCGCAGTGACGTTAGTTTGTTTGCCCTTCCCAATGCCTATCAACAGTGAGCTCATGTGGTTAAGGTCATTAGTTCACGTCCGGTGTGAGGTTGTCAAGCCTAATAGCGCTATCAACTAGTACCCCGTTGCCCTCCAAGCAACTAGTTCGGTAATAAGATGGGACTTAAGTGATAGAGGTGAGTAGATTATCTAACGTCAAATTTAAACTATAACGTTTGCTAAAAGTATTCCTCCAAGGAATAATAGTTTGTTTGTTCCCTCTAAACGCATGCTTGTAAAAGAGCAGTGAACTCACCTTAGTGTGCTCGGTTAAAAGACAAAAATTAAATACGGAGTGAAACGGGTCAATCACGTCCTAACATGATTACCTGTTAAAAGTTAGTGTGTGAACTCACACGAAGACAGAATCCACGTATATAACACCTAGCACGTAAAATATTATAATATATATATATATACATGCATGCAAAGTGTCGCAATTTGAAATAACGACCACATTTTCGTCACAAATCAGATAATAAATCTTGTCACAAAATTCAGCTTTTAAGTGGATTTTCGGACAATTTGCGGTACATTAATCGGGACCGTTCGGGCACCGGATAGTTCCCAAAGAATTAGATAACACGTCAATCGAACCAGAGACCATTGTATTAAAAATTTAGAGTCTAACTCTTTACCAAAAAATTACAAAAAAATCCTTTAAAAGCAGCAATCAGATTCGTCACTTTCTGAATGCAGCTCACATAAAAATTCATTCAAAAATACTCGGTTATCCGATTGACGTAATTCCATTTGGAGGTTCATAACAACACATAAGGGTATCTATAGTATAAATTTAATAGACTAATATGAATATACACCAAGTTATGACTCAAAACATAACAAGTAAAATCTGCAGAAAAACGCAGCTTTAGTTGTTGAAACGAAACAAATTATTTAAAATAGTAAACGACGTTCAAAAATCATGATTCCAACGCTATTAGAATCGTATTTCTAAATAACACGTTTTAGACTCAAGAAAATCCAGATTCCATTAATTTTTGACCCGATTACAGCCGATTAAAGTCGGTTGTAACTGTTGGACAGCTTACTGTTTTCTTTACCCGCTCCCACAAACAGTTAACTAGCGAACCCGAGACACATTAACATAATTAACAGCAGGTTTGTATCACAAAATACATCATGTAACAACCAACTTATCACTAACCACTAGATTTAATCCATCAACAATACTCGAGAGACATACCCGAACCCGTGATCAACCCAACATCAAAAATCACCATCTAATCCTAAAACGCAACCAAGATATAAAATAACAATCATGCATAACCATGTATAATTACCCCAACACACAAGATTAAACCCGTAACGAAACCCTAGCGGCTTAACCGGTCATGTAAACGAACTAAACGTAATAACACATGATCTCTACTACTCGAACTACAAATAACAAACATAACGTCACGAATCATCAATCAAATTAGATAAAAAACGTAGCCATGAAAACCTTATACAAATCACATATGAACATTAATACTTCATAAAAAAACAAAATAAAGGTACCTAGCAGCGAACGAAGTAATATTAAGCCTGGAACCGAAGTCGAGTAGAGATTATAGGGTCTTGTTTGCGTTGGCAGAAGAGAGGAAGAATGAGCACGAGATAGCAGATTAAATGTGCAGTTTAGGGTTTCTTTATTTGTTTATTATTTTTTTTGAAGTTTGGATATAATGTGAATGTTACGTAAAATAAAAGGATTCACAATTTGGAGGCGATTTAGAGTTAAGTCTGACATGGACTTTAGGCAATAAGGGTAAAGGTGAGGGTGGTTGTTGGGCCAATGTGGGCTGCTCACAAACGCACAAGAGTAAAAATGTGGGTGGCAGGGATTTGTTATTTTTTGTTAGTATTAATATATTTTAAAACCACTAATAACAACGAGGGATTAATTAACTCATAAGATGAACAATTAATTAACTAGTATAAATGTATGATATTCATGCTAAGGTTCGGGCCTCATAAGTTTCGAGCTACGCGAGTGAGTCGAATCGACAAGCGAGACATGTGCTTTGGTTCAAACGGTTTGGGGGGGGGGGGGGGGGAGGGGGGTTCAAAAGACTAAAGATTCGATTCCTAGTTAATCGCTTGAATAATATGAACTTATAATATAATTTAGTTAATTATAATTAACTCGTCAAATAAGATATGTATAAGACTCGATTATAAATACGAAAACGAACGGTCCTAACCTTGAAAATTACGAGATGTCACATTATCCCCAAGTTGAAAGAAATTTCGTCCCGAAATTTGGTAAATAGACACAGGAGAGGGAAAGACGAGTTAAGATGACTGTGGATTTTCCATGGGTACCACATCATCCCCAAGTTGAAAGGGAATTCCGTCCCGAAATTATGCTAAGTAGTCTCGAAAAAGTGAAAAGAATGCGTTAAGATGATTGCATCAAAACTAGGTGTAACAGGAAGGAGGTTAATGTCAAACACCTGACCTAAAGATCGAGTTTGCACTCAGCATAAAAATATGGGATGTTTCACTTGGCTGACCGTCAGCCAATTCCTCGACGTGTTTGGTTTTCAAGAGAGGTTTGGAGTCGATCCTAACAGCCTACTGAACTTCAAGGATACGAAACTCCAATCGGCACTAGAATCGAATAAAACATAAACGAAAAGATTGCTTACAGAAAACGTACCGATCACAAACTGTTATCGTTCCTGGCGACACCCGCGCCAAGCGTAAATGCTCTCCCACGGGCACCATTTCCGCCATTGCTATCGTTGTTGATATTTCCCGCATTGTTGGCTTTATGGTTTAGCTGCGGGCAATCGCTCTTAAGGTGATCCTCACTTCCACACTGAAAGCAGCTCCTTCGACCCCCTTGATGTTGTTGCTGTTGTTGCTTTGGGAACGGAGCCCGGCAATCCTTAGCCATGTGACCCACCTTGTCGCATCTTTGACACACTTGGGTACACTGCCCATAGTGATGATAGTTACACTTGTTGTACTTCGGTTGTTTACCATCGTACGAACCCTGATTCTGATTGGTAGCAGAAGACTAGTTGAAGTTACGGTTATTGTTGTCTGCCCTCTTCTGTTGCTGACTAGAGTTAGAGGCTTTTTCTAAGTCATTCCACTTGTGTTTGTTGTCATTTGAGGCATCAGAAACGATAGTGTTTCGCTTAGGCAGCTTGCCCTGCTCGACTGCTTGATCTGTGAGGCGATGTGCTAAACGGATAACTTGCTGAATCATGGGAAGGTTAGCTAAAGTTACCAAGCTTTGAATCTCAGGGGCTAAGCCTTTGGGGTAAATCTCGATACGTTTGTAGGCAGGCTCGGACATGTTAGGACAGTGACCAGCTAAATCATTGGACCTCTTCGTGTAAGCTTCGATCTCGGACCCGATCATCTTTAGGTGGTAATACTCCACTTCCAATTTTTGAATGTCGTCCCTGTGACAGTATTCCTCCCTTATCAGATTTTTGAAATCATTCAACGGGGTAGCATTGGCAGCAGCCAACCCAATCATCTGAATCTGTGTGTTCCACCACTCGAGCGCGTTGCATTCCAAAGTACTAGTTGCGTACTTGACCCGATTGTTAACTAGACAATCACACATCTCAAAGACAGACTCTACTTTCTCGATCCAATGAAGAAGACCCACCGCTCCTTCTGTGCCGTTAAAAGAGTGAGGCTTGCAATCCATGAATGTCTTGAAGGTACAAGCTCGAGGTTGAGTAGGTTGCTGTTGTTGTGCTGCCAAAGCTTTGGCAACTCGTGCATTGATTAGGGCCTGGATCTGGGCCTGAGTCATATTACCACCACCACGTTCACTCATGATTCTGCATCCACAAGGTACTAACATGAGAAAAATATGTAGCGCATATTATTTCCATATTCAGTACAAGTAGATAAGAAAAGTTAGAGTATTGTTCAAGATTAGGTAGGAGTCCACCATCACTATGGCTCCTATGGATATCCGAACCCCCAATTATGTCGGATAATGGGTTAGAACCTCTTTTCACACGTTTGGGTCTCACTGGGACTCACATGCATCCCCAATTATTATTACGTGTAATGATAATTCAATTTGCATGTTTACCCCAATTCCTCCTAACTTGTGTCAAAAGATCCTCAGATTTGAATGTCAAAGTGAGTAGTGTCAAAACGATAGACATTAGAAAAGATCTAGAAGCATGCCATGATAATGATCCATCATAAGTAATGCATCAAAATGTACTATAGGGTTGTGTGTATCTATATGCGGTGATATGCATATGCATATGTACATGCTAAATGTTTAGTGTATGCGATAATAAAAGACGAACCTTGCAATCTGGAGCGTAGTGTCATTGTCGCTTTCGAAACTAATTCGGTTATAGTCTGGTTTTACAAAAACTTTTGAAAACCTAGTTCACTATAACCAGTGGCTCTGATACCAAACTGTCACACCCCCAAATTACCACCTACGGAGTTTTACCGCGAGACATGTGACGTACCAGGATCTAGCCACTAATCATGTCGACCTAATAGTAAAATAGTATAAAATAAGTCATCATGTCCAACATGAATAGTGAATTTCGAATTAATAAAAATCAATCAAAGTATGTGTTCAGCGGAAGCATATGTAAATATCTCAAACAATTGAAATAAAAATGTTTTAAAGCGTAAAGTTTTATTTGTTTGCAATCAAGTAACACGCCCCATGACACTTCAAGCTCCCCAGACTGCTAGTTCCCATGGGATATATCTAACGACCTGTAAGCATGCAGAAAAAGTGTGTTTAAAGACTGCTAGTTCCCATGGGATATATCTAACGACTGCTAGTTCCCATGGGATATATCTAACGACCTGCTAGTTCCCATGCGATTAAACCGGCGAGTTCACAGTTTTTTTTACCATAAAACCAGTAGATGTTTAGTTTAAAGACATCTTGATAATAACTGGATACCACAGTGACGTTAGTTTGTTTGCCCTTCCCCAATGCCTATCAACATTGAGATCATGTGGTTAAGGTCATTAGTTCACGCCCGTCCAATCCAGGTACGTTGTGAGGTTGTCAAACCTAATAGCGCTATCAACTAATACCCCGTTGCCCTCCAAGCAACTAGTTCGGTAATAAGATGAGACTTAAGTGATAGAGGTGAATAGATTATCCAACATCAAATTTAAACTGTAACGTTTGCCAAAAGTATTTTTCCAAGGAATAATAGTTTGTTTGTTCCCTCGGAAAGCATGCTTGTAAAATAGCAGTGAACTCACCTTAGTTTGCTCGGTTAAAAGACGGAAATTAAATACGGAGTGGAATGGGTCAATCATGTCCTAACATGATTACCATTTAAAAGTTAGTGTGTGAACTCACACGAAGACGAGGATTCTACACATATATAACTAGTAGCACGTAAAATATTATAATATATATATATATATACATGCATGCAAAGTGTTGCTATTCGAAATAACGACCACATTTTCGTCACAAATCACATAATAAATCTTGTCACAAAATTCAACTTTTAAGTGGATTTTCGGACAATTTGCGGTACGTTAACCGGGACCGTTCGGGCAACGGATAGTTCTCGAAGAATCAGATAACATGTCAATCGAACCAGAGACCATTGTTTTAAAATTTTAGAGTCTAACTCTTTACCAAAAAATTACAAAAAATCTTTTACTAAGCAGCAATCAGATTCGTCACTTTCTGAATGCAGCTCAAAGAAAAATTCATTTAAAAATACTCGGTTAACCGATTGACGTAATTCTACTTCGAGGTTCATAACAACACCTAAGGCTATCTACAGTATAAATATCATGGTCTAAATATGATTATACACCAAGTTATGACTAGAAACATAACACGTAAAATCTGCAGAAAAACGCAACTTTAGTTGTTGAAACGAAACAAATTATTTAAAATAGTAAACGACGTCCAAAAATCATGATTCCAGCGCATTAGAATCGTATTTCAAAATAACACGTTTTAGACTCAAGAAAATCCAGATTCCGGACCCGGTTACAGCCGATTAAAGTCGGTTGTAACTGTTGAACAAGTTACTGTTTTCGTTACCCGATCCCGCAAACAGTTAACTAGTGAAGCCGAGACACATTAACATAATTAACAGCAGGTTTGTATCACAAAATAGATCATGTAACAACCAAGTTATCACTAACCACTAGATTTAATCTATCAACAATACTCGAGAGGCATACCCGAACCCGTGATCAACCCAACATCAAAAATCACCATTAATCCTAAAACGCAACCAAGATTTAATAACAATCATGCATAACCATGTATAATTATCCCAACACACAAGATTAAACCCGTAACGAAACCCTAGCGGCTTAACCGGTCATGTAAACGACCTAAACGTAATAACACATGATCTCTACTACTCGAACTACAAATAGCAAACATAACGTCAAGAATCATCAATCAAATTAGATAAAAAACGCAGCCATGAAAACCTTATACAAATCACATATGAACATTAATACTTCATAAAAAAACAAAATAGAGGTACCTAGCAGCGAACGAAGTAATATTAAGCCTGGAACCGAAGTCGAGTAGAGATTATAGGGTCTTGTTTGCGTTGGCAGAAGAGAGGAAGAATGAGCACGAGATAGCAGATTAAATGTGCAGTTTAGGGTTTCTTTATTTGTTTATTATATTTTTTTGAAGTTTGGATATAATGTGAATGTTACGTAAAATAAAAGGATTCACAATTTGGAGGCGACTTAGAGTTAAGTCCGACATGGACTTTAGGCAATAAGGGTAAAGGTGAGGGTGGTTGTTGGGCCAATGTTGGCTGCTCACAAACGCACAAGAGTAAAAATGTGGGTGGCAGGGATTTGTTATTTTTTGTTAGCATTAATATATTTTAAAACCACTAATAACAATGAGGGATTAATTAACTTATAAGATGAATAATTAATTAACTAGTATAAATGTATGATATTCATGTAAGGTTCGGGCCTCATAAGTTTCGAGCTACGCGAGTGAGTCGAATCGACAAGCGAGACATGTGCTTTGATCCAAACGGTTTGGGGGTTCCAAAGAATAAAGATTCGATTCCTAGTTAATCGCTTGAATAATATGTACTTATAATATAGTTTAGTTAATTATAATTAACTCGTCAAATAAGATAAGTATAAGACTCGATTAATAAATACGAAAACGAATGGTCCTAACCTCGAAAATTACGAGATGTCACACCAATCTTGTTTGTAAAGAAGAAGGATGGATCAATGCGAATGTGCATTGACTACCGTGAGCTAAATAAGTTAACAATCAAGAACCGCTACGCATTACCTCGAATCGATGATTTATTTGATCAACTTCAGTGAGTAAGCTACTTTTCAAAGATTGATTTGAGATATGGATTTCATCAACTAAAGGTTCGAACAGAAGATGTTCCGAAAACGGCATTCAGAACAAGGTATGGGCCTACGAATTTTTGGTAATGCCCTTCGGGCTTACGAATGCACCTGCGGCATTTATGGAATTAATGAATAGAGTTTGCAAACCGTACTTGGATAAGTTTGTCATTGTCTTCATAGACGACATTCTTGTCTATTCTCGTAGTCAGGCTGACCATGAGAAACATTCGAGATGCATACTAGAGTTGTTAAGACAAGAAAAACTCTACGCAAAGTTTTCAAAGTGTGAATTCTGGTTACGTGAAGTTCAGTTTTTGGGTCACATTGTAAGTGAGCGTGGAATACAAGTCGAACCTGCCAAGGTGGAACCAGTGATGAAATGGCAAGCCCCCAAGACACCATCCGAAATTCGTAGCTTTCTGGGTTTAGCCGGTTATTACAGGAGATTTATCGAGAACTTCTCCAGAATAGCTACCCCATTAACTACATTAACCCGTAAGGATGTGAAATTCGTTTGGGGTCCGAAACAGCAGGAAGCTTTCGATTTATTGAAGTAGAAACTGAGTAATGCTCCTGTATTGACTCTACCCGAAGGTATTGAAGATTTTGTGGTCTATTGTGACGCTTCACACACTGGCATGGGGTGTGTACCTACGTAACGCGGAAAGGTGATCGCCTACGCTTCAAGGCAATTGAAGATACACGAAAGAAATTACACCACACATGAATTGGAATTAGGTGCTGTGGTGTTTGCGCTTAAGCTTTGGAGACATTATTTATACGGAACTAAGTGTATTGTATACACTGATCATAAAAGTCTCCAACATTTGTTTAACCAGAAGGATCTAAATATGCGACAGGGTCGATGGATGGAAACACTAAATGACTATGATTGTGATATCCGTTATCACCCAGGCAAGGCAAACGTGGTTGCCGATGCCTTAAGTCGCAAGGAAAGGGTTAAGCCCATTCGGATTAACGCCAAAAGAATGGAGATATGGAATAACTTGAATGAAAAGATTTTAGATGCGCAGACACAAGCCTTGTTAGAGGCAAATCTTCCACATGAAGAATTGGGCAAAGTTGTGGGACAACTCACACCGGGAAGTGACGGAGTCCTTAGATTCTGTGGATGAATCTGGGTTCCAGTCTTTGGAGGACTCAGGGATTTAATTCTCAAAGAAGCACATAGTTCCAGGTACTCGGTCCACCCGGGGTGGTGATAAAATGTACAAGGATTTGAGGCCCAACTATTGGTGGGCAGGGACGAAGAAATCTATAGCTACTTATGTGGCTAAATGTTTGACGTGTTCGCAAGTTAAGGCCGAACATCAGAAGCCGTCGGGATTGCTGCAGCCGCTGGAAATCCCCATGTGGAAGTGGGAATGTGTAACTATGGATTTCGTCACCAAATTACCAAAGACGAAGCGAGGAAATGATACAATATGGGTAATTGTTGACAGATTGACTAAGTCGGCTCATTTCCTACCTATTAATGAGACTTATAGCTCAAACAAACTGGGAAAGCTTTATGTGGATGAAATAGTATCCCTGCACGTCGTACCAATGTCTATTGTGTTGGATAGGGACACAAGATACACTTCTCATTTTTTGAAAACTTTCCAGCAAGCCCTGGGCACCCGACTAAATTTTAGTACGGCATATCAGCCGCAGACTGATGGGCAAACTGAACGTACTATTCAAATGCTGGAAGATATGTTGCGTGTATGCATTATTGACTTAGGTGGAAGTAGGGATAACCATTTACTACTTATAGAGTTTTCCTACAACAATAGCTACCATGCAAGTATCCAAGCCGCCCCATTTGAAGCTTTATACGGAGAAAAGTGTAGGACGCCCGTTTGCTGGGCAGAAGTTGGGGAAGCCCAACTAACAGGACCAGAAATTGTCCTGGAGACGACAGACAAGATTTTGCAGATTCGCGATCATCTCAAGGCTGCCAGAGATAGGCATAAAAGTTATGCAGACCAGAGGCGTAAATCCCTCGAATTCCAAATAGGGGACAAAGTCTTGTTGAAAGTGTCACCTTGGAAAGGCGTCATGCCTTTTGGAAAGAAGGGCAAGTTGAGCCCGAGATACATCGGACCGTTCGAGATCATCGAACGTGTCGGGTCAGTGGCATATAAGCTGAAATTGCCAGAAAAGTTCAGTGGAATCCATGATGTGTTCCACATTTCCAATCTGAAGAAATGCTTGGCAGACGAGTCATTGGCCATGCCACACGACGATGTGCAGATTGATAATAACTTGCGTTTCAATGAGAAACCGGTTGCGATTGAAGATAGACAAGTCAAGAAGCTTCATAGAAAGCATGTGCCAATCGTGAAAGTTAAGTGGGACGCTCGTCGAGGTCCTGAATAATCTAGATGTTATAAAATATGTTTTGATGCACTAACAACCTAAACATAAGTATTAGAACATATGTCTACGGATTCGGCTCGTCAAGTTTTGGTCTAGGCTCGGTTTGTAGCCAAAAGTCACAATAGTTGTCTTTTGTTGACTTTTGGTTCTGACCTGTTTCGAGCCACCTTTGCTACTGACTTTTGACCATTTTGAGACCATGATTATATTTCGAATGACCATCTAAAGTTTCGTTACCCGATTCCTTAGAAATCTGAGTTTATTACAAAGTTCCATAAAGTTATTTAAACTTTTTCAAAAAGGTCCTTTTTGTGCAAATCATGGTTTTAAACACCCATGCATGTAAATGTAAGACATAAACCAATTTATAAATATAATTAGATTATGTTAATTCTAAGAATCTGATTAGAATATGAGTTTTTATAAAAGAACACATTTATAACATAAAAAGGACTAAAAAGCCCTTTTCGGCATTTTAAGAATATTAAACATGATTTTGTAATCAAGATAATATGTTTACTGATATGGTATAATAAGTAGGACCCTTTGGGATAATTATTCAGATTATGACCTGATTCAAAATCTAAGAATCGTTAATTGCCGCTAAATGACCAAACTACCCTTTTTACGGAAAAATGGCTTAAATCAATCTTTTTATAAACTAAACTTATACCTACTGATATAATAAATAACATGACATGATTTTTATATATAAAACATGCCTCAATTCCTGTTTAACTTAATTTATGAATCTAACGGCGTTTTAGCGACTTTTACGCCTTTTTGGCGCATAGTATGGTTAAAAGACATAACCATGAGCCGAGACTTGTTACCTACTGATTTATAAACTTATTTTCATCATAATAACAGTAAGTACAAGTCCGAACTCAGAATCCCAAATTTGGCTTCAAAGCTATGTGTGCAATGATTAAAATGCCCCTACGGGGCATAGTTGGTGTCAAAATCGTCAAGCACACATATATTTGATATCTTACTGTTATAATATTATAATATATATATTTTTACTTAATATTAAAGGTCTTAACATCAGATTCCTAATTTACATCTTTCATAAACCTTAAAATGACCAAAATGCCCTTGTAAGGCATAATTCGGTTTTAAGTATACCTCGGGCCTATCTTTTGCAAAGCTACTGATCTTATAACATATATTAAACATATATCCATATGGAATTTGTACAAGACTCTCTTGGTCACCCGGTTTCGCCTATGTGCGTTTGGTTAAGTTTACGTAGCTAATTTACGTACTTAAACCGAAACGGGTTTAACTTTGTCCATTCCTTATCAAAATCTAGAATGTTATCGGTTTACCCATATTATACAAGTTTATATACTTGTCGGGTCCAATTAACATTCTACTCCGTTCACTGCTTAATCTAGCGTATCGTACCGTATCATATTTTAGCGTAAGACTAACCGGTCCAAGTCCAGGACTTAAATTAAGGACCGTTAGCATTCTAATATTGGTTAAGAATTACCATCACTCTAGACTGAACGACTCCCAGGAAATTGCCTTGTACTTCCTTTGGAACTACAGTAGAGTTTGGAACTTCCACATATAACAACTCAGGTAAATACTTCTAACCTATTTTCCCTATACGGGCTTGGGATACGGTAGATTACTACCGCTTGGTCGGGTATGGGATCATGTTTATCTGATTGTGATTCACTAAATCTTACATAACCCGTTCTGATCTGTTTTGTCTGAAACTAAAACATTGGGGGTGGGCTTGACCGTGTCTGGGATATCCTTGGCTCACTAACTTAATAGTGGCCACGACAATATAGCATGGCGTGTAGGCATACACTGGGTAATTACTATCTTCTTTCTGTGTAATTTCAGAGTGGTGTGTCAGTCGATCATGTCTCGGTTTCTGTACTGGGCCCCATATGTAAAAGCCAGCATGTAAATCTGTATACAAGGTCATTTGTACTTTCTCAAGTTATTTACGAAAATGTGCCATGTGCGCCTAAAACCATTTTCGAAAAGGTTTTCAAAATGAGTCGGTCGAGCGTATTTAGCAGTGTAAATTGACGTATTTTCAAAGTTTAAGTTACATGTGCAAGTATGTAATAGGCCGGGAGCTGCGAGGCGAAGACCGAGGAGTTGCGCCCTTAGGACTTGCCTGTTTATAGTCTGTTATCATTTGTATGTTTTTACAATCCGCATGTGGATCCTATTACAAGCCTTGTATGTGTATTTTATTTTGAACTTTGGACACTATCGGTTTGTAATAGTTTATGTATCCAATGCCTTCCGCTGTGTTATCTTATAATTGGTTATGATGATATCAACTGTACGTCATGATAATCCCCACCGGGCCCACCAGAATACACGTGGAAATCGGGGTGTGACAATTAGTCTAGTTGTTGTGGAACAATATGTGTTCACAAGTTTAATTGCACTAGTCATTGTCACAAATGGAATTACACGAGAACACAAGTGAAACCTTGACTGTTTTGCCTCGGGCCCTGTCATCCCAGACACTCCCGGCCACCGGATCGTGTCACACAGACACTCCCGGCCCACCAACTGCGTCACGTGCAGTTCAACGCCCAGTGTAGTTATGCCTAACAACATAACCAGGTTAGGACGCGCACAGTGCCTAGTTGCCGACACACTGTCAGTTGTGGCACTTGGTTGGTCAGACCAATAGTACTATCCATTGTCCATGGCTTACGTTAATCACTTGTAGTGGGATGTGGTTCGTGTGTTAGATAATTCACATCCTCACAAGTTGGTGCAATTAACATAGTTTGTAACATGCAAATCACCCTAGAAAACAGTAAAACAGTTTAAAAGTGGGGGAGTGAAACTCACTCCCAACTTGGTGTATTCAACACAGCTTTTAACATGCAAGTCCCAGAAAACAGTAAAACAATTTAAAAATGGGGAAGTGAAAACTCACAGGATAATAGCATCACAGGTAGCAATAGGAGTATATGTAGGCTTGTTCGGCTCTAACAGCAATCATGCAAGTAATTACTAATATAAGTCGCTAGGTCGGTAACACCTATAACTTGGGTCCAAATGGGCATTTTCAGTTCATATTGCACACATAGTATCCTGGTGTGGTGATGGATGTTAGGGTAGGATTAGTTTCGCGTTTGGCTTCCAGCCACGGGTTCGCGTGGCAGCCAAAGTTGGTTGTTTGACATGTTCGGATAATGGTACGGGAATACCAATAGTGCCAACGTGCTGTGATTTAAGAAAGATTAAATTTTCATTAAGGGAGTTTGGGTGTTTGGGGAGTCTAGGTTGCCCAAATTTGAGTTTCCATTTTTGCCGTCGGGAATCTTCCCGAACGATGGTGGAACACACCCATAGTGTTCTGCTTACCCTGGAACCTCCCAAAATACTCCCGGTGTCCCAATTATGGTCAATATAGGTTTTGGTCCGTTCCCAGTTTCGGCAGGTTCGTTGTCGGTAAACTGCCGAATTTAGTTAAAATAAGCGTTTTAAAAGTCGAAAAATCCCATTTAATCTACATAGTTCCTAAAATCCTAGAAATTTTTTGTAGAACTTAGTAAAAATATACAGATTCTAATAAAATTATTTTGGGAATTTATAAAGCTATTTTAACTTCTCAAATAAATCATTTGTAAAACATTATTTAGCCGAATAATTCACTTTGTTTATCATCCGATGTCCAAAAATTCCCAAAATATTCCAAGAACTTCCTTACATGTCAGGAAACTCCCTGTAAAAATTTGGGCTTTTTCCGATTTGTTTCAGTTTGTTTCGGCTACCGAAAACTCATAAAAACACGGATTTTTAATCTGTATCTAAACACAATCAATAGACTCTAAAACTTCCCATAAGCTTTTCCATATGTTCCTTATCGTTCATGTAAATTTTGGTGATTTATTGACTTCGTTTGGTATTTTCCGAATTTCGTTTGGTAAAACAGTAAAAAATTCACCAAAAATAAAATTCTAAAATTTTACTTGGACCTTCCTGTCAATGCCCTACACCACCACACCAATTTTCAGCTCAATACAATACCAACGGACCAAGTTATGGGCCAAACAATATTAGTACTCTAGATTCCAGTTCCGGGTGATATACCTAGCGATTCCTTCGATTCTAAGTGTTTTTCTTTAGTCCAGAAGTGGGTGTGAGCCATATTCAATACCTATATACCAAGAACAATCCAACCATGCTATAACCCATGTCAATCAAGCCTTGTTTCATAGTTTTTCGGTTAATCACTTTGTTAATCAATTTTAGTCGATTAGGGTATCAAAAGCCGAGTTTTGTGATCTTGGCTACCATATAACATCAGGGAATCCCTAGTGTGTTCTTACTCAACCAAGAACCATGCTTAAACCATCCAAAATCATGGATTAAAAGGAGTTTTCTTGGTCTAGATCATGTTTAATCAAGAAATCTCCATTAAAACTAAAAGAAAATTGTAAAATACCTTCGATTTGGTTGAGATTAATGAAAGGCCAGCTGGGTTCTTGAAGAATATGTGCAGGTGTTGAGGTAAAAGATGTAGAATTTATGAAGACAATACTGAAAAATGATAAAAAGATAAGCATATAATTAAGGGGGGAGGGCATAGGTGGGGTGCCCCTACCTCACCCGCGCTTTTTCGTGCTTCGTCTTTTTGTGTTAAATGATGATGTTTATCTTCGGGGGCGCATTTAGGTTCGATTTTGGGTCTCAAACGCGTAACCGATTTGCGAAACGGACTCCGTTTTTCATTCCTAGTGTCAAAAGACTCGGTTTTAAAAATCGAGCATAACCGTCTCGAAATCCGGACATGGTTACATTTTAGTCATAATGACCTCGTAATAGTGTTGTTTAAGTGTTTTTTAGGCTTGATTGACCGTTCCTTGAACGTTCGATTGTCTTTCTTTGCTTTCAAAACAAAGGCGTTTCCCTTACCGGGAAATCCTCGTTTTGCATGCCCATTCTCCGAATGTCTACAAATCTTAGGTCGTAGTCTATGGCCTTGTAACTAAGATGGTTCGTGAACTCGAAATCTTAAATAGCGCTACCGTTGGCCTAATAATTATCGTCATATGTTTAATGCGCTGTTAAACGGAAAGCTCCCGTTTAACATGTTGTTTAAGGCTAAGGAAACCAACTCACATCGTTGGCCCTTATTAGTGTCATGTTAACCATGACGTGCTCTCGGATTCTTCGAGACATAACAGATATTGTTTAGCATAGCACACAAGTCATGCCGGTTTACTAATATGTATTCCCAGAGACGTCAATCCATTCACGACATTGTCTTGCCATGTAAGGGACGCATAGCGTCAACGTAATGTTTTTGGTAATTACTTTGCATATACTCCCATTATAGTCGGTATAACATGTTCCTGAATTCGTATTATCTCACATAGTCACAACAAATATCATGATGTACATATCACGTCCGGTTACCACGGACTTCTACTAATCAAAGTTTACTGGGATTTTTTACAGTTGGCACAGTCTCCCCCGGTTAAAAGAATTTCGTCCTTGAAATTCCATTTAGTAATCTGTTGGAAAGCTCAGTCAGTCACCCGACAGACAAGTATGTTTTCGCTTTTCGTTTAGTATTATCATCGTACATGGATGATAATGGTGCTGCATAGTAGCTGTGTAGTTTGTCTATCCACAATTCCTACGTATTGTTAAGAGTAACGTTTGTCATCACTTCCAATCTGAAAGTGAGAGCGTTGTTTGACTCACAATAGAACAGGAGTCACGCATTCAACTTGCAGATAACTTCAATTATTATGTTTTCATCGCTTTCGTTATCTTTACCATTCAAATACCATAGGTTTCATTAGAGGAAGGGTATAGATACCCTCACAGGGTTTGTTGCGAACGTCGCAATGGTGAGCACCATGCTCTGCAGGTTTGTATAAAGGGAATAGAGTTGGTTTCACCGAGTTGTGAGTGACAGTCTTCCCTTGCTTGTCATGTACGTGGGTATCTGTTGATGCATATGTCTGTTGCCTACGTCATCATATAATATCTAGTATGTATTTAGGAACGAAATGTTGAAGTTTATGTAAATAGGTTAACAAGTTCGCTTGAGTTTGTGATGGTTTAGACAAGTTCGTCCGAACTTGTCTATGCAAGTTCGCCCGAACTTGCTCTCCCACCAGCGAACCTTTTTACCTATAAATAGGTAGCTTGTGATTTCATTTGTAACATTCTGAAACTTTGGCATTTCTGAGGCGAAGCTCTGTCAATTTGGAGACTTGATGTTATATTAATAAAATTGACGTTTAATTGACTAATTCTTGTTATTTGGTAAACTTGTCATAATATTTCCGCTATTATGGACAATAGAGATCAAATCTAGGTTCCTGTGCATTGAGGATCGGTCCTACAAGTGGTAACAGAGCTAGAATAGCCTGATTGATTGATATCAAGACAAGACACTTCTAATTCTACTCCATTCTTCTATTTTTCTTAACTTTTTCACAAAAATGAAGAATTCAAACGAATTGTTGTCAAAATTGTGCAAAAACCATGTTTTTCAAAACCCTCATCATCGAACTTGTTAGCCAAGTTCGACCGAACTTGAGGTAAAAAATCACTTTCTGAGTGAATTTTTACCAAGTTCGCTCGAACTTGAGTGATTTTTGAAGAAATTTCAGTTAAGTTCGCTCGAACATAACAAGAATTCATTGATATTTTATCAAGTTCGACCGAACTTGATAAAAATCAGGAAATCTTAGGCTAAGTTCGCCCGAACTTGCTAGTTTTTTATAAAATCTAATATACAAGTTCGCTCGAGGTTGTCTCAGGATTATTTTCACATCATAATCACTAAGTTCGACTGAACTTGTGATAAATCTAAGAATTCTTCATTCCAACTACAAGTTCGACCGAACTTGTAGTAATTCTAACTTTTTCAAAAGTTTTAACGTGTTTTCAGAGTACGTGTCTTGATATTCGCGATGGATGATATTCAGAGAGCGTATATGTCAGGAGTGGGTACATCCAATGCTAATGTCATACAGCAAGTCAATCTAGACAACGAGATGAGCACGTCCGTTAAACCGCCAAAGTTAATGAGTATGGACGAGTATGAAGGATGGAAGGAGAAATTTACCTATTGGGTTCAGGCCATGCATTTCCAAGGCTGCGTGTCGATTGAGAGAGGTTACACTATTCCGTTGGACGAACATCAGCAAGTACTAGAGAAGTACAAGTACACCACAATACAGAAAGATGAGTACATTGCTGAGAAAAAGACGATAAGCCTCATTCAACAATCTGTTAAAGAAGATATTCTAGTCTTGTTGCCCGAGTATACTATTGCGAGAGATCTCTGGCTATCACTACAAAAGAAATACCAAGGCAGCGCAGAGATGATCAAAAGTAAGAAAGCTCTCATCATGAAGGAGTTCGATATTTTCAACATGTTGAAGGGCGAGACAATGAAGCAGATGATTGAGCGCTTCTGTCATCTGAAAGTCCAAATGACAAGACATGGTCTCGAGAAGACAGAACCAGAGTACATCGATAAGCTTGCAGATGCGTTACCAGACGGAGAGTGGACTACTTACTTGATGGTTCTGAAAGAAAGTCCGAATTGGGAATTCTTTAAGTTGTCAACATTCATCGACAAACTTGAAGGTCATGAAATGAACTTCTAAAGATTGCGAAGTCGAAGAATGCTAACATTGTTTAAGATGTTGGTCTATATTACAAAACCGGAATGCAAGACAACATTTCAAGTCCAAAGATTCAGGGAGCATTCATGCAAACATGAATTTTTTCCCACAGAATCAGAGCCAATCATATCCTCAATATGATCAAAGTCCACATAATTCTTCGTTTTCGAGCACTGGTCAAATGCTTCATACCAAAGTCAAGCAAATCAGAATCAACAAACGAATTCTGATCCAAATGTGTACAAGTGTAACATTGCTGTAAATCTAAACAATGTTGTTTCTGAGCAAGTTGCAAAACAACATATGTCACTTCTTGCCACTGTTCTAGAATCATACGAAAGTCTTGTAGCTGGAAAGATGGCAATCCCGAAATGACCGCTGAAGACTACGATCAGGTGGACGAAGAAGAGCTTGAACTGATGATATCAAGTGGTCTCTAGCTTCTATCATTCGAATGGGTCACAAAGTTTGTTGCACTCATTGGCCGAGATATCGGAAATTCAAGCAACAAGCTAGGGTTCGACAAAGGAATGTCACTTTTTTCTAGATGCTAACACAGAGGGCATTTTAAGAGAGAATGCAAAAACCCTGAAGCAACGGGAAATCAAAGTCCATTTGGTGGAGGCAACGAGTATTACAAGAAATCTCTTCAATACAAGCCTTTCCCAAAGAAGACACAAGTTGAGATCCAGGAAAAGCCGAACAACAGTAACACTGATAAAGCAATGGTTGCTTCAAACGAGGATGATGGCTTCGATTGGAATTCTTATATTGGTAAGAAGACGGAGTTGCTCTGATGGCTGAGATTGTTGAAGATACATCTGCGAAGAAGCAGTAGCTCTAGAGAATATTCAATTGGAACAGTATCTGCAACAACAGGAGGAAGAGGAGTACCTTCACATGAAGAACCAAGGAATATTATCTCCTAACTCATGTGATAGTTTTGCATGACACTTTGATGGAAGTTCTCAGGAGCAAGTGATCAGGAGAAGTCGAATGAAGAAAGTACCGATGTTGTTCAAGAAGTAACTGCTGAAAACCTCAAGGACTTTGTAGATAAAGCTATGATGGTGAATCTAACCAAGATAGGTCTAGAGGTAAAGGAAGTTGTTAAAGTACAAGTTGTGAGGTTGTAAAACCTTGCACAAAATGTACCGAGCCATGTGCTGAATGCGCCGAACAATCACAAATCATCGCTGAACTCAATGACATAATGAACATTTCAAATATGATTATCGTACAATGAAGGAAGCATATGAAAAATATTATGGCAGGCTCGATAGAAATAATATTGAACAACATGATTCTATAAGGATGTTGAAAGGTACAGTAATGGATAAACAAAAAGCAATAAACATTTATATCAACACCATTGTTGAAACCAAACAACAATTCCAGACATGAAAATTGAAACAGAACATGTTCAACAACTTTTAAGAAGTTACACAACTAACGCGTATGTCATTGATCACATACTTCCCACGATCTCATCGGAAGAAAATTTTAATAGATCTAAAAAGAAAAAAAAGGTAAAGAATACATCAATGTTCCTCCACCTCTTTGCGAGAAGTACTGTCGCAAAACTGTTGATGGGATGGATAAGGCACTCAACATTGAGTTGTTATCTGAAAATAAAAATGAGTTCCAGAGAATATTTATGTATCTATAACTAAATTTAGATGATGACAATGCGGTAGTGAAAAAGGTAGTTGAAAATGTTCTGAATGATTCTGATGATGGCAGCTTCGAGAGCGCCACCTCGAGTTTGAAGAGTTCTGAGACAAATTCCGAAGATGACGATACATCATCGGAAGATGATCTATGTGATGATCCTAAGTTGTCATGTACAAGGTTAAGGAATCTGATAGATTATACTTTGATGACAGTTTTCCGATTCGGAACGTCAAAGAAGATCAATTGGATAAACTGTTTAAACTGGTTGAAGTCACATCAGATGACCTGGAGAAAAATGAAAATAAATTCTATTCTAAACCCAAAAGAAATTACAATAACTACAAGAGAAAGGGTGGTGATCATCCGAAAAACCGGAGAGCTGGGTTGGGTCTAGATGAGGAAGAAGAACCGGTTAAGAAAAAGTCACCATTTCACGAGAACAAAGATAAAAACATGAAATTTGTTTATGGGACAAGCACGGTTCACGAGGAGAGTTTGATTGGGAAGCAATCAAATGACGAGTTTAAGAAACAGAAAGAAATTCGAGATAAGGCGAAAGCCACAAGTGGTGTAAAATCCACTAGTGGACATTTACATGATAATCGGATTTGCTTCAAGTGCAACGAAATTGGTCATATTGCACGGAAGTGTCCGAATCTAAACCGACTTATCTTCGAATGAAAGAAAGTTCAGATATTGAAAAACCAAAGCAACCAGAGGTTAGGAAAATAAGAATCTTAAAAAGAAATGTTGACAAAGAAGAAATGAAACAAATTTTTTAAAAGAAATTTGAAAATTCAACTTTCAAAAAAGGAGAATCTTCAAAAGCAAACAAAACAAGGTTTTATATCAAAAAGGCTAATATCAAATCACAAGCCTGGGTTGCTAAGAAAAGGTCAACAACATCTGAGGTCACTAAGTCTGAGCCTGTTAAGACTAGTGATAACATGAAAGATTAAAATCGGAAATTAAATCCGAAACTGTCAAAAGTACAATTGGTAACAGTTTGAAAGATAAAAAGAAAGTGAAGTTTTCAAACATAAACATCATAGAAAATCCAGATGATGAATATGAATTTGACTATGCTGACGAATGTGAATTTGATTACGATGATGGTTATCCAATTCAACCCAAGACCAAGAAGGCTTGGGTCGCGCTGTTTAACTAATTGTTGAAATGTGTAGGGGCTCTAGAGATCCGTACTTTCCAAGTGGATTCTGGATAGTGGAGCTTCCAGACATATGACTAGAATGAAAGCGCTCTTGTTCGACATAAAAGCTATCAATGGCGGATATGTTGGATTTGCTGGAAACCAAGGTGGAAGGATTGTTGCCGAGGTAAAGCTCTCAAACGGAGTTGTTTCATTTGATCAAGTGAACTACATCACGGAGCTTGAGAAAAATCTTCTGAGTATTTCTCAAATTTGTGATAAGAAATTTACTATCCACTTCAACGATATGCATGATCATCAAACCGGGTTTCAAAATACCAGACGAGTGGATACTCATGCGTGCACCGAGAGAGAATGATTTGTATGTTCTTGACATGGGAAATGCTACTACTTCTTCAAAAACGGCACAATGTTTCTTTTCGATAACTACTGAGAAGGAGTCAATATTATGGCACAGAAAGATGGGCCACATTCACCTGAGAAAGATGAAATCATTTGGTGCATAATGAATTGGTTGAAGGTGTGAATCTGAAAACTTTTCATATGTCAGATAATTTTCTCGAGTGTAAAAAGGGAAAGCAGATCAAGAAATCTTATCCAAGAAAGATTCTCAATTCGATAAAGTTGCCACTCGAAAGATTTCATAGGATCTCTTCGGTCCAGTGAATGTCCGAAGCATCTCTGGAGATCTCTACTGCTTGGTAGTCACAGACGATTATTCCTGATACTCGTGGGTATTCTTCCAAGAATCAAAAGATGAGACGTTTGAAAATTTGGTGATTCTTTTCAAGAAACTTGAGAACCTTTACCATCTTCCGGTGAGACGCATTAGAAGTGACAACGGTACTGAGATCAAAAAAACACCAAAATGAGGGAATTCTGCAATGCTAAATGGATTTTGCACGAGTTTAGTGCACCTACATCTGCAGCAAAACGGCGTCGCTGAACGGAAGAATAGGATGCTTATAGAAACTGCAAGAACCATGCTTGCAGACTCAAAGCTTCCAGTCAGCTTCTGGAGTGAAGAGTTGCAACGGCTTGTTACACACTTAACAGAGTCTTAACAGTCAAACTAACGAAGAAGACCTGTTTTGAAATGATCAACCGACAGAAAACGAATTTGAAGTTCTTAGAACCATTTGGAGCGCCGTGTACTGTAATTGATCAAGATGGACAAATTTGGAGCTAAATCACTCGAGGGTTTCTTTGTAGGATATGCAAGTCCATTACGAAGAGTTGATGTTCCCTCATAAGAAGAGTCATTGAAGCGCATCATGTTGATTTTTTTAACTATACGAATCATGTTCAGAGAAAAGGTGATGCATGGTTATTCAACTATCAAGACATGTGGAAATCATTTGATTTGCCTGAAGAACCATCTGATGAAGAAATTGCAGCGTTATATTATCTTCATCAATCAGCAAATCAAGAGCAAATCGTCAGACCAACTTTTGGTTAATCAACCCACGTTGGGATCATCTTCTTCTGGTGCTAGTTCAAGTATAGCGGTGGTCAAGAAACTGAAACAAAACAAGTGACACCGACTACAGAACCAATCAATACTACAGTGATTCCTAATCTTTCTGAAGCACAGAGTTCAGACTCGGACAAGGCTCAACATTCGATGCCGATGGAGAATCTTCTTCAGATGAAGATGAAGAGCAGATTACAGGTTTAATGAATGAATCTGCAAGCCCGAGTAGTGCTCCTGAAGTTGAAGTAGTGGTAGATCAAAATATCACAAATCAAGAGAAACTGTGGTTGCTCCAGGCAAAGTGATGCCAAGATCATATTCTTATCATCCGTCAAATTCTATAATAGGCGAATTACAAGCTGGTGTGAGAAACAGAGTCAAATAAACAAATCTTTGAGTTGTTTCTATACTCGTGTTGCTCCAATTCAAGAGTATTGCTACTATCTCATGTTTCATATCCCAGATGGAGCCAAAAAGTGTTTCTAAAGCTTTAGGCGATGAAAACTGGGTACAAGCAATGCAAGAGGAACTGTTATAGTTCGAGAACTTAGGAGTGTGGAAGCTTGTACACCTACCTGAAAATCAGAAAGCAATTGATACTAAATGGGTCTTTAAATGCAAGTGAGACGATCGAGGGGTTATAGTTCGAAATAACGCTCAGCTTGTTGTCAAGGGATTTCACCAGCAGGAAGGGATAGACCCATACGGAAGTCTACGCACCATTAGCTCGCTTAGAATCTATTCGTATATTTCTTGCTTTCACGGCATGGAAAGGATTTAAAGTCTATCAGTTGGATGTTAAATCAACTTTTCTGTACCGAAAATTACGCGAGAAGGTGTAAGTCGGACAACCACTGGGGTTTGTGATCCACTCAACAAAAAGAAAGCATATCTTCTTGATAAAGCTCTTTACGGTTTACACGAAGCCCGAGAGCTTGGTACGAGAGGTTATCGCAACATCCGTGGAACTGTGGATAGTACTCTTTCTTCACCAGAGAAGTTGGTAGTCATCTTATTATCGTTCAAATCTATGTGGACGACATCATCATTTGGATCAACGAATGATAGTATTTGCAAGAAGTTTGAGGCATCATGAAGAAGAAGTTCGAAATGTCTTCGATGGGCGGAATGAAATTCTTCCTCGGATTGCAAGTAGATCAACTTCCAGACGGTATTTTCATTCATCAGACCAAGTATGTACACGACATCTTGAAGAAGTTTAATATGGAAAGCTCGAAGCCGTTATCTACTCCTCTTGCTCTTAATCACGGGATTTGCATTGACGAAACTTGAACCAAAGTTGATGAGACGCTCTACAGATCAATGATAGGATCATTGATGTATCTGACGGCATGCCCTAGATATCATGTATCCTACCTGCCTTTGCGCCAGATATCAGTCAAGCCCGAGAATTTCACACATGCAGATCGTAAAGGAATCTTCAGATACTTGAAGGGATGCATAAGCACCGGCTTGTGGTACCCGAAGAATGATAATTTCGATCTTGCAGGATACGCTAACTCTGATTTTGGTGTAGATAAGTTGAATTCAAAATCGACTACAGTGGGATGCCAGTTCTTTGGAACAAGAATGGTAACCTGGCAGTGTAAGAAACAGACTACGGTCGCTCTCTCTACCTGTGAAGCTGAGTATATCTCGGCCTCCAGCTGTTGTTCACAGATTCTGTGGATACAACAGCAGATGAGAGACTATGGTCTGCAATTTCTCGACACTTCGTTGTATGTTGATAATAAGGCAGCCATTGATATAACTAAAAATCCGGTTCTTCTCTCACGCACAAAACACATTAAATTCGTTATCACTTCATTCGTGACTGCTACGAAAAGAAGTTGGTACTAATAGAAAAAATCCACACCGACGAACAAAAGGCTGATTTTTATACCAAATCATTTTCTTTATCACGGTTTAAATACTTGTTGAGAATTAATGGCATGAAAAATTTGTTAACAGGTGCGGACGCTGAGGTTGAATACGGATCGGACGACGAGTTCACGTGATCCACATTGGTTTGTCTATATCTTTCTAGTTTAGAATTTTATTAAAATCTAAAATACAAAAAGATGTTTTTGATTTTAGGGGGAGAAATGTTAGAAAAAATACAAAAACATTTGAAAATTTTAAAATTCAAAAACATATGAAAAATGCAAAAAGTACAAAAAACATTGAAAAAGACAAAAGAAATTCGGTGTCACAAAAAGGAAATGATAGTACATCAATGGACTATCACAGTATACCAAAGAAATGTAAAGTTTAAAAGTGATAAACAAGTCTTACTGTGGATGTGTCGATAAGGTTAACACATTCAGTAAACTGTTTCGAGATATAAACTAAATTTTACAACTGCTTAATCTTATGGATTAACATATCTTGGATATACGGACTTAGTACTCCGAAATTTCGTTTGAGAGATTGCCTAATTCTGAGATACAAGGTCTTTATAGATAGTTGATATCTGGGGTATTATACAAGTTCTTCTGATTTTGCGGAAGCAATAGCCTAGAAATTCTATAATACTTCGCAATAAACCTTAACTGCATGCAATCTTGAAAAGTATCGAAAGATCTAATCATTTGCAGTGCTGAAAAGATTCCTTAAATGGAACACACCTTAAAGTCGAGCCTTCATCTCTTTGTCTGTACGGTAGTACTAACCTGAGCTCTCAAAGTCTCGCATAACCCAGATACAGATATCAATTACGCTATATTCACCTATAAGATGAAATCTAGGTAATCTTAATACGGAGTATATTCAAGAAGTGGGAACCACAATAAGTCAAGTTTCATAAATCATACCTTAACATATCTTGGAACAGTTGAGAAACGTGGTAAAGTTTAAGTGGACAAACATATTGGCAATCTAGATAAACAAGTTTAAAATTTAAAGTCATCTAAAGGTCCACGGTTCTGGTGATATGTCTCATTTAACTGATATGATCCTTAGACACGAATTCACAAAAATATGTCTTAATATGTTTGTACATAGCTTACATTGTTCTGTACATAGTTTATCAAGCTTTACAGATTAAAACCAAAAAGATTTTCAGTGTGTTTTAGCATAAACTTAAAAAATACAAAAAAGATTTTGTTTCTACATTGTTTTCAGCAAACCAATGTTGGAGAACGGATCTTTGAAGTCTGGTAAGGTGCTATAACTGGTGGGAATCTCATTGACAACGGGCTGGGAGCTAAATCTATAAAATTTGAAATGCCAAAATGATAAAAAGTTCATTAATTTGAACCTTAAATTTTGAAAACATCAACAGTTTGTTCGTAACGGGTCAAACCGGGGTCATTAACTTGGACTCGGTAGACAAATCGATTAACCAAGGTCTTTAACTTGGACTTAGTCAACTGAGTGGATTTTCATAACTGATAAAAAGTGAAAAGTTCAGGGTCTAAATTGCAAAAAGTTGAAAAGTTTGTAAATAGAGTTTGGCAAGTTCGGCCGAACTTGCTAAACAAATAAAAGTTTAACATTGCAGCAAGTTCGACCGAACTTGTTGATGGCTGTGTTAGAACTTAGAGGTAAGTTCGTCGGACTTAAGTGGGCTTTTATCATTGGGCTTGCAAGTTCACCCGAACTTGCTGGGTATTTATATCTAGCAAGTTCTGCCGAACTCATTACTTGCACCCATCAACTCACTGAGCGAACTTGACAGACTTTGAGCGATTGTGCGAAATTCGCATTTTAGTACCGTTACTCTGCCCAAATCTCGATTGATTGTGGTGATTAGCACACCATTCTCAATGGATGAGGTATTGATTCGTGTTGAGAACCATTAATTGGATATGAAACAATGAAATCAGATCTGAAAAGTTAAACCATGATAGATCTAGGTTTCTAATGGACAAATTGAACTTAAAATCTTGATAAACACTTAAAATGACCATGGACTCTTGTTGAATTTAATTAAAAATGGTCATGGATAATGTTGACCAGGGTTTTGTTGGAGAAGCTAAAAAGTTCAGCTGAACTTGTTTTCAAGTTCGACCGGACTTGCCAACTAAACCATGAATAAACTTTGTTAAACTTAACCTCGACCGACTTCTGTGTTAAAACTGAAATTTTTGAGAATATAAGTTCGACCGAACTTAGGCATTTAGAATGATGTATATGGTATAAGCTCACCTGAACTTATATTTTAATGATGAACATGTTATGTAAGGCATGTTTGGGCGAACTTGACTAAAATCAGTTTGTTATAGCATACATCAAGTTCGCCCGAACTTGATGTAAAGTGTTGTAAAGTTTTGTAACTTTTTCTTTAATGCGTGCTAATTGTTTTGCGTCGTTTTTTAGGCAACAGGCATATGCATTTTTCTAAATTCTATAATACGTGTATCACGCTTGATAAAGCGATATGTCCGTCGCTGAAGGAGTACGAGAGTATTTGAAGTTTCTGAAGGAATGTCGATACACAGAGCTATTACGATGCGCACTGTGTCGTACATATCTCATACATACCATTTCTGGATGAACGCGAAGCTAAACGATGATAAGAAGACTATTATTTCATATGTTCAAGTCGGGAATGAAGTAAAGGAAATTACTGTTACAGAGGATGATATTCGCAGATTCTTCAATTCAACGTGATAAAGACGATCCGATTTTCTTGGATGAGAAGATGGTTAGAGGTTGTTTTTACAGATGGGCTTAAGGGCGTTAACAAACCGATATGAAGAAAGGGGAAGTGCCTACCCCTACAAGCTTAATGCATGCGATTATTCATACGTTCAGTCACCGCAAAGCAGGTCTTGACGATGTTAAAGATTATATGGCCTTGTATGGCAATGGCGTTAATTCTGAAAAAACTGTTCAATTATTCAAAGCTTGTATTTACACATATGTCAAAGAATATGGATGATTCGAGGTTATGTTTATATCCAAGATTCGTGCAGATGCTAATAGATGAAAAGTTCACAAACATTGCACGAGATCAAACTGACGTCTTATATCTCAGTCACCTTGATGATACTACTGTTAAGAAGCTGATAAAGTTCCAGAAGCAAGCGTCAGCACCAGTAGCAAAGCCAGTATTTGGGGCGATCAAAGATGAAAATTATATAGTACCGCTGACAACAAGTGGAGAAAAGATGAAAGTGGTGACGAGAAAGAGTTAAACACTAAGAAAGAGTGGTTTAAAGCTTTAAGCCGAAAGCTCGCAGTGAATGGTTTCTTAAGGCCGAAGTTGAAAAGCCTAAAAGGAAACAGCAGCAAAGAAAATTGAGACAATGCTTGTGGATGAAGATGAACCAGAAAATGTTCAAGCTGAAGCTGGTTCTAGTGCAGCAATTGTCACAGAGAGTCAAGAAGTTGAGAAAACGACTCAGGAAGACGATGTTATTTCAGTTACCTTAGAGAATGATGAAGATTCTAATGAAACACCTGTGAAAGAGCCAGAAAAGTCAGAAGCTGAAAAAGGAAAAAGAATTTGATGCTGATTTCGATCCGAATTAAGAAAAAGAGTCTGATGAGGAAAGACCAAGAAAAAAGTTAAACATGTGAAGTCTGCTACAATTACAACAACAAAGATGACATGGTCTCCTCAGACAAAAGGCAGGAAGAAAAGCTAAGAAAGCGCAGAAGCCTGCTAGTCGTCATTATAAGGGTAAACCAAAAGGCGCCGAAGTTACACAAGAACATTCTGGCGCACAGGAGAGAGGAGTCACACAAGAACCTCCTACAAAGAACCTCCTGTTGTGATTCCATCTGAAACTAAACATCCAGGAGTTACACAAGAACCTTCTGTGATTATTCATCTAAAGTTGAACGTCCATGGGTTACACAAGAACCTCTTGAGACTGTATTATTAGAGATTCCGGTGATGCAATCTCCAGATCCAAAGACTGTTCAACCTGAAGGATCTACACCAAAGACAACACCAAAGACTGTTACTCCAAAGTCTACTCCAAGGGCAAATCTATTTGGTGATATGCAAAATGAGCCGATTAGTCTTCAAGATCTTAATGATTTCTTTCCAGAAACGAATGTTGAACTTCTTGAAAAGCGTGTGAAGGTGTTAGAAGAAAAAGTTCAACAAAATAAAGCTGAGAAAGCAGAATGATAAAGAAAGTGAATCAAAGCTCTTTGAGAAAGAAATGCTGGATGACAAGGTCAAAGTGTTGGAAAATGAACGAGAATACTTCAAAGCCTTAATTGAAAGTTTGCAAGATGCAAATGAGAAGCTGCAAAAAAGATTGCTGATCTGAAGTCAATCCAAGCCCTAAATGATCGAAGATTCATGAGAATGCAAAAGTGTTATCTAATACACTTGGGATTGATTTCATTACCGAATATGATCGTCTTGATAGACAGGAAGCTAAAGAAAGATTTGAGAAAGAGCTTGCTGCTAGTGGCAAAGGCAATGGGATTGAAGGTGAAACTCCTAAATCATCTGAAGCTGCAGAGAAGTCTGTTGATGATGTTGTTATAGCTTCTGAGTTTGATATTCCAAAGGTTGACGAATCGGTCAAGCCTTCTGATCCTATCGTTGCTTCTGAAGATAAGGACGATGAAGAAGCAGAGAAAGAGGATAAAGATGATGACGATAAGAAAGATGATTATTTTGCTGAAAAGAAAATGATTAATCTTATCCAGCAATCGGTTAAGGAAGACATCTTATACTTTTACCAAAATACAAGACTGCGAAAGAATTATGGACATCTCTGAAGAATAAGTTTCAAGAGAGTGTAGTGGTTAAGAACTGTGAAGCTCTAGTTTCAAGTATATCCACAAATGAGTCTTCAAGTTCTAAACCAGTTTGCCCGGTCTATGATGTAGACAATTATCAGGCTTATAATGCAAAACTCTTGAGTAAGATTGAGAGTCTGACATTAGAAAATAAAAAGTTAAAAGAAAATGAAAAGAATTTTGAAAACAAAATAAAAATTTTAGAAAACGAAAAAATACAAGTGGTAATAGATTTTCAAAATGAAATAAAAAATGTTTAAAAATGAAAATATTGTTTTTGAAAAATTAAATATAGAAAATCAAAAAGCAATAAATTCTCATATTGAGAAAATTGCTCAACTTGAAAAAGAAGTTGAGACTGTTAAAAATAAAGTGTTAATTCAGAAAAATTATTGAAAGGTTTTGTGACTTCCTCTTTAAAGTTAGACCATATATGTCCAAAACCAATCAAGAATAATAAAAAGGAAAATCCAATAAGTGACAATGTCACAAATTATGACGATGTCATAATTGAGGATTATGATGATGATGAAAATGATAAAAAGGAAATATTTTTGAAACTAAAAGAAAAATTTCAAGAAACTGTTCTACAATCTGCTGAAAAAGGTGAATGCTCAACGCAAAAACCTTCTAAGTAGAATGGAGAACAAAAACAACATGAAAAACAAAATTCTATAAATTTTCAAAATAAATAAAAGCTCATCGGTACGGTCATCCAATCATTATAAAAACTCACAAAAATTTGAGAATAAGTGTGCATGTCGGACCACAGTGCTTCAAAGTCAAATGAATTTTATAGAAGAAGCAGGAAAGATGACTACTACACGTCAAATCAATGTGCTGATTTGGGTGTTTGGTCTGAATGGAGAGATTGGTACTATAATAGAGTGTGTTACAACTGTGGATTTGGTGGACACATTGCTGTTAACTGCTTGAAAAAGAGATTTGATACGAGAAGATGCTATAAATGTCAAATCAAAGGTCATATTTCCAGGGATTGTCCGACTAATCTGAAAAGAAGATCGGTTAAATCTCAGGGGGAGAAAAGACCAGAGGAGAAGAAAACAGAGAAGAAAAATGAGAAAACTGTAGAGAAGCCCAAAGAACAAAAAGTCAAGTTATCACAAGGGCAAAAAGACAGATTGAGAAAAAAGAGGAAAAAAGTTAGAGAGTATTTGGAAAAGATTTTGTCCTCGGATACATCTAAAAATCAGATAAAAGTTCTAATGAATCATTTTACTCACATTCAAGTAAAACGAATTCATCAGATACAAATCTGAGGACAAAAGAGAGAGCAGTGGAGAAAATTTTGATAATTCAAAGAGTTAAAAGTTCAATGAAAGTAAAATTTTCAAATAAATTTCTATCAAACTGTTTGAATATCAAAAAGAGTGTGAATGTTTGTTTACTTCAGATGTTAATGATTTTGGTAAACCTAAATCCAGAATGGATTGGGTTCCAATTCAAAACTGATTAAAGTTTTATTGAATGTGCAGGATAACCAAGCTTCAAGCCAAAGGTCATTTTAGAAGCAGTGGTTGTTCATACAAGAGACAAGAGACAGAAGTGATATTCCACACAAACTAAATGGTAGTCTCGCGTTCACATTCGTAAAAAGTCGTTAAATGGTTAAAATGGAAGATTCTTATTTTCGATTTTAATAAGATGTTTTCAATTTTAGGGGGAGAAAAAATTTTAAAAATTGTAAAAAATTCTTGTAAAATTGAAAAACATCGTTTCGAAATCATTTTAGATAGATAAAATGATTGAAAAAGACAAAAACAATAGAAAATCTAAATATCAAAAACATTGAAAAATGAAAATGAGATTACTTGTGCGTAAAAAGGAAATGATAGTACATCAGTGGACTATCACAGTACTATAAATATTTGGAAAGTTTAAAAAATTATAAACAAGTCTTAGCTATGGATGTGTCGATAGTCTTTACACGTTCAGTAAATTGTTTCCGGGATATAAACTAAATTTTACAACTGCTTAAACTTGTGGATTAACACATCTTGGATATATGGACTTAGTACTCCGAAATTTCGTTTGAAAGATTGCCTGATTCTGAGATACGAGGTCTTTATAGATGGCTGATATCTGGGGTATTATATAAGTTTCTTCTGATTTTGCGTAAGCAATGGCCTAGAACTTCTATAATGCTTTTGCAAAAATCCCCTAAAACTGCATTCAATTGAAAATATCGAAAGATACTACAATTGCAGTACAAAAAGATTCCATTTTGGAACACTACCTTATAAGTCGAGCCTTCATCTCTTTGTCGATACGATGGTATTAACCTGAGCTCTCAAGGTCTCGCATAACCCAGTTATAGATATCAATTACGCTCTACTCACCTGTAAGATGAAATCTAGGGAATCTTGATACGGGAGTATATTCAAGAAGTGGGAACCGCAGTTAAGTAAGTTTCATAATTCTAACTAACATATCTTGGAACAATTCAGAAATGTGTTAAAGTTTAAATGGACAAACATATCGACAATCTAGGTAAACAAGTTTAAAACTTAAAGTCATTAAAAGGTCAACGGCACTGGTGATATGTCTGAAAAACTAAAATGATGCTCTAGCACGTTTTCTCACAAAAATACAAACTGTAAATATTACATTTTAGTATGTTTACATTTCTGCATTCAATATTAAAAATCCAAAAAGATTTTTTTCTCATATCTTCCATGGAAACCTAATAATGTTGAATGTGAGCCGGACCAACGAGACTGTTAAGAAATTGTTTGTGTGTGGATACGTGTGATTGTTCTTAATCGTCAAATCTTAGAGATTCGGAACATCATTTGAGGGGGAGCTAGATAAACATGTTGATTGAAGATAATAGAAAGATTAAAGTAAGGGGGGGCATGGATGATAAAGTTATTCAAGAAATAAAGATCAAGAGAACATTAAAGACTCGGGAACTTATTTGAAGAATGATGACTACGGCAACATCTAAGGGGGAGTCTGTTGATGCATATGCCTGTTGCCTACGTCATCATATAATATCAAGTCTGTATTTAGGAACGAAATGTCAAAGTTTATGTAAATAGGTTAACAAGTTCCTTGAGTTTGTGTTGTTTAGACAAGTTCGGCCGAACTTGCTCTCCCACCAGCGAACTTGGTTACCTATAAATAGGTAGCTTGTGATTTCATTTGTAACATTCAGAAACTTTGGCATTTCTAAGGCGAAGCTCTGTCAATTTGAGACTTGACGTTATATCAATAAAATTGACATTTAATTGACTAATTCTTGTTATTTGGTAACTTGTCATAATATTTCCGTAATTATGAATAGAGATCAAACCAACGTTCCTATGCGTTGAGGATCGATCGTACAATATCTTCGGTTAATACTATCCGGCCACGAGAGTCCCTACTCAAAGGTAGAGAATAAGAAAGAGAAACACTTTTGAGGGCCTAAGGCTGCCATAAGGCGGGTATGTAGACCAGTAACAATGAATCTCACCCTTATATCATGGTGTGCCTGAACTACTCACCAGTAGTCGGATTACGTCGTAAAGATATAAAATTTCTACAATAATAATTCCAGTTTAGGTTAAGTTCGGGAGCTTGGCTCCAACTATGGTACAACTGTTTATTGACTTCGATAACATCGATGTGATTCTCGGGAGATAGTTGTATAAAAATTTCTCATATACCGGGAATGATAGAGTGTGTACCCAATGCGGTTTTAATTCAAGTAACACCACCTCTAGAACTTACTATCACGTAGACATATTTGAGGCGTGACGAGTGTCTACCGATCGCAAGTATCATCATGATGCCCCTATATATGGGACCAGAATTGGTCATAGATGTACAGGTATTTCTGTAAAAGATGACTAAGTAACGAGTCATCGAATCAAGATTCCCCATTGACGGAGTAACCCCCGCAGGGTTGGAACATAACCACGCTCGACTACCGTTTCATAAGAATATCGTTAATGGAAACAACGAGAAGTAATCGTTTCCCATCATGCTCTCGAACGATTACTTAATGTATAGGCGAATATTGCCCATGCTAGTCACAAGGTGGTTGATCACCACTTGACTGTTTGGTCTCGTGGTTGTTCGAGTCAAACTCGGACTTGGTATGATCTAAACTATATATGAGGGTAGGAAGATATGATGCTTTCCCATATTGGCACCTCCGCCTTTTAATCACCGATTAAACGTATGGGCTTCGTCGAGTCCACTTACGCCAAACCATCTGGGTTTAGGTTGGGTAAATCGTGTGGTTTTATGATACCATGGCTAAACTCCAATCCATAGTTCCCTAGTTCCGATAGGGACAATTGACCATTTGAATTTGTTTTTTTTTTCTCGTTAGTCTCATATCCGTAATACTACAAACTGGAAAAGAAGACCTACCCCCACGAGTTAGTCAAGACTATGGGTCGTTGAGTTTCTCGACCCTTTGTCGTAGGATTAGTCAGTTCTGTTTCCCAATAGGGCATGGAAGGAATACGTGCTGCTAGGAAATGTAGTAACATAGATTCAAATCGCTCGACAACCTCTTGAAATCACAAAAGAAACTTTTAAGAAAAGCTGAATAAAAACTGTAATCAATCGAGGTAGGCCTAACACTCTGACGGCTAGGATACAAATAGAAGTTATTACTACCATTTCGCAGCCAGTCGGTGCATCAAACCCAAGAATTGATTTATATTTTGGTCGTTTGGTTTGACTTGGTGTCGCCCATCGAGGTATCTACAATTCGTAGCGTATGTTAAGTAACTCTCCTAATTTGAAGAGAATCAATTATAACGTCGAAATCTAATACTTATTTTAAGTATATAATACATTCTTACCAAAGGAAATCCTCCCTCTAGATGAGTACGATATCCGAGGGACGTATTCGGAAGATTCACTAGTCCATTCATCTGGAATGATCGGGACTACACGTCATTTTATTGGTTTTTTTAGCCTTTCCCCAGGTGGGTTCAGCGCGCAAAAGGCACCATTACGATATTCGGACGACTCATGACTACTCCTTTTAAATGAGAGTTTGGTTTTGACAGTGTTACTTCATGCAGAGTAGTTCCTAACTCTTGGAATTAGGTGGTACAAATACACATGTATATATACATATATAGTATCATACTTAAGATTTCTCCCGATCTTGTTTCTTTAGGTAGCACAAGAATCGCGACTTGAAAATAACAAAGAATTGGGTTCCTTGGTAACATTGTATATCACGAATACTCATTCGAATCAATCAAAATGAAAATTAATTGAAGGTACCAACCAGTCAAAGGAAGAGACGGGTGTTTCAACAATGTTCCCCTGATCTAGAGAATTTACTCCTCGTATACTCATGAGGACTAGCAACACTGTTTACGTATAACTCTGGGTTACAAGAGTAGGGTATCGTTCACTTTGTATCCAATCGACAGATGAAAGTCATGGGTATCTCATGCATCATTCTACTACACATGTAGGAGACCGTTACCAAATAACACTTTTACTAGGGTCCGAAGGGAATTTCGATCATCCCCTATGAATCGTCAATTCATCATGTATAAAATTTGGACTCCTTGGGTGTTTCAAGGAAGAGGAGGAGACGTATGGTGTTCTCCAGGTATTATTATCGTAGCGTTGGGTAGTCAATATGTTTTATAGGCATATAAGTATCTGATTTGGTCCCTACTCAGGACAAATCGCACTGTTATCGTAGGTATCATGACACGAAAGCCTTAATCGAAAGGAATCAAAGAACCATGTATCCCCTTATACGATTTCTAAAACGAATGCACCGCCCTCATACGGGTGATATTGATTCAAGACATAGTATGGCCATCACAAACATATTACCAAAGATCAAAAGAACTGGTGGTCTAAAGTCTACAGGTTTAAATAAGAATCGTCACATAGGTTACTCGTCGGATTACTGTACTCGAATACTACTCAATCGCAACCTCATCTTTTACTGGTAATTATTTTTTTTTTACTAAGCTATGCGAGGCTGAAAACAAGGGATTGTTTGATATATAAAAATTTCACACGATTCTTTTTAAACATCGTCCTTCTAATTAGGTATATACATATATAAGTAAAATGATCGTCCGACGAAAAATACGCTTGTGTCATTTTGTTTATAAATATACATTAAGAGGTAGCTTCGTTACGGGTCATTCGTACCGCTCATTCATTACTACTTCGAGTGACTGCGGATTTATCTTGTATTAGTTTGAACTAAATCGGTAGGATTCAAGGTTGTATGCCACTTGATTCTATCACCGAAACACCTGCCATATTCCATAGGAAGCTAACGCACCGCAGCATAGTTGAAATACTGATTAAAAGGATAAAGTGTATCAAGTTAGTAATTACATGTACCGGACCTAACACTTTTCAACAGTGTTAGTAAGGAGAATTGAAGTGAGTTGAAGCAGTGAATCGCATTACTTCATGATTATAAGTTTTCTTACTTCATCTTGGGGTTACCTCACCCCCAACCGAGATTTACAAAATTGACACTTGGATTGGACCGCGGTTAATGTTGTATATTTACCAATAAACGTATGCATATGAATATCATGTTAATACGAAGTATTAACAGTTACGAGGAATATAGGCAAAATTGTTCTCGCCTCCACAAGTCTTATTACCATCAGATCGCATCCACACAATCCTTGCCGAACTTTGATTACATCAAATAAGTTTCTCCATTCATGTGTTACCCCTAAATCCCCTTGGGTTATCAACACTGATGCTAATTACGCGTCCTTACTAAGAATTGAGATTGTATCACTAGCAAACAATAGCTAGTAAAGGAAATATACGTTCAACCGAATAGCTTCCTAGAAAAGGTCGGTGATAAAAGTATAAATGGTTTGTCGTAACGTAGTGATTTCGAATATATGACTGTACGTTCTAGCAAATCCCGCCAAACGAAATAAATTACGCCGAATTGTCTTACCAAAGGCAGAAGGATTGATACCTATCATGAATCAATCATTGGGTAAATCGATATGGGTAAGCTATTACCGGCTATACCCGCATAGTTCAGTACAGAGTACTACAGTGCATACCCCTAGAAAGTCGTACTATACTTTCGAAAAAAGGACTTTCCCGGTTAACCCAAAGGTCGTTATATGTCAACCCCCAAACTATATTTTCATTTAAAATCACCACAAACGTATATAGATATCTTAGTTATGACAACTATGGCATTATCTATCGCATCAAACAGGGTCGAAGTCTCAACACCGTGTTGCCCAAAACATAACCGAACGAATCACAGCATGAAGCCCGTCTGCCCTGATTAACAGTACCTTGATCATGTAGCCGGGTGTTTATATATAGGAAGTACCGTCATCGTATCCACCATACCCATATACCTGATTAATGTTCCGTTCACCAAGATATTCACCTAATATTGCTTTTTCACGACTAGCCAACTGAAATCCGAAACAACCAATAATCGTAATAAAACACAATGTAACCGATGGTCACACAAAACGATGTTCCACAACGCAAAGCATTTCAAAGGAATCTATACCATCACAAACTTTATATCCCAAGGAATCGAATGACAATGGGAAGGGTAACTTATCACGCACTCCATGCCATTTCCATGACCCAAAGATCGTCATATTCAGGTATAACATATATCGAAACATGTGCTAAGGAATACCACTAAGTATCATAGTATCACATGACTGAAAGCTAAAGCCAATATTGTAAGCAAAAGAGGAATCCAACGGACAATCAAATGAATCGTGGATTCAAGGATGAAAAGTTTTGTAAAATGTTTGAACTCTGTGATTGTATAACAATCGAATGTTAAACAAGAGAAGTGGAATAAGGATCCGTACACATCCTCCCAGTCTATCAGAATGACCTGGCGTGTTGTTTGGGTATCTATGTTCTTATTGAAGTCTCAGTCTGGTACATAATCGTCATTATAGTAGCTATAAGAATAGAGTTGGTGAGATTGTATCGCACTAAAGGCTTGGGTTCTCACATCATAAAGTATAAGTAACAACTGTGGGAGTGATATGAATCCAACTCTAGTGTATATTAAACATGTGGTCAGTAGGAATTGGAATGGACTGTAGTGTCAGTTTTCTGCCTATCCCGAAGGCATATGAATTAAGTATTATCCACCAATCCCAATTCAGGTATCAATTCACGCACAAACATTCACACACTATCACCTTGGTACACATGTGTATCATTCCACGTGTTTAAGTGTGTTTATTACCGTGACTTTCCCAACACTGCCTCGTATGAGCAAGTCTGTTATTACATTTCGGACCATAATAACCCACTTGCCCCACAAGACCATCCTGGTACTTGCCAATAGGATACTTTACCGTATTCACTAACCACTTTTAGTAGAGATTAATTTTTCCAAATATGTCTACTAAGGTCCGAGCCTGTAGTTATAGTCTAGGTTTCCCAAAGACACCTAATTCTCTATAACCAATGGCTCTGATACCATCTTCTGTCACACCCCTACTTGCAGCGGAAGAAAAATACAGGATGCAATAGACATCTTTGGTACAAGCACATTGTTCATAAAGACACAACATTTATTACTTACAAAATGTTGATTACATACTACATGTATGTTACCACTACGTGATCGCATGAACCACATAAGTCTTTTAAGTCGCATGCGTCCATCTCAGTATTTGCCAATAACCACGTCTTGAACAACATACACGGATCACACCATTCTCAAGTTACCAGAAATGCATGTTAGTTTTAAAAAGGGTCAGCTAAACGTTGCTGGTGAGTTCCATTGGTTTAGTTGTTGAGGAACAACATGTGTTCACAAGTTTAATTGCACTGATCATAGTCAAGATGGAATTACACGAGAACATAAGTGAAACCTTGACTGTTTTGCCTCGGGCCGTGTCATCCCAGACACTCCCGGCCACCGGACCGTGTCACGCAGACACTCCCGGCCCACCAACTGCTCATGTGCAGTTACGCCCATGTAGTTATGCCTAACAACATAACCAGGTTAGGACGCCTGCAGTGCCTAGTTGTCGACACACTGTCAGACGTGGCACTAGGTTGGTCAGACCAATAGTACTATCCACTGTCCACGGCTTACGTTAATCACTTGTAGTGGGGATGTGGGTCGTGTGTTAGATAATTCACATCCTCACAAGTTGGTGCAATTAACACAGTTTGTAACACGCAAATCACCCCAGAAACAGTAAAATAGTTTAAATGTAGGGGAGTGAAACTCACTCCCAACTTGGTGTAATCAACACAGTTTTTAACATGAAAGTCCCTAGAAAACAGTAAAACAATTTAAAAGTGGGGAAGTGAAAACTCACAGGATATTAGCATCACAGGTAGCAATAGGAGTATATGTAGGCTTGTTCGGCTCTAACAGCAATCATGCAAGTAATTACTAATATCAGTCGCTAGGTCGGTAACACCTATAACTTGGGTCCAAATGGGTATTTTTAGTTCATATTGCACACATAGTATCCTGTGTGCTGATGGATGTTTGGGTAGGATTAGTTTCGCGTTTGGCTTTCGGGCACCGGTTCGCGTGCCAGCCAAAGTTGGTTGTTTGACACGTTCGAGATAATGGTACGAGAATACCAATAGTGCCAATGTGTTGTGATTTAAGAAAGAGTAACTTTTCATTAAGGGAGTTTGGGTGTTTGGGGAGTCTAGGTTGCCCAAATTTGAGTTTCTTGTCAATACCCTACACCATCACATCATTTTTCAGCTCAATACAATACCCACGGACCAAGTTATGGCCCAAACAATATTCTGCCCTACTCTAGATTCGGTTTCGGGTGATATACCTAGCGATTCCTTCGATTCCAAGTGTTTTTCTTGAGTCCAGAAGTGGGTGTGAGCCATATTCAGTACCTATTTACCAAGAACAATCCAACCATGCCATAACCCATGTCAATCAAGCCTTGTTTCATAGTTTTTTGGTTAATCACTTTGTTAATCAATTTTAGTCGATTAGGGTATCAAAAGCCAAAGTTTTGTGATTTTGGCTACCATATAATATCAGGGAATCCCTGGTGTGTTCTTATTCAGCCAAGAACCATGCTTAAACCATCCAAAATCATGGATTAAAAAGAGTTTTCTTGGTCTAGATAATGTTTAATCAAGAAACTCAATTAAAACTAAAAGAAACTTGTAAAATACCTTCGATTTGGTTGAGATTAACTGAAGGCCAGTTGGGTTCTTGAAGAATATGTGTAGGTCTTGAGATAAAAGATGAAGAATTTATGAAGACAATAATAAAAATGAAAAACGATATGTATATATTAAGGGGGGCATAGGTGGGGTGCCCCTACCCCACCCGTACTTTGTCGTGCTTCACCTTTTCGTGTTAAAAGATGATGCTTATCTTTGGTGGCGCGTTTAGGTTCGTTTTCGGGTCTCAGACGCGTACCCGATTTGGGAAACGGACTCCGTTTTTCGCGTTCTTAGTGTCAAAAGACTCGGTTTTAAAAATCGAGCATAACTGTCTCAAAATATGGACATGGTTACATTTTAATCATAATGACCTCATATTAGTGTTGTTTAAGTGTTTTTAGGCTTGATTGACCATTCCTTGCACGTTCGATTGTCTTTCTTTGCTTTCAAAACAAAGGCGTTTCCCTTACCGGGAAATCCTTGTTTTGCGTGCCCATTCTTCGAATATAAACCCTGCTCTTCGGTTTTCCGGATGATCACCACCATTTCTTTGGTAATTGTTTCTTTTAGGTTTGGAATAGAATTTTCGTTCATTGATTACCAATTCCTCTGATGTGACTTCCACGAGTTTAAAGAATTTATCAAGCAATTCTTCTTTCACATTCTGAATCGGGAAGCTATCATCAAAGTATAGTCTTTCCGAATCCTCAATTTTGTACATTACAATATTCGGATCATCACTTAGGCCATCCTCTGATGACTTATCATCATTTCTAGATTGTGAATCGGAATTCTTTAAACTCGAGTTGGCGCTTGTGAAGCTGCCATCATCAGAATCACTTAAAACATTTTCAACCACTTTGTTAACCACAGCGTTGTTATCATCATCAGATTTAGCATAGACTATATCAATGTTCTCTGGCAACTCGTCTTTCTTTTCAGAAAGTAATTCAACATTGAGTGCCTTGTCCATCCCATCTGCAGATTTAACACAGTATTTTTCGCAAAGGGGTGGAGCAACATTGCTATATTCTTTGCTCACTTTCTTTTTAGGTTTTTCTTCCAATGAGATTGTCGGAAGAATGTGATTGATAACATACGCGTTGGTGGTATACTTCTTAACAATTGTCGAACTCTTTCAGTTTCGATTGTCATGTCTTGAAGTTGTTGTTTGATTTCAGCAATGGTGTTGATATAAGTGTTAATTGCTCTTTGTTTATCCATTACTGTGCCACTCAACATTCTTATAATATCATGTTGTTCGATGTTATTTCAGTCGAGTCTGCCATAATAATTTTTCATTTTGTCATACTCTTCTTTCATTGTGCGATAATCATATTTTAACAAATCGTTATGCACATTGTTTTCAGCGATGATCTTTCATTTTTGGCACATTCGACACAAGGTTCAGTACATTTTGTACAAGGTTTCTCAACCTCAACAACTTGTACTTTGACAACTTCTTTCTCGACAACCTTTACCTCTGGAGCTACCTTGGTTAGATTCGCCATTAAAGCTTTATCTGCCATGTCCTTGAGGTCTTCGACTTTCATTTCTTGAGTGACATCATGATCACTTCATCAATCTTTTTCTCCTCAACCACTTTTTCTTTCGTGCTTCCATCTAAGTGACCTGCAAAACTGTCACAAGAATTAGAAGATAAAATTCCTTGTCTCTGCATATGGATATATTCCCTTCTTCCTGCTGTTGATGCAAGTATTGTTCCAGAATGGCTTGTTCAAAAGCTGCTGATTCTACTGCTACCGCTACTTCACCTGCTGAAGTATCTTCAACTATCTCCCCATCAAAGCAACTCCTGTCTTTTTTACCAATATAAGAGTTCCAATCAAAACTGTCATCTTTTTGGATGCAACCATGGCTTTCTCCGTGGTACTATTGTTTGGCTTTTCTTGGATCTCAACTTGAGTTTTCTTCGGGAACGGTTTATATTGAAGTGCTCTCTGGTAATATTAATTCCCTCCTCCGAAAGGACTTTGATTTCCGGTTGCCTCGGTGTTCTTACACTCTCTTTTAAATGTCCCTTCTGTCGACATCTAAAGCACGTGACTTTGGTTTTGTCAAAACCCAATATGTTACTGGAGTTTCCTATGTCACGGCCTGTGAGTTCAACGAACTTTGTCACCCTCCTGATGATCGAAGCTAAGGACCATTTGATGTCCATTAGTTTGAGCTCTTCCTCGTCTACCTGGTCATAATCTTCTGCGGTCATCTCGGGATTCTGATTTTACCGGCAACAAGACATTCATAAGACTCTAAGACGGTAGCAAGTAGTGACATATGTTGTTTTGCAACTTCTTCTGAAACAACATTGTTCAAATTCACTGCGATGTTGCATTTGTAAATATTCGGATCAGAACTTTGCTGTTTGTTCTGATTTGCTTGACTTTGAAATGTTGAATTTGAATCAGTGCTCGAGTAAGAACTTTGTGGATTTTGGTCATACTGAGGCTGTGAATGGTTCTGATTCTGTGGAGAAGCATTCATGTTTGCACTAAAAGCAGTTCCAATTTTTGGACTCGAAATGTTATCTTGCATTCCGATTTTGTAGTACAAACCGATGTCTTGAACAACATTAGCATTCTTTGACTTTGCTATCTTCAGAAGCTCCATTTCGTGGCCTTCGAGTTTATCAATAAACGTCGACAACTTGAAAAATACCCACTTATCACTGTTCTTCAGAACCATCAAATAAGTTGACCATTCACCCTCTAGTAGTACGTCAGTAAGTTTGTTGATGTATTCTTGTTCCGTCTTCTCAAGACCGTGTCTTCGCATTTGCACTTTGAGATGACAAAAACGCTCAATCATTTGCTTAATGGTCTCATTCTTTAGCATGCTGAAGATATCGAACTCTTTCAGAATGGAGCCTTCTTGCTTTTTATCATTTCACACTGCCTTTGTATTTCTTTTGTAATGACAACCAAAGTTCTGTTGCTGTAGTATACTCTGGTAACAGAATCAGAATATCTTCTTTTACTGACTATTGGATGAGACTGATCATCTTTTTCTCTGCAATGTATTCGTCTCTCTGAATTGTCGAGTAGTTGTACTTCTCAAGAACTTGTTGATGCTCGTCTACCGGAACAGTGTAGCCTTTTCGATTGACACCAGCAAGCGAAGTGCATGGCTTGAACCCAGTAGGTAAATTTCTCTTTCCATGCTTCTTATTCGTCCATGCTCATCAGCTTGGGCGGTTTGACGTCGTTCCCATTTTGTTATCAAGATTGACTTGATTAATCAGATTGGCATTTGACGAACTAGCTCCGGACATATAAGCTCTTAGTTAATCCTCCATCATGAATAAAAACGTGTATGCTGAAAATTTTTCAAAAACTTTGAAAACAATTAGTCCTACTACAAGTTCGGTCAAACTTGTAGCAACAAATGAAGAATTCTTTTGATTTTCTAACAAGTTCGGTCGAACTTGTTAGATCTACTTTGTAAAATTTCGTTTATCTTCAGTCGAACTTACAATCTTTAAACAAACAAAAAGAACTTCGAGCGAACTTGTCAACACAATTTTGATGAAATACAAGCAAGTTCGGCGAACATACTTAAAACCTTCTTGATTTTACACAAGTTCGGTCAAACTTGATGTAAAATTTATGAAAATTCAGTATCTTCGAGCGAACTTGACTTAAAATTTCCTCAAAAACCACCTAAGTTCGGGCGAACTTACTAAAAAATCACTTGAAAAGTGATGTTTTAGGGCAAGTTCGGCCGAATATGGCCAATAAGTTCGATCCAGAAAATTTTCAAAAGCATGGTTTTTTCAAAATTTCGACATGAATTCGGTTGAATTTGGTCTCCAATTTTTCAAGGGTTTATCTTTGTTGTATTTTACATGATATATTCAAAATTCAAAAGATTTTGACCATGAATTCTTATTTTGTGATCAACAGTTAAGAAACAGAAGAATGGAGTAGAAATAGAAGTGTTCTTGTCTTGATACTATCAAATCAGGCTGTTCTAGCTCTGATACCACTTGTAGGACAAATCCTCGATGCTTAGGAACCTAAATTTGATATCTAACGTCCGTAATAGCGGAAATCTTACATCGTGTTACCAATAGACAAGAATTAATCAGTTAAACGTCAGTTTTATTGATCAAACGTTCTGGATACAGACTGACAGATCTTCGCCTCTACAATGCCAAAGTTACAAATCAAGCTAGGTATTTATAGTTTCAACAAGTTCGGCCTAGAGAGGTGCAACGTTCGCCCGAACTTGCCTATGCAAGTTCAGCCGAACATGGCCTAGACATGTACATTTATGGGCGAACTTGGCTACAATATACATAAATACTTCGTATACCTAGCCTATTCAGCTCTATACAATACAGACTCGATAATAGACTAAGACATAGACATCATGCACCAACACTCGGAAGCTTTGACATTATAGTGGCAATGGATTGTTAACTAAACATCATGCTGAGGTGGTTTGTTTTGATAAGATTGTTCGTATACCTCTTTCGTCTGGAGAAATTTTGAAGGTTCGTGGAGAAAAACCGGTTAGTAGCCTCAAACTCATGCTTGTACTCAAGCCCAAAAATACCTACGCAAGAATTATGTGGCTTTCTTGGCACATATCGTAGAGGAGAAAGGCAAAGGTAAAACTATTCAAGATATCCCTGTTTTTCGGGATTATCTTGAGGTATTTCCTAAGGAGCTACCTGGTTTACCTCCTATCCGACAAGTTGAGTTTCGTGTAGATCTTTTACCTGGTGCCAACCCTATTGCTAAATCTCCATACCGTCTTGCACCATCTGAAATGCAAGAATTTTCAAAACAGCTTCAGGAGTTATCTGATAAAGGATTCATTCGACCGAGCTTTTCACCTTGGGGTACTCAGTTCTGTTTGTGAAAAAGAAAGACGGATCTTTTCGAATGTGTATCGATTACCATGAGCTCAACAAACTCACAATCAAGAATCGATATCCCCTACCTCGCATTGATGATCTCTTTGATAAACTACAGGGTGCTACTTGCTTCTCAAAGATTGATCTACGTTCTAGGTATCATCAGCTTCGTGTATTCGAGGAAGATATTCCTAAGACAGCCTTTCGCACTCGTTACAGTCATTATGAGTTCATAGGTATGCCTTTTGGTTTAACAAACGCCTATGCTGTCTTCATGGACTTGATGAATATGGTTTGTAAGCCTTATTTGGACAAGTTCATCATTGTTTTTATTGATGACATCTTGATTTATTCCAAGTCAAGAGCCGATCACGAACAACATCTTCGTCTAGCGATGGAACTTCTCAAGAAAGAGCAACTTTACGCCAAGTTCTCCAAGTGTGAATTTTAGCTTAAGGAAGTTCAGTTTTTGGGTCACATTGTCAACGAGCAAGGTATACACGTAGATCCCGCCAAGATCGTGCAATCAGGGATTGGAGTACGCCTACTACCTTACTGAGGTTCGTTCATTTTTGGGTCTCGCAGGTTATTACCGTCGTTTCATTGCTAACTTCTCCAAGATTGCGTTCCCCTCACTGCTTTAACTCAAAAGAATAAACCTTTTGAGTGGGGACCCAAACAGGAAGAAGCTTTCCAGACTTTGAAGCAAAAGCTTTGTGACACACTTATTCTATCCTTACCCGAGGTAACGATGACTTCGTAGTATATTGTGATGCGTCTAACTTAGGCCTCGGATGTGTTCTAATGAAAAGAGACAAAGTTATAGCCTATGCATCAAGACAGTTGAAAGTTCACAAAAAGAACTACACCACTCATGATCTTGAGTTGGGTGCTGTTGTTTTTGCCCACAAAATTTGGAGACATTATCTTTATGGTACAAAATGTGTGGTTTTCACAGACCACAAAAGTCTCCAACACATTTTCAATAAGAAAGAACTGAACATGAGACAATGACGTTGTGTCGAACTTCTGAACGACTATGACTGCGAAATTCGCTACCATCCTGGTAAGGCGAATGTGGTAGCCGATGCTCTTAGTCGTAAAGAACGTGTCAAGTTGTAATGCGTGCAAGTTCGATATGATATCCAAACACGTATTCTTGAAGCTCAACATACTTGTGTTGCACAAGACAAAATGGGTATTGAATTACCACATCATCTCGAGCTTCAGTTGAAAGCAAAAGACAACGGGTTATCTTATTATCTGAACCGTTTGTGGGTTCCAAGTCTAGACAATCTCTGCACCTTGATAATGGATGAAGCTCATAGTCTCGTTATTCAATTCATCCAGGTGCAGACAAAATGTACAAGGATCTTCGTACCCAATATTGGTGGCCTGGTATGAAGAAAGACATAGCCTTGTTCGTATCCAAATGCCTTACTTGTCTCAAGGTTAAAGTAGAACATCAATGTCCTTCTGGTTTGCTTGAACAACCAAGATTCTGGTGTGGAAATGGGAAAACATTACTATGGATCTCATTACCAAATTGTCGCGACTTCTAGAGGTCACGATGCCATTTGGGTAGTCGTTGATCGTCTAACAAAGTCAGCACATTTTATAGCCATTCGTGAGGACTTCTATGCTGACAAACTTGCTAAGATCTATGTGGATGAAATATTATCTTTCAGTGTCCTTTGGATATCATATATGATCGTATGCTCGATCACATCTCATTTGGAGACCATGCAGTCTGCATGATCCAAGCTTAACTTGAGCACTGCTTATCATCCTCAAACGGATGGACAATCTGAAAGGACAATCCAAACACTGGAGGATATGCTTAGAGCCTGTGTGATTGACTTTGGTGGTAGTTGGGATTCGCATCTACCATTGATCAAATTCTCCTACAACAACAGTTATCACTCCAACATTGATAGGCTCCTTTCGAAGCTTTTATGGTTGAAAATGCCGTTCACTGTCTATTGGAATGAGATTGGTGAATCTCAATTCACTTGACCTGAACTCATTCATGATACAACGGTCAAAGTCAAGAAAATTCGCAAAAACCTTTTGACAGCTAGAAGTCGTCAAAAGAGTTACGCGGACAAACGACCAAACCCTTGGAATTCCAAGTCAGTGATCACGTACTCCTTAAGGTATCCCCTTGGAAAGTTGTGATTAGATTCGGGAAGAAAGGAAAACTTCTACCATGATACGTTGGACCATTTAAGATCATTGAGAGAATTGGTAAAGTAGCCTACAAACTTGAGCTACCTCCTGAACTTGGTAATGTCCATCCAACTTTCCACGTGTCCAATTTAAAGAAGTGTTTGGCTGATGAAAACCTTCACATTCCTCTTGTTGAAATTCGTGTTGATAACATGATGCATTTTGTTGAGAAACCTGTGGAAATATTCGACCTTGAAGTCAAGAAGCTCAAACGCAGACGGATACCGATAGATAAAGTTCGCGGGGAATCCAAACGTGGCCCAAAATTTACTGAACGAGAGGATCAAATGAAGGCGAAGTATCCACATCTTTTCTCACAAGTTTCCTCTAATTAAATTTCCGGATGAAATTTCCTAAAGTAGGAGAGACTGTGACATCTGTGTAATTCAATCCTGTATCGACTTCGAACAATTTGATGATTCATGAAACTTTGTGTTGTTTACAATTTGTGTATTTACTTATGAGTTTTGTGCATTTTCAATATTTGTTCGATTTTGACCTTTCAAACCTTTCTGAAATGTAATCGCAAAACGAAATCAGTTAAATGCAACGTATTGTCCGGAATAGTGATATAAGTTAAACATACCCAAAATATCATTTACATAACTTAGAAATAAGTTTTGAAGGGTTTGGTATGTCAAAAACAAGCTTATTCAATCATAAGGACTATTTACGACAAACTATGAAAGTCTACCGATTCTCGTAGTGACGCACACTCCGGGAAAAGTTTACAAGCTTAACATACCTTAAATAACGTTTACATAACTTCGAATTAAGTTTTGAAGGCTTCAGTATGGCAAAATCATGCTTTTGAACTTCAGGGGCTATTTTGCAAATTATGCGAAAGTATGCCAATTCGCGTATATCTTAATCCGGATCACGTACGCACATCCAAAAACTTTTTAATCATTAAAATCTTGTATTTTCATGATTGGAATGCAAAAAAATTATTCGTTACGCTTTTAGGGTCATACACGCGTTCGTTACGATTTTCGTCGTAATTAACCAAAAACCGCAACCGTACGACCAAACGAACCGACACCCGGAATATTTTTGAACATATTTCAAGTTCCCTGTGTTATTTTATCCTTATGAAGCTTGAAAATGAGGTTAACAGGTGTTCGAAGTGCCAAAACGCGACGAAACGAGTGCAGGGGCCTGTTCTACCAATTTGTGAAACTACCTACCAGCTAAAGGGCTTACGGACCGTAACCCAAAGCCCTTACAGTCCGTAAGGATCCCCCAGCTCAGTAGAATGGTTAAAACTAGATGGCAACCTCTTGTTTACTCCTTGGACACCAAGCAAATCAAATTTGCCACCTATTCACCTGCATTTGACACTTGTTAGGACCTCCATAAGATAATGCCAACACATGGGACACTTGGAATGATCTTGTTGATCCAAGAACACTATAAATACCCATCAAAGTTCACCTCATTCCTTGCTCAATTCTTTTCTTCCTCTCAAGCACTCTAAGTGGAGGCTACCACATTGTTTGAATGCCTCCTACCTGAGTTGTTCTTGTCTTCTTGGAGCTCTTGGGTGTTCTTCAACACAAGTAAGTGCTCTATCCTTGTCTTGTTTCAATTGTTTAGCTATTTCAAGCTAAAAGTCAAACATATTTTTACTTTCAACTTTGACCATTAATTGGTCAAGTCAAAGTCCAATTGGACTTTGCAATGTGATGAAATCACGATGGTTATGATCCATAGCGATCATGCCTACTGATTACCACATTTTCTAGTTGTAGTGACGAGTCAAAGTTTCGGTCAATAATGCGCAAAGATAGCATTATATGACGGAACTATTTTCGGGTATCTAAACTTTGTTTTGATACCAAATCAGTTTTATAAACTAGGTTAGACATGCTTAACATGTCTAACTCGTCACTTTTAGTTTAGTGATTGTTTAGGTCGTAAGTCGAGCGGTCTTGACCATCGCTTTGGCTTTCGAATCCTACCCGTTTGGTCGATCTTAGGATCCGACCAAACTCATATTAGGGACCAAGTTTATAGGGAATAACCCTCTGAGGTTATACCTTATGGTCACGTCGTTTGGTTAGTGTTATGTTAAGTCGCCTAGTTTGCCTTTATAAATGACCAAAATGCGCTTTTTGCGCATAAATTGATTTTTAGCTTATGTAACCAATGTTTTCCATATAGACTGATGTTACAACTATATAAACTTGTTTTGGCATATAATACTTATCATAGGGCATATCTAACCATCCGATCACGCTTTTTCGCAAATGACCCGTTAAGTAGCATAAACTACCTTAACGAGCCATTATGGGTCAAAAGCACTTAGGAATCATTTCAATTCAGAATGTTAACCTTGTTAAACCATTTCATACGAGTTACAACACTCATTTAGTTATAAGACCTCATTCTATCCGATCCTCCGATTAATGTCCCGATATTAACATAGTTATCCCATATTAGGACATACGTGATCTCTCGGACTCTTAAGCTGGGTTTATTCTGTAACACCCCAAAAATGTCGCAGCGGAAATACAAACGTAATGGTGACGGAAGTTGGTGCCCATAAATATCTTAGTGGACGATGCATCGTTAATTTTGGACATATTACTTAATTAAAACATTGTTTCCAAATTAAAACACAAACCATAACCATAACATAGTAAGTTGTCTTGATCCTTATGGATCTTAATACAGTCGGTCCCAAATAAGTTATAAAAGTGTCCAAAGTTTATTATTAAACAAAACATGCATCACAACCACAAGAACATGCCTAAGATTCTCGAAGCCATGCTCAAGTACCTGAAGAACACGTTAAAATCAAGTGTCAACACAAAGGAGGGTGAGCTCACATATTCAAATTTATAACAAGGAAAACTTTCTAGTTATGTTTTATTATCAAAACATCTAAATAATATTTTCAAAAGTCAATTTTATTTCCTTAATAAAATCCATGTATCAGCCGTCGCAAGCGTTTTCTCTGAAACCTCCGAACTAAGCATCTTCCAAGTTTCACATATTAAATTTATTACATCAAATGTTCAGACTCGTATGTTTGCAAGACAATACGAACTATATATTAACATTAAGGGTATAATCAACGCTAGACAATAACAGAATATAAATCCGTCGCTTGACATAACACGGAGCTACCGGTCGCGAGGGGTTGTCAACCCGATAGATCTATCAACAATTCCACGCAATCCATATTAATGATTAAATGGCTAAGTTCGCGCAAAGTGCCCGCAATGGGTCACCTAAGGTGTCAACCTTATGAACAATATATATATCCTACTAAAATGATTAAATTTAATGTAACACGTTGTACGAATCCCCGACGTCCTGACCGAAACGTAAGCCTAATCCCGATACTCACTCTCTTGAGACCGGGCCAATTCTTTACAACTTTAGATTTAAACATTTAAAATCCACACGGTCGTTCTATCCCATAACGCCGTAAATTCCCCCGTTTCATCCCCGAAATGCATATATCATTATTCCAAAATCCGTTTCATCTCGAAACATATTTATATCCAAAACCATGTTTTTTCTCCAAAAACATATCATATAAATTCCAAATCATATTTTCCACGAAAAATATATTTATAACTTAATCAAATGCATATTTTATACGAAAACGTATACTAATCCTTTTAAGGTGTGTTCTTCCCCCAAAACATATACAAAAACAGTAAAAAGAGGGGGTTTAGTGACACTCACCTTTGGGTGCGTATTTAAAATAGCGTGATCCCACAATTTGATTCTACACGTCCTAATATACGTAGGCACGATTTAATAATCAATGTATTACAAAATTTCTAAGTTTCTCCAATACTTAGAATTTTCACATAATTTTGAGATTTTCTAAAAAAATTATTATTTTTGGATTATGTTGGCATATTAATGTATATATGAGTTTATATATATATATATATATATATATATATAAATATATTAAGATTTTGCGACTTGAACGATTTTATTGGTGACCTTAATGTTTTATCCGTTACACTCCCATTTATAAATACTATATATTCTACGATTTGCGCGTCGTAATATATATACATAAACGTGCACATATTCACAATATCATAACACGCAAAAACTCATTAACTTATTCACTTTATCAGTTTTAAAGCATGCATACATGAAATAACTCACTAAGTTAACCTATGTATCAATTTTCATGCTTGACAAATAAGTTACAAATTTTAACGCGATTTCACCGATTCTACAGTTTTAAACATACAAGCGTACATGCATAAATCTTAACTCCCGCTATCATGTCAACACTTAACATATCATCATATACACATATTTAAATCACATAACACATTTAAACACATAAGGTTCATCATTAACAACCCATTGTAGTGTATGTTGAAAAATGCGTATTTTAGTGATTCGGTAACGTTTCCGGGTGCCGAAAGTCACGTATGACTAACCAAATACCAAAAAACTAAATATAAGTTAATATACTTATTTATACTAAAAATATCAGTTTATTCACTGATTAAAACAGTTTCATAGAAACCCTCTTAAAAGGCGACTTTTACGTTTTTACCGCATAGTTTTGCGTCAAACGTTACCATAACCATCCGAACTCGAAAAGACTTCATATTTTAACACAATACATGTTATATACTGAATAAAATGATGGTTATAACCAGTTTAATGCAGTTTTTGTGTAAGGCACATAAATCATGTGATTTCATGTATTTTACAACACTTTTAAGCACATAGTACAACATGTAAAGCTAGTAAACTTTATGTTAAAGTTCCATATCATTTTACACCTCAAATAACACTATTTTTATGCTTTATAATCTGATCAAAACTTATTTTTATTATATCATCATTTTATGTACATACATTCACATGCATGTCCATGTACAAGCTCCTAAAGCATCCATAACATATCTTCATCAACATGTATGTATTCATATGCATCAATATCATATTTATTTCATGTTCATCTATTAAAGAACATCATCTTCATATGACCATCATCATATAATCATTTTCATTAAAAGCAAGACATATATTCTTTCACATTTAATCCATCAACCTCAAAACAACACATGCATGCATACACATATATATATACATACGGCATATATACGTATACACATGAACTTCCAAAAGTTTCACTTTTCATCATATCCTTTCCAAATCACAAACCTTTTTAGAACATTCTAAAGATTACATGCATTCACATTTTAACATCTTATCAAGCAAGATCATTTCAAACATAAAAAACTCAAACCCTAACATACACACACACATCACGGCCATACATATGTATACATACACCTCCATTTTTATTTTCTTTAAAAACCCATTTGTTTTAGTTTTCAAGTTTATGTTTGAATCCAAGAACAAGAGAAACCTTCATCTTCATCAAAACTCATCAACAATCAAGAACAAAGTTTCTAAAGTAATTTTATACCTTCTTGTTTTGATGGTTTTTAGCAAAGTATGATGGTATGAAGCTTGATTCTTGCTTGGAAACACCTTAGGATCTTCTAAAACACCTTGGAACTAACTTGGAAGGACCTTTAATCTTCAAGAAAAGTTGAAATTTCAAAAATGGTTGTGACAAGGGGTGTTCGGTCGAGAGCTTTAGAGAGAGTGAGTGAGTGAAGATTGTTTTGATTATTTTCTTTGATTATGCAAGATTTAAAAAGATTTTTGTAAAAAGGCAATCATTATTCAAGTTTCCAAGGCCAACACATGGAGGAGAGAGGAGAGATGACACCTCCATGGCTGCCACTTATCTTTACACACACATATATACACGCACACATGCATATATATATATCATATATTGGCTTTAAACAGGTATTTAACTGGATACCAGGTGTTTTAATCTAGCGTTTTAACTGCGTTTTAACGCGTTTTAAATTATTTTCAACGCTCTATAAAAATAAACTCACTAAAATATTACTAATCAATATTTTATTTGCCAGGACCAGTTACGTTGTCGGTAATGGAGTATGCGTGTGTCTGCTAGTATGCGCTTAAATTCGCAAAATAAGATTTTAAGCGTTTTAATTTATTTTTATCATTCTATAAAAATAAACTCATCAAATTATTACTATAATAATTATTGGTTTTCCCTGAACTGGCTGTGTTGACAGTATTTTGTCAGATGCGCACAGTATCGCACAGTACGCGCTTAAACTCGAAAAATAGAGTTTCTTAGCATTTTAAATTATTTTTCCTCATGATTATGATTAAATATATTATTAACTCATATCGGACTATTTTTAGGATTTTAACATTATTCGGCGATCATTGACGTTCGTTTCGCATTTTATCCGTTACGCGATAAGCGTTCACTTAATATTGCCAACGTAATTTTTATCAAACTTTGGGTTTACCAACACATCAAATACCATATATAAACATCATAAATAATCAAATACGGCCTTTTATTCATTCATGACACGTGTTACATTTGTACGGGACAACCTAAATAGCCGGGTGTCACAGTCTCCCCCTGTTTAAGGAATTTCGTCCCCGAAATTCTTACACTAAAGGTTTCATTTCACACTAGATTTAAAAAGATGCGCATATTTTCATTGCATCTGGTCCTTTCGTTCCCATGTGAACTTGGGTCAACGCTTGGAATTCCAGCGAACCTCTACCAACTTGATCCGACTCCTTCTAAGCTTCTGAATCTTCTCATCCAGAACTTCAACCGGTTCCTCAATAAATCTCAATTTATCGTCTACTTGAACCTCATCAGGGGGTATAATTAGTGTCTCATCCAATAGACACTTTCTAGGTTGGAAACATGAAACACGTCATGAACTCCATTCAAATCCTACGGCAGCTTAAGCCTATAGCGACTGATCCAACTCGAGATGCAATTTCGAAAGGACCTATATACCGTGGGCTTAGCTTTCCCCCATTCCCAAATCTAACAAAACTTTCCAAGGTGACACTATCAGCAGAACACGATCTCCGACTAGAAACTCCAACGGTTTCCTTCGGTTGTCTGCATAACTTTTTTGTCGATCGGCGGCAGCTTTCAACCTTTCCTTGATCTCGACAACCTTGTCGGTGGTTTCCTGGATAAGCTCCGGTCGGTTAGTTGCCTTTCGCCAACTTCAGCCCAGCACAAGGGTGATCGACATTTCCTTCCGTACAAAGCTTCAAACGAAGCGGCTTTGATACTTGCATGGTAACTATTGTTGTAAGAAAACTCTGCCAACGGCAAATGAGTATCCCAACTTCCACCAAAATCAATCACGCACGCTCTCAACATATCCGCCAACGTCTGAATGGTTCTCTCACTTGACCATCCATTTGAGGATGATACGCAGCACTCATGTCTAAACGAGAGCCTAGCAACTCTTGAAGAGATCGCCAAAATCTGGAGTTAAATCGTCCATCTCTATCGAGATACTTGACACAGGCACTCCATGTCGGGCTACAATCTCGTTGAGGTACAACTGCGATATCTTTTCCGTCTTGTCTGTTTCCTTAATGGCTAGAAATGCAGACGTTGTCAATCGATCCACAATTACCCATATGGTGTCATGTCCACGTGACGTACGGGGTAATTTGGTGATAAAGTCCATTGCAAGATGCTCCCATTTCCATTTAGGAATCTCTGGTTGCTGCAGAAGCCCAGACGGCCTCTGATGCTCAGCCTTAACCTTCAAGCATGTAGACATTTACTCACATACACCGGCCACTAATATAACTATTTAATATCCTGATACATCTTAGTAGAACCTGGATGAATAGAATATCTGGACTTATGAGCCTCGTTCATAACCAGTTCACGTAGGTTACCTCTAAGCGGAACCCAAACTCGGTTCATGAAGTACATCACTTCATCTGCTTTTGGTATCAGTTCACATTCCAAACCTCTCAAACCTTCTCTTATTAGGTTCTCATCTTTCAGAGCTTCTCGCTGTGCATTACGAATTTGATCGGTCAAATTCGTTTGTATGGTCAAACCCAAACGCAGAGGCTTTTCCCGCTCCTTCCTACTAAGCACGTCAGCAACAACATTTGCTTTTCCCAGGTGATAACGGATATCACAATCATAATCATTGAGTAACTCTACCAACGCCGTTGTCGCATGTTGAGTTCCTTCTGATCAAAGATATGCTGGAGGCTCTTATGGTCTTTGTAAATCGTACACTTCGTGCCATACAGATAATGCTTCCAAATCTTCAAAGCGAACACAACAGCTCCCAACTCTAAATCATGAGTTGTGTAGTTCTTCTCATGCATTTTCAGTTGTCTGGATGCATAGGCTATCACCTTGTCCTTCTGCATAAGCACGCAACCAAGGCCCAAACATGACGTATCACATATACAACAAAACCATCATTTCCCTCAGGCAGGGATAAAATAGGTGCACTACACAACTTCTCCTTCAACATCTGAAAAGCTTCTTCCTGCTTTTCTGTCCAATCGAACTTCTTATCCTTCTGGGTCAATAGCGTTAATGGCTGTGCTTTTCTGGAAAATTTCTCAATGAATCTCCTATAATACCCAGCAAGTCCTAAGAATTGTCGCACCCTCTGACGGAGTCTTTGGCGCTTCCCATTTCTTAATCGCCTCAATCTTCGACGGGTCCACATGTATACCTTTCTCATTTATGACATGACCGAGGAAATGCACCTCTCGCATCTAAAATTCACATTTAGAGAACTTGGCATACAACTTCTCTTTCTTCAGCAGTTCCAGAATCATTTTAAATGTTGCTCATGATCTTCTTTGGTTCGCGAATAGATTAGTATATCGTCAATGAATACTATCACGAATTTATCCAAATAAGGTTTGCATACCCCTGTTCATGAGATCCATGAACACTGCAGGCGCATTAGTTAAGCCAAAAGGCATGACTAAGAACTCATAATGGCCATAACGTGTTCTAAAAGCAGTCATCAGAACATCTTCCTCCGCAATCTCAGCTGGTGATAACCTGAACGCATGTCTATCTTCAAGTAGTAACTTGATCCTTGAAGCTGGTCGAACAAATCGTCAATTCTTGGCAACGGGTACCGATTCTTGATAGTCAGCTTGTTCAACTCTCTGTAATCAATACACATTCTGAAGGAACCATCTTTCTTCTTCAAGAACAACACAGGCGCTCCCCAAGGCGAAAAGCTTGGTCGTATGAAACCTTTGTCTAATAGCTATTGAAGCTGATTTGACAATTCTTTAATTTCTGACGGTGCTAATCTATAAGGAGATTTTGCAATCGGTGCAGTACCAGGTACAAGATCAATCTTAAACTGATCTGTCTCGCAGGGGTAATCCAGGAATGTCTTCAGAAAACTTCGGATAATCGCGAACTACAGGAATTTCTTCAATCCTCCCACTTTCGGCATTTGTATCCACTACGTTAACCAAGAACGCAGGATAGCCCTTTCGCAACATCTTGCACATCTTCATAATACTAACCACTTTTGATACTCGACTCGATCGGTCACCGTGAATAACTAAAGCTTCACCACCACCAGGAACGAGGTATCCGCACTTGTTTCTTCGAACAAATGATCTCACCCGTTCTTGGATAGCCAATCCCTCAACGACTACATCAAAACTACCCAGCTCCACTAGCAATAAATCGATACTAAAACTATGATCGCATAATCGAATTCTACAACCGCGAATAACTTCGCTAGTCTCTATCAGTTATCCATTTGCTAATTCTATCGAATACTTTTGCTTAGCTTACTTGTTTGTGAACATAGAAACGTTCAAAGTTTTTCGATACAAAACTCAAGTCAGCACCAGTATCAAATAGTACGAACGCAGAATGGTCATTGATTAGGAACGTACCGGTAACAACTGTAGGATCATCACGTGCTTTCCCGACATTTAGCTCAAAAGCTCTGCCCCTAGCATTCTGACCCTTCACATTCGGACAGTTCCTCATGTAGTTTCCCTGCTCTCCGCATTCATAGCATCCCTCGAGCTTAACTCCCTCCGACGTACTCTTAGCATAGCACTCGTGAGTAACATGTCCAGTTCAACCACATCTGGCACACTTTCCCTGCTCATCTCTGTGAGTCTTCTTCACTGAACCACTTCTGCCATCCCTGGCATTATCCTTCCTGAATCACTAGCCCTAGCCATATATGCTTTCCCCGAATCGCATTTTTCTCACGCTTCACATCAGAATCTTTCCTCGAGCTCTCAGATCTTCGCTTCCACGAATCCCCAGATCTAGACTCAGCATCCTTAATCGTTTAGATTTCTCATCTGCCTTGACCTTTCCCGACGACTTCCCAGTCTCCTCTTTCTTGTTAAGGTTACTTTTCCGAGCGGCATCATCTACTAATGATATCGCTAGAGTAGTAGCTTCTAGGTAGGTAGTGGGCTTCGCTGACGTAACCATACTACAAATTTGTGGCGACAACCCCCAGATATACCTTTCTACCTTAACGTACTCAGGAGTGACCATTCGTGGAACCAATCTAGCCAAATCATTGAACCGAGACGCATAAGCTCTAACGTTCAGGCCTTCCACTGGTCAAAATTCCAGAAGTCAGTCTCAATCTTCTGCATCTCACTACGCGGGCAGTATTCCTTTAGAAGCATCTCTTTTAGTTCATCCAGGTAAGACCGTAAGCCGCATCTTCACCCAAAATCTGAACTTGAGTGTTCCACAAGGATAAAGCTTCATCGAGAAATAAACACGAAGCATACCTAACCCTCTGATCAGTAGCACAACCCTGAATGGCCATCACAGATTCCATCTTCTCGATCCATCTAGTGATTTCAAGAGGCCCTTCAGCACTAGTAAATGATCGTGGGTTACAGCCCTGAAATGTTTTATACGTACATCCATGCACTGTTCACAAGTTTAATGAAAAATTAAGATCACGCTCTGATTATGTCATAACACAGGAACTAAAACTTTTCCGATCATTATATTACCTTGCGGGTTTCCAATCTGCACACCACCTTCACCATGCCCAGGAGCACCACGTCCAAGTCCTTGCCCAATATTCTGGTTAGCTTCGACGCTGTTCCAAGGCAGTATTAATGTGTTGGGCTATGAGTTGTGCCAACTCTTCTGGGCGGTAGATAGTCCAGTACCCTTCTCGCTTTTGGCGGCATCTTGTCGTTTCTATTATTGCAATAATAATATCAACATAAGACATTGTTTAAATTTTTCAATCATTAAATAATAGTGGACTAAACAATACACATGCATCCACATAATAATGAGAATAATTTAACCAAAAGAGAACCCATAATATTGATATTTATCACGAAAATTACAAAGCTTGTCATAGTACAACGACTAATCAAAATTTGGTGAGACACAATCAACCACCAATAACAAGTCTAGATGAAATTTCCTCCTAAATATCCAAAAATTTGGCATGCAAACCAACATCAGGGTTTATCAAAGAGACAACAAAACAAACAACCAACAATCACTTCTTTAATCCCACAAACTCAAGAAGCCTCCTCACAAGCTCCTCCAAGTCACTATCCTCCAGTGCATTTGATCCATTGCACTGTCATGCAAGTCCTTTAGCTCATCAAACCAGTCCATTTTCCCCTCAAGATCCTTCACTTTTCCCTTAATCGCCTCCAGATCTCCGCGTATGGCCCCTAACTGACGGTCGCAGTGAGAGCATCGGTTCATCCACACTCCTTTCTGCTTCTTCGAAGTAGATGCTGTCTCAGCTCTGGAAGTTGAAGCGATGTTTCCAGCTGGTTATATCCTCTTCCTAAGTCGAAAGTATACCAACATGGGTGCAGTAGGAACGCGCGACTCGATCGATGGAAATGACGACTCGATAACAACAGTTGGAGGGATCTTAGTAGTGGGTTCAGCAAGACAGCAGACAAGACGACCAATGGCTCAAATGGCATGTAGCGTCTACTACTAGTGCGACACTATAAGATCCTCCGATCAACAGAACACCTCTACCCACATCATCGATAACTGGTACGATACCTGACGATTGCCCAGTCTCGTAAATTGAGGGTGGAGCATCATCATCATCGTCTTCGATCCAGCCGCTGCTTGTAAAAGTATATCGAGGGTCTACCTGACTTGCAAACGCAACAGGGTTAACCTGAAGGATGAAGCGAATTCGCCGCATCAACAAACTGTGGAATCGTAGGGGGTACCTCCGGTAATACGGATATAGGTGAAGTCTCGAATTCTGGCTCATTCTCAGAGTCAGTAATCTCGATGACCTCGTGCTCGTGTGACATATATAACCGTACAAAGTAAGTGTGTGGTCAAATGAAAAATAACACATAAGGCCCAAACAAACAGATTAACACGTATGCACAATAATACGCAATGGTTCTCATACATGATAAAAATCCATGTTTATTTAAAAATTTGGCTTCGCGAATTTTGGGACATATATCTCAAAATTCTTTGGTTGAATTCTAGAGTTTCCCCTGAAAACATCTAGTTCGCTAACAACCGTTGGCTCTGATACCAACTTCTGTAACACCCCAAAAACTTCGCAGCGGAAATACAAACGTAATGGTGACGGAAGTTGTTGCCCATAAATATCTTGGTGGACGATGCATCGTTAGTTTTGGACATATTACTTAATTAAAACATTGTATCCAAATTAAAACACAAACCACAACCATAACACAGTTAAGTTGTCTTGATCCTTATGGATCTTAATACAATCGGTCCAAAATAAGTTTTAAAAGTGTCCAAAGTTTATTATTAAACAAAACATGCATCACAACCACAAGACATGCCAAAGATTCCCGAAACCATGCTCAAGTACCTGAAGAACACGTTAAAATCAAGTGTCAACACAAAGGAGGTGAGCTCACATATTCAAATTTATAACAAGGAAAACTTTCTAATTATGTGTTTATTATCAAAACATCCAAATAATATTTTTGAAAGTCAATTTTATTTCCTTAATAAAATCCATGGGTCAGCCGTCGCAAGCGTTTTCTCTTGAAACCTCCGAACTAAGCATCTTCCCAAGTTTCACATATTAAATTTATTACATCAAATGTTCAGACTCGTATGTTTGCAAGACAATACGAACTATATATTAACATTAAGGGTATAATCAACGCTAGACAATAACAGAATATAAATCCGTCGCTTGACATGACACGGAGCTATCGGTCGCGACGGGGTTGTCAACCCGATAGATCTATCAACAATTCCACGCAATCCATATTAATGATTAAATGGCTAAGTTCATGCAAAGTGCCCGCAATGGGTCACCCAAGGTGTCAACCTTATGAACAATATATATATCCTACTAAATGATAAAATTTGATATAACACGTTGTACGAATCCCGACGTCCCCATCAAAACGTAAGCCTAATCTCGATACTCACTCTCTTGAGACGGTGCAATTCGTTACAACTTAGATTAAACATTAAAATCCACACGGTCGTTCTATCCCATAACGCCGTAAATTCCCTGTTTCATCCCCGAAACGCATATATCATTATTCCAAAATCCGTTTCATCCCTGAAACATATTTATATCCAAAACCATGTTTTTCTCCAAAAACATATCATATAATTTCCAAACCATATTTTCCACGAATATATATTTATAATTTAATCAAAGGCATATTTTATACGAAAACGGATACTTATCCTTTTAACGCGTGTTCTTCCCCTAAAACATATACAAAAACAGTAAAAAGAGGGGGTTTAGTGACACTCACCTTTGGGTGCGGATTTAAAATAGCGCGATCCCACAATTTGATTCTACACGTCCTAATATACGTAGGCACGATTAATAATCAATATATTACAAATTACATAAGTTTCTCCAATACTTAGAATTCTCACATAACTTTGAGATTTTCTCAAAAAGTTATTATTTTTTATTATGTTGGCATATTAATATATATATGAGTTCATATATATATATATATATATATATATATATATATATATAAGATTTTGCGACTTGAACGATTTTATTGGTGACCTTAATGTTTTATCCGTTACACTCCCGTTTATAAATACTATATATCTATGATTTGTGCGTCATAATATATATACATAAACGTGCACATATTCACAATATCATTACACGCAAAAACTCATTAATTTATTCACTTTACCATTTCTAAAGCATGCATACATGAAATAACTCACTAAGTTAACCTATGTATCAATTTTCATGCTCGACAAATAAGTTACACATTTTAACGCGATTTCACCGATTCTACCGTTTTAAACATACAAGCGTACATGCATAGTCTTAACTCCCGCTATCATGTCAACACTTAACATATCATCATATACACGTATTTAAATCACATAACACATTTAAACACATAAGGTTCATTCATTGACAACCCATTCTAGTGTATGTTGAAAAATGCGTATTTTAGTGATTCAGTAATGTTTTCGGGTGCCGAAAGTCACGTATGACTAACCAAACACCAAATAAACTAAATATAAGTTAATATACTTATATTTATACTAAAAATATCAGTTTATTCACCGATTTAAAACAGTTTCATAGAAACCCTCTTAAAATGTGATTTTTACCGAAGTCACGCATGTCCATGTACAAGCTCCTAAAGCATCCATAACATATCTTCATCAACATATATGTACTCATATACATCAATATCATATTTATTTCATGTTCATCTATTCAAGAAACATCTTCATATGACCATCATCTATAATCATTTTCATTAAATCAAGACATATTTCTTTCACATTAATCCATCAACCTCAAAACAACACATGCATGCATACACACACACATATATATATATACACATACGGCATATATACATACACACCTGAACTTCCAAAAGTTCACTCTTCATCATATCCTTTCCAAATCACAAATCCCTTTTTAGAATATTCTAAAGATTACATGCATTCACCTTTCAACATCTTATCAAGCAAGATCATTTCAAACATCAAAAACTCAAACCCTAACATACACACACACAAACGCACGGCCATACATGTGTATACATACACCTCCATTTTTATTTTCTTTAAAAACCCATTTGTTCTAGTTTCCAAGTTTATGTTTAAATCCAAAAATAAGAAAAACCTTCATCTTCATCAAAACTCATCAAGAATCAAGAACAAACTTTCTAAAGTAATTTTATACCTTCTTGTTTTTTATGGTTTTTAACAAAGTATGATGGTATGAAGCTTGATTTTTTTTTGAAACACCTTAGGATCTTTAAAACACCTTGGAACTAACTTGGAAGAGGCCTTTAATCTGCAAAACAAGCTTAAATTTCAAAAATGGTGGTGACAAGGGGGAGTTTGGCCGAGAGCTTTAGAGAGAGAGAGAGAGTGAGTGAAGATTGTTTTGATTATTTTCTTGGATTATACAAATTTAAGAAGATTTTATAAAAAGGCAATCATTATTCAAGTTTCCAATGACAACACATGGAGGAGAGAGGTGAGATGTCACCTCCATGGCTGCCACTTATCTTTACACACACATATATACACGCACACATGCATAATATATATATATATATATATATCATATATTGGCTTTAAACAGGTATTTAACTGGATACCGGTTATTTTATCTAACGTTTTAACTGCGTTTTAATGCGTTTTAAATTATTTTCAACGCTCTATAAAATAAACTCTCTAAAATATTATTAATCAATATTTTATTTGCCAGGACCAGTTACGTTGTCGGTAATTGGCAGTGTGCGCGCTGTGCTGCGTAGTATGCGCTTAAATTCGCAAAATAATGATTTAAGCGTTTTAATTTATTTTTATTATTCTATAAAATAAACTCGTCAAATTATTACTATAATAATTATTGGTAGCCCTGAACTTGTTGTGTTGACAGTATTTTGTCAGATGCACGCAGTATCGCGCAATACGCGCTTAAACTCGAAAAATAGAGTTTCTTAGCGTTTTAAATTATTTTTCTCATGATTATGATTAATATATTATTTAACTCATATTGGACTATTTTTAGGATTTTAACATTATTCGGCGGTCACCGACGTTCGTTTCGCATTTTATCCGTTACGCGATAAGCGTTTATCTTAATATTGCTAACGTAATTTTTATCAAACTTTGGGTTTACCAACACATCAATACCATATATAAACATCATAAATAATCAAATACGGCCTTTTATTCATTCATGACACGTGTTACATTTGTACGGGACAACCTAAATAGCTGGGTGTCACATATTCTCTTGAATAAGGATACTTTTGCAACCACATGTGAGTAATAGTCCCCTCTTTTACGTTTTATAAATGTTTTGGGGTGAGACATATTGTGCCTATGACTACTTTCTAGTTTTCATGACATTATACATGCTTTGATTACATAGTACATATAGTACATGATTTCCATTACATTTTGCGGCATATGTTGACTTAGCATATGAGCCATTGATTTACATTATTTCTTGCTATGTATGTTGACTGAGCATGCTAGCCAGATTTCAAGGACACTTTTTGCGGCATATGTTGACTTAGCGTATGAGCACATTGATTTACAACATTTCTTACTATGTATGTTGACTGAGCATGCTAGTACATGGTTTTCAAAAACTTTTCTTGCTATGTATGTTGACTGATCATACAAGTACATGGTTTTCAAAGAACATTTTTGCTTACATTGTTCATGACATATGGGTACGTTGGAGATTGACTTAATACATTCATTAACATTGATCACGCCAACCGGTAGTATGTAATGGTACCATAGGATTGACAATCCCGTTCCCACTTCCTTAGGTTTGTTTGGAAGCGACTTTAAGGAATGACAGAATCCGATGAAATGGATAGACTTTTATCTTTATAAGGGTCTATTTGACTGTCAACAAGGTTTGAATGGGTTTGAATGTGTTTGCCAACAAACTAAATATATGTTTAGACAATAAAAGCATGACTTATAAAACATAACATTTGATTATTCAAAGACATTTCGATTACTCAAGACATTGGCCTACATCTGACATTTGGTTTACACAAGACTTTGTTTATACATGACAATGGTTTATACTAGACATCTCTTTGGTTTAAACAAGACTTTTGATGGTTGGTTTATAGTAAGTGATTTAAATAACAGGACGGGTGTAATATGATAAAAGCATGATGGATACGCCACTGGTACTTCCTTAATATAAGTGTTTTTATCATATTGCATATAGTGTCGTTATCTAAATCATTTCAAACAAAGTTCAAGACAAGACATTTTTATCTATGACACGACTTATATTTTGGTTAATGATTTAACCATGCATATTTCTTTTATATCATTCGATTTATCTTGTGATTTTATAAAAAGAAAACATTTTGTAAGTTTCATAGCCACTTTTAACTAAGTATTCCTTTAAACATTCTAGGCCATGAATCTTGAACGCAAAACCTAAGTTACTCACATGGGATTTTTATGCTGACGTACTTTATTTTCACATATGTTTCAGGCGCGAATGTTTGATTGTCGAGCTTGCTACACTTAGGGCGGACTTAGGGCCTTAGTGACTTTAAAAATCAAGAAGAACAAGTTTATCTTTTGTTGTATTTTCAGTTTTTTTATCCAAGACATGTAAACAATTCTATTAAATAAAACTTGACTTATTACACCATGGTTGTTGAAACAATAGTTCTGTTACGACACTCCCCCACGATTTCGCCACGGTTTGTTGTTTTACATGGTCGGTGTGACACGATGTCCTCTCTCGAGTTGGATCAGTCGCTATAGGCTTAAGCTACCACAGATTTGAATGGAGTTCATGACGTGTTTCATGTTTCCAACTTTAGAAAGTGTCTGTCATATGAGACACTAATTATACCCCCGGAGGAGGTTCATGTAGACGATAAACTGAGATTTATCGAAGAACCGTAGAAGTTCTGGATGAGAAGATTCAGAAGCTTAGAAGGAGTCGGATTAAGTTGGTCAAAGTTCCATGGAATTCCAAGCGTGGACCCGAGTTCACATGGGAATGACTGGACCAGTTGCAACGGAAATATCTGCATCTCTTTAAGTTTAGTGGGAAAATCGAAACCTATAGTGTAAGAATTTCGGGGACGAAATTCCTTAAACAGGGGGAGACTGTGACACCCGCTATTTAGGTTGTACTGTACAAATGTAACACGTGTCATGAATGAATAAAAGGCTATATTTGATTATTTATGATGTTTATATATGGTATTTGATGTGTTGGTAAATCCAAAGTTTGATAAAAATTATGTTGGCAATATTAAGATAAACGCTTATCGCGTAACGGTTAAAATGCGAAACGATCGTCGGTGACCGCCTGAATAATGTTAAAATCCAAAAAAATAGTCCGTTATGATTAAAATACTATATTTAATCATATTCATGAGGAAAAATAATTTAAAACGTTATGAAACTCTTTTTTCGAGTTTAAGCGCGTACTGTGCGTATCTGACCAAATACTGTCAACACAGCCAGTTCAGGGCAACTAATAATTATTATAGTGAAATGTTTAAGCGCGTACTGTGTAACACAGCGCGCATAATGCCAAATACCGACAACCTAGCCGGTCCCGGAAAATGAAATATTGATCAATAATATTTTAGTGAGTTTATTTTTATAGAGCGTTGAAAATAATTTAAAACGTGTTAAAACGTAATTAAAACGCTAGATAAAACACTCGGTATCCAGTTAAATACCAGTTTTAAGCACATATATGATATATATATATATGTAGATATTCATGTGGTGTGTGTGTGTGGAGATTGGTGGCAGCCATTTAGGGCTCCTTTCCCCTCTCTTTTCCATGTGTTGACATGGGGAACATGAAACAATGATTAAACCTTTTCCAAATCTTCTTCATATCTTCACAAATCCAAGAAACAAATCAAACAATACACCAACTCACCCTCTCTCTCTCTAATGCTCGGCCGAACACCCCCATGTAACACCCTTTTTCAAAATTTAAACTTGTTTCTTGAAGATTCCTTGCTCATACAAAACCATTTCAAGATGTATTGAAGATTTAAAGGTGTTTTCAAGAAGATTCAAGCTAGAACAAGCTCCATATCACCATTTTCATCAAAACCCACTAGGAATCTTGAAGATATAAAACTTCATCTTGTTCTTGATTCATAGTGATTAATAGTTATGGAAGTTTCTCTTGTTCTTGAATATAAACACTACCTTGAAACAAATAATAACTGAGTTTTTAAAGAAAATGAAAATGGAGTTGTATATGTATATATGTATGGTCGTATGTATGTGTATATATACATATGAGATTTTGAGTTTTGATGTTTGATTGATTCTTGTTGGATAAGATGTTGAAAGGTGAATGCATGTAATTTTTAGAAGCTTCTAAAAGGGTCTTTAAATAAAGTTCATATGATTAAAGTATGAACATGAAAAGTCGAGTTTTGGAATCATTATATATGTATAAGTAGCCGTGTATATATGTGTGTATATGTATACATATGAAATTTTGTTAGATTAGTTCATAAATAATACATGCATGCATCTTGTGATGATGATGTAAATGATTAGATGAACTTGAATGATTGGATTATATGAACATGAATTTAAGATGAGAATATATGCATTTAGCTCATGAGAAATGATGAAGATATGATATGTGTGCATCATGTGCTTGTACATGAGCATGCATGAGAATGTAGGTACAAGAAATGATGAGCTAATTGTGTCATGATAAAAAATGGTTTCAAATCAGATTATAAACCGTAAAAATATGGTTATTTCATGTGATAAATTGGTATGAAACTTGTCATGAAGTTTACTAGCTTTGCATGTTGTACAGTGTGCTTCAAAAGTTGTAAAATGTGTGAAATCGCATGATTTATGTGACCTACACAAAAACTGCACTAAGCTGATTATAACCATCATTTTCATTAGTAAATAACATGTATTGTGTTAACATATCATGTCGTTTCGAGTTCGGATGGTTATGGTAATGTTTGACACAAAACTATGCGGAAAAAACGGTAAAAATCGCCTTTTTTAAGAAGTTGTTACGAAACTGTTTTAAATCAGTAACTAAACTGATATTTTTTGAGATAAATATAAGTATATTAACTTATATTAAATTTATTGGTGTTTGGTTAGTCATACGTGACTTCCGACGCCCGAAAACGTTACCGAATCACCAAAATACGCTTTTTACAAAGTACACTAGTATGGCTTGTTCATGGGTGAACATTATGTGTTTAAATGTGTTATGTGATTCAAATGTATGAATATGATAATTTGTTAAGTGTTGACATGATAGCGGGAATTTAGGCTATGCATGTACACTTGTGAGTTTAAACAGTAAAATCGGTGAAATTGCGTTAAATGTGTAACTTATTTGTCGAGCATGAAAATTGATATATAAGTTAACTTAATAAGTTATTTTATGTATGCACGCTTTAAAAATGATAAAATGTATAAGTTAACGAGTTTTCACGTATTACGATATTGAATTTTGTGTACGTTTATGTATATATATTACGACGTAGATATATAGTATGTATAAACGGGAGTGTGGACGTGTATAACATTAAGGGTCACAAATAAAATTGTTTATGTCACAAAATCTTAAATATATATATATATATATATATATATGAACTCATATATATTAATATGCCAACATAATCAAATAATGACTTTTCGAGAAAATTTCAAAGTTATGTGAAAATTCTACGCGCAAATCGTAGATATACAGTATGTATAAACGGGAGTGTTGATGTGTATAACATTAAGGGTCACAATTAAAATTGTTTAAGTCGCAAAATCTTAAATATATATATATATATGAACTCATATATATTAATATGCCAACATAATCAAAATAATGACTTTTCGAGAAAATCTCAAAGTTAAGTGAAAATTTTACGCGCAAATCATAGATATATAGTATGTATAAACGGAGTGTTGATGTGTATAACATTAAGGGTCACAAATAAAATTGTTTAAGTCGCAAAATCTTGAATATATATATTTACATATATATATGAACTCATATATATTAATATGGCAACATAATCAAAATAATAACTTTTCGAGAAAATCTCAAAGTTATGTGAAAATTCTAAGATTTGGAGAAACTTAGGAATTTTGGTGATATATTGGTTGGTAAATCGTTCCTACGTATAATAGGACGTGTAAAAACAATCATGGGATTGTGCTATTTATAATACGCACCCAAAGGTGAGTGTCACTACGCCCCTCTTTTTACTGTTTTATAACTATTTTGGGGAAGAACACACCTTAAAAGGATAAGTATACATTTTAGTATAAAATACACCTTTTATCAAACTATGAATATATTTTCGTGGAAAATACATGGATTTGGATATAAATATGTTTCGGGGAGAAACGGATTTTGGATAAATATGAATATATGTTTCGGGGAGAAACGGGTGTTAATACGGTGCTTAAGAGAAAGCGACCGTGTAGATTTAAAATTGCTTAAGAGAAACGTGTGTTAATACGGTCTCAAGAGAGTGAGTATCGGCTATTAGGCTTACGTTTTCGGTGGGGACTTTGGGTAAATTCGTACAACTCGTTATATAATAAATTTATCAATCTAGTAGAATATATGTATTATACGTGAAGCAGGCATTATAAGAGACCCATTACGGGCTCTTGCGCTAGTTTTGCCGTTTAATCATTAATATGTATGCGTGGAATTGTTGATAGATCTATCGGGTTGACCACCCCATCGTGACCGGTAGCTCCGTGTCAGTCAAGCGACGAATCGATATTATGTAGTGTGTCTAGCTTTGATTATACCTTCGTAGTAAATATATAGTTCGAATTGTCTTGCAAACGTATGAGTCTGAACACCTGATGCTATCAATTTAATGTGGAAAACTTGGGAAGATGTTGTGTATCGAAGGTTTTAGGAAAACGCTTGCGATGGCTGGCCCATGAATTTTTATAAGGAAATGAAAGTGGCTTTCATAATATTATATGGATGTTTTAATAATTAAACACATAATTTGAAAGTTTTCCTTGGATCAAATTGTATTAAATTTGAATACGTGAACTCACCCTCCTTTGTGGTGACAGATGATTTTAGTGTGTTCTTCAGGTACATGAGTTCGGCTTCGGGGAATTTTGACGTATCTTGTGGTTGTTGATGCATGGTTGTTCTAAGAATGTTTTGGACAAACTTTTAAAACTTTGGGACCTATGTAATAAGATCTATAAGGATCAAAACAACTTAACTGTGATGTGGTTGTAACATACTTTTAAACTTTAGGTTTTAAAAACTATGTTTTAATTAAGTTAAATGTCCAACATTAACAATGCATCGTTCGACAAGATATTTATGGGCACCAACTTCCGTCACCATTACCTTTGCATTTCCGCTGCGACGTTTTTGGGGTGTTACAACACAGTCACTAATAATTACGTAGCATGTTAATTTTTTTATGTTAAAATATTACCGTAAAAATATGACACTCAAGCTAAAGAGAACAAAATGCTCTTTTTTATGATGTTTTTTAAATATATACTAATGGGGAACCCGCGCGTTGCAGCGGAGTCGATAATATCGGCAGTACATAATTCAAACCTAAACATGTTAAGAAATTGTATATACGTTATGTGTGGGTGTATATATATATAAGCACTCGCACGGGAGACCCTTATGATGAAGATTATATAATATACTGCAATATTTATTATCTAGTAGGAAATCCGCGCGTTGCGGGGGAGTTGATAATTGAAATCTAAATTTTTATCTAACTTCTCTAAAATTATAAAACAAAATTTATGTTAAATTTGATTAATTTTGGTTCACTGATTGGTCCTTTAGTCCAAATATATAGAATGTATTTTTGAATATATGTTCTTGATGAATGTGATGAGTTTATTATCCACAAAAATATTTTTTATTATTTATAAATAATCTAATATATAATAATATTTAATAATTTATTAAATATAAATGTCATTGATCAAGGGAAGAGGGGTATGAATGAAAGAAAATGGCATAAAGTTTGGCATTTTAACTTGACCCATCATATGCCATCTTAAAATTTTACGGAAATTTATCATTTTTTACATATGAAATGCTTTATATCGTATTATAAATATACACACATGGATAATGAATCCCCGTTTAAAAATCATAGAGAAATTTAGTTTAAAAGTCAACAATATGTTAAAAAAGATTGTCCCATACGTTTAAAATGTTGAAGTTACTAAAATTCTTAAATTTTTGTAAAATTTTGTTGATGCAGATGTCTGATGCCTACGTCTTTGGGTCATGTCGTGTAATGTAACATGGATTTATATGTTAGATTTTGAAATTATATGTTTCACTTCGTATGAAATGATCACTTCGTACAAAGGTGAACTCACTTCATACAAAGATAGGTTGTTTGCTTTGCATGAACTGAAACGTCTATCTATAGATTCGTGTGGTCATTGTGTTAGAGTAGGTTTTGGTGAACGATAAGGCGAAGCCTTGTCGAATTTGTTTCAGGCTGTAAACGTTTGAATATTAATGAAACAGTTAAGTTGAAAAGTAATCTTGTGTTGGTGCACATATGTCTATTGCCTACGTCTAGGACAAGTTTGTTGTATAGACAGGGTTTCGCAGTGTCAAAAGTTTATGTTTGAAAGTTATGTTTTGGTTTAGTGTAAGAATTTTCGCACAAAAGTCTTAAGGATATTCACACTTCGTGCGAAAATCCCTGTCCTAGTCCCTTGTTGCTGTCATGTCTTGCCTATAAATAGGTGACTTAGGATGTTTGTTTAGTATGTTGTTTTGTTGATCAGAGGCGAAGCCCTGCTCGAGTCTGTAATCTTTCCAAAGTTGATTAATACAAGATACAGACGGTTTAGCAGTAATCATCATACTTGTTCTTTGCTTGTTCACTCGGTTAACAATGAATTCCGCCTCTGTTAGCTGAGCAAATCTCAACGGAAGCTCACGAGTTGGGTCCGATCCTACACTCACAAGTGGTATCAGAGCCTTGAGGTCTGATTTGAGAACAAACAACCAAGTTTCAGCTGGATTCAACCTCAAAGTTCAAGATTCATCCATTGAAAACTCTTCTTCTACTTTTTCTTGGAACTTTATCTGGATCTGAAGGATTTCATGGACAATTTGGACTAGGTTTTTTAGAATAACGTGTTAAAATCAATTCTAAACAGCTCAGTGAAACATACAAACCTAATATCATCAAAATCATGCTTAAAATTGCAGAAAACGAGAAATTGTGAACAAGTGTTCGAAGCAGATAAGAATTTTCGCACGAAACACAATATTTCGTACGAAAATTAGCAGGTCAAAATACTTAAAGGTTTAAAGTTTCAAGTTTCAAGCAATTAAAAATTTTCGCACAAATTCAGGTTTTCGTACGGAAATCAAATTTTCGCACGAAATTTTAAATCACCATTTCATACGAAAATTTTCTATCTTATCTTATTTTTCAGTTTGTTTCAGGATAACCAATTCTGATTTGTTTTTTGTTAAAAGTACTTTTAAGATGTCAAGTGAAGAAGAATTTCATAACGCGTTTGCCACACAAGCAGTTACAACTTCCGTAGCGGCTCAAAATATGAATCTCGAAAATGAAATGAGAACCACTACAAAGCCTCCAAAGCTCATGAACATAAAAGATTACGAGAGTTGGAGTGAGAGATTCAAGAACTGGGTTCAAGCAACAAATTTAAATTGCTGGTTTGCACTCGAGAACAATTACCAAGCACCGCTAAATGAACTTGGTATCGAGAAAACATTGGCTCGTCTGTCCGATGACGAACGAGAGAAATATGTTAATGAGAAGAAGATGATGAATCTTCTACAACAAGCCATAAAGGAAGATATCTTGGTTCTTTTACAGCATGACGATGATGCTCAGTCGTTATGGCTTGCTTTACAATTGAGGGCACAAGGTAGTACTCAGCTCAGAAAAGGATAGAAAGCGCTATTGAACAAAGAATTTGAAGTGTTCAATCTCCTTCAAGGCGAAACAATGAAGCAGCTCGTAGAAAGATACTGCCACCTGGTAGTTCAAATGAAGCGTATGGGAATTATCAAAACTAATGAAGAATTAGTAGATAAGTTGGCGATTCATTACCTGAAGTAGAATGGACAGCATATTTAACCATCTTGAAGGATGGAGCCGAGTATGATAGTCTCAGTCTGCCAAGATTCATTGAAAAATTGGAAGGGCATGAATTAGAGATGCAGAAAATGGCAAAGAGCAAGAAGTCGAATGCGCAACAGGATGTGAGTCTATACTACAAAGGAAATCCAAATACACCTGTTTAGAGTCCCAAGATTCAAACAGCTTTCAGTGCCAACTCAAATGCAACTCCAGCATCCAACTAGTCAAGTGGATTTCAAAAGTTTGCTTCCTTCAATCCAAACAATCACCAAGGGAAACAATCGTCTCAAAGCTCCAATCAACCACAAAACAATCAACAAAATCAATCCAACTCTAACCAGCGAATTTTGCAGTGTAACATCACAGTGAACCTCCAGAATTCTCAAGACTTTAATGAGCAAACCGCTAAGCAACACATGGTACTACTTGCAGCAGTTCTGGAATCCTATGAAAGCCTAGTAGCTGGAAGAATTGGAAATACGGAAATGACAAAAGAAGATTATGACCAAACTGATCCGAAGAAATGGAATTGATTGATATTATGTGGTGTATGGCATCGGTGGTTCGAAGAGCTCAGCGTTTCATGGAAATTACAGGGAGAGATGATTTGAGAAGCCTTGATGGAAAATTAGGATTTGATAATCCAAATTTACATGCTTCAAATGCAGGGAGAAAGGACATTTCAAACGTGAATGTCCAAATCAAGAAGTAATGGGAAATCATAATCCATTTGGAGATGATTATTACAAGAAGGAAATTTACCATCGACCACAAGCAAAGAAAAGAATGGTGCAGATCGAAGATGGACATTCGAACACAAAAGACAAAGCTCTTGTCGTCGCCCAAAAAGATGAGGGTTCAATTGGAATAAATTCATCTCAAAAAAGGAAAGCCTTGCTCTTGTCGCTGAAATCATGGAAGAACCTGAATCATCAGAAGAAGTCTCAGAAGAAGAAATGGAAGAAGTTTTGGCATACTACTTCAGATCAACAGCGGAAGAAGAAGAATGTCTCAGAGGTACTCCTAGACCCTGTTAGTTTGACACAATTCTTAAAACTGTTGCAGGTAGCTTCGATTCTGGTCACAAAGAAGAAAGTCCTGAGAAGACAAAGACAAAGTGTATGGAGGTGATTGATATAACCAAACCTTTAACACAGGAAAGCTTAACTGACATTGCCAACAAAGCACTCATGGCCAATACCAAAGAGGTAGTCAGTGTGGAAGAACAGGTAGAAAAGGTTGAAATAGTAAAAGAAACAACCAAGGCTCAAACTGTAGAAATGGTCAGCCCATGCTTGAAATGTGCCAAAGCATGTGATTGATGGTTATGGAAGTTTCTCTTGTTCTTGAATATAAACACTACCTTGAAACAAATAAGAAATGAGTTTTTAAAGAAAATGAAAATGGATGTGTGTATGTATATATGTATGGTCGTATGTATGTATGTGTATATATGCATATGAGATTTTGAGTTTTGATGTTTGATTGATTCTTGTCAGATAAGATGTTGAAAGGTGAATGCATGTAATTTTTAGAAGGTTCTAAAAGGGTTTTTAAATAAAGTTCATATGATTAAGTATGAACATGAAAAGTTGAGTTTTGGAATCATATATATATATATGTATATATATATATATGTATATGTAGCCGTGTATATATGTGTGTATATGTATACATATGAAATTTTGTTAGATTAGTTCATAAATAATACATGCATGCATCTTGTGATGATGATGTAAATGATTAGATGAACTTGAATGTTTGGATTATATGAACATGAATTTAAGATGAGAATATATGCATTTAGTTCATGAGAAATGATGAAGATATGCTATGTGTGCATTAAGTGCTTGTACATGAGCATGCATGAGAATGTAGGTACAAGAAATGATGAGTTAATTGTGTCATGATAAAAATGGTTTCAAATTAGTATTATAAACCTTAAATAAGGTTATTTCATGTTTTACATTGTGTGAAATCGCATGATTTATGTGACCTAACACAAAATCTGCACTAATCTGATTATAACCATCATTTTAATCATAAATAACATGTATTGTGTTAAAATATCATGTCGTTTCGAGTTCGGATGGTTATGGTAATGTTTGACGCAAAACTATGCGGAAAAAAACGTAAAAATCGCCTTTTTTAAGAAGGTTGTTACGAGACTGTTTTAAATCAGTAACGAAACTGTTAAGTTTTTGATACAATTAAATTATTTTATGTCACACCCCAATCGCGTAAAACAACAAACCGCGGCGGAAACGTCGGGGAGTGTCGTAACAAAAGTATTGTTTCAACAACCATGGTAATTAAAGTTTTATATTATTGGATGAAATCTGATTGCAATGTCGTGGATAAAAGAAAATAAACAAAAATCAAATTGTCTTGTAGATTTTAAGTCACTAAAGCCCAAGTTCCGTCCTAAGTGTCGCATGAATCAACCTTAAGCATTAGCTCCTGAAACACATGTGAAAATAGGTACGTAGCAAAAAAATGCTTGAGATACATAGGTTTTGTTGATGAGGATTCATGACTTGAAGTTAAGTTAATAGTTTAACGAAAAGTAGTCATGAACCTTATAAAATGTTTTCTTTTATAAAATCATATGAAAATCAAATGAAATAATAATAAAGAAGGATGTATGGTTCAATAATTAACCGTATGAAAATGAATTGTATAAAATATTCCATTTGTAAAACAATGTCTTGTGAAAAATATATGTTATTTGTACCAAAGGAGTCATGTCTTTGTCTTTGTCAAGTGGTTTAAATAACGCCACGAGATGTAATATCATGAAAGCACTTATATATAGGAAGTACCAGCGGCGTATCCACCATGCTTTTATCATATTACACACATCTCGTTATTTAAATCACTTATCAAATAACCACCAAAATGTCTTGTCTAATAAATGTCAAATGTCATGTATAACCAAAAGTTGTGTACATAACAATGTCTTGAATAAACCAAAGTTTAAATCAAAGGTCATGTTTTGCAAAACTAATGCTTTATTTGATATGAACATTTATGTAGTTAGGTTTATCACATACATTCAAGCCTTGAGACTGTCGGATAAACCCTTATCAAGTCAAAGGTTTATCAAAAATGTATTCGGATTCGGTCATTCCCTACTTCCAACAAACCTAGGAAGCGGGGAACGAGATTTGTCAAGTCCTATGGTACAATTACATACTATCGGGCGGCGTGATCAATGTTAATGAATGTATTATGTCCCGTTAAACAAACCAAATGTCATAGTCAATGTAAGCAATGTCATGGAAATGTCTTTAAACCATGTACTAAGTATTCTAATCAACATACGAAGTTGAAATGTCCATAAAATCGATGTCCTAGCATGCTCAGTCAACATACATAGCAAAATGTAACGTAAATCAATGTGCTCATATGCTAAGTCAACATATGCCGCAAAAGATGTCTTTGAAATCAATGTGCTAGCATGCTCAGTCAACATACATAGCAAAACATAATTTAAATCATGTACTATATATTGTACTAGTTGAACATAGCAAGTATACGTCATGAATGCGTGAAAACATGAAAATATCGAGTAGGCAATGTGCTTCACCCAAAATATTTGAAAAATATAAAAGAGGGTCTATGTACTCACTCGGGGTTGCAAAAGTATCCTTGTTCAAGTAGAATAATAAAGCGCAAGAGTCGGAGTAAATCAAATGGTTTCTAAGATCGGATAACTATGTTAATAAGTCGGGACTTTAATCGGCGGATTGGGTAGAATGATGTCTTATAAATAAAATGAGTGTTGGAACTCATATGGTATGATTTAATAAGCTCAACATTCTGATTTGGAAGTGATCCTAAGTGCTTTTGACCCGTAATGACCCGTTAAGGTAGTTAACGCTACTTTAACGTGTCATTTGCGTAAACGCGTGATCGGATGGTTAAACATGTCCTATGATAAGTCTTGAATGCCCAAAATGTTTAATAATGTTGTAATATTTAGTTTATATTCAAAACTTTAGCCCATATGCTTAAATTGAATTTATGCGCAAAAAGGGCATTTTGGTCATTTATAAAGGGCATAATAACGACCTATCATAATACTAACCAAACGACGTGACCATAAGGTATAACCTCAGAGGGTTATTCCCTATATAACTATGGTCACAAATATGAGTTCGGTCGGATTCTAAGATTGACCAAACGGGTCGGATTCGAAAGTCAAAGCGGTGGTCAAGACCGCTCGACTTACGATCCTAAACAAGCACTAAACTAAAAGTGACAAGTTACATGTTAAACATGTCTAACAAGGTTTATAAAACTAATTTGGTATCAAAACAAAGTGTTTTGACACCCGAAAATAGTTCCGTCGTATAATGCCCAATTTACGCGTTATTGATCGAAACTTTGACTCGTCACTTCAACCAGTAACGTGCTAAATCAGTAGGTATGATTGCTAAGGATCATAACCATCGTGATTACGTTCACGTTGCAAAGTCCGATTGGACTTTGATTGACCAATTAATGGTCAAAACTGAAAGTCAAACACTGTTTGACTTTTATCTACAAATAGCTAAAATGAATGAACAAGGCTAAGTTAGAACACTTACTTGTGCTCAATGTAGCCAAAGATGAAGAAAAAGTCTTAAAAAACTCAGATGGGAGACCTCCAACAATGTGGGAGTCTCCTCTTAGAGTTATAGAGAGAATGAGAAGAAATGAGCAAGTTGTAAGGTGAGTTTGATGGCCTATTTATACTTGTGGATGATGCACAAGATCATCCTAAGTGTTAGGCACTGATTTAGGATCATTACAAGTGTCTATGGATGTGTCAAGACCAGGAGAAGTGTGGCAATTTCGAAGGATTAGTGTCCAAGGAGGTAAACAAGAAGCTGCCATGTTTCTGCTGAGCTGGGGGGTCCTTACGGACCGTAAGGGGTATGGGCTTACGGTCCGTAAGCCCCTTAGCTGACAGCAACTTTTAAAAGTTGGTAGAATAGGCCCCTGAACTCGTTTCGTCACGTTTTGGCACTTTTAACACTCGTTAACCTCATTTTTAAGCTTTATAAAGACGATAAAGCTTAGGAAACTTGAAATGTGTCCAAAAATGTCCTGGGTGTCAGTTCGTTTGGTCGTACGGTTGCAGTTTTCGGTTAAATACGACGAAAATCGTTGTAAACGTGCAAATGACCGTAAACACGTAACAAATGATATTTTTGCATTCCAATCATTAAATACTAGATTTTAATCTTTTGGATGCACGTACATGTTCCGGATTAGGAAATACGCGTAACGGCATAGTTTCGCAGGATTTGCAAAATTGCCCCTGAAGTTGCATAAGCATGTTTTTGCCATACCGAAGCTCTCAAAACTTATTTCTAAGTTATGTAAAGGGTATTTAGGGTATGTTTAGCTTATGCAATTGTTCCAGAGTGTACGTCGCATTAAACTGATTACGTTTGCGTAACGGTTTGCGATTTCACTTCCAGTAGTGATTTGAAAGGTTGAATTTGAACAAGGATTGAAAATACGAACTGTCATAAGTATTAAAATAAATCTTGGCATAAAAATCTATATTATAAAATTACAAAAATTGTTCGGGATAGTACGATGATTAAAATACACAGATGTCATAGTCTCCCCTACTTTTGGAAATTTCATCCTGAAAATTAATTAGATGAAACTTGTGAGAATAGATGTGGATATTTCGCCTTCATTTGGTCCTCTCGTTCCCAAGTAAACTCAGGCCACGTTGGACTCCCAGCGAACTGTAACAATCGGTATGCGTCTGCGCTTAAGCTTTTTGACTTCACGGTCCAATATTTCCACAGGTTTCTCAACGAAAATGCAACATGTCATCAACACGAATTTCATCAAGAGGAATGTGGAGGTTTTCATCAGCTAAACACTTTTCAAATTGGACACGTGGAATGTTGGATGAACATTTCCAAGTTCAGGAGGTAGCTCCAGTTTGTAGGCCACCTTTCTGATTTTCTCAATGATCTTGAATGGTCCAACATATCTAGGTGCAAGTTTTCCTTTCTTCCCAAATCTAACCACGCCTTTCCAAGGGGATACCTTGAGTAGGACATGATCACCGACTTGGAATTCCAAGGGCTTGCGTCCCCGCGTAACTCCTTTGACGGCTTCTAGCGGTCAAGAGATTATCGCAAATTGTTTTGACCTTGTCTGTTGTGTCTTGTATGAGTTTAGGTCCAGTGAATTGAGATTCACCGATTTCATTCCAACAGACAGGTGAACGACATTTTCGACCATAAAGAGCTTCAAAAGGAGCCATGTTAATGCTGGCATGATAACTGTTGTTATAGGAGAATTCGATCAAAGGTAGATGAGAATCCCAGCTACCACCAAAGTCAATCACACATGCTCTAAGCATATCCTCCACTGTTTGGATAGTTCTTTCGGATTGTCCATCCGTTTGAGGATGGTAGGCAGCGCTCAGGTTAAGTTTGGTTCCATGGCAGATTGCATGGTCCTCCAAAAATGAGATGAGAATCGAGCATCACGATTAGATATGATGTCCAAAGGACCACCATGACGAGATACAATTTCATCCACATAGATCTTAGCAAGTTTGTCAGCAGGGAAATCCTCACAGATTGCTATAAAATTTTTTGACTTTGTTAGATGATCAACGATTACCCAAATGGCATCATGACCTCTAGATGTACGCGGTAATTTGGTAATGAGATCCTTTGCAATGCTTTCCTATTTCCAAATCGGAATTTCTGGTTGTTCAAGCAAACCAGAGGGACATTGATGTTCTGCCTTAACTTTGAGACAAGTAAGACATTTAGATACGTACAAGGCAATGTCTTTCTTCATACCCGACCACCAATACTGGGTACGGAGATCCTTATACATTTTGTCTGCACCTGGATGAATTGAATAACGAGACTTATGAGCTTCATCCATTATCAAGGTGCGGAGATTGTCTTGACTTAGAACCCACAAACGGTTCAGATAATAGGATAACCCATTATCTTTCGTTTCAAGTTGAAGCTCAAGATGATGTGGTAATTCATCACTCATCATCCCTTGTGTAACACAAGTTCGTTGAGCTTGGAAAACACGGTTTTGAATATCAGGTCGAACTTGAACACAATGTAGCTTGACTCGTTCTTTACGACTAAGAGCATCTGCTACGACATTCGCCTTACCAGGATGGTAGCGAATCTCACAGTTATAGTCGTTCAGAAGTTCGACCCATCGTCATTGTCTCATGTTAGTTCTTTCTGATTGAAAATGTGCTGGAGACTTTTGTGGTCTGTGAAAACCACGCATTTTGTACCGTATAGGTAATGTCTCCAAAATTTGGGAGCGAAAACAACAGCACCCAACTCATGAATCTTCAATTGTCTTGATGCATAGGCTATAACTTTGTTCCTTTGCATGAGTACGCAGCCAAGGCCTAAGTTCGATGCATCACAATATACGACAAAGTCGTCGTTACCTTCAGGTAAGGATAAAATATGAGCATTACAAAGCTTCTGTTTCAAGGTCTGAAAAGCTTCTTCTTGTTTAGATCCCCACTCAAAAGGTTTATTCTTTTGAGTCAAAGCAGTGAGGGGAACCGCAATTTTTGAGAAGTTTGCGATAAATCGACGGTAATAACCCGCGAGACCAAGAAATGAACGAACTTCAGTAGGAGTAGTAGGTGTATCATGTTCCTTAATCGCATTGATTTTGGCGGGATCTACATGAATACCTTGTTCGTTGACAATATGTCCCAAGAATTGAACTTCCTTAAGCCAAAATTCGCACTTGGAGAACTTGGCATATAGTTATTCTTTCTTTAGGAGTTCCATCGTTAAATAGAGATGTTGCTCGTGATCGGCTTGAGACTTTGAGTAAATCAAAATGCCATCAATGAAAACAATGATGAACTTCTCGAAATAACGCTTACAAACCCTATTCATTAAGTCCATGAAAACGACAGGAGCATTTGTCAGGCCAAACGGCATAACAGTGAACTCATAATGACCGTGTCGAGTGCAGAAAGCAGTTTTGGGAATATCTTCTTCGAGAACACGAAGTTGATGATACCCAGAATGTAGATGAATCTTTGAGAAGCAAGTAGCACCTTGTAACTAGTCAAAGAGATAATCAATACGGGGTAGGGGATATCGATTCTTGATTGTGAGTTTGTTGAGCTCACGGTAATCGATACACATACGGAATGATCCATCTTTCTTTTTCACAAATAGGACTGGAGCGCCCCAAGGTGAAAAGCTCGGACGAATGAATCCTTTGTCAGATAATTCCTGAAGCTGTTTAGATAACCCTTGCATCTCAGACGGTGCGAGACGGTATGGGGATTTGGCTATAGGGTTGGCACCAGGTACAAGAGCTATAATAAACTCGACTTGTCGTGCTGGGGGTAAACTAGGTAAATCTTCAAGGAATACCTCGGGATAATCCCAAACAATGGGGATGTCCTTAATAGATTTGCCCTTGCCTTTCTCCTCTACGATATGTGCCAAGAAAACAACATAATTCTTTCGTAGGTATTTATGGGCTTAGGTGCCTGACATGAGTTTAAGGCTACTGACGGGTTTTTCTCCTCGAACCTCTAGGATTTCACTAGACAGGAGAGGTATATGAACAATCTTATCAAAGCAAACCACCTCAGCATGATGTTTAGATAACCAGTCCATCCCTACTATGACATCAAAACTCCCAAGTTGCATTGGCGTGAGGTCAATGGGAAAAAGATGGTTGTTAAGGTTCAATTGGCAATCACGGATGACAGAATCAAGAACAAGGGGTTCACCACTAGCTATTTCGACTGTCAAGGGCTTTCCTAGTTTGGTTCTAGGCATGGAAAGCAAAGGTTCAAAAGCCAGGGATACAAAACCCTTATCGGCACCCGAATCGAAAAGAATTGAAGCAGAATGGTTGTTAACAAAGAACGTACGGTTCACCACTTCGTTATCGGCACACGCCTCGTTAGCATTAATATTAAATGCTTGTCCACGAGCCTGGTTTGCATTTGCCAACTTCGGGGCAATTGTTTCTGCAGTGGGTAAGATCACCACAGTTATAGCAAGACCCCGGTGGATAGTGAGGTCGTGCAGGCTGCTGAGCTGGGTTTTGGGCTACAGGATTTTTGGTAGGAGCAAAACGGCAAGTGTTGGCAAGATGACCAGATTTCCCACAGTTGGTGCAAATGCGGCACTGTAAATGTGGTTGATGGTGACTGTTACACTTGTTGCATAAAGGTGCATTACCAACATACTGTTTCTTGGCCGGTGGTTGAGCAGGCTGATTAGGAGCAGCTTGGTTAGGTTATGTAGTGAGAGCGAAGTTCTTAGAAGCCTTGCGCTTCCTCGACTTCTTGAGGTTTCAGCTTTGTTTCCTTTTTGTTTCTCAGACTTCACAGACGGTTTCTTGTCACCCTTTCGTTGAAGCTTACCCTTTTTAACTTGTGATTCAGTAAGGGTTGCAGCTAGCTCAATGGCTTGACGGACAGATGTAGGGTTACTGCGAGTGACTATGTCCTGGACAGGATCTGGCAGACCATCTATGTACTTTACAATTGCCTTATCCAAAGGCGTCACCATCTCAGGACATAATAGGCTCAACTCCTCATACCGATCGGTATACGCACGGTGCTCACTACTGTCCTGCTTTAGGTCATGGAACTCATTCTCGAGCGCCCTCTTTTCATGACGGGGGCAGAACTCTTTCATCATTAGAGCTCTAAGTTCCTCCCAAGTCTGACCCATCGCAACATCAGCACCCCTATCTCTCACCACTCCATTCCACCATGTGAGCGCCCTCTTATGAAATACACTTGAAGCAAACTCGACTTTACAATATCGGGACACTGAGCATGGCGAAAAGTACTCTCAAGACTCTCAAACCACTATAGGAGCCAAGTTGCTCCTTCAGAACCACTAAAGTTGAGTGGTTTAGCCGAGTTAAACTGTTTAAAGTTGCACACAGCAGGTGCATTGTTATTGTTGGCTTGGTTGATTTGAGTAATGAGATTTGGTAACATAGCATCCATCTGTTGTGCTATGATAGTTGCCAGTTCGGTGTTAGGTGGTGGTACGTTTCGTCGAGGAGGCATTCTAAAAGAGGAAAACATGAGAGAAAGCGAGTGAGATGAATGTTTGGGAAATCAATATGAGGTGTCATAAAAATCGACGGAATGAAAGGATGGTGGTCATTCATTCGTTTACTTGCAACAAACAAACGACACACAGTGACTAATCAAATAAATGGGTTTTTTATAATGTATCGCAAAGACATGCTTTAGCCTATAGGTGGACACTCACCCCAAGAGTTCCCAGGTAAGAGTGACTGGTCCGATTAAGTGGATTTGTACGAACACTCTAGCCTTAGACAGAAAACTCAGGGTACAGGCACCCACCCTTCCAGATTGCATGTGTTCACATTATTAAAACCCAAAACTTTGACGTGACTTTGAAAACTTCGGAACCTAAAAGAGATTGATGATTTATTTTGACTTTATGCCTTCCATTTTTTTTTTGTTTTTGGTGCTCACCTAAGGAGAGGTGATGGTAGTGTTTTAAATTCTAAACACAAGATAACTTGTGTTAGGGTCCTAGAAAGGTTATAGTCTAGGTCAAAGCATTACTAATAACCTAATTCCCTATAACCATTAGCTCTGATACCAATTCTTTCTGTCACACACCGACCGCATAAAACAACAAAGCGCGGCGAAAACGTCGGGGAGTGTCGTAACATAAGTATTGTTTCAACAACCATGGTAATTAAAGTTTGTATTATTGGATGAAATCTAATTGCAATATCTTGGAATAAAAGAAAATAATCAAAAATCTAATTGTCTTGTAGAATTTAGGTCACTAAAGCCCAAGTCCGTCCTAAGTGTTGCATAAATCAACCTTAAGCATCAGCTCCTGAAACACATATGAAAATAGGTACGTCAGCATAAAAATGCCTGTGAGATACATAGGTTTTGTTGATGAGGATTCATGACTTGAAGTTAAATTAATAGTTTAACATAAAGTAGTCATGAACCCTATAAAATGTTTTCTTTTATAAAATCATATGACAATCAAATGATATAATAGAAGGATGTATGGTTAAATAATTAACCATATGAAAACGAATTGTATAAAATATGCCATTTGTAAAACAATGTCTTGTGAAAAATATATGTTATTTGTACCAAAGGTGTCATGTCTTTGTCTTTATCGAAGTGGTTTAAATAACGCCACGATATATAATATCATGAAAGCACTTATATATAGGAAGTACCAGCGGCGTATCCACCATGCTTTTATCATATTACACACATCTCGTTATTTAAATCACTTATCAAATAACAACCAAAATGTCTTGTCTAATAAATGTCAAATGTCATGTATAACCAAATTTCGTGTACATAACAATGTTTTGAATAGACCAAAGTTTAAATCAAAGGTAATGTTTTGCAAAACCAATGCTTTATTTGATATGAACATTTATGTAGTTAGGTTTATTGCATACATTCAAGCCTGGAGACTGTCGGATAAACCCTTATCAAGTCAAAGGTTTATCAAAAATGTATTCGGATTCTGTCATTCCCTACTTCCAAACAAACCTAGAAAGCGGGGAACGGGATTTGTCAAGTCCTATTGTACCAATACATACTACCCGGGGGCGTGATCATTGTTAATGAATGTATTATGTCCTGTTAAACAAACCAAATGTCATTGTCAATGTAAGCAGTGTCATGGAAATGTCTTTAAACCATGTACTAAGTATGTTAAGTCAACATACGAAGTAGAAATGTCCATAAAATCGATGTGCTAGCATGCTCAGTCTACATACATAGCAAAATGTAACGTAAATCAATGTGCTCATATGCTAAGTCAACATATGCCGCAAAAAATGTCTTTGAAATCAATGTGCTAGCATGCTCAGTCAACATACATAGCAAAACATAATTGAAATCATGTACTATATATTGTACTAGTTTAACATAACAAGTATACGTCATGAATTCGTGTAAACATGAAAATATCGAGTAGGCATATGTGCTTCACCCCCAAATATTTGAAAAATATAAAAGAGGGGTCTATGTACTCACTTGGGGTTGCAAAAGTATCCTTGTTCAAGAAGAATAATAAAGCGCAAGATCCGAGGAAACCAAATGGTTCCTAAGATCGGATAACTATGTTAATAAGTCGGGACTTTAATCGGTGGATTGGGTACAATGATGTCTTATAATAAAATGAGTGTTGGAACTCATATGGTATGATTTAATAGTCTCAACATTCTGATTTGGAAGTGATACTAAGTGCTTTTAACCCGTAATGACTCGTTAAGGTAGTTTACGCTACTTTAACGTGTCATTTGCGTAAACACAGTGATCGGATGGTTAAATATGTCCTATGATAAGTCTTGAATGACCAAATATGTTTAATAATGTTGTAAATCAGTTTATATGTCAAAACTTTAGCCTCATATGTAAAAAGGGCATTTTTGTCATTTATAAAAGGCATAATAACGACCTATCATAATACTAACCAGATGACATGACCATAAGGTATAACCTCAGAGGGTTATTCCCTATATAACTATGGTCACAAATATGAGTTTGGTCGGATCCTAAGATCGACCAAATGGGACGGATTCGAAAGTCAAAGCGGTTGTCAAGACCGCTCGACTTACGATCCTAAACAAGCACTAAACTAAAAGTGACGAGTTAGACATGTTAAACATGTCTAACAAGCTTTATAAAACTGATTTGGTATCAAAACAAAGTGTTTTGACACCCGAAAATAGCTCCGTCGTATAATGCGCAATTTGTGCATTATTGACCGAAACTTTAACTCGTCACTTCAACTACTAATGTGGTAAATCAGTAGGTATGATTGCTAAGGATCATAACCATCGTGATTACGTTCATGTTGCAAAGTCCGAATGGACTTTGACTTGACCAATTAATGGTCAAATCTAAAAGTCAAAAATTGTTTGACTTTTAGCTAGAAATAACAAAAATGAATGAACAAGGCTGAGTTAGAACACTTACTTGTGCTCAAGGTAGCCAAGGATGAAGAAAAAGACTTAGAAAACTCATATGGGAGTCCTCCAACAATGTGGGAGTCTCCTCTTAGAGTTATTGAGAGTATGAGAAGGAAATTAGCAAGTTGTGAGGTGAGTTTGATGGCCAATTTATACTTGTGGATGATGCACAAGATCATCCTAAGTGTTAGGCACAGATTTAGGATCATTACAAGTGTCTATGGATGTGTCAAGACCAGGAGAAGTGTGGCAATTTTGAAGGATTAGTGTCCAAGGAAGTAAACAAGAAGCTGCCATATTTCTGCTGAGCTGGGGGGTCCTTACGGATCGTAAGGGGTATGGGCTTACGGTCCGTAAGCCCCTTAGCTGACAGCAACTTTCAAAAGTTGGAAGAACAGGCCCCTGAACTCGTTTCGTCGCGTTTTGGCACTTTTAACACCCGTCAACCTCATTTTTAAGCTTTATAAAGACAATAACGCTTAGGAAACTTGAAATGTGTCCAAAAATGTCCTGGGTGTCGGTTTGTTTGGTCGTACGGTTGCAGTACGACGAAAATTTGTAGTAAACGCGCAAATGACTGAAAACACGTAACGAATGATATTTTTGCATTCCAATCATTAAATACTAGATTTTAATGATTACAAAAATTTCTTTGGATGCGCGTAGATGTTCCGTATTAGGAAATACGCGTAACGGCGTAGTTTCGCAGGATTTGCAAAATAGCCCCTGAAATTGCATAAGCATGTTTTTGCCATACCGAAGCCCTCAAAACTTATTTCTAAGTTATGTAAAGGGTATTTAGGGTATGTTTAGCTTATGCCATTGTTCCAGAGTGTACGTCAAATTAAACTGATTATGTTTGCGTATCGGTTTGTGATTTCACTTCCAGAAGTGATTTGAAAGGTCGAATTTGAACAAGGATTGAAAATACGAACTGTCATAAGTATTAAAATAAATCTTGGAATAAAATTCAATATTGTAAAATTACAAAATTGTTCGGGATAGTATGATGATTAAAATACACAGATGTCACATTTAACTTATATTAAGTTTATTTGGTGTTTGGTTAGTCATACGTGACTTCCGACGCCCGAAAACATCACCGAATCACCAAAATATGCTTTTTACAAAATACACTAGTATGGGTTGTTCATGGGTGAACCTTATGTGTTTTAATGTGTTATGTGATTCAAATGTATGAATATGATAATTTATTAAGTGTTGACATGATAGCAGGAATTTAGGCAATGCATGTACACTTCTAAGTTTAATCTGTAAAAACGGTGAAATTGCGTTAAATGTGTAACTTATTTGTCGAGCAAGAAAATTGATACATATGTTAACTTAATAAGTTATTTTATGTATGCACGCTTTTAAAATGATAAATTGTATAAGTTAACGAGTTTTCGCGTATTACGATATTGAATTTTGTGTACGTTTATGTATATATATATTACGACACGCAAATCATAGATATATAGTATGTATAAACGAGAGTGTTGACGTGTATAACATTAAGGGTCACAAATAAAATTGTTTAAGTCACAAAATCTTATATATATATATATACGAACTCATATATATTAATATGGCAACATGATCAAAATAATGACTTTTCGAGAAAAACTCAAAGTTATGTGAAAATTCTAAGATTTGGAGAAACATAGGAATTTTGGTGATATATTGTTCCTACGTATAATAGGACGTGTAGAAACAATCGTGAGATTGTGCTATTTATAATACGCACCCAAAGGTGAGTGTCACTACGCCCCTCTTTTTACTGTTTTATAACTGTTTTGGGGGTAGAACACACCTTAAAAGGATAAGTATACATTTTTGTATAAAATATACCTTTTATTAAACTATGAATATATTTTGTGGAAAATATATGGATTTGGATATAAATATGTTTCGGGGAGAAATGGATTTTGGATAAATATGAATATATGTTTCGGGGAGAAACGGGTGTTAATATGGTGCTTAAGAGAAAGCGACCGTGTAGATTTAAAATTGCTTAAATCTAGAGTTGTAACGAATTCGCTTGGTCTCAAGAGAGTAAGTATCGGCTATTAGGCTTACGTTTCGGTGGGGGATTCGGGGAAATTCGTACAAACTCGTTATATTTTAAATTTATCAATCTAGTAGGATATATGTATTATACGTGAGGCAGGCATTATAAGAGACCCATTACGGGCTCTTGTGCAAGTTTTACCGTTTAATCATTAATATGTATGCGTGGAAGTGTTGATAGATCTATCGGGTTGACCACCCCATCGTGACCGGTAGCTCCGTGTCAGTCAAGCGACGAATTGATATTATGTAGCGTGTCTAGCTTTGATTATACCTTGATAGTAAATATATAGTTCGTATTGTCTTGCAAACGTATGAGTCTGAACACTTGATGCTATCAGTTTAATATGGAAAACTTGGGAAGATGTTGTGTATCGAAGGTTTTAGGAAAATGCTTGCGATGGCTGACCCATGAATTTTTATAAGGAAATGAAAGTGGCTTTCATAATATTATATGGATGTTTTAATAATTAAACACATAATTTGAAAGTTTTCCTTCGATCAAATTGTTTTAAATTTGAATACGTGAACTCACCCTCCTTTGTGGTGACACTTGATTTTAATGTGTTCTTCAGGTATATGAGTTCGGCTTCGGCGAATTTTGGCGTATCTTGTGGTTGTTGATGCATGGTTGTTTTAAGAATGTTTTGGACAAACTTTTAAAACTTTGGGACCTATGTAATAAGATCTATAAGGATCAAAATAACTTAACTGTGATGTGATTGTAACGTACTTTTAAACTTTAGGTTTTAAAAACTATGTTTTAATTAAGTTAAATGTCCAACATTAACAATGCATCGTTCGACAAGATATTTATGGTCACCAACTTCCATCACCATTACGTTTGTATTTCCGCTACAACATTTTTGGGGTGTTACAACACAGTCACTAATAATTACATAGCGTGTTAGTTTTTTTTATGTTAAAATTTACCATAACAATATGATACTTAAGCTAAAGAGAACAAAATGCTCGTTTTTATGATGTTTTATAAATATATACTAATGGGGAACCCGCGCGTTGCAGCGGAGTCGATAATATCGGCCGAGTACATAATTCAAACCTAAACAAGTTAAAAAATTGTATATACGTTGTGTGTGGGTGTGTATATATATAAGCCCTCGCACTTCGCCGTTGCAACGCACGGGAAACCCTTATGATGAAGATTATATAATATACTTCAATATTTTTTATCTAGTGGGAAATCCGCGCATTGCGGGGGAGTTGATAATTGAAATCTAAATTTTTAACTAACTTCTCTGAAATTATAAAACAAATTTTATGTTAAATGATTAATTTTGGTTCACTGATTGGTCCTTTAGTCCAAATATATAGAATGCATTTTTGAATATATGTTCTTGATGAATGTGATGAGTTTATTATCAACAAACTTATTTTTATTATTTATAAATAATCTAATATATAATATAGATTTATTAAACATAAATGTCATTGATCAAGGGAAGAGGGTATGAATGAAAGAAAATGGCATAAAGTTTGGCATTTTAACTTGACCCATCATATGCCATCTTAAAATTTGACGGAAATTTATCATTTTGTACATATGAAATGCTTTATATAGTATTATGAATATACACAAACGGATAATGAATGCCCGTTTAAAAATCATAGAGAAATATAGTTTAAAACTCAACAATATGATAAAAAAGATTGTCCCATACGTTTAAAATGTTGAAGTTACTAAAACTCTTAAATTTTTTGTAAAATTTTGTTGAAGCAGATGTCTGATGCCTACGTCTTTGGGTCATGTCGTGTAATGTAACATGGCTTTATATGTTAGATTTTGAAATTATATGTTTCACTTCGTACGAAATGATCACTTCGTACAAAGGTGAACTCACTTCATTCAAAGATCGGTTGTTAGCTTCGCATGAACTGAAACGTCTATCTATATGTTCGTGTTGTCATTGTGTTAGAGTAGGTTTTGCTGAACGATAAGGCGAAGCCCTATCGAATTTGTTTCAGGCTATAAACGTTTGAATATTAATGAAACAGTAAAGTTGAAAAGTAAATCTTGTGTTGGTGCACATATGTCTATTGCCTACGTCTAGGACAAGTCTATTGTATAGATAGGGTTTCGCAGTGTCAAAAGTTTATGTTTGAAAATTATGTTTTGGTTTAGTGTAAGAATTTTCGCACGAAAAGTCTTAAGTGCAAAAATCCCTGTCCTAGTCCCTTGTTGCTGTCATGTCTTGCCTATAAATAGGTGACCTAGGATGTTTGTTTAGTATGTTGTTTTGTTGATTAGAGGTAAAGCCCTGCTCGAGTCTGTAATCTTTCCAAAGTTGATTAATACAAGATACGAACGGTTTAACAGTAATCATCATACTTGTTCTTTGTTTGTTCACTCGGTTAACAATGAATTCCGCCTCTGTTAGCTGAGCAAATCTCACCGGAAGCTCACGAGTTGGGTCCGATCCTACACTCACAAGTGGTATCAGAGCCTTGAGTTCTGATTTGAGAACAAACAACCAAGTTTCAGCTGGATTCAACCTTCAAAGTTCAAGATTCATCCATTGAAAACACTTCTTCTATTTTTTCTTGGAACTTTATCTAGATCTGAAGGATTTCATGGACAATTTGGACTAGGTTTTTTAGAATAACCTGTTAAAATCAATTCTAAACAGCTCAGTGAAACATACAGACCTAAAATTCATCAAAATCATTCTTAAAATTGCAGAAAACGATAAATTGTGAACAAGTGTTCGAAGCAGATAAGAATTTTAGCACGAAACACAATATTTCGTACGAAAATTAGCAGTCAAAATACTTAAAGGTTTAAAGTTTCAAGTTTCAGCAGTTAAAAATTTTCGCACGAATTCAGATTTTTGTACGAAAATCAAATTTTTGCACGAAATTTTAAATCACCATTTCATATGAAAATTTTTTGTCTGATTTTATTTTTTGGTTTGTTTCAGGATAACCAGTTCTAATCTGTTTTCTGTTACTTTTAAGATGTCAGGTGAAGAAGAATTTCACAACGCGTTTGCCACACAAGCAATTACAACTTCCGTAGCAGCTCAGAATATGAATCTCGAAAATGAAATGGGAACCACTACAAAGCCTCCAAAGCTCATGAACATAAAAGATTACAAGAGTTGGAGTGAGAGATTCAAGAAATGCGTTCAAGCAACAAATTTAAATTGCTGGTTTGCACTCGAGAACAAATACCAAGCACTACTAAATGAACTTGGTATCGAGAAAACATTGGCTCGTCTGTCCGATGACGAACGAGAAAAGTACGTTAATGAGAAGAAGATGATGAATCTTCTACAACAAGCCATAAAGGAAGATATCTTGGTTCTTTTACAGCATGACGACGATGCTCAGTCGTTATGGCTTGCTTTACGATTGAGGGCACAAGGTAGTACTCAGCTCAGAAAAGGAAAGAAAGTGCTATTGAACAAAGAATTTGAAGTGTTCAATCTCCTTCAACGCGAAACAATGAAGCAGCTCATAGAAAGATACTGTACCTGGTAGTTCAAATGAAGTGTATGGGAATTATCAAAACTAATGAAGAATTAGTAGATAAGTTGGCAGATTCATTACCTGAAGGAGATTGGACAGCATATTTAACCATCTTGAAGGATGGAGCCGAGTATGATAGTCTCAGTCTGCCAAGATTCATCGAAAAATTGGAAGGGCATGAATTAGAGATGCAGAAAATGGCAAAGAGCAAGAAGTCGAATGCGTAACAGGATGTGAGTCTATACTACAAAGGAAATCCAAATACACCTGTTCAGAGTCCCAAGATTCAAACAGCTTTCAGTGACAACTCAAATGCTAGTCCAGCAACCAACCAGTCAAGTGGATTTCAAAAGTTTGCTTCCTTCAATCCAAACAATCACCAAGGGCAAAAATCGTCTCATAGTTCCAATCATCCACAAAACAATCAACAAAAGTTGATCCAACTCTAACCAGCGAATTTTGCAGTGTAACATCACAGTGAACCAGAATCTCAAGACTTTAATGAGCAAACCGCTAAGCGACACATGGTACTAATTGCAGTAGTTCTGGAATCCTATGAAAGCCAAGTAGCTGGGAGAATTAGAAATACGGAAATGAAAAAAGAAGATTATAACCAAATTGATCCGGAAGAAATGGAACTGATTGATATTATGTGGTGTATGGCGTCAGTGGTTCGAAGAGCTCAGTGTTTCATGGAAATTACAGGGAGATATGATTTGAGAGGACTTGATGGAAAATTAGGATTTGATAAATCCAAAGTTACATGCTTAAAATGCAGGGAGAAAGGACATTCAAGCGTGAATGTCCAAATCGAGAAGTAAAGGGAAATCATAATCCATTTGGAGATGATTATTACAAGAAGGCAATTTACCATCAACCAGAACCAGAGAAAAGAATGGTGCAGATCGAAGATGGACCTTCGAACACAAAAGACAAAGCTCTTGTCCTCACCCAAGAAGATGAGGGGTTCAATTGGAATAAATTCATCTCCAAAAAGAAAAGCCTTGCTCTTGCCACTGAAATCATGGAAGAACATGAATCATCAGAAGAAGAAATGGAAGAATTTCTGGCAGACTACTTCAGCTCATCAGTGGAAGAAGAAGAATGTCTTAGAGGTACTCCTAGACCCTGTTTGTTTGACACAATTCTTAAAACTGTTGTAGGTAGCTTCGATTCTGGTCACAAAGAAGAAAGTCCCGGGAAGACAAAGACAGAGTGTATGGAGGTAATTGATATAACCAAACCTATAACACTGGAAAGCTTAGCTGACATTGCTAACAAAGTACTCATGGCCAATACCAAAGAGGTAGTCAGTGTGGCAGAACAGGTAGAAAATGTTGAAACACTAAAAGAAACAACCAAGGCTCAAACTGTCGAAATGGTCAGCCCATGCTTGAAATGTGCCAAAGCATGTGATAAATATGCTAAGAAAGTGAAAGCATTTAAACAACTTAAAACATACAACGATAAGTTATCATATGATTATAACAGCGTAAAAGAATCATAGGATAAACCCAGTAGAACCATTCGACAGTATGAGAAAACAGTCAAAGAAGATGACAAAACACTTTCAATGCTCAAAGCAACTATGATTGACAAACAAATGGCCATTAATCTTCACATCAACACAATTGCTGAGCTGAAAAGTGAGCCACAGAAAACTAAAATTGATACTGAAAGAGTTAACAAATTGTTAATCAGTTATTCTACCAGTATTTATGTCCTTGATCACATTCTTCCAAAAACAGAAAATAGCAAAGAAGGTAAGAAATGTGATAAAAACTTTGGAAAATGTTACGATCATTTCCACCCCATACGTGGAATAGCTATGCTAAGAAATATCCTGACGGGGTGGATAAGGCGCTAAACTTAAATTTACTCACTGAAAAAAATAACGAGCTGCTGAAAATCTTGACTTTAATGAGTAGTGTAACATCACAGTGAACCTCCATAATTTTCAGAACTTTAATGAGCAAACCGCTAAGCAACACATGGTACTACTTGCAGCAGTTCTGGAATCCTATGAAAGCCTAGTAGCTGGGAGAATTGGAAATACGGAAATGACAAAAGAAGATTATGACCAAATTGATCCTGAAGAAATGGAATTGATTGATATTATGTGGTGTATGGCATCGGTGGTTCGAAGAGCTCAGCGTTTCATGGAAATTACAGGGAAGGATGATTTGAGAGGCCTTGATAAATCCAAAGTTACATGCTTCAAATGCAGGGAGAAAGGACATTTCAAGCGTGAATGTCCAAATCGAGAAGTAAAGGGAAATCATAATCCATTTGGAGATGATTATTACAAGAAGGCAAATTACCATCGACCATAACCAGAGAAAAGAATGGTGCATATCGAAGATGGACCTTCGAACACAAAAGAAAAAGCTCTTGTCGTAACCCAAGAAGATGAGGGGTTCAATTGGAATAAATTCATCTCCAAAAAGGAAAGCCTTGCTCTTGTCGCTGAAATCATGGAAGAACCTGAATCATCAGAAGAAGTCTCAGAATAAGAAATGGAAGAAGTTCTGGCAGACTACTTCGGATCATCAGCGGAAGAAGAAGAATGTCTCAGAGGTACTCCTAGACCCTGTTTGTTTGACACAATTCTTAAAACTGTTGCAGGTAGCTTCGATTCTGGTCACAAAGAAGAAAGTCCTAAGAAGACAAAGACAGAGTGTATGGAGGTGATTGCTATAACCAAACCTGTAACACTAGAAAGCTTAACTGACATTGCCAACAAAGCACTCATGGCCAATACCAAAGAGGTAGTCAGTGTGGAAGAACCGGTAGAAAAGGTTGAAACAGTAAAAGAAACAACCAAGGCTAAAACTGTCGAAATGGTCAGTCCATGCTTGAAATGTGCCAAAGCATGTGAGTAATATGCTGAGAAAGAGAAAGCATTTAAAGAACATAAAACATACAACGATAAGTTATCATATGATTATAACACCGTAAAAGAATCATATGATAAACCGAGCAGAACCATTCGACAGTATGAGAAAACAGTCAAAGAAGTTGAAAAAACACTTTCAATGCTCAAAGCAACTATGATGGACAAACAAATGGCCATTAATCTTCACATCAACACAATTGCTGAGCTGAAAAGTGAGCTAGAGAAAACTAAAATTGAAACTGAAAGAGTTAAGAAATTGTTAATCAGTTATTCTACCAGTATGTATGTCCTTGATCACATTCTTCCAAAAACAGAAATCAGCAAAGAAGGTAAGAAATGTGATAAAAACTTTGGAAAATGTTACGATCATTTCCACCCCCTATGTGGAATAGCTATGCTAAGAAATATCCTGACGGGGTGGATAAGGCGCTAAACTTAAATTTACTCACTGAAAAAATAACGAGCTGCCTGAAAATCTTGACGTACCATATTCCAATATGAGAAGGACTGTGAATCCGAGGTGGTAACCAAAGTGGTTGAAAATGTTTTTGAAAATGAGTCTGATAGCACAATTTATGAGAGTGCTGAGTCGCACAATGAGAAATCAGAGTTAAGTTCACCTTCTGGAAGTGAGAAAAGTTTTCATGAAAATTTTATAACAACATCAGATAATGGTTTAAATGATGATCCTAATGTAGTGATCTACAAACTGAAAGGATCAGATAAACTATATACTGATGAATAATTTCTAGTCCAGAACGTTAACTTTGATCATGTCAACAAATTCTTTAAACTCATTGAAGTTGACACATCTGATCTTGAAAAACAAGTTGCTGGTTTCTACTGAAAACTAAAGAAGTCTAACAAAACCATTCATCCAAGAGGTAGAAGTTACCCCGAAAACAAGAGGGATGGGTTAGGGTTTGAAAAGAAAAGAAATAATAGATCACGAAAGACAAATTTTACAAAGAAAGTTGAGTTTGTGTTTGGAATAAACACAATTGATGAAAAAGAAGTCATTAACAAACAAACCAACGATGAGTTTAAGAAAGAAAAGGAGCTTCGTGAACAGGCTTTGGAACACACTGTTGGAAACGGCAGTAGAGCATGTTACAGATGTAACAAAGTTGGGCATATTACGCGACAATGTTCTCATAATCGTCCAAAATCTGTTCATGAACAAAGAAAGTTCACAGTAGATGAGAAGAAAAAGGGTCCAGAGTTTGTGCCAACAAAAAAGGAAAGAAGATTCTAGTCCTAATGTCGAACCAACAATTGAAATCATTTATAAGTTTGAAGTCTGTGAAACATCAAAGAAAAATGAAAAGAAAGAATCTAATCTTTACATCAAAAAGGCATTTTCAAAGGCACAAACCTGGGTAGCCAAAGCAAAAACATCTCCTATGACCACAACATCAACCAATGTTCCAGTCAAATCAAAAGCAAAGACTGAATCAAAGACTGAACAATGGGTTGAGATTAAGAAAGATATCAAAGTTGCCAATGTTCCAAAGGTTGACATTTTTATATGAGTGTTTTTATCATGTTGCATATAGTGTCGTTATCTAATCATTTCAAACAAAGTTCAAGACAAGACATTTTTACCTATGACAAGACTTATATTTTGGTTAATGATTTAACCATGCATATTTCTTTTATATCATTCGATTTATCTTGTGATTTATAAAAAGAAAACATTTTGTAAGTTTCATGGCCACTTTTTAACTAAGTATTCCTTTAGACATTCTAGGCCATGAATCTTGAACGCAAAATCTATGTTAGTCACAGGCATTTTTATGCTGACGTACTTTATTTTCACATATGTTTCAGACGCGAATGTTTGATTGTCGAGCTTGCTACACTTAGGGCGGACTTAGGGCCTTAGTGACTATAAAAATCAAGAAGAACAAGTTTATCTTTTGTTGTATTTTTCAGTTTTTTTTATCCAAGACATGTAAACAATTCTGTAGGAACGTCCACGATTAGCACGGGAACCTTAATTTGTTATCTATTGTCCGATTAGGCGGAAACTAATGACAAGTTAACCAAATAACAAGAATTACTCATTTAAATGTTGTTTTCATTGATCTAAAGTTTAATACATTCGAGAACTGGATCCTACAGAGCTTCGCTGTCTCTGTGCCAAAATCTCTCCAAGTTACAAATGAAATCCCTAGGCACCTATTTATAGGTTCACAAGTTCGCTGGAGTAGGAGGAAGTTCGCCCGAACTTGACATAGTCAAGTTCGCCCAAACTTGACATCACACATACAATATCGAGCGAACTTGCCCTCTATCTAACATAATGTAGGACTGATCCTCGATGCTTAGGAACCTAAGGATATCTAACGTCCATAATAGCGGAAATATTACGTCGTGTTTACCAATAGACAAGATTAATCAGTTAATCATTAGTTTTATAGATCAAACGTTCTGGTTACAAACTGACAGAGCTTCTCCTCTAAAATGCCAAAGTTACAAATGAAGTAGGCTAGCTAGGTATTTATACTATTGCAAGTTCGCCCCTAAGAGACTCAAGTTCGCCCGAACTTGCTACTGCAAGTTCGGCCGAACATGTATACATGTAACACACTATGGGCGAACTTGGCTAAACCATACGTAAATACTTCATATACCTAGCCTATTCAGCTCTATACAATACAGACTCGATATAAGACTAAGACATAGACATTATGCACCAACAGACTCCCTCTTGGATATCGTCTTCGTCTTATATCAGTCTTCAAAACTCTGTCTTCATAAAAACGTTAACGTACCCGTCCGAAGACGTTCTTAAACGGCTTTCTTCGTCTTTCTTGTTTCGGATCCGGCGTCTGGTCTGTAGGAGTCACTTTGTTCATGTGTTGAAACTTCTTGATACTTGCCTTCCTTGTTCTTTCATGAATTGCTTCTAGACGCTTTTCCTCCTTTAAAAATTCGACTCTCTCTAGATCCTTCCAGCTCGTCTGCCACATCTTTCCAGAATAACTTCACGTGCATAGCAAACGTTAACAACTTTCTGATACTGCATCGCCTGTACCTTTTCTCTTTCTACAAAAAACAATCTTACTATAGAAAAGGCATTTTATATCTTCTCTCGAGCAATTAACCAACCACATAGGATCTAGAATCCTTATCGTCCTCCACAAACCTCTCATACCCTGATGACCCATCACTTCAACCTGTTCCTTAGTAATATCCAGATGATCTTCAAATTTTAACACGATCACGGCTTCGGAAGTAGCTGGATCTATCTGCCACCACTTGAATAAAGGATAGAAGTTCTGTTTGATCGGTATAAGTGGCATATTCCTCATGGCTCTAGGATTTTCATAATTAACGTTATGTCCTTTTCCCCTGTAACCTTATTGATCTTAACCCTCCGTCCTGGAATAAACGGCTTCCAGTAATTCCATCCTTTAACAGCTTCGTACTTAATCATCTTCCACAACAACTGATCTATTGTCTTCATATGATAAGTAACATTCACTTTTGTACTAACTCTTCCATATCCCAGTAGGGCAATGTTTTGAAATCAGCAAGATATTTGAAGTATTGCACTCCAAATTCCCTTTTGATTGCATATATGTGGAGCTCTTTAAACCATCCCCAACTCAATATATCTCCTAAAGAAACATCTTTATCTCTGGTTAAGAATGCTAGTGGACGTCGCAACTTATGTTCACTTGGCATCTCCCCGAACCAGGACTTTTTCGCTTCAGCTATCTCATCTTTGGTCATCGGCTTAGGAATCTTTACTTCTCGTAACGCTTCAGCAATCTTATCTTTAATCATAACTTCATCAAGTTGTTTGTACATCTCTTCAAACATAGGAAAACTTTCAGAATTTTGACCGATGTACTTAGCTTTCTATTCTGATTCATCATCCGAGGACCAATCTTCAACTATCACTCGATTGTACTCATAAGCTTCAAACCTTCTCTCATACTGATACTCTTTTGGTTCAAATGTCTTAACATTCATAACTTCCTCAAAATCAAACTCTAAGTTCTCAGCTTCAACTTCACCTAGTCTCGCCAAAACTTCTTTCATGTAGTTATATACAAACTCCCCTTCTTCCACATTGTGTTCAAACATTTGTATTAAAGGCTTTGTAGGTACTGCAGTCATAGGCTACGCAGAACAATTAATATCTAACAAATCTATATCATCTGAAGGCCCTCTCTTCCCTGACTCCCCCTGACTTTTATCTTCCATCCTATTCGACTCATCGTTCATAATATCAGAAAAATCAAACTCATCAGATACTTTGACTTCAGTGATCTTTAAACATGTACCTCTCTGATCAAAATCATCACCACCTTGATCGTAATCATCATCATCATCAGCAACATTCCAATCCTCGTAATCTTCTTCCTCTTCATCCTCTTTAATATCTTTTTCAGCTTCTTCATTGCCTTTTTCTTCAAAAACAATAATAGGATCAGAAGGCTTGACAGATTCGTCAACCTTTATTTCAGACTCAGAAGCTTTCGAAACATCTTCAGTTGGTTTCTCTGGAACATCAGAAGACCTCTCAGCAGTCTCAGAAGATTTAGGGGCTTCACCCTCAAAATGCTTTCCTTTACCACTTTCAGCTAATTCTTTCTCAGCACGCTCTTTTGCTTCCTGATGATCCAGACGATCGTATTCAACAATGAAATCAATGTTCAGATTGTTTGCTAACACTTTTTGCAATCTGTTGAATCTTTGATCGTTCAATGCTTGGATAATCTTTAGATATGCAATCTCGGTCTGCAATTTCTCATTTGCGTCCTGCAAACTTTCAATTAGTACTTTGAAATACTCCCTTTCATTCTCTAACACCTCCACCTTGTCGTCAATTAATTCCTTTTCAACCTCGCTTTGATTCATCTTTTTAACAAGCTCAACCTTTTCCACCTCATTTTGTGCAACTTTCTCTTCTAACCCCTTCACGCGTTTCTCTAGCATCTCAAAATTAGATTCTGGGAAAAACTTATCCAAGTCTTCGAGACTGATTGGACCGTGTGGCATATCACCAAACAGATTTCCCCTTGGTGTCTTTGGCGTTGAATCTTTAGGTGTTGCAGCTTTCGGTGTTGACTTCTTAGGAGTAGAACTTTCAATATTTGAAGTCGTCGGAGCAACAAGTGATTGAATGATAGGAACTTCAACCAAGCCAGACACAGGAGGTTCTTATGTAACTCCTGGCCTTTCAGTTTCAGCATGAATAATAATAGGAGGTTCTTGTGGAGGAGGTTCTTGTGGGACTCCTTTCTTCTGAGAACCAGAAGGTTCTTGTGGGGCTTCTGTGCTTTTCAACTTTCCTTTGTACCTCTTGCTCACAGCTTTCTGAGCTTTCTTTGCTTTTCTTTTTCCTTTGGTCTGAGGTGACCCTATAGTCTTCTTTGAGATTTCAATTGCTGGAGACTTTGTACGCTTATACTTTTTCTTTGGTCTCTCCTCGTCAGACTCTTTTTCGGTGTTAGGATCAAAATCTGCATCCAACTCTCTTTCCTTTTCTGCTCTAATCTCTGCCTCAGTCTTTTCTGGCTCTTTAGCAGGAATTTCTTTATCAGAATCATCTTCATTTTCAGAAGTAGCAGATATAACACATCTTGAGTCGTTTTCATAGTTTCTTGAATCTCAATAACAACTGCAGCGCTCAATCCAGCAACTGCTTCAACGTTTTCAGGTTCTTCTTCGTCAACGAGCATCGTTTGTACTTTCTTAGCAGCTCGCTTCTTTTTTGACTTATCAGCTTCTGCCTTTAAAAACCATTCACTCCTTGCCTTAGGTTTGAATTCTTTGAACCATTCTCATGCAACATTAAGTTCTTTCTCGTCGTCGCTACCATCTTTTCTCCATTTGTTATCTGGCGGCGATATATAATTCGAATCTTTAATGGCTCCGAATACCGGCTTGGCAATAGGAGCTGAAGCTTGTGTCTGGAACTTTCATCAAGATGAACTAAATACAACACATCATTTGGATCTCGTGCAATGTTGGGATACTTCTCGTCAATCAACATCTGAACAAATCTTGGATATACGCATAGCCTTGAATCTTCCATGTTCTTCGACAAGTGAGTGAAAACTAACTTAGAAACATTGAACGGCTTCTTCAGAATAAGCGTCGTTGCCATGCTAGCCAAATAGTCTTGAACATCATCTAATCCAGCTTTACGATGGCTGAATGTGTGAATTAGAGCATGCATCAAAAGCTTGTAGGGGTTTGGCACTTCCCCTTTCTTCAGCGTCGGTTTGTTCACGCTCCCCTTATAACCCATACGAAAGAAACAACCACGCAACATCTTCTCGTCTAAATGAATCAGATCGTCTTTATTATCTATGAATTCCAAAATCCGTCGAATATCGTCTTCAGTCACAGAATTTGGTTTAACTTCATTTCCAACTTGTACTGTTGAAGTGATTGTCTTCTCGTCAACACTTAGGCTTGCATTCATCCAAAAGTGAACGATGTGTCAACGATATGATACTGTGCGCTCTGTAATAGCTCGGCGGATATGGCTTTCCTCAAGAAACTTCAATATACTGTCGTACTCCTTCAGTGACGAACATATAGATTTTCAAGCGTAATGCACGTATTATGAGTTTTGGAGAACTCAACAGAGATTACACGCGCTAGTACCTGTGCCTGAAAATGACGCAAAACAATTAGCACGCATTTCGAGAAAAAAATTCACAAAATTTTCTAACATTTATATCAAGTTATGTGTTCAACATTCTGCCTAAGTTCGCCCGAACATGTATTAAACACATGTTAAACATTGAATGATAAGTTCGGGTGAGCTTCAACATGATATTCAAAAACAAATACATGAAGTTCGGTCGAACATATCTCAATTCTCTTTATTTAGTTTTTGTTTTTAGACAAGTCCGGTCGAACTTGACAACAAGTTCGGCCGAACTTGACAACAAGTTCGGCCGAACTTGTCGTCTTCTCCAAAGACCAACTTGTTCAAAACAATTAAACAGCCATTTCACTTCAATCAAAACATGTTATACGGTCGATTTTATGTGTAGATTAAGAATCTAAGTTCAATTTTAACCAACAACTCTTAGATTTATCTGATTTTAAACTTTTTTATCTAATTTCGTTAATTACTGGTCCAAACACAATTCAATGATCAAATCTCACCTCAGCCATAGTAATTGGTGTGCTAATCACCAAAACCGACTTAATTTGGACAACGTAACGGTGTGAATTTGCCAAAATCGTTCAAATTATTTTAATGCTCAAGTTTGCTCAGAGAGTGTGTGTTTGTTGATAAGTGAGTTCGGCCGAACTTGATTTGTATTTATACCAAGTCAAGTTCGGGCGAACTTGCTAAGCCCAATCATTAAAGCCGGGCGTCAAGTTCGGGCGAACTTAACTATAAAACAACACAGCCATACTTTAGCAAGTTCGGTCAAACTTGCTGATTGTTAAACTTGATTTGTTTTAGCAAGTTCGGCTGAACTTGCCAAACCACAATTTTTAACCTTTTCAAATTTTCTTTTTTGACCCCTGAACTTTCCAACTTTTTACCAGTTATGAAAATCCACTCAGTTGACCAAGTCTAAGTTAATGACCTTGGTTAACCGATTTTTCTGCGAGTCCAAGTTAATGACCCCGGTTTGACTTGTTACAAACAAACTGTTGATATTTTCAAAATCGAAGTTTCAAATTAATGAACTTTTTATCGTTTTGACTTTTCAGATTAACATATTAGCTCCCAGCCCGTTGTTAAAGAGATTCCCACCAGTTCTAGCATCTTACCAGACTTCGAAGATCCGTTCTCCAACATTGGTTTGCGGAAAACAATGTAGAAATAAAATATTTTTGTATTTTTGTAAGTTTATGCTAAAACACACCGAAAATCTTTTTGATTTTAATCTATAAAGCTGAAATACTATGAAATAAGCAATGTAAACTATGTACAAACATATTTACAGACATATTTTTGTGAATTCGTGTCTAAGGATCATATCAGTTGATTGAGACATGTCACCAGTACCGTTGACCTTTAGCAGACTTTAAGTTTTAAACTCGTTTACCTAGATTGTCGATATGTTTGTCCATTTAAGCTTTTCCACATTTTTTAACTGTTTCAAGATGTTAAGGTAGAATTCATGAAACTTGACTTATATGTGGTTCCCACTTCTTGAATATACTCCCGTATCCAGACTCCCTAGATTTCATCTTACAGGTGAATATAGCGTAATTGATATCTGTATCTGGGTTGTGCGAGACCTTGAGAACTCAGGTTAGTACTACCGTACAGACAAAGAGATGAAGGCTCGTCTTTAAGGTGTGTTCCACTTAAGGAATCTTTTTAACATTGCAAATGATTAGATCTTTCGGTTCTTTTCAATATTGCATGCAGTTTGGAGGTTTATAGCGAAAGTATTATACAAGTTCTAGGCCATTGCTTCCGCAAAATTAGAAGAACTTGTATAATACCCCAGATATCAACTATGTATAAAGACCTCGTATCTCATAATCAGGCAATCTTTCAAACGAAATTTCGGAGTACTAAGTCCATATATCCAAGATGTGTTAATCCTCAAGATTAAGCAGTTGTAAAATTTAGATTATATCTCGAAAACAGTTTGCTGAACGTGTTAAGCCTATCGACACATCCACAGTAAGACTCGTTTATCACTTATTAAACTTTACATTTTTTAGCATACTATGATACTCCACTGATGTACTATCATTTCCTTTTAAGACACTGAACTTTTTTTGTCTTTTTCAATGTTTTTGTACATTTTGAATTTTTATATGTTTTTGGATTTTAAAATTTTCGAATGTTTTTGTATTTTCTCTAACATTTCTCCCCCTAAAATCAAAAACATCTTTTTGGATTTTAGTTTTTAACAAAATTCTAAACTAGAAAGATATTTACAAACCAATGTGGATCACGCGAACTCGTCGTCCGATCCGTATTCAACCTCAGCGTCCGCACCTGTCAGCAAATTTTTCATGCTGTTAATTCTCAGCAAGTATTTAAACCGTGACAAATAAGATGGTTTGGTATAAAAATCAGCCTTTTGTTCGTCGGTTTGGATTTTTTATATTTGTACCAATTTCTTTTCGTAGCAATCACGAATGAAATGATAACGAATTTCAATGTGTTTTGTGCGTGAGTGATGAACCGGATTTTTAGTTATATCTATGGCTGCCTTGTTATCAACATACAACGGAGTGTCTAGAAATTGCAGACCATAGTCTCTCATCTGCTGTTGAATCCACGAATCTGTGAACAACAACTGGAGGCCGAGATATACTCAGCTTCACAGGTAGAGAGAGCGATCGTAGTCTGTTTCTTACACTACCAGGTTACCATTCTTGTTCCGAAGAACTAGCATCCCGCTGTAGTTGATTTTGTGTTCAACTTATCCACACCAAAATCGGAATCAACATAGCCTGTGAGGTCGAAATTGTCGTTCTTCGGGTACCACAAGCCGGTGCTTGGGCATCCTTTCAGGTATCTGAAGATTCGCTTCACAATCTGCATGTGTAAGATCCTAGGGCTTGACTGATATCTGGCGCATAGGCAGGTTGGATACATAATATTTGGGCGCAATGCCGTCAGATACATTAGCGATCCAATCATCGATCTAAATAATGTCTCGTCAACTTTGGCTCCAGTCTCGTCAATGCAAATGCCATGATTTAGAGCAAGAGGCGTAGATAAAGGCTTCAAGCTTTCCATTCCAAACTTCTTCAAGATGTTGTGAACATACTTAGTCTGATGAATGCAAATACCATCCGGAAGCTGATCTACTTGCAAACCAAGAAAGAACTTCATTTCGCCCATCGAGGACATTTCGAATTTCTTTTTCATGATTCCCTTAAACTCCTTGCAGAGACTATCGTTTGTAGATCCAAAGATGATGTCATCAACGTAGATTTGAACTATAATCAGATGGCCATCAACTTCTCTGGTGAAAAGAGTACTATCCATAGTTCCTCTGATAAAGCCGTTTCCGACGAGATGTTGCGATAACGTCTCGTACTAAGCTCTCGAGGCTTGGGTAGTCTATAAAGAGCTTTATCTAGTAGGTACGCTTTCTTCTTGTTGAGTGGATCGACAAACCCCGGTGGTTGTCCAACGTACACCTTCTCGCGTAATTTTCCATACAGAAAAGCCGATTTGACATCCAACTGATAGACCTTAAATCCTTTCCATGATGCGAAAGCTAGAAAAATTCGAATAGATTCTAAGAGAGCTACTGGTGCATAGACATCCATGTAGTCTATCCCTTCCAGCTGGTGAAATCCTTTGACAACAAGCCTAGCTTTGTTACGAACAATAACCCCCCTATCATCACGTTTACACTTAAAGACCCATTTTGTATCAATCGCTTTCTGATTTTCTGGTAGGTCTTCAAGCTTCCACACACCCAACTTCTCAAATTGCAATAATTCTTCTTGCATTGCTTGTACCTAATTTTCATCAGCTAAAGCTTCATTAACTGTCTTTGGCTCAATCTGAGAAATGAAACATGAATAGAAGCAATAGTTCTGGGTTGTAGCAACGCGTGTGTAGAAACAACTGAGTGCTTTATTAATTTTCCCTCGAGTTCGAACACCAGTTTGAAGTTCTCCGATAATATTTGTTGGCGGATGATAGGAATATGATCGCGGCAATTCTTCACTTGGAACATCTACTAAGTTTTGCTGATTCGTGATGTTGAGATCAACGACCAATTCAACATTTGGAGAGCTTGATGAAGCTTCATTTCTGTTGTTCGGGACTACAGATTGATTAAGAAGACTTGTTATCTGCTCCACATCTTCATCTGAAGAAGATGATTCCCCATCAGCATCAAATGTTGGTGCTTCATCTGAGTCAGAATTTTGGTTCTGAGGCATACTAGGCTCCGTTGTTGTATTCACTGGTTCAGTACAGGCATTTGTTGGAGGAGTAGCAGGTGTTGTTAATGTTTCAGAAAAATTTTCAGCCGGAACACCACTATTGTTTGAACTTACGCCAGAAGAAGATGGATCCAACGTGGGTTGATTAACCACAATTGGTCGAACAATTTGTTCTTGATTCGCTGACTGGTGAAGGTAGTATAACGCTGAAACTTCTTCGTCGGTCCCTTCTTCGGGCAAGTCAAATGACTTCCAAAGGTCTTGATAGTTAAACAGCCACGCGTCACCTTTCCTTTGAATAGGATCCGTGTAGTTGAAACAATCCACGTGCTGTGCTTCAATAACCTTTCTCAATGAAGTAACATATACTCTTCTCAACAGACTCGCTTATCCGACAAAGAAACCTTCAAGAGATTTAGCTCCGAATTTGCCATCTTGGTCTATTACGGTACATGGTGCGCCGAATGGTTCTAAGAACTTCAAATTTGGCTTCCGTCGGTTTATCATCTCAAAACATGTTTTATTTGTTGGTTTACAATGAGAACCCTGTTTAGCGTGTAGCAAGCCGCAACAACCGCTTCACTCCAGAAGCTGATAGGAAGTTTAGAATCTCCAAGCATGGTTCTCGCAGTTTCAATCAAAGTTCTATTTTTCCATTCAGCTACTCCGTTTTGTTGTGGAGTATAGGGAGCACTAAACTGGTGCAGAATCCCTTTTGCGTTGCAGAATTCCTTCATTTTGTTATTCTTAAACTCTGTATCGTTGTCACTTCTAATGCGTCTGACCGGCAGATGATATCTCGAGTTTCTTGAATAGAATAACCAAGTTCTCGAATGTTTCGTCTTTTGATTCTTGAAAGAATACCCAGGAACATCTCGAATAGTCACCTGTCATGACCAAGCAATATAAGTCTCCTGAGATGCTTCGAACATTTACAGGAACAAATAAGTCCATATGGAGACGTTCTAATAGCAACTTGATTGAGTTTAGAATTTCCTTTGGATGAGATTTCTTGATCTGCTTTCCCTTTTTGCATTCCAAGCAATGATCAGACATCTGAAAACTTCGAAGATTTACGCCTTCTACAAGATCATTATGAACCAAGAAATTCATTTTTCGCAAATGAATATGCCCCATCTTACGATAACAAAGAATAGAATCTTTTTCAGTTGCCTTCGACACAAAACATTGTGTTGATTTTGATGAAGTGGTGGCGACACCCATATCAAGAACATATAAATCATTCTCTTGAGGTGCTCGCATCAGAATCCACTCATCTGGTATTTTGAATCCTGGCTTCAAGATAATACACTCTTTGTCGTTGAAATGGACTGTGAATTTCTTGTCACAAATCTGCGATATACTCAGAAGATTGTTCTCAAGTTCTGCAATATAGTTCACGCGATCAAATGAAACTACGCCATTGGAGAGTTTTCCTTCGGCGACATCGGCAGACACCTTGATTGAAGCTGCAGAGAATATTCAAACATGGCTCAAAGTTTTGAAGTTCAAGATCAAGCTTCGACAGTAACGAACAAGGGGGAATTTGTTGATGTACTATTGTGTTCGTCACTTGTCGAATAGGCTAGATAGAGCGTGTGTTGAATATTGTATAGGTTAGAATCGAACACACGACCGAAATACGGAGATTATAGTGTAAAAGGGAACAAGTTCGCCCGAACTTGACCTGTATTGGTCAAGTTCGCTCGAACTTGATGTGCCTTTAGTCAAGTTCGCCAGAACTTGACTATAAAAGGCCAAGTTCACTTGAGAAGTGCATGTTGATGTCAAGTTTGGTGGAACTTGACATAGTCAAGTTCGCCCGAACTCATTTTCTCTACTAGCGAACTTGTCTCGCTATATATAGGTGTGTTGTTCATTTGTCGTTTAAGTTTTTGGCATCCTACGGGGAGGTGCTGCCGCTGCTTCCTCTGCAGAATTATCTTCAACTATCTCCACCATCAAAGCAACTCCGGTCTTTTTCCCAATGTAAGAATTCCAATCAAAACAATCAACCCACTGGATGCCACCATACCTTTCTCAGTCGTGCTATTGTCAGATTTTTCTTGGATTTCAACCTGAGTTTTCTTCGGAAATGGTTTATATTGAAGTGCCCTTTTGTAATATTCATTTCCTCCTTCGAAAGGACTTTGATTTCCGGTTGCTTCAGTGTTTTTACACTCTCTTTTAAAATGCCCCTTTTGACGGCATTTAAAGCACGTGACTTTGGTTTTGTCAAATCCCAATTTGTTGCTGGAATTTCCTATGTCACGGCCTGTGAGTGCAACGAACTTTGTCACTCTCCTGATGATCGAAGCTAAGGACCATATGATGTCCATTAGTTCGAGTTCTTCCTCGTCTACCTGGTCATAATTTTCTGCAGTCATCTCGGGGTTTCCGATCTTACCGGCAACAAGACATTCATAAGATTCTAATACGGTAGCGAGTAGTGACATATGTTGTTTTGCAACTTGTTCTGAAACAACATTGTTCAAATTCACTGCGATGTTGCATTTATATACATTTGGATCAGAACTTTGTTGTTGATTTTGATTCGCTTGGCTTTGATAAGTTGAATTTGAACCAGTGCTTGACTTTGAGGACTCTGGTCATACTGAGGCTGTGATTGATTCTGATTCTATGGAGAAGCATTCATGTTTGCACTAAAAGCCGTCTGAATTTTTGGACTCGAAATACTATCTAGCATTCGGGCTTTGTAATACAGACCGACGTCTTGAATAACATTAGCGTTTTTTTGACTTCGCCATCTTCAGAAGTTCCATTTTGTGGCCTTCGAGTTTATCGATAAACGTCGACAACTTGAAAAATTCCCACTTATCACTGTTCTTTAGAACCATCAAATACGTAGTCCATTCACCCTCTGGTAGTGCGTCAGCAAGTTTGTCGATGTATTCTTGTTCTGTCTTTTCGAGACCGTGTCTTCGCATTTGCACTTTAAGATGACATTAACGCTCGATCATTTGCTTTATGGTCTCATTCTTTAGCATAGTGAAGATATCGAACTCTTTCAGGATAAGTGCCTTTTTGCTTTTGATCATTTCGGCGCTGCCTAGATACTTCTTCTGTAATGACAACCAAAGATCTCTTGCAGTAGCATAATCTGGTAGCAAAATCAGAATATCTTCTTTGACAGACTGTTAGATGAGACTGATCATCTTTTTCTCGGCGATATATTCTTATTTCTGAACCGTCGAGTAGTTGTACTTTTCAAGAACTCGTTGATGTTCATCTACCGGAACAGTGTAGCCTCTTTCAATTGACACCCAGCCAGTGAAGTGCATGGCTTGAACCCAATAGCTAAACTTCTCTTTCCATGCTTCGTACTCGTCCATGCCCATCAGTTTTGGCGGTTTGATAGTCGTTCCCATTTCATTAACAAGATTGACTTGATTGATCACATTGGCATTTGACGAACTAGCTCCGGACATAAAAGCTCTTAGTTGATCCTCCATTGTGAATAACGAAATGTGTACTCTGAAAATTTTCAAAAACTTTGAAAACAATTAGTCCTACTACAAGTTCGGTCGAACTTGTAGTATCAAAGGAAAAATTTTTAGATTTTCTAACAAGTTCGGTCGAACTTGTTAGATTTGTTTTGTAAACTTTGCTTAAAGTTCGGTCGAACTTGAGACACAAATCCAACAGAACTTCGGGCGAACTTATCTTCAAGAATTTGAAAAAAAAATCTAGTAAGTTCGGGCTAACTTACTTAAAGTTTCTTTGAAATTTAAAGAAGTTCGATCGAACTTGATGTAAAATCAATGAAAAATTGTGTAACTTCGAGCAAACTTAGCTGAAATTTCTTCAAAAACTACTCAAGTTCGGGCGAACTTGCTAAAAAATCACTTGAAAAGTGATGTTTTAGGATAAGTTCGGCCGAACATGGCCAACAAGTTCGATCCTGAGGGTTTTCAAAAACATGGTTTTTTCAAAATTTTGACATGAATTCGGTTGAATTTGGTCTCCAATCTTTCAAGGGTTTATCTTTGTTGTATTTTACATGATATATTCAAAATTCAAAAGATTTTGACCATGAATTCTTCATTTTATGTTCAAAAGTTAAGAAAAAAAGAAGATAGAAGTAGAAATAGAAGTGTTCTTGTCTTGATACTATCAAGTCAGGCTGTTCTAGCTCTGATACCACTTGTAGGACCGATCCTCAATGCTTAGGAACCTAAATTTGATTCAGTTAGATTCAACCTTCAAAGTTCAAGATTCATCCATTGAAAACTCTTCTTCTACTTTTTTTGGAACTTTATCTAGATGTGAAAGATTTCATGGACAATTTGGACTAGGTTTTTTAGAATAACATGTTAAAATCTATTCTAAACAGCTCAGTGAAACATACAAACCTAAAATTAACGAAAATCATGCTTAATAATGAAGAAAACAAGAAATTGTGAACAAGTGTTCAAAGCAGATAAGAATTTCGCACGAAACACAATATTTTGTACGAAAATTAGCAGGTCAAAATACTTAAAGGTTTAAAGTTTCAAGTTTCAGCAGTTAAAAACTTTCGCACGAATTCAGGTTTTCAGACGAAAATCAAATTTTCGCACGGAATTTTAAATCACCATTTCGTACGAAAATTTTCTGTCTGATCTTATTTTTCAGTTTGTTTCAGGATAACCAGTTCTAATCTGTTTTCTGTTAAAAGTACTTTTAAGATGTCAGGTGAAGAAGAATTTCATAACGCGTTTGCCACACAAGTAGTTATAACTTCCATAGCAGCTCAGAATATGAATCTCGAAAATGAAATGGGAACCACTACAAAGCCTCCAAAGCTCATGAACATAAAAGATTACGAGAGTTGGAGTGAGAGATTCAAGAACTGGGTTCAAGCAACAAATATAAATTGCTTGTTTGCACTCGAGAACAAATACCAAGCACCACTAAATGAACTTGGTATCAAGAAAACGTTGGCTCGTCTGTCCGATGACGAACGAGAAAAATATGTTAATGAGAAGAAGATGATGAATCTTCTACAACAAGGCATAAAGGAAGATATCTTGGTTCTTTTACAGCATGACGACGATGCTCAGTCGTTATGGATTGCTTTACGATTGAGGGCACAAGGTAGTACTCAGCTCAGAAAAGGAAAGAAAGCGTTATTGAACAAAGAATTTGAAGTGTTCAATCTCCTTCAAGGCGAAACAATGAAGCAGCTCATAGAAAGATACTATCACCTGGTAGTTCAAATGAAGCGTATGGGAATTATCAAAACTAATGAAGAATTAGTAGATAAGTTGGCAGATTCAGTACCTGGAGGAGAATGGACAACATATTTAACCATCTTGAAGGATGGAGCCGAGTATGATAGTCTCAGTCTGCCAAGATTCATCGAAAAATTGGAAGGGCATGAAATAGAGATCCAGAATATGGCAAAGAGCAAGAAGTCGAATGCACAACAGGATGTGAGTCTATACTACAAAGGAAATCAAAATACACCTGTTCAGAGTCCCAAGATTCAAACAGCTTTTAGTGCCAACTCAAATGCAAGTCCAGCATCCAACCAGTCAAGTGCATTTCAAACGTTTACTTCCTTCAATCCAAACAATCACCAAGGGCAACAATCGTCTCAAAGCTCCAATCAACCACAAAACAATCAACGAAATCAACCCAACTCTAACCAGCGAATTTTGCAGTGTAACATCACAGTGACCCTCCAGAATTCTCAAGACTTTAATGAGCACACCGCTAAGCAACACATGGTACTACTTGCATCAGTTCTGGAATCCTATGAAAGCCTAGTAGCTGGTAGAATTGGAAATACGGAAATGACAAAAGAAGATTATAACCAAATTGATCCAGAAGAAATGGAATTGATTGATATTATATGGTGTATGGCATCAGTGGTTCGAAGAGCTCAGTGTTTCATGGAAATTACAGGGAGAGATTATTTGAGAGGACTTGATGGAAAATTAGGATTTGATAAATCCAAAGTTACATGCTTAAAATGCAGGGAGAAAGGACATTCAAGCGTGAATGTCCAAATCGAGAAGTAAAGGGAAATCATAATCCATTTGGAGATGATTATTACAAGAAGGCAATTTACCAACAACCAGAACCAGAGAAAAGAATGGTGCAGATCGAAGATGGACCTTCGAACACAAAAGACAAAGCTCTTGTCGTCACCCAAGAAGATGAGGGGTTCAATTGGAATAAATTCATCTCCAAAAAGGAAAGCCTTGCTCTTGTCGCTGAAATCATGGAAGAACCTGAATCATCAGAAGAAGTCTCAGAAGAAGAAATGGAAGAAGTTCTGGCAGACTACTTCAGATCATCAGCGGAAGAAGAAGAATGTCTCAGAAGTACTCCTAGACCCTTTTTGTTTGACACAATTCTTAAAACTGTTGTAGGTAGCTTCGATTCTGGTCACAAAGAAGAAAGTCCTCGGAAGACAAAGAAAGAGTGTATGGAGCTGATTGATATAACCAAACCTGTAACACTAGAAAGCTTAACTGACATTGCCAACAAAGCACTCATGGCCAATACCAAAATGGTAGTCAGTGTGGAAGAACAGGTAGAAAAGGTTGAAACAGTAAAAGAAACAACCAAGGCTCAAACTGTCGAAATGGTCAGCCCATGCTTGAAATGTGCCAAATCATGTGATTGATGGTTATGGAAGTTTCTCTTGTTCTTGAATATAAACACTACCGTGAAACAAATAATAAATGAGTTTTTAAAGAAAATGAAAATGGAGGTGTGTATGTATATATGTATGGTCGTATGTATGTATGTATGTATGTATGTATGTATGTGTATATAGATATGAGATTTTGAGTTTTGATGTTTGATTGATTCTTGTTGGATAAGATGTTGAAAGGTGAATGCATGTAATTTTTAGAAGGTTCTAAAAGAGTTTTTAAATAAAGTTCATATGATTAAATTATGAACATGAAAAGTTGAGTTTTGGAATCATATATATATATATATATGTATATGTAGCCGTGTATATATGTGTGTATATGTATACATATGAAATTTTGTTAGATTAGTTCATAAATAATACATGCATGCATCTTGTGATGATGATGTAAATGATTAGATGAACTTGAATGTTTGGATTATATGAACATGAATTTAAGATGAGAATATATGCATTTAGTTCATGAGAAATGATGAAGATATGATATGTGTGCATTAAGTGCTTGTACATGAGCATGCATGAGAATGTAGGTACAAGAAATGATGAGTTAATTATGTCATGATAAAAATTGTTTCAAATCAGATTATAAACCTTAAAAATAAGGTTATTTAATGTTATAAAGTGGTATGAAACTTGTCATGAAGTTTACTAGCTTTGCATGTTGTGCATTGTGGTTGAAAAGTTGCAAAATATGTGATATCGCATGATTTAGGTGAGCTACACAAAAACTGCACTAATCTGATTATAACCATCATTTTAATCAGTAAATAAAATGTATTTTGTTAAAATATCATGTCGTTTCGAGTTCGGATGGTTATGGTAATTTTTAACGCAAAACTATGCGGAAAAAAACCGTAAAAATCGCCTTTTTTAAGAGTTTGTTACGAAACTGTTTTAAATCAGTAACTAAACTGATATTTTTTTATATAAATATAAGTATTTTAACTTATATTAAGTTTATTTGGTGTTTGGTTAGTCATACATGCTTCCGACGCCTGAAAACGTTACCGAATCACCAAAATACGCTTTTTACAAAGTACACTAGTATGGGTTGTTCATGGGTGAACCTTATGTGTTTAAATATGTTATGTGATTAAAATGTATGAATATGATAATTTGTCAAGGGTTGACATGACAGCGGGAATTTAGGCTATGCATGTACACTTGTGAGTTTAAACAGTAAAATCGGTGAAATTGCGTTAAATGTGTAACTTATTTGTCGAGCATAAAAATTGATACATAGGTTAACTTAATAAGTTTTATGTATGCACGCTTTAAAAATGATAAAATGTAAAAGTTAATGAGTTTTCACGTATTACGATATTAAATTTTGTGTACGTTTATGCATATATATTACACGCGCAAATCGTAGATATATAGTATGTATAAACGAGAGTGTTGACGGGTATAACATTAAGGGTCACAAATAAAATTGTTTAAGTCGCAAAATACTTAAAAAATATACTATATATATATATGAACTCATATATATATATATTAATATGCCAACATAATCAAAATAATGACTTTTCGAGAAAATCTCAAAGTTATGTGAAAATTCTTAGATTTGAAGAAACTTAGGAATTTTGGTAATATATTGTTTGATAAATTGTTCCTACGATAATAGGATGTTAGAAACAATTTGGGATTGCGCTATTTTTAATACGCACCTAAAGGTGAGTGTCATTACGCCCATTTTTTTACTGTTTTATAACTGTTTTGGGGAAGAACACCCTAAAAAGGATAAGTATCATTTTTGTATAAAATATACCTTTTATTAAACTATGCATATTTTTCGTGGAAAATATATGGATTTGGATATAAATATGTTTCGGGGAGAAACGGATTTTGAATAAATATGAATATATATTTCGGGGAGAAACGGGTGTTAATACGGTGCTTAAGAGAAAGCGACGTGTAGATTTAAAATTGCTTAAATCTAAAGTTGTAACAAATTCGCTCGGTCTCAAGAGAGTAAGTATCGGCTATTAGGCTTATGTTTCGGTGGGGACTTCGGGGAAATGCGCACAACTCGTTATATATTAAATTTATCAATCTAGTAGGATATATGTATTATACATGAGACATGCATTATAAGAGACCCATTACGGGCTCTTGCGCAAGTTTTGTTGTTTAATCATTAATATGTATGCGTGGAATTGTTGATAGATCTATCGGGTTGACCACCCCTTCGTTACCGGTAGTTCCGTGTCAGTCAAGCGATGAATTGATATTATGTAGTGTGTCTAGCTTTGATTATACCTTCATAGTAAATATATAGTTCGTATTGTCTTGCAAACGTATGAGTCTGAACACTTGATGCTATCAATTTAATATGGAAAACTTGGGAAGATGTTGTGTATCAAGGTTTTAGGAAAATGCTTGCGATGGCTGACCCATGAATTTTTATAAGGAAATGAAAGTAGCTTACATAATATTATATGGATGTTTTATAAATAATTAAATTTCCATTTAACACAAATTGTTTTAAATTTGAATACCGGAACTCACCCCGCTTTGTGGTGACACTTGATTTTAATGTGTTCTTCAGGTACATGAGTTCGGCCTCGGGAATTTTGGCGTATGTTGTAGTTGTTGATGCATGGTTGTTTTAAGAATGTTTTGGACAAACTTTTAAACTTTGAGACCTATGTAATAAGATCTATAAGGATCAAAACAACTTAACTGTTATGTGTTGTCACGTACTTTTAAACTTTAGGTTTTAAAAACTATGTTTTAATTAAGTTAAACGTCCAACATTAACAATGCATCGTTCGACAAGATATTTATGGCACCAACTTCCGTCACCATTACGTTTGTATTTCCGCTGCAACATTTTTGGGGTGTTACAACACAATCACTAATAATTACGTAGCATGTTAGTTTTTTATGTTAAAATTTACCATAACTATATGATACTCAAACTAAAGAGAACAAAATGCTCGTTTTTATGATGTTTTATAAATATATACTAATAGGGAACCCGCGCATTGCAGCGGAGTCGATAATATCGGCCGAGTACATAATTCAAACCTAAACACTTAAAAAATTGTATATACGTTGTGTGTGGGTGTGTATATATATAAGCACTCGTACTTCGCGGTTGCAACGCACGGGAAACCCTTATGATGAAGATTATATAATATACTGAAATATTTTTTATCTAGTAGGAAATCCGCGCGTTGCGGGGAAGTTGATAATTGAAATCTAAATTTTTAACTAACTTCTCTAAAATGATAAAACAAATTTTATGTTAAATTTGATTAATTTTGGTTCATTGGTTGGTCCTTTAGTCCAAATATATAGAATGCATTTTGAATATATGTTCTTGATGAATGTGATGAGGTTATTATCCACAAACTTATTTTTTATTATTTATAAACAATCTAATATATAATATAGATTTATTAAACATAAATATCATTGATCAAGGAAGAGGGGTATGAATGAAAAAAATGGCATAAGGTTTGGCATTTTAACATGACCCATCATATGCCATCTTAAAATTTGACGGAAATTTATCATTTTATACATATGAAATGCTTTATATAGTATTAAAATATACACACATGGATAATGAATGCCCGTTTAAAAATCATAGAGAAATATAGTTTAAAAGTCAACAATATGTGAAAAAAGATTGTCCCATATGTTTAAAATGTTGAAGTTACTAAAACTCTTAAATTTTTGTAAATTTTTTTGATGCAGATGTCTGATGCCTACGTCTTTGGGTCATGTCGTGTAATGTAACATGGCTTTATATGTTAGATTTTGAAATTATATGTTTCACTTCGTAAAAATGATCACTTCGTACAAAGGTGAACTCACTTCATAAAAAGATAGGTTGTGAGCTTCGCATGAACTGAAACGTCTATCTATAGGTTCGAGTGGTCATTGTGTTAGAGTTGGTTTTGGTGAATGATAAGGCGAAGCCCTATCGAATTTGTTTCAGGCTGTAAACGTTTGAATATTAATGAAAATAAAGTTGAAAAGTAAATCTTGTGTTGGTGCACATATGTCTATTGCCTACGTCTAGGACAAGTCTGTTGTATAGATAGGGTTTCGCAGTGTCAAAAGTTTATGTTTGAAAGTTATGTTTTGGTTTAGTGTAAGAATTTTAGCACGAAAAGTCTTAAGGATTTTCGCACTTCGTGCAAAAATCCCTGTCCTAGTCCCTTGTTGCTGTCATGTCTTGCCTATAAATAGGTGACTTAGGATGTTTTTTAGTATGTTGTTTTGTTGATCAGACGCGAAGCCCTGCTCGAGTCTGTAATCTTTCCAAAGTTGATTAATACAACATACAGATGGTTTAACAGTAATCATCATACTTGTTCTTTGTTTGTTTACTTGGTTAACAATGAATTCCGCCTCTGTTAGCTGAGCAAATCTCACCGGAAGCTCACGAGTTGGGTACGATCCTATACTCACAAGTGGTATTAGAGCCTTGAGGTCTGATTTGAGAAAAACAACCAAGTTTCAGCTGGATTCAACCTTCAAAGTTCAAGATTCATCCATTAAAAACTCTTCTTCTACTTTTTCTTGGATCTTTATCTAGATCTAAAGGATTTCATGGACAATTTGGACTAGGTTTTTTAGAATATTGTGTTAAAATCAATTCTAAACAGCTCAGTGAAACATACAAACCTAAAATTCATCAAAATCATGCTTAAAATTGCAGAAAACGAGATATTGTGAACAAGTGTTCGAAGCAGATTAGAATTTTCGCAGGAAACACAATATTTCGTACGAAAATTAGTAAGTCAAAATACTTAAAGGTTTAAAGTTTCAAGTTTCAACAGTTAAAAATTTTGCACGAATTTATGTTTTCGTACGAAAATCAAATTTTGGCACGAAATTTTAAATCAACATTTCGTACGAAAATTTTCTGTCTGATCTTATTTTTCAGTTTGTTTCAGGATAACCAGTTCTAATCTATTTTCTGTTAAAAGTACTTTTAAGATGTCAGATGAAGAAGAATTTCATAACGCGTTTGCCACACAAGCAGTTACAACTTCCGTAGCAGCTCAAAATATGAATCTCGAAAATGAAATGGGAACCACTACAAAGCCTCCAAAGCTCATGAACATAAAAGATTACGAGAGTTGGAGTGAGAGATTCAAGAACTGGGTTCAAGCAAAAATTTAAATTGCTGGTTTGCATTCGAGAACAAATATTAAGCACCACTAAATAACTTGGTATTGAGAAAACATTGGCTCGTCTGTCCGATGACGAACGAGAAAATACGTTAACGAGAAGAATATGATGAATCTTCTACAACAAGCCATAAAGGAAGATATCTTGGTTCTTTTACAGCATGACGACGATGCTCAGTCGTTATGGCTTGCTTTACGATTTAGGGCACAAGGTAGTACTCAGCTCAGAAAAGGAAAGAAAGCGCTATTGAACAAAGAATTTGAAGTGTTCAATCTCCTTCAAGGCGAAACAATGAATGCTCATAGAAAGATACTGCCACCTGGTAGTTCAAATGAAGCGTATGGGTATTATCAAAACTAATGAAGAATTGGTAGATAAGTTGACAGATTCATTACCTGAAGCAGATTGGACAGCATATTTAACCATCTTGAAGAATGGAGCCGAGTATGATAGTCTCAGTCTGCCAAGATTCATCGAAAAATTGGAAGGGCATGAATTAGTGATGCAGAAAATGGCAAAGAGCAAGAAGTCGAATGCGCAACAGGATGTGAGTTATACTACAAAGGAAATCCAAATACACCTGTTCAGAGTCCCAAGATTCAAACAGCTTTCAGTGCCAACTCAAATGCTAGTCCAGCATCCAACCAGTCAAGTGGATTTCAAACGTTTGCTTCCTTCAATCCAAACAATCACCAAGGGCAACAATCGTCTCAAAGCTCCAATCAACCACAAAATAATCAACAAAATCAATCAACTCTAACCATCGAATTTTGCAGTGTAACATCACAGTGAACCTCCAGAATACTCAAAACTTTAATGAGCAAACCGCTAAGCAACACATGGTACTACTTGCAGCAGTTCTGGAATCCAATGAAAGCCTAGTAGCTGGGAGAATTGGAAATACGGAAATGACAAAAGAAGATTATGACCTAAATTGATCCGGAAGAAATGGAATTGATTGATATTATGTGGTGTATGGCATTAGTGGTTCGAAGAGCTCAGCGTTTCATGGAAATTACAGGGAGAGATGATTTGAGAGGCCTTAATGGAAAATTAGGATTTGATAAATCCAAAGTTGCATGCTTCAAATGCAGGGAGAAAGGACATTTCAAGCGTGAATGTCCAAATCGAGAAGTAAAGGAAATCATAATCCATTTGGAGATGATTATTACAAGAAGGCAATTTACCATCAACCAGAACCAGAGAAAAGAATGGTGCAGATCGAAGATGGACCTTCGAACACAAAAGACAAAGCTCTTGTCGTCACCCAAGAAGATGAGGGGTTCAATTGGAATAAATTCATTTCCAAAAAGGAAAGCCTTGCTCTTGTCGCTGAAATCATGGACGAACCTGAATAATCAGAAGAAGTCTCAGAAGAAGAAATGGAAGAAGTTCTGGCAGACTACTTCAGATCATCAGCGGAAGAAGAAGAATGTCTCAGAGGTACTCCTAGACACTGTTTGTTTGACAGAATTTTTAAAACTGTTGTAGGTACCTTCGATTCTGGTCACAAAGAAGAAAGTCCTAAGAAGACAAAGACAGAGTGTATGGAGGTGATTGATATAACCAAACCTGTAACACTGGAAAGCTTAACTGACATTGCCAACTAAGCACTCATGGCCAATACCAAAGAGGTAGTCAGTGTGGAAGAACAGGTAGAAAAGGTTGAAACAGTGAAAGAAACAACCAAGGCTAAAGCTGTCGAAATGGTCAGCCCATGCTTGAAATGTGCCAAAGCATGTGAGTAATATGCTGAGAAAGAGAGAGCATTTAAAGAACATAAAACGTACATCGATAAGTTATCATATGATTATAACACCGTAAAAGAATCATATGATAAACCCAGCAGAACCATTCGACAGTATGAGAAAACAGTCAAAGAAATTGACAAAACACTTTCAATGCTCAAAGCAACTATGATGGACAAACAAATGGCCATTAATCTTCACATCAACACAATTGCTGAGCTAAAAAGTGAGCTAGAGAAAACTAAAATTGAAACTGAAAGAGTTAAGAAATTGTTAATCAGTTATTCTACCAGTATGTATGTCCTTGATCACATTCTTCCAAAAACAGAAATCAGCAAAGAAGGTAAGAAATGTGATAAAAACTTTGGAAAATGTTACGATCATTTCCACCCCCTATGTGGAATAGCTATGCTAAGAAATATCCTGACGGGGTGGATGAGGGCTAAACTTAAATTTACTCACTGAAAAAATAACGAGCTGCCTGAAAATCTTGACGTACCATATTCCAATCTGAGAAGGACTGTGAATCCAAGGTGGTAACCAAAGTGGTTGAAAATGTTTTTGAAAATGAGTCTGATAGCACAATTTATGAGAGTGCTGAGTCGCACAATGAGAAATCAGAGTTAAGTTCACCTTCTGGAAGTGAGAAAAGTTTTCATGAAAATTTTATAACAACATCAGATAATGGTTTAAATGATGATCCTAATGTAGTGATCTACAAACTGAAAGGATCAGATAAACTATATACTGATGAAGAATTTCTAGTCCAAAACGTTAACTTTGATCATGTCAACAAATTCTTTAAACTCATTGAAGTTGACACATCTGATCTTGAAAAACAAGTTGCTGGTTTCTACTGAAAACTAAAGAAGTCTAACAAAACCATTCATCCAAGAGGTAGAAGTTACCCCAAAAACAAGAGGGATGGGTTAGGGTTTGAAAAGAAAAGAAATAATAGATCACGAAAGACAAATTTTACAAAGAAAGTTGAGTTTGTGTTTGGAATAAACACAATTGATGAAAAGAAGTCATTAACAAACTAACCAACGATGAGTTTAAGAAAGAAAAAGGAGCTTCGTGAACAGGCTTTGGAACACACTGTTGGAAACGACAGTAGAGCATGTTACAGATATAACAAGTTGGGCATATTACGCGACATGTTCTCATAATCGTCCAAAATCTGTTCATGAATAAAGAAAGTTCACAGTAGATGAGAAGAAAAAGGGTCCAGAGTTTGTGCCAACAAAAAAGGAAAGAAGATTCTAGTCCTAATGTGGAACCAACAATTGAAATCATTTATAAGTTTGAAGTTGGTGAAACATCAAAGAAAAATGAAAAGAAAGAATCTAATCTTTACATCAAAAAGGCATTTTCAAAGGCACAAACCTGGGTAGCCAAAGCAAAAACATCTCCTGTGACCACAACATCAACCAATGTTCCAGTCAAATCAAAAGAAAAGACTGAATCAAAGACTAAACAATGGGTTGAGATTAAGAAAGATATCAAAGTTGCCAATGTTCCAAAGGTTGACATTGCCATCCCACCCAAGACCGAAATGGCTTGGGTCTCTCTCTTTAAGTAATTTGTTTCTCATGTGTGAAGGGCGTTCTAAGGTCAATTATTTCAAAGTGGATCATGGACAGTGGAGCTTCTAGGCACATGACAGGGATGTTGGCTTTCCTGTACAACGTAAAATCCATCAGGGGAGGTTATGTTGGGTTTGCCGGAACACAGGGCGGTAAGATCGTGGGAGAAGGAATTATGACAAACGGAGTGGTATCTTTCGACAAAGTGAACTACATTGCTGAGCTCGAGAACAATTTGTTGAGCATTTCACATATCTGTGATAAGAAGTTCACAACTTATTATTAAGTTGGGTTTCATAATTCCCGAGGAGTGGATCTTCATGCGCGCTCCACGTGAAAATGATTTATATGTCTTAGACATGAGCGTCGCATCCACTACTTCAAAGGAAGGACAGTGTTTTGTATCAAAGGCCACTAAAAAGGAATCAATTCTTTGGCACAGAAAGATGGGTCACATTCACCTAAGGAAGATGAATTTTCTAGTGCACAACAATCTAGTGGAAGGGGTGAATCTCAAAAATTTTCATATGTCAGATGACTGTATTAACTGCAAAAAAGGGAAGCAACATAAGAAGTCACACCCCAGAAAGTTCTTAATTCTATCAAGCTTCCACTAGAAAGGTTACACGTGGATCTCTTTGGGCCTGTCAATGTGAACCGATGACTTCTCAAGGTTCTCATGATTTTTCTTTCAAGAGAGCAAGAACGAAACATTCGAAAATTTGATGATCTTGTTTCCAAAGATCGAAAACCTTTACCATTTGCCTATCAAAAGAATCAGAAGTGACAATGGTACTGAGTTTAAGAACAACAAGATGCTCGAATTCTGCAATGCTAAGGGTATTCATCATGTGTTCAGTGCCCCCTATACTCCTCAATAAAATGGAGTAGCTGAACGAAAGAACATAATGCTTATTGAGACTGCACACATGATGCTTGTTGATTCAAATTTGCCTATTAGCTTTTGGAGCGAAGCAGTTGCATCTGCATGTTACACCCTTAACCGTGTAATGACTGTCAAGAAACACAAAAAGACATGCTTTGAACTTTTTAGCCAGCGAAAACCTAACCTAGAGTTTTTGGAGCCTTTTGGATCACCGTGTACTGTATTGGACCCGGAAGGAAAATTTGGAGCCAGATCTTTGGAAGGATTCTTCGTAGGGTATGCAAGTCCGCAAAAGAGAGTTTATCTACTAAGAATGAATAGGTTACCATTGCTCAACACGTTGATTGTCGGAGATACATAACGCCCATACAAAAACCTGGAGATCCTTGGCTGTTCAATTAAGAAGGGTTGTGGAATTCGTTTGATCTGCCAGAAGAACCATCCGAGGAAGAACTTATCTTGCTATTCCAACAACATCAGATATCTAATCAAGAGCAAGTAACAGGACCGTTGGTGATTTCTCCAACAGAAACAACTTTCTTAGAAGCAGGTCCGAGCCACACTCAGCCAGAACCAGTTATTGCACCAGTTCAGAATATTGCAGAACCATCTTCCATTCAACCAGCTAATGCAGAACATGTACGAACTCCTACCTTTGATGATGGAGGATCCAGTTCCGATGAAGGATCAGAAGAGATTACAAGTTATCTTAACAATCAAGCTGCCGAAACCAGCACTAGAAATGAGGCTACTTCTTCAGAACAAGTTGCTGATCATAATATCACTAATCTGGAGAACACAGTAAATGTTCCAGGCGAAGTAATGCCAAGAACAGTCACCTACCATCTGTCAGACAACATCATAGGAGAACTGCAAGCTGGAGTGAAAACGCGAATCAGATCAATAAGGATCTAAGTTTTTTTATTCTAAAGTTGCTCCACTTCGAAATAGATTTTCTCATAGTTGTTTTGTTTCTCAGGCAGAACCAGGAAACTACAGAAATGCTCTTAAAGATGACAGTTGGGTGGAAGCAATGCAGGAAGAATTATTGTAGTTGCAGAAACTAGGAGTCTGGGAACTTGTTGACTTACCACCAAAGCAGAAAAAGATAAACACTCAGTGGGTCTTCAAGTGCAAAAGAGATGATAGTGGAGTGGTTGTTCGCAACAAAGCTCGGCTCGTAGTTCAAGGTTTTCGTCAGCAAGAAGGGATAGACTACAATGAAGTCTATGCCCAGTCGCGCGTCTGGAAGCCATCCGCATTTTCCTGGCATTCGCCTCATGGAAACGTTTTAAAGTGTACCAATTAGATGTAAAGTCTGCTTTCCTGTACGGTAGGTAAAAGAGGAGGTATATGTCGGCCAACCACTGGGGTTTGTCGATCCGATACACAAAGATAAGGTCTACTTGCTGAACAAAGCACTGTACGGTTTACACCAGGCCCCTAGAGCCTGGTACGAGATGCTTTCCAAACATCTTCTGGCTAACCGTTTCACCATAGGAACAGTAGACAACACCCTCTTTACCAAGGAAGTAGATGGACATCTGATTATTGTGCAAATCTATGTGGACGATATCATCCTTGGATCGATAAATGAACAGCTGTGTAAAGACTTTGAGAAAGTCATGAAAGAGAAATTTGAAATGAGTGCTATGGGAGAGATGAAATTCTTTTTGGGGCTTCAGGTTGAACAACTGCCAGATGGTATTTTCATTCACCAGACGAAGTATGTTCATGACGTGTTGGAGAGATTTGACATGACAGGAACTAAACCCGCATCTACCCCGTTAGCCACAAACCACGGCATTTGTCCGGACGAGCATGGAGAGAGAGTTGATGAAACATTATATTGCTCCATGATCGGATCCTTGATGTATCTCACAGCTTCAAGACTAGATATCATGTACACCACTTGCCTTTGCGCTAGATATCAGCCAAACCCGGAGGAATCACATCTGTTGATTGTCAAAAGAATCATGCGCTATTTGAAAGGATGCCCAGGCACCAGCTTGTGGTATCCACACCATGACGATTTCAGCGTTGCGGGTTACTCTGACTCTGATTTTGGTTGTTTCAAACAGAACGCTAAATCTACAACGGCTGGCTGGCAGTTCTTCGGAACACGTTTGGTAACATGGCAATGCAAGAAACAGACCGTGGTCGCTCTCTCTACTTGTGAAGCTGAATACGTTTCAGCATCCAGTTGTTGTTCCAAAATACTGTGGATACAACAACAGATGAGAGACTTCGGACTGCAATTTCTTGATAGACCCATTTATGTAGATAACAAGGCGGCTATTGATATCACAGTCAATCCTTGTCAACACTCACGCACTAAGCATATTGAGATTCGATACCACTTTATCCGTGACTGTCACGAGAAATTGTTGGTACGAATTGAGAAAATCCACACTGGGGACCAAAAAGCAGATTTTTACACCAAAGCTTTTGACAGAGCAATATTTCGAAATCTTTCAATCTGACATCAGGGGATGTTTATGAGGTTGAATTTGAGGATGACGATGTTGTGATGTGATCCTCACTGGTAAGTCAAATGTTTTTCTGTAAATATTTTCTATGCTTTCTTAAAAACAAAAATCCAAAAATATGTTTTTGATTTTAGGGGGAGAAAAGTTGTGAAAAATACAAAAACATTGAAAAATCATGAAAAATACCAAAACATTAAAAAATCAAAAAAAGTTTTGTGTATAAGAGGAGATGATAGTATATCAGTGGGCAGTTACCGTACGCTAATTAAATGTATTGTTTAAAAGTGTCTAAACAGGTCTTTCTAAGGATGTGCCAGTAGGCTTCGCACGTTCAGTAAACTGTTTTTCAGGATATAAACCTAAAAAAGAAATAAACTGGTAAAACTGTGGTTTAACATCTCTCGGATATATGGGCTTGGTACCCCGAAATTTCGTTTGAGAGAATGCCAGATTCTGAGATACTAGGTCTTTATATTTAGTTGATATCTGGGGTATTATACGAGCTATACTGATTTGGCATTAGCAATGACCTAGAACTTGTATAATACTTTCGCATTATTCACCCCCAAAGCTGCATAAAAAATGAAGAAAAATATCATAAAAAAATACGACATTCTGTAGTACAAAAAAATTAAAAGATTCTCAAGAGGACCACCACCTAAAGTCGAGCCTTTATCTCTTTCTCTGTATTGAGGTACTAACCTGAGCTCTCAAGGTTTCACATTTCACCCCTCTACAGATATCAGTTAGATATATTCACCTGTGAAATGAATTCTAGGGAATCTCAATGCGGGAGTGTATTCTTAGGTGGGAAACACAGATTAAGCCATGTTGCTAAAAATTACCTAACATATCTTGAAGCAGTTGAGAAACGTATAGAGGTTTAAGTGGATTAGTATACTGACAATCTAAAGAAAAATATCTTTAAGAACTTAAATTTATATCTAGAGCAATGGTACTTGTAATATGTCTCAATAAACTGATATGATCCTCTAACACAAACTGACAAAAATATGTCTGTAAATATGTTTTTACATATTGCTTTAAAGTGTTTTTAGTTTAGAAGAATTCAAAAATTCAAAACGATTTTCTGTTTCTACTTTAAGTTTTGACTACCGGTAATTGGAAACAAATCTTCAAAGTCAAAAGCGACAGCATGGAGAGGAAAATCTTTTGAATTACGGGCTGGGAGCTAATCTAGAAACAAAGTCTGGTTTGAAACGTTTAAAACTTCATTAATTTGAAATTTAAAATCAAAAGGGTAATGTCAGTTGTGGACAAAACGTGGTCAACCAAGGTCATTAACTTGGACTTGGTAACCAAAATAGTTAAACAAGGTCATTAACTTGGACTTGGTAAGCTGTGTGGAAAGTTGAAAAGTTGAAAATATTTCAAAGGTTTCAATATTTTCGCACGAAAATTTGGCAAACCTATGCTAAGCCAATTTTTGTACGAAAATCTCAAAGCTATATATATGAGTGAGTGAGATAGATTTCCTACGAAATCTGGAAGTTAATTTGGTGCGGATCCTCTGATGCAATTTCTTGCTATCTCCCACTCTACTCACTTTCTGAGTTACTTGACACATTAGGGAGGCTGATTTGCACACCTCTTATAATGGTGAAGTTATATCATCGAGATCGAACCATAAACTTGAATGATTTGGACTTAAACAGACTAAACACGTAGTTCTAGGATAAACTAGCCGGTAAAACTTAAAATTTAACTCAATAATGTTAAAATCGGCTATTTTAACGTAGTTTTAACCGTTTCAATTTCATGAAAATCACAAAAATTACAAGTGTTTTGAGTTGGTTCAAAACTGTTTAACTGTGGGAACGAAGCAAATTTTCGCACGAAGATTCAAGATTTTCGTACGAAAATTGATGCTGCAAATGTTAAAGTTTGATTTGAAAATTTTCGCACGAAAATTTATTCATGTATTGTAAAGTAATTTTCGTACGAAAATATATGAGGAATTTGTTTTTCTGAGAAATTTTGTTCTAACTCTTGAATGTCTCTCTGTTTCACAGAAAACCGCACACGAGTTCCACCCTATGCACAACTCATGCTGCCTAATTGATAAAGAAGTGCCAGAATTTGCTCCATTTTCGTAGTATTTTGAGTTTCTGGAGAAGCTGCCGATATTTTATTCTGTCACACACAAGCATGATGTGTATGCATCAAATGTTGACCGCTTCTGGAGTGCAGTAGAGCTTCAAGATGATCCACGGGCTATCAAATCAGCAGTTAGAATTGGAAAAGATGATGTTGAAGTTATTATTACAGAAGATCTTATTCGAACAATTTTGTAGCTGAAAGATGAAAGTGGCAATCCTATAGGGTTTATAAAAAGGATGGTAAAGGGATGTTTTTACCGCATGGGGTATAACGGTTATGTGAATTCTGCTCCTTTCAAGATCAACAGGCTAGGACTGCCTTACAGATTCCTAGCTCACTGTGTTATACGTGCCCTAAGTCATAGGAAAGGTGGTTGGGACGATCTCGTTGATTATCACATGTGTACGATTGTGGTGGTCATTCTGAACAAACCTTACAACTTCACCAACTTAATTTTCGAGCAGATGGTGATGAATTTGGGAAAGGGTCGATTTTTGCAATATCCGAGATTTATTCAGATGATTCTCGACCACTTACACCCTAATCTTGAGAAGAAGAAAGACGATATATTTGATTTAGAACACATGTCTCCATCGGACCTCCACAACTTCAGCAATTACAGAAAGGGAGGAAAGGCTCCAGCGTTCAAGCCAATCTTTGGTAAATTCGTAAAGACAGATTATGTTGCTCCTCCAGAGGGAAAATGGAGAAATGAAGGTAGTGGCGATGAAAGTGGAGAATGGAACATGATGGAACATTTTATTGATAAACGAAGCACATGGTTTATCAAAAGTGAGGGAGAGAAGGGTCATTATGGCCGTAAGAAAGCAAGTTCAGCTTCCTCTGCAACAAAAAGAAAGCAAGCTTCAGATACTTCCTCTTTAGCTCCTAAGCGCCAAAATAAACAACCAATTGTTGGTACAGGTTTGATTGATGAACCTGATGATGAAAAGTACTTGTCGAAGAAACTGTGCGCGCTGAGGAAACAACTCATATTGAAGAGTCTGTCAAAGACACCACTGAAGAGATAGAAAGAATGGTTGGTGTTGATACCGAAGCAGGTGGTGGTGATGATGAAGGGCCATCATCTAGTACTGATTCTGAAGAGAGGAGGGAAGCTGAAAGGAAAGATAGAGAAAGGAAAAAGCAAGAGAGAATAGAAAGAGAGAGAAAATTGGCAGAGGAAAAGAAACGCAAGGCTACAAGAATGATGACATTACTATGAACCATCTGAGTCGGGAAAGGAGACACCCATTGTGAAGCCTACTAAGAAGAAAGCCGAAAGAGGGTTAAGCATGCTGCTACAAGAAAACCAGAGTCTACCACTAAGAGGCTCAAAATCAAGCTACGAACAAAGACTGTTTGATACCACATTTCCTCCCTCAGCTAAGGCATCTACTGAACTTCCTCCATCTCCTCCTCCAGTATCTCAGCCACTCCAACAGTTGAACCACCAATTGTGTCTACTCAACATGCATCTCCTCCTCCTCCTCAACACACTGCTACAGAGATTCCTGTTGCATCTCCTCCACGTCCTCCTATTGGCACTCCATTAAAACAGGAACCTCCATCGTCATCTCATCCTATTCACGAGACATTCGATTCAGGGTTTGATTACTTCAATCTAGATTTCGGTGAAGTTCCCGGGGGAGAAGCCTTCTCAGCAGATAAAGTTTATGAAGGAAGGTTGGAAGAATTACAGGGGCAACTAAAGAATGCTGAGGATCGAAACAAGGTGCTTGAATCCGACAGAGATAGCATCAGGGAGATTCTGAGGTGTGTTACTGACGATAATTAAAAATTCTTTCAAGCAACAAAGAAGGTCACAACTTATGAAGAAAGAATTAAAGTGTTGGAGAACGACAGAGAAGTTTTGAAGGCTACTCTCGAAAGCTACGAATCAGAAAATCAGAGAATGATAAAGAAAATGGAGAATTGAAGCTGAAAGAGAGTCGAACAACAGACATGTTGATTTGATGAAGAAAATTCTTGTCAGAACTTTGCGCATCTCTCTAGCAGATGAGATTAAGATAGAGAGAGAGGAAGCAAGACAGAGAATTGCTGAAAAGGAACGAGCTTCAAAAGCGTTATCAGATGCTGGAGGGAAAGAAAAGCACAAGTTTGATGATATTCCTTTATTCAGCCAGCCTGAGCCTGAAGCTGTGGTTTTCTCGGATCCTTTGATTGAACAAACTGCGCCGGAAGCTGAATCCGTGCCGTATCATCTAAGATAGTGGTCTTATGATCCAGCCGTTGATATAGGGAAGAGGTTTGTGCTATAGGGTGAAGGAGTGTTAGAGTCAATGACAAAGGAAAAGGCCATAGCTTAGAGGAAATTAGAAAAAGAGATTGATGAAATGGTAGATGAAACGTGTGACGTGATAAGAAGGAAGGGATCGAATCTGTACTAAACATGTTTGATAATGAAAGTATGATCGTTGATGCTTACATGAATGACTCTATATTTAAACTAACAGATGAACAGGTTCAGGGGGAGTCGTCGAACAATGATGATAAGACAGGGCCAAAGCCGAAAGTCATTTATCTTGAGCACGATTTTGAAAAGGGGAGTATGTTCATAACTACTCAAAGGCTGATCTTGCTAAGTTGTTGGAAGTAGATGAAGAATCATTTGAGTTCGATTTTAAGGAAGAGATGAAGAACACAAGTATAGAGCCAAATGATTATGTTTTTGAGATGTCCCACAGGCAAATGATATGAAAAAGTGATTATTGAAGATTGGGATTCAGATGATGATCATGAAGCGGTAACGTATACAGGTGAAGGAATAGATGTCTTTCCTTCCTTTGCAGAGATGTCCTCTGAAGTAAATGACGATCTCCTAAAGCGCAAAGTCGAAGAGGCAGTGAAAGATGGCACAACTCCAAAACCACCGTCAAAAGAAGAGATCATAGAAATGAAGAAAAAGTGGTTCAAAGAAATGCCTCCAGAAAGGAAGTTCCGACGTCCGTTAGCTTTCTTCACCAGAGTCCCTGTTGTATCTTTGGGTGACATTATCAGCTGGGGATGGATTGAGGAATTAGATGTTTATGCACTGAAACGCGAGTTTGAAGTTCAATACTTCAGACATCTGGGTGATATAAAGACTCTGCCGGAGTGGAATGTGAAAGAGTTAGTTCAAACTAAGTCGTTCAGTTTGAAGATGAAGCAAACTGATCAACATCTTTGGAAGATGATCAAGTTTGAAGCTGCTCATGGTTTCAACTATTGGAAGCAACACAAGTTGCACACTATCACAAAGATCATCCAGTCACACAAGAAAAAGATGTGACCTTGATTGTCAGACGGCCACGTGTTATGAAGAATATGCCCTTGAAAAAGATGGAACAAGATTTTTACAAGATCTTCAAATGGTGGCACTATGATTCAAGTACTGGTGAGGCTGTTATCTGTGTAGAGCCTGATGAAGGATCATAAGATATCTCTGAAGATCTATCAGAAACCATGATTATGCACAAACGAATTTATGGGTTATGGCGTGCAATCAGAGTTTTAGATCCAAAGTGGCTTATAAACTGCTCAGAGAAAGATATTGAAAGACTATTCTTCATCAAGATCAGCTATGAAGAAAAAGATAAGGAGCAGACCTTGCAGTTCCAAACGGATTGTGAATGTGTGTTATGCTAACAATATTAATTCAGGTAAAGACTGGAACACATTCTGGAGATAGATTGAAGCCTAAGGGAAGAAATAGATAGATCAGAATGAAGAAAGAATCGAGGCAAGACGAAAGCTGGCTTCTCGAAGAAAGATTCAAGTTTTGCAACACGTACAATCGACCTCCTCCTACAGATCAAACTCCCATTGCTTCAGTGGAGCGTTGAAAGCCTCCTAAACGCTTTTTCGGATAATCAAGTTAAATATGTTTGAAGATTTTTGCAGAAAAGTTTAGAAGAACTGTCCAAGACTACGGCAACATCCAAAGGGGAGTCTGTTGGTGCATCATATGTCTATTGCCTACGTCTAGGATAATTCTATTGTATAGATAGGGTTTCGCACTGTCAAAAGTTTAGGTTTCAAAGTTATGTTTTGGTTAAGTGTAAGAATTTTCAACAAAAATTCTTAAGCATTTTCACACGAAATGCCAAATCCCTGTCCTAGTCCCTATTTGCTGTCATGTCTTGCCTATAAATAGGTGACTTAGGATGTTTGTTTAGCATGCTGTTTTGTTGATCAGAGGCGAAGCCCTGCTCGAGTCTGTAATCTTTCCAAAGTTGATTAATACAATATACAACGGTTTAACAATAATCATCATACTTGTTCTTGTTTGTTCACTCGGTTAACAATGAATTCCGCCTCTGTTAGCTGAGCAAATCTCACCGGAAAGCTCACGAGTTGGGTCCGATCCTATACTCACATCTTGATATTTTCACTAATCTAAAATGGATTCCGCATGTTTTGGACTAGGCTAAACAAATTAGGACCTGAGCTTATTGGATGACTAGTTCCTCACAAGTGGTATCAGAGCTTGGAGGCCTAATTTGAAGACAATTCAGCAAGATTCAACCATTGAAGACTTCTCTGCTTCTCATTTTTCTTATTTTTATCATTTTCAAAGATTTAACGGTCGAAATGGCCTGATTTTCTCAAGGAATACGTAAAATGAAGTTCTAACAAAAATCAGCAACAAACTTGAAATTTTGAAACTACCTTCGCATGATCTACCTTCACACGAAGTTAGATCTCGGATTTCAAAATTGTTTTATCTTTGCACGAAGTTAGATCTAATTTGTTGTTTTGTGTTTTTAGTTTGCAGGAAGTGTCATTTTCCCACAAAGTGTCTACCTTCGCACCAAAATTTTTGTCACAAATTTTTCATCGAAAATGGAGAACAAATTTTACAAGCCTTTGCAACTTCAAACACTACAACGTCAACTGCCCAAACTATAAATCTCGACAACCAAATGGGGACAAATGACGAAACCCCCGAAGCTTATGTGTTTAGAAGATTTTCACGGATGGTAGGAAGGATTCGTTAACTGGGTACAAGCGAATTATCTTGATACTTGGTATGCTATCGAGGAGAAGTATGTTGCACCTCTTGGTGCGAATGGGCTTAAAAAGACATTAACTCAGGAAATGATGAACATCCTACACCAAGGTATTAAAGAAGACATCTTTACTCTTTTAGAACATGATGGTGACACTCAGTCTATTTGGAACGCCTTGAAGGTGAAGTTTCTGGGAAGCACCTAGATGATCAAAAGCAAAAAGGCTTTGTTGAGAAAGGAGTTCGATATTTTTTCTGCTCTAAAAGGTGAATCAATGAAGCAGTTAATCAAAAGGTATTATCACCTAGTAGTTGAAATGAAGAGGTTGGGTATTAATAAGGAGAATGAAGAACTTGTCGATAAGTTAGCTGATGCACTACCGGAGGGAGAGTGGTCAACTTATCTCACAATCATAAAGAATGGTGCAGATTAAAACAGTACTTTGTGTCTGGCAAAGTTCATAGAGAAACTTAAGAGACATGATCTCGAATTATAGAAAATGGAAAAAAATAAGAAATTTCATGCTTAACAAGACGTGAGCTTGTATTTCAAAGGAAGCACAAAGCTAACACTCAAAGTCCAAAAATTCAGACTGCTTTCAACGCAACAACACATTAAGTGCTTCTTCAAACCATTCAAATAATAGTGGTTTTCAGTCATTCCCAAGTTATGATCATCACTCACCTCAAACACCTCAATCATCTCAAAGTTCAAACAATTACAACCATCAAAGCAGCAGAACAATCAAATCAACTCTAACCAATGAATCCTGCAGTTCAATATCGTTGTGAATCTAGAGAATGCTCAAGACTTTACTGAGACGACTGCGAAGCACCACATGACTTTATTAGCTTCGGTCATGAATCGTACGAGAGCCTGGTCGCAGGAAAGATTGGTAATCCATATGTGACTAAGGAGGATTACGACTAGATAGATCCGAAGAAGTTGGAACTCAGCTAGCATTGTTCGACGAGCTCAGAGTTTCATGGAGATAACCGGGAAAAATAGTTTGGGAGGTCCGGATACAAAATTAGGGTTTGACAAATCAAAATTTACATGAATCAAATGCCGTGAGAAGGGACACTTCAAGAGAGAATGTCTGAACCCAGAAGTACATGGAAACCAAAATCCATTCGGAGACGATTACTATAACAAAGCCATTTATCACCGAACTTCTCAACCTCGAATATGTCAAGAATGATTCAAATCGAGGACAGTTCATCACAATCTGAAAGATAAAGATCTTGTGGTTTCTCAAGAAGACGAAGGCTTCAACTGGAACAAATATATTCTGAAGCCTAAAAGTCTGGCATTGTTGGCAGAAATTATTGAAGAACCGGAACCTGAGGTGGAAGAAGAATGTGTTGAAGCAACTTTCGATGAAGAATACTATTATGATCAGTCTGCTGAGGAAGACATTTTTCACAGTGCATTTGAATCTATAATACCGCCTGATGTGTATAAATCTATTGTAGGTTTATTTGAACCGAACTATAAAGTGCATTGTGATGAAGAGTCAAAGCTGATGGTAGAAGAAATAATCGATGTTAACAAGGAGATGTAAATGCTGAGAATCTCACAGAGATCACAAACAAAGCAATGATGGCGAATTTGAAAGAGGTAGTTTCTAAAGAAGTCCAGAAGGTCAACATTGAGTCAGTCAAAGTTGAGATGGTTAAAGAAGAAGTAAAAATTGAGAAGAAAGAGACAGAAAAACCTTGCATGAAGTGCTTTGAGGGAGTGTTTTGCAAAAGACGTGATAGGACGTCCTCTTAGCTCTGGAACCTAAATTTGTATCTATTGTCCATATATGCGGAATTTATATGACAAGTTTAACCAAATACACAAGAATTACTGTTTAATAGTCAGTTTATTAAGTCCAAAGATATTACAACTTGAAATCCAAACTGACAGAGCTTCGCCGTAAATGTCGCAAAGTTGTTACATTAAAAGAACCATGACAACCTATATATAGACCACCAAGTTCGGTCGAAATGTGGCTAGACATGATCAAGTTCGGGTGAACTTGATCTGTCTCACACAAGTTCGGCCGAACTTGTGTTACAACATAAATAAACTTCAAAATTCAAACATTACAAGCTCTAAAACATACAGACTCGATCCAAGACCTAGACAATAGACATTCTACACCAACAAACTCCCCCTTGGATATTGTCACAGCATCTTGATCAGTCTTCAATCTCTAACACCTTCCGAAGAAGTTCTTGTATGGTTTCTTTCTAGTTCTTGCTTTGGGATAGGCGTTTTGATCTGTAGGAGGTGTCCACTTCATAAATTGAAATCTTCTAATTCTTGACTCCCTTCCTTTCTCGTGGATCTACTCTAAACGCTTCTCATCCTTTAAGAACTCTTCTCGTTCAAGCTCTCTCCACCTGGATTCCCACATGTCCCCTGAATTAATACCTATGTATTGCAAACATTAACCACACCTTGGTATTGCTTCGCTTGGACTTCTTCACGTTTATCGAAGCATATTTTGTTGAAGAACAAGCACTTTATATCTTCCTTTGAACAATTAACTAGCCACATCCGGTCTAGTATGCGAATAGTTCTCCATAGCCCCCTAAAACCTTCCTTTTGTAAAATTTCAGTTGAACTTTCTTCCCCAATATCCAACTGCCCTTCAAACTTCAAAACAATAACCGCTTCACACGTCTCTGGATCAATTTGCCACCATCTAAACAACGGATAGAAATCCTGTTCGATCGGCTTCAGTGGCATATTCTTCATGGCTCGAGGACGATTCATCACTAGCATGATATCCTTCTAGCCCGTTTTTTTATTAATCTTTATTCGACGTTTTGGAATAAACGGTTTCCATAACTCGAATCCTCTTGAAGCTTCAAACTTTATCACTCTCCACAGTCTTTGTTCGTTAAACTTCATCTGATAGCTAATGTTCCTCGTTTGCACCAATTCTTCAACGTCCCAATACGGCAACGTCTTGATGTCAATCAGATGTCGGAAATACTGAACCCCATACTCTCTTTTAATAGCATATACATCAAGTTCACGAATCCAACCCCAACTTAGAATATCCCCTAGAGAAACATCTTTATCACGAGTGAAGAACGCTAGAGGTCTTTTGAATTTTCTCTCCTTGGGCATCTCTTTAAACCATGATCTTTTCGCTTCGGCAATTTGCACTTTAGTGTAACGTGTAGGAATATTGCCCGTCTTCACAACCTCTTCAATCTTTTGCTTCAACAGATCAACATCTATCTGACTCATTAAATCTTCAATCGTTGGAAACTTGTTAGTATTCAGATTATAATACTTTTCTGCTTTAATATCATCATCAGAATCTTCAAAAATCACTCGATCATAATCGTGAGCATCAGATACACATTTATAGACATATTCCTTTGGCTCGAAAGTCTTTATATTCACCAACTCTTCCTTGAAGTCAAACTCGAAAAACCAGTGTCAACTTCAAACATTTTTGCCAACTCTTCTTTGGTGTAATTGTGTGCAATCTCCCCTTCTTCCAAACTTGGATCTAACGTTATCATTAGTGGCTTTTCATAATTGCAGTAACAGACATAGCAATGATAGCTTCTGAAATATCAACATCTTGTTGCCCTTTTTACTGCGTAGACTCCACCTTACTTGAAGCATCTTCCATATTAACATCGTCATTGATCAAAGATTCGAAATCAAAATCAGAATGTACATTCGCGGAGTCAACTTTCAAACCAACGCCCCCTTGATCTTTAACGTCATCACCATCATTTTCTGAGTCATCTTTAGTGTCATCACCGACAGGGTCGTCGTCGTTTTCATCTTTGTCTTCCTCTCGTCATCATTCTTTTTAGTAACTTCTTCAACTGATGTAACTTTCAGAGCATCTTTAGTAATAACCTCAGATTCAGAAGCTTTTTCAGTTTCAACAACTTTTTCAATCACAGGCTCCTCTGAAGTAATAGGGACACCTTCGATAACATTCTTGCCCTTGCCCTGTTCAATCATCTCTTTCTCAGCCTTTTCCTTCGCTTCTTGAACATCTAAACGATCATACTCAACTTTGAAATCAATACCAAGACTGTAGTAAGCACTTTCTATAACCTTGCAAACCTTCTATCGTTCATATCACGTTCCGCTCTTAGCTCAGCAATCTCTTTTTCTAGTTTAGCTTTTGCAGCACCCAGACTTTCAACCATCGCCTTTAGATAACCACGATCATTTTCCAGAAATTTAACTTTATCATTCAAGATCTCCTTTTCAACCTCGCTCTGCTTTAGCTTCTTTTCAAGTTCTACTTTATCAATTTCGTTTTGTTTAGCTTTATCTTCCAATATTTAAGCCTCTGCTCTAGCTTATCAATCGGAATATCTTCAAACCATCCTGTAAGATCTTCTGCAGTAACAGGCTGTGTAATGTTGTCAGGAATTTCACCATAAGCATCTTTAAATTGTCTCTCTCTAACATTTGGTGGAGCAGATTGTATTCCTTTCGCTGTAGACTTTGGTGTAACTTGAACAAGCACTTCAACATTAACTGACGGTGGTTCTTGTGTAACACTCGTCGGTGGCACCTGTGATTCTACAATCTGGAATTCCTTGCATTTCAGAAACAGAGGTTCTTGTGTAACTCCTTTTCTTCGCTTTTGACTTGTATATCTTCGACTCGAGCTTTCTTTCTACCACAGTACTTGGAGAACCCGTAGCTTTCATTGTATCTCCGGCCTTTGACTTTGTTACAAGTTCGGGCGAACTTGATCTCCAAGATACAAGTTTGGGCGAACTGTGAACCAAGTCCACTTACACTTTTTACATTTTTCTATACAAAATCCTTATTTCTTCGAATTTTGAGATGATTCCACCATAGATCTGTCGAAAATGGTTTTCTAACAATCTTATCCGTTCAATTTTACTTTTGTTCGTGGATTGTATGTTTATTTGATGATTTACGTCTAAAACCCCTCCTAATGTCCATAAATGTCCAAATTCATGAGCGTAGGGGATAACCGTAGCTCTGATACTAATTGATGGTCCGTGATCAGGTGGTTCTAGACGGAAGTTAGTTCTATATAGCAATTTTGGTAGAATGTTATTAAGAAATGAGTAGAAACAGAATGCAGCGGAAGTCTTCATTCATACCGAAAGAGTTTACATCTTTATGTTCAGCTGCCGGAGTTCCTAGAGAGAATCCGGCAGCACCTCCCCGTAGGGATTGCAAAAACTTAAGTACAAATGAACAACACACCTATATATAGGCAACAAGTTCTCTGAAGAGTGTATAGGACAAGTTCGGGTGAACTTATCCACCATATGACAAGTTCGTGCGAACTTGTCTTTCACATTAAGTTCGCGAACTTGTCTCAGACAGTTCGGCATTTTCCCATTTTCACTATATGCTCCTATTTTGTTCGTGTTTTCAATTCTAACCTATACAATATCCAACAAACGCTCAATCTAGCCTATTCGATAAGTGACGAACACAAAATGCATCAACAAATTCCCCCATGTTCATTACAGTTGAAGCTTGATCTTGAACTTCAAATCTTTGAGCCGTGTTTGAATATTCTGCAACTTCAATCAAGGTGTCTACCTATGTCATCGAAATGCGACAATAGATTCCACCTTAATTGACGATCCGGTTTGCATTATCAACATTTAAAAAAACCGCTGAAAACTCCAGTTCAGATCTATGGTTGCATGGTTTCCGACTCCTCTGATTTACTTGACCGACAAATTTTCTCGAATAACCATCAACTCGAAGCTAATCAATGCAGCAGCTTTCCATTTTGACGACAACCATCGTTGAAGTTTATTCCGCACACTCTTAAAATATCAAAAACTCAACCGGCAATTGATAGAAACTTCGAATCATCGCATCGAAAACTTCAAATCAACGAATACCTCAAAATCTAAAATGCCGATTTCCATGATCGCAGTTAAGCACCCTTCAGAAAGATTTGATTAGCAAATCGATAATCTGCTCAATCAGCAAATCTTCATCGAAAACAAATCATCTGGTAACGCATCAAATATGAGAAACACACGTCCGTGGCCAAAATCACATTCTTCCTCTTCAGTCACAATGCCACATATATAGCTATCTCCGGTAGACCAGCGCCACTTAGTAAGCAAACATCATCATCCAACGGCGGTTAGTCTAAAGAGAAGAATGATTCATCTGCTTGAAGACTAAAAATAATGGCCACCAAAGGCTATCATCAGTTATATCTTGAATAACTTTAGATCTCCTGGGTAATTTTTGAAACTATCCGTCTTCGAGCTAGTCGTTAATTCCTAAGATCATCACTTAACGTTTTGAACGTCCTCATTTCCTCACTGGTACTAATGACTGCTAATCCCGCTAACTGTTCCTCACAGAGATCAGGACTCTAACCCTTCAGCATCAATCTGTATCATGGTCTGAAAAATCGGAATTTCATGTGATCACAGAATCCCAATGAATCTCAAATCTCTGTATTTCCGATATTCTACAATGATAACCACCGGATACTGTTTTAGTAGTCACGAGTTTCAAAAATGCCGGAATCTTCATATATCGTAAAATTTTTATTCCCCCTCATTTTTGAAAATCTTACCATACTATACTGAAATTCCCCCTCAAATCTGGAACTTTCAGTATTTAACAAATGCGATTTAATGTTTAGGCCCATTACTAATCACGACACCCAAATGATCAACATTCTGCACTAGTATCAATGACTCTCCCGTTATCTTCAAAATTTTGTGACCGTATCACCAAATCTGTACTCTGAAGCTCTAGACGGTGTCCCCGAACATCTTGTTCGGTCATCGAAAACTCGAAAAATTTCTTCGCCAATTTTTTTCTAGACCCTCATCCCATCAATACGATCAACAAAAAAATTTTTTAGGCTCCTTGGACAAGTTCGGGCGAACTTGTCCACAATGTTACCACTTCGAGCGAAGTTGATTATCAAGCGCCAAGTTCTGGCGAACTTGGTTGGCGGTTCTAGACGGAAGCTATTGCCGCAATGACTATGTACAAATGGTTATGTTCGGGCGAACTTGTCCACACATGACAAGTCGGCGAACTTGTCCATCATGACAAGTTCGGGCGAACTTGTTCCCAATTTCACAATACGCTCCGTATTTTGGTCCCTGTGTTCGATTCTAACCTATACAATATTCAACACATGCTCAATCTAGCCTATTCGACAAGTGCATCAACAGTTTCCCCCTTGTTCGTTACTGTCGAAGCTTGATCTTGATCTTCAAAACTCTGAGCCGTGTTTGAATATTATGCAACTTCAATCAAGGTGTCTGTCGATGTCGTCGAGACGCGTCAACAAATTCCCCCTTAATTGATGATCCGGGTTTGCATTATCAACTTTAAAAGCCGCTGAAAACTCCAGTTTAGATCTTTGGTTGCATGGTTTCCGACTCCTCTGATTTACTTGACCGACAAATTTTCTCGAATAACCGTCAACTCGAAGCTAATCAATGCAGCAGCTTCTCCATTTCGATGATAACTGCATCCGAGTTCAGTTTTTGAATAAGCGTTGAGCATCGAGAGTTTATTCCGCACACTCCTAAAATATCAAAAAAACCGGCAATTCATAGAAACTTCGAATCACCGCATCGGAAAACTTCAAATCAATGAATACCCTCGAAAATCTGAAATCCTAATTTTCGTAATCGCAGTTAAGCACCCTTAGAAAAATTTGATCAGCAAATCGGTAATCTACTCAATCAGCAAATCTTCATCAGAAACAAATCATTTGGTAACGCATCGAATCTGAGAAACATACGTCCGTGGCCAAAATCACATTCTTCCTCTTCAGTCACAATGCCATATATAGCTATCTCCGGTAGACCAGCGCCACTTAATCAACAAACATCGTCATCCAACGGCGGTTAGTCCAAAAAGAAGAATGATTCATCTGCTTGAAGACTAAAAATAATGGCCACCAAAGGCTATCATCAGTTATATCTTGGATAACTTCAGATTCGTTGGTAATTTTTTAAACTATCCATCTTCGGAGCTAGTCGTTAATTCCTAAGATCATCACTGAACGTTTTGAACGTCCTCAGTTCCTCACTGGTACTAATGACTGCTAATCCAGCTAACTGTTCCTTCACTGGAGATCAGACTCTAACCCTTAAGCATCAACCTGTATCATTGTCTGAAAAATCGAAACTTCCTTTGATCACGGAATCCCAAATATATAGCTTTTGTCGTCAGCAACCGGTACACTTCTTTGTCTGGAAGATACGATCCCATAAATCATCTTCTTTAATCATGGTACTGCGTACAACCCGGGGCAACTGAAACTACAGAGCATCCTTACCACCTGGCGGTTAGTCCTGTCAATAGTTCATGTACAAAGCAGAGTTAAAGATAGGCAGTCGTATGTGCTTCCAAACCATACGTGCGACTCAGGTGTCAATCCACAACCATGACCTTAGAATCTGATAAACAACTCCTCCAAGACTCAGTTATGAAACCAACCGCTTTCAAACTAGACATCAATTTGAAATACCTAATGAATCTCAATCTTCTGCATTTCCCGGTTAATCTGCAATCGGTAACCGCCCGGATACGGTTGCAACAGTCACGAATTTCAAAAATGCTGAAATCTTCATATAACGTAAAATTTTATTACCCCTCATTTTTGCAAATTCTGACCATACTGAAATTTTCACTTAAATTCCCCCTCAAATCCGGAACTTTCAGTATTCAACAAATGCGGATTTAACGTTTAGGCCCATTACTAGTCACGACACCCAAATGACCAACATTCTGCAACGGTATCAATGACTTTCCCATTATCTTCAAAATATTGTGACCGTATCACCAAATCTGTACTCTGAAGCTCTAGACGGTGTCCCCGAACATCCCGGTTCGATCATCGAAAACTCGAGAAAATTTCTATCGCCAAATTTTTCCTGGACACTCATCCCATAAATACGATCAACAAAATTTTTCCATGCCTTTTGATTTTTCAACAATCTCCTCCGACTAAATCGTAGGAAGAATGTGATCGATGACAAAAGCGTTTGTTGTATAACTGAGCAACAATTGCCTCACTCTCTCAGTTTCAATTTTCATGTCTTGAAGCTCTTGCCTTGTTTCAGCGATGGTGTTAATATACATATTAATTGCCTTTTGTCTTTCAATTATCGTAGCATTTAACATTGTTATATTAGCACTTAGTTCAATATTAGCTTTTTCAACATTGCAATAATCATATTGAAAATTTTATCATATGCTTCTTTCATCGTGCGATAATCATATCGAAAATTTTCATTATGCACGTTCATTTCACTTATGATTTTAGATTTCTCAACACATTGCTCACAAGGATTTGTGTACTTTGTGCAAGGTTTTTCAACCTCCACAACTTTCACAATTTCCTTTCCAATCATTTTTACCTCAGAACCCACCTGTTTCAGATTTGCCATCATTGCTTTGTCGGCAATTTTGTGAGGTTTTCTGTATTCATTTCCTTCGTCACGTCAATGACCTCTTCAATTTCTGATTTCTTTTCTTCAGCCACTTGTGATGTATTCTCAAAGCAACCTGAACTAGCATTAAAGTTAGGAGAAAGGATATACTTCATCTGTGTCTGGTGATAGACCAATTCCTCTTCCTCTGTTCTTTGTAGATATTCTTCTAGAATCGCATTCTCCATAGCAGCGTCATCATTGTTGATTCCGATTCTTCCACAATTTCAGCCATCAAAGCAACTCCAGTCTACTGTGAGGATCAAGCCGTAGCTTACATGTATAGGCAAGGTTTTAGCCTCAAAGGTTCCGATGTACTTATTCCAATCAAACCCTTCGTCTTCATGAAACACAATAAGAGCTTGTTCGGTTGGCTTTGAAGAGTTATCTTGCACTTCAACTTGAGTTCTTTCGGATACGGCTTGTATTGTAGCGCTTTCTTGTAATAGTCGTTATTGTTACCGAAAGGACTTTGGTTGCCACTTGCTTCTTGGTTGGTGCATTCTCATTTGAAATGCCCCTTTTGTCGACATTTGAAGCATGTGACTGTTGACTTGTCAAATCCAAGCTTGTTGCTTGAATTACCAATGTCTCTTCCCGTAAGTGCTACAAACTTTGTGACTTTTCTGATGATTGAAGCTAGACTCCATTTGATATCCATTAGCTCTAATTCATATTCATCAACTTGATCATAATACTCTTCAGTCATTTCTGGATTACCGATCTTCCCCGCAACTAGACATTCATAAGATTCAAGAACAGTTGCAAGAAGAGCTATGTGTTGTTTAGCCACTTGCTCAGGGAACACATTCTTCAGATTAACTGCTATTTTGCACTAGAAAACATTCGGATTAGAATTGAAATTATTTGTCTAGCTTGATTGATTTGCCTGGCTCTGAAATTGTGAATTGAACCAGTATTTGAATAACTAGTGCTTGGAGGACTCTGATCATAACTTGGATATGATTGAGTGTTCTATTGATTTTGAGGCAAATGATTCGAGGAATTCATATTCGCACTGAATGCCGTTTGAATCTTCAGACTCTGAATATCTTGAACACCATTTTTGTAATACAGACTGACGTCTTGAACAACATTCGCATTCTTTGAAATTAGCGAATTTCATCAATTCCATCTCATGCCCTTCTAATTTATCAATGAACGATGATAATTTAAATGTTGCCACCCTGGACTGTTTTCAAAATCGTCAAATAAGTCGTCCACTCTCCCTCAGGAAGTGCGTCTGCCAGTTTATCAATCTGTTCATCATTGGTTTTCACAATACTGTGCCTTCGCATTTGGACCGTCAGATAACAATAACGATCAATCATTTGCTTTATTGTCTCGCCTTTAATCATCGTGAATATGTCGAACTCTTTCTTGATTAAGGCTTTCTTGCTCTTGATCATTTGTCACTTCCTTGATATTTCGCACAAAGAGCATCCCATCGCATTTGTGAAGTTTCACACTCGGGTAGTAAGATCAGGATATCTTCCTTCACAGATTGTTGTATCAGACTGATCATTTTCTTTTCAGCCACGTACGCATCTTTATCAGCGGGTGTAAACTTAACCAAAGCGAGATCTTGATCACGTTTTTCTTTTGGCCATTTGTATCCAGTCTCTACCGCAACCCAGCTGTGGAATTGATTGGCTTGAACCCAATTTACAAACTTCTCCTTCCATCCCTCGAACTCGTCCATGCTTATTAGCTTCGGTAGTTTAGTAGTAGTACCCATCTTGTTTTCGAGATTCATCTGATTAACCGCATTAGCATTGGATGTTGAAGCTTGAGCTATTCCCCCTGCAAACGCGTTATGGAAATCATCCATCTTGAAAATCAGGCGATTATCTGAAAACACGTTCGAAAATACTTGAAAACGATTAGTAACCGACAAGTTCAGTCGAACTTGTGAGAAAAACAAATTTTGAATTCAATATCAACAAGTTCGGGCGAACTTGTATGAAATCTTCAAGCTTTTTTCACAAACAATCAACTTCGGGCGAACTTAAGCTTAACTAGGTTCGGGCGAACTTAGTATTAGATTTTTTTGAAAAATTTCCAAGGATTACTCCACTTCGGCGAACTTAGCAAAAATATCAAGAAAACTATCAAGTTCGGTTGAACTTGGTCAAATTTTCTTGAAAAACTGAACAACTTCAGGCGAAGATGATAAAAATCAACAAAAATTGATGATTTTTAATCAAGTTCGAGCGAACTTGTAGTATTAGTTCGACCGAAGTTAGTTTGCAAAACTTGGTTTTTTGACAATTTCGTCATGAATTCGTTTGTTTTTTATTCTCAAACTTTCAAGGGTTTATTATGATGTGATTTTCTATGACATGCTCAATTTTTAGCCATTTTTTTCCATGAATTCTTCAATTATGTGAAAAAGTTAAGAAAAATGGTAGAAATGAGATGAATAGAATGATTCTTGTGTTGATTTCAGCAATTTCAGGTATCCAGGCTCTGATACCACTTGATAGGACCGTCCTCCTCAACTCGGGAACCTAAATTTGTATCTATTGTCCATATATGCGGAATTTTTATGACAAGTTTAACCAAATACACAAGAATTACTGTTTAATAGTCAGTTTATCAAGTCCAAAGATATTACAACTCGAAATCCAAACTGACAGAGCTTCGCCGTAAATGTCGCAAAGTTGTTACTTTGAAAGAACCATGACAAACTATATATAGACCACCAAGTTCGTCGAAATGTGGCTAGACATGATCAAGTTCGGGCGAACTTGATCAGTCTCACACAAGTTCGGCCAAACTTGTGTTACAACATAAATAAACTTTAAAATTCAAACATTACAAGCTCTAAAACATACAGACTCGATCCAAGACCTAGACAATAGACATTCTGCACCAACAAGACGAAAAATATAAAGTACTTAAAAAACACACCGATAATCTATCCAATGATTATAAAGAAACAAAAGAGGCTTATGACAAACTGAACAAAACGATTAATCATTATCGTGATGCTAGTAAAGAAGATAACACTACTCTTTCAATGTTAAAAGCGACGAGCATGGACAAACAAATGGCCATAAACATTCACATTGACATGATCCCTAAACTTTAACAAGAGTTAGAAAAAATGGCAATTGAAACAGAACGGGTTGATAAAAAATTATCAGCCATTCAACAGCTTCATATGTCTTGGATCACATCTTCCCAAAACCAACTGGGAAAGATAAGGATGGAGAGGATGTGTATGGTTATCAGGACAAAGGTCTAGGTTATAATTGATGTCTACCCCCGATGTGGAACAGTTACTACAGGAAAAAGCCTGACAGGGTGGAAAAGGCGCTCAATTTAAAAATTAAAACTGAAAAAAGCGAGTTGCCTGAAAACATCGATGTAACCTACTCCAAGTCCAAAAATGAGTGTGAATCTAAAATAGTGCACAATGTTGTTGAAAAAGTGTTAGACAATGACAGTGACAACACTGATTTTGAGAGTGCTAATTTCAAAACATGAGACAACGAGTTCAAGCTCACGATCTAAATATGACGATAGTTTTCACAGATAGTATATTCCGAAATCAGAAGATAGTTTGAATGACGATCCTAATGTTGTAATGTACAAAATGAACAGATCTGACAAACTATATTCCGATGAAGAATTCCCGATTAAAAACGTGAACACTTATAAGATTGAAAAAGTTTTTCAAATTGTAGAAGTTGAAATTTCTGAGGCTTTAAACTTGACAAAAGATAAAAAAATGTTCAAACATTAAACAAGACAGATCTTACTATTCGAAACCCAAAGGCTCTTATTCGAACAACATAAGCATTGCAAAGTAAGATGATTACGTTTATTGCTATGTTGAGGATGCAGATAACTATGATAATGATGATGAAACGATGAAATATACCGGTGAAGGTAAAGATGATTTCCCAACATTTCAAGAAATGTTTAGTGAAGAAACAAATGATATGTTGAAAAGAAAAGTGGAAGAGACTATTAAAGATGGAAATCCTCTAAGGCGTTTAACAAAAGAAGAAATTGTGGAAGCTAGAAAGATGTAGTTTAAAGAGATTCCTAAAGAATCACTCTTTACATATTCCGACGACCAACACGTCTAGAGTTCAATACTTTCGATACTTGAGTAAAGAAATTATGGAACCGTCCTTGATTTGAATCATTCTTGACGTATTCCGACGACCAACACGTGATCAAGAAAAGTCGTTAGGATATATTCTGAGTTGGGGGTGGCTACCAGAGTTGAACGTTTATGCTGTTAAAAGGGAGTTCGGAGTTCAATACTTTTGATACTTGCCTGATATTCAAACATTGCCGTGGTGGGATGTTGAAGAATTATGCCAAACAAAATGTATCAACTATCAGATGAAATTCATGATCAAAGACTATGGAAAGTTATCAGATATGAAGCTGCACATGGTTTTCATAACTGAAAACCTCGTTATTCGAAGAAGATAACGAAGATTGATCCAGTTACGAAAGAAAAGGATGTGACGTTGATCGTGAAACGGCCACGCACAATGAAGAATATGTCGTTAATGAAAATTGAACATGATTTTCACGAGGAATTCAAATGGTGGCAGTACGACATTGAGACTGGTGAAGTTGTGATTGTTTTGAAAACTGAGTATGGAGAGCTATCGGAGTTTTAGATCCAATGTGGTTGGTTAATTATTCGTGGAAAGATGTCGAATATCTATTTTACAACAAGATCTGTTATGAAGCGCAAGAGAAATTACTGGTGATGCAGTACTAAGGTGTGACCAATGCTTGCTATATACATGGTATTAATTCCGGGAAAATATGGAAGTCAAAATTGAGAGAGTTGGAAGTAAGGCGTTCAGGAAGAAAATGAGAAAGAAAGATCGTATTGCTAAAGCGATCAAGAAAGCGTCAATTCGAAGATCTCAGTTTATGAAATGGGCTCCGCCGACAGACCAAACGCATATTCCTAGTGAAGAGCGATGAAAGTCGAGAAAAAATTTCTTTGGAAGATAAATTTTAATGTTATAACGTTTTTTGAAGACTAAAGACTTATCAAAACTATGACAACATCCAAGGGGGAGTTTGCTAATGTAGACATCTGATGCCTACGTCTTTGAGTCATGTCATGTAACAAGGCTTTAGATGTTAGATTTTGCACTAGTATGTTTCACTTCATACGAAGTAGATTTGAGTCACTTCGTACGAAGGATAACGAAGATAGGTTGTTAACTTCACTCAAACTGAAACGCCTATATATGGGTTTGTGTGGTCATTGTGTTAGAGTAGTTTTTGGTGAGCGATAAGGTGAAGTCCTGTCTAATTTGTTTCAGGCTGTAAACGTTTGAATATTAATGATACAGTAAAGTTGCAAAGTAAATCTTGATATTGTCACTAATCTAAAATGGATTCCGCACGTTTTGGACTATGATAAACAAATTAGGACCTTAGCTTATTGAATGAGCAGATCCTCACTAATTTTTTTATCCTCCTTAATGTATTATACTAACGTCTCTCTTTATCTCTCTCTCTACATACACACATACATACATACATACATACGTACGTACGTACATACATACATACATACATACATACATACATACATACATACATAAATACATACATACATACGAAGGGGCTTATTTTGAGAACTTTGAATATTGTGAGAACAACAAAAACTTAAAGAAAAACCAATCAAAACCATTTTGATGATACCATATTTATTATCAAAACACAAGATTAAAATTAGAATTTTCTTTTGAATTCATTCTTCTTCGTTCTTTAAATTACACTTGACAAATTGTTTTTACACATGTTTAAATGATATGTATAATTTTTTTTTTGTTTGAGTGCTTTTACTCCAAGTTCTCGCAATTCCTACGAAATATACGAATTCTCATTTGAACCTTACCCCATATATATGTGTGTGTATATACATATATATATCTGTGTGTGTGTGTGTATGATTCAGTTCAATTAAGATTCATCACGAGTTAAGAGAACCATGAGAACTCCTACATCCCTTGCGAGTTGGGCCACCATTTTTACACAAACGTAGATGCAAATATTATAAAAACATCTATAAAAAACAAAAAACATTGTCGATGTAAATTTTTTTACAGAGATTACACCTGATGTAAATTTTGCATGCAACATATTTTTTATATTTTCACTGGAAAAAGTGATTTTTTAAAAGATTTTTGAGATTTTTGTTTGAAAAAACCTTTCGTAAGGTTTAGTTCAGTTCTCACAACTTACCGCCCCACTTGCGGCATGCACATATAATGTATATATTTTTGGGCGCTCGGGGGACTAAAGTGAAAGTGCACTAATTTGAATGTTATTTTACTTATTTCGCGAAAATAACGTTAAAAGAGGGGGGATGGTTAATCGTGTGTGGTGGCGTTAATAGCCGAAATATAAGGGTGTACATACACTAATTGGTGTTTGTCTCAATTGTTGAGTGTTATGTGCCTTATGTCCAAGGATTGATGCAAAACTACTATCGAGTCGGGGGGTCTCACTTGAAGCAGCCTCTTTATTCATACGGGGTAGAGATAAAGCTGTCTACATCTTACCCTCCTTAGACCCTACCTTAGCTTTGCTATTGTGGGATTTACTAAGTATAATGACGGTAATTGTTAGCCCCTAATTAGGTTTATGCATTAGTTACATAAATGGTATGGGATATCTTGTGTGTATGGGCTTGGGGAAGGCTTTTGGGCCTAAGGGTTTAGGTTAATGATGCACTAACCACTCACTATAAATAGTAAGTTATGTATTAGGGTTAGTAGCTTTTTGGTGGTATTCTCTCATACTTGTATTAGACAAATCTCACATTTGTATGCAAGTTGATCGTTCTACTTCATTTTATTTCTAATCTATCTTGATTCATAGCTTGTTTGTGTGATTCCACCACCAAACAAGCCTAGTGTGATATTGTAGATCCGGTTTTCAGGACTTACAATTTGTGTCAGAGGCTGTTTGAACCTGTTTCCATCTCCGATATATCATTGTTCCAAGTTCGAGTACTCTTCCGAATTCGAATATTGTTCCGGATTGCACACTGTTTCAGGTTGATTTTTCTGTTGACCATTTCGGATTGGACTTTTTGACTTGTCACCTTTAATTAATAAAAACTAAATTCCTATCTGTAAAAACTAAAAATCATGAACGATGATCGAAGAATCAAAGACAAAGACGATAAGGCTATGGCAAATCTTTCTATGGCTCTCGGTCCGGACATCTCGATTATTTTCAGAACTTTATTTATAGTAACAGTAAGCAATACCTGAGAAGTCTTGTTTTACGCAAGACTTCTTTGACGGTGTATATGGTTTGCACAAATGCGAAAGAGGTCTAGGATATGCTTAAGAACCTGTATGAAGGAAACACCGACATGAAGGCTAGTAGGGTAAACATGTTAAACCAACAATTCAGCTCGTTAAATCACACTTATGGGGAGACCGTGGAAAATCAAATCAGGAGGTTTGTCAAGCTAGTCTCACAAATTATTAGTGTTGGCATCTCTATTACTAACAGTGGGATGAATCGCAAACTTTTGAACTCGCTACCGAAAAGTTGGGATGCTGATGTCTCAATGACTAAACGTACTACAAACATTAATGAAATTATACTCACCGAGCTTATTGCTACCATCAAATCATGCGAGATTGATAATCAGTAGAGAGAGCTAAACCACAAGAACTCTATGATTGCTGCGGGGAGTCATCTTAATCTTGTTTTCAGCCCGTGACAAACAATATTCTGATTGTTGTCTTCAGTCCGGTAACCCAAGCACATCTACAAGCCCAGGAGACAAACTACGTTTATGGCCTATCTCTTTCAAACAACTCAGCTGCTCCTGCTACTACTCAACAACATCCTCAGTACGCAAACGTGGTTTATAGTCCAGTGGTCCCCTCATCATCCCAAAATGTCTCATACACACCCTCTGCTGAAAACCTTGCTTTCCTAACCAAGTAGCATGAAGAAAAGTTGGCTCTCGCAACGTCCATGCTCAATAGTCTAAACGCTTTTGTTGTTGGTGACCTTTTGCCTCCATCAGTTCTTGCTATAGAGATAAATCAGGTGGTTGAGGAAGACATCGAAGAAATGGGTGCTTCTTGGAATTTGGCTATGGCAGCTTTTCGAGCAGAGAGGTTTCAGAAAGATATGGTCGTCGTCCCATGTCAAACATTCAGATTGGATCTGTAAAAGACAAGCTGAGATGCTACAAATGTCATGAACCAGGTCACTTTGCCACGGATTGCAAGAAGATGCCAGTGGGATATGAAGCTACTCAAGCTCCTACTGCTAGGAACACAGAGAGATCAACGGTTGTTGTTTCTCCAGCACAAACATCTTCTTCAACTTCTACTAGCAAAGGAGGCTTTAGAGCAGGAAAGGCGTTAATGGCACAACAACAACGTGGATTCAGTTGGGTGGATGTTGCGGCCCAATTGGAGTCTCTAAAGATCTTGGAAGTTGCAGAAGTAGTACATCAATGCTTGATGGCGCAGACCGAGGAAACCAAAACTCTCTCCAAAACCTTAAACTCTCTTTTATGTTTCAAACACTATAGAAATAAAATTGCACTGATGAGAGCACATAATTTCTCTCTAATCAGTGATTGCAACAGTGCCATGTCTAAGTGCATCGGTCTTCGAGAGAACAATAAAATTCTCTATGAAAAGATTGACACGCTAAAGAAGGACATAGCTCATCTTCACTTAGACGTTAATCAACAAAAATGTTGGGTCCATGATTACAAAAATAGACTAAACTTAAAAACTATGGAATGCGATTCTATGAGAGCTGAGCTGGAACTTCTCACTGGAAAGAATCAACAAAATGAGTTAAAAATTAAGAAATTTGATACTTCTAGCGACACTGTTCGTAATCTATGTAATGTTCAAATGGAATGTAAGGAAAACAAAGGTAAAGGTTTGGGTTTCACTCAGGTTCCACCACCATACAACCATAACTACTCTAGAATGCCTAATAATGAGCAGGAACTACAAAATTACGATAAAATGATGTATGGTAAACCAATCGATTACATTCCATGGGAACCTTTCAACCAAAGAACGCCAGGACCACTGATTTTCAAAAACCCATAAGTTTTGTTAAGAATATAATTCAACAATGCTTAAATGAATCAGTTAAAAATCTGGGACATAAAAGGAGTCGATGAATGCTTCATCCAAGGAATATCAGGAAATTGCATCAACCTCTGATTCTGTAGACAATATTAACTGTTTTAGTGTATGTGCAGAGTCAGAGATAGTTGAGGAGCAGTCAAAAGTGGATGATGAAACACCTCCAAATGATGCTGATAATACGGATGTTTCTTTATGTGATAAACATGACATTTACGTTTGGAACTACATTCAGTCTTTGGTTTTTGAGACTCAGGGTTTTTCTAATAAAGTTGTTAAAACTGAATTTAAATATTGTGGTTTTTTATTTTGATTCTGATTTAACTGCTTTGCCAGAGAAAATACTGGTTTTTGGGGCATCCGATGCATAATCTGATACGAACTGTTTCAGATAACTGCTATAACAGGCCTGATAACTCAAATGATGCCGCAGATCTCTTTGAATATTGTGATAATATTATTGTGTCTGATTGTGTGAACGAACTTGTGATAAACAGGAGTTGTCATCAGATAATGAGCAATGTGTTTCTGATAGTGAAAATGTTTTTGACGAAAGTTGCTCATCATATGGTAAACGTGAATCAGATGATCCTGAAAGCTTAGTGTCTGATGAAATGGATTCTAAAGAAACTGACTTAGTCATCTCCAAAAGTTCAGTTTCTCAAGAAAAGGCTTCTAATGAAACTAAGCCTACAGGATCCACTTCTTTAAAGAAAAAGCGATCACGTAAAAACAAAAAGAAAAGGACAAAATCAAAGGACAAACCTCCTCAAAAACCAACTAAACCTAAGTTGAAGGGTAAAGTTATCGAGACTCATTCTTATGCTGATGATTGTGAGCAGGTTTCATCCAAGAGTAAATATACACACAAGAAATCAACACCTAGTGGAAAGAAGAAATCCAATCAGCTCCCTAGAAAAACATAGCAGAACTGTAAGTATTTTTCTTGAAAAGATAGACTTGTTTCAATTGTGAGATTCCAGGGCACATAGCTAGAAATTGGGTTCATCGTCCTCTCATGTCTTACCATTCCAGAAACACTTATCAACAGATGGCTTCGCACTATCAACACTCTAGACAACAATTCTCTTGACCAAAGCCCTTTAATGGGGACTGGAATCTAGCAAAGAAAATCAATCAACAGTTTTCAAATATTAATTGTTTCCAAAGTCAATCCAAGAAATTAAATGCTACATCAACCATATTTGTATCAAAAGTCACTGACTAACAAATCTGGAGACCCAAAATTCTTGCTAGATCTCAGTCTCAGCATTCACAATCGTCAAACTCAACAACCACTTCTTCTCAAACCTAAAACTCTACTAAAAGTCATATGATTTTTTGTGAGGTTTCACAAATGAAGAGTGATGTCCAAGCCAGATCGAAAATGGTCTGGGTTCCAATATCTCACTAATCCGTTATGTGTGCAGGAACGACTATGTAGGGATATCGTAAGACTTTGGTTTATCGATAGTGTTTGTTCTAGACACATGATAGGGGACATATCCTAGTTGAACGACATAAAAATCTTCAATGGCGGACTTGTCAACTTTACAGGAGGAGAAACTGGAAGAAAAACAATGAAGGGTATAGTAAAAAACGGTGTTCTCAGCTTCTCTGATGTCAACTATGTTCCTGAACTCAAGCACAGTCTCTTAAGTGTCTCTCAAATTTGCGATAAAGTTCTGAAAGTTTTCTTCACAAAAGGTGGTTGCGTGATCTTAAAACCTTGGATAGTTATACCGGAGGATTGGTATTTGCTTGAAGCCGAACATCGTGGTAATGCTTACGTGCTTGACATGAACAAAGTTCCCTCAGATCAAGTCACCTGTTTATTCTCTAAAATTGCCGAACATGATGCTATTTTGTGACATCGTCATTTGGGTCTCTGAACTTGTAGAATCTGAATCGACTAGCCAACGGAGGATTAGTCAGAAATCTACCAATCAAGGATTTCATGCAAATCGGGGAATGTGAATCATGCACTCGTGGGAAACAGCATCGTAAGCCTCACAAGTCCAAACCCTTGCACACAACGTCTAAAGTTCTTGACATGTTTCATATGAAACTTTTTGGTCCTGTTAATGTGCTGAGTATTGGAGGAAAAGGCATACTGTTTGTTATCACTGATGATTTCTCTTGCTTCACTTGGGTGTTTTTCCTTGAACAAATGAGTGAATCTGCAGGCTTGATAAAGAAATTTGTCACTCTCATGAAGAACCAAGCAAATGAGCGAGTGCAAATTATACGCTGCGACAATGGGACAGAATTCAAGAATGCTGAGCTGAATAATTTATGTGCTTTAAAAGGAATTGGTCGTCAATACAGTGCAGCTCGAACTCCTCAACAGAACTAGTTGTGAAAGATGCAATCAAACTCTCATTGAAGCTGCTCGTAGGCCTTCCACTGATATTTTAGGCAGAAGCCATGAATACCGCCTGCTATGTTCAAAATCATGCACTATTCAACAAACGTCACATGAAGATGCCTTATGAGATAGTGGAAGGACAAAAACCCTCTGTACAACATTTCTGTACTTTTGGTTGTCCTTGTGTTCTTCTAACCATGGATGCTAAAGGCAAATTTGAAGCAGAGGAGATCCATGGTATTTCATCAGCTATGCTAAAAACACCATACATCGAGTATACAACAAGATCAACAAGCAGATCGTGGAGACGTACTATGTGGATTGGCTAGAAGAAAATCCCAAAGACGCTCGAATTGGACCTGATTGGTTATATGATTATTCCTCCTATTTAAGTCATTTAATTTTCTGTCTGACGTAATTGTTATTGCAGATGTCTCAAGTACAGTGATACCTATTCCCATCATAGCTGAAGATGATGTTGTACTTCCTCAAGATGCTTTCAAGAAGCTTATTGTAGATCAACCTGGATTCACGAAGCTACTACAGCTTTGCGTCCTTCTTCAACAGCTCAGGAGCCGATTCCTAGTCCACGTCAACAGCTACTCTTGATGATGTAGCTCAAACACTGAAGTCTCCACACAACAAACTGATGTTGGTCCTTCAAAAAAAATATCCAAGGAGCCTCATTGTTTCCGGAGCCGATTCCGTTAGATTGCACTATAGATCCATCGGTGATCAACACTACTGCTGAATCAAATGAGGGGGAGCAGTTTGGGATGGTATCAGGAAGTTTTCGAATTTGAAACCAAACTTGCAGGCTCCTGATGTAGCAATTCCACAACGTGTTCAGAGAAATTATGCGATTACAAATGTTATTGGTCATGTCACTGCTGGTGTACAAACCCACAGTAGATCAAGAACCATTAACACATGTTTATATTCTTGTTTCATCTCACAGATCAAGAGCATTAATGTTGCTTTGCAGGAACCTGGATGGGTTATGCAATGCACGAAGAGCTCAATCAATTTAAAAAGTTTTGTGCTTGGAAGCTAGTAAAACTTCCTAAAGGAAAACGTGCTCTGGGCACATGCTAGGTGTTAAAAAACAAGCAGAATGACTCAGGAGTGATCATGAGGAATAAAGCAAGATTATTGGTTCAAGGCTTCAAGCAGATTGATGGCCTAGATTATAATGAGGTGTACACACCGATGGCGCGCTTGGAGGCCATTCGTATCTTCTTGGCATACGCATCCTACATGGGATTTACTGTCTATCAGATGGATGTCATGACAGCATATCTGTACGGGAAGGTCAAGGAGGAAATTTATGTCGCTCAACCCCCCGTGTTTGATTATCTAGAAAAGGTAGTTAATGCCTACAAGCTGGATAAACCTCTATCCGCGCTGCACCAATCACCTTGTGCATGTATGCAACCTTGACTAAGCGTCTACTTGCACATGGATATACTCGGGTGATGATAGATAAGACGCTATTCATCAAACGCATTGACAAGGATGTTATTCTTGTTCAGATCTATGTTGACGACATCATATTTGGGTCAAGTAATGAAGAAAAAGTTAGAGATGAGCTCATTGGGTGAAATGACAACGTTTTTGGGATTGCAGGTTCGCCAGAGTAGCAAAGGAATTTTAATCCATCAAGGCAAGTATGTTCAGGACGTTCTTGCAAAATTTGATATGATAGACTCAAAGCCATGGACTCCCCCATAGTAGAACGGCCACCACTGAATGAGGATACTGATGGAAGCCCGGATAACCAGACAATGTATCAATCTATGATCGGTTCATTGATGTACTTGAAAGCTAGTCGGCCAGACATTATGTTTGTCGTTTGTCAATGTGCTCATTTTAAGGCTAATTCTAAGTTTTCTCATCTTACTGCAGTTAGACGAATCTTTAGATACCTGAGGGGAGCTCCAAAATTGGGACTCTGGTATCCTAGAGATTCGAACTTTGATCTGTTTGCTTTTTCTGACAGTAACCTTGGAGGGACAGGCAGGGATATGAAGTCTACATCAGCTGAATGTCAATACTTGGAAACAGACTCATCTCATGGTAGTGCAAGAAGCAACAAATAGTATATCTATCAAATGTGGAAGTAGAATATGTTGCAGCATCTGCTTGCTGCTCCCAGGTTATCTTATCTGGATGCAACATCAGCTCAAGGATTATGGTTTGACTTATCTTAACACTACTATCTACTATGATAACGATGCCGCTATCCAAATCATCAAACCCTGTTTTTCACTCCAAAACCAAGCACATTGATATTAAGGTTCATTTCATTCGAGATTGCTATGATAGATGATTGATAAAACTTGAACAGATCCATACTTATGCTAATACAACATATCTTTTTACAAAACCTGTCAGCAACTCGAGATTCAATGTGCTTGTGGACCTTTTAAAAACATGCGTTACAACGACTGAGCAATTAAAAAAACCTATATATATAAACAATAAACAACAAAATAACTAAATTTGAGCATAAAGTATTCTACTTTTTCACAAATTAAGGAGAGAAATATTTATATTTGCTGTCTTGGAATAATAAAATAAAAATAAGATCTTCGCGCTAATGAATTCGATTAACACATGTAAGGTTTCGATGCTGAAAAACACGTGGATCCACTGTGATGTATTGATGGCTTATCGCTCAAAGGGTAAAAAGATACCAAGTGACAAAATTCTGCAAACTATACATCATGTGGTAACATCTCATTGGCGTATGATTTCATGGTCTTAAATACTTCGCTAATAGATAGCCAACATTTGAAGTTCTGGGTCGGTATACTGATGAGTCATCCGGGATATCAGAGCTGCCATTCTGTTGCATCTGGATACATGCAGACCTAGTCAGGATATCCTTAAAACAACAAAAATTGAAGGCCAAAACCTTATATGAAAGGAAATCTCATCATGAGACAATTCCATGAGCATGAAAAGTCAAATATACCGTATAAGGTATAATGCCTAACCCTCGTCAGATGTTGATTGGTCACTTTGTTGTACCAAAGTACCGACTACCCACCAACAAGTCTGACGTTGCAAAATGAAAGGATTATCTTAGTATACTCACGCGTTACGATGAACTGTTGTGCTTACCTTGATCACATGGATGTTCATAGCAAACTTATCTAATCAAGTCACAAGGTTGAAAATTGAAGGCTGATGTGATAAATTAAGTGGACAAATATATCGGCAATCGCGTGGACCAGTCTAACGAAGTTCGTACCGTAAAGTGTTCCTTAATCGGTTAAAAAACTGTTTGATTACATAGCAATTCTGCTGCATTATTAATTTATTGCTTATTATTCTATTATTATTTTATGTAAATATAAAAATTGCAAAAAAGGTTGCTCGGTTGATTGGATAGCAAATTTTGACAAAAGGTGTTACTGTTCAGAACAAGAGTAGGGCCCATATTGTTGAAATCACTGATTCAGATGGGACCACCTATTTCGGATGGGCCCACCTATCTCGGACAGGCCCAACTATTTCAACAGCTGTCTGAAATGGGCCAGGCCCACTCATCTGGGACTACTGTTCTGAAATGGGCCAGACCTAATTTGAGTCTATAAATGGCCTGTTTCGATTGATTTCGAGTCACTTCGAATTCCTTTACTTATCTGGATCTCTCTCTCAGACATACCATCTCGACTCGTTGGTTAGACGTTTCCCTTGCATCCAGGATGGAATTGATGGCATCTCGAATGGATCTGAGATCGATCACGGATCAATTCAAGTATTTTGAATGGATCTCGGATAATCATCGGCGATCTGACATCCTGTCAGGTAATCTCGGATGACTACAATGGCTCATTCGAGTCACTTTTGAACCCTTGTCCATCCGAGACACTATTGACCCGGTCCATCTGAGACACCATTGACCCGGTTCAGTCTGTTTTTAACCTTTTAGTTGTTTGACCGATTCAAAACTGTTTTAAAATTTGAGTTGATGACCCCTTGACCCCCTTTATCTGAACTCTGTGATTTATTGGGGCTCCTTGACCTGTTTGATTTAGGATTGAACGGTCAAAAGGGTCAACTTATTTGACTTTTACGATACAACTTGATGTTTTTGTTCAAAGTACAAAAAATGGCGAAGAAGATGATGGAAAAACGAAAGCTTGAGGTCGAGGCCTTTCCAAAATCAAGCGTGCTTTTTTTTTCGATCCTCCGGGCGAGTGTTACGAAACATTCATTCGATGATGGTCGGTCTAAACAACTGTTGCATCACTTATGCTTTGAAGACAAATCCGATCATTTGTGAAGACATGATCCAAGATTTTTGGAATAACGCTAAAATGAAGAGGGGTGGAGCAAATGACAAAGGCATGACTGAATCGAGGATCCAGGAGAAAATATCGTTATTTTAGAGGCGATTGTACGAGAAGTATTAAAGTTTGAAGATCCGGAGCTTCACCTGACATCCTTTGATAAAACAGAGTTACTAAAGCCTTGTGACAGATGAGCTACGAGGGTAGATATCCAACTGTGTTAAAGAAGATGCTTTCGTCGTACTGGACATTACTAGCACACATCTTCCTACAATCATCTCAGAGCATAAAGGCGGGCTTGATCAGCTAAATCAGAAGCAAGCAGCTACACCTGTTGCTCTCGTCAATGATTGGGATTACAACTTCTTAGCGTTTATCTTCGACACCATGAGGATTACGCTTGAGAACACTAAGAAGAAGTTATTTCTGTTAACCCACGGTTTGTGCAAATGATTCTTGACGTGAAGTATCCGGATCTAGTGAAAAACACAAAATATCTAAAAATTTGAAGCCAATGGGTCCTAGTTGTTTTGAGGCGGCTTGCAAGTAGCATGATACATCAAAGATCAAGTTTACTACAAAATATGATTTGTTTAAGCATGGAAAATTCAAAGAAGCTGTGCCTACACCTAAACAAGTGAACACCATTGTTGCTGAAGAACATGATATACAGATCATTAGTGAATAACAGAGGCCAGAACCTGAAGTTGAAAATTAGTAACTGACGGCGAAGAGGAAGAAATTGATTTGGAGCATGTTGAATCTAAGAAAGCTACGAAAATCGTCAATGATTTGAACCTGATATCTGGAGAAAATCTTGTTGCATACTTGCATCATTACAAGGGATTTGGGTCCCTCCTCCCAAAATCATTTTTACTGAAGAAGTTCAACCAGAAGATAATCCTGTTCAAGAGCAAGAATCTAGGAAAAGGCAAAGAACAGAACCAGAAATCCCCCACTGACCCAAGCTCACAAGCTCAAGTGCCATTCCCGAACCAATTACATAAGATGTCGCTGAATTCACAATTGCTGATACAGAAACGAACATTCCTGACTTCTTCACTACTGGATCACAACCTGAAAGCTTGAGCGGCACTAGTTTTGAGGCCGGTAGTTCTAGTTATGGGATTTATGAACAAGATGAAACTGTGATGAGAATTGTTGCAGTATAGAAGAAGCTCATCGAGCAATTCGACAGTGATGGTTATGAAGAGGTGGATGTTCGAAAATTACAACGAAGAGTGGTGTTGTTGGAACAAGAGAATGAGTTGAAGAACACACAAATATCATCTCTGCAAGTGAAAGTTACTCTTAGAGATCAAGCTATTGAACAACTTCAGGGAGATGTGAGTTTGCTAATGGCAGAGATTTATGAAACGAAAGCAAAGTTGCAAAATAAGTTGGGAGTGAGTTTGCTGATAGGATGATGATCCTCAAAACGTTACACACCACGAACAAACTGCTCTAGAAAAGGCTGCCACTGATGCAGAACGTAAAGCTGGCCTGAATGCCTATCTAGTTGCCGAAGGCAACCGTCAAAGAAGCAAAACAACAAGCAGATGTTGATAATAAAAAACCAAGATCTTAATCCCCTCGATGAAAACTTCCAGCTGAAAAATCCAACCAAATTGTTCGATCGTTATGTAATGGAATTAGGTTCGATCCTCTACGACAAGGTTGGAAACAAACAGACGTTAGCTTCCAACAGAGCTTTGGTCTTCATCAGTGCTATGTAAACAGTCTTTGGTAACCAGCAGATGTTGTAGAGAGCAGAGTTTAGAAACTCTGTTGGTTTTAGGATCAGAGGTTATAGAATATTTGGCTTTTCTATCATTTTTCTTTTATAGGGTTCAATTTCCAACAATCTCCCCCTAGAACAAATGATGCCAAAACTAATCTTTATTCTTGATCTTTATTTCTCATCAAAAGTTTCCTTATTTGACCTTTGAATTGAAGTTCAAAGTCCAGGGCAACCATGTCTTCAACATCCTCTTCAAGCTCAAGAATTATCAGATCTTGGAGGTCAGCTGCATCCAGACCATATGCATCCTCTATTCTTATCTTTCAGATCTATCATCCGACTTAAGCAAAGTCAATTCATGGGTGTTTGTGGATGAATTCTATTTTAGAATTTTTGAGTCAGATGGTTTTTCTGGGTGAAGAGTTATTTGTGATGAGTTTGGTGAATTGGGTCTGCTGACAAGGTTCTTAATTGTTTCTCTTAGTTGTCACTTCAACATCAGTGTGGTATTGCAGTTGGTTTTTTATTCCTCATTTCTATGTTCTACAAACAACTGCTCATCACTCTGTGCCATTGTCTTTGCCTTTTTGCTTGATTCAAGGCATGTGTGGATAAGGTAGTGGTTGTAGAGTGCTTTTTGGTTATTTGGGTTTGCTGAGGGGCAGTGGTTGTGGGATATGCTAGCCTTTTTGGAACTGAAGGATCTTTCTTTCTAAGTTTGTAGGACCGTTTTCCTCCTTAGCAAAGGTACCTAATTTGTATCTAGTCGATATATGCGGAATTTATATGAATTAGTGACAATAACACGTGATTTACTGTTTAAATGTTTGAATTCATTGATTGAATGAACGTTTACAACCCGGAAATCCAGTAGAGCTTCGCTGCTTGGTCTGACATAACTGTTACAAATGAAATCTCCAAAGACCTATTTATAGACTCCACAATTCGTACCAAGACATTCCAGTTCGTATAAATTGTGCAAACTGGAACTTCATACGAATTGGACCAAAAACCAAATAACATTACGATATCAAGCATTATGCCCTATACAATTCAGCTAGACCTAAGACGTAGACAATAGACATCGTGTATCAACAAAGCTCTTCAAGTCTTTTGTAGGTATCAACTACCTTAGACTCTGACCATCTTGCAATTGATCTTGGTGGCCCATAACTTGCAGCAACTAGCTGAGCCCTCGTTCTTTTAAGCTTCAAGTCTTTGTTCTAATCAACATGTTTGGCCTTTTTCCAATTTGGTGGAGTTGGCTTGTGCAATGGATCTTTGAGCATATCTTCAATTCTATCAATTTCTTCTTTGAGCTCATTTGCAGTAGTGCAACTTGCAGTAGCTATATACTCAGCCTCTGTTATTGATGTTGATACTTCAACTCTCTTTTTGCTTTGTTCAGGACACTAAGAAATTGCCTAGGAACTAACAGCATCCTGAAGTTGACTTCCTTGTGGTGTGGCATCCATCAAAATCATTGTCTGAGTAACTTGAAAGCTCAATATTTCCATTAGCAGGACACTAGATACCAAGTGTGGGAGCACCTTTTTTGCATATGAATATCCTTTTCACAGCAATGAGAATTGACTTTCTAGGTGCTGACTGGGATCTTGCACAAACACATGTTGCAAACATGATATCTGGCCTAGATGCAGTTAGGTACAATAAAGACCAATCATGCTCAATAAAGAGTTTGATTAACCAAGTCATCTTTGTTATCAACAGTGACAAGCTTAGAGGTTTCCATGGGTGTGCTACATGGTTTACAATCTTTCATATCAAATTTTGTGAGTAGTTCTTTGACATACTTACTTTGATGAATGAATGTACCATTGTGCATTTGCTTAACTTGGAGACCAAGAAAGCATTGAAGCTCACCCAGTGCACTCATTTCAAACTCTATTCTCATGAGTTTTCAAAACTCTTCACACATGGCATAGCATGTGGATCCAAAAATGATGTCATCCACATAAATTAGGACAAGCATCAAATCCTTTCCTCTCCATTTTAAAAACAAGGTTTTATCAATTTTACCTATTGTAAAGCCTATGGATAAGAGAAAGATAGAAAGAGTTTCATACCAAGCTCTAGGTGCTTGTTTCAAGCCATACAAAGCTTTGTTAAGCTTGTAGACATGATTTGGATGAAAGGCATCTTCAAAACCAGGAAGTTGGCATACATATACGTCTTCCTGATCGTACCATACAGGAATGCACATTTGATATCCAGTTGATACACCTTGATGTTGTGGTTGACATCAAAAGCTAAGAACAATCTGATGGCTTCTAACCTTGCCACATGAGCAAAAGTTTAATCATAGTCAATGCCATCTTCTTGTCTGTAGCCTTGAACCACAAGCCTAACTTTGTTTTTGACAACAATACCCCTTTCAACAGTTTTGTTCTTGAAGACCCATTTTGTGCCAATTGATACAAGTTTTCATACTTGTTGTCTTTTAAACTGAAGGAGATCTCTTGCATAGCTTCTACCTAACTATTGTCTTTTAGGCCTCTTGGTACTTGACAGGTTGTGTGAGAGATAGGAAACCAACAAAAAGATTGATGTTTTAGGATTGACTTCAGACACCCTTCATTGATGTTGCCAATGATTTGTCAAATGGATGACATTTAAGGAGATCAGTATCCCTTATATGGAACAATGGCATTGTGAGGTGAAGGCTGTAGATGTGAATCATCTGAGCTAACATCTGTTGGCAATTTTGAAGAGCCAACATCTGTTTGGAATGGAGGTGGAGGTATAGGTGGGAGAGGTATGGAAACATATTGACTTTTATCTATAGAGGTTGGACTATTGTCAACAGATGTTAGACTTGATGAGCTAGCAGAGGATTGAGGATCAACAACAGTTGATGCAGGAGTGGCAGAGTTTTTCACGGTTGTTTTGAACATTTGTTGCTCTGATAGTAGAAGTGACTTTGTATTGTGGAATCACAATGTCAAATCCATATTCTTGAGGTGAAGATTTAATGTACCTGCAGGGTTGTGATAGACACATCATCTAAGTAAATTTATCTAGGTCAAACAATTCTACAAGTTTTTGCTAGGATTTTTAATGAAGAAAGTTCATTGAACTTTACATTCAATGTCTCTTCCACAACCTAGTCCTTGAATTAAAGACTCTGTAGGCTTTAGCAGTGGTTGAGTATCCCAGAAATACCACAATCTACTTGGCTGCAAATTTTGAGATTGAATCTTTTAAATTTAGAATAAAACATAGGCAACCAAAGATTTTAAAATATGAGATCATGGTTTGATCTAAACAAAATTTCATAAGCAGTTTTTTGATGCATGGGTTCAATCAAAACTCTGTTTTGAACATAGCAGTAGTGTTTATAGCTTCTGCTCAAAATGACAGCGGCAAACCTGAGTCTGCAAGTATGGTTCTAGCAGCTTCAATCAAAGTTATGTTCTTTCTTTGAATCACCCCATTTTGTTCTGGTGTTCTTGGAATGTTGTACTGCCTTATAATTCCTTTTGACACATAGAAATCATCCAACTCCTTAATTTTAAATTTTGTGTCATCGTCACTCCTAAAGATGGCAAGTCAAATTGCTTTTCAACTCTTTTCACAAAGTCCTGCAAGATACCTGCAGTCTCATCTTTGGAGTGCAAAAAGTAAGTCCATGTAAACCTAGAAAAATCATCAACTATAACAAGGCAATACCTATTTTATTTAAAACTCATGATTTTTACTGGGCCAAACAAGTCCATATGCAACAATTGTAAACATTGACTTGCTTCGGACTCACCAAGGGGTTTTGTAAGAACATTTATGTTGTTTACCTTTTAAACAGGAAACACAATGTTCTTCTCTTGTGATTTTTTTGTGGAGACCTCTTACAAGGCCTTGTTTGGAGAGTGTGTTGATAGTTGTAAGGTTTGTGTGTCTAAGTCTTCTGTGCCATACTTCTATCTCTTTGTAAGAGGCAGCTAAGAACAGACAGGCATCAGTCATCGGATTATCTTTCAACATATCAACTACAAACACATTACCACTCCTATGAGCAACAATTGAGCTTTACTCTCAACTATGTTTGATCAATCTTATTAACCACTTAAGGCCCAACAATCTGACAAGTTTGTCACTTAGTGAAGAATGACCCATAGCAGTTTGTCACTCATTTGTGATACAATAAGAAGATTAATTTCATATTGTCAATAAGATTGACATTTTCAAATTTGAGTTTCCCAGCCTGAACTGTCCCTGACCCAAGAACCTTTCCTTTTGAATTATTACCAAAGGATATATCACCCCTCCCATGAGCCATGAAATCTTTGAGGAGGGCTCTACATCATGTCATATGCCTAGAGCCTCCACTATCTAGTACCATAACTATCAAGAAAGTAGAAGCTCCCTGCACAATGGTAACAAATTAGTTTAGGTGGGTTTCCAAAGCCAAAATGGCTTTGGAAGGGGTCAAGACAATCCAGCCTCAAATCCAGAAGAATGGTTAGTGTTTTAGATAGATCTTTGTAACATCTGTTGAGAACCATCTCCTATTAAATGATTGTAACCATGAGGATGCTGTTCACTCTAGGTTTATGGTCTTTTGAAGACCTCATAACTAAGTGGTACCTTCTGATAAGGTGGTTGGCCATGTCCTCTTGGATACTTGTTTGCTAGTGGAGCATCTGTTACCTTTACCTCTCTGGGAACAAGAGGTTTGTCAATTTTGGTAACAGATGTTTGGACAAGGACAAAAGTATGTTTAGATTTTCCTTTTGTAGTACTAGTCTTTGAACTCTCTAGTGCTTTGGATTTATACTCATTTCTTTTGAGATCAAAATTTTTGAGATAAACACACTCTTGAGTTTTATGATTAGTTTTACCACAGACTGCAAGTTGGTGAATCATTTATCACGCTTGTTTTGTTAATATCATAAGCTTTAGAAGAAAACATTTTTTAGTAACATGATTCTTCTTTCACAAAAATTTACAAAACAAGTTTTTGATTTTTTTTCTTTCTTCTTCCCCTTTCATACTTTTTGTTAACAGATGTTAACATCTGCTGGAAGTTCTTTCAAGGTATGATCTTTACTTTGGGTGCTTTGACCCCATCAGTGGTTGTAAAATCCATTGGTTTGAAATTTTCAAGAATGTCACACTCATCAGACCATGTAGGTTTAAATTGATATTTTTCAATTTCCTCAAAAGCTGAGGACCCTTCATGCCTTTCTAAAATAATCTTATTACCATTTTGATCAGTGACTTTGATTTCTTGACCAGCCAAATTTGTTGGAATAACTTCAACAAACCAGAATCATTTTCAGTAATATTTTCAGAAACTTGGTCATTTTTTCTAAATCCAATGCCAAATTTTATATTACTTTTGATCTAGTTTTCCAACATCACTTCATAACCTTTGCAGGATTCTACCCATTTCTCACAAGTGATTGGGTAGATTCCAACTCTTTTTTACAACTTTGATATTTTTCTGTCCTAGTTTGGAGTTGGTCCTTGATTATGCTTGCTTCATGTTTTAAGCTGCTGATTTCATATTCTTTTTCAAATAGTTTTGTTTTTAAATCTTTTGAAAGTTTCTCAAACTGTAGTTCATCATCTAAAATTTAGTTTCTAAGGTTTTCATTCACTTCTTTTATGTTAGCAAAAGCAATGATGCATTTATTAGAACATAGATCTTTAAGAACCTGAGGTGATACCTTAGCAGCAGCCATCATGGCACAGTCACATTCACCTTCACATACACTAGCGTTGGTGCGTGTTGAGCGTGATATGATTTTATTAATATTTTAAGTCCGTTTTACGCATTAGTCAAGTTTTAATTTTATAAAACACGATGTTATACTAACACTAAACACACACTAGGGCAAATGCACCCATCGCGAGCGTAATATAGTGTTGGTAGGATACCGAGGTCGTCCAAGGACACAAGGGCTTTTAATACCGGTTTAGCGTCAACGTCTAATCGATCCAAAATTTTGATATACATTTTGGAAACATAAAAGTAAATATAAAAATGAAAAGATAAATAAAATGAAATACAAATAGACAAGATAGAATCACTTGGATGCAACTCTTCTTTAGTGTACACTTTGATGATATTCGCACTTTCGGATTTTTAAGAGATTATCTTAGTTATAGTAGTATGCCCCTATTTTGAAGGTGATGTTACCCTCGACATAGTGGTTTGAGTCAGCAGGGATACAATCCCAAAAGATCGGAATATTGTAAGATAAAGTAAGTTATTAATGCGAAAAGTGGTAAGCCCCTCTTTTGATGGTGACGTTACCGTCGGCTAAGTGGTTTGAGTAAGCAAGGATACAATCCCAAGAGGCCGTTTAATATTTTAATAGTAGTTTACATATGAGGGGTTCAAGCTATTCGCACCCCTGCCATCCAATACCATAAGGCATTGGAGGAGGTCCTAGTAAGCTTGAACCAAGTCCTCGCAGGATCTATACACTAGAATGAGATAAGAACTTTACCAAACTACCCTTCTAACCCCCTTCCAAGTAGTTAATGTGCTTTATATAGACCGTAAAGACACGATTGAACAAATCAATGACATCATGAAGAAATGGTAGGAAAATTCACTTTCAACATAAGAAACTATTTATTAAACTCATTAATACAGACCCAATTAAAGACTTGTCTTTACCAAGTGATGTAAGAGATTAGCCAAGCATTGTCTTTGTTTGACAAGAACTCTTACAATCAATGTTGGATCCCGAGACTACTACACACTCTAAAGATGATAGATGGATGATGGTAGTGGGTGTTGGTGTTGTAGTGGTGGTGGAATGATGGCAAAGTGAGAGAGAATGGGTTTGCCAAGGGATGCCTTGAAGTGAATCAAGCACCCCTATTTATAGTCAGAACAGTGCCCCAGCCACGGCCCCGTGGCCACTGGGCAGGCTCGTGGCCATCTCCTTCTCTTCCTTAATTAATTGCAGCTGTCAGCAAAGGGCCCCACACACCCGTGGCCTCTGGACACGACCCCGTGGTCAACTCTTCGTTGTACTATCAACATTTTGCAAATCTAAAAAGCTGGCCACTGCCCTGGTTTGGTGAGCACGGCCCCGTGGTGGGTGTGGAACCTTCCTTTTATCTTGTCTGCAGGAGCCAGGTCTGACCACGGCCCATGCCTGGCTGGGCACGGCCCCTGGTGTTCAGCTTCTGTTTTCTTGTTTTTTTTTTTTTTTGATTTAGTGCGCTGAGGAGTCAGTGTGTCACATTATTCCTTCCTGTTTTCTTTATGTGGTTTTTGCTTCTTATTTGCTTCTTTTGTTCTTTTACGCTCATTTGGCTAGTAAATTCAAAAGGAACAAAGAAACGTTTTTTTCCAACATTAGTACTGAAAAAGGGTTGGTTTTACGCCTCATTTTGTTAGGATCCGAGTTTAATTGATTGTATTTTTTTTAAGATGGAAATAAAAGAAGGTAAAAACTGAGTGAATTGTAGCGGAAATATAAAACTTTGTATTACAATCAATGGAAGATTGTTTTCATCATCATGCTTTCAAACTTATGGTTTTGTATGTGAATCACAAACTCCCCCTTAGCTTTTTATAACTAAGTTTGATAGTACAGAAGTGCAAAGAAGATGATTGGTGAATGATCTTTTAATAGATAGATAGATAGATAAAAAAGAACAAGGAAGGCAAGTATTTATAGTACAATCCTAACCTCTGAGCATCTTTGCTGATGTCAGAGGTGAAAGTGAAAGTTAACAAAATAACTAACCCTAACTACTGATTAACAATCATCTGCTAATTACAAAGTACTGTTACATTGATAAACATTGATAGACACTAAAAACTGATATCCTTAAATTTTGTTGGCCTTCATCAGACCTTTGGCTTTATTCTTCATCAGAGCTTTGCATGATCAGACCTTAGCTTCAACAATACTTGTATAGCAGACCTTTGCTTCATCAGTGGCTTGGGTCAGAGTGTAGAAACTCTGTTATGACAGGATCAATCATCTGATGATGTTTTGGCTTTATATCATCTATTCCTTTGATAGGGTTCAATCCCAACACATTTGATGTAATATGTTGCATTTGGTACACATCAAATACCCCCACACTTGAATCTTTGCTTCTCCTCAAGAAAACTCTTTAAATGTGGCTTACACACCCAAATGGAATAGGTAGAGAAGAAGTTTTGTGGCTTGTCTTGAGTGTCGGGAATCCAAGATTTTTAAATTTTGTTTTTATTTAATTTACAATCATATTCGTCATGATTTATTTAGAACAATTTTTAAGAAATGGTATTTATTTTAGGCATAACATGCCCTTTAAAATTCTATTTAGTTATATACAAGTTCACATACCCCCAAGAGATCACTCAACACACGGCCGAAGATGTACTTTTATGATAACACTTGATCCCGGCATGGAACTTACTTCTACCATATGCTTGCCAAGTGATCAAACCTCCTCTTTTTTAACTCTAAACCTTTGTGAATATGAAGAGGACTTTGGGAAGGGTTGACTTGGGCTAAGGGTAGGTGGTTTTTGAGTTAGTAGTTAGTAAAATGGCGAAAAGCGTAAAAACGTCGGTTTTCCTAAAAACATTTTGTTTTTGTGACATTTATTTAAACTAAGCGTATTCAAACAAGACTTTTGAAGAACTTGTTTGGTTATTGCAAGGACTATGTTTACTTTTTTTTATGTCACGAGATAAACGAGCTTTTTACTAAAACAAGTGGGTTTGAACGAAAAAGGTTTTTGGTGGGTAATGGGTGTTTGTTTTGCGGGTTTTTGAACCTAAAAGGTTTAGGCTCAAAGGGTTAACTATGGGATTTTTTTGGTAGGGAGTAAAGAGAGGAAAAATAATGGTTTTGAATGAAAATGGGTTAGTCCTAATGCCTCCATCATTTACTTCTTGGGTTTGAGTTGGTAAGGACCGGGAATGTATCGTCTTGGAAAGTTCTAGAGTCGTAAGAACCATGTTGATGCATAATGTCTATTGTCTAGGTCTTGGATCGAGTCTGTATGTTTAGAGCTTTTATCAAGTTAATGTCAGCTGATCAAGTTCGGCTAAACTTGATCTAGCCAAGACATACTTCGGGCGAACTTGTATGTCTATATATAGTTGTGTCATGGTTTCTCTGTAACAACTTTGCGACATTTACGGCGAAGCTCTGTCAGTTTGGATTTCGAGTTTAATACTTTTGGACTTAATAAACTAACGATTAAATAGTAATTCTTGTGTATTTGGTTAAACTTGTCATATAAATTCTGCATATATGGACAATAGATACAAATTTAGGTTCCCGAGCTGAAGAGGATGGTCCTAACAAGTGGTATCAGAGCATGGATACCTGAATTTGCTGAAATCAACACAAGAATCATTCTATTCTACTCATTTCTACCATTTTTCTTAACTTTTTCACATAATTGAAGAATTCATGGACAAAAATGGCTAAAAACTGAACATGTCATAGATAATCACATAATTATAAACCCTTGAAAGTTTGAGAATCAAAAACAAATGAATTCATGTCGAAATTGTCAAAAAACCAAGTTTTTGAAACCAACTTCGCTGAACTTTATCAACAAGTTTGCTCGAACTTGATTAAAATCATCAAATTTTGTTGATTTTCATCATCTTCGCCCGAACTTTATTGAAATTTCATGAAAATTGACCAAGTTCGACCGAACTTGATCCTTTTTGTTGAAATTCTCAGTCAGTTCGCCCGAACTTGCAAGAAAAGCTTGGAAAATTTTCAAAATCATTACTTAAGTTCGCCCAAAATCTGAAAAATTCTTGAAAGTTTTATTCAAGTTCGCCCGAACTTGATAAAATCTGAAAATTTGTGAAATTTCATACAAGTTCGCCCGAACTTGTTGAAATTGAAATCAAAATCTATTTTTCTCACAAGTTTGACCGAACTTGTCAGTTGCTAATCAGTTTTCGAGTATTTTTGAACGTGTTTTCAGATAAATCGCTTGATTTTCAAGATGGATAATTTTCGTAACGCTTTTGCCGTGGGGGTAGCCCGAGCTTCAACATCCAATGCTAATGCAGTAAATCAGATGAATCTCAACAACGAGATGGTTACTACTACAAAACCACGAAACTTATGAGTATGGACGAGTTTAAGGGTTGGAAGGAGAAGTTTGTTAACTGGGTTCAAGCGAACCAGTTTCATAGATGGGTTGGTGTGGAAACCGGATAAAATGGCCAAAAGACAACGTGGTCCAGATCTCGCTTTGGTTAAGTTCACACCAAAACATAAAGATGCTTACATAGCTGAAAAGAAAATGATCAGTTTGATTCAACAATCTGTGAAGGAAGATATTCTGATCTTATTACCCGAATGTGAAACTTCACAAATGCTATGGGATGCTCTTTGTGCAAAATACCTAGGTAGTGACGAGATGATCAAGAGCAAGAAAGCCTTAATCAAGAAAGAGTTTGACATCTTCACAATGATCAAAGGCGAGACTATGAAGCAAATGATTGATGGATATTGTCATCTGATGGTTCGAATGCGAAGACACAGCATTCTGAAAACTAACGAAGAACAGACTGATAAACTGGCAGACGCACTTCCTGAGGGAGAGTGCTTGACTTACTTGACGATTTTGAAGAATAGTCCAGGTTGGCAACATTTCAAGTTCTCATCATTCAACGACAAATTAGAAGGACATGAAATGGAGTTGATAAAGATGGCCAAATCAAAGAATGCGAACGTCGTGCAAGATGTTGGGGTGTATTACAGAGGAGGTGTTCAAGATATTCAGAGCCTGAAGATTCAGACTACATTTAGTGCGAATATGAATTCCTCGAATCATTCATCTCAGAATCAATCGAACACTCAATCATATCCAAGTTATTGATCAGAGTCCTCCAAACATGGGATATTCAAGCACTGGCTCAAACTCTTCGTTCCAGAATCAACCTAATCAGACAAATCATTCAAGTTCTGATTCTAATGTTTTCCAGTGTAACATTGCTGTGAATCTAAAGAATGTTTTCCTGAGCAAGTGGCTAAACAACATATAGCACTTCTTGCGACCGTACTCGAATCATACGAATGTTTAGTTGCGAGGAAGATCGGTAATCCAGAAATGGCCGCTGAGGATTACGATCAACTTGATGAAAAGGAATTAGAGCTAATGGATATCAAATGGAGCCTAGCTTCAATCATTAGAAGAGTCACAAAGTTTGTAGCGCTTACGGGAAGAGACTTTGGTAATTCAAGCAACAAACTTGGTTTTGATAAGTCAAAAGTTACTTGCTTCAAGTGCCGACAAAAGGGGCATTTCAAACGCGAGTGCACCAACCAAGAAGCAAGTGGTAACCAAAGTCCTTTCGGGAACAATAACGATTATTACAAGAAAGCGCTGAAATACAAGCCATATCCGAAGAGAACTCAAGTTGAAGTTCAAGATAATTCTTCAAAGCCAACAGAACAAGCTCTAGTTGTATCTCAAGAAGAAGAAAGTTTTGACTGGAACAAATATATTGGCAAGAAGACTGGAGTTGCTTTGATGGCTGAGATTGTAGAAGAATCGGAATCAACAATTGATGACGTTGCTCTGGATAATGCTATTCTAGAAGAGTATTTTCAAAGAACAGATGAAGAGGAATTGTTCTATCACTAGACACCTAACTTTAATGCTAGTTTTGCAGGTTGCTTTGGGAAAACATCGCATGAGCAATTGACTGAAGAAAAGAAACCAGAGGCCGAGGAGGTCATTGACGTAACAAAGGAAATGAATGTAGAAAATCTCACACAAATTGCCGATAAAGCAATGATGGGTCAAGAGGTAAAAGTGACTGAGAAGAAAATTGTGAAAGTTGTGGAGGTTGAAAAACCTTGCACAAAGTGCACAAATCCTTGTGAAAAATGTGCTGAAAAGGATCAAATCATTAGCGATCGTAATGTGCATAATGAAAATTTTCGATATGATTATCGCACAACGAAAGAGGCTTATAATAAAAATGAAAGGCACATATTGTAATGTCGAAAAAGCTAATCTAGAATAAGTTGCGTCAATAAGAATGTTAAAAGCAACGGTAATTGAGAAACAAGAAGCTATTACCATGTACATAAACACCATTGCTGAAACTAGACAAGAGCTTCAAGACATGAAAATTGAAACTGAGAGAGTAAGACAACTTTTGCTCATTTACACAACAAATGCGTATGTCATTGATCACATTCTTCCTTCAATTAAGTCGGAGGAAAATGTTAAGAAACCAAAAGGTATGAAGCGTAAAGAATACAGCAATGTTCCACCTCCACTACTTGCAAGTTATTGCCATAAGAAAGTGGACGGTATTGAAAAGACAACTAACATAACACTTCTATCAGAAACAGATGGTAAGTTGCCTGAGAACATTGATGTAGTCTATACGAAATCAAACGATGACAATGAAGCGGGTGTGAAATATGTGATTGAAAAGGTTTTGGGAGATGATTCTGATGATGGCAGCTTTTAAAGCGCAAACTCAAGCTTGAACAGTTCTGATTCACGATCTGAAAATGATGATGCATCATTGGAAGATAGCCTAAGTGATGATCCTAACGTTGTGATGTACAAAGTTAAGGATTCTGATAAACTATATTTCGATGATAGTTTTCCGATTCGAAACGTGATAGAAGATCAAATTGATAAATTGTTCAAACTTGTGGAAGTATATCAGATGATCTTGAGAGAAATGAAAAAAAGTTTTATTCAAAACCCAAGAAGGTTTATAACAACTACCGAAGGAATGGTTGGTGACTTTCCTGAGAACAGGAGAGCGGTTTGGGTTTGTGTTTGGAGGTAGAGGATGAACCGAAAAGAACGGAAATCACCATTTCACGAATATAAGAATGAATGTTTGGGACTAACACGGTTCAGGAAGAAAGTTTGATTGGGAAGCAATCAAATGATGAGTTTAAGAAGGAAAAAGAACTTCGGGATAAGGCTAAATCCGCAAGTGGAGTAAAACCCACTAGTGGACATTTTCGTGATACTCGGACTTGTTTCAAATGCAATAAAGTTGATCACATTGCTCGCAAGTGTCCGAAGTCAAACCATGTGTATCACCGAAGAAAGACCGTTTCAGAAGATGAGAAACTTAAACGCCCAGAGATTGTTAAACCAATCACAATCTTAAAACGAACAAATGAATCTAAAATCGAAGTGAAACCTAAAACTGAATCCAAATTTGTGAACTCAACTTTTGAAAAAGCTGAAACTTCCAGATCGAACGAAAACAAAGATTCAAAATTCTATGTTAAGAAAGCAAGAATTAAATCACAATCTTGGGTTGCAAAGAAGAAAACAACATCATCTGAAAGTGAAAAATCTGAATCAGTCAAGAATGATAATGTCATTGACACAAAGACTGATCAGAAAGTTCTAAATGCTGATTTGAAACTTCCGACTTACGATATTCCTATTCCACCCAAGACCGGAAAGGCTTGGGTTTCCCTTTTTAAGTAGTTTCTTAACATGTGCAGGGGCTCCAAGATCCATCTTATCGAAGTGGATTATGGATAGCGGAGTTTCTCACCACAGGACTGGGATGTTTGCATTGCTCTACGATATTAAATCTATTAATGGAGGGTACGTAGGATTTGCAGGAAATCAAGGAGGGAGGATCATCGCTGAAGAATAGTTATCAAACGGTGTGGTTTCATTTGACAAGGTCAATTATATCGCTGAAGTGGAGAACAATGTCACACCCTCAATTTCCACTTGCGGAGTTTTACCGCGAGGCGTGTGAACAAACCAGAATCTGAGACACTAGTAACGTCGAACGACTCTATATGATTTGTTAATACGTTTTCCAAAATCATTTGTTTAACCATTCATAGTTAATTTTAGATTGTCTTAGTTTGATTTCAATGTCTAGCGGAAGCATTAGTTTTTAAAGTTGAGCGGAAGCATAAAGATAAAGTAAAGGAACGGGCGCCAACACAAACGCCAAAACTAAAGAAAACCCAAAACAATGTTTGTAAATGAGACTCGATAAAAAGGTGTCTTGATCAATGCAAGTGAGTGCACCTAGAGCTCCTAGCGTCCTGAGAAACATGTAAAGAAACAAGTGTCAACATTAAAGATGAGTGAGTTCACAGGTTTTCAAAAGTTCATTTGTTCGGTTACAAGTTTGTTTTCCCCGTTATCCCTTACCCGGGATAACGATTTGGTTCCATTATTCCCAACCCGGAATAATACTGATGGTTCTATTATTCCTTACCCGGAATAATAATGATGTTCCATTATTCCTAACCCGAAATAATAAAGTTGTTGTTTCCATTATCCCTAACCCGGGATAATATAGTTGTTGTTTCCATTATCCCTAACCCGGGATAATATAGTTGATTCGTAATTAAGTTCAATGTTAACATGTAGGTAGCGAGCCTAAAGTTATGTCACGTAAGTGTTCGCGATCGAAGATGACTGTTGTGCCTCCGTGTTGCCAGGCCTATCACTGACCATGGCGAAGTTAGGCCAAATTATTCACCCGTTGACCATACCCGGTCGGCTAGCGCGACTAGCTCGGATGGGGCTTGTCGGGTCCAGTAGTACTACTTATCATTTCCCCGCTATTTAAACCCAATACTAACGATCCGAGAGATTGTTGAGGACTTGTGTGATATAGCTGCTTAGTGACCATAACGTACATTAACATTAACTTAGTTACCGAATAGTTAAATGACGTTAATTTCGTGTAACGTAAAGAGATAGAGTTGTAGAGTGTATACATGTTTCTCCCCCTGTTGTTTAAAACCGGATAAAGTTAGGGGCCGTGAACTCACCTTTAGTTGCTCGGTTAGTGTAACACAGAAGTTGTATATTTATGGGACCGCTAATAGCGTCCTAACAAGTCAATTGTGTGAACACACCAATACAAATCCTACACATAATTAACGCACAAAGCGGTACACACAATCACAATTCCTAACACTCAAACATGCATGCAAGTATTCTCATATGAACATAGTGATCAAAACAATTTATCATGAACACAATCCAATCCATGCAACACTTTGGTGCACACATTCGCAAGTTATCAAGTTTCTGCTTATATACTCATAATTCGGCTGTTTTCGAGGATTTTCATAAAATAGTTCCAACGTTCCAAAAATTATAATTATTTTACAGAAGGTGACAACTATACTGTAGAATTTTTTTTATAAATTTTTCAAGTCCTAACACTTTACCAATTATTCGTAAATATTAATATGCTAGGCTGCAGTCAGATTCGTCGCTTTCTGACTGCAGTCCACGGAAGAATTTATTTAAAAATCACCGTTCGTCCAATTAACAAAATTCCAGTGGGAGTTTCCCGGAAATTTCCATATCTAGTTGCTGTACAAATTTCATGATTCGACTCCCTACAGATTATTAGATCCGACTCGATAAACAACTAAAAAATTTTCAGAATTTTCACATCTTCGGTTACTGAATTTAATTGGCCACTTAAAAATATCAAACGACTTCAGAAATATATGAATCCAGCGCCATTAGAATCATTTTTCAAAACTCTACGTTTTAGACTTCAGAAAATCCGTTTTTCGATAAGTAATAACCAAGTTACAGCCAGTTGAAGTTGGCTGTAACCACCGTTCAGCATCCTGATTCAGCACTTTATCACGATCTAACCCGCTTAAACCATCGATACATTGAACATATGCGACCAAAAACAGAATTTCCAATCATATACTATCATATATATCATACCCATGCAAACCCTAGTTATAACCTATAGTTTTTATCACACAAAATGCAGCCTAACGTTTCTAGATTCGCTAATCATCTTAACCACAAACATCATAAATAAATCGGCTAACATAACACTACATTCAAACATATAAATCCGAATATGATCTTGCAAACAATGATAATCCTAACCTTTAATAACAAGATCAATGAGCCGAGACTTGGACAAGAGCCGAGAACTAGATGGGACTGATTCGGATGTTGGCGAGGCTTGCGACCGAGAAGAAGAATGATGAGGGGAGGGCTGCCGCGATTCAAGAGGAGTGTAACAAGGTGTCTTGCGATCGAGAAGATGACGGATCGGCTGCCGTCGGCTGTTTTCTCAACTAGGGTTTTTGTGTTTTGTTTTTGTGAAGCAAGCTCATGCATGTGTATGTATATATAGCGCAAGGGATGAAGTGAAAGGGAAGGGTTTACGGTTTGGGATACTCGCGGCCGCAAGGGACTCGGGAGGGTTGGTTTGGGTCTAGCACTTGGTCTCCAAGTCTTGGTTAACTCCTAGGGTCACAAGGAAACGAGGTTGGCTCGTGTCGCGGCTCGATTCGATTCATCTATATATTTACTATATATATTTCATAACTAAAACAAATCACAAAATCAAACATCACATAATACTTCACCAATTTATAAACGTTTAATACACATAGCACGTAATTCATTTGACAAGTTCACGAATTTATCGTAATTATTTCGAGCGTGCAATTTAAGTCTCCGAATCAATTTAACGTAGGAACGAATAACCGTGAAGTAGTGCGTTTAAGATATCTGAAAAACCGGGATGTCACATTATCCCCATGTTGAAAGAATTTTCGTCCCGAAAATTGAGTAAACGCGGTTTAGAATGCAGCGTACATGTTTAGAGTGCCACGCACAAAGATTTAGTTCGTTAACAATGGTACGCGAAATTACAAGAGATTCCCAAGTGCCATGCACAAAGATTCCCAAGTGCCATGCATAAGGATTTAGTTAACAATGGTATGCGAAATTATGAGAAATTCCCAGGTTGTCACATCATCCCCATGTTAAAAGAATTTTCGTCCCGAAAATTTAGTTGCTGGTATCGTTAGTTTGCTGCTCAGTTGCAAAAAGGTATGGGTGTTTGCTTTTCATTTGGTCCTCTCTTTCCCACGTGAACTCCGGTCCACGCTTAGAGTCCCAACGAACCTTAACGATCGGAATCTTGCTGTGCCTTCGAGTCTTGATCTCACGATCCATGATCTCGATAGGTTGTTCCACAAAGTATAGTTGTTCATCCACTTGAATCTCATCCAATGGAATGACTAGAGTTTCATCTGATAGACACTTCTTCAGATTTGACACGTGAAAAACGTTGTGAACTCCACTGAGTTCGGCAGGAAGGTCTAATTGATAAGCTACGGGTCCAATATGTTTCAAGATCACAAACGGACCTACGTACCGTGGGTTTGGTTTGCCTCGTTTTCCAAAGCGGATTACACCCTTCCAGTGTGACACCTTCAGTAGGACGCGGTCGCCTACTTGAAATTCGAGCGGTTTGCGTCGTTGATCAGCGTAGCTTTTCTGTCGATCTCGTGCCGCCGCCATGCGGTTTCTGATTTGTACAATCTTTTCAGTAGCCTCAAGTATTAATTCAGGGCCTGCGAGTTGACTGTCACCGACTTCTGCCCAACAGACCGGTGATCTACATTTGCGACCGTATAATGCCTCAAACGGTGCTGCCGATATACTCGTATGGTAACTGTTGTTATACGAGAATTCCACTAAAGGCAGGTGGATTTCCCAACTATTCCCGAAGTCTACTACGCATGCCCTAAGCATGTCTTCCAAGGTCTGTATGGTCCTTTCGCTTTGACCATCAGTCTGAGGGTGATAAGCTGTGCTCATATCTAAGTGTGTGCCCAACGCTTTCTGAAGTGACTGCCAAAAGTTGGACGTGAAGCGAGCATCTCTGTCTGAGATGATGGACGTCGGCACTCCGTGCCGAGAAACTACTTCCTTAATGTAGATGCGAGTCAACTTCTCCATCTTATCTGTTTCTTTAATAGCTAGGAAGTGTGCGGACTTAGTTAAACGATCCACGATTACCCAGATGGTATCGCAACTACCCAAAGTTCGCAGGAGTTTAGTGATGAAGTCCATCGATATCTTATCCCATTTCCACACTGGGATCTCAGGTTGTTGGAGTAGCCCCGATGGCTTTTGATACTCTACCTTGACTTTTGCACAAGTCAAACACTTACTCACGTAGGTGGCTATATCAGCTTTCATGTTGGGCCACCAATACACAGCTTTAAGGTCTTGATACATCTTATCCGAACCAGGATGGACAGAGTATCGGGATTTGTGAGCTTCGTCCATGACTAGCTCTCTGAGGTTTCCGTAGAGAGGTACCCATATGCGATTCATGAAATACCGAGCTCCATTGGGTTTTACTTCCCAATCGCGTTCCATTTTTCCCACCGATTCGGCCTTGATGTTTTCTTCCTTAACCGCTTCTAACTGCGCGTCGCGTATCTGTTCGGGTAACCCCGAATGAATGGTGAGCTGTAATGCTCGTACCCGACGCGGTTTCAAGTGTTCCTTCCTACTGAGGGCATCAGCTACCACGTTAGCTTTACCCGGGTGATACCGAATGGCACATTCATAATCGTTCAAGAGTTCGACCCAGCGACGCTGTCGCATGTTCAACTCCTTCTGATCAAAGATGTGTTGGAGGCTCTTGTGGTCTGTAAAGATTGTGCACTTCGTTCCATAGAGGTAGTGTCTCCAAATCTTAAGTGCAAACACTACTGCTCCCAATTCCAGGTCATGTGTTGTGTAGTTTTCTCGTGGACCTTAAATTGTCGGGATGCATACGCGATGACCTTATCGCGTTGCATCAGTACGCATCCCAATCCCTGAATGGAAGCATCACAATATACTACAAAATCATCTGTCCCTTCCGGCAAGGACAGAATGGGTGCACTGCAAAGTTTCTGTTTCAGCAATTGAAATGCCGCTTCCTGCTTGTCACCCCAAGCATACTTGATGCCTTTCTGGGTGAGGGTAGTAAGCGGTTGCGGGATCTTTGAAAATCCCTCGATGAAACGTCTGTAGTAACCAGCCAAACCCAAAAATTGCCGGATCTCCATCGGTGTCCTGGGTGCTTCCCAGTTTTTGATAGCTTCAATCTTGGCAGGTCGACGTGGATACCCTTTTCATTTACGATATGCCCGAGGAACTGAACTTCCCGAATCCAGAAATCACACTTTGAAAGCTTGGCATATAGTTTCTCCTGTTGAAGTAATCCCAGCAGTAATCGTAGATGTTCAGCATGTTCTTCTTCACCTTTAGAGTAGATGAGTATGTCATCGATGAACACAATGACAAACTTGTCGAGGTATGGTTTACACACACGGTTCATGAGGTCCATGAACACCGCGGGTGCGTTGGTGAGACCGAAGGGCATGACCAAGAACTCATAATGGCCATTCCAAGTACGAAACGCCGTCTTAGCGATATCCTCCTCCCTGACGCGTAACTGGTGGTAACCGGACCGTAGATCAATCTTGGAGTAGTAGCTTGACCCTTGAAGTTGGTCGAAGAGATCGTCGATGCGAGGTAATGGGTATCGGTTCTTGACAGTAACCTTATTGAGTTCCCTGTAGTCGATGCACATGCGGAAGGTTCCGTCCTTCTTCTTGACAAAAAGGACTGGAGCTCCCCATGGCGAAGCGCTAGGCTGGATAAATCCTTTTTCTAACAGCTCCTGAAGTTGGGTAGACAGCTCCTGCAGCTCGGCTGGAGCTAGGCGGTATGGGGCCTTGGCGATAGGAGTTGCATGGTTCGCCAATTCAATTTCAAACTCCAATTGTCGATGTGGCGGAAGACCAGGTAACTCCTCTGGAAATACATCAGAAAAATCACGGACGACGGGGATGTCTTCTATACGTTTCTCGTCCTTAGGCTGTTCGGTAACCAGTGCAAGCAATGCAAAGGAGTTCTTCCTCTGAAGATACTTCTGCGCTTGCATGTATGAGATGATGATTGTGACGGCGCCTGCCTTCTCGCCTTGCACCGTCAAGATTTCGTCGTTAGTGAGCGGAATACGGATAGATTTTTCGAAGCAGAGAACTTCAGCTCGGACGTCGGATAGCCAGTCCATTCCGACTACCACGTCAAAACTACCCAGGGTAGTTGTCATCAGTTCAATCTTAAAGGTGTGACCCGCGAGTTTGAGTTGACAGCCGGATACTATATGGGTCACATCCACAAATTTACCATCGGCGAGTTCTATGACGTAAGGGGCCTCTAGAGGTTTGAGCGTGAGATTTAGGTTCTTCCTAAAAGACTCAGATATAAAACTCCTATCCGCACCCGTATCAAAAAGCACAGAAGCAAAATGTTCATTAAGGGGAAACTTACCGGTGACCACGTTCGAGTCGTTTCTAGCCTCTCCGCGGCCCAACGTAAATGCGCGACCTTTGGCACCTCCTGTGCCACCATTTCCATTATTGTTGTTGTTATTGTTGTTGTGGTTATTGTGGTTGTAGTTGTTCCCACCATTGTTGTTGTTGTTACAGAGCTGTGTGCAGTCTCTTTTGAAGCGGGCAGTGCTACCACACTGATAGCATCCCCGGTTAACACCCTGTTGCTGGCCCTGGGGTTGAATTTGGTTTTGTCGGGACATGATTTCCCCGCAACAATCCTTTGCCGCATGTCCCACTTTGCCACATCGTTGGCAGCGATTCCCGGCACAAGGGCCGTGATGATGAAGATTACAGCGATTGCAATGCGGCTTTCGACCTACATAGCCGCTTGCGTTCTGGTTGTTGTTGGCGGGCTGATTTTGGTGACCCCGGTGGCTGTTGTAATTATTGAACCGTTTCTGGTTCCCCTGTTGTGGCTGGGATGACGAAGACTGTCGAACAGAAGAGTCTTCAAACTTTCTTTTATTATCAGGGGCAACTTCAGTTGTACCCCGAGTTGGCAAATTCTTTTGTTCCACCGCCTTATCGGTGAGTTTGTGCGCCAACCTGATTGCTTGATGTTCAGTTGCAGGGTTGCTAGCCATTACCATACCCTGAATCTCCGGGACCAGACCCCTAAGGTAGAACTCGAGTCGTTTCTCCACAGTGTTGGCCAGATCGGGACACAGAAATACCAAGTCGTGATGTTTCGCTGTGTATGCTTCGATTTCAGATCCCACCATCTTGTGGTTCCATAATGTCTGCTCCAACTGTTGAACTCTGTCTCACGGACAGTACTTCTTTGATTAGGGCCTTAAACTCGGCCCAGGCCATTGCATTTGCAGCAATAAGTCCACGCGTTTGGACTTGTGCATTCCACCAAGTTAGTGCCCCATCTTCCAGTGTTGAGGCGGCATACTTGACCTTGTTGGCCTCCAGACAGTTGCACATTTCAAATACTGATTCAGATTTTTCGATCCAGCGCACCAGTCCTATGGGTCCTTCTGCCCCCGTGAATTTGCTCGGCTTCGCGTCGAGAAACATCTTGTAGGGGTTAAGACCCCCTCCTGCTACTGGTGGGTTTTGAACACCCGCTAGAGCGGCATTCACGTGTTCTTGGATCATCGCGGCCAATTCTTCAGTTGACATGTTGAGATTTCCGTGGCGACCGGTTGTCATTTTAGATCTAAAGGAAACAAAACGGAGATTGGCGAGACGAGTTAGTCATCTATGTCTCCATCTCCCAGGTCGCTATCGCTGATGTCATCCTCTTCAGCGTTTTCAGCTTCAACAGCCGGGTCTTCCTCCTCTGGATCCTCCTCTGGATCCTCTACCGGCATTGGAGGGGCCGGTGCTGGTGCGGGTACTGGTACAGGTGCCTGATTCTGTTCTAGTTCTTGAATTCTCCAGCTAGACTCAAGAACCCTATCTTCGAGCCAGTCAGCCCTTAGCTGCTCAGCACGAAGATCTCTGGCTAAAGTGTTACGAGCTATCTTACTCGTATGTTGCTCTTCCTCGAGCGATCCAGTTTTACCTATCAACTGTCGTATCATCCACTTGCGGAGTTTTACCGCGAGGCGTGTGAACAAACCAGAATCTGAGACACTAGTAACGTCGAACGACTCTATATGATTTGTTAATACGTTTTCCAAAATCGTTTGTTTAACCATTCATAGTTAATTTTAGATTGTCTTAGTTTGATTTCAATGTTTAGCGGAAGCATTAGTTTTTAAAGTTGAGCGGAAGCATAAAGATAAAGTAAAGGAACGGGTGCCAACACAAACGCCAAAACTAAAGAAAACCCAAAACAATGTTTGTAAATGAGACTCGATAAAAAGGTGTCTTGATCAATGCAAGTGAGTGCACCTAGAGCTCCTAGCGTCCTGAGAAACATGTAAAGAAACAATGTCAACATTAAAGATGAGTGAGTTCACAGGTTTTCAAAAGTTCATTTGTTCGGTTACAAGTTTGTTTTCCCCGTTATCCCTTACCCGGGATAACGATTTGGTTCCATTATTCCCAACCCGGAATAATACTGATGGTTCCATTATTCCTTACCCGGAATAATAATGATGTTCCATTATTCCTAACCCGGAATAATAAAGTTGTTGTTTCCATTATCCCTAACCCGGGATAATATAGTTGTTGTTTCCATTATCCCTAACCGGGGTAATATAGTGTTGTTTCCATTATCCCTAACCCGGATAATATAGTTGATTCGTAATTAAGTTCAATGTTAACATGTAGGTAGCGAGCCTAAAGTTATGTCACGTAAGTGTTCGCGATCGAAGCTGACTGTTGTGCCTCCGTGTTGCCAGGCCTATCACTGACCATGGCGAAGTTAGGCCAAATTATTCACCCGTTGACCATACTCGGTCGGCTAGCGCGACTAGCTCGGGTGGGGCTTGTCGGGCCCAGTAGTACTACCTATAATTTCCCCGCTATTTAAACCCAATACTAACGATCCGAGAGATTGTCGAGGACTTGTGAGATATAGCTGCTTAGTGACCATAACGTACATTAACATTAACTTAGTTACCGAATAGTTTAATGACGTTAATTTCGTATAACGTAAAGAGATAGAGTTGTAGAGTGTATACATGTTTCTCCCCCTGTTGTTTAAAACCGGATAAAATTAGGGGCCGTGAACTCACCTTTAGTTGCTCGGTTAGTATAACACAGAAGTTGCAAATGATGGGACCGCTAATTGCGTCCTAACAAGTCAATTGATTTAGAGTTAGTGTGTGAACACACCAATACAAATCCTACACATAATTAACGCACAAAGCGGTACACACAATCATAATTCCTAACACTCGAACATGCATGCAAGTATCCTCATATGCACATAGTGATCAAAACAATTTATCATGAACACAATCCAATCCATGCAACACTTTGGTGCACACATTCGCAAGTTATCAAGTTTCAACTTATATTCTCATAATTCGGCTGTTTTCTAGGATTTTTATAAAATAGTTCCAACGTTCCAAAAATTCCAATTATTTTACAAAAGGTGACAACTATACTGTAGAATTTTATATAAATTTTTCAAGCCTAACACTTTACCAATTATTCGTAAATATTAATATGCTAGGCTGCAGTCAGATTCGTCGCTTTCTGACTGCAGTCCACGGAAGAATTCATTTAAAAATCACCGTTCGTCCAATTAACAAAATTCCAGTGGGAGTTTCCCGGAAATTTCCATATCTAGTTGCTGTACAAATTTCATGATTCGAATCCCTACAGATTATTAGATCCGACTCTATAAACAACTAACAAATTTTCAGAATTTTCACAGCTTCAGTTACTGAACTTAATTGGCCACTTAAAAATATCAAACGACTTCAGAAAAATATGAATCCAGCGCCATTAGAATCTTTTTTCAAAACTCTACGTTTTAGACTTCAGAAAATCCGTTTTTCGATAAATAATAACCAAGTTACAGCCAGTTGAAGTTGGCTGTAAACACCATTAGCATCCTGATTCAGCACTTTATCACAATCTAACTCGCTTAAACCATCGATACATTGAACATATGCGATCAAGAACAGAATTTCCAATCATATACTATCATATATATCATACCCATGCAAACCCTAATCATAACCTATAGTTTTTATCAAACAAAACGCAGCCTAATGTTTCTAGATTCCGCTAATCATCTTAACCACAACAGCATAAATAAATCGGCTAACATAACACTACATTCAAACATATAAATCCGAATATGATCTTGCAAACAATGATAAATCATAACCTTTAATAACAAGATCAATGAGCCGAGACTTGGATAAGAGCCGAGAACTAGATGGGACTGATTCGGATGTTGGCTAGACTTGCGATCGAGAAGAAGAATGTGAGGGAGGGCTGCCGCGATTCAAGAGGAATTAAGCAAGGCTTTCTTGCGATCGAGAAGTGAATGAGGGGCTGCCGTCGGCTGTTTTCTCAACTAGGGTTTGTGTTTTTGTTTTGTAAAGCAAGCCTCATGCATGTGTGTGTATATAGCGCAAGAGATAAGGAAAGGGAAGGGTTTACGGTTTGGGATGCTCGCGGCCGCAAGGGACTCGGGTGGGTTGGTTTGGGTCTAGCACTTGGTCCCAAGTCTTGGTTAACTCCTAGAGGTCACAAGGAAACGAGGTTGGCTCGTGTCGTGGCTCGATTCAATTCATTTATCTATTTACTACATCTATATTTTATAACTAAAATCAAATCACGAAATCGAACATCACATAATAACGCACAACTTATAAACGTTTAAACTAGCATGTAATTCATTTGACAAGTTCACACAAATTTATCGTAATTATTTCGAGCGTGCAATTTAAGTCTCCGAATCGATTTAACGTAGGAACGAATAACCGTGAAGTAGTGCGTTTAAGATATCTGAAAAACCGGGATGTCACATTATCCCCATGTTGAAAGAATTTTCATCTCGAAAATTGAGTAAACGCGGTTTAGAATGCAGCGTACATGTTTAGAGTGCCACGCACAAAGAGTTAGTTCGTTAACAATGGTACGCGAAAGTTACAAGAATTCCCAGGTTGTCATGCACAAAGATTCAAAGTTTGTTATACAATGGTACGCGAAATTACAAGAAATTCCCAGGTTGTCACATCATCCCCATGTTAAAAGAATTTTCGTCCCGAAAATTTAGTTGGTGGTATCGTTAACTTGTTGCTCAGTTGCAAAAAGGTGTGGGTGTTTGCTTTTCATTTGGTCCTCTCTTTCCCACGTGAACTCCGGTCCACGCTTAGAGTCCCAACGAACCTTGACGATCGGAATCTTGCTGTGCCTTCGAGTCTTGATCTCACGATCCATGATCTCGATAGGTTGTTCTACAAAGTGCAGTTATTCATCCACTTGAATCTCATCCAATGGAATGACTAGGGTTTCATCTGATAGACAATTCTTCAGATTTGACACGTGAAAAACGTTGTGAACTCCACTGAGTTCGGTAGGAAGGTCTAATTGATAAGCTACGGGTCCAATACGTTTCAAGATCACAAACGGACCTACGTACCGTGGTTTAGTTTGCCTCGTTTTCCAAAGCGGATTACACCCTTCCAGGGTGACACGTTCAGTAGGACGCGGTCGCCTACTTGAAATTCGAGCGGTTTGCGTCGTTGATCAGCGTAGCTTTTCTTCAATCTTGTGCCGCCGCCATGCGGTTTCTGATTTGTACAATCTTTTCAGTAGCCTCAAGTATCAACTCAGGGCCTGTGAGTTGACTGTCACCGACTTCTGCCCAACAGACTGGTGATCTACATTTAGGAACGTATAATGCCTCAAACGGTGCTGCCGATATACTCGTATGGTAACTGTTGTTATACGAGAATTCCACTAAAGGCAGGTGGATTTCCCAACTATTCCCGAAGTCTACTACGCATGCCCTAAGCATGTCTTCCAAGGTCTGTATGGTCCTTTCGCTTTGACCATCAGTCTGAGGGTGATAAGTTGTGCTCATATCTAAGCGTGTGCCCAACGCTTTCTGAAGTGACTGCCAAAAGTTGGACGTGAAGCGAGCATCTCTGTCTGAGATGATGGACGTTGGCACTCCGTGCCGAGAAACTACTTCCTTTATGTAGATGCGAGTCAACTTCTCCATCTTATCTGTTTCTTTAATAGCTAGGAAGTGTATGGACTTAGTTAAACGATCCACGATTACCCAGATGGTATCGCAACCACCCAAAGTTCGCGGGAGTTTAGTGATGAAGTCCATCGAGATCTGATCCCATTTCCACACTGGGATCTCAGGTTGTTGGAGTAGTCCCCATGGCTTTTGATACTCTACCTTGACTTTTGCACAAGTCAAACACTTACTCACGTAGGTGGCTATATCAGCTTTCATGTTGGGCCACCAATACGCAGCTTTAAGGTCTTGATACATCTTATCCGAACCAGGATGGACAGAGTATGGGATTTGTGAGCTTCGTCCATGACTAGCTCTCTGAGGTTTCCGTAGAGAGGTACCCATATGCGATTCATGAAATACCGGCTCCATTGGGTTTTACTTCCCAATCGCGTTCCATTTTTCCCACCGATTCGGCCTTGATGTTTTCTTCCTTAACTGCTTCTAACTGGCGTCGCGTATCTGTTCTGGTAATCCCGAATGAATGGTGAACTGTAGTGCTCGTACCCGACGAGGTTTCAAGTGTTCCTTCCTACTGAGGGCATCAGCTACCACGTTATCTTTACCCGGGTGATACCGAATGGCACATTCATAATCGTTCAAGAGTTCGACCCAGCGCGCTGTCGCATGTTCAACTCCTTCTGATCAAAGATGTGTTGGAGGCTCTTGTGGTCTGTAAAGATTGTGCACTTCGTTCCATGTAGGTAGTGTCTCCAAATCTTAAGTGCAAACACTACTGCTCCCAATTCCAGGTCATGTGTTGTGTAGTTTTTCTCGTGAACCTTCAATTGTCGGGACGCATACGCGATGACCTTATCGCGTTGCATGAGTACGCATCCCAATCCCTGAATGGAAGCATCACAATATACTACAAAATCATCTGTCCCTTCCGGCAAGGACAGATTGGGTGCACTGCAAAGTTTCTGTTTGAGCAATTGAAATGCCGCTTCCTGCTTGTCACCCCAAGCATACTTGATGCCTTTCTGGGTGAGGGTAGTAAGCGGTTGCGCGATCTTTGAAAATCCCTCGATGAAACGTCTGTAGTAACCAGCCAAACCCAAAAATTGGCGGATCTCCGTCGGTGTCCTGGGTGCTCCCAGTTTTTGATAGCTTCGATCTTGGCAGGTCGACGTGGATACCCTTTTCATTTACGATATGCCCGAGGAACTGAACTTCCCGAATCCAGAAATCACACTTTGAAAGCTTGGCATATAGTTTCTCCTGTTGAAGTAATCCCAGCAGTAATCGTAGATGTTCAGCATGTTCTTCTTCACCTTTAGAGTAGATGAGTATGTCATCGATGAACACAATGACAAACTTGTCGAGGTATGGTTTACACACACGGTTCATGAGGTCCATGAACACCGCGGGTGCGTTGGTGAGACCGAAGGGCATGACCAAGAACTCATAATGGCCATACCGAGTACGAAATGCCGTCTTAGCGATATCCTCCTCCCTGACGCGTAACTGGTGGTAACCGGACCGTAGATCAATCTTGGAGTAGTAGCTTGACCCTTGAAGTTGGTCGAAGAGATCGTCGATGCGAGGTAACGGGTATCGGTTCTTGACAGTACCTTGTTGAGTTCCCTGTAGTCGATGCACATGCGGAAGGTCCCGTCCTTCTTCTTGACAAAAAGGACTGGAGCTCCCCATGCCGAAGCGCTTGGTCGGATAAATCCTTTTTCTAACAGCTCCTGAAGTTGGGTAGACAGCTCCTGCAGCTCGGCTGGAGCTAGGCGGTATGGGGCCTTGGCGATAGGAGTTGCATGGTTCGCCAATTCAATTTCAAACTCCAATTGTCGATGTGGCGGAAGACCAGGTAACTCCTCTGGGAATACATCAGAAAAATCACGGACGACGGGGATGTCTTCTATACGTTTCTCGTCCTTAGGCTGTTCGGTAACCAGTGCAAGCAAGGCAAAGGAGTTCTTCCTTCGAATATACTTCTGCGCTTGCATGTAAGAGATGATGTTTGTGACGGCGCCTGCCTTCTCGCCTTGCACCGTCAAGATTTCGTCGTTAGAGAGCGGAATACGGATAGATTTTTCGAAGCAGAGAACTTCAGCTCGGACGTCGGATAGCCAGTCCATTCCGACTACCACGTCAAAACTACCCAGGGTAGTTGTCATCAGATCAATGGTAAAGGTGTGACCCGCGAGTTTGAGTCGACAGCCGGACACTATATGGGTCACATCTACAGATTTACCATCGGCTAGTTCTATGACATAAGGGGTCTCTAGGGGTTTAGGCGTGAGATTTAGGTTCTTCCTAAAAGACTCAGATATAAAACTCCTATCCGCACCCGTTTCAAAAAGCACAGTAGCAAAATGTTCATTAAGGGGAAACTTACCGGTGACCACGTTCGAGTCGTTTCTGGCCTCTCCGCGGCCCAACGTAAATGCGCGACCTTTGGCACCTCCTGTGCCACCATTTCCATTATTGTTGTTGTTATTGTTGTTTGTGGTTATTGTGGTTGTGGTTGTTCCCACCATTGTTGTTGTCGTTACGCAGCTGTGGGCAGTCTCTTTTGAAGTGGGCAGTGCTACCACACTGATAGCATCCCCGTTTAACACCCTATTGCTGGCCCTGGGGTTGATTTTGGTTTTGTTGGGACATGATTTCCCACGACAATCCTTTGCCGCATGTCCCACTTTGCCACATTGTTGGCAGCGATTCCGGCACAAGGGCCGTGATGATGAAGATTACAGTGATTGCACTGCGGCTTTCGACCTACATAGCCGCTTGCGTTCTGGTTGCTGTTGGCGGGCTGATTATTGTGACCCCGGTGGCTGTTGAAATTATTGAACCGTTTCTGGTTCCCCTGTTGTGGCTGGGATGACGAAGACTATCGAGCAAACGAGTCTTCAAACTTTCTTTTATTATCAGGGGCAACATCAGTCGTACCCCGAGTTGGCAACTTCTTTTGTTCCACCGCTTTATCGGTGAGTTTGTGCGCCAACCTGATTGCTTGATGTTCAGTTGCAGGGTTGCTAGCCATTACCATACCCTGAATCTCAGGGACCAGACCCCCAAGGTAGAACTCGAGTCGTTTCTCAACAGTGTTGGCCAGATCGGGACATAGAAATACCAAGTCGTGATGTTTCGCTGTGTATGCTTCGATTTCAGATCCCACCATCTTGTGGTTCCATAATGTTTGCTCCAACTGTTGAACTCTGTCTCGTGGACAGTACTCTTCTTTGATTAGGGCCTTAAACTCGGCCCAGGCCATTGCATTTGCAGCAATAAGTCCACGCGTTTGGACTTGTGCATTCCACCAAGTTAGTGCCCCATCTTCCAATGTTGAGGCAGCATACTTGACCTTGTTGGCCTCCAGACAGTTGCACATTTCAAACACTGATTCGGACTTTTCGATCCAGCGGACCAGTCCTATGGGTCCTTCTGCCCCCGTAAATTTGCTTGGCTTCGCGTCGAGGAACATCTTGTAGGGGTTAAGACCCCCTCCTGCTACTGGTGGGTTTTGAACACCCGCTAGAGCGGCATTCACGTGTTCTTGGATCATCGCGGCCAATTCTTCAGTTGACATGTTGAGATTTCCGTGGCGACCGGTTGTCATTTTAGATCTAAAGGAAACAAAACGGAGATTGGCGAGACGAGTTAGTCATCTATGTCTCCATCTCCCAGGTCGCTATCGCTGATGTCATCCTCTTCAGCGTTTTCAGCTTCAACAGCCGGGTCTTCCTCCTCTGGATCCTCCTCTGGATCCTCTACCGGCATTGGAGGGGCCGGTGCTGGTGCGGGTACTGGTACAGGTGCCTGATTCTGTTCTAGTTCTTGAATTCTCCAGCTAGACTCAAGAACCCTATCTTCGAGCCAGTCAGCCCTTAGCTGCTCAGCACGAAGATCTCTGGCTAAAGTGTTACGAGCTATCTTACTCGTATGTTGCTCTTCCTCGAGCGATCCAGTTTTACCTATCAACTGTCGTATCATCCATCCCTGTGCTAGGATGGTTTCATGCATTCTCTCTAGTTGTTCTTGTTGCTTTCTTATCATATCTCTAAGTAGGTCGTTCCCTACTTCTAATGAGTTAACCGGTTCGACCGGCACAGCGATGGTCGGGCGTGAGGACGACTCCTCCCCTAGAGCGAGTCTTTTCCTAGCAGCTGAGCGTGTCTCCACACCATGAGATGGTGAGGATTCGACCATAGGTGCCTTCCCCGGCGCCCTTGGTTGTAAAGGTTTGTCGAATGATGATGGTGACATTGCCTATTGGGTTGTGTAGTAAGTTACGAGTTGCGTTCATCACAATATGCATTTATATTTTACATAACACAGTTGCAGTACAACACATACAAGATATCACAGTTCAGTGCCAAACTAAGTCTAGTGTCGTGTAATCAGCTATAGTTTAGGTCTACTTTTAATGCAAACCTGGTTCTCTATAGCTAGAGGCTCTGATACCAATCTGTCACACCCTCAATTTCCACTTGCGGAGTTTTACCGCGAGGCGTGTGAACAAACCAGAATCTGAGACACTAGTAACGTCGAACGACTGTATATGATTTGTTAATACGTTTTCCAAAATCATTGTTTAACCATTCATAGTTAATTTTAGATTGTCTTAGTTTGATTTCAATGTTTAGCGGAAGCAATAGTTTTTAAAGTTGAGCGGAAGCATAAAGATAAAGTAAAGGAACGGGCGCCAACACAAACGCCAAAACTAAAGAAAACCCAAAACAATGTTTGTAAATGAGACTCGATAAAAAGGTGTCTTGATCAATGCAAGTGAGTGCACCTAGAGCTCCTAGCGTCCTGAGAAACATGCAAAGAAACAAGTGTCAACATTAAAGATGAGTGAGTTCACAGGTTTTCAAAAGTTCATTTGTTCGCTTACAAGTTTTTTTCCCTGTTATCCCTTACCCGGGATAACGATTTGGTTCCATTATTCCCAACCCGGAATAATACTGATGGTTCCATTATTCCTTACCCGGAATAATAATGATTTTCCATTATTCCTAACCCAGAATAATAAAGTTGTTGTTTCCATTATCCCTAACCCGGGATAATATAGTTGTTGTTTCCATTATCCCTAACCCGGGATAATATACTTGATGTTTCCATTATCCCTAACCCGGGATAATATAGTTGATTCGTAATTAAGTTCAATGTTAACATGTAGGTAGCGAGCGTAAAGTTATGTCACGTAAGTGTTTGCGATCGAAGCTGACTGTTGTGCCTCCGTGTTTCCAGGCCTATCACTGACCATGGCGAAGTTAGGCCAAATTATTCACCCGTTGACCATACCCGGTCGGCTAGCGCGACTAGCTCGGATGGGGCTTGTCGGGCCCAGTAGTACTACTTATAATTTCCCCGCTATTTAAACCCAATACTAACGATCCGAGAGATTGTCGAGGACTTGTGTGATATAGCTGCTTAGTGACCATAACGTACATTAACATTAACTTAGTTACCGAATAGTTAAATGACGTTAATTTCGTGTAATGTAAAGAGATAGAGTTGTAGAGTGTATACATGTTTCTCCCCCTGTTGTTTAAAACCGGATAAAGTTAGGGGCCGTGAACTCACCTTTAGTTGCTCGGTTAGTGTAACACAGAAGTTGCAAATGATGGGACCGCTAATTGCGTCCTAACAAGTCAATTGATTTCAAGTTAGTGTGTGAACACACCAATACAAATCCTACACATAATTAACGCACAAAGCGGTACACACAATCACAATTCCTAACACTCAAACATGCATGCAAGTATCCTCATATGAACATAGTGATCTAAACAATTTATCATGAACACAATCCAATCCATGCAACACTTTGGTGCACACATTCGCAAGTTATCAAGTTTCAGCTTATATACTCATAATTCGGCTGTTTTCGAGGATTTTCATAAAATAGTTCCAATGTTCCAAAAATTCTAATTATTTTACAGAAGGTGACAACTGTACTGTAGAATTTTATATAAATTTTTCAAGTCCTAATACTTTACCAATTATTCGTAAATATTAATATGCTAGGCTGCAGTCAGATTCGTCGCTTTCTGACTGCAGTCCACGGAAGAATTTATTTAAAAATCACCGTTCATCCAATTAACAAACTTCCAGTGGCAGTTTCCCGGAAATTTCCATATCTAGTTGCTGTACAAATTTCATGATTCGACTCCCTACAGATTATTAGATCCGAGTCGATAAACAACTAATAAATTTTCAGAATTTTCACAGCTTCAGTTACTGAACTTAATTGGCCACTTAAAAATATCAAACGACTTCAGAAAAATATGAATCCAACGCCATTAGAATCGTTTTTCAAAACTCTACGTTTTAGACTTTAGAAAATCCGTTTTTCAATAAGTAATAACCAAGTTACAGCCAGTTGAAGTTGGCTGTAACCACCATTCAGCATCCTGATTCAGCACTTTATCACGATCTAACCCGCTTAAACCATCGATACATTGAACATATGCGAACAAAAACAGAATTTCCAATCATATACTATCATATATATCATACCCATGCAAACCCTAATTATAACCTATAGTTTTTATCAAACAAAACGCAGCCTAACGTTTCTAGATTCGCTAATCATCTTAACCACAAACATCATAAATAAATCGGCTAACATAACACTACATTCAAACATATAAATCCGAATATGATCTTGCAAACAATGATAATCCTAACCTTTAATAACAAGATCAATGAGCCGAGACTTGGACAAGAGCCGAGAACTAGATGGGACTGATTCAGATGTTGGCGAGGCTTGCGACCGAGAAGAAGAATGATGAGGGGAGGGCTGCCGCGATTCAAGAGGAGTGTAACAAGGCTGTCTTGCGATCGAGAAGATGAAGGATCGGCTGCCGTCGGCTGTTTTCTCAACTAGGGTTTTTGTGTTTTGTTTTTGTGAAGCAAGCTCATGCATGTGTATGTATATATAGCGCAAGGGATGAAGGGAAAGGAAAGGGTTTACGGTTTGGGATACTCGCGGCCGCAAGGGACTCGGTGGGTTGGTTTGGGTCTAGCACTTGGTCTCCAAGTCTTGGTTAACTCCTAGGGTCACAAGGAAACGAGGTTGGCTCGTGTCGTGGCTCGATTCGATTCATCTATATATTTACTATATATTTCATAACTAAAACAAATCACGAAATCAAACATCACATAATACTTCACCAATTTATAAACGTTTAATACACATAGCACGTAATTCATTTGACAAGTTCACGAATTATCGTAATTATTTCGAGCGTGCAATTTAAGTCTCCGAATCAATTTAACGTAGGAACGAATAACCGTGAAGTAGTGCGTTTAAGATATCTGAAAAACCGGGATGTCACAAACAATCTTCTCAGTATTTCTCAGATTTGTGACAAACAGTTCACCACACATTTCAACGATAAGGAGTGCATGATAATAAAACTGGGCTTTAAGATTTTTGAAGAATGGATTCTCATGCGTGCTCCCCGCGAGAATGATCTATACGTGCTAGACATGAGCATTGAAACTACTACTTCAAAGTCAACTCAGTGTTTTGTTACAAAGGCCACAGAGAAGGAGTCAATTCTTTGGCACAGAAAGATGGGTCATATTCACCTGAGAAAGATGAATCATCTGGTCCACAACGATCTGGTTGAAGGAGTGAATCTAAGAAGCTTTCACATGGCGGATAGTTTCAGGAGTGTAAGAAATGAAAGCAGATCAAGAAGTCACATCCTAGAAAGATTCTAAACTCCATAAAGCTGCCGCTTGAAAGACTGCACATGGATCTCTTCGGTCCAGTGAACGTTCGAGGTATATCTGGAGATATGTACTGTCTAGTTGTAACAGATGATTATTCATGGTTTTCATGGGTCTTCTTCCAGGATAGTAAAGATGAAACGTTAGATAATCTAATGATTCTCTTTAGGAAGATTGAAAACTTGTACCATCTCCCCATCAGACGAATTCGCAGCGACAATGGTACAGAGTTTAAAAATGCCCGAATGAAAGAGTTCTGTAACGAGAAAGGCATTCTACATGAATTTAGTGCTCTGTATATTCCGCAACAAAATGGAGTAGCTGAAAGGAAGAACAGAACGTTGATAGAGTCGCAGTAGCATGCTATACGTTGAACCGGGTCTTAACAGTCAAACCAACCAAGAAGACTTGCTTCAAAATGCTAAACCAAAGAAAATCTATCTGAAATACTTAGAACCATTTGGCGCACCTTGTATAGTTATTGATCAAGATGGAAAGTTTGGTGCTAAATAAATTGATGGTTTCTTCGTCGGATATGCAACTCCACTCAAAAGAGTCTATCTTCCTAGTTTGAGAAGAGTGGTAGAAGCATAGCACGTTGACTGCTTTCGGTACACAACTCCTATTCAAAGAGCAAGAGACACTTGGTTATTCAACTATAGCGAATTGTGGAAGTCATTCGACTTGCCAGAAGAACCTTCTGAAGAAGACATTGCAACGTTATATTATCTTCATCAGCAGGCAAACAAAGAACAGGTAATCAAACCAATAATAGTTAATCAACCAACTGTTGGGTCATCTTCTTCTGGTGCAGGTCCAAGTACTAGCAGTGTTCAAGAAACTAATGTTCAACAAGAGACACCAGCTACAGAAATAGTGAATAATACAGAGGAACCAAATCTTTCTCAAGCATAGAACTCCGACTCTGACGAGACTACGACATTTGATGATGATGGAGAATCTTCTTCTGATGAAGAATCCGAGCAGATAACAAGCATGTTGAATCAATCTTCTGGACCGAGTAATCAAAATGAAACGTCTTCTATTGCTCCTGAAGTTGAAGTGGTGGTTGAGCAGAATATCTCTAATCAGGAAAATACCGTTTATGTTCCTAGTGAGGTGATGCAAAGGACCTATTCTTATCACCCATCGGATTCCATAATCGGCGAACTACAAACTGGCATGAGAACAAGGAGCCAGATCAACAAAGCTTTAAGTTGCTTCTATACTCGAGTAGCTCCAGTTCAAGAGTATTGCTACTATTCTTGCTTCATATCCCAGATTGAGCCGAAGAATGTTTCTGAAGCATTAGGGGATGAAAATTGGGTACAGGCGATGCAACAAGAATTTCTACATTTGAAAAGCTAGGAGTATGGAAGCTTGTTGACCTACCGGAGAATAAAAAAGGCGATAGATACAAAATGGGAGTATGGAAGTTTGTGTGCGCAAAAATTCGACTCGTTGTCAAGGGATTCCGTTAACAGGAAGGAATTGATTATACAGAAGCATATGCACCAGTTGCTAGATTGGAATCCATTCGCATTTTCCTTGCATTCGCTGCTTGGAAAGCATTTAAAGTGTAACAGTTAGATGTGAAATCCGTTTTTCTATATGGTAAGCTATGTTAACAAGTGTACGTCAGCCAACCACCGGGTTTTGTCGATCCGCTAAGCAAGAAGAAAGCTTATCTCCTGGATAAAGCACTATATGTTTTGCATCAGGCCCCGAGAGCCTGGTACGAGACATTATCTCAACATCTCGTCAGCAACGGCTTTATCAGAGGAACAGTGGATACTACGCTCTTTACTAGAGAAGTTGGAAACCATCTGATTATCATACAAATCTATGTGGATGACATCGTCTTCGGTTCAACAAACGACGATCTTTGCAAAGAGTTTGAGAAAATAATGAAGAAGAAATTCGAGATGTCTTCTATGGGTGAAATGAAATTCTTTCTCGGATTGCAAGTTGATCAATTACCAGACGGTATTTTCATTCATAAAACTAAGTATGTTCATGTCATCTTGAAGAAGTTTGAAATGGAAAGCTCGAAGCCGTTATCTACTCCTCTTGCTCTCAATCACGGAATTTGCATCGATGAAACAGGAACCAAAGTTGATGATACTCTTTACAGGTCGATGATAGGATCATTTATGTGTCTGACGGCATCTCGCCCGGATATCATGTATCCTACCTGCCTTTGCGCCAGATATCAGTCCAGCCCAAGAATCTCACACATGCAGATCGTGAAGCCAATTTTTAGATACTTGAAGGATTGTCCAAGCACCGACTTGTGGTACCCGAAGAACGATAACTTCGATCTGACGGGATACGCTGATTCTGATTTTGGTGTATATAAGTTGAATTAAAAATCAACTACAGCGGGCTGCCAGTTCTTCGAAACACGCTTGGTAACCTGGCAGTGTAAGAAACAGACTACGGTCGCTCTCTCTACCTGTAAAGCTGAGTATATCTCGGCATCCAGCTGTTGTTCACAGATTTTGTGGATCCAACAGCAGATGAGAGACTATGGTCTGCAATTTCTTGACACTCCGATGTATGTTGATAATAAGGCAGCTATCGATATAACTAAAAATCCAGCTCATCACTCTCGAACGAAACATATCGAGATTTGTTACCACTTCATTCGTGATTGCTACGAAAAGAAGTTGGTACGAATTGAGACAATCCACACCGATGAACAAAAAGCTGATTTTAATACCAAACCATTTACTTTGTCACGGTTTAAATACTTAATTAGAATTAATGGTATGAAAAATCTTTTGACAAGTGCGGATGCAAAGTTGAATATGGATCGGACGACGAGTTCTTGTGATCCTCATTGGTTTGTTACCTTTTAGGATTAGAATTTCTTAAAAACTAAAATACAAAAATATGTTTTTGATTTTAGGGGGACAAATGTTACGAGAAAATATAAAAACATATGAAAAACCAAAAAGTACAAAAACATGAAAAAGACAAAAAGAATTTTGTGTCAAAAAGGAAATGATAGTACTCAGTGGACTATCACAGTAAGCTAAGGATTTGTAAAGTTTAAAAAAGTATAAACGAGTCTTACTGTGGATGTGTCGATAGGCTTTACACGTTCAGTAAATTGTTTCCAGGATATAAACTAAATTTTACAACTACTTAAACTTGTGGATTCACATCTCTAGGATATATGGACTTAGTACTCTAAAATTTCATTTGAGAGATCGTCTGATTCTAAGATATGAGGTCTTTATAGATGATTGATATATGGGGTACTATTGCGGAAGCAATAGCCTAGAACTTCTATAATGTTTTTGTTGAAAACCCTAAACTGCATGCAAAATTGAAAGAATCGAAAGATCTAATCAATTGCAGTGCTTAAAAGATTCCTTATGTGGAACACACCTTAAAGTCGAGCATTCATCTCTTTGTCGATACGGTGGTATTAACCTGAGCTCTCACGGTTTCGCATAACCCAGATACAAATATCAATTACGCTATACTCACCTGTAACATGAAATCTAGGGAATCTTGATGCGGGAGTATATTCTGAGATGGGAACCATAGTTAAGTCAAGTTTCATAATTCTAACTAAGATATCTTGGAACAATTGAGAAATGTGTCAAAGTTTAAGTGGACAAACATATCGACAATCTAGGGTAAACGATTTTAGAACTTAAAGTCATCATAAGGTCAACGGTACTGGTGATACGTCTCAATCAACTGATATGATCCTTAGACACAAATTCACAAAAATATGTCCGTAAATATGTTTGTACATAGCTTCTTTGATTTAAGATTTAAACCCAAAAAGATTTTCAGTGTGTTTAAGCATAAATTTTCGAAAAATTCAAAAGATTTTACTTCTACATTGTTTTCAACAGCCAATGATGGAAAACGGATCTTTGGAGTTCGGAATGGTGCTAAGTTGTTGGAATCTTGATGACAACAGGTTGGGAGCTAATCTGTTAAATCAAAATGCACGAATAAAGATGAAAAAGTTCATTAAATTGAAACTTTAAAATTGAGAAAAACATCAGTTTGTTCATAACGGGTCAAACAGGGCCATTAACTTGGACTAGGCAGACAAATCGGTTAACCAAGGTCATTAACTTGGACTTGGTCAACGAGTGATTTTTAAAACTGGTAAAGTTGAAAAGTTCAGGTTAAAAATGAAAATTTTGAAAAGTTTGATTTTGGTTGTAACCAAGTTCGGCGAATTTACTGAGATTTAATTAATTCAGTTTTTGAGTAACTTCGGGCGAATCATTGGTTTGTTATTGATAGATAATTGTCAAGTTTGCCCGAACTTGACTCATTATATAACATTCAAGTTCGCTCAAATAGTCATTATCTGTTTAAACCATCTTCGAGGAAACTTAGGCGATCTAGAGCGAAAGTGAAATTTCAAAGAACTTGTCGTTGTGCTGCCCGATTTAGACCAGATGTTAATGATTTGCACACTTAATACCATGGCTGAGGTACTGCTTGTGTAAAACATCTACGAATTGGACTGAACAAACATGTTTGGACCGAATCTGTTTAAAACTAATAGATTTAGGTAGTTAATAAACAAATTGATCAATGAAATGGACTAATAAACATGTAATCATGATAAACAAATCTTAAAATCAACTCTGTGAACATGTTTGAAGATTGCAGAAGTTGTTGGAGAAGATGACAAGTTCGCCCGAACTTGGTTAATGATTTCCATCAACTTCGGGCAAAGTTGTCTAATCCTATTACTGACATACAAGTTCGCCGAACTTTAGAACTTAAAATTGTCAAAAAAGTTCGCCCGAACTTGTATGAAAATTGTTAAAAACTTGTTTTGGGAACATGTTCGGCCAAAGTTGTTGTCTGTTTGTATAGATATGTGTTTTGGTCTTCAAGTTCGCCCGAACTTGATAGAATTTGTTGAAAATTGTCAATTTTCTATGTTGGTTGTTTCCTCTGACCACAGAATATCAAGCTGTCGTTTAATAAGTTTCCATAACACGTGTATTTCACTTGACGTGAAGATCTATCCGACGCTGACGGCTTTTTCAGAGATATTGGAATTCTTGGGGCGTTTTCGATAACAAAGGCGATCACTGATAAGCACGTTGTATATAGATCACACGTCTATCTTTTCTAGAACGCAACAACATATGACGAGGCGAACAAAGTAATAAAGTCTGTTGTACGAGTCGGAAACTAAGATAAGGAAATTTTGATCACAGAAGCTGACATTCGAAGGGTCTTAGAATTCAACGATGATGTTAATGATCCAATCAGTTTTGAAGAACGAATGGTTAAGGGTTGCTTCTTCCGAATGGGGTATAACGGTCACACGAACAAACCAATGATGAAGAAAGGAAGTGTGCCATTACCTTACAAGCTTTTAATTCATGCCATCATACACGCTTTTAGTCATAGGAAAGCTGGCCTCGACGACATACAAGATTATATGGCATATATGGTCACTGTTTGGTGCTTAACAAGAAATACAATTTTTCAAGAGTTGTATTCAACAACATGGCGAAGAATAAGGAGAGATTGGTTATGTATCCTAGGTTTGTGCAAATGCTGATTGACGAGAAGTTTCAAAATATTGCAAAGGATCCAAATGATATTCTTTATCTGAGTCATATGGATGAAACACCGCTGAAAAAGTTAAAGATTTATCAGAAGCAAGACTCTACTCTTGTTGCTAAGCCTGTATTTGGAGCTATTTCTGATGAACACTATGTTCACCTCCAGAGAATAAGTGGAGAAAAGAGGGCATGGTGATGAGAAAGAGGAAGCTGAGTTGTTATCTAATTTCAAAGAGAAACATGGTGACTGGTATATCAAACATGTGGTTGTGGTTGAGAAACATAAGAAAAAGAGGGTGTCAAAGAAAGCAGATACGATGTTGATAGATGATCCTGAGATAGAAGAACCACAGAATGTTGAGGGTTCTAGCGCTGCAGCTAACATTGAAAGCCAAGAAAAGGAAGATGATGTTATTTCTGCAACTTCAAATAAAGATGATGAATCGTCTGAAGATCCAATTGATGTGAATATTAAAGCTGCAAAAAAGAAGAAGAAAGATTGAAAAAGTTGGGTGAAGATCTTTACGAGCCATCTGCTGAAGAGTTGTCTGATTCTGAATGTTCAAAGAAGAAAGCTACACTTTCAAAGTCTAAAGCTGAAAGTACAAAGAAAGCAACAGGTTCACCAAGTGCTCGTGGAAGGAAGAAAACGCAAAGCCGCAGATATATCAGCCAAACAAAGAAAGGAGTTACACAAGAACCTCCTGTTTCTGAATTACAAGAGACTCCGATCATTGAATCTGTTATTCCACCGACTACTGCGACTGCAGAAGAAACTTTTGTTACTGTTGAAGTTCTTGTTCAAGATACACTAATGTCAACACCAAAGTCTGTAGCAAAAAGAATGCAATCTACTCCACCAAGTGTTAGAGCAAGAGAATTTAAAGATGCCTATGGTGATATTCCAGATAACATCACACAGCCTGTCATTGCTGAAGATCTTTAGGCTGGTTTGAAGATATTCTGATCGATAAACTAGAGAAAAGGCTCAAAGATCTGGAAGATAAAGTCAAGCAAAACGAAGTCGATAAAGCAGCTCTTCAAGAGAAACTAAAGTAGAGTGAAGTTGAAAAAGAGATTTTGAATGACAAAGTGAAGTTTCTTGAAGATGATCATGGTTATTTGAAAGCAATGGTTGAAAGTTTGTGTGTTGCTAATGTTACGCTAGAGAAAGAGATTGTTGAACTGAATCAGAAAGGGATATGAATGATAGAAGGTTTGCTAGACTTTAGAAGTTCTAACTAACAGTCTGGGCATCGACTTTAAAGCTAGATATGATCGTTTGGATATTCAAGAGGCAAAGGAAAAAGTTGAGAAAGAGTTGATCGAACTGGACAAAGGCAAAGGGGTGATTGATAATATCCCAAACCTTCAGAAGAACCGGTGATAGAAAAGTCTGTTGAATCTGAAAAGGCTCCTGAGATTGAAGTTATAACTGAAAATGTTCCTGAAAAGATTGTTGATTCTCAGGAAGCAGAACAGAAAGATGATGAGGAAGAAGATAATGACGATAACGACTCTGCCGGTGATGATACTAAAGATGATTCAGATCATGATGGTGATGACAATGATGATCAGGGGCGTTGGTCTGAAGATTGATTTGCTAAAGTTCATTCTGAATTTGATTTCGAGTCCCTAATTGATGATAATGCTATTATGGAGGATGCACCAAGTAAGGGGGAGTCTACTGAGCAGACAGGGCCACAGGATGTTGATATTTCTAATGCGGTTATTGTTATACATATTACTACGGTGCACGAAAAGCCTTTGATGATAACATTAGATCCGAGTTTAGAGGAAGGGGAAATTGCTCATACATACACCAAAGAAGAGTTGGCAAGAATGTTCGAAGTTGATACTTATTCATTCGAGTGTAATTTTGAGGAAGAGTTGGTAAATATAAAGACATTCGAACTGAAGCAGTATATGTATAAACATGTAGCTGAAGCTGATGACTATGATCGAGTAATATTTGAAGATTCAGATGATGATAACGAAGTTGAAAAGTATTCTAATCTGAGTACTGACAAATTTCCAATGATTGAAGAGTTGATGAGTCAAATAGATATTGATCTGTTGAAACAAAAGATTGATGAAGTAGTGAAGACAGGCAACATACCGAAACGTTATACGAAAGAGCAAATTGCCGAAGCGAAAAGATCGTGGTTTAAAGAAATGCCCAAGGAGAGAAAGTTCAAAAGGCTACTAGCATTCTTCACAGCGTGATAAAGATGTTTCTCTGGAGATATCCTATGTTGGGGTTGGATACGTGATCTTGATGTCTATGCAATAAAGAGAGAGTTTGGGGTACAGTACTTTCGACATTTGACAGACATAAAGACATTGCTATTCTGGGATGTGGTGGAGTTGGTACAAACAAGGAATATCAGTCTGCAAATGAAGTTTAATGAAAAGAGATTGTGGAGAGTGATAAAGTTTGAAGCTTCGAGAGGGTTTGTGTTGTGGAAGCCATTTATTGCTAAACGTCGAATCAAGATTAACAAGAAAACAGATGAAAAAGACATAACACTTGTGATGAAGCATCCTCGAGCTATGAAGAATATGCCACTGAAGCCCATCGAACAGGATTTTCATGCTTACTTTCTATGGTGGCAAACGGATCCCGAAACATGTGAAGCAGTGATCGTACTACGAGCTGATGATTCATGGGATATAACAAAAGAAAAGGATCCAGAACCGATAGAACGAATGAGGATATGAGGGTTGTGGAGAACTATTTGTATACTAGACCCGATGTGGCTAGTTAATTGCTTAAAGGAAGATGTCAAATGCTTGTTCTTCGACAAGATTTTCTTTGATAAACATGAAGTCCAAGAGAAGCAATACCAAGGTGTGATTAACGTTTGCTATGCCCATGGTATTAATTCAGGTCACATGTGGGAATCAAGATGGAGAGAGCTTGAAAGAGAAGAGTTCTTGAAGGAAGAGAAGCGTTTAGAGAAGATTCACGAGAAAGGTAGGGAGGCAAGAATCATAAGGTTTCCATTTATGAAGTGGGCACCATCCTACAGATCAAACGCCTATCCCAAAGCAAGAACATCGAAAGAAACAATACAAGAACTTCTTCGGAAGAAGTTAGAGATTGAAGACTGATCAAGACACTACGACAATATCCAAGGGGGAGTTGTTGATGCATAATGTCTATTGTCTAGGTCTTGGATCGAGTCTGTATGTTTAGAGCTTGTATTTGTAAGATTTGCAAGTTTATTTAACATGTAAGTACAAGTTCGGCCGAAGTTAATGTCAGCTGATCAAGTTCGGCCGAACTTGATCTAGCCAAACATGCTTCGGGCGAACTTGTATGTCTATATATAGATGTGTCATGGTTTCTCAATGTAACAACTTGCGACATTTATGGCGAAGCTCTGTCAGTTTGGATTTCGAGTTGTAATACTTTTGGACTTAATAAACTGACGATTAAACAGTAATTCTTGTGTATTTGGTTAAACTTGTCATATAAATTCCGCATATATGGACAATAGATACAAATTTAGGTTCCCGAGTTGAAGAGGACGGTCCTAACAGACCAAGTGGCTATTCATACAAGAAACGAAAAGTGAACATTTAGTTTAAAGATGTATGCATATATGCTCGGTAAAGGCTCAAAACTCACTTATTGTGGGAGTGGGTTTATAGTGTGTACAAGTATATATTATCAAATTTTAAAAGGATTTGTCATGCCTTGTTTATAATTTTCTTAATCAGTTATTTTTATCACGACGCTATCGGTTGTAAATTTGTAAACAACATAACTTTTAGAACTTGTTATTCACAAATTAAACCAAGACAAGTAAAAAATGAAAAATTTTGAAAAAGATTTGGGGTGATTAGCGGTTCCAATGCGAGTTTTGTGTAAGGCTTGTTATTGCAGGATTCAAGGTTTTAGCACCCCCCCACACACACACACACACTTAAATTACACATTTCCTCATGTGTCCAAAAAATAGGTTTCTCGGTTGATTCGAATGTGTAAAAGCGGGTTAAAACAAGAGTTTATGTTACTGGGCATCTGGCCAGGGCCCGTGTTGTCCGGGCACAGCCCCACGGTCAGATTGCCAGTAACAAAATTGTACAGAAGGTTGACCATGGGGTGCGTTCACTTGGCAGGCCCGTTGTCAGTTACCTGACCAAATTGTTTTTCTGCAGACCTCCGAGCACGGGGCGTGTTCGGTTAGGAACGGCCCCGTGCTGCACATGCTAAATGCTGGAAAAGTTATCGGAAGTTATTGTTACGTGCATGGGGTGCGGTTTTTACGTCCCTTTGGAAGTTTTCATCTTTTCTCGTGCGTGATTTATTCCTGAAATGTAAAACTAGACTAGAAAACATAAATGTTAAACTAAATTAATACTAAGGATAGTTCCGCGGAATGCCTCCGTGGTGCGCCACGTCTATAAGAGTCCTTGGCTAGACCCAAAGCCAATTATATGTTACCCGAGCGGGATGTCTCACATCCCGTGCTTGCACAGGCGGAGAGCGCCATCCAATCTTGAGTATATGACATTCATGTAGTTGACTGGGTCGTCCTCTACTCTCTTCCCTACGCCGAACTTCATCTCTTTGTCTTTTACGCTCAACATTAATTTTCTGTCACTCATATGTACCATGGCTCAGTGGTGGCGAGGAATCGTCTACCTAGAATGAGGGGGACTTCGGTGTCTTCTTCCATGTCAAGTATGACAAAGTCGGGCGGATTTACAAATTCTCTGACTTTCACTAAGAGATTTTTGATGACACCCTGAAGGTATTTAACCGATCTATCGGCGAGTTGTATGCTCATTTTTGTGGGGCTTGGCTTTCCTAGCCCAAGTCGGTCAAACATTGATGCGGGCATAAGGTTGATGCTAGCCCTAAGGTTGGCTAATGCATTTCGTATGGGTGATCCCCCGATGGAGCAAGCGATTGTGAAGCTTTCGAGGTCGATTTTCTTTTGGGGAGTTTGTTGAGGAGTACCGCAGAGCCTTTTTAACCTAAGTTAACTTTGTTCAATGTTTCAATCTTTCTTTTGTGAGTGAGGAAGTCTCTCATGAATTTCGAGTACTTTGGCATTTGAGTAAGGACTTCGACAAATGGAAGATTGATATGCAATTTCTTTAGTAGGTTTATGAACTTGATGAATTTCTCATCGGTCTTTTGGCGAAGTAAACGACCGGGGTAGGGTACCATGGGATTTTGGTAGGTTCAGGATTTTTGGGGTGGTTGTGTCTTGATGGTTTGGAGGTGAGGTTGTGGTTTGTTCGGGCAGAGTGTTGTGGTTAGGGGGTAGTGGTGTTTCCCGGACTTACTTTATGGTTTCTTAATGTTATGAAGTTTACTTGCGCCTTGGGGTTGGTTTCGGTATTGCTAGGTAATGCGCCTTATGGCCTCTCGGAAAAACTTTGGGCTAGTTGGCTTATTTATTTTTCAATGTTTTGAAAACTAGCTCGTTGGTTTCTAATGTCGGATTCCGTTTGTACAAACCGATCTAAGTACCTTTTGTCGGTTTCGGAGATGAGGCATGTGATGAGATCTTCAAGCCTCTCTCGGCCCCCTTGTTATTGAGTGAAATTTTGTGACTCGTTTTTTGGTGGTTGTTGAAAGTTAGGTCTTTGATTTTGATTTTATTGGTTACTACTATTTCTCGGTTTCCTCCAACCAAGGTTATGATGATTCCGCCATCCTTGGTTGTAGGTTCCTGTTGGGGGGCCCGATGGTGTAGGTCGATTTTCTATGTAGTTTACCATTTCCATTTGATTTTCCATTTCTTTCATACAACTCCAATTTTTATGTGGCCCACCACACCCTTCACAAGCATAACCGAGGCACTTTTTATATTTCTAGTTTTTTATTTTTATTGAAAAGGCCTTGATTTGGGCTTGTAAGGAGGTGTTTTCGTCTATTTTGTGGGCACCCGGGGCAATGGATTTTGAACCTCGGGGGGTGTGCCATTGAAAATTTTTTTGAGCAATTTCCTCAATTTGAATATAGATTCGGTTAGGCGTCTATTACCAGGAAGACCCCCGGAGCTTGAGTCAAGTGTTTGCCCTGTGTGTGGCAACAATCCATTATAGAAAGTGGATACTTGTTGCCACACTTCTAGACCATGATGGGGACATTTTCTCAATAGCTCCTTGAACCTTTCACAAGTTTCATATAAAGATTCCCCGTCCTCTTGTGAATAACTTTTATTTCAGTCATTATTTAGCGATTTTAGAGGGCGGGAAATATTTATATACAAATTTTTGGGCAAGTATATCCCAAGTGTTTACCGACCCACTTGGGAGGGTGTTTAGCCAAGCCTTAGCTCGGTCCTTTAGTGAGAATGGGAACATTCGGAGTCGGATGGCGTCGTTTGATGCTCTGTTTATCCGAAAAGTGTCGAATATTTCAAAAACATTGGTAATATGTAAATGGGGATCTTCATATGGCAAGCATGGAATGTGGGGAATTTTGGAGCATTCGTATCAAATGTGGCCGAAGTTCGAAGTTGTTAGCATCGACATTTGGCGGATTGATGGCGGCTCCGAGATTACCGACATGGGCCGTAAGTAATTCATTAGGGTACGTTGATCCACCATTGGGATTTGCTGCCTCGAAGCTTTCTCTGGATTCTTGGCTTTTAGTCTTTTTCTTAGAAAGCGTTCGGATTCGACTAGAGGTTCTTTTATGTCTTCATCGGAACTAGTGCTCATGCACTGCGTAGAGATTTCAGGCTCTGCGATTAAGTTCTGAGTCATGTGATCAAAAGAAAAAGAAACGTTGATCAGATAGTCCACCACGGCCTCGTGGTCATTGGCCATGGCCCGTGGTCAGTGTTATAGTTTATTGTTTTCTGTATCCCAGTTACTGGGGAGCTGGGCAGGGCCCCATGGTGCACCTCCATGACCCGTGGTCATTCTTCTGTAACTCAGAAAACAGAACTGCAAGTAAGGAGCCTGGGCACGGCCCTGTGTCTGATCAGGCACGGCCCGTGCTGAACTCTGCAAAAAGTGTATAATTTGCAAAAAATTGAGAAAAATAAAAAATATGTTAAAAATAATTAAGCCGCTGATTTTAAACTTTCTTAAAATCCTTGTGTCCCAGCAACGGCGCCAAAAACTTGGTGCGTGTCGAGCGTGATATGATTTTAGTAATATTTTAAGTCTGTTTTACGCATTAATCAAGTTTTAAATTTATAAAACACGATATTATACTAACACTAAACACACACTAGGGCAAGTGCACCCATCACGAGCGTAGTATAGTGTTGGTAAGATATCGAGGTCGTCCAAGGACACAAGGGTTTTTAATACCGGTTTAGCGTCAACGTCTAATCGATCCAAAGTTTTGATAAAAGTTTTGAAATATAAAAGTAAATATGACAATGAAAAGATAAATAAAAATGAAATACAAATAGACAAGATAGAATCACTTGGATCTGACTCCTCTTTAATGTACCCTTTGATGATTTTCGCACTTTCAGACTGTTTAAGAGATTATTTTAGTTATAGTAGTAGGACCCTCTTTGGAAGGTGACGTTACCCTCGACCGAGTGGTTTGAGTCGGCAGGGATACAATCCCAAAAGATCGGAATATTGGAAGATAATTAAGTAAGTTACTAATGCGAAAAGTGGTAGGCCCCTCTTTCGAAGGTGACGTTACCCTCGACCAAGTGGTTTGGGTCAGCAAGGATACAATCCCAAGAGGCCGGTTTAATGATTTAATGGTGGTTTACAAATGAGAGGTTCAAGCTATTCGCACCCCCGCCATCCAATACCATAAGGCATTGAAAGAGGTCCTCGTAATCTTGACCTAAGTTCTCGAAGGATCTATACATGAACGAGACAAGAACTTTACCAAACCACCCTTCTAACCCCCTTCCAAGTAGTTAATGTGCTTTATAGAGACCGTAAAGACATGAATGAGCAAATCAATGACATCATGAATAAATAGTTAGGAAAACTCACTTTCAACATAAGAAACTGTTGGTGCATATGTTTGTTGCCTACGTCATTATGAATCGAGTCTGAGTGAATAGGGCTTAATATGTTAGAAACGAGGCATATTTATGTGTTTTAGAGGACAAGTTCACTCGAGATGGTCTTGAGTAGTTAAGTCCGGCCGAACTTGACTAAGTCAAGTTCGCCTGAACTTCATTCCCTATCCAGCGAACTTGCGCACTTATAAATAGGTGCCTTGGTGATTCATTTGTAACGTGGAGAGATTTTGGCACAGAGACGGCGAAGCTCTGTCGGATCCGGTTCTCGAATGTATTGACCTTTAGATCAATGAAAACAACGTTTAAATGAGTAATTCTTGTTATTTGATTAACTTGTCATTAGTTTCCGCCTAATTAGACACTAGATAACACATTTAGGTTCCCATGCTAATCATGGACGTTCCTACAAGTGGTATCAGAGCCTGGATACCTAAATTTGCTGGAATCAAGACAATAATTTTTCTTATTCATCTCCATTCTATCATTTTTCTTAACACTTTCAGATATTTGATGATTTCATGGAAAAATCAGCTAAAAATCGAATATGTCATGTAAAATATAGTTGTGATAAACCCTGAGAGTTTGGACATCAAATTCAATCGAATTGATATCGAAAAGTTGGAAAAACCATGTTTTGGAAACAAGTTTCAGCCAAACTTAACATCAAGTTCGACCAAACTTGATTAAAATTTCACGGATTTTAATCAAGTTCGACCGAACTTGATAGAGTTTTCAAGGATTTTGTGATAAGTTCGCTCGAACATTGAGAACCTTCTTGAGAGATCACATAAGTTCGACCGAACTTACTTGTTTCTTGAAATCTTTTTACAAGTTCGCTCGAAGTGAAATTTTTCTCAGAATTCACATCAAGTTCGACCGAACTTGAGGTGCTGGTGATAAAACTTGTAATCCTCATCTAAGTTCGACCGAACTTGTGAAAAAGTGAAATCAAAATCTGATTTTCAAACAAGTTCGACCGAACTTGTCTGTTTCTAATCAAGTTTCGAGTGTTTTTGATCGTATTCTCAGATAAGTCTTCAGATTGTCAAAATGGAAGATTTCACAACGTGTTCGTTTCACAGATGGCTTCTTCATCAAATGCCAATACTCTTGCGGCGAATCAGATGAATATCGACAATGAAATGGGTTACTACGCCGAAACCGCCAAAGCTTATGAGTATGGACGAGTTTGAAGGGTGGAAGGAAAAGTTTGTGAATTGGATACAAGCGAATCAATTCAACAGTTGGGTTGCAGTTGAGGATGGGTACAAATGGCCAAAGGATGAGCGTGATCAAGATCTTCCACTACACAAGTTTTCAGCAACTGACAAAGAAAATTATGTCACTGAGAAGAAAATGATTAGCTTGATACAACAATCAATTAAGGAAGATATCTTGATTCTTTTGCCAGAATATGTAAACATCACAAGAATTATGGCACGCTCTTTGTGATAAATTCAAAGGAAGTGATGAATTGATCAAAAGCAAAAAGGCCTTGATCAAGAAAGAGTTCGAGATCTTCACAATGATTAAAGGTGAAACAATGAAGCAGATGATCGATAGATACTATCATCTCATGATCCAGATGCGGGAGACATGATATCAAACGATCTAATGAAGTGCAAATCGAGAAGTTAGCCGATGCACTTCCAGAAGGAGAATGGACAACATATCTGATGATTCTGAAGAATAGTCCATCTTGGAGACACTTCAAGTTGTCATCCTTCATCGACAAATTGGAAGGTCATGAAATGGAGTTGATGAAAATTGCGAAATCAAAGAATGTTAATGTTGTTCAAGATGACAGTGTTTATTATAAAGGAGGTATTCCAGATACTCTGATTGAAAACCCGAAAATTCAAAACACATTTAGTGCAAATACAAATTCTTCTCCAAATCAAAGTTCTCCATATGCTGGATATACAAGTGCTAGTTCAAGCTCTTCATTCCAAAATCAGACAAGTCAAGCAAGTTTTGATTCAAACATTTTCCAGTGCAACATAGCAGTTGATTAAAGAATGTATTTCCAGAAAAGGTGGCTGAACAACACATAGCACTTCTTGCTACTGTTCTCGAATCTTATGAAAGTCTTGTTGCTGGAAAGATCGGTAATCCGGAAATGACTGCCGAAGATTATGATCAGGTAGATGAAGAAGAATTGGAACTTGATGGATATCAAATGGAGCCTTGCATCCATCATCAGAAGAGTTTCAAAATTTATGGTACTCACTGAAAGGGATATTGGAAATTCAAGCAATAAGCTTAGTTTCGACAAGTATAAAGTCACATGCTTCAGGTGTAGACAGAAAGGGCATTTCAAACGAGAATGCAACAATCAAGAAGCAAGTGGAAACCAAAATCCTTTCGGCAACAACAATGAGTACTACAAGAAAGCTCTTCAATACAAGCTATATCAGAAAAGAACACAAGAAGTTGAAGATAAATCTGCAAAGAAAACCGAACAAGCTCTTGTTGTCACTCATGAAGAAGATGGTTTCGATTGGAACAGATACGTCGGGAAGAAAACTGGTGTTGCTATGATAGCAGAGTTAGTGAATGAATATGAGACATCGTATGTTGATGCCTGCTTTGGAAAATGCCATTCTGGAAGGATATAGGCAGAGGGCTGAGGAATAATAGTTAGCTTTTCTTGAAATGCAAAGGCAAGAAGCTTTGAAATCAGAGGCAGAAAAGGTAAAAGCTGAGGTAAAAATGTCTGAAAAGGAAGTTGTGAAAGCTGTGGAAGTTGAAAAACCTTGCCAAAGTGCGCAAATCCTTGTGAACCATGTCTTGATAAAGTCAAAGTCATAAGAGAATGACTGTACACAACGAAAATTTTCATTATGATTACAGAACCATGAAAGAAGCTTATGACAAAATATCAAGCAAATATAAATATGTCGAAAAAGCTAACAGTGAACTCAGTGCTAATGTTAAAATGTTAAATGCTACAGTAATTGAAAAACAAAAAGCAATTAACATGTACATTAATACTATTTCCGAAACAAAGCGTGAGCTTCATGACATTAAGATAGAAACAGAAAGGGTAAGACACTTGCTGAAAAGTTACACCACAAACGCCTATGTCATTGATCACATTTTACCTACGATTAAGTCGGAGGAAAATGGTGATAAATCAAAGCGTAAAGAATAGGAAGTGTTACTCCACCACTTCTTGCAAGTTACTCCTGCAAGAAAGATGAGGAGATTGAAAAGGCATTTAATCTTTTACTCTTATCAGAAATGAACGAAAAATTGCCTGAGAACATTGACGTAGACATTATGAAATCAAATGATGACAATGAAGCGGTTGTAAAAGATGTGGTCAAAAATGTGTTAGGAAATGATTCTGATGAAGGCAGCTATGAAAGCGCCAAATCAAGTTCGAAAAACTCGAATCACAATTTGAAGATGACGATACATCATCGAAAAATATCTAAGTGATGATCCTAATGTTGTCATGTACAAGATTAAGGAATCGGATAGATTATACTTCGATGATATTTTTCCGATTCGAAACGTGAAAGAGGATCAACTTGATAAATTTTTCAAACTTGTAGAAGTTTCATCAGATGATCTTGACAAAAACGAGAAAAGATTTTACTCGAAACCCAAAAGGAATGCTAACAACTATCGAAAGTTTGGTGGTGATTTTCCTGAGAACAGGAGAGCAGGATTGGTTTGGAGGAAAGTGAAGAAGAACCGAGAAAGAACAGAAGTCTTCATTTCATGAATACAAAGTAAACACATGAAGTTTGTGTATGGGATGAATACGGTTTAGGAAGAAGGTATGATCGGTAAGAAATCGAATGATGAATTTAAAAAGGAGAAAGAACTTCGGGACAAGGCTAAAACAAAGTCCACAAGTGGAGTGAAACCCACTAGTGGAAATGTTTCTGATAATCAGACTTGCTTTAAATGCAATACTGTTGGTCATATTGCTCGCAAGTGTCTGGATCTAAAGCCTGTGTTTCCACAAGAAAAACTTGGTCAAAAAATGAAAAGAAAAAACAACCAGAGATTGTAAAATCTGTCACAGAATCAAATAGAAACTATGAATCTAAAGATGAAGTGAAACCTAAAATGAATTCAAGTTTGAAAACTCTACTTTTGAAAAAGGTGAAACTTCAAAATTAAATGAAAAAAAATTCTAGGTTCTATATTAAGAAAGCAAGAAGCAAGCTACAATCTTGGGTTGCTAAGAAAAAGCTTTCATCATCTGAAAAACCAAAGTCTGTTGTAACAAAACTAAAAATGTCAAACAAATGAGCCAGTAATTAAACAGACAAAGAAAGAAAAGGACAAAACATTTTCAGAATTGACATCAGACGAAATGTTTGATAATGATTTTGATTATGATGATGGTTTGGAAAGTGATTATGAAGATTGTTATTCTTTCAAACCCAAAACCAAAAAGTTTGGGTTTCATTTTTCAAATAGTTGCTTTGTTGTGCAGGACTCCCAAAATCCACAATATCAAAGTTGATTCAGGATAGTGAGCTCCATGAGTATTTAACTTACCGAGAAAGTATACTCTTTGACGTTTTTGAAACTACAAGTGGTTGAAAAGAAAAATTGAAAAGATGTTTAAAAATTTGAGAAAATCCACACCGTTAAACAGAACACTGATTGTTATATTGAAAATCATTTAAAAATTGATTTCCTACAAGTGATTCTTACAAGGGGTTTCTACAATGCCGAAGATGAAAAAAAAAGATCGGACGACGAGTTCTCGGGATCCTCATTGGTTTGTTACATTTGTAGAAAAGTACTTCTTAAAACTAAAATCCAAAAATATGTTTTTGATTTTAGGGGGAGTAAGAAAAATTTTAGAAAAATCAAAAACCTATGAAAAAGTTGATAATTCAAAAACATCGAAAAAGACAAAAAGAATTTTTTGTCAAAAAGGAAATGATAGTACATCAGTGGACTATCACAGTATGCTAAAGAATTGTAAAGTTTAAAAGTGATAAACGAGTCTTACTGTGGATGTGTCGATATGCTTTACACGTTCAGTGAATTGTTTCTGAGATATACACTAAATTTTACAACTTCTTAAACTTATGGATTAACATCTCTGGAATATATGGACTTAGTACTCCGAAATTTCGATTGAAGGGTTGCCTGATTCTGAGATACGAGGTCTTTATAGATGATTGGTATCTGGGGTATTATACAAGTTCTTCTGATTTTGCGGAAGCAAAAGCCTAGAATTCTATAATGCTTTTGCTAAAAACCCCAAATTAGCATGCAAAATTTGAAAAGAATCAAAACATCTAATCATTTGCAATGCTTAAATGATTCCTTAAGTGGAACATACCTTAAAGACGAGCCTTCATCTCTTTGTCTGTACGGTAGTACTAACCTGAGCTCTCAAGGTCTCACACTAACCCAAAGACGGATATCAATTACGCTATATTCACCTGTAAGATGAAATCTAGGGAATCTGTATTCGGGAGTATATTCAAGAAGTGGGAACCATAGTTAAGTCAAGTTTAATAAATCATACCTAACATATCTTGGAACAGTTGAGAAACGTGATAAAGTTTAAGTGGACAAACATATCGACAATCAAAGTAAACAAGTTTAAATCTTAAAGTCTCAAAAGGTCAACGGTACTGATGATATGTCTCATACAACTGATATGATCCTTAGACACGAATTCACAAAAATATGTCTGTAAATATGTTTGTACATAGTTTACTTTCTTTAAATTGCTTTACAGACAAAATCAAAAAGATTTTCAGTCTGTTTTAGCATAACTTTCTAAAAATTCAAAAAGATTTTGTTTCTTCATTATTTTCAACAAGCCAATGATGGAGAACGGTTCTTTGAAGTCTGGTAAGGTGCTTTAATAGTGAAAATATTGATAACATTTTGTTAAAAACCAAAATGATCAAATGTGTTAAAAGGTTCATTAAATTGAAACTTTAAAATTGAGGAAAAATTTTGGTTCAATCACAACGGTTTCAAACCGAGGTCACTGAATTGGACTTGGTAAATAAAATTGATTAACCAAGGTCATTAACTTGGACTTGGTCAACCAAGTGGATTTCAGAATTTGAAATTTTAAAAATGTAAAAAGTGTTCAAGGTCATTAATTTGAACTTGAATATCTAAATTTTTGAAAAAATTTGAAGCTGAAATGTTTATTTGAATGTCAGAAAATATTTAGACAAGAAGTAAAGTTGTAAGGGGGAGCTGGATATAACATTGTCAAAGAATTTCAGAAAGCTCAACGATTGAGGGGGAATTGATAAAGCAATGATTGAAGATTTCGGAAAGCTTAAAGCTAGGGGAGTAAAGATCAAAGCAAAAGGAAGTGAAGGTTAAAGTTTGGAATATTTGAATGTCAGAAAGTATTTAGACAGGTATTAAAGATTGAGGGGAAGTTGATAAAGCGAAGATTGAAGATACCGAAAAGCTTAAAGCTAGGGGGAGTAAAGCTTAAAGCTAGGGGGAGCATGTTGATTAAAAAGCTAGGAGGATATAAAGATCAAGATGATAAACTTTATTCAAGAACTAAAGATCGGACATCTCAGAAGTTTTTAAAAGTCAAAATGACTGCGGCAACATCCAAGGGGGAGTCTGTTGGTGCATATGTCTGTTGCCTACGTCATTATGAATCGAGTCTGAATGAATAGGGCTTAATCTGTTAGAAACGAGGCATATTTATGTGTTTTAGAGGACAAGTTCGCTCGAGATGGACTTGAGAAGTCAAGTTCGGCCGAACTTGACTAAGTCAAGTTCGCCCGAACTTCATTCCCTATCCAGCTAACTTGTGCACTTATAAATAGGTGCCTTGGTGATTCATTTGTAACGTGGAGGGATTTTGGCACAGAGATGGCGAAGCTCTGTCGGATCTGGTTCTCAAATGTGTTGAACTTTAGATCAATGAAAACAACGTTTAAATGAGTAATTCTTGTTATTTGATTAACTAGTCATTAGTTTCCGCCTAATTGGACAATAGATAACAAATTTAGGTTCTCGTGCTAATCATGGACGTTCCTACAGAAACTATTTAATAAAGTCATTAATACATACCCAATTAAAAAGTGCCGAAAGATTAAAAATCAAAAGTGATACATTAAAGACTTGTCTTCACCAAGTGATGTAAGAGATTAGCCAAGCATGGCCTTTGTTTGACAAGAAATCTTACAATCAATCTTGGATCCGAGAATACTACACACTCTAAAGATGATAGATGGATGATGATGGTGGGTGTTGGTGTTGTAGTGGTGGTGGAATGGTGGCAAAGTGAGAGGGAAGTGGTTTGCCAAGGGATGCCTTTGAAGTGAACCAAGCACCCCTATTTATAGTCAGAACAGTGCCCCGGCCACGGCCTCCTGTCCACTAGGCACGGCACGTGGCCATCTCCTTCTCTTCCTTCATTAATTGCAACTGTCAACAGAAGGCCCCACACGCCCATGTGGCCTCTGGATACGGCCCATGGTCAACTCTTCGCTGTACTATAAAGATTCTGCAAATCTAAAAATCTTACCACGGCCTTGGTTTGGTGAGCACGGCCCCGTGGTGGGCGTGGAACCTTCCTTTTGTCTTGTCTGCAGAAGCCAGGTCTGACCACAGCCCATGCCTGGCTAGGCACGGCCTAGTGGTCAGCTTCTGTCTTCTTGTTTTTTTTTTCATTTTGGGGTGCTGCTGAGGGCTCATGCGTGTCACATTATTCCTTCCTCTTGTATTTATGTTGATTTTGGCTACTTATTTTCTTCTTTTGTTCTTTTAAGCTCATTTGGTCCTGTAAATTCAAAAGGAACGAAAAACGTGCTTTTTGCCAACATTAGTACTGAAAAAGGGTTGGTTTTACGCCTCTTTGAGGTAATTTATATGTTGCATTTGGTACACATCAGCATCCCAAGGTCAGACAGAGGTTTCACTTCTTCACCAACATTCTCTTTTGTAACATCTGTTACATCTGTTGCATCATGAACACAAGACTCATCAGACTTAGACACTAGCTCCTCAGATTCAACACCCTTAACTATTGTATCTAGTTCCATAAATCCGCATAATCATTTTGTTCTTTTCAGTGTTGGCAACTAAAGCAAAGTTTTCATCAGTTAGATCCTCAGGCAAGCTACTCCAATCAACAAAGCCATGTGCAGGTTGCATTTGAACCAGAGGAGCTGGGGCTTGAACATATTGAATTTGAGGAACAGTGGTTTGAACATATTGCACAGGAATAGTGGTAGCGGGGTGTGCAAAATGAGTAGTGTTTTGCATGTGAGGAGCATGGGTATATTGGCATAATGGACAGCGTTTTGAGTTTGTTGAGGTCTAGGGCTACGATCTGTGATGATTGGTCCAGTTGATTGAGACCTACATTCTCTAGAAAAGTTTCCTAGCCTATTACACTTATAACATTTAATCTTTGACTTATCCAACCCAACCTTTAGCCCTCCATGTAACCCTAGAAACTTCCAACCAGTCCTTTTATAGTACTTGCTTGCTCTAACACTTAACAAGGCAAGTTGGTGCAGAATATCCATTTCTTCTAGATTTGTAGGGTCAGAGTGTTGAAGATCATTCAATTCAAAGGATAAGTTGTCAGAATTTTAGTTTTTCCCATTAGCGGTAAAGGCATAATTGGGTGAGTAAGAATCAGAGTTAAAGCTACCACCAGATGTTATGTCAATAAAATGATCATAACTCTACTACTACCAGAAGCTTCTTCTTGACCAAAAAGTGTTGTGCTACCGAATGCATAGTCATCAGCCACTTTTCCCGACTCTTGTAGCTTCTTTTTCTTGTTCAGCTCTCTCTCATACCATGAAGCTGAGTTAGACTTATCTCTTTGAACCCAACCGAATTTTTGGTTACAAAAGCTACAGTGTCCCATTTGTCTAATAATGATCTAACGAAACGACTATTCAAATTCAAATTTGCAAACTCAACATTAACCAGTTTAGCTCACTAATGAGACAACTAAACCTTTCGAACTGTTTGGTTAATGACTCTCCTTTAACATGAAAAAACGTTTCGTACTGTTGGTTTAAAACTTCTCTGTTATTTTCATTTACTTCCTCAGTCCCACCGAATTGCTCTTTCAAAGCGTCCCACAACTCCTTTGCACCGTTGCAATGCAACAGGCCTGCATAGATATGATTTGGCAGTGCAGAGGCCACGATACTAAATGCCTTTGCATCTAGCTCGATTTTTTGGAAATCTTGCTCATAGTAGTTTTCAGGACTCTTTAGTACTTGGACTTTTGGGTCCTCAGTACTCGGTATCATTGGAACATGAGGACCAAAAATTACCGATTTCCAGCAACCGATGTTTTGCTGAGCAAAAACATGACCCATCCGTCGTTGCCAGATGTTATACTCTGATCACAAGGAACGATGGTATAAACATTGTGCCAGTTTTGTGTGGATCTTGTGGATTTTGAGACATTTTTATTGTTTGTAAAACAAATATTTGTTAAAACTACGTTGAACGTAAATAAACTTTCACTCTGTTTTCAATCCAAGGAACAAACGATATCAGAACTGAGAGCTGATCTATTTATATCAAATTGATTGTTTAGATCGAATTTGATGGACCAAGCTCTGATACTAGCTGTTAGGATCTGAGTTTGATATTGTTGTGAATGTTTAAGATGAAATCAATGGAAGATGATAAACAAGTATGAATTTGTGCATCGGAAATAATAAACTTTAAAATCACAACAATAGAAAGATTGTTTTCACTAACATGCTTTTTATAAATAAAATGTTTATGTGCATGAAGATTACAAACTCCTCTCAGCCTAAGATCACTCTGATTTGCTCGTACACAAAATGTCAAGATGAAGTGATGAATGGAACAGTACAGGCATTGTTCTATTTATAGTACAGAGCAAACCACTGAGCATCTTTTGTTGACGTCACTAAAAAAGTGACATTTAACAACTAAAACAAACTCTAAACACTGCTCACCTAAAACACCGTTGCATTAATAATAAATAAACACTACTATGAAACTACTGCTGAGATGATCCTCTGTTGGTCTTTAGCAGACCTTTGCTTCAACAGTCTTTAGTCTTCATCAGAGGTTCTCTTTAACAGACGTTAGCTTCCAACAGAGCTTTGGTCTTCATCACTGCTATGTAAACAGTCTTTCGTAACCAACAAATGTTGTAGAGAGCAGAGTTTAGAAACTCTGTTTATTTCAGGATCAGAGATTATAGAATATTTTGGTTTTTCTATCATCTGTTTTTTTATATGGTTCAATAGTTCCAACAATGGCTATCTTGTGTGTATGGGCTTGGGGAAAGGATTTTGGGCCTAAGGGCTTAGGTTAATGATGCACTAACCACTTACTATAAATAGTAAGCTATGTATTAGGGTTAGTAGCTTTTTGGTGGTTTTCTCTCTACTTTTATTAGACAAATTTCACATTTGTAATGCAAGTTGATCTTTCTACTTCATCTTATTTCTATTCTATCTTGATTCATAGCTTGTTTGTGTGATTCCGCTACCAAGCAAGCCTAGTGTGATATTGTAGATCCGGTTTTCAGGATTTACAATAATGATAATGGTTCTCACAACTTAAGGTGTTTCTCATTTTACCATTTTCCATATATATGTAGGACAATGTTATATAAGTTTAAGCGTTCAACTAATTACAACTTTTATAAATAATTTTATTAAAACATATTGTGGACCTTTAAACCAACTTTCTTTACAGTTTTTAAAGGGCTATAACTTTTTCATATGTTAATGGATTTTTTTAGACTATACCTTAAAAACGACCATTTATTCTTTTTTATTTGAGTATGATATTGCTATATTTTTATTTAAAAAAATAACATGATAAGTGATTACAATTGTTTGTGTTCTCTGTTGCAATGAGGAAACTACAAGTTATTCATGTAAAATTTCATTAAAAATCATTTTTTCATAAATAAATCTTTCTTACATAATTTTTCGACGCTTATGCGTATAAACATATGTAGAAGTCATTCAAATAAAAATATTTTTATAATATTTTTTTTACTTTTTTTAATCTTTTTTTATTATTAAAATGTATTTTATATGAGTTTATATGCAAAACCTCCAAAAAAGGATTGTTTAAAATTCAGTTCTTTACATTTAAAAAATATTTTTAATGAGTTTTTTATATTGTTTACCCATAATTCCTCAGTTTTGCACTTGCTTATGGTTCCCAATAAACTCAACGTTATATGTGTGTGTGAGTGTTAAGCACTTGATTTACTTGCATGAATGCACTTATAGTTCTTTACATTTAAAAAATATTTTTTATGAGTTTTTTACATTGTTTACCCATAATTCCTCAGTTTTGCATTGCTTATGGTTCCCGATAAACTCAACGTTATATGTGTGTGTGAGTGTTAAGCACTTGATTTACTTGCATGAATGCACTTATCACTCTCCCTAAGTTATCATAGTGCTTTGACACTGACTTGACTGTGATAACGACTCATGTATAAACAACATTGGTCGTCTATCCACTATTGGTGGTTGGCTTGATATCTTGTGATTATCGCTACATTAGGGTTACCTGCTTTTGTTATCTATTTTGAAATTTTATGTTATTTTATGCATGACTATGATGTTGATTATATAGCCAACATGTAGTATTTGTCATGTAATTATGGTTTTGATAAATTAGTCTAGTCATTCGATGCATACATTTAGTATTGTAATCAAAGTGTCCACATATGACTCCAACCTAACCTAAGGATTGGATGGATTTTAAATTCACATTGAACTATAAGGTTATATTAAGACAAGTAGCACCCACAATGATAGATACAAATAATGTGCAATTATTGAATTATATTATTATTTTGGATTAGTATTTGTGGTTTTATGATCACGTCATGTTAAATCTTCCAAAAACACAAAAACACTCATTGATACAAATATATCACACCTCACTTTTACGGGTTAAGATGAGCAATTAATACAACTTAGCAACTATAAGATTAATTTAATTCATTTGGATTGTTCCCGCACATACAAGGATAGTAAAACTAAGTTTCTAGGTAGATTGATATACAAAATTTTCAGAACGAATTTTTATATATTTTTTTCATCTAGTTCCTCATATACGTTTTGTTTTCTTTTTTAGAATTCCTTTTTGTATTAATCACATGTGACACATACTTAGAAACATATGTCAACTTATACCTGTGTGTTCAGATTTTTTTTCCTTTTTTGCTATTTTGTGGTTGAGATAGATGCTCCTAAAATGTTTTTGTGAGTTTCTATGACCTATGCCCGATTTAAATGTATTTGACCTTAAATGCATGAAAATAATATTTTTATGAGCTTTTCAACTAAACCGTTGCAATGTGTTTTCTTATGCAAAAGATAAGTAGTGACTATACTCAATAATAGTGTAAATGCATTTGAAAAAAAAAAACTTTTTAACGACCGTATTGTTTCGTTATGATAATTATAAATTTAAAAAAAAAAATCTTTTTGACTATACTCAATAATATTTAATGTTTGTTTCGTTATGATAATTATATATTTTTTTGTCCTAAAAGCAACGATAACTTGTCAACCAAAAGTATAACCATATCAAACAAAACAAAACAATGTATAAAACAAATACATTCATCTGAGGAATATATACAAAGAAGAACAAAACATAAGATGAAAATCAATTAATTATCAATATTTACAATCATAATACAAGACTATAGGTGCAACGTACAAGTGTTGTCATGGATGCATCATACAAATGGGTATGGGCATATATCTTGAGGAGACATGAAAGAAAGCCATATCTAATAGGCCACATGCCCTAGGAAGATGCTACAAAACATAAGGTTCCTCATAGGCGACATGCCTTAACTTGCTTGTCACCCACCCACATGTCATTTTAAATTATAGATTGCAAAAAATGAGAATAAATTTCCATACTTAAAACCCTTACTAGTGCTCTAGTGGTGACCACGTGTATTTAAGTTCCATCTATGGTGAGCCCGAGTGAGTTTTCCCTTAAGGTCTCAAGTTCGAGTCTTGGTGATAGGGGTTTCTCATTGAGGGGTTTAATTGGGGATCTATTGTGCAAGAGGGCTCTCTAGCACGGACCCGGTTAAGAGAACGTATGCTAGACCTCCCGATATTCGCGAATAATTCACACCTTTCAAAAAACAATTTCCACACTTAATATTTACGTAATTTTACCTTTTTTTTTTGGAATGCCGATGTTTCATTAACCAACTCTACCTAGCAGCTAGAAAAACAACAATGACATTACACATTTAAGTTACACCAATTTTTCCAAGACATATGCTTAAACGAAGACCAATTTTTGACCCAAAGGTAGCTAAGTGACTTGATTTCTTCGAGCGTCTTCGCAATAGTGGTCGTTAATCCTGAAAACACGGCTTCGTTCCTCGCCTTCCAAACGCACCAACAAGTTGTAATCATAACACCATGAAAGACCTTTCTCAATTATCGCTCCATTTTCTGCTCTTTATGAACCATCAGAAGATCCCGAATACTAAAGGTATAGATAGGCAGCACCTTTCACCAAGCTGCAACTGCTTGACAAATAAGCGAAGCAAAAATGCAAGAGGTAAAGAGATGTTCGTTGTCTTCTTCTTCATCATGCCCACACAGTTTGCAAGTCGATTCCACCTGCACATTTCTAGACGTTAGCTCCGTAAGTGTTGGCAGCCTATCAATCTCAGCCTTCCAGAAGAAGATATTCGCTTTTAAGGGTACCCAACTGTTCCATTCCATAACAAACGGGGCCCTAAATAATTGGCATCAAACAAGAACTTTTTCATGGACTTGACCGAGAACTCCCCATCATTATGTGCTAACCACAACCATCGATCCGGGTTCTGATTGATATGAATCTACTACAAACATAACTTGTAGCAAATTCAGCTCATTCGACTCCCATTGGTTCAGTCTTCTTCTCTTCCACCTCCACTTCCAAACTACCGTATCTCACTACCTTTCGTATCAATCTTGAACCAAGCACGACTTGTTGTTTTCCAGCAAAAAAAAAGACTAGGAAAAGAAAAAAAAAGAATAGGAAAAGAGACATATATTTTACTATTTTATCCTTTCAAACACACAACTATGTTATTCAAGGTCGATCGTTTAACTTATTAGAGTGTTACCTATTTAGATATGCTAACATAATGTGCAACCACATAATAATAATAATAATAATAATAATAATAATAATATAATAATAATAATAATAATTGTAATAATAATAAATTCGGTTTTCTATAGAAATCACAAGTATTATCAGAACCAATATCAACTAAACATGTTTATTATATTATTACTTTATGTAACCTTTATTTTTTTTTATGGGGACAGTTTAGTAGCCGAATTTTCCTTGTAAATTATTCATCTGCTCTTCTATTTTTTTTTTCTTGTAATGATTTACCAAATATTCGATTGATTGTATTGGATTTAAGAGATAAGTTAATTATATCCATATAATTGCAAGATATTCTCCGTATCTCGGGAAGATATAATTTGCACTCGTCATTTAGCCTCAGTTATCTAATAAGTTCTACATGCTTGCATTCTTTGTTTTTTCTGATAGTAAGAGGAATTAATAGTCGCTGAATAATTAGTTTATATATATGAGAAAACAGTTGAGGCATATTACAGGCAAGAAATAACTTCATCTTTTCTAAATCTCCTATTAGGATTGAGAAGATTCTTGGGGACATTAAATCATTGTCATTCATGTTGATAAAGAATGTCTAATGCAGGCGTCTTAATTGTGTCTTGATTAATGTATTAGTAGTATAACAGTGGGTTTAGATAGTTTGGAAATGTTTTAATTGTAAAACAAGGGTCATACGCACGCATGAGCACATACGTGCACATGAGCTTATGCTCTTGGAGTGGCCTATATAATCCCTAGGCTAATGCGCATATGAAAGGACTTTCACGCTTTGAGATTTTGATAGGATTCAATCTTTGTGCCTTTATGCTGCCGGTCTATCAATGAAACAGTGAATTTATGAATCAAGTGTCTTACATAATCATAATATGGATTCCGCACATATTTTGATCCGCTAGATATCTGGGAAACTGGGTTTTTTGTTTCTACACAATTCTAACCGTTCAAACCGATCCTACAAGTGTTATCAGAGCGAGGATGCTGACACCTTCCTGTATTTCACTTGATGATTGATGAATTTTCTTGAAAAAACTTATTTTGACCTAGTTTGAAGATTTCTCATACTCTTCAAGGTTGAAAACTTCTTATTCTTTTTCTACACCTTTATTTTCCACTTTTGAACAAGATATAAGGAGCAAACATCAAAATTCATCCATTTACCTCGAAATTCTGACAAAATTGCACAAAAATGGAGTTCACACGTATGATGAAAACCCTAAGCGTAAGTGTTCATACGCGCGTATAAGCCTCATCTGCAAGAAAGTTTCAAGCGCATAAGCCTCATCCGCACGTGTAAGCCACACCCGTTCATCTAATACATCTGAAAACCTCATTCGCTTACTACATACGTTTGGCTCATTCATACGCTTGAAAATCTCATACTCTGATTCATCACGTACATTTGGAAAAACCTTATACACATGAAATCCTTCATCCATTTGTCTTCATATGCTTGGGAGATCTCATACTCATGGAAAATCTTCATCCGCTTAACCTTCATACGTTTGTTTGTCCATACTCTTGAAAGTCCTCATATGCCTATAAGACTCAACTCTTGAAAATTGTTTTTTGAAAATTTTCAGTATGGAACAAGTTTTGTACAATGCTTGTGTAGCCGGTGGGATAATCTGATTCAAAACATGAATCTCGACAATGAAATGGGAACTACCAACAAGCCCCAAAATTGCTAATATGGAAAACTATTCTAGGTGGGTCTGTCACTTTGAAATTATGTTCAGGTGAACCACCTTGATGCGTAGATGGCCATTGGGGAAGAGTACATTATTCAGAAAACTGAGTCCGTTGAAAATATCAAGATCTCACAGATTCCGGAAGGAGAGAAAGAGAAATATATTAAAGAAAATAAATGATGAATTTGTTGCAGCAATCGATTAAAGCCAAAATACTTAAATTGCTACTACATTCTAGATCTTGCAATTCTATCTAGAAAGCTCTACGGAACAGGAACCAGGGGAATCTTGGTATGAGGAGAAGCAAGAGAGCACTGCTGAAAAAGGAATTCGATATCTTTACCGCACTTAAAGGCAAGACTATACAGCAGCTTGTAGAAAGATTTTTTCTGGTTGCCGAGATGAAAAGATTGGGTGTTGATAAAGATGTAGAGGAGATCATTGAGAAGCTGATTGATGCTTTAGCAAATGTTGAGTGGGGAACTTGTATGTTAATTTTAAAGTCAAATCCACAAATGTATTCAAGACTTACTCTAGAGAAACTAATCGAGAAGCTAGAAGCTCACAAATGGAGTTTAGGAAAATAGAAAAAATGAAAACTGTAGTTATTCCTCAAGATGTGGGTCTTTACTATAAAGAAGCAGATCCGGTAATAACTGCAAGCCAAAATATTCAGACAACATTTAGCTGTAAGTGCACCTTTTGGATGATAAATGTTGGACGCTGCTACTTGAAGATTCTTCAGGATCTATTGTGTAACTTTGGACTACGTTATTTTTAGCATTAACCAATTCGGATGGAATAGTTCTTGTTTAGTCCGAATTGTTCCTACTCCCTTGTCAGTATTTATTTGTAAGAGTTTATGGGTGGTCGTATTTTTAAGGGTATGTGGTGATAGTACTTATCTGTAAGAGTTTATTTGTAAGAGTTTACGGTGGTAGAGTTTATCAGATAGTTATGTTATGTCCGAATTTGTAGGATGTTACAAATTCGGACTTGGCTAGGTTTTTATAAGGACTTATGAGTCCGAACATATGTCCACTGTATAAATACTTTGTGAATGAATGCAATTGCATGACTTTTGGAGATTTATCTTTCTGTCCAAGTTTTCTCTGTGTGAAAAGCAAAACCCTAGCTACTGTGTGTTCTTGTGTTGTTGGTAATCTGTGAATACTCTGTGGATTTACAGATTGACAATCATCATCTTTCGTTCTCTACTCCTTCTACATCGTATCCTTGCAGCGATTTGCATCACGTTGTGGATTCCGCACACCCGTGACTTGGTGTTTCGTGTTTGAAATCCTGTTCGGTTGTTCAAGGTCCATACGTGGGCTTACAAGTGGTATCAGAGCGGGCTCTGTATAGAGAGTGCCCTTACCGCTGTAGGTTTCATGTTGGAGGTTAGATTTAGAGATCGGTTTTGTTTATTCTAGAGGGTTTTCTATTTTCTAGGGTTTTTCATCTTTTTTATGGTTTTCATGGATTTCTCATCTATTTCTTGATTATTCTTCATGGATGGTGGTCATTAGGGTATAGTATTGAGTGGTTTTCCTTGATTTGATTGCTGAGATTCTGCTCAGAAAGTGTCAGATCTAAAAGTTTCTACAAATTCTCTACGTTATTCTGAAACAGTGAAGAAGATTGCTAAGGTAAGCAATTGTCAGATCTATTTTTTGATTTTACTCTATCTGATTTTAAACATATGTCCGTATTTGTTACTTCCAAATTTATTGATGACCTAGTGTGTAGTCACGCTTGGGAATAAACTTGGAAGCTGGTTGTTTGGATATCTAATCCGAATTTAGACACTCGGAGTTTCAGTCCGATATTAAAGTGTTCGCATTTGGTGAATATATCCTGTCCGTATTTGGAAAACCTTTGGTTTATCCGATTTTTTCAAAATTCAGTTGTCCGAATTTGTTGAGGTTCCCTAGTCCGAATTTGAACGTTTGTCAAGGTTTGTTCAAAATTCAAGTCCGAATTTGTGTGTTATCACTAAGTAGTAGGGATGGGATTGGCACTGTACCCGTACCTATAACCGTCGAATACCTAAAATCGGTACGAGTACACGTATGGGTACGGGTACGAGTAGTGCATTTGAGAAAAAAAGCTCATCCCTACTAAGCATTATCGATTTTTTCTCAAGCTTATGATTTTTACTAGGCCCAAAAAATCCATATGCAACAGTTGTAAGCATTTGGTTGTTTTGGACTCTTCAATGGGTTTGTGTGAAACTTTGTGTTGTTTTCCTTTTAAAAGGAGACATAATATTCATCACATTTGAATTGTTTAGTTGGTAGACCTCTAACAAGCTTTTCCTAAATTAGAGTATTAATAGTTTTTATATTAAGCATGTCCCAACCTTATATGCTATAACTCTATCTCTTTTGTAGAGGCAACAGAGAATAGGCAAACATTGGTATTTGGGTTTTCTTTGGACATGTCTTTCACATAAAAATTGCCACTTCTATGAGAAACAACTTGTGAGTACTTTCAGCTATAAGTTTGTCTATTTTTTTACAACCTCGGGTCAACAATATTACAAGTTGTTTTTGTAAAAAAAAAAAAAGCCTTTGTCACTCTCATTTGTGAAACATTGAGTAAATTAAATTTTAAATTGTCTACTAGATTGATATTTTCAAACTTCAGCTTTTCACTTGGAGAGTCCCTGACCCCATTACCTTCCCTTTAGAATGCTTTCCAAAGGAAATACCACCACCTCATGAGTATGGAAGTTTGTTATACACCAGTCATATGTCTGGGTCCTCCTTATCTACATACCATAGGCTATCTAGGCAAGTAGATATCCCAATTTGGTAGCCATAAATGCATAATCGCAATTATCCCATCTTCATTGTATTCCAAGGATCATTGTTTTTTACAACTTTATCACTACCCTTTTCACAAACTGTTGTTTGTAATGGGTTAGATATACCTTCAACATTTTGAATGTTAGAAGTTTTATGGTTGTTTTGAACAATTTCTTTGGTTACACCAATTTCTTTTTTAACTCATCCCATAACTCTTTTGCACTACCAATTGTGATAGTTCTACATAGATCTCGCTTGGTAAAGCTCTAGCATTTAAAATTAGTGTTTTGGCATCTATCTCAAAATTTTTGAAATCAAGCCTAGAGTAATCTTCTGGTTTCTTTGACTCATTTACACCAGGATTTTCGGCACAATGTGCCATTGGCATATGTATTCCGTACACTACTGACCTCCAATGTCCTGTGTTTTGTTGAGCAAGATAGTGTACCATTTGACATTGCCAGATATGATAATTTGATATGTCAAGCATCATTGGTTTTCTATCATGACCGGAGATAAGGGAATCATAGTTTTTGAGATTCATTCTCTTTTGATACTTTTAGAAGAAGAATAGAGTATTGTGTAAGATACTATTGAGTTCTTACACTTTTCAAATCTGAGCTACGAATAGTCAAGGATCTTTGATGACCCGATCTTGTTGTGTTAAATTGATGGTGAAATCAAGTTTAAACGTGACTAAGCTCTGATACCAATTGTTAGGATCTAAGTTTGATATTTTCAAACAAATATTGATTATCACAATATAATTCACAAGTAAAGAGATATTATCATAAACTGTTTGTTAATGATTCATATAGTCAAAAGTTTTACAATGATGATTTTACAATCTCCCCTCAGCCGATCACTTACTAGAACTATTCATACAAAAGAAAATGTGTGTGAAGTGATGAATAAATCACTAACACATGTGATCTATTTATACAAGTACTAAAGCTCTGCTCGTGATGTGCTGACCTCACCCTGATAACGACATCTGACATTCCTAACAGAAAAGATTCTCAAATGTTTGCAAACATCTGAGCAAATCTTATCATCTTATCTAGGCTATAATAAAGACTGTTGACATAAAGTATTGTTACATCGAGAAAATACCATCTAGCCTATCCTTTTTGCAGTTGTCCAAACATCTATTTGGCCTAACAGATGTTTGGTCTTCTTCATTAGACCTTTTCTTGATCAGGGCTTTGATCTTCAATAGATGCTAGTCTTCAACAGTTGATGGTACTCTTGAACAACGGTTCCAAGTCTTCACAGACGTTAGCCATGCACTTGAACAAATGTTCTAAATAGGTGTTCAGGATTCACTATCTTTGGGGAGAAAATTACTTTATCAACTGTTTAATTACTTGATCTACGTATCATGTCTTGGCTTTTGGATACATCTATTCTTTTGTAGGTCCAATAGTGACACTATGTTAGTGTCGTCAGGTGACACTCGATCAGTGTTCCCTCTGACACTTGTGTCTTTGTTGGTGTCTTCGATCGTCGTTATTTGTCAGATATTGTCTTCAATCATAGATGCACCAACTACACTGAGATATCACCAGATGTCCACCGATGACTCTCAGATGTCACTGGGATAACCGGAGTAGTACACACACATCAAATACCTGGCGACACTGAGAGTGTTTCCAGTGACGATCGCTTGCTCAACTGAGTCCTAATCTGCATTCTTCTACTCTTGATGCTTTTAGTCCCTGCACTTTCAAGCTATGGTATACAATGGTCTCACAAGTTCCAACAATCTCTCCCTAGACCATTGCATACCACTTGAGCTTCATACATTAATCCATACGATCAACACAGACTCCTACACATATAATGGCCATGATCTTCTTATCCTTGAGGCTTGTAAGCTTTGATCCTCCAACATACGTAATCTGCATCTTCAACTCTTGTATTTTCATGCTGAGGTATACAATGGTCTCTCAAGTTCCAACAAAAATAGCCTGCATATTCACTTATCACACGTTTAAGTACAATTTCCAATGAATTTACAATAAAAGATTCATATATTAAGCATAATTTGACATAAAAAATGTGTAATCTAAGACACATCATAGATCAAGAGAAATCTTCTCCGATGTGAAATTTATTAAATTGAAACATAACTTTAAAAAATGTGTTTGGACTAAAGGGGTCGTGAACATCAAACTTAGAGGGTAACAAAGTATATTTCCCTTTGTTGTGTAAGAAAAGATTCTTAACCACGTAGGATTTAGTAACTTTGCTCTCATCTACATGATACCCAGCTAAATCTCATTTGATTTTCTGGTGAAAGCTTAAGTAAAAAAAATGACTTAGTATAAATCTAATGAGAAAATTGTAGTAGACCCGCTATGGTTGATACACTATCCGAGTGTGGGATCGACTATGACAGTTTTTTTCTCTATCACTTGAGTCTTATAAACGAGTCTTTGAGAGCTTTGACTTGACTCTTGGAAAATAAAAACATGTAATGCATAGAATAAAGTGAAATTCGTATCTCAAGATCATTTAGTGAAAATGGGGGGGAAAGAAAGAAAGATTAAAGCAAGAGAGACAGCCTCACACCCCCCCCCCCCACCTCAAAAATCAAACACTTGTAATCACCGGTGATCCTCTGCGTTTTGGGATGTGGAAGAAGAATGGGTGATCCAGCTTTTAGAGAGAATTTATTGATGATCACTATTAAACTTAGTGAGAGTTGTAAGCTAGAACCTCTACCATTTTTAAAGAGAAGTTGTTGGGTTTGAAAAAAAACCGTTGTATATCTATCTAGCAAGAGCAGAGACCGAATGTGTCAAGTTTGGAAGATTCAAGATCAAAGGCCTGGGATTTTTAATGTTTTGTATAGAGCAAGCGACAGTCCTTGGTGACACTGAGAGTGTCGCCAGGCAATAGATCATTTATAGGTTTTTACTTGATTGTTGCCATTTGCAAGTGTCGCTTAGTATATGTGAGTGTCGTCATCCGCCACTATCGGCGACACTCATCATTGCCTATAAATAATGGGCATTTCACACATGTAGGTCCGTGATCTGGATCTGATAGCTCAGGCACTAATTTGTTACCTAGTCATAAACGTGCGGAATCCATTTAAGAGTTAGGTGACATGTTTAACAAGATTCACTTTTAACTATTGTTTCATTAATCACTTCAACATTACAGATCTTAGAAACAATTGGACATAGCTCCACCGTCCTGATTACACAACACCGCTAGCTAACACTAACCTCACTAACCTATTTATAGGAAGTTCTCTTTGTACGAGGTTAATATTCACTACGCACGAAGTGAGTTGTTCACTTCGTACGAAGTGACTTGTTCTCTTCATATGAAGTGGACTTCACTTATTGCAAAGTGAGCTTTCAATATGACTTCTAACGTTATGCCCCTATTTCAGACTCAATGTTCTTCGATGACGAAGGTGATAGACATATGCATACCACCGTACAGACAAAGAGATGAATGCTCGACTTAAAAGTTGTGTTCCAAATTTGGAATCTTTTGAACTGCAATTGTTGTATCTTTTGATATTTTCATTTTGATGCAGTTTTATTGTTTATAAGCAAAAGTATTCTACATGTTTTAGGCCATTGCTGATGCAAAATCAGAAGAGCTTGAATAATACCCTAGATATCAATTATCTATAAAGACCTAGTATCTCATAATCAGGCAATCTCTCAAAAGAAATTTCGATGTACGAAGACCATATATCCAAGATTGTTAAGCCACAGATTAAAAAGTTTTTCCTTATGTTTATATCTCGAAAACAATTTACTGAATGTGTAAAGTCTACTAGCACATCATTAGTGAGACCCGTTTATAAATGTTTTAACACTACATTTCTTTAGCATACTGTAATAGTCCACTGATGTACTATCATTTCCTCTTTTATACACAAAAACTTTTTTGTATTTGTCATATTTTTGTATTTTTTGCATTTAATATGTTTTTGCATTTTTATCAAAATTTCAATTGTCTTTTCATGTTTTTGTATTTTTTGCATTTAATATGTTTTTGTATTTTATCAAAATTTCAAATTTTTTCTCCCCCTAAAATTCAAAAACATATTTTTGTATTTTTGTTTTAAAGAAAGAAACATTAACCAACCGATGAGAGTCACTTCAATTCGCCATCCATTACTGCTTCACGTTTTTCTTTTAAGCTCTCTCCCCTCATGATGACAAAACTTTGACACTTTTTGATTTTATAAACATTTACAAAACTGTCTTTTTAATTAGTCTTGTCTGTTTAACAGTGAGGGTTCTGTGTATTTTTTATCTTTTTATCAAATTAAACATTTTAAACCCATTATTCTCCATGTGCCAATGAACCCATTCTCCATGATTTACTTTGACCTCGAAAATTCCTTCACACAAACACAAACAATAAGTTGAATAGAGATACCCAAGTCTTTTCAGTCTTCGGTGTAATTTCTTTGACTTTTTTTTTCTCTACCCAAACAGATTTAATTGCAATTCTGTAGAGTTTAGGGAATTCCTCTAAACTCCAAGTCAACATTGACTGTTTAACTTCTTCATAAATTTCTTTTTCTTTCATCACCCATGTTTGATTTTTCTTTAAAGCATTTCTTGAAATAAATATAGAATCCTTTTGTTCTTTAGTGTTTAAAGATTCACTAGTTTCAAATTTTGAAAACCTAGTATTCTTGGTTTCACTTTGTTTGCAGATATGTACATTGTTTCCAAACCTGAGTTGGTACAAACATTAGTGATGATTTTTGTTTCAAATCTTCAAAATTTTTCTTTACATCATGAACAGGTTTAAGATTATTATGAACATTGTCTTGCAATGTGTCCGACTTTGTAACATTTAAAGCATGTCCTATTGTCTGTTACAACAGAGGATTTCTCAACCTGTTTACGTTGTTGTTGGAAGAAAAATTCTTCATTAGATTGTTTGAAAATTTGACTTTCCGTTGATGAACTTGCAGGAACAAAAGTCATTTTCTTGATAAAATTTTACTTTTGAAACTTGTTATAATTCCTCTTACCATCCCCAGACCCATTCCAGCCTTGATAACTTCTCTGTTGGTTATTTGAATAAACATTTTTTTGTTTGGAACGGTGAAATTAATTTTTTTTTAAAGTTCGAAATTTCCGTCTCTTTTTTAAGCTTTCAATTTCAGAAATTTCGATTTTAACAAGTTTGAAAACTTTTTCGATTATGTTCAAGTTCACATTCTGAATCGAAAATTCAGAGAATGTATTGATCAGATCCAATCATTTTGTACATTATAATTGTTGGATCATCATTTGAACTACTTTCTGATAGTTTAACATAAGCATCACGAAAATTTTCGTCATTTTCAGGCTGTGAACTCGAACTTCCTTATTGAGTGTTTTCAAAAATTTTATCTTTTTGTTTTCCCAAAACATTCTCAACCACTTTCCTAACCACATCTGATCCATCATCATCATTATCAGACAATGTATAGGTCACATCAATGTTATCAAGCAGCCGATCTTTCTGTTCGGTTTTCACTGTTTTCAATTTCAGATGTAGGTGTAGAATGTCAATGTCTTAGTCTTATATCGAGTCTGTATTGTATAGAGCTGGATAGGCTAGGTTAAGGAGTATTTATGATATGTCTTAGCCAAGTTCGCCCATAGGATTACATGTTTGAACATGTTCGGCCGAACTTGCATATGCAAGTTCGGGCGAACTTATACATGTTTGGGCCGAACTTGTTGTGCTATAAATACCTAGCTTGTGTGTCTCATTTGTAACTTTGGCATTGTAAAGGCGAAGCTCTGTCAGTCTGTAATCTGAACGTTTAATCAATGAAACTGACGATTAATTGATTAAATCTTGTCTATTGGTAACACGACGTAATATTTCCGCTATTATGGACGTTAGATATCAAATTTAGGTTCCTAAGCATCGAGGATCGGTCCTACAAGTGGTATCAGAGCTAGAACAGCATGATTTGATAGTATCAAGACAAGATCACTTCTATTTCTACTCCATTCTTCTTTTTCTTTAACTTTTGATCACAAAATGAAGAATTCATGGTCAAAATCTTTTGAGTTTTGAATATATCATGTAAAATACAACAAAGATAAACCCTTGAAAGATTGGAGACCAAATTCAACCAAATTCATGTCGAAATTTTGAAAAAACCATGTTTCTGAAAACTTTCTGGTACGAACTTGTTGGCCATGTTCGGCCAAACTTGCACTAAAACATCACTTTTCAAATGATTTTTAGTAAGTTCGCCCGAACTTAGGTGATTTTTTTGGAAATTTGAGTCAAGTTCGTCCGAAGATACTAAATTTCATTAATTTTACATCAAGTCGACCGAACTTGTGTAAAATCAAGAAGATTTTAAGTAAGTTCACCCGAACTTGCTTGTATTCATCAAAGTTCTTTGAACAAGTTCACTCGATGATTGTTTAATTGGGTTATAAGTTCGACCGAAGATAATTGAAATTTCAAAGTAAATCTAACAAGTTCGGCCGAACTTGTTAGAAAATTCAAGAATTCTTCATTTGTCACTACAAGTTCGACCGAAACTTGTAGTAGGACTAACTGTTTCAAAGTTTTGAAAAATTTTCAGCGTACACGTTTCGTGATTCACAATGGAAGATCAACTAAGAGCTTATATGTCCGGAGCTAGTTCGTCAAACGCCAACGTGATTAATCAAGTCAAAACTTGATAACGAAATGAGAACGACCGTCAAAACGCCCAAGCTGATGAGCATGGACGAATACGAAGCATGGAAAGAGAAATTTACCTACTGGGTTCAAGCCATGCACTTCGCTGGCTGGGTGTCAATTGAAGAGGCTACACTATTCTGTAGATGAGCATCAACAAGTTCTTGAAAAGTACAATTAGTCTACAGCTCAGAGAGACAAATACATTGTAGAGAAAAGATGGTCAGTCTCATCCAATAGTCTGTCAAGAAGATATTATGATTCTGTTACCAGAATAAACTACAGCAAGAGAGCTTTGGTTGTCGTTACAGAAGAAATACCAAGGCAATGCGAAATGATCAAAAGCAAGAAGGCTCTCATTCTGAAAGAGTTCGATATTTTCTGCATGTGAGAATGAGACCATTAAGCAATGATTGAGCATTTCTGTCACTTCAAAGTGCAATGCGAAGACACGGTCTTGAGAAGACGAACAAGAATACATCGACAAACTTGCTGGCGCACTACCAGAGGGTGATGGACTACGTATTGATGGTTCTAAAGAATAGTGATAAGTGGGATTTCTTCAAGTTGTCAACATTTATCGATAAACTCGAAGGTCACAAAATGGAGCTTCTGAAGATAGTGAAGTCAAAGAATGCTGAATGTAGTTCAAGATATCGGTTTGTACTACAAACCGGAATGCAAGATAACATTTCGAGTCAAAAAATTGGAACGGCTTTTATTGCAAACATGAATGCTTCTCCACAGAACCAGAATCATTCATAGCCACAGTATGACCAAAGTCCACAAAATTATTACTCGAGAACTGGTTCAAATTCAACATTCCAAAGTCAAGCAAATCAGAACCAACAGCAAAGTTCTGATTCCGAATGTTTACAAGTGCAACATCGCAGTGAACTTAAACAATATGTTTCAGAAGAAGTTGCAAAACAACATATGTCACTACTCGCTACGTCTTAGAATCTTATGAATGTCCTGTTGCCGGTAAGATCGGAAACCCCTAGATGACCGCAGAAGATTATGACCAAGTTGACGAGGAAGAGCTCGAACTAATGGACATCAAATGGTCCTTAGCTTCGATTATCAGGAGAGTGACAAAGTTCGTTGCACTCACGGGCCGTGACATAGGAAACTCCAGCAACAAATTGGGTTTTGACAAATCCAAAGTCACGTGTTTTAGATGTCGACAGAAGGGACATTTTAAAAGAGAGTGTAACAACATCGAGGCAACCGGAAATCAAAGTCCTTTCGGAGGAGGGAATGAATACTACAAGAAGGCGCTTCAATATAAACCGTTCCTGAAGAAAACTCAGATTGAGATCTAAGAAAAGCCAAACAATAGTACCACGGAGAAAGCCATGGTTGCATCCACAGAAGATGACGGTTTTGACTGGAACTCTTATAATGGGAAAAAGACCGGGTTGCTTTGATGGCAGAGATAGTTGAAGATAATTCTGCAGAGGAGGCAGCGGCAGCAGCAGAAGCAGCAGCTTTCGAACAAGCCATTCTGGAACAATACTTGCATCAACACCAGGAAGAAGAGGAATATATCCATATGCAGAGGCAAGGAATTTTATCCTCTAATTCTTGTGACAGTTTCGCAGGTCACTTCGATGGAAGCACGAAAGAACAAATGGTTGAGGAGAAAAAGAGTGATGAAGTGATTGTTGATATCACTCAAGAAATGAAAATCGGAGACCTTAAGGACATGGCAGATAAAGCTTTAATGGCAAATCTAACCAAGGTAAGTCCAGAGGTAAAGGTTATCGAGAAAGAAGTTGTTAAAGTACAAGTTGTCGACGTTGAGAAACCTTGTACAAAATGTACTAAACATTGTTTCGAATGTGCCGAAAATCAAAGATCATCGCTGAAAACAATGTGCATAACGATTTGTTAAAATATGATTATCGCACAATGAAAAAAGCGTATGACAAAATGAAAAATGATTATGGCATACTCGACAGAAATAACACCGAACAACATGATAATATAAGAATGTTGAGTGGTACAGTAATGGATAAACAAAGAGCAATTAACATTTATATCAACACCATTGCTGAAATCAAACAACAACTTCAAGATATGACAATTGAAACTGAAAGAGTTCGACAGTTGTTAAGAAGTTATACCACTAACGGGTATTTTATCGATCACATTCTTCCAACAATCTCATCGGAAGAAAAACCTAAAACGAAAGCAGGCAAAGAATATAGCAATGTTCCTCCACCCCTTTGCGAAAAATATTGTGTTAAATCTGCAGACGGGATGGACAAGGCACTCAATGTTGAATTACTTTCTGAAAAGAAAAACGAGTTGCCAGAGAACATTGATATAGTCTATGCAAAATCTGATGATGATAACAACGCTGTGGTTAACAAAGTTGTTGAAAATGTTTTAATTGATTATGATGATGGTAGCTTCAAAAGCGCCAACTCGAGTTCAAATAATTCTGATTCACAATCTGAAAATGATGATAAGTCATCAGAAGATGGTCTAAGTGATGCTCCTAATATTGTAATGTACAAAATTAAGGATTCGGATAGACTATACTTTGATGATAGCTTCCCGATTCAGAATGTGAAAAAAAAATTGCTTGATAAATTCTTTAAACTCGTGGAAGTCACATCAGAGGAATTGGTAATCAATGAACGAAAATTCTATTCCAAACCTAAAAGAAATAATTACCGAAGAAACGGTGGTGATCATCCGGAAAATCGGAGAGCAGGGTTGGGTCTAGAAGAAACTGATGAATCTGTAAAGAAACTGTCACCATTTCATGAATATAAAAACAAAAACATGAAGTTTGTATATGGGACGAATACAGTTCATGAGGAGAATTTGATTGGTAAGCAATCAAATGATGAGTTCAATAAGGAGAAAGAATTTCGAGATAAAGCTAAGGTTACAAGTGGTGCCAAAACCTCAAGTTTTATTAAACCACAAATTAAAGGACATCCACTTGATAATCAGACATGTTTTAAGTGCAATGAAATTGGTCATGTGGCACGACATTGTCCGAAATCAAAACTGGCTTATCATCGAAGAAGAGATTCTAATGTTGTGAAACCAAAGCAACCAGTGTTTGTAAAACCTGTAAAGATTTTGAAACAAAATGAATCAAAACAAGAAGTTAAACCAAAGTCTGGAAAGATTTTTGAAAATTCTATTTTTAAAAAAGGTGAAACTTCTAGGTCTAATGAAAACAAGTTTTACATCAAAAAGGCTAATATCAAATTTCAAACCTGGATTGCCAAGAAAAGGTCAACAACATCTAGTGTTGTTAAGTCTGAGCTGGTAAAGACTGACAAAACAAAAGAATCAAAGTCTAAAATTACTAAGTCTGAGCAGGTAAAGACTAGTGAGAATGTGAAAGAAATTAAAACAGAAATTAAAAACGATAATGTCAAATCTGTAAAAGATAAGGAAAAAGTGAAATTTTCAAACATTAACGTTGTTGAAACAGATGATGAATTTGATTTTGATGATGTTGATGAGTTTGAATATGCTTTTGTTGATGGTTATCCTGTAAAACCCAAGACCAAGAAGGCTTGGGTAGAACTTTTCACCTAATTTCTTAATTTTGTAGGGGCTCCAAAGATCCGTACTTTCAAAGTGGATTTTGGATAGTGGAGCTCCAGGCATATAACAGGAATGAAGGCATTGCTATTCGACATTAAATCTATCAATGGTGGATCTGTTGGATTTGCAGGAAATCAAGGTGGAAGGATAATCGCCGAGGGAAAACTCTCTAATGGCGTAGTTTCTTTTGATCGTGTGAACTATATTGCAGAGCTTGAGAACAATCTTCTGAGTATATCGCAGATTGGTGACAAGAAATTTACAGCTCATTTCACTGATAAAGAGTTTATTATCTTGAAGCCGGGATTCAAAATTCCAGATGAGTGGATTCTGATGCGAGCACCACGAGAGAATTATTTATATGTTCTTGATATGGGTGTTGCTACCACTTCATCACAATCAGCACAATGTTTTGTATCAAAGGCTACTGAAAAAGATTCTATTCTTTGGCATCAAAAGACGGGGCATATTCATTAGCGAAAAATGAATTTCTTGGTTCATAATGATCTTGTAGAAGGCGTAAATCTTCGAAGTTTTCAGATGTCTGATCATTGTTTGGAATGCAAGAAGGGAAAACAGATCAAGAAATCACGAAGAAAATTCCAAACTCAATCAAGTTGCCTTTAGAACGTCTACACATGGATTTATTTGATCCTGTAAATGTTCGAAGCATATCAGGAGACTTATATTGCTTGGTCGTGACAGATGACTATTCGAGATATTCGTGCGTATTCTTTCAAGAATCAAAAGACGAAACATTCGAGAACTTGGTTATTCTTTTCAAGAAACTCGAGAACATTTATCATTGCCGGTCAGCCGCATTAGAAGTAACAACGGCACAGAGTTTAAGAATAACAAAATGAAGGAATTCTGCAACGCTAAAGGGATTCTACACGAGTTCAGTGCTCCCTATACTCCACAGCAAAACGGAGTTGCTGAACGGATGAATCGAACTTTGATTGAAACTGCGAGAACCATGCTTGCAGATTTAAACTTCCAATCAGCTTTTGGAGTGAAGCAGTTGCTGCGGCTTACTACACGCTAAACAGGGTTCTCACTGTCAAACAACAAAGAAAACATGTTTTGAGATGATAAACCGACGGAAGCCAAATTTGAAGTTCTTAACCATTCGGTGCACCTTGTACCGTAATAGACCAAGATGGCAAATTCGGAGCTAAATCTCTCGAAGGTTTCTTTGTCGGATATGCGAGTCCGTTGAGAAGAGTATATGATCCTTCATTGCGAAAGGTTATTGAAGCACAGCACGTGGATTGTTTCAACACGGATCCTATTCAAAGTAAAGGTGACGCGTGGGTGTTTAACTATCAAGACTATGGAAGTCATTTGACTTGCCCAAAGAACCAACTGACGAAGAAGTTACAGCGTTATATTATCTTCACCAGTCAGCGAATCAAGAGCAAATTGTTCGACCAATTATGGTTTAATCAACCCACGTTGGATCCATCTTCTTCTGGCGCAAGTTCAAACATTAGTGGTGTTCCGGCTGAAAATGTTTCTGAAACATTATCATCACCCACTACTCTTCCAGCGAATGCCTTTACTGAACCAATGAATATAGCAACGGAGCCCATTATGCCTCAGAATCAAGATTCTGATTCAGATGAAGCACCAACATTTGATGCTGATAGGGAATCATCTCCTTCAGATGAAGAAGTGGAGCAGATAACAAGTCTTCTTAATCAATCTGCAGTCTCGAATAATAGAAATGAAGCTTCATCAAGCTCTCCAAACATTGAATGGTTGTTGATCTCAACATCACGAATCAGCAAAACTCAGTAGATGTTCCAAGTGAAGAATTGCCGCGGTCATATTTCTAACATCCGTCAACAAATTTATCGGGAACTTCAAACTGGTGTTAAAACTCGAGGGTAAATTAATAAAGCACTCAGTGGTTTCTATACACGTGTTGCTACAACCCAGAACTATTGTTTCTATTCATGTTTCATCTCTCAGATTGAGCCTAAGACAGTTAATGAAGCTTTAGCATATGAAAACTGGGTAGAAGCAATGCAAGAAGAATTATTGCAGTTTGAGAAGTTGGGTGTATGGAAGCTTGAAGACATACCAGAAAATCAGAAAGCAATTGATACAAAATGGCTCTTTAAGTGTAAACGTGATGATAGAGGAGTTATTGTTCATAACAAAGCTAGGCTTGTTGTTAAGGGATTTCACCAGCAGGAAGATATAGACTACACGGAAGTTTATGCACCAGTAGCTCGATTGGAATCTATTCGAATATTTCTAGCTTTCGCATCATGGAAAGGATTTAAGGTCTATCAATTGGATGTCAAATCAGCTTTTCTGTATGGAAAATTACGCAAGAAGGTGTACGTTAGACAACCACCAGGGTTTGTCGATCCACTTAACAAGAAGAAAGCGTACCTACTGGATAAAGCACTTTATGGTTTACACCAAGCCCCGAGAGCTTGGTACGAGATGCTATCACAACATCTCGTCAGAAACGACTTTATCAGAGGAACTGTGGATAGTACTCTTTTCACTAGAGAAGTTGATGGCCATCTGATTATAGTTCAAATCTACGTTGACGACATCATCTTTGGATCTACAAATGATAGTCTCTGCAAAGAGTTTGAGGGAATCATGAAAAAGAAATTCGAAATGTCCTTGATGGGCGAAATGAAGTTCTTTCTTGGTTTGCAAGTAGATCAGCTTCCGGATGGTATTTTCATTCACCAGACTAAGTAGGTTCACGACATCTTGAAGAAGTTTAGAATGGAAAGCTTGAAGCCTCTATATACGCCTCTTGCTCTCAACCACGGCATTTGCGTTGATGAGACTGGAGCCAAAGTTGACGAGACATTATACAGATCGATGATTAGATCACTGATGTATCTGACGGCATCGCCCCAGATATTATGTATCCAACCTGCCTATGCGCCAGATATCAGTTAAGCCCGAGGATCTTACACATGCAGATTATGAAGCGTATCTTCAGATATCTAAAAGGATGCCCAAGCACCGGCTTGTGGTACCCGAAGAATGACAATTTCAACCTCATAGGCTATGCTGATTCCGATTTTGGTGTAGATAAGTTGAATTCTAAATCAACTACAGCGAGATGCCAGTTCTGGACAAGAATGGTAACCTGGCAGTGTAAGAAACAGACTACGTCGCTCTCTCTACCTGTGAAGCTGAGTATATCTCGGCCTCCAACTGTTGTTCACATATTCTGTGGATTCAACAGCAGATGAGAGACTTTGGTCTGCAATTTCTAGACACTCTGTTGTATGTTGATAACAAGGCAGCCATCGATATAACTAAAAATCGGGTTCATCACTCTCGCACAAAACACATTGAAATTCATTATCATTTCATTCGTGATTGCTACAAAAGAAATTGGTACGAATAGAAAAAATCCACACGACGAACAAAAGGCTGATTTTTATACCAAACCATATTCATTATCACGGCTTAAATACTTGTTGAGAATTAACGGTATGAAAAATTTGCTGACAGGTGCGGACGCTGAGGTTGAATATAGATCGGATGACAAGTTCATGTGATCCACATTGGTTTGTAATACTTTTCTAGCTTAGAATTTTATAAAAAAAAACTAAAATCCAAAAAGAAGTTTTTGATTTTAGGGGGAGAAATGTTAGAGAAAATACAAAAACATTTGAAAATTTTTAAAATCCAAAAACATATAAAAATTCAAAATGTTCAAAAACATTGAAAAAGAACAAAAAGAATTCAGTGTCATAAAAGGAAATATAGACACAGTGACTATAAGTATGCTAAAGAAATGTAAAGTTTAAAGTGATAAACGAGTCTTACTGTGGATGTGTCGATAGGCTTAACATGTTCAGTAAACTGTTTTCGAGATATAAACTAATTTTTCAACTACTTAATCTTGTGGATTAACACATCTTGGATATATGGACTTAGTACTCCGAAATTTCGTCTGAAAAATTGCCTGATTCTGAGATACAAGGTCTTTATAGATAGTTGATATCTGGGTATTATACAAGTTCTTCTGATTTTGTGGAAGCAATGGCCTAGAACTTCTATAATACTTTCGCTTTAAACCCCCAAATTGCATGCAATATTGAAAAGTATCGAAAGATATAATCATATGCAATGCTGAAAAGATTCTTAAGTGGAACACACCTTAAAGACGAGCCTTCATCTCTTTGTCTGTACGGTAGTACTAACCTGAGCTCTCAAGTCTCGCACAACACAGATCAGATATCAATTACGCTATATTCACCTGTAAGATGAAATCTAGGGAATCTGGATACGGGAATATATTCAAGAAGTGGGAACCATAGATAAGTTAAGTTTCATGAATTCTATCTTAACATATCTTGAAACAGTTGAGAAATGTGGTAAAGTTTAAATGGACAAACATATCGACAATCTAGGTAAACGAGTTAAAAACTTAAAGTCATATAAAGGTCAACGGTACTGGTGATATGTCTCAATCAACTGATATGATCATTAGACATGAATTCACAAAAATATGTTGTAAATATGTTTGTACATAGTTTACATTGCTTATTTCATTGTATTTCAGCTTTACAGATTAAAATCAAAAGATTTTTAGTGTGTTTTAGCATAAACTTACAAAAAGATTTTATTTCTACATTGTTTTCAGCAAACCAATGTTGGAGAAGGATCTTCGAAGTCTGGTAAAATGCTAGAACTGGTGGGAATCTCTTTGACAACGGGCTGGGAGCTAATCTGTTAAATCTGAAAAGTTAAAATGATGAACAATTCATTAATTTGAAACTTTGATTTTGAAAATATCAACAGTTTGTTAGTAACGGGTCAAACCGGGGTCATTAACTTGGACTCGGCAGACAAATCGGTTAACCAAGGTCATTAGCTTGGACTTGGTCAACTGAGTGGATTTTCATAACTGGTAAAAATTTGGAAAGCTCAGGGTTAAAAATGAAAATTTTGAAAAAGTTTGAAAATTTTGAGGTTTGGCAAGTTCGGCCGAACTTGCTAAACAATTCGAGTTTAATAATCAGCAAGTTCGACCGAACTTGCATATGGCTGATTGTTAGTTTTACGATAAGTTCGCACGAACTTCTCTGGGCTTCAGGTTGGACTTAACAAGTTCGCCCGAACTTGACATGGTATAAATACCATTCAAGTTCGGCCGAACTCATTTACTTGTTATCAGAAGTTTTTTAGCGAACTTGAGTTTTTGAGAGAATTTGTATGAAATTGTCATTTTAAGCGTTATACTGTCAATTTTAAGATAGTTTTTGGTGATTAGCACACCAACTACTATGGCAGAGGTAATTAATTGATAATAAACCATGTTTGAACTGTTAACAAACAAAACCAAATCTAAAAACTTAAAATCTGATAGTTTTAGATGTTATTGGACAAAATTGAACATAGATCTTTCATCTACACTTAAAATCGACCGTGAAACTGTTTTTGATTGAACTGAAATACATTTTGCATGCTGAAACTTGTTTGGTCTGATTGAAGAAGATGACAAGTTCGGCCGAACTTGTTGTCAAGTTCGACCGGACTTGTCCAAAACACACTTGAATAAATCAAAAGCATGTTCGACCGAACTTGAGTGTTGAAATATTTTTGATCATACATGTTCGACCGAACTTATGTTATCTAAAAGTGATTTTTTTGTATAGTAAGTTCGAACGAACTTGTTCTTCAAACATGAAACATGTATCTCATACATGTATGGCCAAACTTAGGAAAACTATATAATAAAACAGTAACTTCGTCCGAACTTGCATTAAGGAAAATTTGAACATGTATGTCACATGTTCGGGCGAACTTGTTAAAATCAGTGTGTTTAATACTAATCAAGTTCGCCCGAACTTGATTAAAGTGTTAGAAAAATTTTTGTATTTTCCTCGAAAAGCGTGCTAATTGTTTTATGTCGTTTTTCATGCACAGATTCCAGCGCGTGTTGTCTTAGTTGAGTTTTCTAAAACTCACAACACATGTATTACGCTTGACAAGTCTATTTGTCCATCGCTGAAGGAATATGACAGCATTTTGAAGTTTCTTGAAGATAGTCATATTCGCCAAGCTATTACTGAGCGCACTGTTTCTTATCGATCTCATGTTATTCACTTCTGGATGAACGCGAATCTAAGTGCTGATGAGAAGACAATCTCTTCCACAGTACAGGTTGGTGATGAGATAAAGCCAATTATAGTTACTGAAGGCGATATTCGAAGAATTTTAGAGCTTAAAGATAAAGAAGATGATCCGATTCATCTAGATGAGAAGATGGTTCGCGGATGTTTCTTCCGCATGGGATACAAGGGGAGTGTGAATAAACCAACGCTGAAGAAAGGGGAAGTGCCAAACCCCTATAAACTTTTGATGCATGCTTTAATTCATACATTCAGCCATCGCAAAGCCGGTTTAGATGATGTTCAAGATTATTTGGCTAGCATGGCAACGCTTATTTTGAAGAAGCCGTTCAACGTTTCTAAGATGGTGTTTGTTCACATGTCGAAGAATACGGAAGATTCAAGACTGTGTTTATATCCTTGATTTATTCAGATGCTGATTGATGAGAAATATCCCAACATTGCTCGAGATCCTGAACGATGTTCTTTATTTGGTTCATCTCGATGAAACCACAGTGAAGAAGCTTATCAAGTTTCAGAAACAAGCTTCAGCTCCTATCGCCAAACCAGTATTCGGAGCAATTAAAGATTCAGATTATGTATCGCCACCTGGAAGAAATGGAGAAAAGAAGGTAGCGACGATGAAAATGAGCTTAAAGCTTAACGAGAGTGGTTTAAAGAGTTTAAACCGAAGGCACGAAGTGAATGGTTTTTGAAAGATGAAGCTGATAAACCAAAGAAAAAGCGAGTGTCAAAGAAAGTTGAGACATTGCTTGTTGATGAAGAGGAGACTGAGAATGTTGAGGCAGTGGCTGGATCTAGCGCTGCAGTTGTTAATGAGAGTCAAGAAACAATGAAGTCGACTCAAGAAGAAGTAATTTTTGCTACATCTGATAAAGAACCTGAAAAGGCAGAGGCCGAAATAAGAGCAGAAAAGGAAAAGAGACTTGATGCAGATTTTGATCCGAATGCAGAAATTGAATCTGATGAGGAGAGGCCAAAGAAAAAGACTAAAAGAACAAAGTCGCCTGCAATCGAAATTTCTAAGAAAAGTACTGGGTCACCTCACACGAAAGGGAAACGAAAGCCAAGAAAGCTCAGAAAGCCGTGAGCAAAAGATACAAAAGCAAGATACAAGGCACAGAAGCCACACAAGAACCTTCTGTTGCTCAGGAGAAAGGAGCACACAAGAACCCTACACAAGAACCTCCTGTTATCATTCATGCTGAAACGGAAAGTAAAGGAGTTACACAAGAACCTCCTGTGTCTGAGTTTGTTGAAGTTTCGATTGTTGAATCGCCGAGTGCTCAAAAGACTTCTGCTCCTGAAAGTCTACGCCAAAGAAGTCTATACCAAAAACTGCAACACCAAAAGACTCAACACCAAAGACACCGAGGGGAAGTATGTTCGGTGATATGTGACATGGTCCTATAGTCTTGAAGAATTAGATGATTTTTTCCCTGAAACGAATGCTGAGATGTTAGAGAAGCGTGTGAAGGTTTTGGAAGATAAATTTGCGAAGATTGAGTTAGAAATGGCTGAGCTCGAAAAGAAGGTGAATAAAACGAAGTCGAAAAGGAAATTCTTGATGATAGAGTGAAGGTGCTTGAAAATGAAAGAGAATATTACAAGGCGTTGATAGAGAGTTTCCAGGACGCCAATGAAAAATTATAAACAGAGATTGCAGATTTAAAGCAAATTCAAACTCTAAATGATCAAAGATTCATCAGATTACAAAAGGTGTTATCCAATAATCTGAAGATCGATTTTATCGCCGAATACGATCGTCTGGATCATCAAGAAGCCAAGGAGCGTGCTGAAAAAGAATTGGCTGAGGGTGGTAAAAGGAAGCAGGTAGAGGGAGAAGTCCCTAAATCTACTACAGAGAAATCTTCTTATGTTCCCGAGAAGTCTGCTGAAGATGTTTCAAAAGCTTCTGAGTCTGATATACAAAAGGTTGACGAATCTGTCAAGCCTTCGGATCCTATTGTCATGACTGAAGAAAAAGACGATGATGAAGCCGAGAAAGAGGATAAGAATGAGGATGAAGAAGAGGAAGGTTATGAAGATTGGAATGTAGGGGAGGATGATGACGATTTTGATCAGGGTGATGATGATTTTGATCAGGGTGGTACTGGCTTAAAGATCAATGAAGCTAAAGTCTCTGATGAATTTGATTTTTCTGATCTGATAAACAATTCAGAGTAAAATGGAAGATAAGAGCCAGGGGGAGTCAGGGCAAAAAGGGCCTTCAGAAGATATTGATATGTTAGATGTTGATCGGTTTGTGAAGCCTATGACTGCAGTACCTACGAAGCCTTTGATATTGATGTTAGAACATAATGTTGAAGAAGGTGAGTTTGTACATAATTATTCGAAATAAGATCTGGCAAAGCTAGTTGAAGCTGAGGTTGAAAACTTGGAGTTTGATTTTGAGGAGATAATGAATGTCGATACATTTGAGCCAAAAGAGTATCAGTACGAAAGAAGATTCGAAGCTGATGAATACAACCATGTGATTGTTGAAGTCTGGTCCTCAGATGACGAAACAGAAAAGAAAGATAAGTATGTTGGTCAAGATTCAGAAAGTTTTCCTACATTCGAAGAAATGTATAAACAGCTTAATGAAGACATGTTAAAAGATAGGATTGCTGAAGAGCTATGTGAAGGAAAAATTCCTAGGCCAATGACCAAAGAGGAAATAGCTGAAGCGAGAAAGACCTGGTTCAAGGAGATGCCTCGTGAGCGTAAGTTTCGACATCCACTAGCGTTCTTCACCAGCGATAAAAATGTTTCTTTGGGAGATATTTTGAGTTGGGGATGGTTTAAGGAGCTCAACGTTTATGCAATCAAAAGAGAGTTTGGAGTACAATACTTCAAATATCTTGCTGATTTAAAGACTTTGCCGTATTGGGATATGGAAGAGCTGGTGCAAACAGTGAATGTTACTTTTCAGATGAAGACGGTTGATCAATTGTTATGGAAAATGATAAAGTATGAAGCTGAAAAAGGTTGGAATCACTGGAAGCCGTTTATTCCGAGACGCAGAATAAAGATTAACAAGGTTACAGGAGAAAAGGACATAACGTTGATTATGAAACGTCCTAGAGCCATGAGGAATATGCCGCTTATGCCGATTGAACAAAACTTTTATCCTTTATTCAAGTGGTGGCAGATTGATTCAGCTACTTGTGAAGCAGTGATTATATTAAAGTTTGAAGATCACTTAGATATTGCTAAAGAACGAGTTGAAGTGATGGGTTATCAGGTTATGAGAGGATTGTGGAGGACGATAAGGATTCTAGATCCTATGTGGTTGGTAAAATGCTCGTGAGAAGATATAAAATGCCTTTTTTACAGCAAGATTGTTTTTAATAAAGAGAAAAGGTACAAGCGATGCAGTATAGAAAGTTGTCAATGTTTTCTATGCACATAATGTGAATTCAGGAAAGATGTGGCAAACAAAGTGGAAGGATCTGGAAAGAGTTGAATTCTTGAAGGAAGAAACAAGAAGTGAGGCGATTAAAGAAAAGATGGAAAAAGCGGTAAGGCAAAGTTCGCTCAAGATGGCTAACTTCAAAAGACCACCGCCAACAGATCAAACGTCGGATCCGAAACAAGAGAGACGAAAGAAGCCCTACAAGAACTTCTTTGGTCGGGTACGTTAGTGTTTATATGAAGACAGAGTTTTGAAGACTGATAAAAGACGAAGACGATATCCAAGGGGGAGTCTGTTGGTGCAGAATGTCTATGTCTTAGTCTTATATCGAGTCTGTATTGTATAGAGATGGATAGGCTAGATTAAGGAGTATTTATGATATGTCTTAGCCAAGTTCGCCCATAGGATTACATGTTTGAACATGTTCGACCGAACTTGCATAGGCAAGTTCGGGCGAACTTATACATGTTTGGGCCGAACTTGTTATGCGATAATTACCTAGCTTGTGTGTCTCATTTGTAACTTTGGCATTGTAAAGGCGAAGCTCTGTCAGTCTGTAATCTTAACGTTTAATCAATGAAACTGACAATGAACTGATTAAATCTTGCCTATTGGTAACACGACGTAGTATTTCCGCTATTATGGATGTTAGATATCAAATTTAGGTTCCTAAGCATCGAGGATCGGTCCTACATCAGATTCAGTGCCTTTTCCACCCCATCTGGTTTCCTCCTCGCATAGTTGTTCCACATTGGGGGTGGACATTGAATATAACCCAAACCTCGATCTTGATAACCCAATATATCTTCCTCATTTTCATCTTTACTAGTTGGTTTGGGAAGAATGTGATCCAACAAGTAAGAAGCCGTTGAATAACTTTTCAACTTCTTATCAACTCGCTTCGTTTCAATATTCATCACTTCTAGCTCGTGTTTGAGTTTGGCAATCGTGTCAATGTGTGTATTTATAGCCATCTGTTTATCTTGACCGTTGTCTTGAGCACAGAGATCGTATCCATATCTTTTATGCTTATTTCACAAGTTCGTTGATAGATGTCACACCCCGACCCGCAGCGGAAAAGGGTGATCGGGGCATGATTGGGTTTTCATCAAAGCTCATGACATTTATTATAATGTTTCATATTTATTATTACAATTTTAAAGGGATCATACAATCAAATAATTACAAATACAACATGTTCTATACATCCTTCTAAACTTCATTATTTATCTTCTAAGGCAATTTCCTATGTTTTCCTTGCTTCATCCTGCTCACCTGTATCATGTGTAAAAATGGTTTTTGGGTCAACAAAAAGTTAGCGAGTGAATCCTATGAAAAACATTTGAACAAGTTTATTGAATTGATTATTAAATAAAGTGCATAACCACATATAAGTAAATGTAAATGTAAATATATTCACAAAACACTTAATATTAAATATTGCACACACATACAACAATAGATTGTTTTGAGGCACGCGTTGTTCAACTCGTCTCCCACGAGGAACTGATGGGCCTATTGAATGAGTTTTGAGGCACGCGTTGTTCTATGAACTGATGGGCCTAATGAATGAGTTTTAAGGCACGCGTTGTTCAACTCGTCTCCCACGAGGAACTGATGGGCCTAACAAATAATTTGCATACAACTTGACAATATGTAATTTATAACAACAAACAAGATTTACATTCTAAGTTTAGATCATAATATGGTAAAGCACGAGTTTGAATAAACGAATTAGTTTAAGCGACACATGATACACCCCAAAACCATGAATAAAAAGGCGAATTTGTAAGAATTCACTCACAGTGGTTGCGTTTCTTGGATTGATGATGAATGCGCACGATTTTGGATTTAACCACGAGAGAAACTAACCTAGATAATAACATAACGGTTCGGTAATAAGCGGATTTTATTAATCAATTTTAATAGGATTTTTGGATATATTTTTGTGAGTTTAAGGCTATTTTCTAACTTTAAAAACGTTTATTTTTAAGTATTTTTAATTGATTTTTAAATTAAATAAATAAATAAAAATAATAAAAAAAATTTTGACTTTTTGACTTTGACCGTTGACCATGACTGTTGACCGTTGACCGGTTCGGTCGGTTATATAGTTGCACTGAGTGAGGTTCGAACCGGTGATCACTCGTACGCGTGCACGCAGCTCTACCAACTGAGCTACGTGTCTAACCCGAAATATTTCTGTTTTTAATTATATTTATACACTATTTAAGTTAATCCGAAAATAATTTATTTTAAAAAGGATTTAATTGTATCGAATCGGTGATCTCCACAGGTCTCGAACCCGGGACCTGTGGTTTAGTTTGGCACACAGTCCACCGCTAGACTGTGTGTCTAACTTGGTAAATATTCTGGTTTTATTATACTTAACATCTTACTGCGTGTGGATCCGGTTCAGTTTAAAAAGGAACATTTTTATTACAGAGAATGTGATTGTGTCAAGGATCAAACTCGGGACGTATGTGTGTTTGTTTGCACACAGTCCACCGCTGGACTATGTGTCTAACCCGTTCATAATACTGATTTTAATTAGACTTATAACATAAACGACTTCGTCTTCTTCGCTCAAGAACACAGACAATGATAAATCAATTGTTTCATGTTTAATTCGATTGACGGACAATATCAGCGATTGAAATGCAATGGACAGAGAAAGTTTGGGGAGAGGATGTACCGGAACAGGTTGTCTTTTTCAGAACTCCGGCAAGGATCGCCGGCTCTGTTTTGTGTATTCCGTCTGTTCGGATCAATTAACAACTTTGATTGATTAGATGTGAAATTGAATTACTGAGTAACGATTATCAGGAGGTTTAGATGATCATACCGATTCACAGCGAGATTCTGGAAATTCCAGAAGTTTTCCGGCGGAAACAGAATATTCGGCAACGTCGTCTGGGACTGATTCTGGGCGATGGTTTGATGTTAGTAATGGTCTAACAATGGATTGAAACAGAAAAAGTCGAGGTATTTACCGTGTTGATGAAAGTCTCGGTTTTCCGGCGACTTGCAGAGATTTCCGGCGATGTATTTCTTGCGACAGAGATTCTTCAGGGGTTTAAGGTGAGTGTGGGTGATGTCGGTATGAGCTCTAAAGATCTTATTTTAGAGTAAGCAGAAGGGATGGAATGAATTGGGTTTTCCGGCGATAATTTCCGGTTAACTTGCAGAGGATTCCGGCGACTTGCGGCGAGGTTTTCTGAGCAAAATGGAGCGTGTAAGTTGGATAAACTCGTGAGCTCAACTGATGAACAAAGTATAACTCGGATTGAATTATATTTTCGGTTTCGAACAGGAATTATGGTCCATGAATGAAATTGATTGAGTTTTTCGGTTATAACCGATGTGTATCGTCCGTTATACTTGCATTATTCCGGAGTCAAAAGAAAACGTCGAAATCTCGCGTATTTTCCGGCATCTGCGGATTTGGGCGCGCTGAGTGACTGAATTTGACTTCCAGATTTATTATATGTATTATTTGTTTCAATAAATCAACAAGTAACACAAGTGGCGGAGTGGTGGAATGTTGGTGTGTTAAGTCTTTGAGTTCCCGGCTGACCCGGGTTCGAAACCCGGCATCAACATAATATTTTTGTTTCATTATTTTTAATAAATTTTCAATTATAAATTTTATATTCTAATATACTTATTAATTATGTATCGTTTAAAATTAATTTGAGCATTAAATACGCAACGAAATTTTTAACTGGATGTTCGGTTAATAAACGAAGCGGGTTTGGTTAACCCGGTTTTTTACGGATGTTACAGTATCCCCTACTTTTAGAAATTTCGTCCCGAAATTTAAGTAGTGGCATATTTGACTCAAAAGGATGGTGTTTTAATTTGACAATTGCATACTTAGAAGGGAGTGAGAGTTTAAATTTTGTTTGAGGCGGTAACGTTCCTTATAAGGGTTGAGTACCCTGCTACAGGAATCGCTTTTTGATGCCTACGATAAAAATATTGATAAACAGAGTTGATTCACTAAGTATGATTTCATGCGCAAGAGTTTTGATATGTTTGGGAAGATAAAGTTATATCCTAAAACAAAACTTTTACTACTAAAACCTACATGGAGCTTCTCATAACCGCCTGACAATGGCTCTGATCCTTTGGCAAGAATACTTATATATAGGAAGTACCAGCGGCGTATCCACCATATTCTTGTCAAATTTTCATTGGTTTTATCAGTAAGTTATGATTGGTTCTATGATGTGAATCTAGAACATAAACAAACACAACAACCAAAGCCTGAGTCCTAATTCTGATAGTATACATGTTTGAATGGTGACAGTACCTCTCTCATTTGTTATGATGGAGAGGTTAGTCTATGTAGGAATGGAACACAATACAATTTCTTTTAATGATGAGATGATATAAATGCTAAATCAGTGAGTATAAAACAAACTTCAACCAAGACATTACTAAATCCTACATGGAACTTCTCATAACCGCCTGACAATGCCTCTGATCCCTTGACAAGAATACTTATATATAGGAAGTACCAGCGCCGTATCCACCATATTCTTGTCAAATTTTCATTGGTTTTATCAGTAAGTTATGATTAGTCCTATGTGACTCTATAACATATACAAACACAACAACCAAAGCTTGAGTCTTAATTCTGCTAGTATAAATGTTTGAATGACGACAGTACCTCTCTCGTTTGTTATGATGGAGAGGTTAGTCCATGTGGAAGTGAGACACAGCTCAACTTCTTTAAATGATAAAATTGAAATACGTTAAGATGTACGATGATATAAATGCTAAATCAGTGAGTATAAAACAAACTTCAACCAAGACATTACTAAATCCTACATGGAACTTCTCATAACCGCCTGACAATGCCTCTGATCCTTTGACAAGAATACTTATATATAGGAAGTACCAACGGCGTATCCACCATATTCTTGTCAAATTTTCATTGGTTTTATCAGTAAGTTATGATTAGTCCTAAGTGACTCTATAACATAAACAAACACAACAACCAAAGCTTGAGTCTTAATTCTGATAGTATAAATGTTTGAATGATGACAGTACCTCTCTCGTTTGTTATGATGGAGAGGTTAGTCCATGTGGAAGTGAGACACAGCTCAACTTCTTTAAATGATGAGTCTGAGATACTTCGTGAGGTATCATGATATGAATGTTAAATCAATGAGTATAAAACAGAACTGAAATAGTAATTCGCATTAAGATTCTTAGATAAATTTCCAATTTATAATTGAGATACGTGAAAATTGAGATAACATAAAGAAAAACATAAAAACTAAGCGATTGGAGTTGAATCTTGATTTTGGGTGAAGAAACTAGTTGGGTGGTTCGTTTGGGCCGTCATTATCTTCAACAGGATTGGCGTTGATGTTGTAAACTCTTCCTCTTGCTGGTGGCCTAGTGATTAGGTTTCCTTGATTTGCTTGGTTAACTGGGTTTGCTTGAGCTTGGGCGTGTATGATGTTAACCAATCGAGGGCACGTGTTTCTAAAGTGGGTAGGGTCGCCACAATTAAAACAAGCTCGTACATATGGAAACATGGGGTATTGGGGTTGTTGATATGTTTGGATCATGTTTTGAGTAGGGGGTGAGGTTTGGTTTTGAGAGGTGCGGCAAGCCTTGCTCAAATGACCATAGCGTCCACAAATCGCACATAGTCGACAAGGTAAAGTAGATGGATGGTGATAAAAACAGGTGTTGCATTGAGGGTGAGGTCCAAGGTAAGGTTTCTTATTTGGGTAAGTTGAGTTGGGTGCTACTTGAGTGATTGGGATAGCTTGGAGGGGTACAGCTTGTGAGGCTGGTTAATTGCGTTGGGTGACAGCGAAAAGTTGCCCATCTCGTTTTCTCTTAGAAATGGGTTGAGAAGGGGATTCGGTTTGGGTGGAGTTTGAGGTTTCAGTTGATGCTTTATCCTTTTTCTTCTCCTCCTTGAAGTCCTTATTACGTATGCGGTTTTCGGTGAGCTCTGTAGCTAATTCCATTGCTGCTTCCAAAGTTGCAGGATTTGAAATGCTTGAAGGTGCATTTAGTGGTATTTGGGGGAGGGTTGATAACATTTTGATCTTCTTGATTGATTGGGTTATCGGGATTAGCGGTAAGGGCTTGTTGAACTTGAACTACGATGCTGGGTATTACGGCCGCCATTTGTTGAGCGATTTGGGCAGCCATGCGCTCGCGGGATTTCCTGATTTCATTTTCCTACGAGCGAGACAAGAATCTACAAGGAATACGTACCAAGAGTATGAGTGGGATGTTTTAGGGATCATGTGTCGTATTTAGGAATGAACATTCATAAAATAAATATAAAATAATAAATCTACTACATCCATAGGATGTCTTGGGCTTTGCTCGTAATTGGGCCTTGCATGCCGCCATACTTCACCTTTGTAATCATGTGGGCCCCATGATTACCGGGTTTTTCATATGGTTCGCATGTGTTAGCCTGGTTACGTACACTAAAACCCGTAGAAAATCGAGAAATAAGTATGTAACATATGATATTCGGAATGTATCCAGGTGTGGACACGGTGACACCTCAAAGTGGGGTTAGTTCGAACGACGTTTGGTGTGGCATGCTTTGGCCTAATAGGTCCTTCGTACTCTCATCGTTGGTCCCCAGGTAGGGAAACTGGTCCGTTATATTGGATTTATACGAATGCCAACCTTGACAGGACGTTCCGACTACCGGTACTTGTACCCTTACAGTTACTACATGCCCGTCGTAGAACTCACTTTGATGAGATTTGAAAAATGAAAAATGCGACAAAATCTTGAATAACGGAAGTATGAAGATGAATTGAATGTCTGAACATTGAAATATGTATGATGAATATGTATGTAAGTATGTATGTTTGATTGTAAGTATAATTCATTATGTATCACAAAATGTAATGTTGGAAGTGTTTGCATGCATTTGTGTATGTAATAAATATGAAAGAAATAAACATCATGAGTTTGTATGTAACCACATAAACAATTAAAATATAATCAACTATAGTATAGGCTCTAAGGGTCTAATAACCTATCCTATATCCCTATAGTCAAAAGCTCTGATACCAATCTGTCACACCCCGACCCGCAGCGGAAAAGGGTGATCGGGGCATGATTGGGTTTTCATCAAAGCTCATGACATTTATTATAGTGTTTCATATTTATTATTACAATTTTAAAGGGATCATACAATCAAATAATTACAAATACAACATGTTCTATACATCCTTCTAAACTTCATTATTTATCTTCTAAGTCAATTTCCTATGTTTTCCTTGCTTCATCCTGTTCACCTGTATCATGTGTAAAAATGGTTTTTGGGTCAACAAAAAGTTGGCGAGTGAATCCTATGAAAAACATTTGAACAAGTTTATTGAATTGATTATTAAATAAAGTGCATAACCACATATGAGTAAATGTAAATGTAAATATATTCACAAAACACTTAATATTAAATATTGCACACACATACAACAATAGATTGTTTTGAGGCACGCGTTGTTCAACTCGTCTCCCACGAGGAACTGATGGGCCTAATGAATGAGTTTTGAGGCACGCGTTGTTCTACGAACTGATGGGCCTAATGAATGAGTTTTAAGGCACGCGTTGTTCAACTCGTCTCCCACGAGGAACTGATGGGCCTAACAAATAATTTGCATACAACTTGACAATATGTAATACATAACAACAAACAAGATTTGCATTCTAAGTTTAGATCATAATATGGTATAGCACGAGTTTGAAATAAACGAATTAGTTTAAGCGACACATGATACACCCCAAAACCATGAATAAAAAGGGGAATTTGTAAGAATTCACTCACAGTGGTTGCGTTTCTTGGATTGATGATGAATGCGCACGATTTTGGATTTAACCACGAGAGAAACTAACTTAGATAATAACATAACGGTTCGGTAAATAAGCGGATTTTATTAATCAATTTTAATAGGATTTTTGGATATATTTTTGTGAGTTTAAGGCTATTTTCTAACTTTAAAAACGTTTATTTTTAAGTATTTTTAATTGATTTTTAAATTAAATAAATAAATAAAAATAATAAAAAAAATGTTGACTTTTTGACTTTGACCGTTGACCGTTGACCATGACTGTTGACCGTTGACCGGTTCGGTCGATTATATAGTTGCACTGAGTGAGGTTCGAACCGGTGACCTCTCGTACGCGTGCACGCAGCTCTACCAACTGAGCTACGTGTCTAACCCGAAATATTTCTGTTTTTAATTATGTTTATACACTATTTAAGTTAATCCGAAAATAATTTATTTTAAAAAGGATTTAATTGTATCGAATCGGTGATCTCCACAGGTCTCGAACCCGGGACCTGTGGTTTAGTTTGGCACACAGTCCACCGCTGGACTGTGTGTCTAACTTGGTAAATATTCCGGTTTTTATTATACTTAACATCTTACTGCGTGTGGATCCGGTTCAGTTCAAAAAGGAACATTTTTATTACAGAGAATGTGATTGTGTCAAGGATCGAACTCGGGACGTATGTGTGTTTGTTTGCACACAGTCCACCGCTGGACTGTGTGTCTAACCCGTTCATAATACTGATTTTAATTAGACTTATAACATAAACGACTTCGTCTTCTTCGCTCAAGAACACAGACAATGATAAATCAATTGTTTCATGTTTAATTCGATTAACGGACAATATCAGCGATTGAAATGCAATGGACAGAGAAAGTTTGGGGAGAGGATGTACCGGAACAGGTTGTCTTTTTCAGAACTCCGGCAAGGATCGCCGGCTCTGTTTTGTGTATTCCGTCTGTTCGGATCAATTAACAACTTTGATTGATTAGATGTGAAATTGAATTACTGAGTAACGATTATCAGGAGGTTTAGATGATCATACCGATTCACAGCGAGATTCTGGAAATTCCAGAAGTTTTCTGGCGGAAACAGAATATTCGGCAACGTCGTCTGGGATTGATTCTGGGCGATGGTTTGATGTTAGTAATGGTCTAACAATGGATTGAAACAGAAAAAGTCGAGGTATTTACCGTGTTGATGAAAGTCTCGGTTTTCCGGCGACTTGCAGAGATTTCCGGCGATGTATTTCTTGCGATAGAGATTCTTCAGGGGGTTTAAGGTGAGTGTGGGTGATGTCGGTATGAGCTCTAAAGATCTTATTTAGAGTAAGCAGAAGGGATGGAATGAATTCGGTTTTCCGGCGATAATTTCCGGTTAACTTGCAGAGGATTCCGGCGACTTGCGGCGAGGTTTTCTGAGCAAAATGGAGCGTGTAAGTTGGATAAACTCGTGAGCTCAACTGATGAACAAAGTATAACTCGGATTGAATTATATTTTCGGTTTCGAACAGGAATTATGGTCCATGAATGAAATTGATTGAGTTTTTCGGTTATAACCGATGTGTATCGTCCGTTATACTTGCATTATTCCGGAGTCAAAAGAAAACGTCGAAATCTCGCGTATTTTCCGGCATCTGCGGATTTGGGCGCGCTGAGTGACTGAATTTGACTTCCAGATTTATTATATTTATTATTTGTTTCAATAAATCAACAAGTAACACAAGTGGCGGAGTAGTGGAATGTTGGTGTGTTAAGTCTTTGAGTTCCCGGCTGACCCGGGTTCGAAACCCGGCATCAGCATAATATTTTTGTTTCATTATTTTTAATAATTTTCAATTATAAATTTTATATTCTAATATACTTATTAATTATGTATCGTTTAAAATTAATTTGAGCATTAAATACGCAACGAAATTTTTAACTGGATGTTCGGTTAATAAACGAAGCGGGTTTGGTTAACCCGGTTTTTGACGGATGTTACAATAGATTTGTTCAGTTTATCGTAGGCCTTTATTGTGACTTTGAAATCACATGATAGGTTATCAGTATAACGTTTAAGCTCCATGTATTTTTCATCTTTTTCTAGACACGACATGCACGGTTCCAAACATTTTGTGCACTGTCTTTCTATCTCAACTTTCTTAGTCTTCTTCTCTTCCTGAACGCTCTCAACTTTGAATCTCTGATCAGCTTTAAAATTTTCTTCTTCTTCACGATCAAACATTATTTTCTCAGCAATCATTTCTTCTTTACGTTGTGTATTTTGATGATCTCTTTGTTCACTGAAAAAACTTCCAAAAGAATTATAGATTTCAAGAGTCATAAATAACATAAAAGCGTTTTGAATAATTTCTTCATTAGTATAGTAATACTGATCAGATTTTTCTAGAGCTTCATCAAAAAAATCTTGTCTTATTCAATTATATTTTCCATTTTAACAACAGTTTCACTTTCCATCTTTATCTTCAACTCATTCTTCTTTTCAATTTCAGATGTTTAATCTTTAATTTTCTCAAATAATTCATGTAAAGTAGATATTGTAAATCTAGAATTCTTTTTCACTTCAATCAAAACTTTATTCCATTACGAAGGTGAAGCATTTGCAAATTTCAATAGCTTCTCAGAATCCGAAAATCTTAACTTGGGCTCATACTCTTTTAACTTGTTACCTAAGACACAAAAACGTTTTATCAAATCATCCAAAGATTCATCCTTTTTACACATAAAATTTTCAAATATTTTTTCGATCTTGAGAATTCACATACAACGGCACATCATCCCAATCATTCTTTTTTTAATTTGTCAAATAAACTTTCAGTTCGTATGAAGTGAAGTTCTTTGTGCGAAGTGGAAACAACTTTCTTGAAATTTCACTTCGTGCGATGTTAAATGTTCACTTCGTGCGAAGTGGAGTTTAGCTCGTGCGAACTGAAAGTTCAGGATTTCACGTGTTTTGCCATTTTAATTATGAATTCGGTTTATTTTAGGTCTGATTCTTTTAAGAATTTGTTATAACATGATTTTACTTAAACCTTGAGAAAATTAGACCATTTTGTCCGTTAATCTTTGAAAAATGATCAGAAGTAAGAAAAATGAGTAGAAGAAAAGTGTCTTGTGGCTGAATCTTGTTGAATATCTTCTAATCAGGCCTTCCTGCTCTGATACCACTTGTAGGTACATGATCCGGATCCGATAGCTTAGACACTAATTTGTTAACCTAGTCATAAACGTGCGGAATCCATTTAAGAGTTAGGTGACATGTTTAATAAGATTCACTTTTAACTATTGTTTCATTAGTCACTTCAAAGTTACAGATCCTGGAAACAATTGGAGAGAGCTCCGCCGTCCTGATTACACAACACCGCTAGCTAACACTAACCTCACTAACCTATTTATAGGCAGTTCTCTTTGTACGAGGCTAATGTTCACTTTGCACGAAGTGAGTTGTTCACTTCGTACGACGTGACTTGTTCTCTTCGTACAAAGTGGACTTCACTTCGTGCGAGGTGGAATTCACTTCGTGTGAAGTGGACTTCACTCCGTGCGAAGTGAGCTTACAATATGACTTCTAACGTTATGCCCCTATTTCAGACTCAATGTTATTCAATGACGAAGGTGACAGACATATGCATCAATAACACACTTTCTAGGCTTTTGGTTAAATTCACTCTCACGTGTGTGTTTTGTTAGGGTTTTGAATCTGTAATCTTTTAGTGAAGTTAGGATATTACTTTGTAATCATATTTTGGACTAAATTAATGGAGTTTATGATGTATTACATGTGTTCTTAGTGCTCTTCATCTTTGTTCTTAGATTCTAGGATTTGAAACTTGTTAAGAAACATCAGTAGCATTGTAGATCTAGGTTTTGGGAACTATCAGAAATTGGTATTAAAGCATTTACCCATTTTAGAGAGGAAGCCCCCTCTCTTGGTTCTTATACAACACATTTTGTGAGGAAAATGAAAAAGAAATCTTAACATCTAACGTGTTTTGTCAGTGCTAGAATAGAAACTTAATACTTAGCTGCATAGGTATTCTTATATTGAAAATAGTAACTGCTGAACATCTTAGTTTGAGCATATCTTTATATTTACCAAATTTGTTAAAGGCAACCGCAACATTAGTAATGTCTTCAGCTTATGTGAAACTACGGCTTTAATGATTTATTTGCATGAGCAGATCTGACTGTATTCCAACTCTTGAATATTTAAAGTGAAATAAAGAAGTCAGCTTTAGATCTCTACGTTCATGAAAACTTGAAAGAAATCTTCATCTACTATAAGTTTAGCTAGGTTGGTTTATCAAGACTGAATATGACACATTTGGTAGAGACTCCCGATCATGGGCGAAGCTTTTAAGGGTCGGGAAGGGGCGGCCGACCCTCAGAACTTTTCGTTCAATAGTGGAGAGTATGTAGTTTTCGTATAGAAATCTTTGGGTACAGTGTCGAATACATAATTTTTTTTGTAGGGCGGGCACAATACGAGTCTGCTAAAAATGAGTTAGACAAAAAAGTGTTGATTAAGTAATACAGTTCTTTAACAGATACAAGTTATATGGGAAATGGAATCATTAAAAGTAAAGCAAAATAATTTAGATGGTAGAACCCTAAGATTGATCGGCAACTTGTAATAAGATTATATTAGATTAGATTAGATGAAACCCTTCGCCAGTACTCCCGAGGTTGAATTTTCTAAAGCCTGACGAGCATATCATAAGCTCTAATTAATTTACCAATTTTTAAGCTTGATTTATTATAATGTGAGTGGTCTGATTTATATGTATATTGATTTAAATCATTATTAAATCTATAATTATTGAGAACAAACAATAATCCTTAACTATCGTTCAACAAAATATCCAATTTGATTAACACGTCAAGTAAAAACATATATTGAACTCATTCCCCTCAAATGCAACATCAATGCTTTCAAACATGAACTTGAATGCACTTATTATCTCTCTCCCAATGAAGAGACCTAATCCACTTATTTTATGAAACCAGCAAATCTTCTTGAGTTACTCCAAACCATACATCTTCCTCATCATTATAACCAAGTTTGTGATCTTTTCAGGACTGGTTAAAGATTCAGAAACAGTTTCTCTAGCCCATGATCGCTTGATCCATCCTGCCAGTTTTGGGTAGTGATCCTCCAACTTGAAATCGCCATACTTTTCATAAGCTGGGAACCATGTGGTTAGACCAATGAGAAGTATGTCCACAAACCCGAATTTGTCTCCATTGAAGTAATCTTTGTCACCCAATGTTCCATTCAAATGCTTCATGATCTCGAGGAAATTGTTCTTAGCAGCTTCTACTTCATCCTTTTCTTTTGTGCTCCAAATGGCACGACCCGCCGGATGGACCTAGGATATGCATATAGATTGAGAGAGATTTTGTGGTTTGTATAAGTTTATTCATTATTCTCAAAATGTTTTTGACTTTTTTTAATCTTAATATGTATATTTTTATAGATTTCTTTTGTTACCTATCATTTGTTTGTTTTTATTGTTTAAAGATTTCTTCTCGTAGAAGTTCTACCTAGGCTACCAATATCATTTTAATTGTTACCTATCATTTGTTCGTTTTTATTGTTTGAAGATTTCTTCATGATCAGACGTTACCTTGTTGTTTAGATATATCATTTTAGATTTTTTTTTCTTGCAAAATTCTTATACAATATTTTTATGAAATAGAGTCCAGTTGTTTATTTGGAAACAAGTTCTATTACCTTATCATGGGTTATATGGTGCCGTCATAGCCCAAATGATCTTAACTACTTTTTCTTAACTGCAAATTTCTTTTAATCTCTGTTATATGGAACTTGAACTCAAGACCTCTCCTTCCCAAACCTAGGTATTTAAAGGTTTTGTGTTTGTTAATAAACTTTAGTAGTGTTACTATCAACCGATTTTACTACCGACGATAATCATACTACATACCCCACATCTACAAGAAAAGGACTAACCTTGCGGTCAATGTAGTCAGCCCAAAACCTAGCTCGGGATCTCCCATACGCACACTCTGGGAACAACGGTTTGGCAGGAAAAGCTTCATCGAGGTAGGTGATAATGTTAGTGGATTCACAAATCGGCTTGTCGTCATGAAAGAGCACGGGCACTTGCTTGTGGACCGGGTTGGATTTAAGCAACAAATCACTCTTACAAGACATCAAATCATTCTCTTGAATCTCTTCATAAGCAATTTCTTTCTCCGCCAAAGCAACCTTCACCCTCATGCAAAATGGGCTAGCCCACATGGTCAAAAGCATAACATCATCCTTTCCCATTTTATGTGTGTTTCGTGTGTACTTTTTAAAGATGGTGTGTGAGAATAATAACGTTACTGCTTTTATAGATGTGACAATGGAACACATTGTGTTCACCCCAACAAGAAAATCATTGGTTTTGCCACTTACAAGTTGTTTCAAGCCAAAAAAGTTTACTTGCTGACGTCATCACTCATAATTGCCGGCACAATCGCATAAAACAAAACACACCAGTCGTGTACTCAATTTACAAAGTCATACTTATAAACTATCCTACGACTTTTGAGGCCAAAAATATGAACATATTAGATTGTAAAGAGTTTTGGATTTAATTAAGAACTGAAGACAATATAAATAGCCGACCAAAGAGGTTTGGTTGGCGTTTTTTGAACCGTAGTTACCTATTTGGGTTAGGGGCACTCATAAATAGCCGGAACCGACTAAACCACCCAAACGGAGCAAGTTGGGTAATTTGAAATAATATACCGGTCGATTTGAAGGTATACAGTTTAGAACTTGGACCCAGTCGTGTAAACCAAACTCGACGTAACATTTATTATTTATTTCATTTTAGGAATTAGGAATATACAGTTGTGCATACATAATTGAAGAATCCTAATAGTTTTGTAAAAAGGTAATTCAAACTTTAGCTTTTCAAAATCAAAAGCAAACCGTAAAACCGCAAAAACCAGCGGTTTTGCACTAAAAGTTTTAAAAAAAGGATAAACAAAATCAACCAGTTCCGCAGACCCAACCAAGAACCAACCCGGCCAGTTTTGTTCATCTTTTTCAAAACATTCAGCCTAAAGTGTTTGGCCCATAAATCTCATCAAAACCAGTAGAATTGGCCTGTGTTATTAGTCAACAAATTAACTTCTTATCCCCACCCCGATATTTATACTTTCATTCATTAGATTTTTCACCAGAATCCAATAGCTCCCAACCATAACTGATTGTAAGAAAAATACAACCTTTTTTCACTAAATGAGTTAAATGGTATGAATTTACCCAACAGACATGTTACTATTCTGTACAGTTTGATGCATACTTTTCAGTTGGCGAACCGTATATACCCAAGAACGGAGAGCAGTGTACATAAAAACAAACACGCGTCATGTACCAATCGGTTTGGGAGCCTTGATGTAGAGGCAGATATGAAGGAAGTAATCAGGGTTCATCAAGTTGTTGACCACCCAAGAAAAAGGAATTTCCATTTTGGGTTCAATGCCTTGAATTCGAAGCAATTTTATGACAGGATGACTTTCGTTTTCGGTTTCAATTCCTGGCTCGTCCTTGCTTTCAGCTTTTGTTGTGTTTAACAAACCTGGATAAAATTCTGGCAGAATTGATTTTACTGCATCAAGCAAAGTGAAATACTTTCCTGCAAATTAGATGAGTCATAATGAGCTCCAGTTGAAATAGGTCATTTTTGTACCTAATTAATACCGGTCGGACCAGTATGATTCGACGGGTGTCAAATGGGTTGTGTTTGCGTGTTGACTGGTCAAACCCAACACAAACCAAAAAATCGTGTCAGGCACAAGAACATTGACACAACACACATATTCACGGGTTGGCACGTACACAGCCTATTTAAACCGAGTTTTTTTAACTTTATTATTGTTTTGCACAATCGTACTCTAAAATTACAAATTTACAACAAAAAATAATACAAATGCATATATAACAACTAATTTTAATCGATAAAACTCGATTCTCATTTCTCTCTTTATCTTATTAATTGTGGCATAAAATACCCAATAAGTTGAAGTTATAAGTTTAAGTTATGACATAATACACAAGTGTTTAAATAAATTTAAAATGACATGCTTAAACGGCTCAACCTAAACACGGCCCGTTTATGTATTCACAGGTTCAACCTAAAACTTACTCGAACCCATTTAGACTAAATCCAAACCTGTGAATTTCGTGTTAGGTTTGTGTCACGTCAAAGACTCACACCCTTAGGTTTAACACCCTTATGTCTTCTAAAATTAATTACACTACTTTGTCAGCAAACAGGGAGTTAGTAAAGCAGTCAAAATTAATATTTCGACATACCTTCTGTGTATAACTCAACAGGCCGGTTTATGTAAGAAACTTGATCCCAGCTATCAAAATTTGGTGCTTCTTCTAAATCGTCAAAATCTTTATCGACAATCCAGAGATACAAGCGAACAGGAACTCTACCTAATAACAAGGCACAAAACAAGAAAAGCTGTTGTGGAGAAAACATTTAAAGAACAAACTACAAATATTCTTAAACCATTAGGAAACATGGACATACTTGCTTTCAGTGCTGCAGTTGCCTCTGTCTCATTAACACTCTGCTGACCTTTGAAAGGAGACGGGTTCGGTTTTCCAGAAAATTCGTCTCCAATTATTCCAAGTTTTAGCTTAGATGAAATACGGTTGTATGTCTCAAGTTTACCTGTAAACATGCATGACACCATGAAGAGTCGAATAAAATAACAAAATATAATACACAATTCCAAATCATTTGATAGCATACCGTTCATAACAGAATGCCACAGCTCAACTTGATCAGGATGAGACATGCTCATCACATTCTTGCTGCTTCCATGAATTATATATGCGGCCTGAATAAAATAAAGTGGTCACGCGTGCATTTTATTAGAATGTATAATAAGCATACGCTAAATAAACATTCGCAAACCTCTTTTAATGAATTTATATAACTCCATTTCACACTATCTTCTCCGTCACAAGGAATTAAAATACTTCCAGGGTATCCTCTGAAATGTACCTGCAAAGGTAAAAACGTGGATGAGATTAACCTGCATAAACGTTGCCGTTATAAATCTAACTCAACAATAAACATATTTTTGCTAAAATTGTGTATTTTCGTGTCCTCCCAATATGGAATTACAATATGTCTGTGTGTGATAGAACTAAACTAATATTATTTGTCACAACTCACAGCTAGTAATAATATAACTGCTGTTTATCCTAATAATGATCAGAACTAAACTTCGTAAGGTACATTTTAACTGACATAGGTTCAGACTACCGTCATTTAAAATCAGAAAGATGTAAGGATCAAAAGCACAAGATATATACCGTCAAATTCCAAGGTCTTTCTGGTTCAGCACAAAGAAGATCAAAAAGGACACCTGTTGGTATGTACCTGAAATGTCCAGCATTATGTCAGATAATAAGCAAACCTTTGTAGATTTGAGGTAATCCAACTGCCTTAATTTCTTTTAAGGCTTTGTTTCATTAATTTTGCTCACTGTTGAAAATAAAAATGTTTTATTCTAAAATCAAAACTAAAGAAATTGTATAATGTTGTTGCATTTTTTCATATTATATGCTACTGGTCGCCCATATACCTGTGACAACCCAAAAAAGGGTGATTTTGATTTGACACATAATGTACACAAATTGTTTAATTATTTGTTAAACATTCAAATTTAACCACTAACTCGTTTTAACGATAATAATGGGTAATGCTAAACAGATGAATTATGAGAAGCCAACTTTTAGAAATGTGTTGCAGTTTGCTAGAACGTCAATATAAAGAAGTCACAACATTCATGGTATATGAAGTGTAATTTACTAATTTTAATATTAGAAGTTACAACACAAGTTGAATTTTAGAAAAATAGGGCGAAACAAAACTTATCAATAGCATATAACATGATTATACATCAATATAAAGAAAACAACATACCATTTAAGAGGCAATCCTTTGTACTCAAACCAGATAGTGTCTACTCCAGGAGGAAGTGCATCACTAAAGAATGGCTTAAGTTGTGAAGATAATAGAGGTAGGTACCCTATTCGTGGAGCTAGGATCTGTGCTTACAGAAACATAAGAATTTAGTATTAATCAGATTTATTTTTAGATTACAGCAATAACATGCTTAACGATAACACCCTTCTAATATCTTGAACCAAAAAAATCACATAAATACGTTGAGAATTAAAATTTCAGGCCCCATGGCATCTATAGTTGAAGTCTAATTCTTAATGTTATGATCTTTAAAGGTTGAATGCATAGTTGTCGATAGCGAATAGCGACAAATAGCGACAAGGCACCTATAGGCTACGTAGCGAATAGCGACAAATAGCAACGGCTATTTATAAAATAGCGAAACACTAGAAAAAGAATTTTGTAAAATTTTATATGTATATTATATCAAAATACCCTTAGTATATATGCTATTTTACATGTATATTTAACAATAACCTATAAATCCAACTATTTTATAGCTATATCTAACTGTTATTTATGTTGGAATTTAGGGTGTGTGTGAATGGAAGTCTCAAACGGTAAAACACTTGTCCCACATAGGTGTAGGGACAAAGTGAAAGGTTATTTATAAGGTAGAAGATTTGCCTAACTAATATAACTTTATGACTTGTTTTACCGAAGGTCCTACCCGCGCGTACACAGGTGGGGTGCAAAAAATGGAACCAGAATTAATTGAACTCGCGTGTGCCCGCACGTCCTGCGGACACGAATGCAGTTCCGAAAACAGCAGTGTGGCGCGCGGTTGGTTTTTGCACGTCCTGTGATTCACGCCAAGGATAGGAAATTTTTTTTTGGGTCGCTATTTACCGCTAAGACCCAGGGTAGCGACACTTCAGCGCTTAGCTACATAGCGCGCTATAGCGGTCGCTATAGCCGCTATTAACAACTATGGTTGAATGAAATTCCCTAGTCAGAGCATAAACTGAAGCAGATCCTATTCCGGTTGCATATCGTATCCCACATTTCCCCAACCGGATCTCCTTATCAGAAATGTGTCATCTTCATGAGGTACAGTGCCACGTCTTCTTTGTTAGAAGAAAGAACCTTGCTTTCGGCCCCCCAACGTGACTAAGGTTTTGGGTTCGTTCTTGTACGCGACGTTCACCTTCTTGTAAAAACAATGGATGAGATAGATCTGTTCACCGCAGTGTGTTTGCTGAAGACAGTGAGCTATTGTTAAGATCTGCAACTAGTTGTACTTATGCATGACCAGTAATCTTAATTCACCATGTCCCATTGCCTTAGTTTAGGAAAGGAAGATACAAAACCATAGCTTAGTCCCATTGCCTATGACAACCTAAGATCTCACATAATCCATCTATTTCCAGATTCATTGTTGCTTCTTACATATTTCAATTATTTTGTCAACGACTGACTCATTACTCGGTTTAGGCCCTAAAACATGTTGAGCCGCCCCTGATGAGGTCATTATGCCACTCCTAAAACCTTGGCCATCTACACGAATACATTTACATTCATCAACAAACCTTCTGCATACCTATTCTTTCGCTATATAACTTCAACTATCAGCGCGGAGCAATAAGCAATGTATCTCACCAACATACCATACCAATCAATCCAAAACTAGATCCACACTTGGGTTAAAAACATCAAACCAATTATTATTCAAATACAAAATTATACATAACCGATTTAAGAGAAGTACTCAGCTGAATTTTATTATAAACCCTAGCACCTATTTTAGGGCACAAACAAACAAAGAAAAAACTCTTCAGCAACATTGATCTACAACTACGACCATTAACTAACACAAATATCATTAGGTTTTAGACGCATACAACAAGAGATCAAATGCATAGAGTACCAGCGCAGGTGAGGGCGGCGGAAGAGTGGTGACTTCGGAGTCGTGAAGGTGAATTTGCAGCGGAATTGCACCGTCCCACACGTACGTTTGAGCTTCTGTTTCCATCGGAGTTGCGATGATTTCGCCGCTGATCAGTTGCTTCAAGTTTTGGTTATAATCATCACATCAGGGTTTAAACTGTAAGGTGAAATGTTTGAATGTCATGTTCCTAACCTCGAGGTTTTCTAAATGTTGAAGTTATTACCTTGAATATAAAATAAGATACAAAACGCCCCCTGCATATAAGTGTAGTGTTAGCTATTCACCAAATCAATCACTTCCATTATCTTTACGAATTGTAATTACGTACGTATACCTTAGCACTAGGTTCTAATTCCGTGTATTACACAGGTTAAGTAAATAAAAAATCAAATAGTTAATAACAAATATTTAACAATTATAAAACGATATTTTTAAGACGCTTTTCTGATATCGAAATTTTTTTTGTGTCACGAAAGATCAAAACTTGTGATGTTTGGCAAGTTTATAAATATGAAAGAATTTGAAACATCAATTAGAAGACAAAATCTATCATCGACTTTCTCAAAAGTTTTAACAGTCATGCGAAAATATATTTAATAACCCAAGTTTTATTTAAATAATAGTGGTCTTAATTTATTGGTTCTAAAAAGATTGTTGAAATGTCCAGATTAGGCATATAGCAATTAGCTAATTAGATAAACTTATAGCTACAAAATTATATTTAAATTAATTAGATAACTATAAATTATCGATAATTATTAAATTATATAACTTTAACATTTAAACATCTGGATATGAGTTGTATTTTAAAAGGATGGTTGTTTTTTGGATAAATTTATTAGTATGATAAATGTAGTTATTCTTCTTCTTGAATTTTAAATATGTTAAATAAATAAATAATTTGTTAAGCAAGAAAATCGTTCCATCCACCATCGTTATGAAAATGCTCGATATTTGTTTCAGTTACTAAAATATATTTCTAACCTGGTAATTAATATAAATAAATAATAAGATATTTTATGGAACTTTATCCGCAATTTCTTAAATGTTTGTAACCTATATTAAATTTAATAATTTAAACTAAATAATAATTATCTACAATTAAGGAATTAAGATATAATTTCTAACCTAGTAATTAATATAAATAAATAATAAGATATGTTATGGAACTTTATCCGTAATTTTTTAAATGTATGGAACGTATATTAAATTTAATAATTAAAATAATATAATAATTACCTATAATTAAGGATGGTCTAGAATAATGACAAGTGTCCATTCATTAGTTTCTTTTATTATATAGTATAGATAGATATGTTAATGGGATTGTATCCAGTTTTATCACATTTACTTAATTTATATGATATCAACAAGACGATCCTTTTTTTCTTCTGACCCTCGAAATAACATACTAGTCTGCTTTCCTTCATGGCCAACCAAAACAACCGTACCTCCACCCAAATCTTCATATATCATCACCATTTGCGCCAACATAAGCTCCAATCAAGGCTTTACCATCCCCACCACCACTAACCTCTAAGAGCATCCACAACGCATTTAAAATCCAGATTTACACATCAGCATGCCACATCATTCCAAACTACAACCATTCTAAACCAAAATTTTCCTCCAATATTAAACCACTCCCAACCTCCACCTCATTATTTACCTCATCACCTACTTTTTTTAAAACTATATGTTATGACATTTGTTAACTATCCATATTTGTAGCACGATCCATTTTCATATTCTATGTAGTCTTATCTATATTCATTCAATAAAACATTTGAATTCTTTGTCATTGTATTTATTTTCATTATACATGCTAATTCATAGTCGTATACATGCTACATACGAGTTTTCTATACTAGTTACATATTGGTTACTTTTTGTTTTATTAGTGTTAAACAAGTCTAGTGATTAAAATTGTCATCAATCAAAACTTTGTGAATTTGTTGCCTGTGACACTGGATGGACCAAGCCATCCTCGCCGCAAGACGGTTACTCCTTAATCCTTCGATTTTGAACCTCATTTCAGCTATAATTTCATTCATATTGATGCTAGACATTATCCACACCTTTTTCCTATAATCTATTCAACACATACCCCCAACTTAATTACCACATTCAAGACCATAAATACCAATTAACACTCAATCAATTTGAGCATTTACATCAAAAATTGAGTTATAATCATCATCATTTTCGACATTCTCTGCCCTCATTCTCATAATGAATTGCACCAAGACACTCTGAAAATCAAGAATCTTCATTTTAGGGCTTGGAACTTCCTTCTACGGTTCCAACCTCAATTCTTATCCGATTTGGGTAATTCTTGAGCCTAATCTCATTTATTTCTCGCCATTTACAAAATCCCTTTATTGATTTCTATTAATTGAGGATAATTAATTCTCAATATGAAGAATCATATTCTAGGGTTCATACTGATCTGAGGATTTTTAGGATTCTTGATTTTAATCTAAACCAACTTTTGACATTGTAATTCATGCTATTTGATTATTTTGATTCTTTTTTTAGCCATAGACATAGTTGTGGCAACCTTTAGAATGCCAACTATTGTTTACACTAATTAACATTTTATATATTATTTAAAAATAATATATGTATTCTATAGAAATCTTGCTATATATTCTAAACCATATAAATTATAGTTAATATTCATAACCTAATTTGAAGTCATAAAAATATTATTTGGACATTTTCACATAAACTAGACCAAACTTATTCATATATATATTCTATATATATATAGTCTCTGGTGGTTTAGCATTTGCAGTATCTGAAAAGAATGCAAACATAAAAAGATTGTTGTGTTATCAGGAGAGAAAAAGAGGGTGGTGTTATGACCAATTAAAAGCAAAATTTGAAGAGAGACCAATAATAATCAAATATATATATATATATATATATATATATATATTTACGCCTTTAATCTTACTAGATTATTGTAAACCATTAGATAACTATTTTAGAACAAAAATAATTAAACATGTTTATTCACATCATAATAACCGTTCTGATAATACTCACTATTTAAATATTACAAAAAAATCTATTTTCTAATATATGTATTTAGTCACATCATATAAATTATAATATCTATAAGTTGACATTTTATATTTACACTGCTTGTTTGCGCTTCATACTTTCCACATTACATTATATATTATTTTTAGACTCAACTCGACATTGCATTCATTTTAAACGACTCGATGATTAATAGAATACTAGACACTTTACATCTTGTTTTAATCAAATCTATAACCTATACATGTATGTACCATATATATTTATTTTTATGAAAATTATGATGTAGATGTAGATATATTATATTCTATTGATTGAGTCGTATTCATACAAACTATATTTATTTTCCCCGTCGTGTATATATATGATTTATTATTATACGTTGTATTTATATACTTTTTGATACTATTTATTTATTTGACATTTTTAGAATCCTAAACTAAATCTCTAAACTCATATTAACCTATAAATCTCCAAGCCATTCAAATTCGTTTTACTCTATTATTTATCCTTGTATCATACATGCTATTAGGGTGATTTTGGGATTATCCAAACCGCTACGAATTGTGCTAGTTGTATTTGCTAACTTTCGCAACCCTTGAGTATTCGTAGTTCTTTTTCACTTTTACAATTTAGGATGTAACATGTATACCTTATTCAAATTCTAAATCTTCTTACATGAAGTATACGATTCGTTTTATGTATATGTGTTTGATTCTATGCTATATGATAAACTTTGAGGTTGTGAGTATTTATACATTCATACATTCTATATTCTAACATTTATACATTCTGTATTCTAACATTGATCATTAACAATACAAGCCTAAGGTAACGATAATAGAGCTATTGGTTGACACCACCCAAATTATTGACCTTGTTGAAGGCATTTAGGCATCAAACCAAATTCATTCTTAGCTTAACTTGCGAGTTAAGGACACTAGTCAACAAAGGTTTGATTATTGCATTTGTTATTCACACTTGCTTGAATTTTAGCATTGGTATATGAATAGTAAATTTATTCTATTATATGTATCCTAAACCTATGTTTACTTACTAACTTTTTTGTTGACTTTCTATTTTTACATATGTTACAAAATATGCAGTTTAAGTTTCTTCCAAGTTGATGCTACACAAAGGATACTATGGACCTAGTCTAAATAAATCGAATAATATATATGTTTATGATTTGTTGCAAACTATATGATTCTTGTATGATTATGAAATTTGGTTTGATTAAATAGAGAAATTTTAATGAGTTATGGAAATCTCCACGCCTCAACGTAATCTGTTGTCGGTTGGGTGTGACAAATTAGTATCAGAGCCATGGTATAGGAAAATAGGTTATTAAACGTGATGAACTAGTTTATAGCTTTAGGTGCCTAAACATGATTCATCTCATGTATTGCATGCTTACTATTCTATGTCCATATTTATGTTCTTTGATCTTACCTTATAATATTTGTGCTTTTAATCTATTCATGTCACACGCACTTATGTTATCATTATGTGTTACCCTAAATTCTTAGGTTAATTATCTAATTTGTTCTCATAATTATATTCTAATGTTTTATTATGAAATTTCATTAAGTTTTTGTTTTTGGACTTCCATTACTCTACTTATTTTTTATTTTGAGTCTCGTCAAAGTTTAAGTTCTAAATGACGGACATATAGTAAATGGAAGGGTTGACACCGGTAACCGAGTTTTCTGTCTAAGAAAGGCATTGCATATAAATCCAAATCAACCCATGGATCCGGATGCCAGCCTGGGAACTTTTGGTGAGGGTGTCTTAACCTATTAGGCCAAAGCATGTCATACCCAACATCACATGAACTAAAATAACTTTGATAAGTCAAGGTGCTTGATGTATTGTAAAATACATCAGTTTATCATGTTTAGTTTGTATAGTTTTTATTAGTTTTAGTTTCGTTTTCTGTAGAATAGTTAGACTTTTGATCCAATCGTGTTTTGCAGGTCTTGTGAGCTTAAAACAATTGGAAAATGTGGAAAACAAGTTGAAACACGAAAAAGCCTAGTCCTGGAAAGAATTGGAAGGCTCGGGAGCTGAAAAGGGTCGAAATACTGGATTTTATGCTTCTGGCGGCCGCAACTGGCATGGGGGATTCTTCTCGTGGCCAGCGAGAGGCTGGTAGATTGCTTACATCATTTAAACGGTCGCGGGCCGCGAGTCTTATAACCAAACCCTCTCGCGCCCCGCGAGAGGGTGTTTTCATCTGATATCTTCGAGCTGGGCATGGGTTTGTTGAGAAAATCATATAAAAACATAACTAAATCATTCTAAAACCCTAAGTTACGAATTAAGTGAGCTGTGGGCGAATTTGAAGCATTGGATCGGAGATTTTCAAGTGCTTGGAGCTGCCGGTTGAAGAGTTGAAGTCGAAGAAGCATTCAGGTTCATGTTCGTGTCATCGGGTGTCTCCACTTTCGTCTTTATTCTCTTTACCATGTTTCTTGTTCTTGATTATACTTTGTTTGCGATTAACTTCATGACTTTGATTGGCTAAATCTTTTAAACTACCTAGACGAGATGAATGATTGTTAAAGTTTCGATTTTTATGGATATTTGATATATGTGGAATTGTTTATGAATTGTAAAGGAATCGTTCAATTGATTGGATGTGTTTGCGTACTTGATAGTGTTTAATTATTGTTTATTGCTTTACATGAATCTTGGTGACGGTCTTTATCACATAATAGAGTCATGTTAGGTTCTAGATTTTGGTGACTGTCGAAATCACGTAATAAATCTTGAATCTTTAGGGTTGAATACGTAATAGACCTTAAAAGTAATAGTTGGTAATTTTATAAAATCAAGTGTTCTACTAATCGTCAATAGCTGAAAGGTGCGAGGTTATTGCTAGGTCTAAGTCATTAAACTAAAAGGTAGGAGCTTCACTAGGAGTAAACCTATTGGCTATTGTCTAGCAAGTCTAATCGAGAAAACAAGTTGTTGGTGCATAATGTCTATGTCTTAGTCTTATATCGAGTCTGTATTGTATAGAGCTGAATAGGCTAGGTTTTGAAGTATTTATGAAGTGTCTTAGCCAAGTTCGCACATGTGTTAACATGTTTTAGGCATGTTCGGCCGAACTTGCATAGGCAAGTTCGGCGATAAGGCAAGTTGGAACTTGCACCTCCATGGCCGAACTTGTTGAACTATAAATACCTAGCTTGTGTGTCTCATTTGTAACTTTGGCAATTCAGAGGCGAAGCTCTGTCAGTCTGTATTCAGAACTTTTGATCTATAAAACTGACATTTAACTGAGTAATTCTTGTCTATTGTAACACGACGTAATATTTCCGCTATTATGGACGTTAGATATCAAATTTAGGTTCCTAAGCATCGAGGATCGGTCCTAAAAGTGGTATTAGAGCTATGAACAGCCTGATTTGATAGTGTCAAGACAAGAATTATTCTATTTCTACTCCATTCTTCTTTTTTCTTAATTTTTGATCACAAAATGAAGAAATCATGGTCAAAATCTTTTGAATTTTGAATATATCATGTAAAATACAACAAAGATAAACCCTTGAAAGATTGGAGACCAAATTCAACCGAATTCATCTCGAAATTTTGAAAAAACCATATTTTTGAAAACCCTCAGGAAAGAACTTGTTGGCCATGTTCTTCCGAACTTGCCCTAAAACATCACTTTTCAAGTGATTTTTAAGTAAGTTCGCCCGAACTTAGGTATTTTTGAGGAAATTAAGTCAAGTTCGCTCGAAGATACTGAATTTTCATTAATTTTACATCAAGTTCGACCGAACTTGTGTAAAATCAAGAAAGTTTTAAGTAAGTTCGCCCGAACATGCTTGTATTTCATCGAAATTGTGTTGATAAGTTCGCTCGAAGTTCTGTTTGTCTGTTCAAAGATTGTAAGTTCGACCGAAGATAAACGAAATTTTCAAAGTAGATCTAACAAGTTCGACCTAACTTGTTAGAAAATAAAAGAATTCTTCATTTGTCACTACAAGTTCGACCGAACTTGTAGTAGGACTAATTGTTTTCAAAGTTTTTGAAAAATTTTCAGGTACACGTTTCGTGATTTACAATGGAAGATCAACTAAGAGCTTATATGTCCGGAGGTAGTTCGTCAAATGCCAACATGATTAATCAAGTCAATCTTGATAACAATATGGGAACAACCGTCAAACCGCCCAAGCTAATGAGCATGGACGAATACGAAGCATGGAAAGAGAAATTTACCTACTGGGTTCAAGCCATGCACTTGCTGGCTGGCTGTCAATTGAAAGAGGCTATACTGTTCTGGTAGACGAGCATCAACAAGTTCTTGAGAAGTACAACTACTCGACAGCTCAGAGAGACGAATACGTTGCAGAGAAAAAGATGATCAGTCTCATCCAACAGTCAGTCAAAGAAGATATTCTGATTTTGTTACCAGAGTATACTACAGCAAGAGAACTTTGGTTGTCGTTACAGAAGAAATACTAAGGCAGTGCTGAAATGATCAAAAGCAAGAAGGCTCTCATTCTGAAAGAATTCGATAACTTTAGCATGTTAAAGAATGAGACCATTAAGCAAATGATTGAGCGTTTCTATCACCTCAAAGTGCAAATGCGAAGACACGGTCTTGAGAAGACGGAACAAGAATACATCGACAAACTTGCTGACGCACTACCAGAGGGTGAATGGACTATTTGATGGTTCTGAAGAATAATGATAAGTGGGATTTCTTCAAGTTGTCAACGTTTATCGATAAACTCGAAGGCCACGAAATGGAGCTTCTGAAGATAGCGAAGTCAAAGAATGCTAATGTTGTTCAAGACATCAGTTTGTATAACAAAACTGGAATGCAAGATAACATTTCGAGTCCAAAAACTGGAACTGCTTTTAGTGCAAACATGAATGCTTCTCCACAGAATCAGAACCATTCACAACTCAGTATGACCAAAGTCCACAAAGTTCTTACTCGAGCACTGGTTCAAGTTCAACATTTCAAAGTCAAGCAAATCAGAACCAACAACAAAGTTCTAATCCAAATGTTTACAAATGCAACATCGCAGTGAATTTGAACAATGTTGTTTCAGAAGAAGTTGCAAAACAACATATGTCACTACTTGCTACCGTATTAGAGTCTTATGAATGTCTTCTTGCCGGTAAAATTGGAAATCCCAAGATGACCGCAGAAGATTATGACCAGGTAGACAAGGAAGAGCTCGAACTAATGGACATCAAGTGGTCATTAGCTTCGATCATCAGGAGAGTGACAAAGTTCGTTGCACTCACAGGCCGTGACATAGGAAACTCCAGCAATAAATTGGGTTTTGATAAAACCAAAGTCACATGCTTTAGATGTCGACAGAACGGACATTTTAAAAGAGAGTGTAAGAACACCGAGGCAACCGGAAATCAAAGTCCTTTCGGAGGAGGGAATGAATATTACAAGAGGGCACTTCAATATAAACCTTTCCCGAAGAAAACTCAAGTTGAGATCCAAGAAAAGCTTAACAGTAGTACCACGGAGAAAGCCATGGTTGCATCCACAGAAGATGATGGTTTTGATTGGAATTCTTATATTGGCAAAAAGACCGGAGTTGCTTTGATGGCGGAGATAGTTGAAGATACTTCAGCAGCTGAAGTAGCGGCAGCAGCAGACAGCAGCTTTTGAACAAGCTATTCTGGAACAATACTTGCATCAACAACAGGAAGAAGAAGAATATATCCATATGCAGAGACAAGGAATTTTATCCTATAATTCTTGTGACAGTTTTGCAGGTCACTTTGATGGATGCACGAAAGAACAAGTGGTTGAGGAGAAAAAGATTGATGAAGTGATTATTGACGTCACTCAAGAAATGAAAGTCGAAGACCTCAAGGACATGGCAGATAAAGCTTTAATGGCGAATCTAACCAAGGTAGGTCCAGAGGTAAAGGTTATCGAGAAAGAAGTTGTCAAAGTACAAATTGTAGAGGTTGAGAAAACTTGTACAAAATGTACTGAACCTTGTGTCGAATGTGCCTAAAAATCAAAGATCATCGCTGAAAACAATGTGCATAATGATTTGTTAAAATATGATTATCGCACAATGAAAGAAGCGTATGATAAAATGAAAAGATTATGGCAGACTCGACAGAAATAAAATCGAACAACATGATAATATAAGAATGTTGAATGGTACAGTAATGGATAAACAAAGAGCAATTAACATCTATATCAACACCATTGCTGAAATCAAACAACAACTTCAAGACATGACAATCGAAACTGAAAGAGTTCGACAATTGTTAAGAAGTTATACCACTAACGCGTATGTTATCGATCACATTCTTCTGACAATCTCAACGGAATAAAAACCTAAAAAGAAAGCGGGCAAAGAATATAGCAATGTTCCTCCACCCCTTTGCGAGAAATACTGTGTTAAATCTGCAGACGGGATGGACAAGGCACTCAATGTTTGATTACTTTCTGAAAAGAAAAACGAGTTGCCAGAGAACATTGATATAGTCTATGCTAAATCTGATGATGATAACAACGTTGTGGTTAACAAAGTGGTTGAAAATGTTTTAAGTGATTCTGATGATGGCAGCTTCAAAAGCCCCAACTCGAGTTCAAAGAATTCCGATTCACAATCTGAAAATGACGATAAGTCGTCAGAGGATGGTCTAAGTGATGATCCTAATATTGTAATGTACAAAATTAAGGATTCGGATAGACTATACTTTAATGATAGCTTTCCGATTCAGAATATGAAAGAAGAATTGCTTATAAATTCTTTAAACTCGTGGAAGTCACATCAGAGGAATTGGTAATCAATGATCGAAAATTCTATTCCAAACCTAAAAGAAACAATTACCAAAGAGACGTTGGTGATCATCCGGAAAACCGGAGAGCGGGTTAGGTTTAGAAGAAGAAACTAATGAATCTGTAAAGAAACCGTCACCATTTCATGAATATAAAAACAAAAACATGAAGTTGTATATGGGACGAGTACAGTTCATGAAGAGAGTTTGATAGGTAAACAATCAAATGATGAGTTCAAAAGGAGAAAGAAATTCGAGATAAAGCCAATGGTTACAAGTGGTGTCAAAACTTCAAGTAGGGTAAAACCACCGGTTAAAGGACATCCACTTGATAATCGGACATGTTTCAAGTGCAATGAAATTGGTCATATGGCACGACAATGTCCGAAATCAAAACCGGCTTATCTTCAAAGAAAAGAAGATTAAAATGTTGTTAAACCAAAGCAACCAGTGTTTGCAAAACCTGTAAAGATTTTGAAACGAAATGAATCAAAACCAGAAGTTAAACCAAAGTCTGAAAAGACTTTTGAAAATTCCATTTTCAATAAAGGAGAAACTTCTAGGTCTAATGAAAATAAGTTTTACATCAAAAAGCTAATATCAAATCTCAAACCTGGATTGCAAAGAAAAGGTCAACAACATCTGGTGTTGTTAAGTCTGAGCTAGTAAAGACTGACAACACAAAAGAATCAAAGTCTGAAATCACTAAGTCTGAGCAGGTGAAGACTAGTGAGAATGTGAAAGAAGTTAAAACAGAAATCAAGATCGATAATGTCAAATCTGTAAAAGATAAGAAAAAAGTGAAATTTTCAAACATCAACATTGTTGAAACAGATGATGAATTTGATTTTGATGACGTTGATGAGTTTGAATATGCTTTTGATGATGGTTATCCTGTAAAACCTAAGACCAAGAAGGCTTGGGTAGGCTTTTCGCCTAATTTCTAAATTTTGCAGGGGCTCCAAAGATCCGTACTTTCAAAGTGGATTTTGGATAGTGGAGCGTCCAGGCATATGACGGGAATAAAGGCATTGCTATTCGACATTAAAGCTATCAATGGTAGATATGTTGGATTTGCAGGAAATCAAGGTGGAAGGATAGTCGCCAAAGGAAAACTCTCCAATGGCGTAGTTTCATTTGATCGCATGAATTATATTGCAGAACTTGAGAACAATCTTCTGAGTATATCGCAGATTTGTGGCAAGAAATTTACAGCCAATTTCAATGATAAAGAGGGTATTATCTTGAAGCCGGGATTCAAAATACCAGATGAGTGGATTCTGATGCGAGCACCTCGAGAGAATGATTTATATGTTCTTGATATGGGTGTCGCTACCACTTATCATCATCAGCACAAGTTTTGTATCAAAGGCTACTGAAAAATATTCTATTCTTTGGCATCATAAGATGGGGCATATTCTTTGTGAAAAATGAATTTCTTGGTTCATAATGATCTAGTAGAAGGCGTAAATCTTCGAAGTTTTCAGATGTCTGATCATTGCTTGGAATGCAAGAAGGGAAAGCAGATCAAGAAATCTCATCCGAAGAAAATTCAAAACTCAATCAAGTTGCCATTAGAACGTCTCCACATGGACTTATTTGGTCCTGTAAATGTTCGAAGCATCTCTGAAGACTTATATTGCTTGGTTGTGACAGATGACTATTCGAGATATTCGTGGGTATTCTTTCAAGAATCAAAAGATGAAACGTTCGAGAACTTTGTTATTCAATTCAAGAAACTGAGAGCATTTATCATCTGCCGGTCAGACGCATTAGAAGTGACAACGGCACAGAGTTTAAGAATAGCAAAATGAAGGAATTCTGCAACGCAAAAGGGATTCTGCCCGAGTTTAGTGCTCCCTATACTCCACAACAAAACGGAGTTGCTGAATGGAAGAACCGAACTTTGAATGAAATTGCGAGAACCATGCTTGCAGATTCTAAACTTCCAATCAGCTTCTGGAGTGAAGCAGTTGTTGCGGCTTGCTACACGCTAAACAGGGTTCTAACTGTCAAACCAACAAAGAAAACATGTTTTGAGATGATAAACCGACGAAAGCCAAATTTGAAGTTCTTAGAACCATTTGGTGCACCTTGTACCGTAATAGACCAAGATGCCAAATTCGGAGCAAAATCTCTCGAAGGTTTCTTTGTCGGATATGCGAGTCCATTGAGAAGAGTATATGTTCCTTCATTGAGAAAGGTTATTGAAGCACAACACGTGGATTGTTTCAATTACATGGATCCTATTCAAAGGAAAGGTGATCCGTGGCTGTTTAACTATCAAGACCTTTGGAAGTCATTTGACTTGCCCAAAGAACCAACTGACGAAGAAGTTGCAGCGTTATACTATCTTCACCAGTCAGCAAAACAAGAACAAATTGTTCGAACAATTGTGGTTAATCAACCCACGTTGGATCCATCTTCTTCTGGCCCAAGTTCAAACAATAATGGTGTTCCGGCTGAAAATGTTTCTGAAACATTATCAACACCTACTACTCTTCCAACAACTACCTCTACTGAACCAATGAATACAATAACGGAGCCAAGTATGCCTCAGAATCAAGATTCTGATTCAGATGAAGCACCAACATTTGATGCTGATGGGGAATCATCTTCTTCAGATGAAGAAGTGGAGCAGATAACAAGTCTTCTTAATCAATCTGCAATCCCGAACAATAGAAGTGAAGCTTCATCAGCTCTCCAAACATTGAATTGGTTGTTGATCTCAACATCACGAATCAGCAAAACTCAGTAGATGTTCCAAGTGAAGAATTGCCGCGATCATATTTCTATCATCCGTCAACAAATATTATCGGAGAACTTCAAACTGGTGTTAGAACTCAAGGGCAAATTAATAAAGCACTCAGTTGTTTCTACACATGCGTTGCTACAACCCAGAACTATTGTTTCTATTCATGTTTCATCTCTCAGATTGAGCCTAAGACAGTTAATGAAGCTTTAGGCGATGAAAACTGGGTACAAGCGATGCAAGAAGAATTATTGCAGTTTGAGATGTTGGGTGTGTGGAAGCTTGAAGACCTACCAGAAAATCGGAAAGCGATTGATATAAAATGGGTCTTTAAGTGTAAACGTGATGATCGAGGAGTTATTGTTCGTAACAAAGCAAGGCTTGTTGTCAAGGGATTTCACCAGCAGGAAGGGATAGACTACACGGAAGTCTATGCACCAGTAGCTCGATTGGAATCTATTATAATTTTTCTAGCTTTTGCATCATGGAAAGGATTTAAGGTCTATCAATTGGATGTCAAATAGGCTTTTCTGTATGCCAAATTACGCGAGAAGGTGTACGTTGGACAACCACCGGGGTTTGTCGATCCACTTAACAAGAAGAAAGCATACCTACTGGATAAAGCTCTTTATGGTCTACACCAAGCCCCGAGAGCTTGGTACGAGACGTTATTGCAACATCTCGTCAGAAACGACTTTATCAGAGGAACTGTGGATAGTACTCTTTTCACCAGAGAAGTTGATGGCCATCTAATTATAGTTCAAATCTACGTTGACGACATCATCTTTGGATCTACAAATGATAGTCTCTGCCAGGTGTTTGAGGGAATCATGAAAAAGAAATTCGAAATGTCCTCGATGGGCGAAATGAAGTTCTTTCTTGGTTTGCAAGTAGATCAGCTTCCGGATGGTATTTTCATTCATCAAACTAAGTATGTTCATGACATCTTGAAGAAGTTTGGAATGGAAACTTGAAGCCTCCATCTATGCCTCTTGCTCTAAATCATGTATTTGCGTTGACGAGACTGGAGCCAAAGTTGATGAGACGTTATACAGATCGATGATTGGATTGCTGATGTATCTGACGGCACCGCGCCCAGATATTATGTATCCAAGCTGCCTATGCGCCACATATCAGTCAAGCCCGAGGATCTTACACATGCAGATTGTGAAGCGTATCTTCAGATATCTGAAAGGATGCTAAGCACCGGCTTGTGGTACCCGAAGAACGACAATTTGACCTCACAGGCTATGCTGATTCCGATTTTGGTGTAGATAAGTTGAACTCAAAATCAACTACAGCGGGATGCCAGTTCTTCGGAACAAGAATGGTAACCTGGCAGTGAAGGAAACAGACTACAGTCGCTCTCTCTACCTGTGAAGCTGAGTATATCTCGGCCTCCAGCTGTTGTTCACAGATTCTGTGGATTCAACAACAGATGAGAGACTATGGTCTGCAATTTCTAGACATTCCGTTGTATGTTGATAACAAGGCATCATCGATATAACTAAAAATCCGGTTCATCACTCACGCACAAAACACATTAAAATTCGTTATCATTTCATTCTGATTGTTACGAAAAAAATTGGTACAAATAGAAAAAATCCACACCGACGAACAAAAGGCTGATTTTATACCAAACCTTTTCCTTTGTCACGATTTAAATACTTGCTGAGAATTAATGGTATGAAAAATTTGCTGACAGGTGCGGACGCGAGGTTGAATACGATCGGACGACGAGTTCGCGTGATCCACATTGGTTTGTAAATACTTTTCTAGTTTAGAATTTTATTAAAAACTAAAATCCAAAAAGATGTTTTTGATTTTAGGGGGAGAAATGTTAGAGAATATACAAAAACATTCGAAAATTTTAAAATCCAAAAACATATAAAAATTCAAAATGTACAAAAACATTGAAAAAGACAATAAGAATTCAGTGTCATAAAAGGAATGATAGTAAATCAGTGGACTATCACAGTATGCTAAAGAGATGTAAAGTTTAAAAGTGATAAACGAGTCTTAATGTGGATGTGTCGATAGGCTTAACACGTTCAGTAAACTGTTTTTGAGATATAAATTAAATTTTACAACTGCTTAATCTTGTGGATTAACACATCTTGGATATATGGACTTAGTACTCTGAAATTTCGTTGAAGATTGCCTGATTTGTGATACGAGGTCTTTATAGATAGTTGATATCTGGGGTATTATACAAGTTCTTCAGATTTTGCGGAAGCAATGGCCTAGAACTTCTATAATACTTTCGCTTTAAATCCCCAAATTGCATGCAATATTGAAAAGTATCAAAAGATATAATCATATGCAATGATGAAAGATTCCTTAAATGGAACACACCTTAAAGTCGAGCCTTCATCTGTTTGTCTGTACGATAGTACTAACTTGAGCTCTCAAGGTCTCGCACAACCCAGATACAGATATCAATTACGCTATATTCACATGTAATATGAAATCTAGGGAATCTAGATACGGGAGTATATTCAAGAAATAGGAACTATAGATAAGTCAAGTTTCATGAATTCTATCTTAACATATCTTGAAACAGTTGAGAAATGTGGGAAAGCTTAAGTGGAAAACATATCGACAATCTAGGTAAACGAGTTTAAAACTTAAAGTCATCTAAAGGTCAACGGTACTGGTGATATGTCTCAATTAACTGATATGATCCTTAGACATGAATTCACAAAAAATATGTCTGTAAATATGTTTATACATAGTTTACATTACTTATTTCATTGTATTTCAGCTTTACAGATTAAAATCAAAAAGATTTTCGGTGTGTTTTAGCATAAACTTACAAAAAATACAAAAAGATTTTATTTCTACATTGTTTTCAGCAAACCAATGTTGGAGAACGGATCTCGAAGTCTGGTAAGGTGCTAGAACTGTGGGAATCTCTTTGACAACGGGCTGGGAGCTAATCTGTTAATCTGAAAAGATAAACGATAAAAAGTTCATTAATTTGAAACTTTGATTTTGAAAAATATCAACAGTTTGTTCGTAACAAGTCAAACCGGGGTCATTAACTTGGACTCGGCAGACAAATCGGTTAACCAAGGTCATTAGCTTGGACTTGGTCAACTGAGTGGATTTTCATAGCTGGTAAAAAGTTAGAAAGTTCATGGGTTAAAAATGAAAAATTTGAAAAAGTTGAAATTTTGAGGTTTGGCAAGTTCGGCCGAACTTGCTAAACAATTAAATGTTTAACAATCAGCAAGTTGCAGATGGCTGATTGTTGTTTTTATAATAAGTTTGGTCGATCTTATATGGGCCTTCATGATGGGCTTAACAAGTTCGCCTGAACTTGACATGGTATAAATACCATTCAAGTTCGGCCGAACTCATTTACTGTTTTCAGTGCGAACTTGAGCGAACTTGAGCATTGAGAGCTTTTATGTGAAATTGACATTTTTGAACTGTTATTCTGTCTGATTGAAGTCCTTTTTGGTGATTTACACACCAATTACTATGGCTGAGGGAGAAATTGGAGAATAATCCATGATTGAACTGTTAAACAAACAAATCCAGATCTAAAACTTAAAATCTGATAGATTTAGGTGTTGTTGGACAAAATTGATCATAGATTCTGAATCTACACCTAAAATCGACCGTATAACTTGTTTTGATTGAAGAAAATCGGCTGTTTAAATGTTTGAACTTGTTTGATCTGTTGAAGAAGACGACAAGTTCGGACGAACTTGTTGTCAAGTTCGACCGGACTTGTCCAAAACATGTTTAAATGATCTAGAAACATGTTCGAGCGAACTTGATTGTTAAAGTGTTTTGATCCAATCATGTTCGACCGAACTTATGTTAATGAAAGTGATTTGTTTAAATTGTAAGTTCGACCGAACTTGTTCTTTAATAAGGAACATGCGTTTCATACATTTCGGCCGAACTTAGATAAAAATGAATGATAAAAAAAAATTGTAAGTTCGCCCGAACTTGCATTTGAAAAAGTTGAACATGATTGTTACATGTTCGGGCGAACTTGTTAAAATCAGAAAGTTTAACACTAATCAAGTTCGCCCGAACATGATTAAATGTGTTAGAAATTTTTGTGATTTTTCTTGAAAAGCGTGCTAATTGTTTTATGTCATTTTTCAGGCACAGATTCCAGCGCGTGTTATCTCTGTTGAGTTTTCCAAAACTCACAATACATGCATTACGCTTGACAAGTCTATTTGTCCGTCGCTGAAAGAATATGACAGTATTTTGAAGTTTCTCGAAGATAGTCATATTCGTCGTGCAATTACTGAGCGCACCATATCATATCGTTCTCATATTGTTCATTTCTGGATGAACGCAAGCTTGAGCGCTGACGAGAAGACAATTTCTTCTACAGTACAAGTTGGTGATGAGCTAAAGCCGATCACAGTAATCGAAGGCGATATCCGAAGGATTTTGGAGGTTAAAGACAAAGAAGATGATACGATTCATCTAGACGAAAAGATGGTTCGTGGATGCTTTATCCACATGGGCTACAAAGGAAGTGTAAACAAACCAACATAAAGAAAGGGGAAGTGCCTAACCCCTACAAGCTTCTGATTCATGCGTTAATTCATACATTTAGCCATCGCAAAGCCGGTTTGGATGATGTACATGATTATTTGGCTAGCATGGTAACGGCGATTATTCTGAAGAAGCCATTCAACTTTTCAAAGTTAGTGTTTATCACATGTCGAAGAACATGGAGGATTCGAGATTGTGCTTATATCCAAGATTTATTCAGATGCTGATTGATGAGAAGTATGCCACTATTGCTCGAGATCCAAATGATGTGCTTTATCTAGTTCATCTTGACAAACGGCTGTGAAGAAGCTTATTAAGTTTCAGAAACAAGCTTCAGCTCTTATTGCCAAGCCAGTATTCGGAGCTATAAAAGATTCAGATTATGTCTCGCCACCTGGAAACAAATGGAGAAAGGATGGTAGCGATGATGAGAATGAACTTAATGCTGAACGAGAATGGTTTAAGGAATTCAAACCAAAGGCGAGGAGCGAATGATTTTTGAAGGCTGAAGCTGATAAACCAAAGAAAAAGCAAGCTGCAAAGAAAGTTGAAACTTTGCTTGTTGATGAGGATGAACCCGAAAATGTTGAGTCAGTTGCTGGATCGAGCGCTGCGGTAATTATTGAGAGTCAAGAAACGGTGAAAACGACTCAAGAAGATGTAATTTCTGCTACTTCCGAAAATGAAGAATCTGACAAAGAGCCAGAAAAGACAGAAGCACAGATTAAAGCAGAAAAAGAAAGAAAGTTGGATGCAGACTATTATCCAAACGCATAAAAAGAATCTGATGAGGAAAGGCCTAAGAAAAAGGCGAAGCGTACAAAGTCTCCAGCTATCGAAATATCTAAGAAGACTACAGGGTCACCTAATACTAAAGGGAAACGAAAAGCTAAAAAAGCTCAGAAAGCTGTGAGCAAAAGATACAAAAGCAAGGTGCAAAGCATAGAAGACACACAAGAACCTTCTGGTGCTCAGGAGAAAGGAGCCACACAAGAACCTCCTCCACAAGAACCTCCTATTATCGTTCATGATGAAGCTGAAAGACAAGGAGTTACCCAAGAACCTCCTGTGTCTGAATTTGTTGAATTTCCGATTGCTGAATCGCCTAGTGCTCAAAAGACTTCTATTCCTGAAAGCTCTACACCGAAGAAGTCTACACCGAAAGCTGCAACACCAAAAGATTCAACACCAAAGACACCAAGGGGAAGTATGTTTGGTGATATGCCAGACGGTCCAATCAGTCTAGAAGACTTGGATGAGTTTTTCCTAGAAACTAATGCTGAAATGTTGGAAAAATGTGTGAAGGTATTGGAAGGTAAAGTTACACAAATTGAGTTAGAAAAGCTGAGCTTGTAAAGAAGGTGAATCAAAGCAAAGTCGAAAAAGAAATACTTGACGATAAAATGAAGGTGCTTGAGAATGAACGTGAATATTACAAGGCATTGATAGAAAGTCTGCAGGACGCAAATGAAAACCTACAGACAGAGATTGCAGAATTGAAGAAAATAAAAGCTTTGAACGATCGAAGATTCATCAGATTACAGAAGGTGTTATCTAACAATCTGAATATTGATTTCATCGCAGAATACGATCGTCTGGATCATCAAGAAGCCAAGGAACATGCTGAGAAAGAATTGGCTAAAGGTGGTAAAGGGAAGCAGGTTGAGGGTGAAGCCCCTAAATCTACTGTTGAGAAATCTTCTGATATTCCTGAGAAACCTACTGAAGATGTTTCAAAAGCTTCTGAGTCTGATATCCAAAAGGTTGACGAATCAGTCAAGCCTTCTGATCCTACCATTGTTACTGAAGAAAAAGACAATGAAGAAGCCGAAAAGGAAGATAAGAATGATGATGAAGAGGAAGAAGGTTATGAAGATTGGAACGTTGGGGATGATGATGAGTTTGATCAAGGTGATGATGATTTTGATCAGGGTGGTACAGGTTTAAAGATCAATGAAGCTAAAGTTTCTGATGAATTTGATTTTTCTGATCTAATGAATGCTGAAACGAATAAGATGGAAGATAAAAGCCAGGGGGAGTCAGGGCAGAAAGGGCCTTCAGATGATATTGATTTGTTAGATGTTGATCGTTTTGCGAAGCCTGTGACTGCAGTACCTACGAAGCCTTTAATACTGATGTTGGAACATAATGTAGAAGAAGGTGAGTTTGTACATAACTACTCGAAAGAAGATCTGACAAAACTAGTTGAAACTGAAGCTGAGAATTTAGAGTTTGATATTGAAGAGGTTATGAATGTTAACACTTTTGAACCTAAGGAGTATCAGTGCGAAAGAAGATTTGAAGCTGATGAGTATAATCGAGTGATTGTGGAAGATTGGTCCTCAGATGATGAATCAGAACAGAAAGCTAAGTATGTTGGTCAGGATTCAGAAAGTTTTCCTACATTTGAAGAGATGTATAAACAGCTGAATGAAGATATGTTGAAAGATAGGATTGATGAAGAGCTACGTGAAGGAAAGATTCCTAAACCAATGACCAAAGAGAAAAGGTACAGGCGATGCAGTATCAGAAAGTTGTCAATGTTTGCTATGCATGTGATGTAAATTCTGGTAAAATGTGGCAAACGAAGTGGAGGGATCTGGAGACAGTCGAATTTCTTAAAGAAGAAACCATAAGTGAGGCGATTAAAGAAAGAATGGAAAAAGCGGTAAGGCAAAGTTCGCTCAGAATGGCTAACTTTAAAAGACCACCGCCAACTGATCAGACACCTGATCCGAAACAAGAGAAGCGAAAGAAGCCGTACAAATACTTCTTTGGTCGGGTACGTTAATGTATATATGAAGACAGAGTTTTGAAGTCTGATAAAAGACGGAGACGATATCCAAGGGGGAGTCTGTTGGTGCATAATGTCTATGTCTTAGTCTTATATCGAGTCTGTATTGTATAGAGCTGAATAGGCTAGGTTTTGAAGTATTTATGAAGTGTCTTAGCGAAGTTCGCCCATGTGTTAACATGTTTTAGGCATGTTCGGCCGAACTTGCATAGGCAAGTTCGGGCGAACTTGCACCTCTATGGCCGAACTTGTTGAACTATAAATACCTAGCTTGTGTGTCTCCTTTGTAACTTTGGCACTTCAGAGGCGAAGCTCTGTCAGTCTGTATTCAGAACGTTTGATCTATAAAACTGACGTTTAACTGAGTAATTCTTGTCTATTGGTAACACGACGTAACATTTCCGCTATTATGGACGTTAGATATCAAATTTAGGTTCCTAAGCATCAAGGATCGGTCCTACACAAGTCTACCCTTGGTTTAGATCTCGACAGGGAGTGAGCCTTGTAGGGTACTTTCATAAATCCATTAGGTGTCTTGACAAAGAGTCTAATAACCGGTAATTGCAACAACCTCGAGGGTGCTATAGCGTGCTTTTGAGAACGGTTAGAGGTCCTATTAGATTTCCCGAGAGGTGAGAATATTATGATCCCGGTTCCACATTAATGAATATCCGAGTAAAATCATTACTAAAACAATCAGGATTCGAGTAAAGTCCAATTAATTCGTAGTCTTTAGTTCACCTAGTTAATTTAGTTTAATTTTTACGGCATTCGTAGGATTTTTAGAACCCCCCCCATCAAACAAACAAATATTCAGTCCGTGTCAGTAGCAGTCTAGATAGAGTCGTTAACATAATTAATAGAGTCTCGTGGGTTCGATATCCGGACTTACTTTAGCTATACTAGAGTCGATTGGTACAGTTGCCGGTTAGTAGTTTAGCGTGTCTTTGTGAGTCTAGAGTATTACTTTGAGTCTGGATTTAGGTTAATTTAGTTGTTTTTAATTGAACTACTTTTAGCACATCAAGTTTTTTACACTGTTGCCGGGGACTCTTGCGATTGCGTTAATTACTTTGTTTTGACTTGCTTGATATCATACGTGCTATTTGTCGTGTTTGAGTCATAGGAGTCTAAAATAGTGTCGATTTCTTTTTGTTTTTGTCGAGTCCTTTTTAGAGTCGTCTTAGTTGTTTGTTCTCGGTTTTTCAGTGGATGCCCCATACGTGTTCGCAAGGACCTCCGCCGAAGCCACTACGGACAAGCTCTCCTTCTCATCTTCTTCATTCAAGGTAAGTACTTCTACACCTTCTTCTTCCACCCATTCTGACTCTACACTCCCATCTAAACCACCGAACTTCGACTTCACACCGAAGTCATCACCCCACAATTCCCCACCACCCTCCCCTACCTAAAGTCCACCACCAGTTGTCCAAATGGCCAACCGCACCGTCTACCAACAAGCCACCACCGGTTTCACCAATGCTAACTCCCCCATCACTTTACCCGCCATCACCAATGACAAATCTTGGCAAATCCCATCCTACATCATTACCGCCATTACCAACTCTTGTCAGTTTCACAGTCGTGAGGACGAGGATGCGCCGGCTCACATCAACCGTATCACCCGCTTGTGTGGCACTTTCTCCATTGAAGGTGTCAACCTTGATGCTCGCTATCTCCAGGTATTTCCATTCTCGCTTGCTGGCCGCGCAGTCGTCTGGTTTGATTCGCAGCAGCAGGTACTTTTACCACATGGGCAGGTTTACGAGATGCTTTCTTAGCTAAATACTTTCCACCCGCGAAGGCATCTCATCTACGTGATTAGATCCATTCATTTCGAATGGAATCTGATGAGCTGTACGACCTGGCCTAGGAGAGATTTCAAACCCTACTGTCTCATTTTTCGCAGCATGGTTTGTTAGATTGGGCACTTGTAGAAAAGTTCTACAATGTTCTCACCCAGAGATTAGTGCCCGGTTTGACACTTCAGCTGGTGAGCAACTCATGGGTAAGAAATCAGTAGCCGAGTGCAATGATCTTTTTGAGAGTTTCACGCATTCTGACATGGACTATAGCGCTGCCAACAAGACTTCTATTCCTGTGACTAGTACCCCGTCGACTTCTCGAGGGTATCCCAAGTTGGCTTGTATTCATCGGTAGCTATTGTTTTAGACATGATTAAGAAAACCTTCACTAAGGAGTTAGATGAGATTAAGAAAAAGGTAGATCGTTGTGAGGTTTGTAGGGGAGGACATGATACCATAGATTGTCCCACCATCACCTTAGAGCAGGTTGAGTACATAGCCGGTCAGTCAAAGGGTCCGTTTAATAATAATAATTCTAATTACAACTCCAACTGGCATAATAATAATAACAATTTTCACTCTTCTGGTAATCCCCCAGGTTTTCCATTCGGTCAATACCAAAGCAGGGGGCACGGTTTGTTTACGAGTTCGGGTTCAGGGCAGCAGGGTCAGTTTGGTAGTTCAGGTTCAGGAGGCCAGTTCAATAGTGGGGGTTCAAACAAGAGGGTCAGATTAGTGATAAGGGTTCGGATGGTAGCCTAGGGAGGATAGAGGAGCTTCTTGCCAGTTAGTCACCAGGATCAGGTTACTCAGAAAGCCCTAACCGAACATAGTGATTTCGCTAAAAATCAAGATCAATTAAATAAGAGTCAAGAGCTTCATAATAAAAACCAACAAGCCGCCCTCTTAGATCTTCAGAGACAAGTAGGTGGTCTAACTAAGCAGTTACAAGAGAACCCTTTTGGTCATTTTTCGGGTAACACTTACCCAAACCCGGCTAATCATTCAGCTAAGGCTATTACTACCCGTAGTGGTAGGAATTTAGGAGAAGTTGTTAGAGAGAGGGTTGAGCTAGAGTGCACAATAGGCTAGACCCAGCAAGTACCGCACAAACCAAGGAGCCTCAGGTAGAAAAGAGGGTAGAGAAGCAACCAGTAGGGGTAAAGCCATCACCTTTAGTTGATCATTCACGCTTTCAATACCCCGCCCGCCCTAACAAAAATATGCTAAGGAATACGAGCACTTTCTTGCGATGTTCAAGCAATTAAAAATAAATCTTCCGTTTATCGAGGCACTTCAGTCCATGCCTAAATATGCTAAATTTCTTAAGGACCTTCTCAAGCGAAAGGATAGGATACGTGAGCTCTCCAATATTCCTTTAACCAGAGGTTGTTTCACGGTAGTCTTGAATAAGCTACCCGAGAAGTTGACCGACCCGGGTACATTCACTATTCCATGCCTTTTCGGGGGTGCCGTTGCCCCTGCTCGTGCGTTCGCCGACTTAGGTGCTAGCATCAATTTGATGCCGTTTTCACTTTACGAGAGGTTAGGTCTAGGAAAGCTTAAACCCACGCGCATCTCGTTGTCATTGGTCGACCGTTCGGTCAAATACCCTAGGGGAATCGTAGAGAATCTTTTAGTCAAAGTCGATAAGTTTGTGTTTCCCGTTGACTTTGTTGTCCTTGAAATGGAGGCCGACGAGAAAGTTCCCATCATCTTAGGTCGTCCATTCCTTCGAACCGCCAAGGCAATTATCGATGTCTTCGACGGTAAGATCTCACTTTGTGTGGGTGACGAGATTGTCACATTTGAGATAGATAGAGCCATGCAACATCCTAGTGGTAGTGACGATTATAGTGGTCCTTGTCATTCCGTTTATTTCCTAGATTCCTTCATCCTGTGCGTTGATCAGTGTCTTAGCTACATTAGTGGAGCCGATCTAGTTAGTGAGGACGAGAGTGAGATAGTAAGTGAGGTTGACGGAGATGAAGAGAATCCGGAGTGGATTCCAGAAACGTTAGAGTTGTGTGAGGTTAAGGAAGAGAGCGAGAGCAAACCCATAGATACTTCGACTTTAGAGCTCAAGGTCCTTCCCTCCCACTTAGAGTATGCCTTTTTAGGAGAGGAGTCTAGTTTACCCATCATCATTTCATCTAAGTTGACGGAGGAGGAGAAAAGTAGGTTGATTGAGGTGCTACGAGAGCACAAGGATGCCATAGCTTGGAAATTGTCCGACATCAAGGGGATTAGCCCCACTTTTTGCACACATCGGATTCTCATGGAGGACGAATTCAAACCGGTAGGGCAACCTCAAAGGTGCCTAAATCCTAACATGAAGGAGGTAGTTAGGAAAGAGGTAATTAAGTTGCTAGAGGCCGGGTTGTCGGTGCAGTTTTGTGTCTGTCGCTTGTTCATGTTTATGTTTGTAATCGTACGGTCTTTGTTTAAGTGTCTGTATAGTTTTGGTCGGTCAGCCAAGTCAAGATATCCTCCTATCTTGACTTAGCACGATGTTTCATTGTTTATGTTGTAAAACAGACTGCATGTTGCAGCTGTTGTTCTCTGTTTGTTTGTCTTTGTAAACTGTCTGTTATGGTTTGTCTGTTGCAGGCTACCCACGAAGAACTGGGATTCTTCATGGGATTCAGTCTTCACGAAGAATCAAATGGTTCGTCATTTACATGACAACGAACAACCATTGTTCGTTGTTTTGTGTTGTTCGTCGATGTGTCCCACGAAGAACCACTCTTCGTGGGAAAAGGGATTGTTCGTGGACATCTGCATGTTCTGCGTAGACATGCAGATATTGGTTTCTATATAAACAAAGATAATCTTCACAGTTTGCCAAGAGAGTCCTGAGAGTTGTAAACACTGTGTGTATGTGTTGTACTGATTTTCTTCACTTAATCTAAGATTTGAATCTTTGGTTACTTGTGTTTGCTTTACTTTTGCTTTGGTTTGCATGTTTACGTGGATTCCGCATTCGTAAGTGTGTTGACAAACAAGGAAGTAGGTTTATTCTTGATCCTCCAAGTGGACCTACAAGTGGTATCAGAGCCTTGGCTCTCATTCTCGTTTAAAACCAAGCAAGACCTTGTGTTTGAGCAAGTTGTGAAGCACCTTGAAGTTGTTGTTAAGTTTGAAAACAAGAAAAGTTAAGTTTTCCAAGAAAGTCTCTAAAAGCTTAGTTTAAACTTGTTATTTGAAGATAGTTTTTACAAAAAAAAAACCCAATTAAAACACATGGAGACATGTTAGGATTTGTTTTTCTTGAAATTTCTTGCAAAATTTAAGTTTGACAAACTTTTCGGCGAGTGGTTCTGTCGGAAAAGTCACCGGAATTTGTTGGTGAAGATAAGATTTCAAAAAGGATTTACTAAAAAAGGCAATATCTCGTAGATTGTTTTTTAACTAGTTTGGGATTGGCATCTACCACCTTTCTCAAACTCAGAAAAGTAACTTACTATAAAAAGGGGAATCTCACTAACCTTTTCACGAACAATCAAACAGACGAACAACCCTTCCAGCGAATAATTCATCGACGAAGAAATCCTTGGACGAACAATCAGTTCTTCGTGGGTTTATCTCCTACGAAGAATCTAGGTTCTTCGTTGCCAAGCACTTCCATGAAGAACCAGTTCTTCATGGACACTGGTTCTTTGTTGTATCCATTGTTCGTAGTCCACAGTTCTTCGTGGACATAGTTGTTCGTTGGTAAAGTGTTTGTAATTTTCACAGAGAGTTCATAACTTTCTCAAACTTGACAAATTTGTGTTTCTAAAGTCATAATCTGTTTTAATCAATCAAAATGATTTCAAATCCATGGGATTGGAGTAGTGGGTTAAATACAAGTCAAGATGCTTCACAATGGGTTAAATCTCTAATGCCTCAATAAGCGTCAATGATTACCGCTAATCAATGAGCTTGTGTGGCGAATCAAAACAAAGCATTCAAAACCTTCTAATTAGTGAGAGTGAAACCGGTAGTAACAATCGTCCACCTAAATTGAATCACATGAATGACTATCCAGCATGGAAAGGTCGTTTTCATACGTATATTCTCGGTCAAATACCGAATTGTGGACATGCTTTACTACACCATACAATGAAGCTCTCGAAGAAGCTGGGTCGAATCCAACCACTTTAGCAAACATGACCGAAAATGATAAGAAAGCTTATGATCTTGAGAAGAAAGCTTTCTCTATCCTTACACAAGCTCTTCATAAAGATATCTATTATCAGTTTGTGTATTGTACGTCGACAAAGCATTTGTGGGACACACTGGAAGCTAGAAGGGAAGGAAACGCCGCGTCAAGGAAGATCCGGCATGATATTTTGAAGAAGGAGTTTGAAGGATTTATGTTTATGGAGAATGAGACCTTGACTGATATGATAACACGATTTTATCATCTGCTTAGTGAAATGTTTTCATACAGGGTTTTTGCATCTCAACAGGAAATTGTTACACGTTTTGCAAATGCTCTACCACCCAAGTGGAGTCAATTTATTGATTTACTAAAACACACTGGGGTATTAGATGCACTCAGTATTTATTAATTCGTTCAGAAGCTCGAGAGTAAGGATGAGGAGGAAATTCGAAAGGCCAAACGTGTTCCAGTTCCACAAAACCCTGAAATGTACTTTGGAGGTATTAACCCCGGTATTGGTACCTCTCAGCAACCAAAACTTCAGACAACCTTTGTTTCAAATGCAAACCCCTTCCTACCACCTCCCAAACCAGATCAATCTACCCAAACCTATAGTCAAGGATTTGATCCGAAAGATTTTCTGCCTCGACCTCAAGATATTGCCTCTCAATCACAACAACAAGCATCGCCACAAGCTTGTTATGGCAATAACTTTCAACCTTCAAACCCTAATACTGTTAGATCCGATACTTCACATCTTTCTAAGGTAAGTGTAGAAGTTGCCAAAGAACATATGGAACTTCTAAACACGATGGTTAGTGCATATTGTGGGTTAGTCGCAGTCAAATTGGGAATATTGATTTAACAAATGAAGACTATCAACAAATCGACAAAGATGAAATGGATCTTATGGATATCAAATTGGATTTTGCTAGCGCGGTAAGGAGAGCTAAGGATTATATGGCTAGAACTGGTAGAACAAGTTTGGATAGTAAACGGGATATTAAGTATGGTTTTGACAAAGATGTCGTTACATGCTTCAGCTGTGGAGAAAAAGGTCACTTCAAGCGTGAGTGTACTCGACCACCTAAGCAAGGAAACCAGAATCCCTTTCGAAACCAATCCAACCCATCAAACACAACCCAAGTTAACAATGAAAGAAGTATAGTAGCTGTTAACAACACTAACCAGCCTGGACCTTCAAACACAACCAAAGCCTTAGTTGTTCAAGCAGATGAAGGATGCGACTGGTCAGTTTAATTGGGTGGTGGAAATCAAGGAGGAACTGCATGCTATGCCAAGATTATCAATCATATCAAACATGTCCGCAGAAAGGAGTTTTCTGAAGATGATGATACTTCTGGGGATAGTGGTAGTTCTAACGAGGAAAATTCAAGTGTGGGTGGTTATGGGTCGGATTCAGAGGTGAAGGAAGATATTGATGTTGAAGTTGATAGCTTGCTGAAGGAAGCTGAAAAGATGCGAACTCAAAGATCTGTGTTGGTCAAGAAAGCTGAATCTGCAACCAAGGAAATGGAGAAGTTCATCACTGAGGATGGATCTTTTTCTTACAACACTGCTTTTATGGCAATGTTGCTCCTTCATCCAGTCAGGTATCATCCGACACTCTGAGGGTATGCAATAATTGTGTAGAATTAAAACATAAGTTAGAAACAATTAAGCCTCACAATCAGAACTTGGTTGTTGAACTTTCTAAGTGCAAGGAGACAAATATGGCATTAACTCGAAATGAAAAAGAATTTAAAACTGTAATTGATACACTTAAGAAAAGCGTTTCTGAGTTAACCAAAACAGTTTTGAACAAACAAACGGGTATTAATAATTACATTAATATCATTGAGGAAACGAAAAAGGAGTTAGCCATTGCCAAATGCGAGCATGATGCAATCAAGCTCAAACTGGAGAGTTATCCAACTCTCGATATGTGCTAGATCACATCATTGAAGTTCAAAAACTCAAGGGAGATGTCAAATGCATTGGGTATAAATCATGTCCACCTCCAGTTAGACACAATTATACCAAAATGCCCGATGAAGAGGAAATGCCAAGATTTGAACCATGTTTACCACTCAATCCAGATGAGTTTGCAGCAGGATTAGGGTTCAAGTTGGAAAAACTCTTCAAATGAAGTCAAACAAACTGATAATGCTTCATCAGCTTTAGAGCAAAGTTCTCCAATCGTTGAGGATGATGATTCATCTAATGATGAATCAGATGTGACTGATCAAGATCAATCTCTTGATAAGAAGAAAGGAGTAGCAATTCCAATTGAGAATCATATCTTATGTGATCCTCCTACTCCAGTTGGGCAGCCCCCTGCAAAACAAGAGATTGATCCTGTAAAGTCTGTTGAAGCACTTGTTGCTACGTTTGAAAGCGATAATGTGTTATACATGTTGGTTGGGAATGAGAGAATTTATTCAAACAAGGACTTTCCAATTCGAAATGTGAATCCAGCTTCAATTGAACAAGTTTTTGAAAATTCAACAAACAAGTTTTTAGGAAGAAGATTTCTAATGTCATTGTAACTCAATGTGAAAAACTGTCTCTAAAACCACAACAACCAATAGCTTCCAAAAGTAAGCAACAAGAAAAGCGAGCTGAAAAATCCAAGGCTCGTAACAAGAAAAAGGGAAAGAATATTAAGTTTGTAGCTTCAAATGGTACGGATTAAATCAAGACTTTTGAAAATACATCTAACACTTATTTTGTCAAACAAGTCAAGATTTTAAAACGAAATGATCAAAACAATTATTCTCAACACACAAACGGGTGTGATGAAGAAACGAGTACCTCGAGGCCTACAAGTTCAACATCAAGTCGTCAAAATGGATCTCCAAAATTTGTTGAGAGGAGATCATGTTTTAAATGTGGGGAGTTTGGACATATCATCAAAATTGTACAAACCCGCCAAAAACAAAGTTCATTGAGAATGCCCCTCCTGAAAGAAATGACCAACATCAATCTCTATCACCTAAACAAGACAAACGTATTGTTAAGGAACAAGAAGAAAAACAAAGACGCAAAAATGTGAAGGTCATTGAAAAGGCTTTAAAATTGGAAGTTGTTCAAAAGGAACAAAGTTCATCAAATTCGTCAAACCAGAATTGTCAAAATCTATCAATAATAATAATCAATATGGACAACAATCTTGGAAACCTAAAACCGGTACCATTTCAGGGGTACGCAATTTCCAAATCATCAAGAAATAGAAATCACATTTCTTGATGATAAGGGTCGACCCAAGACCACCAAGGCTTGGGTCCCTATCTCAAACTGATCGTGTAATTGCATGTGTGCAAGGTGCTTCAGGAGGAACTATTAACAGTCATTGGATTGTCGATAATGGTGCATCTAGGCACATGACGGGCGACTTAAGGCTTCTTTTTGATGTGAAAAGCATTAGAGGAGGTTATGTTGCTTTTGCTGGTGATAAAGGCGGTTACATCACTAGAGAGGGAATGATCTCCAATGGCGTTGTGAGTTTTGACAAGATCAATTACGTGCAACAAATTGATCACAATCTTCTGAGTGTTTCTCAAATCTGTGACAAGAAGTTCACCGTGCATTTTGATGATGCGGGTTGTTATGTGCTGAAACCCTATTTCAAGATTCGCAAAGAATGGATTCTTTATCGGCTCCAAGAATTAGTGACTTGTATATTCTTGATATGAGCCAAGCTATTATAACGACTTCACAAGTTACCTGTTTTGTCTCTAAAGCAACTGAAAAGGAATCAGTCTCTTGGCATAGACGCATGGGACACATTCATTTGAGAAAAATGAACCATTTGGTGTAGAATAATCTTGTGAATGGTGTGCCAGTTAAGAATTTTCATCTTCAAGACGTCTGTGTTTTGTGTCAGAAAGGAAAGCAAGCGAAGAAATCACATCCTATCAAGAAAGTAAACACTGTCAACATGCCACTTGAACGTCTTCATATGGACTTATTTGGACCTATGAAACACAAGACTACATTTGGCAATGCTTATTGTTTGGTCGTTACTGATGACTATTCAAGATTTTCATGGATAGTTGTGATGGCCCACAAGAGTGAAACTCCTGAAATTCTCAAGAATCTCTTTACTCTTCTTGAAAATTTGTACAATTTGAAGATTAGGAGAATTAGAAGCGACAACGGCACTGAGTTCAAGAATCCGGTTATGGATGAGTTCTGTACTTCCAAGGGTATTTTGCATGAATACAGTTCTCGCTATACTCCACAACAGAACGGTGTTGCTGAAAGGAAGAATCAGACGCTTATTGAAACTGCAAGAACTATGTTAGTAGAGTCGCAACTTCCAGTACAATTTTGGGGAGAGGCTATGACTACTTCTTGTTACACGTTAAACAGAGTTCTTACGGTTAAGAGACATGGAAAAACTTGCTTTGAACTGTTGCATTGGAGGAAGCCTGATGTGTCCTATTTAGAACCTTTTGGAGCTCCATGTACTGTGATTGATCCAGATGGCAAGTTTGGTGCCAATGCGATCGAAGGGTTTTTCCTTGGGTATGCTACTCCAAATTTCAGAGTTTGCAATTTATCGACTAAAAAGATAGAGGAATGGGGTGAAGTTAGGGTTCAAAGGTACACTGAGTCTGTGAGAGTTCCGGGTTATCCATGGATGTTGACTTTGATGGTCTGTTTGGCTCCTTTAATCTGCCAACTTTTGATGAAGCTTCAGCAGCGGCTCAGATTGATAATGCAATAGATTCATCTTTAGTGCGACCGATTATTGTTAATCCTCAAGGCTCATCCTCGGTTAACAATATTGGTTAGAATGAGGTATTTGAAGATGCTGTAGATTACAACATTTTGTCGAAGATGATGAATTTCAAGATGCAAATGAAGCTACTTCAGCTCCTGTTCACGGTGTCTCAGAAGCTGCTTCATTGGTGAACAATCAAGGAACTCGGGAAGGTAATGCATCGACATCTTCGGTGATGCAAGATATTGATCTGGTTGTGGATCTGAACCTCAACAATTTGGGTATAAATGCTCGTGTTCCTGATGTTCCTGAAACACGAATTCATAATACCCATCCTCAGCAGAATTTATTGGAGATGTTCAAAGCGGTGTGTAGACACGTAATCAGCTTCGAAGCAACCAGAATGCTGGTTTGTATACAACAATCAGGGAATTTGGGGAACAAAATGATTGGTCTTTCACCTGCTATGTTTGTCAAGTTGAACCAAAATCTTGGAAGGAGGCAATGAAAGAAGATTCATGGGTTGAAGCAATGCAAGAAGAACTTCAACAGTTTCAGAAATTGGGCATGTGGAAATTGGTTGACAGGCCCGAGAATTACACGAAGATTGACACGCGCTGGGTTTACAAATGCAAGAGGGATGCCCGAGGTGTGGTTGTCGAAACAAAGCATGATTGGTTGTCTAGGGCTTTGCTCAGGTAGAAGGCATTGATTATAATGAAGTTTATGCACTAGTGGCACGTCTTGAAGCGATAAGGATTTTCTTGGCTTATGCGTCTTACAAGAAGTTCACTATTTATCAAATGGATGTTAAAGTGCATTTCTTCATGGTGTGGTTGAAGAAGAATTTTATGTTGAACAACCGCCTGGTTTTGAAGATCCAATCCATCCTAACAAGGTTTGGCTTCTAAACAAGGCACTTTATGGTCTTCATCAAGCTCCAAGGGCTTGGTATGAAACTTTGTCTTCATATCTTCTCAAGAATGATTTTCGAAGAGGCTTGATCGACTGCACTCTCTTCATCAAGGAAAAGGGTGAGGATTTGTTACTGGTGCAAGCACTTCCATCTACTACGCGAGCAAAACGTTTAACGATGCTCAAGAGAACTACACCACCACAGAGAAAGAACTCTTAGCCGTAGTATTCGCATTGGTAAATTCCGCTCATACCTCGTGCTTTCCAAAACCATCGTTTTCACCGATCATTCCGCGTTGCGTTCTCTTTTTAAAAAGAAAGACGCCAAACCCCGACTTATTCGGTGGATTCTCTTGCTTTCCGAGTTCGACATTGAGATTAGGGACAAAAAGGGATCTGAGAATGTAGTCGCCGATCATCTTTCACGTTTAGAGGATCCGGTAGGGAGGAGATTCGTGAGGAGGCGATAGGGGATAGATTCCCTCATGAGTCTATAGATTTTGTAGAGGCGGAGAAAGATGGTTGCCTTGGTTTAGTGACTTAGCGAATTATCTTGCTAATGGGTATGTGATGAAGGATATGAATACCCAACAAAGCGGAAGTTTTATAAGGATGCGAGAAAGTACATTTGGGATAATCCATTCCTTTTTAGGATAGGAGAAGATCGCATCCTTAGGAGATGTGTAGCGAGGGAAGAAGGTATAGATATTCGTAGGCACGTTCACGAGGGGTTGACGGGTGGTCATCATGGTGCACACACTACCGCGCAAAAAGTGTTTGATTGCTGTTTCTATTGGCCTACGGTAGTTGAGGATGCGGTAGAATTCGTTAGGAAGTGCGATGCTTGCCAACGTACCGACAATATCTCATCCAAGAATGAGATGCCCCAAAATCCCATACAAGTTCTCAAAATTTTTGACGTATGGGGCATTGATTTCTTGGGACCTTTTCCCGTCTCTAGTGGGAATAAGTACATCCTTGTGGCGATCGACTATGTTTCTAAGTGGGTAGAAGCTCAAGCTTTGCCTACAAACGATGCCCGAGTGGTGGTGAGATTCTTGAAGAAGTTGTTCACGTGTTTCGGTATTCCCAAAGCCATTATTAGTGATAGAGGAACGCATTTTTGCAATGCCGTGATGGAGAAGGCATTAGAGCGATATGGAGTCACTCACCGTTTGTCTACCGCGTACCATCCACAAACAAATGGTCAAGTGGAGAATGCAAATAGGGGAGTGAAAAAAATTTTGGAGAAAACGGTAGGAAAGTCTAGGAACAATTTGTCGGAGAAGCTCGATGATGCATTGTGGGCATTTCGTACCGCCAACAAAACACCTTTAGGAACCACGCTGTTTTGATTGTCTATGGCAAAGCATGCCATCTCCCTGTCGAGTTAGAGCACCAAGCGCTTTGGGCTCTTAAGACCGTTAATTTAGACATGACCGAAGCGGCTAGGAGAAGATACTTCCAAATCCACGAGTTGGAAGTGCTTAGAGATGCGGCATACGAGAGATCATGGAGTATCAAGGAAAAGTCGAAGGCTTTACATGATCGGAGGTTGAAGGAGTTGAAGGAGTTTAAAAACGGTGAAGGAGTTTACATGATCGAGGTTTAAGTTGTTTCCCGGAAATTTGAAATCGAAGTGGACAGGACCTTACGTTGTGAAAGAAGTGTTTCCGCATGGTGTGGTCGAGTTATACGATGAAGTTACTAGAGGGTCGTAAAAGGTAAATGGCCATAGATTGAAGCATAAAACCGAGAAAGAGGAAAATCCTCTCGAAGACATGCCAAACACCACCACTTAGTGTCTTGAGTGAAAGCTCAAGTGTAGAGTTTGTACCGGTTGTAATTTCGTTTATTTTCGATTATTTTTCGTAGCTAACGGTTGTTTTTGGCAGATTTTCGGTCTTTGTTTTGTGTTTTAGAGTGATTTGCAGGGATTCATAGCGGAGGACGTGCGAGATTTGACAAGGGTTCCAGGTAAGTTCCAGTGTTAGAAAAATTTTGTGAATGGATTTTGGGGAGTTTGGTTAACTTCAAAAGTTTTTCTAAGGCATGAAACTGGCAAAAAATCGCACTTTCTGTGAAAAGGGCTTCTGGCGAGGTGCTAAAGCCATTGGCTCCCCTTTTCGCAGCCCGCGAGAAACAAATAGAAGATAACGTCAGGAAACCGGTCGCGGGGCGCGACTTGTTTATTAAACTGACTCGCGGCCCACGAGTCCCTCCCCCCCACTACAGCCACACTCGTGAAAACCCCTAAAATCTTTACTTTAACCCTACTCCTCTCTTCTCTACAACCGCCGACACCGCCATACACCTCCATAACTCACCGAAATTCTTCCAATTTCACCCAAATCAACCATCCTCATTCACCCACAACCATTATTCCTTCGATTTCCACCACAAATTTCATACTTGTCATCATAAACACGGGATTTTCACGGGGGTTTTCGAGTCACAACCAGATTTATCTTAGTTTCTCTTCTTTAACACAAATCCAAGGTATGTTTCTTGCAATCTTTGTACCATGAGTCATTTATTTCAGTTTTTATTTAGTTTAGTGTTAGATTTTATGTCGGGTCTTGGTCTAGTCTTGTGTTTGGACATGTTTAGTGAACGTTTGAGGTTGCGGGTAGTTTAGCATAATGCAGGTTGCGGAAGGGTTGGTTTGGGTTGAAATCCTTGTGTTTTGCGGCTGCCATAGGTTCGGGTTTAGTTAACATTAAGTGTGGGGATTCGGGTTGGTAATTCTAGTGATAAAAATGCGATTTTTAAACATACTTTTGACCCGTTTCACTGGTTAGACTATAAAGTTTTCAACTTTAATGCATTTTGACACTCAATGTTGGTTTATCTTGGCACTTGAGATTTATTTGAGGACAATTAAAGTGCCGGAAGGGGGTAGTGTACATTGAGTCTTGTACTTTTGAGTCTTTTGTTCTTAGTTTTTTTGGTCATGGGTTTACTTATATGCATGTACAGCTACAAAGCACTTCGCCCGTACCAATCTCCATTCAGGCGAGGTTGTTTATAACTTATGCTTTTGTAAACGTAACCCGACTTTTGATTTCACTTTTTTCTAGGATTCAACCGCGAGTGGAATGCTATACGGTTGTTTTCCACTTTTCAAAAATATTTTTCTATAAATACAAAAAAACTTTTTAAAAATTTAAAAATACAAAAAAATTGTTTGTGAGTTCTAACTCTTTGCTGATTATTCTGCTTGCATTGCTTGGTATATATGTTTGTTTTGCAGATGTCAGGTGAAGGATCATCGAGTAAGAGAGGTAGAAAGAGGGGACCGACTTTTCGTCTTCAAGTCCCAGCTCAACCAGTTGAGCCAGTGCAGCAGGAGGAGTTTGAGTATATCAGGGAAGTAGATTATGCGGGACCGGGGATCCCACATAGGCAAAGTACTAGGATTAGGGACAGCCCGCTGTTGCAGTTTTAGTTTAACTCGGGCAAGTACATAAGGTTGGGTACATTGATTTCGGTAGATCTGCTACCGTACAAAAGGATTGATTGGGGACTGATGGATCGCCTGGGGGCGAGGGCAAGAGTTAAACAGTTGTTAGGTCCGAAGTTTAGAGGGTCTTGGATTGTGACGTGAGACAGTATAAGGAAATCACCTTGGAGTTCCACTCCACGTTTGAGTATAAGCAAGGGAATTTCAGTGAAAGGGATGCTATCTTCTTTGCCTTGGGTAGGCAATCGTATAATATGACCGTTCCGGAATTTGCAGTGGCTACCCAGTTTTATACACCCGATGAGGTGCGGACCACCGAGTTTTTGACAAGTCTTCAAGGGATGTTTAAGAAGGATCATCCGCATAGTGTGTAGGTAGGAGAGTTGGTTAGGTTCTAGGGAACGATCTCACGGGTTCCTTATTCAAACAATATGGTGGTGAGCAACATTACTGGTCTGGTTCTTAGATTTATTAACAAGATTTTGGCAGCCACCTTAGTTGGTAGGGGTCAAGGTGACAATAAAGTGAACCAGGTGAGTTTGTCCTGTTTGATGTGCATGGTTGAGAGGAGACCCGCCAATTTGGCAATGGTGTTTGCTTTGTCTATGAGGAGACATTGGAGAGGTGGTTCGGGTGCTCGGATTTATTGTGACCCGTATGTTACATGGTTGGCAGAGAGTTTGGGTGTGTTTAATCGGTACCCTGCGGATAAGAGAGAGAGGGGCCGAAACCATGTGTGATGAGTGTGAAGGATCTCCAAGCTGTAAGTATTCTGACATATTCTGACCCGCCAACATGGGATCTTGTTCGCCAGGGACAACAGGTTCAGCCCCCACCAGGTTCGGATGCTGCTACACCTATGCAGTCTGCCATACCTCCACGTTATCAGAGCAGACGACCCGTCAGGAAATACCCGCCTGGCAGTACCCACTGAGACAACCTAGACCGCATCCGCTCACATTGGATTCGTTGTATGATAGGATGGAGACTAATTATGGGGATTTGCGTGGGTATGTTGATGAGTAGTTTAGTGGGCTTAGGCAGGGTCAGCTGAGGATAGAGGATGCTATGAGATGTATGATGGAGGGTTTGCGTTTGGGTGTTCCTCCTTTCTTTAGACAACAGCAGGCGGGGCATAGTAGTATGAAGGGGGTGGAGCCTTATCATGTCTATCAGCAGGAAGAGGAGGAGTCGGAAGATGATGAGTGATGGAGACAGTAGCAGCATGTGCTTATGAGTATCTTTTATTTTTATTTTTATGTTGTTTTTATATGATTTGGTTTGTACTCTTAATATTGTTAAACACTTGGATATGTGGTTGGTTGGGTTGGGTAGTTGAGTTGGTTTGTTGGGTTGATGTTTGGTTGAATATTTGGAACATTATGTTCTATCATATGGTATGTTTTTGTTTTTATGATTATTTTGATAGGTTTGGTGTTTATTTGTGCCGCTTCCGTTTGCGTGTCCGAGGAATAGGAGTTATTTGCTGAGCGTATTTAGATTTGAGGGCATATGTGGAATAGACTGGCACTTTGACAGTCTCGCATATATCAAGCTATGTCGTTTCCACTTGTTTTACTTATATATATATATATATATATATATATTTAGTATTTAGTTTTTAGTTGCTTTGTTAGGTAGTTGAGTCATGTCTCGTTCTTGCATTAGGGACAATGCAATCTTTAAGTGTGGGGATGTGATACATAGTTTTTAATGTTATTTTGAGTCATAAATTGAAAAATAAAAAATATTAAAAAAACGAAAAACCCAAAAAAATTGAAAAATCAGAAAATGTCTTTTGAATAAAGTAGTTTGCAAAATAAAGTCGGAATATGATAGAAAAGATGGATTTTTGTGCGGGTTCAAATAATGATAATATGAGAATAAAGTAGTCGAGCTTGTGTCTAGTTTGGGATATGCGGGTAGGCTCGAGTCGGTTCTAGGTTCCTTAGCCGAAACCGTCGAAAATATTATGAGGAATGCCGTTATAAGCTACAATTTTTAGAATTTTAATCATGAAAAACAAAATGGAATAAATGAGCTAGTTAGAAAAAGTAGGCCAGGCCTATGTAGTCTTTGTTGGGGATGGTGACTCTGACTTAGATTGCCTCTAGGGTGGTTGAAACAAAGAAAATTGCAAAAAATACCGACGCTTAAGTTGTCGCTCTCGGGGATGGTGACTCTGGTTGAGACAGCCCCTTGGTTAGGTAAAGCAAAGTCTATGCTTGAAAGAGAAAAAAAAGGAAAAGAAAAGTTGATTTTAAATTCTTTGCGTTTTGTATAAAATGGTTGGGAAATAGTTTAATGATTGTTCCTTTTGTTCTATAAGCTTGAGGCGGGATTAGGTGTACCGTGGTTTCTAGCAAGAGACCCTAGGTAGATTGACCGCACTTGAACTAAATTGCATGATCAGGGCTTGAAACAGGCTTTGGGTTTAAGAGGACAAGTATACTTGCAATCGTGGCTAACATGAGTTTTGATTTTTAATAAGTAATTTATACTTTTGACCCGAGTATTTATCTGTCTCTCATTCCGTTTGCATATATTCTTTTTCGAGGACGAAAAGGGAGTAAGTGTGGGGATGTTTGATGTATTGCAAAATACACCAGTTTATCATGTTAGTTTGTATAGTTTTCATTAGTTTTAGTTTCGTTTTCCATAGAATAGTTAGACTTTTGATCCAATCGCGTTTTGTAGGTCTTGTGAGCTTAAAACAACTGGAAAATGTGGAAAACAAGTTGAAACACGAAAAAGCCAAGTCCTGGAAAGAATTGGAAGGCTCAGGAGCTGAAACGACTTGAAAACACTGGATTTTATGCTTCTGGCGGGCCGCGACTGGCATGGGGGTTTCTTCTCGCGGCCAGCGAGAGCCTGGTATATTGCTTACGTCATAAAAGCAATAAACAAGATAGAATCACTTTGTTCCGACTCCTCTTTTATGTTCTATAAAATCCGCAAAATTTTGAGACTTCGGAAACTTTTATATTTCTTTCTCGAATATTTCGTTAACCGATACTCGAATGAAATAATTTTAACATAACGTACATTCCGAGACAAAGATATAGGTTACACATACCCTAAATAAACTTCATATAACTTAAGTAACAAGTTAGAGGGGTTAAAAATGTCAAAAAGCTGATAGTACAAGTCTAGGGACCAAAACTGTCAAAAATGCAAAAAAATAAAATCGATCAGAGTGCCTTACGTACCGTAAGGCTTTGGTTACGGTCCATAAGGGGTGCCTAGACCAGAAAATTGCCTTGATCACCAAGTATTGCCACCTATCTTCATTTCTTGCCACCTAGCTCTGAATTTGCCACCATTGCTCCTCCTTGTGGCACCTTAGGTGACACTAATCACCTTCTAATGATCCTTGGCAACACTTTTCATGATTTGGGAGCATTTTTTATTAGTATAAACAGGTGTTCATGTTGAACACTTCACTTACACCTTCATCTTTCACTCTAAATCTGATCTTGTGAGCTTTCCTAGAGTTTGGGAGCAGCTTTCAATCCTTCTTAGGAGTCCCTAAGTTCAATGAGTCTTCCTCCTTTGCTAAATTTCAATTATTTAGTTAGTTTCCAATTGAAAGGTAAACAGTTTGACTTTCAGTTCAGACCACTATGGTCAAATCAAAGTTCAATCCGAACTTTTCTACGTGATCGTAATAATGTTGGCATGATTCCCGTATGATCATACCTTCTGATAATCACGTTCAATAGGCAAAAATGATGAGTCAAGCATGTTATGTTTAAAAAGTCAAAACTAGTAAAAGTGCATTTTACGACAATTAAACTTTAAACTATCGAAACCCCATGTTTTGACATCATATCAGTTTGTATATACTAATATAACATATTTTGACATGGTCAACTCATCATATTCAGTTCAGATCTCAATTCTATATGGAAAGTCAAACAGTTTGACTTTTGCTTTGACTTTCAATTCCGACCCGTTTGGTCAACCATAGGATCCGACCAAGCACATTCATATGACCATAGTAATATAGGTAATAACTCTATGAGGTTATACCTTTTGGTCATTCCATTTTTGAAAAGTCAAATGACGAGTCAACTTTATACACTTTTAAAATGTAAAAAATACCCTTTTTGCGTAAAAAAGTTTTAAACCTATATGAGCAATATTTTTGACACGTAAATTGATCATACAACATTAGTTTACATGTTTTGACATATCGGACTCCTTATAAGACTCGTTCGACCATCCGGACCTGTATTTACGTAAACTACCAATTAAAATGGCATAAACCATTTAACAAGTTGTAACGGGTCAAAAAACTACTAGACACCTTCCAATCAAAATGTGACGTTTAATAAACCATATTATACGAGATCCTTCTTCCATTTAAGCCACAATACACACTAACTATATAACAATTCAACATAATTTGGAAACACTTGAGCTTTGCATACACAATTGAACAAGACATCTACACAACCTGTGAGTACCTAGTTCCCCTCTTCTACGTTTTCTAAATGTTTTGAGGTGATTTATATATGCCTATTATTATTTTCAAGATTTCAAAACAATATATATATGGTTTATATATACAAAATGTTGTTCAGTGTGAGTACATAGTTCCCCTCTTTTACGTTTTCTAAATGTTTTAGGGTGATTCATATGTGCCTATTATTATTTTTTCAAGATTTCAAAACAATATAAAACGGGATCAGGAGAAAACGATTGGAAGTGTGAAAATGGAGAGAACGGATCGTGGTCGAACACGTGGCAGGGGGCGCTAAATGATATGTGGGATACGGTTATCATTGTTCAAGTCCGCTTAATAGATGGCGTTATAATTCATTTTCAAACAAAAGTCCATCAGATATGGCGTGTTGTTCTTTAGTCTTGTTTCAAACGTGGGGAAGTGAAAACTCACTGGATAGTAGCATCACAGCTAGCAATAGGAGTATATGTAAGCTTGTTCGGCTTTAACAGCAATCGTGCAAGTAATTACTAATATCAGTCGCTAGGTCGGTAATGCCTATAACTTGGGTCAAAGTGGGTATTTTCAGTTCATATTGTACATATAGTATCCTGGTGTGGTGATGGATGTTAGGGTAGGATTAGTTTCACGTTTGGCTCCCGGCACCGGTTCGCGTGCCAGCCAAATTCAGCTGTTTTATGTGTTTGGATAACGACACTAAGATTTAGATAGTGCCAATACATTATTATTTAGAAAAGATTAAGTATTCATTAAGGAAATCCGGACATTTGGAGGCTCTAGGTCCCCTGAATTTGAGTTTCCGTTTTCGCCGTTGGGAATCTTCCCAACGGTGGTGGAACACACCCAGAGTTTCCTGCTTACCCTGGAACCTCCCAAAATACTCCTGGTGTTCCAGTTATAATCAAAATAGGTTTTAGTCTGTTCCCAGTTTCGGCAGTTCGTTGTCCGGTAAACTGCCGAATTTAGTTAAATAAGTGTTTTAAAAATCGAAAAATCTCATTTAATCTACATAGTTCATAAAATCCTTGTAATTTTTCTAGAACTCCGTAAAAATATATAGATTCCAATAAAATTATTTTGGGAATTTATAAAGCTATTTTAACTTCTCAAATAAATCATTTATAAAACAATATTTACCTGAATAATTCACATTGGTTACCATCCGATGTCCAAAAACTCAAAAATATTCCAGGAAATTCTTTACATGTCCAGAAACTTCCTATAAAAATTTAGGATTTTCCGATTTCGTTTTAGTGCGTTTCTGGCTACCGAAAATTTATAAAAACACGGATTTTAATCCGTATCAAAATCCAACCAATAGACTCCATTTTAATCCGTATCAGAATCCAACCAATAGACTCCAAAACTTCCCAGAACCTTTCCCATATGTTCCTTAGTGATCTTTAAATATTTGTGATTTATTGACTTCGTTTGGTATTTTTTCTGAATTTCGTTTGGTAAAGTAGTAAAAAATTCACCAAAAATCGTAGAAAGATCCAAAAATTCTAAAATTTTACGTGGACCTTCCTCTCAATACCCTATCACCACACCAAATTTCAGCTCAATCCAATACCCACGGACCAAGTTATGGTCCAAACAATATTCTGCGTATTCTAGATTCGAGTTTCGGGTGATATACCTAGCGATTCCTTCAATTCTGAGTGTTTTTCTTGAGCCCAGAAGTGGGTGTGAGCCATATTCAGTACCTATATACCAAGCACAATCCAAAAATGCCATAACCCATGTCAATCAAGCTTTGTTTCATTGTTTTTCGGTTAATCGATTGGTTATGCGATTTTGGTCGATTAGGTGTTGATTAGGTATCAAAACCCAAAGTTTTTGATCTTGGCTGCCATATAATACCATGGAATTCATGTGGTGTTCTTAATCAGCCATGAAACATGTTTAAACCTTCCAAAATCATGGATTAAAAAGGGTTTTTTCGGTTAAATCATGTTTAACCAAGAAAACTTCATCAAAACCACTTAAAACTAGAATTTTACCATTAATTTTGCTGAATTGAAGGAGTAATAAGCTGTGTTCTTCAAGGATTTAAGCAGATTTTGATGGAAATTATGAAGAAAAATGAAAAAAATAAAGAAAAAACCTTTATATAATAAGGTGGGGTGCCCCTACCCCACCCCCGCTTTGTCGTGCTTCGTTTTTCGTGTTAAAAGATGATGTTTATCTTCGTGATCGTGTTTAGGTTCGTTTTCGGGTCCCACACGCGTCCCCGATTTGCAAAACGGACTCCGTTTTTCGCGTTTTTAGTGTCAAAAGGCTCGATTTTAAAAACCGTGCATAACCGTCTCGAAATCCGAACCCGGTTATGTTTTAATCATAAAAGCCTCGTATTAGGTTAGTTTAATGTTTTTAAGCTTTAATGACCGTTCCTTTCATGTTTGGTTGTCTTTCGTTGCTCTCAAAACGAAGGCGTTTCCCTAACCGGGAAATTCATCGTTTTGCGTGCCCATTCTCCGAATGTCTTAAAATCCTAGATCATAGTCTATGGCTCGTAACTAAGATGTTTTGTGAACTCGGAATCTTAAATAGCCTTACCGTTGGCCTAATAATCACTGTCAAATGTTTAATGCGGTGTTAAACGGAAAGCTCCCGTTTAACACGTTGTTTAAGGCTAAGGAAACCAACCTCACACCGTCGGCCCTTAATAGTGTCATGTTAACCATGACTTGCTCTCGGATTTCTCCGAGACATAAGAGATATCGTTTAGCATAGCACACAAGTCATGCGTGTTTACTAATACACATTCCCAGAGTCGTCAATCCATTCACGACTTTGTCTTGCCATGTAGGTGACGCATAGCGTCAACGTAATGTTTTTGGTAATTACCTTGCATATACTCCTGTTATAGTCGGTGTAACATGTTCCAGAATTCTTTGATCACACATAATCACCACAAATATCATGACATACATATCACGTCCGGTTACCACGTACTTGTACCGATCAAAGTTTTCCGGGATTTTTCACAATTGTCACCGTCTCCCCCGTTAAAAGAATTTTTTCCTCGAAATTCTGTTTAGTAATTCGTTGGAAAGCTCAGTCAGTCATCTGACCGAAAAGTATGTTTTTCGCTTTTCGTTTAGTATCATCGTTATACTGTTGGTACATAATGTCTATGTCTTAGTCTTATATCTAATCTATATAGTATAGAGCTGAATTAGCTAGGTTGTGAAGTATTTATGAAATGTTGTATCAAGTTCGCCCATGGCATCATGTCTAGACAAGTTCGGCCGAACTTGCTAAGGCAAGTTCGGGCGAACTTAGATATCACATGAGCGAACTTCTAAGTCTATAAATACCTAGCTAGTGCTCCTCATTTGTAACTTTGGCATTTTGGAGGCGAAGCTTTGTCAGTTTTAACCAGAATGTTTGATCAATAAAACTGAAGATTAACTGATTAAATCTTGTCTATTGGTAAACACGAGTAATATTTCCGCTATTATAGACGTTAGATATCAAATTTAGGTTCCTAAGCATCGAAGATCGGTCCTACAAGTGGTATCAGAGCTAGAACAGCCTGATTTGATAGTATCAAGACAAGAACACTTCTATTTCATCTCCATTCTTCTATTTCTCTTAACTTTTGAACATAAAATGAAGAATTCACGGTAAAAATTTTTCAAATTTGAATATATCATGTAAAATACAACAAAGATAAACCCGTGAAAGATTGGAGACAAAATTCAACCGAATTCATGTTAAAATTTTGAAAAAACCATGTTTTGGAAAACACTTTCAATCGAACTTGTTAGCTAAGTTCGACCGAACTTGGTCTAAAACATCACTTTTCAAGTGATTTTTTAAGAAGTCGCCGGAACTTTAGTGTTTTTGAGGAGATTCTTGCCAAGTACGCTCGAACTTATCAATTTTTCATTGATTTTACATCAAGTTCGACCGAACTTGTGTAATATCAAGAAAAGTTTGAGTAAGTTCGCCCGAACTTACTAGTGTTGTTTCAAATTCTTGAATACAAGTTTGCTCGAAGATTGGTTTTGTTTTTGTCATAAGTTCGACCGAAGTTAAAACAATTTTTCTCAAAACAAATATCACAAGTTCGACCGAACTTGTGATAAAATCAAGAATTATTCATTCCAAACTACAAGTTCACCGAACTTGTAGTATTTCTAACATTTTCAAAAGTTTTTGAATATTTTCAGTGTACACGTCTCGTTATCACAAAGGATGATATGCAAAGAGCTTTTATGCCCGGAGCTAGTTCGTCGAATGCCAACGTGATTCATCAAGTCAATCTTGATAACGAGATTGGGGACTGTTAAACCGCCCAAGCTGATGAGCATGGACGAATATGAAACATGGAAGGAGAAATTTACCTATTGGGTGTAAGCCATGCACTTTGCTAGCTGGGTGTCGATTGAAAGAGGCTACATGTTCCGGTAGATGAACATCAGCAAGTCCTTGAAAAGTACAATTACTCGACAGTACAGAGAGACGAATACAATGCTGAGAAAAAGATGATCAGTCTCATCCAACAGTCTTTCAAAGAAGATATCCTGATTTTGCTACCAGAGTATACTACTACAAGAGATCTTTGGTTGTCATTACAAAAGAAGTATCAAGGCAGTGCCGAAATGATCAAAAGTAAAAAGGCGCTTATTCTGAAAGAGTTCGATATCTTCACCATGTTAAAGAAGAGACCATGAAGCAGATGATTGAACATTTCTGTCATCTTAAAGTCCAAATGCGAAGGCATGGTCTTGAGAAGACGGAACAAGAGTATATCGACAAGCTTACAGACGCTCTACCAGATGGAGAGTGGACTACTTATCTAATGGTTCTGAAGAATAGCGATAAATGGGATTTCTTCAAGCTGTCAACATTTATCGATAAACTCGAATGCCATGAAATGGAACTCTTGAAGATTGCAAAGTCAAAGAACGCTAATGTAGTTCAAGACGTTGGGTTGTACTACAAAAGTGGAATGCAAGACAACATTTTAAGTCTGAAAATTGGGACAACGTTTAGTGCGAACATGAATGCTTCTCCACAAAACCAGAGTCAATCACAACCTCATTATGATCAGAGTCCATAGAGTTCGTTCTCAAGCACTGGTTCAAATTCATCTTATCAAAGTCAAGCAAATCAGAATCAACAATCAAATTCTGATTCAAATGTATACAAGTGCAACATCGCAGTAAATTTGAACAATGTTGTTTCGGAACAAGTTTGCTAAACAACATATGTCTCTTCTCGCCACTGTTCTGGAGTCATACGAAAGTCTTGTAGCCGGTAAAATTGGAAATCCTGAAATGACGGTAGAAGATTATGACCAAGTGGATAAAAAAGAACTCGAGTTGATGGATATCAAGTGGTGTTTAGCATCTATTATCCGATGAGTCACAAAGTTTGTTGCTCTCACAGCCGAGATATCGGAAATTCTAGCAACAAGTTGGGCTTCGACAAGTCAAAGGTTAGATGTTTCCGATGTCACCAAAAGGGTCACTTCAAGAGAGAATGCAAAAATCCTGAAGCAACAGGAAATCAAAGTCCGTTCGGAGGAGGCAACGAGTATTATAAGAAGTCACTTCAATACAAGCCATTACCAAAGAAGACTCAGGTTGAAATCCATGAGAAACCAAATAGCAGCAGCAATGAGAAAGCTATGTAGCATCAAACGAGATGATGGTTTCGATTGGAATTCCTACATCGGTAAAAAGACCGGTGTTGTGTTGATGGCTGAGATAGTTGAAGATACTTCTGCAAGGAAGCAGCGGCAGTGGCATAAGCAGCGTCTGTAGAACAGATTCTGCTGGAACAATACTTGCATCAACAACGAGAAGAAGAGGAGTATATCCACATGTAGAAACAAGGAATTTTATCTCCTAACTCGTGTGATAGTTTTGCAGGTCATTTTGATGGAAGATCTAAAGAACAATTGGTTGAGGAGATAACAATTGATGAAGAGATCATCAATGTTACACAAGAAGTGAATGCCGAAAACCTCAAGGACATGGCAGATAAAGCTTTAATGGCAAATCTAACTAAGGTAGGTCCAGAGGTAAATGAAGTTGTCAAAGTACAAGTTGTAGAGGTTGAGAAACCTTGTACAAAGTGTATCGAACCTTGTGTCAAGTGTGCCGAAAAATCAAAAATCATCGCTGAAAGCAATGTGCATAATGAACTTTTGAAATACGATTATCGCACAATAAAGGAAGCATATGATAAAATGAAAAATGATTTTGGTAGGCTTGATAGAAATAACATCGAACAACATGATACCATAAGGATGTTAAAAGGAACAGTAATGGATAAGCAAAAAGCGATTAATATCTATATTAACTCCATTGCTAAAACTAAGCAACAACTCCAGGACATGACAGTTGAAACAGAGTGTGTTCAACAACTTTTGAGAAGTTACACATGTAATGCATATGTCATTGATCACATCCTTCCGACAATTCCATCGGAAGAGAAATCTAAAAAGAAAATCGGTAAAGAATACAACAATGTTCCTCCACCCCTATGCGAGAAGTATTATCGCAAATCCGCTGATGGGATGGATAAGGCACTCAACATTGAGTTGTTATCTGAAAAGAAAACTGAGTTGCCAGAGAACATTGATGTAATCTATACTAAAACAGATGATGACAATGCTGTGGTTAAAAAGGTTGTTGAAAATGTTTTGAACGATTTTGATGAAGGCAGCTTTAAAAGCGCCGACTCGAGCTCAAAGAATTCTGATTCACAATCCGAAGATAACGATACATCATTGGAGAATGATCTATGTGATGATCCTAAAATTGTCATGTACAAGATTAAGGAATCTGATAGATTATACTTTGATGACAGTTTTCCAATTCAGAATGTGAAGGAAGAATTATTAGACAAATTCTTTAAACTCATTGAAGTCACGTCAGATGATCTGGAGATCAATGAAAAGAAATTCTATTCCAAACCTAAAAGAAACAACTACCAAAGGAATGGTGGTGATCATCCGAAAAACCGTAGAGTTGGGTTGGGATTAGAAGAATCAGATGAACCTAAAAAGAAAGTGTCACCATTTCATGAATACAAGAATAAAAACATGAATTTTGTATATGGGACAAACACGGTTCACGAAGAAAGTCTGATCGGGAAACAATCAAACCATGATTTCAAGAAAGAAAAAGAACTTCGAGATAAAGCCAAAATTGAAAGTGGTGCCAAAACAAGTGGTGTAAAACCCACTAAAGGACATCCACATGATTCTCGGACTTGTTTTCGAAAAAGGTGAAACTTCAAAGGCTAATGAAATTAATTTTTACATCAAGAATGCTAACATAAAATCTCAAGCCTGGATTGCAAAGAAACGGTCAACAATATCTGAGATCACTAAGTCTGAGCTTGTTAAGACTAGTGATAGCAAGAAAGAATCAAAATCTGAAATCATAATTGAAACCACATCTGAAACTGTCAAAACTACAAGTGGTAACAATTCAAAAGATAAAATTACAGTAAAGTATTCAAACATAAACATCACAGAAAATCCAGATGATGATTATGAATTTGATTATGCAGATGAGTGTGGATTCGATTATGCTGATGAGTGTTAGTTTGATTTTGATGATGGTTATCCAATTCAACCCAAGACCAAAAAGGCTTAGGTCTCGCTTTTTAAATAGATTGTTGAAATGTGCAGGGGCTCCAGAGATCCGTACTTTCTAAGTGGATTTTGGATAGTGGAGCGTCCAGGCATATGATGGGAATGAGAACGTTGCTGTTCGACATTAAAGCTATCAATGGTGGCTATGTTGGATTTGCGGGTAACCAGGGTGGAAGGATAGTCGCCGAGGGAAAACTCTCAAACGACGTCGTTTCATTCGATCGCGTGAACTATATTGTAGAACTTGAGAATAATCTTCTGAGTATATTGCAAATTTGTGACAAGAAGTTCACGTTCCATTTCAACAACAAAGAATGTATTATCTTGAAGCCGGGATTCAAAATACCAGATGAGTGGATTCTGATGCGAGCACCACGAGAGAATGATCTATATCTTCTTGATATGGGAGTCGCTACCACTTCATCAAAATCAGCACAGTGTTTTTTGACAAAGGCTACTGAAAAGGATTCTATTCTTTGGCATCGTAAGATGGGGCATATTCATTTGCGAAAAATGAATTTCTTGGTTCATAATGATCTTGTAGAAGGCGTAAATCTTCGGAGCTTTAATATGACTGATCACTGCTTAGAGTGTAAAAAGGAAAAGCAGATCAAGAAATCTCATCCGAAGAAAATTCTGAACTCAATCATGTTGCCATTAGAACGTCTCCACATGGATTTATTTGGTCATGTAAATGTTCGAAGCATATCAGGAGACTTATACTGCTTGGTCGTGACAGATGACTTTTCAAGATATTCGTGGGTATTCTTTCAGGAATCAAAAGATGAAACGTTCGAGAACTTGGTTATTCTATTCAAGAAACTCGAGAACCTTTATCATCTGCTGGTCAGACGCATTAGAAGTGACAACGGCACAGAGTTTAAGAATAACAAAATAAAGGAATTCTGCAACGCAAAAGGGATTCTTCACAAGGTTAGTGCTCCCTGTACTCCACATCAAAACGGAGTAGCTGAACGGAAAAATAGAATTTGATTGAAACTGTAAGAACCATGCTTGCAGATTCTAAACTTCCAATCAGCTTCTAGAGTGAAGCAGTTGCTGAGGCTTGCTACACGCTAAACAGGGTTCTCACTGTCAAACCAACAAAGAAATTATATGTTTTGAGATGATAAACCGACGGAAGCCAAATTTGAAGTTCTTAGAGCCATTCGGTGCGCCATGTATCGTAATAGACCAAGATGGCAAATTCGGAGCTAAATCTCTTGAAGGTTTCTTTGTTGGATATGCGAGTCGGTTGAGAAGAGTATATGTTCCTTCATTGAGAAAGGTTATTGAAGCACAACATGTGGATTGTTTCAAGTATACGGATCCTATTCAAAGGAGAGGTGACGCATGGCTGTTTAACTATCAAGACCTTTGGAAGTCCTTTGACTTTCCCAAAGAACCATCTGATGAAGAAGTTGCAGCATTATATTATCTTCACCAGTCGACGAATCTAGAACAAATTGTTCGACCAATTGTGCTTAATCAACCCACGTTGGATCCATCTTCTTCTGGCGCAAGTTCAAGCAATAGTGGTGTTCCTGCTAAAAATGTTTCTGAAACATTAGTAACACCTACTACTCCTCCAAAAAATGCCTCTACTGAACTAGTGAATACAACAATGGAGCCCAGTATGCCTCAGAATCAGAATTCTAACTCAGATGAAGCACCAACATTTGATGCTGATGGGGAATCATCCTCTTCAGACGAGGAAGTGGAGCAGATAACAAGTCTTCTTAATAAATCTACAGGCCCGAGCAACAGAAATGAAGCTTCATCAAGCTCTCCCAACATTGAATTGGTCGTTGATCTCAACATCACGAATCAGCAAAATCAGTAGATGTTCCAAGTGAAGAATTGTCGCGATCATATTCTTACCATCCGTCAACAACTATAATCGGAGAACTTCAAACTGGTGTTAGAACTCAAAATCAAATTAACAATGCACTCAGTTGTTTCTACACTCGCGTTGCTCCAACCCAGAACTATTGCTTCTATTCATGTTTCATCTCTCAGATAGAACCAAAGACAGTTAATGAAGCTTTAGCCGATGAAAACTGGGTACAAGCAATGCAAGAAGAACTATTGCAGTTTGAGAAGTTGGGAGTGTGGAAGCTTGAAGACCTACCAGAAAATCAGAAAGCGATTGATACAAAATGGGTTTTTAAGTGTAAACGTGATGATAGAGGGGTTATTGTTCGTAACAAAGATAGGCTTGTTGTTAAGGGATTTCACCAGGAGGAAGGGATAGATTACGCGGAAGTCTACGCACCAGTAGCTCGATTGGAATCTATTCGAATCTTTCTAGCTTTCGCATCATGGAAAGGATTTAAAGTCTATCAATTGGATGTCAAATCGGCTTTTCTGTACGGAAAATTACGCGAAAAGGTCTACGTTGGACAACCACCGGGGTTTGTCGATCCACTCAACAAGAAGAAAGCATACCTACTGGATAAAGCTCTTTATGGTCTACACCAAGCCCCGAGAGCTTGGTACGAGACGTTATCGCAACATCTCGTCGGCAACGACTTTATCAGAGGAACTGTGGATAGTAGTCTTTTCACCAGAGAAGTTGATGGTCATCTGATTATACTTCAAATCTACGTCGACGACATCATTTTTGGATCTACAAACGATAGTCTCTGCAAGGAGTTTGAGGGAATCATGAAAAAGAAATTTGAAATGTCCTCGATGGGCGAAATGAAGTTATTTCTTGGTTTGCAAGTAGATCAGCTTCCGGATGGTATTTTCATTAATCAGACTAAGTATGTTCACGACATCTTGAAGAAGTTTGGAATGGAAAGCTTGAAGCCTCTATCTACGCCTCTTGCTCTAAATCATGGGATTTGCGTTGATGAGACTGGAGCCAAATTTGACGAGACGTTATACAGATCAATGATTGGATCGCTGATGTATCTGACGACATCGCACCCAGATATTATGTATCCAACCTGCCTCTGCGCCAGATATCAGTCAAGTCTAAGGATCTTACACATGCAGATCGTGAAGCGAATCTTCAGATATCTGAAAGGATGCCCAAGCACTGGCTTGTGGTACCGAAGAACGACAATTTCGACCTCACAGGCTATGCTGATTCTGATTTTGGTGTAGATAAGTTTAATTCAAAATCAACTATAGCGGGATACCAGCTCTTCGGAAAAAGAATGGTAACCTGGCAGTGTAAGAAACAGACTACGGTCGCTCTCTCTACCTGTGAAGCTGAGTATATCTCGACCTCCAGCTGTTGTTCACAGATTATGTGGATTCAACAGCAAATGAGAGACTATGGTCTGCAATTTCTATACACTCCGCTGTTTGTTGATAACAAGGCAGCCATAGATATAACTAAAAATCCGTTCATCACTCACGCACAAAACACATTGAAATTCGTTATCATTTCATTCATGATTGCTACGAAAAGAAATTGGTGCGAATAGAAAAAAACCAAACCGACGAACAAAAGGCTGATTTTTATACCAAACCATTTTCTTTGTCACGGTTTAAATACTTGCTGAGAATTAATGGTATGAAAAATTTGCTGACAGGTGCGGACGTTGAGGTTGAATACGGATCGGACGACGAGTGCGCGTGATCCACATTGGTTTGTAAATATCTTTCAAGTTTAGAATTTTGTTAAAAAATAAAATCCAAAAAGATGTTTTTTATTTTAGGGGGAGAAATGTTAGAGAAAATACAAAAACATTCAAAAAATTTTAAAATCCAAAAACATATGAAAAATTCAAAATGTACAAAGAAAATTGAAAAAGACAAAAATAATTCAGTGTCATATAAGGAAATGATAGTACATCAGTGGACTATCACAGTACGCTAAAGAAATGGAAAGTTTAAAAGTAATAAACGAGTCTTAATGTAGATGTGTCGATAGGCTTAACACGTTCAGTAAACTGTTTTTGAGATATAAACTAAATTTAGCAACTGCTTATTCTTGTGGATTAACATATCTTAGAATGGACTTAGTACTGTGAAATTTCGTTTGAAAGATTTCCTGATTCTGAGATACGAGGTCTTTATAGATAGTTGATATCTGGGGTATTATAAAAGTTCTTCTGATTTTGCGGAAGCAATAGCCTAGAACTTTTATAATACTTTAGTTATAAACCCTAAATTGCATGCAAAACTTGACAAAGTATCGAAAGATATAATCATTTGCAGTGCTGAAAAGATTCCATAAGTGGAACACACCTAAAGACGAGCCTTCATCTCTTTATCTGTACGGTAACCTGAGCTCTCAAGACATCACATTACCCTGATACAGATATCAATTACGCTATATTCACCTGTAAGATGAAATCTAGGAATCTGATACGGGAGTATATTCTAGAAGTGGGAACCACAGATAAGTCAAGTTTCATAATTCATAACCTAACATATCTTGAAACAGTTGAGAAATGTGATAAATTTTAAGTGGACAAACATATCGACAATCTAGGTAAACGAGTTTGAAACTTAAAGTCATCTAAAGGTCAACGGTACTGGTGATATGTCTCAATTAACTGATATGATCCTTTAGACACGAATTCACAAAAATATGTCTTGTAAATATGTTTTGTTACATTGTCCTGTACATAGTTTATCAGCTTACAATTAAAATCAAAAAGATTTTCAGTGTGTTTTAGCATAAACTTACAAAAATTCAAAAAGATTTTATTTCTACATTGTTTTCAGCAAACCAATGTTGGAGAACTGATCTTCGAAGCCTGGTAAGATGCTAGAACTGGTGGGAATCTCATTAACAACAGGCTAGGGAGCTAATCATAAAATCTGAAAAGTCAAAACAATAAAAAAAGTTCATTAAATTGAAACTTTGATTTTGAAAAATATCAACATTTGTTCGTAACGGGTCAAACCGGGGTCATTAACTTGGACTCGGCAGACAAATCGGTTAACCAAGGTCATTAGCATGGACTTGGTAAACTGAGTGGATTTTCATAACTGGTAAAAGGTTGGAAAGTTCAGGGGATAAAATGAAAAATTTGAAAAAGTTTGTTTTTAGGTTTGGTAAGTTCGGCCGAACTTGCTAAACAAATCAAGTTTAACAAACAGCAAGTTCGACCGAACTTGCAGATGGCTGATTAATGATAAAAGCTAAGTCCGCTCGAACTTTGATTGGGCTTGAGTTATGGGCTTTGCAAGTTCGCCCGAACTTACCTAGGTATAAATACCTAAGTAAGTTCGGCCGAACTCACTTTTGCAAATACCAAAGAACTTGAGCGAACTTGAACATTGCGAGATATCTGAGTGAAATTGGCAAAATCATACCGTTACCTGCCTAAATTTGATTGTTTTTGGTGATTTACACACCATCTACAATGGCCGAGGTATAAAATTGATCTTTGAACCATATTTGGACTGTTACGAGTGAAAAGATATCTGAAAACTTAAAAATCAGATAGATCTAGGGCAAATTGAACAAAATTGAACTTAAATTCAGAATCTACATGTTAAATCGACCGTGTAATTGGTTTTGAATTGTTTTTAATGGTCATTAAAAGATTGAACATATTTGAATTTGGAGAAGATGACAAGTTCGGCCGAACTTGTTATCAAGTTCGACCAGACTTGCATCAAAAGGTGTTATCAAAACTGGTACAAACATATGTTCGACCGAATTTGGTAAATTATGTTTGAAAGAACTAAATGCATGTTCGCCGAACTTATGTTAGTGAAATTTGAATTGTTTAGGTTGTAAGTTCGCCCAAACTTATCTTTCAATGTTGAACATGTGTTTAATACATGTTCGGGCGAACTTGAAGAAAACAAAATGTTTAACACATATCAAGTTCGCCCGAACTTGATAAGTGTTAGAAAATTTTGTGAAAATTTTCTCGAAAAGCGTGCTAATTGGTTTGCGTCATTTTTAGGTTCAAGAACCAGAGCGTATAATTTCTGTTGAATTTTCAAAGATGCTTAACACATGTATTAGCTCGATAAGTCGATCTGTCCATCGCTTAAGGAATACGACAGTATATTGAAGTTTCTTGGAGGAAAGTCCACCGGGCTATCACAGAGCGCACATATCATATAAATCTCATAGTTTTCATTTTTGGATGAACACAAGTCTTATGAAGATCAGAAGTCAATTGTTTCATCTGTGCAAGTAGGCAATGAAGTGAAACTGATCACTGTAACTGAAGATGATATACCAGAGTGTTGCAATTCAATGATAAAGACGACGATCCTATTTATCTTGATGAGGGGATGGTCAGAGGCTGTTTCTTTCGTATGGGCTACAAGGGAAGTGTGAACAAACCAACATTGAAGAAAGGGGAGGTGCCAAATCCCTATAAGCTTCTGATGCATGCTATAATTCACACATTCAGCCATCGCAAGGCGGGTTTACATGATGTTCAAGACTATTTAGCTTGCATGGCAATGGCACTTATTCTGAAAAAGCCGTTCAACTTCTCGAAGTTAGTTTTTACTCACATGTCCAAGAATATGGAGGATTCAAGACTATGTCTCTATCCGAGGTTTGTGCAAATGTTGATTGATGAGAAATACAAGAATATAGCACGGGATCCGAATGATGTGCTTTATCTAGTTCATCTTGATGAGACCACAGTGAAGAAGCTCATAAAGTTTCAAAAGCAAGCTTCAGCTCCTGTTGCAAGCCTGTATTCGGAGCGATCAAAGATTCTAATTACATTGCGCCGCCAGAAACAATGGAGAAAAGATGGTAGTGATGACGAGAAAGAGCTTAATACTGAAAAGGAGCGGTTTAAAGATTTCAAACCAAAGGCAAGGAGCGAATGGTTCTTAAAGGCAGAAACTGATAAGCCTAAAAAGAAACGTGTTGCGAAGAAAGTCGAAACTATGCTTGTCAACGAAGATGAACCAGAGAATGTTGAAGTAGTTGCTGGATCAAGTGATGCAGTTGTTATTGAAAGTCAAGGGACTGTGAAAACGACTCAAGACGATGTTATATCTGCTACTTCTAGACAAGAAGATGATTCTGATGAAGAAATTCCAGTGAGCCAGAAAAGACTAGGCAGAGATTAGAGCAGAGAAAGAAAGAGAATTGGATGCCGATTTTGATCCTAATGCAGAAAAAGAGTCCGATGAGGATAGGCCTAAGAAAAAGGCAAAACGTGTAAAGTCTGCCACTATTTCATCAACAAAGACCACCGGATCTCCTCAAGCGAAAGGCAAGAAAAGAAAAGCAGCAAGCAAAAAGTATATTGGAAAGACGAAAAGCACAAAAGTCCCGCAAGAACCTTTTGGTGCACAGGAGACAGGAGTCCACACAAGAACCTACTACACAAAAACCTCCTGTTATTATTCTGCTGAGACTGAAAGTCAAGGAGTTACACAAGAACCTCTGTGACTAGTCTACTCGAAGTTCCTATTACTCAGTCTCCAATTGCTGCAACGACTTCTGTTCCTGAAAGTTCTACTCCAAGGAAGTCAACACCAAAAGTTGCAACACCAAAGTCAATACCAAAGACTTTAGGAGGGCCTAATGTGTTTGGTGGTATGCACAACGATCAGATAAGTCTGCAGGATCTAAACGATTTCTTCCCAGAAATAAATGTTGAACTTATGGAAAAGCGCGTGAAGGCGTTAGAAGAAAAAGTAGCACAAAATGAAGCTGAAAAAGCTGAAATGATTAACAAGATAAATCAAAGCGTTGTCAAAAAAGAAATGTTGGATGACAAGGTGAAGGTGTTAGAGAATGAAAGAGAGTACTTTAAAGCCTTGATTGAGAGTCTAGGACGCGAATCGAGAAACTACAAACAGAGATTGCAGAGTTAAAGACGATTCAAGCCCTAAATGATCGCAGATTTAACAGATTGCAGAAAGTATTATCAAACTCTTTGGGCATTGACTTCATCAAAGAATAAGATCGTCGAGATCAACAGGAAGCCAAAGAACGATATGAGAAAGAATTGGCTGAGAGTGGCAAAGGTAAAGGAGTTGAAGGTGAAGCTCCTAAGTCTTCTAATGCTACAGAGAAAGCAGTTGAAGATGATTCGAAAGCTTCTGAGTCTTATATTCCTAAGGTTGACGAATCTGTCAAGCCTTCTGATCCTATCACACTTCTGAAGAAAAAGACGATGAAGAAGTTGAGAAAGATGATAAAGAGGATGAAGAGGAAGTAGGACATGAGGATTGGAATGTTGGTGATGATGACGATGATTATGATCAAGGTAGTACTGGCATTAAAGTTACTGAAGCCAAAGTCGCTGATGACATTGATTTTTCTGATCTTATGAATGATGAGTCGAATAAGATGGAAGATAAAGTTGAGAGGTAGTCAGGGAAGACAGGGCCTTCAGATGATATAGATTTGTTAGATGTTGATCGATCTGCAAAGCCAGTTGCTGTAGTACCCACAAAGCCGTTAGTGTTAATGTTGGAACATAATGTAGAAGAAGGTGAGTATGTGCACAATTACTCAAAATAAGATTTGGCGAGATTGGTTGAAGTTGAAGCTGAAAGTTTAGAGTTTGATTTCGAGGAAGTGTTGAATGTAAATACTTTCGAGCCAAATGACTATCAGTATGAGAGAAGATTCAAGCAGATGAATACAATAGAGTTATTATTGAAGATTGGTCTTCGATGATGAAACTGATCAAAGGAGAAGTATCGGTCCTAACACAGATAGTTTTCCTACTTTCGAGGAGATGTACAAGCAGTTAGATGAAGACATGTTGAAGGAAAGAATTGCTGAATCAGTCCGAGAGGGTAAAGTCCCTAACCCATGACCAAAGAAGAAATAGTTCAAGCGAAGAAGTCCTAGTTTAAAGAGATGCCTCGTGAACGTAAGTTTGACTCCTCTAGCATTCTTTACCAGAGACAAAGATGTTTCTTTAGGGGATATTTTGAGTTGGGGATGGTTCAAGGAGCTGAACGTATATGCAATCAAGAGGGAGTTTGGAGTGCAATACTTCAAATACCTTGCTGATTTCAAGACATTACCATATTGGGATGTGGAAGAGTTAGTACAGACTGTGAACGCTACATATCACATGAAGTATATTGATCAGTTATTGTGGAAAATGATCAAGTATGAAGCGGTGAAAGGTTTCAACTACTGGAAGCCTTTTATTCCTAGCCGCAGAATCAAGACAAACAAGAAAACGGGAGAAAAAGACATAACGTTGATTATGAAACGTCCAAGAGCCATGAGGAATATGCCGCTAATGCCGATTGAACAAAACTTCTATCCTTTGTTCAAGTGGTGGCAAATAGATCCAGCTACTTGTGAAGCAGTTATTGTTCTGAAGTTTGAAGAACACTTGGATATAACAAAGGAAAGGGTTGAGGTGATGGGTTATCAGGGCATTAGGGGTTTATGGAGGACGATAAGGATTCTAGATCCTATGTGGCTTGTGAACTAATTGAAAGAAGATATCAAAACCTTTTTCTACAACAAGATTGTATTTGAAGAACATGAAAAGATACAAGCTATGCAGTTTCAGTAAGTTGTGAATGTTTGCTATGCGCGCGAAGCCAATTCTGGAAAAATGTGGCAAACGAAGTGGAGAGAGTTAGAAAGAGTTGAGTTTTTAAAGGAGAAAAAAGAAATGAGGCGATTAAAGAAAGAATGGAAAAACCGATAAGGCAAAGTTCTCTAAGAATGGCTAATTTTAAAAGACCACCGCCAACTGATCAAACGCCTGATCCATAGCAAGAACGGCGAAGGAAGCCGTACAAGAACTTCTTCGGTCGTGTGCGTTAACGTTTATATGAAGACAGAGTTTTGGAGACTGATACAAGACGAAGACTATATCCAAGGGGGAGTCTGTTGGTGCATAATGTCTATGTCTTAGTCTTATATCAAGTCTGTATAGTATAGAGATGAATTAGCTAGGTTGTGAAGTATTTATGAAATGTTATATCAAGTTCGCCCATGGCATCATGTCTAGCCAAGTTCGGCCGAACTTGCTAAGGCAAGTTCGGGCGAACATAGGTATCACATGAGCGAACTTCTAAGTCTATAAATACCTAGCTAGTGCTCCTCATTTGTAACTTTGGCATTTTGGAGGTGAAACTCTGTCAGTTTGTAACCAGAACGTTTGATCAATAAAACTAACGATTAACTGATTAAATCTTTCTATTGGTAAACACGACGTAATATTTCTGCTATTATGGACACTAGATATCAAATTTAGGTTCCTAAGCATCGAGGATCGGTCCTACACATACGGGGATGATAATTGTGCTACATAGTAGTGGTGTAATTTGTCCATCCACAATTCCTACATATTGTTAGCGTTTGTCATCACTTCCAATCTGAAAGTGAGAGTGTTGTTGGGCTCATAGTGGAACAGGAGTCCCGTATTCAGTTTGCAGATAACTTCAATTATTATGTTTCCTTCGGATTCATTATCTTCACCATTCATACACCATAAATTTCATTTACTATTTCGTTTAATAGTTATTGAACACCTCCTATCGAGGAGGAGTACGGGTACCCTCCCAGGGTTCATTGCGAACGTCACAATGGTGAGCATCATGCTCCGCATGTTTGTGTTAAGGGAATAAATTTGGTCTCACCGAGTGGTGCGCGAAAATCTTCCCTTGTTGTCGTGTACGTGAACATCTTTGTCTAATACTAACCGATCACGAGAGTCCCTGCTCTATGGTATAGAATAAGAAAGAGAAAGGCTTTTAAGAGCCTAAGGCTGCCATAAGGCGAGCATGTACACGAGTAATAACGAATCTGCACACTTACCTCAGTGGTGTGCTCGCACTGCTCACCAGTAGTCGGATTACGTCATAAGGATATGAAATTTCTATAATAATACTTCTAGTTTGCGTTAAGTTCCGGGAGCTTAGCTCCAGCTGTTGTACAACTGTGTATGTCTTCTCCAGAAGGAAACAACTTGGTAGCTTCGATAACATCGATGTGATTTTCCAGGAGATAATCGTATAAAAATTCTCATATACCGGGAATGGTACAGTGTGTACCCAATGCGGTTCTAATTCAAGTAACACCACCTCTAGAACGCTACTATCACGTAGACATATTTGAGGTGTGACGAGTGTCTAGCGACCACAAGTATCACCATGATGCCCCTACACGTGGGACCAGATTTGACCGTAGACGTACAGGTGATTTTGTAAACGATGACTAAATAACGAGTCATTGAATCAAGATTCCCCATCAACGGAGTACCCCTCGCAGGGTAGGAACATAGCCACACTCGACTAACGTTTTGAAAGGATATCGTTAATGGAAACAACGAGAAATAATCATTTTCCATTATGTTCTCGAAAGATTATCTAATGCACCGGCGAATATTGCCCATACTAGTCACAAGGTGGTCAATCACCACCTGACCGTCTCGATCTCATGGTTTTTCGAGTCAAACTCGGACTTGGTATGATCTAAACTGTATGTGAGGATAGGAAGATATGATGCTTTCCCATCTTGGCACCTCCGCCATTTGAATCATCAAGTAAACGTAAGTGTTTCGTCGAGTTCGTTCATGCCAAACCATCTTGGTTTAGATTGGGAAATTCGTGTGGTTTTATGAAACCGTGGGCTAAAGCCCGAATACATAGTCACCCTAGTCCGATAGGGACAGTTGACCATTGAATCTGATTTTTCCCGTTAGTCTCATATCCGTAACAATGTGAACATGAAAAGAAGACCCGACCCCCGAGTTGGTCAAGACTAGGGTCGTTGAATTTCTCGACCCTTTGTCGTAGGATTAGTCAGTTCTGTTTCCCAATAGGGCACGTAAGGAATACGTGCTGCTGGGAAAAGTAGTAACATAGATCCACAATCGCTCGGTAACCTCTTGAAATAACAAAAGTAACTTTAAGAAAGGCTGAATGAAAGTCATAATCAATCGAGGTAAGTCTAGCACTCTGACGGCTAGGATACGAATAAAGGTTATTAATGCCATTTCATAGCCAGTCGGTGGTCCAACCAAGCACCGATTTACACTTTGGTCATTTAGTTTGAGTTGGTATCACATCGAGGTATTTACAATTCGTAGCGTGTGTTAAGTAACTCTCCAAATTTGAAGAGAATTAGTTGTCGCGTTAAAGTCTTATTCCTCTTTTAGTTATATAATACGTGCTTATTAACGGAATTCCCCTGCGGATGAACAAGATATTCGAGGGACGTATTTGGAAGATTCACTAGTCCCTTCATCTGGGAGGATCGGGACTACTAATTTTATGGTTTAGCTTCCCCCAGGTGGGTACAGCACGCCAAAGACACCCATTACGATATTCGGAGAACTCATAACTACTCCTATTTCAAAGAGAGTTTGGTTTTGACTGTGTTCCTTCATGCAGGGTAGTTCATGCTTTTCATAGTATGGCGTATATGCGTCACTCCGGTGACATGTTCTGACCACACATTTAAGCACTGGCCCTTTTGGTCTAAGTGCAAATTTTAACAGTTGTATGATGACGAATATCATTATATACATGATAATGATGCTGGTTATACATGTTGTGGACTCATGCGTGCGACAAAATTGTGTGATATGGGATGATTGAATATGTGACATTGATACATGTATATAAATATTGTTTATAATAGAATGGCCCCGAAACGCTCACCACAAATGACCGAGGTGGAAATCGCGTAATTGATAGCACAGCTTTCGACAATCATCCCCACGATCGTGAATTTCACTCGTGGTATGAATACCCAGGTATATATGTATATATACAGAATTATACTTCAGATTTCTCCCGTTCTTATTTCTATCGGTAACACAAGAATTTTCGTCACTCGAAAATAAAGAAGAATCGGGTTTCTTGGTAGCATTTATACGAATACTTATTTAAATCGATCAAAATGAAAATCACTTGAAGGTACCAATCATCGAAGAAGACGAGGGGTGTTATCAACAATATTCCCTTGATCTAGAGAATTTATCCTCGTATACTCACGAGGACAAGCAACGCCGTTTACCGAATAACTTTTGGTTACTCATAAGAGTAGGGTGTCGTTCACTTTGTGTCCAATCGAAGGATGAAAGTCAGTGTATCTCATTCTCCTACTCATGTAGGAGACCACTACCAAATAACACCTTTACAATGGCCGAAGGGAATTTCGATCATCCCCTATGAATCGTTGAATTCATCATATATAAAATTTGGACTCCTCGTGTGTTTCAAGGAGGAGGGGGAGACACATGGTGTTCCCTGGGTATTATTATCGTAGAGTTGGGAGTCAATATATTTTATAGACATATAAGTATCCAGGTTGGTTCCTACTCAGGACCACTCGCACGGCCGTAGTAGGTATCGTGACGCGAAAAGCCTTAACCGAAAGCGAATCAAAGAACCATGTATCCCCTTATGCGATTTCTAAAACGAATGCACTGCCCTCGTACGGGTGATATTGATTCAAGACTTAGTATCTCAGGGTTACAGAAAGAATCCAGGTCAGGACCCGTGTAGTCTAGAGTCTGAAGGTGCAATTAAGAGTTGTTCACATAGGTTAATCATCGGATTACTGTACTCGAATACTACTCAAAGGGACCTCATCCTTACCGGAACATTTTGGCAAAGTTATGCAAGACTGCAAACAAGGGATCGTTTGATATATAAAAATTTTATATGATTCTTTTAAATACCGTCCTTCGAATTAGATATATGTATAGTTCGACGAAAATATGCTTTGTGTCATTTTGTTTACTATATATTCATTAAGAGGTATCTTTATTACGGGTCCTCCGACTGCTCATTCATTACTACTTCGAGTTACTGGGATTTATCTTGTAGTAGTTTGAACTAAATCGATAGGATTCAAGGTTGTATGCTGCTTGGTTCTATCACCGAGACACCTATCGTAATTCCAAAGGAAGCTAACGTACCGCAGCATAGCTGAACATTTATTAAAAGGATAGGGTGTATCAAACTAGTAATTACATGTACTGGACCTCAACACTTTCCAATAGTGTTAGTAAGGAGTATTTGAATTGATTTGAAGCAATTATTCAGATTATTTCCTGATTATAATTTTCTGATTTGCCCTGGGTTACGTCACCCCCGACCAACACTTACCCAATTGACACTTGGATTAGACCACGGATAATGTTGTATATTTATAGATAAACGTATATATATGAGTGTCTTGTTAATATGAGATATTAACGGTTACGAGGATATGGACAAAATGCTTCTGCTTCCACGAGTCTTAATATACTCCGATTCGCATCCACGCAACTCCTTGCCGAACTTTGGTTACATCAAATAAGTTTCTCCTTTTATGTGTTACCCCTAAATCCCCTTGGGTTATCAACACCGCTGCTAATTACGCGTCCTTACTAAGAATTAGAGATTGTATCACTAGCGAACGACAACTAGTAAAGGGAATATATGTTTCAAACGAATAGTTTCATAGATGACGGTCGGCGACATAAGTATAAATTGTTCGTCGTAACGTAATGATTTCGAATATATGACTGTACGTTCTAATAATCCCGCCGAAAAGAATAAATTACGCTGTCTTACCAAAGACAGAAACATCGTTACTTATCATGAATAAAAAATTGGGTAAATCAATGTGGGTAAGCTATCACCGGCTATACCCCAAATAGTTCAGTACAGGGTACTACCAGGGTGTAGTACCCCAAAATCGTACTACGCATTCAAAGAGGACTTTCCCAGGATTAACCCAAAGGTCGTTATATGTCGACCCAAACTACCTTTCATTTAAACTCGCCACAATGTGTATAGATATCGCGGTTACGACAACTGTGACATCATTTATTGCAACAAACAGGGTCGAAGGCTCAACATTGCATTGCCCAAAACATCACCGAACGGATCGCAACATGAAGTCCACATGCCTTGAGTAACGGTACCTTGATCATGTAGCCGGGTGTTTATATGTAGGAAGTACCGCAACGTATCCACCACACCAATATACCTGATCAACGTTCCGTTTACCAAGATATTCGGCCTAATATTGCTTTTCGTGACTAGCCAACTAAATCCGAAACAATCAATAATCGTAATAGAAGACAATGTAAGCGATGGTCACACAAACGTGTTCCACAACGCAAAGCATTTCAAAGGAATCTGTACCATCACAAACTTTATATCCTATGGAATCGAATGACAACGGGAAGGGTAACTTATTTACGCACTCCATGCCATTTCCACAGCCCAGAGATCGTCATATTCAAATATATCGTATGTCGAAACATGTGCTAAGGAACACCACTAAGTATCATAGTATCACATGACGTGAAGGCTAAAACCATATCGTAGCATAAGAGAAATCCAACGGACAATCAAATGAATTGTTGATCCAAGGACGAGAAAGTTTCGTAAAATATTTATATTCTGCGATTGTATAACAATCGGATGTGAATCAACAAGAAGCGGAGTAAGGATCCGTGCACGTCCTCCCAGTCTATCAGAACGACCTGCGCGTTCTTTGGGTATCTATGTTCTCATTGAAGTCTCAGTCTGGTACATAATCGTCGTTATAGTAGCTATAAGGGTAGAGTTGGTGAGATCGTATCATAATAAAGACTTGAGTTCTCACATCATAAAGTATAAGTAACAATTGTGTGAGTGATAGGAATCCAACTCTAGTGTATATTAAACATGTGGTCAGTAGGAATGTGGAATGAACTGTAATACCAGTTCTCTGCCTATCCCGAAGGCATATGTAGTAAACATTATCCACCAATCCCAATTCATGTATCAATTCACGCACAAACATTCACACACTATCACCTTGGTACACGTATGTATCATTCCACGTATTTTAAGTGTGTTTATTACCGCGGCTTTCCCAACACTGCCTCGTATGAGCAAGTCTGTTATTACGTTCCGGACCATAATAACCCACTTGCCCCATAAGGCCATCCTGGTACTTGCAAATAGGATACTTTACATTGTTCACTAACGACCTTGAGTAGAGGTTAATTTTTCCAATGATGTCCACTAAAGTCCAGCCTGTAGTTATAGTTTAGGTTTCCTTAAGGGAACCTAATTCTCTATAACCAATGGCTCTGATACCATCTTCTGTCACACCCCAACTTGCAGCGGAAGAAAAAAATACGGGATGCAACGACACCTCTGGTACAAGCACATTGTTTATAAAGACCCTACATTTTATTACTTAAAAAATGTTGATTACATACTACATGTATGTTACAACTGCGTGTTCCCATGAACCACATAAGTCTTCTAAGCCACATGCGTCTTATCAGGGTTTGCCTATAAACATGTCTCGAACAACATACACGGGTCTCACCAGTCTCAAGTTACCTGAAATGCATGTTAGTTTTAAAAGGGTCAGCTAAACGCTGCTGCTGAGTTCCACTGGTTTTGTTGTTGCGGAACAATATGTGCTAACTAGTTTAATTGCACAAGTCACAATTCACGGATTTATCACCACAAACACCTTCAGCTAGCAGGACCGTGTTACAACAAGCACCTTCAGCTCGCCGGACCGTGTCATAACAGACACCTTCAGCTTGCCGGACCGTGTTACAACAAGCACCTTCAGCTTGCCGGGCCGTGTCATAACAGACACCTTCAGCTTGCCGGACCGTGTGTTATAAAATTTACATCATCACAAGTTGGTGCAATTAACATAGTTTTGTAACATGCAAATCACCCTAGAAACAGTAAACCAGTTTAAAAGTGGGGGAGTGAAACTCACCACAAGTTGGTGTAAAAACACACTTTGTAACATGCAACTCCCTAGAAAATAGTAAAACAATTCAAAAGTGGGGAAGTGAAAACTCACTGGATAGTAGCATCACAGCTACAATAGGAGTGTATGTAAGCTTGTTCGGCTTTAACATCAATCATGCAAGTAATTACTAATATCAGTCGCTAGGTCGGTATTGCCTATAACTTGGGTCAAGTGGGTATTTTCAGTTCATATTGTACATATAGTATCCTGGTGTGGTGATGGATGTTAGGGTAGGATTCGTTTCACGTTTAGCTCCCGAGCACCGGTTCGCGTGCAGCCAAAGTGGCTGTTTTATGTGTTCGGATAACGGCACTAAGATTTAGACAGTGCCAATACATTGTTATTTATAAAGATTAAGTATTCATTAAGGAAATCCGGACGTTTGGAGGCTCTACGTCCCCCGAATTTGAGTTTCCGTTTTCGCGTCGGGAATCTTCCCGAACGGTGGTGGAACACACCTAGAGTGTCCTGCTTACCCTAGAACCTCCCAAAATATTCCCGGTGTTCAAATATAGTCAAAATAGGTTTTGGTCCGTTCCCAGTTTCGGCAGGTTCGTTGTCCGGTAAACTGCCGAATTTAGTTTAAATAAGCGTTTAAAAAGTCGAAAAATCCCTTTTAATCTACATAGTTCATAAAATCCTATAAATTTTTTTAGAACTCAGTAAAAATATATAGATTCCAATAAAATTATTTGGGGAGTTTATAAAGCTATTTTAGCTTCTCAATAAATCATTTGTAAAACAGTATTTACCCGAATAATTCACGTTGTTTACCATCCGATGTCCAAAAATTCCCAAAATATTCCAGGAACTTCCTTGCATGTCCAAAAACTTCCTGTAAAAATTTGGAATTTTTCCGATTTCGTTTCAATGCGTTTCCGGCTACCGAAAATTCATAAAAACGCAGATTTTTAATCCGCATAAAAATCCAACCAATAGACTTCGTTTGGTATTTTTTCTGAATTTCGTTTTGTAAAGCAGTCAAAAATTCACCAAATATCGTAGAAAGATCCAAAAATTCTAAACTTTTACTTGCACCGTCCTGTCAATACCCTACATCACCACACCAAATTCTAGCTTAATCCAATACCCACGGACCAAGATATGGTCTAAACAATATTATGCCTATTCTAGATTCGAGTTTCGGGTGATATACCTAGCGACTCCTTCGATCCTAAGTGTTTTTCTTGAGTCCAGAAGTGGGTGTGAGCCATATTCAGTACCTATATACCAAGCACAATCCAAACATGCCATAACCCTTGTCAATCAAGCTTTGTTTCATTGTTTTTCGGTTAATCGATTTGTTATGCGATTTTGGTCGATTAGGTGTTGATTAGGGTAACAAAACCCAAAGTTTTCTGATCTTGGCTGCCATATAATACCATGGAATTCATGAGGTGTTCTTAATCAGCCAAGAAACATGTTTAAACCTTCCAAAATCATGGAGTAAAAAGGGTTTTTCGGTTATAAATCATGTTTAATCTAGAAACTTCATCAAAACCACTTAAAACTTGAATTTTACCTATAATTTTGCTGAATTGCAGGAGTAATCAGCTGTGTTCTTCAAGGGTTTAGGCAGATTTTGATGGAAATTATGAAGAAAAATGAAAAAAATAAAGAAAAAACCTTTATATAACAAGGTGGGGTGCCCTTACCCCACCCCCGCTTTGTAGTGCTTGGTTTTTCACGTTAAAAGATGATTTCTATCTTCATGATCGTGTTTAGGTTCGTTTTCAGGTCCCACACGCGTCCCGATTTGCGAAACAAACTCCGTTTTTCGTTTTTAGTGTCAAAAGACTCGGTTTTAAAAACCGTGCATAACCGTCTTGAAATCCGAACTCGGTTACATTTTAATCATAAAAGCCTCGTATTAGGGTAGTTTAAGTGTTTTTAAGCTTGATTGACCGTTCCTTGCATGTTTGGTTGTCTTTCGTTGCTCTAAAAACGAAGGCGTTTCCCTAATCGGGAAATTCCTCGATTTGCGTGCCATTTTCCGAATGTCTTCAAATCCTAGATCATAGTCTATTTCTCGTAACTGAGATGTTTCATGAACTCGGAATCTTAAATAGCCTTACCGTTGGCCTAATAATCACCGTCAAATGTTTAATGCGTTGTTAAACAGAAAGCTCCCGTTTAACACGTTGTTTAAGGCTAAGGAAACCAACCTCACATCGTTGGCCCTTAATAGTGTCATCTTAACCATGACGTGCTCTCGGATTTCTCCAAGACATAAGAGATATCGTTTAGCATAGCACACAAGTCATGTGTGTTTAGTAATACACATTCCCAGAGTCGTCAATCCATTCATGACTTTGTCTTGCCATGTAGGTGACGCATAGCGTCAACGTAGTGTTTTTGGTAATTACCTTGCATATACTCCTATTATAGTCGGTGTAACACGTTCTAGAATTCATATCATCACACATAATCACCACAAATATCATGACATACATATCACGTCCGGTTACCACGGACTTATACAGATCAAAGTTTGCCGGGATTTTTTTACAGTTGTCACATTTTCTGGGTTTAGAATGGTGTTATCTTTCATCAACTGTGTGATGTTTGGCATTTTATCTTCATCACCCTTCCCTTGCACATCTGCACTATTTGGCGTTTTATCTTCATCACCCCTCCCCTACACAATTGTACTTTTTGGCGTTTTCGTTGGTGACGTGTCAGTGGCTTCTTCATCTTAGGTTTTCTATGGTGTCTTATCTTCTTCAAAACTTAGCATGAGGTTTTTCCTACCTCCAGATGGTGGCTGCTGACATCGCTTTTCATCAACCACTGCACCATGCTGGTCAACACTTTTGTTCACCATTTCCCCTTCAGTTTTTTTCTAGTTGAGAAATGAAGCCATCACGGAACTGTGTCTCAGTCATAGGTATGTTTGACGATTTTTCATTGACTACCTCACTTGTCTTTTCGAGTTGAGTGATGAACCCTTGAGTGTATTATGTTTCTGTTAGGGGATTTTTGGCATTTCATCAAATATAGGCATAGTTGGGGTCTCCTCTGCAGTGTTCAGGTGGTTTTTTTTATAGCTTTGAGCATTTGATTCACCATCTTTGGACAATCTAAACCTTCTTTTAGTTCAATCATTTATTCTAGGTCTTGTCTTGGTAGTTCCAACACCTCAGGTATATTGCTTTTAATTATCCTTTCCCCATTATATCTTAAAATATGTTATTCAAGTGTTTTGAAATCACAATCCCAGCTTTCAGTATCATTTTCATTTATATCTTCTTCTTCTGTACTTTCACCACCCTCAGCCACATCCTTGTTTTCTTCACCTTCTTCCCTCTCAGTAGTCACTTCATTGGTGTTTTTGTCAGCCACATCATTGGCGTCTTCACCTTCTTCCTCTTAGTAGCCGATTCATTGGCGTTTTCATCACCAATTATTGGCACTTCCCCTTCCCTACCACCAGTATCTTCTTTGGCGTTTCCATCACCTTCAACTTCCACTTCAAACTCATCTTCATTTTCACATTCTTTTGTCTCACCTGACACTTCTTTGCCATTTTCACCTTCTTCCCCTCTCATTAGCCACTTCATTGGCATTTTCATCACCAATTCTTAGCTTTTCTCCTTCCCTATCATCAGCATCTTCTTTGACCATCATCTTCTTTTCTTTTACCTGCCACTTCTTTGGTGTTTTCATTCCCCTTCTCTATCCCTCCCCCTTCAACTTCCAACTCGACCTCATATTCATTTTCACCTTCTTCTCTCTCATCTGCCACTTCATTAGCATCATATGTTGACATGTTCTTTAACAATTTTAGACATTGTGAGTATTTTATGTGTACCAAGTGGCTGTTTGGATGCTCAATCTTTGACTGATTTAACAATGTTGTCATTTTATTATAACAGTCATCTAATTCTTAGTATGCCCCATCAAACTTCTCAGCCATTGCCTGTTAAACAGAAAAAAAGGAATTATTAAGTATGGCGTTTTGTGTTTATTTTTACACTTATTATTCGAACAACATACCTCCTCAGCTTCATTGTTTTGTTGTTTCTCACCAGCACCATGGTCTTCATACTGTGTTAGTGCCCTGACTAGAGCATGGTTCCCTGATGCGGAAACTTCAAACAACCTATTATGGCTTTCTATATCTTTAGCCACAACCCTTTGGTAGAAATCCTCTTCAATGTCACCATCTATCATCATGGCGTTTCGAACTTCAGGGTCGTTTTCAACATCATCATAATGATCATCATGACCCAAACCATCATCATCATCCACCTCATCATGATCATCACCATCATCATCATCCAACTCATCATCATCATTATCAGCATGTTCATCAACATTTTGAACATCAACTTCATTGTCAACATTATCAGCATCATCATCTTCTTCATCAACACCCTACATTTTTCTGCTCTCTTTAATGTGGCTTGTTCTTAAACAACTAGTTGTAACTATGTTTTCTTAGTCTTCTTAACCATTTTCTTTTTAATTTCTTTTCTATTTTGGCTCTCCACCATATTCCCATTTAACTAGTATACTCTCAAACATGTCTAGAGTTCTTGTTGTAACCCACTCAATTGGGTATCCTTTTTGTCGATTCAACCTTTGTCTATCGCAAGCATCATTTACCAAGGCAAGCTGTAACACAATAAAATTTTAATTTATAAATTTGGTATTTTATTCAAACTATTATATATTAAAATTGTTTTATTACCGCAAGTACAATCAAGGGCCCTGTGAAATGTTTTTTGGAGACTATGCGGTTTTGGCGTGTTGCAAGCATTAGATGAGATAACCACACCAGTTCAGTTGGTTTATTTGAACGTCTTGTGTAATGTGGTGCAAGAACAGTTGGTTGACGACACATTATCACTTGCATGCCCAATTATAGTGAAGAATGCTACAAGGAAATTTAGGCAGAAGTTTCTTCTGAAGCTATGAATCTGAGGCAAGATGTCACTAAACAAAAGCTTCACACTTGGTCTATTAATCCAGTCAGTCCCTTCGAACTGTGCTCTCCGCTCCTTCACTATTTTGTCTTTATTGGTGGACATTTTTTTCCTTCAAGTGTCACACCCAGACCGCGTAAATAACAAACCGCGACGGAAACGTCGGGGAGTCATGTAATAGAACTATTGTTTAACAACACATGGTACATAAAGTTTTGTCTTATTGAATTGTTAATTACATTGTCTTGGAATAAAAATTAAAGTAAACTCAACATTTGTCTTGCAAATTTTAAGGTAGTCTAAGGCCCAAGTCCGCCCTATGTGAAGCATGCTCAAATCAAACATTCGCTCCTGAAACATATGTGAAAATAAAACATCAACATAAAAATGCATGTGAGTAACATAGGTTTTGTGATGATGATTCATGGCTTTGAATGTTTAAAAGAAATGTTTAACTAATACAAAAATAGCTATGAACCATTATAAAATGTTTCTTTTACGAAATCATATGAAAATCAAATGATTTAAAAGAATGATGCATGATTAACTTAATAACCTGAATATGTCATGTCTTGTATAAAATGTATCGTTTATTGTTTAAAATATGTCATGTATACAACATTGTCATGTATAAACAGATGCCTTGTATATCCAAAATATCATGTATAAAACAATGTTTTCGATTGAACAAAGGTCTTATTTAATCAAAGGTTATGTTTTAAAAAATCATTGCTTTCATTGTGTAAACATATATTTTTGATTGTTGGCAAATACATTCAAGTCTTGTTGACTGGGGATAGACCCTTACAAAGACAAAGGTCTATCAAAGTTCATCGGATTTTGTCGTTCCCTAGGGTTCGCTTCCAAACAAACCTAGGAAGCGTCCTATGGTACCATTACATACTACCGGTCGGTGTGATCAATGTTAATGAATGTATCATTGTATATTCAACGCACCAATATATCATGAACAATGTAAGCGTGTTACGAAAAATGTTTTGAAGCCATGCACTAGGTATGCTAAGTAAACATATGAAGCAAGATGTCTTTGAAATAATGTACTTGGTATGCTAGGTAAACATACGAAGTAAAATTGTATTTGAAATTAATGTGTTAGGCATGCTAGGTAAACATACGAAGCAAAAGTGTATTCAAAATCAATGTGCTAGGCATGCTAGCTAAACATACGAAGGAAAAGTGTATTTGAAATCATGTACTATATGTACTATGTAATCAATGCATGTATAATGTCATGAAAACAAGAAAGTAGTGATAGGCACATATGAATCAACCCAAAACATTTGAAACCGTAAAAGAGGGGGCTATGTACTCACTTGGGATTACGTATAAGTCTTGTATGAAAGATAAAACAAAGCTCAAGAGATCAAAGATTCAAGTGTGTCATAATATCGGATAACTATGTTAGTAAGTCGGGACTTAAATCGGAGGATTGGATAGAATGAATTTTTGTAAATCAAATGACTGTTGGAAACTCATATGGCATGATTTAATAAACTTAATAGTCGGATTTGAAAGTGATCCTGAGTGCTTTTGACCCGTTACGACTCGTTAAGGTATTTTCCACTACTTTAACGTGTCATTTGCGATAAACGCGTGATCGAATGGTTAAACATATCCGATGATAAGTATTAAATGACCAAACATGTTTGAAAATGTTATAACATCAGTTTATATGTCAAAAATTTAGTTACATATGTTTAAAATTGATTTATGCGTAAAAAAAAGGCATTTTGGTCGTTTCTAAGGAACAGAGTGACTTATCATAATACTAACCAAACCTTATGACCATAAGGTATAACCTCAGTAGGTTATTCCTATACAACTATGGTCACAAATATGTGCTTAGTCAAATCCTAAGATCGACCAAACGGGTCTAATTCAAAAGTCAAAGAGGTGGTCAAACCGCTCGACTTACGACCCAAATAAAGCACTAAACTAGAAGTGACGAGTTTGACATGTTGAAACATGTCTAACTAAGTATAAAAATGATTTCGTATCAAAACTTGGAGTTTTGATACCCAAAAATAGTTTCGTCGTAAAATGCACATTATGCACACTTTTGACTGAAAGTTTGACTCGTTACTTCGACTACAGTAAACGTGGTAATCAGACGAGTGCAATTGCTAGGATTATAACCTTCGTGATTACGATCACGTTGCAAAGTTCAATTGAACTTTGACTTGACCAAAAATGGTCAGAACCAAAATTCAAATAGAAAGTCAACCGTTTGACTTTTAGCTCAAAATAAGCTAAAATAATGAACAAGACTAGGAAAGAACACTTAGTTGTGTTCTAGGAAGGCAAGAATATTCAGTAGGAGGCCCCCAAAGGGAAATAAACTCCAATTTATAGCAGATAGGAGAAGAAGATGGAAATGAGCAAGGAAGAATGAAGAACTTCACTTGCTATTTATTGTGACTTAGGAGCTCTAGGATTATCACACATGTCCCATTAGGTGGCAAGGATCAAAGGTGATCAAAACAAGTGTCAATTGCTGGTACAAAGCTGGAGATTTCGAGAACTTGGAGCCCACAACTTTGAAGTAGAAGCTGCCAAGTTGCAGCAAATGTTTCTGCCTAGACAGGGGATCGCGCCACGTAAAGGGTATCCCCCTAGGGCATCGCGCGTCGCCACACTTCCAACGAAGTTTCAAAAATGGCAGAACACGTCCCTGCACTTGTTTTGTCGAGTTTTATCACTTCTAACACCTGTTAACCTAATTTTTAGGCTCTATAAGGATATTAAGGCATGTGTAACTTGAATGTTGTCCGCAAATATCGTGGATGTTGGTTCGTTCGGTTGTACGGTCAGTTTTTCGCTTAATTACGACGAATGCTATAACGAACACGAAAATGTCTGAATTGCGCAACAATTAATATTTTTGTTTTCTCATCAATAAAATACATGATTTTATTGATTACAAAAATATTTGGATTTGTATATGTGGTTCATACTTAGAATACGGATCAACGGACTTTCACAGTTTGTCGTAAATAGTCCCTGAGCTTTGAATAAGCATGTTTTTGCCATACCAAGCCCCTCAAAACTTATTTCTAAGTTATGTAAAGGGTATTTAAGGTATGTTTAGCTTCTGTCCTTGTTCCGGAGTGTATGTTGCGTTAAACAGATTACGTTTGCGTAATAGTTTACGATTTTACTTCCCGAAAAGGATTGAGAGTTTGAAATTGTAAAAGGACTTAAAACATGCAAATGTCACAAGATTTTAATGGATTTGAAATTGTTCGGGATTGTACAATGGTTAAAAATGCACAAATGTCACAGTCTCCCACACTTTAGGAAATTTCGTCCCGAATTTAGTTAGCGGAAACTTGTGAAAACAGATGTAGGTATTTCGCTTTCATCTAGTCCTCCCGTTCCCAAGTAAATTCTGGGCCATGTTTGGACTCCCAACGAATTTTAACAATCGGCATGCGTCTGTTGTTTTTAGGAATAAGTTCATGTTGCAACGATTTAAACCTCATTCCAACAGACAGGTGCACGACATTTCTGATTGTACCGAGCCTCAAGTGAGCCATGTAAATGTCAGAGTGGTAACTCTTGTTGTAGTAGAATTCGATCAAAGTCAGATATGAATTCCAACTAGTACCCAAGTCAATCACTTGAGTTCTAAGTATTTTCTCAAGTGTTTGAATTGTCCTTAAAACTTATGAATTCGAAAAGGGGATTGGAGTTTCAGATAACAGATGAAAGAAAGTATATAGAGGTTTCCCATGAAGACTATTATAGGAAACTGACGTGTGTGCTCGAAGTTAGAGTTGGAAAGTGCAATAAAGGTTTCACGAATTTGATAACAACGTTGGTCAAGGTCTAGAACTTCTAGTAACTTAAACAACGCCACACTTGCAATGTAAGAAGAAACACTTATATATAGGAAGTACCAGCAGCGTATCCACCATGCCTTTACTACATTGTTCATGTTTCGTTGTTCTGATCACTATAGATTCTTACACATGACAAAACTTGCTATAGTTTTCTATGCACCGAATTTTGTAATTATGTGTGCACCCATAATTACTCAATTCTTTGCATAGTCCGAATAGTTCATTTTGTGATGTGTGGGGAAAAATCAAAAATAAATTCACAGAAAACATTTAACGTGTGATAACTCGTCTAGACCACCAAAGGGTCTCTTTAACTAGACCACCAAAAGGTCTCTTTAACTAGATCACCAAGGATCTCTTTAACTAGACCACCAAAGGGTCTCTTTAACTAGACCACCAAGGATCTCTTTAACTAGATCACCAAGGATCTCTTTAACTAGACCACCAAATGGTCTCTTTGACTAGACCAACAAAGGGTCTCTTTAACTAGATCAACAAGGATCTCTTTAACTAGATAACTAAAAGGTCTCTTTAACTAGACCACCAAAGGGTCTCTTTAACCAGACCACCAAAGGGCCTCTTCAACCAGACCACCAAAGGGTCTCTTTAACCAGACCACCTAAGGATCTCTAGACCACCAAAGGGTCTCTTTAACTAGATCACCAAAGGATCACTTTAACTAGACCAGCAAAGGGTCTCTTTAACTTTGAATCAAATAATGGTTTGGAATAGCACTTTGGAATCCAAGGGTCTAACTATTTGCATAGAAAAGACCATTAAGGATTTAGAATAGTACTTTGGGATCCAGAGATCTAACTATTTGCATAGGAAGATCAATCATGGATTTGGGATTTGTGTTTTGTTTCGTCACACAAAAATGCACATAGACATATTGCATAAGACCAACTAGGGACTTACGAAAGTTCCCTTAGGTATCCAATCAAGGATTTAAAGTGGTACTTTCAGTATCTACTATGGGTAACTTGTGATTTTGTACTTTGTTTCTTAGATGAAACGTGTACATAGGATTTTCGTAGAGATCGCGAGCGATATCAAAGATGGAAGAAATCACAGGAGTAGTTTAATTTGCAAGGAACCATATCCTTGGTGTCGGTATTGTAGAGGTATGCAACACATACACGTAATCACATTGGTTTTGTAAATTCAATTGGAATAACAAGTTTATTTATAAACCATTCGAAATGTTTCAAGATTCTTGGATAACAACAGGAAAATGTAAAAGTTTAAAAGTTTATAGCTGCATCATCATTGGCATGAGTCTCGTTAGTATTTATGTTAAATGCTCATCCACGGGCTGGATTTGCATTAACAAGTTCAGACAGTTCTTTCGGAAATGACCCATCTCGCCACAGTTGTAGCAAGAACCTGGTGGAAAGTGAGCTCGAGTAGGATTTGCTTGGATTTGAACGGGGTTCGGAACAACTTGGTTTTGAGCAAATCGTCAAGCATTTGCTAAATGACCAAGTCGCCCATGTGAAGTGCATTGTCGACATTGTAGGTGAGCATGATGATGGGCATTGCACCTGTTGCACAACGATGCTATTCCAGCATAAGGTTTCTTCATAGGAGGTTGAGCTTGTTGATTGTTGGGTTGAGCAAAAACTGCAATGTTTTGTGAAGCCTTACGCTTCTTTGATTTCTTGGAGGGTTCAGTTTTCGTTTCCTTTGGTTTTTTTTGTATAGTCTTGTCAGATGGTTTCTTGTCGCCTTTCAATCAAAGCATGGTTCTCGCAGTTTCAATCAAAGTTCTGTTTTTCCGTTCAGCAACACCGTTTTGCTGGGGAGTATAGGGAGCACTAAACTCGTGCATCATCCCTTTTACATTGTAGAATTCCTTCATTTTGTTATTCTTAAGCTCTGTGCCGTTGTCACTTGTAATAAGTCTGACCGGCAGATGATAAAGATTCTCGAGTTTCTTAAACATGATCACCAAGTTCTCAAATGTTTCGTCTTTTGATTCCTGGACGAATACCCACGAATATCTCGAATAGTCATCTGTCACGACCAAGCAATATAAGTCTCCTGAGATGCTTCAAACATTTACAGGACCAAATAAATCCATGTGGAAACGTTCTAATGGCAACTTGATTGAGTTCAGAATTTTCTTCAGATGAGATTTCTTGATCTGTTTTCTTTTTTTACATTCTAAGCAGTGATCAGACATATGAAAGCTTCGAAGATTTATAGTTCTACAAGATCATTATGAACCAAGAAGTTCATTTTTCGCAAATGAATATGCCCCATTTTACGATGCCAAAGAATAGAATCCTTTTCAGTAGCCTTTGTCACAAAACATTGTGCTGATTTTGATGAAGTGGTAGCGACGCCCAAATCAAGAACATATAGATCATCCTCTCGAGGTGCTCGCATCAGAATCCACTCATCTGGTATTTTTAATCCCAGCTTCAAGATAATACACTCTTTGTCGTTGAAATGCACAGTGAACTTCTTGTCACAAATCTGCGATATGCTCAGAAGATAATTTTCCAACTCTGCAATATAATTCACGCGATCGAATGAAACGATGCCATTGGAGAATTTTTCCTCGGCGACTATCCTTGAACCCTAGTTACCCGCAAAACCAACATATCCACCATTGATAGCTTTTATGTCGAATAGTAACGCTTTCATTCCCGTCATATGACTGGACGCTCCACTATCCAAAATCCACTTAGAAAGTACGGATCTCTGGAGCCCCTGCACATTTCAACAATCTATTTAAAAAGCGAGACCCAAGCCTTTTTGGTCTTGGGTTGAATTGGATAACCATCGTCAAAATCAAACTCACACTCATCAGCAAAACCGAATCCACACTAATCTGCATTCAATCACATTCATCATGATTTCTATATTTATGTTTAATAACTTTACTGTCTTTTTATCTTTTGAATTGTTACCACTTGTAGTTTTGACATTTTCAGATTTGGGTTCAATTATGATTTCAGATTTTGATTCTTTCATGCTATCACTAGTCTTAACAAGCTCAGACCTAGTGATCTCAGATGTTCTTGACCGTTTCTTTGCAATCCAAGCTTGAGATTTTATGTTAGCCTTCTTGATGTAAAACTTGTTTTCATTAGCTTTTGAAGATTCACCTTTTTTGAAAGTTGAATTCTCAAATTTCTTTTCAAAAACTTGTTTCATTTCATCTTTGTTAAAATTTCTTTTTAGAATTCTTATTTGCCCAAACTCTGGTTGCTTCGGTTTCACAACATTTGAACTTTCTTTCCTTCAAGATAAGCCGGCTTTGATTTCGGACATTAGCGTGCAATATGACAAATTTCGTTGCACTTGAAACAAGTCCAAGAATCATGTAGATGTCCTTTAGTGGGTTTTACACATTTGTTTTGGCACCACTTACAATTTTGGCTTTATCTCGAAGTTCTTTCTGTTTCTTGAACTTATCATTTGATTGTTTCCCGATCAAACTTTCCTCATGAACCGTGTTCGTCCCATATACAAAATTCATGTTTTTATTCTTATATTCATGAAATGGTGACACTTTCTTTTTAGGTTCATCTGATTCCTCTAATCCCAACCCAGCTCTCCGGTTTTCTGGATGATCACACCATTCCTTCGGTAGTTATTTCTTTTAGGTTTGGAATAAAATTTCTTTTCATTGATCTCCAGATCATCTGATGTGACTTCCAAGAGTTTAAAGAATTTGTCTAACAATTCTTCCTTCACGTTCTGAATCGGAAAATGGTCATCAAAGTATAATCTATCAGATTCCTTAATCTTGTACATTACAACATTAGGATCATCACATAGATCATTCTACGATGATGTATCGTCATCTTCAGTCTATGAATCAGAATTCTTTGAACTCGAGTCGGCGCTTTTAAAGCTGTGTTCATCAGAATCGTTCAAAACATTTTCATCAACCTTTTTAACCACAACATTGTCATCATCTGTTTTAGTATAGATTACATCAATGTTCTCTGGCAACTCAGTTTCTTTTCAGATAACAACTCAATGTTGAGTGCCTTATCCATCCCATCAGCGGATTTGCGACAATACTTCTCGCATAGGGGTGGAGGAATATTGCTTTATTCTTTACCGATTTTCTTTTTAGGTTTCTCTTCCAATGGAATTGTCGGAAGGATGTGATCAATGACATATGCGTTACAAGTGTAAAATTCTCAAAAGTTGTTGAACACGCTCAGTTTCAATTTTCATGTCCTGGAGTTGTTGCTTAAATTCAGCAATGATGTTAATATAGATATTTATCGCTTTTTGCTTATCCATTACTATTCCTTTCAACATCCTTATTGTATCATATTGTTCGATATTATTTCTATCGAGCCTTCCATAATCATTTTTCATTTTATCATATGCTTCCTTCATTGTGCGATAATCGTATTTCAAAAGTTCATTATGCACATTGTTTTCAGCGATGATATTTGATTTTTCGGCACATTCGGAACATGGTTCGGTACATTTTGTACAAGGTTTCTCAACCTCTACAACTTGTACTTTGACAACTTCATTTACCTCTGGACCTACCTTGGTTAGATTTGCCATCAAGGCTTTGTTGGCAATGTCCTTGAGGTTTTCGGCATTCACCTCTTGAGTAACCTCATGATTACTTCATCAGTTGATTTCTTCGTGGGAACTTGTTCCTGAGAACTTCCATCAAAATGTCCTGCAAAATTATCACACCAATTAGGAGATAAAATTACTTGCTTCTACAAGTGGATATACTCCTCTTCTTCACGTTGTTGTTGCAGATATTGTTCCAGCAGAATATTCTCCATAGCTGCTGCTTCTTCTGCAGAAGTGTCTTCAACAATTTCGGCCATTGATGCAACTCCGGTCTTTTTACCGATATAAGAATTCCAGTCGAAACCATCATCTTTGTTTGATGCAATCATAGCTTTCTCAGTGTTGCTGCTATTTGGTTTCTCTTGGATTTCAACCTGAGTCTTCTTCGGGAAAGTCTTGTACTTAAGTGACTTCTTGTAATACTCGTTGCCTCCTCCGAATGGACTCTGATTTCTTGTTGCTTCAGGGTTTTTACATTCTTTCTGAAAATGTCCCTTTTGGCGATATCTGAAGGACGTCACTTTTGTCTTGTCAAACCCAGTTTATTGCTAGAATTTCCGATGTCTCAGCCTGTTAACGCAACAAACTTGGTAACCTTCGGATAACCGAAGCTAAACTCCACTTAATATCCATCAATCGAGTTATACTTCATCCACTTGGTCATAATCTTCTGCCGTAATTTCGGGATTTCCAATTTTACCGGCTACAAGACTTTCGTATGACTCCAGAACAGTGGCAAGAAGCGACATATGCTGTTTAGCGACTTGTTCCGAAACAACATTGTTCAAATTCACTGCAATGTTGCACTTGTATACATTCGAATCAGAATTTGTTTGTTGATTCTGATTTGCTGGACTTTGATAAGATGAATTTGAACCTGTGCTTGAAAATGAAGACTGTGGACTTTGATCATATTGAGGATATGACTGATTCTGATTCTGCTGCGAATTATTCGAAGAATTCAAACTTGCGTTGAATGTTGTCTGAATCTTTGGTCTTGAAATGTTGTCTTGCATTGTAGGACCGATCCTCGATGCTTTGGAACCTAAATTTGATATTTAACGTCCATAATAGTGGAAATATTACGTCGTGTTACCAATAGACAAGAATTAATCAGTTAATCTTTAGTTTCATTGATTAAACGTTCAGATTACAGACTGACAGAGCTTCGCCTCTACAATACCAAGGTTACAAATGAAACACACAAGCTAGGTATTTATAGGTTTACAAGTTTGCTCCACATGTGTAAGTTCGCCCGAACTTGCCTACGCAAGTTCGGCCGAACATGCTTAACCATGTCAACTTATGTGCGAACTTGGCTAAAACTTTTCATAAATACTTCTTAACCTAGTCTATCCAGCTCTATACAATACAGACTCGATATAAGACTAAGACATAGACATTCTGCACCAACAGACTCCCCCTTGGATGTCGTCTTCGTCTTTTATAAGTCTTCAAAACTCTGTCTTCATATAAACGTTAACGTACCCGACCAAAGAAGTTCTTGTACGGCTTCTTTCATCTCTCTTGTTTCGGATCCGGCGTTTGATCATTTTGACGGTGGTCTTTTAAAGTTAGCCTCTTGAGCGAACTTTCTCTTACCGCTTTTTCCATCTTCTCTTTAATCGCCTCACTCCTTGTTTCTTCCTTCAAGAATTCAACTCTTTCTAGATCCCTCCACTTTGTCTGCCACGTCTTTCCTGAATTCACATTAGTGCATAGCAAACATTGACAACTTTCTGATACTGCATCGCTTGTACCTTTTCTCTTTCTTAAAAAACAATCTTGCTGTAGAAAAGGCATTTTATATCTTCTCTCGAGCAGTTTACCAACCACATAGGATCTAAAATCCTTATCGTCCTCCACAATCCTCTCATACCCTGATAACCCATCACTTCAACCGTTCCTTAGCAATATCTAAGTGATCTTCGAACTTTAATACAATCACTGCCACCACTTGAATAAAGGATAAAAGTTCTGTTCAATCGGCATAAGCGGCATATTCCTCATGGCTCTAGGTCGTTTCATAATCAACGTTATGTCCTTTTCTCCTGTAACCTTGTTAATCTTTATTCTTCGCCTTGGAATAAACGACTTCCAGTGATTCCAACCTTTTTCAGCTTCATACTTTATGATTTTCCATAACAACTGATCAACCGTCTTCATCTGATAAGTGACATTCACTGTTTGCACTAGCTCTTCCATATCCCAATACGGCAAAGTCTTTAATTCAGCAAGATATTTGAAGTATTTTACTCCAAACTCTCTTTTGATTGCATACACGTTGAGCTCCTTAAACCATCCCCAACTCAAAATATTTCCCAAAGAAACATTTTTATCTCTGGTGAAGAATGCTAGTGGATGTCGAAACTTACGTTCACGAGGCATCTCCTTGAACCAGGTCTTTCTTGCTTCAGCTATCTCCTCTTTGGTCATTGGCCTAGGAATTTTTCCTTCACGTAGCTCTTCAGCAATCCTATCTTTTAACATGTCTTCATTCAGCTGTTTATACATTTCTTCGAATGTAGGAAAGCTTTCCGAATCCAGACCAACATATTTATCTTTCTTTTCTGTTTCATCATCTGAGGACCCGTCTTCAACAATCAAATGGTTGTATTCATCAGCTTCAAATCTTCTTTCATACTAATACTATTTTGGCTTAAATGTATCGACACTCATTATCTCCTCAAAATCAAATTCCAAGTTTTCAACTTCAGCTTCAACTAGCTTTGCCAGATCTTCTTTCGAATAATTATGTACAAACTCACCTTCTTCAACATTATGTTCCAACATCAATATCAAAGGTTTCGTAGGTACTGCAGTCATAGGCTTCACAAACCGATCAACATATAACATATCAATGTCATCTGAAGGCCCTTTTGCCCTGACTCCCCCTTGGCTCTTATCTTCCATTTGATTCGACTCATCGTTCATCAGATCAGAGAAATCAAATTCATCAGAGACTTTAGCTTCATTGATCTTTAAGCCAGTACCACCCTGATCAAAATCGTCATCATCCTCCCCTACATTCCAATCTTCAATCCTTCCTCTTCTTCATCCTCATTCTTTTCCTCTTTCTCGGTTCATCATCATCTTTTTCTTTAGTCACGACAATATGATCCGAAGGCTTGACAGATTCGTCAACCTTTTGTATATCATACTCAGAAGCTTTTGAAACATCTTCAGCAGACTTCTCGGGAACATCAGAAGATTTCTCTGGAGTAGATTTAGGGGCTTCTCCCTCTACCTGCTTCCCTTTACCACCCTCAGCCAATTCTTTTTCAGCACGCTCCTTGGCTTCTTGACAATCCAGACGATCGTATTCGGCGATAAAATCAATATTCAGATTATTGGATAACACCTTTTGTAATCTGATGAATCTTCGATCATTCAGAGCTTGAATTTTCTTCAATTCTCCAATATCTGTTTGTAATTTTTCGTTGGCGTCCTGCAGACTCTCTATCAACGCTTTGTAATATTCACGTTCATTTTTGAGCACCTTCACTCTATCATCAAGAATTTCCTTTTCGACTTCGCTTTTATTTACCTTCTTTTCGAGCTCAGCCTTTTCTAACTCAATCTTCGCAAGTTTATCTTCAAAACCTTCACACACTTCTCTAACATCTCAGCATTCGTTTCAGGGAAAAATTCATCCAAGCCTTCAAGACTTATGTGACCATGTGGCATATCACCAAACATACTTCCCCTTGGCGTCTTTGGTGTTGAGTCTTTTGGTGTTGCAGTTTTTGGTGTAAACTTCTTTGGAGTAGAGCTTTCAGGAATAGAAGTCTTTTGAGCACTCGGCGATTCAACGATCGGAATTTCAACAAACTCAGACACAGGAGGTTCTTGTGTAACTCCTTGCGTTTCTGTTTCAGCATAAATGATAACAGGAGGTTCTTGTGTAGGAGGTTCTTGTGTTGCTCCTTTCTCCTGAGCACCAGAAGGTTCTTGTGTGACTTCTGTGCTTTGTATCTTGCTCTTGTATCTTTTGCTCACGGCTTTCTGAGCTTTCTTGGCCTTTCGTTTTCCTTTCGTGTGAGGTGACCTTGTAGTTTTCTTAGAAATTTCGATTGCAGGCGACTTTGTTCTTTTAATCTTTTCTTTGGCCTCTCTTCATCAGAATCTATTTCTGCATTCGGATCAAATCTGCATCCAATCGCTTTTCTTTTTCTGCTCTTTTTTCAGCCTCTGTCTTTTCAGGCTCTTTATTAGATTCTTCATTTTCAGACGTAGCAGAAATTACTTCTTCTTGAGTCGACTTCATTGTTTCTTGACTTTTATTAACGACTGCAGCGCTAGATCCAGCCACTGCCTCAACATTCTCAGTCTCCTCCTCATCAACAAGCAAATTCTCAACTTTCTTTGACCCTCGCTTCTTCTTGATTTATCAGCTTCATCTTTCAAAAACCATTCACTTCTTGCCTTTGGTTTAAACTCTTTAAACCATTCTCGTTCAGCCTTTAGCTAATTCTCATCGTCGCTACCTTCTTTTCTCCATTTGCTACCAGGTGGCGATACATAATCTGAATCTTTAATTGCTCCGAATACAGGTTTGGCGATAGGAGCTGAAGCTTGTTTCAGAAACTTGATAAGCTTCTTCACTGTGGTTTCCTCGAGATGAATCAAATAAAGAACATCATTAGGATCTCGAGCAATGTTGGGATACTTCATCGATCAGCATCTGAATAAATCTTGGATATAAATACAGTCTTGAATCCTCCATATTCTTTGACATATGAACGAACACCATCTTAGAAAAGTTGAACGGCTTCTTCAAAATAAGCGTCGTTGCCATGCTAGCCAAATAATATTGAACATCATCTAACCCGGCTTTGCGATGGTTGAACGTATGAATTAGAGCATGCATCAAGAGTTTATAGGGGTTTGGCACTTCCCCTTTCTTCAATGTTGGTTTATTCACACTCCCTTTATATCCCATGCGGAAGAAACATCCGCGAACCATCTTCTCATCTAGATGAATAGGATCATCTTCTTTATCTTAAGCTCTACAATTCTTTGAATATCGCCTTCAGTAACTGTAATCAGCTTTATTTCATCACCAACCTGTACTGTAGAAGAGATTGTCTTCTCATCAGCGCTTAGATTCGCGTTCATCCAGAAGTGAATAACATGAGATCATAAGAAACAGTGCACTCAGTAATAGCTTGGCGAATATGACTATCTTCAAGAAACTTCAAAATGTTGTCATATTCCTTCAGCGACGGACAAATAGACTTGTCAAGAGTGATACATGTGTTGTGAGTTTTAGAAAACTCAACTGAGACAACACGAGCTGGAATCTGTGCATGAAAACGACATAAAACAATTAGCAGACTTTTCGAGGAAAAATCACAAAAAATTTTCTAACATTTTTCTAACACTTTAATCAAGTTCGGGTGAACTTGATTAGTGTTAAACACACTGATTTTAACAGTTCGCCCGAACATGTAACACACATGTTCAAAATTTTTCTTAATGCAAGTTCGGGCGAACTTACAGTTTTATTATACAATTTTTCCTAAGTTCGGCCGAACATGTATGAGACACATGTTTCATGTTAAAGAACAAGTTTGGTCGACATACACTACAAACAAATCATTTTTGTTAACATAAGTTCGGTTGAACATGTATGATCAAAAATATTTCAACACTAAAGTTCGGTCGAACATGTTCCTGATTTATTCAAGTGTGTTTTGGACAAGTCCGGTCGAACTTGACAACAATTCGGCCGAACTTGTCGTCTTCTTCATTCACACCAAACAAGTTTATGCATGCAAACATGATATTCAGTTCAATCAAAAACGATTTCACGGTCAATTTGAAGTGTAGATCAAAGATCTATGTTCATTTTGTCCAATAACACCTAAAACTATCAGATTTAAGTTTTTAGATTTGGTTTTGTTTGTTAACAGTTCAAAATGGTTTATTATCAATTAATTACCTCTGCCATAGTAGTTGGTGTGCTCATCACCAAAAACTATCTTCAAATTGACAGTATAACGCTTAAAAATGACAATTTCACACAAATTCTCTCAAAACACTCAAGTTCGCTCAAAAAGTTCTGATATCAAGTGAATGAGTTCGGCTGAACTTGAATGGTATTTATACCATGTCAAGTTCGGGTGAACTTGTTAAGCCCATCCTTAGGCCCAGAGAAGTTCGGGCGAACTTATCGTAAAACTAACACTCAGCCATCTGCAATTTCGGTCGAACTTGCTGATTATTAAGCTTGAATTGTTTAGCAAGTTCTGCCAGAACTTGCCAAACCTCAAAAATTTCAAACTTTTTCAAATTTTCCATTTTTAACCCTGAACTTTCCAACTTTTTACCAGTTATGAAAATCCACTCAGTTGACCAAGTCCAAGCTAATGACATTGGTTAACCGATTTGTCTGCCGAGTCCAAGTTAATGACCCCAGTTTAACCCGTTACGAACAAACTGTTGATATTTTCAAAATCAAAGTTTCAAATTAATGAACTTTTCATCGTTTTAACTTTTTAGATTTTAACAGATTAGCTCCCAGCGTATTGTCAAAGAGATTCCCACTAGTTCTAGCATCTTACAGACTTCAAAGATCCGTTCTCCCACATTGGTTTTGCTGAAATCAATGTAGAAATAAAATCTTTTTTATTTTTGTAAGTTTATGCTAAAACTCACTGAAAATCTTTTTGATTTTTAATGAAAAGCTGACATGTAATGAAATAAGCAATATAAACTATATACAAACATATTTTTGTGAATTCGTGTCTAAGGATCATATCAGTTGATTGAGACATATCACCAGTACCGTTGACCTTTATATGACTTTAAGTTTTAAACTTGTTTACCTAGATTGTCGATATGTTTGTCCACTTAAACTTTACCACATTTCTCAACTGTTTCAAGATATGTTAAGATAAAATTCATGAAAGTTGACTTATCTATGGTTCCTACTTCTTGAATATACTCTCGTATCCAGATTCCCTAGATTTCATCTTACAAGTGAATATAGCGTAATTGATATCCGTATCTGGGTTGTGCGAGACCTTGAGAGCTCAGGTTAGTACTACCCTACAGACAAAGAGATGAATGCTCGTCTTTAAGGTGTGTTCCACTTAAGGAATCTTTTCAACATTGCATATGATTATATCTTTCGATACTTTTCAATATTGCATGCAATTAGGGGTTTAAAGCGAAAGTATTATAGAAGTTCTAGGCCATTGCTTCCGCAAAATCAGAAGAACTTGTATAATACCCCAGATATCAACTATCTATAAAGACCTCGTATCTCATAATCAGGCAAACTTTCAAACGAAATTTCGGAGTACTAAGTCCATATATCCAAGATGTGTTAATCCACAAGATTAAGCAGTTGTAAAATTTAGTTTATATCTCGAAAACAGTTTACTGAACGTGTTAAGCCTATCGTCACATCCGCAGTAAGACTCATTTATTACTTTTTAAAACTTTACATTTCTTTAACATACTGTGATAGTTCACTGATGTACTATCATTTCCTTTTATGACACTGAATTCTTTTTTTTTGACTTTTTTCAATGTTTTTGAACATTTTGAATTTTTATATGTTTTTGGATTTTAGAACTTTTTCTCATGTTTTTTTTATTTTCTTTAACATTTCTCCCCCTAAAATCAAAAACATCTTTTTGGATTTTAGTTTTTAACAAAAATTCTAAGCTAGAAAGGTATTTCCAAACCAATATCGATCACGTGAACTCATCGTTCGATGCGTATTCAACCGCAGCGTCCACACCTGTCAGCAAATTTTTCATACCGTTAATTCTCAACAAGTATTTAAATCGTGATAATGAAAATGGTTTGGTATAAAAATCAGCCCTTTGTTCGTCGGTGTGGATTTTTCTGTTCGTACCAATTTCTTTTCGTAACAATCACGAATGAAATGATAACGAATTTTAATGTGTTTTTGCGTGAGTGATGAACCGGATTTTTAGTTATATCGATGGCTGCCTTGTTATCAACATACAGTGGAGTATCTTGAAATTGCAGACCAAAGTCTCCCATCTGTTGTTGAATCCATAGAATCTGTGAACAACAACTGAGGCCGAGATATACTCAGCTTCACAGGTAGAGAGAGCGACCTAGTCTGTTTCTGACACTGCCAGGTTACCATTCTTGTTCCGAAGAACTGGCATCCCGTTGTAGTTGATTTAGAATTCAACTTATCTACACCAAAATTGGAATCAGCATAGCCTGTGAGGTCAAAATTGTCGTTCTTCGGGCACCACAAGCCGGTGATTGGGCATCCTTTCAGATATCTGAAGATATGCTTCACGATCTCATGTGTAAGATCCCCAGGCTTGACCGATATATGGCGCATAGGCAGGATGGATACATAATATCTGGGCGCGATGCCATCAGATACATCAGTGATCCAATCATCGATCGGTATAACGTCTCGGCAACTTTGGCTCTAGTCTCGTCAACACAAATGCCGTGGTTGAGAGCAAGAGGCGTAGATAGAGGCTTCAAGCTTTCCATTCCAAACTTCTTCAAGATGTCGTGAACATACTTAGTCTGATGAATGAAAATACCATCCGGAAGCTGATCTACTTGCAAACCAAGAAAGAACTTCATTTCGCCCATCGGGGACATTTCAATTTCTTTTTCATGATTCCCTCAAACTCTTAGCAGAGACTTTCATTTGTAGATCCAAAGATGATGTCGTCAACGTAGATTTGAACTATAATCAGATGGCCATCAACTTCTCTGGTGAAAAGAGTAATATCCACAGTTCCTCTGATAAAGCCGTTTCCGACGAGATGTTGTGATAACGTCTCGTACCAAGCTCTCGAGGCTTGGTGTAGACCATAAAGTGCTTTATCTAGTAGGTATGCTTTCTTCTTGTTAAGTGGATCGACAAACCCTGGTGGTTGTCCAATGTACACCTTCTTGCGTAATTTGCCATGCAGAAAGCTGATTCCACATCCAATTGAGACCTTAAATCCTTTCCATGATGCGAAAGCTAGAAATATTCGAATAGATTCCAATCGAGCTACTGGTGCATAGACTTCTGTGTAGTCTATACCTTCTTGCTGGTGAAATCCCTTGACAACAAGCCTAGCTTTGTTACGAACAATAACTCCTCTATCATCACGTTTACACTTAAAGACCCATTTTGTATCAATTGCTTTCTGGTTTTCTGGTAGGTCTTCAAGCTTCCACACACCCAACTTCTCAAACTGCAATATTTCTTCTTGCATTGGTTGTACCCAGTTTTCATCTGCCAAAGCTTCATTAATTGTCTTGAAACATGAATGGAAACAATAGTTCTGGGTTGTAGAAACACGTGTATAGAAACCACTGAGTGCTTTATTAATTTGCCCTCGAGTTCTAACACCAGTTTGAAGTTCTCCGATAATATTTGTTGACGGGTGATAGGAATATGATCGCGGCAATTCTTCACTTGGAACATCTACTGAGTTTTGCTGATTCGTGATGTTGAGATCAACAACCAATTCAATGTTTGGAGAGCTTGATGAAGCTTCATTTCTGTTGTTCGGGACTGCAGATTGATTAAGAAGACTTGTTATCTGCTCCACTTCTTCATCTGAAGAAGATGATTCCCCATCAGCATCAAATGTTGGTGCTTCATTTTGAATCAGAATCTTGATTCTGAGGCATACTGGGCTCCGTTGTTGTATTCATTGGTTCAGTAGAGGCATTCGTTGGAAGAGTAGTGGGTGAAGATAATGTTTCAGAAACATTTTCAGCCGGAACACCACTATTGTTTGAACTTGCGCCAGAAGAAGATGGATCCAACGTGGGTTGATTAACCACAATTGGTCGAACAATTTGCTCTTGATTCGCTGACTGGTGAAAATAATATAACGCTGCAACTTCTTCGTCAGTTGGTTCTTTGGGCAAGTCAAATGACTTCCATAGGTCTTGATAGTTAAACAGCCACGCGTCACCTTTCTGTTGAATAGGATTCGTGTAATTAAAACAATCCACGTGTTTGCTTTAATAACCTTTCGCAATGAAGGAACATATACTCTTCTCAACGGACTCGCATATCCGACAAAGAAACCTTCGAGAGATTTAGTTCCGAATTTGCCATCTTGGTCTATTACGGTACAAGGAGCACCGAATGGTTCTAAGAACTTCAAATTTGGCTTCTTTCGGTTTATCTTCTCAAAACATGTTTTCTTTGTTGGTTTGATAGTGAGAACCCTGTTTAGCGTGTAGCAAGCCATAGCAACCGCTTCACTCCAGAAGCTGATTGGAAGTTTAGAATCTGCAAGCATGGTTCTCGCAGTTTAAATCAAAGTTCTGTTTTTCCGTTCAGCAACACCATTTTGTTGGGGAGTATAGGGAGCACTAAACTCGTGCATAATCCCTTTTGCGTTGCAGAATTCCTTAATTTTGTTATTCTTAAACTCTGTGCCGTTGTCACTTCTAATGCGTCTGTCCGGCAATGATAAATGTTCTCGAGTTTCTTGAATAGAATAACCAAATTCTCAAACGTTTCGTCTTTTGATTCTTGAAAGAATACCCACGAATATCTCGAATAGTCATCTGTCACGACCAAGCAATATAAGTCTCCTGATATGCTTTTAACATTTACAGGACCAAATAAATCCATGTGGAGACATTCTAATGGCAACTTTATTGAGTTTAGAATTTTCTTCGGATGTGTTTTCTTGATTTGCTTTCCCTTCTTGCATTCCAAGCAATGATCAGACATTTGAAAACTTCGAAGATTTACGCCTTCTACAAGATCATTATGAACCAAGAAATTCATTTTTCGTAAATGAATATGCGCCATCTTACGATGCCAAAGAATATAATCTTTTTCAGTAGCCTTTGATATAAAACATTGTGCTGATTGTGATGAAGTGCTAGCAACACCCATGTCAAGAACATATAAATCATTCTCACGTGGTGCTCGCATCAGAATCCACTCATCTTGAATTTTGAATCCCGGCTTCAAGATAATACAGGCCATGTCATTTAAATGAACTGTGAATTTCTTGTCACAAATCTGCGATATACTCAGAAGATTGTTTTCAAGCTCTGCAATATAGTTCACGCGATGAAATGAAACTACGCCGTTGGAGAGTTTTCCCTCGTCGATTATCCTTCCACCTTGATTTCCTACAAATCCAACATATCCACCATTGATAGCTTTAATGTCGAATAGCAATGCCTTCATTCCTGTCATGTACCTGGACGCTCCACTATCCAAAATCCACTTTGAAAGTACGGATCTTTGGAGTCCTTGCAAAATTCAGAAATTAGGTGAAAAGCTCTACCCAAGCCTTCTTGGTCTTGGGTTTTACAGGATAACCGTCAACAAAAGCATATTCAAACTCATCAACATCATCAAAATCAAATTATCATCTGTTTCAACAATGTTAATGTTAGAAAATTTCATTTTTTTCTTATCTTTTACAGATTTGACATTATCGTTTTTAATTTATGTTTTAATTTCTTTCACATTCTCACTAGTGTTTACCTGCTCAGACTTAGTGATTTCAGTCTTTGATTCTTTTGTTTGTCTGTGCTTTACTAGCTCAGACTTAACAACACCAGATGTTGTTGACCTTTTCTTGGCAATCCAGGTTTGAGATTTGATATTAGCCTTTTTGATGTAAAACTTGTTTTCATTAGACCTAGAAGTTTCACCTTTTTCAAAAATGGAATTTTCAAAAATCTTTTCAGACTTTGGTTTAACTTCTGGTTTTGATTCATTTCGTTTTAAAATCTTTACAGGTTTTACAAACACTGGTTGCTTTGGTTTAACAACATTAGAATCTTCTTTTCTTTGAAGATAAGCCGGTTTTGATTTCGGACATAGTCGTGCCACATGACCAATTTTATTGCACTTGAAACATGTCCGATTATCAAGTGGATGTCCTTTAATTTGTGATTTAACATTACTTGAGGTTTTGACATCACTTGTAAGCTTGGCTTTATCTCGAATTTCTTTCTCCTTTTTGAACTCATCATTTGACTGTTTACCAATCAAATTCTCCTCATGAACTGTACTCGTTCCATATACAAACTTCATGTTTTTGTTTTTATATTCATGAAATGGTGACGGTTTCTTTACAGATTCACCAGTTTCTTCTAGACCCAACCCTGCTCTCTGATTTTCCGGATGATCACCACCGTTCCTTCGGTAATTGTTTCCTTTAGGTTTGGAATAGAATTTTCATTCATTGATTACCAATTCCTCTGATGTGACTTCCACGAGTTTAAAGAATTTATCAAGCAATTCTTCTTTCACATTCTGAATCGGGAAGCTATCATCAAATTATAGTCTATCAGAATCCTTAATTTTATACATTACAACATTAGGATCGTCACTTAGACCATCTTCTGACGACTTATCGTCATTTTCAGATTGTGAATCAGAATTCTTTGAACTCGAGTTGACGCTTTTGAAGCTGCCATCATCAGAATCACTTAATAAATTTTCAACAACTTTGTTAACCACATCGTTGTTATCATCATCAGATTTAGCATAGATTATATCAATGTTCTCTGGCAACTCGTTTTTCTTTTCAGAAAGTAATTCCACATTGAGTGCCTTTTCCATCACGTCTGCAGATTTAACACAATATTTTTCGCAAAGGGGTGGAGGAACATTGTTATATTCTTTGCCCGTTTTCTTTTTAGGTTTTTCTTCCGATGAGATTGTTGGAAGAATGTGATCGATAACATATGCGTTAGTGGTATAACTTCTTAACAATTTTCGAACTCTTTCAGTTTCAATTGTCATATCTTGAAGTTGTTGTTTGATTTCAGCAATGGTGTTGATATAAATGTTAATAGCTCCTTGTTTATCCATTACTGTACCACTCAACATTCTTATATTATCATGTTGTTCAGTGTTATTTCTGTCGAGTCTGCCATAATCATTTTTCATTTTGTCATACGCTTCTTTCATTGTGCGATAATCATATTTTAGTAAATCATTATGCACATTGTTTTCAACGATGATCTTTGATTTTTCGGCACATTCGACACAAAGTTTAGTACATTTTGTACAAGGTTTCTCAACCTCTACAACTTGTACTTTAACAACTTCTTTCTCGAAAATCTTTACCTCTGGACCTACCTTAGTTAGATTTGCCATTAAAGATTTATCTGCCATGTCCTTGAGGTCTTCGACTTTCATTTCTTGAGTGATATCAACAATCACTTCATCAATCTTTTTCTCCTCAACCACTTGATCTTTCGTGCTTCCATCAAAGTGACCTACAAAACTGTCATAAGATTTAGATGATAAAATTCCTTGTCTCTGCATATGGATATATTCCTATTCTTCCTGCTGTTGATGCAAGTATTGTTCCAGCATAGCTTGTTTGAAAGCTGCTACTTCTGCTGCTGTTGCCGCTTCTGCTGCTTCAGCTGCTACCGCTGCCTCCTCTGCAGAATTATCTTCAACTCTGCCATCAAAGCAACTCCGGTCTTTTTCCCAATATAAGAATTCCAGTCAAACCGTCATATTTCTGTAGATGGAACCATGGCTTTCCCCGTGGTACTACTATTTGGCTTTTCTTGGATCTCAATCTGAGTTTTCTTCGGGAAAGGTTTATATTGAAGCGCCTTCTTGTAATAATCATTCCCTCCTCTGAAAGGACTTTGATTTCCTGTTGCCTCGGTGTTCTTACACTCTCTTTTAAAATGCCCCTTCTGTCGACATCTAAAACACGTGACTTTGGATTTGTCAAAACCCAATTTGCTGCTGGAGTTTCCTATGTCACGGCCCGTGAGTGCAACGAACTTTGTCACTCTCCTGATGATCAAAGCTAAGGACCATTTGATATCCATTAGTTGGAGTTCTTCCTCGTCTACCTTGTCATAATCTTCTGTAGTCATATCGGGGTTTCTGATCTTACCGGCAACAAGACATTCATAAAATTCTAAGACGGTAGCTAGTAGTGAGATATGTTTTTTTGCAACTTCTTCTGAAACAACATTGTTCAAGTTTACTGCTATGTTGCACTTGTAAACATTCGGATCAGAACTTTGCTGTTGGTTCTGATCTGCTTGACTTTGGAATGTTGAATTTGAACCAGTGCTCGAGTAAGAATTTTGTGGACTTTGGTCATACTGAGGCTGTGAATGATTCTGGTTCTATGGAGAAGCATTCATGTTTGCACTAAAAGTAGTTGCAATTTTTGGACTCGAAATGTTATCTTGCATTTTGGTTTTGTAGTACAAACCGATGTCTTGAACTACATTAGCGTTCTTTAACTTCGTTATATTCAGAAGCTCCATTTTGTGGCCTTCGAGTTTATCGATAAATGTTGACAACTTGAAGAAATCCCACTTATCACTATTCTTCAGACCATCAAATACCTGGTCCATTCACCCTTTGGTAGTGCGTCAGCAAGTTTGTCGATGTATTCTTGTTCATTCTTCTCAAGACCGTGTCTTCGCATTTGCACTTTGAGAATCATTTGTTTAATGGTCTCATTCTTTAGCGTACTAAAGATATTGAATTCTTTCAGAATGAGAGCCTTCTTGCTTTTGATCATTTCGGCACTGCCTTGGAATTTCTTCTGTAATGACAACCAAAGCTCTCTTGCAGTAGTATATTCTGGTAACAGAATCAGAATATCTTCTTTGACAGACTGTTGGATCAGACTGATCATCTTTTTCTCTGTAATGTATTCGTCTCTCTGAGCTGTCGAGTAGTTGTACTTCTCAAGAACTTGTTGATGCTCATCTACCGGAATAGTGTAGCCTCTTTCAATTGACACACAGCCAACAAAGTGCATGGCTTGAACCCAGTAGGTAAATTTCTCTTTCCATGCTTCATATTCGTCCATGCTCATCAGCTTGGGTGGTTTGACGGTCGTTCCCATTTTCGTTATCAAGATTAACTTGATTAATCACATTGGCATTTGACGAACTAGCTCCGGACATATATGCTCTTAGTTGATCTTCCATTGTGAATCACGAAACGTATACGCTGAAAATTTTTCAAAAACTTTGAAAACAGTTAGTCCTACTATAAGTTTGGTCGAACTTAGTGACAAATGAAGAACTCTTGAATTTTGTAACAAGTTCGGTCGAACTTGTTAGGTTTACTTTGAAAAAAATTCGTTTATCTTCGGTCGAACTAATAACCCAATTAAACAGATCTTCGAGCGAACTTGTTCAAAAGAACTTTGATGAAATACAAGCAAGTTCGGGCGAACTTACTTAAAATCTTCTTGATTTTACACAAGTTTCGGTCGAACTTGATGTAAAATTAATGAAAATTTAGTATCTTCGGGCGAACTTGGCTCAAATTTCCTCAAAAAATCACCTAAGTTCGGGCAAACTTACTAAAAATCACTTGAAAAGTGATGTTTTAGTGCAAGTTCGGCCGAACATGGCCAACAAGTTTGTTCTAGAAAGTTTTCAAAAACATGGTTTTTTCAAAATTTCGACATGAATTCGGTTGAATTTGGTCTCCAACCTTTCAAGGGTTTATCTTTGTTGTATTTTACATGATATATTCAAAATTCAAAATATTTTGACCATGAATTCTTCATTTTGTGATCAAAAGTTAAAGAAAAAGAAGAATTGAGTAAAAATAGAAGTGTTCTTGTCTTGATACAATCATATCAGGCTTTTCTAGCTCTGATACCACTTGTAGGACCGATCCTCGATGCTTAGGAATCTAAATTTGATATCTAACGTCCATAATAGCGGAAATATTACATCGTTTTACCAATAGACAAGAATTAATCAGTTAATCTTCAGTTTCATTGATTAAACGTTCAGATTACAGACTGACAGAGCTTCGCCTCTACAATACCAAAGTTACAAATGAGACACACAAGCTAGGTATTTATAGGTTTACAAGTTCGCTCCACATGTGTAAGTTCGCCCGAACTTGCCTATGCAAGTTCGGCCGAACATGCTTAACCATGTCAACTTATGAGCGAACTTGGCTACAACTTTTCATAAATACTTCTTAACCTATCCTATCTAGCTCTATACAATACAGACTCGATATAAGACTAAGACATAGACATTCTGCACCAACATGCATTCCACTCTTGTAGTACAACCCGACGTCTTGAACTACATTAGCGTTCTTTGACTTTGCAATCTTCAAGAGTTCTATTTCATGGCCTTCGAGTTTATCGATAAATGTTGACAGCTTGAAGAATTCCCATTTATCGCTTTCCTTCGGAGCCATTAGATAAGTAGTCCACTCTCATCTGGTAGAGTATCTGCAAGCTTGTTGATGTACTCTTGTTCCGTCTTCTTGATACCGTGTCTTCGCATTTGGACTTTAAGATGACAGAAGCGTTCAATCATCTGCTTCATGGTCTCACCCTTCAGCATGTTGAAGATATCGAATTCTTTCATAATGAGCGCCTTCTTGCTCTTGATCATCTCCGTGCTTCCTTGATACTTATTCTGAAGAGAAAGCCAGAGATCTCTTGCAGTTGTGTATTCCGGTAGCAAGACGAGAATATCTTCTTTAACAGATTGTTGGATAAGACTGATCATTTTTTTCTCAGCAATGTATTCTTCTTTCTGTACAGTCATGTATTTGTACATTTCCAACACTTGCTGGTGTTCATCCACTGGAACAGTGTAACCTCTTTCAATCGACACCCAGCCTGCAAAGTGCATGGCTTGAACCCAATATGTAAATTTCTCTTTCCGTGCTTCATACTCGTCCATGCTCATTAGCTTGCGCGGTTTAACAGTTGTGCCCATTTCGTTATCAATGGATCACGTTGGCATTTGACGAATTGGCTCCAGACATAAAAGCTCTTTGAATATCATCCAATGTGAATAATGAGACTCATACACTGAAAACACTTGAAAACTTTTGAAAACAATTAGTTCAACTACAAGTTCGGTTTAACTTGTAATAGGAATGAAGAATTCTTAGTTTTGATCACAAGTTCGGTCGAACTTGTGATTTTGTTTTGAAAAATTTCCTTTAAGTTCGGTCAAACTTATGGCAGTTTTGACAAACACCTTTGAATTAACTTCGAGCGAACTTACACAAGAAATTTGATGAAAATAAGGTAAGTTCGGGCGAACTTAGTAAAATTTCTTGAATTTTATCAAGTTCGGTCGAACTTGATAGAAAATCATTGAAACTTTTACAACTTCGAGCGAACTTCACTCAAAATTCCTCAAAACATGTTTGGTAGAAATTGGTTAACAAGTTCGATCAAGATGTTTTTGTCAAACATGGTTTTTTAAAAATTTTGACCTCAATTCAGTTGATTTTGGTGTTGATGCACTATTGTGTTCGTCACTTGTCGAATAGGTTATATTGAGCGTGTGTTGAATATTGTATAGATTAGAATCGAACACATGACCAAAATACGGAGTTTTTCAGTGTAAAAGGGAACAAGTTCGCTCGAACTTGATATGTGGCAGACAAATTCGGCCGAACTTGTCATATGATAGACAAGTTCACCCGAACTTGACCTCATATGCACATGTCAAGCAAACATGGTTGTTTCCCTATAAATAGGTGGTGTGTGTTCATTTGGCATTTGAGTTTTTTCATCTCTACGGGGAGGTGCTGCCGGATTCTCTCTAGCAACTCCGGCAGCTGGACTTATAAAGATGCATACTCTTTCGGTATGAATGAAGACTTCCGCTGCATTCTGTTTCTACTCCAATCTTAATAACATTCTACCAAAACTGTTATATACGTTTAGGCACTAACTTCCTTCTAGAACCGCCTGATCTCGGACCTACAATTGGTATCAGAGCTACAGTTATCACCTACGCTCATGAATTTGGACATTTATGGACATTTGAGGGGTTTTAGACGTAAATCATCAAATAAACATACAATCCACGGATGAAAAGTAAAATTGAATGGATAGGATTGTTAGAAATTGATTTTCGACTAGATCTATGGTGGATTCATCTCGAAATTCGAAGAAATAAGGATTCTGGATCGAAAAATGTGAAAAAAAAGACTGATTTGGGGGACAAGTTCGCCCGAACTTGACTAGAATTTTCAAGATTTCTAATCAAGTTCGACCGAACTTGATACTTTTTAACCAAGTTCGCCCGAACTTGGTTAATTTTCAAGAAATTTCATCAAGTTCGCCCAAACTTGACTGAAATTTCATCAAACTTGTGATCAAGTTCGCTTGAACTGGGTGTTGGCCAACCAAGTTCGCCCGAATTTTACTGGATTTTAAGGAAATTATGTCTACAAGTACGCCCGAACTTGTTGCTTTAATTTCTTATCCTTTGATACAAGTTCGCCCGAACTTGTTGAAAAGTGATTCTTTCACAAGTTCGCCCGAACTTGTCCAGGAGCCTAAAAAAAACGGTGATAGAAAAAAATTTGTTGATCGTATTGATAGGATGAGTGTCAAGAAAAAAATTGGCGATAAAATTTTTTCTGGTTTTCGATGACCGAACGGACATGTTCGGGGACACCGTCTAGAGTTTCAGAGTACAGATTTTGTGATACGGTCACAAAATTTTGAAGATAACGGAGAGTCATTGATACCGATGCAGAATTTTGATCATTTGGGTGTCGTGACTAGTAATGGGCCTAAACGTTAAATCCACATTTGTTAAATACTGAAAGTTTCGGATTTCAGGGGGAATTTCAGTGAAAATTTTAGTATGGTCAGAATTTTCAAAAATGAGGGGGAATAAAAAAATTTCAATATTTGAAGATTCCGACATTTTTGAAATTCGTGACTACTGCAACAGTATCCGGGTGGTTACTGATTGTAGATAACCGGGAAATGTAGAGGATCGAGATTCATTGGGTATTTCAAATTAATGTCTAGTTTGAAAGCGGGTGGTTACATAACTGAGTCTTGAAGGAGTTGTTTATCATATTTCTGAGATCGTGGTTGTGGATTAACACCTGAGTCGCGCGTATGGTTTGAAGCACACACACTGCCTATCTTTAACTCTGCTTTGCACATGAACTATTGACTGGACTAACCGCCAGGAGATAGGGTTGCTCTGTAGTTTCAGTTGCCCCAAGTTATACGCGGTACCATGATTAAAGAATATGATTTATGGGATCGGATCTTTCGGATAAAGCTATGTATACCAGTTGCTGACAAAAGAGGCTATATATTTGGGATTCTGTGATCACAGAAGTTCAGATTTTTCAGTTCATGATACAGGGTGATGCTTAAAGGTTAGAGTCCTGATCTCCGGTGAAGGAACATTTAGCTGGATTAGCAGTTGTTAGTACCATGAGGAACTGAGGACGTTCAAAACGTTCGGTGATGATCTTAGGAATTAATGACTAGCTCCGCAGACGGATGGTTTCAAAGTTACCAAGGATATCTGATAATAACCTTTGGTGGCCATTACTTTTATCTTCAAGCAGATTTTTCATTCTTCTCTTTGGACTAACCGCCGTTGGATGATGATGTTTGGTGATTAAGTGGCGCTGGTCTACCAGAGATAGCTATATATCTGGCATTGTGACTGAAGAGGAAGAATGTGATTTTGGTCACAGACGTATGTTTCTCCGATTCGATGTATTACCAGATTATCTGTTTCCGATGAAGATTTGTTGATTAAGCAGATTACCGATTTCCTATCAAATCTCTCTGAAGGGTACTTAACTGCGATTACGGAAATCGAGATTTCGGATTTTCGAGGGTATTCATTGATTTGAAGTTTTCCGATGCGGTGATTCGAAGTTTCTATCAGTTGCCGGTTGAGTTTTTGATATTTTAGGAGTGTGTGGAATAAACTCTCGATGCACAACGCTTATTCAAAAACTGAAATCGGATGCGTTATCGTCGAAATTGAGAATTTGCTGCATGATTAGCTTCGAGTTGATGGTAATTCGAGAAAATTTGTCGGTCAAGTAAATCAGAGGAGTCGGAAACCACGCAACCACAGATCTGAACTGGAGATTTCAGCGGAATTGAAAGTTGTTAATGCAAACCCGGATCATCAATTTAGGGGAATTTGTTGACGCGTCTGGACGACATCGACATACACCTTGATTGAAGATGCAGAATATTCAAACACGGCCAAAATTTTGAAGTTCAAGATCAAGCTTCGATAGTAACGAACAAGGGGAATCTGTTGATGCATTATTGTGTTCGTCACTTGTCGAATAGGCTAGATTGAGCATTTGTTGAATATTGTATAGATTAGAATCGAACACACGACCAAAATACGGAGTTTTCAGTGTAAAAGGGAACAAGTTCGCTCGAACTTGATAGGTGGCAGACAAGTTTGGCCGAACTTGTCATATGATAGACAAGTTCGCCCGAACTTGACCTCATATGCACATGTCAAGCAAACTTGGCTATTTCCCTATAAATAGGTGGTGTGTGTTCATTTGTCATTTAAGTTTTTGTCATCCCTACGGGGAGGTGCTGCCGGATTCTCTCCAGGAACTCCGGCAGCTGGACTTATAAAGATGTATACTCTTTCGGTATGAATGAAGACTTCCGCTGCATTGTGTTTCTACTCTATTCTTAATAACATTCTACCGAAACTGTTATATACGTTTAGGCACTAACTTCCGTTTAGAACCGTCTGATCTCGGACCTACTTTTGGTCTCCAATCTTTCAAGGGTTTATCTTTGTTGTATTTTACATGATATATTCAAAATTGAAAAGATTTTGACTGTGAATTATTTATTTTTGATGAAAAAGTTACGAAAAATAGAAGAATGGAGATGAAATAGAAGTGTTCTTGTCTTGATACTATCAAATAAGGCTGTTCTAGCTCTGATACCACTTGCAGGACCTATCCTCGATGCTAAGGAACCTAAATTTGATATCTAACGTCCATAATTGCGGAAATATTACGTCGTGTTTACCAATAGACAAGAATTAATCAGTTTAACATCAGTTTTATTGATCAAACGTCAAGAGTCCAAACTGACAGAACTTCGCCTCCAAAATGCCAAACTTACAAATGAAGAGCACTAGCTAGCTATTTATAAAACATCAAGTCCGCTCATGGGAGACCCAAGTTTGCCCGAACTTGCTACTGCAAGTTTGGCCGGACTTGTCTATACATGACAAGTTATGAGCAAACTTGACTAAAACAAATATAAATACTTCATACAGCTAGCCTATTCATCTCTATTCTATAAAGACTCGATATAAGACTAAGACATAGACATTATGTACCAACACCCTTCCTCAATACTCGGTTCCAGCATTATCATCAACGGTTTTCATGCACAGCAGCAACATGCATAGCAATAATAGCCTCAGAAGCATCCACATCTTGTGGCCCTGTTTGCTCTGTTGACTCCCCCTTACTTGGTTCATCCTCCATGTTTACATCATTGTTGATTAAGGATTCAAAATCAAACTCTGAATGAACTTTTGCATAATCAATCTTCAGCCAACGCCCCCTGATCATCATTATCATCACCATCATGATCGGAATCGTCTTTTGTATCATCCACAGGGTCGTCGTCTTTCTCATCATTATCTTCCTCATCATCATAATTCTTTTCTGATTCTTTTTCTTTGATAGATACAACTTTAGAAGCATCTTCAGTACCTCTGATTTAGGAACTTTCTCTGATTCAACAGTCTTTTCTATCACCGACTCCTCTGAAGTTTTAGGGACACCATCAATCACCCCTTTACCTTTGCTCTGTTCTAACAGTTCTTTCTCAGCTTTCTCTTTCGCTTCTTGAACATCAAGTCTATCATACTCTACTTTAAAATCTATGCCCAAGCTGTTCGTTAGAACTTTTTGCAACCTTGCAAACCTTCTATAATTCATATCACGTTCAAATCTCAGTTCAGCTATCTCTTTCTCTAACTTTGCATTAGCAGCACCCAAGCTTTCAACCATTGCTTTCAAATAGCCTCGATCATCTTCAAGAAACTTTACTTTATCTTGCAAAATTTCTTTCTCAACATCACTCTGCTTCACTTTCTTTTCCAGTTCTGCTTTCTCAGCTTCATTTTGCTTCAACTTATCTTCTAGTGTTTTGATTCTCTTTTTTAACATATCCACTGGAGTATCTAGAAACCAGTTTGAAAGATCTTCGGCTGTGATAGGATGTGTGATGTTATCTGGAATATCACCAAAAGCATCTTTGAATTCATTAGCTCTTGTGCTCGGGGAGTTGATTGCCTTGTCTTTGAAGGAGTACCCTTTGCTGTCGAATTTGGCTTTCAGGATCTAAGTTTGAATCACTTGTAGTTTTTGTTTCTAAAGATGGAAAATGGATTGAATTAAAAGGATATGCAGCGGAATTAATGGAAAACTTTTACTACAAGCAATTGGTCGTTTGTTTTCATCATCACCATCATGCTTTCAAGTTGGTAAAATCGCATGTGATTCACAATCTCCCCCTTAGCCAATTACAATCATTTGATAGTAAGAAATGTAGAAGATAAAGTGCGAAATGATCTTTTACAGGAAGACAAGTTTAACAGTTACAACGATCACCTATTTATACTAGATATCTAACCACTGAGCATCTTTTGTGAGTCATGGTTGATAGTGACAGCTAACAAATTATAACTAACCAAAATACTGCTAAACTAACACTATCAGTGCATAGCACTGTTACATTGAATAAACTAGTCTAAGCACTGATCTCTATCATCTGATCTTGTTTCTTCTATCAGACCTTTGCTTCTTGTATGATAAGATGATATGAGCAGTTGTTTAGGAAAAGCAGTGTAAAGGTAGATCAGAGGTTGTAACCTCTGATAGTTGGACCAAAGCTCGGATAGTGTACTTGGCTTTGATATCATCCGTTCCTTTGTTAGGGTTCAATCCCAACAATCTCCCCTGGAACAGATGATGCCAAAACACTTGATTATTCTTGGTCTTTATTCCTCAACAGAAATTCTCTGGTTTGGCCGTTAAAATGTAATTCAAAATTCAGAGAAATTTCATCGTCATCATCCTTTTCGAGTGTCAGATTCCAAAGATCTTGAAGGTCTTCTGTATTTAGCTCATATGCAGCCTCCATGCTAATCTTGATAGTCAATCATGTTTTTAATTCCCTCTTTGACATGTTCATACATTCTCTTGTCTTCTTAATCTATCTTTTCTTGCCTTTTTAATTGATTGAAAGCAAGGACGGAGGGGACAAATGATGAGATAGAGTTTTTAGAGTGTTGAGCTTTTGAACATCATCTGATGGAGGGTAAATTGGTTTAGGAGGCATGTTTGGATCTTTCTTCCTCCTCTCTTCTAACATCTTATAAGTATCAATCACCCTGGCTTCTCCCCACCTTATCACTTGGTTCCTTGAACCATAGTGATTTTGTATCAATTCTTCTTTCATTCTTTTAAGCTTCAAGGCTCTTTTAGGCATGTCTTTCTTATGTTTTTCCCAGTTAGGAGGAGTTGGCTTCTTGAGAGGATCTTTTAAGATTTCTTGTATTCTTTTAATTTCTTCTCTCAGCTCATCTATACTCCAATCCTTGAACTGTGCCTTTGTTGCCTTATATTGCTTGTTCTTCATGATATGTTCAATGAGTTCGTTTTTAAGATATTGATCTTCCCTTTCTGACAGCTTATTACTAAGATCTTTGACAAAATCTTGCGATACCCTGGCTTTGCTTAGCTGAAAAGACATGTTTGTCTGTATCTCTCTCACTTTTACCAGCTGAGTCTCGTTTTGCTATATCCTCTTCTTGTTTCAATTTGACTTCTACAGATAATATAGTTCTTTTGTCCGGGTCTTCCTAAGAATAGAAGCTTAGAATTTCTTCCCTAACTGCTGGTAAATCAAGAGGATATTTCTTTGCAGTAGGTATAACTTTAAGGGAATCAGTGGTTGGATTTGAAGATGGTGGAAGCAGTGATGTGGAGGTCAGTGGTTGTGATGATAAAGGAGTAGGAGCAGGAAGGATCTCTTCTTCATTCACAATTTTTGTAGTCCTTCTCCTCTTAAATTTGACTTCAGGTGATGATGGATGAGTTGGAATTCTGGTTGGTGCTGGTAGAGGTTGGGTGGATGTATTGAAATGGCCATGGCAGTGGATGAGATTGCATCTGCTGCAACCTCTGCTGTGTCAACAGATGTTGACACACTAGTTGCTGTAACATCTGCTTTGGTGGAAATGGGTATGGAAGTTGAAGTAGGTGTGCTTGATTTTTGGGAAGCAGAGGTTTTAATTGTTGGATTTATAACACACTCAGTTTTGGAAGGTGTGGGAGTTGGTTGCCTTACTTTTCTAGCAGGTCTCCTCTTTTCTGAGGTACCAACCTCTTCCTTTTCTTTTTGCTGCTTAATCTTTTGCTTAACTAATACCTTGCCATCAAGATACACTTTTCTCTTTTACTTCTCATTTTCTCTGGCCAAGATATCATCTGTTAAATCTTTTTTCTTTGAACCATCTGGCCTGGTAATATCCACTTTTGTCTTTGCCATTTGATCATCCATTTTAAGCTTCTTCTGTCCCAAAGGCTTCTCCCCTTTTTGGCATCATCTTCAGTGTTTACAAAACTTACTAGAGGTGGAGCAATACCAGTGGTTTTGAGAAGATGAGCTTTTATCGCTTTAATATCTGCCCTTGTATCCACGAATCTAACTTCAACCATGTTTCATACTTCCTGCATTTGATATTTGTGTTGTAGATCAGAGAAGTGCTTTTGTTGCTGAAACAGAGGGTCTAGGGCTTCTTTTAGAAAAGCAGTGGTTAGGACAGAGGGTTGGCTCTTTGTAGATATCAACTGCTTCAAGAGATTTTTGATCTCATCAACATAAGTTTCAATATTTGATACTCTCTCCCTCAAATCTTTGAATTTTAGATCATCACCTAATTTAATAGGATCATCTGAACTCCTATTTGAGGTGGTAGTTATATCTAAGGTGTCATGAGCATGTGGTTTGACACTAGCTTCAACCTTAGATGCCCCTTGTTCTTGGTACTGGGGACTTTCCACAACATCAGAGGTTACCTTGGTAGCTTCAGCAGTGGTTGCCTTCAATAGAGACTTAGTAATGTAACCACTATCCAAAGGAAAACTAGCTAGTTTTGCAATTGTAGTGGCTGCTCTAGTTGAACTATCACCAAGGGTTACATGTAACCCAAGGGCTGATGGGCTAGCAAAGAATCTAGATTCAGACCCAGCACCATGTTGAAGTATATTCTTAGTGATAGGTTGTTGAGAAGTGCTGGATAATGTCTGATCTAGTTATATAATGATTTTATTGGAGAGGGATAGGTGTAGAAAGAGACATTGCCCTGGGAGATGGGCTGTGGAAGATAGAACCAAGTGGTGCTAGAGCTTCATAGCCAGGTGGAGATCTTTCTACCATCTGCTGTGAAGAAGTAGCAGCAGTGGTTTGTGACTTTGGTAGTGTCACAGAGTTTACCTCTGGGATCTCATCTTCCAGAGGACCCTTTTTGGGTTTGGTGGGTTTTCTGGATATTTTTGTTGGTTTCTTTTTGGTGATTTTAGGTGTGGGTTTTAGAGCAGTGGTTGCAATGCTCTGATCAACTAGAGCAGTGGGCTCAGTAGCAGGAGAGAGAGTTTGAACATTTTGTTCTTTTAAAATTGGCGCATCCTCCTCTACTTCTGTTTTGGAAACCTTTTCTTGATTTGTGAAGCGTGTGAAAGTTTCATGAGTTAGGCATCCAGGTGTGGTCACTGCGCATTGTTTACTTGCTTCAGATCTGATGTGGTCTTGCAAGTAAACACTCAAGAATCGAGGATGTATCAAGAAAGCTTTTCTTTTTTGAGATATTTTTAAAGTTATTTATCAAATCATTGAACAATACCTACGAATAGTAAAATTAGATTCAGTCAAAATTGCATATCCCAGATATTGTATGTGGAATCTCATTGAAAGCAGTAGATTTTGCAGAGAGACATGTTAAAAGAGTAGGGAAAAGGAATTTCATCTCTGCTGGAAAATGGGGTTATAGATTGTCATACCTTTCAATGGGCCAGTGTAACCCCTTTCCACAAACTCTTCTTGCATCTCTCTTAAAGAAAATGACACAGGGTGTGCCATATCATTAAGTTGAAAAACCTGAGAGATTGATTGTGGACTAATCTGCATTGGAGTACCCCCAACCTTTGAGATTATTGAGTAAGGAATACCATCAGCGGATGTATTGACCTTAGCATTTTTCCAGAAATGCCGAAGAGAATCGATGTAAATTTTGGCTTTGACTTCGAGCATGTGCTTAAATTTTGACTCTCTTAGAATCCGAATCATTGTGTGGTATCGTGTAATGGCTTTGGTTTCTTCTAAGATGCCCATGTAATTGTGTGGGGTTTTGATAATTAGGACGAATGGTGGTGAATCTTGCTTTGATTTCTTTGACTTTGTTTTAGGAGCCATGATTTTGAGTGCAAACTGTTTTGAGATTTTTGAAATCGACACAGTTTTGGTGAAACCACTGTTTTGGATGGAACAGGGTTTTTATAGGGTTTCTGAAAAAGTGATGATGACATGGCATCTGATGCAACGACTGTCGAATAACATCTGACCACGTGTAACCTCTGTTTGAAAATGGAAGACAGTTGTTTGGCTAACCACTGTTGGGAAATTTGATCAGTTGATAAGAACAGCAGTTGCAACTATCAGAGGATACACTTTTTGACAGTGGATAGATTTTTCCAAACGAACAGTGTTTTTGTGCTATCAGTGCTTTGAACAGACTTTGAGGATTTATTGAAAAATTCAATTTGAAACTATTTGTACGGATGGTTTTTGATTTTCTAAAAACATTTTATTGCTATTTACACATGGATCACAATGAAATTTGTTTTTAATCCATGTTTAGCATTCTAAGCCTAGATATCAAACTGTCAAAAGTGTGAGCATCAAGTGCTTTTGTCAACACATCTGCCAGTTGATCCTTGGTATGGACATGTTGTAAAGAAATCAAACCTTTTTCATAGCCCTCACAAAGTGATGTCTGATGTCAATGTGTTTGGTGGTGGAATGAGAGACAGGATTTTTGGTGACATTTTCTGCTGCTTGACTATCAATTTTGAGTGGAGTCTTCAAAGTAGTGATACCAAAATCCAGCAATTGATTTTGAAGCCAAAGGATTTGAGCAGTACAACTTGCAGCAACTATATACTCTGCCTCAGCAGTGGATGTAGAAACTGCAAGTTGCTTTTTGTTTTGCCAAGACACTAAGCAATCACATAGGAATTGGGCTCCTCCAGATGTGGACTTCCTCGTTGTTTTACATCCATCAAAATCACTATCAGAATATCTGCAAGCTCAATGTTACCATTAGCTGGATACCATATACCATGTGTGGGAGCACCTTTATGTATCTAAATATCCTTTTTACAGCAATAAGATCTGATTTTGGCAGTGGCTGTAATCTGGCACAAACACATGTTTCAAACATGATGTCTGGCCTTGATACAGTTAGGTACAGTAAAGACCCAATCATTCTTCGATACAATGTTTGATCAACAAGGTCATCTTTGCCATCAAATGTGACTAGCTTGGATGTTGCCATGGGTGTGTTGCAAGGTTTACAATCATCCATATCAAATTTCTTAAGTAGTTCTTTAACATACTTATTTTGATGGATGAAAGTGCCATGTTGCATTTGTTTGACTTGTAAACCAAGAAAACATTGCAACTCACCCATTGCACTCATCTCAAACTCTGTTGCCATGAGTTTTCTAAACTCTTCACACATGGCAGTACATGTGGATCCAAAAATGATGTCATCCACATAAATTTGGACAAGCATCAGATCTTTTCCTTTCCATTTTAAAAATAGGGTTTTATCAATCCTACCCCTATTGAAACCAATGGATAAGAGAAAAGTGGATAGAGTTTCATACCAGGCTCTGGGTGCTTGTTTTAGACCATATAGTGCTTTGTTTAACCTGTAAACATGAGCAGGATGAAATGCATCTTCAAAACCAGGAGGTTGACACACATACACTTCTTCCTTAATCTTTCCATACAGGAATGCACTTTTGATGTCCATTTGATACACCTTGATGTTGTGGTTAGCAGCAAAAGCTAAGAACAGTCTGACGGCCTCCAATCTTGCAACTGGAGCAAATGTTTCATCATAGTCTATGCCTTCTTCCTGTCTATAGCCTTGAACCACAAGGCTTGCTTTGTTCTTGACAACAATGCCCCTTTCATCTGTTTTGTTCTTGAAGACCCACTTTGTGCCAATAGGACTTACATCTTTTGGCAGTTGTACAAGTTCCCATACTTGTTGTCTTTTGAACTGTAGGAGCTCCTCTTGCATTGCTTCTACCCAAATGTTGTCTTTTAGTGCCTCTTGGTACTTGACAGGTTGTGTGAGTGATAGAAAACCAGCAAAAAGACAAATGGGTAGGATCTGAGTTTGAATTGATTGTATTGTTTTAACCAAATTGATAACAAAATGATAAATCATAAATAACTTTGAAGCGGAAGAACAGTTAAAACTTTATAACAAAATCTATGGGAGAATAGTTTTCATCATAACATGATTTCATTACTTAAAAGATTGAAATGATTACAAAATAACTTACATGTATGAATCGCTAAACTCCCCCTCAGACCGAGCTACACACAGAAAAGTTGTACATTACAGTGTAAGTGTGAAAAGCTGAATAGAAAAGTACAAGCACTGTCTATTTATATTACAATCCTAACCACTGATAATCTATGCTGACATCATCTTGACAATGAAATCTAACAACAATAACAAACTCTAACAACTACCTAACCTAAACACTGATAGCAAATCACTGATGACCCTAACCACTGATAGTCATAAACTCTGATGAAATATTGGCAGATGCTCTTCAAAGGATGATCAGACCTTTGACTTCCAGCAGACCTTTAACTTCTAGCAGATCTTTGACCCATCCGAGGTTTATAGATACATCAGTCTTTATAATTGGCAGAGCTTTAACACAAGGCAGTTGTTAGAACTAACATCGGTTTGGTAGCTGGCCTTTGAAAGGAGTGAATCTAAACTCTGTTTATTCTGGATCATACAGAGCAGATCTGTTTTGGCTTTCTATCATATGTTCTTTCGTAGGGTTCAATCCCAACAATCTCCCCCTAGAACAGATGATGCCAAAACTCTTCTTTATTCATGATCTTTATGTCTCATCAGTTTTTCCCTGATTTGTACTTTGAATTGTGATTCAAAGTTCAAGGAATCGTCATCATCCTCATCCCTGCACAGTTGCAGTTCTGAAAGATCTTGAAGGTCAGCTACACCCAGGCTTAGTGCATCCTTCCTTGATATACTCACAACTTTCCCATTGGAGCTGAGCAGAGTCAATACATGGGTCTTTTTATCAGAGAGCCACTTTAGTATTTTTGAGTTCAATGGGTTTCTTGGGAGAGGAGTTATTTGTGATGAGAATTGAGTAGGTGAACTTTTTGAGAGCCTTTGAAAGAGATCTTCAGATTTAGCTAAAGGCTTCAATGGTTCTTTATTCAAGTCAGGTAAAGGTTCCTTTGTGCTGCTTACTTTTGTTTGCATCCCTTTGCTGATCTTGCTTATCCATCTGCAGCTGCCTCTTCCTTTGGTTGAGGGCTTGAATGGTTGTTTCTAAGACCAGATCTGCACTTAGGTTCTTAACATCTTTCCAATCTGGTGCATTCTATCTTATTTGAGGGTCTTTCTACATCCTATCAATTCTATCTGCTTCTTGTTTGAGAGCTTGGATGGACCACTCTTTGAACTGGTTCTCTTCAGCTTGATAGCGTTTTTCTTTCATGATAAATCTGATGAGGTTTGCCCTTTGCTTCTTTTGAGGATCATCTTTTGGAACCCATAGTCATTTTCTCATTTAACTCTCTTGCATACTCTTCTAATTTCTTTACCTTGTTAAGCTCAAGTTGTTCCCTTTTTGACAAGTAAGTATTACCCTTTCCTTCACTCTCTTCTTTTGCTATAATTTTGGTTTGCCTAGTCTTTAGTTTAAGATAATCCTCAATGGTTTTGGGATTTCTATAGCCATGAAGAGATGGGAAGATTCTTTTGGATGAATCAACTTATGTATAGAATTGTATCATTTCTCCTTTTACTACAGCCAACTCTAAAGGATATGATGTTTCCATAGGCATATTTCTTTTTGGATTTTGAACCTTTGAGTGACTCAGCAAGGCTGAGTTGTAGTGATGGTGAATGGGTGATAGCTGGTTTGGATTTTGGATTTGTTTGGACAACAAGTGAAGATGGTATGTCATCATTTTGCACTGTAGCCACTCTTCTTCTTTTTCTAGCGTAAACCAGTTTTGGTGCAGGGGCATTTGTGCAAACCACTGCTGTCGTAACATCTGCTACTTTGACAGGTGGTTGCTGAGATGAGGAAGGCAGCAAGATGTTAGTGGTTGGCCTTTTAATACCAGCAGTGGTTTTGGGACCAGCAGTGGTATCCTTCATCTCCTTCTCTTTTATCCTGACATGACTTTGATCCATTCTAATTTGTGTATCTTCATCATCAATTTGAATTTTCAGGGTTTCACACCTCCCTTTTCCTTTTCTTTGGCAGATGTTTCAGCAGAAGTTACTGAGAGATTTTCTCAGAGTCATTTTCCCCCTTTTTGGCATCATCAACTCTTTCAAAGATCGGTGCAGAGGTAGTGCCATGAATGAGAATTTTCTTGATCACTTTAAGCTCTTCCTGTGTGTCTTTATACCTTGCCTCAACTTCTTCTTTGAATGTCAGCACTTTTGAATCATATAACTTATTAGCATGATGAATGTGTTGTTGAAGCAGAGGATACACTTGTGTTGCAATTCTGGTGGCTTGAGCAGAGGAATGAGCAGTGTTTTGAGATTTTGTAGAGTGTAACATCTATTGCAGCAGATTTTTGATATCTCCCACTCATGCCTCAATCTTAGTGACCTTATCCTCAATTCCTTATGTTTTAGCTCATCTCCTAAGTTAATAGGATCATCTGAGCTCCTACCAAGGTGGTAGTTTTGTCTAGGGTATCATGAGCACGTGATTTATCACTTGCTTCAACCTTAGATGCCCCTTTTTCTTGGTAATGGGGTCTTCCCACTGTAGCAGAGGTTACCTGGGTAGCCTCAACAGTGGTTGCCTTCAAAGGAGACTTATATATGAAACTATTGTCCAGATGTAAATCAGTGGATTCAACATCCGTAGTAGCTGCTCCAATTGAACTATCAAGAAGGATTTCGTGAAATCCAAGTGATGTAACCTCCTCAACAGTCTGTGGGATAACAAGTTGATTTTTATCAGACACAGCCATTGTGGAAGTTTTGCTCTCAGTAATGTGTTGGTTAGATTGACCTTTTTGTGACTGACTATCAAAGGCTTCAAACAGTGATGTAGTGGTTGTTGTGATTTGAAATGTGGAGAGTGGTGTGGAAAGCAGGTTTGTCCTCGAGATGGACATTGTAACATACTCTCAAATGAGGGTGATGTTATCAGTTGTGGGATCCCTGTGCTTACAACATGTTCCTTTTGTGAGGAATCATGAGGAGTTATGGTTTAGGTGGAGATCTTTTTACCATCTGTTGTGAGGAAGTAGCAATAGTGGTTTCATGTGACTTTTGTGTTGTCACTAGATTAACTTCTGTGATCTCATCTTCCAGAAGGTCCTTTTTGATAGGTTTGGTGGGTTTTGAAGGTTTCTTTTTGGTCTTTTTTGTGGTTTTTGGTGTGGGTTGCACAACAGTGGTTGTGCTGCTATGGTCACCAAGAGCAGTGGGCTCAGCAGTTGAGGTCTGAGGAGCAGATGTGGACTTATCTAAATTTTGCTCAGACTCCCCTGCTTGTGATTTTGAAACTTTTGACTCTTTGGCGATAAGGCGAGTGTAGTTTCAGATGATAAACTGTTTATTTGAAAAGGCACGCCTTGAACAAGAGCATGTGCACTTTCTTTTGGGATTTTCTCTTGTAAATAATAACTTATGAATCTTGGAAATAGTAGAAAAGCATTTCCCTTTTGTTTTTCATATTTTCTAGATTGGTTACCAAATCATTAAATAATACTTGGGAGTAATTGTAATCAGATTTAGACAAAATAGCATACCCCAAGTATTGAATTTTCAATGGTATTTCATCAAACCCAATGGTCTTATTGGAAACACATGTGAGCAGGGTATGAAAGAACAATTTCATAGGAGGTGGGAATTTTCCCTTTTTCATGGTAACTTTTGATGAATCTCCTGTATACCCTTTGTTTTTCAAAACAATTTGATACTCACTTTTAAGGAAATAAGTTTTACCTTCTAGATTGTTCATCTGAAAAACCTCAGAGATGGTTTGTGGGGTTATTGGAACCAAAATCCCTCCCACTTTTGACGTGATTGCCCAAGGTTTCTGGTTTAGACTGTCGATCTCAGCATTTTCCCAGATGTCTCGAAGGGCATTTTGATAAATCGGTGCGTTACAGGTTAACAGAGCCTTGTACTCTGAAGAAGACAATATATCCATGATTTCATAAAACTCTGTATTCTTCTTCGTCTTCTCAAGAGTACAGAGATAATTATCTGGATTTTTGATGTTAAGAGTGTGTTTCGGTGGTTCATGTGTTGATTTCGCTTTGGGTGCTATGATTATAAGAAGAAATGGTTTTGAGAATTTTTGAAATGGCACAGTAGAAGTGAAAACTCTGTTTGTGGATGAAATAGGGTTTTACAGGGTTTTCAAAAAGTGATGATGACGTGGCCTCTGATGCAACGGCTGTCGAATAACATCTGTCCACGTGTAACCTCTGATTGACAATGGAAAACAGTTGTTTGGCTAACCACTGACAGAGTAACTTATCAGTGGTTGTGACCAAATGTTTAATACTATCAGTGGTTTCACATCAGTGGATAGGTTTTTCTATCCAACAGTCTTTTAGGCTATCAGAGCTTTGAACAGACTTTAAGGATTTATTGAAAAATTCAATTTTAACTATTTTTAAGGATGAATTTATGATTTTCTAAAAACATTTTATTGCTATTTACACATGGATCACAAGAAAAATTGTTTTTAATCCATGTTTAGCATTCCAAGCCTAGAAATCAAGCTGTCAAATGTGGAAGCATCAAGTGTTTTGTCAACACATCTGCTAGTTGATCCTTGGAATGGACATGTTGTAAAGAAATCAGACCTTTTCCATAGAATCCCTCATAAAGTGATGTCTGATGTCGATGAGTTTGTTAAAATTTTGATAATTTGCAAGGATAGTTTTGACAGACCAAAATGTCCTTCTGAGATTTTTAATGACATAAGTTTTTAAACCTTTTCAGTCAAAGCTTCATTTACATGCTCGTCCTTGTGTACAAACACTTTACAAGCCTTTGCAGAGGTTGAATATCTCAGATGGTACAACTATTTTGTCTGTAGGGACAGGTTTTCAAGGACATTTAAATCTAATTTGAACTGGTCATCATCTAGAGTCCTCTTGATTCACTATCAGAGGAAGTATCTTCCCTTTCTAAAAATAGGGTTCTACTTCAGGCAGGTTTTTGTCTATAAAAAACAAGCAAAACTCAAGGTGTATTGTCTCCAACAAAAATTCAGAAGAGAAATATAAGACCTGATATAAACATGAAATTTCTACTATAAAACTCGTAGAAAATTTCGTGATACGTGAATCAATTAAATCTGATAGATTTCCAGCAATCTTTTTGAGAAATTATAGAATTAAAAGTTCATCTCAGTCACTCATATGAGACTGATATGAATCCTCTTCATCAAATAACCTCGAAATCAATATAGACTTTAAGACAAACAATAGAACCACATTAATCATGAATTTTCATACCATTTCGACTCCGTTTTCAACAATTAAGAATAGCATAATATCAATGAGATCGAGCTGATCCTTTTAGGTCAAATTGACAGTTAGATCAATTTGACTAACCAAGCTCTGATATCAATTGTTAGGATCTGAGTTTGAATTGATTGTATTGTTTTAACCAAATTGATAAGAAAATGATAAAGCATAAATAACTTGAAGCGGAAAAACAGTTAAAACTTTATAACACAATCAACAAGAGAATAGTTTTCATCATAACATGTATGAATCACTAAACTTACATGTAACTTACATGTATGAATCACTAAACTCCCCCTCAGACCGAGCTACATACAGAAAAGTTTTTCAATATAGTGTAAGTGTGAAAAGCTAAATAGAACAATACAAGCACTTATAGTACAATCCTAACCACTGATAATGTATGCTGACATCATCTTGACAATGACATCTAACAACATTAACAAACTCTAACCACTGCCTAACCTAAACACTGATAGCAAAGTACTGATGACCCTAACCACTGATAGTCATAAACTCTGATGAAATATTGGCAGATGTTCTTCAAAGGATGATCAGACCTTTGACTTCCAGCAGACCTTTAACTTCTATCAGATCTTTGACCCATCCGAGGTTTGAGATACAATAGTCTTTATAATTGGCAAAGCTTTGACATAAGGCAGTTGTTAGAACTAGTAGCAGTTTGGTAGCTGGTCTTTGAAAGGAGTGAATCTAAACTCTGTTTATTCTGGATCATATAGAACAGATCTGTTTTGGCTTTCGATCATCTGTTCTTTTGTAGGGTTCAATCCCAACACAAATATTTTGGGATTGGCTTCTAGTGAGCACTCCCACATTGATGTTGCCAATAACTTAATCCACAGGATAGCTTTTGAGGAAAATCAATACACCTTGATATGGGACAATGGCATTCTGAGGTGAAGCTTGCAAATGTGTATCATCTGAGCTATCCTCTGTTGGTGAATTTGATGGTCCAGCCTCTGATTGGAATGGTGGTGGAGGAATTGGTGGAATAGATTTGAAAGTGTGTTGACTTTTGTCCATTTGTTGTGGACTTTTATCAACAGATGTTTGGTTCTGAGAGCTGGCCGGGGTTTGAGTATTAACCACTGTTGATTTGGCAGAGCTTTCACCATTGCTACTAACATCTGCTCCTCTGCCTGAAGGATAATTTTGAAATTTGGAAGAATGCAATCATATCCTTGCTCTTGATTTGTTGACTCTAGAGTGCCTGCATGGTTAGTCTTGACATACACATCTTCAAATGTAAATTTGGATAGGTCAAACAATCCAACAGGGTTTACTGGGATTTTCAAAGATGAGAGTTCATTGAACTTCACATTCAGAGTTTCTTCAGCACACTTGGTCCTAAAGTTAAAAACTCTGTAGGCTTTGGCAGTGGTTGAGTATCCTAGAAAATAATGACAATCAAATTTGGCTGCAAACTTGGATATTGAATCCTTTAAATTTAAAATGAAGCATGGGCAGCCAAAGACTTCAAAATAAGAGATCAGAGGATTGATTTTATAAAGCAATTCATAAGCAGTCTTTTGATGCCTGGGGTTTACCAAAACTCAGTTCTGAACATAGCAAGCAGTGTTTACAGTCTCTTCCCAGAAAGACAAGGGTAAACCAGAATCTGCTAGCATAGTTCTTGCTGATTCAATCAAAGTTCTGTTTTTCCTTTCAACATCCCATTTTGTTCTGGAGTTCGAGGGATGCTATATTGCCTATCAATCCCTTTTGACTCACATAAGGAATCCAACTCTTTGTTCTTAAACTATGTCCCATTATCACTTCTAAAGATTTTTACAGGAAGATCAAATTGCTTTTCAACTTGTTTAACAAAGTTTTGCAAAATGTTTGTTGTTTCATCTTTAAAATGTAAAATGAAAGTCCATGTAAACCTGGAAAAATCATCAACTATCACCAGGCAATACCTTTTGTGTTTTAAGCTCATGATTTTCATAGGTCCAAACATGTCCATATGAAGTAATTGTAAGCACTGAATTGTTTTGGACTCTTCAATTGACTTGTAAGAACTTTTATGTTGTTTCCCTTTTAAAAAGGAAACACAATGTTCTTTACAAGTAAATTGTTTGTGAGGAAAACCTCTGACAAAACATTGTTTTGAGAGAGTGGAGATGGTTTTTAGATTTGTGTGACCTAGTATTTTATGCCATAATTCTGTTTCTGTGCTTGAAGCAACTGAGAACAAACATGCATTTGACATAGGATTATCTTTTACCATGTCTACTACATACACATTTCCTACCCTATTAGCAGTAAGTTGTGCTTTGCTCTCAGCAATTATTTGATTAATCTTTTTAACAACCTCTGGGCCTACTATCTGACAAGTTTCTTTTGTGAAGAAGGATCCAGAGCCCTTATCACTCATTTGTGAGACACTCAGAAGATTGAGTTTTAGATTATCAATGAGATTCACATTCTAAAACTTGAGTTTTCCAGCTGAGACACATCTTGACCCCAACACCTTCCCTTTTGAATTATTTCCAAAGGATATATCACCCCCTCCATGAGCTTTAAAATCTCTGAGCAGGGCTCTACATCCTGTCATGTGTCTGGAGCCCCTACTATCTACATACCAAAGACTATCAAGGCAAGTAGAAGCTCCCCGCACATGTTTTGAAATAATTAGTTCAGGTGAGTTTCCAAAGCCAGAATGGCTTTGGATGGGGTATCAGATGATCCCGACTCAGGTTCAAATGAATGAGCAGTGGTTAGATTAGGTTTTTGTAACCACTACTGTGAGCCACTTCCTATCAACTGTTGGTAACCATGAGGCTGCCTATTTACCTTTGACTTAGAATACTTTTTGTAAGTCTCATAAACCATAGACACCTTTTGATAACTAGGCTGGCTTTTACCTCTTGGAACCTGGTTTGATGGAGGTGCATGTGTCACTTGAATTTCCCTGTGAGCAGAGGTTTGATTTAAGGCTTTTGTGACAGATGTTTCAATTGATTCAAAATTTTGTTTAGATTTGTTTTCAGAAAAGCTTGAACTTTCTCTTTCAAGAGCTTTTGCACTAATCTCTTTTACCTTTTGATGATAGATTTTGAGATAGGCACACTCTTGGGTCATGTGATTTGTTTTGTTACAAATGGTGCATCTAAGATATTTGGGTATAACACAAGTTTTGTTTATGTCAAAGGCTTTTAGAAGAAAACAATCTGCAGCCACATGATTTCTCTTTTCACAAAATTCACAAAACAAGTATTTAACCTTTTCTTTCCTTTTCCTATCAGACTTTTTGAGAGTAGTGGGTGTAACCTCTACTTGCAAGTCTTTGATAGGGATCACCAGTGCTTTTGGTGCTTTTATACCATCAATGGTTGAAAAATCCATTGGCTTGATGTTTTCTAAAATATCACATTCATCTGACCAGGTTGGTTTAAACTGATATTTTTCAATTTCTTTATCTTTTGCTAAAACCACTAGTTTTTTAAGAATGATTTTGTTTCCATTTTTATCTCTGATTTTAATTTCTTCACCAGCCAAGTTTGTTGGGACTATTTCAACTAGCTCAGAATCAATTTTTGCAAGTGATCCATTTTTATCTGGTCATAGTCTCCAAAGCCTATTCCAAACTTTATGTTGTTCTTGATTTGAGAATCAAGCATAAGCTCATAACCTTTACAAGACTCTACCCATTTTTCACAAGTGATCTGGGTAGATTCAAGCTCCTTTTTGCAAACTTGTATTTTTCTACCATAGTTTGGAGCTGGTCTGTTAGGATTTAAGTTTGAATTGATTGTTGTTTTTGTTTTAAGTAATGGAAAATGATTGAAAACAGAAAATAAATGCAGCGGATTAATGGAATACATTTACAACAATCAATCGGTCGTTTGTTTTCATCATGATCATGCTTTCAAGTAATTAAGCTATTGCATGTGATTCACAAACTCCCCTTAGCCCAATAACGATCGTTTGATAGTAAGAAATGTAGAAGATATGTGAAATTGATCCTTTTAAGAAGACAAGTGTTAACTGTTACATTGAGCGCCTATTTATACTAATTATCTAACCACGGATCGTCTTTCAATGACGTCAGGGTTAATAGTGATAGCTAACAAAAATAACTAACTGCAACCACTGTTAGACTAAACTATCAGTGCATAGCACTGTTACATTGATTAATCTAATACTAAACTAAGCATTGTTGGCTATCCTCTGTTCTTGTGATCTTCTATCAGCGGTTGAGAGTTTCTTCTGTCAGAGGATAGGAAGCAAGTGTGTTTATTGAAAGCAGTAAATACTCATAAGCGGATAGAACCTCTGATGGTTGGATCAAAGCTCGGATGGTGTGTTTTGACTATGTATCATTGTTCCTTTCCAAAGGTTCAATCCCAACAATCTCCCCCTGGAACAGATGATGCCAAAAACACCTTATTCTTGATCTTTATTCCTCAGAAAGAATTCTCTTATATGACCTTTGAACTGTAGTTCAAAGTTAAGAGATTCTAAATCATCAGCATCCATCTCAAGCTCTAAACTTAGTAGTTTGTGGAAGTCTTCTATTGTAAGCCCATAAGCAGCTTCCATGGATAGTTTAGTGGCTTTACCATCAGACTTGAGCAGAGTTAATTCGTGGGTGTCTTTGTTGACCTTCCACTTTAGAATTTTTGGGTCTGAAGGCTTTCTTGAAAGAGCCTTTATTGCTGAGGTTAGAAAAGGAGCTATTCTTGTCAGATCTTCTGCCAACTTGGCACTTGTATCATCTATTGGATAGTTCATCATATTTTTGATGCCTTCTTTGATGAATGCTTCTTCAAACTCTCTGTCAACCTTCTCTGACATCTCCCCTTGTCTTTTTCGCTTTAGCAAGGCAAGTGTAGATTGGGCAGATGTTGAGCTGGGCTTTTTAGAAAGTTGGGCTTTGAGAGCAGCATCTTCTTTGGTATAATCAGGTTTAGGAGGCATTGATGGATCCTTTTTCCTTCTGGCTTTCAGCTTCTTGTACATATCCTCCACTCTTAACTCCCCCATCTCATTACCTGGTTCTTTGACCCATAATGATTTTGAATTAGCTCTTCTTTCATTCTTCTGAGCTTCAGGGTCTTTTCAGGTACATTCTTTTTGTATTTGTTCCAATCTGGGCATGTAGGTTCGTTGTGTGGATTTTTAGTTGTTCTTGTACTCTAGCAATTTCTTCTTGAAGTTCACTCATAGACCAATCTTTGAAATGTGCCCTAGTTTCATCATATTTCTTGTATTCCATGATGTGAGAGATGTACTTTTCTTTCAAAAATTTATCATCTGCTTCAGAAAACTGATTTGATAGATTCTTTGAAAATCTTTCTAGTGATTGGGCTTTGCTCAGCTGAAACTAGTATTGGTTCTACACTTCTCTTTCACTTTTGCCTTCAGACAACTTCTTAGCAATATCCTCTGCCTGCCTTTCTTTGTGTTCCAGATACTTATCAATATTTGCCGGCTTTGGATAACCTTAAAGAGATGGGAAATGTCTTTTGTTTGGACCTTCTTCAGTCGTAGAAAGACTTGATTTCTTTCCTAACTGCAGGCAAATCAAGAGGAAACTTCATAGCTGCAGGAACCACTTCTTTTGAAGGAACAGATGTTGTAGTTGGGGAAGCAGAGGTTAGATTTAACAATCGTGTAGATGCAAGAGGCATAGGAGCAGGGATCTCTTCTTCATTTATGACCTTTGTTACCTTCCTTCTCTTAAAACTGATTGATGGTGACAATGGATGGCTTAGAATTTTGGGTGGTGTTGGTAGTATTTGTGTGGAAGTGGGAAAGGTGATGATGGCTAGTGTTTGTGATAACCTCTGCTACAACCTCTGTTGTATCAACAAATGTTGGCACAACAGTTGATGTAAATCTGTTGGGGTGGATATGGGAGTTGTGTGAGAAGATGTGGTTGATTTTGTGATGACAGAGGTTATTGTGATTGGATTGGTAGCAACTTTAGTTTTGATAGGTGTGGATTCTGGTTGTATTGCTTTTGTAGAAGATCTCCTCTTTGTTGAGGTACCAGTCTCTCCCTTTTCTAACTGCTGATCAATCTTTTTCTCAACCAGCACCTTGCCTTCATCAAACACAGTCTTCTTGTGAGACATCTTTGCCCTTCCAGGATATCTTCAGTTGAGTCTAGTTTCTTTGAGCCATCTAGCTTAGGGATATTCACTGTAGGCCTTGCCTTTGTGTCATCCATCTTCAACTTTTCTTTTCCCAAAGGTTTCTCCCCCTTTTTGGCTTCATCTGGACTCACAAAAATGATAGTAGGAGGAGATTTACCAGTGGTGGTGAGCAAGTGGGCTTTGATTGCCTTGATATCCGCAGTAGTATCATTGTATCTTGCATCAACCATATTCCTGAGTTCCATCATCTGATGTTTATGTTTTTGCTCCAGGAAATCTTTTTCGTGTTGAAACATTGGATTTATTGCAGATTTGAGCTCAGCAGTGGTTGGAACAGGGGATTGAGTCTGAATAATGATCAACTGTTTTAAAAGATCTTTAATTTTATCAAAAGTGGTTTCAAAATTGGTAACTCTCTCTGTCAATTTCTGGTATTTTAGCTCATTACATAACTTAATAGGATCATCTGAACTCCTACCAGATGTGGTAGTTTTATCTAGGATATCATGAGCATGTGTTTTGCCACTTGCTTCAATCTTAGATGCCCCTTTTTCTTGGTTCTGGGGACTTCCCACTTGAACAGAGGTTACCTTAGTAGCCTCAGCAGTGGTTGCCTTCAACAAGGACTTAGCTATGTAACCACTGTCCAATTGAGAACTTGGGAGTTCAGCAATTGTAGTGGCTACTGTTGTTGAAATATCACCAAGGGTTACATATAACCCAAGGGATGTAGCCTCTTAATTTGCTGATGGGCTAGCAATCATAAATAAGTCAGACCCAGCTTGTTGAAGTATATTCTCATTGATGAGTTGGTGAGAAGTGTTGATAATGTCTCCTCAATATCTATTGCATTCAGCAAGGGTAACATTGTTGGTGGAAGTGATGTCAATGGTAAGAGTGGCTGTATAGAAAGCAACATTGCCTTGGGAGAGGGGCTGTGGAAGATAGAACCAAGTGGTCCTAGAGCTTCATAATTCGGTGTCCCTGTGCCTACAACCTGATCCTTTTGTGAGGATGCGGGAGGAGTTTCATAGCCTGGTTGAGATCCTTGAACCGTCTGTTGTGAAGAAGTAGCAGCAGTGGTTTGTGACGTTGGTGCTGTCACAGGGTTAACCTCCGGGATCTCATCTTCCAGAGGACCCTTTTTGGGTTTGGTGGGTTTTCTGGATGTTTTTGTGGTTTTCTTCTTGGTGATTTTATGTGTGGGTTTTAGAGCAACGGTTGTGTTGCCCTGATCGATCACCTAGAGAAGTGGGCTCATCACAGAAGGTTGAGCTTGAACATTTTATTTTTGGAAATTTGCTCAGCCTCCTCTACTTCTGTTTTTAAAACTTATCTTGATTAGTTATTCGTGTAAACATTTCATGAGTTAGGCTGCGAGATTCGGTAAATGCGCCTTGTTTACTTGCGTTTGATTTTATCTGATCTTGCAAGTAAACACTCAAGAATTTTGGATGTATCAAGAAAGCTTTTCTTTTTGAAACATTATTAAAATTATTTACAAGATCATTGAATAGCACCTGGGAGAGGTTAAAATCAGAACCATTTAGAATTGCAAACCCAGACACTACATGTTCAATGGAATTTCGTTGAAAGCAGTTGTTTTGGCAGAGACACATGTAAGTAATGTGTGGAAAAGGAATTTCATCTCTGCTGGAAAATGGGGTTTGTAAATTATCATACCTTTGAGTTGTCCTGTATAACCCCTTTCCACAAATTCATGCTGCATCTCCCTCAAAGAAAATGATACTGGATTTGTATCTTTGTGCCCCCAACCTTGGAATTGATAGAGTAGGGAACACCATCACCGGATGAGTTAGCCCAAGCATTTTCCCAAAATTCTCTTAACGAGTCGATGTATATTGGGGCCTTCACTTCCAGCATATGTTTAAATTTTGATTCTTTCAGAATTCGGATCATTGAATGGTATCGAGTATTGGATTCGGTTTCTTCAAGAATTGCGGTGTAATTGTGTGGTGTTTTGATGATTAAGATGAACGGAGGTGGTTCTTGGGTCGATTTCTTATTCGATTTTGTTTTAAGAGCCATGATTTGAAGAATTTTTGAGTTAAAGGCTTTGAAAATTTGAAATTGCTCAAGCAGAGTGAAACCTCTGTATGGGGATATAACAAGGTTTTATAGGGTTTGTTAAAAAATGCCAATGACGTGGCGTCTGATGCAACATCTGTCGAGTAACATCTGTCCACGTGTAACCTTTGTTTGACAATGGAAAGCAGTTGTTTGACTAACCACTGTTAGAGCAATCTATCACTGGTTGTGACAAAATTTAAACACTATCAGAGGTTCGCATCAGTGGATAGATTTTTTTAAACGACAATGTTTTTGTGCTTTCAGAGCTTTGAACGGACTTTAAGGATTAACTGAAAAAAAGTAATTTTAACTATTTTTAAGGATGGATCTTTTATTTTCTAAAAACATTTTATATCTATTTACGCATGAAACACAAGGAGAACTTGTTTTAATGTTGGTGCAGAATGTCTATGTCTTAGTCTTATATCGAGTCTGTAGAGATTAGATGTGAATAGGCTAGCGAAATCAAGTATTTATGTTATGTTGAGTCAAGTTCGCTGGTAAGGTTTGAGTGATGTTAAGTTCGGCCAAACTTGACTAGGTCAAGTTCGCCCGAACTCAGGTGATCACCAGCGAACTTACTCACCTATATATAGCTAGCTAGTTCTTGTCATTTGTAACTTTGTGCACTTTGAGGTGAAGTTCTGTCAAATTGGAGACTTGATGTAATATCAATAAAATTGAAGTTTAACTGACTAATTCTTGTTGTTTGGTAATCATGTCATAATATTTCCGCTATTATGGACATTAGATATCAAATCTAGGTTCCTATGCTATCAGGATCGGTCCTACAAGTGGTATCAGAGCTAGAATAGCTGATTTGATTGATATCAAGACAAGAACACTTCTAATTCTACTCCATTCTTTGTTTTTCTTAACTTTTACACAAAAATGAAGAATTCCCGGTCAAATTCTGTCCAATTTTGAATATGACATGTTAAATACATCATAGATAAACCCCTGAGAGTTGGAGACTAAAATCAAACGAATTGGTGTCAAATTGTTGCAAAAACCATGTTTTCCAAACACATGTTCATCGAACTTATGAGCCAAGTTCGACCGAACTTCACTTAGGAACCCATTTTTTAAGTGATTTTCTAACAAGTTCGACCGAACTTGAGGGTTTTTTGAGAGTAATTTTGTGAAGTTCGCTCGAACTTAATAGAGTTTTCCTTGATTTTTGTCAAGTTTGATCGAACTTGATAAAAAATAAGAAAATAAGGCTAAGTTCGCCCCGGACTTGCAAGATTTTCATTGAAATCAGATTATAAGTTTGCTCGAAGCTCTCAGGCTGATATTTTCAAGTCAAAATCACTAAGTTCGACCGAACTTAAGTGTAAAAGTCTGAAATTCTTCATTCTACTGCAAGTTCGACCGAACTTGTAGTAAAACTAATTATTTTCAAAGTTTGAACGTGTTTTCAGTGTATGTGTGTCAATATTCACGATGGATGATCTTCAGAGAGCGTTTATGTCAGGAGTGGGTACATCCAATGCCAATGTGATACAACAAGTCAACCTTAACAACGAAATGGGCATGTCCGTCAAACCTCCGAAGTTAATGAGTATGGACAGAGTACGAAGGATGGAAGGAGAAGTTCAGTTATTGGGTTCAAGCCATGCATTTCCAAAGCTGGGTGGCTGTTGAGAGAGGGTATGTCATTCCATTAGACGAGAATCAGCAAGTTCTGGAAAAGTACAAGTACACCACAATACAAAAAGATGAGTACATTGCTGAGAAAAAGTGATCGTGAACTTGTAGTAAAACTAATCATTTTCAAAGTTTGAACGTGTTTTCAGTGTAAAGGAGTCAATATTCGTGATGGATGATCTTCAGAGAGCGTTTATGTCAGGAGTGGGTACATCCAATGCCAATGTGATACAACAAGTCAACCTTGACAACGAAATGGGCACGTCTGTCAAACCTTCGCAGTTAATGAGTATGGACGAGTATGAAGGATGGAAGGAGAAGCTCAGTTATTGGGTTCAAGCCATGCATTTCCAAAGCTGGGTGGCTATTGAGAGAGGTTATGTCGTTCCGTTAGACGAGAATCAGCAAGTTCAGTAAAAGTACAAGTACACCACAATACAAAAAGATGAGTACATTGTTGAGAAAAAGATGATCAGTCTCATTATACAATCCATTAAAGAGGATATTTTGGTCTTATTGCCCGAATACACGACTGCGAGAGAGCTATGGTTATCACTGCAAAAGAAATACCAAGGAAGCAAGAGATGATCAAGAGTAAAAGGCTCTTATCTTGAAGGAATTCAATAGTTTTACCATGTTGAAGGGCGAGACAATGAAACAGATGATTGAGCGTTTTTGTCATCTGAAAGTCCAAATGAGGAGACACGGCCTCGAGAAGACATAACCAGAGTACATCGATAAGCTTGCAGATACGTTACCTGACGGAGAGTGGACTACTTATCTCATGGTCTTGAAAGAAAGCCCGAATTGGGAATTCTTTAAGTTGTCTACATTCTTCGACAAACTTGAAGGTCATGAGATGGAACTTCTAAAGATCGCAAAGTCGAAGAATGCTAGCATTGTTCAAGATGTTGGTCTGTATTACAAGGACAGAATGTAAGACAGCATACCCAAATCCAAAGATACAAACAACATTCAGTGCAAATATGAACTCTTCGCCACAGATTCAGAACCAATCATATTCATAATATGATCAGAGTCCAAAGAGTTCTTCGTTCTCAAGCACTGTTCAAATCCTTCATATCAGAGTCAAGCAATCAGAATCAACAAACAAATTCTGATCCAAATGTGTACAAGTGTAACATTGCAGTCAATTTAAACAATGTTGTTTCTGAGCAAGTTGCAAAACCACACATGACACTACTCGCCACTGTTCTAGAATCATATGAAAGTCTTGTGGCTAGAAAAAATGGCAATCCCGATATGATCGCCGACGACTACGATCAACTGGACGAAGAAGAGCATGAGCTGATGGATATTAAGTGGTCACTAGCTTCTATCATTCGAAGGGTGACAAAGTTTGTTGCACTCACAGGCCGAGATATCGAAAATTCAAGCAACAAGCTAGGGTTTGGTAAAACAAAGGTCACTTGCTTCACATGCCGACAGAAGTGGCATTTCAAAAGAGAATGCAAAAACCCTGAAGCAACGGGCAATCAGAGTCCATTTGGAGGTGGCAACGAGTACTACAAGAAGTCGCTTCAGTACAAACCATATGCGAAAAAGACTCAAGTTAAGATTCAAGAGAAATCATCCAACAATACCGAGAAGGCAATCGTTGCTACCAACGAAGATGATGGTTTCGATTGGAATTCTTACATTGGAAAGAAAACAGGAGTTGCATTGATGGCTGAAATTGTCGAAGATACTTCTGCCGAAGAAGCAGCAGCGATAGAAAATGCTCTACTGGAACAATATCTACAACAACAGGAAGAAGAGGAGATGTATCTTCACATGAAGACACATGGTATTTTAACGCCTAATCCAACTTCTAGTTTTGAGGTAACTTTGATGGAAGTTCTCAAGAGCAAGTGGTCGAAGAGAAATCAAATGGATGAAGTTATCATTGATGTTGTTCAGGAAGTGAATGCTGACAACCTCACAGACATTGCCAATAAAGCTATGATGGCTAATCTAACCAAGGTAGGTCCAGAGGTAAAGGTAGTTGTCAAAGTGCAAGTTGTGGAGGTTGTAAAACCTTGCACAAAATGCACCGTGCCATGTGCTAAATGCACAAAAAATCACAAATCATCGCTGAACTCAATGTACATAATGAATATTTCAAATATGATTATCGTACAATGAAGGAAGCGTATGACAAAATGAAAGATGATTATGGCAGGCTCGATAGAAATAATATTGAACAACATGATACTGTAAGGATGGTGAAAGGTACATTAATGGATAAACAAAAAGCTATAAACATCTATTTTAATACCATTGCTGAAACCAAACAGCAACTCCAGGACATGAAAATTGAAACAGAATGTGTTCAACAACTTTTAAGAAGTTACACAACTAACGCTTATGTCATCGATCATATTCTTCCTACTATCTTGTCGGAAGAAAATGTTAATCGGTCTAAAAAGAAAAATGGTAAAGAATACAACAATGTTCCTCCACCCCTATGTGAGAAGTACTGTAGCAAAACTGTTGATGGGATGGATAAGGCACTCAACATTGAGTTGTTATCTGAAAAGAAAAATGAGTTGTCAGAGAACATTGATGTACTCTATATAAATAAATGAATAATGCGGTGGTTGAAAATGTGGTTGAAAATGTTCTGAAGGATTCTGATGATGACAGATTTGAGAGCGCCACCTCGAGTTTGAACAATTCTGACACAAAATCCAAAGATGACGATACATCATCAGAAGATGATCTATGTGATGATCCTAACGTTGTAATGTACAAGGTTAAGGAATCTGATAGATTATACTTTAATGACAGTTTTCTGATTCGGAATGTCAAAGAAGATCAATTGGATAAACTGTTCAAACTAGTTGAGTTACATCAGATGACCTGGAGGAATGAAAAGAAATCTATTCAAAACCCAAAAGAAATTATAATAACTACGAAGGAATGGTGGTGATCATCCGGAAAACCGGAGAGCTGGGTTGGGTTTAGAATAATCTGGATGAACCTAAAAAGAAAACATCACCATTTCATGAGTACAAAGATAAAAACATGAAATTTGTTTATGGGACAAACACGGTTCAAGAGGAGAGTTTGATCGGAAAACAATCAAACGAGGAGTTTAAGAAACAGAAAGAACTTCGAGATAAGGCAAAAGCCACAAGTGGTGTAAAATCCACTAGTGGTCATTCACATGATAATCGAACTTGCTTCAAGTGCAACGAAGTTGGTCATATTGCACGCAGTGTCGGAAGTCAAATTCGGCCTATCTTCAAAGAAAAGAAAGTTCAGATGTTGTGAAACTAAAGCAACCAGAGTTTGTAAAACCTGTAACGATTTTGAAAAGAAATGAATCCAAAACCAGAAGTTAAAACCTAAAACTGAAAAGAAATTTGAAAACTCAACTTTCAAAATAGGTGAAACTTCTAGGGCAAACGAATCATGGTTTTACATCAAAAAGGCAAATATAAAATCACAAGCCTGGATTGCTTAGAAAAAGTCAACAACATCTGAGGTTATCAAGTCTGAGCTTGTAAAGACTGATAACAAGAAAGAATCAAAGTCTGAGACAAAATCCGAAACTGTCAAAATTACAAGTGGTAACAATTCAAAAGGTAAAAATAAGTGAATTTTGAAAATGTAACTGACAGTGGAGGCTTAGATGGAGATTATGAAGATGAATACCAAGCTTTCTATCCAAAACCCAAGACCAAAAAGGCTTGGGTCACGCTCTTTAACTAGATTTTAACATGTGTAGGGGCTCCAAAGATCCGTTCTTTCAAAGTGGATTTTGGATACTGGATCATCCAGGCATATGACGGGAATGAAAGCTCTCTTGTTCGACATAAAAGTAATCAATGGCGGATATGTTGGATTTGCTGGTAATCAGGGTGGAAGGATAGTCGCCGAAGGAAAACTTTCCAATGGCGTTGTTTCATTTGATTGTGTAAACTATATTGTAGAACTGGAGAATAATCTTCTGAGCGTATCGCAGATTTGTGACAAAAGTTCACGATACATTTCAATGACAAAGAATGTACTATTCTGAAGCCTGGTTTCAAAATACCTGATGAGTGGATTCTGATGCGAGCCCCCCAAGAGAATGATCTATATGTCCTAGATATGGGCGTCGCTACCACTTCATCAAAATCAGTGCAATGTTTTGTGACGAAGGCTACTGAGAAAGATTCTATTCTTTGGCATCGGAAAATGGGACATATTCATTTACGAAAAATGAATTTCTTAGTTCATAATGATCTGGTTGAGGGTGTAAATCTTCGGAGATTTCATATGTCTGATCACTGCTTAGAATGTAAAAAGGGAAAGCAGATCAAGAAATCACATCCGAAGAAAATTCTGAACTCAATCAAGTTGCCGCTTGAACGTCTCCACATGGATTTATTTGGTCCTGTCAACGTTCAAAGTATTTCAGGAGACTCATACTACTTGGTCGTAACAGATAACTATTCGCGTTATTCATGGGTTTTCTTCCAAGAATCAAAAGATGAAACGTTCGAAAATTCGGTGATTCTTTTCAAGAAGCTAGAGAACCTTTATCATCTGCATGTATGACGCATTCGCAGTGACAATGGCACAGAGTTCAAGAATAATAAGATGAGAGAATTTTGCAATGCAAAAGGGATTCTACACCAGTTTAGTGCACCGTATACTCCGTAACAAAATGGTGTAGCTGAAAGGAAGAACATAACTTTAATTGAAACTGCAAGAACCATGCTTGCAGACTCATAGCTTCCGGTCATCTTCTGGAGTGAAGGGTTGCTGTGGCTTGCTACACACAAAATAGAGTTCTAACTGTCAAACCAAAGAAGAAGACATGTTTTGAGATGATCAACCGACGGAAGCCAAACTTGAAATTGTTAGAGCCATTTAGTGCACCATGTACTGTAATAGATCAAGATGCTAAATTCGGAGCCAAATCGCTTGAAGGATTCTTTGTCGAGTATGCGAGTCCGCTAGGACGTGTATATGTTCCCTCGTTGAGAAAGGTAATTGAAGCACAACATGTGGATTGCTTTAACTATACGGATCCTATTCAAAGAAGAGGCGACGCACGGTTGTTCAATTATCAAGATCTTTGGAAGTCATTCGATTTGCCGGAAGAACATCTTAGAAGAAATTGCAGCATTATACTATCTTCAACAGTCGGCGAATCAAGAACAAATCGTTAGACCAATTGTGGTTAATCAACCCACGTTGGATACTTCATCTTCCAAGGCAGGTCCAAGTAATAGCGTGTTCAAGTTGAAAACGTTGCTGAAGCAAAAGTAACACCTGCTACAACTCCATCGAATGATTTTCTAATGAACCAGGAAATACATCATCAGAGCCCAACATGCCTCAGAATCAGAATTATGACGATCGGGGTGTAATATCAGAACAAAGCTCGGTTGGTTGTCGAGGTTTCCACCAGCAAGAGGGTATTGATTACAAAGAAGTATTTGCACCGGTTGCACGATTAGAGTCTACCCGCATTTTCCAAGCATTCGCTGCTTGGAAATGATTTAAGGTCTACCAGTTGGATGTAAAATCTGCATTTCTCTACGGTAAACTTCGTGAACAAGTGTACGTCGGCCAACCACCAGGGTTCCTCGATCTGATGAACATGAACAAAGCTTATCTCCTAGACAAAGCCTTATACGGATGACACCAAGCCCCGAGAGCTTGGTACGAGACGTTATCGCAACATTTCATTGGAAATGGCTTTACAAGAGGCACATGGACAATACATTGTTTACCAGAGAAGTCAGATCCCATCTAATCCTTGTACAAATTTATGTGGAGATATTATCTTCGGTTCAACGGATGAAGTCTTTTAAAGAGTTCGAAGAAGATCATGAAGAATAAATTCGAGATGTCCTCCATGGGTGAAATGAAATTCTTCCTCGGATTACAGGTCGATCAGTTACCAGACGGCATATTCATTCGTCAGACAAAGTATGTTCATGACATTCTTAAGAAGTTTGAAATGGATAGCTGGAAGCCGCTTTCGACTCCGCTGGCACTGAATCATGGGATTTGCATAGACGAGACGGGAACCAAATTTGATAACACACTCTATCAATCGATGATAGGATCTCTGATGTATCTGACGGCATCTCGCCCAGACATCATGTATCCTACCTGCTTATGTGCGAGATATCAGTCTAGTCCTGAGTGTCACACATGCAGATAGTCAAGAGAATCTTCCATTACTTGAAGGGATGTCCAAGCACCGGCTTGTGGTATCCAAAGAACGACAATTTTATCTAACGGGATACGCTGACTCAGACTTCGGAGTGGACAAGCTGAACTCGAAATCTACAACGGCATGCCAGTTCTTCGGAACACGTTTGGTAACGTGGCAGTGCAAGAAACAGACCACGGTCTCTCTCTCTACCTGTGAGGCAGAATACATTTCTGCTTCCAGCTTTTGTTCTCAAATCCCCTGGATTCAACAACAGATGAGGGATTATGGTCTGCAGTTTCTTTACATCTTTATTCGTAGATAACAAAGCAGCCATCCATATAACCCAAAAATCCGGTTCATCACTCACGTACTAAACATATAGAAATTCGTTACCATTTCATTCGTGACTGTTATGAAAATAAATTGGTGCGAATAGAAAAATCCACACCGACGAACAAAAGACTGAGTTTTATACCAAAGTATTTCCTTTAACAAGATTCAAATATCTCATGAGGCTTTACGGTATTGAAAATTTGCTGACAGATGCGGAAGCTGAGGTTGAATAGGGATCGGACTACGAGTTCACGTAATCCGCATTGGTTTGTATATATCTTCTATATTAGTATTCCTAAAAAAAATCTAAAATACAAAAATATGTTTTTGATTTTAGGGGGAGAAATATTTGAGAAAATACAAAAAACATATGAATAATTTAAAAAATGTACAAAAACATTGAAAAAGACAAAAAGAATTCGGTGTCACAAAAAGGAAATGATAGTACATCAGTGGACTATCACAGTATGCTAAAGAAATGTAAAGTTTAAAAGTAATAAACAAGTATTACTGTGGATGTATTTGGTCCTGTCAACGTTCGAAGTATTTCAGGAGACTCATACTACTTGGTCGTAACAGATGACTATTCGCTTTATTCATGGGTTTTCTTCCAAGAATCAAAAGATGAAACGTTCGAAAACTTGGTGATTCTTTTCCAGAAGCTAGAGAACCTTTATCATCTGCTTGTGCGACGCATTCGCAGTGACAATGGCACATAGTTCAAGAATAATAAGATGAGAGAATTTTGCAATGCAAAAGGGATTTACACGAGTTTAGTGCATCTATACTCCGCAACAAAAGTAGCTGAAAGGAAGAACATAACTTTAATTGAAACTGCAAGAACCATGCTTGCAGACTCAAAGCTTCCGGTCAGCTTCTGAGTGAAGCGGTTGCTGTGGCTTGCTACACAGTAAACAGCGTTCTAACTATCAAACCAAAGAAGAAGACATGTTTTGAGATGACCAACCGAACAGAAGCCAAACTTGAAATTCTTAGAGCCATTTGGTGCACCATGTACTATAATAGATCAAGATGGTAAATTCGGAGCCAAATCGCTTGAAGGATTATTTGTCGGGTATGCGAATCCGCTAAGACGTGTATATGTTCCCTCGTTGGGAAAGGTAATTGAAGCACAACATGTGAATTGCTTTAACTATACGGATCCTATTCAAAGAAGAGGCGACACACGGTTGTTCAATTATCAAGATCTTTGGAAGTCATTCAATTTGCCGGAAGAACCATCTGAAGAAGAAATTGCAGCATTATACTATCTTCAACAGTCAGCGAATCAGGAACAAATCATTAGACTAATTGTGGTTAATCAACCCACATTGGATACTTCATCTTCTAAGGCAGGTCCGAGTAATAGCGGTGTTCAAGTTGAAAACGTTTCTGAAGCAGAAGTAACACCTGCTACAACTCCATCGAATGATTTTTCTAATGAACCAGGAAATACATCATCAGAGCCCAACATTCCTCAGAATCAGAATTCTGATAATCGGGGTGTAATAATCAGAAACAAAGCTCGGTTGGTTGTCAAAGGTTTCCACCAGCAAGAGGGTATTGATTACACAGAAGTATATGCATTGGTTGCACGATTAGAGTCTATCCGCATTTTCCTCGCATTCGCATCTTGGAAAGGATTTAAGGTCTAGCAGTTGGATGTAAAATCTGCATTTCTCTACGGTAAACTTCGTGAACAAGTGTACGTCGGCCAACCACCAGGGTTCGTCGATCCGCTGAACAAGAACAAAGCTTATCTCCTAGACAAAGCCTTATACGGATGGCACTAAGCCCCGAGAGCTTGGTACGAGACGCTATCGCAACATCTCATTGGAAATGGCTTTACAAGAGGCACAGTGGACATTACATTGTTTACCAGAGAAGTCGGATCTCATCTAATCATTGTACAAATTTATGTGGATTATATCATCTTCGGTTTAGCGGATGATAGTCTTTGCAAAGAGTTCGAAAAAGATCATGAAGAAGAAATTCGAGATGTCCTCCATGGGTGAAATGAAATTCTTCCTTGGATTACAGGTCGATCGGTTACCAGGCGGCATATTCATTCATCAGACAAAGTATGTTCACGACATTCTTAAGAAGTTTGAAATGGACAGCTCGAAGCCGCTTTCGACTCCGCTAGCACGGACTCATGGGATTTGCATAGACGAGACGGGAACCAAAGTTGATGACACACTCTATCAATCGATGATAGGATCTCTGATGTATCTGACGGCATCTCGCCCAGACATCATGTATCCTACCTGCTTATGTGCGAGATATCAGTCTAGTCCTCGAGTGTCACACATGCAGATAATCAAGAGAATCTTCCGTTACTTGAAGGGATGTCCAAGAACCGGCTTGTGGTATCCAAAGAACGACAATTTTGATCTAACGGGATACGTTGACTCAGACTTCAGAGTGGACAAGCTGAACTCGAAATCTACAATGGCAGGATGCCAGTTCTTCGGAACACGTTTGGTAACGTGGCAGTGCAAGAAACAGACCACGGTATCTCTCTCTACCTGTGAGGCAGAATACATTTCTGCTTCCAGCTGTTGTTCTCAAATCCTCTGGATTCAACAACAAATGAGGGATTATGGTCTGCAGTTTCTTGATACGCCTTTATTCGTAGATAACAAAGCAGCCATCGATATAACCAAAAATCCGGTTCATCACTCACGTACTAAACATATAGAAATTCGTTATCATTTCATTCGTGACTGTTACGAAAATACATTGGTGCGAATAGAAAAAATCCACACCGACGAACAAAAGCTCATTTTTATACCAAAGCATTTCCTTAAAAAAGATTCAAATATCTCATGAGGCTTAACGGTATTGAAAATTTGCTGACAGGTGCGGAAGCTGAGGTTCAATACGGATCAGACGACGAGTTCACGTAATCCGCATTGGTTTGTATATATATTTCTATATTAGTATTTCTAAAAACAATCTAAAATACAAAAATATGTTTTTGATTTTAGGGGGAGAAATATTTGAGAAAATACAAAAACATATGAAAAATTTTAAAAAATGTACAAAAACATTGAAAAAGACAAAAAGAATTCGGTATCACAAAAAGGAAATGATAGTCAGTGGACTATCACAGTATGCTAAAGAAATGTAAAGTTTAAAAGTAATAAAACAAGTCTTACTGTGGATGTGTAGATAGACTTAACACGTTCAGTAAATTGTTTTCGAGATATAAATTAAATTTTACAAATGCTTAATCTTGTGGATTAACATACCTTGGATATATGGACTTAGTACTCCGAAATTTCATTTGAGAGATTGCTGATTCTGAGATACGAGGTCTTTATAGATAGTTGATATCTGGGGTATTATACAAGTTCTTCTGATTTTGAGGAAGCAATAGCCTAGAACTTCTATAATACTTTTCGCTATAAACCCCTAAACTGCATGCAATCTTGAAAAGCATCAAAAGATCTAATCATTTGCAGTGCTAAAAAGATTCCTTAAATGGAACACACCTTAAGTCGAGGCTTCATCTCTTTGTCTGTACGGTAGTACTAACCTGAGCTCTCAAGGCCTCGCATTAACCCAGATACAGATATCAATTACGTTATATTCACCTGTAAGATGAAATCTAGGGAATCTTGATACGGGAGTATATTCAAGAAGTGGGAACCATAGATAAGTCAAGTTTCATAAATCATACATTAACATATCTTGGAACAATTGAGAAATGTGGTAAAGTTTAAGTGGACAAACATATCGACAATCTTGGTAAACGAGTTTAAAACTTAAAGTCATCTAAAGGTCAATGGTACTGGTGATATGTCTCATTCAACTGATATGATCCTTAGACACAAATTCACAAAAATATGTTTGTAAATATGTTTGTACGTAGTTTATCTGCTATACAGATTAAATCCAAAAAGATTTTCAGTGTGTTATAGCATAAACTTACAAAAATACAAAAAGATTTTATTTCTACATTGTTTTCAGCAAACTAATGTTGGAGAACGGGTCTTCGAAGTGTGGTAAGGTGCTAAACTGGTGGAATCTCATTGACAACGGGCTGGGAGCTAATCTGTAAAATCTGAAAAGCCAAAACGATGAAAAGTTCATTAATTTGAAACTTTAACTTTGAAAATATCAACAGTTTGTTCGTAACGGGTCAAATCGGGGTCATTAACTTGGACTCGGCAGACAAATCAGTTAACCAAGGTCATTAGCTTGGACTTGGTCAACTGAGTGGATTTTCAGAACTGGTAAAAGTGAAAAGTTCAGGGACTTAATTGCAAAAACTTGAAAATTTGAAATGGGTTTTAGGCAAGTTCGGCCAAACTTGCTTAATGTTCAAAGTTTTCTGTTAAAAACAAGTTCGACCGACTTGTGTGATAGCTGGTTGATAGAAGGTATGTTCGCTCGGACTTACATGGGCTTTATAACTTGGGCTCTCAAGTTCGCAAGTTCGGCCGAACTTCATTATCTCTAAATAGAACCCTGAGCGAACTTAACCTATTTGAGTGATTTTTCAAATTTGCCAAGAATCCACCGTTCCTCTGCTGAAATTTCATTTGATTGTGGTGATTCACACACCATTTTAAATGGCCGAGGTGTGTAATTGATCTTTGAACCGTTAATTGGACCTAATTGATTGACTGAGATCTGAAACATGTAAAAATGATAGATCTAGGGTTTGTGTGGTCAAATTGAACTTGTAATTATAATAAACAACTAAAATCGACCATGGATTTGCATTAGATTTGATTAGAATGATCATATTTGTATGTTGCAAACTTTGTTGGAGAAGATGACAAGTTCGCCCTAATTTGTTCATCAAGTCCGGCCGAACTTGCATCATACATTAATAATCTTCATTGTTAAATTCTAAGTCCGACCGAACTTGTGTATAAATTGATATTTTGGATAAAATAATAAGTTCGCTCGAACTTAGATGTTGAAATTTGAAATGTGTATAAGGTAAGTTTGCCCGAACTTAGGATGAAATAATGAACATGTTTGTATAGCATGTTCAGGCGAACTTGACAAAACTATTTGCAATACCAACATCAAGTTCGCCCGAACTTGATGTTAATGTGTTGAAAAATTTTGTAACTTTTTCTCGTAATGCGTGCTAAGTGTTTTGCGTTGATTTTCAGGTTTAAATACCAGCGCAGGCGATTAGGATTGACTTTTCCAATTCCATAACACATGTATTACGCTTGACAAGGGCTATGTCCGTCGTAGAAGGAATACGAAAGAATTTTGACGTTTCTAAAGGATTGTCCTATTCATAGAGCTATTACGGAGCGTATAGTGTCCTATCGATCGCACACATATCATTTCTAGATGAACGCAAGCCTAAGTGCAGACAAGAAGACTATTACGTTGTCAGTACAAGTCGGGAATGAGGTCAAAGAGATCACAGTCACAGAGGAGGATATTCGCAGGATCTTACAGTTTAACGACGACAAAGATGATCCTATTTTCTAAGACGAAAAGATGGTACGAGGTTGTTTCTACCGTATGGGCTACAAAGGAAGTGTAAACAAGCCAATGTTGAAGAAAGGGGAAGTACCAAACACCTACAAGCTCCTAATGCATGCTATTATTCATACTTTCAGCCACAGAAAGGCGGGTCTTGATGATGTTCAGGATTATATGGCCTGCATGGCAACGACATTGATTTTGAAGAAGCCGTTCAACTATTCTAAGCTTGTTTTCACACATATATCAAAGAATATGGAAGATACGAGATTGTTTTGTATCCGAGGTTCATGCATATGCTTATTGATGAGAAGTTTTCAGACATTGCACGTGATCCGAATGATATTTTATATTTCAGTCAACTCGATGAGACTACAGTGAAGAAATTGTTAAAGTTCCAGAAACAGGATTCAGCACCTGTTGCAAAACCAATATTTGGGGCGTTGATGAATAAGAACTATGTTGTGCCGCCAGAAAACAAATGGAGAAACGATGGCAGTGGTGATGAAAAAGAGTGAATGCAGAAAAGGAATGGTTTAAGACGTTCAAATCCAAAAGCTCGCAGTGAATGGTTTGCTAAAACTGAAGTCGAGAAGAAAAAGAAGTGTGCGTCAAAGAAAGTAGATACAATGCTTATAGATGAAGACGAGTCTGTACATGTTCAAACAGAGGCTGGGTCAAGTGCAGCGGTTGTGATTGAAAGTCAGGAGACAGAAAAGACTACACAGGAAGACGATGTTATTTTTGCGACTTCAGAGAACGATGAAGATTCTGATGATTCTCTCGAGAAGGATACAAAGAAGGCTATGGCTGAAAAGAAGCTGAAAAGATCAAAGAAACTGATGCTGATTTTGATCCTAATCTGGAAAAAGAGTCTGATGAAGAAAGACCTAAGAAAAGCGCTAAACGTGTGAAGTCTGCTACAGTATCAACGACAAAGACTACACGGTCTCCGGAAGCTAAGGGAAAAAAAGCAAAGAAAGCTCAGAAACCTGCTAGTCGTCGATACATGGGAAAGCCAAAGAGCACAGAAGTAACACAAGAACCTTCTAGTGCACAAGAGAGAGAGAGTTACACAAGAACCTCCTACACAAGATGTCACACCCTCAATTTCCACTTGCGGAGTTCTACCGCGAGACGTGTGAACAAACCAGAATCTAAGACACTAGTACGTTGAACGACTCTACATTATTTGATTATACGTTTTCCAAAATTATTTGTTGTCGATTTTATATTACCAATATTTAGCATGAGTATCAGTTTTTAAAGTTTGAGCGGAAGCATAAATAAGTAATGATGCGGGCGCCAACACAAACGCCAAAACAAAGGAAAAATCCCAAAACAATATTAATAAATGAGACTCGATAATGATGTCTTGTTCAATGCATGTGCGTGCACCTAGAGCTCCTAGCGTCCTGAGAAACATGTAAAGAAACAAGTGTCAACATTAAAGATGAGTGAGTTCACAGGTTTTCATAAATTCGTTTGTTTACTCCGTTACAGTTTGTTACTCCGTTATCCTCAACCCGGGATAACATATCAGTTCCATTATTCCAATCCCGGAATAATAAGTTTTTGCTTCCAATATTCCAAACCGGAATATTAAGTTGTTGTTTCCATTATCCCCAACCCGGGATAATAAGTTGATGTTCCAATATTCCAAACCCGGAATATTAAGTTGACCCGTAATTAAGTTCAATATTAATGTATATAGGTAGCTAGCCTAAAGTCATGTCACTAAGTGTTCGCGATCGAAGCTGACAGTTGTGCCTCCGTTTTGCCAGGCCTATCACATGACCATGGCGATGTTAGGCCAATCATACACCCGTTGACCATACCCGGTCAGCTAGCGCGACTAGCTCGGATGGGGCTCGTCAGACCCAGTAGTACTACTTATAATTCCCCCGCTATTTAACCCAAATACTAACGATCCGAGGAGATTGTCGAGGACTTAAGTGATAAAGCTGCATAGTGACCATAACATTACATTAACATTAACTTAGTTACCGTATAGTTAAGTGACGTTAAATTCGTATAACGTAAAGAGTTTGAGTTTGAGAGTGTATACATGTTTCTCCCCCTGTTGTTTAAAAACCGTATAAAGTTAGGGGCCGTGAACTCACCTTTATTTGCTCGGTTAGTGTGGCAAAGATGTTATAAGAGATGGGACCGCTAGTTGCGTCCTAATCAAACCAATTAATTCCACGTCAGTGTGTAATCACCCCAATACAAATTCCACACACAATTTACTCACAAAGTGATACACACAACCAACCTATCTAACACTCAAACATGCATGCAAGTATTCTCATATAATCATAGTAATCAAACAACTTATCATGAACACATTCCAAATCCATGCAACACTTTAATGCATAAAATCACAAGCTAACAACTTTCTGCTTAACACTTAATTATTCAGCTGTTTTCTAGGATTTTTATAAAATAGTTCCAGCATTCTAAAAATTCCCATATTTTTACAATAGGTGACATTTATACCATAGAAATTTATATAATTTTTCCAAGTCCTGAATCTTTACCAATTAACCATCAATATTAATTCCCTAAGCTGCAGTCAGATTTACCGCTTTCTGACTGCAGTCCACGGAAGAATTTATTTAAAAATCACTGATTGTCCGATTAACAAAATTCCAGTTGGAGTTGCCCGGAAATTTCTATACCTAGTTGCTGTACAAAAATCATGACTCAACTCTCTACTGATTTTAAAATCTAGCTTGATAAACAACCAACAAAATTCCAGAATTTTAACAGCTTTACCTACTGAACTTGTTTAGCCCTTTAAAAATATCAAACGATTTCAGAAAATTATGAATCCAGCGCCATTAGATTCCTTATTCAAATCTCTACGTTCTAGACATCAGAAAATCTGTTTTTCGACAACTAACGACCAAGTTACAGCGAGATGAAGTCGGCTGTAACTAGTATTCAGCAGGCTGTTTCAGCATTATTGTTATTACAACTTACCTACACCGTTCCTATTGATCGACCTAAGCGAGCAAAGACCGATTTTTGATCCTAGTTTACTACTAACTACTTATCCATGCAAACCCTACTCAATAACTATTATATTTATAAACAAATCATAGTTGTAAGCTATTGATTCCGAAAACAGTCATGTATACCCACACTATCAATTCAGCCGATTACTTGCAAGCACATATAATCCGAAGACAACTAATCAATTAATCATATGTCCGAGACTACAATTCATTCAAGCATATGTCCGAGACAATGAATCATTCAAGCATATGTCCGAAACAACTAGACATTCAAACATATACATAATCCGAAAACAACACACTCAAGACACGTATATCCGACTATGATTCAGTAACATATGATAAATTCTAGACTTTTAATGATAAGGTAATCGAACCGTGAGTATGTTAAGGAACCGGTGATCCTGGATAGTTGCGACCGAGACTGAAGATGTCGATGATTGCTGCTGCGACCGGAAGAAAAGAACAGAAAAACTGTTGCTTGCTGCGACCGAGATGATGATGAGGGTAAGGCAGTTTGTTTGCGACTGAAAAGATGAACAAAAGAGCTGATCTCGATCGGTTAGGAGGAGCAAAGGGAGCTGCCGACGGCAGTTTTGTCTAGGGTTTTGTGAATTCTGAATTGAGCATGCATTGTTGATATATATAGGCAAGGAGAGAGATGAGGGTTGCGGTTTTAGATACACACTCGTGGCCGAGGGACTTGGGTTGGGTCGGTTTGGGTTTTATCTTGCGGCCAAAGTTTAAGATGAGTTAGTTTGATTTGGATTTGATCTCGCGGCCAAGTCTTAGAGTGGTTTGGTTTGGGTTTTGCGGCCGAGTGATTAGAGTATTAGAGTTTAGGTTTGATCTTTGATTCTTGTTCTCTTTTGGCCGAAGACTAAAGTTGCATGCTATAGGTTTCGGTTTGGTTTTGATCTTATGGCCGAGACATGTTTGGTTTAGGGTTTAGGTTTTCGATGTGTGTTGGATTTGATCTTGGCTGAGGACTTGACTTGAACTAGAGTTTAAAACTTGTTACTCCTAGAGTCGCAATGAACCAAGGTTTAGAACGTGTCGCGGTTCGGTTAGGTTCGTGCACGTATTAAATCTAAATATTCAATCACTAAAACAATCACACAACACACAACACGTATTCATTTAATTCGTACACGTTCGTACACATAGCACGTAATTAGATTGACACGTATTACGTTTAAGTTATCCGAAAAAACCCGGGATATAACACAAGAACCTCCTGTTGTTATTTCGTCTGAAGCTGAACGTCCAGGAGTCACACAAGAACCTCCTGAGGCTGGATTACTAGAAGTGCCAGTTATTCTATCTCCAGTTGCTCCAACTACTTCTCATTTAGAAAGTTCTACTCCAAAGAAGTCTACACCGAAGGCTGCTACTCCTAAATCAACACCAAAAACTCCAAAGTCAAAATTATTTGGTGATATTCCAATGAACTGATAGATATTCAGGATTTAGATGAGTTCTTCCCTGACACAGACATTGATGTTTTGGAAAAGCGTGTCAAAATCTTGGAAGATAAAGTACAAAAGACTGAGGAAGAAAAAGCTGAGCTAATCAAGAAGGTGAATCAAAGCTTAGTGGAGAAAGAAATGATGGATGACAAGATTAAGGTGTTGGAAAGCGAGTGTGAATTCTTCAAGGCATTAATTGGAAGTTTGTAAGATGCGAATGAAAAGCTGCAGACAGAGATTGCTGATCTAAAAACAATTCAAGCCCTAAATGATCGAAGATTTACAAGGATGCAGAAAGTGTATTGATTTTGTCACTGAGTATGATCGTCTGGATAGACAAGAGGTGAAAGAAAGATCTGAGAAAGAACTTGCAGCTAGTGGCAAAGACAAAGGTGTTGAAGGTGATGCACCTAAATCTTCTAAAGTTGCTGAAAAGCCTGTTGATGAGAATGTCGAGCATGTTGAAAAAGCTTACGAGTCCAAGATTGCTAAGGTTGACGAATCTGTCAAGCCTTCTGTTGTTGAAATTGTTACTGAAGATAACGACGATGATGAAGCAGAAGATGAGGATAAGGATGATGAACCACCAGTTGATGATACAAAAGATGATTCTGACCACGATGGAGGTAATGATGATGATCCAAGTGGTACAGGGATTAAAGTGGTTGATGCGACATTGAATGAAAGCTTCGATTTCACAAGTCTTCTGAATGATGAAGCAAATGCTATGAATGATCAGATTCAGGGGGAGTTAAGACAAACAGGGCCATCTGATGATATAGATATGGCTGATGTTGATTTGTCTACAAAGCCTGTTGTTGTAGTACCGACAAAGCCTTTGATTTTGATGCTTGAACACAATGTTGAAGAAGGCGAGTGCGTGCACAACTATACTAAAGAAGATTTGGCTAAATTGATCGAAGTTGATGCTGAAAAACTTGATTTTGATTTTGAGGAGCAAGTGCCGAACGTGAACACATTCGAGCCGAACGAGGATCATTATCAACGCAAATTTGAAGCAGATGAATACAACAGAGTGATAGTGGAAGATTGGTATTCGGATGATGAAAAAGATGAAGCTGTGAAGTACATTGGTCCTAATATTGATAGTTTTCCTACTTACAAGGAAATGTACAAGCAATTGGATGAAGATATGTTGAAAGATAACATCAAAAAAACAAGTCGTGAAGGAAAAGTTCCAAAACCGATGACAAAGGAGGAGATAGCTCAAGCTAAGAAATCCTGGTTCAAAGAGATGCCGCGTGAACGTAAGTTTCAACGTCCTCTAGCATTCTTTACCTGAGATAAAGACATGTCATTGGGTGATATTCTCAGTTGGGGTTGGTTTAAAGAGCTGAGTGTTTATGCAATCAAAAGGGAATTTGGGGTGTAATACTTCAAATATCTAGCTGATTTCCAGACTCTACCTTACTGGGATGTTGAAGAGCTTGTACAAACCGTAAACGTCACATATCAGATGAAGTCTATTGATCAGTTACTATGGAAGATGATCAAATTTGAAGCAACAAAAGGTTTTAGATATTGGAAGCCGTTTACTCCAGGTCGTCGCATCAATAAGAACAAGAAGACAGGGGAAAAAGATATAACGTTAATCATGAAATGACCGAGAGCTATGAGAAACATGCCTTTGATGCCTATTGAACAAAATTTCTATCCGGTGTTTAAGTGGTGGTGGCAAATTGATCCTAACACGTGTGAAGCAGTGATAGTTTTACGATTTGAAGAACATCTGGATATCACTAAAGAAAGGGTTGAAGTATTAGGGTTTCAAGGTATGAGAGGGTTGTGGAGAACGATCAGGATACTAGACCTGATGTGGCTAGTAAATTGTTCAACAGAAGATATCAAATGCTTTATCTACAGTAAGATTGTATTTGAAGAATGTGAAAAGGAGCAAGCATTGCAATATCAAAGGGTAGTTAACGTCTGCTATGCTCGTGAAGTTAATTCAGGAAAGATGTGGGAAACGAGCTGGAGGGATCTTGAACGTTTGAATTCTTAAAAGAAGAAAAGCGTCTTGAGGAAATACATGAGAAAGGAAGGGCGGCAAGGCTCAGAAGGTACCAATTTATGAATAAAGTGCCAGCTACTGATCAGACGCCAGATCCGAAGCAGGAAAGACGAAAGAAGCCTTCCAAGAACTTCTTCGGTCATGTGCTTAAAGTTTTATTTGAAGACAGAGTTTTGAAGACTGAGAAAGACGAAGACGATATCCAAGGGGGAGTCTTGTTGGTGCAGAATGTCTATGTCTTAGTCTTATATGAGTCTGTACAGATTAGACGTGATTAGGCTAGCGAAATCAAGTATTTATGTTATGTTGAGTCAAGTTCGCTGGTAAGGTTTGAGTGATGTTAAGTTCGGCCGAAACTTGACTAGGTCAAGTTCGCCCGAACTCAGGTGATCACCAGCAACTTACTCCCCTATATATAGCTAGCTAGTTCTTGTCATTTGTAACTTTGTGCACTTTGAGGCGAAGCTCTATCAAATTGGAGACTTGATGTTTATCAATAAAATTGAGTTTAGCTGACTAATTCTTGTTGTTTGGTAATCATGTCGTAATATTTCCGCTATTATGGACATTAGATATCAAATCTAGGTTCCTATGCTATTAGGATCGGTCCTACATTTAATCCATGTTTAGCATTCCAAGCCTAGATATCAAACTTTCAAATGTGGAAGCATCTAATGCCTTTGTCAACACATCTGCTAGTTGATCCTTGGTATGGACATGTTGTAAAGAAATCAAACCTTTTTCATAGCGATCCCTCACAAAGTGAGGTCTGATGTCTATGTGCTTGGTGGTGGAATGTGAAACTAGATTTTTGATGATGTTTTCTGCTGCTTGACTATCAATTTTGAGAGGAGTCCTCAAGGCAGTCACACCAAAATCCAGGAGTTGATTTTGAAGCCACAAAATTTGAGAAGTGCAACTTTGCAGCAGCTATATATTCTGCTTCAGCAGTGGATGTGGATACTGCAACTTGCTTTTTGCTTTTCCAAGACACTAAGCAATCTCCTAGGAATTGGGCTACCCCAGATGTGGACTTCTTTGTTGTTTTACATCCAGCAAAGTGACTATCAGAATATCCTGCAAGCTCAATGTTACCATTAGCTGGATACCAGATACGAAGTGTGGGAGCACCTTTTATGTATCTGAATATCTTTTTTACAACAATAAGGTCTAATTTTCTTGGCAATGACTGTGACTGGCACAAACACAAGTATCAAACATAATGTCTGGCCTTGAAGCAGTTAGGTAGAATAAAGACCCAATCATGCTTCTGTATAAAATTTGATCAACAAGGTCATCTTTGCCATCTACAGTGACTAGCTTGGATGTTGCCATGGGTGTGCTGCAAGGTTTACAATTATTCGTATCAAGTTTCATAAGTAGTTCTTTCACATACTTATTTTGATGAATGAAAGTGCCTTTTTTCATTTGTTTGACTTGTAAACCAAGAAAACATTGCAACTCACCTGTTGCACTCATCTGAAACTCTGCTGCATTGAGTTATTCACATCATGGCAGTGCATGTGGATCCAAAAATGATGTCATCCACATAAATTTGGACAAGCATCAAATCTTTTCCTTTCCATTTTAAAAGTAGGGTTTTGTCAATCATACCTCTGGTGAAACCAATGGATAAGAGAAAAGTGGATAGAGTTTCATACCAGGCTCTTGGTGCTTGTTTTAGACCATACAGTGCTTTGTTTAACCTGTAAACATGATCAGGATGAAAGTGATCCTCAAATCCAGGAGGTTGACAAACATATACTTCTTCCTTGATCTTTCCATACAGGAATGCACTTTTGATGTCCATTTGATACACCTTGATGTTGTGGTTGGCAGCAAAAGCTAAGAACAGGCGAATGGCTCCTAACCTTGCTACTAGAGCAAAAGTTTCATCGTAGTCAATCCCTTCTTCCTATCTGTAGCCTTGAATCACGAGCCTTGCTTTGTTCTTGACAACAATACCCCTTTCATCAGTTTTGTTCTTGAAGACCCACTTTGTGCCGATGGGACTCACATCTTTTGGTAGTGGTATAAGTTCCCATACTTGTTGTCTCTTGAACTGTAGGAGCTCTTCTTGCATGTCCTCTACCCAGTTGTTGTCTTTCAGTGCCTCTTGGTACTGACAGGCTGTGTGAGTGATAGAAAACCAGCAAAAAGACAAATGTTTTGGGCTTGGCTTCTTGTGAGCACACCCGCATTGATGTTGCCAATAACTTGATCCAATGGATGGCTTTTGAGAAAGATAAATCACTGTTGGTGCATATGTCTGTTGCCTATGTCATTATGTATCGAGTCTGAATGAATACGGCTTAATTTGTTAGAAACGAGGCGTATTTATTTTATATTGTAGGGGACAAGTTCGCTCGAAGATGGTTTGGAGAAGTCAAGTTCGGCCGAACTTGACCATGTCAAGTTCGCCCGAACTTCATCCCTTACTAGCGAACTTGGACTTCTATAAATAGGTGCATTGGGATTTCATATGTAACGTGGAGAGATTTTGGCACAGAGACGGCGAAGCTCTGTCGGATCCGGTTCTCGAATGTATTGAACTTTAGCTCAATGAAAACAACATTTAAATGAGTAATTCTTGTTATTTGGTTAACTAGTCATTAGTTTCCGCCTAATTGGACAATAGATAACAAATTAGGTTTCCGTGCTAATCGTGGACGTTCCTACAAGTGGTAAGAGCCTGGATACCTAAATTTGCTGGAATCAAGACAATAATTTCTCTATTGCATCTCCATTCTATCTTTTTTCTTAACATTTTCACATATTTGATGATTTCATGGTCAAAAATGGGTGATTTTTGAATATGTCATGTAAAACATACTAATAACAAACCCATGAGAGTTTGGACATCAAATTCAATCAAATTGATATCAAAAGTTGGAAAAACCATGTATTGGAATCAAGTTTAACATCAAGTTTGACCGAACTTAATTAAAATTTCTTTGATTTTAATCAAGTTCGACCAAACTTGATAGAATTTTCTGGATTTCTTCTGAAGTTCGCTCGAACTTGAGAAATATTCCAACATTTTTACACAAGTTCGACCGAACTTGAGTAAATTGTTGATTTTCTCATACAAGTTCGCCCGAACTTGAGAATTTTCTTGAAAATTTTCATAAGTTCGACCGAACTTACCTGCTTTTCTTGAATCTTTTCACAAGTCCACTCTAAAGTGTGATTTTTATCAAATCCCACATCAAGTTCGACCGAACTTGATAAGTCTGTGACAAATTCGCCCGAACTTGTCTAAGGTTCCTAAAAATAAAAAAAATAAGTCCCGAAAAACGTCAAGAACATTATATGTCGTTAGAATCGTATAGACGAGACGATTTTAAAGATATAATTGGGTAAAAATTGTTTTCGGAAAAAATTTAATGTTTTTATCGTACTGATTGTCGAGTAAAACGTTAGTTTTTGCTAAAATTGTCTATTACTAATCAGTTTTCGAGTGTTTTTTTATTGTATTTTCAGATAAGTCTTCAGGTTATCAAAATGGAAGATTTCCACACGTGTTCGTTTCTCAAGTGGCTTCCTCATCTAATGCGAATATTCTTGCGGCAAACCAAATGAATATCGACAATGAAATAGGCACTACGTCGAAACTGCCAAAGTTAATGTGCATGGACGAGTTTGAAGGATGGAAAGAAAAGTTTGTGAATTGGATACAAGCGAATCAATTTAACAGCTGGGTCGTAGTTGAGGATGGTTAAAATGGCCAAAGGATGAGTGTGATCAAGATCTTCTGCTAAACAAGTTCTCACTGACCGACAAAGACAATTATGTTGCTGAGAAGAAAATGATTAGCTTGATCCAACAATCAGTAAAGGAAGACATCCTGATCTTATTGCCGGAATATGAAACATCACAAGAATTATGGCATTCATTCTGTGACAAATTCAAAGGAAGCGATGAAATGATCAAAAGTAAAAGGCCTTGATCAAGAAAGAGTTTGAGATTTTTACGATGAGCAAAGGTGAGACTATGAAGTAGATGATTGATAGATACTGTCACCTCATGGTCCAGATGCGAAGACATGATATCAAAAGGTCTAATGAAGAGCAAATCGAGAAGTTGGCCGATGCACTTCCAGAAGGAGAATGGACAACATATCTGATGATTCTGAAGAATAGTCCATCTTGGAGACATTTCAATTTGTCATCTTTCATTGACAAATTGGAAGGTCATGAAATGTAGTTGATGAAAATTGCTAAATCAAAGAATGCTAATTTTGTTCAAGATGTCGGTGTTTATTACAAAGAGGTGTTCAAGATACTCCGATTCAAAGCCGAAAATTCAAACATCATTAAATGCAAATACAAATTCAGCTCCAAATCAAAGTTTTCCATATGCTGGATATACAAGTGCTAGTTCAAGCTCTTCATTCAAAATCAGACAAGCCAAGAAAGTTCTGAATCAAATGTTTTCTAGTGCAATATAGCAGTTCATTTGAAGAATGTATTTCCATAAAAAAAAGTGGCTAAACAGCACATAGCACTTCTCGCTACCGTTCTCGAATCATATGAAAGTCTTGTTGCTGGAAAGATCGGTAATCCAGAAATGACAGCAGAAGATTGTGATCAGGTAGACGAAGAAGAATTAGAGCTAATGGATATCAAATAGAGTTTGGCATCTATCATCAGAAGAGTTACAAAATTTGTTGCACTCACTGGAAGGGATATTGGTAATTCAAACAACAAGCTTGGTTTTGACAAGACAACAGTCACATGTTTCAGGTGTCATCAAAAGGGACACTTTAAACATGAATGCAACAATCAAGAAACAAGTGGAAACCAAAATCCTTTCGGCAGTAATAATGAGTACTACAAGAAAGCTCTTCAATACAAGTCATATCCAAAAAAACGCAAGTCGAAGTAGAAGATAAATCTGCAAAGAAAACCGAACAAGCTCTTGTTGTTACTCATGAAGAAGATGGTTTTGACTGGAACAGATACATTGGAAAGAAAACTGGTGTTGCTATAATGGCAGAGGTAGTGGATGATTTTGAGACATCTTATGTTGATGCTGCTCTAGAAAACGCCATCTTGGAAGGTTACAGGCAAAGAGCTGAGGAAGAAGAAATAGCTTACCTAGAAATGCAAAAGCAAGAAGCTTTGAAACTAGAAGCAGAAAAGGTAAAAGCTAAGGTAAGTTTGTCATAAAAGGAAGTTGTGAAAGTTGTGGAGGTTGAAAAACCTTGTACAAAGTGGGCAAATCCTTGTGAACCTTGTCTTGCAAAGGTCGAAGTCATAAGAGAATTGACATAATGAAAATTTTCTTTATGATTACAGAAACATGAAAGAAGCTTATGACAAAATACAAGGCAAATATAAAAATGTCGAAAAAGCTAATCTTGAACTTGGTGCTAATGTAAAAATGTTAAATGCAACAGTAATTGAAAAACAAAAAGCTATTAACATGTACATTAATACCATTGCTGAAACAAAGCGTGAGCTTCATGACATAAAGAAACAGAACGAGTAAGACAATTCTTAAAAAGTTACACCACAAACGCTTATGTCATTAATCACATTCTTCCTACGATCAAATCGAGGAAAATGATGGTAAACAAAGCGTAAAGAATACGGAAGTGTTCCTCCACCACTTCTTTCAAGTTATTCCGGCAAGAAAGATGATGAGATTGGAAAGGCTTTCAATATATTTCTTTTTTCAGAATAGAAAAATAAATTGCCTGAGAACATTGACGTAGACTTTATGAAATAAATGATGACAATGAAGCAGTGGTTAAAAATGTGGTTAAAAGTGTTCTAGGAAATGATTCTGATGAAGGCAGCTATGAAAGCGCCAAATCAAGTTTGAGTAACTCGGAATCACAATCTGAAGATGACGATATATCATCTGAACATGATCTAAGTGATGATCCTAATGTTGTCATGTACAAGATTAAGGAATCTGATAGATTATACTTTGATGATAGTTTTCCGATTCGGAAAGTGAAAGAGGATCAACTTCATCATTTTTCAAACTTGTAGAAGTTTCATTAGATGATCTTCAGAAAACGAGAAAAGATTTTACTCGAAACCCAAAAGGAATGATAACAATTATCGAAATTTGGTGGTGATTTTCCTGAGAGCAGGAGAGCATGATTGGATTTGGAAGAAAATGAAGATGAACCGAGAAGGAACCAGAAGTCGCCATGTCATGAATACAAAGGTAAACACATGAAGTTTGTGTATGGGACAAATACGGTTCAAAAAGAAGGTATGATTGGTAAGAAATCAAATGATGAATTCAAGAAAGAGAAAGAACTTCGGGACAAGGCTAAAACCAAGTCCACAAGTGGAGTGAAACCCACTAGTGGGAATGTTTCTGATAATCGAACTTGCTTTAAATGCAATATTGTTGGTCATATTGCTTGCAAGTGTCTTAATCTAAAGCCTGTGATTCCACGAAGAAAACATGTGTCAAAAGATGAAAAAAAAACAACCAGAGATTGTGAATTCTGATACAATGTCAAATAGAAACTATGAATCAAAAGATGAAGAAACCTAAAACGAGTTCAAGGTTTGAAAACTCAATTTTAGAAAAAGGTGAAACTTCAAGATTTAATGAAAACAAAGATTCCAGATTCTATATCAAGAAAGCGAGAAGCAAGCTACAATCATGGGTTGCTAAGAAAAGGCTTTCATCATCAGATAAACCAAAGTCTGTTGCTGATAAAACTGGAAAGTCAAAATAAACAAGTCAGTGATTAAATAGATAAAAAAAGAAAAGGACAAAATTTTTCAAAATTAACATTGGACGAAATGTTTGATGATGATTTTGAATACGATGAAGAGTTAGAATATGGTTATGATGCTTATCAATACAAACCCAAAACCAAAAAGGTTTGGGTTTCATTTTTCAAATAGTTACTTTGTTGTGAAGGAGTCCCAAGATCCACAATATCAAAGTTGATACAGGATAAGCGGAGCTCCATGAGTTTTTAACTTATCTAGAATGTCTTAATCTTTGTCGTTTTTGAAATTACAAGTGGTTAAAAAAGAAGAAGTTGAAAAGAAAATTTGTCAAAAGTCAATTTCTTCAAATTCACTTCGTTGAACGAAACACTGATTTTACAACCATTTTGTTTTGTTGAACAGGTGCAAATGCAGTAGATGAAAAAAAGGATCGGACGACGAGTTCTCGTGATCCTCATTGGTTTGTTATTTTTTAGAAAAATTCTTTAAATCTAAAAACCAAAAATATGTTTTTGATTTTAGGGGGAGTAAGAAAATTTTTAGAAAAATAAAAAACATATGAAAAAGTTGAAAATTCAAAAACATTGAAAAAGACAAAAAAGAATTTGGTTGTCAAAAATGAAATGATAGTACATCAGTGGACTATCATAGTATGCTAAAGAAATGTAAAGTTTAAACGTGATAAACAAGTCTTATTGTGGATGTGTCGATAGGCTTTACACGTTCAGTAGATTGTTTTCGGGATATAAATTAAATTTTACAACTGCTTAATCTTGTGGATTAACACATCTTGGATATATGGACATAGTACTCTGAAATTTCGATTGAAGGGTTGCCTGATTCTGAGATACGAGGTCTTTATAGATAGTTGATATCGGGGGTATTATACAAGTTCTTCTGATTTTGCGGAAGCAATAGCGTTGAACTTCAATAATGCTTTTGCTATAAACCCTAAACTGCATGCAAAACTTGAAAAGTATCGAAAGATCTAATCATTTGTAGTGCTTAAAAGATTCCTTAAATGGAACACACCTTAAGTCGAGCCTTCATCTCTTTGTATGTACGGTAGTACTAACCTGAGCTCTCAAGGCTGCAGAACCCAGATACAAATATCATTACTCCATATTCACTGTAAGATGAAATCTGGGAATCTGGATTCGGGAGTATATTCAAGAAGTGGGAACCATAGTTAAGCAGGTTTTCAAAATTCATATCTTATGGAACAATTGAGAAACGTTGTAAAGTTTAAGTGGACAAACATATCGACAATCTAGGTAAACGAGTTTAAAACTTAAAGTCATCAAAAGGTCAACGTACTGGTGATATGTCTCAAACAATGATATGATCCTTAGACACGAATTCAAAAAATGTCTGTAAATATGTTGTACATAGTTACTTTCAAATTGCTTTACAGATAAATCAAAAAGATTTATGGTTTTAGCATAACTTTCAAAATTCAAAAATATTTGTTTCTACATTAGTTTTCAATGAGCTATGTTGAGAACAGATCATGAAGTCTGGTAGGCTAAAAATGTTTAAAAAGTTCATTAAATTGAACTTTAAATTGAAGAAACATCGTTTGTTATACGGTAATTGGGTCATTAACTTGGACTCAGTTGACATGTTAATCAAGTCATTAATTGATTTGATCAACCAAGTGTTTCATATTGAAATTTTTTCAAAGGACAATTTTAAATGTTACAAGTATTCAAGGTCATTAAATAACTTGAATAACTAAGATTTGAAAGATTAAAAAGAAGATTCAAATTGAAGTTTTATAACAGAATTTTGAATTGAAATGTTTATTTGAATGTCAAAAGTATTTAGACAAAGTAAGATTGAGGGATTGATAAGAAAATCAAAGATTTCAGAAAGTCAAGCTAGGGGAGTTTGAAGTCTAAAGATAAAGCAAAGGGGAGTCTGAAGGCTAAGCTAAAGTAGGAGCATGTTGGTTTAAAAGTTTATAAGACAAAGTCAAGAAAGAGGAGAGGATATAAGTTCAAATGTTAAAGTTTTACAAACTAAAAGATCGAAAGACTCAGAAGATTTTTAAAGTCAATGATGCAGCAACATCCAAGGGAAGTGTGTGATGGTGCATATGTTGTTGCTACGTCATTTGTATCGAGTTGAGTGAATAGGGCTTATCTGTTAGAAGAGGGTATTTATGTATATTGTAGGACAAGTTCCTCGAAGATGGTTTTGAGAAGTCAAGTCGGCCGAACTTGACCTGTCAAGTTCGCCGAAATTAATTTAAGACAAACTTTAAGTTTATAAATAGTTGCTTGGGATGTTATTGATGTAAATGAAGATTTTAGCACAGAGACGGGAAACTAAAGATCTGAGTTTGGATGAACTTTGATCAATGAAAATCAAATTTAAATGAGTAATCTTGTTATTTGGTACTTGATTAGATTCCGCCTAAATTGGGACATATAAGTAAACAAATTAGGGCCATGTATGGTTTAGTATTTCAACAATCAACTTGAATGAGGACAATGGCATTTGAGGGAAGTTGCAAATGTATATCTTATACTAACTTGCTGGGAATTGATGATCAGTTGGACTGGCAGATTTTACACATGTACAAATCTGCTTCTTGCTCATAGGATGGATTTTGACTTGGAAGAATGCATATTCCTTGTTTACTCATTGTAATGATGATTGTAGTGGAACCTGGGTAAGTCTGTTACATACACATTTAAATGTAATTGTAGACAATATCATCAATGTCTGCAGGTCATTTGACTTGGAATTTCAAGATGACGTTCATTAACTCACATTTTGAGTTTCCTCAACACACTTGTTCCTAGAGTTTAAAACTATGTAGGCTTTGGCAGTGGTTGAGTATCCAAAAAATAACCACAATCAACTTTAGTGCAAACTGGATATTGAATCCTTGATGTTTAAAATGAAGCATGGGTAGCCAAAGACTTTGAAATAAGAGATTAGAGGTTTGATTTTGTAAAGCAATTCATAGGCAGTCTTTTGATGCCTAGGGTTTATCAAAACTCTGTTCTGGACATAGCAGGCAGTGTTTACAGCCTCTGCCCAAAAAGACAATGGTAAACCTGAGTCTGCAAGCATGGTCCTTGCTGATTAAATTAAATTTCTTTTTTCCTTTCAACAACCCCATTTTGTTCTAGAGTTCTAGGGAGAAGGCATCCAACTCCTTGTTCCTAAACTCTTCCCATTATCACTCCTAAAGATTTTTACAGAAGATCAAATTGCTTTCAACTTGTTTGACAAAGTTTTGCAAAATGTTTGTTGTTTCATCCTTAGATTTTAAAAAGAAAGTCCATGTGAACTGGAAAAAAATCATCAACTACCACCGGACAATATTTTTTGTGTTTTAAGCTCATGATTTTTACAGGTCCAAACAAGTCCATATGAAGCAATTGTAGACACTGACTTGTTTTGGACTCCTCAATTGACTTGTAAGAGCGTTTATATTGTTTACCTTTTAAACAGGAAACACAAGGCTCTTCACAAGTAAATTGTTTTTGGGGCAAACCTCTAACAGAAATTTGTTTTAAGAGAGTGGATATGGTTTTTAGATTTGTGTGCCCTAGCCTTTATGCCATAGCTCTATCTTTTGCTTGAGGCAACTGAGAACAAGCATGCATTTGACATAGGATTATCTTTTACCATATTAACCACATACACGTTTCCTACTCTATGAGCAGTCAACTGTGCTTTGCTCTCTTCAATTATTTGATCAATCTTTTTGACTACCTCTGGCCCTACTTTTGGCAAGTTTTCTTTGTGAAGAAGGAACCATAACCCTTATCACTCATCTGTGAGACATTTAAGAGGTTGAATTTTAGATTGTCAATTAGATTCATATTTTTAAACTTGAGTTTTCCTGTTGAGACACATCCTGACACTAACACTTCCCTTTTGAATTATTTCCAAAAGATTATCACCCCGTCCATGAGCTTTAAAATCTCTGAGCAGGGCTTTACATCCTGTCATGTGCTTGGAGCCTACACTATCTACATACCAAAGACTGTCAAGGCAAGTAGAAGCTCCCTGCATATGTTTTGAAATAATTAGTTCAGGTGGGTCTCCAAAGCCAAAATGGCTTTGGATGGGTATCAGATGATCCAGACTCAAGTTCAGATTGATGAGTAGTGGTTAGATCAGGCTTTGGTAACCACTGCTTGAGCTACCTCCTATGAACTGTTGGTAACCATGAGGATGCCTATTTACCCTTGGCTTAGAAGGCTTTTTGTAAGTCTTAAAAGTCATAGGCACCTTTTGGTAATTAGGCTGGCTTTTACCTCTTGGAAACTGGTTTGATGGAGGTGCATCTGTTACTTGAATTCTCTTGCAACTGAGGTTTGATATAAAGCTTTGTGACAGATGTTTCATATGATTTAATTTCTGTTTGGAGAATTTGAGTTTTCTCTCTCTAGAGCTTTTTCTCTAATCTCTTTTACCTTTTGATGATAGGTTTTGAGATAGACACACTCTTGAGTTGGATGATTTGTTTTGTTGCAGATGGTGCATCTAGGAGATTTAGGTATAACACAGGTTTTGTTTATATCATTAGCTTTCAAAAGAAAACAGTCTGGCGTACCGTGATTTATCTTTTCACAAAATTCGCAAAACAAGTGTTTAACCTTTTCTTTCCTTTTCCTATCAGACTTTTTGAGAGCAGATGGTGTAACCTCTGCTGGCAAGTCTGTGATAGGGATCACCAATGCTTTTGGTGCTTTTATACCATCAAGAGTTGAAAAGTCCATTGGTTTGAAGTTTTCCAAAATATCACATTCATCTGACCAGGTTGGTTTAAACTGATATTTTTAAATTTCTTTTTCTTTTGGTGAAACCTTTGGTTTTTCAAGAACAATTTTGTTTCCTTCTTTATCAGTGATTTTAGTTTCTTCACCAGCCAAGTTTGTTGGGACTATTTCAACCAACTAAGAGTCAATTATTGCAGCATTTTCACAAGTATGGTCATATTCCCTAAAGCCTATACCAAACTTTATGTTGCTCTTGACTTGAGCATCAAGCATAAATTCATAACCTTTCCAAGACTCTACCCATTTTTCACAAGTGATCTGGGAAGATTCTAGCTCCTGTTTGCAAACTTGGTATTTTTCTACCATTGTTTGGAGCTGATCTTTGGTTATGCTTGATTCATGCCTTAGGCTACTCATTTCAGAATCTTTTTCACTTAACTTTGTTTTCAACTCTTTAACAAGTTTTTCAAAATTATTCATCTTCTAAAATTTTGTTTCTCAGGTTTTCATTCACCTGTTTTATGTTTGCAAAAGCAATAAATGCATTTTTGAGAACATAGAACTTTAAGGATCTGAGGTGATACCTTCGAAGCAGCCATAAGAACTCAATCTCACTCTTCTTCACACACCTTTGTGTCCCATGGGTCTGATATATTGTCTTTTTTAACATCAACAGCATTCGTTTCAACCATAGGTGTAACTTCTGCTGTAACCACTGCTTCATAACATTCAACCACATCAGATTTTGACTCCTATTCCATAGACTCATCACCTTCAACTATTGTCTCAAGAGCCATTAAACACAAGTTTTCATTTTCAAAATCATTTTTGGCTATGAGAGCAAATTTTTCATCAGTTAAATCCTCAGGCAAACTACTCCAGTCAACAAAACCTTGGGTAAAGAAGCTTTATTGCGTAACCTGTGCTGGTGTATCAGTGGTTTGAGTAGTTTGCCTGACATGTGGAACCTGTTGCACATGCACTTGAGGTGGTGCTTGAACATATTGAATCTGTGGAGCAGAGGTTTGGACATAATGAATAGGGACAATTGTTACAAGACTTGCAAAATGAGCAGGGTTTTGCATTTGTTGTGCAGGGGCAAACTGGGAATATTGGACAGTACTTTGAGGATTGGGGCCAGGATGTGTAATAATTGGTCCTGCAGTTTGAGTTCTGCATTCCTTGGAAAAATGTCCCATCCTATTGCACTTGAAACATTTTATCTTAGATTTATCTAAGCCAACTTTTAACCCCCCATGCAAACCTGGAAACCTCCTACCAGTTCTTTTGTAAAACTAACTAGCCCTGACACTTAAAAGTGCCAACTGGTGTAGGATGTCCATTTCTTCCAAATCCGTGGGTTCAAAGTGTTGTAGGTCATTCATTTCAAAACTCAGATTGTCAGAGGTTTGGCTTTCACAATTTGCAGCAGAAGCAAAATTGGGTGTACAAGGATCAGAGTTGAAATTGTTTCCAGAAGTTATGTCAATATAATGATCAAAACTCTGATCCTTTCCACTGCCAGACCCCTCCTCATGACTATAGAGAGAAGTGTTTCCCAGAGTATAGTCATCGGTCATTTTCCCTGACTCTTGTAACTTCTTTTTCTGGTTCAACTCTCTCATATGTGAGAAGTCGACCATTAAGTTGGGTCAAGGTCATTTCCTTCTAACCAACAGCTGTTCGAGTGACATAAGCTACAGTCTCCCATTTCTCAGGTAAAGATCTCAAGAAACGACAATTGACAGTTGAATTTGGAAATTCCACATTTTCCAATTTGAGCTCACTGATGAGACAGCTATATCGTTCGAACTGTTGGGTTAATGATTCACCCTTAATGTGGGAAAATGTTTCATACTGTTGATTTAAAACTTCTCTATTATTCTCAATCACCTCTTCAGTACCACCGAATTGCTCTTTAAGAGCATCCCATAACTCTCTAGCATACAATGAAGTAATCCCGCATAAATCTCATTGGGCAAGGCCGAAGCAACGATGCTAAAAGCCTTAGCATCCAATTCGATTTTGAGGAAATCCTGTTCAGAGTTATTTTCGAGTTTTTTAGGAACTTGAGTGTGGGGATCCTCTGTACTTGGAACCATGGGGACATGTGGTCCAAATACAACGGATCTCCAACATCCGGTGTTTTGTTGAGCGAGAATATGACCAATCCTACGTTGCCAAATAAAATACTCATTTCATTTCAACATAGGTGGTTTGAAAATGGATCCAATATTGGATTCCGGTGTGTTTTGTGCCAATTTTTCTTGTTTACAACAGAGTTGTGTTTTAAAAACTTTTGTAGTAGTAAAACTCTGTACTCAAGCAAAACTTATCAAACAAAATTAGCAACAAAGAGCTGATCTGTTCAAATAAATTTGACTTTTAAATCAAAATCGATTGACCAAGCTCTGATACCAACTGTTAGGATCTATGTTTGAATTGATTGTTGTTTTTGTTTCAAGTAATGGAAAATGACTGAAAACAGAAAATAAATGCAGCGGATTAATGGAAAACTTTTACAACAATCAGTCGTTTGTTTTCATCATCATCATGCTTTCAAGTAATTAAACTATTGCATGTGATTCACAAACTCCCCTTTAGCCCAATAACGATCGTTTCATAGTAAGAAATGAAGAAGATATGCGAAATTGATCATTTTAAGAAGACAAGTGTTAACTGTTACATTGAGCGCCTATTTATACTAATTATCTAACCACTGATCGTCTTTCAATGACGTCAGGGTTGATAGTGACAGCTAACAAAAAGTAACTAACTACAACCACTGCTTAGACTAAACTATCAGTGCATAGCACTGTTACATTGATTAATCTAATACTAAACTAAGCACTGTTGGCTATCCTTTGTTCTTGTGATCTTCTATCAGCGGTTGAGAGTTTCTTCTGTCAGAGGATAGGAAGCAATGTGTTTATTGAAAGTAGTAAATACTCATCTGCGGATAGAACCTCTGATGGTTGGATCAAAGATCAGATGGTGTGTTTTGACTATGTATCATATGTTCCTTTCCAAAGGTTCAATCCCAACATGGTCTTTGGTTATGCTTGATTCATGCCTTAGGCTACTCATTTCAGAATCTTTTTCACATAACTTTGTTTTCAGTTCTTTGACAAGTTTTTCAAAATTAACTTTATCTTCTAAAATTTTGTTTCTCAGGTTTTCATTCACCTGCTTTATGTTTGTAAAAGCAATAATGCATTTGTCAGAACATAGATATTTATGGTTCTGAGGTGATACCTTCGAAGCAGCCATAAGAGCATAATCACACTCTTCTTCCTCACACACCTGCTTATCTCGAGGGTCAGATAGAGTGTCTTTTTCAACATCAACAGCACTCACTTCAAACACTGGTGTAACTTCTGGTATAACCACTACTTCACAACAATCAACTACATCAGACTTTAACTCCTGCTCCACAGATTCATCACCCTCAACAATGGTCTCCAAAGCCATTAAACATATATTTTCATTTTCAAAATCATTTTTGGCTATGAGAGCAAAGTTTTCATCAGTTAAAAGTAGGTTGAGTAACTTGTGGCATTTGTTGCACATGTACTTGAGGTGGTTCTTGGACATATTGAATCTGTGGTGCAGGTGCTTGGACATAATGGACAGGAACTGTAGCAACATGATGTGCAAAGTGTGCAGTGTTTTGCATTTGAGGTGCAAGGGTATATTGGGAATAGTGGACAGTGCTTTGAGGATTGTTGCCAGGATGTGTCACAATTGGTCCTGCAGATTGTGATCTGCATTCTCTAGCAAAGTGACCCATTTTGTTACATTTGTAACATTTGATTTTAGACTTATCCAACCCAACTTTCAATTCCCCATGCAATCCTGGAAACCTTCTACCAGTTAAAAGTGCCAGCTGATGCAAAATGTCCATCCTGGAAACCTTCTACTAGTCATTCATTTCAAAAGACAGATTGTCAGAGGTCTGGCTTTCACTACTTGCAGCAAAGGCAAAATTGGGTGTACTGGGATCAGAGCTGAAATTGTTTCTAGATGTTATGTCAATGTTCATAACTCTAATCCTTTCCATAGCTAGACCCCTCCTCATGACTACATAAAGCAGTGTTCCCAGAGTATAGTGATAAGCCATTTTCCCTGACTCTTGCAACTTATTTTTCTGGTTCAACTCTCTCTCATAAGTGAGAAGTCGTCAATGAAGTTGTGTCAAGGTCATTTCCTTGTAACCAACAGCTGTTCTAGTGACATAAGCTACAGTCTCCCATTTCTCAGGTAAAGATCTGAAGAAACGACTATTGATAGTCGAATTTGGAAATTCCACATTTACCAATTTGAGCTCACTAGTAGACAGGTATATCGTTCGAACTGTTGGGTTAATGACTCACCCTTAACGTGGCAAAATGTTTCATACTGTTGATTTAAAACCTCTCTATTATTCTCGATCACCTCTTCAGTACCACCGAATTGCTCTTTAAGAGCATCCCATAACTCTTTAGCGCTATTACAATGAAGTAATCCCGCATAAATCTCATTGGGTAAAGCCGAAGCAACAATGCTAAAGGCCTTAGCATCTAATTCAATTTTTAGGAAATCCTGTTAAGAGTAATTTTCGAGTTTCTTAGGGACTTGCGTGTGGGGATCCTCTGTACTTGGAACCATGGGAACATGAGGTTCAAATACAATGGATCTCCAACATCGGTTGTTCTGTTAGGCAAGAATATGACCCATCCGACATTGCCAAATAAAATATTTATTTCGTTTCAACATCGGTGGTTTGAACATGGATCCAATATTGGATTCCAGTGTGTTTTGTGCCATTTCTCTTGTTTACAACAGATTTGTGTTTTAAAAACTTTTGTAGTAATAAAACTCTGTATTCAAGTAAAACTATCAAACTAATTAGCACAAAGAGCTGATCTGTTCAAATCAATTTGACTGTTAAATCAAAATCGATTGACCAAGCTCTGATACCAATTGTCAGGATCTAAGTTTGAATCACTTGTAGTTTTTGTTTCTAAAGATGGAAAACAGATTGAATTAAAAGGATATGCAGTGGAATTAATGGAAAACTTTTACTACAAGCAATTTGGTCGTTTGTTTTCATCATCATGATGCTTTCAAGTTGGTAAACTCGATGTGATTCACAAATTCCCCTAGCCAATCACAATCGTTTGATAGTAAGAAATGTAGAAGATAAAGTGTCAAATGATCTTTTTTAGGAAGACAAGTTTAACAGTTACAACGATCACCTATTTATAATAACTTCTAACCACTGAGCATCTTTTGTGACGTCATGGTTGATAGTGACAGCTAACAAAATTGTAACTAACCAAAACACTGCTAAACTAACAATATCAGTGGATAGCACTGTTACATTGAATAAACTAGTCTAAGCATTGATCTCTATCCTCTGATCTTGTTTCTTCTATCAGACCTTTGATTCTTGTATGATCAGATGATAGGAGCAGTTGTTTAGGGAAAGTAGTGTAAAGTAGATCAGAGGTTGTAACCTCTGATAGTTGGACCAAAGCTCAGATAGTGTATTTGGCTTTGATATCATCTGTTCCTTTGTTAGGGTTCAATCCCAACATTGGCTAGAAACATGCGTACTTTGAATAGGAACTTCGGACAGTAACAGATGGTGGTTCTTCTGTGACAGTGATTGGTGGAACTTGTGTAGCAGTTGTTGGCGGCACTTGTGTTTCAACGCTCGGAAGCTCTTGTAGATTAGAAACAAGAGGTTCTTGTGTAATTCCTTTCTCTTTTGACTTAAGTACCTTCGACTTGGAGTTTTCTTTCTTCCACGACTATTTGGAGAACCCGTTGTTTTCTTAGAATCTTCAGCCTTTAACTTTGAGCACTTAGATTTCTTTTTAGGATGTTCTTCATCGGAACCTTCCTCAGCAGATGGTTCGTATAGATCTTCACCGAGCTTTTTCAATCTTTCCTGCTCCTTTTCTTTTTCTACTTCTTTTTTTCCTAATTTCAATTGGATCTTCAGACGATTCATCATCTTTTTCAGACGTAGCAGAAATAACATCGTCACGTTCTTGGCTTTCAACGTTAGCTGCTGCACTAGATCCCTCAACATTCTGTATATTCTCTTCAATATCAGGTTCATCAATTAACATCGTGTCAACTTTCTTCGATGCCGTCTTTCTTTTTTGTTTCCCAACTACACGCCACCCTTTTAATATACCAATCGCCTCTCTTTTCTTTGGAATTTGTTAACAACACATCTTCTTCATTTTCGTCGCCACTACCCTCTTTCCTCCATTTATTCTCTGGTGGTGCGACATAGTCAGCTTAACGATTGCACCAAAAACAGGCTTTGGAATAGGTGCTGAATCTTGTTTCTGAAAAGTCTTTAACTTCTTCAATGTAGTTTCATCCATGTGACTCAGATAGAGAATATCATTCGGATCCTTCGCTATGTTCTGAAACTTTTCATTAATCCGCATTTGCACAAATCTTGGATACATTACCAGCCTATCCTTTCCCATATTCTTCGACATAAAATTGAATATAACTCTTGAGAAATTGAATTTCTTGTTCAGAATCAATGCTGTAACCATACATGCCATCTAATCTTGTATGTCGTCAAGCCCTGCTTTCCTAACTGAACTGAAAGCGTGAATTAAAACCTTGTAAGGCAAAGGAACACTGCCTTTCTTCATCGTTGGCTCGTTCGCGTGACCTTTGTAGAGCATACGAAAGAAACATCCCTTAACCATCCTCTCTTCAAAATTGATTGGATCATTTACGTCGTGTTGAATTCTAAAACCCTTCGAATGTCTGCTTCAGTGATCAGAAATTCCTTATCTTCATTGCCGACTCGAACTGCACACTTTATGACTGTATTCGCCTCATCATAGGATGCTGAGTTCTAGAAGAAATATACGTGCGATCTATATACAACGTGCTTATCCGTGATCGCCTTAATAATCGAAATACTCCCCAAAAACTCTAATACGTGCGATCTATAAATCTTCTCGTCAAGCGAAATACAAGTATTATGGAACTTGTTAAACGAAAGCTTGATCTTCTGCGGATAGAAAAAAAACACTTAGCACAAAATTTGACAATTTTCAACAATTAATCATCAAGTTCGGGCAACTTGAATATCAAACACATAACAATACAAACAAATCATCAACTTCGGCCAAACATGTCACATTAACAAATTTTGACATTTTTTAGGAAAGTTCGGGCGAACTTGTTATTCAAACAGGTTTTTGAATATTCACAACAAGTTCGGGCGACCTTGTTGCAAATTTAGTTTTATCAGAAATCATGACAACTTCGCCCGAAGTTGATTACAAACCAACTCGACAAGTTTGGGCGACCTTGGATGTTTATTTGATCATTTCAATGTTCAATTCGTCCATATAAGTCCTAGATCTAACATTTTTTACTTTTTCGGTCCAAAGTCATTCAAAATTGATCGATTCATGGACGATTTGAACGATTATACCTCAGCCATGATAATAAGTGTGCCAATCACTTATAATCATGTTCAAATCGGGCAGAGTAACGGTACAAAACATGCAATTTCACAGATCTCACAAATTCTCTCGAGTTCGGTCGAAGTTCAGGTGAAACAAGTGAATGAAAATATGAGCGAACTTGGTCTTTTATACTGAGTCAAGTTCGGGAGAACTTGACTCATAAACATTAATCCTTTATAACTAACTTCACCCGAAGTGGTCTAAAAATTGAAACAATTTATTGTCACTCAACTTTGGCCGAACTTAGTCAAGACCGTAAGACCAAACCCCATACGATCTATAAGGGTCCCCCATCTCATCAGAAACTTGGCAGCAGCTGGTTAATTCCCTTATTGATTAAGCAAACAAACTTGCCACCCTTCTTCCTGCATCTAACATGTGTTATGACACTAATCCAACTCAGTGATGACTCATGGACACATGTAATACTCTTATAACTTCAATTCAACTATAAATAGCATGGGATTTAGCCATTTGAACTTTTGCAACCTTCTTCCTTTCTCTCTTATGCCATAATCTGAAGTTGCAACCACTTTTGGGGCTTTCCTCTGTGATTCCTTGGCTACCCTATTGCAAGTAAGTGTTCCATTCATGTTTTGTTCAATTCTTTTATCATATTTGAGCTAAAAATCAAACGGTTTGACTTCTGTTTGACTTTCAATTCTGACCATGAATTGGTCAAATCAAAGTCCAATTGAACTTTGCAAAGTGATCGTGATCATGATGGTTATGATCCTTATTGATCATGCCTACTGATTACCACGTTTACTAGTTGTAGTGACGAGTCAAAGTTTTGGTCAATAATGCGTAAAATGCGCATTATAGGACGGAACTATTTTCTGGTATCAAAACACTTGTGTTGATACCAAATCAGTTTTATAAACTTAGTTAGACATGTTTAAAATGTCTAACTCGTCACTTTTATTTTAGTTCTTGATTAGAGTCGTAAGCCGAGCGGTTTTGACCACCGCTTTGACTATCGAATCGACCCGTTTAGTTGATCTTTGAGCCCAACCAAATACATATTTGTGACCATAGTTGAATAGGAAATAACCCTATGAGGTTATATCTTATGGTCATATCATTTGATTATTGTTATGATAATTAGTTGTTATGATATTCAATAATGACCAAAATGCCCTTTTTGCAAATAAATCAACTATAAGCATATGGAACATAAATTTTGACATGTAATCTGATCAAATAACATTTTCAAACATGTTTAAGCATTAAAGACTTATCATAATACATATCTAACCATCCGAACAAGTTTTTACTTAAATGACGCGTAAAGTGGCTTAAACTACCTTAACGGGTCATAACGGGTCAAAAGCACATAGGAACCTTTCCAACTCAGAATGTTAACTTTATTAAACCATTTCATATGAGTTCCAATACTCATTTGGTTTATAATTTATCATTCTATCCAAACACTCTGATTTCAAGTCCCGATATTTACATAGTTATCCGTTTTAGGACACGCTTGATTTCTCGGATCTTTGAGCTTTGGTTTTCTTTTGATTCAAGATTTCTTTGCAATCCCAAGTGAGTACATAGTCCACTCTTTTATGTTTTGGAAATATTTTGGGTGATTCATATGTACTAAATCATTTTCGAGTTTACAAAATACAAATATTATGGTTTATATAAACAATATGATTTCAATAATGTGAACGAACTTGTTGGTGCGTTGTATCCATAACAAGAATGACATTCACTAACAATGGCTAAGCTGACCAGTAGTAAGTTACGGCTCCTAGGACTGACAATCCCGTTACCAAAATTCCCGGGGTTTATGCGGAAGTTTGGGAAGCGACTGAAACTGTATTTGTAACAAACCCTTTGGTGGTTTGTTATACGATTAAGGGACCCCATGGTGGTCTCGAACAAGTCAACAAAGGTTTGAATGTATTCACGAAATGACCAAAGTTTGGGTTTTAATAATGTGAACACATGCAATCTGGAAGGGTGGGTGCCTGCACCCGAGTTTTCTGTCTAGGCTAGAGTGTTCGTATAAATCCACTTAATGGTACCAGTCACTCTTACTTGGGAACTCTTGGGGTGAGTGTCCACTTATAGGCTAAAGCATGTCTTAGCGATACATTATAAGACCCATTTACTTTGATTAGTCACTGTGTGTCATTTGATTGTCTTGACAGACAAATGAATGACCACCATCCTTATGTTTTGCCGATATTTTTGATGCCTCTATTATTTTTTTCCGAATGTCAATCTCACATATCTTCCTTCATGTTTTCTTTTAGAATGCTTCCTCGACGTGATACAACCCAAATACCGAAATGGCTGCACTTATCACTCAGCAAATGGCTGCGATCTTCCTGAACCTAGTGACTCAATTAAATCAAGCGAACAACAATAAAAAGAATACACCAGCTTCGTGCAACTACAAACAATTCTGTTCGGCTAAACCCTTCAGTTCACTGGGTCTGAGGGACCTACGGGACTTCTTCAATGGTTTGAGAGTCTCGAAAGCACGTTCCGTTTTGTCCAATGTCCAAATGAGCGAAAGGTCGAGTTTGCATCTAGTGTGTTCAAGAAAAGAGCTTTGACATGGTGGAATGGTATTATAAGAGATAGAGGTACTGAAGTAGCCCTGGCTCAAACCTGGGAAGAGCTTCGGGCTCTTATGATGAAGGAGTTCTGTCCTTTCCATGAGCAAAGGGCGCTCGAGAACGAATTTAACGATCTCAAGAAGGATAGTGGTGAGCATCGCGCTTATACTGAACGGTACAAGGAGCTAAGTTTGTTATGTCCGACGATGGTGACGCCTTTGGATAAGGAAATTGAAAAGTATATCGATGGTTTGCCTGACCCTGTTCAGGACATTGTTACTGGGAGCCACCCTTCATCTGTTCGACAAGCGATTGAATTAGCTGCTACTTTGACCGAATCTCAAATCAGGAAAGGTAACCTCCATCGCAAGGGCGATAAGAAATCCTCTACTAGGTCAACCCAAGAGAAACCAAAGGGAAACAAAGCCGAGCCTTCCAAACGATCGAAGAAGCATAAGGCTTCTCAAAACTTTGTTGTGACTGCACAACCCACTCCAACTGCTCCCCAAAACCACCTGCTCAACTTCCTGGAAAGAAACCTTATGCGGGAACTGCACCGCTTTGCAACCGATGTAATGTTCACCATCAAGTTCAGATACCATGTCGACAGTGTTCTACCTGTGGAAAACTTGGTCACCTGGCGAATATTTGTCGCTTTAACCCAAACCCAGCTACACAGAACCCAGTTCAACCACAAGCAAATCGCTCGACCTCACTTTCCGCCTGGTTCATGTTTTAACTGCGGTGAAATGGGTCACTATAGAAACAATTGCCCGAGGTTAGCAAACGCAAATCCAGCTCGTGGACGAGCTTTTGATATGAATGCCAATGAGGCCCGTGCTGATAATGAAGTCGTTAACGGTACGTTCTTTGTTAATAATCATGCTGCTACTGTTCTTTTTGATTCGGGTGCCGATAGAAGTTTTGTATCATTAGCCTTTGAGTCTTTGCTTTCGATGCCTAGAACTAAGCTAGGAAAGCCCTTGTCAATCGAGATAGCCAATGGTGAACCTCTGTACTTGATTCTGTCATTCGTAACTGCTAGTTGAACCTTAATAACCATCTTTTTCCTATCGACCATACACCAATGCAACTTGGAAGTTTCGACGTTATTATGGGAATGGATTGGTTAACCAAACAGCATGCCGAGTCATTTGTTTTGACAAGATAGTTCGTATACCGCTTCCTTCTGGCAAAACCTTGGAAATTCATGGAGAAAAACCCACTAGTAACTTTAAACTCATGACATGTAACCAAGCCAAAAGTACTTACGAAAGAATTATGTGGCGTTCTTGGCACATATCGTAGAGAAAGTAAAAAACAAGAGTATTCAAGATATTCCTGTTATTCTGAGACTATCTTGAGGTTTTTCCCGAAGATCTACCTGGTTTAACCCCGGTACGTCAAGTTGAGTTCGTATCGATCTTGTACCTGGTGCCAACCCAATACCATGTAGGACCGATCCTTGATGCTAAGGAACCTAAATTTTATATCTAACATCCATAATAGCGGAAATATTACGTCGTGTTTACCAATAGACAAGAATTAATCAGTTTAACATCAGTTTTATTGATCAAACATCAAGAGTACAAACTGACAGAGCTTCGCCTCCAAAATGCCAAAGTTACAAATGAGAGAGGTTAGCTAGGTATTTATAGATGTACAAGTTAGCCTGAGATAGGTGTAAGTTCGCCCGAACTTGACTCAACATGCATCATATGAACGAACTTGCCTCTTTAATACATAAATACTACTTTCAGCTAGCCTATTCAGCGCTATCCTATACAGACTCGATATAAGACTAAGACATAGACATTATGTACCAACAGACTCCCCTTGGATATAGTCTTCGTCTTGTATCAGTCTTCAAAAATTTATCTTCATAATATACTTTAACGCACATGACCGAAGAATTTTTTGAACGGCTTCTTTCGTCGCTCTTGCTTAGGATCCGACGTCTGATCTATAGGAGGCACTTTGTTCATATGCTGAAATCTCCTAATACTTGCTTTTCTTCTTCTCTCATGAATTGCTTTAAGACGCTTCTCCTCTTTCAAAAATACTACTCTTTCTAGTTCTCTCCAGCTTGTTTGCCAATCTTCCCTGAATTAACTTCGCCGTATAGCAAACATGAACAACTTTCTAAAACTGCATAGCTTGTACCTTTTCACGTTCCTCAAATACGATCTTGCTTAGAAAAGGCATTTGATATCTTCTCTTGAGCAGTTAACCAACCACATGGATCAAGAACCCTGATTGTCCTCTATAACCCCCTCATGCCCTAAGAACCAAGTATTTCAACTCGTTCCTTCGTGATATCCAAATGTTCTTCAAACTTTAATACAATAATTGCTTCACAAGTAGATGGATCTATCTGCCACCAACTTGAACAATGGATAGAAGTTCTGCTCAATCGGCATCAGCGGCATGTTTCTCATTGCCCTTGGTCGCTTCATTATAACGTAATGTCTTTTTCACCCATCTTTTTGTTAGTCTTGATTCTGCGACCAGGAATGAATGGCTGCCAATATCTGAATCCTTTTACCGCTTCATACTTGATCAATTTCCACAGCAACTGATCAATCACTTTCATGTGGTATGTAACATTAACTGTCTAAACTAACTCTTCCACATCCCAATAAGGTAAACTCTTGAAATCAGAAAGATATTTGAAGTATTGCACTCCAAATTCTCTTTTGATTGCATACACATTCAGTTCCTTGAACCACCCCAACTCAAGATATCTCCCAAAAATGTCTTGTATCTGGTAAAGAATGCTAGAGGATGTCTAAACTTACGTTCGCGAGGCATCCTTTAAACCAAACTTTTTCGCTTGAGCAATTTCTCTTTAGTCATAGGCTTTGGGATTTTTCCTTCTCGTAAAGATTCTTCAATCTTTTCTTTCATCATGTCTTCGTCGAGTTGCTTGTACATCTCCTCGAATGTAGGGAAACTTTCAGAATTAGGACCGACGTACTTCGCACATACTCGCCTTCCTCTATGTTATGTTCTAACATCAACAATAAAGGCTTAGAAGGTACTGCAGCAACTGGCTTTACAAATCATTCAACATTTAACAAATCAACTTCATCAGATGGCCTTTTCTGCCCTGACTCCCCCTCGCTTTTATCATCCATTCTGTTTGATTCATCATCCATAAGAGAAGAGAAATCAAATTCACTTGAGACTTTAGCTTCAGTAATTTTAAGACCAACACCACCCTGATCATCATCATCGTCATCATCAGCTACATTCCAATCCTCATATTCAGAATCATCCTTTTCATCATCTTCCTTATCCTCTTTCTCTGCTTCTTCATCATCCTTATCTTCAGAAGCAATGATAAGATCAGAAGGCTTGACAGATTTGTCAACCTTTGGAATATCGGACTCAGAAGCTTTAACCACATCATCAGACTTCTCTTCAACTTCAGAAGAAGTAGGAGCTTCACCTTCAACCCCTTTTCCTTTGCCACTTGCAGCTAATTCTTTTTCTGATCGTTCTTTAGCTTCTTGACGATCCAGACGATCGTATGCAGTGATGAAATAAATATTCAGAGCATTTGACAATACTTTCTGGATCCTAATGAATCTTCGATCGTTTAGAGCTTGAATTGACTTCAGATTAGCAATTTCTGTTTGAAGTTTGTCATTTGTGTGACAGCTTGGGAATTACTTGTACCATTGCTAATAAACTGAATCTTTGTGCGTTGCATTCTAAACCGCGTTTACTCAATTTTCGGGACGAAAATTCTTTCAACATGGGGATAATGTGACATCCCGGCTTTTCAGGTATCTTAAACGCGCTACTTCACGGTTATTCATTCCTACGCTGATTTAATTCGGAGAATTAAATTACACGCTTGCAATAATTACGCTAACTTTGTGAATCTATTGGGTGAATTACGTGCTATGTGTTATTAGACGTTTGTAGATTTTTTTGATTATTATATCACGTTTTGATTTCGCGATTATTAGTTATAAAAAAATATATATAATAAATAAATAGCCGAACCGAACCGAGCCGCGAAACGTGTCGACCTCACCTCCTTGCGGCCCAAGGAAATAACCTAAACTTGAGGCCCAAGCCACTTAACCCAAACCCCCCCCCCCCCATCGCGGCCGCACCCCCTTCCCTTTCTTTTCCCTTGTGACATCTATATATATGTATGCATGGATTGTTTGTTAAAAAAAAAACAACAACAAAACCCTAGCACCTAGAGAAGGCCGACGGCAGCCCCCCCCTCACGGTCGCACAAGCTCCAACTTCCGGATTGATTCCAATCTTGTCCCGGTTCGCTAATCATCATCGTTTCAAGGTTAGGGTTTAATTGTTTTGCGATTCACATTAGGGTTTGTGTAATCTTGATCATGATTATGTGTAATGGTAGGATTATTAGTATGAAAAGTGTTGTGATTTATGATTAGTTCGGATGATTGTGCGAGTCTTTGCGATTTTGATGTTATGTTGAATACTAAAATCATAAGCTGCGTTTTAGCGATAAAGATCATGTTATATAATTAGGGTTTGCATGAATATTGATATACATGATGATATTTGACAAATAAACCTGTTGGTAATCATTATTATTAAGCGTCATGATCGTTTAAGCATGTTCTAATGCGATAAAAGTCGAAAACAGTTTGCTGAATGACATTTACATCCAACTTCAATTGGCTGTAACCTTATTATTATTTATCAAAAAGTGGATTTTCTGAAGCCTAAAACGTGTATTTTTGAAAAACTCTTCTAATGGTGCCGGATTCATATTTTTCTGAGGTCGTTTGTTATTTTTAAGTGATCATTTAGTGCAGCAGCTGAAGCTGGATAAATTCAGCAAACTTTGCTAGTTGTTTATCGAGTCGGATCTCATAGTCTGTAGGGGGTTGGGTCACACCTTTACCATTGATCTGATGACAACTACCCTGGGTAGTTTTGACGTGGTAGCCGGAATGGACTGGCTATCCGACGTCCGAGCTGAAGTTCTCTGTTTTGAGAAAGCTATCCGTATTCCGCTCTCCAACGACGAAGTCTTGATGGTGCAAGGCGAGAAGGCAGGCGCCGTCACAAACATCATCTCTTACATGCAAGCTCAGAAGTATCTTCGGAGAAAGAACTCCTTCGCTTTGCTCGCACTGGTCACCGAGCAGCCTAAGGACGAGAAGCGGATTGAAGATATCCCCATCGTCCGTGACTTTCCCGATGTGTTTCCAGAGGAGTTACCTGGTCTTCCACCACATCGACAAGTGGAGTTTGAAATCGAATTGGCGAACCATGCGACTCCTATCGCCAAGGCCCCATACCGCCTAGCTCCAGCAGAGCTGCAAGAGCTGTCTACCCAACTTCAGGAATTGTTGGAAAAAGGATTTATCCGACCCAGTACTTCGCCATGGGGAGCTCCGGTTCTTTTTGTTAAGAAAAAGGACGTGACCTTCCGCATGTGCATCGACTATAGGGAACTCAATAAGGTTACCATATACCCATTACCTCGCATCGACGATCACTTCGACCAGCTTCAAGGGTCAAGCTACTACTCCAAGATCGATCTACGATCCGGTTATCACCAGTTACACGTCAGGGAGGAGGATATCTCCAAGACGGCATTTCGTACTTGGTATGGCCATTATGAGTTCTTGGTCATGCGCTTTAGTCTCACCAGCGCACCCGCGGTGTTCATGGACCTCATGAACCGCGTGTGTAAGCCATATCTCGACAAGTTTGGCATCGTGTTCATCGATGATATACTCGTCTACTCTAAGGGTGAAGAAGAACATGCTGAGCATCTACGATTATTGCTGGAACTACTTCAACAGGAGAAACTATATGCCAAGTTTTCGAAGTGTGATTTCTGGATTCGGGAAGTTCAGTTCCTCGGACATATCGTGAATGAAAAGGGTATACACGTTGATCCCGCAAAAATCGATGCTATCAAGAACTGGGAAGCACCCAGGACACCGACAGAGATCCGCCAATTTCTGGGTTTGGCTGGTTACTACAGACGTTTCATCGAGGGATTTTCCAAGATCGCACAACCGCTTACCACTCTCACCCAGAAGGGCACCAAGTATGCTTGGGGTGACAAGCAGGAAGCAGCATTTCAATTGCTGAAGCAGAAACTTTGCAGTGCACCCATTTTGTCCTTGCCAGAAGGGACATATGATTTTGTGGTATATTGTGACGCTTCCATTCAGGGATTGGGATGTGTACTCATGCAACGTGACAAGGTCATCGCGTATGCATCCCGATAGTTGAAGGTTCACGAGAAAAACTACACAACACATGACCTTGAATTGGGAGCAGTTGTGTTTGCACTTAAGATTTGGAGACACTATCTATATGGAACAAAGTGCACAATCTACACGGATCACAAGAACCTCCAGCATATCTTTGACAAGAAGGAGTTGAACATGCGACAGTGTCGCTGGGTCGAACTCCTGAACGATTATGAATGTGCCATTCGGTATCAGCCGGGTAAAGCTAACGTGGTAGCTGATGCCCTCAGTAGGAAGGAGCACTTGGAACCTCGTCGGGTACGAGCACTACAGTTCACAATTCATTCTGGGTTACCCGAACAGATACGCGACGCGCAGTTAGAAGCAATTAATGAAGAAAACATCAAGGCCGAATCTGTGGGAAAGATGGAACGCGATTGGGAAGTGAAACCCAATGGTGCCCGGTATTTCATGAATCGTATATGGGTACCTCTCTACAGAGACCTCAGGAAGCTAGTTATGGACGAAGCTCACAAATCCCGATACTCTGTCCATCCTGGTTCGGATAAGATGTATCAAGACCTTAAAGCCGCGTACTGGTGGCCCAACATGAAAGCGGATATACCCACCTACGTGAGCAAGTGTTTGACTTGTGCGAAAGTCAAGGTGGAATACCAGAAGCCATCAGGGCTACTTCAACAACCTGAGATCCCAGTGTGGAAATGGGATCAGATCTCGATGGACTTTATCACTAAACTCCCGCGAACTCCGGGCGGTTGCGATACCATCTGGGTAATCATGGATTGTCTAACTAAGGCTGCCCACTTCCTAGCGATCAAAGAAACAGATAAGATGGATAAGTTGACTCGCATCTACATTAAGGAAGTAGTTTCTCGGCACGAGGTGCCAACGTCCATCATCTCAGACAGAGATGCTCGTTTCACGTCCAACTTTTGGCTGTCACTTCAGAAAGCGTTGGGTACACGCTTAGATATGAGCACAGCTTATCACCCTCAGACGGATGGTCAAATTGAAAGGACCATTCAGACCTTGGAAGACATGCTTAAGGCATGTGTGGTAGACTTCGGGAACAGTTGGGAAATCCATCTGCCTTTAGTGGAATTCTCGTATAACAACAGTTACCATACGAGTATTCAGGCAACACCGTTTGAAGCATTATACGGTCGCAAATGTAGATCACTGGTCTGTTGGGCAGAAGTCGGTGACAGTCAACTCACAGGTCCTGAGTTGATACTTGAGGCTACTGAAAAGATTGTGCAAATCAGAAATCGCATGGCAGCGGCACGAGATCGACAGAAAAGCTACGCTGATCAACGACGCAAACCGCTCGAATTTCAAGTAGGTGACCGCGTCCTACTGAAGGTGTCACCCTGGAAGGGTGTAATCTGTTTTGGGAAACGAGGCAAACTAAACCAACGGTACGTAGGCCCATTTGTGATCTCGAAGCGTATCAGGCCCGTAGCTTATCTGTCAAACCTTCCTGCCGAACTCAATGGAGTTCATAACGTTTTTCATGTGTCCAATCTGAAGAAGTGCTTATCAGATGAGACCCTAGTCATTCCATTGGATGAGATTCAAGTGGATGAGCAACCGCATTTTGTGGAGCAACCTATCGAGATCATGGATCGTGAAGGTTTTTTATCTGGGTGGGGGGACGGGAAAAAACCCAAAATAAAAAGCAAATCCCCATTTTTTTCGCGAACCCTTCCGCCAAAAAAATTTTGGGGGCAAATTTTTCAACATGGGAGATGTACAAAGGGAAAATTTGTCCATTCCAAAAAAATTTTTTGTTTTAAACCGCTTTTAAAATTTTGGGGGAAAAAATTTTTTAAAATGGGGAAAACAACCCCGCTTTTGGGATTTTAAACGGCCCCTTCACTTTAAACCTTTTTAAAAGGAAATTTAAAACCCCTTTGAAAAAAATCGCAAATTTTGGAACTTTTGGGGTTTTTTTTTAAAATTTTTAAGGTAAGGGAATTTTTTTTAAAACCCTTTGATTTGCGTTTTTGTTTAAAAAAAAATTTAATATTAAAAAAAAACCCCAACCAGGAAATTTCCCCCTTTCCGCCCCGGAAAAAAACCCTAAACTTACCCAACCTTTTAACCCCAAACCCCCCCCCCCCCCAAAAAAAACCCCCCCCCCCCCCCAAAAATTTTTTTTTTAAATTAGGGGAAAGGGTTGTTTTTTAAAAAAAAAAAAAAACCTAAAAACCCCCCCCCCCCCCCCCAAAATTTAAAAATAATTTTCCGGGAGACCTCTGGGGTTTCCCTTCACTCGAAAGGTTTTTTAATGGCGAAAAAGGGGGGTTTTTTTAAATTTTTTTTTTTTAAAAATATAAAATGTTCATTTTTTTTTTAAAAAATTTTTTCACCCTTTTTTTTTTGAGAGGAAAACCTAACGTTTAAAAAAAAAATCTTTTTAATAAAATTTTGTTGTTTTTTAAAAATTTTAAAAAAATTTTTAATTTTTAAATTAGGTTTGTTTTAAAAATTTTAAAAAGGGTTTTTAAATAAAATTTCTGAATTTAATTTCAAATTAAATTTGAATTATTTATTTATTCAAAATTAGCTTTTTACCCATAGGTTTTTTTTTAAAAAATTTAAAGGGGTTAAAATTTTCAGGTTTTTGTTTTTTTTAAGTGTAATTTATACCTAACCCAAAAATTTAAAAAATTTTTTTTTTAAACAGTGGATTAATTGCAGGGGGGGCACAAATTTTGCGTAACTAACTTTTTCCCAAAAAATTTTTTAAATGAACGTTTTTTTTAAAAAAATTTTTTCCCCTGGCTATAAAAAACGAGCCCTTTGCAAAAAAAAAAATTTTTAAAATAATTGTAAATTTCTTGAAAATTCATTTTTCTACGTTATGCCCCCAAAAAAAAAAATTTTGGAATTTTTAAGGGGGAAAAATTTTTAAAAATCCCAAAAAATTGGAAAACAATAAAACAAAAATAATTTTTTTGGTGCCCAAGGGGGTTAACTTATTATAAATTGGTTTTTTTATTTGGAGAGAAATTCATATATTTGTTTTGTTGGGCGGGGGGTTTTTTTTTTGGTTTTTAAAATTTTTAAATTTTAAAAATTTTTTTTTAGACCAATTACGTTTTAAATAAGTTTTTTGTTTTTTCAAGGTTTTTTAAAATGGAAAAGGCCCCTTTTTAAATTTTTTAAAAAAGGGGGAAAAATTTCCCAAAACTTTTTATTATGAAAAATTTGTGAAAATTTTAACTAATTAATTTAAATGTTTTTATGTCACAATCTTTATCACTTAACCCAACCCGGTTTTAAGGGTTAGTGGGGGGTTTTTTAAAAGGTTTACACGGGGAAAGCCCCAAAACTACCCCAACCAGGGGAATTAACGGGGTTAATTTGGCCTAATTTTATGGTAGTAAAGCCCTAACCCACGACAACAAAATTTCGATAAATTTTAACAATTTAGGCTCGCCAAAGCAAAATTTATCGAAAAACAATTTTGGGGTTGGTTTTTTGGCTTTTTTTTCCGGGGTTAGGATAACGGGGAAAACAAACAACCCGAACTTGTAATTTAAAAAAAAAACCCTTAAAACCCTTTTTTTAAATTTACTTGCTTTAATTTTCCAAACCCTATCGTAAATTGGAAAACTTTTTTAAACCTTGTTGTGGAAAATTTTTTTTTTTTTTTCTTTTATTTGGCCCCCCCTTTTTTTTTATTAAACTTGTCTTTAATTGCCCCTAAACTTGAAAAAAAATTATTTTTAAAATGAACTGAATTTTTTAAAAAATTTTTCTTAAAGATCGCGTATTATTTCAATTCTTTTTAAACCCCTGGAAAAAATTCCGCAATAAAATTGGGGGTTTTAAAATTTTGACCTCCCCTTTTGAAAACTTTAAAACCCCGTCTTCATAACATTTCATTTCTGTAACATTTTTTTTAAAATCAATTTTTTGTTTTTTAAAACCCCCTTCACTTTTAAACTTATTCTTGCCATTTTTTTCTAACCCCCTTAAACCCTTTTCTAAATTTCAACATTGCTTAAAGAAAAATTTGATCTTAAATTTTTCCCTCACTTGAAATTTCCCAAAAATTTGGGCCCAAATTTTTTTCAGAGTTATTTTTGGGAGACCCTTAAAAAATTTAAATTTTTAAGGTTAAAACCCGGGGTTTAAAAAAGGTTTTCCCTAAAAGCCCAAAAAGGGGTTTGGTCTCCTGGTTTACTTCATTGAAAAACAACGGGTTTTGGGGATTTTTCCCCTTTCCGCCAGGGGGTTCTTCCGGGCCTTCCTTTTAAAAAAATTTTTGGTTTTTTCTTCTTTTTTTTTTTTTTCCCGGGGGGGAAAAAATTTTTTTTTATAACTTTTTACCTTTTGTTTTTTTTTGGGTTTTTCCCTAAGACCCTTTTTTTGATGGAAAAAAACAGCATCCTTTCTTTTTTTTTTTTCCTCTAATCCATTTTTGATTTTTCCCTTTTCTTTCTTTTCGAAAATCAAATCGCAAATACCAATCTAAAAAAAATTTCGGGCAAAAGGGGGGATATAATACAGTTTGAAACTGGTCGGAAAAAAAAGAACGGGAAAAGAAAAAGAAACAATAAAAAGGGGGTCCCTAATTTTAAAAAAAGAGCGGGGCAAGGGTTGTTGTATTGAAAACGGGAAAAAAAATAACAGAGGCTTTTAATTTTAGCGTTGGAAATTAAAAATTTTGAGACCCAAAAAGGAAAAAAAAAGGGCTATTCTGAAAAAGAAGTAAAAAATCAAAAAAACTGATGCTAAAAAAACCTAATCTGAAAAAGGGTTTAAAAAAAAAAAAAAAACCGGGTTTTTAAAAATCAAAAAAGACTAAAATTTTGGGAAAGTGGGAAAAAACAAGAAAGCTAAAAACCTCTGGGTAAAGGGAAAAAGAAAGAAAAAGTCAAAAAACCCTTTTTGGGGGGAAACAAGAGGGGATTTACAAAAAAACCTCCTCACAAGAATTTCCTTTTTTTCCAAGAACTCCGGTCCCCAAAGCCCCGGGGTTTACAAGGGCCATCTACTATTCTAACCTTTTTTTTTAAAAGTTCACCCAAAAATCTACAGAACCCTCACCCTAAATCACACCAAAAACTCCAAAGAAAAATTATTCATGATATTCCAAATAAACCCCGGGAAAAATTTTAGATTTTTTCTCCAAACCCCCTTTGGTTTTAGAAAAGTGTCAAAATCTGAAGATAAATCAAAAAAAAGAAAAAAGCCACCCAAAAAAATCAAAAAAGGAAAGAAAGAGGGAAAAAAAGGTGTTTGGAAACGAGCGTGAATTCTTCAGGTTTAAAATTAAATTTTTAAAAAAAGGGGAAAAAAGAAAAAAAAACTTTTAAAAATTTAAAACCCCAAAATTTTATCAAAATTTGGATAAAAATTTTTTTCAAAATTTGGTTTTAAAAGAAAAGAAAGGGCCTGGATAGCAAAGGCAAAAAAGGGCCCCAAAACTTCAGCTGAAAAAAAGGGCGGGGGAAAGGGTAGCATAAACTTTAAAGTCAAAAATTTTTTTTAAATTGAGCTGTTGAAAAATTTATAATTTTGAAGTTGAAAAAAGAAGGGGTTTGTGAATTTTAACAAAGAAAAGGAGATATGGAAAAAGGGGAAAAAGATAAAAACCCAGTGATGATCAAATTTTTTTAAACGTGGAGTAAGTTGATTCCATTTAAAATGGAAAAATGTAATTTACGTTAGGAAAGCCACAAACCTGAATGAAAGAAATGCTATTTTGACCCCAACGGGGGTCGGGACAAAAAGGCCTTGATGATATGAAATGAGGGTTGTTGAAACCTTTTTGTTTTTGAAAAAACCCTTTTTTTATTAAAAATTTTTAAAAAGGGTGATACTTATATTAGAGATTTCTTTGACAATTTGAGTAAAAAGATTTGTTTTAAAGGAGGGTTTTTAAGTGGAGGGAGTAATTTCCCGGGAGGGGGGGGGGAAAAACGAGTAATAAATTTTCCCCAAAAAAAACCAAAACTAAAAGTAAGGTCCTAATTAGGATATTTTTTCCATTCAAAAATTACAACAAAAAAATTTGTGAAAAAAAAAAAATAAGTCGAAGGTTAAAACCGAACAAAAAGAATAAAGGAAAAACCGTCAAAGACCCTGAACTAATTTTGCCCCCCCACATTCTTACCAAATTCCCTGCCTTTGGGTAATTTCATTTTTTTAAAATGAATTTAGCTCAAAAAATTTTTGGGGGGTCTATTTAAATATCTCTATAAACTCTATACTGAAAAGTGAAAAAACCTCAAAGGAAAAGTTAAAGATCAGTTAGGAAGATTTTTTTGAAGTAAAAATTTTTGGAATTTAAACCTTAAAAAAGGTGTGATAAAAAAAAAAAAGGGGAAAAATTAAGTTTTGAAAGGGAAGTTGAGAAAATTTTGTTTTTTAAAAAATTACCCTTTTAAGTTTTTTTATATAACAGGTGGATATATTTTAAATTAATTTATTTTTTTAAAAAGGGGTTATAAAAATGGGATATAAATGTGGTGAAAATTGTTCGGGAAAGAAATTGTTTTTTACATAAAATTGATTTAAGAACAAAAAAGAAAAAAAATATAAAGGGTTAACATTTACATCTGGGGTTTTTTTTCAAAAAAATTGGGTAGGGGGGGGGTTTAAATTTAATTTTAAAAAAGAAAAGGGGTTGGGTTGGAAAGGAGGGGGAAAAAAAAGGGGAAAATTTTTTAAAATGGATGTTTGGGAAAGGAAGGGGAAAAAAAGAAAAAAAATTTTTTTTTTGGGGTTAAAGTTTTTTTAAGCGTTTTTTAAAAACAAAAGAAAAAAAACCAAGGGGAATTTGTGGTAGAAATTCTATGTCTTACTTATATCGAGTCTTAAATTAGACGTGAAACCCACGAAATCAATATTTAGTTATTTAGTCAATTCGTGGAAGGGGTTTAGTATGTTAAATTCGGGCCCAACTTGACTAGGCAAGTTCGCCCGAAAACAGTGATCACCACAAATTACTCCCCCCCTAATAGCAGCTAGTTCTTTCATTTTAACTTTGTGCACTTGAGCAAAACTCTGTCAAATTGGGACTTATGTTATCAAAAAATTAACGTTTTGCTGACAATTCTTGTTTTTGTAATCATGCCCAATATTTTCCCTATTATGGACAATAATATCAAACTAGGGGCCATGCTATCAGGGGCGGCCAAAATTTTAATCCATGTTTAGCATTCCCAAACCAATACAACTTTCAAATGTGGAAGCATTGTCCTTTGTAAACACATCTGCTATTCATCCCTGATAGGACAGTTGTAAAGAAAACAAAACCCTTTTTCATACAACCCTCCAAAATGAGTCTGATGTCAAGTCTTGGGGTGGGAAAGGAAACTGGATTTATGATAGTTTTCTGCTGCTTGACTATCATTTTTTAAAGGATCCTCAAGGCATTTTCACCAAAATCCAGGGGTTATTTTTTAAGCCACAAAATTTGGATAAACTTGCAGCACTTTATATTCTGCTTCACAGTGAATGGATACGCAATTGCTTTTTGCTTTGCCCCGACACTAAGAAAATCCTAGAATTTGGGTCCCCCCAGATGTGGACTTCCTTGTTGTTTAACATCCAGCAAAATCACTAACAGAATATCCTGTAAGCTCAATGTTACCATTAGCTGGATACCAGATACCAAGTGTGGGAGCACCTTTATGAATCTGAATATCTTCTTTACAACAATAAGGTCTGATTTTCTTGGCAATGACTATGATCTGGCACAAACACAAGTATCAAATATAATGTCTGGCCTTGAACCAGTTAGGTACAATAAAGACCCAATCATGCTTCTGTATAAAGTTTGATCAACAAGGTCATCTTTGCCATCTACAGTGACTAGCTTGGATGTTGCCATGGGTGTGCTGCAAGGTTTACAATTATTCGTATCAAATTTCATAAGTAGTTCTTTCACATACTTATTTTGATGAATGAAAGTGCCTTTTTGCATTTGTTTGACTTGTAAACCAAGAAAACATTGCAACTCACCCATTGCACTCATCTCAAACTCTCCTGCATTGAGTTTTCTAAACTCTTCACACATGGTAGTGCATGTGGATCCAAAAATGATGTCATCCATATAAATTTGGACAAGCATCAAATTTTTTTCTTTCCATTTTAAAAATAGGGTTTTGTCAATCCTATCTCCGGTGAAACCAATGGATAAGAGAAAAGTGGATAGAGTTTCATTCCAGTCTCTTGGTGCTTGTTTTAGACCATACAATGCTTTGTTTAACCTGTAAACATGATCAGGATGAAAGTGATCCTCAAATCCAGGAGTTGACAAACATATCTTCCCCTTGATCTTTCCATACAGGAATGCACTTTTGATGTCCATTTGATACACCTTGATGTTGTGGTTAGCAGCAAAAGCTAAGAACAGGCGAATGGCTTCTAACCTTGCTATTGGAGCAAAAGTTTCATCATAGTCAATCCCTTCTTCCTGTCTGTAGCCTTGAACCACGAGCCTTGCTTTGTTCTTGACAACAATACCCCTTTTGTCAGTTTTGTTCTTGAAGACCCACTTTGTGCCGATGGGACTCACATATTTTGGTAGTGGTACAAGTTCCCATACTTGTTGTCTCTTGAATTGTAGGAGCTCTTCTTGCATGGCCTCTACCCAGCTGCTGTCTTTCAGTGCCTCTTGGTACTTGACAGGCTGTGTGAGTGATAGAAAACTAGCAAAAAGACAAATGTTTTTGGATGGGCTTCTTATGAGCACACCCGCATTGATGTTGCCAATAACTTGATCCAATGGATGGCTTTTGAGAAAGATCAAATCACTATTGGTGCATATGTCTGTTGCCTACGTCATTATGTATCGAGTCTGAGTGAATAGGGCTTAATCTGTTAGAAACGAGGCGTATTTATGTATATTGTAGGAAAAGTTCGCTCGAAGATGGTTTTCAGAAGTCAAGTTCGCCCTAACTTCATCCCTTACCAGCGAACTTCGACTTCTATAAATAGGTGCCTTGTGATTTCATTTGTAACGTGGAGAGATTTTGGCACAGAGACGGCGAAGCTCTATCAGATCCGGTTCTCGAATGTATTGAACTTTAGATCAATGAAAACAACATTTAAATGAGTAATTCTTGTTATTTGGTTAACTTATCATTAGTTTCCGCCTAATTGGACAATAGATAACAAATTTAGGTTCCCGTGCTAATCGTGGACGTTCCTACAAGTGGTATCAGAGCCTGGATACCTAAAATTTGCTTGAATCAAGACAAGAATTTCTCTATTTCATCTCCAATCTATCTTTTTTCTTAACATTTTCACATATTTGATGATTACATGGTCAAAAATGGGTGATTTTTGAATATGGCATGTAAAACACACTAAGAACAAACCCTTGAGAGTTTGGACATCAAATTCAATCAAACTGATATCAAAAAGTTGGAAAAACCATGTTTTGGAATCAAGTTTTAGCGAACTTAACATCAAGTTCGACCGAACTTGATAGAATTTTCTTGATTTCTTCTGAAGTTCGCTCGAACTTGAGAAATATTCCAACATTTTTACACAAGTTCGCCCGAACTTGAGAATTTTTTTGAAAATTTTCATAAGTTCGACCGAACTTACCTGTTTTTCTTGAATCTTTTCACAAGTCCGCTCTAAAGTGTGATTTTATCAAATCCCACATCAAGTTCGACCGAACTTGTTAAGTCTGTGACAAGTTCGCCCGAACTTGTCTAAGGTTCCTAAAAAATAAAAAATCCCGAAAAACGTCATGAACATTATATATCGTTAAAATCGTATAGACGAGACGATTTTAAAGATATAATCGGGTAAAAATTATTTCCGAAAAAATTTTAAACGTTTTTATCGTACCGATTGTCAAGTAAAACGTTAGTTTTTGCTAAAGTTGTCTATTACTAATCAGTTTTCGAGTGTTTTTTATTGTATTTTCAGATAAGTCTTCAGGTTATCAACATGGATGATTTCCACAACGTGTTCGTTTCTCAAGTGGCTTCCTCATCAAATGCAATATTCTTCCGGCGAACCGAATGAATATCGACAATGAAATGGGTACTACGTCGAAACCGCCAAAGCTAATGAGCATGGACGAGTTTGAAGGATGGAAAGAAAATTTTGTGAATTGGATACAAGCAAATCAATTCAACAGCTGGGTCGCAGTTGAGGATGGTTACAAATGGGCAAAGGATGACCGTGATCAAGATCTTCCGCTAAACAAGTTCTCATCAACCGACAAAGACAATTATGTTGCTGAGAAGAAAATAATTAGCTCGATCCAACAATCGTAAAGGAAGACATCCTGATCTTATTGCCGGAATATGAAACGTCACAAGAATTATGGCATTCTCTCTGTGACAAGAAATGATCAAAAGTAAAAAGGCCTTGATCAAGAAAGAGTTTGAGATTTTCACGATGATCAAATGTGAGACTATGAAGCAGATGATTGATAGATACTGTCACCTCATGTCCAGATGCGAAGACATGATATCAAAAGGTCTAATGAAGAGCAAATCGAGAAGTTGGCCGATGCACTTCCAGAAGGAGAATGGACAACATATCTGATGATTCTGAAGAATAGTCCATCTTGGAGACATTTCAAGTTGTCATCTTTCATTGACAAATTGGAAGGTCATGAAATGGAGTTGATGAAAATTGCTAAATCAAAGAATGCTAATGTTGTTCAAGATGTCGGTGTTTATTACAAAGGAGGTGTTCAAGATACTGCGATTCAAAGCCCGAAAATTCAAACAGCATTTAGTGCAAATACAAATTCTTCTCCAAATCAAAGTTTTCCATATGCTGGATATACAAGTGCTAGTTCAAGCTCTTCATTCCAAAATCAGACAAGCCAAGCAAGTTCTGATTCAAATGTTTTCCAGTGCAATATAGCAGTTGATTTGAAGAATGTATTTCTAGAAAAAGTGGCTAAATAGCACATAGCACTTCTCGCTACCGTTCTCGAATCATATGAAAGTCTTGTTGCTGGAAAGATCGGTAATCCAGATATGACAGCAGAAGATTATCATCAGGTAGACGAAGAAGAATTGGAGCTAATGGATATCAAATAGAGTTTGGCATCTATCATCAAAAGAGTTACAAAATTTGTGGCACTCACTGGAAGGGATATTGTAATTCAAACAACCAGCTTGGTTTTGACAAGACAAAAGTCACATGTTTCAGGTGTCATCAAAAGGGACACTTTAAATGTGAATGCAACAATCAAAAACAAATGGAAACCAAATCCTTGGGCCGTAACAATGAGTACTACAAGAAAGCTCTTCAATACAAGCCATATCCAAAAAGAACGCAAGTCGAAGTAGAGGATAAATCTGCAAAGAAAACCGAACAAGCTCTTGTTGTTACTCATGAAGAAGATGGTTTTGACTGGAACAGATACATTGGAAAGAAAACTGGTGTTGCTATGATGGCAAAGGTATGAATGATTTTCAGACATCTTATGTTGATGCTGCTCTAGAAAACGCCATCTTGGAAGGTTACAGGCAAAGAGTTGAGGAAGAAGAAATAGCTTACCTAGAAATGCAAAAGCAAGAAGCTTTGAAACTAGAAGCAGAAAAGGTAAAAGCTAAGGTAAGTTTGTCATAAAAGGAAGTTGTGAAAGTTGTGGAGGTTGAAAAACCTTGCACAAAGTGCGCAAATCCTTGTGAACCTTGTCTTGCAAAGGTCGAAGTCATAAGAGAATTGACATAATGAAAATTTTCTTTATGATTACAGAAACATGAAAGAAGCTTATGACAAAATACAAGGCAAATATAAAAATGTCGAAAAAGCTAATCTTGAACTTGGTGCTAATGAAAAATGTTAAATGCAACAGTAATTGAAAAACAAAAAGCTATTAACATGTACATTAATACCATTGCTGAAACAAAGCGTGAGCTTCATGAGATAAAGATAGAAACAGAACGAGTAAGACAATTGTTAAAAAGTTACACCACACACGCTTATGTCATTGATCACATTCTTCCTACGATCAAATCAGAGGAAAATGATCATAAACCAAAGCGTAAAGAATACGGAAGTGTTCCTCCACCACTTTTTTCAAGTTATTCCTGCAAGAAAGATGATGGGATTGAAAAGGCTTTCAATATATTTCTTTTATCAGAATAGAAAAATAAATTGCCTGATAACATTGACGTAGACTTTACGAAATCAAATGATGACAATGAAGCGGTGGTTAAAAATGTGGTTAAAAGTGTTCTAGGAAATGATTCTGATGAAGGCAGCTCTGAAAGCGCTAAATAAAGTTTGAGTAACTCGGAGTCACAATCTGAAGATGACGATATATCATCTGAACATGATCTAAGTGATGAACCTAATGTTGTCATGTACAAGATTAAGGAATCTGATAGATTATACTTCGGTGATAGTTTTCCGATTCGGAAAGTGAAAGAGGATCAACTTCATAAATTTTTCAAACTTGTAGAAGTTTCATCAGATGATCTTGAGAAAAATGAGAAAAGATTTTACTTGAAACCCAAAGGAATGCTAACAATTATCGAAAGTTTGGTGGTGATTTTCCTGAAACAAGAGAGCAGGATTGGGTTTGGAAGAAAATGAAGATGACCAAGAAGGAACCAGAAGTCGCCATGTCATGAATACAAAGGTAAACATATGAAGTTTGTGTATGGGATAAATACGGTTCAGAAGAAGTATGATTGGTAAGAAATCGAATGATGAATTCAAGAAAGAGAAAGAACTCCGGGACAAGGCTAAAACCAAGTCCACAAGTGGAGTAAAACCCACTAGTGGAAATGTTTCTGATAATCGAACTTGCTTTAAATGCAATACTGTTGGTCATTTTGCTCGCAAGTGTCTGAATCTAAAGCCTGTGATTCCACGAAGAATAACTATGTCAAAAGATGAAAAACAAAAACAACCAGAGATTGTGAATTCTGATACAATGTCAAATTGAAACTATGAATCAAAAGATGAAGTAAAACCTAAAACGAGTTCAAGGTTTGAAAACTCAATTTTTGAAAAAGGTGAAACTTCAAGATTTAATGAAAACAAAGATTCTAGATTCTATATCAAGAAAGCAAGAAGCAAGCTACAATCATGGGTTGTTAAGAAAAGGCTTTCATCATCAGAAAAACCAAAGTCTGTTGCTGATAAAACTGGAAATGTCAAAATAAACGACTCATTGATTAAACAGATAAAGAAAGAAAATGACAAAATGTTTTCAAAATTAACATTGGACGAAATGTTTGATGATGATTTTGAATACGATGAAGAGTTAGAATATGGTTATATGCTTACCAATACAAACCCAACACCAAAAAGGTCTTGGGTTTCATTTTTCGAATAGTTACTTTGTTGTGTAGGAGTCCAAGATCCACCAATATCAAAGTTGATACAGGATAAGCGGAGCTCCATGAGTTTTTAACTTATCTAGAATGTCTTAATCTTTGTCGTTTTCGAAATTACAAGTGGTTAAAAAAGAAGAAGTTGAAAAGAAAATTTGTCAAAAGTCAATTTCTGCAAATTCACTACGTTGAACTAAACACTGATTTTATAACCATTTTGGTTTTTTGAACAGGTGCAAATGCAGTTGATGAAAAAAAAAGATCGGACGACGAGTTCTCGTGATCCTCATTGGTTTGTTATTTTTTAGAAAAATTTCTTTAAATCTAAAAACTAAAAATATGTTTTCGATTTTAGGGGGAGTAAGAAAAATTTTAGAAAAATAAAAAACATATGAAAAAGTTGAAAATTCAAAAACAATGAAAAAGACAAAAAGAATTTTGTTGTCAAAAAGGAAATGATAGTACATCAGGGAACTATCACAGTATGCTAAAGAAATGTAAAGTTTAAACGTGATAAACAAGTCTTACTGTGGATATGTCAATAGGCTTTACACATTCAGTAGATTGTTTCCGGGATATAAATTAAATTTTACAACTGCTTAATCATGTGGATTAACACATCTTGGATATATGGACTTAGTACTCCGAAATTTCGATTGAAGGGTTGCCTGATTCTGAGATACGAGGTCTTTATAGATAGTTCATATCTGGGGTATTATACAAGTTCTTCTGATTTTGCGGAAGCAATAGCCTAGAACTTCTATAATGCTTTTGCTATAAACTCCTAAACTGCATGCAAAACTTGAAAAGTATCAAAAGATCTAACCATTTGCAGTGCTTAAACGATTCCTTAAATGGAACACACCTTAAAGTCGAGCCTTCATCTCTTTGTATGTACGGTAGTACTAACCTGAGCTCTCAGGACTTGCACAACCCAGATACAGATATCAATTACGCTATATTCACTTGTAAGATGAAATCTAGGGAATTTGGATTCGGGAGTATATTCAAGAAGTGGGAACCATAGTTAAGTCAGGTTTCAAAATTCATATCTTAACATATCTTGGAATTGAGAAACGTGGTAAAGTTTAAGTGGACAAACATATCGACAATCTAGGTAAACGAGTTTAAAACTTAAAGTCATCAAAAGGTCAACGGTACTGGTGATATGTCTCAAACAACTGATATGATCCTTAGACACGAATTCACAAAAAATGTCTGTAAATATGTTTGTACATAGTTTACTTTCAAATTGCTTTACAAGATAAAATTCAAAAAGATTTTTAGTGTGTTTTAGCATAAACTTTCCAAAATTCAAAAATATTTTGTTTCTACATTAGTTTTCAATGAGCTAATGTTGGAGAACAGATCATCGAAGTCTGGTAAGGTGCTAAAAAATGTTCATAAAAAGTTCATTAAATTGAAACTTTAAAATTTGAAGAAAACATCAGTTTGTTCATTACGTGTCAAATTGTGGTCAATAACTTGGACTCAGTTGACATGGTTAATCAAAGTCATTAATTTGGATTTGATCAACCAAGTGCATTTCATAATTGAAAATTTTTTTCAAAAGGACAAATTCTTAAATGTTACAAGTATTCAAGGTCATTAAACTGAACTTGAATACTAAGATTTGAAAAAGATTAAAAAGAAGATTCAAAGTTTGAAGTTTTATAACAGAATTTTGAATCTGAAATGTTTATTTGAATGTCAAAAAGTATTTAGACATAAGTAAAGATTGAGGGGGAGTTGATAAAGTAAAAGTCAAAGATTTCAGAAAGCTCAAAGCTAGGGGGAGTTTGAAGTCTAAAGAATAAAGCAAAGGGGAGTCTGAAGGCTAAAGCTTAAAGCTAGAGGGAGCATGTTGGTTTAAAAAGTTTTATCAAGACAAAGCTCAAGAAAGAGGAAGAGGATATAAAGATCAAGATGTTAATGTTTCTACAAAAACTAAAGATCGAAAGACTCAGAAGATTTTTAAAGTCAATGACTGCAGCAACATCCAAGGGGAAGTGTGTTGGTGCATATGTCTGTTGTCTACGTCATTGTGTATCGAGTCTGAGTGAATAGGGCTTAATCTGTTAGAAACGATGCGTATTTATGTATATTGTAGGAAAAGTTCGCTCGAAGATGGTTTTGAGAAGTCAAGTTCGGCCGAACTTGACCCTGTCAAGTTCGCCTGAACTTCATCCCTTACCAGCGAACTTCGACTTCTATAAATAGGTGCCTTGGGATTTCATTTGTAACATGGAGAGATTTTAGCACAGAGACGGCGAAACTCTATCAGATCCGGTTCTCGAATGTATTGAACTTTAGATCAATGAAAACAACATTTAAATGAGTAATTCTTGTTATTTGGTTAACTTGTCATTAGCTTCCGCCTAATTGGACAATAGATAACAAATTTAGGTTCCCATGCTAATCGTGGTCATTCCTACAATCACCTTGATATGGGACAATGGCATTTTGAGGTGAAGCTTGCAAATGTATATCATCTGAGCTAACCTCTGCTGGTGAATTTGATGATCCACTGTTGGACTGGCAGAGTTTTCACCATTGCTACTAACATCTGCTTCTCTGCCTGTAGGATTGATTTTGAAACTTGGAAGAATGCAATCATATCCTTGCTCTTGAAATGATGATTGTAGGGTACCTGCTGGGTAAGTCTTCACATACACATCTTCAAATGTAAATTTAGAAAAATCAAACAATTCAGCAGGTCCATTTGCTAGGATTTCAAAGATGAAAGTTCATTAAACTTCACATTTTGAGTTTCCTCAACACACTAGTTCCTAGAGTTTAAAACTCTGTAGGCTTTGGCAGTGGTTGAGTATCCCAGAAAATAACGACAATCAACTTTGGATCAAACTTGGATATTGAATCCTTGATGTTTAAAATGAAGCATGGGTAGCCAAAGACTTTGAAATAAGATATTAGAGGTTTGATTTTGTAAAGCAATTCATAGGCAGTCTTTTGATGCCTAGGGTTTATCAAACTCTGTTCTTGACATAGCAGGCAGTGTTTACAGCCTCTACCCAAAAAGAAAATGGTAAACCTGAGTCTGCAAGCATGGTCCTTGCTGATTCAATTAAATTTCCTTTTTTCCTTTCAACAACCCCATTTTGTTCTAGAGTTCTAGGGATGCCGTATTGTCTAAATTATCCCTTTTGACTCACAGAAGAGATCCAACTCCTTGTTCCGAAACTCTGTCCCATTATCACTCCTAAAGATTTTACAGGAAGATCAAATTGCTTTTCAACTTGTTTGATAAAGTTTTGCAAAATGTTTGTTGTTTGATCCTTAGAGTGTAAAAAGAAAGTCCATGTGAACCTGAAAAAATCATCAACTACCACCAGACAATATTTTTTGTGTTTTAAGCTCATGATTTTTACAGGTCCAAACAAGTCCATATGAAGCAACTGTAGACACTGACTTGTTTTGGACTCCTCAATTGACTTGTAAGAGCGTTTATGTTATTTACCTTTTAAACAGGAAACACAAGGCTCTTCACAAGTAAATTGTTTTTGGGGCAAACCTCTAACCAGACTTTGTTTTGAGAGAGTGGAGATGGTTTTCAGATTTGTGTGCCCTAGCCTTTTATGCCATAGCTCTGTCTCTTTGCTTGAGGCAACTGAGAACAAGTATGCATTTGACATGGGATTATCTTTTACCATATTAACCACATACACATTTCCTACTCTATGAGCAGTCAACTGTGCTTTGCTCTCTTCAATTATTTGATCAATCTTTTTTACTACCTCTGGCCCTACTATTTGGCAAGTTTTCTTTGTGAAGAAGGAACCATAACCCTCATCACTCATCTGTGAGACATTTAAGAGGTTGAATTTTAGATTGTCAATGAGATTCATATTTCAAACTTGAGTTTTCCTGCTGAGACACATCCTGACCCTAACACTTCCCTTTTGAATTATTTCCAAAAGATATATCACCCCTCCATGAGCTTTAAAATCTCTGAGCAGGGCTTTACATCCTGTCATGTGCTTGGAGCCTCCACTATCTACATACCAAAGACTGTCAAGGCAAGTAGAAGCCCCCTGCACATGTTTTGAAATAATTAGTTCAGGTGGTCTCCAAAGCCAAAATGGCTTTGGATGGAGTATCAAATGATCCAGACTCAAGTTCAGATTGATGAGCAGTGGTTAGATCAGGCTTTGGTAACCACTGCTATGAGCTACCTCCTATCAACTGTTGGTAACCATGAGGATGCCTATTTACCCTTGGCTTAGAAGGCTTTTTATAAGCCTTAATAAGTCCTAGGCACCTTTTGGTAATTAGGCCGGCTTTTACCCCTTGGAAACTGCTTTGATGAGGTGCATCCGTTACTTGAACTTCTCTATGAACAGAGGTTTGATTTAAAGCTTTGTGACAGATGTTTCATATGATTTTATTTCTGTTTGGAAGAATTTGAGTTTTCACTCTCTAGAGCTTTTTCTCTAACTATTTTACCTTTTGATGATAGGTTTTGAGATAGACACACTCTTGAGTTGGATGATTTGTTTTGTTACAGATGGTGCATCTAGGAGATTTAGGTATAACACAAGTCTTGTTTATATCATTAGCTTTCAAAAGAAAACATCTGTCGTATCATGATTTATCTTTTCACAAAATTCGCAAAACAAGTGTTTAATCTTTTCTTTCCTTTTCCTATCAGACTTTTTGAGAGCAGATGGTGTAACCTCTGCTGGCAAGTCTGTGATAGGGATCACCAATGATTTTGGTGCTTTTATACCATCAAGAGTTTAAAAGTCCATTGGTTTGAAGTTTTCCAAAATATCACATTCATCTGACCAGGTTGGTTTAAACTGATATTTTTAAATTTCTTTTTCTTTTGGTGAAACCTTTGGTTTTTCAAGAACAATTTTGTTTCCTTCTTTATCAATGATTTTAGTTTCTTCACCAGCCAAGTTTGTTGGGACTATTTCAACCACCTAGAGTCGATTATTGCGGCATTTTCACAGGTATGGTCATATTCCCTAAAGCCTATACCAAACTTTATGTTGCTCTTGACTTGAGCATCAAGCTAAATTCATAACCTTTGCAAGACTCTATCCATTTTTCACAAGTGATCTGGGTAGATTCTAGCTCCTGTTTGCAAACTTGGTATTTTTCTACCATAGTTTGGAGCTGATCTTTGGTTATGCTTGATTCGTGCCTTAGTCTACTCATTTCAGAATCTTTTTAACTTAACTTTGTTTTAAACTCTTTAACAAGTTTTTCAAAATTAAGTTCATCTTCTAAAATTTTGTTTCTCAGGTTTTCATTCACCTGTTTTATGTTTGCAAAAGCAATAATGCATTTTTCAGAATATAGATCTTTAAGGATCTGAGGTGATACCTTCGAAGCAGCCATAAGAACACAATCTCACTCTTCTTACACACCTTTATGTCCCATGGGTCAGATAGATTGTCTTTTTCAACATCAACAACATTCGTTTCAACCACAGGTGTAACCACTGCTTCACAACATTCAACCACATCGGATTTTGACTCCTGTTCCACAGACTCATCACCTTCAACTATGGTCCCAAAGCCATTAAACACAAGTTTTCATTTTCAATATCATTTTTGGCTATGAGAGCAAATTTTTCATCAGTTAAATCCTCAGGCAAACTACTCCAGTCAACAAAACCTTGGGTAAAGAAGCTTTATTGCGTAACCTCTGCTGGTGTAGCAGTGGTTTGAGTAGTTTGCGTGACATGTGGAACCTGTTGCACATGCACTTGAGGTGGTGCTTGAACATATTGAATCTATGGAGCAGAGGTTTGGACATAATGAATAGGGACCGTTGTTACAAGACTTGCAAAATGAGCAGTGTCTTGCATTTGTTATGCCGGGACAAACTTGGAATATTGGACAGTGCTTTGAGGATTGGGGCCAGGATGTGTAATAATTGGTCCTGCAGTTTGAGTTCTGCATTCCCTGGCAAAATGTCCCATCCTATTGCACTTGAAACATTTTATCTTAGATTTATCGAACCCAAATTTAACCCCCCATGCAAACCTGGAAACCTGCTACCAGTTCTTTTGTAAAACATACTAGCCCTGACACTCAAAAGTGCCAACTGGTGTGGGATGTCCATTTCTTCCGAATCCGTGGGTTCAAAGTGTTGTAGGCCATTCATCTCAAAACTCAGATTGTCGGAGGTTTGGCTTTCATAATTTGCAGCAAAAGCAAAATTGGGTGTACAGGGATCAAAGTTGAAATTGTTTCCAGAAGTTATGTCAATATAATGATCAAAACTCTGATCCTTTCCACTGCCAGACCCCTCCTCATGACTATAGAGAGCAGTGTTTCCCAGAGTATAGTCATCGGTCATTTTCCCTGACTCTTGTAACTTCTTTTTCTGGTTCAACTCTCTCTCATATGTGAGAAGTGGACCATGAAGTTGAGTCAAGGTAATTTCCTTGTAACCAACAGCTGTTCGAGTGACATAAGCTACAGTTTCCCATTTCTCAGGTAAAGATCTCAAGAAACGACTATTGATAGTTGAATTTGGAAATTCCACATTTACCAATTTGAGCTCACTAATGAGACACTATATCGCTCGAACTGTTGGGTTAATGACTCACCCTTAACGCGGCAAAATGTTTCATACTGTTGATTTAAAACTTCTCTCTTATTCTCAATCACCTCTTCAGTACCACCGAATTGCTCTTTAAGAGCATCCCATAACTCTTTAGCACTATTACAATGAAGTAATCCCGCATAATTCTCATTGGGCAAGGCCGAACCAACGATGCTAAAATCCTTAGCATCCAATTCGATTTTGAGGCAATCCTGTTCAGAGTTATTTTCGAGTTATTTAGGGACTTGAGTGTGGGGATCCTCTGTACTTGGAACCATGGGGACATGTGGTCTAAATACAACGGGTCTCCAACATCCGGTGTTTTGTTGAACGAGAATATGACCAATCCTACGTTGCCAAATAAAATACTAATTTCGTTTCAACATAGGTGGTTTGAAAATGGATCCAATATTGGATTCGGTGTGTTTTGTGCCATTTCTCTTGTTTACAAAGATTTGTTTTAAAAACTTTTGTAGTAACTAAAACTTTGTATTCAAGCAAAACTTATCAAACGAAATTAGCAACAAAGAGCTGATCTGTTCAAATCAATTTGACTTTTAAATCAAAATCGATTGACCAAGCTCTGATACCAACTGTTAGGATCTAAGTTTGAATTGATTGTTGTTTTTGTTTCAAGTAATGGAAAATGATTGAAAACAGAAAATAAATGCAGGGATTATTGGAAAACTTTTACAACAATCAATCGGTAATTTGTTTTCATCATCATCATGCTTTCAAGTAATTAAACTATTGCATGTGATTCACAAACTCCCCCTTAGCCCAATAACGATCGTTTGATAGTAAGAAATGAAGAAGATATGAGAAATTGATCTTTTTAAGAAGACAAGTGTTAACTATTACATTGAGAGCCTATTTATACTAATTATCTAACCACTGATCATCTTTCAATGACGTCAGAGTTGATAGTGACAGCTAACAAAAAGTAACTAACTACAACCACTTCTTAGACTAAACTATCAGTGCATAGCACTGTTACATTGATTAATCTAATACTAAACTAAGCACTGTTGGCTATCCTTTGTTCTTGTGATCTTCTATCAGCGGTTGAGAGTTTCTTCTGTCAGAGGATAGGAAGCAATGTGTTTATTGAAAGCACTAAATACTCATCAGCGGATAGAACCTCTGATGGTTGGATCAAAGCTCGGATGGTGTGTTTTGACTATGTATTATCTGTTCCTTTCTAAAGGTTCAATCCCAACATGGTCTTCGGTTATGCTTGATTCATGCCTTAGGCTACTCATTTCAGAATCTTTTTCACTTAACTTTGTTTTTAGCTCTTTGACAAGTTTTTCAAAATTAACTTTATCTTCTAAAATTTTGTTTCTCAGGTTTTCATTCACTGCTTTATGTTTGTAAAAGCAATAATGCATTTGTCAGAACATAGATCTTTAAGGATCTGAGGTGATACCTTCGAAGTAGCCGTAAGAGCACAATCACACTCTTCTTCCTAACACACCTGCTCATCTCGAGGGTCAGATAGAGTGTCTTTTTCAACATCAACAACATTCACTTCAAACACTGGTGTAACTTCTGGTATAACCACTGCTTCACAACAATCAACCATATCAGACTTTAACTCCTGCTCCACACATTCATCACCCTCAACAATGGTCTCCAAAGCCATTAAACATATATTTTCATTTTCGAAATCATTTTTGGCTATGAGAGCAAAGTTTTCATCAGTTAAAAGTAGGTTGACTAACTTGTGGCATTTGTTGCACATGTACTTGAGGTGGTGCTTGGACATATTGAATCTATGGTGCAGGTGCTTGGACATAATGGACAGCAACTGTAGCAACAGGATGTGCAAAGTGTGCAGTGTTTTGCATTTGAGGTGCAAGGGTATATTGGGAATAGTGGACAAGTGCTTTGAGGATTGTTGCCAGGATGTGTTACAATTGGTCCCACAGATTGTGATCTGCATTCTCTGGCAAGGTGACCCATTTTGTTACATTTGTAACATTTGATTTTAGACTTATCCAACCCAACTTTCAATTCCCCATGCGATCCGGGAAACCTTCTACCAGTTAAAAGTGCCAGCTGATGCAAAATGTCCATCTCTTCAAGGTCAGTGGGTTCAAAATGTTGTAAGTCATTCATTTCAAAAGACAGATTGTCAGAGGTCTGCTTTCACTATTTGCAGCAAAGGTAAAATTGGGTGTACTGGGATCAGAGCTGAAATTGTTTCCAGATGTTATGTCAATGTAATGATCATAACTCTTATCCTTTCCACAGCTAGACCCCTCCTCATGACTACATAAAGTAGTGTTCCCAAAGTATAGTCATAAGTCATTTTCCTTGACTCTTGCAACTTCTTTTTCTGGTTCAACTCTCTCGCATAAGTGAGGAGTCGTCCATGAAGTTGTGTCAAGGTCATTTCCTTGTAATCAACAGCTTTTCTAGTGACATAAGCTACAGTCTCCTATTTCTTAGGTAAAGATCTCAAGAAACGATTATTGACAATCGAATTTGGAAATTCCACATTTACCAATTTGAGCTCTCTAATGAGACAACTATATCGTTCGAACTGTTGGGTTAATGACTCACCCTTAATGTGGCAAAATGTTTCATACTGTTGATTTAAAACCTCTCTATTATTCTCGATCATCTCTTTAGTACCACCGAGTTGCTCTTTAAGAGCATCCCATAACTCTTTACCCCTATTACAATGAAGTAATCCCGCATAAATCTCATTGGGCAAAGCCGAAGCAACAATGCTAAAGGCTATAGCATCCAATTCAATTTTTAGGAAATCCTATTAAGAGTAATTTTCGAGTTTCTTAGGGACTTGCGTGTGGGGATCCTCTGTACTTGGAACCATGGGAACATGAGGTTCAAATACAACGGATCTCCAACATCCGTTGTTCTGTTGGGCGAGAATATGACCCATCCGACGTTGACAAATAAAATATTCATTTCGTTTCAACATTGGTGGTTTGAACATGGATCCAATATTGGATTCCAGTGTGTTTTGTGCCATTTCTCTTGTTTACAATAGGTTTGTGTTTTAAAAACTTTTGTAGTAATAAAACTCTGTATTCAAGTAAAACTATCAAATGAATTAGCACAAAGAGCTGATCTATTCAAATCAATTTGACTGTTAAATAAAAATCGATTGACCAAGCTTTGATACCAATTATCAGGATCTAAGTTTGAATCACTTATAGATTTTGTTTCTAAAGATGGAAAATGGATTGAATTAAAAGGATATGCAGTGGAATTAATGGAAAACTTTTACTACAAGCAATTGGTCGTTTGTTTTCATCATCATCATGCTTTCAATTTGGTAAACTCGCATGTGATTCACAAAATCCCCCTTAGCCAATTACAATCGTTTGATAGTAAGAAATGTAGAAGATAAAGTGTCAAATGATCTTTTTTAGGAAGACAAGTTTAACAGTTACAACGATTACCCATTTATACTAACTTCTAACCACTGAGCATCTTTTGTGACGTTATGGTTGATAGTGACAGCTAACAAAATTGTAACTAACCAAAACACTGCTAAACTAACACTATCAGTGCATAGCACTGTTACATTGAATAAACTAGTCTAAGCACTGATCTCTATCCTCTGATCTTGTTTCCTCTATCAGACCTTTGATTCTTGTACGATCAGATTATAGGAGCAGTTGTTTAGGGAAAGCAGTGTAAAGGTAGATCAGAGGTTGTAACCTCTGATAGTTGGACCAAAGCTCGGATAGTGTATTTGGCTTTGATATCATTTGTTCCTTTGTTAGGGTTCAACCCCAACATTGGTGTAGAAATAGGCGTACTTTGAATAGGAACTTTGACAGTAACAGATGGTGGTTCTTCTGTGACAGTGATTGGTGGAACTTGTGTAGCAGTTGTTGGCGGCACTTGTGTTTCAACGATCGGAATCTCTTGTAGATTAGAGACAGGAGGTTCTTATGTACTCCTTTCTCTTTTGACTTAAGTACCTTCGACTTGGAGTTTTCTTTATTCCCCGAGTACTTGGCGAACCCGTTGTTTTCTTAGAATCTTCAACCTTTGACTTTGAGCACTTAGATTTCTTTTTAGGATGTTCTTCATCGGAACCTTCCTCAGCAGATGGTTCGTATAGATCTTCACCGAGCTTTTTCAATCTTTCCTGCTCCTTTTCTTTTCCTACTTCTTTTTCCCTAATTTCAATTGGATCTTCAGACGATTCATCATCTTTGTCAGGCGTAGCAGAAATAACATCGTCACGTTCTTGGCTTTCAACATTAGTGCTGCACTAGATCCCTCAACATTATGAATACTCTTCAATATCAGGTTCGTCGATCAACATCGTATCAACTTTCTCCGATGCCCTCTTTCTTTTTTGTTTCTCAACTACAGCCACCATTTTAATATACCAATCGCCTCTCTTTTCTTTGAAATTTGTTAACAACACAGCTTCTTCATTTTCATCGCCACTACCCTCTTTCCTCCATTTATTCTCTGGTGGTGCGACATAGTCAGCTTTAATGATTGCACCAAAAACAGGCTTTGGAATAGGTGCTGAATCTTGTTTCTGAAAAGTCTTTAACTTCTTCAATGTAGTTTCATCCATGTGACTCAGATAGAGAATATATTCGGATCCTTCGCTATAATCTAAAACTTTTCATCAATCCGCTTTTGCACAAATCTCGGATACATTACAAGCCTATCCTTTCCCATATTCTTCGACATAAAATTGAATATAACTCTTGAGAAATAGAATTTCTTATTCAGAATCAACGCTGTAACCATACATGCCATGTAATCTTGTATGTCGTCAAGCCTGCTTTCCTATGACTGAAAGCGTGAATGATGGCGTGAATTAAAAGCTTGTAAGGCAAAGGAACACTGCCTTTCTTCATCGTTGGCTCGTTCGCGTGACCTTTTAGCCCATACGGAAGAAACATCCCTTAACCATCCTCTCTTCAAAACTGATTGGATCATTTACGTCGTCGTTAATTCTAAAACCCTTCGAATGTCTGCTTCAGTGATCAGAAATTCCTTAACTTCATTGCCGACTCGAACTGCAGACTTTATTTACGCCTCATCATAGGATGCTGAGTTCCAGAAGAAATAGACGTGCGATCTATATACAACGTGCTTATCCGTGATTGCCTTAGTAATCGAAATACGCCCCAAAAACTCTAATACCTCTGAGAATGCCGTCAGCGTTGGATAAATCTTCTCGTCAAGCGAAATACAAGTATTATGGAACTTGTTAAACGAAAGCTTGATCTTCTGCAGACAGAAAAAAAACACTTAGCACAAAATTTAAAAATTTTCAACAATTAATCATCAGGTTCGGGAGAACTTGAATATCAAACACATAACTATACAAACAAATCAACAACTTCGGCCGAACTTGTCACATAAACAAATTTTGACATTTTTAGGAAAGTTCGGCGAACTTGTTATTCAAACAGGTTTTTGATATATTCACAACAAGTTCGGGTGAACTTGTTGCAAATTCAGTTTTATCAGAAATCGTGACAACTTCGCCCGAAGTTGATTACAAACCAACTCGACAAGTTCGGGTGACCTTGGATGTTTATTAGATCATTTCAATGTTCAATTCCTCCATAAAAGTCCTAGATCTAACAGATTTTACTTTTTCGGTCCAAAGTCATTCAAAACTGATCAATTCATGGATGATTTGAAAGATTAATACCTCAGCCATGACAATAAGTGTGTCAATCACTTATAATCATGTTCAAATCGGGCAGAGTAACGGTACAAAACATGCAATTTCACAGATCTCACAAATTCTCTCACGTTTGCTCGAAGTTCTGGTGAAACAAGTGAATGAAAATATGAGCGAACTTGGTCTTTTATACTGAGTCATGTTCGGGTGAACTTGACTCATAAACATTAATCCTTTATAACTAACTTCACCGGAACTGGTCTAAAAATTGAAACAATTTATTGTCACTCAACTTCGGCCAACTTAGTCAAGACCAATTTCAAACTTTTTCAATTTTTTCAATTTTAACCCTGAACTTTCACATGTTTGTCAGTTATGAAAATCCACTCAGTTGACCAAGTCCAAGTTAATGACCTCGGTTAACCGATTTGTCTACCGAGTCCAAGTTATGAACAAACTGATGTTTTCTTCAAAATTAAGTTTCAACTTAATGAACTTTTTATCTTTTTTGTGCATTCTGATTTTACAGATTAGCTCCCAACCCGTTGTCATCAAGATTCCAACAACTTAGCACCATTCCGAACTCCGAAGATCTGCTTTCCATCATTGGCTGTTGAAAACAATGTAAAATAAAATCTTTTTGAATTTTTGAAAGTTAATAATAAAACAACTGAAAATCGGGTTTAAATCTGAAATCAAATAAACTATGTACAAACATATTTATAGACATATTTTTGTAAATTTGTGTCTAAGTATCATATTAGTTGATTGAGACATATCACCAATACCGTTGACCTTTTGATGACTTTAAGTTTTAAACTCGTTTACCTAGATTGCCGATATGTTTGTCCACTTAAACTTTGACACATTTCTCAATTGTTCCAAGATATCTTAGTTAGAATTATGAAACTTGACTCAACTATGGTTCCCATCTCAGAATATACTCCCGTATCAAGATTCCCTAGATTTCATCTTACAGGTAAGTATAGCGTAATTGATATCTGTATCTTGGTTATGCGAAGCCTTGAGAGCTCAGGTTAATACCACCGTATCGACAAAGAGATGAAGGCTCGACTTTAAGAAAGTGTTGAAGCAAAGGCGTAATCATCCATCTCGACAGACTGAAGGTTTAACTGAAAACACGTTCAAAACTTGAAAAAGATTAGCAAACTGACAAGTTCGGTCGAACTTGTGAAGAAAACAAATTTCAAATTCAATTTCAACAAGTTCGGGCAAACTTAAATGAAATTTTCAAGAATTTTCACAATTTATCAAGTTCGGGCGAACTTCATTTTGGCTTTGAAAAATTTCCAAGTTATCTCCAAGTTCGGCGAACTTATGAGAAATTCAACAAATATTGACAAGTTCGGTTGAACTTGGTCAAAATTTCCTGAAAAATCAATCAAGTTTGAGCGAAGATGGTTAAAATCAACAAAATTTAAGGATTTTAGACCGAGTTCGAGCGAACTTGTTGTGTAAGTTCGAGCGAAGTTTGGTGTTCAAACATGGTTTTTTGACAATTTCAACATGAATTCGATGAATTGTAATTAAGTGATTATCTATGAAATGTTAATTTTTTAGCCACTTTTGTCCATAGATTCATCATTTATGGTGAAAAATGTAGAAAAATGGTAGAAATGAGTAGAAATACAGTGATTCTTGTGTTGATTTCAGCAAATGTAGGTATCCAGGCTCTGATTGTCACACCCCGACCCGCAGCGGAAAAGGTGATCAGGCATGATTGGTTATCATCAAAGCTCTGACATTTATTATAACGTTTCATATTCATTAATACATTTTAATGGGAAATATACAATCATAATTACACATGTCCTAAACATCAATCTAGGCTTCATTGTTTTCTTCTAAGGCATTTCCTATGTTTTCCTTGCTTCATCCTGTTCACCTATATCATGTGTAAAAATGGTTTTTGGATCAACAAAAAGTTGGCGAGTGAATCCTATAAAAACATTTGAACAAGTTTATTTAATTGATTATAAAATAATGTGCACAACCACACATGAGTAAAAATACATGTAAACTTATTCACCAATCATTTAATATTAAATAATGCACACATGAACAATAATGGATCGTTTTGAGGCACGCGTTACTCAACTCGTCTCCCACGAGGAACTGATGGGCCTAATGAATGATTTGCATATACTTGACACTATGAATACATAACTACAAACAATATAAACTAAATAAAACACACACGAACAATAATGGATTTGTTTTGAGGCACGCGTTGCTCAACTCGTCTCCCACGAGGAACTGATGGGCCTAATGAATGAATTGCATATAACTTGACAATATGAAATACATAACTACAAACAATATATACAATCTAAGTTTATATCACAATATGGTATGGCACAAGTTTAAATAAACGAGTTAAGTTTAGTGACAAATGACACACCCCAAAACGTGTAATTAAAAAGGGGAGTTGTAAGGTTCACTCACATTGGGTGCGTTCGGTTGATGATGTTGAATGCGCACGAAGTTTGATTTAACCACGAGTGAAACTAACCTAGATAATGGCATAATGGTTCGGTAAGTAAACGGATTTTATTAATCCATTTTAGTAGGATTTTTGGGTGTATTTTTGTGAGTTTAAGGCTATTTTCTAACCTTAAAAATGTTATTTTTAAGTATTTTTAATTGATTTTTAAATAAAATAAATAAAAATAATAAAAAAATGTTGACTTTTTGCGACCGTTGACCGTTGACTTGTTGACCGGTCAGACTGTGTAATTGTGTGCGCCGGGTGAGGCTCGAACCCGAGACCTCCCGTTCGCGTGCACGCAACTCTACCAACTGAGCTACGTGTCTAACCTGAAATATTTCTGTTTTTAATTATATTTATATACTAATTGAATTAAATAAAAAATCATTTATTTTTAAAAACGATTTTAATGCATCGAACCGGTGTTCTCCACAGGTCTCGAACCCGGGACCTGTGGTTTACGTTAACACACAGTCCACCGCTGGACTGTGTGTCTAACTTGTTAAATAATCTGATTTTTATTATACTTATATACAAACTACATTATTTCAGTTCTGCCTTATAAAAAGTTTGATAATTGTCCGGACCGGTGCGGTAGTCTGGACTCGAACTCGTGACGTGTGATTTAAGCCTTCACACAGTCCACCACTGGACTGTGTGTCTTTCTTGGTTATTATTCTGGTTTTTATTAAACTTAACATCTATAAGCAGTGGATCCGGTTCAGTAAAAAAAGAACATTTTTATTAAGGCGAGTATGCGTGGGACAAGTATCGAACTCGAGACGTAAGCGTGTTTTATTTGCACACAGTCCACCGCTGGACTGTGTGTCTAACCCGAGATATATCTTGATTTTAATTATACTTATATAATACTGAACTTCGTCTTCTTTGTCAGACTTAACCAGAATCGGAGTCTGACTGGTTCATCGATTTTAATCAAGTTCTTTTAGTGTGTTGCGCTTAATTACATGTGCGATTAATAAAAAGAATAAGAGATTAAGTGTAAGGTATACCGAACTGGACTCCTCTGTTTCGCCGGCAAAACTCCGGTGACAGCAGATGATTCCGGCTACGTGTGTCCTGCGGCAGAGGGTCTTCAGGGAGCTTGAGATGAGTGTGGGTGGCTTCGGTATGAGCTCTGGGTGTTTAGTAAGGCTCAGAGATGAAAGGCTCGGTTTTCCAGCGAGTTGCAGAAGTTCTCCGGCGAGGGAAATTATGTCGGGAAAGTGTGTGATTGTGAGCGAAAAAGCTAACAGAGGTTAGAGGGGGTATTTATAGGGCAGAACATTGACGAATTTAGTCCGATTTCCGTCTTGATTCGTCGGTTAAAGGTTTTCTGGCGGTTATAACTTGTGTCACGGACCGGACATCGGTTATAACCGATTTGGTAGTTAATGTTTACGTTAAGACTGAAGAAACCGTCCAATCTCGGCGAAATCGTCGGGATTTCCGACGACTGCGATTAGGCGCGTCGGTTTTGAATTCGAGACTCATGTTATGAATTAATTGTTTCCATTAATGCACAAGAAACACAAGCGGCGCAGTGGTTGAGCGTGTGTGTGATAAGACTCTGCTGAAATCCCTGGCTGACCGGGTTCGAAACCCGGCAGAAGCCTTTTATTTTTATTTCCTTATTTTAAATACTTTTTCAAATATAACTTATATATTCCAATATACTTATTAATTATGTATCGTTTAAAAATAATATGGGCATTAAATACCAACGAAATTTTTAACTGATTGTTCGGTTAATAAACGGAGCAGGTTTGGTAAATCCGGTTTTTTTACGGATGTTACAGTATCCCCTGCTTTTTAGAAATTTCGTCCCGAAATTTAAGTAGTGGCATATTTGTCAAAAAAAAAGATGGTGTTTAGTTTGACAGTTACATGCTTAGAAAAAAGTAAGAGTTTAAGTTTTTGTTTGAGGCGGTAACATCCCTTGTAAGGGTTAAGTACCCTGTTACAGGAATCGCTTTTTGTTGCCTACGGTAAAAATATTGTTAAGCAGAGTTGATTCACTAAATATGATATCATGCATAAGAGTTTTGATATGTTTGGAAGGATAGGGTTATATTCCTAAAACAAAGTTTCTAATACTACAACCAACATGGAACTTCTCATAACCGTCTAACAATGCCTCTGATCCTTTGACAAGAATACTTATATATAGGAAGTACCAGCGGCGTATCCACCATATTCTTGTCAAATTTTCATTGGTTTTATTAGTAAGTTATGATTGGTTCTATGATGTGACTCTAAACATAAATAAATGCCACAACCAACGTACCAAGAAATTACTAAATCCTACATAGAACTTCTCATAACCGCCTGACAATGCCTCTGATCCTTTGACAAGAATACTTATATATAGGAAGTACCAGGGCGTATCCACCATATTCTTGTCAAATTTTCATTGGTTTTATCAGTAAGTTATGATTGGTTCTATGATGTAACTCTAGAACATAAATAAACACAACAACCAATATTTGAGTCCAAATTCTATAGCATACATGTTTGAATGGTGACAGTTCCTCTCTCGTTTGTTATGATAGGGAGGTTAGTTTATGTAGAAATAGAACACAATCCAATTTCTTTAGATAGCGAGATGATATGAATGTAACACAAATTTCAACCAAGACAATACTAAATCCTACATGGAACTTCTCATAACCGCCTGATAATGCCTCTGATCCTTTGGCGAGAATACTTATTTATAGGAAGTACCAGCGGCGTATCCACCATATTCTCGTCAAATTTTCATTGACTTTATCGCAAGTTATGATTAGTTCTATGTGACTCTACAACAAACACAACAACACAAACTTGAGTCTTAATTCTGATATATCCATGTTTGAATGATGACAATACCTCTCTCGTTTGTTGTGATGGAGAGGTTAGTCATTGTGGAAGTGAGACATAGCTCAACTTCTTTAAATGATGAAATTGAAATACACTGAAATGTATGATGAACAAACTTTGACCAAAACATACTAAATCCTACATGGAACCTCTCATAACCGCCTGATAATGCCTCCGATCCTTTGACAAGAATACTTATATATAGGAAGTACCAGCGGCGTATCCACCATATTCTTCTCAAATTTTCATTGACTTTATCCACAAGTTATGATTAGTTCTATGTGACTCTACAACAAACACAACAACCAAAAGATCGTATTGCATGTACTGAAAATGAAAAATGTCTGTGCGATCAGCTCATCAACGGACGATGTATTCAGTACGAAATGAAATGTCTGTCGATCAAGCTCAATCAACGGAGCCGATCGTATTGCATGTACTGAAAATAATAAATTTAATCTAAACAATAATCACACAAACAGTTTATACATGGAACCTCTCATAACCGCCTGATAATGCCTCCGATCCTTCGACAAGAATACTTATATATAGGAAGTACCAGCGGCGTATCCACCATATTCTTGTCAAATTTTCATTGACTTTATCCACAAGTTATGATTAGTTCTATGTGATTCTAAAACATAAAGAAAAACATAAAACTAAACGATTGGTGTTGAATCTTGATTTTCGGTGAAGAGGACTAGTTGGGTGGTTTCGTTTGGGCCGTCATTATCTTCGACAGGATTGGCGTTGATGTTGAAAACTCTTCCTCTTGCTGGTGGCCTAGTGATTGGGTTTCCTTGGGTTTGCTTGGTTAACTGGGTTTGCTTGAGCTTGAGCGTTGATGATGTTAAACAATTGAGGGCACGTGTTTCTATAGTGGGTAGGGCGCCACAATTGAAACAAGCTCGTACATAAGGGAACCTGGGGTATTGGGGTTGTTGATAGGTTTGGATCATGTTTTGAGTAGGGGGAGAGATTTGGTTTTGAGGGGTGCGGCAAACCTTGCTCAAATGACCATAGCGTCCACAATTTGCACATAGTCGACAAGGTAAGGTAAGGTAGGCATGGTGATAAAAACAGGTGTTACATCGAGGGTGAGGTCCAAGGTATGGTTTCTTATTTGAGTATGTTGAGTTGGGTGCTACTTGAGTGATTGGGATAGCTTGGATGGGTATGGCGTGTGAAATTGGTTGATTACGTTGGATAGTAGCGAAAAGTTGCCCATCTCGTTTTCTCTTAAAAGTGGGTTGAGAAAGGGATTCGGTTTGGGTGGAGTTTGAAGTTTCAGTCGATGCCTTATCCTTCTTCTTCTCCTCCTTGAAGTCTTTGTTCCGGATTCGGTTTTTGGTGAGCTCTGTAGCTAACTCCATTGCTGCTTCCAAAGTTGCAGGCGTGGTACTTATTACAGAGTCTTGAATTTTTTACGGAAGACCTCGAATGTAGCGCTCGATCAAATGGTAGAGGGGAGTGAACAAGTTGGGAACCATTTGATTTAACTCGAGGAATCTTTTGTTGTACGTGGTGTGGTCGCCTTCCTTTTGCTTCAACAAATAAAACTCATCTTCTAATTTCTTGATTTCGCCCCTTGGGCAAAACCGTCTTGTCATGATTTCCTTCAACTCTTCCCAAGTCAAAGTCATAGCATCTTCAACGCCTCGTTTGGCCTTCTCTGTATTCCACCAAGTAAGTGCTATTCCATATAAACGACCGGTAGCATAACGCACTTTGCGATCATCGGGGCAATCGCAATTTAGAAAAGTGTTCTCCATTTCTTCAAACCAATGGAGGAGAGCGGTGACACCTCAGTCCCTTCGTATTTTGGAGGGTCGCATGATTTGAAATGCTTGTAGGTGCATTTAGTGGTATTTGGGGAGGGTTGATAACGTTTTGATCTTCTTGGTTAACAGGATTAGCGGTAAGTGCTTGTTGGACTTGGATTACAATGTTGGGTATTACGGCAGCCATTTGTTGAGCAATTAGGGCAAGCCATGCGCTCGCGGGCTTTTCCTGCTCTCATCTTCCTACGGGCGAGGCTAGAAGACATCTACAAGGAATACGTATCATGAGTATGAGCTGGATGTTTTTGGGATCATGGGTTGTACTTAGGATTGAACATACATAAAATAAATATAGAAAAAATAAATCTACTACATCCATAGGATGTCTTGGGTTTTGCTCGTCATTGGGCCTTGCATGCCGCCATACTTCACCTTCGTAATCATGTGGGCCCCCATGAATACCGGGTTTTTCATATGGTTCGCATGTGTTAGCCTGGTTACGTACACTAAAACCCGGAGAAAATCGAGAAATATGTATATAACGTATGATATTCGGAATGTGTCCAGGTGTAGACACGGTGACACCTCAAAGTGGGTTAGTTCGAACGACGTTTGGTGTGGCATGCTTTCGCCTAATAGGTCCTTCGCACTCTCATCGTTAGTCCCCAGGTAGGCAAACTGGTCCGTTATATTGGATTTATACGAATGCCAACCTAGAAGGACGTTCCGACTACCGGTACTTGTACCCTTCCAGTTACTACATGCCCGTCGCAGAACTTACTTTGATGAGATTTGAAAATTGCGACAAAATCTTTGAATAACAAAAGTATGAAGATGATTTGAATATATGAACATTGAAATATGTATGATGAATGTGTATGTAAGTATGTATGTTTGACTGTAAGTATAAACAAATATGAAACAAATAAATATCATAAGTTTGCATGTAACCACATGAACAATTTAAAATCTAGTCAACTATAGTATAGGCTCTATGGGTCTAATAACCTATCCTATATCCCTATAGTCATGGCTCTGATACCAATCTGTCACACCCCGACCCGCAGCGGAAAAGGTGATCGAGGCATGATTGGGTTATCATCAAAGCTCATGACATTTATTATAACGTTTCATATTCATTAATACATTTTAATGGGAAATATACAATCATAATTACATCATGTCCTAAAAATCAATCTAGGCTTCATTGTTTTCTTCTATGGCATTTCCTATGTTTTCCTTGCTTCATCCTGTTCACCTGTATCATGTGTAAAAATGGTTTTTGGATCAACAAAAAGTTGGCGAGTGAATCCTATGAAAAACATTTGAACAAGTTTTTTAATTGATTATAAAATAATGTGCACAACCACACATGAGTAAAAATAGATGTAAACTTATTCACCAATCATTTAATATTAAATAATGCACACATGAACAATAATGGATCGTTTTGAGGCACGCGTTGCTCAACTCGTCTCCCACGAGGAACTGATGGGCCTAATGAATGATTTGCATATACTTGACACTATGAATACATAACTACAAACAATATAAACTAAATAATACACACACGAACAATAATGGATTTGTTTTGAGGCACGCGTTGCTCAACTCGTTTCCCACGAGGAACTGATGGGCCTAATGAATGAATTGCATATAACTTGACAATATGAAATACATAACTACAAACAATATATACAATCTAAGTTTAGATCACAATATGGTATGGCACAAGTTTAAATAAACGAGTTAATTTTAGTGACAATGACACACCCCAAAACGTGTAATTAAAAGGGGAGTTGTAAGATTCACTCACATTGGGTGCGTTCGGTTGATGATGTTAATGTGCACGAAGTTTGATTTAACCACGAGTGAAACTAACCGAGATAATGGCATAATGGTTCGGTAAGTAAACGGATTTTATTAATCCATTTTAGTAGGATTGTTGGGTGTATTTTTGTGAGTTTAAGGCTATTTTCTAACCTTAAAAATGTTATTTTTAAGTATTTTTAATTGATTTTTAAATAAAATAAATAAATAAAAATAATAAAAAAATATTGACTTTTTGCGACCGTTGACCATTGACTTGTTGACCGGTCAGACTGTGTAATTGTGTGCGCCGGGTGAGGCTCGAACCCGAGACCTCCCGTTCGCGTGCACGAAGCTCTACCAACTGAGCTACGTGTCTAACCTGAAATATTTCTGTTTTTAATTATATTTATATACTAATTGAATTAAATCGAAAATCATTTATTTTTAAAAACGATTTTAATGCATCGAACCGGTGTTCTCCACAGGTCTGAACCCGGGACCTGTGGTTTAAGTTAACACACAGTCCACCGCTGGACTGTTTGTCTAACTTGTTAAATAATCTGATTTTTATTATACTTATATACAAACTACATTATTTCAGTTCTGCCTTATAAAAAGTTTGATAATTGTCCGGACCGGTGCGGTAGTCTGGACTCGAACTCGTGACGTGTGATTTAAACGTTCACACAGTCCACCACTGGACTGTGTGTCTTTCTTGGTTATTATTCTGGTTTTTATTAAACTTAACATCTATAAGAAGTGGATCCGGTTCAGAAAAAAAAAGAACATTTTTATCAAGGCGAGTATGCGTGGGACAAGTATCGAACTCGAGACGTAAGCGTGTTTTATTTGCACACAGTCCACCGCTGGACTGTGTGTCTAACCCGAGATATATCTTGATTTTAATTATACTTATATAATACTGAACTTCGTCTTCTTCGTCAGACTTAACCAGAATCGGAGTCTGACTGGTTCATCGATTTTAATCAAGTTCTTTTAGTGTGTTGCGCTTAATTACATGTGCGATTAATAAAAAGAATAAGAGATTAAGTGTAAGGTGTACCGAACTGGACTCCTTGTTTCGCCGGCGAAATCCGGTGACAGCAGATGATTCCGGCGACGTGTGTCCTGCGGCAAGGGTCTTCAGGGAGCTTGAGATGAGTGTGGGTGGCTTCGGTATGAGCTCTGGGTTTTAGTAAGGCTCAGAGATGAAAGGCTCTGGTTTTCCGGCGAGTTGCAGAAGTTTTCCGGCGAGGGAAATTATGTCGGGAAAGAGTGTGATTGTGAGCGAAAAAGCTAACAGAGGTTAGAGGGGGTATTTATAGGGCAGAACATTGACGAATTTAGTCCGATTTCCGTCTTGATTCGTCGGTTAAAGATTTTTCGGCGGTTATAACTTGTGTCCGGACTGGACATCGGTTATAACCGATGTAGTAGTTAATGTTTACGTTAAGACTGAAGAAACCGTCCAATCTCGGCGAAATCGTAGATTTCCGACGACTGCGTTTAGGCGCGTCGGTTTTGAATTCGAGACTCATGTTATGAATTAATTGTTTCCATTAATGCACAAGAAACACAAGCGGCGCAATGGTTGAGCGTGTGTATGATAAGACTCTGCTGAAATCCCTGGCTGACCCGGGTTCGAAACCCGGCGGAAGCCTTTTATTTTTATTTCCTTATTTTAAATACTTTTTCAAATATAACTTATATATTCCAATATACTTATTAATTATGTATCGTTTAAAAATAATTTGGGCATTAAATACGCAACGAAATTTTTAATTGATTGTTCGGTTAATAAACAGAGCGGGTTTGGTAAATCCGGTTTTTTGACAGATGTTACACTGATACCACTTGTTAGGACCATCCTCCTCAGCTCGGAAACCTAAATTGTATCTAGTGTCCAATATAAGCGGAAATTATATGACATGTTAATAAATACACAAGAATTACTGTTTAATTGTCTGTTTATTAAGTCTAAATCGTAGTACATTTAGTTTCCAAATAGACAGAGCTTCGTTGTAACGTCGCAAAGTTCTTACAATGAATGAACCATGACACCTATATATAGAGACAGAAGTTCGCTCGAAGATAGTCCTAGCTAGATCAAGTTCGGCCAAACTTGATCAGCCGACTATAACTTCGGCCGAACTTGCTGTTTACATATGAATACATTTCAAGTTCTAACATATTCAAGCTCTAAACATACAGACTCAATCCTAGACCTAGACAATAGACATCATGTACAACAGGGTTTTTGAATTTTCCTTTTTTTATTTTTTAAATATAAGACTATAAACAGAAACGCAACTAAACGAAGAAACTAACTCAAGTTACAATATATACAATTGCAATGGGATCAAAATTGTTTTTAGGCGGACCAAGGAACACTTTTTAGTGCGAACTTATTCAGACTGGTCTAAGCGATTGCCGACATGTTTGTCCTCTTAAACTTAACGCTCACATTTTCATTTTTTTCAAGTTCGTCATACTCTTAAGGTAATATTATACTATAATATCTTTGTGTCCCATACCATGACATACCCCCGCGAATAAGGCAAGCACGACTATTCATCGTGGCAGGTGAATATACTGAGTTCATCATTTATCTTTTACAACGTCAGACTATTGGTGAACAGGTCAGTACTTTCATACATCAGAGTAACCAATAAAATCTGACGAGGATTAGGCAAATATCTTTTCGACATGTATTTGACTTTGCAAGTTCACAGAATTTTCTCGTGATGAGATTTTCTTTCCTTTTAAGGTTTTTGGCCCTCTTTTTATGGCTCTTTTAAGATATCCTGACTGTGCCTAGGTCTGCATATATCTGGATGCAACAGAAGGACAGTCCTGATATCCCGGATGACTAATTAGTATAAAGACCGAAACTTCAGACGTTTGCTATCTATCAACGCAAGATTTAAGACCATGAAATCATACGCCGATGGTATGTTACCCACAAGATACATAGTTCGTGATGTTTGTATCACTTAGTATCTTTTTATCACTTTGAGCGTCAAGCCTATCAACATATCCCATTAGATCCTAGTTTTTTCAGCTAGACACCTTACATGTGTCACTCACGCCCTTTATCACAGATATTCATTTCATTTCCCAATTTCTGCAATAAAAACTTTTTGGATTTTCCGTTTTTCAGATGTTTTTGGATTTTTCGGTTTTTTCCATGTTTTTTTTTTGTATTTTTCTCAATTTCTCCCCCTCAAATAATACATATGTACATATATCCTTCTCTTCACCCCTAAATTTGTGCATCACACTATATGCCAAATTTACCTAATAATGAAAAAATATATAAAAAGGTTTTAAACAAAAAGGAAAATATTTTTGTTGTTTTTTGGCGTAATCGTTCCGTCATCAGATTGAAGACTAATCAATTTCAAAATTAAAGCGCGAAATTTAAATTGTACCTTTTGCTAGTCTATCTTACCTCATCTCCTCCAACGGAAATATATCGCTTATAAAAAAATTGACCTTTTTGCAACAGTGAAATGTAGCCCTTATGTCTCTGGAACAAACCGTTATCAACATTCCAATATTGTCAACAGCTCCTCCTTGGTTGTCCCTGAAAAATAAGGAGATTAGTAAGATAATGGGACCATGCCATCGTGGTTGTGGGTTTCCCTGAAGCATCAAATAAGACACTTCTTTTAAACGCAAATCCTCTTTTGTTTCAGGGCTTGGAAGGGCTTGATTTCCTTGCACATTTCTTGCAGATGAAGATAAATTTGCAGACGAATGATGAATTTGGATGTCTATACTTGTGTTTTCAAGGGTCTTCTGTGGTGGGGATTTCTTTTGATTTTTCTTGTTTTCCTTGGACTGCAAGTCTTGTTCCGAAATCTCACCAGTCTTTTCGAAAGCTTTGTCAGCACAGTCAAATGCATATTTCTCATATTTGCCATTACAGACTGGCTTAACAAAAGCATTTTTCACATCACGAGCATTTTGCAGACTATTGCTGCACGTAGATGATTTTGAGGAGCGTGATTTCCTTTGATGTTTGATTTCTGCTTTCTTCTTTCCGATTTGCTTGTTTCGGCTCTTGTTGTTTGTTCTGAGCCTTGGCATTACTAACGAAGGTTCAGATTGTTCAATTTCCGAACTAGAAGCCTTGTGCACGTCAGCTTTCTCTTCATCAGCTTTGATGGAACCGAAGGGTCCTAGTTTATCAGATGAAAGACCATACACTCACAGCTGAATCATTAGAAGAGTCAGCAGCACCAGATGGTTCCTGTGTGTCTGACGTGTAATCACTGGGTTTGCCGTAAACCATATGTTGTGCTCTCTCAATTTCTTCCTCGGTTTCAGGCATTGTCGTGTAGTTGTGATTATACGGTGAGGCAACCTGATTAAATCCCAAACCCTTCCCCTTGTTTTCCTTATATGCCAGCTGCACATTGCACACATCTTGAATGAGTTTGTTGGATGTATCAAACTTCTTTATATTTACTTCATTTTGTTGATACTTGCCAGTCACGAGCTCTAGCTCAGCTCTCACAGACTCAAGTTCCATGTTCTTCACATTGAGTCTATTCTTGTAATCATGGACCCAACACTGCTGTTGATTGAGATCCAAGTGAAGCCGAGCTATATCTTTCTTTTCGCCTCAACCTTATCTGTAAGAAGCTTGTTGTTTTGTCTAAGGTGATGCACTGTATCTTGGCACTGTTATAATCATTAACCATCTTGGAGTTGAGTGCCTTGAGCTATGCAACCTTATTCCTGCAAGGTTCAGTGTACAAAAGGTAGTTGACTGTGTCAATGGCGTTCTTGGTTCATCAATTTGAGTTGGCTTGGTTGGGTGATGTGCTGTTTACTACTGCTTGCTCGCTGGACGTTTTTGTTCGGCCACTTCTTCGAGGTGAGATTCCTTTGAATGTGCATATAGATCTTGGTTGGATTGCAAATGATCCCACAACCAAGATACAAAGGAATCTGTGTCATCACCCAAAACACTAGTCATCTACGCCCTAACTTCCTCTTTTCGCCTCCCACCTTTAAGCAAATGCATCACAAAGTCCGCAAAAGGATCAACATTATTGTGACATTTGTGGTATTCCGAATCTGTAACGATTATGAACAAGTGTATCAATCAATGAAATTTTATGTTTTATTTGTGAATATTGTTTATTTATTTTGTTATTTGCACATAGTTGATTCTTGCACAATTTGAACCCTTAAATACTTTCTGTAAGCGAAACTATAAACTGATATGCAAATGAAACCAGTTTAACGCAAACGTACACTCCGAAACAACGACACAAGCTACACATACCTTAAATAACCTTTACATAACTTAGAAATAGGTTTTGAAGGGTTTGGTATGGGAAAAACACATTTTTATAACTTCAGGGACTATTTTGAAATTCTGTGAAACTATGCCTTTTCGTGTATTTCGCTATCCGGAACATGTACGGACATCCAAAAATTTTAGTAATCATTAAAATATTATATTTTGATGATTGGAATGCAAAAAGATCTTTCGTTATGCATTTACGGTCATATGCGCGTTCGTTATGATTTTCGTCGTAATTAACCGAAAACCGCAACCGTACGACCAAACGAACCGACTTATGAGATACTTTTAAGCACATTTCAAGTTCCCTATACTTTATTGTCCTTCTAAAGCTTGAAAATGAGGTTAACGGGTGTTAATAGTGCCAAAACGCGACAAAATGGGTGTAGGGGACTGTTCTGCCAATTTCCAGAGTTCATGCCAGTTAAGGGTCTTACGGACGTAAGACCAAACCCCATACGATCCGTAAGGGTCCCCCATCTCATTAGAAACTTGGCAGCAGTTGGTTAATTCCCTTATTGATTAAGCAAACAAACTTGCCACCCTTCTTCGTGCATCTAACATGTGTTATGACACTAATCCAACTCAGTGATGACTCATGGACACATGTAATGCTCTTATAACTTCAATTCAACTATAAATAGCATGGGGATTTAGCCATTTGAACTTTTGCAACCTTCTTCCTTGCTCTCTTATGCCATAATCTGAAGTTGCAACCACTTTCGGGGCTTTCCTCTGTGATTCCTTGGCTACCCTAGTGCAAGTAAGTCTTCCATTCATGTTTTGTTTGATTGTTTTATCATATTTGGCTAAAAATCAAACAGTTTGAATTCTGTTTGACTTTCAATTCTGACCATGAATTGGTCAAATCAAAGTCCAATTGAACTTTGCAACGTGACCGTGATCATGATGGTTATATCCTTATTGATCATGCCTACTGATTACCACGTTTACTAGTTGTAGTGACGAGTCAAAGTTTTGGTCAATAATGCGTAAAATGCGCATTATAGGACGGAACTATTTTCTGGTATCAAAACACTTTGTGTTGATACCAAATCAGTTTTATAAACTTACTTAGACATGTTTAAAATGTCTAACTCGTCACTTTTATTTTAGTGCCTGTTTAGAGTCGTAAGCCGAGCGGTTTTGACCACCGCTTTGACTATCGAATCCGACCCGTTTAGTTGATCTTTGAACCCAACCAAATACATATTTGTGACCATAGTGAATAGGAAATAACCCTCTGAGGTTATACCTTATGGTCATATCATTTGATTAGTGTTATGATAATTAGTTGTTATGATATTCAATAATGACCAAACTGCCCTTTTTGCAAATAAATCAACTATAAGCATATGTAACATAAATTTTGACATGTAATCTGATCAAATAACATTTTCAACATGTTTAAGCGTTAAAGACTTATCATGACACATATCTAACCATCCGAACAAGTTTTTACGCAAATGACGCGTTAAAGTGGCTTAAACTACCTTAACGGGTCATAACGGGCCAAAAGCACATAGGAACCTTTCCAACTCAGAATGTTAACTTTATTAAACCATTTCATATGTGTTCCAATACTCATTTGGTTTATAAGTTCTCATTCTATCCAAACACTCTGATTTCAAGTCCCGATATTTACATAGTTATCCGTTTGTAGGACACGCTTGAGTTTCTCGGATCTTTGAGCTTTGGTTTTCTTTTGATTCAAGATTTCTTTGCAATCTAAGTGAGTACACAGTCCACTCTTTTATGTTTTGGAAATATTTTGGGGTGATTCATATGTGCTAAATCATTTTCGAGTTTGCAAAATACAAATATTATGGTTTATATAAACAATATGATTTCAATAATGTGAACGAACTTGTTGGTGTGTTGTATCCATAACAAGAATGACATTCATTAACAGCAAGCCGACCAGTAGTAAGTTACGGCGCCTAGGACTGACAATCCCGTTACAAAATTCCCGGGGTTTATGGGGAAGTTTGGGAAGCGACTGAAACTTATTTGTAACAAACCCCTTGGTGGTTTGTTATACGATTAAGGGACCCCATGGGTGGTCTGAACAAGTCAACAAAGGTTTGAATGTATTCACGAAATGACCAAAAGTTTTCACAACTAAAACAAGGAATGATGGTTGGTTTATAACAAGGAACGATGAACGATTGGTTTGCGACAAGGACAATGAACAATGGACGATTGGTTATGATAAGTGATTTAGATAACGGAATGTGTGTAATGTGATAAAAGCATGGTGGATACACCGCCGGTACTTCCTATATATAAGTGTTTTTATCATATTACATACGTGGCGTTATTTGCACAACTTGGACAAATGTTTTCAAACTATGACACGCAACGATTTTCAATCAAACATATAAACCATACGAGTTATTTCAAGACAATTTACAACCCGGATTTACAAAATTAATGATTTCGAGTCAAGGTTCATGGCTACTAGATTTTACAAACTTTTAACCTCATGTTTTGATCGATTATCTATTGCAATAATCAAACATTGTTAAAACAAGGTTTTCACTTACAACTCTAGTAGTCGAATTATATATTGCAATATACAAAGCCATGGACATGACACACTCACAAAACCTATGTACTCGCCGGCTTTCATGCTGACTCGTTTTCCAATATATTTGAGGGAATAATACTTGATGATACTGATGCATGCTCACGTAGGAATGGACATGGGCTTTAGTGCCTTAAAAACAAGAAAGACAAATTCAATGTTTGTTTGTTTGTCTAGTTTGTTTAAAAAGTTCTAAGAAATGTAACAATATAATTAATTTTTACTATTAAATAAAACGAAATTTCAATTACCATGTGTTGTTCTAAAAATCTGTTAACGTGACTCCCCGATGTTTCCGTCGTGGTTTGTTGTTTTACGCGGTCGGGGTGTTACAGATTGGTATCAGAGCACTGGTTATAGGGAATTAGGTTATTAGTAATGCTTTGACCTAGACTATAACCTTCCTATGACCTTAACGCGAGTTTACTTGCGTTTAGATTTAAAACACAATAGTATCACCTATCCTTAGGTGATTACCAAAAAAAAAATTCACAAAATACAAACTCGTTTTGAAAATTAATCATCTATCCTTAGATAATTTGTTTTTGGCTTTAAGCCTTTAAAGTTTTCAAAATCTCGTCAAAGTTTGGTTTTAATAATGTGAACACATGCAATCTAGAAGGGTGGGTGCCTGCACCCTGAGTTTTCTATCTAGGCTAGAGTGTTCGTATAAATCCACTTAACGGACCAGTCACTCTTACCTGGGAACTCTTGGGGTGAGTGTCCACTTATAGGCTAAAGCATGTCTTCGCGATACATTATAAGACCCATTTACTTTGATTAGTAATTGTGTGTCATTTGATTGTCTTGAGAGACAAATGAATGACCACCATCCTTACGATATTTTTATGACTCTATTATTTTTTTTCCGAATTTCAATCTCACATATCTTCCTTCATGTTTTCTTTTAGAATGCCTCCTCGACGTGATACAACTCAAAATGGGCTGCACTTATCGTTCAGCAAAAGGCTGCAATCCTCCCGAACCTAGTGACTCAATTAAATCAAGCGAACAACAATAAAAACAATGCACCAGCTTCGTGCAACTACATACAATTCTGTTCGGCTAAACCCGTTCAATTCACTGGGTCTGAGGGAGCTACGGGACTTCTTCAATGGTTTGAGAGTCTGAAAGCACGTTCCATTTTGTTCAATGTCCAAATGAGCGAAAAGTCAAGTTTGCATCTAGTGTGTTCAAGAAAAGAGCTTTGACATGGTGGAAGGGTATTATGAGAGATAAAGGTGCTGAAGTGGCCCTGGCTCAAACCTGGGAAGAGCTTCGGGCTCTTATGATGAAGGAGTTCTGTCCTCGCCATGAGCAAAGGGCGCTCGAGAACGAATTTCACGATCTCAAGCAGGATAGTGGTGAGCATCGCGCTTATACTGAACGGTACGAGCAGCTAAGTTTGTTATGTCCGACGATGGTGACGCCTTTAGATAAGGAAATTGAAAAGTATATCGACGGTTTGCCTGACCCTGTTCAGGACATTGTTACTGGGAGCCACCCTTCATCTGTTCGACAAGCGATTGAATTAGCTGCTACTTTGACCGAATCTCAAATCAGGAAAGGTAACCTCCATCGCAAGGGCGATAAGAAATCCTCCGCTAGTTCAACCAAAGAGAAATCAAAGGGAAACAAAGCCGAGCCTTCAAACGATCGAAGAAGCGTAAGCCTTCTCAAAACTTTGTTGTGACTGCACAACCCACTCCAACTGCTCCCCAAAACCAACATGCTCAACTTCCTGCAAAGAAACCTTATGCGGGAACTGCACCGATTTGCAACCATGTAATGGTCACCATCAAGTTCAGATACCGTGTCGACAGTGTACTACCTGTGGAAAACTTGGTCACCTGGAGAATATTTGTCGCTTTAACCCAAACCCAGCTGCACAGAACCCAGTTCAACCACAAGCAAATCCGCTCGACCTCACTTTCCACTGGTTCATGTTTTAACTGCGGTGAAATGGGTCACTATAGAAACAATTGCCCGAGGTTAGCAAACGCAAATCCAGCTCATGGATGAGCTTTTGATATGAACGCCAATGAGGCCCGTGGTGATAACGAAGTCGTTAACGGTACGTTCTTTGTTAACAATCATGTTGCTACTGTTCTTTTTTATTCGGGTGCCGATAGAAGTTTTGTATCTTTAGCCTTTGAGCCTTTGCTTTGATGCCTATAACTAAACTAGGAAAGCCCTTGTCAGTCGAGATAGCCAATGGTGAACCTTTCGTACTTGATTATGTCATTCGTAACTTCCAGTTGAACCTTAATAACCATCTTTTTCCTATCGACCTTACACCAATGCAACTTGGAAGTTTCGACGTTATTATAGATGGATTGGTTAACCAAACAGCATGCCGAAGTTATTTGTTTTGACAAGATAGTTCGTATACCGCTTCCTTCTGGCGAAACCTTGGAAATTCATGGAGAAAAACCCACTAGTAACTTTACCCAAGCCCAAAAGTACTTACGAAAGAATTATGTGGCGTTCTTGGCACATATCATAGAGGAGAAAGTAAAGAACAAGAGTATTCAAGATATTCCTTTTATACGAGTCTATCCTGAGGTTTTTCCCAAAGATCTACCTGGTTTACCCCCGGTACGTCAATTTGAGTTTTGTATCGATCTTGTACCTGGTGCCAACCCAATAGCCATGTAGGACCGATCCTCGATGCTTAGGAACCTAAATTTGATATCTAACATCCATAATAGCGGAAATATTACGTCGTGTTTAACAATGACAAGAATTAATCAGTTTAACATCAATTTTATTGATCAAACGTCAAGAGTACAAATGACAGAGCTTCGCCTCCAAAATGCCAAAGTTACAAATGAGAGTGGTTACCTAGGTACTTATAAGATGTACAAGTTCGCCTAAGATAGGTGTAAGTTCGCCCGAACTTGACTCAACATGCATCATATGAACGAACTTGCCTCTTTAATACATAAATACTACTTTCAGCTAGCCTATTCAGCTCTATTCTATACAGACTCGATATAAGACTAAGACATAGACATTATGCACCAACAGACTCCCACTTGGATATAGTCTTCGTCTTGTATCAGTCTTCAAAACTCTGTCTTCATAATATACTTTAACGCACACGTTCAAAGAATTTTTTGAACGGATTCCTTCGTCGCTCTTACTTAGGATCCGGCGTCTGATCTGTAGGAGGCACTTTGTTAAAATGCTGAAATCTCCTAATACTTGCCTTTCTTGTTCTCTCATGAATTGCTTTAAGACGCTTCTCCTCTTTCAAAAATTCTACTTTTCTAGTTCTCTCCAGCTTGTTTGCCACATCTTCCCTGAATTAACTTCGCGCGTATAGCAAACATTAACAAGTTTCTGAAACTACATAGCTTGTACCTTTTCACGTTCTTCAAATACGGTCTTGCTGTAGAAAAGGCATTTGATATATTCTCTTGAGCACTCAACCAACCACATAGGATCAAGAACCCTGATTGTCCTCCATAACCCGCTCATGCCCTGAGAACCAAGTATTTCAACTCGTTCCTTCGTGATATCAAATGATCTTCAAACTTTAATACAATAACTGCTTCACAAGTAGATGGATCTGTCTGCCACCATTTGACAATGGATAGAAGTTCTACTCAATCGGCATCAGCGGCATGTTTCTCATTGCCCTTGGTCGCTTCATTATCAACGTAATGTCTTTTTCACCCATCTTTTTGTTAGTCTTGATTCTGCGACCAGGAATGAATGGCTTCCAATATCTGAATCCTTTGACTGCTTCATACTTGATCAATTTCCACAGCAACTGATCAAGCACTTTCATGTGGTATGTAACATTAACTGTCTGAACTAACTCTTCCACATCCCAATAAGGTAAAGTCATGAAATCAGAAAGATATTTGAAATATTGCACTCCAAATTCTCTTTTGATTGAATAAACATTCAGTTCCTTAAACTAACCCTAACTCAAGATATCTCCAAAGAAATGTCTTTGTCTCTGGTAAAGAATGTTAGAGGACGTCTAAACTTACATTCGCGAGGCATCTCTTTAAACCAAGACTTTTTCGCTTGAACAATTTCTACTTTAGTCATAGGCTTTGGGATTTTTCCTTCTCGTAAAGATTCTTCAATCTTTTCTTTCATCATTTCTTCGTCGAGTTGCTTGTACATCTCCTCGAATGTAGGAAAACATTCAATTAGGACCGACGTACTTCGCAGTCTGTTCTGTTTCATCATCGGAAGACCAATCTTCAATGATCACCCTGTTGTACTCATCAGCTTCAAATCTTCTCACATACGGATAATCATTCGGCTCAAATGTGTTAACATTCAACATGTCTTCTTCGAAATCAAACTCTAGATCTTCAACATCAACTTTAACTACTTTGCCTAGATCTTCCTTTGTATAGTTGTGCACATACTCGCCTTCTTCCACGTTATGTTCTAACATCAACAATAAAGGCTTAGAAGGTACTGCAGCAACTGGCTTTACAAATCTTTCAACATTTAACAAATCAACTTCATCAGATGGCCCTTCTGCCCTGACTCCCCCTCAATTTTATCATCCATTCTGTTTGATTCGTCATCCATAAGCGAAGATAAATCAAATTCACTTGAGACTTTAGCTTGAGTAATTTTCAGACCAACACCACCCTGATCATCATCATCTTCATCATCAGCTACATTCCAATCCTCATATTCAGAATCATCCTTTTCATCATCTCCCTTATCCTCTTTCTCTGCTTCCTCATCGTCCTTATCTTTAGAAGCAAGATAAGATCAGAAGGCTTAACAGATTCGTCAACCTTTGGAATATCAGACTCAGAAGCTTTAACCACATCATCAGACTTCTCTGCAGCTTCAGAAGAAGTAGGAGCTTCACCTTCAACCCCTTTTCCTTTGCCACTTGAGCTAATTCTTTTTCTGATCCTTCTTTAGCTTCTTGATGATCCAGACGATCGTATTCATGATGAAATCAATATTCAGAGCATTTAACAATACTTTCTGCATCCTGATGAATCTTCGATCGTTTAGAGCTTGAAATGACTTTAGATCAGCAATTTTTGTTTGAAGTTTTTCATTTGCATCCTGCAAACTCTGGATCAAAGCTTTAAAGTATTCTCGCTCATTCTCTAACACTTTCACTTTGTCGTCCAACATCTATTTTTCAACATTGCTTTGATTCATTTTGTTGATCAATTCAGCTTTCTCAACTTCATTCTGTGCCACTTTGTCTTCTAACACCTTCACACGCTTTTCCAGAAGTTCAACATTCGTCTCTGGAAAGAAATCATTTAGATCTTGCAGACTAATCGATCATTATGCATATCACCAAACAGATTAGGCCCTGACGATTTTGGTGTTGACTTTGGAGTAGCAGCCTTTGGTGTAGACTTCCTTGGAGTAGAACTTTCAAGATTTGAAGTCGTTGGAGCAACGGTGATTGAATAACAGGAACTTCCAATAAACCAGACACAGGAGGTTCTTGTGTAGCTCCTGGCCTTTCAGCTTCACTTGAAACACAACAGGAGGTTCTTGTGTAGAAGGTTCTTGTGGGACTTCTTTCTCCTGTGCGCAGGAGGTTCTGTGTAACTTCACGCTTTTCAACTTTCCTTTATAACGTTTAATGACAGCTTTTTGAACTTTCTTCTTTTTCTTGCCCTTTGTCTGAGGAGACCCTGTAGTTTTCGTCGATGAGATACTAGCAGTCTTTACACATTATGCTTTTTTCTTTGTCTTTCCTCATCAGACTCATTTTCTTGATTCGGATCAAAATCAACATCCATTTCTTTTTCTTTTTCTGCTCTAATCTCAGCTTCTGATTTTTCTGGCTCTTTTACTGGTTCTTCATCAGAATCATCATCTTGTTCATAAGTAGCAGATATGACATCAACTTGCTAGCTTTCTCAGTTTTTGACTTTCAATAATAACTGCTGCGCTTGAACCTGCTTCGGCTTGAACATTCTCAAGGTTCATCTTCGTCAATGAGCATTGTATCAACTTTCTTTGCGCTGTTTCTTCTTAGGATTTTCAACTTCAGCCTTTAAAAACCATTCACTTCTAGCTTTCGGCTTGAAGTCTTTGAACCACTCTTTTTCTGCGTTAAGCTCTTTCTCATCGTCGCTTCCTTCTTTCCTCCATTTATTATCAGGCGGCACAATGTAGTTTGAAATCTTTGATAGCTCCGAAAACTGGTTTAGCTACTGGTGCTGACGCTTGTTTCTGAAACTTTAAGAGCTTCTTCACCGTTGTCTCATCGAGATGAACTAGGTATAACAAATCGTTTGGATCTCGTGCAATATTCGTGTACTTCTCATCTATCAGCATCTGTACAAATCTTGATAGAGACACAACCATGAATCCTCCATATTCTTTGACATATGAGTGAAAACCAGCTTGGAATAGTTGAACGGCTTTTTTAGAATAAGTGTCGTTGCCATACGGGCCAAATAATCTTGCACATCTCAAGACCCACCTTTAATGATCGCATGCATGAGGAGCTTGTAGGGGTTAGGCACTTCCCCTTTCTTTAACGTTGGCTTGTTCACACTTCCCTTATAGCCCATACGAAAGAAACAACCTCTAACAATCTTCTCGTCCAAGAATATCAGATCATCTTTATCATCATTGAACTGTAGGATCTGTCGAAGATCATCTTCAGTCACAGTGATAGGTTTGACTTCATTTCCAACTTGCACCGATGAAATAATCGTCTTCTGATCATCACTAAGACTCGCGTTCATCCAGAAATGTTTTGTGTAACTTCTATAAGATACAGTGTGCTCCGTTATAGCTCGATGAATAGGGCTTTCTTTCAAAAACATCAAAATACTCTCGTATTCCTTCAAAGATGGACATATAGTCTTGTCGAGCGTAATACAAGTGTTGTGCGACTTAGAAAATTCTATTGTAATCACTCTCGCTAGTTCTTGAGCCTGAAAAACGACGCAAAACAATTAGCACGCTTATCGAGAAAAAATTTCAGATTTTTCTAACACTTTCATCAAGTTCGGGCGAATTGAGAAGTATTAAAACATTCTGGTTAAGTCAAGTTCGCCCAAACACGCAGAAACACATGTTCAATATTCAGTGTAACTTCGGGTGAACTTATACTCTTAACAAATCAGATTTTCTTAACACGAGTTCGGGCGAACTACCACATAATATTCAAAATCAGTTTTAGGAAGTTCGGTGGAACATGTACTTTTTACCAGATTTAAAAGACCTTTTGATGCAAGTCCGGTCGAACTTGACAACAAGTTCGGCCGAACTTGTCATCTCCTTCAATCATCAATCCGTAATTTCAAATCTTGACTATCTGATCAATTTTAACACTTATCCAATGTCGATTATTATTTATTACAATGATTTTAAGTTCAATTTGGTCCAAAACAACCTAGATCTATCAAATTTTAAGTTTTTAGATCTGGATTCAACAATTAGAGTTCAATTTACGGTTCAATCATCAAATTTATACCTCGGCCATTGTAGTTGGTGTGCTAATCACCAAAAAAAATTCAAATTTCGGCAGAGTAACTGTATGAAATTGCCAAAATCACAAGATCGCTCTATTCGCTAACAAGTTTGCTCAGAAACTATTGTAGGTAAATGAGTTCGGCCGAACTTGCTTAGGTATTTATACCTAGCTAAGTTCGGGCGAACTTGCAACCCAAGATGTGAGCCCACTAGAAGTCCGGGCGAACTTGATGTTTTAACCAGGTCAGCCATCAGTTGCAAGTCAGTCGAACTTGCTATTTTGATAAACTTGATTCAGTTTAGCAAGTTCGGCCGAACTTGCCAAACACAATGTGACAAATGGCAAATAATCGGTAACTCCGTACAATCTAATCACCTATTTTATTTACTAATCTCATGCATTTAAACGTAATTTATCTGTATAACTGATTCGTACGGCATATAAAAAGTATTAGGACAAGCAAATCATGATATAACATCTGTTGGTTTCCGTTACGACGTGAAACAAACAAAACTATGTCCTAAAAGTGTTGGTAGAGAGTGCTTGGCGCACTATTCACGGTTGCACTATTCATGCCAGCAACCACTATAGAACAATGAAATCAAGGCACACGAATAACAAAACTGAGTCCATACATATAAAAACACTAATGTGGGAATGAGTCTTATAATATTACACAACCTTCCGGTGAACGCCCTAAAAATAAATCGTCAGATCGGCTAAAAATACAATAATTTTTAATCTGCCCGTAGTAATAATTCGGCAATTCTGAACCTCCGGAATTATGTCAAGTGATGAAAAAACACACTAAAAAATCTAAAGGATATCATGGGAATATTCAAAACAATAAGCTTCCGAAGTTATATCGCTATACACTAATTAGTCCCAAATCGACCCGACTGACTAGTAAACGGCAATTCCGACACTCATAACAACTAAACGACAAAGCTAGTGAACTAGTTAAGCTTATTTTGGGACTCCAAAATACTTCATACAACTCTAACATATAATTTAATATCTTGCGGAAATTTCTTATCGCTATGACACGAAAGCTTCGTAAGTGCACCGACGCCTAACCGGGAATCGTAATAAACTAGTTAAATATTATTTCTACTAGTCTAGTGAACTGGTTACTAATATTTATGATCCTAATCCCTAATTACTTCTCTAATGGTTCACTTAAACCCCTAATTACCACACTCCACTTAATGACCAAAATATCTAACATATTAAGACTTTTTGTAAAAAAAAATTTACATTTAACACCGCCCCTATTATGGACGATTATGGTGGGCCCTATAGGCCTCACCATTTTGTTCAATTGGTCAAGGATGTAAGGTGATGGGTATGGTGTTGATAGATGTCTTGACTTAGGTGAATTATAGCATTATAAGGTATCATATCACAACCATTATCATCATTTTCACTCATCAACTTTCAAAACACAAACGAACTCCTATCTCTCTCTCTAACTCACGGCACAACAACACCACCACTAAACCCACCATAAATTACCATTAAACACCATAAATTACCCACTTTCAAGGAACTTTAAGGTCATTAATGCGAGGATTAAGCATGGAGGAGCATTAGGAGTCTTCTTTGGAGCTTAATCTCTTCTTTATTATTCTTATTTAACTTGTGCACTTTGTAAGTCTTCTAAACACCATGTTTATGATCCATATTATTAGTAGATTATGGAAGTACAAGTTGGAAATCTTGATATCAAAGATGAACATAATAAAAAAAACCCTAATCTCAAAGTTAAAGAACACTAAATATAACTAAATTATGTGTTGTTTAGTGTAGATTAGTGTAGCTAGTTATATGATCACGTTGTTTATGAAGATCTTGTTAATATTAGTGATTTAAAGATTATGTTTATGATGATCATGTTGTTAGTTTCATGTAGTGTTTTATAATTGTGATCATCTTACCATGACAAACATAAATATGTGATTTAAACATGATTATGTTTAAATCAAGAAAAATCATCATACTCACTTTTATGAGCTAAACTCATAATTTTTGGGTTTCATAAAGAAACAAGTGTTTAAATAGGGTTAAATGGACTTAAAAGTGATTTTTGGAAGATTACAAACTTTGATTAGTGATGACTTTGTGGATTGAATATGATTTAAATACGTTTTTATAACGTGGAAAATGTCATATTTTGGGGGAAACTATGGCAAATTTTACTAAAAATCTAATCACGATTAAAAATTGTGATTAAAGGGTGATAACCGTGGTTAAACGCGATTAGTGGCCTTAAACGTCGTTATGAAACACTTGATGGAAACGGTTAAGTCCTTAATGAATATGGATTCTTGAAAATATAAGAATATATTTTTAAGTAAAAATAAGTGGTGAAAATAATAATAATACATATATAATTTTTGGATGAAAATTATATATTTTGAAAAGGTTACTAAGTGTGTGTATTATGTGCTATGTATATGTATTAGATACACTTAGGAAAACCGAAATAATACACTCACCATACCAAAGAAATACTTACAAGAAGTAAGTATGAAGATGATATAAAAATACATATATACATTCCTATGTATATTCCAAAGAAGTACCACTAAACGGACAATTGAGAGGATTGGATAACGGACGAGCCTATAAAAATATTTAAAACACATGGGCGTTACCAAACACAAACTATATATATTGAAAACGATCACGACAACACCTTCAAAAATATATATGTTTTTGTTTTTGGGACACCAAACTAATATATATGTTTTCGATAACAAAAATCCGGAAAGTTAATAACATAAAAGTTTCTAAGTGTTGCAAAACATACTTAAATTAGATTCATGTAAATCCCACTAACGGACTTAAAATATGTTAATAGGCTAGGCCCAAATTACATAACACAAATGGGCTAGGCCCAAATCATATAATTAAATGGACTCAAGTTTATGGAAATGGACTAGGCCTAAATCACATTACAACATGGCTAAGCCCAATCGCATATAACATATGGGCTTGGCCCATTGATAACACAACTTGCGCTAGGCCCAATCATATAAACCAAGTGGTCTAGGCCGAATGATATAACTAAGTTGGCTAGGCCCAATCATATAAACTAAGTGGGCTAGGCCCGATGACAATATAACATGGGCTAGGCCCAATGACAATATAACATGGGCCAGGCCCAATGACAAAGAAAACATGGGCTAGGCCCAAACACATGAAAACATGGGCTAGATCCAAGGACAGGATGACATGGGCTCGGCCCAATGACATGAGTGCAAGGCACGAGGACAAGTGAAGGGCAAGGCCCGTTCACACACGATTAATTACTTGATAACAAATATATATATATTTGTGAAATATAGATACATAAATAAAAATAAAACACACAAACTACCAACACTATAAAAGTAATAAAGTTGTTCAAGAAAACAAATGAATACATGACACTAATTCAAGATGAACAACTTGTACGTGCTCAAACTCGACCTAAGTGTCTAATAAAATTAGTACTCTTGTAGGTTACAAGCGTACTCGGACACTCGCATTACATTAGTACGACTTTACGGAACGCAAACTTGTGAGTTCATGTCCCCCTTTTCTTTTAAACGTTTTTGGTTTTATAACACTCGGGGGGAAATACATGTTTATGACAAATTGAATGTTAGTTTTGGGTTTAGACGATGACAATGATCGATGTGCGTAAGTAGGATTATGACATTAGTAACCCTTAATCACTTAGTGACCAAGGTGCAAAAGGTATAGATCTATTGAGTTTGAGACACGCTCCACTCCTAGTTGTTAACCATGGAGTGCTTTTGTGAGCCCTAGTTGATGAAAAAGTTGTCTCGGTTTGGTTATTTACTTACTTATGGCACATAATGTCAGCGGACTAGCTACACACTGATAGATCCTTAAACCCATGGTAAATGACAATAACATACATGGATTTTAATACTGATGACATTATACGATAACAATACTACATGAACTCGCTCAACTTTTGTTTATTTTTCAAACTTACATGTATTTCAGGGAACAAGACATGAGCTGGTGATAGTCTTCGGGAAATGGGAATGATATAACAATGGATGCCACTTTTGAAGGATTTGCCTCTTATATCCCAACCTTGTATGGGTATATAGGAGTCAAAACCTTGGTTTACCTTATGATGATAACAAACTTGTTTTTGTGATGTAATGTAACTACAACTATGTTTTTGGGGTAACACCTTGAACGCGTTGAACTTATGCAAACTTGTAATGTTTGTTGCAACTTAATATATGATATGGCATCATTGTTAATTACTATGTGTTTACGCGATTGGATGCAATGATTACCTCATAGTCACATATTTGCGCTTCCGCTACGACCAGGGTGTGACAGATTGGTATCAGAGCTTCGATTGTAGTGAACCGGGGAAAAATTTTACTAAGTTGGTCTACAATCACCAAGGGCTCTCGCACGAAAACAAAATTTATAACCTCACAAAAGTAATTTTCAAAAATATGACAAAATAACAAAAAAGTTTTCATTGTGTCACGATGACATAAGGATCTGTCACATGAGCTCAATTACAAGTAGTGAGTTAAGGTTCGTACATGATTGGTCTATGGAAGATAGACGTGAAATAATTAAGATCACATGAAACCAAAGGACAAAGACTTGCATGAGAAACGATGATTAATATAAACTAGCATTACAAGTAATAATTAATTTCTAACCCATATATGTATACATTGTACGGATTATTTGCCAGGATTATGTCGTCTTCTTCTTCGGCTATTACGGACACCGACCCGATGGAGTTAGTCTCCGACGAGGAGTATGAACCGGATATTGTGGTTATATCATCCGACGAGGAGATAGATCAGGAGGCCTTATCAGAGATGATGATCTGCTAGATGACGTCCAACTGTTTGCCCTTCTAGATCCTGCCCAGGATGAGGCAACCTTAGCAGACGATGTCTTAGCCCTCCCTCTACATATACATGATAGAGTCAAATACGGACACCCCGAGGGGGAGCATCTTGTTGTGTACCTAGCCATACCCCTTGATATCGTGCTACCTATCGTTGACCTTGACGACGATCATGATGACATACCAGTATTCCAGGTTGATCATCTCGAGGATGACCTCAGTGGTGGCGAGGTCTTTGACATTGCTATCCTCAAGATACCCTTACCCGTCATCTCCGTTGTTGACATTTCCTCTATTGCATCCTTCGTTGCTCCTTCTACCCCCACTCCAGTGTCCTCCCCCACATCGGTGTTACCCGCGCCTGCTTCAGTACCACCTACTCCTACTACTGATCCCATGCATTTGTCGGGATTCTCACACTCTCTGTATTCCCCACCTCGTTATCATTTGGGACAGCCTTCATACCAGCCAGCTACCCACACTCCTTATGATCCTTATGCAGCTGGACCATCTCATATCACCGGACACACCCCTTACTACCCTGGAGCATATGCACCGATCCCACCACCGGGCATGAGCCTGTTCGATCCTTATCATCCCTCACATTTCCCTCTATCTACTATGGAGGATAGATAGCTATCATCCGAGATACAGATTACCATACTCTTTCGTAGGATCAGAGAGCTTCAGACTGAGTAGCAGCTCTCAGGGCTGCTATCACTCCCCAGCCACCTCCTGCATCACCACTACCACCCCTACCATCCTTACCTCCTCCATAACCACACCACTACCACAGTCACCACCACCACCCTTTCCACCTCAGTAGTATGGCTATTATCACCTTTTGGGGATTCGTCCCGTGTCTGTATACATGGCTTTTGGAAGACTTCAGTTAGAAGATCTTGCTTTTGGGAGACTTCGGTTAGAAGACCCAGCTTTTGGAAGACAACTAAAGACATTAAGATGCGATGCCGAAGAAAAGTTTACTTTTGTAATATCTTAACTTCTATTGACTAGGGCTTTGTACCCCTAAGTCCCTTTTGATCTTCATGAATGAATTGTAACAAGTTGTCATTATGTATAAAAGTGTACTTTCTTTATCTTTGCATTGTATTCCTTTTATGTTGTTGTAGTTATTATATTGTTGTGGTGGTATGTTGATTGATATTGTGTGGCATGGTGATATAGTGAGTGATGTTCTCTTATTATGTTGAGGATGATGTTTTCTGATTATGATTTTGGTGATTCTCTATGCTTTGAGATTCCATAGCTATTGCGATGATTGGTGTGTTCATACATGTTTGCCATCGGTGATTACGCCGTTATTATATATGGTTACTTCATACCCGACGTGTTGGTTATATATATATAAAAAAAAGAAAAAGAAAAAAAATATATATATAAAAAAACAAAATAAAATAAATAAATGAATAAACGGTGGACACATGATATTTTTTTTACACATCGATGGTAGTAAATGGTTATTTTAGTAATAAACAATCGTCTAATCATGATCGCTATCCGTGCTAGAAGACAATGTCGCCCCAACGAGGAAGGACTAATGCAAACCCGTTACCTACAACCGAACAGGAGCTTAATGAACGCATTTCTCAGGCTATCGCGTAGTATGAAGCCAACCGTACCGAGAATAGTGGTGGAACCGGAGGTACATCCGGAACCAACCCTCCGACTGGTAACTCTTAGTTACTCGTGCACTCTCATTTATTCCATTCGTGCTTCTTTTCGTCCATACCTAACTCGTGCAAATGATGATTTCAGGTTGCACTTACAAGCAGTTCCTAGACTGCAAACCTCTGAATTTTGACGGTACAGGAGGCGCCGTTTCCTTTGTGCTCTAGACCGAGAAGACTGACTCATTCATTCGAATGAGCAAGTATCCCGCGGAACAAAGAGTCACTTATGTTACGGGACTGTTCGTTGACGGAGCGTTATCTTGATGGAACCTCTAGGTCCATACGAAATGGGAAGATGCTGCATATGGCCTGACTTGGGAAGAACTAAAAGAAATTATGAGGAAAAACTACTGTTCGAGGTCGGAAATTCAAAAACGAGAAACAGAATTCTAGAACCTAAAGATTGTTGGTTCAAATATCGCAGGATATGTGCAGAGGTTCCATGACTTGTCTCGAGTGGTTCCGTACTTGGTGGAACCCGAGTTTAAGAGGATTGAAAGGTTTATATGGGGACTTGCTCCTGAGATTCTAAGCTTAGTTACCTCATCGAAACCCACCGACATTGGGGACGCATTTGATTTAGCTGTTAGCCTCACTGAGGTAGCTGTGCGTCAAAGAAAGTTACCTAAGAGTGGGGAAAACAAAAAGGAAACTACTATGGACACTACTGACCCTAACAAACGAAAATCATCTCATTTCAAGAAGGGTACACACGGTAATGAAAACAATCAGAACAAGAAACAAAACACAGGAGGAGCAAAAGCGTATGTTACCACCACCGCCAACAACACCAATAGGAAACCTTACACAGGGGATGCCCCAAAATGCAACAAATGCTCTTACCACCATTATGGGGAATGCCGAGGCTACAAGTGTGGCAAAAGTGGAAGATGGGGGCATGCCACAAATGCATGCCGGGCAAATCAAGGAAACCAAGGAAATCAGGGAAACCAAGGGAACTAGGGATGCTACAACTGTGGCGAAAAGGGGCACTTCAAGAGGGATTGCCCAAAAGGAAACCAAGCTCAGTGAAGAGCTTTTGTGATTGGAGATAAGGATGCTCGCCAGGACCCGAATGTGGTCACCGGTATGTTCCTTATAAACAATCACTTTGCATCCTTACTTTTTGATACCGGGGCATATTTTAGTTTTATTTCAAAGGAATTTAGAGGTATACTTGGGGTAGAATCGAGTAAATTAGATGTTCCATACTCGATCGAACTAGCCAACGGGAAACTAATAGAGTCGGGAGAAATAATAAAGAAATGTACCCTAGAACTGGGTGAACGAAAGTTCGACATAGACCTCTTGCCAGTTCAATTAGGTAGTTTTGATGTCGTCATTGGCATGGATTGGCTATCCTATAATCGAGCCGAAGTCATATGTCACGAAAAGATCATTCGTATTCCCTTACCCAACGGAGAACATTTGATGGTGCACGGAGAGAAACATGACACGCCACTCCGAATTATTAATTGCATGAAGGCTCAAAAATGTTTGAGGAAAGGATGCATCGCCTTTCTTGCTCACGTGGTTGACAAGAAGGCCGATGAGCGCAAGGTGGAAGACATACCTGTAGTGAAGGAGTATCCGGAAGTCTTTCCCGAAGACTTGCCGGGTTTACCTCCACAACGACAAGTCGATTTTCGTATCGACTTAGTGCCAGGAGCCGCATCTGTGGCGAAAGCTCCATATCACTTAGCGCCCTCAGAAATGCAAGAGCTATCAACTCAGCTTCAGGGATTACTTGATAAGGGATTTATAAGGCCGAGCTTCTCACCTTGGGGAGCTCTGGTGCTATTTGTTAAAAAGAAGGTTGGAACTTTTCCGATGTGCGTTGATTACAGAGAGCTAAACAAGTTAACCATCAAAAATTGGTATCCTCTACCTAGGATTGATGGCTTATTCGATCAATTGCAAGGCTCGAGTTTTTATTCCAAGATTGATTTGAGATCCGGATATCATCAGCTGAGAATCCAAGAGGAAAGTATTCCTAAGACAGCGTTTAGGACTCGCTACGGTCATTACGAATTCCTTGTTATGCCTTTTGGCTTAACAAACACTCCCTCCATGTTCATGGATTTAATGAATCGAGTATGTAAGCCATACCTTGATAAGTTCATGATCGTATTCATTGATGACATACTAATATACTCACGAACTGAGGAGGAACACGAGCAACACTTGAGGACTATTTTGGAACTGCGCTAGAAAGAACAATTATATGCCATGTTTTCAAAATGCGAATTTTGGATTCGTGAAGTACAATTTCTCGGTCACATAGTGAAGGAGAATGGTATACATGTTGATCCAGTAAAGATCGAGGCATAAAGAACTGGAATGCTCCGAAAACCCCCACAGAAGTACGACAATTTCTAGGTTTAGCGGGATATTACAGGAGATTTATTGAGAATTTTTTGAAAATTGCTCAACCGCTAACCTCTCTTACACAAAAGGATAGGAAGTTCGATTGGGGAGAAAAGCAAGAGTTAGCTTTTTCATTAAAGGAAAAACTATGCCAGGCACCGATATTATCCTACCGGACGGTACCGATGACTTTTTAGTATATTGTGATGCATCGCATCAAGGCTTGGGTTGCGTGTTGATGCAACGTGAAAAAGTCATCGCGTACGCGTCATGCCAACTAAAAGTTCACGTGAAAAATAACACCACTAATGACCTAGAGCTAGGTGCAGTGGTATTTGCCTTAAAAATCTGGCATCACTATTTATATGGCACTAGGTGTACCATATTCACTGATCACAAAAGCCTTCAACATATATTCAATCAGAAGGAGCTGAATATGCGCCAAAGACAATGGGTAGAATTGTTGAATGATTATAACTGTGAGATCAAATATCATCCAGGCAAGGCTAACGTTGTGACAGACGCGTTGAGCCGGAAGGAACGAGTCAAAACCCTACGAGTACGAGCTTTGGAAATGACTATGCAGACAAACTTTACGACTCGTGTGCGTGAGGCGCAACAGGAAGCCCTAAAACCAGAAAACATTCCGGCCGAATCATTGAAAGGCATGGAGAAACAGATGGAAACAAACAAGGATGGAACTCTATACTTTATGGGAAGAATCTGGATTCCCTACTTTGGCGAGTTACCAAACTTGGTATTGGATGAAGAAAAGTCAAAATACTCGATTCATCCGGGATCTGATAAAATGTATCAAGATTTGAAGGAGCACTATTGGTGGCCTAATCTCAAGGCAGATATTTCGACGTATGTTGGGAGATGCCTAACCAGTGCGAAGGTTAAGGCCGAATATCAAAAACCATCTGGTCTATTACAACAACCCGAGATTCCCGTTTGGAAATGGGAGCAGATATCAATGGATTTTATTACAAAGCTGCCGCAGACCTCTCGAGGTCATGACATGATTTGGGTCATAGTTGATCGATTGACCAAGTCGGCTCACTTCTTACCTATTCGAGAAAAAGACAGTACCGATAAGTTAGCTGAACTTTACCTAAAGGAAATTGTGGCACGTCATGGAGTGCAAGTGTCGATAATCTCAGACAGAGATGGTCGCTTTGTGTCACGGATATGGCAATCCTTTCAAGCATCGTTTGGATCCCGTTTGGATCTAAGCACGACATTTCAACCGCAGACTCATGGCCAAAGCGAGCGGACAATCCAAACCCTAGAAGATATGTTGCATGCCTGTGTGATGGATTTAGGCGGAAATTGGGATACTCATTTACCGTTGGTAGAGTTTTCCTAAAACAACAGTTATCACACCAGCATCAAGGTCGCGCCATTCGAAGCACTTTATGGACGTAAATGCCGATCTCCGCTATGTTGGGCGGAAGTCGGTGACAAACAACTCATTGGACCCGAATTAGTTCAGGAAACCAAAGATAAGATATTCAAAATCCGCGAGCGTATTAAGGCGGCTCGGGATAGACAAAAGAGCTACGCAGATCGACAGCGCAAGCCACTATCCTTCGAGGTTGGAGATAAAGTGTTACTTAAGGTCTCACCTTGGAAAGGCGTAGCTAGATTCGGGAAACCGGAAAACTAAACCCGAGGTATATTGGTCCTTTTGAAATTCTGGAAAAAGTTGGAACAGTTTCATACAAGTTGAAATTTCCTGAGGAACTCAACAATGTACATGACACATTCCATGTGTCTAATCTTAAGAAAAGTCCAACCAATGAAACAGTTATTATCCTAGCGGACGAAATACATATAGATGACAAACTTCAGATCACTGAAGAACCCGTTGAGGTTATGGACTGGAAAACTCAGAAGACTCGGAGGAGTCGAATCAAACTAGTCAAAGTCCACTGGAACTCGCGTCACGGACCTGAGTACACCTGGGAGCGTGAAGATCAAATTAAAGCAAAGCACCCCCACCTGTTCGAGAAGAATCCTCCAGAGGATGCCTCCAAGTGAATTTCGTGACAAAATTCTTTTCAAAGGGGGGGGGGGTATGTGACAAATGGCAAATAACCGGTAATTCCGTACAATCTAATCACCTATTTTATATACTAATCTCATGCATTTAAACGTAATTTATCTACGTAACTAAGTCGTACGGTATATAAAAAGTATTAGGACAAGCAAATCATGATATAACATCTATTGGTTTCCGTTACGACACGAAACAAACAAACTATGTCCCAAAAGTGTTGGTAGAGAGTGCTGGGCGCACTATTCACGGTTGCACTATTCATGCCAGCAACCGCTACAGAACAATGAAATCAAGGCACACGAATAACAAACTGAGTCCATACATATAAAAACACTAATGTGGGAATGAGTCTTATAATATTAGACAACCTTCCGGTGCAACGCCCTAAATAATAAATCGTCCGATCGGCTAAAAATACAACAATTTTTAATCCGCCTGTAGTAATAATTCGGCAATTCTGGACCTCCGGAATTATGTCAAGTGATGAAAAACACACTAAAACATCTAAAGGATATCATGGGAATATTCAAAACAATAAGCTTCCAAAGTTATATCGCTATACACTAATTAGTCCCATATCGACCCGACTGACTAGTAAACGGCAATTTCGACATCATAACAACTAAACGACAAAGCTAGTGAACTAGTTAAGCTTATTTTGGGACTCCAAAATACTTCATACCACTCTAACATATAATTTCATATCTTGCGGAAATTTCTTATCGCTATGACACGAAAGCTTCGTAAGTGCACCGACGCCTAACCGGGAACCGAATAAACTAGTTAAATATTATTTCTACTAGTCTAGTGAACTAGTTACTAATATTTATGATCCTAATCCCTAATTACTTCTCTAATGGTTCACTTAAACCCCTAATTACCACACTCCACTTAATGACCAAAATATCTAACATATTAAGACTTTTTTGTAAAAAAAAATTTACATTTAACACCGCCCCTATTATGGACGGTTATGGTGGGCCCTATAGGCCTCACCATTTTTTCAATTGGTCAATGATGTAAGGTGATGGGTATGGTGTTGATAGATGTCTTGACTTAGGTGAATTATGGCATTATAAGTTATCATATCACAACCATTATCATCATTTTCACTCATCAACTTTCAAAACACAAAAGAACCCCTATCTCTCTCTCTAACTCACGGCACAACAACACCACCACTAAACCCACCATAAATTACCATTAAACACCATAAATTACCCACTTTCAAGGAACTTTAAGGTCATTAATGCGAGGATTAAGCATGGAGGAGCATTAGGAGTCTTCTTTGGAGCTTAATCTCTTCTTTATTATTCTTATTTAACTTGTGCACTTTCTAAGTCTTCTAAACACCATGTTTATGATCCATATTATTAGTAGATTATGGAAGTACAAGTTGGAAATCTTGATATCAAAGATGAACATAATAAAAAAAACCCTAATCTCAAAGTTAAAGAACACTAAATATAACTAAATTATGTGTTGTTTAGTGTAGATTAGTGTAGCTAGTTTATATGATCACGTTGTTTATGAAGATCTTGTTAATATTAGTGATTTAAAGATTATGTTTATGATGATCATGTTGTTAGTTTCATGTAGTGTTTTATAATTGTGATCATCTTACCATGACAAACATAAATATGTGATTCAAACATGATTATGTTTAAATCAAGAAAAATCATCATACTCACTTTTATGAGCTAAACTCATAATTTTTGGGTTTCATAAAGAAACAAGTGTTTAAATAGGGTTAAATGGACTTAAAAGTGATTTTTGGAAGATTACAAACTTTGATTAGTGATGACTTTGTGGATTGAATATGATTTAAATACGTTTTTATAACGTGGAAAATGTCATATTTTGGGGGAAACTATGGCAAATTTTACTAAAAATCTAATCACGATTAAAAATTGTGATTAAAGGGTGATAACCGTGGTTAAACGCGATTAGTGGCCTTAAACGTCGTTATGAAACACTTGATGGAAACGGTTAAGTCCTTAATGAATATGGATTCTTGAAAATATAAGAATATATTTTTAAGTAAAAATAAGTGGTGAAAATAATAATAATACATATATAATTTTTGGATGAAAATTATATATTTTGAAAAGGTTTCTAAGTGTGTGTATTATGTGCTGTGTATATGTATTAGATACACTTAGGAAAACCGAAATAATACACTCGCCATACCAAAGAAATACTTACATTAAGTAAGTATGAAGATGATATAAAAATACATATATACATTCCTATGTATATTCCGAAGAAGTACCACTAAACGGACAAGTGAGAGAATTGGATAACGGACGAGCCTACAAAAATATTTAAAACACGTGGGCGTTACCAAACACAAACTATATATATATTGAAAACGATCACGACAACACCTTCAAAAATATATATGTTTTTTTTGGACACCAAACTAATATATATGTTTTCGATAACAAAAATCCGGAAAGTTAATAACATAAAAGTTTCTAAGTGTTGCAAAACATACTTAGATTAGATTCATGTAAATCCCACTAACAGACTTAAAATATGTTAATGGGCTAGGCCCAAACTACATAACACAAATGGGCTAGGCCCAAATCATATAACTAAATGGACTCAAGTTTATGGAAATGGGCTAGGCCCAATCACATTACAACATGGGTTAAGCCCAATCGCATATAACATATGGGCTTGGCCCATTGATAACACAACTTGCGCTAGGCCCAATCATATAAACCAAGTGGTCTAGGCCCAATGATATAACTAAGTTGGCTAGGCCCAATCATATAAACTAAGTGGGCTAGGCCCGATGACAATATAACATGGGCTAGGCCCAATGACAATATAACATGGGCCAGGCCCAATGACAAAGAAAACATGGGCTAGGCCCAAACACATGAAAACATGGGCTAGACCCAAGGACAGGATGACATGGGCTCAGCCCAATGACATGCGTGCAAGGCACGAGGACAAGTGAAGGGCAAGGCCCATTCACACACGATTAATTACTAGATAACAAATATATATATTTGTGAAATATATATACATAAATAAAAATAAAACACAAAACTACCAACACTATAAAAGTAATAAAGTTGTTCAAGAAAATAAATGAATACGTAACACTACTTTTCAAGATGAACAACTTGTACGAGGTCAAACCCGACCTAAGTGTCTAATAAAATTAGTACCCTTGTAGGTTACAAGCGTACTCGGACACTCGCATTACATTAGTATGACTTTACGGAACACAAACTTGTGAGTTCATGTCCCCCTTTTCTTTTAAACGTTTTTGGTTTTATAACACTCGGGGGGAAATACATGTTTATGACAAATGGTATGTTAGTTTCAGGTTTCGATGATGACAATGATCGATGTGCGTAAGTAGGATTATGACATTAGTAACCATTAATCACTTAGTGACCAAGGTGCAAAAGGTATAGATCTATTGAGTTTGAGACACGCCCCACTCCTAGTTGTTAACCATGGAGTGCTTTTGTGAGCCCTAATTGATGACAAAGTTGTCTCCGTTTGGTTATTTACTTACTTATGGCACATAATGTCAGCGGACTAGCTACCCACTGATAGATCCTTAAACCCATGGTAAATGATAATAACATACATGGATTTTAATACTGATGACATTTAGGACATTTATACGATAACAATACTACATGAACTCGCTTAACTTTTGTTGATTTTTCAAACTTACATGTATTTCAGGGAACAAGACATGAGCCGGTGATAGTCTTCAAGAAATGGGAATGATATAACAATGGATGCCACTTTTGAAGGATTTGCCTCTTATATCCCAACCATGCATGGGTATATAGGAGTCAAAACCTTAGTTTACCTTATGATGATAACAAACTTGTTTTTGTGATGTAATGTAACTACAACTATGTTTTTGGGGTAACATCTTGAACGCGTTGAACTTATGCAAACTTGTTTTTTTTTACAAAACTTGTAATGTTTGTTGCAACTTAATATATGATATGGCATCCTTGTTAATTACTATGTGTTTACGCGATTGGATGCAATGATTACCTCATAGTCACACGTTTGCGCTTCCGCTACGACCAGGGTGTGACACACAATATCAAAATTTTTTCAATTTTTACAATTTAACCCCTTGAACTTTTCAACTTTTACCAGTTATAAAAATCCACTCAGTTGACCAAGTCCAAGCTAATGACCTTGGTTAACCGATTTGTCTGCCGAGCACAAGTTAATGACCCCGGTTTGACCCGTTACGAACAAACTGTTGATATTTTCAAAATCAAAGTTTTAAATTAATGAACTTTTTATCATTTTGACTTTTCAGATTTTACAGATTAGCTCCCAGCCCGTTGTCAAAGAGATTTCCACCAGTTCTAGCATCTTACAAGACTTCGAAGACCCGTTCTCCAACATTGGTTTGCTGACAACAATGTAGAAACAAAATCTTTTTGTATTTTTGTAAGTTTATGCTAAAACACACTGAAAATATTTTTTCGTTTTAATCTGTAAAGCTGATACACTATGTACAGAACAATGTAAACTATGTACAAACATATTTACAGACATATTTTTGTGAATTCGCGTCTAAAGGATCATATCAGTTAATTGAGACATATCACCAGTACCGTTGACCTTTAGATGAAATTAAGCTTTAAACTTGTTTACCTAGATTGTCGATATGTTTGTCCACTTAAACTTTACCACATTTCTAAACTGTTTCAAGATATGTTAAGGTAAGATTTATGAAAACTTGACTTATCTGTGGTTCCCGCTTCTTGAATATACTCCCGTATCAATATTCCCTGGATTTCATCTTACAGGTGAATATAGCGTAGTTGATATCTGTATCTGGGTTATGCGAGACCTTGAGAGCTCAGGTTAGTACTACCGTACAGACAAAGAGATGAAGGCTCGTCTTTAAGGTGTGTTCCACTTAAGGAATATTTTTAGCACGGCAAATGATTAGATCCTTCGATACTTTTCAATATTGCATGCAGTTTTCGGGTTTATAGCTAAAGTATTATAGAATTGCTTCCGCAAAATCAAAGAACTCGTATAATTACCCAAGATATCAACTATCTATAAAGACCTCATATCTCAAAATCAGGCAATCTCTCAAACGAAATTTCAGAGTGGTAAGTCCATATATCCAAGATGTGTTAATCCACAAGATTAAGCAGTTGTAAAATTTAGTTTATATCTCGATAACAGTTTACTGAACATGTTAAGCCTATCGACACATCCACAGTAAGACTCGTTTATCACTTTTAAACTTTACATTTCTTTAGCATACTGTGATAGTCCACTGATGTACTATCATTTCCTTTTTGTGACACCAAATTCTTTTTATCTTTTTCAATGTTTTTGTACATTTTTTAATATTTTCCAAAATATTTCTCCCCCTAAAATCAAAAACATATTTTTGGATTTAGATTTTTTAAGAAATACTAAACTAGAAAGATATTTACAAACCATACAAACCAATGCGGAATTATGTGAATTCGTCATCCGATCCGTATTCAACCTCAGCTTCCGCACCTATAAGCAAATTTTTAATACCGTTAAGCCGCATTAGATATTTAAATCTTGTTAATGGAAATGCTTTGGTATAAAAATCAGCCCTTTGTTCGTCGGTGTGGATTTTTTCTATTCGAACCAATTTCTTTTCGTAACAGTCACGAATGAAATGGTAACGAATTTCAATGTGTTTTGTACGTGAGTGATGAACCGGATTTTTAGTTATATCGATGGCTGCTTTGTTATCTACAAATAAAGGCGCGTCAAGAAACTGTAGGCCATAATCCCTCATCTGTTGCTGAATCCAGAGGATTTGTGAGCAACAGCTGGAAGCAGAAATGTATTCCGCTTCACAGGTTGAGAGAGAAACCGTGGTCTGTTTCTTACACTGCCACGTTACCAAAGGTGTGCCAAAGAACTGGCATCCTGCAGTTGTAGATTTCGAGTTCAGTTTGTCCACTCTGAAGTCTGAGTCAGCGTATCTGGTGAGATCAAAATTGTGGTTCTTGGGATACCATAGGCCCGTGCTAGGACATCCTTTCAAGTATCGGAAGATTCGTTGACTATTTGCATATGTGACACTCGGGGACATGACTGATATCTTGTACATAAGCAAGTAGGATACATGATGTCTGGGCGAGATGCCATCAGATACATCAGTGAACCTATCATCGATCGATAAAGTGTTTCATCAACTTTCTTTCCCGTCTCGTCTACGCAAATCCCATGGTTCAGTGCCAGCGGTGTCGAAAGCGGCTTCGAGCTATCCATTTCAAACTTTTTGAGAATGTCGTGAACATACTTAGTCTAATGAATGAATATCATTCTGGAAGTGATCCACTTGAAGACCTAAGAAGAACTTCATTTCGCCCATCGAGGACATCTCAAATTTCTTCTTCATGATCTTTTCAAACTCTTTGCACAGACTGTCATCCGTAGAACCGAAAATGATATCATCCACATAGATTTGTACAATTATCAGATGCGATCCAACTTCTCTGGTAAACAAAGTGTTGTCCACTATTCATCTTGTAAAGCCATTTCCAACGAGATGTTGCGATAACGTCTCGTACCAAGCTCTCGGCTTGGTGTAATCCGTACAAGGCTTTATCCAGGAGATATGCTTTATTCTTGTTCACTGGATCGACGAAACCTAGTGGTTGGCTGACATACACTTGTTCACGAATTTTACTGTAGAGAAATGCAGATTTTACATCCAACTGGTACACCTTAAATCCTTTCCAAGCTGCGAACGCTAGGAAAATACGGATAGACTCTAATCGTGCAACTGGTGCGTATACCTCCGTGTAATCTATACCTTCCTGCTGGTGGAATCCCTTAACAACCAGCCGGGCTTTGTTTCTGACTATTACACCCCAATCGTCTCTTTTACACTTGAAGACCCACTTTTTATCAATAGCTTTCTGCTTCGGTGGCAAGTCTTCAAGCTTCTAAACACCCAACTTCTTGAACTGTAAAAGTTCTTCTTGCATTGCTATCACCCAATTCTCATCAGCCAGAGCGCCATTAACTGTCTTTGGCTCTATTTGAGAAATGAAATCATGAATAGTAGCAGTAGTTCTGAGTTGGTGCAACTCTGGTGTAGAAACAACTAAGTGCTTTATTGATTTGGCTTCGTGTACGCACACCAGTTTGAAGTTCTCTGATAATATTTGTAGAAGGATGGTAAGAATATGATCGCGACATTTCTTCTATTGGAACATCAACTGAGCTTTGCTGATTTGAAACAATCAGATCACTATTCACATTAACCTTAGGAGTACTTGATGAAGCTTCGTTCTGATTTCTCGGACTAGCAGATTGATATAACATGTTAGATATCTGTTCAACTTCTTCATCCGATGAAGTTTCATTATCAGCATCAAATGTCGGTGCTTCATCTGAGTCGGAATTCTGATTCTGAGGTATACTGGGATCTGTTGTTGTGTTTTCTGGTTCATTAGAAGCATTCACTGGAGGTGTAGCAGGTGTTACTTCTGCTTCAGAAGTGTTTTCAACTTGAACACCACCGCTATTGCTTGGACCTGCTCTTGAAGATGAATAATCCAACGTGGGTTGATTAACCACAATTGGTCTAATGATTTGTTCATGATTCGCCGACTGTTGAAGATAGTATAACGCTGCAATTTCTTCTTTAGACGGTTCTTCCGGCAAGTCGAATGATTTCCAAAGATCATGGTAGTTGATCAGCCACGCATCACCTCTGCTTTGAATAGGATCCGTATAGTTAAAACATTCCACGTGTTGTTCTTCAATAACCTTTCTCAACGAAGGAACATATACTCTTCTTAGCGGACTCGCATATCCGACAAAAAACCTTCAAGAGATTTGGCCCAAAATTTACCATCTTGGTCTATTACGGTACAAGGCGCACCAAATGGCTCTAAGAATTTCAAATTCGGCTTCCGTTGGTTTATCATCTCAAAACATGTTTTCTTTGTTGGTTTGATAGTGAGAACTCTGTTTAGCGTGTAGCAAGCCGCAGCAACCACTTCATTCCAGAAGCTGACTGGAAGTTTAGAATCTGCAAGCATGGTTCTCGCAGTTTCAATTAAAGTTCTGTTCTTCCGTTCAGCTACTCCGTTTTGCTGTGGAGTATAAGGAGCACTAAACTCATGCAGAATCCCTTTCGCGTTGCAGAATTCCTTCATTTTGTTATTCTTAAATTCTGTGCCGTTGTCACTTCTAATGCGTCTGACCGACAGATGATAAAGATTCTCGAGATTCTTGAACAGAATCACCAAGTTCTCGAACGTTTCGTCTTTTGATTACTGAAAAAATACCCACGAATATCTCGAATAGTCATCTGTAACGACCAAGAAATATAAGTCTACTGAGATACTACGAACATTTACATGACCAAATAAATCCATGTGGAGACGTTCTAATGGCTACTTGATTGTGTTCAGAATTTTCTTCGGATGAAATTTCTTGATCTGCTTGCCCTTTTTACATTCTAAGCAGTGATCAGACATATGAAAGCTTTGAAGATTTACACCTTCTACAAGATCATTATGAACCAAGATATTCATTTTTTGCAAATGAATATGCCCCATCTTACGATGCCAAAGAATAGAATCCTTTTAAGTAGCCTTTGTCAAAAAACATTGCGCTGATTTTGATGAAGTGTTAGCGACGCCCATATCAAGAACAAATAGATCATTCTCACGTGGTGCTCGCATCAGTATCCATTCATCTGGTATTTTGAACCCCGGCTTCAAGATAATACATTCTCTGTCATTGAAATGCACTGTGAACTTCTTGTCGCAAATCTGCGATATGCTCGGAAGCTTGTTCTCAAGTTCTGCAATATATTCACGTGATCGAATGAAACGACGCCATTGGAGAGTTTTCGCTCAGCGACTATCCTCCTCCCCGGTAACCCGCAAATCCAACATATCCACCATTGATAGCTTTTATGTCGAATAGCAACGCTTTCATTCCCGTCATATGCCTGGAGGCTCCACTATCCAGAATCCACTTGGAAAGTACGGATCTTTTGAGCCCTGCACATTTCAGCAATTAGTTAAACAGCGCGACCCAAGCCTTTTTGGTTGTTGATGCACTATTGTATTCGTCACTTGTCGAATAGGCTAGATTGAGCGTGTGTTGAATATTTTATAGGTTAGAATCGAACACACGACCAAAATACGGAGTGTATAGTGTAAAAGGGAACAAGTTCGCCCGAACTTGACCTGTGGAGGTCAAGTTCGCTCGAACTTGGCATGTTGATGTCAAGTTCGGCCGAACTTGCATATGCAAGTTCGCCCGAACTCATCTTCACTCCAGCGAACTTGTCTCCCTATATATAGGTGTGTTGTTCATTTGACATTTAAGTTTTTGGCATCCCTACGGGGAGGTGCTGCCGGATTCTCTCCAGGAACTCCAGCAGCTGGACTTATAAAGATGTATACTCTTTCGGTATGAATGAAGACTTCCGCTGCATTCTGTTTCTACTCCTTTCTGTAATAACATTCTACCGAATCGGTTTACCTTTATCCATTAACTTCCGTCTAAACTGTCACACCCTCAATTTCCACTTGCGGAGTTTTACCGCGAGGCGTGTGAACAAACCAGAATCTGAAACACTAGTACGTCGAACGACTCTATATGATTTGATAATACGTTTTCCAAAAATCATTTGTTTAACCATTCCTCGTAGATTTTATATTGTCTTAGTTAGTTACCAATGTTTAGCGGAAGCATTAGTTTTTATGGTTGAGCGGAAGCATAAAATAAGTAGAGAAACGGGCGCCAACACAAACGCCAAAACAAATGAAAAACCCAAAACAATGTTTGTAAATGAGACTCGATAAAAGATGTCTTGATCAATGCAAGTGAGTGCAGCTAGAGCTCCTAGCGTCCTGAGAAACATGTAAAGAAACAAGTGTCAACATTAAAGATGAGTGAGTTCACAGGTTTTCATAAATTCGTTTGTTCGGTTATGAGTTTGTTTCCCCCGTTATCCCTAACCCGGGATAACGATTTAGCTCCATTATTCCCAACCCGGAATAATACTGATAGTTCCATTATTCCTTACCCGGAATAATACCGATAGTTCCATTATTCCTAACCCGGAATAATAACGTTGTTGGTTCCATTATCCCTAACCCGGAATAATATTGTTGTTTGTTCCATTATTCCTAACCCGGAATAATATTGTTGATTCGTTCCATTATTCCTAACCCGGAATAATATTGTTGTTTGTTCCATTATTCCTAACCCGGAATAATATTGTTGATTCGTAATTAAGTTCAATGTTAATATATATAGGTAGCTAGCCTAAAGTTATGTCACGTAAGTGTTCGCGATCGAAGCTGACTGTTGTGCCTCCGTGTTGCCAGGCCTATCACTGACCATGGCGAAGTTAGGCCAAATTATTCACCCGTTGACCATACTCGGTCGGCTAGCGCGACTAGCTCGGATGGGGCTTGTCGGGCCCAGTAGTACTACTTATAATTTCCCCGCTATTTAAACCCAATACTAACGATCCGAGAGATTGTCGAGGACTTATGTGATATAGCTGCTTAGTGACCATAACGTTACATTAACATTAACTTAGTTACCGAATAGTTATGTGACGTTGATTTCGTATAACGTAAAGAGATTGAGTTGAAGAGTGTATACATGTTTCTCCCCCTGTTGTTTAAAACCGGATAAAATTAGGGGCCGTGAACTCACCTTTAGTTGCTCGGTTAGTGTAACACAGAAGTTGCAAATGATGGGACCGCTAATTTCGTCCTAATAAACCGATTGAATTCAAGTCAGTGTGTGAACACACCAATACAAATTCTACACATAATTTACGCACAAAGTGATACACACAATCAAAATTCCTAACACTCAAACATGCATGCAAATATCCTCATGTGAACATAGTAATCAAAACAATTTATCATGAACATAATCCAATCCATGCAACACTTTGGTGCACACATTCACAAGTTATCAAGTTTCAGCTTACATACTCATAATTCGGCTGTTTTCTAGGATTTTTTATATTACCAACGTTCCAAAAATTCCAATTATTTTACAGCAGGTGACAACTATACCGTAGAAATTTATATAAATTTTCAAGTCCTAATACTTTACCAATTATCCATAAATATTAATATACTAGGCTGCAGTCAGATTCGTCACTTTCTGACTGCAGTCCACGGAAGAATTTATTTAAAAATCACTGTTCGTCCGATTAACAAAATTCCAGTGGGAGTTGCCCGGAAATTTCTATTGGTGTACAAATTTCATGATTCGACTCCCTACAGATTATTAAATCCAACTCGATAAACAACTAACAAAATTTCAGGATTTTCACAGCTTTAGTTACTGAACTTAATTGGCCACTTAAAAGTATCAAACGACTTCAGAAAAATATGAATCCAGTGCCATTAGATTCGTTATTTAAAACTCTACGTTTAAGACTTCAGAAAATCCGTTTTTCGACAACTAATGACTGAGTTACAGCCAGTTGAAGTCGGCTGTAACCATTATTCAGCAGCCTGATTCAGCACTTTATCATGAACTAACTCGCTTAAACCGTTTATATATTGAACATATGCGATCAAGAACAGATTTTTCCAATCATATATCATTATATATATCATACCCATGCAAACCCTAATCATAAACTCTAGTTTTTATCAATCAAAACGCAGCCTATGTTACATGATTTCCGAAAACATCAAACTTTCAAACTAGCATAATCAATCCGAAAACAACACAATCACTACATTCAAACACATATATCCGAATATGATCTTGTAACAATGATAAATCCTAACCTTTAATATCAAGCTTAATGAGCCGAGACTTGGATGGGAATGGATTCGGCTTCAAGGTAGATCGTGACCGAGAGATAAGGGATGAGAAAGACTTGTCGCGACCGAGAAGAATGTAGCAAAGCTGTTTGCGATCGAGGAGGTGAACAAGGGGCTGCCGTCGGCTGATTTCTCACTAGGGTTTTTGTGTTTTTGTTTTGTGAAGAAAGCATGCATGTGTGTTTGTATATATAGGCGCAAGAGATAAGGGAAAGGGAAGGGTTGCGGTTTGGGTTCTTTGCTCGTGGCCGAAGCGTTTGGGTGGGGTGGTTTGGGTTTAAGACTTGATCCCCAAGTTTGGTTACTTGAGTCGCAAGAAAAGAGGCCGGCTCGTGTCGCGGTTCGGCTCGATTCGTTTATATATTTATTATATATATGTTTCGTAACTAAAACAAATCACGTAATCGAACATCACATATTCACCAACTCACAAACGTTTATACACATAGCACGTAATTAGTTTGACAAGTTCACTAAATTATCGTAACTATTTCGAGCGTGCAAATTCAAGTCTCCGAATTAATAACCGTGAAGTAGTGCGTTTAAGTTATCCGAAAAACCGGGATGTCACATTATCCCAATGTTGAAAGAATTTTCGTCCCGAAAATTGAGTAAACGCGGTTTAGAATGCAGCGTACATGTTTCGAGTGCCACGCACAAAGAGTTAGTTCGTTAACGATGGTACGCGAAGTTACAAGAAGTTCCCAAGTGCCATGCACAAAGATTTCCAAGTGCCATGCACAAGGATTTAGTTAACAATGGTACGCGAAAGTATGAGAAATTTCCAGGTTGTCACATCATCCCCATGTTGAAAGAATTTTCGTCCCGAAAATTTAGTTGTTGGTATCGTTAGTTTGCTGCTCAGCTGCAAAGAGGTGTGGGTATTTGCTTTTCATTTGGTCCTCTCTTTCCCACGTGAACTCCGGTCCACGCTTAGAGTCCCAACGAACCTTAACGATCGGAATCTTGCTATGCCTTCGAGTCTTGATCTCACGATCCATGATCTCGATAGGTTGTTCCACAAAGAGGAGTTGTTCATCCACTTGGATCTCATCAAATGGAATGACTAGGGTTTCATCTGATAGACACTTCTTCAGATTTGACACGTGAAAAACGTTGTGAACTCCACTGAGTTCGGCAGGAAGGTCTAATTGATAAGCTATGGGTCCAATACGTTTCAAGATCACAAACGGACCTACGTACCGTGGGTTTAGTTTGCCCCGTTTTTCGAAGCGGATTACACCCTTCCAGGGTGACACCTTCAGTAGGACGCGGTCGCCTACTTAAAATTCGAGCGGTTTGCATCGTTGATCAGCGTAGCTTTTCTGTCGATCTCGTGCCGCCGCCATGCGGTTTCTGATTTGTACAATCTTTTCAGTAGCCTCAAGTATCAACTCAGGGCCTGTAAGTTGGCTATCACCGACTTCTGCCCAACAGACCGGTGATCTACATTTACGACCGTATAATGCCTCAAACGGTGCTGCCGAAATACTCGTATGGTAACTGTTGTTATACGAGAATTCCACTAAAGGCAGGTGGATTTCCCAACTATTTCCAAAGTCTACTACGCATGCCCTAAGCATGTCTTCCAAGGTCTGTATGGTCCTTTCACTTTGACCATCAGTCTGAGGGTGATAAGCTGTGCTCATATCTAAGCGTGTGCCCAACGCTTTCTGAAGTGACTGCCAAAAGTTGGACGTGAAGCGAGCATCTCTGTCTGAGATGATGGACGTTGGCACTCCGCGTCGAGAAACTACTTCCTTAATGTAGATGCGAGTCAACTTCTCCATCTTATCTGTTTCTTTAATAGCTAGGAAGTGTGCGGACTTAGTTAAACGATCCACAATCACCCAGATGGTATCGCAACCACCCAATGTTCGCAGGAGTTTAGTGATGAAATCCATCGAGATCTGATCCCATTTCCACACTGGGATCTCAGGTTGTTGGATTAGCCTCGATGGATTTTGATACTCTACCTTGACTTTTGCACAAGTCAAACACTTACTCATGTAGGTGGCTATATCAGCTTTCATGTTGGGCCACCAATACGCAGCTTTAAGGTCTTGATACATCTTATCCGAACCAGGATGGACAGAGTATCGGGATTTATGAGCTTCGTTCATGACTAGCTCCCTGAGGTTTCCGTAGAGAGGTACCCATATGCGATTCATGAAATACCGGGCTCCATTGGGTTTTACTTCCCAATCGCGTTCCATTTTTCCCACCGATTCGGCCTTGATGTTTTCTTCCTTAACTGCTTCTAACTGCGCGTCGCGTATCTGTTCGGGTAACCCCGAATGAATAGTGAGCTGTAGTGCTCGTACTCGACGAGGTTTCAAGTGTTCCTTCCTACTGAGGGCATCAGCTACCACGGTAGCTTTACCCGGGTGATACCGAATGGCACACTCATAATCGTTTAAGAGTTCAACCCAGCGACGCTGTCGCATGTTCAACTCCTTCTGATCAAAGATGTGTTGAAGGCTCTTGTGGTCTGTAAAGATTGTGCACTTCGTTCCATAGAGGTAGTGTCTCCAAATCTTAAGTGCAAACACTACTGCTCCCAATTCCAGGTCATGCGTTGTGTAGTTTTTCTCGTGAACCTTCAGTTGTCGCGACGCATACGCGATGACCTTATCGCGTTGCATGAGTACGCATCCCAACCCCTGAATGGAAGCATCACAATATACTACAAAGTCATCTGTCCCTTCCGGCAAGGACAGAATGGGTGCACTGCAAAGTTTCTGTTTCAGCAATTGAAATGCCGCTTCCTGCTTGTCACCCCAAGCATACTTGATGCCTTTCTGGGTGAGGGTAGTAAGCGGTTGTGCGATCTTTGAAAATCCCTCGATGAAACGTCTGTAGTAACCAGCCAAACCCAAAAATTGGCGGATCTCCGTCGGTGTCCTGGGTGCTTCCTAGTTTTTGATAGCTTCTATCTTGGCAGGGTCGACATGGATAACCTTTTCATTTACGATATGCCCGAGAAACTGAACTTCCCGAATCCAGAAATCACACTTCGAAAGCTTGGCATATAGTTTCTCCTGTTGAAGTAATCCTAGCAGTAATCATAGATGTTCAGCATGTTCTTCTTCACTTTTAGAGTAGATGAGTATGTCATCGATGAACATAATGGCAAACTTGTCGAGGTATGGTTTACACACACGGTTCATGAGGTCCATGAACACCGCGGGTGCGTTGGTGAGACCGAAGGGCATGACCAAGAACTCATAATGGCCATACCGAGTACGAAATGCCGTCTTAGCGATATCCTCCTCCCTGACGCGTAGCTGGTGGTAACCGGACCGTAGATCAATCTTGGAGTAGTAGCTTGACCCTTGCAGTTGGTCGAAGAGATCGTCGATGCGAGGTAACGGGTATTGGTTCTTGACAGTAACCTTGTTGAGTTCCCTGTAGTCGATGCACATGCGGAAGGTCCCGTCCTTCTTCTTGACAAAAAGGACTGGAGCTCCCCATGGCGAAGCGCTTGGTCGGATAAATCCTTTTTCTAACAGCTCCTGAAGTTGGGTAGACAGCTCCTGCAGCTCGGCTGGAGCTAGGCGGTATGGAGCCTTGGCGATAGGAGTTGCATGGTTCGCCAATTCAATTTCAAACTCCAATTGTCGATGGGGTGGAAGACCAGGTAATTCCTCTGGGAATACATCGGAAAAATCACGGACGACAGGGATGTCTTCTATACGTTTCTCGTCCTTAGGCTGTTCGGTAACCAGTGCGAGTAAAGCGAAGGAGTTCTTTCTCCGAAGATACTTCTGCGCTTGCATGTAAGAGATGATGTTTGTGACGGCGCCTGCCTTCTCGCCTTGCACCGTCAAGATTTCGTCGTTAGAGAGCGGAATACGGATAGATTTTCGAAGCAGAGAACTTCAGCTCGGACGTCGGATAGCCAGTCCATTCCGACTACCACGTCAAAACTACCCAGGGTAGTTGTCATCAGATCAATGGTAAAGGTGTGACCTGCGAGTTTGAGTTGACAGCCGGATACTATATGGGTCACATCTACGGATTTACCATCTGCTAGTTCTATGACATAAGGGGTCTCTAAGGGTTTAGGCGTGAGATTTAGGTTCTTCCTAAAAGACTCAGATATAAAGCGCTTATCCGCACTCGTATCAAAAAGCACAGTAGCAAAATGTTCATTAAGGGGAAACTTACCGGTGACCACGTTCGAGTCGTTTCTGGCCTCTCCGCGGCCCAATGTAAATGCGCGACCTTTGGCACCTCCTGTGCCACCATTTCCATTATTGTTGTGGTTATTGTGGTTGTGGTTGTTCCCACCATTGTTGTTGTTGTTACGCAGCTGTGGGCAGTCTCTTTTGAAGTGGGCAGTGCTACCACACTGATAGCATCCCGGTTAATACCCTGCTGCTGACCCTGGGGTTGATTTTGATTTTGTCGGCACATGATTTCCCCGCGACAATCCTTTGCCGCATGCCCCACTTTGCCACATCGTTGGCAGCGATTCCCGGCACAAGGGCCGTGATGATGAAGATTACAGCGATTGCACTGCGGCTTTTGACCTACATAGCCGCTTGCGTTCTGGTTGTTGTTGTTGTTGGCGGGCTGATTTTGGTGACCCCGGTGGCTGTTATAATGGTTGAACCGTTTCTGGTTCCCCTGTTGTGGCTGGGATGACGAAGACTGTCGAACAGACGAGTCTTCAAACTTTCTTTTATTATCAGGGGCAACTTCAGTGGTACCCCGAGCTGGCAACTTCTTTTGTTCCACCGCCTTATCGGTGAGTTTGTGCGCCAATCTAATTGCTTGATGTTCAGTTGCAGGGTTACTAGCCATTACCATACCCTGAATCTCCAGAACCAGACCCCCAAGGTAAAACTCGAGTCGTTTCTCCACAGGGTTGGCCAGATCGGGACAAAGAAATACCAGGTCGTGATGTTTCGCTGTGTATGCTTCGATTTCAGATCCCACCATCTTGTGGTTCCATAATGTTTGCTCCAACCGTTGAACTCTGTCTCGCGGACAGTACTCTTCTTTGATTAGGGCCTTAAACTCGGCCCAGGCCATTGCATTTGCAGCAATAAGTCCACGCGTTTGGACTTGTGCATTCCACCAAGTTAGTGCCCCATCTTCCAGTGTTGAGGCTGCATGCTAGACCTTGTTGGCCTCCAGACAGTTGCACATTTCAAATACCGATTCAGATTTTTCGATCCAGCGGACAAGTCCTATGGGTCCTTCTGCCCCCGAGAATTTGCTTGGTTTCGCGTCGAGGAACATCTTGTAGGGGTTAAAACCCCCTCCTGCTGACAGAGGACAGGTAGTCAGCGAGGAATTCTACTAGCCCAACTATTAGATTTTCTCCTGAAAATTTAATAATGGTTACCTGCCGGTTGGTTCTGAACACCCGCTAGAGCTGCGTTCACGTGCTCTTGAATCATTGCAGCTAGTTCTTCGGGCGTCATGTTAAGGTTTCCGCGTCGTCCAGTTGCCATTTAGATCTTCGAAAGACAACATAAACACACCCCGATCAGTCTATATATCCAATATAGTTATCCTACTTCGTACTTAAATAATTCTCAAGTTATGTCAGCTCAAATATATTAAATAGTCAAAAGAAGTACTTGATTAAATAAAGTTTCAACGTCTTACAAAGTGCCAACCAAACATATGAATTCACTATAAAGTCTCAAGTTTAAACACAAGTGGGAAAATAAATAGACTGAAGGAAAGTAAATAAAATAAGCGAGACGTGTTAGTCGTCTACGTCTCCATCCCCCAAATCACTATCGTTGCCGTCATCCTGCGCGGCATTCCCGGCTTCTGCAGCTGGGTCCTCCTCCAGATCCTCCTCTGGATCCTCCTCTGGGTCCTCTTCTGGATCCTCTTCCGGATCCTCTTCCGGATCCTCCTCTACCGGCACTGGAGGGGCCGGTGCTGGTGCAGGTGCTTGATTTTGCTCTAGCTCCTGAATTCTCCAACTATTTTCCAGGACTCTGTCTTCGAGCCAGTCGGCTCTTATCTGCTCAGCACGCAGATCTCTGGCTAAGGTGTTACGAGCTATCTTACTCGTATGTTGCTCTTCCTCGAGCGAGTCGGTTTTACCTGTCAATTGTCGTATCATCCATCCCTGTGCTAGGATGGTTTCCTGCATTCTTTCTATTTGTTCTTGTTGTTTCCATATCATATCTCTAAGTAGGTCGTTTCCTACTTCTACAGAGTTAACCGGTTTGAACGGCACAGCGATGATTGTGCGTGATGACGACTCCTCCCCCAGAGCGAGCCTTTTTCTCGCAGCTGAACGTGTCTCCACGCCATAAGATGGTAAGGGTTCCACCATAGGTGCCTTTCCTGGCGCCCTTGGGTGCGAAAGTTTGTCGGATGATGATGACATTGCCTGTTAGGTCGTGTAGTTAGTTACGAGTTGTTTTAATTTCTTACTATGCATTCATATTCTTCATAACACAGTTGTGGTACATCACATAACAAGATATAACAGTTCGGTGCCAAACTACGTCTAGTGTCGTGTATTCAGCTATAGTTTAGGTCTACTTTTAATGCAAACCTGGTTCTCTATAGCTAGTGGCTCTGATACCAATCTGTCACACCCTCAATTTCCACTTGCGGAGTTTTGCCGCGAGGCGTGTGAACAAACCAGAATCTGAAACACTAGTACGTCAAACGACTCTATATGATTCGATAATACGTTTTCCAAAAATCATTTATTTAACCATTCATCGTAGATTTTATATTGTCTTAGTTAGTTACCAATGTTTAGCGGAAGCATTAGTTTTTATGGTTGAGCGGAAGCATAAAATAAGTAGAGAAACGGGCGCCAACACAAACGCCAAAACAAATGAAAAACCCAAAACAATGTTTGTAAATGAGACTCGATAAAAGATGTCTTGATCAATGCAAGTGAGTGCACCTAGAGCTCCTAGTGTCCTGAGAAACATGTAAAGAAACAAGTGTCAACATTAAAGATGAGTGAGTTCACAGGTTTTCATAAATTCGTTTGTTCGGTTATCAGTTTGTTTCCCCCGTTATCCCTAACCCGGGATAACGATTTAGCTCCATTATTCCCAACCCGGAATAATACTGATAGTTCCATTATTCCTTACCCGGAATAATACCGATAGTTCCATTATTCCTAACCCGGAATAATAACGTTGTTGGTTCCATTATCCCTAACCCGGAATAATATTGTTGTTTGTTCCATTATTCCTAACCCGGAATAATATTGTTGATTCGTTCCATTATTCCTAACCCGGAATAATATTGTTGTTTGTTCCATTATTCCTAACCCGGAATAATATTGTTGATTCGTAATTAAGTTCAATGTTAATATATATAGGTAGCTAGCCTAAAGTTATGTCACGTAAGTGTTCGCGATCGAAGCTGACTGTTGTGCCTCCGTGTTGCCAGGCCTATCACTGACCATGGCGAAGTTAGGCCAAATTATTCACCCGTTGACCATACCCGGTCGGCTAGCGCGACTAGCTCGGATGGGGCTTGTCGGGCCCAGTAGTACTACTTATAATTTCCCCGCTATTTAAACCCAATACTAACGATCCGAGAGATTGTCGAGGACTTATGTGATATAGCTGCTTAGTGACCATAACGTTACATTAACATTAACTTAGTTACCGAATAGTTATGTGACGTTGATTTCGTATAACGTAAAGAGATTGAGTTGAAGAGTGTATACATGTTTCTCCCCCTGTTGTTTAAAACCGGATAAAATTAGGGGCCCTGAACTCACCTTTAGTTGCTCGGTTAGTGTAACACAGAAGTTGCAAATGATGGGACCGCTAATTTCGTCCTAATAAACCAATTGATTTCAAGTCAGTGTGTGAACACACCAATACAAATTCTACACATAATTTACGCACAAAGTGATACACACAATCAAAATTCCTAACACTCAAACATGCATGCAAATATCCTCATGTGAACATAGTAATCAAAACAATTTATCATGAACATAATCCAATCCATGCAACACTTTGGTGCACACATTCACAAGTTATCAAGTTTCAGCTTACATACTCATAATTCGGCTGTTTTCTAGGATTTTTATATAATAGTTCCAACGTTCCAAAAATTCCAATTATTTTACAGCAGGTGACAACTATACTGTAGAAATTTATATAAATTTTTCAAGTCCTAATACTTTACCAATTATCCATAAATATTAATATACTAGGCTGCAGTCAGATTCGTCACTTTCTGACTGCAGTCCACGGAAGAATTTATTTAAAAATCACTGTTCGTCCGATTAACAAAATTCCAGTGGGAGTTGCCCGGAAATTTCCATACCTAGTTGCTGTACAAATTTCATGATTCGACTCCCTACAGATTATTAAATCCAACTCGATAAACAACTAACAAAATTTCAGGATTTTCACAGCTTTAGTTACTGAACTTAATTGGCCACTTAAAAATATCAAACGACTTCAGAAAAATATGAATCCAGTGCCATTAGATTCGTTATTTAAAACTCTACGTTTTAGACTTCAGAAAATCCGTTTTTCGACAACTAATGACCGAGTTACAGCCAGTTGAAGTCGGCTGTAACCATTATTCAGCAGCCTGATTCAGCACTTTATCATGAACTAACTCACTTAAACCGTTTATATATTGAACATATGCGATCAAGAACAGATTTTTCCAATCATATATCATTATATATATCATACCCATGCAAACCCTAATCATAAACTCTAGTTTTTATCAATCAAAACGCAGCCTATGTTACATGATTTCCGAAAACATCAAACTTTCAAACTAGCATAATCAATCCGAAAACAACACAATCACTACATTCAAACACATATATCCGAATATGATCTTGTAACAATGATAAATCCTAACCTTTAATATCAAGCTTAATGAGCCGAGACTTGGATGGGAATGGATTCGGCTTGAAGGTAGATCGCGACCGAGAGATAAGGGATGAGGAAGACTTGTCGCGACCAAGAAGAATGTAGCAAAGCTGTTTGCGATCGAGGAGGTGAACAAGGGGTTGCCGTCGGCTGATTTCTCACTAGGGTTTTTGTGTTTTTGTTTTGTGAAGAAAGCATGCATGTGTGTTTGTATATATAGGCGCAAGAGATAAGGGAAAGGGAAGGGTTGCGGTTTGGGTTCTTTGCTCGCGGCCGAAGGGTTTGGGTGGGGCGATTTGGGTTTAAGACTTGATCCCCAAGTTTGGTTCCTTGAGTCGCAAGAAAAGAGGCCGGCTCGTGTCGCGGTTCGGCTCGATTCGTTTATATATTTATTATATATATGTTTCGTAACTAAAACAAATCAAGTAATCGAACATCACATATTCACCAACTCACAAACGTTTATACACATAGCACGTAATTAGTTTGACAAGTTCACTAAATTATCGTAACTATTTCGAGCGTGCAAATTCAAGTCTCCGAATTAATAACCGTGAAGTAGTGCGTTTAAGTTATCCGAAAAACCGGGATGTCACATAAACCGCCTGATCACGGACCTTCAATTGGTATCAGAGCTATGGTTATCACCTACGCTCATGAATTTGGACATTTATGGACATTAGGGGGGTTTTAGACGTAAATCATGAAATAAACCTACAATCCACGCACAAAATCCAAAATTGAACGGATAAGATTGTTAGAAAACCAATTTCGACTAGATCTATGGTGAAATCATCTCGAAATTCGAAGAAATAAGGATTTTGGATCGAAAAATGTGAAAAATGGCTGATTTGGGAGACCAAGTTCGCCCGAACTTGACCTGTCGTGGTCAAGTTCGCCCGAACTTATCATGGTTTTTCAAGACTTTTCATCAAGTTCGCCCAAACTTGACAAGGATTTTCATGATTTTTCTTCAAGTTCGCCCGAACTTGCCTGATTTTCATTGAAAATAAGCATAAGTTCGCCCGAACTTGTATCATACTTGATCAAGTTCGCCCGAACTTGTCTGTTGGAAGACCAAGTTCGCCCGAAATTGGTCCAATGCCAAAAATAATAATAATAATAATAATTTTTCGATGTGACGGGTGTCCAGAAAAAAATTGGTGATCACAAATTTTTTCGAAATTTTAACGTCCGATACTGACTGTTCAGTGACACCGTCAGAGGCCTTAGAGATAGGCTGAGATGATGAGGTTAGAGTTGGTTGAAGATGAGAGGGTAGTCATTGATATCAAAGCAATTTGTGATCATTAGGATTGAAGACTACCGATGGGCCTAAAGTTAAATTCCGCATTTGTTATATTCTGAAAATTCTGGATTTGAGGGGGAATTTCAGTAAAAAAAATTGGTATGGTCAAAATTTGCAAAAATGAGGGGGAATAAAAATTTTCAATATTTGAAGATTCCGGCATTTTTGAAATTCGTGACACTGCAACAGTATTCGGGTGGTTTCCGACTACAGATTAACCGGGAAATACAGAGATTTGAGATTCATTTGTAAATTGATTAAGTTGATGTCTAGTTTGAAAGCAGGTGGTTACATAACTGAGTCTTGGAGGAGTTGTTTATCAGATTCTAAGGTCATGGTTGTGGATTGACACCTGAGTCGCACGTATAGTTTGGAAGCACACACGACTGCCTATCTTTAACTCTGCTTTGCACATGAACTATTGACTGGACTAATCACCAGGAGATAGGGATGCTCTGTAGTTTCAGTTGCCCGGGTTGTACGCGGTACCATGATTAAAGAAGATGATTTATGGGATCGGATCTTTCGGATAAAGCAGTGTATACCAGTTGCTGACAAAAGAGGCTATATATTTGGGATTCTTTGAGCACAAGAAGTTCAGATTTTTTAGATTGTGATACAGGTTGATGCTTAAGGGATGTAGGATTTAGGTCCTGATCTCCGATGTGGGGTTGGTGCATACACGACTGCTTATCATTAACTCTGGAAAGCAAATGAACTATTTTGATTGGGTAAGCCGGAAATAGGGATATTTTGTAGTTTGAAGGCACCAGGTTCAGCGAAGATAGCTATATATCTGACATTGTGCCTGAAGTGGAAGAATGTGATTTTGATCGTGGACGAATGTTTCTCAGAATCGAAGTGTTACCAGATTATTTGGTTCCGATGAAGATTTGCTGATTGAAAAAGATTGCCGATTTGCTAATCTTGAGTGATTAAGGAAATCGGGATTTCAGATTATTGCGGGTAAACATTGATTTGAAGTTTACCAGTGTGGTAATTCGAAGTTACTATCAATTGCCAGTTGAGTCTTGAAGATCGGAAGATCGATTATAGGAGATATGCGCTAAACTGAACGCGGATGTGGTTAAAGTTGAAATGGAGAAGCTACTTTGATGAGCTTCAAATTGGGGTCTATTCAAGACAATCTGTCGGTCAAGCAAGTCAGAGGAGGTTGGAAACTGTGCAACAAGTATCTGAACTGGAGATTTCAGGGGAATTAGATGTTGATAATGCAAACCCGGATCATCAATTAAGGGGGAATTTGTTGACGCGTTTCGACGACATCGGCAGATACCTTGATTGAATTTGAAGAACATTCAAACACGACTAACGTTTGAAGACCAAGATTCGACAGTAACGAACAAGGGGGAATCTGTTGGTGCACTTTATGTTCGTCACTTGTCGAATAGGCTAGATTGAGCGTGTATTGAATATTGTATAGGTTAGAATCGAACACACGACCAAAATACGAAGATTACAGTGTAAAAGGGAACAAGTTCGCCCGAACTTGACCTGTATTGGTCAAGTTCGCCCGAACTTGATGTGCCTTTAGTCAAGTTCGCTCGAACTTGACTAATGCAGGCAAGTTTGCTCGAGAATGCTCTTAGGAAGTCAAGTTCGGCCGAACTTGACTAGGTCAAGTTCGCCCGAACTTCCATACACTCCAGCGAACTTGTCTGCCTATATATAGGTGTGTTGTTCTTTGTCATTTAAGTTTTTGGCATCCCTACGGGGAGGTGCTGCCGGATTCTCTCCAGGAACTCCGGCAGCTGGACTTATAAAGATGTATACTCTTTCGGTATGAATGAAGACTTCCGATGCATTCTACTTCAACTTCATTCTGTAATAACATTCTACCGAATCGGTTTATGTGTAGTATTAACTTCCGTCTAGAACCGCCTGATCACGGACCTTCATTTAAAGAATTTGTCTAACAATTCTTCCTTCACATTCTGAATCGGAAAACTGTCGTCAAAGTATAATCTATCAGATTCCTTAATCTTGTACATTACAACATTATGATCATCAGATAGATCATTCTCCGATGATGTGTCGTCATCTTCGGTCTGTGAATCAGAATTCTTTGAACTCGAGTCGGCACTTTTAAAGTTGCCTTCATCAGAATCATTCAGAACATTTTCAACTACTTTCTTAACCACAACATTGTCATCATCTGTTTTAGTATAGATTACATCAATGTTCTCTGGCAACTCCGTTTTCTTTTATATTAACAACTCAATGTTGAGTGCCTTATCCATCACATCAGCGGATTTGCGACAAAACTTCTCGCATAGGGGTGGAGGAACATTGCTATATTCTTTTCCAATTTTCGCCCGAACTTGATGTGCCTTTAGTCAAGTTCGCTCGAACTTGACTAATGCAGGCTAAGTTTGCTCGAGAATGCTCTTAGGAAGTCAAGTTCGGCCGAACTTGACTAGGTCAAGTTCGCCCGAACTTCCATACACTCCAGCGAACTTGTCTCCCTATATATAGGTGTGTTGTTCATTTGTCATTTAAGTTTTTGGCATCCCTACGGGGAGGTGCTGCCGGATTCTCTCCAGGAACTCCGGCAGCTGGACTTATAAAGATGTATACTCTTTCGGTATTAATGAAGACTTCCGCTGCATTCTACTTCAACTTCATTCTGTAATAACATTCTACCGAATTGGTTTATGTGTACGTATTAACTTCCGTCTAGAACCGCCTGATCACGGACCTTCATTTAAAGAATTTGTCTAACAATTCTTCCTTCACATTCTGAATCGGAAAACTGTTGTCAAAGTATAATCTATCAGATTCCTTAATCTTGTACATTACAACATTATGATCATCAGATAGATCATTCTCCGATGATGTGTCGTCATCTTCGGTCTGTGAATCAGAATTCTTTGAACTCGAGTCGGCACTTTTAAAGTTGCCTTCATCAGAATCATTCAGAACATTTTCAACTACTTTCTTAACCACAACATTGTCATCATCTGTTTTAGTATAGAATACATCAATGTTCTCTGGCAACTCCGTTTTCTTTTAATGCCTTATCCATCACATCAGCGGATTTGCGACAAAACTTCTCGCATAGGGGTGGAGGAATATTGCTATATTCTTTTCCAATTTTCTTTTTAGTTTTCTCTTCCGATGAAATTGTCGGAAGGATGGGATCAATGACATACGCATTACATGTGTAACTTCTCAAAAGTTGTTGAACACGTTCTGTTTCAATTTTCATGTCCTGGAGTTGTTGCTTAGTTTCAGCAATGGTGTTAATATAGATATTAATCGCTTTTTGCTTATCCATTACTGTTCCTTTTAACATCCTCACAGTGTCGTGTTGTTCGACATTGTTTCGATCGAGCCTACCATAATCATCTTTCATTTTGTCATACACTTCTTTCATTGTGCGATAATCATATTTTAAAAGTTCATTATGCAAATTGATTTCAGCAATGACCTTTGATTTTTCGGCACATTCGATACATGGTTCAGTACATTTTATACAAGGTTTCTCAACCTAAACAACTTGTACTTTGACACTTTCATTTACCTCTGGACCTACCTTGGTTAGATTTGCCATCAAAGCTTTGTCGGCAATGTCCTTGATGTTTTCGGCATTCACTTCTTGAGTAACATCAATTACTACTTCAGCAGTAGATTTCTCCTCGGCAACTAGCTCCTGAGAACTTCCATCAAAATGTCCTGCAAAACTATCACACGAATTAGGAGATAAAATTCCTTGCTTCTGCAAGTGGATATACTCCTCTTCTTCACGTTGTTGTTGCAGATATTGTTCCAGCAGAATATTCTCCATAGCCGTTGCTTCTTCTACAGATGTAACTTCAACAATTTAAGCCATTAACGCAACTATTGTCTTCTTACAGATGTAGGAATTCCAGTCGAAACCATCATCTTCGTTTGATGCAACCATAGCTTTCTCAGTGTTGCTATTGTTTGGTTTCACTTGGATTTCAACCTGAGTCTTCTTCGGAAAAGGCTTGTACTGAAGTGACTTCTTGTAATACTCGTTGCCTCCTCCGAATGGACTTTGATTTCCTGTTGCTTCAGGATTTTTGCACTCTCTCTTGAAATGTCACTTTTGACGACATTTGAAGCACGTGACTTTTGTCTTGTCAAAACATAGTTTGTTGCTCGAATTTCCGATATCTCGGCCTGTGAGAGCAACGAACTTTGTGACTCTTTGAATGATAGATGCTAAACACCAGTTTATATCCATGAGCTCCAGTTCTACTTCGCCCACCTGATCATAGTCTTCGGCAGTCATCTCGGGGTTGCCGATTTTCCCAGCTACGAGACTTTCATACGATTCTAGAACAGTGGCAAGAAGTGCCATGTGTTGCTTAGCAGTTTGCTCAGAATTATTCAAATTAACAGCGATGTTACATTTGAATACATTCGAATCAGAATTTGTTTATTGGTTCTGATTTGCTTGACTCTGATAAGACGAATTTGAACCAGTGCTTGAGAATGAAGACTGTGGACTTTGATCATATTGAGGATATGACTGATTCTAATTCTGCTGTGAATTGTTCGAAGAATTCAAACTTGTGTTGAATGCTGTCTGAGTCTTTGGGCTTGAAATGTTGTCTTGCATTCCAGTTTTATAATAAAGACCAACATCTTGAACAACATTAGCATTCTTCGACTTTGCAATCTTCAGAAGTTCCATTTCGTGACCTTCTAATTGTCGGTGAATGTTGACAGCTTGAAGAATTCCCAATTTGCACTTTCTTTTAGAACCATAAGGTAAGTAGTCCATTCTCCATCTAGTAGAGCGTCTGCAAGCTTGTCGATATACTCTTGTTCCGTCTTCTCGAGACCGTGTCTTCGCATTTGAACTTTTAGATGACAGAAGGGTTCAATCATCTGCTTCATGGTCTCACCCTTCAGCATGTTGAAGATATCGAACTCTTTCATGATGAGAGCTTTCTTGCTCTTGATCATCTCCGCGCTTCCTTGATACTACTTTTGAAGTGAGAGCCAAAGATCTCTTGTAGTTGTGTATTCCGGTAGCAAAACGAGAATATCTTCTTTGGCGGATTGTTGATAAGACTGATCATTTTTTTCTCAGCAATGTATTCTTCTTTCTGTGTCGTGGAGTACTTGTATTTCTCCAGAACTTGCTGCTGTTCGTCCAACAGAACTGTGCAACCTCTTTCAATCGACACCCGGCCTAGGAAGTGCATGGCTTGAACCCAATATGTAAACTTCTCTTTCCATCCTTCATACTCGTCCATGCTCATTAACTTTGGCGGTTTTAACAGTCGTGCCTATCTCGTTGTCAAGATTGACTTGTTGAATCACGTTGGCATTTGATGAACTAGCTCCGGACATATAAGCTCTTTGAATATCATCCATTGTGAATAACGAGACTCGTACACTGAAAATACTCAAAGACTTTTGAAAATGTTAGTTCTACTACAAGTTCGGTCGAACTTGTAGCTAAACTGAAGAATTCTTTGATTTTGTCACAAGTTCGATCGAACTTGTGACTTCTGATTTGAAAAATCCTCCCTTGAACTTCGGTCGAACTTGCAGAATAAGATTTGATAACAGTCTTGTAAGTTCGGGCGAACTTATCTAGAATTTCCTTGATATTACCCAAGTTCGGTCGAACTTTATATAAAATCAATGAAAACTGGTAACTTCGAGCGAACTTGACAAAGATTTCTTCAAAAACACCTCAAGTTCGAGCGAACTTGGTAAAAATCACTGAAAAAGTGAGTTTTTATCAAAAATTCGGTCGAACTTGGTTAACAAGTTCGATGAACAGGTTTTTGCAAAACATGATTTTTTCGAAATTTTGACATCAATGTGGTTGAATTTGGTCTCCAATATTTCAAGGTTTATCTTTGTTGTATTTTATATGATATATTCAAAATTAAAAAGATTTTGACCTTGAATTTTTCATTTTTGATGAAAAAGTTAAGAAAAATAGAAGAATAGAGATGAAATAGAAGTGTTCTTGTCTTGATACTATCAAACCAGGCTGTTATAGCTCTGATACCACTTGTAGGACCGATCCTTGATGCTAAGGAACCTAAATTTGATATCTGACGTCCATAATAGCGGAAATATTACATCGTGTTTACCAATAGACAAGAATTAATCAGTTTAACATCAGTTTTATTGATCAAACATCAAGAGTACAAACTGACAGAGCTTCGCCTCCAAAATGCCAAAGTTACAAATGAGAGAGGCTAGCTAGTATTTATAGATGTACAAGTTCGCCTGAGACATGTGTAAGTTCTCCTGAACTTGCCGTAGCAAGTTCGCCGAACTTGCCGTAGCAAGTTCGGCCGAACTTGACTCAACATGCATCATATGAATGAACTTGCCTCTTTAATACATAAATACTACTTTCAGCTAGCCTATTCAGCTCTATTCTATACAGACTTGATATAAGACTAGGACATAGACATTATGCACCAATAAGCCAAATCTCCTTACCGTCTTGCACCGTTAGAAATGCAAGAGTTATCGAAACAACTACATGAGTTATGTGACAAAGGTTTCATTCGTCCGAGCTATTCTCCATGGGGTGCTCCTGACCTATTTGTAAAAAAAGAAGGATGGGTCTTTCCGAATGTGTATCGATTATCGTGAGCTCAACAAACTCACGATAAAGAATAGATATCCCCTACCTCGCATTGATGATCTGTTTGATCAGCTTCAGGGTGCTACATGTTTTTTGAAGATCGATCTGCGTTCTGGATATCATCAGCTTCGTGTTCACGAGGAATATATTCCTAAGACTGCTTTCCGCACTCGATACGGCCATTATGAGTTCATCGTTATGCCTTTCGGGTTGACAAATGCTCCAGCTGTATTCATGGACTTAATGAATCAGGTTTGTAATACCTTATCTGGAAAAGTTCATCATTGTTTTCATCAACGACATCCTTATTTACTCTACGTCTCGAACCGACCACGAGCAACATTTTCGTTTGACAATGGAACTTCTAAAGAAAGAACAACTATATGCCAAATTCTCCAAATGCAAGTTCTGGCTGAAAGAAGTTTAGTATGAAAGAAGTTTAGTTTTTGGGTCACATTGTCAATGAACAAGGTATTCATGTGGATCCTTCTAAAATCGCTTGCGATTAAGGATTGGAAAACACCTACTTCTCCCACAGAAGTTCGTTCATTTCTGGGTCTTGCTTGTTACTATCGACGCTTTATTGCGAACTTCTCAAAGATCGCGGTTCCCCTCACTTCTTTGACAGAAAAGAATAAGCCTTTTGAGTGGGGACCTAAACAAGAGGAAGCTTTCCAAACTCTGTGATGCTCCTATTTTGTCCTTACTCGATGGCAATCATGATTTTTTTAGTGGGGACCTAAACAAGAGGAAGCCTTGGTTGCGTTCTCATGCAACGAGATAAAGTCATAGCCTACACATCAAGACAACTGAAAGTCCACGAGAAGAATTACACAACTCATGATCTTGACTTACGTGCTGTTGTCTTTGTTCTCAAAATCTGGAGACACTATCTTTATGGCACGAAGTGTGTGATTTTCACGGACCACAAAAGTCTCCAACACATATTCAATCAGAAGGAGTTAAACATGAGGCAACGAAGTTGGGTCGAACTCCTAAATGATTACGACTGTGAAATTTGCTACCATCCTGGGAAGGCGAATGTTGTGGCTGACGCGCTTAGTCGTAAAGAACGATGTCGCTTCATTGTGTTTGAATTCGATCCGATATCTAAACACGTATTCTTGAAGCCCAACGCACTTGTGTAACCCAAGGTTTGTTGAAAGACGAACTATCTCATCAACTCGAACTTCAACTCGAAACGAAAGACGATGGATTACTATATTACATGAACCGTTTGTGGGTTCCGAATCAACACAATCTCCGTACTCTGTTGATGGAGAAACTCATAAGTCTCGATATTCGATTCATCCTGGTGCTACAAAAATGTACAAGGATCTTCGTACCCATATTGGTGGCCAGGTATGAAGAATGACATTGCCTTGTATGTATCTAAATGCCTTACTTGACTAAAAGTCAAGGCCGAGCATCAACATCCATCTGGTTTATTGGAACAACCAGAAATACCGGTTTGGAAATGGGAGAATATTGTGATGGATCTCATTACCAAGCTCCCGTGCACGTCTAGAGGTCATGATGCAATTTGGGTAATCATTGATCGTCTAACGAAGTCAGCACACTTTATAGCGATTCGTGAAGATTACTCTGCTGACAAACTTGCCAAGATCTATGTTGATGAAATTGTGTCTCGTCTGTAACACCCTGACCGCGTAAAACAACAAACCGCGGTGGAAACGTCGGGAGTCACGTTAAAGATTGTTACAACAACACAAGGTAATTGAAGTTTCGTTTTATTTAATATTAAACATTAATTATATTTGTTATATTGTTATAGAACTTTTAAACAAACTAAACAAACAAACAAGCATTGAAATTGTCTTTCTTGTTTTGAAGGCACCAAAGTCCAAGTCCATTCCTACGTGAGCATGCATCAGTATCATCAAGCATTGTTCCCTGAAACATATGTGAAAAACGAGTCAGTAAAAAGAATGCTGGCGAGTACATAGGTTTTGTTAGTGTGTCAAGTCCATGGCTTTGTATATATTGCAAAATATAATTCGACTACTATAGTAGTAAGTGAAAACCTTGTTTTAAAAAGGTTTGATATTGCAATAGATAATCGATTAAAACATGAGGTTAAAAGTTTGTAAAATCTAGTAGCCATAAACCTTGATTTGAAATCATTTATTTTGTAAATCCGGGTTATAAATTATCTTGAAATAACTTGTATGGTTTATATCTTTAATTGAAAATCATTGCGTGTCATTGTTTGAAACATTTGTTCACCATGCTTTTGTAAACTTATATAGGAAGTACCGGTGGCGTATCCACCATGCTTTTATCACATTACACCCGTCACGTTATCTAAATCCCTTATCATAACCAATCGTCCATTGTTCATTGTTCTTGTTATAAACCATTTGTTCATCGTTCCTTGTTACAAACCAATCGTTCATCGTTCCTTGTTATAAACCAATCGTTCATCGTTCCTTTTTTAATTGTGAAAACCTTTGGTCATTTCGTGAATACATTCAAACCTTTGTTGACTTGTTCAAGACCACCCGTGGGGTCCCTTAATCGTATAACAAACCACAAAGGGTTTGTTACAAAAACAGTTTCAGTCGCTTCCCAAACTTCCCCACAAATCCCGAGAATTTTGGTAACGGGATTGTCAGTCCTAGGCATCGTACCTTACTACTGGTCGGCTTGGCCATTGTTAATGAATGTCATTCTTGTTATGGATACAACGCACCAATAAGTTCGTTCACATTATTGAAATCGTATTGATATATAAACCATAGCATTTGTAATTTGACAGCTTGAAAACAACTTGCACATATGAATCACCCCAAAACATTTGCAAAACATAAAAGAGGGGAACTACGTACTCACTTGGGATTGCAAAGAAATCTTGAATTAAAAGAAAACCAAAGCACAAAGATCCGAGAAATCAAGCGTGTCCTATAATCGGATAATTGTGTAAGCATCGGGACCTGAATCGGATGATTTGGATAGAATGAGACCTTAAAAACCAAATGAGTATTGGAACTCTTTTGAAATGGTTTAACAAAGTCTACATTCTGATTTGAAAAGGTTCCTAAGTGCTTTTGAACCGTTATGACTTGTTAAGGTAGTTTACACTACTTTAACATGTCATTTACGTAAATATACGTTCGGATTGTTAGATGTGTGTTATGATAAGTCTTTAATGCTTAAACATGTTTGAAAATGTTATTTGATTAGATTACATGTAAAATTTATGTTACATATGCTTATAGTGGACTCATTGGCAAAAAGGGCATTTTGGTCATTATTGAAGATCATAACAACCAATCATCATAACACTAACCAATTGACATGACCATAAGGTATAACCTCAGAGGGTTATTCCCTATTCAACTATGGTCGCAATCTTGTATTTGGTTGGGTTCAAAGATCAACAAAACGGGCGGATTCAAAAGTCAAAGCGGTGGTCAAAACCGCTCGCTTACGACTCTAAACAAGCACTAAAATAAAAGTGACGAGTTAGACATTTTAAACATGTCTAACTAAGTTTATAAAAACTGATTTGGTATCAACATAAAGTGTTTTTGATACCCGAAAATAGTTCCATCCTATAATGCGCATTTATCGCATTATTGACCAAAACTTGGACTTGTAAAAATGACTAGTAAATGTGGAAATCAGTAGGTATGATCATTAAGGACCATAACTGTCATGATTATGACCATATTAACAAGTTCAATTGGATTTTGTGTTGACAAATTTATGATCAAAACTGAAAGTCAAACAAAAGTCAAAGTGTTTGATTTTTAGCTCGATTATGCTACAAGAATTGAACAAGACTTGACTGAAACACTTACAAATACTTAGAGCAGCCAAGGAATCTCAGAGGAAAGCTCCAAAGTGGTTGCAAACTTCAGATTATGGCAGATTGGAGCAAGGATGAAGGTTGCAAAAGTTCAAATGACTAAAACCCATTGCTATTTATAGTTGAATTGGATTAATATGAGCATTACATGTGTCCATGAGTCATCCCTGAAGTGGATTATTGTCAATACACATGTTAGATGCAGAGAAGAGGGTGGCAAGTTCGTTTGCTAAATCAACAAGTGAATTAACAAGATACGGCCAGCAAAATTGATGTGCTGGGCAGCCCATGTGGACCGCATGGTTTGTGGTTGCGGTCTGCATCCACCCAGGCTGGCAACAATTTTTAAAAATTGGCAGAACAGGCCCCTGCACACGTTTCGTCGCGTTTTGGCACTTCTATCAACTGTTAACCTGATTTTTAAGCTCTATAAGGACGTCAAAGCATAGGGAACTTGAAATGTGCTCAAAAATGTTTCGGGTGTCGGTTCGTTTGGTCGTACGGTTGTGATTTTCGGTTAATTACAACGAAAATCGTAACGAACGCGTGCACGACCGTAAAAGCGTAATGAATGATATTTTTGCTTTCTAATCATGACTATACAAGATTTTAATGATTACAAAAATTTTTGGATGTCTGTACATGTTCCGGATATCGAAATACGCGAAAAGACATAGTTTCGCAGAATTTGCAAAATAGCCCCTAAAGTTACAAAAGCGTGATTTTGCCATACCGAAGCCCCCGAAACTTATTTCTAAGCTATGTTAAGGGTATTTAGGGTATGTTTAGCCTCTGGCCTTGTTCCGCAGTGTGCATCGCTAAAAGAATTGGCAGACTTTCGTTATTTGTCGTAAATAGTCCATGTGATCGAAGATGATTGTTTTGACATACAAATCCTTCAAAACTTATTGCTAAGTTATGAAAAGGATATTTAGGGTATGTTATACATGTGTCATCATTCCGGAGTGTACGTCACATTAAACTGATTTCATTTGCGTATCGGTTTACGGTTTCGCTTACAGGTGATTTGAGAGTTCGAAATCGTGTAATAATCAAATGTGTGCAAATATCATAATAAATAAACAAAATTCACAAATAAAAGATAAAATTTCATTGATTGATAAACTTGTTCGTCATTGTTACATGATCGGATCACCACAAATGTCACATCGTCATGGTGTTCCTTTGAATATCATATCTGACCGAGATGATCGGTTCTCATCTTGCTTTTGAAGACCTTGCAATCTGCAATGGGAACGGAAACTTTATCTGAGCACTGCTTATCATCCTCAAACGGATGGATAATCGAGAGGACGATACAAACACTGGAGGATATGCTTAGAGCTTGTGTGATCGATTTTGGTGGTAGTTGGGATTCGCATTACCATTGATCGAATTCTCCTACAACAACAGTTATCACGCCAGCATCAACATGGAGCCTTTCGAAGCTTTATACAGTCGAAAATTTCTTCACCTGTCTGCTAGAATATGATCGGTGAGACACAACTCACTGGACCTGAACTCATCCACGACCACAACCGAGAAATTCAAGAAAATACGCATAACCTTTTAACAGCTAGAAGCCGTCAAAAGAGTTATGCGGACAAGCGATGCAAGCCCTTGGAATTTCAAGTTGGTGGCTACGTCCTACATAAGGTATCCCCTTGGAAAAGAGTGGTGAGATTTAGAAAGAAAGGAAAACTTGCACCACGATATGTTGGACCATTCAAGATCGTTGAAAGAATCGGGAAGGTGGCCTACCGACTTGAGCTACCACCTAAACTCGGGAATATTCACCCAACATTCCACGTGTCCAACCTAAAGCAGTGTTTAGCCGATACAAACCTCCACATCCCTCTCGACGAGATTCACGTTGATGACACTATGCATTTTGTCGAGAAACCGGTGGAGATAATGGAACGTAATGTCAAGAAACTCAAGCGGAGACGAATTCTGATAGTCAAAGTTCGTTGGCAATCCAAACGTGGCCCAGAATTTACTTGGGAATGAGAGGATCAAATGAAAGCGAAATACCCACATCAATTTCCACAAGTTTCCTCGAATTAAATTTCGGGACGAAATTTCCTAAAGTAGGGGAGACTGTGACATTTGTGGTATTCAGAATCTGTATAGATTATGAATAAGTTTATCATGAAATTTTATGTTTTATTTGTGAATATTGTTTATTTATTTTGTTATTTGCACACATTTGATTCTTGCACAATTTCGAACTCTTAAATAGTTTATGTAAGCGAAACCGTAAAACGATACGCAAACGAAACCAATTTAACGCGACGTACACTCTGGAACAATGACACAAGCTAAACATACCTTAAATAACCTTTACATAACTTAGAAATAGGTTTTGAATCGGTATGGCAAAAACACATTTTATAACTTCAGGGACTATTTTGCAAATTCTGTGAAACTATGCCTTTTCGCGTATTTCGCTATCCGGAACATGTACGGACATCCAAAAATTTTTGTAATCATTAAAATATTATATTTTGATGATTGGAATGCAAAAATATCTTTCGTTACGCATTTACGGTCATATGCGCGTTCTTTACGATTTTCGTCGTAATTAACCGAAAACCGCAACCGTATGACCAAACAAACCGAACCTTTGAGATATTTTTAAGCACATTTCAAGTTCCTATACTTTATTGTCCTTATAAAGATTGAAAATTAGGTTAACGGTGTTAAAAGTGCCAAAACGCGACAAAATGGTGCAGGGGCTGTTCTGCCAATTTCCCAAAGTTCCTGCCAGTTAAGGGTCTTACGGACCGTAAGACCAAAACCCATACAGTCAGTAAGGGGCCCCAACTCATCAGAAACTTGGTAGCAGCTGGTTAATTACCTTATTGATTAAGCAAACGAAACTTGCCACCCTTCTTCCTGCATCTAACATGTGTTATGACACTAATCCAACTCAGTGATGACTCATGGACACATGTAATGCTCTTATAACTTCAATTCGACTATAAATAGCATGGGGAATTAGCCATTTGAACTTTTGCAACCTTCTTTCTTACTCTCTTATGCCATAATCTGAAGTTGCAACCACCTTTGGGGCTTTCCTCTGTGATTCCTTGGCTACCCTAGTGCAAGTAAGTGTTCCATTCATGTTTTGTTCAATTCTGTTATCATATTTGAGCTAAATATCAAACAGTTTGACTTCTGTTTGACTTTCAATACTGACCATGAATTGGTCAAATCAAAGTCCAATTGGACTTTGCAACGTGATCGTGATCATGATGGTTATGATCCTTTTGGTCAATAATGCGTAAAATGTGCATTATAGGATGAAACTATTTTCGGGTATCAAAACACTTTGTTTTGATACCAAATCAGTTTTACGAACTTAGTTAGGCATGTTTAAAATGTGTAACTCGTCACTTTTATTTTAGTGCTTGTTTAGAGTCGTCAGCCGAGCGGTTTTGACCATCGCTTTGACTTTCGAATCCGACCCGTTTGATTGATCTTTGAACCCAACCAAATACATATTTGTGACCATAGTTGAATAGGAAATAACCATCTGAGGTTATACCTTATGGTCATATCATTTGATTAGTGTTATGATAATTAGTTGTTATGATATTCAATAATGACCAAAATGCCCTTTTTGCAAATAAATCAACTATAAGCATATGTAACATAATTTTGACATGTAATCTGATCTAATAACATTTTCAAACATGTTTAAGCATTAAAGACTTATCATAACACATATCTAACCATCCGAACAAGGTTTTACGCAAATGACGCGTTAAAGTGGCTTAAACTACCTCAACGGGTCATAACGGATCAGAAGCACATAGGAACCTTTCCAACTCAGAATGTTAACTTTATTTAACCAATTCATATGGGTTCCAATACTCATTTGGTTTATAAGGTCTCATTCTATCCAAATCCTCCGATTTCAAGTCCCGATATTTATATAGTTATCCGTTTTTAGGACACACTTGATTTCTTGGATCTTTGAGTTTTAGTTTTCTTTTGATTCAAGATTTATTTGAAATCCCAAGTGAGGATAGAGTCCCTCTTTTATGTTTTGGAAATATTTTGGGGTGATTCATATGTGCTAAATCATTTTCGAGTTCACAAAATACAAATACTATGGTTTTATATAAACAATACGATTTCAATAATGTGAACGAACTTGTTGGTGCATTATATCTATAACAAGAATGACATTCGTTAACAATGGCCAAGCCGACCAGTAGTAAGTTACGGCGCCTAGGACTGACATTCCCGTAACCAAAATTCCCGGGGTTTGTGGGGAAGTTTGGGAAGCGGCTGAAACTGTATTTGTAACAAACCCTTTGGTGATTTATTATACAATTAAGGGACCCCATGGGTGGTCTCGAACAAGTCAACGTAGGTTCATATGTATTCACGAAACGACCAAAAGTTTTCACAGCTAAAATAAGGAACGATGAACTATTGGTTTATAACAAGGAACGATGAACGATTGGTTTGTGACAAGGACAATGAACAATGGACGATTGGTTAAGATAAGTGATTTAGATAACAGAACGTGTGTAATGTGATAAAAGCATGGTGGATACACCGCCGGTACTTCTTATATATAGGTGCTTTTATCATATTACATACGTGGCACTATTTGCATCACTTGGACAAATGTTTTCAAACAATGACACACAACTATTTTCAATTGAAGATATAAACCATACGAGTTATTTCAAGACAATTTACAACCGGGATTTACAAAATAAATGATTTCGAGTCAAGGTTATTGGCTACTAGATTTTACAAACTTTAACCTCGTGTTTTAATCGATTATCTATTGCAATATCAAACATTTTTAAAACAAGGTTTTCACTTACGACTCTAGTAGTCGAATTATATATTGCAAATATGTACAAAGCCATGGACTTGACACACTCACAAAACCTATGTACTCGCCGGTTTTCATGCTGACTCGTTTTCACATAGGTTTCAGGGAACAATGCTTGATGATACTGATGCATGCTCACGTAGGAATGGACTTGGACTTTAGTGCCTTAAAAACAAGAAAGACAAATTCAATGTTTGTTTGTTTGTCTAGTTTGTTTAAAAAGTTCTAAGACAATGTAACAATATAATTAATGTTTGATATTAAATAAAACGAAACTTCAATTACCATGTGAAGAAACCCTAGATCAACCAGACCGGAATCCGAATAGATCTGTGGACCGGGCTCTACACAAAGAGGTTAATCCTTCGTCTTAGTTTCGCGATGATAAGGGTTGCAACTATACTCCGACTGATCCTGCAAAACAGAACACTGCCAGCTCGCCACTGGGAGAAGGGGTGTTTTCTCCGTGACAACCCTCCGGCGTGAGAATAAGTACAGGTAGTTGGAAGTAAAGTGAAGTAAGAGATAGAGTAGTTGAGAGTGAATACCTTCTACTTGAAGACCAAGTTACTTATTTGTAGCAAAAAGTTGGGCACCAAAGTGAGATATGGTGACATAACGGAATCTTTCGCCACTCCGTTAAGTTCTACTATCAGTTAGTGCACACTGATCGTGAGCTTATCTACGGCGAGCGAGATAACACGTGTCGTCATGAGATCACTGTATTTTATTTATGTGAACATGCTATCACCGTGATCTTTCTTGGTCATCCCAGATGCTGCCATGTGGCATTTGGTTATAACCGAAAGATGCTTGCACGATTGGGTATTAGTGGCTTCTAGAAGATCTCACAGCTGTGACCCATCTGTTGCTCACCATGTGTGCATTCTGTTACAACAAAAAAGATTCCCTTTGCCTCTGCACCAACTCTTGTAGACGAGGATTTCTGCTAAGGGAAAGTCTTTCAGGATTAACTATTTCTTGCACGAGCGGCGCAAGGTAGTTAAATGATCTTTTTTCCTTCTCTTTAAGAAACTCCGCACAAGGTTTATGAGTGAAATTTTATCCAACGAAATTAATCAAGGTTAACTTTGAACCTTGCATGAGCCCGCGCAAGGTAGTTAAGGATGCTTTCCCTTTTTGGATACCCGGCGCAGGGTTTAGTGAGTCTTTCTTTGGCAATGAAACTTGCGCAAGATTTCCTTGGAAGTTAATAGTGGGTATAGTTCTTTTGGTTGGCGCAAGGTTTCTGGGACCATACCCCTTCAAGTCCCCCCAGTCCAGTGTTGGTCCTTGAGTGTTTTTTGTTTTTGGTGACATGTCATATGTGAACCTTGAAGACTATTTGAATTTCAAATATTTTTGGACACGAGTCGCTCATCCAGATAATGTCGTTGGTGAGCACGCACGTTCCTGAGACGTGGTGGTATGTTGACAGGCTGTCAACAGTACGTGTCTTACTGCATTAATGATAATTCGGAGACACTCGCGCACGTGAGGTTCATTACTGTTCCCCACTCGCCCTTTCAGTTACCTGGGAAGGTGTGATGGTCGCAAAAGACGTTGTTGTCATATCGAGCATTAATTGCGATTAGTATATAAAGAATCGACTCTTCATTTGCTTTGTTACAGTTAAAATTCTAGAGAGAGAGAGCATATATCCCTCATATTTTCCGGTGATCTGTGATAATCCGATCATCTTCTTCACTTAGAGTTTGTTGTTCGTCTGATTCGTCGATACTTATGGCAACCAGTTCTCGGAGGGTCGAGGCACCGGCGACGTCAATACTTCCACCATTAAAGTGGAAAAGAGAGGAATTTGATGCCCTAGTTAACAACTTTCTATTTGCCAAGTCTTGGGAGCATTTTACCCGAAGGAGGGTGCCACGGCGGCGGATGCTCGGCCGGCTACTTTACACTGTTTTACGATTACTTTCCGAGGGCAACTTTAGACTTCCGGTGACCCACTTCATGCTGGAGATCCTTGATTATTACAAATTCCATAGTTCCCAGTTGAATCCTATGGGAATGGTCAGAATCAGGCACTTCTAGTTTGTCTGCTGGTCGATGCAGATCATTCCGACGGTAGAAAAATTTAGAGTATTTTATCAACTCCACTGTTCATTAGGCTTTTATTCTTTTCAACAACGTTTACAGGCGAAACGGTTGTTATTAGTGCCACCCAAATCCTATCATGACTGCAAACATAAGTTTTTTTATGTTAAGGCAGCGGTGATCCCGACGGCGATGACATTCAGGGCCGGGGAGGAGATAGAGTTGGAGACATTGGCCATTCCGACCAACGAAGTGTGGTACCAGAACATAAAGGATGTGCCCAACATTGTTTTGCCAGAAAGGGCATTAATTGCTGCTGGAATGAGTATTTTGTTGAAGAAGGAGCGTCAAGAGAAGCCGGTTTATACCGAAGATGGAGCTGGTAAGTGACTTCATGATTTTCTAGAACTGTTTTCCATAAATGTTGCGTATTGATGAATTTTATTGTTGTGCTTTGCGAAACAGTTGTGCCATTATATTTGGTCTCTTTCAAGAGAGATAATGTGAAAATGGCTCCTTTGCCTCTTGCGGAGAATGAGGAACCATGGTTTGATCAGATCTTGGGAAATTTTGAAATCCCTAAGAAAGAAGATCTGGAAGCGTAGCCCTCTGCTACTACTGGTAAGTCATATTTCTGCAAAGCCTGAGTTAATTATTGCAATATTACTTGTAGATACCAACTCTAAGTTGTGATATATGTGGCAATCCAAGCCTGTAACAACAATAATCAAGTTATCAATGAATGAGATTTTATGTTGTATATGTGAATTTGCATATTTATTATGTTTTTTTTTCACACAATCAATTCTTGCACAATTCTGAACTCTTGAATCTCTTTTATGAGCAAAATCGGTGAACCGATACGCAAACGAAACCAATTTAGCGCAAATTATGTTCCGGAATATTTTCATAAGCTAAACATACCTAACCTTTTCATAACTTAGAAATAAGTTTGGAGGGTTTGGTATGTCAAAAACAAGTTTATTCGATCATAGGGACTAATTACGACAAACTGTGAAAGTCTGCCGATTCTTGCAGCGACGTACACACCGGAACAAGAACACAAGCCTAATATACCATAAATACCCTTTACATAATGTAGAAATAAGTTTTGAAGGCTTCGGTATGACAAAAACACACTTTTGTAACTTCAGGGGCTATTTTGCAAATTTCGTGAAACTATGCCTTTTTACGCATCTCGCTATCTGGAACATGTACGGACATCAAAAAATTTTTCTAATCATCAATATATTATATGTTAGTGATTGGAACGCGAAAAATCCGTTCGTTACGCATTTACGGTTACGCACGCGTTCGTTTCGATTTTCGTTGTAATTAACCGAAAACCGCGACCGTACGACCAAACGAACTGACCTCTAGAACATTTTTTAACACATTTCAAGTTCCCTATACTTTAATGTCCTTTGATAACGAGGTTATGAGTATTAGAAGTGCCCGAAACGTGACGAAATGATGTAGGGGCCTGTTCTGCCAACTTTGGAAAGTTGTGCCCAGCACCTTGGCTTACGGATCGTAAGCCTAAGGACCATACGGTCTGTAAGGGTGCTCCAGCACACCAGTTTTGTTGGCAACAACCTTTTTATTCACTCTTTGACTCACCTTTCGAACTTGCCACCCTAATCTCTGCTTTTGACACATAAGTGGACACTAACCTACTTCAAAGATGAGTCATAAACACTTGGCATGACCCTATTAATCCAAACTTTCTAAAAACCCATATTCATCACACTTATGAACTTTTTGATCACTTTCTTGCAACACCCTACCATCTTGGAGTTTCCTCTGGTGTTCTTGATCAATCTTTTGTGTTTGTAAGTGATCTCCTTCATGCTTGTTTCAATTCTTATGGTTAATTTGATTAAAAGTCACAAAATTTGACTTTTATTTGACTTCCAGAATCGATCATGAATTGATCAGTTTAAAATCCAATTGAAACTTGCTTTATGATGGTAATCAAGGTGATTATGATCCACAAAAATCATGCCTACTGATTCTCATCGTTTCTAGCTATTTTGACAAGTCAAAGTTTCGGTCAAAATGCGATTCTTGCGCATTTTGCAATGGATCTAAATTCGGGTGTCAAAACAGGTTGTTTTGATGCCAAAACTCTTTTATAAACTTATTTAGACATGTTAAAACATGTCTAAATCGTCACTCTCATTGTAGTGCTTATTTTGAATCAAAAAGTTGAACGGTTTGACCACCGTTTTGACTTCCGAATCTGACCCGTTTGGTGGATCTTCGGACCCGACCAAATACATAATTGTGACCATAAATATATAGGGAATAACCCTCTGAGGTTATACCTTATGGTCATGATGTTTGGATTGTGTTATGATGATTGATTGTAATATTACTTAAAAACGACCAAAATGCCCTTTTCGCAAACAAATCAACCTTAAGCGTATGTAACACAAGATTTGACATATAATCTGATCAAAAACATTTTTAAACATGTTTAAGCATTTAAAACTTATTATGATACATACCTTACCATCCGAATGCGTTGTTACGCAAATGACGCGTGAAAGTGGCTTAAACTACCTTAACGGGTCATAACGGGTCAAAAGCACTTAAAAATCTTTCCAACTCAGAATGTAAGCTTATTAAACCATATTATATGAGTTCCGACACTCACTTGGTTTATAAGAACTCATTCTATCCGAATCTTCCGATTTCAAGCCCCTTTATTTACACTATTATTCATTTTTAGGACACGCATGATTTCTCGAATCTTTGAGCTTCGATTTTCTTATTGATCTAAGCGTTACTTTGCTATCACATGTGAGTACATAGTTCCCCTCTTTTATGTTTTGCAAATATTTTGGGGTGATTCATATGTGCTAAATCATTTTCTAGTTTACAAGATACAAATGCTATGGTTTATATAAACAATATGATTTCAATAATGTGAATAAACTTGTTGGTGCGTTATATTCATAACAAGAATAACATTCATTAACAATGGCCAAGTCGACCAGTAGTAAGTTACGGGACTAGGACTGACAATCCCGTTACCAAAATTCCCGGGGTTTGTGGGGAAATTTGCGAAGCGACTGAAACTGTATTTGTAACATACCCTTTGGGGTTTGTTATACGATTAAGGGACACCGTGGGTGGTTTCGAACAAGTCAACAAAGGTTTGAATGTATTCACGAAATGACCAAAAGTTTTCAATTAAAACAAGGAACGATGAACAAATGGTTTATAACAAGGAACGATGAACGATGAACAATGAACGATGAACGAATGAACAATGATTTAGAACAAGGAACAACGAACAATTGATTTATGACAAGTGGTTTATGATAAGTGATTTAGATAACGGAACGGGCGTATTGTAATAAAAGCATGGTGGATTCGCCGACTGTACATCCTATATATAAGTGCTTTTATCACATTACATATGTGTCGTTATTTACATTACTTGGACAAATGATTTCAAACAATGACACACAACGATTTTCGATTAAAGATATAAACCATACGAGTTATTTCAAGATGATTTACAACTTGGATTTACAAAACGAATGTTTTTGAGTCAAGGTTCATGGCTACGAGATTTTATATATTTTTAAATCAATTGATTTTAGACGATTAATTATTGCAATAACAAATGCTTTCAAAACATGGTTTTCATTTACGACTAGTCGGATTAGATGTTGCAATATATATAAAGCCATGAATTTGACAAACTCACAAAACCTATGTACTCGTCGGCATATTTTTGCTGACTCGTTTCACATATATAAAGCCATGAATTTGACAAACTCACAAAAACGATTCGTGCTCACTTAGGTTTCGGACGGACCTTAGTGCCTAAAAATATGAAAGACAATAACTATGAATGTTTTGTTTGTTAATGTTTCTAAAACAATTTAAGACAATATGACATATGGCCTATGTTTAATATTTAAAACGAAACTTCAATTACCAAGTGTTGTGAAACAATCTGTTAATGTGACTCCCCAAGTGTTTCTGCCGCGGTTTGTTGTTTTACGCATTTGGGTGTTATAGGTTGGTATCAGAGCAGTGGTTATAGGGAATTAGGTTATTAGTAATGCTTTGACCTAGACTATAACCTTCCTAGGACCCTAACGCAAGTTTACATGCGTTTAGATTTAAAAATACAATACGATCACCTATCCTTAGGTGATTACCAAAACAATTCCACAAAAATTTCAAATCCGTTTTGAAAAGCAATCATCTACCCTTAGATGATTTGTTTTTGGCGCAAGCCTTTAAGTTTCCAAAATCTCGTTAAAGTTTGGGTTTTAATAATGTGAACACGTGCAATCTGGAAGGGTGGGTGCCTGTACCCTGAGTTTTGTGTCTAGGCTAGAGTGTTCATACAAATCCACTTAATCGGACCAGTCACTTTACCTGGAACCTTTGGGGTGAGTGTCCACTTATAGGCTAAAGCATGTGTTCGTGATATTATAAAGACCCATTTACTTTGATTAGTTATCGTGTGTCATTTGTTTGTTTTGAGAAACAAACAAGTGACCACATTCTTATGCTTCATCGATAATTTTTTATGCTTATTTCGATTTTCCAAATGTCAATCTCACACATCTTTCATCGTGTTTCTTTTCTAGAATGCCTCCTAGACGCGATCAACTCAAGATGCTGCAATGGCAGCACTTATCGCTCAGCAAATGGCTTGCGATCCTCCCGAACTAGTAACTCAACTGAATCAAGCGAAAAACAATAACAATAATAACAACAATGCTTCGTGTAGCTACAAACAATTCTGTTCGGCTAAACCACTTCAATTCACTGGGTCTGAGGGAGCTACGGGACTTCTTCAATGGTTTGAGAGTCTCGAGAGCAAATTTCGTTTTGTCAATGTCCGGATGAGCGAAAAGTTGAGTTTGCATCGAGTGTGTTCAAGAAACGAGCTTTGACATGGTGGAATGGTGTTATGAGAGATATTGGTGCCGAAGTGGCCTTAGCCCAAACTTGGGGAGAGCTTCGAGCTCTAATGATGAGGGAGTTCTGTCCTCGTCATGAACTTAGGGCTTTGGAAAGGGAATTCGATGATCTTAAGCAAGACAGTGGTGAGAGTCATGCTTACACCGACAGGTACGAGGAATTGAACTTACTTTGTCCTTCAATGGTGACGCCTTTGGATAAGGCGATTGAGAAATATATCGATGGTCTGCCTGATCATTTAGGACATTGTTACGGGAAGCCACCCTACTACCGTTCGTCAAGCATTGATTGGCTGCAACTCTAACTGATTCTCAAGTTAGAAAGGGTAAACTTCACCGCAAGGGTAACAAGAAACAAACTGACAAAAGCACCCAAGAGAAACCGAAGAAAGACATAGCGAATCATCCAGGGGGTCAAAGAAGCGTAAGGCTTCTCAAAACTTTGTGTGTGACCACACCACCCGCTCCAACTGCTCCCCAAAACCAACCAGCTCAACCGGAAACTATGAGTAATGGTCAATTACATCAAGTTCAGATACCATGTCGATAGTGTACTACCTATGGAAAACTTGGTTACTTGGTCGAATATTTGTCGTTTTAACCCGAACCAAGCTCCAAAACACCCAAGCACAAATCCTGCTTGACCTCATTTTCTACCTGGTTCATGTTTTAACTGCGGTGAAATGGGTCACTACAGGAACAACTGTCCGAGGATAGCAAATGCCAATCCGGCTCGTGGACGAGCTTTTAACATGAACACCAACGAGGCTCGTGCTGATAATGAAGTTGTTAACGGTACGTTCCTTGTTAACAATCATCCTGCTTCTGTTCTTTTCGATTCGGGTGCCGATAGAAGCTTTGTGTCACTTACTTTTGAGCCTTTGCTCTTGATGCCTAGAACTAAACTAGGAAAGCCCTTGTCAGTCGAGATAGCCAAGGTGAAACTCTTGTTCTTGATTCTGTTGTTCGTAATTGTCAATTGAACCGCAACAACCATTTGTTTCCTATCGACCTTACACCTATGCAACTTGGAAGTTTCGACATCATTATTGGGATGGATTGGTTAACCAAACAACATGCCGAAGTTATTTGTTTTGACAAGATTGTTCGAGTACCCCTTCCGTCTGGTGAAATTCTAGAAGTTCGTGGAGAGAAACCCGTTAGTAGCTTTAAACTTATGACATGTACCCAAGCTCAGAAATAGTTGGAAAGAATTATGTCGCCTTCTTGAACATATTGTGGAGCAACCCGGTAACACAAGAATATTCAGACATTCCTGTTATCCGAGATTATCCTAAGGTATTTCCTGAAGATCTACCTGGTCTACCTCCAGCATGACAAGTTGAGTTTCGAATTGATCTTGTACCAGGTGCTAACCCGATAGCCAAATCTCCTTACCGTCTTGCACCTTTTGAGATGCAGAGTTATTGAAGAAACTTCAAGAGTTATCTGACAAAGGTTTCATTCGTCCAAGTTATTCTCCGTGGGGTGCACCTATCCTATTTATGAAAAGAAGGATGGATCCTTCCGGATGTGTATCGATTATCGTAAGCTCAACAAACTCACGATCAAGAATCAATATCCCCTACCTCGCATTGATGATCTGTTTGATCAATTACAAGGTGCCACATGTTTTTCGAAGATCGATCTGCGTCCTTGGTATCATCATCTCGTGTTCACGAGGAAGATATTCCAAAGACTGCTTTCCGCACAAGATACGGCCACTATGAGTTCACTGTTATGCCTTTTAGCATGAAAAATGCTCCAGTTGTATCATGGACTTAATGAATCGGGTTTGTAAACCTTATTTGGATAAGTTCATCATTGTGTTCATCGACGACATTCTTATTTATTCAAAGTCTCGAACCGAGCACGAGCAATATCTTTGTTTGACTATGGAACTTCTAAAGAAAGAGCAACTTATGCCAAATTCTCCAAGTGTGAATTCTGGCTGAAAGAAGTTCATTCTTGGGTCACATTGTCAATGAGCAAGGTATTCATGTGGATCCTTCCAAAATCACTGCGATTAAGGATTGGAAAACACCCACTACTCCCACACACTCATTTCTTGGTCTTGCTGGTTACTATCGACGATTTATTGCGAATTTCTCAAAGGTCGTTGTTCCCTCACTCCTTTGACTCAAAACAATAAAGCCTTTTGAGTGGGGATCCAAACAAGAGGAAGCTTTCCAAACCTTGAAATAGAAACTCTGTGATGCTCCTATTTTGTCTTTACCCGATGGCAACGATGATTTTATGGTTTATTGTGACGCGATCGAATTTAGGCCTTGGTTGCGTTCTCATGCAACGGGATAAGGTCATCGCCTACGCGTCAAGACCATTGAAAACTCACGAGAAAAATTATACAACTCATGATCTTGAATTGGAGCTGTTGTCTTTGCTCTCAAAATCTGGAGACACTATCTTTATTGTAGGAAGGTCCACGAAAGCTCGGGAACATAAGTTTGCTATCTATTGTCCAATTAGGCAGAAACTAGTGACAAGTTAATCGAATAACAAGAATTACTCATTTATAGATTGATTTCATTGATCTTATGTTCAATACATTCAGTTCCGGATCTGACAGAGCTTCGCCGTCTCTGTGCCAAAATCTCTGAAGTTACAAATGAAATAACCAAGGCACCTATTTATAGGATACCAAGTTCACTGGAGGAGAGACTGAGTTTGTTAAGTTCGCCCGAACTTGACCTAGTCAAGTTCACCGAACTTGTCTCTTCACAACAAGTCTCAAGCAAACTTGCTACCAAACATTCTTAAATACACCTCATGTCACCTATTCTATATAGACTCGATACAAGACTATTCTATAGACATTATGCACCAATAGACTCTCTCTTAGTATCTACTTTGTCTTGTTCGGTCTTCAGAAACTCTCGTTTATTCCAGACTCGTTCTCGAGTAATGACGAAGGCAACAGACATATGCACCAACAGACTCCCCCTTGGATGTTGCCGCAATCATCTTGATATAGACATTCTTTTGATATATGCACAAAACAGACTCTCCTTGACATCTTCCTCTTGGATAACGTTTGTGTCATAGTCTTTTCTTGAATGCCCCGTAGCCATTAGACTTGATTAGGCTCCTGAGTTTTTATCTTTTTCCTTGAATAAAACTTTAAGATCCAAGCTCCTCCTAAGCTGCAGGCTATGCTCCCCCTTGCTATGAGCTTTACTATAAACCATGTTTCGTCCTGCTCTTCCTAAAAACTTTGCTTCCTGTTCCAAAGTTCTTAAGTATACTAGTAAACGTTTTAGGTTTACTTGTAGAACGTGTCTTTCTTTTAAAAACTTTTTAGTTATTCAAGTTCAAGCTAATGACCTTGAATTACTTTTAACATTTAAACCTTGACCATTCTCATAATTTTCAATTATTGCGCATTTGCAACGGATTTAAATTCGGGTGTCAAAACAGGTTGTTTTGATGCCAAAACTCTTTTATAAACTTATTTAGACATGCAAAACATGTCTAAATCGTCACTCTCATTGTAGTGCTTATTTTGAATAGAAGAGTTGAACGGTTTGACCACCGCTTTGACTTCCGAATCTGACCCTTTGGTGGATCTTCGGACCTGACCAAATACATAATTGTGACCATAAATATATAGGGAATAACCCTCTGAGGTTATACCGCATGGTCATGATGTTTGGATTGTGTTATGATGATTGATTGTAATATTACTTAAAAACGACCAAAATGCCCTTTTCGCACAAATCAACGTTAAGCATATGTAACACAAGATTTGACATATAATACTGATCAAAAACATTTTTAAACATGTTTAAGCATTTAAAAGTTATTATGACACATATCTAACCATCCGAATGCTTTGTTACGCAAATGACGCGTGAAAGTGGCTTAAACTACCTTAACGGGTCATAACGGGTCAAAAGCACTTAAAAATCTCTCCAACTCAGAATGTAAGCTTATTAAACCATATTATATGAGTTCCAACACTCACTTGGTTTATAATATCTCATTCTATTAGAATCTTTCGATTTCAAGCCCCGATATTTACACTATTATTCATTTTTAAGACACGCGCGATTTCTCGGATCTTTGAGCTTCGGTTTTATTATTGATCCAAGAGTTACTTTGCTCATATGTGAGTATATAGTTTCCCTATTTTATGTTTTGCAAATATTTTTGGGTGAGTCATATGTGCTAAATCATTTTCGAGTTTACAAGATACAAATGCTATGGTTTATATAAACAATATGATTCAATAATGTGAACAAACTTGTTGGTGCGTTATATTCATAACAGAATGACATTCATTAACAATGGCCAAGCCGACCAGTATTAAGTAACGGCGCCTAGGACTGACAATCTCGTTACCAAAATTCCTGGGGTTTGTGGGGAAATTTGGGAAGTGACTGAAACTGTATTTGTAACATACCCTTTGGGGGTTTGTTATACGATTAAGGGACACCGTGGGTGGTCTCGAACAAGTCAACAAAGGTTTGAATGTATTCACAAAACGACCAAAAGTTTTCAATTAAAACAAGGAACGATGAACAAATGGTTTATAACAAGGAACGATGAACAATGAACGATGAACAATGAAGATGAACAAAAATGATTTACAAGGAACAACGAACAATTGATTTATAGAAATGGTTTATGATAAGTGATTTAGATAACAGAACGGGTGTAACGTAATAAAGCATGGTGGATACGCCTCTGGTACTTCCTATATATAAGTGCTTTTATCACATTACATACGTGTCGTTATTTAATTACTTGGACAAATGATTTCAAACAATGACACAGAACGATTTTCGATTAAAGATATAAACCATACGAGTTATTTCAAGAGGATTTCAACTTGGATTTACAAAACGAATGTTTTCGAGTCAAGGTTCATGGCTACGAGATTTTATAAATTTTTAAATCAATTTGATTTTAGACGATTAATTATTGCAATAACAAATGCTTTCAAAACAAGGTTTTCATTTACAACTCTAGTAGTCGGATTAGATGTTGCAATATATATAAAGTCATGAACTTGACACACTCACAAAACCTATGTACTCGCCGGCATATTTTTGCTGACTCGTTTTCACATATGTTTCAGGAAATCAAGTTTGATGACGATGCGTGCTCACTTAGGTTTTGGACGGACCTTAGTGCCTAAAAATATGAAAGACAATAACTATGCACGTTTTGTTTGTTTGGATGTTTCTAAAACAATTTAAGACAATATGACAATATGGCCTATGTTTAATATTTAAACGAAACTTCAATTACCAAGTGTTGTGAAACAATCTGTTAACGTGACTCCACAAGTGTTTCCGCTGTGGTTTGTTGTTTTCGCTATTTGGGGTGTTACATAAGTAATATTGCAATGTAACTTATGGCGCAAAGTTTTTCCTTTATTATTGATCATGTAGGTGATTTGCTAAACTTGGGCATAGCCTATCAAAGAATAAAAAGAAGCCAACTGCAACTGCTGCTGCTGCGCCTCCTTCCTCCAAACCAGATCAAAAAACTAAGTCATCTGTAGCTACCAAGGCTGAGGGCAAGAAAGGTACGCGTCTCGTATCCGATTCTTGTTGTGATTACGTGGTGGTGTCAGACTTATTAGAAGGTCCTGCGCCTGGAAGTTTGAAGAAACCAAAGCCAGAGCCTATTGACACATCATCTATTCCTGCCTCAAACCAGATGACCCTTTGGAAATCCTTCAATATGACAATATGGCCTATGTTTAATATTTAAACGAAACTTCAATTACCAAGTGTTGTGAAACAATCTGTTAACGTGACTCCACAAGTGTTTCCGCCGTGGTTTGTTTTTTTCGCTATTTGGGGTGTTACATAAGTAATATTGCAATGTAACTTATGGCGCAAAGTTTTTCCTTTATTATTGATCATGTAGGTGATTTGCTAACTTGGGCGTAGGCCCTAAATCAAAAAATAAAAAGAAGCCAACTGCTGCTGCTGCGCCTCCTTCCGCCAAACCAGATCAAAAAACTAAGTCATCTGTAGCTAGAAAGGCTGAGGGCAAGAAAGGTACGCGTCTCGTATCCGATTCTTGGTGTGATTACGTGGTGGTGTCAGACTTATTAGAAGGTCTTGCGCCTGGAAGTTTGAAGAAACCAAAGCCAGAGCCTATTGACACATCATCTATTCCTCCTCAAACCTAGATGACCCTTTGGAAATCCCTTCGAGCCCTGAAGAGGCATTGAAGCGTACCTCCAAGAAGAGGAAAGAGTCTGAGACTGTACCTCCTTCTCCGCCAAAGAAAGTTGCGCGGTCGGCATTGGAAGAAGAGTAATTTGGATGCTCTTGCAAAAAAGTTTTCTCCCGGTAAGTCTATATCTTGATTATACTTATTGTAATAGTCCTCGTAATGCCTCATGCTCAACACTTGTGTTTGCTCTTTTCAGAGAAACTTGTAAAAGTTGTGCCGACTACATCATCTTCTATACCATCCCTGTGCAAACCTGACAATCCTGAAGGGGTGATGTGGACCGTAGCGCACCTATTTTTGACGCGGATCCTTTTATCCCAGAAAAGATTGAAAGAGTGGCTCCAGAAGAGCCAAAAAAAGTTGTTGTGAAGAATCCTGCTAGCGAGCAGGTTAAAGATACTGCTTCCGATGTTGCTAAGAATCCTGTTGGCGATCAGGTTAAAGATACTGCTTTAGAAGTTGCTTTGGGAAAGCATGCGGGTGCAGAACAAGATAAACCATCCACATCCATTGCTGAGTGTTCAAAGTTTATTTCTAAGGGAGCTGGCCCTTCAACAAAAGGAAATCATTTTATGCCCTCTTTTGATGACACTGATGAAGAATCGCCGATTCGCCCGAGGAAACACCTGGGGATTATTATTACCAATCTTATTCTTAAAAACGGTCATCTGAGATCCACCAACCTGTGTGGAAAGTTAAACAGGGTGACGTTTTCACGGATTGGCACTCCTGCAGGGAGTGGTATAAGGGCATCTTCTCTCCGGTGGAGGTGAAGCGCCAAGAAGAGAAGAACCATGAGGCTACTTATGAATCATATTTACAAGAGTCTGCTCTTGCCTCTTCCACTATAAACCGAATCGTGCGCGAATGGCGTAGCATGAATAAGGAGCGGGATGAAGTGGAGATTGGTCAGGCGAAGGCCAAATTTGAGAGGGAGAAGACATTGAAGATGGTGATGGATATCGAGGCTGCGAAAGCCAAGTTTGATGAAGAGAAGAAAACCGGGGAGTGGTTTGCGCTTGCATGGAAGCGTAAGTATGATATTGCTGCTCGCAACATGCTGACGATCGCAAGTGCTTTGTGGAGGCTTGTGATTGGGACAATAATGAAAAATTTTCTCTGCGTAACGAAATTGAGAAGCTCAAAAAAGAGAAAGATGATGCGGTTGCTGCGGCGACAGAGGCTCGTTCACACAGAGAGAGGAATGAGCAGAATGAGGTAGCGACCAAAATGACTCTCCTCCTTAAGAATAAAGAGATTGATGATCTAACCTCTATGTTATTTGATCAGGCGTGACTGCAGGATGAGGTTGATACCTTAAGAAAGGATATTAACCTTCATCGAACTAAGAAGGCCGAGTTGACCCACCGTTTGACTGAAGGCGAGCAGAAAATTAATGATACGGAGGTCGCTCGTGCCACAACAGAGAGCCTGACAGAGTCTCTAATGAATCAGCTTACCTGGCTGTGCGAGTATGGGATTGTGCAGGTATTATCCCTATCTTGACATATATATAACTTGCTAAATTATCGTATGTTATACTGATGCGCTTGTGTACAGATTACAAACTCCATTTTAAACTCTATAGAGTTGGATGAGAGAGTGGCAGAGCTGATGGTGGCGACGCGTATGATAGGCATGCCGAGGGCTACAAAGAATGTACGCTGCATGTGGTCCATGCTTTGAAGACTGAATGGGACACAAGCCGAGCTGCCACCCATGGAACTGATACTTCTGCCATTTATACAGCTGCGAAGGAAAAATATGATCATTTAGAAATCCCCATCATGGACCTTGTTGATGCTTCGCTACAGCATGATGACTTCGTTGATAGATTAAAAGAGATCTTCTCAGAGGCAAAGAAACAAAAAAGCGTAAAGGATGTGGGAAAAGAAAGCTAGATTGCTTTATTGTTGTAGATGCTTGTATATTCTTTTCGATGTAACGTTGCGCAGAGGCCCAAGTACTGTTTTATGTGAATATAATATATTTAGTTTACACTATTTGCATGTGATCAATATATTTGTTTAGGATAGACAATTGAACAATAATTAACCTCATATGTGAGCGTAAGCACTGTGTTGTCTTATGGCTCATGAGTGTGTGTTTTTGCGTATCCAAAGGAATTGCATGCATTTGTAATAAATATATAAAAGAATGTAAGTAGCGACTGGAAGCATTTTATTTATTGATAAAGCACAAAGCTGCAAACTATCACTAAGATTACAATTAAGAAATAATGTAAACATGCTCGAAGAATGCGCAAGGCTAATGAGCTCTGGGATTACATGTAACAACGACGTAGTTGTTGCGCGTCCCAAGTCCTAAGAACTGCCGTTCCATCCAGACGTTTAAGTGTGTATGCACCTTTTCCAAGAACCTCATGAATCATGTAAGGTCCTTCCCATTTTGGTGCCAGTTTTCCTAGTTTTTCGATGTTTGAAGCTTCATTGTCACGAAGTACGAAATCGCCGGGTAAAAAGGTGCACACACGTACCCGTTTGTAGTAGTATCTCTCCATTTGAGATTTGTAATTTGCTTCGCGTATTGCTGCATTTTCGCGCCTCTCTTCAACTAAGTCGAGATCAAGTCAGCGCTGCTCTTCGTTATTCTGCTTTTCAAGAGCAATCATTCTGGGTGATGGATGACAAATTTCCGCAGGTATCACAGCTTCTGTTCCGTAAACAAGACTAAATGGTGTTTTGCCAGTGCTTGTTTTTGGCATAGTACGATGCTCCCATAATATACTTGGCAATTCATCAACCCAGCTGCGTCGCGCCGTACCTAGGCGTGCTTTTATGCCTTCCACCAGTTGTTTGTTTATGCTTTCTACCTGACCGTTTGCCTGTGGGTGAGCAACAGAGGCAAAAACATGTTCAATTTTTATTTCCTACATCCAAGCTTGTAGTTCTGCAGCTGTGAGATTGGGACCATTGTCGGTGACGATTCGTAATGGTAAGCCGAAATGGCAGATAATGTGTTCCCATATAAATTTACGAACTACCATTGTTGTGGTAGATGCTAACGGCTTAGCCTCCACCCATTTGGTAAAATAGTCGACTGCGACAATAACGAATTTGACTGTGCCCGGCGCATTAGGAAAGGGTCCAATAAGATCAATCCCCCACTGTTGGAAAGGCCACGCAGTGCTTATTGGAACAAGAGGATTCTTAGGGCATAATGTGTTCGGAGCATGTCTCTGGCAAGACATGCATTTGCGCAGAATTTCAACTGCATCAACATACATCCCAGGCCAGTAATAGACTGTACTCATAATCTTGGCAACCACCATTCTCGGTCCGGAATGGATACCACACAACCCTTCATGTATTTCTCGTACTAAATATTGTGCATCATGTTTGCTCACACAACGAAGTAAAGGTCCTGAATACGACCTCCGATATAAGATACCATCTGCCATTTCATAATTAATGGCTTTGCATCGTATCTTTCTTGCTTAAGTTTTGTCTGCTGGAAGTGTCCCATGTAGCAGGTACATCATAATTGGAGACATCCAAGATGGATCTCTGATTTCAACCATGCTTACTTGTTTGAGTAGTACCGATGGGTTGCTTAAAACTTCGATACGAACCTCTCTTTCCAAGTGCTGAAAACTTGTCGCAGCTAATTTGCTCAAGGCATCAGCATGTTTATTTTCACTTTGATTCACGTGAACAACTTTGAATTGCTTAAACTGAGTGATGAGTGCTTTCGCTTGTTCTAGATAGAGGGCCATAACGTCGCCCTTTGCATCGTAAGAACCAATAATTTGCTCAGCAACTAGCTTAGAGTCAACATGAGCAGTTAAGTTAGATGCAACGATTTTAATAGCCAGGCGTAAGCCTGCTAAGAAAGCTTCATATTCTGCTTCATTATTGGTACTCTTAAACTCCAGCCGAATTGCATAAGTCAATCTTAAACCTGCTCCTACCCCATCGTTTTTTGGATGGCCAGGTTTAGAGGGTAAGTTCCTTGAATCCTTCTTTAGTAACCACAAAACCAAGGAACTTACCCTCTTCCATGCCAAAAGAGCATTTCCCTGGGTTTAACTTTAAATTGACCTTGCACAAGGAATTGAAGGTTTTCTTGATATTTTCTAACATAATCTCCTCTAAATTACTCATGATTACCAGGTCGTCGATGTAAACCTCTACTGTCTTGCCAATATCCTCACCAAAAACGGTGTCCATTAATCTTTGGTAAGTAGCTCTCGCATTGCGGAGGCCACAGGGCATTTTTGTGTAACAAAAAATACCTTTCTCCGTGCAAAAAGTTATCTTATCTTCATCCTCCTTCTTCATCAGTACTTGGTGATACCCTTTGTAACAATCTAGGAAACATTTCCAACGGAAAGAAGCTAATGAATCAACTTTCTTGTCAATCTCAGGAAGAGAATAATAATCTTTGGGACAAGCTTTGTTTAGATCTTTGAAATCCACACACATGCGCCAGCCACCATTATACTTTTTTACCATTACTGGGTTCGCTACCCATGTTTGATATTTGACTTCTCGCAGGATACCAACTTTCAATAGCTCTGCTAGTTGATCATTCATTGCTTCTGTCTTTTCCGATCCAAGGCTGCGCTTTTTCTGAACCACCGGTTGTGCTGATGGAAAAACGTTTAAGCAATGCTCTGCTACCTTGCGCGGAACCCCTATCATGCCTGCAGGTGTCCATGCAAAGATATCGATATTTCGAAACAACAGGGTTTGAGTTTTGCGTGAATTGCCATAGAAATTGCAGGACCAAGAATAACTTGTTGCTCTAGATACATATTGTTCAGAACCCATTTCTCTGGTTCATTTGGTGACGTTGGTCTAGCAGCCTTAACAACTGGTTACTCGATAGACATAATCACTTTTCGAGCGAATATGATAGCTACTCCAGTTGGCGTTGGGAAGCCACATGCAGCGTAAGGCGCAGACGTAATCATGTTGAAATCTCGTTGCGCTTGACGCCCTAACAAAACATCATGACGGGATGCTGCCGGCATTACCATAAAGTTTACTTGAATTGTGCGCGAGTGTTTACCGTCTGAAAGAATTACGGGGAAAACTATCTGTCCTAGAGAAAACACAGCCTCATTACAGAATCCGGTTAATGGGAAGTCAACCGGCTCCAGGCGTGCCTTATCTTCCGATCTAATTGCTTGAAACATTGCTCGTATATGATATCCATGGAATTCTCGGGTCTATGAACATATAGTCAGTCTGGTAATGGCCAAAGATACTTGTGATTACAACTGGTCTTTCTTCCTGACTTCGCGCCATTTCTCCCCTCGGAACCTTTGAAAGCAGCGTTGCGTGACGAGCTTCCTTGAATCATGGCAACTTGTTTCATTTTCTTATTGCTTGGCCCCTCATCGCCACGTGTGAGTTGCCTAACCTCTTTTCTAACTGATTGCACTAAATGCGTCAACTTACCACTCTTCAAAGCTTTTTGAATTTCACTGCGCAGGCTAATGCAATTGTCAGTTGTATGCCCTGTATCTTTGTGAAAATCACAAAATAGATTTGGGTCTTGAACCTTCTTGTTTTTCATGGGCTGAGGTTGTTTAAATTAATAATTTTCGGTGCTTAAGGCTTCCGTGGGAGATTTGGTGAGAGGAGTCCACTATCGCTCTCTATTCTCGTTTTTTATGGCATTCTGAGTTGCGATATTGTTAATCTTGTGGAGCATCCATTGGAGAATATGATGAATAAGAACTCTGGTTCAAGTCTTTCCAACCCTTCTTAAACTTCCGACCTCCTTTGCTCAGATTCTCCGGACGATGCTGAGGTAGAGGAGGTCTGTTTGCATTGAGGTTTCGCTCGGTTTACGCATAAACCTTGGTTGCTGCCATGAGCTTATCCCAGCTTTTTGGCAAACCGGTAGTACCAGAAAGCACTTTAATCATTTTGTCACATCTTACCACGTATTTGAACTGTGTGCGGATAAGATCTTCATGCACGTCACCGATTTCTAAATCCTCCTTGTTATATCGCGTAATGAAATCTTCACGTTGTCCCTTCGCCGGATGTTCATCACGACGAATCTCTAACATAACGACGCTGCTGACTGACATGAGTAAGGAATTTTTCCTTAAAATCATTCCATGAAGAGAGTTTACCTGTTGGCAAGTTATCAAACCAGAGTCGCGCAGCCCCAGTTAACGTTTGAACAAACAGATGGGACCACATAGGTAGAGTCCATCCTCCAATAAGTCCTGCGCCGGTGAATAGAGCATGTGATCATCTGGATCTGACAATCCATTAAACTTACCAACGTTTGATGGTAATTTTGCTCGTTCTAGCAGGGCTAGAGCGACTTCCTTCACAAATTTTGATTGTTCTGCAGCTTCAACAGGTCTATAAATCAAGTTATAATCATGTTCCGCCTCAGGATTGTACACCACTCGGATCCTAGGCTTATAACTAGCATGAATTGCAGATAGACGATTAAAAACACTTTCACTATTCCTTCTTCAGGTCTTATCATAGTCATCGTGTTGGGTGTCTCGCTTCTGCGATGATCGCGAGCCCAGACGTGAGTGAACTGACGGCCGGCGTTGAAGGTTTTCTTCTTGCTTCCTGCTACCAGAGATGAACGGAATATTGATGCTTTTAGAATACATTTCAGTTCCATCCACAGATACATGCGAAGGCGTACGAACTTTGTTCTGAGTTCCGTAACTCAACGCTCGAGGCGCCGGCGAGCACGGGCATAAGGTGCACCAACCGGAGCTTGAAAAGCTGGAGTTTCGGTTTAGCACACAACTAAGCCCACATGGCGTTCAAAGTAGTTTGAAATTTAATCAACCATGATTATTGAGTTTCTCCAGGCGGTAGAATCGATGCTACGTCAACGTGAGGAGAGGCCGGTGTTACTAGAATGCACGCATGATCTGGATCACACGGAACATCAACTTCACCGGAAAATCTTCAACAATCTGTCAGTCGACCTGAGAGCGCCGATGACATGACGAATCTCCGATCGAGGACCTGGAAATGACGATCCATCAGCCATGAAGCTGTAGATCTAGGTGAAACAAACGAAAGATGAGATAAGAAAAGAAAATCGGTCGGTGCCAATAAAGAAACCTTAGATCAACCAACCGGAATCTGAGTAGATCTATGGACCGAGCTCTACACAAAGAGGTTAATCCTTTGTCTTAGTTTCGCGATGATAAGGGTTGCAACTATACTCCGACTGATCCTGCAAAACAGAACACCGTCAGCTCGCCACGGGAGAATGGGGGTTCTCTCCGTGACCACCCTCCGGGGTGAGAATAAGTACAGGTAGTCGGAAGTAAAGTGAAGTAAGAGAGAGAGTGGTTGAGAGTGAATACCTTCTACTTGAAGACCAAGTTACTTATTTATAGCCAAAATTTGGGCACCAAAGTGAGAGATGGTGACTTAACGGAATCTTTCGCCACTCCGTTAAGTTCTGACTATCCGTTAGTGCCCACTGATCGTGAGCTTATCTACATCTAGGGAGATGCCACGTGTCGTCATGAGATCATTATATTTTATTGATGTGAACATGCTATCACCGTGATCTTTCTTGGTCGTCCCAGATGCTGCCATGTGGAATTTGGTTATAACCGAAAGATGCTTGCACGATTGGGTATTGGTGGCTTCTAGAAGATCTCACAGCTGTGAGCCATCTGTTGCTCGCCACGTGTGCATTCTGTTACAACAGAAAAGATTCCCTTTGCCTCTGCACCAACTCTTGTAGACAAGGATTTCTGCAAAGGGAAAGTCTTTGAGGATTAACTGTTTCCTTTCGCGAGCGGTGCAAGGTAGTTAAATGATCTTTTTTCCTTTCTTGCTGTTTTGCGCAATGTCTGCTTAGTTCTTGCTCTGGTAAGAAACTCCGTGCAAGGTTTATGAGTGAAATGTTATCCAAGGAAATTAATCAAGATTAGCTTTGAACCTTGCGTGAGCCCGCGCAAGGTAGTTAAGTGATGCTTTCCCTTTTTGGATACCCAGCGCAGGGTTTAGTGAGTCTTTCTTTGGCAATGAAGCCTGCGCAAGGTTTCCTTGGCAGTTAATAGTGGGTAGGGTTGTTTTGCTTGGCGCAAGGTTTTTGGGACCATACCCCTTCACCATGTGTTGTTGTAGCAATCTGTTAACGTGACTCCCCGACGTTTTCACAACAGTTTGTTGTTTTACGCGGTCGGGGTGTTACAGATTATATTATGTTGGTGCAGAATGTCTATGTCTTAGTCTTATATCGAGTCTGTATAGATTAGAAGTGAATAGGCTAGCGAAATCGAGTGTTTATGTATTATTGGGACAAGTTCGCTTGAGAATGTATGTGTGAAGTCAAGTTCGAGCGAGCTTCATCCTCCTCCAGCGAACTTGTGGCCCTATATATAGCTAGCATGTCTCATTCATTTGTAACTTTGGCAACTTTGAGGCGGAGCTCTGTCAATTTGGAGACTTGACGTTATATCAATAAAATTGACGTTTAAAATTCTTGTTATTTGGTAATCGTGTCGTAATATTTCCACTATTATGGATATTAGATAATCAAATCTAGGTTCCTATGAATTAAGGATCGGTCCTACAAGTGGTATCAGAGCTAGAATAGCCTGATTTGATTGATATCAAGATAAGAACACTTCTAATTCTACTCCATTCTTCTATTTTTATTAACTTGTACACTAAAATGAAGAATTCACGGTCAAATTTTGTCCAATTTTGAATATGACATGTTAAATACATCATAGATAAACCCCTGAGAGTTTGGAGACTAAAATCAAATGAATTGGTTTCAAATTGTTGCAAAAACAATGTTTTCAAAACCCTCTTTGATCGAACTTGTAACCCAAGTTCGGCCGAACTTGCCTTAGAAACCACTTTCTGAGTGATTTTCTATCAAGTTCGCTAGAACTTGAAGGTTTTTGGAGAAATTAAGCTAAGTTCGCTCGAAGTTACTAAAAATTCATTGATATTTTATCAAGTTCGACCGAACTTGATAAAAATCAAGAAAATTTTAGTTAAGTTCGCCTGTACTTGCAAAGATCTTAAAAATTCAAACAGCAAGTTCGACCGAGGTTGTCTTAGGGAAAAATTTTCAAGAGAAGTCATCAGTTCGACCGAACTTGTGATTAAAATCTGAAATTCTTCATTACCACACTGCAAGTTCGACTGAACTTGTAGTAAAACTAATCATTTTCAAAGTTTTAACGTGTTTTCAGCGTACGTGTGTCGATATTCGCAATGGATGATCTTCAGAGAGCGTTTATGTCAGGAGTGGGAAGGTCTAATGCAATGTGATACAACAAGTCAATTTAGAAAACGAGATGGGCACGTCTGTTAAACCTCCGAAATTAATGAGCATGGACGAATATGAAGGATGGAAGGAGAAGTTTAGCTACAGGGTTCAAGCCATGCATTTCCAAAGCTGGGTAGCTATCGAGAGAGGTTATACTGTTCCGTTGGATGAACATCAGCAAGTTCTGGAGAAGTTCAAGTACACCACGATACAAAAATAATGAGTATATTTCTTAGAAAAAGATGATCAGTCTCATCATACAATCTGTTAAAGAGGGATATTTTGGTCTTACTGCCCGAATACACGAATGCGAAAGAGCTATGCTTATCACTGCAAAAGAAATACCAAGGAAGCGCATAGATGATCAAGAGTAAAAAAGCTCTTATCTTGAAGGATTTCGATATCTTCACCATGTTGAAGGGTGAGACAATGAAACAGATGATTGAGCGTTTCTGTCATCTGAAAGTCCAAAGGAGACACGGTCTCGAGAAGACAGAACCAGAGTACATCGACAAGCTTGCAGACGCGTTACCTGACGGAGAGTGGACTACTTACCTCATGGTATTGAAAGAAAGTCCAAATTGGGAATTCTTCAAGCTATCTACATTCATCGAAAAACTGAAGGTCATGAGATGGAACTTCTAAAGATTGCAAAGTCGAAGAATGCAAACATTGTTCAAGATGTTGGTCTGTATTACAAGGACGAAATGCAAGACAACATTTCAAGCCCAAAGATACAAACATCATTCAGTGCTAATATGAACTCTTTGCCACAGAATCAGAACCAATCATATCCATAATATGATCTAAGTCCACAGAGTTCTTCGTTCTCAAGCACGAGTTCTAACACTTCATATCAGAATCAAGCAAATCAGAATCACCAAACGAATTCTGATCCAAATGTGTACAAGTGTAACATTGCTGTGAATTTAAACAATGTTGTTTCTGAGCAAGTTGCAAAACAACACATGTCACTTCTCGCCACTGTTCTAGAATCGTATGAAAGTCTTGTAGCAAGGGAAAATCGGCAATCCTGAAATGACCACCGAAGACTACGATCAGGTGGATGAAGAAGAGCTTGAACTAATGGATATAAAGTGGGCATTAGCTTCTATCATTCGAAGAATGACAAAGTTTGTTGCACTCACAGGCCGAGATATCGGAAATTCAAGCAACAAGCTAGGGTTGAAGGTTACTTGCTTCAGATGCCGACATAAAGGGCATTTCAGGAGAGAATGCAAAAACCCTGAAGCAACAGGAAATCATAGTCCATTTGGTGGAGGAAACGAGTACTACAAGAAATCTCTTCAGTACAAGCCTTTCCCAAAGAAGACACAAGTTGAGATCCAGGAAAAAACCAAACAGCAGTAACACTGATAAGGCAATGGTTGCATCAAATGAAGATGATGGTTTCGATTGGAACTCTTATATCTGTAAGAAGACCGGAGTTGCATTTATGGCTGAAATTGTTGAAGATACTTCTGCCGAAGAAGCCGCAGCGATTGAAAATGCTCTACCGGAACAGTATCTGCAACAACAGGAAGAAGAGGAGATGTATCTTCACATGAAGACACAAGGTATTTTAACGCCTAATCCAACTTCTAGTTTTGCAGGTAACTTTGATGGAATTTCTCAGGAGCAAGTGGTCGAGGAGAAATCGAATAATGAAGTTATTGATGTTGTTCAAGAAGGGAATGCTGAAAACCTCATGGACATTGCCAATAAAGCAATGATGGCAAATCTAACCAAGGTAGGTCTAGAGGTAAAGGAAGTTGTCAAAGTGCAAGTTGTAGAGGTTGAGAAACCTTGTACAAAATGTACCGAGCCATGTGCTAAATGCGCCAAAAAATCACAAATCATTGCTGAACTCAATGTACATAATGAAATTTCAAATATGATTATTGTAGAATGAAGAAGCGTATGACAAAATGAAAGATGATTATGGCAGGCTCGATAGAAATAATATTGAACAACATGATACTGTAAGGATGTTGAAAGGTACACTAATGGATAAACAAAAAGCAATAAACATCTATATTAACACCATTGCTGAGACAAAACAGCAACTCCAGGACATGAAAATTGAAATAGAACGTGTTCAACAACTTTTAAGAAGTTACACAACTAACGCTTATGTCATTGACCATATACTTCCCATGATCTCGTCTGAAGAAAATGATAAAAAATCTAAAAAGAAAAATGGTAAAGAATATAGAAATGTTCCTCCACCACTATACGAGAAGTATTGTCGCAAACCAGTTGATGGGATGGATAAGGCACTCAACATTGAATTGTTATCTGAAAAGAAAAATGAGTTGCTGGAGAACATTGATGTAGTCTATACTAAATCAGATGATGACAATGCAGTGGTTAAAAATTTGGTTTAAAATGTTCTGAATGATTCCGATGTTGCCAGCTTTGAAAGCGCCACCTCGAGTTTGAACAGTTCTGACACAAATTCCGAAGATGACGATACATCATCGGAATATGATCTATGTGATGATCCTAACGTTGTCATGTATAAGGTTAAGGAATCTGATAGATTATACTTTGATAACAGTTTTCCGATTCGGAATGTCAAAGAAGATCAATTAGATAAACTGTTCAAACTGGTTGAAGTCACATCAGAAGACCTGGAGAAAAATGAAAAGAAATTCTATTCAAAACCCAAAAGAAATTACAATAACTACCGAAGAAATGGTGGTGATCATCCGGAAAACCGGAGAGCTGGGTTGGGTTTAGAGGAATCTGATGAACCTAAAAAGAATATGTCACCATTCATGAGTACAAAGATAAAAACATGAAATTTGTTTATGGGACGAACATGGTTCAAGAGGAGATTTTGATCGAAAACAATCAAACGAAGAGTTTAAGAAACAAAAAGAATTTCGAGATAAGGCAAAAGCCACAAGTGGTGTAAAATCCACTAGTGGACACTCACATGATAATCGGACTTGCTTCAAGTGCAATGAAGTTGGTCATATTGCACGCAAGTGTCCGAAATCTAAACCGGCTTATCTTCGAAGAAAAGAAAGTTCAGATGTTGTGAAACCAAAGCAACCAGAGTTTGTGAAAACCTATAATGATCTTAAAAAGAAATGAATCAAAACCTGAGGTTAAACCTAAATCGAAAAGATATGTTGAAAATTCAACTTTCAAAATAGGTGGAACTTCTAGGGCAAACGAATCACGGTTTTACATCAAGAAGGCTAATATAAAATCTCAAGCCTGGATTACTAAGAAGAAGTCAACAACATCCGACGTTATTAAGTTTGAGCCTGTAAAGACTGATAACAAGAAAGAATTGAAATCTGAGACTAAATCCAAAACTGTCAAATCTACAAGTGGTAACAAATTAAAAGGTAAAGAAAAGTTGATTTTGAAAATGTAACTGACATTGGAGGCTCAGATGGAGATTATGAAGATGATTACCAAGCTTTCTATCCAAAACCCAAGACCAAAAAGGCTTGGGTCGCACTCTTTAACTAGATTTTAACATGTGCAGGGGCTCCAGAGATCCGTACTTTCAAAGTGGATTTTGGATATGGAGCATCCATGCATATGACGGGAATGAAAGCTATGTTGTTCGACATAAAAGCTATCAATGGCGGATATGTTGGATTTGCTGGTAATCAGGGTGGAAGGATAGTCGCCAAAGGAAAACTTTCCAATGACGTTGTTTCATTTGATCATGTTAACTATATTGCAGAACTGGAAAATAATCTTCTGAGCATATCGCAGATTTGTGACAAACAGTTCACGGTGCATTTCAATGAAAGAATGTATTATTCTGAAGCATGGTTTCAAAATACCTGATGAGTGGATTCTGATGTGAGCCCCACGCGAGAATGATTTATATGTCTTAGATATGGGCATCGCTACCACGTCATCTAAATCAGCGCAATGTTTTGTGACGAAGGCTACTGAAAAGATTCTATTCTTTGTCATCGTAAGATGGGGCATATTCATTTGCGAAAAATGAATTTCTTGGTTCATAATAATCTAGTTGAGGGTGTAAATCTTCGGAGCTTTCATATGTCTGATCACTGCTTAGAAGTAAAAAGGGAAAGCAGATCAAGAAATCACATCCGAAGAAAATTCTGAATTCAATCAAGTTGCCGCTTGAACGTCTCCACATGGATTTATTTGGTCTTGTCAACGTTCGAAGTATTTCAGGAGACTTATACTGCTTGGTCGTAACAGATGACTATTCGCGTTATTCATGGGTATTCTTCCAAGAATCAAAAGATGGAACATTCGAAAACTTGGTGATTCTTTTCAAGAAGCTAGAAAACCTTTATCATCTACCTGTACGACGCATTCGCAGTGACAATGTCCAGAGTTCAAGAATAATAAGATGAGAGAATTTTGGAACGCTAAAGGGATCCTACACGAATTTAGTGCACCCCATACTCCGCAACAAAATAGTATTGCTGAAAGAAAGAACAGAACTTTAATTGAAACTGTGAGAACCATGCTTGCAGGACTCAAAGCATCCAGTCACTTCTGGTGTGAAGCCGGTTGCTGCTGCTTGCTACACACTAACAGAGTTCTAACTATCAAACCAACGAAGAAGACCTGTTTTGAAATGATCAACCGAAGGGGAAATCCAAACCTGAAATTCTTAGAGCCATTCGGTGCAGCATGTACTGTAATCGATCAAGATGGTAAATTTGGAGCCAAATCTCTTGAAGGTTTCTTTGTCGGATATGCGAGTCCGCTAAGACGTGTATATGTTCCCTCGTTGAGAAAGGTTATTGAAGCACAACATGTGGATTGTTTTAATTATACGGATCCTATTCAAAGGAGAGCGACGCATGGTTGTTCAAGTATCAAGATCTTTGGAAGTCGTTCGACTTGTCGGAAGAACCGTCTGAAGAAGAAATTGCAGCGTTATATTATCTTCAACAGTCGGCGAATCAAGAACAAATCATTAGACCAATTGTGGTTATTCAACCCACGTTGGATACTTCATCTTCCGAAGCTGGTCTGAGTAATAGCGGTGTTCAAGTTGAAAACGTTTCTGAACAGAAGTAACACCTGCTAGAACTCCATTGAATGATTCTTCTGAACTAGGAAATCCACAACAGTGCCAAGTATGCCTCGAATCAAAATTCTGATTCAGATGAAGCACCGACATTTGATGCTGATAATGAATCTTCATCGGATGAAGAAGTTGAGCAGATATCCAACATGTTGAATCAATCTGCTAACTCAAGAAATCAGAACGAAGCTTCATCAAGTGCTCCTAATGTTGAAGTGAAGTTGATCTGAATGTCTCAAATCAGCAAAGCTCAGTTGATGTTCCCAGAGAAGAAATGCCCGATCATATTCTTACCATCCTTCAACGATATCATTGGTGAATTACAAACTAGTGTGTGTACACGAAGCCAAATCAATAAAGCACTTACTTGTTTCTACACCCGAGTTGCTCCAACTCAAGACTACTGCTACTATTCATGTTTCATCTCACAAATAGAGCCAAAAACTGTTAATGAAGCTCTGGGTGACGAGAACTGGGTGGTAGCAATGCAAGAGGAACTTTACAGTTCGAGAAATTGGGTGTTTGGAGGCTTGTAGACTTATCACCGAAACAGAAAGCTATAGATACAAAGTGGGTCTTCAAGTGCAAAAGAGACGATCAGGGTGTAATAGTCAGAAACAAAGCTCGGTTGGTTGTCAAAGGTTTCCACCAGCAAAAGGGTATTGACTACACAGAAGTATATGCACTGGTTGCAAGATTAGAGTCTATCCGCATTTTCCTCGCATTCGCAGCTTGGAAAGGATTTAAGGTGTACCAGTTGAATGTAAAATCTGCATTTCTCTACGGTAAACTTCGTGAACAAGTGTGCGCCGGCCAACCACCAGGGTTCGTCGATCCGCTGAACAAGAACAAATCTTGTCTCCTAGACAAAGCCTTATACGGATTACACAAAGCCTCGAGAGCTTGGTACAAGACGTTATCGCAACATCTCGTTGGAAATGTCTTTACAAGAGGCACAGTGGATAGTACTTTGTTTACCAGAGAAGTCAGATCTCATCTAATCATTGTACAAATCTATTTGGATGATATCATCTTCGGTTCTACGGATGATAGTCATTGCAAAGAGTTCGAAAAGATCATGAAGAAGAAATTCGAGATGTCCTCCGTGGGTGAAATGAAATTCTTCCTCAGATTACAGGTCGATCAGTTACCAGACGGCATATTCATTCATTAGACAAAGTATGTTCACGACATTCTCAAGAAGTTTGAAATGGATAGCTTGAAGCCGCTTTCGACTCCGCTGGCACTGAACCATGGGATTTGCATTGACGAGACGGGAACCAAAGTTGATGACACACTCTATCGATCGATGATAGGATCTCTGATGTATCTAACGGCATCTCGCCCAGATATCATGTATCCTACCTGCTTATGTGCGAGATACCACTCTAGTCCTCGAGTGTCACACATGCAGATAGTCAGGCGAATCTTCCGTTACTTGAAGGGATGTCCAAGCACCGGCTTGTGTATCCAAAGAACGACAATTTTGATTTGACGGGATACGCTGACTCAGAATTCGGAGTGGACAAGTTGAACTCCAAATCTACAACGGCAGGATGCCATTATTTGGAACACGTTTGGTAACGTGGCAGTGCAAGAAACAGACTACGGTCTCTCTCTCTACCAAAGCATTTCCTTTAACAAGATTTAAATATCTAATGAGGCTTAACCGTATTACAAATTTGCTGACAGGTGCGGAAGCTGAGGTTGAATACGGATCGGATGACGAGTTCACGTAATCCGCATTGGTTTGTTATTTATCTTTCTAGATTAGTATTTCTTAAAATCTAAAATCCAAAAATATGTTTTTGATTTTAGGGGGAGGAATATTTGAGAAAATACAATTCAAAAAATGTACAAAAAACATTGAAAAAGACAAAAAGAATTTGGTGTCTCAAAAGGAAATGATAGTACATCAGTGGACTATCACAGTATGCTAAATAAATGTAAAGTTTAAAACTGATAAACAAGTCTTACTGTGGATGTTTTGATAGACTTAACATGTTCAGTAAATTGTTTCCGAGATATAAACTAAATTTTACAACTGCTTAATCTTGTGGATTAACACATCTTGGATATATGGACTTAGTACTCCGAAATTTCGTTTGAGAGATTGCCTGATTCTGAGATACGAGGTCTTTATAGATAGTTGATATATGGGGTATTATACAAGTTCTTCTGATTTTGTGGAAGCAATATCCTAGAACTTCTATAATACTTTCGCTATAAACCCCTAAACTGCATGCAAACTTGAAAAGTATCGAAAGATCTAATCACTTGTAGTGCTGAAAAGATTCCTTAAATGGAACACACCATAAAGTCGAGCATTCATCTCTTTGTCTGTACGGTAGTACTAACCTGAGCTCTCAAGGTCTCGCATTAACCCAGATACAGATATCAATTACGCTATATTCTCCTGTAAGATGAAATCTAGGGAATCTTGATACGGGAGTATATTCAAGAAGTGGGAACCGTAGATAAGTCAAGTTTCATAAATCATACCTTAACATATCTTGGAACATTTGAGAAACGTGGTAATGTTTAAGTGGACAAACATATCGACAATCTAGGTAAACGAGTTTAAAACTTAAAGTCAACTAAAGGTCAACGGTACTGGTGATATGTCTCATACAACTGATATGATCCTTAGACACGAATTCACAAAAATATGTCTGTAAATATGTTTGTACATAGGTTACATTGTTCTGCACATAGTTTATCTGCTTTAAAAATTAAAACCAAAAAGATTTTTACTGTGTTTTAGCATAAACTTACAAAAATACAAAAAGATTTTGTTTCTAAATGGTTTTCAGCAAACCAATGTTGGAGAACGTCTTCGAAGTCTGGTAAGGTGCTAAACTGGTGGGAATCTCATTGACAACAGGTGGGGAGCTAATTTGTAAAAATCTGAAAAGCCAAAATGATGAAAAGTTCATTAATTTGAAACTTTGATTTTGAAAATATCAACAGTTTGTTCATAACGGGTGAAACTGGGGTCATTAACTTGGACTCGGCAGACAAAATGGTTAACCAAGGTCATTAGCTTGGACTTGGTCAACTGAGTGGATTTTCAAAACTAGTAAAAATTTAAAAGTTCAAGGACTTAATTGCAAAATTTTGAAAAAATCAAAACTTGAATTAGGTAAGTTCGACTGAACTTACAAAAGGGTTTAGAATATTGTTCAAGCTTGATCGAACTTATCTGAAATATGAGAAATCGTTTCAAGTCCGATCGAACTTGTGTTGGGCTTCATATCTGGGCTTACAAGTTCGCCCTAACTTGCAAAGGTATAAATACTTTGCAAGTCCGGCCGAACTTCAGTATGTGTGTTTTGAGTGTTTTCTGAACGAACTTGGCGATTGAGTGAAATTTGTTAAATTGATCGATCTAGTGTCGAATTGCTGCCAAAATTCTCATTGTTTGTGGTGATTAACACACCATCTACAATGGCTGAGGAAAAAAATCGAACATTGAACCGTAACTTGAATCTAATCGTTGAATCTAGATCTGAAAGTGATAAAATCTGTTAGACATAGGGTGTTCTTTATGGGACAAATTGAACATAAAATTATGATATTCAACATAAACCGATCATGTACAAGGGTTAAATGTGATCAGATTCATATGGATTGATGTTGCAATGTTTGAATGGAGAAGATGACAAGTTCGCCCGAACTGTTGTCGATTGATTGAATTAATTCATGTTCAAGTTATTAGTTTGACCGAACTTAGTATAAAAGTTGAAATGATAAAGATGTTTGAAGTTTGCTCGAACTTGGGAAGAGAAAATTTGAATTGTAACTACAAGTTCGCCCGAACTTGTGATTGGATTAATGAAAATGTTTGATAAGTATGTTCGGGCGAACTTGCAACAATCTGTTTGTTATATCAACATCAAGTTCGCCCGAACTTGATGTTAATGTGTTGGAAAAATTTTGTAATTTTTTCTCGAAATGCGTGCTAATTGTTTTGCGTCGTCTTTCAGGTTCAAGTACCAATGCGGGTTATCACGATGGATTTTTCCAAGTTTCATAAGACCTGCATTACTCTTGACCAAGGCGTTATGTCGTTCGCTAAAAGAATACGAAAGCATCTTGAAGTTTCTAAAGGACTGCCCTATTCATAGAGCTATCACGGAACGTACATGTCTTATAGATCGCATATGTATCATTTCTGGATGAACGCAAACCTCAATGCAGATAAGAAGACTATTACATCATCTGTTCAAGTCAGAAACGAAGTAAAAGAATCACAGTCACAGAGGATGATATTCGCAGGATCTTACAGTTTAACGACGACAAAGATGATCCTATTTTTTAGATGAGAAGATGGTACGAGGTTGTTTCTACCGTATGCGTTATATGGGAAGTGTAAACAAGCCGACGTTAAAGAAAGGGGAAGTCCCAAACCCCTACAAGCTTCTTATGCATGCTATTATTCACACATTCAGCCACAAAAGGCGGGTCTTGATGATGTTCAGGATTATATGGCCTCATGGCAATGGCGTTGATTCTGAGAAAGCCATATAACTACTCAAAGCTCGTATTTATGACATGTCAAAGAATATGGAAGACATGAGATTATGTTTGTATCCGAGGTTCGTGTAGATGCTAATCGAAGAGAAATTTACAGAATTTCACGTGATCCAAACGACATTCTATATTTTCAGTCACCTCGATGAAACAACAGTGAAGAAGTTGTTAAAGTTCCAGAAACAGGATTTTTATGCATGTTATTATTCACACATTCAGCCACAGAAAGGCGGGTCTTGACGATGTTCAGGATTATATGGCATGCATGGCAACGACGTTGATTTTGAAGAAGCCGTATAACTACTCAAAGCTCGTATTTATGCACATGTCAAAGAATATGGAAGACACGAGATTATGTTTGTATCCGAGGTTCGTGTAGATGCTAACCGACAAGAAATATTACAACATTGCACGTGATCCAAACGACATTCTATATTTCAGTCACCTCGATGAAACAACAGTGAAGAAGTTGTTAAAGTTCCAGAAACAGGATTCCGCACCTGTAGCGAAACCAATATTTGGGGCATTAAAGAATGAAAATTATGTTGCGCCGCCAGAAAACAAATGGAGGAATGATGCTAGTAGAGATGAGAAAGAGTTGAATGCTGAGAAAGAATGGTTCAAGACGTTTAAACCTAAAGCTCGCAGTGAATGGTTTGTTAAAGCTGAAGTCGAAAAGAAAAAGAAGCGTGCGATAAAGAAAGCTGACACAATGTTGATTGATGAAGATGAACCAGAAAATGTGCAAACTGAGGCTGGTTCTAGTGCAGCAGTTGTTACTGAAAGCCAAGAGGTTTAAAAGACGACTCAGGAAGACGATGTTATTTCTGCTACTTCCGAGAATGACGATGATTCTGATGATTCTCTTGAGAAAGCAACAAAGAAGTCGATAGCAGAGACTGAAGCTGAAAAGATCAAAGAAACAGATGCTGATTTTGATACTAATCTTAAATAGAGTCTGACGAGGAGAGACCTAAGAAAAGAGCAAAATGTGTGAAGTCTGCTACAGTATCAACGACAAAGACTAAGGGTCTCCGAAAGCTAAGGGCAAGAAAACAAAGAAAGCTCAGAAACCTGCTAGTCATTGATATATGGGTAAACCAAATAGAGCAACACAAGAACCTTCTGGTACATAGGAGAGAGGAGTTACACAAGAACCTGCTGTTATCATTTCTTCTGAAGCTGAACGTCCAGGAGTTACACAAGAACCTCCTGTTATCATTTCAGCTGAAGCTGAAAGGCCAGGAGCAACACAAGAACCTCCTGAGTCTAATTTACTTGAAGTACCAGTGATTCAATCAACTGATCCTAAAGTTGTTCATTCTGAAAGCTCAACTCTGAGGAAAGCAACTCCAAAGAAGTGAACTCCAAAAGCTGCTACTCCTAAATCAACACCGGAAATATTCCAAAGAGCAAATTTGTTTGTGATTTTCCAGAATGAGTCACGAAGATTAAAAGTTCCAATGAACGAGGAAGAAAAAGTTGAGCTAATCAAGAGGGTGAATCAAAGCTCAGTAGAAAAAGAAATGATGGATGACAAGATAAAGGTGTTAGAAAGTGAGCGCGAATTCTTTAAGGCTTTGATCGAAAGTTTACAAGACGCAAATGAAAAGCTGCAGACAGAGATTGCTGATTTGACGAAGATTCAAGCTCTAAACGATAGAAGATTCAAAAGGTTGCAAAAAGTTCTATCTAACAGCCTTGGAATTAACTTTATTGATGAGTATGATCGTTTGGATAGACAAGAGGCGAAAGAAAGAGCAGAGAAAGAGCTTGCAGCTAGTGGTAAAGGCAAAGGTGTTGAAGGTGATGCACCTAAATCTTCTGAAGCTGTTGATAAGCTTATTGATGAATATGTTGAAAAAGCTTCGGAGTCCGAGAGTGCTAAGGTTGACGAATCTGTCAAGCCTTCTAATGCTGCAATTGTTTCTGAAGAAAAGGACGATGATGAAGCAGAAGATGAAGATAAGGATGATGAACCACCTAAAGATGATCCTAAAGATGATTCTGACCATGATGGAGGTAACGATGATGATCCGAGTGGTACAGGGATTAAAGTGGTTGATGCGACAGTGAATGAAAGCTTTGATTTCACAAGTCTTCTGAATGATGAAGCGAATGCTATGAATGAACAGAATCAGGGGGAGTCAGGGCAAACAGGGCCAACTGATGATATAGATATGACTGATGTTGATATATCTGCAAAGCCTGTTGCTGCAGTACCGACAAAGCCTTTAATTTTGATGCTTGAACACAATGTTGAAGAAGGCGAGTACGTGCACAACTATACTAAAGAAGATCTGGCTAAGTTGATTGAAGTTGATGCTGAATCACTGGATTTTGATTTCGAAGAGCAAGTGCTGAACGTGAACACATTAGAGCCTAACGAATATCATTATCAACGAAGATTTGAAGCAGATGAGTATAACAGGGTGATAGTAGAAGATTGGTCTTCGGATGATGAAAAGGATGAAGCTGCAAAGTACATTGGTCCTAATACTGATAGTTTTCCTACTTTTGAGGAAATGTACAAGCAATTAGATGAAGATATGTTGAAAGAGAAAATCGATGACAAAGGAGGAAATAGCTCAAGCTAAGAAATCCTGGTTTAAAGAGATGCCGCGTGAACGTAAGTTTCGACGTCCTCTAGTGTGACATCCGGTTTTTCGGATAACTTAAACGCAATACTTGTCGAGTGAATTATATGCTATGTATTAAACATGTATGAGTTAATGAATACGTGATGTGTGATTACGTGAATTGTTTTAGTTACAAAATATATGTATATATAATAAATATGTGCACGAACCGAACCGCGACACGAACCAACTTTGATTCCTTGTGACTCTAGGAATTAACCAAGTTTAGAACTCAAACCATTCTCGGCCGTGTGCAACCCAAACCGCAAACCCAAACCGAGATCAAACCTAAACCTTAAACTAAAACTATTGGCCGCAAGATCAAACCCAAACCAAACCAACCCAAGTCCCTCGGCCACGAATTCAAACCCAAAACCGTAACCCTATCTCTCCTTGCGCTATATATACACACACCCATGCATGCTTTTTCACAACTCCAAAACCCTAACAAGCAAAACAGCCGTCGGCTGCCTTCTCTTGCTCCATTGATGGCGAACAGCCGATCGTTCATTCCATTCAACCGCAAACAGCCCTTGTTCACCTCTATTCGATCAACAAAACAGCCTACTCCATCATCATCCTCTTGGTTGCAAGCAATCTTTGATCACCGATCCCTTATAGTACTCACGGTTTGTTTACCTTATCATTAAAAGATTAGAATCTATCATATGTTACTAGATCATATTCGGATACATGTGTTTTGATTTTGTTGTTCTCGGATTGCATGATTGAATGAGATGAATGATTGTTTGCGGATTTGTTAATGCTAGATTGCAAGTAATGTTGTTTGAAAGCTGAATATTATAGGCTGTGTTTTGTTTATAAAAACTAGAGGTGCGAATTAGAGTTGCATGGATATGTTATAGGTATTGAATTATGATTAGAAAAACCGGTTCTTGATTGCCTAGGTTAATAATATTAACGGATTGTGCGAATTAATGGTAACAATATGCTGAAACAGGATGCTGAGTAATAGTTACAGCCGACTTCATCTGGCTGTAACTCGGTCATTAGTTGTCGAAAAACGGATTTTCTGATGTCTAGAACGTAGAGATTTGAATAACGAATCTAAGGACGCTGGATTCATAATTTTCTGAAGTCGTTTGATATTTTTAAAGGGCCAAATAAGTTCAGTAACTAAAGCTGTGAAAATTCTAAAATTTTGTTGGTTGTTTATCAAGTTGGATTTTAAAATCAGTAGAGAGTTGAGTCATGAATTTTGTACAGAAACTAGGTATGGAAATTTCCGGGCAACTCCAACTGGAATTTTATTAATTGGACGATCAGTGATTTTTAAATAAATTCTTCCGTGGATTGCAGTCAGAAGGCGACAAATCTGACTGCAGCCTAGTATATTAATATTTATGGTTAATTGGTAAAGATTTAGGACTTGGAAAATTTATATAAATTTCTATAGTATAAATGTCACCTACTGTAAAAATATTGGAATTTTTGGAATTTGGAACTATTTTATAAAAATCCTAGAAAACAGCTGAATTATGAGTGTTAAGCTGAAATTTGATAACTTGTGATTGTGTGCACCAAGGTATTGCATGGATTGGATTATGTTCAGGATAAATTGTTTGGTTACTATGATCACATGAGGATACTTGCATGCATGTTTGAGTGTTAGATATGTTGTTTGTGTGTATCACTTTGCGCGTAAATTAAGTGTAGAATTTGTATTGGTGTGTTCACACACTGACGTGAAATCAATTGGTTTGTTAGGACGCAATTAGCGGTCCCATCCTTTACAACTTCTTTGCTACACTAACCGAGCAAATAAAGGTGAGTTCACGGCCCCTAACTTTATCCGGTTTTTAAACAACAGGGGGAGAAACATGTATACACTCTTCAAACTCAATCTCTTTACGTTATACGAATTTAACGTCACATAACTATTCGGTAACTAAGTTAATGTTAATGTAATGTTATGGTCACTAAGCAGCTTTATCACTTAAGTCCTCATCAATCTCTAGGATCGTTAGTATTGGGTTTAATAGCGGGGGAGTTATAAGTAGTACTACTGGGCCCGACAAGCCCCATCCGAGCTAGTCGCGCTAGCCGACCGGGTATGGTCAACGGGTGAATAATTCGGCCTAACTTCGCCATGGTCAGTGATAGGCCTGGCAACACGGAGGCACACAGTCAGCTTCGATCGCGAACACTTACGTGACATAACTTTAGGCTAGCTACCTATATATGTTAACATTGAACTTAATTACGAAACAACTATATTATCCCGGGTTGGGGATAATGGAAACGACAACTTATTATTCCGGGTTTGGAATAATGGAAACAACAACTTATTATTCCGGGTTTGGAATAATGGAAACAACAACTTATTATTCCGGGTTTGGAATAATGGAATCAACATCAATATTATTCCGGGTTGGGAATAATGGACTAAATCGTTATCCCGGGTTAGGGATAACGGGGGAAACAAACGAATTTATGAAAACCTGTGAACTCACTCATCTTTAATGTTGACACTTGTTTCTTTACATGTTTCTCAGGACGCTAGGAGCTCTAGGTGCACGCACATGCATTGAATAAGACATCTTTTATCGAGTCTTATTTACAAGTATTGTTTTGGGTTTTTCATTTGTTTTGGCATTTGTGTTGGCGCCCGCTCAAACTTTAAAACTGATGCTTCTGCTAAATATTGGTAACTAATCAAGACAATATAAAATCTACGACAAATGATTTTTGAAAACGTATTATCAAATCATATAGAGTCGTTCGACGTACTAGTGTTTCAGATTCTGGTTTGCTCACACGCCTCGCGGTAAAACTCCGCAAGTGGAAATTGAGGGTGTGACATCTAGTATTCTTTACCAAAGATAAAGATGTGTCGTTGGGGGATATCCTAAATTGGGGGTGGTTCAAGGCGTTGAAAGTGTATGCTATTAAACGTGAGTTTGGAGTGCAATACTTCAAATACTTAGCAGATTTCAAGACATTACCGTACTGGGATGTGGAGGAGCTTGTTCAAACCGTAAATGTCAAATACAGATGAAGTTTATTGATCAGTTACTATGGAAGTTGATCAAGTTTGAAGCGACTAAAGGTTTTAGATATTTGAAGCCGTTTATTCCAGGTCGTCGCATCAAAACGAATAAGAAGACAGGAGAAAAAGATATAACGTTAATCATGAAACGACCGAGAGCTATGAGAAACATGCCCTTAATGCCAATCGAACAGAATTTCTATCCGGTTTTAAGTGGTGGCAGATTGATCCTACTACATGCGAAGCTGTTATAGTATTACGATTTGAGGAACATCTGGATATCACGAAGGAAAGGGTTGAGATACTTGGGTTTCAGGGTATGAGAGGCTTGTGGAAAATGATCAGGATACTAGACCCTATGTGGCTAGTGAATTGCTCAGAAAAGATATCAAATGCATGTTCTACAGCAAGATTGTATTCGAAGAACGTGAAAAAGAACAAGCCATGCAGTATCAAAGAGTTGTGAATGTTTGCTATGCACGTGAAGTTAACTTTGGAAAAATGTGGGAAACTAGCTGGAGGGAACTTGAAAGGGTTGAATTTTTGAAGGAAGAGAAGCGTCTTGAGGAAATACACGAGAAAGGTAGGGTGGCTAGGCTCAGAAGGTTTCAATATATGAACAAAGTGCCTCCTACTGATCAGACGCCAGATCCTAAGCAGGAAAGATGAAAGAAGCCATACAAGAACTTCCTTGGTCGTGTACGTTAAAGTTTTATTTGAGACAGAGTTTTGAAGACTGATAAAAGACGACGACGATATCCAAGGGGGAGTCTGTTGGTGCAGAATGTCTATGTCTTAGTCTTATATAAAGTCTGTATAGATTAGAAGTGAATAGGCTAGCGAAATCGAGTATTTATGTATTATTGGGACAAGTTCGCTTGAGAATGTATGTGTGAAGTCAAGTTCGGCCGAACTCCTCCAGCGAACTTGTGGCCCTATTTATAGCTAGCATGTCTCATTCATTTGTAACTTTGGCAACTTTGAGGCAGAGCTCTGTCAATTTGGAGACTTGACGTTATATCAATAAAATTGATGTTTAATTGACTAATTCTTGTTATTTGGTAATCGTGTCGTAATATTTCTGCTATTATGGATATTAGAGATTAAATCTGGTTTCCTATGCATTAAGGATCGGTCCTACATATTCTCCAATAAACTCATTCAGTTTTTCCTTTACTTGATCCCGCAAGTTCAGGTTTCGATTTTGTGCCTAGGATGCAGTGTTATTAACGGTTGTTTTGATGAGTGGGCTAAAGATGAAGTTTGGATTTGCCTTCAACTTGGCATTACACACTTGACTGAAAATGATGTTCGAATTGGCATTCAGTTTGGAATTGCAGACTGGGCTGAAAACTGGGTTGAACACTATGTTCGAGTATTGAGTTTGGAGTGTAGACATCTTTGATTCAAACATTGTTCGTGATCAAAACCCGAGAAATACAAGACAGTCCAAGAACCCGTGCTCTTGCTAACTTGAACACCTCGCAACGAACGAACCCGCTTTATGTACCTTTCCTCAAAACCTGTCAAAAGTTATCACGAAACAAAACAAAGCCCCCCCCCCTTTTAATTTTAATTAATAAAAACCCTATTTTTTAAATCAGATTTCTATTAATACACCTTATTTTTCAAGTTTTCCTCATATATATATATATATATATGTTAATCACAGTAAAACCTAAAATTAATATTTAATTATTTTAAAAAACCTAATGATTTAGTAATGATTACATTGATAATTATAAAGTGATTAATAGTATTAAAAAAAACCTTAAAAACGAAAACCTTTAAAACGTCACTTTCCAGCTGAAATAATATCAACCCTATTCTCAATACCTCAAACGATCGCAAAAGTACTTTGGCTTATATCTTTCTGTTTTCTCGACAAACAAGTGTCACAATACTTCGTCTTCTTCGTTTTACTATTAACCCAAACCTGCGACACCCTATTCCCACTTTTGAATGACAACCGCCAAACCCAAATTTAACTTGATCGCGAAGTTTACGATGGTGCTGTAAACACGAACTAGATCCCGAAATTTAGCTTGAAACTTGCGATCACAGTGAACTCAAAGGTATGGTGTAACTAGAAAACAACCTTAAGCTTCGGAATAAAACTGGAAATGTCGGAGAAAATGACGGTGCAACGAGAGAGAAGATGGTTCGGTTAACCAAAATAGTGGTGGTGCTTCGTTGGTTAATCATTGAACATGATGACGTAGAACAGCTTAACAGTGAGATGATGATGATGTGAACAGAGGTGATGATGGTTGGTTGAGTTTAGTCAGAGGTTAACGAGAATCTGCAATGGAGTGGCAGGATTTGATGAGGAGTGGTGGAATTGATGGTCCACAAGGTGTTTCCGGCGGAGGTTGTCAGATAGTGTCGAAGGTGCACGGTATACGTGGTAGTCAGAAGTTGAAGTGGTTATGATGGTCGATGGTGATGTGTTGAGCACTGTTGGGTATGGAGATGATGATTGTAGGGTGGTGCGGTTGATCGGAAGGTAGCTTAGATCGGATTTGCAGGTTTGAGATCGAGTTATAATGTGAATGGTAAACAGACAACGGTGAACTATGTGTGATTAGTAAACAGACGCAGTGGTGACCGGTGGAATGGACGTGGTGAAACAGTAACGATGATGATGATGAGGTAACAATGAGAGGTGAGTCGAGAAACGTGTTGGTGGTTATGATGGAGAAGAACAGTGGTTAAGATACGTTAAGGTGATGATCTCAACAAGAACCCGAGAACACAACCAAACTCGAATGGTTTTGATGGTGGTCCGAGATGATGATGATGTGAAGGTTATTTTTCGAAATGATGAATTTTTATGATGACGAATGGTTTTGATGTGTGAAGAAAGCTGTCTCGGATGAAGATGAATTTCTAAGATGACGAATCTAGATGTGATTATAATGAAGGTTACTTTTCGGATGTAGATGACTGTTCAAAATGATGATCACGGATCGGATAAGATATGAATCTCGGATAAACGAAATGAATCTCGGATTGAATAGCTTTGTATCTCAGATTACTTCGAATGATGATGTATGAGGACAGATGATGTTTGTTGTTGATGAGTTTGAAAGAAGATGTAATGATGAATTTCGAATGGAGTTTGAAAGGTGCAACTCGAACAGAATGTTTGTGTAATTCGGATGATGTAGATACGATGATGATGTCACAGTATTTGTTGGTGCACTTTGTGTTCGTCACTTGTCGAATAGGCTAGATAGAGCGTGTGTTGAGTATTGTATAGGTTAGAATTGAACACACGACCGAAATACGGAGTTTTCATTGTAAAATGTAACAAGTTCGCTCGAACTTGACCTGCGGAGGTCAGTTCGTCGATCTTGACCTGTGGAGGTCAAGTTCGCTCGAACTTGACCTGTGGGAAAGGTCAAGTTCGCTCATAATGGTAATGTTGATGTCAAGTTCGGCCGAACTTGATTAGGTCAAGTTCGCCCGAACTTAGATGCTTAGCAACGAACTTCTTACTCTATAAATAGGTGGTGTGTGTTCATTTGTCATTTAAGTTTTTGGCATCCCTACGGGGAGGTGCTGCTGGATTCTCTCCAGGAACTCCAGCAGCTGGACTTATAAAGATGTATACTCTTTCGGTATGAATGAAAACTTCCGCTGCATTCTGTTTCTACTCCTTTCTGTAATAACATCTACCGAATCAGTTTAGGTTTATCCACTAACTTCCGTCTAGAATCGCCTGATCTTGGACCTTCAGTATTTCGGATGGATTATAAGTGATCTCGAATGAATGTCTGACTATCTCGAATGATGTAATGATTTGATTGTTTTGATTTTTTAATAATAAAATAAATAATTTTAAATCCTTTTTAACACCTTTTTAAAGATCAAAACAGCAAAATTTGATGGTTTTTTTTCAAAATTCTGATGAACACAACGAAGAGCGTGAAGAACACCAACCCAAAAATTCCGGAAAACTTGAATTTTTGATATCGATCCGAGCCTAGAAACAGGTTCTAAAGGCTCTGATACCAATTGAAAGTCCCGGAAATCGGAGCTAACAACGATATCAAACACACACCAAGGATGGTCAGAATCCAAACTTGACGTGATTCAAGAAAACCGAAAATAAGAGAAATGAGATGAACAGGAATAATACGCGATACATTACAAAATTGCATACGATTCTATTACTAACGAGTTAGCAAAACCGTCTGATACAAGTTGTTTCTCTCTCTAGTCTCTAGTCTCAAGGCTTTGATACCAATTGAAAGTCCCGAAAATCCGGATCTAACAACGATATCAAACACACACCAAGGATGGGCGGAATCCAAACTTAATGTGATTCAAGAAAACCGAAAATAAGAGAAAAAGATGAACGGGAATAATACGCGATACACTACGAACTTTCATACGATTCTATTACTAACGAGTTAGCAAAACCGTCTGATACAAGTTGTTTCTCTCTGAAGATCTCTCTCTCTACAATGGTGGAGGCTACTCTAGAGTTCTTCCAAGGCTTCTTACCCTTATGACATAATGTTCTATTTATACCTAGGGTTTTCCAATGCCCCTCATGGGCTTCCGTTGGGCTTGCCTGGCCCACATGGCCTATGGCATGCCCAAGTGACCTATAAAGGTCCAGCCTAATACAAACTAACCCAAATAATCCTATTTCACAACCATAGTCCATTGCGTTAATTGGATTCGCCAGTCTCACACTTCTAAGACCTAACACAAGTGTATCCTAATATCGGATAACTATGTTAGTAAGTGGGGACTTAAATCGGATGATTGGATGAAATGAAGTTTTATAAATCAAATGAGTGTTGGAACTCATATGGTATGATTTAGTAAACTTAACATTCTATTTTGAAAGTGATCCTGAGTGCTTTTGACCCGTTACGACTCGTTAAGGTAGTTTATGCTACTTTAACGTGTCATTAGCGTAAACGCGTGATCGGATGGTTAAACATGTCCTATGATAAGTCTTAAATGCCCAAATATGTTTGAAAATGTTACAACATCAGTTTATATGTCAAAAATTTGGTTACATATGTTTAAAATGGATTTATGCGCAAAAATGGCATTTTGTTCATTTCGAAGGAACTTAAGAGTGACTTATCATAATACTAAAATAACCTTATGACCATAAGGTATAACCTTAGTAGGTGATTCCCTATACAACTATGGTCACAAATATGTGCTTAGTCGAATCCTAAGATCGACCAAACGGGTCATATTCGAAAGTCAAAGTGTGGTCAAACCGCTCAACTTACGACCCAAATAAAGCGCTAAACTAGAAGTGACGAGTTAGACATGTTGAAACATGTCTTACTAAGTTATAAAACTGATTTGGTATCAAAACTTGGAGTTTTGATACCAAAAAATAGTTTCGTCGTAAAATGCACATTATGCACATTTTTGACCGAAACTTTGACTCGTCACTTCGACTAGTAAACGTCGTAATCAGAAGGTGCAATCACTAGGGATTATAACCTTCATGATTACGATCTTTGACTTGGCCAAAAATGGTCAAGACCGAAATTCAAATAGAAAGTCAACTGTATGACTTTTAGTTCAAAACAAGCTAAAATAATGAACAAGACTAGGAAAGAACACTTGTGTTCTAGGAAGGCAAGAATACTCAGTAGGAGGCCTCCAAAGGGAAACAAACTCCAATTTTAGAACAGATAGGAGAAGAAGATGGAAATGAGCAAGGAAGAATGAAGCATTCACTTGCTATTTATAGTGATTTAGGAGCTCTAGGATCATCACACATGTCCCATGAGGTGGTAAGGATCAAAGGTGATCAAAACAAGTGTCAATTACAGCTACGGAGCTGGTAATTTCGAGAACTTGGAGCCCAAGGCTTTGAAGGAGAAGCTGCCGAGTTGCAACAAATGTTTCTGCCCAGACAGGGGGTTGCACCACGCGACGGGTATCCCCCCTAGGGCATCGCGCATCGCCACGCCTCCAACGAAGTTTCAAAAATGGCATAACAGGTCCCTGCACTTTGTCGCGTGTTGTCACTTCTTACACCCGTTAACCTAATTTTTAGGCTCTATAAGGATGTTATATCACACCCTCAAAATTCCACTTGCAGGGTTTTACCGCGAGGCGCGTGACGAACCAGGTTCACAGTCATTAGTCATACTGAACGACCACTATATGAGTTTAACAAAAAAATATTCCTGTTTGTTCATTAATGAGAAAATATTGTTTATACAATTGAGTTGAGGAAGCGTAACAATTACAAAACCAAAATGTAGGACTGATCCTCGATGCTTAGGAACCTAAATTTGATATCTAACGTCCATAATAGCGGAAATATTACGTCGTGTTTACCAATAGACAAGATTTAATCAGTTAATCGTCAGTTTTATAGATCAAACGTTCTTGTTACAAACTGACAGAGCTTCGCCTCTGAAATGCCAAAGTTACAAATGAAGTAGGCTAGCTAGGTATTTATAGAGACACAAGTTCGCCCCTGGGAGACACAAGTTCGCCCGAACTTGCCTATGCAAGTTCGGCCGAACATGCCTATACATGAACTTCATGGGCGAACTTGGCTAATACAAACATAAATACTTCGTATACCTAGCCTATTCAGCTCTATACTATACATACTCGATATAAGACTAAGACATAGACATTATGCACCAACAGACTCCCCCTTGGATATCGTCTTCGTCTTGTATCAATCTTCAAAAAAAACTATGTCTTCATAAAAAAACATTAACGTACACGACCGAAGAAGTTCTTCAACGGCTTCCTTCGTCGTTCTTGCTTTGGATCAGGCGTTTGATCAGTTGGCGGTGGTCTTTCAAAGTTAGCCATTCTTAGCGAACTTTGCCTTACCGCTTTTTCCATTCTTTCTTTAATCACCTCATTTCTTGTTTCTTCTTTTAGAAACTCAATTCTCTCCAGATCCCTCCACTTTGTTTGCCACATCTTTCCAGAATTGACTTCGCGTGCATAGAAAACGTTAACAACTTTCTGATACTGCATCGCCTGTACCTTTTCTGTTTCTTCAAAAACAATCTTGTCGTAGAAAAGGCATTTTATATCTTCTCTCGAGCAGTTAACCAACCACATAGGATCTAGAATTCTTATCGTCCTCCACAAACCTCTCATTCCCTGATAACCCATCACTTCAACCCGTTCCTTAGCAATACCCTAGATGATCTTCAAATTTTAACACGATCACCGCTTCACAAGTAGCTGGATCTATCTGCCACCACTTGAATAAAGGATAGAAGTTCTGTTCGATCGGCATAAGTGACATATTCCTCATGGCTCTAGGACATTTCGTAATTAACGTTATGTCCTTTTCCCCTGTAACCTTATTGATCTTAAACCTTCGTCTTGGAATAAACGGCGTCCAGTAATTCCAACCTTTAACAGCTTCATACTTAATCATCTTCCATAACAACTGATCTATTGTCTTCATATGACAAGTAACATTCACTGTTTGTACTAACTCTTCCATATCCGAGTACGACAATGTTTTGAAATCAGCAAGATATTTGAAGTATTGCACTCCAAATTCCCTTTTTATTGCATATACATTGAGCTCTTTAAACCATCCCCAACTCAATATATCTCCCAAAGAAACATCTTTTTCTGGGGAAGAATGCTAGTGGACGTCGAAACTTACGTTCACGTGGCATCTCCCTGAACCAGGACTTTTTCGCTTCAGCTATCTCTTCGTTGGTCATCGGCTTAGGAATCTTTCCTTCTCGTAACGCTTCAGAAATCTTATCTTTAATCATATCTTCATCAAGTTGTTTGTACATCTCTTCAAATGTAGGAAAACTTTCTAAATTTTGACCGACGTACTTAGCTTTCTGATCTGATTCATCATCTGAGGACCAATCTTCAACTATCACTCGATTGTACTCATCCGCCTTCAAACCTTCTCTCATATTTAATCTCTTTTGGTTCAAATGTGTTGACATTCATAACTTCCTCAAAATCAAACTCTAAGTTCTCAGCTTCAACTTCAACTACTCGCCAAATCTTCTTTCGTGTAGTTATGTACAAACTCACCTTCTTCCACATTGTGTTCCAACATTAGCATTAAAGGCTTCGTGGGTACTGCAGTCACAAGCTTCGCAGAACGATCAATATCTGACAAATCTATATCATCTGAAGGCCCTGTCTTCCCTGACTCCCCCTGACTTTTATCTTCCATCCTATTCGACTCATCGTTCATAAGGTCAGAAAAATCAAACTCATCAGATACTTTGGCTTTAGTGATCTTTAAACCTGTACCTCCCTGATCAAAATCATCACCACCTTGATCGTAATCATCGTCATCATCATCAACATTCCAATCCTCGTAACCTTCTTCCTCTTCATCCTCTTTATTATCTTTTTCATCTTCTTCATTGCCTTTTTCTTCAGAAACAATAATAGGATCAGAAGGCTTGACAGATTCGTCAACCTTAATTTCAGACTCAGAAGCTTTTGAAACATCTTCAGTTGATTTCTCTGGAACATCAGAAGACCTCTCAACGGTCTCAGAAAATTTAGGTGCTTCATCCTCAACCTACTTTCCTTTACCGCTTTTAGCTAATTCTTTCTCAGCACGCTCTTTTGCTTCCCGACGATCCAGACGATCATATTCAGCAATGAAATCAATGTTCAGATTCTTTGCTAACACTTTCTGCAATCTATTGAATCTTGGATCATTCAATGCTTGGATATTCTTTAGATATGCAATCTCAGTCTGCAATTTCTCATTCGCTTCTTGCAAACTTTCAATTAGTGCTTTGAAATACTCCTTTTCTGTTGGTGCATAATGTCTATGTCTTAGTCTTATATCGAGTCCGTATAGTATAGAGCTGAATAGGCTAGGTATTCAAAGTATTTATGTTTGTATTAGCCAAGTTCGCCCATGAAGTTCATGTAAAGGCATGTTCGGCCGAACATGCATAGGCAAGTTCGGGAGAACTTGTGTCTCCAGGGGCGAACTTGTGTCTCTATAAATACCTAGCTAGCCTACTTCATTTGTAACTTTGGCATTTTAGAGGCGAAGCTCTGTCAGTTTGTAATCAGAACGTTTGATCTATAAAACTAACGATTAACTGATTAAATCTTTTCTATTGGTAAACACGACGTAATATTTCCCCTATTATGGACGTTAGATATCAAATTTAAGTTCCTAAGCATCGAGGATCGGTCCTACAAGTGGTATCAGAGCTAGAGTAGCCTGATTTGATAGTATCAAGACAAGAACACTTCTATTTCTACTCCATTCTTTTCTTTATTTGAGCTTTTGAAGAACATAAAATGAAGAATTCATGGTCAAATCTTTTGAATTTTGAATATATCATGTAAAATACTACAAAGATAAACCCTTGAAAGATTGGAGGCAAAATTCAACTGAATTCATGTCCAAATTTTGAAAAAACCATGTTTTTTAAAACCCCCATGTTCGAACTTGTTGGCCATGTTCGGCCGAACTTGTCCTAAAACATCACTTTTCAAGTGATTTTTTAGCAAGTTCGCCCGAACTTGAGTAGTTTTTGAAGAAATTCCAGCTAAGTTAGCTCGAAATTACACAATTTTTCATTGATTTTACATCAAGTTCGATCGAACTTGTGTAAATTTCAAAGAAACTTTAAGTAAGTTCGCCCGAACTTACTAGATTTTTTTTCAAATTCTTGAAGATAAGTTCGCCCGAAGTTCTGTTGGATTTGTGTCTCAAGTTCGACCGAAGTTTAATCAAAGTTCTCAAAACAAATCTAACAAGTTTGACCGAACTTGTTAGAAAATCTGATAATTCTTCATATGTTACTACAAGTTCGACCGAACTTGTAGTAGGACTAATTGTTTTCAAAGTTTTTTTAAACATTTTCAAGTACACGTTTCGTGATTCACAATGGATGATCAACTAAGAGCTTTTATGTCCGGAGCTAGTTCGTCAAATGCCAATGTGATCAATCAAGTCAATCTTGATAATGAAATGGGAACGACTGTCAAACCGCCCAAGCTGATGAGCATGGACGAGTACGAAGCATGGAAAGAGAAGTCTACTTACTGGGTTCAAGCCATGCACTTTGCTGGCTGGGTGTCAATTGAAAGAGGCTACACTGTTCCGGTAGATGAACATCAACGAGTTCTTGAAAAGTACAACTACTCGACGGTTCAGAAAGAAGAATATATCGCCGAGAAAAAGATGATCAGTCTCATCCAACAATCTGTCAAAGAAGATATCCTGATTTTGCTACCAAAGTATGCTACTGCAAGAGATCTTTGTTGTCATTACAGAAGAAGTATCTAGGCAGCGCCGAAATGATCAAAAGCAAAAAGGCATTTATCCTGAAAGAGTTCGATATCTTCACTATGCTAAAGAATGAGACCATAAAGCAAATGATCGACCGTTTCTGTCATCTTAAATTGCAAATGCGAAGACACGGTCTCGAAAAGACAGAACAAGAATACATCGACAAACTTGCTGACACACTACCAGAGGGTGAATGGACTACGTATTTGATGGTTCTGAAGAACAGTGATAAGTGGGAATTTTCAAGTTGTCGACGTTTATCGATAAACTCGAAGGCCACGAAATGTTACTTCTGGAAGATGGCGAAGTCAAAAAACACTAATGTTGTTTAAGACGTCGGTCTGTATTACAAAGTGGGAATGCTAGATAGTGTTTCAAGTCCTAAAATTCAGACGGCTTTTAGTGCAAACATGAATGCTTCTCCAAAGAATCAGAATCAATCACAGCCTCAGTATGATCAGAGTCTAAAAAATTCTTATTCAAGCACTGGTTCAAATTCACTTATCAAAGCCATGCGAATCAGAATCAACAACAAAGTTCTGATCCAAATGTATATAAATGTAACATCGTAGTGAATTTGAACAACGTTGTTTCAGAACAAGTTGCAAAACAACATATGTCACTACTCGCTACCGTATTAGAATCTTATGAATGTCTTGTTGCCGGTAAGATGGAAACCCCGAGATGACCGCAGAAGATTATGACCAGTAGACGAGGAAGAACTCGAACTAATGGACATCAAATGGTCCTTAGCTTCGATCATCAGGAGAGTGACAAAGTTTGTTGCACTCACAGGCCGTGACATAGGAAATTCCAGCAACAAATTGGTTTTGACAAAACCAAAGTCAGTGCTTTAAATGCCGTCAAAAGGGGAACTTTTAAAAGAAGTGTAAGAACACTGAAGCAACCGGAAATCAAAGTCCTTTCGGAGGAGGAAATGAAATTACAAAAAGGCACTTCAATATAAACCATTCTGAAGAAAACTCAGGTTGAAATCCATGAAAAACCTGACAATAGCACCACTGATAAAGCTATGGTGGCATCCAGTGAAGATGATGGTTTTGATTGGAATTCTTACATTGGGAAAAAGACCGGAGTTCCTTTGATGGCGGAGATAGTTGAAGATAATTCTGCAGAGGAAGCAGCGGGCAGCAGCAGAAGCAGCAGCTATCGAACAAGCTCTTCTGGAACAATACTTGCATCAACAGCAGGAAGAAGAGGAATATATCCATATGCAGAGACAAGGAATTTTATCCTCTAATTCTTGTGACAGTTTTGCAGGTCATTTTGATGGCAGCTCGAAAGAACAAGTGGTTAAGGAGAAAAAGATTGATGAAGTGATCATTGATGTCACTCAAGAAGTGAAAGTCAAGACCTCAAGGACATGATAGATAAAGCTTTAATGGCGAATCTAACCAAGGTAGGTCCAGAGGTAAAAATTGTCGAGAAAGAAGTTGTCAAAGTACAACTTGTTGAGGTTGAGAAACCTTGTACAAAATGTACTGAACCTTGTGTCGAATGTGCCAAAAAATCAAAGATCATCGCTGAAAACAATGTGCATAACGAATTGTTGAAATACGATTATCGCACAATGAAAGAAGCGTATGACAAAATGAAAAATGATTATGGCAGACTCGACATAAATAACTTCGAACAACATGATAATATAAGGATGTTGAGTGGAACAATAATGGATAAACAAAGGGCAATTAACTCCTATATAAACACCATTGCTGAAACCAAACAACAACTTCAAGACATGACAATCGAAACTGAAAGAGTCCAACAGTTGTTGAGAAGTTATACCACAAATGCATATGTTATTGATCACATTCTTCCAACAATCTCAACGGAAGAAAAACCTAAAAAGAAATCTGGCAAAGAATATAGCAATGTTCCTCCACCCCTTTGCGAGAAGTACTGTCGCAAAACCGCAGACGGGATGGATAAGGCACTCAACATTGAGTTACTTTCTGAGAAAAAAGATGAGTTGCCAGAGAATATTGATATAATCTATGCTAAATCTGATGATGATAACAACGTTGTGGTTAACAAAGTGGTTGAAAATGTTCTAAGTGATTCTGATGATGGCAGCTTCAAAAGCGCCAACTCGAGTTCAAAGAATTCCGATTCACAGTCTGAAAATGACATAAGTCATCAAGAATGGTCTAAGTGACGATCCTAATGTTATAATGTACAAAATTAAGGATTCGGATAGACTATACTTTGATATAGCTTCCCGATTCAGAATGTGAAGGAAGAATTGCTTGATAAATTCTTTAAACTCGTGGAAATCACATCAAAGGAATTGGAAATTAACGAACGAAAATTCTATTCCAAACCTAAAAGAAACAACTACCGAAGGAATGGTGGTGATCATCCGGAAAACCGGAGAGCAGGGTTGGGTCTAGAAGAATCAGATGAACCTGTAAAGAAAGTGTCACCATTTCATGAATATAAAAACAAAAACATGAATTTTGTATATGGGACAAACACTTTCATGAAGAAAGTTTGATTGGTAAACAATCAAATGATGACTTTAAAAAGGAGAAAGAAATTCGAGATAAAGCCAAGGTTACAAGTGGTGCCAAAACATCAAGTGGGGTAAAACCACTCACTAAAGGACATCCACTTGATAATCGGACATGTTTCAAGTGCAATGAAATGGGTCATTTTGCATGATAATGTCTAAAATCAAAACCCGCTTATCCTCGAAGAAGAGAATCAAATGTTGTAAAACCAAGGTATCCAGAGTTTGAAAAACCAATCAAGATTTTGAAAAGAAATGAATCTTTGCCAGAAGTTAAACCTAAAATAGAAAAGAGGTTTGAGAATTCTGCTTTCAAAAAAGGAGAAACTTCTAGGCAAACGAAAACAAATTTTATATCAAGAAGGCTAATATCAAATCTCAAGCCTGGATTACCAAGAAAAGGTCAACAACATCTGGTGTTATTAAGTCTGAGCTGGTAAAGACTGATAACACGAAAGAATCTAAACCTGAAATCACTAAGTCTGAGCCTGTTAAGACTAGTGATAGCAAGAAAGAATCAAAATCTGAAATCATAAACATCATAGAAAATTCAGATGAAGAATTCGATTATGCTAATGATTGTCAATTTGATTTTGATGATGGTTATCCAATTCAACCCAAGACCAAAAAGGCTTGGGTCTCGCTTTTTAATAGATTGTTAAAATGTGCAGGGACTCCAGAGATCCGTACTTTCTAAGTGGATTTTGGATAGTGGAGCGTCCAGCAAATGACGGGAATGAAGGCGTTGTTTATTCGATATTAAAGCTATCAATGGTGGATATGTTGGATTTGCATGAAATCAAGGTGGAAGGATAGTCGCCGGGGAAAACTCTCCAATGGCGTAGTTTCATTTGATCGCGTGAACTACACTGCAGAACTTGAGAACAATCTTCTGAGTATATCGCAGATTTGTGACAAGAAATTCACAGTCCATTTCAACGACAAAGAGTATATTATCTTGAAGCCGGGATTCAAAATACCAGATGAGTGGATTCTGATGAGAGCACCTCGAGAGAATGATTTATATGTTCTTGATATGGGTGTTGCCACCACTTCATCAAAATCAGCACAATGTTTTGTGTCAAAGGCTACTGAAAAAGATTCTATTCTTTGGCATCGTAAGATGGGGCATATTCATTTGTGACAAATGAATTTCTTGGTTCATAATCATCTTGTAGAAGGCGTAAATCTTTGAAGTTTTCAGATGTCTGATCATTGCTTGGAATGCAAAAAGGGAAAGCAGATCAAGAAATCTCATCCAAAGAAAATTCTAAACTAATGAAGTTGCCATTGGAACGTCTCCACATGGACTTATTAGGTCCTGTAAATGTTCGAAGCATCTCAGGAGACTTATATTGCTTGGTCGTGACAGATGATTATTTGAGATATTCGTGGGTATTCTTTCAAGAATCAAAAGACGAAACGTTTGAGAACTTGGTTATTCTATTCAAGAAAGTCGAGAACCTTTATCATCTGCCGGTCAATGCATTAGAAGTGACAAGGCACAGAGTTTAAGAATAACAAAATGAAGGAATTCTGCAACGCAAAAGGGATTCTGCACGAGTTTAGTGCTCCCTATACTCCACTACAAAACGGAGTAGCTGAACGGAAAAACAGAACTTTGATTAAACTGCGAGAACCATGCTTGCAGATTCTAAACTTCTTATCAGCTTCTAGAGTGAAGCGGTTGCTGTGGCTTGCTACACGCTAAACAGGGTTCTCACTGTCAAACCAACAAAGAAAATATGTTTTGAGATGATAAACTGACGGAAGCCAAATTCGAAGTTCTTAGAACCATTCGGTGCACCATGTACCGTAATAGACCAAGATGGCAAATTTGGAGCTAAATCTCTTGAAGGTTTCTTTGTCCGATATGCGAGTCCGTTGAGAAGAGTATATGTTCCTTCATTGAGAAAGGTTATTGAAGCACAGCACGTGGATTGTTTCAACTACACGGATCCTATTCAAAGGAAAGGAGACACGTGACTGTTTAACTATCAAGACCTTTGGAAGTCATTTGACTTGCCCGAAGAATCGACTGACGAAGAAGTTGCAGCGTTATACTACCTTCACCAGTCAGCGAATCAAGAATAAATTGTTCGACCAATTGTGGTTAATCAACCCACGTTGGATCCATCTTCTTCTAGCGCAAGTTCAAGCAATAGTGGTAGTTCCGGCTGAAAATGTTTCTGAAACAATATCAACACCTGCTATTCCTCCAACAAATGCCTCTACTAAACTAGTGAATACAACAACGGAGCCCAGTATGCCTCAGAATCAAAATTCTGACTCAGATGAATCACCAACATTTGATGCTGATGGGGAATCATCTTCTTCAGATGAAGAAGTGGAGCAGATAACAAGTCTTCTTAATCAATCTGCAGTCCCGAACAACAGAAATGAAGTTTCATCAAGCTCTCCAAATGCTGAATTGGTCGTTGATCTCAACATTACAAATCAGCAAAACTTAGTAGATGTTCCAAGTGAAGAATTGCCGCGATCATATTCCTATCATCCGTCAACAAATATAATCGGAGAACTTCAAATTGGTGTTAGAACTCGAGGAAAATTAATAAAGCACTCAGTTGTTTCTACACAGCGTTGTACAACCAGAACTATTGCTTCTATTCATGTTTCATATCTCAGATTGAGCCAAAAGACAGTTAATGAAGCTTTAGCCGATGAAAATTGGGTACAAGCAATGCAAGAAGAATTATTGCAGTTTGAGAAGTTGGGTGTGTGGAAGCTTGAAGACCTACCAGAAAATCAGAAAGCAATTGATACAAAATGGGTCTTTAAGTGTAAACGTGATGATAGAGGAGTAATTGTTCGTAACAAAGCTAGGCTTGTTGTCAAGGGATTTCACCAGCAGGAAGGGATAGGACTATACGGAATCTATGCACTAGTAGCTCGCTTGGAATCTATTCGAATTTTTCTAGCTTTCCATCATGGAAAGGATTTAAGGTTTATCAATTGGATGTCAAATTGGCTTTTCTGTACGGCAAATTACGCGAGAAGGTGTACGTTGGACAACCACCGGGGTTTGTCGATCCACTCAACAAGAAAAAAGCGTACATACTAGACAAAGCTCTTATGGACTACACCAAGCCCCAAGAGCTTGGTACGAGACGTTATCGCAACATCTCGTCGGAAACGGCTTTATCAGAGGAACTGTTGGATAGTACTCTTTTCACCAGAGAAGTTGATGGCCATCTGATTATAGTTCAAATCTACGTTGACGACATCATCTTTGGATCTACAAACGATAGTCTCTGCAAGGAGTTTGAGGGAATCATGAAAAAGAAATTCGAAATGTCCTCGATGGGCGAAATGAAGTTCTTTCTTGGTTTGCAAGTAGATCAGCTTCCGGATGTATTTTCATTCATCAGACTAAGTATGTTCACTGACATCTTGAAGAAGTTGGAATGGAAAGCTTGAAGCCTTTATCTACGCCTCTTGCTCTAAATCACAGCATTTGCGTTGACGAGACTGGAGCCAAAGTTGACGAGACGTTATACAGATCGATGATTGGATCGCTGATGTATCTGATGACATCGCGCCCAGATATTATATATCCAACCTGCCTATGCGCCAGATATCAGTCAAGCCCAAGGATCTTACACATGCAGATTGTGAAGCGAATCTTCAGATATCTGAAAGGATGCCCAAGCACCGGCTTGTGGTACCCGAAGAACGACAATTTCGACCTCACAGGCTATTTTGATTCTGATTTAGGTGTAGATAAGTTGAACTCAAAATCAACTACACGGGATGCCAATTCTTCGAAACAAGAATGGTAAGCTGGCAGTGTAAGAAACAGACTACGGTTGCTCTCTCTACCTGTGAAGCTGAGTATATCTCGGCCTCCAGCTGTTGTTCACAGATTCTGTGGCCTCAACAGCAGATGAGAGACTATGGTCTGCAATTTCTAGACACTCCGCTGTATGTTGATAACAAGGCAGCCATAGATATAACTAAAACTCCGGTTCATCACTCACGCACAAAACACATTGAAATTCGTTATCATTTCAATTTATAATTGCTACGAAAAGAAATTGGTGTGAATAGAAAAAATCCACACCGACGAACAAAAGGCTGATTTTTATACCAAACCATTTTCTTTGTCACAGTTTAAATACTTGCTGAGAATTAACGGTATGAAAAATTTGCTGACAGGTGAGGACGCTGAGGTTGGATACGGATCGGACGATGAGTTCGCGTGATCCACATTGGTTTGTAAATATCTTTCTAGTTTAAAATTTTGTTAAAAACTAAAATCCAAAAAAAGATCTTTTCGATTTTAGGGGGAGAAATGTTAGAGAAAATACAAAAACATTCGAAAATTTTAAAATCCAAAACATATAAAATTCTAAAATGTACAAAAACATTAAAAAAGACAAAAACAGTTCAGTGTCATAAAAGGAAATGATAGTACATCAGTGGACTATCACAGTATGCTAAAGAAATGTAAAGTTTTAAAAGTGATAAAGGAGTCTTACTGTGGATGTGGCGGGTAGGCTTAACACGTTCAGTAAACTGTTTTCGAGATATAAACTAAATTTTACAACTGCTTAATCTTGTGGATTAACACATCTTGGATATATGGATTAGTACTCCGAAATTTCGTTTGAAAGATTGCTGATTCTGAGATACGAGGTCTTTATAGATAGTTGATATCTGGAGTATTATACAAGTTCTTCTGATTTTGCAGAAGCAATGGCCTAGAACTTCTATAATACTTTTGCTATAAACCTCCAAACTGTATGCAATATTGAAAAGAATCGAAAGATCTAGTCATTTGCAGTGCTAAAAAGATTCCTTAAGTGGAACACACCTTAAAGACGAGCCTTCATCTCTTTGTCTGTACGGTAGTACTAACCTGAGCTCTCAAGGTCTCGCACAACCCTGATACAGATATCAATTACACTATATTCACCTGTAAGATGAAATCTAGGGAATCTGGATACGGGAGTATATTCAAGAAGTGGAAACCACAGATAATTCAAGTTTCATGAATTCTACCTTAAATATCTTGAAACAGTTGAAAAATGTGGTAAAGCTTAAGTGGACAAACATATCGACAATCTAGGTAAACGAGTTTAAAACTTAAAGTCTGCTAAAGGTCAACGGTACTGGTGATATGTCTCAATCAACTGATATGATCCTTAACACGAATTCACAAAAATATGTCTGTAAATATGTTTGTACATAGTTTACATTGCTTATTACATTGAATTTCATCTTTACAGATTAAAATCAAAAGATTTTGGTGTGTTTTAGCATAAACTTACAAAAATACAAAAAGATTTTATTTCTACATTGTTTTCAGCAAACCAATGTTGGAGAACGGATCTTCGAAGGCTGGTAAGATGCTAGAACTGGTGGGAATCTCTTTGACAACGGGGTAGGAGCTAATCTGTAAATCTGAAAAGTCAAAATGATGAAAAGTTCATTAATTTGAACTTTGTTTTTTTGAAAATATCAAAAGTTTGTTCGTAACCGGTCAAACCGGGGTCATTAACTTGGACTCGGCAGACAAATCGGTTAACCAAGGTCATTAACTTGGACTTGGTCAACTGAGTGGATTTTCATAACTGGTAAAAAGTTGGAAAGTTCAGGGGTCAAAAATGAAAATTTGAAAAAGTTAAAAATTGTGGTTTGGCAAGTTCGGCCGAACTTGCTAAACAAATCAGGTTTATCAATCAGCAAGTTCGACCGAACTTGCTATAGTATGGCTGTTTTTTTATAGTAAAGTTCGCCAAAACTTGACTGGGCTTTCATGGTTGGGCTTAGCAAGTTCGCCCGAACTTGACTTGGTATAAATACCAATCAAGTTCGGCCGAACTCACTTATCAGCAAACACACACTCTCTGAGCGAACTTGAGCTTTGAGAGAATTTGAACGATTTTGGCAATTTCACACCATTATGCTACCCAAATTAAGTCGTTTTTTGGTGATTAGCACACCAATTACCATGGCTGAGGTGAGATTTGTTCATTGAATTGTGTTTGGACCAGTAATGAACGAAACTAGATAAAAAATTTAAAATCTGTTAGATCGAGATGTTGTTGGTTAAAATTGAACATAGATCCTTACTCTACACATAAAATCGATCGTATAACATGTTTTGATTTAAAAGAAACGGCTGTTTAAGTGTTTTGAACAAGTTTGTCTTTGGAGAAGACGACAGGTTCGGCCGAACATGTTGTCAAGTTCGACCGGACTTGTCCAAAAACTGAATAAGAGAATTGAGATATGTTCGACCGAACTTTATGTATTCGGTTTTGAATATCATGTGGAAGTTCACCCGAACTTGGATCTTGAAAAACTGAATGTTGTTAATATAAGTTCGCCCGAACTTATATTCAATGTTGAACATGTGTTTAGTATATGTTCGGGCGAACTTAGGCAGAATGTTGAACACATATATCAAGTTCGCCCGAACTTTATATAAATGTTAGAAAATTTTTGAAATTTTTCTCGAAATGCGTGCTAATTGTTTTGCGTCATGTTTTTCAGGTACAAGTACCAGCGGTGTAATCTCTGTTGAGTTCTCAAAAACTCACAATACGTGCATTACGCTTGACAAATCTATATGTCCGTCACTGAAGGATACGACAGTATATTGAAGTTTCTCGAGGAAAGCCATATTCGCCGATCTATTACAGAGCGCACAGTATTATATCGATCACACATCGTTCACTTTTGGATGAATGCAAGCCTTAGTGCTGACGAGAAGACAATCACTTCAACAGTACAAGTTGGAAATGAAGTTAAACCAATTTCTGGCATTCAAAGATAATGAAGACAATCCGATTCATTTAGACGAGAAGATGGTGCGTGGTTGTTTCTTTCATATGGGTTATAAGGGAAGCGTGAACAAACCGACGCTGAAGAAAGGGGAAGTGCCAAACCCTACAAACTTTTGATGCATGCTCTAATTCACACATTCAGCCATCGTAAAGCCGGATTAGATGATGTTCAAGACTATTTGGCTAGCATGGCAACGGTGCTTATTCTGAAGAAGCCGTTCAATGTTTCTAAGTTAGTTTTCACTCACATGTCGAAGAACATGGAAGATTCAAGGCTATGCCTATATCCGAGATTTGTTCAGATGTTGATTGACGAGAAGTATGCCAACATTGCACGAGATCCAAATGATGTATTGTATCTTGTTCATCTTTATGAAACAACAGTAAAGAATCTAATCAAGTTCCAGAAGCAAGCTTCAGCTCCTGTTGCGAAACCAGTGTTTGGAGCTATAAAAGATTCAAATTATATCTCGCCACCTGATAACAAGTGGAGAAAGGATGGTAGCGATGACGAGAAAGAGCTTAAACCTGAGCAAGAATGGTTTAAGGAATTCAAACCAAAGGCAAGGAGCGAATGGTTTTTAAAGGCAGAAGCTGATAAGCCTAAAAAGAAACGTGCTGCGAAGAAAGTCGAAACTATGCTTGTCGACGAGGATGAACCTGAAAATGTTGAAGCAGTTGCTGGTTCAAGAGCTGCAGTTGTTATTGAGAGTCAAGAAACTGTGAAAACGACTCAAGATGATGTTATTTCTGCTACTTCTGAGAATGAAGAATCTTATGAAGAAGTTTCTTCCAAAAAGCCAGAAAAGACTGAGGCAGAGATTAGATCAGAAAAGGAAAGAGAGTTGGATGCAGATTTTTATCCTAACACTGAAAAAGAGTCTGACGAGGAGAGACCGAAAGAAAAAGTCTAAGCGTACAAGAACCTCCTACACAAGAACTTTGTACGCTTAGACTTTTTCTTCGGTCTCTCCTCGTCAGACTCTTTTCCAGTGTTAGGATCAAAATCTGCATCCAACTCTCTTTCCTTTTCAGCTCTAATCTCTGCCTCAGTCTTTTCTGGATTTTTGGCAGAAACTTCTTCATCAGATTCTTCATTCTCAGAAGTAGCAGAAATAACATCATCTTGAGTCGTTTTCACAGTTTCTTGACTCTCAATAACAACTGAGCGCTTCAACCAGCAACTGCTTCAACATTTTCAGGTTCATCCTCATCGACAAGCATAGTTTCGACTTTCTTCGCAGCACGGTTCTTTTTAGGCTTATCAGCTTCTGCCTTTAAAAACCATTAGCTCCTTGCCTTTGGTTTGAGTTCCTTAAACCATTCTTGCTCAACTTTAAGCTCTTTCTCATCATTGCTACCATCCTTTCTCCACTTGTTATCAGGTGGCGAGATATAATTTGAATCTTTTATAGCTCCAAACACTGGTTTCACAACAGGAGCTGAAGCTTGCTTCTGGAACTGATTAGCTTCTTTACTGTTGTTTCATCAAGATGAACAAGATACAATACATCATTTGGATCTCGTGTAATGTTGGCATACTTCTCATCAATCAACATCTGAACAAATCTCAGATATAGGCATAGCCTTGAATCTTCCATGTTCTTCGACATGTGAGTGAAAACTAACTTAGAAACATTGAACGGCTTCTTCAGAATAAGCGTGTTGCCATGATAGCCAAATAGTCTTGAACATCATCTAATCCGGCTTTACGATGGCTGAATGTGTGAATTAGAGCATGCATCAAAAGCTTGTAGGGGTTTGGCACTTCCCCTTCTCCAGCGTCGGTTTGTTCACGCTCCCCTTATAACCCATACGAAAGAAACAACCACGCACCATCTTCTCGTCTAAATGAATCGGATCGTCTTCATTAACTTTGAATTCCAGAATATCGTCTTCAGTCACGGAAATTGGTTTAACTTCATTTCCAACTTGTACTGTTGAAGTAATTGTCTTCTCGTCAGCACTAAGGCTTGCATTCATCCAAAAGTTAACGATGTGTGATCGATATGATACTGTGCGCTCTGTAATAGCTCGGCGAATATGGCTTTCCTCTAGAAACTTCAATATACTCTCGTACTCCTTCAGTGACGGACAGATTGATTTGTCAAGTATAATGCACGTATTGTCAGTTTTGGAGAACTCAACAGAGATTACACGCGCTGGTACTTGTACCTGAAAAACATGACGCAAAACAATTAGCACGCATTTCGAGAAAAATTTCAAAAATTTTCTAACATTTATATCAAGTTCGGGCGAACTTGATATATGTGTTCAACATTCTGCCTAAGTTCGCCCACACATGTATTAACCACATGTTTAACATTGAATTATAAGTTCGGGCGAACTTATATTAACAACATTAGTTTTTCAAGATCCAAGTTCGGGCAAACTTCCACGTGATATTTAAAACCGAATACATAAAGTTCGGTCGAACATATCTCAATTCTCTTTATTTAGTTTTTGGACAAGTCCGGTCAAACTTGACAACAAGTTCGGCCGAACTTGTCGTCTTCTCCAAAGACCAACTTGTTCAAAACACTTAAACAGCCATTTCTTTTCAATCAAAACATGTTATACGGTCGATTTTATGTGTAGATTAAGGATCTATGTTCAATTTTAACCAACAGCATCTCGATCTAACAGATTTTAAGTTTTTTATCTACTTTGTTCATTACTGGTCCAAACACAATTCAATGAACAAATCTCACCTCAGCCATGGTAATTGGTGTGCTAATCACCAAAAACCGACTTAATTTGGGTAGCGTAACGGTGTGAAATTGCCAAAATCGTTCAAATTCTCTCAAAGCTCAAGTTCGCTCAGAGAGTGTGTGTTTGCTGATAAGTTAGTTCGGCCGAACTTGATTGGTATTTATTCCAAGTCAAGTTCGGGCGAACTTGCTAAGCCCAACCATGAAAGCTCAGTCAAGTTCGGGCGAACTTAACTATAAAACAACACAGCCATACTATAGCAAGTTCGGTCGAACTTGCTGATTGATAAACCTGATTTGTTTCGCAAGTTCGGCCGAACTTGCCAAACCACAATTTTTAACTTTTTCAAATTTTCATTTTTGACTCCTGAACTTTCCAACTTTTTACCAGTTATGAAAATCCACTCAGTTGACCAAGTCCAAGTTAATGACCTTGGTTAACCGATTTATCTGCCGAGTCCAAGTTAATGACCCCGGTTTGACCGGTTACGAACAAACTTTTGATATTTTCAAAAAACGAAGTTTTAAATTAATGAACTTTTCATCATTTTGACTTTTCAGATTTACAGATTAGCTCCTACCCCATTGTCAAAGAGATTCCCACCAGTTCTAGCATCTTACCAGCCTTCGAAGATCCGTTCTCCAAATTGTTTGCTGAAAACAATGTAGAAATAAAATCTTTTTGTATTTTTGTAAGTTTATGCTAAAACACACCAAAAATCTTTTGATTTTAATCTGTAAAGCTGAAATTCAATGTAATAAGCAATGTAAACTATGTACAAACATATTTACAGACATATTTTTGTGAATTCGTGTCTAAGGATCATATCAGTTGATTGAGACATATCACCAGTACCGTTGACCTTTAGCAGACTTTAAGTTTTAAACCCGTTTACCTAGATTGTCGATATGTTTGTCCACTTAAGGTTTACCACATTTTTCAACTGTTTCAAGATATGTTATGGTAGAATTCATGAAACTTGAATTATCTGTGGTTTCCACTTCTTGAATATACTCCCTATCCAGATTCCCTAGATTTCATCTTACAGGTGAATATAGTGTAATTGATATCTGTATCAGGGTTGTGCGAGACCTTGAGAGCTCAGGTTAGTACTACCGTACAGACAAAGAGATGAAGGCTCGTCTTTAAGGTGTGTTCCACTTAAGGAATCTTTTTAGCACTGCAAATGATTAGATCTTTCGATTTTTTTCAATATTGCATACAGTTTGGAGGTTTATAGCGAAAGTATTATAGAAGTTCTAGGCCATTGCTTCTGTAAAATCAGAAGAACTTGTATAATACTCCAGATATCAACTATCTATAAAGACCTCGTATCTAGAATAGGCAATCTTTCAAACAAATTTCGGAGTACTAAGTCCATATATCCAAGATGTGTTAATCCACAAGATTAAGCAGTTGTAAAATTTAGTTTATATCTCGAAAACAGTTTACTGAACGTGTTAAGCCTATCGCCACATCCACAGTAAGACTCGTTTATCACTTTTAAAACTTTACATTTCTTTAGCATACTGTGATAATCCACTGATGTACTATCATTCCTTTTATGACACTGAACTCTTTTTGTCTTTTTCAATGTTTTTGTACATTTTGAATTTTTATATGTTTTTGGATTTTAAAACTTTCGAATATTTTTGTATTTTCTCTAACATTTCTCCCCCTAAAATCAAAAACATCTTTTTTTGGATTTTAGTTTTTAACAAAATTCTAAACTAGAAAGATATTTACAAAACTCGTTGTCCGATCCGTATTCATCCTCATCGTCCGCACCTGTCAGCAAATTTTTGATACCGTTAATTCTCAGCAAGTATTTAAACCGTGACAAAGAAAATGGTTTGGTATAAAAATCAGCCTTTTGTTCGTTGGTGTGGATTTTTCTATTCGCACCAATTTCTTTTCGTAGCAATCACGAATGAAATGATAACGAATTTCAATTGTTTTGTGCGTGAGTGATGAACCGGATGTTTAGTTATATGTATGGCTGCCTTGTTATCAAATACAGCAGAGTGTCTAGAAATTGCAGACCATAGTCTCTCATCTGCTGTTGAATCCACGGAATCTGTGAACAACAACTAGAGGCTGAGATATACTCAGCTTCACTGGTAGAGAGAGCGACCGTAGTCTGTTTCTTACACTGCTAGGTTACTATTCTTTCCTTAATCACCTCATTTCTGGTTTCTTCTTTTAGAAACTCAACTCTCTCCAGATCCCTCCATTTTGTTTGCCACATCTTTCCAGAAGACTTCCGTACATAGCAAATGTTAACAACTTTCTGATACCGCGTCGCCTGTACCTTTTCTTTTTCTTCAAACACAAAATAGTTATGTAATTTAAAGTTGTGTCTAAATATTTGATGAAATCAATGCGACACCATAATGCATCCTAGCCCTGATGTGTGATGCCTTAGCAACCTGAGAAAACATGTAAAATCAAGTGTCAACAATAATGATGAGTGAGTTCACAGGTTTTAGTTTATGGATATAATATAAGTTATTTCCTTTGGTTCAAATCCCAAACCAGTATGTTATAATAGGTATCCCCTGATCCAAACCCGAATCAGAATGTTTAAGTTTCCTGATTAAAAACCTGAATCGTGTTGTTATAAGTTGTTCCCGATTCAAAACCTGAATCGTGTTGTTATATTGATTAGCAGTTTATGTTATATGTTTAGGTAGCTAGCCTAGGTCCTGTCAACAAAGTGTTCGATCCGAAGCTGACGTTGCTGCCCCTGTTGTGCCAGGCCTATCACCAACCATTGCTAAAAAGTTAGGCAAATTCTACACCCGTGACCATCAACGTTCGATCTAACTGGCGCGACCAGTTCGAGTGGGGCTTGTCGGGCCCAGTAGTACTACCAAAAATTCCCTCGCTATAATCCAATACTAACTATCGTAAGTTTTAAGGGGACTGACATGTGATATAATGCTTCTTTGTGACCATAACCGTATAACATAACTCTAAATAGAAAGACATTACTGTATCGTGATGTATTCAACCATACATCACTGTAACTTGTACATGTTTTAAATAGAAAGACGTTATTGTACCGTAATATATACAACCAATACATCACTGTAACGTGTACATGTTTTCTCCCCCTGTGGTTTGTAAACGTTAAAGAATAAGGGTCGTGAACTCACCTTTAATTGTTCGGTTAGACTTTTAAAGTGATTACAAGTTGAGGTTGGTCAATCACGTCCTAACATGATTACCATTCAGTTTATCAGTATGTTCATGTAAGGCACAAAATCCATGCACTTATCTTAACACGTATCAGGCAATCACGTTGACAACTTATACATACGCCGTGTATATATATATATATTTATATATTATATATATATATATATACATATATATAATATATATATATATATATATAGTACAGATATGTATCATAATAAGATGACAATATGTGATCATAGCACACAACAATCCAAATAATGTCTAATTTGATAATAACAGTTTCAATCATTCTTAGGTAGCACAAACCACATTTAGATACACCCATATGTAACTTATCACCTTTCAATAGTAACACTCAAAACCAGACTGTTTTCGGGAATTTTTATAAAATAGTTCCATATTCCACAATTGCAATTAATTTACAGAGCGTGTTAAATGGTCCCTTAAATTTTGTGTAAAATTTTCAAGTCCTCATCATTACAAATTATTTTAAAAAAATTATTTACTAGGCTACAGTCAAATTCGTCACTTTCTGACTGCAGTCCACGGAAAACTTTATTTAAAAATCATCGTTTATTGATTGACGAAATTCCAGTGGGAGATTTTTGGAGACTCCCTTCTCCAACTACCGTACGAATTTCATGACCTAATTCTATCCAGATTATGAGATATGACACAGCAAACAACACGCAATTTCAGCAGAAAAAACGTTGCTTCAGCTGCTGCACGAAATAATTATTTTAAAATAGTAAACGACCTCCGAAAAATGCGATTACAACGCCATTAGAAGCGTTTTTCAAAAACATACAATTTAGACTTTAGAAAAACAATTTTTCGATTTATAATGACCCTTTTACAGTCAACTGAAGTTGGCTGTTTTCGCTAATCAGCCAACTGTTTTCATTCTAAACAACATCCGAAACACGTTTACAATCACAACACCTCCTAATAACACCTAACATCAGATTATTCATCAATTATCACGTAACCATATTAATAAGTTCATAACCCTAGATATATCATCATGATTTTTGTAAAGAAAACGCAGCCAATGATCATCTACGCATATGTATCGTCAATAAACTCAAACAAACGTATCATCACCCTAAGCTATTCATGCAACGACAAAACCCTATCATAACACCTCATGACCACAACCATATTTGCATAAAAACCACACCATAAATCACCATCTAAAAGAAGACGCTAACCTTGGAGCAAGGAGAGCTAGAGAGAGAGCTAGAGCTTGCAATCGGAATAGAAAAGGGGGGGGGTGCCGTGCGATCAAGAGGGGGGGTTGCCGTCGACTTCTAATGGGGAGACAAGGATTAGGGTTTTGAATTTTATAAACTTGGTTTATATTTAAAACCCCTATTACTCCCCAAGCAAAACCGAAAAGGGGCGATTAAGTGTGTGTGGGCCAAGAAACGGGTAAGGGGATGTCGGGTTGGGTTAGTTTGGGTCGCGAGGTGTGTTGTGACGAGTTGAGTTGAGGTTGGAACGGATTATGTTCGACTTTGGTTTTTTTAAATGGAACTTATAGCATTAGTCGTTAAATAAATAAACATATATTATAATTTGACAATTATTCACGACATAAGTTTTCTGAAAGGTTAAGTCGTGTAAATACGAAGGATGATACCTGATTTTTCCGGGATGTCACATTATCCCCAAGTTGAAGTAATTTTCATCCTGAAAATTGAATAAGCATGAGTTAGAAAATGTTGGACTAAGGGAGATATTCCTGAGTTGCCACATTCTCCCCTAGTTAAAGGAATTTCGCCCCGAAATTCAATTCGCGTTGCTTGGATCTTGTGATTCGGTTGCAAATAGGTGAGGATATTTGTCTCTCATTTGATCCTCTCTTTTCCAAGTGTACTCCGGTCCACGCTTAGAGTTCCAACGAACCTTGACAATTCGTATTTTACTATGCCTTCGTGTTTTGACCTCTCGGTCCATAATTTCGGTTGGTTCTTTAATGAACCGCAATTGTTCGTCAACATGGATCTCATCCAATGGAACGGCTAATGTTTCATCTGATAGACACTTCTTCAGATTTGAGACATCAAAATGTTGTGAACTTCACTGAGTTCATCAGGAAGGTTCAACTCATAAGCTACAGGACCGATTTTCTTTGTTATTTCAAACGGACCAACGTATCGTGGGTTTAGTTTACCTCTCTTGCCAAAATGAATCACGCCCTTCAAAGGCGATACCTTCAGTAGGACCCGATCACCTACTTGACATGCTAACGGTTTTCGTCGCTGATCGGCATAGCTCTTTTGGCGGTCCCGAGCTGTCGCCATACGATTTCGATTTTCACTATCTTCTCAGTTGCTTCCAGAACCAACTCTAGGCCCGTGATCTGACTATCCCAACTTCCACCCAACAAACGGGCGATCGACATTTTCGTCCATACAGCGCCTCGAATGGTGCCGCTTGGATACTCGTGTGATAGCTATTGTTATAGGAAAACTCTACCAAAGGTAGATGCTTCTCCCAGCCTTTACCAAAGTCGATTACACATGCTCTAAGCATATCTTCGAGGGTCTGAATGGTACGTTCACTTTGACCATCAGTCTGAGGATGATATGCTGTGCTCAAATCGACGCGTGACCCCAAGGATTTCTATGCTGATTGACACAGATGAGAAGTAAAACGTGAATCACGATCGGATATGATGGATATTGGCACTCCGTGTTGGGCTACTATTTCTTTCATGTACAGTGCTGCAAGGGTATCAAACTTGTTGGTTTCCTTGATTACTAGGAAGTGAGCCGATTTGGTTAGCTGATCGATAATCACCCATATAGTATCCTTTCCACTGGGTGTTTTAGGTAAACCTGTAATAAAGTCCATAGCGATTTGTTCCCATTTCTAGATGGGAATCTTAGGCTGTTGCAATAGTCCTAAGGGTTTTTGGTATTCTACCTTGACCTTGGCACAAGTTAGGCATTTGCTTACGTAGGTGGCTATTTCAGCCTTCATGTTCGGCCACCAGTAAGTCGTTTTGAGATCTTGGTACATCTTATCGACCCTGGATGAACAGAGTACCTTGATTTGTGAGCTTCGTCCATTATGAGTTCCCTCAAATTCCTGTAGAGGGGTACCCATATCCGATTAAGAAAGTAACGAGTTCCCTCTGATTTAGTTTCTCAATCATGCTCCATCTTGTGTAATTTCTCAGCTTTCGATTTTCAGGTTTGTCTGCCTCTAGCTGAGAGTTGCGAATTTGTTATGGTAGGTTAGAGTGTATCATGAGTTGTAAGGACCGAACTCGTCAGGACTTCTCATGCTCTTTTCTACTGAGGGTGTCGGCTACTACATTAGGCTTACCTAGTGGTACTGGATGGCATATTCGTAGTCATTCAAAAGTTCGAGCCAACGATGGTGTCGTATGTTTAACTCTTTTTGATCGAAAATGTGTTGAAGGCTCTGTGGTCGGTGTAGATGGTACACTTGGTTCCAAAGAGATAGTGCCTCCAGATTTTTAAAGCGAACACCACAGCTCCTAACTCTAAGTCATGAGTTGTGTAGTTCTTCTCATGTACTTTCAGCTGTCGGGATGCGTTCGCCATGACCTTATCGCGTTGCATAACTACACATCCAAGTCATGAATAGAAGCATCGCAGTACACCACAAAGTCATCAGTCCCCTCAAGTATTTAGTGCATATTGTGAGGTTAACTTGGAAAGGAAATATTTAGTTATCACGAAGTGATCTAAATATTAAGTAGTCAACACTTCACGAAGCAAGTGTATTTAGTGCATATTGTGACGTTAACTGCATGGACACGAATGTGATACATCAACACGAAGGGTCAACGAAATAAACCAAACTGGAATTGTGTGAAGGTAGTTGGTTAAAGGCCAAATTACTCAAATTTTAGGATGACATGTGTTGGGTACACCACTAAGAATTTACTCAAAGTAACTGACATGAAGGTAATTAAAGTGGGTGTAAGAGATATCTGTTTTTATAAGATGCTGCAACCGGAGACCAGAAATGGTGCAATGACCACTACATAAGAACAGTGGTGATGCCATCGTATGTAAGGATTCGAGAAAGATAGCTTCTTGGAACATGTGATTCAGGTGAAATTATCAACAGACTCGATGAGAACTCAGGTCGGGCGTTATGCCCCTTTACTCAGAATGTCAGCGTCGTGACGCGTTATTACAGAGGGAAGGAAGATTTTCGGTTGATATAGATCATGAAATTTTGATTGTTGTTGGTTGTAGTACGCGGCCAACGTTCGGTCAAAGAGGAATAGGTACGGAACAAAGAGGTCGATGAAGCTATACATGAATATGGTGCTTTTACACGAAAAAGGGTGTTAACCTCAGCATACCTCACAAAGGTAGAAATTTCACTTTATGTTCATGCACTGATGAACTTAAGTATGACTCGTTTCTCCTCGAGTAACATTCGTAGAGAGTGATTTAGCCAAGCGAGGATTAGCGTATAGCAGGGTTAGACAAGAACTAAGATATTCGATTTAGTTTTACAAGATAAGACGCGAGTACTATACGAAGACACAGTCGTCATCAGTCTGTTCCACATAATTGTTTTAGGATTACGAGTAAAATAATATTTCGAATGATGAGGATGTAGTCAATCGCATGCAAGCAGTTAAAATAGAAATAAAGTGAGGATATCGGTCAGGGAAGTGTTACTTTATGGGTTTTGGTTTAAGAAGAATTTTCTATAAAAGTGATAGTTGGTTGAGTCTGTAGCGTTTTGGTTTAATCGAAGCATTGCCCACGGTCGTCAGGATTGCCTATAAGCGAAAAAGAATAGATATACTAATATACATGTATTTAATTGTGTGTGGAGCTAGTCAAATAGGTATGAAATCAAAGTTGATGGGTTCAACTAAAACGTGTGAATTAAGGACATCACATATGTCGTGAAGCGGTTTCATTACAATGACGCGGAAATATGTTCAAAATGGTATGGTCATAGAAGAAAAAAAATGCATCACCGTCTCCAAAGTTCAAGAAGTGATCACTAAGGATCAAAAGACAAGTTTACCGAGTTCGTTCAAATTAAAGCACAAATTTGACAGGAGTCTGTGCGTAAAGTTTCAAAGATGTAGTGCGACCACGACAATGGAGTGAGAGATTTGTCTACATCGACAACAAGTAACTAACTATCACATTAAACGGTAAGCGTCAGCCAGTGCAACGATTAGGGGATAGACCAGCTTAGAACGGAAAACTGGTATGAATAACTTCTCTAGTAATACAAGGAGTAAGATTATTGTTTATGTCGTCATGTGTATCTAGTTGTTGATTAACTTATATCTCCGTCTTCCGATGTCCCTAAGATGATGGGGCCGTGTTGTGGAAATCAGTTCGAAGAGTTGGATATGCCGCGATGTACATCAGATTAGACCAAAGATTAGCAACAGGACCGAGTAATGGGGTCAAATGAAATTTTATAGTTAAGCGCAAGGAATGAGGTGTAAGCGTATGAGGTTCTTCATATTTCGTTTATAAGCTGATGTTGAAGGGTTCATCCTACGAATTCTGATAGGGTTTCAATTGGGATAACAGGTTCTAATTCAGGTGAGAATCTTATTTTCACTAACGAGGGATTCCATTAGTGATAGCTCAATGTGTCCGAGAAGATCTTAAATCTAGTAGTTGTGTCCATCAACTGTTGGACAGGTTTAACGACACAAGTTAGTCGTTTCATGGGTTACGAGAGTTTCTATGACAATATAAATTTTAACGTGCGATGCAAGGTTAAGACAATTTGTCCACTCATAGGGTTTCACAAGGATTCGCATACATCGCAAATTACTATTACGTGTGCACCCGTAATGATAAGTTGGTTTGCATGTTCCTCTAGTTCCATCTATCTTGTGTCAAAATGTCCTCAGATTTAATTTTTTTCGAGTACAAAGTGTTTTTAAAATGATAGGGTTATCAAAAGCTTAGTCAACAATCCAAGTGTTGATCAACTCGGAGTTATATCAGAAAGAGTAATGTGGGATCAATTGATCTGAGGATCTACTCAAGTTGAAACACACCATGAGAATCCAATCCAACGGATTGTAGAGGTAAGAGTGCGCATGGAACAAACATGCACATGAATTGTGACTTTGAGAGATGAAGCTGGTTCATTAACGTAGGTTAACAGAAAAAGCAAGGCAACCGCTCCACCATCCGAGTCAGGTTAGAGTTCAGGTGTGCAATAGGCAAAGTATTCTTAGCTCGTGGTCAACCATTCTCTCGAAGAATATCAACCAAAGATGTAGAATCATGGCTCGGGAAAAATGATGACATCTCCATGTCAATGGTTTCTGCAATAACGTGTGCAACGAACTGCCCTAACTCAGGTGCCTCACGCGAGGCCCACGTGCTCAGGTTGAAAGAAAGTAGAACTAGTGGGGCCGGGGTAATGTCGTTGGTAGGTAGAGAAATGACTCATTTTCGATAAACTCAATGTTGGGTCTAAAATTGAGATTGAAGCTTGCCAAATTGAAGATCATAACACGAAGTTGATCGTTCTAAAGTTTGATGCAAGAGTTTGATAACATTAGCCTAAGGGGGGATTGTTGGGTCTAAAACGTGTAGTCTAATGTTATCAACAAATCAAATCAACAAAGTCAACGCAAAGAAGTCAAAGTCAACACGCAAGTTGACACGAGAAGATTGAAGAAAGATATGGCGTGTGGAAGATCGAGATTTGATAGTTATATTGTTTTGGATAATTAAGTATATTTTGTTTAGACAAAACATATATATATTATCTTATTTAATTAGTCTTCATGTTTATTGCTACTTTTGGTAAGATATTAACTCTAGGTACTTAATTGTAATTAGCCTAAAGTGGTTTAGGCTATAAATACATAAAGATTTAGGGTTTTAGGGTAACACATCAAGAGTGAGATTTGGGGGCTAATTGTATTCATCTTTTGCAAATCAATCAAGAGTTTTAAAGTTATATATTTTGAGTGTGTTCATCTTGATTCTTATCCAAAATCAGATTTTTGGCTCGGTTTGATCCTACAATTTGGTATCAGAGCTTTGGTACTCGAATTTGAAATTCAACAATCTTCAAATTCATCCTAAAAATCTGATTTTTATTTGAAAAGTTTTAAAATTTTTGGAGTTTTTATGTTTATTCACTTTTTCTTCAAAAATCTTGTTTTTAACGGTTTAAATTGTTTGTTTGTTGATTGAGAGCTGATACTAGTGTGATTAGAAAGATTTAGAGTAAGTTTTCATATCATCTAGAGGGATTTTGATTCAGATCAGATTGCTTTTAGCGAGTTTTTGAAGTTATTTTCAAGATCTGGGCGTTTTTCTTGAATCCAACGTTTTTATCTTTCCGGCAAACTTTTCCGGCATATTTGCACTTTTCCGGCGAGTTTAAATCTTGAACGAGAGTTCAAGTCGCCCAGCGTATTTGGTAAATACGTTGGTAAGTGAACGTTTTTTTTTGGCGTCGTTATCCGGCGTTTTATTTCCGCCGGTATTTAACGCATTGAGAAAGAGTAGAATCAGAAGAAGGTTTTTAAGGTTTTGATTGCTTGTTCTTTCTGGCCAGCGTTTTTAACACCGCCCCTCACTACCAGTAACTGTCACCACAACTGACTGCCACCCAAACAACAACAACACAGCTCACCTTTCACCACCGTCATCCAACCTCCTTCCAAACAACCCCAGTCGCAACCACACACAACCTCCCAACCCCGTCCACCACCTTCAACCATTCATACCTCCAACCACAACCGTCCACCACCACTCGAACGCAATCTAATCGGTTCACCACCACTACCACCTCAAAACCTTAACTTGTTGATAGTGTGGTGTGGCTGTAGAATAGAGAGATAAAGAGAGACATATAGATTAAAAGAAGGTGGCGGCTAAAATATAATTTTTAGGGTTTGGGTTTTGTGTTTCATTTTTGATAGAGAAGAAGAGGCTGAGAAAGTGGATTGTTTCATTTTTTTTAGGGTTTGGGGTGATTTTGTCTAGTAACAGAATTTTGGTTTCTCGGGAATCCACAAAAAGTAAACATTAAATTTTTTGAATTCTTGAAATCTGGATGCAAAAGAAAATGTTAATTAAACATTAATTAAATGAAAATTTTGGATACATTTTCCACTAAAATTTAAAATCATTTGGTTGTTTAATTTAAAAAAAAAAACGTAGATAGATGGGATTATATTGCAAAAGAAAATTCAACATTGATTTAATAGATTTTGAAATCTATTTGAATTTTTACTTGAAATTCCATACGTGATGTTTAATTCTATATAAAGCTTTTGGGAACTAAATACATCTTGTTAATAGATCGGGCCTGATGTTATTTTTTTGGGGCCAAAGAATTAATATAACTGGTCGTTCAAAAAAAATTCGTGTGCCAAGATATTTGATTGGTTTTGGGGCCAGGTCTTACAAGTTTGTTTTTGGGCCTATAGAATTGATGCAACGAAGGCCGGGTTTTATTAAACAAATTTTGGGCAGGGAGTTTAAGTTTATTTTTTTGGGGCCTTTTAAAATTAATCTATGTTCGCAAAATTTAATCGGATCGGGTACTTCAAGTTTAGTTGGGCAAAGTGCTACTAAAATTTGGAGTTGATACAGGGATATTTTTAAAGTAATTCGGACCGAGTTTCGAGTTGATACAAATATTATTTTCTGAATTAAAAAAAATGTTTCTAAACCAACTAAACGCAATTGCACAAGTTGAACTTGAAACCAGAACTGCAACCAGGCCTCCAAAGTTGAAAGATCAGCGGATTTCGGTAGCTGGAGGAACCGAATTAAGTCATTCTTTGAGTATACGGACTATGCTCAATGGATCTCTGTCACCGTTGGACCACACGTCCCAGTGACGGTTCGTGATGAAATTCGTGTGATCAACGATGATCCCTCAACATAAACTGATGAAGATAAGGCATTGATTCAACGTGACCGTCGGGCTTACGCTGCTCTGACAATGGCCTTATCAACTGATGATTGCAAATTGTTCGAAGAGTAAACGACTACTAATGAACTCTGGTTGGCCCTGATTGACCATTATGAAGGAAACGAAGCACTGATTCAGAACAAAAGAGACATGTTTGGAAGTATTCGTGGTGAAAGTCTGTCAGATCACATCAGCCGTTTTCTGAACATGTTGACAAAAAGGAAGAAAGTTGGCAATCCCGTCACCAACTATGCTTCAATGAAGAAGCTTTTTGACTCTCTTCCAAAAGAATGGAGCTTACCATGTATGATGTTCAAAAGAACTTTATTGCACAGTCACTCCAGTCACTCTCTCGGATCTGATCAACACACTGAAGGCCTTTGAAATGGATGTCACCAAGAGAGAAATGAATCAGGTCGGATACTCTCAGAAACCTGTTCAATCTGCTGCTGCCACTACTACTCCCAAGAACATGGCTTTCTTTGCCCCCATAATCTCTAGTGGTTCAAACTCTCAGGATGCTAGTTCATCTCATTTTAATGCTTCCGCAAGCTCTACAAAGGCTCTACAGTCTAACGAAAAGACTACTGTGGTCGGTAACGCTCAAGCTATGGAGGAAGCTAGTAGCAGTGTCAAGAAGGAAAAAGACCAAGCTCCTGCAGGAGCAATGAAAGTTGAGTCCGCCAAAGAGAAGGAAGAAAAGGATTTGGTAAACAGCATACCCTATGAATTCAAAGCCAAATTATGCTCAAAACCGTGTATGAACGTCGTGGCTCTTTACAAATCACTCAACCGTGACCTTATTAGAGAAAAAGAAAAACTCTTACGAGTAAATAAAGAAATAAAACTGAACGAAGCTGCATATCAGAGAAAGTTGAACTCAACTTTAACTGAATGCAATCGTAGTTGCTTTTTAAGAAAGATTTTATTATAAACGATCAAACTAAAAGGCTAGAAAATTCTGTAATCAAAATCACTAAACTGCAACTCACCATTGATAAATGGAACGTAAGTAAAAAGGCACTGGTTTATATTAAGGCTAGAAAATTCTGTACTCAAAAACACTAAACTGCAACTCACCATTGATAAATGGAACGTAAGTAAAAAGGCACTGGTTGATATTGAGAATAGCCAACGACCGACGTACGTAAAGGACGGAATTGGGTACAAAGACACGCTGGGAAATGAAAGAAGAATTTTTCCTCCGCCACACAGCAAGAACTATGTACCCATGCCGACTCCTCATCCAGAAATTGATTTAATTGCTCAAAGTATCAGTTGTGAAAATGATAAAATTACTAATGTTTCTTAAAGCAATGCAGATGTGATTTAGCATAAGGAGGGTGTGTGCGATGAGAATATTGGTGGAACAAAAATAGGGATAGGGTATTCAGGCGACAGTTATACTACTGTGAACTGGTTTGCCTAGAACTGTGACAAATCAAACAAAACTTTAATTCAGGATGAGTGTAAAAGGCATATGCATAAACCTGTGACCCGCAACCATGAGAATGTAGTGGTTGAATGTGTTGCTTTGCAATCTGCTTTTTGTAATGAAAATGTTGTGCATGAATCCCCTGTATTTGTTCCAGAACTGAAACAAAACAGATTCGGAAAGTTCCTCACTGAGGAAATTCCTGAGTTTGTTCCGTCTTATACAGGTATGATAGAGTCTAATAATGGGTCAAGCAAAGAAAGCAGCAGTGAAGACTCAAACACAATGACTTTAGAAAGTGATGAAGAAAGCTCGAGTGAGGATCAAGGATCAGTTACTTCAACTGACATCAAGAATGATGAAGATTGCATAAAAAATGAGAGCCGTCTTTACAAGAACTTGAAGAAAATCAGGAATTCAAGCTCCACTGCATCATCGGATAACACATCATCCAGTAATAGTTCTCAAAGCAAGTTAGATTTTCTGTCATACCAAGAATCAGAAAGCTCAAATGACTCAGTAACTTCAGAAACAGATGCTGGTAAAAAGGTTGAAAACCTTGAACCATCGGGTGTTCAAGAACCAACAACCCCAAATGACTCTACGAGTATAGTAAATCAAGATCCATTGGAAGAAGACTTCCATATTGATGATTTCCTAAGTTTAGATGATGAATCAAAGACAAATGAAAGTCTTGGTGAGTCAAAGATCAAAAGATCATCTGAAGTTGTTGAACATCACGTTTGTCAACATGCTGAGTCAAGCTCAAAGCAATCCCCACCTCTAGTTACATCACACAGAACTGCAAAGTCTCAAAAGCCATTCAAGGCTTGTTTTAGGTGTGGAAAAGAAGGTCATGTGCTCAAGCAATGCCCAGAACGATACGATCTAGACGGTAAAGGAAACCAATATTGTTTCTCTAGGTAAAAAGGTAAAAATCACACATCTTTGAAAGATCGGATGGACAACTCTCCATCCAGATCTCCACATGTGAAGCCGGTTTCACATGATTCAAAGATGAAAAGGACCAAGGCATCAAAAACTCAATCTTTACCTCTGGGTCTTAAACATAAAATTATTTCAAACTTTAAATCTTTTACAAACAAAATTTTTAAAGCTAACACTGGTCTGGCCATCAAACCAAAGTTGTAAAAAGAAATCAATGAGGGTAAAGATTTGGCATATCGAGAGGTTTCTTATTTTGATGAAAGGGGACAACCCAGGACTACGATGGCTTGGGTTCCACTTTCTAACTGAATTGCTTATGAGTGTAGGAACATCCAAGGAGGACTGTTAGTAACATCGTTATTATCAGTGGTTGTTTTAGATACAAGTTTAAAGAGGAAAATCACATGTTTGGTTATGGTATCTAACCTGACCTCACAATCAGCACCGCTGTGACACACTGATTTTCTTACTAACATATGTTTTTGTGTGCCTGGTGTGGAAGACTTTGTTTCGTAAGTATAAGTTTTATATTTTTAATTTTTCAGTAAATGGTTGTACAAAAATAAAATTTTAGGGGGAGTATTAAAATACTTTCTTGACCATGGGATGTAAATAATGCAAAATAATCATGATCTTATATGAGAAATGATAGGAACTAACTTGATTATGTCTTCACATGAATAGGATCTGATGGAAGATGCAGCTCCAAGTTAACGATATGTCGGTAGATTCAGCATTTCAGACAAGTAAACAGCACCCTGGTGATAAAGATAAAGATCGTATGATAATGTGGATACCCACCTTGTTGCAGGATTGTACAAACCGATTATGTCCAAAAGGGGTTGCGAGATTAAAGTTAGGTGTTCAAAAGACACACAATGTTGTGCATATATGTATTTATTGAAAAGACACCAATGTGTGCAACCCAAAAAGAGCAAAAAGACACGCAATGTTAATGTGTGCAATAAGAATAAAAGATACGCCAAAGCGCGTACGTATATTAAGTAAATATTTTGTTAGCTATGCTCTCTAATCAGATGATCATCTTCTCATCTTGTGGAAACATAGACCTGAAGCTCTCATCATCTGATTTAAGGTGATCATCTCCTCTGCTTATGGAAATATCGACCTGGAGCTCTCATCACCTAGTAGATACTATTTCTAAGTTGTTAAGGTATGCATCTCAAAAGACCATGAGGACAGAGAAGTCTAACCGAACATGTGTGGGGTCCACTAGCTTCATCCTAAATATACCTAAAACATGATAATTAATCACCGAATGTATGTCGAAAGAATGATGCATGGATTTAAATGCACAAACATACCAGCAATCGTTCTTGAGTCGTAGCTATCCTAAAGAAAGTTGAAGTGTGACTAGGCTTTTCAAGTTGGTATGATCTCGTATTTGATCAACTATATATCTCAAAGGTTAAAATAATAATATATATATATATATATAAGGTTTAATTAAAAAAATCTAAAAAATAATAATAATAATAATTATTTTGATTTGTGTACAGTTGTTTCTCTAAGTCTTCCATATCACATCAATCGTGTCTCAAACAGCATGAGATACTCTTTCCAATGCACACTACAGATGAATACGGTTTTGTCTGTACTTTGAATCTATCTAAAAGAAAATTCAGAGTTGTGTTTGTGATTGTGAACAGGTTACTTCGTCTATTTGCTGCAATGATGGCCTATCATCAATTGAGGAAGATACCAGACCAAAGCACCTGTTTCCTGAAGATTGCAGAAGATACCGAGCTAGGAATCCTCCTCCTACGTCTTCTGAATCACTCAAGCTAAAAAGAGTTGGAAAAAGCTTGTTCCGGCTGTATCAGAGATGATGCATGCAAAAAGGGGAGCATATCCAGATAAATACTCAAAGAGCAAAGTGTCAAAAGAAGATCTTCAGTGATGAAAATTTGGAAAGCATCAGTCTAGGGGGAGATTGTTGGGTCTAAAATTGAGACTGAAGCTTGCCAAATTGAAGATCACAACACGAAGTTGACCGTTCTAAAGATGATGCAAGAGTTTGATAGCATTAGCCTAAGGGGGAGATTGTTGGGTCTAAAACGTGTAGTCTAATGTTATCAACGAATCAAATCAACAAAGTCAACGCAAAGAAGTCAAAGTCAACACGCAAGTCGACATGAGAAGATCGAATAAAGATATGGCGTGTGGAAGATCGAGATTTGATAGTTTATTGTTTTAGATAATTAAGTATATTTTGTTTAGACAAAATATATTTATTATTTTATTTAATTAGTCTTCATGTTTATTGCTACTTTTGGTAAGATATTAACTCTAGGGACTTAATTAATTAGCCTAAAGTGGTTTAGGCTATAAATAGATAAAGATTTAGGGTTTTAGGGTAACACATCAAGAGAGAGATTTGGGGGCTAATTGTATTCATCTTTTGCAAGTCAATCAAGGGTTTTAAAGTTATATATTTTGAGTGTGTTCATCTTGATTCTTATTCAAAATCAGATTTTTGGCTCGGTCACTCAACTCCCAAGAGATATGCATCAATGTTGTATGCCGTCCCAATCATGGACTTGAGAAAGCTCACCATACCCGATAGTACCATCGGTAGGCTCAAGCTAGTGTTTTGCTCATCTGGTGGTGTAGGAAGAAGTACAGATGATTGTGATGGGAAACGCTCCTCTTGAGGCTCCGTCTCACGGCCCTCAGATAGCAGTAGATTCACGTTGTTGGCGATTCCACAGACATCACGGCTAGGGATGAATATACATGTCCGCAGGCATAGCATGTATGAGTGTTCTTGTATGTCATGTATGGGTGTTTGTGTTGGTGTGTGACTAATGCAGTGTCTAAGGCTATAGACTAAGTCTACTCTCTAATGAAAACCTAGTTCACTATAACCATTAGCTCTGATACCAATCTGTCACACCCTCAAAATTCCACTTGCGGGGTTTTACCGCGAGGAGAGTGACGAACCAGGATCACAGTCATTAGTCATACTTAATGATCACTATATGAGTTTAAAAAAATATTCCTATTTGTTCATTAATGAGAAAATATTGTTTATACAATTGAGTTGCGGAAGCGTAACAGTTACAAAACAAAAATAGTTAATGTAATTTAAAGTTGTTCTAAATATTTGATGAAATCAATGCGACACCATAATGCATCCTAGCCCTGATGTGTGCTGCCTTAGCCACCTGAGAAAACATGTAAAATCAAGTGTCAACAATAATGATGAGTGAGTTCACAGGTTTTAGTTTACGGAATATAATATAAGTTATTTCATTTGATTCAAATCCCAAACCAGTATGTTATAATAGGTATCCCCTGATCCAAACCCGAATCAGAATGTTTAAGTTTCCCGATTCAAAACCCGAATCTGTTGTTATAAGTTGTTCCCGATTCAAAACCTGAATCGTGTTGTTATATTGATTAGTAGTTTATGTTATATGTTTAGGTAGCTAGCCTAGGTCCTGTCAACAAAGTGTTCGATCCGAAGCTGACGTTGCTGCCTCTGTTGTGCCAGGCCTATCACCAACCATGGCAAAAAAGTTAGGCAAATTCTACACCTGTGACCATCAACGTTCGGTCTAACTGGCGCGACCAGTTCGAGTGGGGCTTGTCGGGCCCAGTAGTACTACCAAAAATTCCCTCGCTATAATCCAATACTAAGGGCATCGTAAGTTTTAAGGGGACGACATGTGATATAATGCTTCTTTGTGACCATAACCGTATAACATAACTCTAAATAGAAAGACGTTACTGTACCGTGATGTATTCAACCATACATCACTGTAACTTGTACATGTTTTAAATAGAAAGACGTTATTGTACCGTAGTATATACAACCAATACATCACTGTAACGTGTACATGTTTTCTCCCCCTGTGGTTTGTAAACGTTAAAGAATAAGGGGTCGTGAACTCACTCGGTTAGACTTTTAAAGTGATTACAAGTTGAGGTTGGTCAATCACGTCCTAACATGATTACCATTCAGTTTATCAGTATGTTCATGTAAGGCACAAAATCCATGCACTTATCTTAACATGTATCAGGCAATCACGTTGACAACTTATACATACGCCGCGTGTATATATATGTACAGATATGTGATCATAGCACACAACAATCCAAAAATGTCTAATTTGACAATAACAGGTTCGATCATTCTCAGGTAGCACAAACCACATTAAGATACACCCATATGTAACTTATCACCTTTCAATATTAACACTCAAAACTGGACTGTTTTCGGGAATTTTTATGAAATAGTTCCTATATTCCAAAATTCCAATTAATTTACAGAGCGTGTCAAATTGTCCGTTAAATTTTTGTAAAATTTTCAAGTCCTCACTCATTACAAATTATTTATAAAAAATTATTTACTAGGCTGCAGTCAGATCGTCACTTTCTGACTGCAGTCCACGGAAAAAATTCATTTAAAAATAATCGTTTATCCGTTTGACGTAATTCTATCCAAATTGTGAGATATGACACAGCAAATAACACACAATTTCTGCAGAAAAATGCAGCTTCAGCTGCTGCACGAAATAATTATTTTAAAATTGTAAACGACCGCAGAAAAATGCGATTCCAGCGCCATTAGAAGCGTTTTTAAAAACGTACTAATTTAGACTTCAGAAAATCAATTTTTCTATTTATAATGATCTGTTTACAGTCAACTGAAGTTGGCTGTTTTCGCTAATCAGCCAACTGTTTCATTCTAAACAACATCCGAAACACGTTTAACAATCACAACACCTCCTAATAACACCTAACATCAGATTATTCATCAATTATCACGTAACCATATTAATAATTTCATAACCCTAGATATAACATCATGATTTTTGTAAAGAAAACGCAGCCAATGATTATCTACGCATACGTATCGTGAATAAACTCAAACAAACGTATCATCACCCTAAGCTATTCATGCAACGACAAAACCCTATCATAACACCTCATGATCACAACCATATTTGCATAAAAACCACACCATAAATTACCTTCTAAAACAAGACGCTAACCTTGGAGCAAGGAGAACTAGAGAGAGAGCTAGAGCTTGCGTTCGGAAGAGAAAAGGGGGGACCGAGAGGAGGGGGACTGCCGTCCACTTCTAATGGTGAGACAAGGATTAGGGTTTTGAATTTAAAACTTGTTTTTATTTAAAACCCCTACTTGCTCCTCAAGCAAAACCGAAAAGGGGCGGTTAATTGTGTGTGGGCCGAGAAACGGGTAAAGGGATGTCGGGTTGGGTTAATTTGGGTCGCGAGGTGTGTTTTGAGGAGTTGAGTTGAGGCTGGAAAGGATTAAGTTCGGTTTGGCTTTGTTTTTAAATGGAACTTATAGCATTAGTCGTTAAATAATAAACATATATTATAATTTGACAATTATTCGCAACATAAGTTTTCTAAAAGGTTAAGTCGTGTAAATACGAAGGATGATACCTGATTTTTCCGGGATGTCACATGTTAAGGCATGTGTAACTTGAATTTTGTCCCAAAATATCGTGGATGTCGGTTCGTTCGGTTGTACGTTCGCGTTTTTTCACTTAATTAGTACGAATGTTATAACAAACACGAAAATGTCCGAAGTTACGCAACAATATTTTTGTTTTCTCATCAATAAAATACATGATTTTATTGATTACAAAATATTTGGATTTGTATATGTGGTTCGTACTTAGAATACGGACCAACGGACTTTCGTAGTTTGTCGCAAATAGTCCCTGAGCTTTGAATAAGCATGTTTTTGCCATACCAAGCCCCCTCAAAACTTATTTCTAAGTTATGTAAATCGTATTTAAGGTATGTTTAGCTTATGTCCTTATTCTGGAGTGTATGTTGTGTTAAACTGATTACGTTTGCGTAACAGTTTATGATTTTACATTCCAAAAAAGGTTTGAGAGTTTGAAATTGTAAAAGGACTTAAAACGTGCAAATGTCACAAGATTTCAATGGATTTGAAATTATTCAGGATTGTACAATGGTAGAAAAGACACAAATGTCACATCACAACCACGTTTCCATGCGGTATACCCATTAAAGAATTTATCAATCCGTCATTAATATGTATTGTATGGTTGCAAACATTTAGATTGTTTGTTCTATCATTATAATTTTCAACCAACCAGTACCCAAGCATTGTGGGTATGCTGTCTATTTTCATTTTCAGGGCAGTACCAAACCCATGTCGTAAACTGCCTGTCTTTGATCTTCATTCAGATTTATAAACCAACTGGCCAAGTTTGTATGTTTTACTCTTAACAAAACTCTAGCTTCACTGAATGGAAAAAATGGTTGTTCCTCAACCTCAATATTCTGACTCAAGGCCTTCCTCTTATTGGAATTTTGGGATTTTCCTGTGTGCACATTTAGTGTTACTCTTAAACCCTGTTTGCCTATAAAACAAGTTTAATTTTCATGGCATTTTAGTGTCAGTTAAACGAGATATGTTGTACAATAAGACAATCTTAGATGAAATAAGGCGTTTAAATAACACAAATGATATATGTAAAATGACGTTCTCATACAGTCAAACAATGTTATACAAACGATACTTTTATTGTCGTTTATTAACAAACTCTCAAAGTATGTTACATGATATATGGAGTTTAACACAAATGATATATGGAGTGTTACAAACAAACGTCATAAAAGTAACTATTACCATGTTATGTTGTTGGCTTTTTTTGTTGATTGGTGGTTCTTTGGTGTTTTGGAGCAGGCGACTCTCCAGATTCAACACCATAGAAACTACACATTTTTTTATAAAATTTAAACGCCAAAACATCATAAAACTAGCATATTGTAAATAAAAGTTAACACACTCTGTTTCTTGGCCCTTGATCTTTTTTTATGGTTAGACGCCATAATATTGTTGGTTCGTGTTTTCTATGGTTTTCGCGTTTTCGTTGGAATTGGGCGGTTTCTCTAGAAGTATAAATTGGGTCACGGTTTAGATGGGTATTGTAGATGCACATTTACCTTTTTTTCCCTTAATGAAGCGCGTCCACATTCGAAAGTTGATTTTAGTTTTCGAAAATGCCACCGTGCCAATCTAATCCACAGACTGTTCTGATCCAACGGATGAGAGGCGTTCTCACTGTTTTCACACTTAATATCGTATTCTCTAAATCCTACCCCACAGATTTTGGGTTATATATAGAAAATGATTCCAATGTGAGTACATAGTTCCTCTCTTTTACCTTTTCTAAATGTTTTAGGGTGATTCATATGTGCCTATTTTTATTTTCAAGATTTCTAAACAATTATATATATATACATACATATATATAAATATATATATATATATATATATATATATATAGTACACTTTCAATTTTTATGAAACTTGATGGTGCGTTGAATTCGACAATGATACATTCATTAACTTTGATCACGTCGATCAGTAGTATGTTATGGTACCATAGGACTGACATTCCCGTTAACAAATTTTCGGGGGCATGTGGGGAAGTATGGAAACGACAGAAATTGAAAACACATAGTTTGACAAACCCTTCTCAAGTCAACACAGGATTGAATGTATTCGCGAACAAACCTCACTTTCAATTTTATACTAGACAAGACAACTTGATTTTAGAAAAACAAGACAATTTGATTTTATAAAAGACAAGACACTTTGGTTTACACAAAACAAGGATAATTGGTTTACACAAAATGACCAATGGTTTTCAAATTAAAGATATATAAACAATACAAAGTTTTCAGATTACTTACACGATTTTACAAATGAAAATTTTTTATGAAGGTTCAAGGCTACAAAGATTTACTTATAAAATCAACTCGTGAGTTGGTTAACCCTTTTTCAACACAAAATTTTAGCCATGAATTTGACCAGAAAACCTATGTTAATCACTAGCATTCAATGTTGACTATATTTTCACATATGTTTCAGGTAATTATACGTGCGCTGATTATTCAAGAATGCTACACATAGGAATGGACTCAGCCTTAGTTTCCTTTAACTTAAAAACAATTATTTGTATCATTGTGTTGAATAACAATATAATATAATGAAACTTTAGTACCATGTGTTATAAGAAATTTGTAACGTGACTCTCTAACGTTTCCGCCACGGGTTGTTTTACGCGGTCGGGGTGTTATAGTATCCTTTGATGATTTTGTACTTTAGGCTTTTTAAGAGACTGTCTTAGTTATTGTGGCACGTCCCTCTTTTGGAGGCAACACTACCCTCAGCCATATTGGTCTGAGTCAGTAGGGATACAGTCCCGTAAGCCTGGATTATTGAAAGATAATTAAGTTATCAATGCAAAATGTGGCATCTTCCTATTTTGGAGGCGCTACCCTCGGCCATATTGGTCTTAGTCAGCAGGGATACAGTCCAACAAGGCCTCGTTGAAGTTTATAATAGTAGTTTAGTTATAAGGGATTCAAGTCATTCTTACTTCCCCTAATTTGATGCTATCTGCCTCAAGAGAAGTCCTGATAAGTTTGAATCAAGTACTTGCAGGATCTATACACTGAACGAGGCTAGAACTTTATCCAAACCACCCTTCTAACCCCCTTCCACGCAGTTAACGCGCTTTATATAGACCATAAAGACACGAATGAGTGAATCAACACAACATGAAAAAATGATAGAGTAAAGTTCACTTTCAATATAAAAACTAGTTGTTAAAAAGTAACGGAAGGTTGGAAATCAAAAGTAATACATAAAAGATTTGTCTTCATTAAGTGATGTAAGAGATTAGTCAAGCATTGCCTTTGATTAGCAAGGACTCTTACGATCAATCTTGGATCTCGGGACTACTACACACACTCTAAAGGTGGAGGAATTTGATGGATGATGTTGTTGGAGTGGTGGTGAAGTGGCGATAAGTGAGAGAGAGGGTTTCCAAAGGATGAGTTGGAAGTGAACTAAGCCCCTCTATTTATAGCTGAATTCAGTCCCCTCACATGGCCCTGTGTCCTTGGGGCATGGACCCGTGTCCCTTCTTTCTCTATCTTCATTTAATGCCTAGTGTCAGATCATATGCACATACGGTCCGTGTGACAGTATGCACGACCCCGTGGTCAACTTTGTGGGGTCCATTGGGAGATTCTGCGTATCTAGGAATTGACCACGGCCCCGTGTCCTTGGGACACGCCCCCGGTTTCTCTGGTCTGCTATGTTTTGTATTGCTCTGCATGGCCTTGAACACATTCTGTGGTGGGGCACGACCCCGTGTCTAGATGGGATGGCCTCGTGCTTGTCTTCTGGATTGTTTTTTTGGTCTTGGGGTGTGACTTAGAGCGTAGGCATGATGTGTCAACTCCTCTTTCTTGTGTGTTGGTTTTTGCCTTTAATTTGTTCCTTTTGTACGTTTAAGCTCATTTAGTCCTGAAAATCAAAAGTATATAAAGAAACACACTATTTCCAACATTAGTAAATAAAAGGGTTGATTTTATGTCTTGTTTGATATAATTTATATGTTGCATTTTGTGCATATCACTTGCTCTATAGAAGACCTTTTTATAATTTTTGAGGCTGGTGGATTTAGTTGGACCGATTTTATTGGAAGAAGTGAGGGAAATTGTTTTCCCAAGATTTTCCTAAGTAACTCTTCTTGTTTGGCACATGATGCCCATACATAAGTTCATTTTAATCCCTTCCTTCCTTATATCATCTTCATACTTTTGTAGATCTTCTGTAGACATCTCCTTTTTCCCTTTAAGGTAGCTTCTAACAGCTGAGGAGACATTCTTTGCAGCGGGAAAGAGTGTTGATCAGTACATTTATGTCTCCATAGTTTGTCATTTTGGGGATTAGGGATCTTTTGCTCTTAATTCTTCTAATTTCCTGTAGCTCTCTTTGATTGTTGGCTCATCCCACTTGGCCATAGATTGCATGGATCTAAACTTTGTTGCCACCATCTCCTACAACATTCTTCTCAGCTTAACAACTTTTTGATACCAAAAATTTTTACCTACTCTCCAATTGGGAGAACTGGGCTAGATATCTGGATTGAGCTTTAACTTCTCGATTCTTGCAATTTTTCTGGAAGGGCTTCTGTCGTCCAACCAGAGAATTGAGCCCTTGTGGCTGTGTAAGCTTGTTCATTATGAATACCATGTAATCTTCCCTTACAGCTTTTCTGAGCTCAAGGTTGTTTACCGATCCTTGTGAAGCCTTTTTGATGACATCTTTGGCAAAATATTATAGTCTGTTGACTTTTATGAATTCTGCAGACATAATTTGTTGTGCACCCTTATCACTTTTGCCCTTGCTTTTAAAAGCATATATTCTTTTTGCATGTAAGCTCTTTATTCAAATACTCTTGTACATTTGTAGGTTTTGAATATCATCTAAGGGATGGAAAGGTAAGTTGGCTGATGTTATTTGTACAGTAGAAAGATTATATATCTTTTGATACATTTTCTAACTCCAGTGGGTCAAGTATGGTGGTGGGTGGTTTTGTAGGTGGAGATGTAATGGTGAGTGTTGTGGTAGATGGTTGGGATGTGAAGGATAAGGTTGTGGTGGTTGTAGTTTTAACAGGTGATGCATCAGGAGTTTCTTCATCATCATCTTGGACAATGAATTTTGTTCTCATGGTTCTGGTTTGAAGTGTTGGTGTTTTGTTGGTGGTTGTGGAAGTTCTTTTGTTGGTTTTCTTTTGTGGATGTGAAGTCTGTTAGAAACTTTTTTGTTGATATTGGTAGTAGTGTGGTTGTAACATTTGTTGTCACTTTTGTAGTGGCAACAAATGTTTCGGTTATGGAAGCAGTGGATTGAATAAAAGGTGTTTGGATAGATGTGACAGTGGCTTGGATGGTAGTGGATGCAATGCTTTCTAGAACCTTTGTTGAAGATGCTTAATTATCTTGGATTTTCTTCCTTTCAATAATCTCTTGCATTGTTATTTGCATATTAGCTTCCCTTGTGTCTCTTCTCCATTCTTTTTCTACTGCTTTAGCAATTTCTTATTGCCTACCTTTTTGAGGGCAGCAATGTCAGGCCTTTTTCCAGCTTTCTTTACCAGAGGTGGGGCTTTCTCATGAAATCTTCCTCCCCCTTTTTGGCATCATATTGATATTAGGGAAGAATTAGAGTTGTACTAGTGTTTTCAAGGATAAAGTCTATTTGACCTACAAAAGAACAGATGATATCCAAAACCCAAAACATGACACAAAGATCAAGAAATAAACAGTTGATGAAGTAATTCTCTCCCCAAAGATAGTGAATCTTGAACAGAGCAGTTGTTGAAGACAAGCAAACATCTGCTCAAAGCCTTAGAACCACTATTCAAGAAGAAACAAGCTCTGTTGAAGCCAAAGGTCTGATGAAGAAGAGCAAACATCTATCTAGCCAAACAAATGTTTAGATCAAAGCAACAGAGGATAGTCCAAACAGATGTTTCCCAATGTAATAGTACTTGTTTTATTAGTGTATAGCATAGTTAGAACAGATGTTAGATTTGCATAGATGTTTGCAACATCTGTGGAATCTTTTCTGTTAGGAATGTTAGATGTCATTATCTGGCGATGTTAGCCTATCAAGAACAGAGCTTTAGTACTTAGTATAAATAGATCTCGCCCGTTAGAGATCTATTTCATCACTTCACACATTCTTTTTTATACGAATAGTTCTTGTGAGTGATTAGGCTGGGGGGAGATTGTAGAATCACTATAGTAAAACTTTTGATTACTATGAATCATTGAAAAAGAGTTACTGATAATATCTCTCTATATGTGAACTTTATTGTGATAATCAGTATTTGTTTACAAATATTAAAACTTTGATCCTAACAATCATTCTGTAAATCATATGAATCTTTTGATTATTAATGAAAAATAGCTATTTAAAACTTCCTACTTGTGAATTATATTGTTTTATCAGTATTTATTTACAAGTATCAAACTCAGATCCTAACAATTGCTATCAGAGCTTGGTCACGTTAAACTTGATTTCATAATCACTTTAACACACAAAGATCAACCTACAAAGATCTAATACTATTCGTAGCTCAGAGTAGAAAACTGTAGAACTTGTTGGTGCACATATGTCTATTGCCTACGTCTAGGACGAGTCTGTTGTATAGATAGGGTTTTGCAACGTCAAAAGTTTTGTTTTAAATGTATTATATAGTTTGTGTGATTTTCGCACGAAAATTCGTGTAGATTTCACACGAAAATTTCTTGCGAAAATCTCTGTGTCCTAGTCCCTAGTTGCTGCCAAGTCTTGCCTATAAATAGGTAACTTAGGATGTTTTTTTTCATGTTGTTTTTGGTGATCAAAGGCGAATCCCTGCTCGAGTCTGTAATCTTTACGATGTTAATCAATACCAAGATACAGACGGTTGAACAGTAATCATCACGCTTGTTCTTTGTTTGTTCAATCAGCTAACAATGAATTCCGCCTCTGTTAGCAAATCTACCGGAAGCTCACAAGTTGGGTCTGATCCTAGCATTCACAAGTGGTATCAGAGCCTTGAGGTCTGATTTGTGAACAAATAACCAAGTTTCAACTGGATTCAACCTTCAAAGTTCCAAGATTCATCCATTTGAAACTCTTCTTCTACTCTTTCTTGGAACTTAATCTAGATCTGAAGGATTTCATGGACAATTTGGACTAGGTAATTAGTATATCGTGTTAAAATCAATTCTAAACAGTTCACTGAAACATACAAACATAAAATCCATCAAAATCATGCTTGAAATTGTGAACAAATGTTCGAAAATTGAGTTTTCGCACGAAAGTCTTGGACAATATTTCGTACGAAAATTCTGAGTTCCTTCCTAATTTTCAGTTAGTTTCAAGTTAACCTGTTCTAATATGTTTTCTGTTATAAGTATTTTTAAGATATCAGGTGAGGAAGAATTTCATAACGCTTTTGCCACACAAGCAGTTACAGCTTCCGTAGCAGCTCAGAACATGAATCTAGAAAATGAAATGGGAACCACTACAAAGCCTCCAAAACTCATGAACATCGAAGATTACGAGAGTTGGAGTGAGCAATTCAAGAACTTGGTTCAAGCAACAAACTAACATTGCTGGTTTGAACTCGAGAACAAATACCAAGCGCCTCTTAATGAACTTGGAATTGAGAAAACGTTAGCTCGTTTGACCGAAGAAGAACGAGACAAATACGTAAATGAAAAGAAGATGATGAATCTCCTCCAGCTAGTCATAAAGGAGGATATCTTGGTTCTTTTACAACATGACGATGATGCTCAGCCGATGTGGATGGCTTTACGATTAAGAGTGCAAGGAAGTACTCAGGTCAGAAAAGGAAAGAGGGCATTACTGAACAAAGAATTTGAAGTATTCAATGTTCTTCAGGGCGAAAATATGAAGCAACTCACAGAAAAATACTGCCACCTGGTAGTACAGATGAAGCGTATGGGAATTGTCAAAAGAATGAAGAGCTAGTCGAAAAAACTGGCAGATTCTCTGCCTGAAGGGGAATGGTCAACATATCTAACCATCCTAAAGAATGGGGCTGAGTATGACAGTCTCAGTTTACCAAGATTTATAGAAAAATTGGAAGGGCATGAGCTAGAGATGCAGAAAATGGCAAAAGGCAAGAAATCAAACTCACAACAGGACGTGAGTCTATACTACAAAGGAAATCCAAACACTCTGTTCAGAGTCCCAAGATCCAAACAGTTTCTAGTGCTAACTCAAATGCTAGTCCAGCCTCCAACCAATCAAGTGGATTCCAAACGTTTGCTTCCTTCAATCCAAACAATCACCAAGGACAACAATCGTCTCAAAGCTCCAATCAACCACAAAGCAATCAGCAAAATTTAATCCAATTCAAACCAGCGAATCCTGCAATGTAACATCGCAGTGAACCTCCAGAATGCTCAAGACTTCAATGAGCAGACCGCTAAACAACACATGGTGCTGCTTGTAGCAGCTCCGGAATCTTATGAAAGTCTAGTAGCTGGAAGAATCGGAAATCCGGAAATGACTAAAGAAGATTACGACCAAATTGATCCGGAAGAGATGGAATTGATTGACATTATGAGGTCATGGCATCAGTGGTTCGAAGAGCTCAGCGCTTTATGGAAATTACAGAAGAGATGATTTGAGAGGCCTTGACGGAAAATTAGGATTTGATAAATCCAAAGTCACATGCTTCAAATGCAGGGAGAAAGGGCATTTCAAGCGTGAATGTCCAAACCGAGAAGTAAAAGGCAATCATAATCCGTTCGGGGATGATTATTACAAAAAGGCGATTTATCATCGAACCACAGCCAGAGAAACGAATGGCACAAATCGAAGATGGACCTTCGAACTCAAAAGACAAAGCTCTTGTGGTCACGCAAGAAGATGAAGGGCTCAATTGGAACAATTTCATTTCAAAAAAAGAAAGTCTTGCACTTGTTGCTGAAATCATAGAAGAACCTGAATCATCTAAAGAAGTCACAGAAGAAGAAATGGAAGAGGTTCTGGCAGACTACTTCAGGTCATCAGCGGAAGAAGAGGAATGTCTCAGAGGTACTCCTAAACCCTGTTATTTGAAACAATTCTGAAAACTTTTGCAGGTAGCTTTAATTCTGGAAATACAAAAGAAAGTCCTGACGAGACAAAGTCTGAGTGTGTGGAAGTAATTGATGTAACCAAGCCTGTCACACTAGAGAGCTTAACTGATATTGCCAACAAAGCGCTCATGGCAAATACAAAAGAGGTAGTCATTGTGGAAGAATAGGTAGAAATGGTTGAAGCAGAAAATGAAACAATCAAAGCTCAAACTGTAGAAGTGGTCAGCCCATGCTTGAAACATGCAGAAGTATGTGAGCAATGTGCTAAGAAAGAAAATGCCTTTAAAGAACTTAAAAGATACAATGGTAACTTGTCATATGATTATAACACTGTAAAATAATCATATGATAAACTCAGCAAGACCATTCGACAGTATGAGAAAGTAGTCAAAGAAGATGACAAAACTCTTTCAATGCTCAAAGCAACTGTGATGGACAAACAAATGGCCATTAATCTTCATATTAACACAATTGCTGAGCTAAAAAGTGAGCTGGAGAAAACTAAAATAGAAACTAAAAGAGTTAACAAATTGTTAATCAGTTATTCTACCAGCATGTATGTTCTTGATCACATCCTTCTAACACCAGAACATAACAAAGAAGGGAAGAAGAATGATAAACAACATGCAAAATGTTACGATCAGGTTCCACCCCTATGTGGAATAGTTATGCTAAGAGACATCCTGACGGGGTGGATAAGGCACTGAATTTAAATTTACTCACTGAAAAGAACAACCAGCTGCCTGAAAATCTTGACGTAACATATTCCAAATTTGAAAAGGATTGTGAATCTGAGGTGGTAACCAAGGTGGTTGAAAATGTTTTTGAAAATGAGTCTGATAGCACAGTTTATGAAAGTGTTGAGTCAAACAATGAGAAATCAGAGTCAAGTTCACCTTCTGAAGTGGAGAAAGTTTTCATGAAAATTTTATCACAGCATAAGACAATAATTTAAATAATGATCCTAATGTAGTTATCTACAAACTGAAAGGATCAGATAAACTATATACTGATGAAGAATTTCCAGTCCAGAATGTTAACTTCGACTGTGTCGACAAATTCTTTAAACTCATTGAAGTTGACACATCTGATCTTGAAAAACAAGTTGTTGGTTTCTACTCAAAACCAAAGAAGTCAAACAAAATCATTCATCAAGAGGTAGAGGTTATCCTGAAAACAAGAGGGATGGGTTAGGGTTTGAAAAGAAAAAGAAATAACAAATCCGGAAAGACAAATTTTGCAAAGAAAGTTGAGTTTGTTTTTGGAACTAACACTGTTGAGGAAAAGTAAGTCATTAACAAACAAACCAACGATGAGTTTAAGAAAGAAAAAGAGCTTCGTGAACAGGCTTTGAACACACTGTTGGAAACGACAGTGAACATGCTACAGATGTAACAAGGTGGGCATATTGCACGACATTGTTCCCAAAATCGTTCAAAACCTATTCTGAACAAAGGAGGTTTACAGTAGATGAAAAGAAAAAGGGTCCAGAGTTTGTGCCAACAAAGATTTTAAAGAGAAAAGATAAATCCAATTCTAATAAAAACCAATGACTGAAATCAATTTCAAAATATGAAGTTGGAGAAACATCAAAGAAAAATGAAAAGAAAGAATCCAATCTCTATATCAAAAAGGCATTGAAAGGCACAAACCTGGGTAGCCCAAGCAAAAACATGTCATGTAACCCCAAAATCAATCAATGTTCCAGTCAAATCAAAAGATAAGACTGAATCTAAGACTGGACAATGGGTTGAGATTAAGAAAGATGTCAAAGTTGCCAAAGTTTCAAAGGTCGACATTGTCATCCCACCCAAGACCGAAAGGGCTTGGGTCTCTCTGTTTAAGTAATATGTTTTTCATATGTGCAGGGGCTTTCAAGGTCAATCATTTCAAAGTGGATCATGGACAGTGGAGCTTCTAGGCACATGACAGGGATGTTGGCTTTGTTATACAACGTAAAAGCCATCAGGGGTGGATATGTTGGGTTTACCGGAACACAGGGCGGCAGGATCGTGGGAGAAGGAATTTTGACAAATGAAGACGTGTCTTTTGATAAAGTGAATTATATCGCTGACGAGAAAAATCTTTTGAGCATTTCACATATCTGTGATAAGAAGTTCACAACTCATTTCAACGACAAAGAGTTATTCTTAAACCTTGTTTCATAATTCCTGAGGAGTGGATCCTCATGCGTGCTCCACGAGAAAATGATTTATATGTCTTAGACATGAGCGTCGCATCCACTACTTCAAAGGAAGGACAGTGTTTTGTCTCAAAGGCCACTGAAAAGGAATCAATTCTATGGCATAGGAAGATGGGTCACATTCATTTAAGAAAAATGAATTTTCTGGTGCACAACAATCTAGTGGAAGGAGTGAATCTCAAAAATTTTCTTTTGTCAGATGACTTTATCAGCTGCAAAAAGGGAAGTAGCACAAGAAGTCACACCCTAGAAAGCTTCTCAACTCCATCAAGCTTCCACTGGAAATGCTTCATATGGATCTCTTTGGGCCTGTCAATGTGAAAAGTATTACAGGAGATCTATATTGCCTGGTCGTAACCGATGACTTCTCAAGATTTTCATGGGTTTTCTTTCAAGAAAGCAAGAATGAAACGTTTGAAAATTTGATGATCTTGTTTCGAAAGATTGAAAACCTTTACCATTTGCCTATCAAGAGAATCAGAAGTGACAACGGTACTGAGTTTAAGAACAACAAGATGCTCGAATTCTGCAATGCTAAGGTATTCATCATGAGTTCAGTGCCCCCTATACTCCTCAACAAAATGGAGTAGCTGAACGAAAGAACAGAACGCTTATCGATACTGCACGCACAATGCTTGCCGATTAAAAGTTACCTATTAGCTTTTGGAGCGAAGCTGTTGCATCTGCATGTTACACCCTTAACCGAGTAATGACTGTCAAGAAGCACAAAAAGACATGCTTTGAACTTCTTAACCAGTGAAAACCTAATTTAGAGTTTTTGGAGCATTTTGGATCACCGTGTACCGTATTGGACCCGGAAGGAAAATTTGGAGCCAAATCTTTGGAAGGATTTTTCATAGGATATGCAAGTCCACAAAAGATAGTCTATCTACCAAGCATGAATCAGGTTATCATTGCTCAACACGTTGATTGCCAGAGATACACAACGCCCATGCAGAAACCTGGAGATCCCTGGCTGTTCAATTACGAAGGGTTGTGGAATTCGTTTGATCTGCGTGAAGAACCATCCGAGGAAGAACTCATTTGCTATTTCAGCAACATCAGATATCTAATCAAGAGCAAGTAACAGGGCTGTTGGTTATTTCTCCAACAACAACACCTTCCTCAGAAGCAGGTCCGAGCAACACTCAGCCAGAACTAGTTGTTGCACCAGTTCAGACTACAGCAGAACCATCTTCCTCTCAACCAGCAAATCCAGAACCTGAACAAGATCCTACCTTTGATGATGGGGGATCCAGTTCCGATGAAGGATCAGAAGAGATTACCAGTTATCTTAACAATCAAGCTGCCGAAACCAATGCTAGAAATGAGTCTACTTCTTCAGAACAAGTTGCAAATCAGAATATCACAAATTTAGAAAGTTCAGTAGATGTTCCAGGCGAAGTAATACCGAGATCAGTCACATACCATCCGACAGAAAACATCATAGGAGACCTACAAACTGGAGTGAAAACGCGAAATCAGATCAATAAGGATCTAAGTTGTTTTTATTCTAAAGTTGCTCCACTTCAAAATATATTTTCTAATAGTTGTTTTCTTTCTCAGGTAGAACCAGGAAACTTCAGAGATCTCTTAAAGATGAAAGTTGGGTGGAAGCAATGCAGGAAGAATTATTGCAATTCTAGAAACTAGGAGTCTGGGAACTTGTTGACCTACCACCAAAGCAGAAAAAGATAAACACTCGGTGGGTTTACAAGTGCAAGAGAGATGATAAAGGAGTGGTTGTCCACAACAAAGCTCGGCTCGTAGTTCAAGGTTTTCGTCAGCAGGAAGGGATAGACTACAACGAGGTCTACGCCCCAGTCGCACGTCTAGAAGCTATCCGCATTTTCCTGGAATTTGCTTCATGGAAAGGATTTAAAGTGTACCAATTGGATGTGAAGTCTGCTTTCCTATACGGTAAAGTAAAAGAGGGGATATATGTCGGCCAACCACCGTGGTTTGTCGATCCAATTCACAAAGATAAGGTCTACTTGTTAAATAAAGCTCTTTACGGTTTACACCAGGCCCCGAGAGCCTTGTACGAGACGTTTACCAAACATCTTCTGGCTAACCGATTCACCAGAGGAACAGTAGACAGCACCGTCTTTACCAAAGAAGTAGATGGACATCTGATTATTATGCAAATCTATGTGGATGATATCATCTTTAGATCGACAAATGAACAGCTGTGTAAGGACTTTGAGAAAGTCATGAAAGAAAAGTTCGAAATGAGTGCTATGGGAGAGATGAAATTCTTTTTGGGGCTTCAGGTTGAACAACTGCCAGACGGTATTTTCATTCACCAGACGAAGTATGTTCATGAGGTGTTAGAGAGATTTGACATGACAGGAACTAAACCCGCATCTACCCCTTTAGCCACAAACCATGGCATTTGTCCAGACGAGTATGGAGAAAAAGTTGATGAAACATTGTATCGCCCCATGATCAGATCCTTGATGTATCTCACAGCTTCAAGACCAGATATCATCTACCCTACGTGCCTTTGCGCTAGATATCAGTGAAGCCCGAAGGAATCACATCTGTTGATTGTCAAAAGAATCATGCGCTACTTGAAAGGATGCCCTAGCACCGGCTTGTGGTATCCACATCATGACGATTTCAGCCTTGCGGGTTACTCTGACTCTGATTTTGGTTGATGTAAGCAAACGCTAAATCTACAACGGCCTGCTGCCAGTTCTTCGGAACCCGTTTGGTAACGTGGCAATGCAAGAAACAGACTGCGGTCGCTCTCTCTACTTGTGAAGCTGAATACATTTCAGCATCCAGTTGTTGTTCCCAAATACTATGGATACAACAATAGATGGGAGACTTCGGTCTGCTATTTCTTGATACGCCCATATTCGTTAGTAACAAGGCGGCTACTGATATCACAGTCAATCCTTGTCAACACTCACGAACTAAACATATTGAGATTTGATACCACTTTATCCTTGACTGTCACGAGAAAAACTTGGTACGAATTGAGAAAATCCACATTGATGACCAAAAAGCAGATTTTTACACCAAAGCTTTTGACAGAGCAAGATTTCGAAATCTCTCAAAATTAAATGGTTTAAAGAATCTGACATCGGGGGATATTTATGAGGTTGAGTTGAGGATGACGATGTTGGGACGTGATCCTCACTGGTAAGTCAAATGTTTTTCTATAAATAGTTTACATGCTTTCTTAAAACCAAAAATCCAAAAATATGTTTTTGATTTTAGGGGGAGAAAAAGATGTGAAAAATACAAAAACATTAAAAAATCATGAAAAATACAAAAACATTGAAAAAATCATGAAAAATACAAAAACATTAAAAAATCAAAAAGAGTTTTGTGTATAAGAGGAGATGATAGTACATCAGTGGACCATTACAGTACGCTAAAGAAATGTATTGTTTAAAAAGCGTCTAAACAGGTCTTTCTAAGGATATGTCGGTAGGCTTCGGACGTTCAGTAAACTACTTTCAGGATATAAACCTAAAAAGATAAACTGGTAAACCTGTGGCTTAACATCTCTCGGATACATGGGCTTGGTACCCCGAAATTTTGTTTGAGAGAATGCCAGATTCTGAAATACTAGGTTTTTATATTTAGTTGATATCTGGAGTATTATATGAGTTCTTCTGATTTTGCGTCAGCAATGGCCTAGAACTTGTATAATACTTTCACATTATTCACCCCAAAGCTGCATAAAAAATAAAGAAAAAAAAATGTCATAAAAAGATACGACATTCTGCAGTACAAAAATTAAAAGATTCCTAAGAGGAACATCATCTAAAGTCGAGCCTTCATATCTTTCTCTGTACGGAAGTACTAACCTGAGCTCTCAAGGTCTCGCATTTCACCCCTCTATAGATATCAGTTAGATATATTCACCTGTGAGATGAAATCTAGGGAATCTCGATGCGGGAGTATATTCTGAGGTGGGAAACATAGATTAGGTTGCGTTGCTATAAATTACCTAACATATCTTGAAGCAGTTGAGAAACGTGTAGAGGTTTAAGTGGATCAGTATACCGACAATCTAAAGAAAATATGTTTAAGAACTTAAAGTTTCACCTAGAGCAACAGTACTGGTAATGTGCCTCAATAAACTGATATGATCCTCTAACACAAACTCGCAAAAATATGTCTGTAAATATGCTTGTACATATAGATTTAAATGTTTGTAGTTTAGGGATATTCAAAAATTAAAAAAAAAAAATTGTTTCTACTTTAATTCTTGACTGCCGATGATGGAAAACAGATCTTCAAAGTCAAAAGCGACAGAATGCGAAAAATCGTTAGAATTACGGGCTGGGAGCTAATCTGGAAACAAAGTCTGGTTTGAAATGTTGAAAAGTTCATAAAATTAAAACTTAAAATCAAAGGATGATGTCAGTTTTGGTCAAAATGTGGTCAACCAAGGTCATTAACTTGGACTTGGTAACCAAAATAGTTAAACAAGGTCATTAACTTGGACTTGGACAACTGTGTGGATAATTAAAACTGAAAAACAAATGAAAAAGTTGGAAAGTTGAGAATATTTCAAGGGTCAACAATTTTCGCACGAAAATTTGGCAAGTCTATACAATGCCAATTTTCGTACAAAAATTTTAAGGCAATATATAGGTGTGAGTGAAACAAATTTCGCACGAAAACCTGTTTAAAGTTTGGTGCGGATTCTCTGAGGCGATTTTGCTTTATCCCTCATTTCACTCGTTTTCTGACTTGTTCGACACATTAGGGAGGTTGATTTGCACATGGAAAATGTATAACACCGAGATCGAACCGAAAACTTGAACTATTTGGACTTAAACGGACTAAAACGTAGTTCTAGGATAAACTAGCTGATAAAACTTAAAATTGAACTCTCTAATGTTAAAATCGGCTAATTTAACCAAGGTTTACCATTTCAATATCGAGAAAATGACAAAAATTACAAGTGTTTTGAGTCGGTTCATTTTGATGAATTGTTGGACGACACAGATTTTCGCACGAAAATGTCCAATTTTCGCACGAAAATTATTGAGATGAAATGTATAAATTAGCTTCTACAATTTTCACATGAAAATTCAGCAAAGATATGTCAAGTCATTTTCATACAAAAATTTAGAAGAATTTGTATTTCTGAAAATTTATGTCTAACTTTTCATGTCTCTCTGTTTCACAGAAAACCGCACATGAGTTCCACCCGATGCATAACACCTGCTGCTTAAATGATGAAGATGTGCCAGTTTGCTCCATTTTCATAGTATATTGATTTTCTTGAGAGGCTTCCGGTATATTATGCTCTCACACATAAGCATAACGCTTATGCATCTCATATAGACCGTTTTTGGCCTGTCGTAGAGTTACAAGCCAACCCAAGGGCTATTACGTCAGCAGTCAGAGTTGGAAAGAATGATGTAGCAATTACAATCACAGAAGATCTTATAAAAACAGTGCTGCATCTAAGGGATGAGAGCATCTTTCCTACAGGCTTTACAGAGAAGTTTGTCAAAGGATGATTTTATCGCATGGGGTAACACGGTTATGTGAACTCTGCTCCCTTCAAGATCAACCGGCTAGGTCTGCCCTACAGATTTCTAGCTCACTGCATTACACGAGCGTTAAGTCACAGAAAAGGAGGTTGGGACGCTCTCGTAGATTATCATATGTGCATGATCATAGCAGTGATTCTGAACAAGCCATACAACTTTAGCAAGATGATTTTTGATCAGATGGTGATGAATTTGGGAAAGGGTCGATTCTTACAGTATCCAAGATTTATTCAAATGATTCTCGACCACCTACACCCCATCTCGAGAAGAAGAAAGATGATATATTGGAGTTAGAGCATATGTCTCCGTCAGACCTCCACAACATCAGCAATTACCGTAAAGGGGGAAAGGCTCCAGCATTTAAGCCTATCTTTGGGACATTTGTTAAGGCTGATTATGTTGCTCCGCCAGATGGCAAATGGAGGAATGAAGGTAGTGGCGACGAAAGAGAGGAATGGAATATGATGGAAGATTTCATTAAGAAGCGTAGCATATGGTATATCAAGGGCGAGGGAGAGAAGGGTCATTATGGAAGAAAGAAATCTTGCCACAAAAAGAAAGAAAGCATCAGAGACTTCCTCCTCAGCTCCCAAGCGCCAAAGGAAACATCCAAGTGTGGGAACAGGGTTGATTGATGAACCTGATACTGAAGAAGTGCGTATTGAAGAAACAGTGCAAAATACAGACACGGCACATGTTGAAGAGTCGGTCAAGGAAACTGCTGAAGAAATAGAAGGAATGGTTGGTATCGAAACAGAAGCAGGTGGTGGTGATGATGAAGGGCCATCATCGAGTACTGATTCTGAAGATAGGAGGGAAGGTGAGAGGAAAGAAAGAGAAAGGAAAGAACAAGAAAGGATAGAGAGAGAAAGGAAGTCAGCTGAGGAAAAGAAACGCAAGGCTACGGGAGATGATGATACTACATATGAGCCATCTGAGACCGAAGAAGATATATCGGTTGTCAAGCCTGTGAAAAGAAAAACTGGAAAAAGAGGTAAACATGCTGCAACTCAAAAGCCTGAGTCTACTGCTAAGAAGCTTAGGATCAAGTTAAAAACAAAGCCTGCTGAGACTCCAGTTGTTCAATCTGTTGAAACATCCTCTGAACATCCGCCATCTCCTCCTCCATCTACTCAGCCCCTCTATCAGTTGAACCCCCAAGTGTGACTGCTCTACATGCATCTCCTCCTCCATCTACTCAGCCACCTCTATCAGTTGAATCCCCAAGTGTGACTGCTCTACATGCATCTTCTCCTCCTCAACACACTACTACGGAGATTCCTGTTGCATCTCCTCCTCATCCACCTATTGGGACTCCTCCTGCCGTTTCTCAGGCACAGACAACATCATCGGCTCATCCTACACATCCTCCAGCTGACACAGCCTTTGATGATTTTTTCTTTGATTATGGTGCTATCCCAGGGGGAGAAAATTTCACAGTTGAAGATGTATATGTTGGGAGACTTCGAGAGTTAGAAGCTAAGTTAAAGAATGCTGATGAGAAGATCAAGATACTTGAGTCAGATAGAGATAGCATCAGGGTGATCCTAAGGTTGGTTACTGATGATAACGAGACATTCTTTCAAGCTGCAAAGCAAGTCTCTGTTTTTGAAGAAAGGAGTGCTAGAGAATGAGAATGAGATTCTAAAGGCAACTCTCAGGAGCTATGAAATGGAAAATCAAAGAATGATAAAGAAGATGGAAGAGTATGAGGCAGAACGAGAATCAAACAACAGGCAGGTTGATCTCATGAAGAAAATTCTGGTTCGAACTCTGGGCATATCGTTGACAGATGAAATAGAGAAGATCGAAAGAGAGGAGGCAAGGAAGAAAGTTGAAGAAAGGGAACAATCTTCTAAAGCTCTATCTGATGCTGAGGGTAAAGGAAAGCACAAGATTGATGATATTCCTCTTCTCAGCCAACCTGGGCCTGAAGCTGTGACTTCGTTGGATCCTGTGATTGAACAATCTGTGCCGGAAGCTAAATCCGTGCAAGTAACTTCAGAGAAAAGGTTTGTACTTCAGGGCCAAGGGGTTTTGGAGTCGATGACGAGAGAGAAAGCAATAGCTCATAGGGAATTAAGGAAAGAGATTGATGATATGGTAGATGAAACATGTGAAGTAATAGAGAAGGAAGGGATCGAATATGTACTTAACATGTTTGATAATGAAAGTATGATTGTTGATGCTTACATGAATGACTCTATTTTTGAACTAACAGATGAATAGGTTCAGGGGGAGTCATCGATCGAAGTTGATGAGACAGTGCCAAAGCCCAAAGTCATCTACCTTAAGCACGATGTCGAAGAAGGAGAATACGTTCATAACTACTCCAAGCCTGATCTAGCAAAGCTATTGGGAATCGATGAAGAATCATTTGAGTTCAATTTTGAAGAAGAGCTAAAGAATACAAGTTCAGAGCCGAATGATTATGTGTTTGAAGATGTCCCACAGGCTAACGATTATGACCAAGTGATTATAGAAGGTTGGGATTCAGATGATGAAAATGTGGAAGCAACGTACACAGGTGAAGGAACAGATGTGTTTCCTACCATTGCCGAAATGACTGCTGAAGTTAATGATGATCTGCTAAAGCACAAAGTAGAAGAAGTAGTGAAAGATGGCACGGCCCCTAAACCACCGACCAAAGAAGAGATCATTGAAATAAAAAAGAAATGGTTCAAGGAAATGCCACCAGAAAGAAAGTTCCATCGTCCATTAGCTTTCTTCACCAGAGATCCTAATGCATCTCTGGGTGACATTATCAGTTGGGGATGGATTGAGGAACTAGATGTGTATGCTTTGAAATGTGAACTTGGAGTTCAATACTTCAAATACCTGGGTGATATAAAGACTCTTCCTGAGTGGGATGTGAAAGAGTTAGTGCAGACCAAGACGTTCAGTATGAAGTTGAGGCCAAATGATCAACGTCTTTGGAAGATGATCAAGTTTGAAGCTAAACATGGTTTTAACTACTGGAAACCACACAAGCCACGAACCGTCACAAAGATCGATCCAGTAACGCAAGAAAAGGATGTGACTTTGATTGTCAAACGGTCGCGTGTTATGAAGAATATGCCTTTGAAGAAGATGGAACAAGATTTTTACAAAATCTTCAAATGGTGGCACTACGATTCCAGTACTGGGGAGGCAGTCATATGTGTAGAGCCAGATGAAGGGTCGTGGGATATGTTTGAAGATTTATTTGAAACCGTGAGCATGCATAAGTGAATCTATGGATTGTGGCGTGCGATCAGAGTTTTGGATTCGATGTGGCTTGTCAACTGCTCAGAGAAAGATATTGAATGCCTATTCTTCATCAAGATCAGTTATGAAGAAAAAGATAAAGAGCAGGCCTTGCAGTTCCAGAGGATTGTAAATGTATGTTATGCTAACAATATTAATTCAGGTAAAGATTGGAACACATCGTGGAGAATGCTTGAAGATAAAGAAAAGAAAAAGATAGATCAGAATGAAGAAAGAATCGAGGCAAGACGAAAGCTGGCTTCTCGAGAAAGATTCAAGTTCGGGAACACGTACAATCGACCTCCTCCTACAGATCAAACTCCCATTGCTTCAGATGAGCGTCAGAAGCCACCCAAACGCTTTTTCGGATAAATCAAGTCAAATGTGTTTGAAGATTTTTTTGCAGAAAAGTTTTTAAGATTGTCCAAGACTGCGGCGACATCCAAGGGGGAGTCTGTTGGTGCACATATGTCTATTGCCTACGTCTAGGACGAGTCTGTTGTATATATAGGGTTTCGCAGCATCAAAAGTTTTGTTTTGAAAGTATTGTATAATTTTCGCACGAAAATTCGTGTAGATTTTCGCATGAAAATTTCGTGCGAAAATCTCTGTGTCCTAGCCCTAGTTGCTGTCAAGTCTTGCCTATAAATAGGTAACTTAGGATGTTTGTTTTTCATGTTGTTTTTGGTGATCAGAGGCGAAGCCCTGCTCGAGTCTGTAATCTTTGCGAAGTTAATCACTACAAGATACAGACGGTTATACAGTACCATCACGCTTGTTCTTTGTTTGTTCAATCAGCTAACAATGAATTCTGCCTCTGTTAGCTGAGCAAATCTGACCGGAAGCTCACAAGTTGGGTCCGATCCTAGCATTCACATAACTCAAAAGTGTCTTACACATACTTTGTTCTTCTTCAAAAAGATCAAAAACGGATGTCACTCAATAACTATGATTCACTAATCTCAGGTTATGATAGAAAACCATCAATGCTTGACAAATCATTACAATATCTAGCAACATCAAATGGTGCATTTTCTTGCTCAACAAAACACAGGATGTTGGAGGTCTGTGGTGTACGGACCACATATTCCAATATCTTGTGTCGAAAATCCTAATGTGAATGACTCAAAGAAACCGGAAGATTACTCTATGTTAGACTTAAAAAGTTTGAGATAGATGCCAAAGCACTTATTATAATTGCAAAGGCTCTACTAAATGAGATCTATGCAAAGCTATTACACTGTAATAGTGCTAAAGAGTTGTGGGATGAGTTGAAAGATAACTCCTGTAAAACTGAGGAGATTGATAAAACAACTAGAAAAATCTCAACGTACAAGATGTTCAGAGTATATCTAACCTAGTACAGACAATTGTTTATGAAAAGGGGGATAAGATTTTTGTAAAAACCAATGATCCTTGGAATTTAACCGAAGATGAAAATAATGAGAATGTGCATTCATGGACACCAAATGGGAGTCTCGACATGCCTAGATAGCCTATGGTATGTAGATAATGGAGGATCCAGGCATATGACTGGATGCAAACCTCTACTAACTAACTAACTTCCATACTCATGGAGGTGGTGACATGTCCTTTCGGAAAGAATTCTAAAGGAAAGGTGATGGGGTCAGGGACAGTCAAGGCTGGTAAGCTAAAATTTGAAAATGTTAATCTAATAGACAATTTAAAATCTAATTTACTCAGTGTTTCACAAATTAATGAAAAAGGCTATGGCTCCTTTTTTTTTACAAAGACAACTTGTAAAATTGTTGGACCTGAGGTTGTTAAAAAGATTGACAAAATTATAGCTGAAAGCACTACCCAACTTGTTGCTCATAGAAGTGGCAATATTTATGTAGTGGACATGTCAAAAGAAAACCCAAAATCAAATGCATGCCTATGCTCTATTGCCTCAACAAAAGAAACAACGTTATGGCATACAAGGTTGGGACATGTTAATTTGAAAACAACGTTGATGTAACTTGGCAAGTTTTTTTATGATGTGAAATGAAATGATTCATTAACACTTTGACAAAAGAAAACTTGTCAAAGGTCTGCTAACTAAAAAATTCAGGTGTGATGAACATAGTGTTTTCTGTTTGAAAGGTAAACAACATAAATCATCATACAAATCCAATGAAGAGTTCAAAACAACCCGATGTTTATAAATGTTACATATGGATTTGTTTGGCCCAGTAAAAATCATGAGCTTCAGAAAAAATATTGCTTAGTGATAGTTGATGATTTTTCTATGTTCACATGGACTTATTTTTTGCACTCAAAAGATGCTACTATAGGTATTTTGAAAGACTTTATCATAAAAGTTGAAAACCAATACGATCTACCTATAAAGTCTCTCAGAAGTGACAATGAGATAGAGTTTAGAAATCAAGAACTTGATGATTTCTGTGTGTAAAAAGGAATAGTGACAAGATTCAGTATTCCAAAAACACTAGAACAAAATGGAGTTGTTTAAAGAAAAACATAAGTTTTATTGATGCTGCTAGAACTATGCTTGCAGATTCTGGCCTTCCATTATCATTTTGGGTAGTGGCTGTGAATACCGCATGCTATGTTTAAAATAGAGTTTTAATAAATCCTAGGCATTAAAAAACTGCCTATGAGATTATTTTCAAAATAAAACCATTATTCTCATTCTTCAAAGTTTTTGCTTGCCAATGCTTTATATTGAATCTCAAAGATCCAAACTCAAAATATGTAGCCAAAGTGGATTGTGGATATTTCTTGGGATATTCTTCTACAGCCAAGGCCTATAAAGTGTTTAACACAAGAACCATGACTATAGTAGAAACCCTGAATGTGAAATTCAATAAAGTATCATCCTTGAAAATCCCGAAAAATCCAGCCGAACTTTTTGATCGTGATAAATTTAATTTTGAAGAAGTAACTCCAAAGGTTGAGGTTGTGCAGGTAAATCAAAAGGAGTACCACATGATTACAGAGTTAACATTGAGATGCCATTTCAATACGAAGTCCATTCTGATCCACAAAGTTCAACTCCACAAAACAAAAGTCAGTCCATAGTAACTGGAGCCACTGTTGACCAAAGTCAACCCGAAACGATTGATGTTGCATGAGGTCAAACCACTGATCTATCCTCCACATCAAATTCCTCACTCGGGCCAATCCCTCCAGTGGGTCCGGGATCCGGGGGTTCAACACGGAAGTTTAGGCATATGACAGCACTGATTCAGTATAATGTTATTAAGAATGGAGTAGAAATAGAATCAGCGGAAGCTTTCATTCATACCGAAAGTGCATACATCTTGTCAATGTGGCAAAATCCTGGAGAGATTCCGCCAGCGTATCCGCTCTGGGAACTTCCAAAACTTACAAAACTTTGAACACACAACACATATATATATACATTTGCACCTAGTACGAAGTGAGCATTCCACTTCGTACGAAGTGATCACCTCGTACGAAATGACACTTTTGCTCCTCTCACGTTCATACTTGGGTCGTTTGTTCATATGTAATCTGTAAAATATTCAACACACGCTCTATCTAGTCTATTGCATAGTCACGGGCATAAAGTGCACCAATCTCTTGTCATTATCATCTTTCTTGTTGTTCTTTGTATTATCTGCATCATCATCGTGTTCTTTATCTTCATTCTCATCGAATTCAACTACCATGGCGTCAATTTCAACATCCATCTTTTGTTTTGCCAAAATTTGTTGTCTTGTATGAGTTTGAGAAACAACGACACTCTCACCCACCAACACATAATTCACCAAAGGTTCTTTTTCAGCAATCAGTGCACTAGATTCAATAAGTTGTTCTTCTTCCGTGACAGGTGCACTTAATTCAATAAGAGGAAGTTCATCAATCGGTTTCTTTCCTTTCCCAACCATAGCAGCATCTTCCTCTGCTTTCTTTTTCTTTTCAGCAGCCTTTAACTGAGCCTCTTCGATCTCTATCTTTCATGCTCAGCCGCGAAGTTGATATCAATCCTTTTGTTTGATACCTTGAATAACATGTCAAACTTCTTGGCATTTTCAGCTTTCTCACTCTCCAAGTCTTTGACTACCTAATGTGTACAAAATGCAACATATAAATTACATCAAACGAGGCATAAAACCAACCTTTTTTTAGTACTAATGTTGGAAAAAGCACGTTTCTTTGTTCCTTTTTAATTTACAGGACCAAAAGAGCTTAAAAGAATAAAAGAAGCAAATTAGCGGCTAAAACCAACACAAGATACAAGAGGAAGGAATAACGTGACATACCCGGAACCTCGGCAGCATCAAAAGAACAAAAACAAGAAAAACAGAAGACCACCATGGGGCCGTGTCCAGCTAGACATGGGTCGTGGTTAGTTAACAAGTCCTGCAGAAAAGACAAAATACAGAATTCAGGCCACCACGGAGCCATCTCCTGCTAAGCATGAGGCATGGTCAACGCTAAGATTTGCAGAATCTTTATAGTACAGTAAAGAGTTGACCACGGGGCTGTGCCCAGAAGACACTGGGGAGTGTGGAGGTCTTTAATGTTCATGATTGTAGTTTAGCAAAGCAGAGGATTGTGTCAGGAACCATTCAAATAAAGATCTGAAGTGTTAATTTAGGGGGAATTTGTTAATGCAAATACAAGGCCGAAACATCAATCAACGGAAAAACTATTGGCACGTATTCTACGACATCAACAAATACTTGATTGAAGTTTAGAATATTCAAACACGACTTTCATATTTGAAGATTAAGATTTGACAGCAACGGAAAAGGGGGAATTTGTTAGTGCATTTTGTGTGTTCGTTATTGTGTGAATAGGCTAGCTAGAGCGTGTGTTGAATATTGTATAGTTGAGACTGAGATTTAGTTTGATATAAGCACAAGACTCATACGAACGCAGGAGTCCTGCGTACGCATTATTTGTATGCGCGTAAGAGTCATGTGCTACGCCTAGTGATGCTCATGAGCTCACTAAGTTTTGGATTTGATAGGCGATCGAACTTTGTTCTCTCCCGTGCTTAAATGATGTATACTCTTTCGGTATGAAATTGAAGCTAATAAAATCTGGTTGCCTAAACGTTATGCTGCCGAAATTTCTACTGATTAGTTTATCCCTATCCAAACTTCCGTCTAAACACCGTTTCAGGTCCTAGCAGTGGTATCCGAGCTACGGTACCGATTCAATCGATCTAACCATTGATTGAATAACCTACGCTCATGATTTAGGTCTATTAGACGTAAAACCAAATATGAATATCAGTTCAAAGTCATGATGTCAATTTGAAGATATCATTGCATTCGGGATTTATTTTCGAACTTTTTGTGGGGGTTTCATCATCATATTTAAAGAAATGAAGATTTTGGATTGAAAATTTGAAACAGCAACTCTATGTTGATCCCAGATAATAATGTTTTAACTAACTTAGCAAGCGATTTCAACAAGTATGAAAATAATGTGTTGAACTAGAAATCAAACTTTCAAGAAACATAAATACACAATTTTCAAGTTTATATCAGTTTGAAAGGTTTACAAGATGATTTTGAGGTTATTGACTATTACAAACAAATACTTAAAGAATTCTTTGATGAAGGGCAGTGGAGTTTTGTAGTATTGATAATTGCTAAGCTTGACTCATTTTCCTTTCAGGGTAATGTTCTCTATTTATAGAGAATGTGTTGTATGAATAGACATTTGTTTATACATAAACATGGCTGTGTAATGTTGCTTTTTGGCATATTCATTAAATCCATTCAATTCCACTTGCTACTTAGAAGTTCGTGTAGAACCTTATCTCTTTGACAAGTTATTTCATCAAAATTCTCATGAACTACTCATAAGAAATCTGATGTTACTTGATCATTAGATTTCTGATGATCGGAATTTACCAGATTCTGATAATAAATATCAGATTTATCATCAGAAACATTAGATTGATCTTTTCTAGCCATTCTTTCTTGAATGTGATCACTTTCTAATTCATGTTGAAGATACTGCTTATCTTTCTATTGTTGTGTTGTCTTGTATCTTCTCTCTTAAGGACCTGTTGACTTCGTCATCTTCAAAGTTGATTAGAGTGATCAGATTTTTCTTAAACACTTACAAAAGTTTCCTAACAATCTGGAGGCAGAGTATGCGCACACAGAGTGTTACGCAGAGTCGTACGCATTCAGGAGTGATACGCACGCAGGAGTTGTATGCGCGTATAAGTGATACGCTCAGGGGGGAAATGCTGCTAAAAATAAGGCATTTTTTGTTCGTATTGATGAGACGGGTGTCCAAAAAATTTGGTGGTAGAAAATGTTTCGAAATTTTAACGTTAAATACGAGTTTTTCGGTGACACGTCTGCTAGGATCTGAGTTTAATATCGTTTTGAATGTTTAAGTTGAAATCAATGGAAGATGATAAACAAGTATGAATTATGCAGCGGAAATAATAAACTTTGAAATCACAACAATAGAAAGATTGTTTTCACTAACATGCTTTTATAAAACAAAAGTTTACGTGCATGTAGATTACAAACTCCCCCTTAGTCTAAGCTCATTCTGATTTGCTCGTACACAAAACTCAAGATAAAGTGATGAACGGAACAGTACAGGCACTGTTCCATTTATAGTGCAGAGCAAACCACTGAGCATCTTATGCTGACATCACTATGAAAGTGGCATTAAACAAACTAAAACAAACTCTAAACACTGCTAGACTAAACAGTGTTACATTAATTACAAGTAAACACTGTTATGAAACTGCTAATGAGATGATCCTCTATTGGTCTTCAGCAGACCTTTGCTTCAATAGTCTTTAGTCTTCCTCAGAGATTCTCTTCCACAGACATTAGCTTACAGCAGAGCTTTGGTCTTCATCAGTACTTGTAAACAGTCTTTAGAATCTAGCAGATGTTAGAGAGCAGAGTTTAGAAACTTTGTTTATTTCTGATCAGAGGTTAATAGTATATTTTGGCTTTTCTATCATTTGTTCTTTTATAGGGTTCAATAGAACCAACAATCTCCCCTTAGAATAGATGATGCCAAAATAAGCTTTATTTCTGATCTTTATTCCTCATCAATCTCTCCCTTATCTGTCCTTTGAATTATGACTCAAAGTCCAGGGAGATAATGTCATCAATCTGCCTTTCAAGCTCAAGGTTCATTAAGTCTTGTAGATCAGCTACATCCAGACCATATGCATCCTCCATTCTCAGCTTTTGAGCTTCACCATCTGATCTGAGCAAAGTCAATTCATGGGTGTCTAAGGATGACATCATTTTAGAAGTTTTGAATCAGATGGTTTTCTTGGGTGAAGATTTATGTCTGATGAGTTTGGTGAAATGCGTCTGCTGGCAAGTCTTGAAATGGTTGCTTTCAGCTTATCACTTGCAGCATCAGTATGCTATAGCAGCTGATTCTTTATTCTCTCTTTTCTGTGTTCTTCAAACAATTTCTCATCACTCTCAGCCATTGTCTTTTGCCTTTTTAATTAATTTATGGCAAGTGTGGGTAAGGCAGTAGCTGAAGAAGGCTTTTTGATTGTTTGGGTCTGTTTAGGGATAACATCTATTGGAGGATATACTGGCTTTTTAGGTACTGAAGGATCTTTCTTTCTTAGCTCCTCCAACCTTTTGTAAGTGTCAACTACCTTGGACTCTGACCATCTTGCAACAGACCTTGCAGTGCCATAATTAGCAGCAACCAGTTCTTCCTTCAATCTTTTCAATTTTAAAGCTCTGTTTAATCCACATGTTTATACTTTTTCTAGTCAGGTGGTGTTACCTTTTGTGAAGGATCCTTGGCCAAAGCTTGAATTCTGTCAATTTCTTATTTAAGGTCATTTGTTGACCAGTCTTTGAATTGTGCTCTGTTGGCTTTATAAGATTTGCTCTTCATTAAGTGGTCAAGGTAGTCCTGTCTTAGTTCAACATCAAGTTCAGCATTTACAGGCCTTTCTGACATGGACTTACTCATATCTCTGGCAAAATCTTTAATTGTTCTCACTTTTCTTAGACCATAAGATAAAATACCTTGAGCAGTCCTATCATCTTTCCCTTTGCTCTTCTCTTTGGCTATGTTTTCAGCCTGTAAGGCTTTCGCTTTTAGATATTCATCTAAGTTCTTTGGCTTTTCATATCCAACGAGGTAAGGGAAGTCTAACTTTGAAGTATCCTCTGCTGTGAAGAATGATTCAATTTCCTTTCTAACACCAATAAGTTCTAGAGGATCCTGAGTGGCAAAAGGTATGATTGGTGGTTTATAAGTGGATGGTTTTGAAGTGAATTAGATGGAGGTGATGAGAGTGATGTGGACATTGGTTGTGATGACAAAGGGATTGGTGATGGAATCTCTTCATCATCATCTTTAACAACAAAGTTTTCCCTTTTGCGTTGGAATTTAATTTTTGGTGAAGGTGGTTGTGCAGAATTCTTGTTGGTGTGGTTAATGATTGGATTAAGGTGGGAAAGGTGAGCATGGCAGAGGTTAAGGTAACATCTACTGATATATTTGATGTATCAACATCTGTTAGTTGACTTGGTGGTGGCAATGTAACATCTGTTGTTTAGTTGGAGCAGAGGATACACTATGAGTAGGACCAACAATGGTTTTAGAAGTGGTGGAAGTTGGCTGTCTGGCTTTTCTAGTAGGCTTTCTTTTTCTTGAAGTACAAACATCTTCTTTTTCCATCTGCATAGCCTGTTCTTGTTCAATTAACTTTGAAGCTTTAGCTTTTAGTGTATCTTGCCTCTTCTTCTTTTCTGTTGCAATTTCTTCTACTTGTATGTTAAGGGTCTCATCAATCCCTTTTTGAACACCAGCATCTGATGCAACTGTAGAAGTTTGGTTTGGAGCAGTGGTTGTAGCAGACCCAGGCTTTTGTACTTTTGAATCAGCTTGTGGCTTTCTTAGTGAATCTTTCTCCCCCTTTTGGCATCATCTTCTGGTTCATCTTGAAGGATTGTAGCCAAGGCAGAGCAATTGGTTTTTAGCAGATGATCTTTGATGGCCTTTATGTTTGCCTGAGTGTCTTTATATCTGGCATCAACCATGTTGTATATTAGCTTCATGTGTGTTTCATGATGAATGTCAGCCAAATTCCTTTGAGCTAGAATGATGGGTTGCACAGATTTCCATAGCTCATTGGATATTTGTTGTGTGGATGGTTAACTTTGAGAAATTCGGAGCACTTGTTTCATCATGGATTTTATTTCATCAACTGATGTTATTTTGAAAACAGTGGTTGTGGACAGACTTTAATGATTTTGAAAATTTTCAATTTATGTTATTTTTAAGGATGGATTTTTGATTTTCTGAAAATATTTTAATGCTTTTATGCATGGAAAACAAAAAGTTGCTTTTAATCCATGTTAAGCATGCCAATTCTAGAGATCAAGCTTTCAAAGGTAGACGTGTCTAAAGCTTTTATTAGCACATCTGCTAGCTGATCCTTAGTTGGAACATGATGTAGAGAAAGCAAACCTTTTTCATAGCAATCCTCACAAAGTGATGTCTGATGTTAATGTGCTTTGTTGTGGAATGAGAGAAGATTTTTAATGATGTTATCAGCTGCTTGACTATCTAACATGAGAGGGGTCTTTAAGCAGTTACACCAAAATCAAGCAGTTGGTTTTGAAACCACAGGAGTTGAGCAGTGCAACTTGCAGCAGCAATATACTCAGCCTCTGTTGTGGATGTTGATACTGCAACTTTCTTTTTGCTTTGCCAAGAAACTAAGCAGTTGCTTAGAAATTGACAACCTCCTGATGTGGACTTCCTTGTAACATGGCAACCAACAAAGTCACTATCTGAATAACCTGAAAGCTCAATATTCCCATTAGCAGGATACCAGATACCAAGTGTGGGAGCACCTTTTATGTATACGAATATCCTTTTCACAGCTATAAGATTGGACTTTCTAGGTGTTGACTGGGATCTAGCACAAACACATGTGGCAAACATGATGTCTGGCCTTGATGTCGCTAGGCACAAAAGTGACCCAATCATGCTTCTGTAAAGAGTTTGATCAACCAAGTCATCTTTGTCATCAACAGTGACTAGTTTAATGTGGTGGGTGTGCTACATGGTTTACAATCATTCATATCAAATTTTGTTAACAGATCTTTGACATATTTGCTCTGATGAATGAAAGTTCCATTGTGCATCTGCTTAACTTGGAGACCAAGAAAGCATTGAAGCTCATCCATGGCACTCATCTCAAACTTGCTGTCATGAGTTCCCTAAACTCCTCACACATTGAATCACAAGTGGATCGAAAGATAACGTCATCCACATAAATTTGGACAACCATAAATTATTTTCCTTTCAATTTTAAGAACAGTGTTTTATCAAATTTACCTCTTGTAAAACCTATGGATAAGAAAAATGTGGAGAGATTTCCATACCAGACACTAGGTGCTTGTTTCAAGCCATACAATGCTTTGTTGAGCTTGTAAACATGACCAGGATAAAATGCATCTTCAAAACAAGGAGATTGGACACACATATACCTCTTTCTGGATCTTACCATAAAGAAAAGCACATTTGATATCCGTTTGATACATCTTGATGTTGTGGTTGACAGCAAAGGCTAAGATAATCTAATGGTCTCCAATCTTGCAACTGGAGTAAAAGTTTCATCATAATCAATACCCTCTTCTTGTCTATAGCCTTGAACCACAATAATGCCTCTTTCATCTGTTTTGTTCTTAAAGACCCATTTTGTGCCAATGGGACAAACGTCCTTTGCAATAGTACAAGTTCACATAGTCTTTTGTACGGTAAGAGCTCCTCTTGCATGGCTTCTACCCAACTATTGTCCTTTAGTGACTCTTGGTAGGGCTGTTCAAAACCGGATATCCGAAATTTTGGATACCTGAGCTCACTATCCGAATTCGTATCTGAAAAATATCTGAATTTCGGATATCTGAATTTTCGATATCCGTTCGAATAGTGAATCGGATATTCAAATTTCTAAAAGAAAACATTTTCTAATTAAAAGTCTAATGCAACCAGTTTTCCAACATAACAAACACAATACAAGATGTTCAAAAAAAGTCAAATAAACACAATTCATCGTTCCATAATAACTAATAACGACATAATAATAAACGAAATTCATTTTTTCAAAATAAAGATATAATTTCCAAATTCGATAATCCAGCTTCCAAACTTCCAAGCTAGCAAATGAAATCTATGACAAAAACCTAATTAACAAAGATAAATAAGATGAAAATAATAAGCACAAGTGCACATCAGCCATGTATGTACAGAAATAATAAGCACATGAAATAATAAGCACATGTGCAATGCAGCCATGTATGTGTTAAAATTGAAATATTCATTAAAAAAAAGGAATTACATTACCAACTTTCCAAGTACTAGAATATCATCTCAAAAATCCCAATAACCTGTGAATAATGCCATCAATTGTTAAGCAACTACTTTCATCATTTCATACGACAGATTGTTTAGAAAAAGCAATGACAAACTATAAAACAAGACAAATTGTTTAAAAACCCATGACAATCTATTTAAAAAACAAACTACAAACCAACTTCATTAAAACTAACCTGTAAATAAATATTTTTGATACCATACGCAGTTTCGGATGCTTCATAACCTTCATCAACTGTTTCATCAAAGATAATGGTCGGTTGTTCCAACGATAAGTCTTTAAAACCTATGATATAATAGAAATAAAAACATATTAGAATGCATATGTACATAAAAGATACAACTGAAATGTAAAGTAATAAATTATATAACCTTCTCCAAGCTCTCAATATCAAGGATGGTATCTTCGATAAAAATCTTATTATTAGAAGCACGCAACCAATCTTGTGCACATACCAACGATTCCACCATTCTTGGGGTTAAAGAAGTTCGGAACGAATCAAGCACCGTCCACCGATGCTAAAAGCTGACTCCGAGGCAACGAAACATGGATGGCCAGAATATCTCTAGCCATTTTAGCAAGAACGGGATATCGACATTGCTGAACTTTCCACCATTTTAATATGTCAAACCGCGGGTCCATAGGCTCTCGATCTTCAGCAAGATATTTATCTAACTCACTTTTTGTCAACGATGTTTGTGAACTTCCCATGGCCATCCTGTTTCGTCATTATTTCTTCAATGTCCATTACTTGACTAGAATTAGAACCCCCTGTGACCGTTGATGTAGATGATACCTCAACATCTTTCTCTTTTTTAGGCATATACTTTTGATAAGAATCAAACAAAGTATGTAAGTTTGATTCTAGACTTTGGAGGATACGCCCATCAACATATTTTTCTTCAACAACCCATTGAATATTTCCATTTCCTTCTTGGGTTAAGAACCACGGCAATGAACAAAAGGTGGTTTAATTCAGTAACATCCCCCTAATACTTCTCATACTTTCTTTTCATGTTAAGTGCCACTGAACATATCGAAAGATCGTCATTCATAGTGAAACTATCAATCACGGTGCCAATTCCAAAGATCTCATGCACGTATGCATTAGAAGTCACATACTGGGAGCCTGAAAATCTCAATGTAGCTTCATAAAATATCTTTAAAAAAGGCAACAAGCTATTAACATTGCTCCAATCTTCCTCACTAGTCAAACCACCCCAAACTTTTTAAGCTCTTTTTCACAACTTGAATCTTTTAAAAGTAAGTTAGAAAAAGCTTTCTTAAATTTAAAAGCAGACTCTAGCATCAAGTGGAGTTCCATCAGGTTTCAACATCCATACACACTAAACTGTTGCTATTTATTTTCTCTTCTTCAGTATAAGCAATGAATTTTAGAAGTCTAGCAGGAGAAGACCTAACATATCTCACTAAGGCACGAACTTTCTTAATTGACAAAGACAAGCTACTAAGACCACCTTTAACCACTAGATTCAAAACATGAGCCGCACATCTCACATGCAAAAATGCTCCCTTCAAGACACCACATTCTCAATGATTAAACACCTTTTGCAAGTATTGGATAGCTATATCATTCGAGCTAGCATTGTCTACGGTCACAGTCATAACATTTTTTAAACCCCATTCCGTTAGACACTCCTCAACTGCTCTTCCTATTATAAACCCGGAATGACCAACGATAGGACAAAAGTTTATTATTCTTTTATGCAAGCGCCAATCAGCATCAATAAAGTGAGCAGTCAAACACATATAAGATAAATTTTGACCAGGAAGTCCATGTGTCTGTAGTTAAAGATACTCTAGAAGACATAGTTTTAAAAATATTTACTAATTGTCTCCTTCCCTCAATAAAGTAATTGTAACAATCTCTTGTTGCAGTTGAACGCGAAGGTACAATAAAGTGAGGATTTATGACCTTACAAAACTCGCGAAAACCCTCCCGCTCCACAAAAGAAAAGGGTAACTCATCCATAATCAACATCTTAGCTAACACTTTTCTAATTAATTCTTGGCTGAACTCCATAACTTAGGTATTTTCACAGTCTCAAAGGAGCCATCATCACTAACATGTGTCTTCGACTCTAGATCAATCAACTTATGTTTTTATCAATATTTGGCAGATATTTTTTGCAAGTGCTAATGTGATTTTTTAAAGGGGTAGTCCCACTTTTTGTTGCACAACCAATTGCTTTATGACAGTATATGCACTCAGCCTTATCAACCATATCACTATCAATAAAATGATCCCACGAGATGATCTTTTTTTCGACACACGTGTTGATTGAGTTTCACTTACAGTTTGGGCACCTTGGGTGCACTTGGGGGTTTTCCATGTTGTTTCTTCTTATACGTTTTCTTTTCTTTAGCCTTAGAAACCACTTCATTTTCCGACACTAGCTCACAATCGGAGTTGCTTGCATTAGGAATGTCCATTGGAAATAATTTGTAACAAATTTAAAACAAACTAATAAGCAAATGTTTATAGCTACCATAGCTGAGGTAATTTCTGATTTTACAAATATTTTATCAGGGTGAATTGCATATATCCCCTCAAAAACTCATTAATTGCGAGTTTACCCGGTCCAAAACCCAAATTGCATATCTCCCCTCTCTTTTTAAAAAGAATTGCAAAATTACCCATTTTGATTTATTTTATTAAAACTAAATTGAAAAATGACAGTTTTGCCCCTAATATAACTAAAACTTTTTAAATCTATCAAGTTTTTATATCTACCTGTTTTAAACTAGTTTTTCTAATTTTTTTCCACAAGTTCTTTGTTTTTAGGTCTTTCATTCTTCTTTTTTTGTTATGTTTTGCTAATGGTTCTTTTCATATAAAAAAACTCTTCAAGTTTATAATTGAGCCCATTTACTTTCCTATTACTATATTACACTTCATAACTCATTTATTTTAATTTGGATATTTAAGTATATGACATAGTAAAAGAAACACACAACCGATTATGCAAATGGCTTCGAACTGCGTAAATTAATAAGTAATATGAGAAACTGATTATTGATTTCCTGTTGTAATAGGTTTACAACCACATACTATAAAAAAAGTAGTCAAAACTGGACCACTATTCAAACAAACCGGTAACATCATAGGAACCAATTGAACCTTAACCTGGATTCACGTCTGATGAACGATTGAACATGTAGTCTATTGAACCTGGAATTGTCAGATGAATGATTGAACATGTAGTCGATTGAACATGGAATCGCCAAGAGAGATTGAACCTAGAATCGTCTGATGAACATCGAATCTGACCTGGAATGCCATCGGCCAGAAAGGGATGCGATTGGTTTTGAAACTGGAATGTGATGGGTTTTGAAACTAGAATGCGATGGTTTTGAAACTAGAATGCGATGGGTTAGTAAATTTTATTAGGGTTTTGTTAGTGTTAATTTTGAAAGGGTAATTTGTCCTAATAATTTTTTTAAATAAAGTTGGGGATATATGCAATATTGTTTTTAGGTTGGACAAATATGCAATTAAGAAGATTTATGAGGGGATATATGCAATTATCCCATATATATAACTAAGTTATTACCAATTAAAAACAGTCTAATAATCAAATCTTTAGAACTACCAAAGCTGATGTAAATGTGTAATATCTTATTTTACAAAGATATTAATAAATATACATAGCTAAAAAGTAACAAATATATAATAAAGCTGCTGTAAACATTTACCTGTAGGTTGTAATTCAGTAACTGTGGCTGCACGCAAAGAATTAAACTGCTAGACCTGGTGTGTGGCTGTAATGAACAAAAACCAAGATTATAACAAACTAACAATGTAACAAACTAATATTGCTTAAAGAAATCGTTAAGAGCATTACAGAAAGTAGGTTCAATTTAGAATCTATGGCATTAAAACACATAAGTATGACTAGTCCTAGCCATGTTTCAATGAACGTAGGTTAAAATTAGAATCTTTCCCATGAATCTTTGGCTAATAAAAATTTAACTCAGTTCATAAGGTGTAAACAAAATTATATAATAAAATGTGAGTAAACTTATATACTTTCAATGGTGTAAACAAATCATGTAAAGAAGATTAAAGAGGCTTCATACCTGATTATGTGCAGTGAATATCACGAACCAAACGAAGTAAACCCTACATCGAAAGATTCACGGAGATTAGAGACTAGATCGACGAAGTTTATAAGGAAATACATCGATGAAGTGTGGAATCAGATCGATAAAGTGAGGATTGAGTTCGATTCAGTCATGGAGTGGGGTGGCGTCGTCTGTAGAGATAATGAGATCTGGGGTTTACAAGGAAATAAGGAGAAATGGGTATTTATATATGATAATAAAAAAATAGTATATTTAGCATTTCGGATATCGGATATCCGAAATATCCGAAGTTTTTAAGAATTGGTATCCGAATAAAAATCCGAAAATTTGGATAATTCGGATTCAGAATATCGGATATTTCGGATTCGGATTTTTTTGCACACCCTACCTCTTGGTACCTGACAGGTTGTGTGAGAGATAGAAAACTAGCAAAAAGACAAACCTTTTGGGATTGACTTCTTGTGAGTACCCCTTCATTAATGTTGCCAATAATTTGATCTGATGGATGGTTTTTAAGGTAGATTAAATCTACCTTGTATGGAACAATGACATTTTGAGGTGAAGGCTGCAGATGGGAATCATCTGAGGTAACATTTGTTGGCAACTTTGAAGAGCCAACATCTGCTTGGAATGGAGGTTGAGGTATAGGTGGGATTGGTGTGAAGATGGGTTGACTTTTGTTCACAGAATTTGGACTTTTGTCAACAACAGTGGTTTGTTTTGATGAGCTGGTAGAGGTTGGAGGACCAACCACTATTGATGCAGTAGTGGCAGAGTTTTCACAGTTGTTAGTAACATCTGTTGCTCTGGTGATGGAAGTGACTTTGTATTGTCGAATCACAATGTCATATCCATAGTTTTGATAAGAAGATTGTGATATACTTGTAGGGTTAGCCTTGATAGACACATCTTCAAATGTAAACTTGTCTAAATCAAAAAATTCGGTAGGATTTGCTGGGATTTTTTATGAAGAAAGTTCACTAAACTTTACATTCAAGGTCTCTTCCACACACCTAGTTCTTGTATTAAAGACTCTGTAGGTTTTAGCAGTGGTTGAATAATAACCACAATCTACTTTGGCTGCAAATTTTGAAATTGAATCTTTTAAATTTAAAATGAAGCATGGGCAGCAAAAGATTTTGAAGTATGAGATAAGTGGTTTGATCTTGAACAGAGTTTCATAAGCAGTCTTAGTCTTATGATGTGTGGGGTTAATCAAAACTCTATTCCGCACATAGAAAGCAGTGTTTACAGCCTCTGTCCAAAAAGACAAGGGTAAACCTGAGTCTGCAAGCATAGTTCTAGCAGCTTCAATTAAAGTTCTATTTTTCCTTTCAACCACCCCTTTTGTTCTCGTGTCCTTAAGATGCTATATTTCCTAACAATCCTTTTGACACACAGAAGTCATCCAACTTCTATTTTTAAACTCTGTTCCATTGTCACTCCTAAAGACTTTTACTGGCAGGTCAAATGGCTTTTCAACTTGTTTTACAAAATTTTGCAAAATGCATGCAGTCTCATCCTTGGAGTGCATGAAGAAGGTCCATGTAAACCTTGAAAATCATCAACTATGACAAGACAATATCTTTTCTTTTTAAGACTCACGATTTTACAGGGCCAAACAAGTCCATGTGTAACATTTGCAAACGATGGCTTATTTTGGACTCTTCAATGGATTTATATGAACTTTTATGTTGTTTACCTTTTAAATAGGAAACACATGTTCATCACAGGTGAATTGTTTTGATGTTAAACCTCTGACCAGATTTTGTTTTGAGAGTGTGGTGATAGTTTTAAGATTTGTGTGACCAAGTTTTCTATGCCAAACTTCTGTCTCTTTGTTAGAAGCAACTGAAAATAGACATGCATTGGACATTGGGTTATCTTTCAACATATCAACAACATACACATTACCACTCCTGTGAGCAACAAGCTGTTCTTTGCTCTCAGCTATGATTTGATCAATCTTTTTAACCACTTCTGGCCCAACAATCTGACAAGTTTTCTTAGTGAAGAATGACCTATAGCCTTTGTCACTCATTTGTGAAACCCTAAGAAGATTAAATTTTAGACTTTCAATAAGACTAACATGCTCAAACTTGAGTTTCCCAGCCTGGACAGTCCCTGACCCTAACACCTCCCAATTTTGAATTGTTACCAAAGGATATATCAATCCCTCCATGTGCCACGAAATCTTTAAGAAGGGCTCTACATCCTGTCATGTGCCTGGAGCCTCCGCTATCTACATACCATAAACTATCAAGGCAAGTAGAAGCTCCCTACACATCAGTAAACAGTTAGTTTAAGTGAGTTTCCAAAGACAAAATGGTTTTGGATGGGGTCACAAACATTCCAGCCTCAAGTCCAGGAAAATGGTCATTGTTTTGAACAGATTTATGTAACCACTGTTGTGAGCCATTTCCTGTTAAATGCTCATAACCATGAGGATGTCTGTTAACCCTTGGTTTTGATGGTCTTTTGTAAACCTCATAGTCAAGTGGTACACTCTTGTAGGCAGGTTGGCCATATCCTCTTGGATATTGACTTGCTAGTGGAGCATCCGTTACCTGAACCTCTCTAGGAGCAAAGGTTATTTTTAGTTGTTTGGTAACAAATGTTTAAATAGGGTCAAATATAACACCTCATAATTTTTTTGTCCAGTCAAATGTAACACCTCATAATCTCATATGTGCCTAATGTTGGCCGAGAGGGACCATTTTTGTCATTTGATGAAATTATAATCATAGAGCGACCAATTATGTCACCATGCCAAAAGTTTGGCCTCTGAGTGACTCATACGGACTGTAAGCCTAAGTTCTTACGGACCGTAAGCATGTTGGAAGGATTGTGACTGACAAGCGGTCACAAACCGCAAGGCTTAGTCCTTACGGTCCGTAACCAATTCAAAACCGGGGGCGCCTAAAGGTGCTTACTGACCTTAAGCACTTTGCCATATGGTCCGTAAGGGACTGCCAGTGGCAGTTTTGTTTGGAGGCCAAGGCATTCTGCCATGTTGCCACCTAGCTTGTGAACCTGAATTCTTGTGCAGCTCTTGACACCTCAAAACACACCTGGGATGATCTTAGAATATCACCTAACACTTGGCATGATCACATTCTTCAAGTACAAGTATAAATAGCACCTCTTACGCACCCATTTTCTGTCACACCCCGACCCGCAGCGGAAATAAGAGTCGGGGCATAATTGGGTTATCACCAAAGCACATGACATTTACTATTATGTTTCATAATTAAATGAAGTCAAAGTTACATTTCTCAAACATCCCAAACATGTTCATTCATTACAAAGGAAAATAACCAAACATAATAATCCAAATACTAAAACGTTTTATTTCTTCTAATCCAGGTCCTAAGTGTTCCTAGCTGCTGCTGGTTCACCTGTATCATGTGTAAAATAGGGGGTTTTTGGGTCAACATAAGTTGGCGAGTGAACCTTATAGATAAACATTTGATAATAATTGTTTGGTTAGTTTATCAATAAAATATTATGCATAATCATAAAAGAGCACATGTATGAAATCAAACATTGGCAAACATCAGTACAATTATAACATACATTAACAATCGATAGCATATATGAACATACCAACATCACATAATAATTAACATAAATGAACTGTGCGATCAAGGCTCAATCAAACGGAGCCGATCGTATTGCATGAACTGGAAATGTAAATTGAACTGTGCGCTCAAGGCTCAATCAAATGGAGCCGAACGTATTGCATGTATAGAAATGTAAAATAAAATGACCGATCAAGGCTCAATCAAACGGAGCTGATCGTGCGGGCACGACCTGATCAACCGCATAATAAAATGGGAATCAAACTCAACCTCAATGGGTGGGGAGCTACGGCCTCGGCAATTGCATGTACTGAAATAATAATTTGCATACAATAATAACTACTTAACAGCAACAAACTAATACACATGTCATGATATGATATATGCACAATGACTTGGTTATAATATATAAATGAACAAGACACATGATACACCCCAAAAACGTGATTAAAACGGGGAATTTGAAGGGTTCACTCACATTGGGTGCGTTGGATTTGAGTTGGTGAGATGCGCACGATTTAGACGAAGCGAGTCAACGAGGAATCACTAACCTAAATAATAGTGGGAAAAATATATTAAATGGATGGATTTTATTAAAGATTTTAATGGGATTTTTAGATATATTTTTGTGAGTTTATGGCTATTTTCTATCCTTAAAAATGTTATTTTTAAGTATTTTTAATTGATTTTTAATTTAAATTAAACAAATAAATATTTAAAAAAAAATAATATTTTTTTACTGTTTGACCGTTGACCGTTGACCGTTGACCGGTTCGGTCAGCGGTAATACTTGCGCCAAGCGGGATTCGAACCGGTGACCTTCCGTTCACGCGCACGTAGCTCTACCAACTGAGCTACGTGACTAACCTGTTAGAAATCCAGTTTTAATTATATTTATACACTTATTCGAATTTACCGAAAATTCCTTTATTTTGCAAAACGTTTTAATCTCATTGAACCGGTGTTTGTGACGGGACTCGATCGCGTGACGTGAAGTTTGATTTGCACACAGTCCACCGCTGGACTGTGTGTCTAACCCGGTTATATTCTTGATTTATATTATACTTAACAACTACCCGTTCTAACCCGGTTAATTCATGAATAAAAAGAGTGTTATTACGTGAAGCGTGTGCGCAGTAAGAATCGAACTCGGGACGTGTTTGTTAACTTTGCACACAGTCCACCGCTGGACTATGTGTCTAACCCGTTTATTATCCGAATTTTATTTAATCTTATCCCGATTTTCAGTTCATCTTCTTCACTACCATTACCGACTTCACTTCAAACGATTGGTTCTTGATTTAACTGTTTAATTAACATGACTACTAGCTTGAATGAACAAAGCCGAACAGTTTGGGGAAAAGAAATACCGGACAGGTCGTCTTCTTCAGAAAGTCTGGCGAGAACAGGCAACTCTGTTTTTGAACCTTCGGCTGAGAGGGTCTAACAACAGAATTAAAGAATTATATTTGAAATTGAACTAGAGTACATGGATTATTAGCACGATTGAATGTGTTTACCGTTAACTAGCGAGTTTCCGACAAAATCCAGAATTTCTCCGGCGAACCCAGAAATCCAGCAAAGTCTTCTGTGACTGATTTTGAGTGACGGATTAATGTTAGTAGAGTCCTAACAATAGATTGAAACAGCAATAGAGGAAAATCTTACTGATTTGCGTTGAACCCGGTTTTCCGGCGAGATTTGCAGAGAATTCCGGCGACAGTTCTTTTGTGCTCAAAAGACTTGAAAACGCGACGAAAAGGAATTGGAGTGTATTTGAGACGGTTCTGAATCGCATAAATGATTGGAACCTGAATTATTTGGAGTTTGAATGCCTTTCGGTTTCAAAACCCGAAACTTGAAGTTCATTCAATTTGAACTTAATTAGAAACCGATATTCATCGGTTATAAGACAGCTAAACGAACCAAAACTGATTTGGCGATTCGGTTTACCGATTTCCGTTACTCAGATATCATTAACCGTTAATTTGTGTTTGCGCATAAAACTCAATAGTTTTCCTAATGTTAACAGAAAACAATTGGTGGCGGAGTGGTTAACGGATCGGTGGATAAGTTATAGGAGGCAGTTGACCCGGGTTCGAGTCCGGTCAGCTACAAATATTTTTTATTTATTTTATTTTAACTTTTTATCAAATATAATTTTTATAGTTTAGTTTATATATTAATTATGTAACGTTTAAACTCAAAATACTCATAAATACTTAATGAAATTTCATAACTTGGTATTTGATTACAAAACGGAGCGGGTTTTGGAGATCCGATTTATACAAATGTTACATTTTCCTTGCTCATTCAATCGTTCTCCTCTCTATCACTCTTTTTAGTTCCTGGTCTTGAGGGAGCATCCTCTGAGTTTTATTATTACTAAGGATCACTTGTAAGTGTTCCTTTGCAGTTCATTTCTTTTATAAGCTAAGTAATTAGCCAAAAGTCAAGCAAATTGACTTTTGTTTTGACTTTCGGTTAAGACCATTATGGTCCAGCCATTGTTCAAATCGAACATGGCTACATGATAGTAATAAGGTAGGTGATAATCCCTAAAAAGGGCACCTCCTGGAAATCACGTTAAGTTGGTCAAATGACTGGTCAAAGTATTGTTCATTAGAAAGTCAAAAGCCCATTTTTTCGTAAATGTTATAAACTGATCATATGTATGTTATAAATTATGTTTTGACACTTAAATAAGTTGGTAAATAATACTAGAATACGTGAAAACTTTTGGGGTTTTTTAACATGTTTATCAAAGTTATTTTATTCATATAAAATAAAAACGCAGCGGAATATTTATTTAAACCATGTTACTTACAAGATATAAAACCCATTTTATATGTAAAACCAAAACCCGGATCCATATATGAACATGCATGCTATCAAAATATATTCATAGGGTGTTTAGAATACTACCTTCCAAAGAACAAGTTGGTGAAGAAGATGATACTTCTTGAATGGTAATCTTCTAAGTAGAAGATCTCAAGCTTGTATACCCCAAGCTTTCCAACAAACACCACAAGATTGCTAGGATTTTTACACTTATGAACTCACTTGAAACACCCTCTTGACAACCACCTTTGGCCGAAAATATGAGAGCATTTACTAGTATTCTTGCACTTGAAAATTAATGAGAGAAAGTGTGTGTAATAATGTGAAAGAACCACCAAAATCATCCATATATTTGTGTGATCTTTCCTGAGACATGAATGAATACTGCATGTGTTTTTATTGGTGGAAAACCACCTTGGAAGCCACAAGGGGGCCGCCCTATAGGGCTTTTCTTAAAAAAAATCAAAATTTTCTTTTAATTTAAGTGTTGTATTTATTTGTTATAACTTTTATAAAATTGTTACAAGACTTTGTGCAATATTTCATGACCTTTTAAAAAATGTTATTTAACCAATTAAATAACAAAAAAAAATATTCTCTCAAAATAAATTATCCATATAATTTATTAGTTTTTCAAGTGCAATTATTTAGAAAACCAATTTCTAAATATTCTAAGTGTTAATATTTATTTGTTTGATCATATCATAAATAAATATTATAAGTGTTTGTCTAGCTTGTTATTGGTATGACCCGACTTGGATCATAACGTACTAGCCACATCAATTTAATATGTGTCTTGGGCATATTGATTCCAACAATCTCCCACTTGCACAAGATACATAGAAGATTGATGCAAGTAGTAAATACCGCCTAACAACGGTTTACTACCCCTAATACGTATGACGAAGTGCCATTCAATAACATCAACCCCTTCAAGTCCCTTATTTGAACATGATTTAGGTGAATCGATCATTTATCCTTTCGTTACAGATGTCATGTCAAATCCAGAGACATAGAGTGATCATTCTATGTTGATTTAAGAGGAACAAATCCCATCTTGACTACATACGTCTCTCACAATCACCTCGTACCACACCTGAGCTTAGCCTTATGTATTGCCATATTACTGACAGCAAAGAACCAAGTCAAAGTACAATATTTGGTGAATATCAAGACCCAATATGTATCTCAGGTCAGAGGATACAATGATATTCGCCTTTACTCAAATTTACTTATGATCAATCTCAAAGATTCCATGTAGTAATATTTGAGAGCGGGTCAGTCCAATATTTGTATCCCACAAATATCTATGAACTTTGGCAGCAACACTTTGCTCTATATTCATACCTAATGAATATCCACCAATCCAAGTTCATAAGTCTTACCTTCATATTTGTTCCCACAAATATGATCGACTACGGACATTTAGAATAATTAACTTATTCATGGATTTAAACATGCTAAAATGGAACATAACTCAAAATGCCATAATCATTAAAATGAGTCAAAATAGCAATTGTTCCAATATCCAAATACAAAGTAGATCAATTCCAATCCCTATAATATCAAAGTCCTAAGGCACAAGTATGACCCTCATGCTTTGGCCGTTCAAGGAGCTTCGTGAGTGGATCCGCAATGTTTTGATCGGTGTGAACTTTGCGAATACATATCTTTCCCTTTCAACTTCATCCCTTATGTAGTTGAATCTCCGCTCAATGTGCCTAGTCTTTTGATGTGCATGAGGTTCCTTAATTTGTGCAATTGCACCCTCGTTATCACAAAAGATTTCTAGGGGATCCTGAATGGTAGGGACTACCCCTAGGTCGGTGATGAATTTCTTCAACCATCCAGCTTCTTGTGCTGCCAATGAAGCGGCGATGTATTCTGATTTTGTAGTGGACAATGCTACCACATCTTGCTTTGAGCTCTTCCAAGAGACTGCAGCTCCATTCAAAATGAAGACATACCCAAATTGTGATCGAGAACCATCTCGGTCAGTTTGGAAACTCGCATCCGTGTAACCCTTTATAACGAGTTCCTCTTCACCAGATCCATATATTAGAAACATATCCTTAGTCCTTCTAAGGTATTTCAATATGCTTTTAACAACCATCCAATGACTGTTACCTGGATTTTGCTGGTATCTACTTGTCATGCTTAAGGCACATGACACGTCCGGTCTAGTGCATATCATTGCATACATGATGGATCCTATAGCAGACGCATATGGGACTCCTTTCATTCTCTCTTGGTCATGCTTTGAGCTTGGACATTGAGACACATCCAATATCGTTCCCGTTTGAATAGGTACCAAACCTTTCTTAGAGTTCTCCATCTTGAACCTTTTCAAGACTTTGTCAATGTATGCACTTTGGTTCAAACCTATCAAGCGCCTTGATCTATCCCTATAGATCTTTATTCCCAAAATATAGGCGGCTTCACCAAGATCCTTAATGGAAAAACAACTTCCAAGCCAGGTTTTAACACCTTCCATGGTTGGAATATCATTTCCAAATAGTAGAATGTCATCGACATACAGTACTAGGAAAGTGATGATGCTCCCACTAGCCTTCTTATACACACAAGCTTCATCGGCGTTCTTGATGAATCCAAAATTCCTAATTTCTTCATCAAAATGATGATTCCAACTTCTAGATGCTTGTTTCAATCCATATATTGATTTCTTTAACTTGCACACTTTGTTAGGATGTTTTGGATCAACAAAACCTTCAGGCTGAACCATATAGACATCTTCATTAAGATATCCATTGAGGAAAGCCGTTTTGACATCCATTTGCCAAATCTCATAATCGTAATATGCAGCTATGGCAAATAATATCCTAATTGACTTTCGCATCGCCACGGGCGAGAAGGTCTCATCATAATCAACCCCTTGAGTTTGAGTGAAACCTTTTGCTACAAGTCTCGCTTTATAAGTATCCAAGTTACCATGCATATCAGTTTTCTTCTTGAAAACCCACTTACTTCCAACTACTTTGGAGTTAAGAGGTGGTACAACCAATTCCCATACTTGGTTGTCGTACATGGATTGCATCTCGACGTTCATTGCTTCAAGCCACTTGTCACAATCGGATTGTGACATTGCATCATGGTATGTGGTTGGTTCATCTGAATCTATGACGTAGCATCCATCCATGAAAAATCCATATGTTTCGGGTGGATGACTAATTCTACCAGATCTGCGAATGTTTTGTGTGTATTGATCAACCATTTGATCCTCTTCAAACAACCTCTTGTTGAGTGCTAGTATCAACCAAACGTGTATCGGTTTGTGGTTCTTGATCCTTATCAAGTTCCACTATTCTACTACTAGTTCCTTCCATAAGGAACTTAACCTCCAAGAACTTACCCTTTCGAGCAACAAATACCTTTTGCTCTGTTAGATCGTAAAATTAATATCCTATATCGTCTATAGGATATCCTACAAAGATACACTTAGTGGATCGTACTTCCAATTTGTTAAGGTGTATTGCTTCACATAAGCTTCACAACCCTATACTTTCAAATATGATAATGATGGAGCCTTTCCATGCCATATTTCAAAAGGTGTCTTATCCACTTTCTTGGTTGGGGCCATATTCAGTATACGGGCCGCGGAGAGCAAAGCGTAACCCCAAAATGATAGAGGCAATGTGCTTCTAGCCATCATAGATCGAACCATATCCAATAGAGTTTGATTCCTCCTTTCAGACACCATTATGTTGTGGTGTTCCAGGTGGAGTAAGTTGTAAGATAATCCCACAACTCCTAAGATGATCTTGAAAAGCATCACTAAGGTATTCACCTCCTCTATCGGTACGAAGGACTTTGATTGTTTTCTTGAGTTGATTTTCTACTTCACTTTTGAAATCTTTGAACATTTCAAATGCTTCATCTTTGTGTCTTATCAAGTACACATAACCATAACGACTATAGTCGTCGGTAAAACTAATGAAGTATCTTTCACCATTCCTAGTCATTGGCTTAAAAGGACCACATACATTCGAATAATAAGTCTTTTGCCCTTTCAAAGGTGCCACTGAAGGGTGCCTTAGTCATTTTGCCTTATAAACAAGATTCACATACATCAAATGAATCATCTCCATTTGTTTCCAAAAGACCATTCTTTCGAAGTGTTTGCATGCGATTTTTGTTTATATGTCCAAGGCGACAATGCCAAAGATAGGAATCACTCAAATCTAATTTGAGTTTCTTGGTGTGCTTGGTACATTGAACTATCAAATGTATTATCATGAACCAATTCATAAATACCATTTGAGGCATAGCTTTAAAGTAAAACATGTCATTCATCAAAACAAAATGTCATCGTTTACAAACTTTAAATTAAAACCATATTGTAGCAAGAAGGAAACTGAAATAATGTTCCTAGTCAAACTAGGAGCATACAAAAACATTTTTCAAGATGATTTCCAAACCACTTCGAAGTTTCAAAACATAGTCTCCTCGGGCTTCAACTTGAACCTTTGCTCCATTGCCCATGAAGAGACTAATGTATCCCTTCTTGTAATGTTTATTTCTTTTGAACCCTGCAACAAATTGCAAATATGAGTTCCACACCCGGTATCCAATACCCATGTGTTTGAAGAAATAACATTAAGGTCGATATGTATCATAAAGATTTTACCTGAGGTTTGCCCCGCATCCCTCTTGTTTTTCAACTCCTTGAGATAGGTTGGACAATTTCTTTTCCAATGTCCTATCTCTCCACACTCAAAGCATGGGTCAGTCGAAGCAACCTTTTGCTTCTTTTCATTCGGTTTCATGGGTTCCGCTTTAACCTTTCCTTTTCCCCTTCCCTTGACGTGGCCCTTCCTTTTGGCAAAACTTGCCTTGGAGTTGGGTGGGGCCTCTTCTTGTTGCCTCCCTCATTGATCGTTAGAACGGGTAAAGCCTTTTTACCCATGCCCGCCTCGGCAGTTTTAAGCATTGCATGAAGCTCACCAATGCTCTTGTCCCATCCGTTCATGTTATAATTCATGACAAAAGTCTCAAACTTCTTTGTTAAAGAGTTGAGGATCAAATCCTTAGCCAACTCTTTACAGACGGGACAATTAAGCCTTTCGAGGCGATCAATGTGGCTTTTCATCTTCAGGACATAAGATGAGACCGATTGGATTTCCTCCATACGACATGCATGAAGCGCCCGAACCGTTTCGAAGAGTTCTACCCTTACTTTTGAAGGAACATTTCCTTCAATTGGGTAATCATGTCGTATGCCCCATGATGTTCAAAATCCTTTTGAATCTCGGGAATTCATAGTTCCCAACATGAGGCAAGAGGCTTGCATGGAGTCCTCGGTATACTTAATCCAATCGTTATAGGCCTCCTCATCTTCCACGTTAGGTTCATCGGGAATAGGATCATCCAACACATAAGATATCTTTTCTTGCTTGAGAACGATTCTCAAGTTTCGATACCAATCCATGAAGTTGTTATGGTTGAGACGATCCTTTTCAAGGATGGTTCTTAGTGATAGGTTACGGACGGTTTGGGTAATTGTGTTTGCATTGTTAGCGGCCATCTACAAAATTTTAACAAAGTTTAATTTTAGTATTTTGATATTATTAAATTTTAATTATTAATACCCTTTTGTGTCTCATAGACAATTAATAATTAAAATCTAGAATCCAACGTTACATTTAAATATTGGTTAAGTGACCTTTATCCCATTATTTAAATTAACAAGGTAGTCAACGTTTGACAATTGCAACCCTTTGCAATTTCTAGCCATATGGGATCGGTTAAACATCTTAATGTTTAGTTGGCATGTTTAATCCCATCAACACCTTTGTACGCCATGCTTCGGTGACCCTAAGCACATGGTTTCCAAATCAAATCGTCCAACTTACACACACATGTAAGTTTACACATACAAGTGATTAGGTGACCTTTATCCCACAAATATTGTAAGCCTACCTCAAACACACAAGTTCCTTCAAATGTGGTTAGGTGACCTTTATCCCATAAAGAATTCCCAAATGATTCGAGTGTTGTGTAAAAGGATGGTGTTTGACTTGTTTTATAAAAGCGATTTTATGTTTTCAAAATTCTAGTTTTAGAAAACTTTATGTACCATACATTTGCATGCATTCAAATTCATGGTACTTTAGTGAAAACCAATTTTTTTCGAGGTCCTTTTTAATAAAACCCATTTTATTATAAAATCATTAATTTTTAATAAAACCATTTTATTAACCACTTTAATGATTTTTAAAGAACCAATTTTGTATGGATTATAAGTTGTTAAGCATGCATATCCAAATATCATCTAAACAACCATAAATAAAACAACCATACAAGCATAACACACAAAAATAGGTGCATAACCATAGCCAACTATTTTTGGCAACACTTGTTAGCCGAAACAAGTGTGCAAAAGGTCCTTCCTAAAGGGTGAATATTGACACAAGAAATGTGTCGTTGAACTCCCACTTGAACCCGCATCTAAATGCTTCAAGTCTTTCTTTTGTGTTGTGATTTCTTCACTTTCTTTGGGCTTCTAAATGATCTTTAAATTCAGCTCCAAACTCCTTTGGGTTTCAAAAATGTGTTTTGGTTGTTGGGCTAAAATCCCGTTAAGAACCATGAGGTTCTTTAGGCCCAAAATTGGCCAAAATCAAAACGCATTTTTGTGTGCATCTTCTTTTACAATGAAGTATCCTAATACATTTTTCTAGTAAAATAAAATGCACCTAATCTATTTATTTACATACCAAATGAAAATAAATAAATTAAAACTTTACAAATGGAAGAACAAAGATACTTAATTATTACAACCCATTGAAATAATTAAATAAATCACAACACAATCATTCAACATATTCAAACACAAGGTCATGGCTAGGTTATGAACACCAAAATATATATCCACATATATATATACATATATAAAATTCATGAGCAAAAATGGTTCCCTTTTACATCAAAATTTTCGGCCAAGAGAAAACTCGAAAAGATTGGTTTTCGTCCAAACAAACAAATCATCCATATGACATAATTTTTCAAGATACCTTTATGCATGTTAGTAAAAGTGTCTTGAAAAACAAGGGAAAACCATGTTTAAAATTTTGGCCAAAGGGTTTCCACAAACCCAAAATCCCGAAATCTTTACATCCTTTGAAGCATGCATTCATATAAGCGGCTCTGATACCACTTTTGGGGTTTTTGAACATGTTTATCAAAGTTTTTTTATCCGTATAAAATAAAAACGCAGCGGAATATTTATTTAAAACATGTTACTTACAAGATATAAAACCCATTTTATATGTAAAACCAAAACCCGGATCCATATATGAACATGCATGCTATCAAAATATAATCATAGGGTGTTTAGAATACTACCTTCCAAAGAACAAGTAGGTGAAGAAGATGATACTTCTTGAATGGTAATCTTCTAAGTAGAAGATCTCAAGCTTGTATACCCCAAGCTTTCCAACAAACACCACAAGATTGCTAGGATTTATACACTTATGAACTCACTTGAAACACCCTCTTGACAACCACCTTTGGCCGAAAATATGAGAGCATTTACTAGTATTCTTGCACTTGAAAATTAATGAGAGAAAGTGTGTGTAATAATGTGAAAGAACCACCAAAATCATCCATATATTTGTGTGATCTTTCTTGAGACATGAATGAATATTGCATGTGTTTTTATTGGTGGAAAACCACCTTGGAAGCCACAAAGGGGGCCGGCCCTATAGGGCTTTTTCTTAAAAAAAATTCAAATCTTTCTTTTAATTTAAGTCTTGAATTTATTTGTTATAACTTTTATAAAATTGTTACAAGACTTTGTGCAATATTTCATGACCTTTTAAAAATGTTATTTAACCAATTAAATAACAAAATAAAATATCTATCAAAATAAATTATCCATATAATTTATTAGTTTCTCAAGTGCAATTATTTAGAAAACATATTTCTAAAATATTCTAATATTTATTTGTTTGATCATATCATAAATAAATATTATAAGTGTTTGTCTTGCTTGTTATTGGGTATGACCCGACTTGGATCATAACGTACTAGCCACATCAATTTAATATGTGTCTTGGGCATATTGATTCCAACAAAAACATGTTCAGCCCGTCATTTCCAGTTTTAGTGTCGGTTCGCAACCGAAAATCAAGAACTTTGACTTCTACTATGACTTTCGATTCTGACCTGAATTAGCAACTTTAGCTACTGATTCTAAGTTGCAGTACGATCATTTTATAGTGTGGAATAAACCTCTATGGTGTTGATGCATATGTTGCCTACGTCATTGTATTACGTCGAGTCTGGGTTTCAGAGCGAAAATTAAGTTTATGTGTGATATAAGACAAGTTCGCCCGAACTTGTAGAGAACATGAACAAGTTCGCCCGAACTTGGTCATGTCTCATTCCGGGCGAACTTGTACTACTATATATAGGAGTCTTTGGTTTCTCATTTGTAAGTTTCAAAGATTTTGTTACAACAGAGGCGAAGCTCTGTCTAAGTGTTTCTAGGATCTGTAATGTCTCCTAATCAATGAAACAGTGATTAAACAATAACAAACTTGTCTACAATGTCGCCTATGCAAACGGATTCCGCACGTTTATCTTAGGTTTGCCAAATTAGGACCCGAATGATCCGTTCAACGGACCCTCAATACTTGCTGAGAATTAATGGTATGAAAAATTTGCTGACAGGTGCGGACGTTGAGGTTGAATACGGATCGGATGAGAGTTCACGTGATCCACATTGGTTTGTAAATATCTTTCTAGTTTAGAATTTTGTTAAAAACTAAAATCCAAAAAGATGTTTTTGATTTTAGGGGGAGAAATGTTAGAGAAAATACAAAAACATTCGAAAAATTTTAAAATCCAAAAACATTGAAAAATGTAAAAAGAATTCGATGTCACAAAAAGGAAATGATAGTACATCAGTGGACTATCACAGTATGATAAAGAAATGGAAAGTTTAAAAGTGATAAACTAGTCTTACTATGGATGTGTCGATAGGCTTAACACGTTCAGTAAACTGTTTTCGAGATATAAACTAAATTTAGCAACTGCTTAATCTTGTGGATTAACATATCTTGGATAGTTGGACTTAGTACTCCGAAATTTCGTTTGAAGGATTGCCTGATTCTGAGATACGAGGTCTTTATAGATAGTTGATATCTAGAGTATTATACATGTTCTTCTGATTTTGCAGAAGGAATAGCCTAGAACTTTTATAATGCTTTCTTATAAACCCCAAACTGCATGCAAAACTTGAAAAGTATCGAAAGACATAATCTTTTGCAGTGCTAAAAAGATTTCTTAAGTGGAACACACCTTAAAGATGAGCCTTCGTCTCTTTGTCTGTACGGAAGTACTAACCTGAGCTCTCAAGGTCTCGCACAACCCAGATACAGATATCAATTACGCTATATTCACCTGTAAGATGAAATATAGGGAATCTGGATACGGGAGTATATTCAAGAAGTGGGAACCTCAGATAAGTTAAGTTTCATAAATCTTACCTTAACATATCTTGAAACAGTTGAGAAATGTTGTAAAGCTTAAGTGGACAAACATATCGACAATCTAGGTAAACGAGTTTTAAAGCTTAAAGTCATTTAAAGGTCAACGGTAATTGTGATATGTCTCAATCAACTAATATGATCCTTAGACACGAATTCACAAAAATATGTCTGTAAATATGTTTGTACATAATTTACATAGTTCTGTACATAGTTTATCAGCATTACAGATTAAATCCAAAAAGATTTTCAGTGTGTTTTAGCATAAACTTACAAAAATTCAAAAAGATTTTATTTCTACATTGTTTTTAGCAAACCAATGTTTGGAGAATGGATCTTCGAAGTCTGGTAAGATGCTAGAACTGGTGGGAATCTCTTTGACAACGGGCTGGGAGCTAATCTGAAAAGTCAAAACGGTAAAAAGTTCATTAATTTGAAACTTTGATTTTGAAAAAGATCAACAGTTTGTTCGTAACGGGTCAAACCGGGGTCATTAACTTAGACTCGGCAGACAAATCGGTTAACCAAGGTCATTAGTCCGGACTTGGTCAACTGAGTGGATTTTCATAACTGGTAAAAAGTTGGAAAGTTCAGGGGTTAAAATGAAAAGTTTGAAAAATTTGAAGTTTGTGTTTGGCAAGTTCGGCCGAACTTGCTAAGCAAATTAAGTTTAAGAAATAGCAAGTCGGACCGAACTTGCAGATGGATTGCTGAGTATAAAATGCTAAGTTCGCCCGAACTTGGATTGGGTGAGTTATGGGCTTTGCATGTTCGCCCGAACTTACCTAGGTATAAATACCTAAGTAAGTTCGGCCGAACTCACTTCTTCAAAAACCAAAGTCTTTGAGCGAACTTGAACATTGAGAGAGATCTGAGTGAAATTGGCAAAATCATACCGTTACGCTGCCTAAATTTGATTATTTTTGGTGATTTAACCATCTACAATGGCCGAGGTATAAAATTGACCTTTGAACCATGTTTGGACTGTTAACGATCGAAGCAAGATCCGAAAACACAAAATCAGATAGTTCTAGGTGTTGTTGGACTAAACTGAACATAAAATCAGAATCTACACATAAAATCGACCGTGTAAACGTTTTTGATTGATCTGAAATGGTTGTTTTCATATTGAATAGTTAGGTGGGTTGAAAGAGATGACAAGTTCGGCCGAACTTGTTGTCAAGTTCGACCGAACTTGAATAAAAGAACCTGTTATCAAATTGAGTAAAAGGAACTTAATGCATCTTCGACCGAACTTGGTTTGTGAAATTCTGAATCTTTGTTTAGAGCATAAGTTCGCCCGAACTTATATAATGAACATGTTGATAAAGCATGTTCGGGCGAACTTGGGTAAAACAGATTGATATAACACATGTCAAGTTCGCTCGAACTTGATAAAAGTGTTAGAAAAATTTTGTAACTTTTCTCGAAAAGCGTGCTAATTGTTTTGCGTCATTTTTCAGGTTCAAGAACCAGAGCGTATAATTTCTGTTGAGTTTTCAAAGACGCATAACACATGTATTACGCTCGATAAGACGATTTGTCAATCGCTTAAGGAATAAGAGAGTATATTGAAGTTTTTAGAAGAAAGTCCTATTCACCAAGCTATCACAGAGCGCACAGTGTCATACAGATCTCATATTTTTCATTTCTGGACAAACGCAAGTTTGAGTGATAATCAGAGACGACGATTAATTCATCGGTGCGAGTTGGAAACGAGGTTAAGAAGATTTCTATAAATGAAGATGATATTCGACGGATTCTACAATTGATAGTGAAGATGATCCAATTTATTTAGACAAAAAGATGGTTCGTGGTTGTTTCTTCAGAATGGGATACAAGGGGAGTGTAAACAAACCAACGCTAAAGAAAGGGGAAGTGTCTAACCCTGCAAGCTCCTAATGCACGCTATAATTCACACATTCAGCCATCGCAAGGCCGGTTTAGACGATGTCCAAGATTATTTAGCTTGCATGGCAACGACATTAATTCTGAAAAAGCCGTTCAACTTTTCAAAGCTTGTCTTTACACATATGTCGAAGAACATGGAGGATTCGAGGCTATGTCTTTATCCAAGATTCGTGCAGATGTTGATTGATGAGAAATACAAGAATACATCATGGGATCCGAATGATGTGCTTTATCTAGTTCATCTTGATGAGACGACAGCGAAGAAGCTCATAAAGTTTCAGAAGCAAGCTTCAGCTGCTGTTGCAAAACCAGTTTTCGGGGCTATCAAAGATCCAAACTATATCACGCCGCCAGAAATCAAATGGAGGAAAGATGGTAGCGACAATGAGAAAGAGCTTAATGCTGAAAAGGAGTGGTTTAAAGATTTCAAACCAAAGGGAAAGAGCGAATGGTTCTTAAAGGCAGAAGCTGATAAGCCTAAAAAGAAACGTGCTGCGAAGAAAGTCGAAACTATGCTTGTCGACGAAGATGAACCAGAGAATGTTGAAGCAGTTGCTGGATCAAGTGCTGCAGTTGTTATTGAGAGTCAAGAGACTGTGAAAACGACTCAAGACGATGTTATATCTGCTACTCTGAACAAGAAGATGATTCTGATGAAGAAATTCCGGTGAAAGAGCCAGAAAAGAATGAGGCAGAGAAAGAAAGAGAATTGGATGCTGATTTTGATCCTAATGCAGAAAAAGAGTCCGATGAGGATAGGCCTAAGAAAAAGGCAAAATGTGTAAAGTCTGCTACTATTTCATCAACAAAGACCACCGGATCTCCTCAAGCGAAAGGCAAGAAAAAAAAGCAACAAGCAGAAAGTATATTGGAAAGACGAAAAGCACAGAAGCCCCACAAGAACCTTCTAGTGCACAGGAGACAGGAGCCACACAAGAACCTCCTACACAAGAACCTCCTGTTATTATTCATGCTGAGACTGAAAGTCAAGGAGTTACACAAGAACCTCCTATAACTGGTTTACTCAAGTTCCTATTACTCAGTCTCCAATTGCTGCAACGACTTCTGTTCCTGAAAGCTCTACTCCAAAGAAGTCTACACCAAAGGCTGCGACTCCAAAGTCTACCCAAAGACTCCAGGAGGGCCTAATGTGTTTGGTGATATACACAACGATCCTATAAGTCTGCAGGATTTAAACGATTTCTTTCCAGAGACTAACGTTGAACTTTTAGAAAAGCGTGTCAAGGCATTAGAAGAGAAAGTGGCACAGAATGAAGTTGAGAAAGCATAGCTTATTCAGAAGATGAATCAAAGTGCTGACAAGGTTAAAGTGTTAGAGAATGAGCTGTGAATATTTTAAAGCGTTGATCGAAAGTCTGCAAGATGCAAATGAGAAGATGCAGACAGAAATTTCAGAGTTAAAGTCAATTCAAACCCTAAATGATCGAAGATTCTCCAGGATGCAAAAAGTGTTATCTAATGCGCTGGGTATCGACTTCATCGCTGAATATGATCGTCTAGATCAACAGGAAGCTAAAGAACGCTTGAAAAGGAATTAGCTGCGAGTGGTAAAGGAAAGAATGTTGAAGGTGAAGCACCTACTTCTTCTATAGCTGCAGAGAAGTCTATCGATGATGTGACTCTAGCTTCTGAATCTGATATTTCAAAGGTTGACGAATCTGTCAAGCCTTCTGATCCTGTCACTGCTTCTGAAGAAAAAGATGATGAAGAAGGTGAGAAAGATGATAAAGAGGATGAAGAGGAAGTAGGGTATGAGGATTGGAATGTTGGTGATGATGACGATGATTATGATCAAGGTAGTACTGGCATTAAAGTTACTGAAGCCAAAGTTGTTGGTGACTTTGATTTTTCTGATCTTATGAATGATGAGTCGAATAAGATGGAAGATAAAGTTGAGGGGAATCAGGGAAGACAGGTCCTTTAGAGGATATAGATTTGTCAGATGTTGATCGATCTACAAAGCCAATTGCTGCAGTACCCACAAAGCCGTTAATGTTGATGTTGGAACATAATGTGGAAGAAGGTGAGTACGTGCACAATTACTCAAAAGAAGATTTGACGAGATTGGTTGAAGTTGAAGCTGAAAGTTTAGAGTTTGATTTCGAGGAAGTTTTGAATGTTAACACTTTTGAGCCAAACGATTATCAGTATACTAGAAGATTTGAGGCTGATGAGTATAACAGGGTGATCGTAGAGGATTGGTCTTCTGATGATGAAACGGATCATACTGCAAAGTACGTCGGTCCTAATTATGAAAGTTTTCCTACTTTCGAGGAGATGTACAAGCAACTCGATGAAGACGATGAAGACATGTTAAAGGAAAGAACTGTTGAATCAGTCCGAGAGGATAAAGTCCCTAAACCTGTGACTAAAGAGAAATTACTCAAGCGAGAAAGTCTTGGTTCAAAGAAATGCCAGCGCGAAGGTAAGTTTCGACGTCCTCTAGCATTCTTTACCAGAGACAAAGATGTTTCTTTGGGGATATTTTGAGTTGGGGTTGGTTCAAGGAGCTGAATGTTTATGCAATCAAAAGAGAATTTGGAGTGCAATACTTCAACTATCTTTCTGATTTTAAGACTTTACCTTATTGGGATGTGGAAGAGTTAGTGCAGACTGTGAATGTTACATATCACATGAAGTATATTGATCAGTTATTGTGGAAAATAATCAAGTATGAAGCAGTGAAAGGATTCAACTACTGGAAGCCGTTTATTCCTGGCCGCAGAATTAAGACAAACAAGAAAACGGGAGAAAAGGACATAACGTTGATCATGAAACGTCCAAGAGCCATGAGAAATATGCCGCTAATGCCGATTGAACAAGACTTCTATCCTTTGTTCAAGTGGTGGCAAATAGATCCAGCTACTTGTAAAGCAGTTATTGTTCTAAAGTTTGAAGAACACTTGGATATATCAAAGGAAAGGATTGAGGTGATGGGTTATCAGGGCATGAGGGGTTTATGGAGGACGATAAGGATTCTAGATCCTATGTGGCTTGTGAACTGCTCGAGAGAAGATATCAAAACCTTGTTCTACAACAAGATTGTATTTGAAGAACATGAAAAGGTACAAGATATGCAGTTTCAGAAAGTTGTGAATGTTTGCTATGCGCGCGAAGTCAATTCTGGAAAAATGTGGCAAACAAAGTGGAGAGAGTTTGAAAGAGTAAATTTTTTAAAGGAGGAAAAAAGAAATGAGGCAATTAAAGAAAGAATGGAAAAAGCGGTAAGGCAAAGTTCTCTAAAAATGGCTAATTTTAAAAGACCATCGCCAACTAATCAAACGCTTGATCCAAAGCAAGAACGACGAAGGAAGCCGTATAAGAACTTCTTTGGTCGTGTGCGTTAACGTTTATATGAAGACAAAGTTTTGAAGACTTATACAAGACGAAGACTATATCCAAGGGGGAGTCTGTTGGTGCATAATGTCTATGTCTTAGTCTTATATCGAGTCTGTATAGTATAGAGCTGAATAGTCTAGGTGAATGTTGTATTTATGTAAAGTTGATGCAAGTTCGCCCATGAGTAACATGTTAGGACATGTTCGGCCGAACTTGCTAAGGCAAGTTCGGGCGAACTTGTGTCTCCCTAGGGCGAACTTCCATCTCTATAAATACCTAGCTAGCCTACTTCTTTTGTAACTTTGGCATTTCGGAGGCGAAGCTCTTTCAGTTTGTAATCTCAACGTTTAATCAATGAAACTGATGATTAACTGATTAATTCTTGTCTATTGGTAAACACGACGTAATATTTCCGCTATTATGGATGTTAGATATCAAATTTAGGTTCCTTAGCATCAATGATAGGTCCTACAATTGGTATCAGAGCAGGATTGGCCTAATTTGAAGACATTGGACATAGAACTTCACATCATCTACTCATTTCCTTTCATTTTTAAACTTTTCCGTACATTACACGGACAAAATGGACTGATTTTCAAGTGTAATACGTAAAATCTATTATACTAAAACCCTTGAAAATATCAGAGCTTAAAACAAACGAATTCATGTCGAAAAATTTAAAAAAAAAACCATGTTTGAAAACATAACTTCGCTGAACTTGTAAGCATTCGCTCGAACTGTAAGCAAGTTCGCTCGAACTTGACTGATTTTTCAAGAATTTTTAGGTAAGTCCGCTCGAACTTGCATATTTTTCCTCAAATCACATCAAGTTCGCCCGAACTTGAAAATCCCGAAAAAATGTCTCAGACATTATATATCATTAGATTCGTATCGACGAGACGAGTTTAAAGCTCTAATCTAGTAAAAACAGTTTTCGAAATTTTTTTTAACGTTTTTAGCAAACCGATACGTTAATATTGTTGATTAAAAAGTCAAATTTTACTAAAATTGTCTGTTTGCTAATCATTTTTCAACTGTTTTTGAACTATTTTTGAAAAACCAAATGGGGTCCATGAAGCCGCCAAAGTTGATGAGTATGGACGAGTATCTGGATAGTGCTGAGATGATTAAGAGCAAGAAGGTTCTAATTATGAAAGAGTTTGATATCTTCACAATGCTGAAGGGTGAATCAATGAAACAAATGATAGAGCACTTCTGTCATTTGAAAATTCAGATGAGAAGGCATGGACTTGATAAGAAAGAAGAAGAGTATATTGACAAATTGGCCGATGCTCTTCCAGATGGTGAATGGACAATGTACCTAATGGTACTGAAGGAAAGTCCAAGTTGGGAATTTTTCAAGCTTTCCACTTTTATCGACAAATTGGAGGGGCATGAGAAGGCGTTACTAAAGAAGTCTAATCTTGTCAGTGATCAAGGAAATGATCAGTTGAAGAGAGAAGGGAGTATAGTAGCTAAGAACTGTGAAGCACAAGTTTCAAGTACATCTACAAATGAGTCTTCAAATTCTAAATCAATCTGCCCATTTATGATGTAAATCTGATTGATTATCAGGCAGATAATGCCAAACTCTTGAATAATCTTGAGAGTTTGACATTAGAAAATAAAACATTAAAAGAAAATGAAAAGATTTTTGAAAATAAAATAAAAGATTTAGAAAATGAAAAATTACAAATTGTAAAACAATTTCAAAATCAAATAAAAATTTTAGAAAATGAAAAATCTGTTTTTGAAAAAGTTAATATTGAAAATCAAAAAGCAATAAATTCTCATCTTGAGAAAATAACTCAACTTGAAAATGAAGTTGAGATTGCTAAAAATAAAGCTATTGATTTCGGAAAAAAGTTGAAAAGTTTTGTGACCTCGTCATTGATTCTCGACCATATATGTCCAAAACCGATTAATGAAAATAAAGAGGAAATTCCAATAAGTGATAAAGTCATAAATTATGACAATGTCATAATTGAGGATTGTGATGATGATACTGATGATGAAAGAGCTAATAATGATAAACATGAAATATTTTTAAAACTAAAAGAAAAATTCCAAGAAACTGTTCTACAATCTTCTGAGAAAGGTGAATGCTCAACGCAAAAACCTTTTAAGTAGAATGAAGAACGAAAACAGAAGGAAATACAAAATTTAAAACATTCTAAAAATTTTCAAAAGAAAAATATAAGCTCATCTGTACCATCATCCAATTATTATAGAAAATCAAAAACATTTGTAAATCAAAACTCACAAAAATTTGTAAATAAGTCATGCAGGTCGGACCATAGTGCTTCAACGTCAAATCAAAGCTACAGACAAAGCAGGAAAGATGGCTACCACACGACAAATCAGTGTTATGATTTGAGTGTATGGTTTGCTAAAAAGGATCAGTATGAGAACAGGAAGTGTCATAAATGTGGAGTAACTGGACACATTGCTAGTAAATGTTTACAAATTAAAACTAAACCCGCTCATATTGATAACAAAAATTCTGGAGTATCAACTCAGGTTTTGAAACAATGTACAGAAACTACAAACAAGGTGAAACAAGTTATTACTAAGTTTTCAAATTTCAAAACTGGTGAGTCCTCGAATAGTAATGAATAAAAGGTTTCTACATTGTATTTCAAGAAAGCTTAAAAGAAAAATCAAACATGGTTGGTCAAAGGAAAGGAAGTGACACAATCAGTGAAAATTGAAAGTTTAGAGGACTTTCCAAAACTTGAGAAAGTTCTAAATAAACCTGATTGTGAAAAGAAAGTAAAAATTAAGGTTGAAGAAGTAACGCCTAAGGCTAAAAATGATTGGGTGTCACTATTCAACTAACTGTTTGAATTTTTGTGCAGGAACTTCTGAGAAGAAAGTAAATTACTGAGAATGGAGTTCCGTGGCACACAATGAAAACAGGCCGGGTTATCAAGTTCTATATAAAGGCCTTATTACATGTTCAAATAATGTTTACTTCAAAATTTTAAAAATTTTTGAAGAAAATTTGAAAAATTTCACAGAACCCTCACTGTTGAAAAGAAAAAATTCATGGATATAAATGTTTTACAAACACAAAAGTGTCAAGGTTTTTGTTATCATGAGGGGGAGAGCGCTTAAAAGAAAATTGCGAAGCAGTAATGGATGGAGATTTGAAGTGATTCTCATCAGTTGGTCAATGTTTTTCTAAAAACTAAAATACAAAAATATGTTTTTGAATTTTAAGGGGACAAAAAATTTTCAGAAAATCCAAAATATATTAAATGCAAAAAGTACACAAACATGAAAAAGGCAAAAAGAGTTTTGTGTGTATAAAGGAAATGATAGTATATCAGTGGACTATCATAGTACGCTAAGGAATTGTAAAGTTAAAAAAGGTATAAACAAGTCTTACTGTGGATGTGTCGATAGGCTTTACAAGTTCAGTAAAATGTTTCCGGGATATAAACTAAATTTTACAACTGCTTACACTTGTGGATTAACATCTCTATGATATATGGACTTAGTACTCCAAAATTTCGTTTGAGAGAATGCCTGATTCTGAGATACGAGGTCTTTATAGATAATTGATATCTGGGGTATTATACTTGTTCTTCTGATTTTGCGTAAGCAATGGCCTAGAACTTCTATAATGCTTTTGCAAAAATCCCCTAAAACTGCATTCAATTGAAAATATCAAAAGATACTACAATTGCAGTACAAAAAGATTCCATTTTGGAACATTACCGTATAACTCGAGCCTTCATCTCTCTGTCGGTATGGTGGTACTAACCTGAGCTCTCCAGGTCTTGCATAACCCAGATACAGATATCAATTACGCTACATTCACCTGTAAGAAAAATCTAGGGAATCTTGATGCGGGAGTATATTCTGAGATGGGAACCATAGTTAAGTCAGGTTTCTTAATTCTACATAACGTATCCTTGAACAATTGAGAAATGTGTTGAATTTTAAGAGGACAAACATATCGACAATCTAGGTAAATTAGTTTAAAACTTTAAGTCACAGAAGGTCAATGGTACTAGTGATATTTCTCAAAAACTGATATGATCCTTTAACAAAAACTCAACAAAAATATGTCTATAAATATGTTTGTACTTAGTTAGTGTTTTGATATTCATTTCATAAAACAAAAAGATTATATTATCATTTAGCTTTGTCCACTGATGATGAAATGCTAATTTTCAAAATCTAAAGCTGCTGATCAAAAGTTTGAAAATTTTAAATTGATCTGAAAAGTTTAAAAGTTTATTAAGTTGAAACTTACATTTGAATAAATGCGTCAGTTTAGTGTCAAAAGGTTTAATCAAGATCATTAAGTTGAACTTGATTAATGAATCAGATATTCAAGGTCATTAATTTGAACTTGTTTAACTGATGGGTTTAAAACTGATAAGAAGATTAAAATTTGAAATGTTGGTGTTTAGAAATTTCAAAGTTTGAATCTGAAATGTTTATTTGAATGTTTAAGGAACTTTGAAACAGGAAGTAGATATTAAGGGGGAGCTAGATAAAACACGTTGATTGAAGATATCAGAAAGCTCAAAGCAAGGGGGAGCATGGTGATTAGAGTTTTATCAAGACAAGCTCGAGAAGAAAAGAGAAAAGGATTGTAGATGCTATGAAGATCAAGGAAGTTAAAGTTATTCAAGAAATAAAGATTAAGAGAACATTAAAGACTCAGGAACTTAATTGAAGAATAATGACTACTGACAACATCCAAGGGGGAGTCTGTTGATGCATATGTCTGTTGCCTATGTCATTGTATTAGGTCGAGTATGTGTTTCGGAGCGAAACGTTAAGTTTATGTGTGATATACGACAAGTTCGCCTGAACTTGTAGAGCACATGAACAAGTTCGCCCGAACTTGGTCATGTCTCATTCCGGGCGAACTTGTACTACTATATATAGGAGTCTTTGATTTCTCATTTGTAATTTTTTGGGACTTTGTCACAACAGAGGCGAAAGCTCTGTCCAAGTGTTTCCAGGATCTGTAATGTCTACTAATCAATGAAACAGTGATTAAAAAGTAACAAACTTGTCTACAATGTCGCCTATGCAAACGGATTCCGCACGTTTACCTTAGGTTTGCCAAATTAGGACCCGAACATTGCTCAATTGTTTCTGTTAAATCTGATAAGCCGAAATGATTAAAAGTTCATTAATTTTAAACTTGATTTTGAGAAAAACCAACAGTTTGTTCATAACGGGTCAAACCGAGGTCATTAACTTGGACTCGGCAGACATATTGGTTAACCAAGGTCATTAGCTTGGACTTGGTCAACTGAGTGGATTGTTAAAACTGGTAAAATCTGAAAAGTTCAGGGTCTAAATATTGAAAAATTTTGGTTTGAAATTGATCAAGTTCGCCCGGACTTGTAATCATGTTCGACGAAACTTGTATATGCTCTTTTATGTTTCATCTGTTGATAAGTTCGCCCGAACTTGTTAGTTAATCTTAACTGATTGAATTAACAAATTCACGCGAACTTGAGGAGTATATATAAACAAGTTTGACCGAACTTCATTATCAGCTTTCACAGTCATCAGAGTGAACTTGAGCGATTTGAGTGATTTTTGAAATTGGCACACATAAGTCGAAGTGCTACCCGATTTTATAGTGATTAGTGGTGATTTATACACTACTCATCATGGCAATGGTGAGTGATTCGAATTTGAACCGTGATTTGATGCGATTTGAACATATTAGATCTGTATTGGACTGTTGAACATGTTTAGAGTGTTATTGGACAAATTAAGACTTAAAACATGATAAATAAACATAAATGACCATATACATGTCATAAATTTGAATCAGAATAGCTTGAAAACATGTTTGCAGGTTTTGGTAAGGACGATGACAAGTTCGCCCGAACTTGTCAAATGTTCTTTGAACCAAGTTCGGCTGAACTTGTCCTCAGATGATAAAATGATTAAAACTTTCACAAGTCCGCCCAAACTTAACCTTAGAATTTGTAATATTGATAATATTAACAAGTTCGCCCAGACTTGTTTAAAACCTGTTTAAAAATTGAACCTTTTCAAGTTCGCCCGAACTTGTTTAGAAAATGATCAAAATTGGTTTAGCCAAGTTCGCCCGGACTTTATGTTTGTTAGGTTAAATGATCTTATAAGTCCGCCCGAACTTGATGGAAATGTAATGTTTATACACTAATCAACGCCCAAACTTGATATTGTTTTTGTGAAAAAATGTCAAACTTTGATTAATTGTCTCGATCTTCGTGTTTGCAGAATATTCAGCTCTCGTTCAATAAAATTCACAACACATGCATTACGCTAGACAAGGCTATCTGTCCATCACTCGGAGCTTTGATGATATTCTCACGTTTATGGAGTGGATTCCGATACACAAGGCGAGTACGGAAAAGACGGTGGTTTGTAGATCACACGTTTATAGGTTTTGGAGTTCTGCGGCGATGAATGATAATGATACAGCGATCAAATCAGTGGTTCGTGTTGGTGAAGAAGATAAGGAGATTACTGTTATTGAAGCTGATATTCGAAAGGTTCTAAACTTCAACAACAACAAGGACGATCCGATGATGCTCGATGAGAGGATGGATTAGAGGGTGTTTTTGTAGAATGGGATATAAGGGGCACGTTGTGAATCTATGTTGAAGAAAGAATCAGTTCCTAATCCCTACAAATTTCTGATGCACGCTATTATTCATGCCTTCAGTCATCGAAAGGCTGGTTTGGATGATGTGCAACATTATATGGCATGTATGGCCACGGCGCTTATTCTGAACAAGAGTTTTAATTTTTCAAAGCTGGTATTCACGCATATGAAGAACAACATGGGATCGAACATGCTCGTGATGTACCCGAGATTCGTACAGATGCTGATCGATGATAAATTCAAGAAGATAGTGAAATATCCTAATGACATCTTGTATCTTAGTCATCTGGATGATACTACTATCAAAAAGCTTATCACATTTCAGAAGCAGTCCTCAGCACCTATCGCAATGCCTATATTCGGTGCTATAGATTCTGAAAACTACATTGCGCCACCAGAATATAAGTGGAGGAAAGATGACAGTGGTGATGAGAATGAAAGAAATTCTGAGTTGGAATGGCTATCTACATTCAAAGAGAAACGCAGTGATTGGTTTCTAAAGAAGGTGGTGGTTCAAGATAAGAAGAAAGCATCACGAAAGCCTAAGAAAGTCAAAACGATGTTAATTGACGAAGATGAGCCTGAGAATGTTCAACCTGAAGCTGGTTCAAGTGCAACAGTTGTTATTGAAAGTCAAGAGGCAGAGAAAACTACTCAGGAAGATGAGGTTATTTCGGATACATCTGATAATGATGAAGATAGTGATGATTCTTTAGAAAAAGCCACAAAGAAATCAATCGCCAAAACAGCTGCTGAGAAAGTAAAAGAAACAGATGCAGATTACGAACCAGAAGGTGAAAAAGATACTGATGAGGAGAGACCAAAAAATAAAGCAAAAAGAGTCAAGTCTTCTGCAAAAGCTACGACGACGAAGACTACTGGTTCTCTAAAGACTAAAGGAAAGAAAGTTCAGAAACTGAAAAGCCGTCGATATGTGGGCCAAAAGAAAGGCACAGAAGTCACAGAAGAACCTCCTGCTGCACAACAAACAGGAGTTACACAAGAACCTCCTGCGGCCGAAAAAGTTCAAACTGCTGAAGTACAAGAGACATTAGTACAGACAGGAGTCACACAAGAACCTCCTGAGTTTGAATTACTCGAAATCCTATCATTCAATCGCAAGATCCTCCAACAGCTGCTCAACCTGAAAGTTCAACTCCTAAAGCGTCTACACCAAGAGTACTCCTAAATCTACGCCAAGACTACTCCAAAGTCAAAGTTGTTTAGAAATATTCCGAATGAGCCTGTTGATATTCAAGATTTAAACGACTTATTTCCAGATACAGACATTGATGATCTAGAAAGCGTGTTAAAGTATTGGAAGATAAAGTTGCAAAGAATGAAGTCGTGAAAGCTGAGATAGAAAAGTTGGTGAAACAGAGCGAGGTGGAGAAAGAGATTCTGAGCGACAAAGTAAAATTCTTGGAAGGTGACCGACGGTATTTGAAGGCCATAATTGAAAGCTTACAAGATACAAATGAAAGATTGATGAAAGAGATAGCAGATCTACGATTAGAACGTGATATGAATAATCGAAGGTTTAACAGGCTACAGAGAGTTTTGACGAATAGTTTGGGTATTGACTTCGCTGCAGAATATGCTCGTATAGATCTGCAAGAAGCCAAGGAAAAAGCAGAGAGAGAAATAGCTGAACAGGGAAAAGGCAAGAATGTTATAGAGAGTATGCCTGAGATAACTGAGCCAGTGATTGAGTCTGCAAAAGCTTTTGAGTCTGGTGTTGTTCCAGAAACAAAAACTGAAAAGAAAGACAATGAAGAAGCTGAAGCTAAAGATGATGATGAACCGGTTGATGACACTAAAGACGACTCTGACAATGATGATGGTGGTAATGATGACGATCAGGGTGGAGTTGGTCTAAAAGTTGTTGATGCTAAAGAGTAACGAATTTGATTTTTCATCGTTGCTGGATGATGAATCTAATAGAATGGAAGATCAAACTCAGGGGGAGCAGACAAGGGAAATAGGGCAAGAAGATGATGTTCATATGTCTAATGCTATTACGGCTATGCCTGTTGCTGCTATACCTACGAAGCCAATGATTCTCATGTTAGAACACAATGTTGAGGAAGGCGAATATGTTCATAATTACTCGAAAGAAGATTTGGCTAAGTTACTTGAAGTTGATGCTGAAACATTCGATTTGGACTTTGAAGAGCAAGTGATGAACGTAAATACTTTTAAGCCGAATGAGTATTGTTATAAAAGAAGGTATGAAGCTGATGAGTACAACAAGGTGATAGTTGAAGATTGGTCGTCGGATGATGAGAAAGATGAAACTGAAAAGTATACAGGTCTGAATACTGATAGTTTTCCAACCTTTGAGGAAATGTACGAACAACTTAACGAAGATATGTTGAAAGAAAAGATTGAAGAGTCTGTACGTGAAGGTAAAATCCCTAAACCAATGATGAAGGAAGAAATTGCACAAGCAAAGAAGTCCTGGTTCAAAGAAATGCCAACAGAACGAAAGTTTCGACGTCCGTTAGCATTCTTTAGCAGAGATAAAGATGTTTCCTTGGGGGGATATATTGAGCTGGGGATGGTTTAAAGAGTTGAACGTTTATGCCATTAAACGTGAGTTTGGAGTTCAATACTTCAAATACTTGGAAGATTTCAAGACACTTCCTTACTGGGATGTTGAGGAGTTGGTACAAACGAGAAACGTTACATATCATATGAAGTTTATTGATCAGTTGCTATGGAAGATGATTAAGTTTGAAGCGACGCAGGTTTTCAGGTACTGGAAGCCATTCATTCCTAAACGCCGAATCAAACAGATAAGAAGACTGGTATAAAGGATATAACGTTAATCATGAAACGTCCGAGAGCAATGAGGAATATGCCCCTAATGCCGATTGAACAAAATTCCTATCCATTGTTTAAGTGGTGGCAAATGGATCCGACAACGTGTGAAGCAGTGATTGTGCTGAGATTTGAAGATCATCTGGATATCACGAAAGAAAGGGTTGAAATGTTTGGGGCAGAAGGTTTAAGAGGGCTGTGGAGAATGATTCGAATACTAGACCCGATATGGCTAGCGAACTGCTCGAAGGAAGATATCAAATGTTTATTATTCAGCAAGATTTGTTATGAAGAACGTGAAAAGGAACAAGCGATGCAATATCAGAGGGTTGTAAATGTCTGTTATGCGCATGAAGTTAATTCTGGAAGAACGTGGGAATCGAGTTGGAGAGAAATAGAACACTAAAATTTCTGAAAGAAGAAAGGCGTCGGGAACAATTTCTAGAAAGAAAAAAGGAGGCAAGACTGAGACGGTTTCAATTCATGACCAAAGTGCCACCTACAGATCAAATGCCTTTGCCATCGCAAGAACGAAGAAAGAAGCTGATAAAGAACTTCTTTGGACGTGTCAGGCAAAAGTAGAGCTGTGAAGACTGATCAAGACGAAGACGATATCCAAGGGGGAGTCTGTTAGTACATAATGTCTATGTCTTAGCTTGGATCGAGTCTGTTTAGTTTGGGCTAAATTATGTCAAAATATAGGGTTATTTATGTAAACAGATAGCAAGTTCGCCTGGAAAAGTATGGTGAGAACAAGTTTGAATGTGAGTCCGAACTTGTTCAAGAAAAGTTCGCCCGAACTTGAGTAATCCCAAGCGAACTTGCATATCTATAAATAGGTCCATTTGATTTTGTCATTTGTAACTGCTGCAACTTTGTCACATGTACGGCGAAGCTCTGCCCGATCTGGGATTTCCCATGTAAACGAACTTTATGATCAATAAACAATAATTATACAGTAAATCTTTGCATATTCGATTAACACGTCATATAGTTTCCTGGTTATATGACCAATTTAGGTTCCTATGCTAAACATGGAGGATCTAACATATGGTTATACTACTTGATCATAGTTAGATTCTGAGTTTTTACACAAGTCTCTATATTATGCCTAACTTTGACCAAAATGCCCTTTTTTGCAAAACTTAGTTTTAAACCACAATGTGAAATTGCATTACCTACTGATATGTTAATATAATTAACATATTTTGATGTTATGAATCTATTCATAACCCGAGTTGTGATCAAGTTCATAAATTAGCAATATTATGACTAAAACGCCATTTTAGCGCATAGTATTGTTTTTAACCATAACTAACAACCAAAACATGTTTCCTACTGATATTAAAACATAATTAGAGAATTCTCACAAAGGATACTTGATCATAACTCAGATTTTATGCAAGTTCCATACTTGTCACTAATGACTAAAATGCCCTTATGGTGCATATTTTGATTTTAAAACCTTAATGGTCATAAAAGTTGATAACGTACTGATGTTACAACTTATTTAAAGTATAATGGCATATAGAGCTTGTTTATATTCATCCGGTTACCCGGTATCGCTTATATGCATACGGTTAAACTTATGTGGCTAGCCTACGTAAGTTTACCGAAACGGGTCTGATATGTGCAAAATGCAACATATAAAATTACATCAAAAGAGGCATAAAACTAACCCATTTTAGTATTAATGTTGGGAAAAGCACATTTCTTTGTTCCTTTTGTATTTTCAGGATAAAAAGAGCTTAAAAGAATAAAAGAAGCAAATAAGCTGCCAAAACCAACATAAATACAAAAAGAAGGAATAACGAACCGTGCCCGATCCCTCAGCAACACCCTAAAGATAAAAACAACATAGCAGAAGACCACCACGGGGCCGTGCCCAGCCGAACATGGGGCGTAGTCAACCTTGCACTTCAAGACACAACCTGCAGAAGCTTCTACGCCCACCACGGGGCCGTGCCCAGACCAACATGGGGCGTGGTCAACTATAAGACTTGCAGAATCCAGATAGTACAACGAACAGTTGACCATGGGGCCATGCCCAGAGGCCACGGGGTCGTGTGGGGCCCTCTGCTGTCAGAAGCAATAAATGAAGGAAGAGAAGATGGTTGGCCAGCACTGGACACGGGGCCGTGGCCGGGCTACTGTTTGGACTATCAATAGGGGTGCTTGGTTCACTGCAAAGGCATCCCTTGGCAAACCACTGCCCTCTTACTTTGCCACCACTCCACCACCACTAAAACACCAAGACCCACAATCATCATCCATCTATCATCTTTAGAGTGTGTGTAGTCTCGGGATCCAAGATTGATTGTAAGGGTTTTTGTCAAACAAAGGCCATGCTTGGCTATCTCTTACATCACTTGGTGAAGACAAGTCTTTAATGTATTACTTTTGATTTTTAATCTTTCGGCACTTTTTAATTGGGTATGTATTAGTGACTTTAATAACTAGTTTCTTATGTTGAAAGTGAATTTTCCTAACCATTTCTTCATGATGTCATTGATTTGCTCATTCATGTCTTTAAGGTCTATATAAAGCGCGTTAACTACTTGGAAGGGGGTTAGAAGGGTGGTTTGGTAAAATTCTTGTCTCGTTCAGTGTATAGATCCTTCAAGAACTTGGTTCAAGCTTCCTAGGACCTCTTTCAATGCCCCAAAGGTATTGGATGACAGAGGTGCGAATAGCTTGAACCCCATATATGTAAACTACTATTATACTTTAAACGGGCTACTTGGGATTGTATCCCTGCTGACTGAAACCACTTAGCCGAGGGTAACGTCACCTTCAAAGAGGGGTCTACCACTTTTCGCATTAATAACTTATTTAATTATCTTCCAATATTCCGACCCTTTGGGATTGTATCCCTGCTGACTCAAACCACTAGGTTGAGAGTAACGTCATCTTCAAAAGAGGGGCCTACTACTATAACTAAGATAATCTCTCAAAAGTCGAAAGTGCGAAAATCATCAAAGGATACATTAAAGATGAGTTGGATCCAAGTGATCTATCTTGTCTATCTGTTTTTCATTTTATTTATCTTTTTATTTATTTTTTCTTTTATGTTTAAAATCTTTTATCAAAAATTTAGATTGATTAGACGTTGACGATAAACCGGTACTAAAAGCTCTTGTGTCCTTGGATGACCTCGATATCTTACCAACACTAACTAAGCTCGCGATGGGTGCACTTTCCTAAGTGTGTGTTTAGCGTTAGTACAATATCGTGTTTTATAAATTTAAAACTTGAATAATGCGTAAAAAGGGCTCAAAATATTAATAAAAATATAATAAGCTCATCACACACCACGTTTTTGGCGCCGTTGCCGGGGACACAAGGATTTTAAGAAAGTTTAAAGTCAGCGGCCTAAATATTTTTTCACATTTTTAAGGATTTTTTTTCAGTTTTTAGCAAATCTGCATTCTCTGCAGGCTGCAGCACGGGCCGTGTCAATCCAACACGCCCCTGTGTCTAACAAAATGCAGCAGAAAAACCTGTTTTAGTCAGACAGTAGCTGAGCATGAGGATGTGATACTCGAGCACGGGGCCGTGTCCAACATCCAATTGCTGAAAACACGACTGTCTGAACCCGGCGGTTGATAACCTATGACACAAACATGGATGATATTGATTATCTTCACTTTCACCACTCTTACGGTGAGTAGTGTCAACTATGTGGTGGGTTCCATCAAGATATAGAGTGTTACATTCTAAATTTTGAGCCCCATTATTTAGCGGACCCATCGTTTTCCTGTGGCAATCACCTTAAGATGCGCGAAAGTGAAAACGGTCCTTATCAGCCCACCGAATGCTCTCAACTTCCTATTCCACATGACATAACCTCCTCCGAAATGTGTCAACTGGAAGAAAGGATTCTCAAAAAATTGAAAGAAATAGAGCTTATGATGAAAACAAGGTATTCATCACAAGACAAAGACCAACGAGAGTCATTGAGTCCGCATTCAGAATCTACCAACATCAAAGCCATCAAAAGTACCTTAGTCTCTTGTGATAACATTAGCGATAGTCGTCCCTGTGTCGATTGTGCCATGAAGGACTCTCCATCGGTTCCCACCGATGCACTCATAGACCTGAGCGATTCGGCACACACCTTCTTTAACAAGAGCCCGGGTAAGGGAAATAAAGGTTGGTTCCGCCCACCGGTAAGTAGCTTAAGATTTACCCTTTCCGATAACCTCTTGTGTTATCGCATAGAACGAGAGCAATTAAGATACCTTCGCCACTTCGGTGTTGTTCCCTCTAGTAAGGAACCTCCCAATTACTGGAAATCCTTAAAATAAAGCTAGACAACACTTCATAAAAACTCCAGTCACGGGCCGTGCTCAATCCAATATATTTGTGTCCACCGAAAAAATTCAACACGGGGTTGTGCCCAGGCCGACACGCCCGTGTTCCTAATACAGACGAACATGTCACAACTTTGTCTGACCATGGGGATCGTGCTCAGCTGGCACGGGGTCGTGGTCAATGTGTTGTCGCTTTCTATAAAGACAACCTTGTTGCTGCATGTTTGGCCTCATTCCAAAGGCAGAGATCTTCTGAGATTTTTCACATATATCTTAAAAGGTATGTTCTTGAAAAGGTTTCCTCAAACCATCTTGTCTTTGCCACTTTTGTCACTTTCCTTCTTCTCCTTTGAACTCAAATCCTCCATTAAAGCTTAAAGGTCCATAACTTCAAGCTTTATTTTTGCAAAACATATGTTTTAAACTTAAAACTCTCTAAAACAACATGTTTTATCACATTGCTTAAAGTTATTTTTGTTCACAAATGTTTAAAACCCAAGAAAAATAAGTTAAAACAAAGAGTTCATAAGTTCAAAACAGTAGCAGGAGGACGGGCAAACGCCCGTGTCCATTCGACATGGGGCCGTGGTGAGGTTTTAAGTTTTATTTTCTTAAAATTTCACTCTTGTTTTCTTAGTATGTCGAACCAGAACAGTGGAACATCATTGGCAAGCTCAAGAAACAGCCGGGGACGAAGAAGACCATCATTCGAGGCCACCCTAGTTTGCGGCATGTATGCTTTGAGGGAAGCCATCGATGAAATGACATCAGTGGAGGAGGCCCTTTTCGATCGTGTTAACTGTTTGACGGTAGGGTTGGAGAATTGCCTACAAGAAGTCAACCTTTTGCAACAAAGGTTGAACAATTCTTTCACTACCTCCCTCCGGAACCTCCTCTAGACACATTACACGAGGTTTCGATGGTCTCCGCACCTCCCGCACCCATCCCGTATGAGAATACGGAAGGTGAGCCTTCTTTCTTCCTCCCTCAAGAGGTTGAAAAATGGCTCAATGACTTTTGAGAGGTATGCCCTCCGGGTTGAAGTTCTTAGAAGCCCTTATCCATCGAAAAAGTATTTTTTGGTTTTTGTCGTTCTTAGCATGGAAACATCTAGGGTAGAACGTCTCTATGGTTTAGACTTCTTGAATCTATCTAATTTTAGGACCGTTGTAATTTTTAATTCTTAGGATTAATTTCTAGGACCGTTTGTATCTCGCACACTAATATATGATTTAAGTTATTGTGTGGTGTTGGGATCTTATATAATGAGTAACACACTCGAAAAGATGAAAACTGCCAAAGGGACGTCGAAACCACACCCCATGCACGTGAACGGTGCCTTCCGACAACATTTCAGCTTCTCAGCATGCGCAGCACGGGGGCCGTGCTCAACCAACAGGCCCCGTGCCCAGGTTCTGCAGAACAATATTTTTCAAACACGTAACTGACCACGGGCCGTGTTGACTGGCCACGAGCCATGGTCAAGCTTTTGTAAACAATTGATACAGGCACTCTGGACACGGGGCCGTGCCCGGACCACACGGGCCCGTGGCCAGATGCCCAGTATCATAAAATCTTGTTTTTAACACGCTTTTATGCATTCGAACCGACCAAAAAAATTATTTTTGGACACATTGAGGACGATGTGTAATTTAAGTGTGGGGGGAAGCTAACACTTTGAATCTAGCAAGTCCAAATAACAAGCCTTACACAAAACTCTGTTGGAACCGCAATCAACCCAAATCTTTTTCAAAATTTTTCATTTTTTTACTTGTCTTGGTTTATATGTTTTTACGAATTTACAACCGATAGCGCCGTGATAAAAAGAACCAAATAAAAAAATTAGAAAAAGGGCACAACAAATCTTTTTAAAATTTGATTATATATACTTGTTCACATATAAACCCATTCCCACATTAAGTTAGTTTTGAGCCTTTATCGTGCATACATTTATACATCTTTAAAATAATGCTCATTTTCATTTCTAGTGTGAATAGCCGCTTGGTTCTTACAACTCTAGAACTTGCCAAGAAGATACATTCCCGGTCCTTACTAACTTAAACTCAAGCAAGTAAATGATGGAGGCATTAGGACTAACCCATTTTTCATTCAAAACCATTATTTTGCTTCTTTTTACCCCACTACAAAAATCCCCCTAGCTAACCCTTTTGAGCCTAAACCTTTTCGTTTCAAACCCGCAAAACAAACACCGTTTACCCACCAAAACCGTTTTCCTATCAAACCCATTTGTTTTAGTAAAAAGCTCGATTATCGTGTGACAAAAAGACAAAAAAAAACACATAGCTCTTCCAATAACCAAACAAGTTCCTTCAAAAATCTTGTTTGAAAATGCTTGTTCCAAATAAATGTCACAAAAACAAAAAGTTTTACGATAACCGACGCTTTTTATGCTTTTCGCCATTTTACTAACCACAACAAGTTCCTTCAAAAATCTTGTTTGAAAATGCTTGTTCCAAATAAATGTCACAAAAACAAAAAGTTTTACGATAACCGACGCTTTTTATGCTTTTCGCCATTTTACTAACCACTAACCCAAAAATACCTACCCCTAGCCCAAGCCTAACCCTTTTCAAAGTCCTCTTGATATTAACAAAGGTTTATAGTTAAAAAGGAGGAGGTTTGATCGCTTGGCAAGCATATGGTAGAAGTAAGTTCCAAATCGGAATCGAGTGTTATCACAAAAATACATCTTCGACCGAGTGTTGAGTGATCTCTTGTGAGGAACGTGAACTTGTAAATAAATGGAATTTTAAAAGAGGCATGTTGTGCCTAAATAAATAATTTTTCTTAAAAGTGTGCTAAATAAATCATGACGAATAGGATTGTAAATAAAATAAAAACAAAATTAAAATAAAGATCTTGGATTCCGACACTCAAAGACAAGACACAAAAACCTCTTCTCTACCAATTCCATTTGGGTGTGCAAGCCACATTTAAAGAGTTTTGCTTGAGGACAAGCAAAGATTCAAGTGTGGGGATATTTGATGTGTGCAAAATGCAACATATAAATTACATCAAAAGAGGTATAAAACTAACCATTTTTAGTACTAATGTTGGAAAAAGCAAGTTTCTTTGTTCTTTTTGTATTTCCAAGATAAAAAGAGCTTAAAAGAATAAAAAGAAGCAAATAAGCAGCCAAAACCAACATAAATACGAAAAGAAGGAATAATGAGCCGTGCCCGATCCCTCAGCAACACCCCAAAGATAAAAACAAGATAACAGAAGACTACCACGGGGCCGTGCCCAGCCGAACATGGGGCGTGGTCAGACCTTGCACTTCAAGACAAAACCTGCAGAGGCTTCTACGCCAACCACAGGGCCGTGCCCAGACCAACATGGGGCGTGGTCAACTATAAGATTTGCAGAATCCAGATAGTACAGCGAACAGTTGACCACGGGGTCGTGTGGGGCTCTCTGCTGTCAGATGAAATAAATGAAGGAAGAGAAGATGGTTGGCCACGGGCCGTGCCCACTAGACACAGGGCCGTGGCCGGGCTACTGTTTAGACTCTAAATAGGGGTGCTTGTTTCACTTCAAAGGCATCCCTTGGAAAACCACTTCTCTCTCACTTTGCCACCACTCTACCACCACTACAACACCAACACCCACTGGTGTGCGTTGAGCGTACTATATTTTTGTTATTATTTTAAGTTCATTTTTGTCACACCCTCAATTTCCACTTGCGGAGTTTTACCGCGAGGCGTGTGAACAAACCAGAATCTGAAACACTAGTACGTCGAACGACTCTATATGATTTGATAATACGTTTTCCAAAATCATTTGTTGTAGATTTTATACTGTCTAAATTAGATACCAATATTTAGCAGAAGCATCAGTTTTAAAGTTTGAGCGGAAGCATAAATAACTGGTGAAGCGGCGCCAACACAAACGCCAAAACAAATGAAAAATCCCCAAAACAATATTAATAAATAAGACTCGATAAAAGATGTCTTGTTCAATGCATGTGCGTGCACCTAGAGCTCCTAGCGTCCTGAGAAACATGTAAAGAAACAAGTGTCAACATTTAAGATGAGTGAGTTCACAGGTTTTCATAAATTCGTTCGTTCGGTTATAGTTCGTTCTCTCCGTTATCCCTAACCCGGGATAACGTATTGGTTCCATTATTCCAACCCGGAATAATAAGTTGTTGCTTCCAATATTCCATACCCGGAATATTAAGTTGTTGTTTCCAATATTCCATACCAGGAATATTAAGTGTTGTTTCCATTATTCCAAACCCGGAATATTAAGTTGTTGTTTCTAATATTCCAAACCCGGAATATTAAGTTGATTCGTAATTAAGTTCAATGTTAATATATATAGGTAGCTAGCCTAAAGTCATGTCACGTAAGAGTTCGTGATTGAAGCTGACTGTTGTGCCTCCGTTTTGCCAGGACTATCACATGACCATGGCGGTGTTAGGCCAATTATTCACCCGTTGACCATACCAGGTCGGCTAGCGCGACTAGCTCGGATGGGGCTTGTCGGGCCCAGTAGTACTACTTATAATTCCCCCGCTATTTAACCCAAATACTAACGATCCGAGGAGATTGTCGAGGACTTAAGTGATAAAGCTGCTTAGTGACCATAACATTACATTAACATTAACTTAGTTACCGTATAGTTATGTGACGTTAAATTCGTATAACGTAAAGAGATTGAGTTTGAGAGTATATACATGTTTCTCCCCCTGTTGTTTAAAAACCGGATAAAGTTAGGGGCCGTGAACTCACCTTTATTTGCTCGGTTAGTGTAGCAAAGATGTTATAAGAGATGGGACCGCTAGTTGCGTCCTAACAAACCAATTAATTCCACGTCAGTGTGTGAACACACCAATACAAATTCTACACGTAATTTACTCACAAGTTGATACACACAAACAACATCTCTAACACTCAAACATGCATGCAAGTATCCTCATGTGATCATAGTAATCAAAACATCTTATCATAACCATAAACCAATTCATGCCACAATTTGGTGCACACAATCACAAATTATCAAATTTCAGCTTGACACTCATTATTCAGCTGTTTTCTAGGATTTTTTTAAAATAGTTCTAACGTTCCAAAAATTCCAATATTTTTACAGTAGGTGACATCTATACCATAGAAATTTATATAAATTTTCCAAGTCCTAGATCTTTACCAATTAACCATAAATATTAATATGCTAGGCTGCAGTCAGATTTACTGCTATCTGACTGCAGTCCACGGAAGAATTTATTTAAAAATCATTGATCGTCCAATTAACAAAATTTCAGTTGGAGTTGCCCGGAAATTTACATACCTAGTTGCTGTACAAAAATCATGACTCAACTCCCTACTGATTTTAAAATCCAACTTGATAAACAACTAACAATATTTCAGGATTTTCACAGTTTTAGTTACTGAATTTGTTTGGCCCTTTAAAAATATCAAACGACTTCAGAAAATTATGAATCCAGCGCCATTAGATTCCTTATTCAAATCTCTACGTTCTAGACATCAGAAAATCCGTTTTTCGACAACTAACGACCGAGTTACAGACAGATGAAGTCGGCTGTAACTATTATTCAGCAGACTGTTTTCAGCATATCTTTATCATAAACTCGTGTAACCCATTCATGCGATTAATCTAGGCGATCAAGAACCGATTTTTAATCATAGATTAATACTAATAACCTTTCCATGCAAGCCCTAGTTCTTACTTCTAGTTTTTACAAACAAAACATACTTGCACTTATGATATCCGCAAACAATTATACACATGAACACAATCAAGACAGCCGGTTACAGTCAACATATAAAATCCGAAGCAAACTAATCAATTAATCATTCAAGCATATATTTATCCGAACATGATATCGTAATCAAAGATAAATCCTAACCTTAAGTGACAAGGTAAGTGGCCGAGACTTGGATGTGAATGGATTTAGCTTGAAGGTAAATCGCGACCGAGAAGATGTTGATAAAGTGGGCTGTTTGATCGACTAGAGGTGAACAAAGACTGATCTCGCGATTGAATGAAGGTGAAGATGGAGATTGTTGCTGCTGCTGCGACCGAAAGGAGTAAACGAACAAGAAAAGCAGCTGATTGCGATCACAAGAGGCGAGAACAAGCTGCCGACGGCTGTTTTTCTTTAGGGTTTTGTGTTTATGTGAATGAGTGCATGTGAGTTGTATATATAGGTGCAACAAGATGATAAGGGTTACGGTTTTAGATAAGTATTCGTGGCCGAGGATACTTGGGTTGGTTTGGTTTGGGTTTGGGCTTGATCTCGCGGCCAAAGACTAGGGTGAGTTGGTTTGGTTTGGGTTTGATCTCGCGGCCAAAGACTAGGGTGAGTTGGTTTGGTTTTGATCTTGGCCGAATGGTTCTAGGTTTTGCATGCAATGGTTTTCGGTTTAGGTTGTTCTCGGCCGAGTAGTTAGAACTTTAGGTCTAGGTTTGATCCTTGTTTTCTTTTGGCCGAAAGCTTGGGTTCAAAGTTTAAACTTTGTTAACTCCTAGAGTCACAATGAATCAAAGCTGGTTCGTGTCGTGGTTCGGTTCAGTCCGTGTACATATCTACCACACTTCTCTATAACTAAAACAATCACACAACACACAACACGTATTCATTTAACTCGTGCACGTTTAATACTTAGCATATACATTATTCGACAAGTGTCACGTGTAAGTTATCCGAAAAACCCGGGATATCACATTATCCCCATGTTGAAAGAATTTTCGTCCCGAAAATTGAGTAAACGCGGTTTAGCATGTAGTGTACATGTTCAGAGTGCCACGCACAAAGAGTTAGCTCGTTAATGATGGTACGCAACGTTACAAGAAATTCCCAAGTGCCATACACAAAGGTTTCCAAGTGCCATGCACCAGAATTTAGTCAACAATAGTACACGAAAGTATGAGAAGTTTCCAGGTTGTCACATCATCCCCATGTTGAAAGAATTTTCGTCCCGAAAATTTAGTTACTGGTATCGTTAGTTTGCTGCTCAGTTGCGAAGAGGTGTAGGTATTTGCTTTTCATTTGGTCCTCTCTTTCCCACGTGAACTCCGGTCCACGCTTAGAGTCCCAACGAACCTTAACGATCGGAATTTTGCTGTGCCTTCGAGTCTTGATCTCACGATCCATGATCTCGATAGGCTGTTCCACAAAGTGCAGTTGTTCATCCATTTGGATCTCATCCAATGAAATAACTAGAGTTTCATCTGATAGACACTTCTTCATATTTGACACGTGAAATACGTTGTGAACTCCACTGAGTTCGGCAGGAAGGTCTAATTGGTAAGCTACGGGTCCGATACGTTTTAAGATTACAAACGGGCCTACGTACCGTGGGTTTAGTTTGCCCCGTTTTCCAAAACGGATTACATCCTTCCAGGGTGACACCTTTAGTAGGACGCGGTCGCCTAATTGAAATTCGAGCGGTTTGCGTCGTTGATCAGCGTAGCTTTTCTGTCGATCTCGTGCCGCCGCCATGCGGTTTCTGATTTGTACAATCTTTTCGGTGGCCTCAAGTATTAACTCAGGGCCTGTGAGTTGACTGTCACCGACTTCTGCCCAACAGACCGGTGATCTGCATTTACGACCGTATAATGCCTCAAACGGTACTGCCGAGATACTCGTATGATAGCTGTTGTTATATGAGAATTCTACTAGAGGCAGGTGGATTTCCCAATTATTTCCGAAGTCCACTACGCATGCCCTAAGCATGTCTTCCAAGGTTTGTATGGTCCTTTCACTTTGACCATCAGTCTGAGGGTGATAAGCTGTGCTCATATCCAGACGTGTTCCTAACGCTTTCTGGAGTGACTGCCAGAAGTTTGACGTGAAGCGAGCATCTCTGTCTGAGATGATGGACGTTGGCACTCCGTGCCGAGAAACTACTTCCTTAATTTAGATGCGAGTCAACTTCTCCATCTTATCTGTTTCTTTGATAGCTAGGAAGTGTGCGGACTTAGTTAAACGATCCACGATCACCCAGATGGTATCGCAACCACCCAAGGTTCGCGGGAGTTTAGTGATGAAATCCATTGAGATCTGATCCTACTTCCACACTGGGATCTCAGGTTGTTGGAGTAGCCCCGATGGCTTTTGATACTCCACCTTGACTTTTGCACAAGTCAAACATTTACTCACGTAGGTGGCTATATCGGCTTTCATGTTAGGCCACCAATACGCAGCTTTAAGGTCTTGATACATCTTATCCGAACCCGGATGGACAGAGTATCGAGATTTGTGAGCTTCATCCATGACTAGCTCTCTGAGGTTTCCGTAGAGAGGTACCCATATGCGATTCATGAAATACCGGGCTCCATTGGGCTTTACTTCCCAATCGCGTTCCATTTTTCCCACTGATTCGGCTTTGATGTTTTCCTCCTTAACTGCTTCTAATTGGGCGTCGCGTATTTGTTCGGGTAGCCCCGAATGAATAGTGAGTTGTAGTGCTCGTACGCGACGAGGTTTCAAGTGTTCCTTCCTACTGAGGGCATCAGCTACCACGTTAGCTTTACCCGGGTGGTACCGAATGGCACACTCATAATCGTTCAAGAGTTCGACCCAGCGACGCTGTCGCATGTTCAACTCCTTCTGATCAAAGATGTGTTGGAGGCTTTTGTGGTCAGTAAAGATTGTGCACTTCGTTCCATAAAGGTAGTGTCTCCAAATCTTAAGTGCAAACACTATTGCTCCCAATTCCAGGTCATGCGTCGTGTAGTTTTTCTCGTGAACCTTCAGCTGTCGCGACGCATACGCGATGACCTTATCGCGTTGCATGAGTACGCATCCCAATCCCTGAATGGAAGCATCACAATACACTACAAAGTCATCGGTCCCTTCCGGCAAGGACAGAATGGGTGCACTGCAAAGTTTCTGTTTCAGCAGTTGAAATGCTGCTTCTTGCTTGTCACCCCAAGTATACTTGATACCTTTCTGAGTGAGGGTAGTAAGCGGTTTTGCGATCTTTGAAAACCCCTCGATGAAGCGTCTGTAGTAACCAGCCAATCCCAAAAATTGGCGGATCTCCGTCGGTGTCTTAGGTGCTTCCCAGTTTTTGATGGCTTCAATCTTGGCAGGGTCTACGTGGATACCCTTTTCATTCACGACGTGCCCAAGAAACTGAACTTCCCGAATCCATAAATCACACTTCGAAAGCTTGGCATATAGCTTTTCCTGTTGGAGTAATCCTAGTAGTAACCGTAGATGTTCAGCATGTTCTTCTTCACTTTTGGAGTAGATGAGTATGTCATCGATGAACACGATGACAAATTTGTCGAGGTATGGTTTACACACGCGGTTCATGAGGTTCATGAACACCGCGGGTGCGTTGGTGAGACCGAAGGGCATGACCAAGAACTCGTAATGGCCATACCGAGTGCGAAATGTCGTCTTGGCGATATCCTCCTCCCTGACGCGTAGCTGATGATAACCGGACCGTAAATCAATCTTAGAGTAGTAACTTGACCCTTGCAGTTGGTCGAATAGATCGTCGATGCGAGGTAACGGGTATCGGTTCTTGACGGTAACCTTGTTGAGTTCCCTATAGTCGATGCACATGCGGAAAGTCCCGTCCTTTTTCTTGACAAAAAGGACTGGAGCTCCCCATGGCGAAACGCTTGGTCGGATAAATCCTTTCTCTAAAAGTTCCTGAAGTTGGGTGGACAGCTCCTGCAGCTCGGCTGGAGCTAGGCGGTATGGAGCCTTGGCGATAGGAGTTGCATTGCTTGCCAATTCGATTTCAAACTCCAATTGTCGATGTGGTGGAAGACCAGGTAGTTCTTCTGGGAATACATCGGAAAAATCACGGACGACAGGGATGTCTTCTATACGTTTCTCGTCCTTAGGCTGTTCGGTAATCAGTGCGAGTAAAGCGAAGGAGTTCTTTCTCCGAAGATACTTCTGCGCTTGCATAAATGAGATAATGTTGGTGACGGCGCTTGCCTTGTCGCCTTGTACCGTCAGGATTTCGTCGTTCGAGAGTGGAATACGGATAGACTTTTCGAAGCAGAGAACTTCAGCCCGGACGTCGGATAGCCAGTCCATTCCGACTACCACGTCAAAACTACCCAGGGTAGTTGTCATCAGATCAATGGTAAAAGTGTGGCCCGCGAGTTTGAGTTGACAGCCGGATACGATTTGGGTCACATCTACCGATTTACCATCGGCTAATTCTATCATATAAGGGGTCTCTAATGGTTTAAGCGTGAGATTTAGGTTCTTCCTAAAAGACTCAGATATAAAGCTCCTATCCGCACCCGTATCAAAAAGCACAGTAGCAAAATGTTCATTAAGGGAAAACTTACCGGTGACCACGTTCGTGTCGTTTCTGGCCTCTCCGCGGCCCAATGTAAATGCACGACCTTTGGCACCTCCTGTGCCACCGTTCCCATTGTTGTTGTTATTATTGTTGTTGTGGTTATTGTGGTTGTGGTTGTTTCCACCATTATTGTTGTTGTTGCGCAACTGTGGGCAGTCTCTTCTGAAATGAGCAGTGCTACCACACTGATAGCATCCCCGGTTTATACCCTGCTGCTGACCCTGGGGCTGATTCTGATTTTGTCGGGACATGATTTCCCCACGACAATCCTTTGCTGCATGTCCCACCTTGCCACATCTTTGGCAGCGACTTCCGGCACAAGGGCCGTTATGGTGGAGATTACAGCGGTTGCACTGCGGCTTTCGACCCGCATAGCCGCTTACATTCGGGTTGTTGTTGTTGTTGTTGTTGTTGGCGGGCTGATTTTGATGACCCCGATGGCTGTGGTAGTGATTGAACCGTTTCTGGTTCCCTTGCTGCGGATGTGATGACGAAGACTGTCGAACAGTGGAGTCTTCAAATTTTCTTTTGTTGTCCGGGGTAACTTCAGTTGTACCCCGTGCTGGCAGCTTCTTCTGTTCCACCGCCTTATCGGTGAGTTTGTGAGCCAATCGGATTGCTTGATGTTCAGTTACAGGGTTACTAGACATCACCATACCCTGAATTTCCGGAACCAGACCCCCGAGATAGAACTCGAGTCTTTTCTCCACCGTGTTGGCCAATTCGGGACACAGGAATACTAAGTCATGATGTTTTGCAGTGTAGGCTTCAATTTCCGATCCCACCATCTTGTGGTTCCATAGAGCTTGCTCCAATTGTTGCACTCTGTCTCGTGGACAGTACTCCTCTTTAATCAGGGCCTTGAACTCAGCCCATGCCATTGCATTCGCAGCTATAAGCCCACGTGTTTGGACTTGGGCATTCCACCATGTCAGTGCCCCATCTTCCAGTGTTGAGGCTGCGTATTTGACCTTGTTGGCCTCGAGGCAGTTGCACATTTCAAAAACGGATTCAGACTTTTCGATCCAGCGGACCAGTCCAATGGGTCCTTCCGCCCCTGAGAATTTGCTTGGCTTTGCGTCAAGGAACATCTTGTAGGGGTTAAAGCCCCCTCCTGCTGACAGAGAACAGGAAGTCAGCAAGGAATTTTACTAGCCTCACTATTAGATTTTCACGCGAAAATTTAATAATGGTTACCTGCCGGCTGGTTCTGAACACCCGCTAAAGCTGCGTTCACATGCTCCTGAATCATGGCAGCTAGCTCTTCGGGCGTCAAGTTAAGGTTTCCACGTCTTCCAGTCGCCATTTAGATCTTCGAACACAACACAAACACACCCCGATAAGTCTATATATCCAATATGGTTATCCTACTTCGTACTTTAATAATTATTAAGTTATGTCAACTCAATATGTTAAATAGTCAAAAGAAATACTTGATTAACTGAAATTTCAACGTCTTATAAGAGTGCAAATCAAACATATGAGTTCACTATAAAGTCTCAAGTTTAAACACCAGTGGGAAAATAAATAAACTGAAGGAAAACAAATAAAATAAACGAGACGTGTCAGTCGTCTACGTCTCCATCCCCCAAGTCACTGTCGTTGCCGTCATCCTGTGCGGCATTTCCAGCTTCTTCAGCTGGGTCCTCCTCCGGATCCTCCTCTGGATCCTCCTCAGGGTCCTCCTCTGGATCCTCTTCTGGATCCTCCTCTACCGGCTCTGGAGTGGCCGGTGCTGGTGCAAGTGCTTGGTTTTGTAGCTCCTAAATGTTCCAACTATTTTCCAGGACTCTGTCCTCAAGCCAGACAGCTCTTATCTGCTCAGCACGCAGATCTCTGGCTATGGTGTTACGAGCTATCTTACTCGTACGATGCTCTTCCTCGAGCGAGTCGGTCTTTCCTGTAAGGTGTCGGATCATCCATCCTTGTGCTAGGATGGTTTCCTGCATTCTTTCTAACTGTTTTTGTTGTGTATGCACCAGGATTCTAAGCATGTCAATTCCTATTTCTACAGGATTAACCGGTTCAACCGGTACAGAAATGATTGGGCGTAACGACGACCCCTCCCCCAGAGCGAGCCTTTTCCTCGCTGCTGAGCGTGTCTCCACGCCATAAGGTGGTATGGGTTCCACCATTGGTGCCTTTCCTGGTGCCCTTGGTGGCGTAAGTCTGTCGGACGATGATGACGATGAGGATGATGACATTGCCTGTTAGGTCGTGTAGTTAGTTATAAGTTGTTTTCATTTCTTATTATGAAGGCATGATCTACCAAACACAGTTGTGGTATATTACATAACAAGATATAATAATTCGGTGCCAGACTAGGTCTAGTGTCGTGATATCAGCTATAGTTTAGGTCTACTTCTAATGCAAACCTGGTTCTCTATAGCTAGTGGCTCTGATACCAATCTGTCACACCCTCAATTTCCACTTGCGGAGTTTTACCGCGAGGCGTGTGAACAAACCAGAATCTGAAACACTAGTACGTCGAACGACTCTATATGATTTGATAATACGTTTTCCAAAATCATTTGTTGTAGATTTTATACTGTCTAAATTAGTTACCAATATTTAGCAGAAGCATCAGTTTTAAAGTTTGAGCGGAAGCATAAATAAGTGGTGAAGCGGCGCCAACACAAACGCCAAAACAAATGAAAAATCCCCAAAACAATATTAATAAATAAGACTCGATAAAAGATGTCTTGTTCAATGCATGTGCGTGCACCTAGAGCTCCTAGCGTCCTGAGAAACATGTAAAGAAACAAGTGTCAACATTTAAGATGAGTGAGTTCACAGGTTTTCATAGAGTTCACAGGTTTTCATAAATTCGTTTGTTCGGTTATAGTTCGTTCTCTCCGTTATCCCTAACCCGGGATAACGTATTGGTTCCATTATTCCAACCCGGAATAATAAGTTGTTGCTTCCAATATTCCATACCCGGAATATTAAGTTGTTGTTTCCAATATTCCATATCAGGAATATTAAGTGTTGTTTCCATTATTCCAAACCCGGAATATTAAGTTGTTGTTTCTAATATTCCAAACCCGGAATATTAAGTTGATTCGTAATTAAGTTCAATGTTAATATATATAGGTAGCTAGCCTAAAGTCATGTCACGTAAGAGTTCGCGATCGAAGCTGACTGTTGTGCCTCCGTTTTGCCAGGCCTATCACATGACCATGGCGGTGTTAGGCCAATTATTCACCCGTTGACCATACCAGGTCGGCTAGCGCGACTAGCTCGGATGGGGCTTGTCGGGCCCAGTAGTACTACTTATAATTCCCCCGCTATTTAACCCAAATACTAACGATCCGAGGAGATTGTCGAGGACTTAAGTGATAAAGCTGCTTAGTGACCATAACATTACATTAACATTAACTTAGTTACCGTATAGTTATGTGACGTTAAATTCGTATAACGTAAAGAGATTGAGTTTGAGAGTGTATACATGTTTCTCCCCCTGTTGTTTAAAAACCGGATAAAGTTAGGGGCCGTGAACTCACCTTTATTTGCTCGGTTAGTGTAGCAAAGATGTTATAAGAGATGGGACCGCTAGTTGCGTCCTAACAAACCAATTAATTCCACGTCAGTGTGTGAACACACCAATACAAATTCTACACGTAATTTACTCACAAGTTGATACACACAAACAACATCTCTAACACTCAAACATGCATGCAAGTATCCTCATGTGATCATATTAATCAAAACATCTTATCATAACCATAAACCAATTCATGCCACAATTTGGTGCACACAATCACAAATTATCAAATTTCAGCTTGACACTCATTATTCAGCTGTTTTCTAGGATTTTTATAAAATAGTTCTAACGTTCCAAAAATTCCAATATTTTTACAGTAGGTGACATCTATACCATAGAAATTTATATAAATTTTCCAAGTTCTAGATCTTTACCAATTAACCATAAATATTAATATGCTAGGCTGCAGTCAGATTTACCGCTTTCTGACTGCAGTCCACGGAAGAATTTATTTAAAAATCATTGATCGTCCAATTAACAAAATTGCAGTTGGAGTTGCCCGGAAATTTCCATACCTAGTTGCTGTACAAAAATCATGACTCAACTCCCTACTGATTTTAAAATCCAACTTGATAAACAACTAACAAAATTTCAGGATTTTCACAGTTTTAGTTACTGAACTTATTTGGCCCTTTAAAAATATCAAACGACTTCAGAAAATTATGAATCCAGCGCCATTAGATTCCTTATTCAAATCTCTACGTTCTAGACATCAGAAAATCCGTTTTTCGACAACTAACGACCGAGTTACAGCCAGATGAAATCGGCTGTAACTATTATTCAGCAGACTGTTTTCAGCATATCTTTATCATAAACTCGTGTAACCCATTCATGCAATTAATCTAGGCGATCAAGAACCGATTTTTAATCATAGATTAATACTAATAACCTTTCCATGCAAGCCCTAGTTCTTACTTCTAGTTTTTACAAACAAAACATACTTGCACTTATGATATCCGCAAACAATTATACACATGAACACAATCAAGACAGCCGGTTACATTCAACATATAAAATCCGAAGCAAACTAATCAATTAATCATTCAAGCATATATTTATCCGAACATGATATCGTAATCAAAGATAAATCCTAACCTTAAGTGACAAGGTAAGTGGCCGAGACTTGGATGTGAATGGATTTGGCTTGAAGGTAAATCGCGACCGAGAAGATGTTGATAAAGTGGGCTGTTTGATCGACTAGAGGTGAACAAAGACTGATCTCGCGATTGAATGAAGGTGAAGATGGAGATTGTTGCTGCTGCTGCGACCGAAAGGAGTAAACGAACAAGAAAAGCAGCTGATTGCGATCACAAGAGGCGAGAACAAGCTGCCGACGGCTGTTTTTCTTTAGGGTTTTGTGTTTATGTGAATGAGTGCATGTGAGTTGTATATATAGGTGCAACAAAATGATAAGGGTTACGGTTTTAGATAAGTATTCGTGGCCGAGGATACTTGGGTTGGTTTGGTTTGGGTTTGGGCTTGATCTCGCGGCCAAAGACTAGGGTGAGTTGGTTTGGTTTGGGTTTGATCTCGCGGCCAAAGACTAGGGTGAGTTGGTTTGGTTTTGATCTTGGCCGAATGGTTCTAGGTTTTGCATGCAATGGTTTTCGGTTTAGGTTGTTCTCGGCCGAGTAGTTAGAACTTTAGGTCTAGGTTTGATCCTTGTTTTCTTTTGGCCGAAAGCTTGGGTTCAAAGTTTAAACTTTGTTAACTCCTAGAGTCACAATGAATCAAAGCTAGTTCGTGTCGTGGTTCGGTTCAGTCCGTGTACATATCTACCACACTTCTCTCTAACTAAAACAATCACACAACACACAACACGTATTCATTTAACTCGTGCACGTTTAATACTTAGCATATACATTATTCGACAAGTGTCACGTGTAAGTTATCCGAAAAACCCGGGATATCACAATTTTACGCATTAGTCAAGTTTTAAATTTATAAAACACGATATTATACTAACACTAAACACACACTTGGGCAAGTGCACCATCGGAGCGTAGTATAGCGTTGGTAAGTTACCGATATCGTCCAAGGACACAAGAGCTTTTAGTACCGGTTTATCGTCAACGTCTAATCAATCTAAATTTTTTATAAAAGTTTCAAATATAAAAATTAAAAATAAAAATAAAGATATGAAGATAAATAAAATAAAAGGAAAAGATAGACAAGAGAGAATCACTTAGATCCGACTTATCTTTAATGTATCCTTTGATGATTTTCGCACTTTCGAACTTTTAAGAGATTATCTTAGTTATAGTAGTAGGCCCCTCTTTTGAAAATGACGTTACCCTCAACCCAGTGGTTTGAGTCAGCAGGGATACAATCCCAAAGGGTCGGAATATTGAAAGACAATTAAGTAAGTTATTAATGCGAAAAGTGGTAGGCCCCTCTTTTGAAGGTGACGTTACCCTCGGCTAAGTGGTTTGAGTCAGTAAGGATACAATCCCAAGTTGCCGGTTTAATATATTAATAGTAGTTTACATTTGAGGGGTTCAACCCGTTCGCACCCCCGCCATCCAATACCTTTAAGGTATTGAAGGAGGTCCTAATAAGCTCGAACCAAGTCCTCGCAGGATCTATACACTGAACGAGACAAGAATTTTACCAAACCACCCTTCTAACCCCCTACCAGGTTAGTTAACACGCTTTATATAGACCGTAAAGACACGAATGAGCAAATCAATGACATCATGAAAAAATGGTAGGAAAATTCACTTTCAACATGAGAAACTAGTTATTAAAGTCATTAATACAAACCCAAATAAAAAGTGCAGAGAGATTAAAAATCAAAAGTAATACAATAAAGACTTGTCTTCACCAAGTGATATAAGAGATTAGCCAAGCATGGCCTTTGACTGACAAAAACCCTTACAATCAATCTTGGATCCTAAGACTACAACACACTCTAAAGATGAAAGATGGATGATGGTGGTGGGTGTTGTTGTTGTAGTGGTGGTGGAGTGGTGGCAAACTGAGAGAGAAGTGGTTTGCCAAGGGATGCCTTTGAAGGGAACCAAGCACCCCTATTTATAGTCAAAACCTAGGCCCGACCACGGCCCCGTGTCCAGTGGGCATGGCCCGTGGCCATCATCCTTCTCTTTCTTCATTAATTGCATCTGACAGTAGGGGGCCCCACATGACCCCGTGGCCTTTGGGCACGGCCCCGTGGTCAACTGTTCGCTGTACTATCTGGATTCTTCATATCTTATAGTTGACCATGCCCCGTGTTGGCCTGGGCACGGCCCCGTGGTGGGCGTAGAAGCTTCTGCAGGTTTTGTCTTGAAGTGTAAGGTCTGACCACGCCCCGTGTTGGATGGACACGACCCATGGTCGTCTTCTGTAACCTTGTTTTTGTCTTTTGGGGTGTTGCTGAGGGGTTGGGCATGGTTCGTTATTCCTTCTTTTTGTATTTATGTTGGTTTTGGCACTTTTATGCTCTTTTTATCCTGAAAATACAATAGGAACAAAGAAACGTGCTTTTTCCAATATTAGTTCTAAAAAGGTTAGTTTTATGCCTCAATTGATGTAATTTATATGTTGCATTTACACACATCAAATATCCCCACACTTGAATCTTTTCTTGTCCTCAAGCAAAACTCTTTAAATGTGGCTTACACACCCAAATGGAATAGGTAGAGAAGAAGTTTTGTGGTTTGTCTTTGAGTGTCGGGAATCCAAGATCTTTATTTAAATTTTGTTTTTACTTTATTTACAATCCTATTCGTTATGATTTATTTAGAACGGTTTAAAGAAAATTATTTGTTTTGGGCACAACATGCCTCCTTAAAATTCTATTTATATACAAGTTCACGTACCTCACTCAACACTTGGCCAAAGATGTATTTTTGTGATATCGCTCGATTCCGGTTTGGAACTTATTTCTACCATATGCTTGCCAAGCGATTAAACCTCCTCCTTTTTAACTATAGACCTTTGCGAGTATCAAGAGGGCTTTGAAAGGGTTAGGCTTGGGCTAAGGGTAGGTGATTTTTGGGTTAGCGGTTAGTAAAATGGTGAAGAGCGTAAAAAGCGTCGGTTATTGTAAAAATTGTTTATTTCTTTAAACCAGTCATTTTCAAACAAGATTTTTGAAAGAACTTGTTTGGTTAAAGAGATATGTTTTTTTTCACTTTCAACATAACCAGTGCTTTTTACTAAAATAAATGGGTTTGAATGAAAAAGGGTTTTGGTGGGTAATGGATTTTTTGTTTTTCGGGTTTGAAATGAAAAAGGTTTCGGCTCAAAGGGGTTAACTAGGGGGTTTTGGTAGTGGGTAAAAAAAGGAAATAATGATTTTGAATGAAAAACGGGTTAGTCCTAATGCCTCCATCATTTACTTACTTGGGTTTATGTTGGTAAGGATTTGGAATGTATCTTCTTGGCAAGTTCTAGATTCGTAAGAACCAAGCGACTATTCACACAAGAAACGAAGATGAGCATTTAGTTTAAAGATGAATGTATGCTCGATAAAGGCTCAAAGCTCACTTATTGTTGGAATGGGTTTGTAATGTGATGAAGTATAAATAATCAAATTTTAAAGAAGATTTATCATGCCCTTTTATATAATTTTTCTTTATTTGGTTCTTTTTATCACAATTTTTTAGAGCTTGTTATTCCCAAATTAAACCAAAATAAATAAGAAAATGAAAAATTTTGAAAAAATATTAGGGTGATTAGCGGTTCCAATAGAGTTTTGTGTAAGGCTTGTTATTGCTAGATTCAAAGTTTTAGTTCCCCCCCCCCCCACACACTTAAATTACACATTGTCCTCAATGTGTCCAAAATTAAATTTTTCGGTTGATTCGAATGCGTAAAAGCATGTTAAGCACGGGCCCTGTGGTCCGGGCACGGCCCCGTGTCCAGAGTGCCAATGATAAAACTTACAGAAGCTTGACCCCGGGGCGTGGCCAGTCAACATGTCCCGTGGATAATAAACTGTTTCAGAACTTTTTTCCAGCAGCACCTAGGCATGGGGCGTGTTGATCTGAGCACGGACCCGTGCTGCACATGCTATAAAGATGCGAAAGTTGTCGGAAGGCGTTGTTTTCATGCATGGGGTGTGGTTTTGATGTCCCTTGGGTATTTTTCATCTTTCTAATGTGTTAAGCCATTATTTATGATCCAAACACCACACAATAACGTAAACCATCATATATTAGAGTGCGAAATACAAAGGTCCTAGAAATTAATCCTAAAAATTTAAATTACAAAGTTCCTAAAATTAGATAGATGCAAGAAATCTAAACCATAGTGAGGTTCCACCCTAGATGGTTACATGTTTTAAGAACGACAAAAACCCGAAATTGATTCTTTCGGTAGATAAGGGCTTCTAGGAACTTCAACCCGGAGGGTGCACCCCTCAAAAGTCATTGAGCATTTCCTCGATCTCCTGAGGGAGGAAGAGGAAAGGTTCTTCTTCCGTATTTTCATACGGGGGAGGTGTGGGAGGTGCGACCATTGTTGGAACCTCATACAATGCGTCTAGAGGAGGTTTCGGAGGGAGGTAATCCCATCCAGTTGGGTTAACGATCTCTTGAGCAAGGTTCCAATCTTCTTGGGGAAGATTGGTTCCATGGGAGGTAGTGCAAGAATGTTCAACCTTTGGTGCAAAAGGTTGATTTCTTGCCAACAATTCTCCAACCCTACAGTCAAAAAGTTAACATGGTCGACAAGGGCCTCTTCCACTGATGCCATTTCATCGATGGCTTCCCTTAAAGCATATATGCCGTGAACTAGGGTAGCATCAATTGATGGTCTCCTTCTTCCTTGGTTGTTTCTTGATGTTGCTGACGACGTTCCACTGTTCTGGGACGACATACAAAGAAAACAAGGGTGAATTTTTAAAGAAACAGGAGTTTAAAAGCTCACCACGGCCACGTGTCCAACGGACACGGGCCCGTGCCCGTCCTCCTGCACTGTTTTGAACTCAAAAATTTCATTGTTTTAATTTATTTTTCTCATGTTTTAAACATTTATGAACAGAAATAACTTAAAGCAATGTGATAAACATGTTATTTATTAAGAATCTTTGGGTTAAAACATATTTTTTACAAAAATAAAGCTTGAAGCTATGGACCTTCAAGCTTTAATGAAGGATTTGAGTTCAAAGAAGAAGAAGGAAAGTGACAAAAGTGGCAAAGACAAGATAGTTTGAGGAAACCTTTTCAAGAACATACCTTTTAACGTATATGTGAAAAACCTCAGGAGATCTTTGTCTTTGGAATGAGGCCAAACATGCAACAACATGGCTGACTTTATAGAAAGCGACAACACATTGGCCACGGCCCCGTGCCAGCTGAGCACGGCCCGTGGTCAGACAATGTTCTGACACGTTTGTCTGTATTAGGAACACGGGGCGTGTTGGCCAGGACACGACCCCGTGGTGAATTTTTCGGTGGGCATGGGGCATGTTGGAGTGAGCACGGCCCCGTGGTTGGAGTTTTTATGATGTGTCGTCTTTATTTTAAGGATTTCCAGTAATCAGGATGTTCTTTACTGGAGGGAACAACACTGAAGTGTCTAAGGTACCGGAGTTGCTCTTGGTTATGCATGAACGCAAGAGGTTATCAGAAAGGGTAAAAACTAATCTACTTACCAGTGGGCAAAACCAACCTTTATTCCCCTTATCGGGCTCTCGTTAAAGAAGGTGTATGTCGAATCGCTCAGGGCTATGAGCGCGTCGGTGGGGGCCGATGGAGAGTCCTTCATGGCACAATCGACACAGGGACGACTATCGTTAATGTTAATGCAAGAGACTAAGGTACTATTTACGGCTTCGACGTTACTAGATTCCAAATGCAAACTCAACGATTCTTCTTGGCTTTGGGTTTGTGATGAGTACCTCTCTCTCATCATAAGTTCTATTTCTTTTATTTTTCTGAGAATCCTTTCTTCCTGTTGACATAATTCGGAAGAGCTAATGTTGTATGGAGAAGTTTGAGTGCATTTGGTTGGGTGATATGGATCGTTTTTACTTTCGCCAATCTTAAAGTGATTTCCAAGGGAAAGCGATGGGTCTGCTAAATAGTGGGGTTCAAAGTTTAGAATGTAGCATTCTAAATCTTGATGGAATCCTCCACATAGTTGACACCACATGTCGTAAGCTTGGCGAAATAAAAAATAATCAATATCATCCATGTGCGTGTCAGAGGTTATTAACTGGTCAGGATCAAACAGTCCCGTTTTCAGTAGCTGGACGTTGGACACAGCCCCGTGTTGGATTGACACGGCCCGTGTTCAGCTACTGTGTGACTTAAAACAGATGATGTCTGTCAGGATCTAAGTTTGAATCACTTGTAGTTTTTGTTTCAAAAGATGGAAAATGGATTGAATTAGAAAGATATGCAGCGGAATTATGAAAAACTTTTACTACAAGCAATCGGTCGTTTGTTTTCATCACCATCATGCTTTCAAGTTGGTAAACTTTACACCTGATTCACAAACTCCCCCTTAGCCAATTACAATCGTTTGATAGTAAGAAATGAAGAAGATAAAGTGTGAAATGATCTTTTTCAGGAAGACGAGTTAATTGTTACAACGTTCACCTATTTATACTAACCATCTAACCACTGAGCATCTTTTGTGATGCCATGGTTGATAGTGACTGCTAACAAAATTGTAACTAACTAAAACACTGCTATACTAATACTATCAGTGCATAGCACTGTAACATTGAATAAAATAAAACTAGTCTAAGCTCTGATCTCTATCCTCTGATCTTGTTCTTCTATCAGACCTTTGCCTCTTGAACGATCAGATGATAGGAGCAGATGTTTAAGGAAAGCAGTGTAAAGGTAGATCAGAGGTTGTAACCTCTGATAGTTAAACTAAAGCTCGGATAGTGTATTTGGCTTTGATATCATATGTTCCTTTGTTAGGGTTCAATCCCAACAATCTCCCCCTGGAACAGATGATGCCAAAACACTTGATTATTCTTGGTTTTTATTCCTCAACAGAAGTTCTCTGATTTGGCCTTTAAATTGTAATTCAAAATTCAGAGAAACTTCATCATCATCATCATCATCCTTTTCGAGTGTCAGATCCAAAAGATCTTGAAGGTCTTCTGCATTTAGCTCTTATGCAGCATCCATGCTCATCTTGACAGCTTCACCATTAGACTTGAGCAGTGTTAATTCATGGAAGCCTTTTTCGACTTTCCACTTTAGAATTTTTGGGTCTTCGGGCTTTCTAGGATGACTTTTATTGGTTGAGGTTTGAAGAGCTTTTTGTTGAACTATCTTTGTAAAATCTGCTCTGAGCTTTTCACTAGCTTCATCTGTGTGATAGTCAACCATATTTTTAATTCCCTCTTTGATGTGTTCAAACAATCTCTTGTCTTCTTCATCCATCTTTTCTTGCCTTTTTAATTGATTGAAAGCAAGGATGGATGGGACAGCTGATGAGATAGACTTTTTAGAGTGTTGAGCTTTATAAACATCATCTGATGGAGGGTAAACTGGTTTAGGAGGCATGTTTGGATCTTTCTTCCTCCTCTCCTCAAACATCTTGTAAGTATCAATCACCTTGGCTTCTCCCCACCTTATCACTTGGTTCCTTGAACCATAGTGATTCTGTATCAATTCTTCCTTCATACTTTTAAGCTTCAAGGCTCTTTCAGGCATGTCTTTCTTATGTTTTTCCCAGTTAGGAGGAGTTGGCTTCTTGAGAGGGTCTTTCAACATTTCTTGCATTCTTTTAATTTCTTCTCGCAACTCATCTATACTCCAATCCTTGAACTGTGCCTTTGTTGCCTTATATTGCTTGTTATTCATGATGTGTTCAATGAGTTCACTTTTAAGATATTGATCTTCCCTTTCTGACAACTTGTTGCTCAGATCTTTGATAAAAATCTTGCAATGTTCTGGCTTTGCTTAACTGAAAAGACATGATGGTTTATATCTCTCTATCACTTTTACCAGCTGAGTCTCTCTGTGCTATATCCTCTGCTTGTTTCACTTTAAGTTCCAGGTAATCATCAACATTTGCAGGCCTTGGTTAGCTATCAAGAGATAATATAGTTCTTTTGTCAGGGTGTTCCTCAGAATAAAAGCTTAGAATTTCTTCCCTGACTGCTGGTAAATCAAGAGGATATTTCTTTGCTGCAAGTATAACTTTAAGGGGATCAGTGGTTTGAATTATAGATGGTGGAAGCATTGATGTGGAGGTCAATGGTTGTGATGATAAAGGAGTAGGAGCAGGAAAGATCTCTTCTTCATTCACAACCTTTGTTGTCCTTCTCCTCTTGAATTTGACTTCTGGTGATGATGGATGAGTCGGAATTCTGGTTGGTGTTGGTAAAGGTTGGTTGGATGTTTTAAAAATGACCATGGCAGTGGATGGGATTGCATCTGCTGCAACCTCTGTTGTGTAAACATATATTAGCACAACAGTTGTTGTAACATCTGCTTTGGTGGAAATTTGTATTGAAGTTTAAGAAGGTGTGCTTGATTTTTGGAAAGCAGGGTTTTAATGGTTGGATTTATAGAAGGCTCAGCTTTGGAAGGTGTGGATGTTGGTTACCTTACTTGTCTAGCAGGTCTTCTCTTTGCTAAGGTACCAACCTCTTCCTTTTCTTTTTGTTGCTTAATCTTTTGCTCAACCAATACTTTGCCATCAAGATACACTTTTCTCTTCTGCTTCTCATTTTCCCTCGCCAAGATATCATCTGTTAGATCCCTTTTCTTTGAACCATCTGGCCTGGGTATATCCACTGTTGGCCTTGCCATTTGATCATCAATTTTAAGCTTCTTCTGTCCCAAAGGTTTCTACCCCTTTTTGGCATCATCTTCAGTATTCACAAAAAATACTATAGGTGGAGTAGTACCAGTGGTTTGGAGAAGATGAGCTTTTATAGCTTTAATGCCTGCCCTTGTATCCATGAATCTAGCTTCAACCATGTTTCTTACTTCCTGCATTTGATGTTTATGTTGTTCATCAGAGAAGTGCTTTTGTTGCTGAAACACAGGGTCTAGGGCTTGTTGTAGATCAGCAGTGGTTAAGACAGAGGGTTGGCTCTTTATAGTTAACAACTGCTTCACAAGATTTTGATCTCATCAACAGAAGTTTCAAGCGTTGATACTCTCTTCGTCAAATCTTTGTATCTTAGATCATCACCTAATTTAATAGGATCATCTGAACTCCTACCTGAAGTGGTAGTTATATCTAAGGGGTCATGAGCATGTGTTTTAACACTAGCTTCACCCTTAGATGCCCCTTGTTCTTGGTACTGGGGACTTCCCACAACATCAGAGGTTACCTTGGTAGCCTCAGCAGTGGTTGCCTTCAACAGAGACTTAGAAATGTAACCACTATCCAAAGGAAAACTAGGTAGTTTTGAAATTGTAGTGGCTGCTCTAGTTGAACTATCACCAAGGGTTACATGTAACCCAAGGGATGTAGCCTCTTCATTTGCTGATGGCTAGCAAGAATAGAGAATCAGACCATCATCATGTTGAAGTATATTCTCAGTGATAGGTTGTTGAGAAGTGCCGGATAATGTCTGATCTAATTCTATTGCATTCAGCAAGGGTAAAAATGTTTGTGGTAGTGATTTTATTGGAGAGGGGATAGGTGCAGAAAGAGACATTGCCCTGGGAGATGGGCTGTGGAAGACAGAACTAAGTGGTCCTAGAGCTTCATAATTTAGTGTCTCTGTGTTTACAACCTGATCCTTGTGTGAGGATGCAGGAGGAGTTTCATAGCCAGGTGGAGATCTCTCAACCATCTGCTATGAAGAAGTAGCAACAGTGGTTAGTGACATTTGTGTTGTCACAGGGTTTATCTCTGGGATCTCATCTTCCAGAGGACCCTTTTTGGGTTTGGTGGGTTTTTTGGATGCTTTTGTTGGTTTCTTTTTTGTGATTTTAGGTGTGGGTTTCAGAGCAGTGGTTGCAATGCTCTGATCACCTAGAGCAATGGGCTCAGTAGAAGGAGGAAGAGATTGAACATTTTGTTCTTGTAAAACTGGCTCAACCTCCTCTACTTCTGTTTTAGAAACCTTTTCTTGATTTGTAAGTCGTGTGAAAAGTTCATGAGTTAGGCAGTCATGTGTGGTCTCAGCGCCTTGTTTACTTGCTTCAGATCTGATCTGGTCTTGCAAGTAAACACTCAAGAAACGAGGATGTATCAAAAAAGCTTTTCTTTTCGAGATATTTTTAAAATTATTTACAAGATCATTGAACAATACCTAGGAATAGTTAAAATCTGATTTAGTTAAAATTGCATATCCCAGATATTGCATGTTCAATGGAATTTCATTGAAAGCAGTAGATTTTGCAGAGAGACATGTTAAAAGAGTATGGAAAAAGAATTTCATCTCTGCTGGAAAATGAGGTTTAAAGATTGTCATACCTTTCAATTGACTAGTGTAGCCCCTTTCCACAAACTCTGCTTGCATCTCTCTTAAAGGAAAGGACACAGGATGTGCCATATCATTCAGTTGAAAAACTTGAAAGATCGATTATGGACTTATTTGCATAGGAGTACCCCCAACCTTTGAGACTATCGCATAAGGAACATCATCAGAGGATGTCTTGACCTTAGCGTTTTTCCAGAAATCCCGAAGAGAATCGATGTAAATCTTGGTTTTGACTTCGAGCATATGTTTAAATTTTGACTCTCTTAGAATCCGAATCATTGTGTGGTATCGTGTGTTGACCTCGGTTTCTAATAAGATTCCAGTGTAATTGTGTGGGGTTTTGATGATCAAGTTGAATGGTGGTAATTCTTGCTTTGATTTCGCCTTTGATTTTGTTTTGGGAGCCATGATTTGAATGAAAACTGTTTTGAGATTTTTGAAATCGAAACAGTTTTGGTGAAACCTCTGTTCTGGATAAACAGGGTTTTTATAGGGTTTTTGAAAAAGTGATGATGACGTGGCATCTGATGCAACGACTGTCAAATAACATATGTCCACGTGTATCCTCTGTTTGAAAATGGAAGACAGTTGTTTGGCTAAACACTGTTGGAAATTTTGATCAGTGGATAAGAACAGTATTTACAACTATCAGAGGATACACTTTTGACAGTGGATAGATTTTTCTAAATGATCAGCGTTTTTATGCTATCAGTGCTTTGAACAAGCTTTGAGGATTTATTGAAAAATTCAATTTTAAACTATTTTTAAGGATGGATTTTGATTTTCTAAAAACATTTTATTGCTATTTACACATGGATCACAAAGAAATTTTGTTTTTAATCCACGTTTAGCATTCCACGCCTAGATATCAAACTGTCAAAAGTTTGAGCATCAAGTGCTTTTGTCAACACATCTGCCAGTTGATCCTTGGTATGGACATGTTGTAAAGAAATCAAACCTTTTTCATAGCAATCCGTCACAAAGTGATGTCTGATGTCAATGTGTTTGGTGATGGAATGAGAGACATGATTTTTGATGATATTTTCTGCTGCTTGACTATCAATTTTGAGTGGTGTTTTCAAAGCAGTGATACCAAAATCCAGCAATTGATTTTGAAGCCACGGGATTTGAGCATACAACTTGCAGCAACTATATACTCTGCCTCAATAGTGGATGTAGAAATGGCAACTTGCTTTTTGCTTTGCCAAGACACTAAGCAATCACCTAGGAATTGGGCTCCTCCAGATGTGGACTTCCTTGTTGTTTTACATCCAGCAAAGTCACTATCAGAATATCCTGCAAGCTCAATGTTACCATTAGCTGGATACCAGATACCAAGTGTGGGAGCAACTTTTATGTATCTGAATATCCTTTTTACAGCAATAAGATCTGATTTTCTTGGCAATGACTGTGATCTGGCACAAACACATGTTGCAAACATGATGTCTGGCCTTGATGCAGTTAGGTACAATAAAGACCTAATCATGCTTCTATACAATGTTTGATCAACAAGGTCATCTTTGTCATCAAATGTGACTACCTTGGATGTTGCCATGGGTGTGCTGCAAGGTTTACAATCATCCATTTCAAATTTCTTAAGTAGTTCTTTCACATACTTATTTTGATAGATGAAAGTGCCATGTTGCATTTGTTTGACTTGTAAACCAAGAAAACATTGCAACTCACCCATTACACTCATCTCAAACTCTGCTGCCATGAGTTTTCTGAACTCTTCACACATGGCAGTGCGTGTGGATCCAAAAATGATGTCATCCACATAAATTTGGACAAGCAGCAGATCTTTTCCTTTCCATTTTAAAAATAGTGTTTTATCAATCCTAACACTGGTGAAACCAATGGATAAGAGAAAAGTGTATGGAGTTTCATACCGGGCTCTGGGTGCTTGTTTTAGACCATATAGTGCTTTGTTTAACCTGTAAACATGATTAGGATGAAATGCATCTTCAAAACCAGGAGGTTGACACACATACACTTCTTCCTTAATCTTTCCATACAAGAATGCACTTTGATGTCCATTTGATACACCTTGATGTTGTGGTTAGCAGCAAAAGCTAAGAACCGTCTGATGGCCTCCAATCTTGCAACTGGAGCAAATGTTTCATCATAGTCTATGCCTTCTTCCTGTCTATAGCCTTGAACCACGAGCCTTGCTTTTTTTACAACAATACCCCTTTCATCTTTTTGTTCTTGAAGACCCACTTTGTGCCAATAGTACTTACATCTTTTGGCAGTGGTACATGTTCCCATACTTGTTGTCTTTTGAACTGTAGGAGCTCCTCTTGCATGACTTCTACCCAACTATTGTCTTTTAGTGCCTCTTGGTACTTGACAGGTTGTCTGAGTGATAGAAAACCAGCAAAAAGACAAATGTTTTGGGATTGGCTTCTGGTGAGCACTCCCTCATTGATGTTGCCAATAACTTGATCCACATGATGGCTTTTGAGGAAAATCAATTCACCTTGATATGGGACAATGGCATTCTGAGGTGAAGCTTGCAGATGTGTATCATCTGAACTATCCTCTGTTGGTGAATTTGATGGTCCAGCCTCTTATTGGAAAGGTGGTGGAGGAATTGGTGGAATGGATGTGAAAGTAGGTTGACTTTTGTCCATTTGTTGTGGACTTTTATCAATAGATGTTTGGTTTTGAGAGCTGGCAGAGGTTTGAGTATTAACCACTGTTGACCTGGTAGAGCTTTCACCATTGCTACTAACATCTGCTCCTCTGCCTGAAGGATAGATTTTGAAATTTGGAAGAATGCAATCATATCCTTGCTCTTGACTTGATGACTGTGGGGTACCTGTATGGTTAGTCTTGAGAGACACATCTTGAAATGTAATTTGGATAGGTCAAACAGTTCAGCAGGATTTGCTGGGATTTTCAAAGATGAAAGTTCCTTGAACTTTACATTGAGAGTTTCTTCAACACACTTAGTCCTAAGTTAAAAACTCTTTAGGCTTTGGCAGTGGTTGAGTATCCCAGAAAATAACCACAATCAACTTTGGCGGCAAACTTGGATATTGAATCTTTTAAATTTAAATGAAGCATGGGCAGCCAAAGACTTTAAAATAAGAGATCAGAGGTTTGTTTTTATAAAGCAATTCATAAGCAGTCTTTTGATGCTTGGGGTTTATCAAAACTCTGTTCTGAACATAGCAAGTAGTGTTTACAGCCTCTACCCAGAAAGTCAAGGGTAAACCAGAATCTGCTAGCATAGTTCTTGCTGATTCAATCAAGGTTCTGTTTTTCCTTTCAACAACCCCATTTTGTTCTGGAGTCCTAGGGATGCTATATTGCCTAACAATCTCTTTTGACTCACAGAAAGCATCCAACTCTTTGTTCCTAAACTCTGTCCCATTATCACTCCTAAAGATTTTTACATGAAGATCAAATTGCTTTTCAACTTGTTTAACAAAGTTTTGCAAAATGTTTGATGTTTCATCTTTAGAGTGTAAAAAGAAAGTCCATGTGAACCTGGAAAAATCATCAACTATCACCAGGCAATACCTTTTGTGTTTTAAGCTCATGATTTTTACAGGTCCAAACAAGTCCATATGAAGTAACTGCAAGCACTGACTTGTTTTGGACTCTTCAATTGACTTGTAAGAACTTTTATGTTGTTTACCTTTTAAACAGGAAACACAATGTTCTTCACAAGTAAATTGTTTGTGAGGCAAACCTCTGATAAGACTTTGTTTTGAGAGAGTGGTGATGGTTTTCAGATTTGTGTGACCTAGTCTTTTATGCCATAATTCTGTTTCTTTGCTTGAAGCAACTAAGAACAAACATACATTTGACATAGGATTATCTTTTACCATGTCTACCACATACACATTTCCTACCATATTAGCAGTAAGTTGTGCTTTGCTCTCAACAATTATTTGATTAATCTTTTTAACAACGTCTGGGCCTACTATCTGACAAGTTTCTTTTGTGAAGAAGGATCCATAACCCATATCACTCATTTGTGAGACACTCAGAAGATTGAATTTTAGATTATCAATGAGATTCACATTCTCAAACTTGAGTTTTCTAGCTGGGACACATCTTGACCCCAACACCTTCCCTTTTGAATTATTTTCAAAGGATATATCACCCCCTCCATGAGCATTAAATCTCTGACAGGGCTTTACATCCTATCATGTGCCTGGAGCCCCCACTATCTACATACCAAAGACTGTCAAAGCAAGTAGAAGCTCCCTGCACATGTTTTGAAATAATTAGTTCAGGTGAGTTTCCAAAGCCAGAATCGCTTTGGATGGGGTGTCAGATGATCCAGACTCAAGTTCAGATGAATGAACAGTTGTTAGATTAGGTTTTTGTAACCACTGTTGTGAGCCACTTCCTATCAACTGTTGATAACCATGAGGATGCCTATTTACCTTTGGCTTAGAAGACTTTTTGTAAGTCTCATAAACCATTGGCACCTTTTGATAACTAGGCTGGCTTTTACCTCTTGGAAAATTGTTTGATGGAGGTGCATCTGTCACTTGAATTTCTCTGTGAACAGAGGTTTGATTTCAAGCTTTTGTGACAGATGTTTCAATTGATTCAAAGTTCTGTTTAGATTTGTTTTCAGAAAATCTTGAGCTTTCTCTTTCAAGAGCTTTTGCTCTAATCTCTTTTACCTTTTGATGATAGATTTGAGATAGGCACACTCTTGGGTCATGTGATTTGTTTTGTTACAAATGGTGCATCTAGGAGATTTGGGTATTACACAAGTTTTGTTTATGTCAAAGGCTTTTAGAAGAAAGCAATCTGCAGCCACATGATTTCTCTTTTCACAAAATTCACAAAACAAGTATTTAACCTTTTCTTTCCTTTTCCGATCAGACTTTTTGAGAGCAGTGGGTGTAACCTCTGTTGGCACGTCTTTGATAGGGATCACCAGTGCTTTTATACCATCAGTGGTTGAAAACTCCATTGGCTTGAAGTTTTCCAAAATATCACATTCATCTGACCAGGTTGGTTTAAACTGATATTTTTCAATTTCTATATCTTTTGCTAAAACCTCTGGTTTTTTAAGAATGATTTTGTTTCCATTTTTATCTGTGATTTTAATTTCTTCACCAGCCAAGTTTGTTGGGACTATTTCAACTGGCTCAGAATCAATTTTTGCAACATTTTCACAAGTCTGGTCATAGTCTCTAAAGCCTATTCCAAACTTTATGTTGCTCTTGATTTGAGCATCAAGCATAAGCTCATAACCTTTACAAGACTCTACCCATTTTTCACAAGTGATCTGGGTAGATTCAAGCTCCTTTTTGCAAACTTGGTATTTTTTTACCATAGTTTGGAGCTGGTCTTTGGTTATGCTTGATTCATGCCTTAGGCTACTCATTTCAGAATCTTTTTCACTTAACTTTGTTTTCAACTCTTTGACAAGTTTTTCAAAATTAAGTTCGTCTTCTAAAATTTTGTTTCTCAGGTTTTCATTCACCTGCTTTATGTTTGCAAAAGCAATAATGCATTTGTCAGAACATAGATCTTTAAGGATCTAAGGTGATACCTTCGAAGCAACCATAAGAGCACAATCACACTCTTCTTCCTCACACACCTACTCATCCCAAGGACCAGATAGAGTGTCTTTTTCAACATCAACAACATTCACCTCAACCACTGGTGTAACTTCTAGTATAACCACTGCTTCAAAACAATCAACCACATCAGATTTTAACTCCTGCTCCACAGATTCATCACCCTCAACAATGGTCTCCAAAGCCATTAAACATATATATATTCATTTTCAAAATCATTTTTGGCTATGAGAGAAGTTTTCATCAGTTAAATCCTCAGACAAACTACTCCAATCAACAAAATCTTGTGTGAAAAAGCTTTGTAGATTAACCGTGCTGGTGTAGCAGTGGTTTGAGTAGGTTGAGTAACTTGTCGCATTTGCTGCACATGTACTTGAGGTGATGCTTGGACATATTGAATCTGTGGTGCAGGTGCTTAGACATAATGCATAGGAACTGTAGCAACAGGATGTGCAAAATGTGCAGTGTTTTGCATTTAAGGTGCAGGGGTATATTGGGAATAATGGACAGTGCTTTGAGGATTGTTGCCAGGATGTGTTACAATTGGTCCTGCAGATTGTGATCTGCATTCTCTGGCAAAGTGACCCATCTTGTTACAATTGTAGCACTTGATTTAGACTTATCCAACCCAACTTTCAACCCCCCATTTAGTCCTGGAAATCTCCTACCAGTTCTTTTGCAGAATTTACTTGCTCTAACACTTAAAAGTGCCAGCTGAAGCAAAATGTCCATTTCTTCAAGGTCAGTGGGTTCAAAATGTTGTAAGTCCTTCATTTCAAAAGACAATTGTCAGAGGTCTGGCTTTCACTATTTGCAGCAAAGGCAAAATTGGGTGTACTGGGATCAGAGTTGAAATTGTTTCCAGATGTTATGTCAATTAATGATCATAACTCTGATCCTTTCCACAGCTAGACCCTCCTCATGACTATATAAGGCAGTGTTTCCCAAAGTATAGTCATCAGTCATTTTTCTTGACTCTTGCAACTTCTTTTTCTAGTTCAACTCTCTCTCATAAGTGAGGAGTCGTCCATGAAGTTGTGTCAAGGTCATTTCCTTGTAACCAACAGCTGTTCTAGTGACATAGGCTACAGTCTCCAATTTCTCAGGTAAAGATCTCAAGAAACGACTATTGACAGTCAAATTTGGAAATTCCACATTTATCAATTTGAGCTCACTGATGAGACAACTATATCGTTCGAACTGTTGGGTTAATGACTCACCCTTAACGTGGCAAAATGTTTCATACTGTTGATTTAAAACCTCTCTATTATTCTCGATCACCTCTTCAGTACCACCGAATTGCTCTTTTAGAGCATCCCATAACTCTTTAGCACTATTATAATGAAGTAATCTCGCATAAATCTCATTGGGCAAAACCGAAGCAACAATGCTAAAGGCATTAGCATCCAATTCAATTTTGAGGAAATCCTGTTCAGAGTAATTTTCGAGTTTCTTAGGGACCTGCGTGTGGGGATCCTCTGTACTTGGAACCATGGGAACATGAGGTCCAAATACAACGGATCCCCAACATCCGGTGGTGTTTGGAGTATTGTTGAACGTAAAATGACCAATCATTGCGTAATACAGTAATTTGCATTTTTGTTTCAAAAGATGGAAATGATTGATTAGAAATATGCATTTGTTTGAACAATTTTAACTGACAATTTCGGTCGTTTGTGATTCTGCACAATCATGCTTTAATGTTGAAAGCTTATATAAACTTTGTATCTAGTTGAATATCAAACATGCATCTATCAATTGATAATGTTTGACAGATTTGAAATAGAAAATGTAAGATAGAAAAGATGAGCGAAATATGCTTTTAAGTTGTTTGTTTTCACACATCATGCTTATGTAACTGTATTACAAACTTGTAAATAATTTGATAGTAAGAAATAAGAGATAAAGTGCGAAATGATATTTTCAGGATAGACGAGTTAACTGTTACAACGTTCACCATTTAACTAACTATCTAACCACTGACATCTTTGTCACGTGTGTTGATAGTGACTGCTCACAAAATTGTAACTAACTAAAACATGCTATATTAATACTAACAGTGCATACACTGTTACATTGAATAAAATAAAACTAGTCTAAGCTCTTATATTTATCCTCTGATCTTGTTTCTTCTATCAGACCTTTGCCTCTTGAACGATCAGATGATAGGAGCAGATGTTTAGGGAAAGCAGTGTAAAGGTAGATCAGAGGTTGTAACCTCTGGTAGTTAAACCAAAGCTCAGATAGTGTATTTGGCTTTGATATCATCTGTTCCTTTGTTAGGGTTCAATCCCAACAATTTCGTTGCTGTTATTGGGCACGGGGGCGTGTTGGTTTGACACGACCCCGTGCGGCAGCCTGGGAACATGAGGTCCAAATACAACGGATCTCCAACATCCGGTGTTCTGTTGGGCGAGAATACCCATCCTACGTTGCCAAATAAAATATTCATTTCATTTTAACATAGGTTGTTTGAACATGGATCCAATATTGGATTCCGGTGTGTTTTGTGCAATTTCTCTTGTTTACAACAGATTTGTGTTTTAAAAGCTTTTGTAGTAATAAAACTCTGTATTCAAGTAAAACTATCAAACAAATTAGCACAAAGAGCTGATTTGTTCAAATCAATTTGACTTGTTAAATCAAAATCGATTGACCAAGCTCTATACCAACTGTCAGGATCTAAGTTTGAATCACTTGTAGTTTTTGTTTCAAAAGATGGAAAATGGATTGAATTAGAAAGATATGCAACAGAATTAATAAAAAACTTTTACTGCAAGCAATCGGTCGTTTGTTTTCATCACCATCATGCTTTCAAGTTGGTAAACTTTGCATGTGATTCACAAACTCCATCTTAGTCAATTATAATCGTTTGATAGTAAGAAATGAAGAAGATAAAGTACGAAATGATATTTTCAGGAAGACGAGTTAACTGTTACAATGTTCACCTATTTATAATAACTATCTAACCACTGAGCATCTTTTGTGACGTCGTGGTTGATAGTGACTGCTAACAAAATTGTAACTAACTAAAACACTGCTATATTAATACTAACAGTGCATAGCACTGTTACATTGAATAAAATAAAACTAGTCTAAGCTCTTATCTTTATCCTCTGATCTTGTTTCTTCTATCAGACCTTTGCCTCTTGAACGATCAGATGATAGGAGCAGATGTTTAGGGAAAGCAGTGTAAAGGTAGATCAGAGGTTGTAACCTCTGGTAGTTAAACCAAAGCTCGGATAGTGTATTTGGCTTTGATATCATATGTTCCTTTGTTAGGGTTTAATCCCAACAATGTCGCTGCTGTTATTGGGCACGGGGGCGTGTTGGTTTGACACGACCCCGTGCTGCAGCCTGCAGAAAACTGCAGATTTTTCTAAAAATTTAAAAATAAAAAGGTTGTTAAAAATAATTAGGCCGTTGATTTTAAACTTTCTCAAAATCCTTGTGTCCCCGGCAACGGCGCCAAAAACTTGGTGTGCGTTCAGCGTACTATATTTTTGTTATTATTTTAAGTTCATTTTACGCATTGGTCAAGTTTTAAATTTATAAAACACGATATTATACTAACACTAAACACACACTTGGGAAAGTGCACCCATCGTGAGCGTAGTATAGCGTTGGTAAGATACCAAGATCGTCCAAGGACACAAGAGCTTTTAGTACCGGTTTATCGTAATGTATTGTCAATCTAAATTTTTTTATAAAAGTTTCAAATATAAAAATTAAAAATAAAAATAAAGATAAGAAGATAAATAAAATAAAAAGAAAAGATAGACAAGATAGAATCACTTGGATCCGACTTATCTTTAATGTATCCTTTGATGATTTTCGCACTTTCGGACTTTTTAAGAGATTATCTTAGTTTTAGTAGTAGGCCCCTCTTTTGAAGGTGATGTTACCCTCAACCCAGTTGTTTGAGTCGCAGGGATACAATCCCAAAGGGTCGGAATATTGGAAGATAATTAAATAAGTTATTAATGCGAAAAGTGGTAGGCCCCTCTTTTGAAGGTGACGTTACCCTCGGCTAACTGGTTTGCGTCAGCAAGGATAAATCCCAAGTTGCCGGTTTAATATATTAATAGTAGTTTACATATGAGGGGTTCAACCTGTAACACCCCAAAAACGTCGCAGCGGAAATACAAACGTAATGGTGACGGAAGTTGGTGCCTATAAATATCTTGGTGGACGATGCGTCGTTAATTTTGGACTATTACTTAATTAAAACATTGTTTCCAAATTAAAACACAAACCACAACCATAACACAGTTAAGTTGTCTTGATCCTTATGGATCTTAATACAGTCGGTCCCAAATAAGTTTTAAAAGTGTCCAAAGTTTATTATTAAACAAACATGCATCACAACCACAAGACATGCCAAAGATTCCCGAAGCCATCTCAAGTACCTGAAGAACACGTTAAAATGAAGTGTCAACACAAAGGAAGGTGAGCTCACATATTCAAATTTAAAAAAGGAAAACTTTCTAATTATGTGTTTATTATCAAAACATCCAAATAATATTTTCGAAAGTCAATTTTATTTCCTTAATAAAATCCATGGGTCAGCAGTCGCAAGCGTTTTCTCTGAAACCTCCGAACTAAGCATCTTCCCAAGTTTCACATTTAAATTTATTGCATCAAAATGTTCAGACTCGTATGTTTGCAAGACAATACGAACTATATATTAACATTAACGGTATAATCAACCCGATAACAGAATATAAATTCTCGCTTGATATGACATGGAGCTACCGGTCGCGACGGGGTTGTCAACCCGATAGATCTATCAACAATTCCACGCAATCCATATTAATGATTAATAATTGGCGTGCCTGCAATGGGTCACCCAAGGTGCCAACCTTATGAACAATATATATATCCTACTAAAATGATAAATTTAATATAACATGTTGTACGAATCCCCGACGTCCCCACCGAAACGTAAGCCTAATCCCGATACTTACTCTCTTGAGACCAGGCCAATTCGTTACAACTTTAGTTTTAAACATTTTAAATCCACACGGTCGTTCTATCCCATAACGCCGTAAAATCGCCGTTTCATCCCCGAAACGCATATATCATTATTCCAAAATCCGTTTCATCCCGAAACATATTTATATCCAAAACCATGTTTTTCTCCAGAAACATATCACATAATTTCCAAATCATATTTTCCACGAAAATATATTTATAATTTAATCAAAGGCATATTTTGTACGAAAACGTATACTTATCCTTTTATGTCGTGTTTTCCCCAAAACATATACAAAACCGTAAAAAGAGGGGGTTTAGTGACACTCACCTTTGGGTGCGTATTTAAAATAGCGTGATCCCACAATTTTATTCTACACGTCCTAACATACGTAGGCACGATTTAATAATCAATATATTATAAAATTCCTAAGTTTCTCCAATACTTAGTATTTTCACATAACTTTGAGATTTTCTCGAAAAGTCATTATTTTTAATTATGTTGGCATTTATATATATATATATATATATATATATATATGAGTTCATACATATATATTTTTAAGATTTTGCGACTTGAACGATTTTATTGGTGACCTTAATGTTTTATCCGTTACATTCCCGTTTATAAATACTATATATTTACGATTTGCGCGTCGTAATATATATACATAAACGTGCAAATATTCACAATATCATAACACGCGATATCTCGTTAACTCATACACTTTATCATTTTTAAAGCTACATGAAATAACTAATTAAGTTAACCTATGTATCAATTTTCATGCTCGATAAATAAGTTACACATTTAACGCGATTTTACCAATTTTACCTTCTAAACATACAAGCGTACATGCATAGACTTAATTCCCGCTATCAGGTCAACACTTAACATATTGTCATATTCACATTTAAATCACATAACACATTTAAACACATAAGGTTCATCCATTAACAACCCATTCTAGTGTATGTTGAAAAATGCGTATTTTAGTGATTCGTTAACGTTTTCGGGCGTCGGAAGTCACTTATGACCAACCAAACACCAAATAATCTTAATATAAGTTAATATACTTATATTTATATCAAAAATATCAGTTTATTTACTGATCTAAAACAGTTTCATAAAAACCCTCTTAAAAGGCGATTTTTTACCGTTTTTACCGCATAGTTTTGCGTCAAACGTTACCATAACCATCCGAACTCAAAACGACTTCATATTTTAACACAATATATGTTATATACTGAATAAAATAATGTTTATAACCAGATTAGTGCAGTTTTTGTGTAAGGCACATAACTCATGCGATTTCATGTATTTTACAACACTTTTAAGCACATAGTACAACATGCAAAACTAGTAAACTTTATGTCAAAGTTTTATATTTTAACACTTCAAATATTCATATTTTAGTGTTTAAAATCTGTTCATAATTTATTTTTATCAAATCATGCTCAAATCATCTTTCCATGATTATATATCAACATGCATGTCCTTGTATGTGCATCTAATGCATCCATAACATATTATCTTCAACTTGCATGTACTCATATGCATCTAGATATACATTTATTTCATGTTTATATTATCCATGACATTCAAATCTTCATATCGCTATCATCTCATCATTCAACATAAATGCAAGACATATTCCTTCACATTTATGAACTAACTACAAGTTTTGTGTGCATGCATATACATATATATATACACACGGCTCACACACATACACATACATGCTTCCAAAAACCCACTTTTCATGTTCATCCTTTCAAATCACTAAAAACCTTTTAGAACATTCTCTTATGACAACTTTTGATACATGCATGAACTTTAAACGTTACAAATATCATGTTAATCAAGAATCATTCAAGAACCAAAACTCAATCTCATATATACATATATACATACTCACGGCCACCTACATGTATATATACATGTCCCTTTTTATTTCTTTTAAAAACCCATTTATGGCTATTTTCAAGTTAGTGTTTAAACTTAAGAACAAGAGAAACTTCTATCATCATCAACATTCATCAAGAATCAAGAACAAGTTTTTAAAGATGAATGTTATACCTTCAAGATTCTAGTGGGTTTTGAACAAGAGTTGATGATATGAAGCTTGGATGTTGCTTGAAACACTTGGAAATCACCTCTAAACCTTCAAAAACACTTGAAATCACCTTCAAATGCCCTTGGATCTTCAAGAAATGATTTGAAATTTTGAAATGTTTGTGTGAGAGGGGTGTTTCGGCTGAGATTTTAGAGAGAGAAAGAGTTGAAGTTTGTTTGATGTTGTATGGTTAAGATGGAGTATGTATATTGCCATAATGATTGTATGGTCTTCCCAAGGTGCACACTTGTTCAAATTGGAAGAAATATAAAAAAGGTGGGCAGCCATTAGGCCGCCACCTATGGGCACACACACATACATATCATATACATACACATATATATGCTATATACAGGTATTTAACTGGATACCGGGTATTTTATCTAGCGTTTTAACTGCATCTTAACGCTTTTTAAATTATTTTCATCGCTCTATAAAAATAAACACACCAAAATATTACTAATCAGTATTTTATTTGCCAGGACCAGTTACATTGTCGGTAATTGGTAGTATGCGCTTAAATTCATAAAATAAGGATTTTAAGCGTTTTAATTTATTTTTATCATTCTATAAAAATAAACTCGTCAAGTTATTACTATAATAATTATTGGTTGCCCTGAACTGGCTGTGTTGACAATATTTTGTCAGATGCGCGCAGTACGCGCTTAAACTCGAAAAATAGAGTTTCTTAGCGTTTTAAATTATTTTTCCTCAAGACTATGATTAAATATATTAACTCATGTCGGGCTATTTTTAGGATTTTAACATTATTCGGCGGTCACCGACGTTCGTTTCGCATTTTATCCGTTACGCGATAAGCGTTTATCTTAATATTGCCAACGTAATTTTTATCAAACTTTGGGTTTACCAACACATCAAATACCAAATATAAACATCATAAATAATCAAATACGGCCTTTTATTCATTCATGACACGTGTTACATTTGTACGGGACAGCCTAAATAGCCGGGTGTCACAGTCTCCCCCTGTTTAAGGAATTTCGTCCCCGAAATTCTTACACTACAGGTTTCGTTTTCGCACTAGACTTAAAGGGATGCGGATATTTTCGTTGCATTTGGTCCTTTCGTTCCCATGTGAACTCGGGTCCACGCTTGGAATTCCAGCGAACCTTGATCAACTTGATCCGACTCCTTCTAAGCTTCTTAATCTTCTCATCCAGAACTTCAACTGGTTCCTCGATAAATCTCAATTTATCATCTACTTAAACCTCATCAGGGGGTATAATTAGTGTCTCATCCGATCGACACTTTCTCAGGTTGGAAACATGAAACACGTCATGAACTGCATTCAAATCCTGCGGCAGCTTAAGCGCATACGCGACTGATCCAACTTGAGATGCGATTTCGAAAGGACCTATATACCTGGGCTTAGCTTTCCCCCTTTTTCCAAATCTAAAAACACCTTTCCAAGGTGACACTTTCAGCAGAACACGATCTCCGACTTGAAACTGCAACGGTTTCCTTCGGTTGTCTGCATATCTATTCTGTCGATCGGCGGCAGCTTTCAACCTTTCCTTGATCTGGACAACCTTGTCGGTGGTTTCCTGGATAAGCTTGGTCCGGTTAGTTGCCTTTCGCCAACTTCAGCCCAGCACAAGGGCGATCGACACTTCCTTCCATACAAGACTTCAAACGGAGCGGCTTTGATACTAGCGTGGTAACTATTGTTGTAAGAAAACTTTGCCAACGGCAAATGAGTATCCCAACTTCCACCAAAATCAATCACGCACGCTCTCAACATATCCTCTAACTCTGAATGGTTCTCTCACTTTGACCATCCATTTGAGGATGATACATAGTACTCATGTCCAAACGAGAACCCAGCGACTCCTGAAGAGATCGCCAAAATCTGGAGTCAAATTGTCCATCTCTATCAGAGATAACTGACACAGGCACGCCATGTCGAGCTACAATCTCGTTGAGGTACAACTGCGATATCTTTTACGTCTTGTCTGTTTCCTTAATGGGCAAGAAATGAGCAGACTTCGTTAATCGATCCACAATTACCCAAATAGTGTCATGTCCACGTGACGTACGAGGTAATTTGGTGATAAAGCCCATAGCAAGATGCTCCCACTTCCATTTAGGAATCTCTGTTGCTGCAGAAGCCCAGACGGCCTTTGATGTTCAGCCTTAACCTTCGAGCATGTCAGACATTTGCTTACATACACTGCAATATCTCTCTTCATATTCAGCCACCAATATAACTCCTTAATATCCTGATACATCTTGGTAGAACCTGGGTGAATTGAATATCTGGACTTATGAGCCTCGTTCATAACCAGTTCACGTAGGTTACCTCTAAGCGGAACCCAAACTCGGTTCATGAAGTACATTACTTCATCCGCTTTTGGTATTAGTTCACATTCCAAACCTCTCAAACCTTCTCTACTCAGGTTCTCATCTTTCAAAGCTTCTCGGGTGCATTACGAATTCGATCGGTCAAATTCGTTTGTATGGTCAAACCCAAAGCACGAACGCGCAGAGGCTTTTCCCGCTCTTTCCTACTGAGCGCGTCAGCAACAACATTTGCCTTTCCCGGATGATAACGAATATCACACTCATAATCATTGAGTAACTCTACCCAACCCGCTGTCGCATGTTGAGTTCCTTCTGATCAAAATTATTTGGAGGCTCTTATGGTCTGTGTAAATCGTACACTTCGTGCCATACAGATAATGTTTCCAAATCTTCAAAGCGAACACAACAGCTCCCAACTCAAATCATGAGTTGTGTAGTTCTTCTCATGCACTTTTAGTTGTCTGGATGCATAGGCTATCACTTTGTCTTTTTGCATAAGCACGCAACCAAGGCCCAAATGTGACGCATCACAGTATACAACAAAACCGTCATTTCCCTTCGCAGGGATAGGATAGGTGCACTACACAACTTCTCCTTCAACATCCGAAAAGCTATCTCCTGCTTTTCCGTCCAATCAAACTTCTTTTCCTTTTGGGTCAATAGCGTTAATGGCTGCGCTATTCTGGAAAAATTCTCAATGAATCTTCTATAATACCCAGCAAGTCCTAAGAATTGTCGCACCTCTGACGGAGTCTTTGGCGCTTCCCAATTCTTAATCGCCTCTATCTTCGACGGGTCCACATGTATACCATTCTCATTTATGACATGACCGAGGAAATGCACCTCTGGAATTCAAAATTCACATTTAGAGAACTTGGCATACAACTACTCTTTCTTCAACAACTCCAGAATCATCTTCAAATGTTGCTCATGATCTTCTTTGGTTCGCGAATAGATTAGTATATCATCAATGAATACTATCACAAATTTGTCCAAATAGGGTTTGCATACCCTGTTCATGAGATCCATGAACACTGCAGGCGCATTAGTTAAGCGAAAAGGCATGACTAAGAACTCGTAATGGCTATAACGTGTCCTAAAAGCAGTCTTCGGAACATCTTCCTCAGCAATCTTCAATTGATGATAACCTGAACGCATGTCTATCTTCGAGTAGTAGCTTGATCCTTGAAGTTGGTCGAACAAATCGTCGATTCTCGGTAATGTAACAACTCTCCAAAACACCCCGAAATTTACCATAACATAAAATCGGACACGAAATCGGGACGCGGCGTGTAAAACGAGACAGGTCCACTTGGACTGTCTAGACGCCACGCGCCAGAGACACCAGTCTCTGTCGCGACAAGCGGGAGGTATCCAGGTGACGTGTCACCGTTTCGCGCCATCTGGCAACCCTAATTTGTGACCAGGCTGACCTAGCCTAGCTAGGCACCTCAGGCGCCACGCGAGAGGGAACCCAGATCCCAGCGCGACGCGCGGGGGAGGTCAAATTCGGGTATAAATAGAGCAGTCTGGTACGAAGTCCAGTGCTCAATTGCGATCGATTTTATCGAACGTATACTCTCTGAATCTCTGTTTCTTCGTGCAACACCCCCCTAAACCCCTAAACCGGCGAAGCGCTGCCCGCTGTAAAACTTAACCCCGATCACTAATTCACTATCCTACCCAATCGATCTAGAATCGCCAACGCATGTCTAGGCTCTGCCCGACTACGTTCGTTGGAGTCTGTCGAGTGTTGTATGGACACCCTACCCAATCGATCTAGAATCGCCAACGCATGTCTAGGCTCTGCCCGACTACGTTCGTTGGAGTTCTATCAATTGTTGTATGGTTAAAGTGACTTGGGTTAACTTACTAACACATGTGCATTGTATGTTTTAATAGAAATCCCAGAAAGTAATCAAGAACTATACCAAGAACTCCGTAGAAATACTTAAAGTGTTCAAGGCGAGTACATTCTCTTTCTGTAAATCTTTTTGTGAGTCAAAATGTGTTACCAAAACCTCAAATGTTTTAATTATGCTAACAGTAATTGAGTATATGTATTCTACAATTACTGCCATATGTTGGGGTTTTGTATACATTGCTAGTCCAAAGTCACGGGAGGGGACATGAACCGTTACTGTTGGGTGGCAGGGCCCAAAGTAATATGACCCACAAGTGAGGATTGACAGTACTGCTTGAGTAATTGTGTAGATATAAACATTGTAAATGCGGATGCTCCTCAATAACTATAAAGTATAATCACTTGTTTTGATAAAACTGAGATGAATGCTGATAAAATGTTTTTAAAACGCGTTTCAAGTAACTTAATGTGAAGCTAACAGAAGCCAGCTGGAGAGCACTGAAGGCTTATAAAAGTGGCTATAAAAGTTACTAAATAAAAAGGAGTTTCTGTTTTCCATAAATTAGGGTATGTCCCTAAAAATATGTATTGTAATTGAAACATGGGTTTTACCCCATTTGCTTAATATAAAAGTCTGGTGTTTTGAAATTTTGATATTTATTTCCTAACTACGATCCTGATGTCGTAATTCCGCTGCCAAGATAATGAACACCGGTACCACCAGCTCTGTGTCTCACGGCCCCCGCTCCCGGGGTGGGGTCGGGGGCTGCGACAGAAGGTGGTATCAGAGCTATGCCACTGGTTTAAGCCATTTAGGTGTTCTTTTGAAATACCTAAATTTTAAACAAATATGTATATATTATTTGGTATTATTTTACTAACTTCTTTATTTTATAGAATGAGTGATCAGGGTACTTCTGACGCTTATCGTTACCTACCTCATTCTCTGATGGATGAAGGAACATCCCAGCCAACCCCAGACTACAACTGCTGATTCCGAAGATGTTTTTATTTTCAAAGCCAAATCTGTAGAACCTTTCCCCCCTAAAAAGAGGAATTGGTTTAATAGAGCCAAAATAGAGAAAAGGAAAAGACTGAGACAAGTACAAGAACGAGCCATAGTAGCAAGAACTGAGAGAAACACCCGAAACCCCGAAGTTAGACCCTTGTGGGAGCAAGAATTGGATAGGCAGTTAGCAAATTTTCACATGTTTGGAAATGAAGAAGGGGAACCCAATTTCAATCAAGTAGCAAATCCAGAACCCCCGTTGCTTCCCTTATTTCCTAACCAACCCATAAACCTAGAACAAAATCAGGAAAATCAATTTCCAATACTAGCCTTCGACCCAATGATATACCTAGAATTCCAGCCCCAAACCCTATAGATCCATGGTGGGCTAATACCTGCGCAATTCATAACCTGTTAGAAAACCCAATCCCATATGAAGAACCAGTTCCACCTTACCCTGAACCAGTGCCATCCCTAATGCTACCCCGAGAACATGTGGAAGAACTCCGCCAACTTGGAGATGAATTGGTGGAGGAAGGAAACCGAATTCGCCACATCGGAGAGAAGCTCGTCTGGAAATATGACAAGCGAGAAATGCAGTTTAAGGAAGCCATAGCTTTATACATAATATATGTGTGTGTATTTTGTAACGTTAAAAAAAGTAATATCACTTATATAAATATATCGATGCATAGGCTAGTAATATTTGAATTTCAGTTTGCATGTACTAGATGCATATTATGAAAGAGTAAAAGTCGCAATGCTCGACGATTTTGGTTCACTGTGTTGGTGTAATTATTATTTAATTTATTCTGTGATATTAATACCTGCTAAATGTTTATAATTCATATGTCTGACGAAGTAAATCAGGAAACCCATAATAACGATAATAACGGGAATCAAATGGATAAAATGCTATCGAACACATAGTGGCCCAAGGAATCATAGATGCTATGCCCTATGTAATCGACACCATTAAAAAGGCAGGAAATAATGATTCTATAAACGGAAATAAACGTGTACCCCCTAAAGCTAATCACATCATGAATGGAAATCCCGAACTGCTAATCCAAGCTCCAATTCCAAAATAAGAACCATCTCATATGGTTGTTCTTATAAAGAATTCTTATCATGCAAACCAATAGAATTCTCAGGTAATGAAGGAGCTATTTCAGCTTGCGCTGGATAGAAAAGACAAAAGCCGTCCTCAAGATTAGTAAATGTGACAAATGATGATAAAGTCATGTATGTTCTAATCTTTTTAAAGATGCAGCTTTAGAGTGGTGGAATACCATTCTTCAGTCCAAAGGAAATGACAGAGTCTACAGTATGGAATGGAACAACTTTAAAGAAATAGTTGAAAGAAAATTCTGCCCTCCTAATGAAAATGAGCAGATTGCTAATAAATTCCTAAATCATAGAATGACTGGGGTAAATTGCAGGGAATATACTACCACATTCTTTGAATATGCAAGGATTGTACCAACCCATGGCCTCACCAAAACAAGTATTAATCTCCCGTTAACATCTGGGGATTGATTGGTGAGATCAGACATGTAGTCAAAGCAGCTAGACCACAAACCATAGAAGAAGCAGTAGAGCTAGCAAACACTTTGACAGATGAACTGGTACGTACGCAAAAAGAAAACCAGAAAAGGAACCTACTCAAAAGATCACACAGGAGCTACGTTATGGAAATTCCAACCGTGGGAAAGGGGCAAGTTCTTCTTCACCCCCGTGTAAGTACTGCAAATGGAGACATTCGGGGAAATGCTCTACATACTGCAATTTTTGCAAATTCCCAGGGCATAAGGAAAAAGACTGCAGGAAGAAAATTAGCAATGGGCTATGCTACCATTGCGGGGAAGCTGGTCATATTAGAACTAACTGCCCGAAACTAGCTCTAGCAGCAAACAACAAAGCAAGGACGACGGAAGGACCCAAGAAGACTGCCAGAGCATTTGTGCTGACTGCCGAAGAAGCCAAGATGATTCCGGATGTGATTACCGTACGTTTTTAGTTAATAATGTTTATGCAAAAGTATTGTTTGACTCTGGTGCAAACCAAAGTTTCATTAATACTTCCTTTTGCAATTTTCTTGATCAACCATTAACTAAACTTCACCAAAACTGTCTGGTGGAGACGCCAAATGGATCTTCTATCCAAATAAGCAAAATCCTGCGAGGAGCTAAGATAGGAATTTTAAATCATAATTTTTCTGCTAACCTTTTTCCAATGGATCTGGCCGGATTTGATGTCGTGTTAGGAATGGATTGGTTGGTAGCCAATCAGGCACGAATAATATGTGATCAAAAGTCTGTAGAAGTAAATGTGCCATCTGGGGAAAGGATCACAATTAAAGGAGATAAGTCGACAAAATCAACAAAGTTCATCTCTGTGATGAAAGCTGCAAGCTATGCACAGAAAGGAGGAATAATGTATATGATTTCTGTAATCATTAACACTAAAGGAAAATAATTAAAGGATATTCCTGTAATATCTAATTTCTCAGATGTCTTCCCGGAAGAGTTGCCTGGATTACCACCAGATCGAGAGGTTGAATTTAGAATTCACCTAATAACAGGAACGGCACCGATTGCCAAAGCACCCTATCGTCTAGCACCGACGGAGATGCAAGAATTGAAGAAACAACTAGACGAATTACTAGAGAAAGGTTTCACACAACCCAGCTCATCACCATGGGGAGCGCTGGTGTTGTTTGTCAAGAAGAAAGACTGATCAATGCGTATGTGCATTGACTACCGAGAATTAAATAAGGCTACAATTAAAAATCGGTACCCACTACCGAGAATCGATGATCTGTTTGATCAACTCCAAGGAGCCCGATTCTTTTCTAAGATTGACTTACGCTCAGGATATCATCAGTTGAAAGTACAGGAAGAGGACATTCCTAAAACAGCTTTCCGGACCAGGTACGACCATTATGAGATTTACTGTCATGCCATTTGGTTTAACCAATGCCCCAGCTGCATTTATGGACATGATGAACATGATATGTAAACCATACCTGGATAAATTCATAATTGTTTTTATAGATGGTATTCTAATTTACTCCAAAAGTAAGGAAGATCACGCAGAGCATTTGCATATACTCCTGTCATTGCTAAGGAAAGAAAAGCTTTACGCAAAATTCTCAAAATGCGAATTTTGGTTACAAGAAGTACAATTCCTTGACATCTGGTAAATGCATGAAGGAATTCATGTGGATCCCACAAAGATCGAAGCAATTGCCAATCAGAAGGTCCCAAAATCACCAACGGAAGTAAGAAGTTTTCTTGGATTGGCAGGATATTATAGACGTTTTATTCAAGATTTTTCTAGAATAGCCATCCCGTTTACCAAGCTAACTTGAAATCGGTTAAGTTTGAATGGGGACCAAAGCAGGAAGAAGCATTCAGGATTTTGAAGCAAAAGTTAACCAACGCACCAATACTCGCTTTGCCAAAAGGAACTGAAGACTTCGTAGTTTATTGTGATGCATCTAAGTTAGGTTATGGATGTGTTCTAATGCAACGTCAAAAGGTTATTGCTTATGCCTCTAGACAACTCAAGAAGCATGAAGAGAATTATACAACCCATGATCTAGAGTTAGAGCAATAATTTTTTCCTTAAGTTTTGGGATGACACTATCTTTACGGTATAAGTTCGTAGTATTCACATATCATAAGAGTTTAAGATATGTCTTTGGCCAAAGGGAATTAAACATGAGATAGAGGCGATGGATGGAAATCCTTAGTGATTATGATTGCAATATCCAGTATCAAGCAGGAAAATGCTAACGTAGTAGCTGATGCTTTAAGTCGAAAGTATCATGAGAAGCCAAAAAGAGTACGATCTCTTAGACTAAACCTGCAGATAGATTTAAATGAGCGATTAAACAAACACATGAAACAACAATAAAGGACGATGCTGAAGGATTAAAAGGAATGATTAAAAGAATTAGAAAAAGGAACAGATGGAATTTGGAGATTCCATAAAACAGAATTTGGATCCCTATCCAAGGAGATCTACGAAAGCGAATGCTAGAGGAAGCCCATAAGACTAAGTATACAATGCATCCTGGAAATGATAAGATGTATAAAGACTTGAGAAAGAATTTCTGGTGGATAGGAATGAAAAAGGATGTAGCAAGCTACGTTGCCAAATGCCTAACATGTTCACAGGTTAAAGCTGAACATCAAAAACCTTCAGGCCTATTGCAACAATTGGAAATACCTATTTGGAAATGGGAACTGATAACAATGGACTTTGTTACCAAACTACCCAGGACACAAAAGGTAATGATACAATCTCGGTGATTGTAGACCGGTTAACCAAATCTGCTCATTTCTTACCGATGAAGGAAACGTTCAGTATGGAACAGTTAGCTAAATTATATGTAAATGAAATAGTTTCATTACATGGAATTCCTTTATCCATTGTATCTGACAGGGAGAGCTGTTTTACCTCCCATTTTCGGACAAGTTTCCAAAAAGCAATGGGAACAAGACTAAATATGAGTACGACATATCATCTCAAACAGACGGTCAAAGTGAAAGAACAATTCAAACAATGGAAGACATGCTTAGAGCTTGTGTAATTGATTTCAGAGGAAATTGGGATGAACATTTGCCTTTGATAGAATTTTCCTACAACAACAGTTATCATACCAGCATCAATGCTGCACCATTTGAAGCCCTCTACGGGCGAAAATGTCGAACTCCAGTATGTTGGGCAGAGATTGGAGAAAAGCAACTATCAGGTCCTGAAATTGTGCAAGAAACAACTGACAAAATTATTCAAGTCAAGGAAAGATTGAAAACAACCAGAGATCACCAAAAGAGTTATGCAGATAACAGGCGTAAACCTTGGAATTTCAAGTTGGAGATAAAGTACTATTAAAAGTCTCACCCTGGAAAGGAGTTGTAAGATTCGGCAAGAAAGGAAAACTAAGCCCAAGGTATGTTGGACCTTTTAAGATTGTCAAATGAATAGGGCCAGTAGCCTATCAGCTACAATTTCCAGAGGAAATGGCAGGAATACATGATGTATTTCATATATGCAATCTCAAGAAATGTCTAGCAGACGAATCATTGGTGATACCTCTTCAAGAAGTAGAGGTAAATGAGAAACTAAAATTCGTTGAGAAACCCATTTAGATTGAAGATAGAAAGATCAGAATCTCAAGCGCAAGAGATTAGTTCTGGTAAAAGTAAAATGGGATTCAAAGAGAGGACCAGAATATACATAGGAGCTGGAGTCAGAAATGCAAAGAAAGTATCCACACCTATTCAAATGAATCTCGAGGACGAGATTTAAAACAAGGTGGGGAGAATGTAACAACTCTCCAAAACACCCCGAAATTTAACCATAACGTAAATCGGACACGCGAATCGAGACGCGGCATGCAAAACGAGACAGGTCCACCTGGACTGTCCAGGCGCCACGCGCCAGAGACACCAGTCTCTGTCATGACCGCGGGAGGTATCCAGGTGACGTGTCACCGTTTTCGCCATCTGGCAACCCTACACTTGTGACCAGGCTGACCTAGCCTAGCTAGGCACCTCAAGCGCCACGCGAGAGGGAACCAGAACCCCGCGCGACGCGCGGGGGAGGTCAAATTCGGGTATAAATAGAGCAGTCTGGGATGAAGTCCAGTGCTCAATTGCGATCGATAAAATCGAACGTATACTCTCTGAATCTCTGTTTCTTCATGCAACACCCCCCTAAACCCCTAAACCGGCGAAGCGCTGCCCGCTTGTAAGTAACTTAACCCCCGATCACTAATTCACTAACCTACCCAATGATCTAGAATCGCCAATGCATGTCTAGGCTCTGCCCGACTACGTTCGTTGGAGTTCTGTCGAGTGTTGTATGGACACCCTACCCAATTGATCTAGAATCGCCAACGCATGTCTAGGCTCTGCCCGACTACGTTCATTGGAGTTCTGTCGATTGTTGTATGGTTAAGTGACTTGGGTTAACTTACTAACAGATGTGCATTGTATGTTTTAATAGAAATCCCAGACAGTAATCAAGAACTATCACCAAGAACTCCGTAGAAATACTTAAAGTGTTCAAAGCGAGTACATTCTTTTTTTGTAAATCTTTTTGTGAGTCAAAATGTGTTACCAAAACCTCAAATGTTTTAATTATGCTTAGCAATAATTGAGTATATGTTCTACAATTACTGCCGGTATGTTGGGGTTTTGTATACATTGCTAGTCCAAAGTCACGGGAGGGTGACGGGAACCTTACTGTTGGGTGGCAGGGTCCAAAGTAATATGACCCACAAGTCAGGATTGACAGTACTGATTGAGTAATTGTGTAGATAAACATTGTAAAGGCGGATGCTCCTCATAACTGTAAAGTATAATCACTTGTTTTGATAAAACTAAGATGAATTCGCCAGTATTTCTTGCTGATAAAATGTTTTTAAAACGCGTTTCAGTAACTTAATGTGAAGCTAACAGAAGCCAGCTGGAGAGCACTAAAGGCTTAGAAAAGTGGCTATAAAAGTTACCTAAATAAAAGGAGTTTCTGTTTTCCATAAACTAGGGTCTGTCCCTAAAAATATGTATTGTAATGGAAACATGGGTTTTACCCCATTTGTTTAATATAAAAGTCTGGTGTTTTGAAACTCTGATATTTATTTCCTAACTACGATCCTGATGTCGTAATTCCGCTGCCAAGATAATAAACACCGGTGCCACCAGCTCTGTGTCCCGCGGCCCCCGCTCCGGGGTGGGGTCGGGGGCTGCGACAGGTAACGGGTACCGATTCTTGATAGTCAGCTTGTTCAACTCTTTGTAATCAATACACATTCTGAAGGAACCATCTTTCTTCTTCACGAACAACACAGGTGCTCCCCAAGGCGAAAAGCTTGGTCGTATGAAACCTTTGTCTAATAGCTCTTGAAGCTGATTTGACAATTCTTGCATTTCTGACGGTGCTAATCTGTAACGAGATTTTGCAATCGGTGCAGCACCAGATACAAGATCAATCTTAAACTCGATCTGTCTTGCAGGGGGTAATACATGCAAGTCTTTAGGGAAAACTTCCGGATAATCGCGAACTACAGGAATTTCTTCAATCTTCCCACTTTCGGCATTCGTATCCACTACGTTAATCAAGAACGCAGGATAGCCCTTACGCAACATCTTGTGCATCTTCGTAATACTAACCACTTTTGATACTCGACTCGATCGGTCACCGTGAATAACTAAAGCTTCACCACCACCAGGACGAGGTATCCGCACTTGTTTCTCCGAACAAATGATCTCAGCTCTGTTCTTGGATAGCCAATCCATCCAACGACTACATCAAAACTACCCAGCTCCACTGGTAATAAATCGATACTAAAACTATGATCGCATAACCGAATTCTACAACCACGAATAACTTCGCTAGTCTCTATCAATTTACCATTTGCTAATTCTATCGAATACTTTTTACTTAGCTTACTTGTTTGAGAAGACAGAAATGGTTCAAAGTTTTTCGAAACAAAACTCAAGTCAGCACCGGTATCAAATAGTACGAACGCAGAATGGTCATGATTAGGAACGTACCAGTAACAAGTACAGGATCATCACGTGCTTTCCCAGCATTTAGCTCAAAAGCTCTACCCCTAGCATTCTGACCCTTCACATTCGGACAGTTCCTCTTGTAGTGTCCCTGCTCTCCGCATTCAAAGCATCCCTGAGCTTAACTCCTCCGACGTACTCTTAGCATAGCACTCGCTAATATGACATGTTCGACCACATCTGGCACACTTTCCCTGCTCATCACCTTGAGTCTTTTCGCCGAACCACTTCCGCCATCCCTGGCATTATCCTTCCTTGAACCACTCGAGTTAGCCACATATGCTTTCCCCGAATCGCGTTTCCTCTCGCACTTCACATCGGAATCTTTCCTCGAGCTTTCAGATCTTGCTTCCGCGAATCCCCAGATCTAGACTCAGCATGCTTTGATCGTTCAGATTTCTCATCTGCCTTGACTTTTCCTGATGACTTCCCAGTCCCCTCTCTTTAACACTAGCAGCATCATCTGCTAATGACTTCGCTAGAGTAGTAGCTTCCAGATAGGTAGTGGGCTTCGCTGACGTAACCATACTACGAATTTGCGGCGACAATCCCCAGATATACCTTTCTACCTTAACGTACTCAAGAGTGACCATTCGTGGAACCAATCTAGCCAGATCATTGAACCGAGACGTATAAGCTTTGACGTTTAGGCCTTCCATGGTCAAATTCCAAAGTCAGTCTCAATCTTCTGCATCTCACTACGCGGGCAGTATTCCTTTAGAAGCATCTCTTTTAGTTCATTCCAGGTAAGACCGTAAGCCGTATCTTCGCCCAAAATCTGAACTTGAGTGTTCCATCAGGATAAAGCTTCATCAAGAAACAAACACAAAGCATACCTAACCCTCTGATCAGCAGCACAACCGCTGATGGCCATCACAGATTCCATCTTCTCGATCCTCTAGTGATTTCAAGAGGCCCTTCAGCACCGGTAAATGATCGTGGGTTACAGCCCTGAAAGTTTTATACGTACATCCATGCACTGTTCACAAGGTTAATGAAAAATCAAGGTTACTCACTGATTATATCATAACACAGGAACTACTAAAACTTTTCCGATCATTATATTACCTTGCGGGTTTCCAATCTACTACTCCACCTTCACCATGCCCCGGAGCACCACGTCCACGTCCTTGCCCAATACTCTGGTTAGCTTCACGCTGTTCCAAGGCAGTATTAACTGTTGGGCTATGAGTTGTGCCAATTCTTCTGGGGTGGTAGGTAGTCCAGTACCCTGTCTCGCTTTTGGCGGCATCTTGTCATTTCTATTATTGCAATAACAATATCAACATAAGACATTGTTTAAATTTTTCAATCATTAAATAATAGTGGACTAAACAATACACATGCATCCACATAATAATGAGAATAATTTAACCAAAAGAGAACCCATAATATTTATATTTATCACGAAAATTACAAAGCTTGTCCATAGTACAACGACTAATCAAAATTTGGTGAGACACAATCAACCACCAATAACAAGTCTAGATGAAATTTCCTCCTAAATATCCAAAAATTTGGCATGCAAGCCAATATAAGGGTTTATCAAGAGACATACAAAACAAACAAAACAAACAACCAACAATCACTTCTTCAATCCCGCAAACTCGAGAAGCCTCCTCACAAGCTCCTCCAAGTCAGCTATCCTCCAGTGCATTTGATCTATTGCACTGTCATCCAAGTCCTTTAGCTCATCAAATAGTCCATTTGCCCCTCAAGATCCTTCACTTTTCCCCTAATCACCTCCAAATCTCCGGTATGGCCCCCAACTGACGGTCGCAGTGAGAGCATCGGTCAACCCACACTCCTTTCTGCTTCTTCGAAGCAGATGCAATCTCAGCTCTGGACGTTGAAGCGATGTCTCTGACAGGTCGTATCCTCTTCCTATGTCAAAAGTATACCAACAGAGGTGTAGTAGGAGCGCACGACTCGATCGATGGAAGTGACGACTCGGTAACAACAGGTGGAGGGATCTCAGTAGTGAGCTCAGCAACGCAGCAGATGAGATGACCAATGGCTCTATGGCTGAGCTATAACAATGGTAGCGTCTACTACTGGTGCGACACTATAAGATCCTCCGACGATTCGGGCCGGATCCTCTCGTAAATCGAGGGTGAAGCTCATCATCATCGTCTTCGATCCAACCGTTGCTTGTAAAAGCATAACGTGGGTCAACCTGACTTGCAAACGCAGCAGGTTAACCTGGATGGACGAAGCGAATCCAGCCGCATCAACAAACTGTGGAATCGTAGGGGGTACCTATGGCAATACGGATCTAGGTGTAGTCTCGAATTCTGGCTCGCTCTCAGAGTCAGTAATCTCGATGCCTCATGCTCGTGCGACATCTGTGACATATATATAACCGTACAAAGTAAGTGTGTGTTCAAATGAAAAATAACACATAAGGCCCAAATAAACAGATTAACATGTATGCACAATAACACGCAATGGTTCTCATACATGATAAAAATCCATGTTTATTTAAAAATTTTGGATTCGCGAATTTTGGACTTATATCTCAAAATTCTTTGTTGAAGTCTAGAGTTTTCCCCTGAAAACATCTAGTTCGCTAACAACCGTTGGCTCTGATACCAACTTCTGTAACACCCCAAAAACGTCGCAGCGGAAATACACACGTAATGGTGACGGAAGTTGGTGCCCATAATATCTTGGTGGACGATGCATCGTTAATTTTTGACATATTACTTAATTAAAACATTGTTTCCAAATTAAAACACAAATCACAACCATAACACAGTTTTGTCTTGATCCTTATGGATCTTAATACAGTCGGTCCCAAATAAGTTTTAAAAGTGTCCAAAGTTTATTATTAAACAAAACATGCATCACAACCACAAGACATGCCAAAGATTCCCGAAGCCATGCTCAAGTACCTGAAGAACACGTTAAAATCAAGTGTCAACACAAAGGAGGGTGAGCTCACATATTCAAATTTAAAACAAGGAAAACTTCAATTATATGTTTATTATCAAAACATCCAAAAATATTTTGAAAGTCAATTTTATTTCCTTAATAAAATCCATGGGTCAGCCGTCGCAAGTGTTTTCTCTTAAACCTCCGAACTAAGCATCTTCCCAAGTTTCACATATTAAATTTATTGCATCAAATGTTCAGACCCGTATGTTTGCAAGACAATACGAAATATATATTAACATTAAGGGTATAATCAACGCCAGACAATAACAGAATATAAATTCTCGCTTGACATGACACGGGGCTATCGGTCACGACGGGGTTGTCAACCCGATAGATCTATCAACAATCCACGCAATCCATATTAATGATTAAATGGCTAAGTTTGCGCAAAGTACCCGCAATGGGTCACCCAAGGTGCCAACCTTAGGAACAATATATATATCCTACTAAAATGATAAAATTTAATATAACACGTTATACGAATCCCCGACGTCCCCACCGAAACGTAAGCCTAATCCCGATACTTACTCTCTTGGACCGGGCCAATTCGTTACAACTTTAGATTTAAACATTTTAAATCCACACGGTCGTTCTATCCCATAACACTGTAAAATCGCCGTTTCATCCCCGAAACGCATATATCATTATTCCAAAATCCGTTTCATCCCGAAACATATTTATATCCAAAACCATGTTTTTCTCCAAAAACATATCACATAATTTCCAAATCATATTTTCCACGAAAATATATTTATAATTTAATCAAAGGCATATTTTATATGAAAACGTATACTTATCCTTTTATGGCGTGTTCTTCCCCCAAAACATATACAAAACCGTAAAAAGAGGGGTTTAGTGACACTCACCTTTGGGTGCGTATTTAAAATAGCGTGATCCCACAATTTGATTCTACACGTCCTAACATACGTAGGCATGATTTAATAATCAATATATTATAAAATTCCTAGTTTCTCCAATACTTAGTATTTTCACATAACTATGAGATTTTCTCGAAAAGTCATTATTTTTAATTATGTTGGCATATTAATATATATATATATATATATATATATATATGAGTTCATACATATATATTTTTAAGATTTTGCGACTTGAACGATTTTATTGGTGACCTTAATGTTTTATCCGTTACATTCCCGTTTATAAATACTATATATTTACCATTTGCGCGTCGTAATATATATACATAAACTGCAATATTCACAATATCATAACACGCGATATCTCGTTAACTCATACACTTTATCATTTTTAAAGCTACATGAAATAACTAATTAAGTTAACCTATGTATCAATTTTCATGCTCGATAAATAAGTTACACATTTAACGCGATTTTACCATTTTACCTTCTAAACATACAAGCGTACATGCATAGACTTAATTCCCGCTATCATGTCAACACTTAACATATTGTCATATTCACATTTAAATCACATAACACATTTAAACACATAAGGTTCATCCATTAACAACACATTCTAGTGTATGTTGAAAAATGCGTATTTTAGTGATTCGTAACGTTTTCGGGCGTCGGAAGTCACTTATGACCAACCAAACACAAAATAATCTTAATATAAGTTAATATACTTATATTTATATCAAAAATATCATTTTATTTACTGATCTAAAACAGTTTCGTAAAAACCCTCTTAAAAGGCGATTTTTATCGTTTTTACCGCATAGTTTTGCGTCAAATGTTACCGTAACCATCCGAACTCAAAACGACTTCATATTTTAACACAATATATGTTATATACTGAATAAAATAATGGTTATAACCAGATTAGTGCAGTTTTTGGTAAGGCACATAAATCATGCGATTTCATGTATTTTACAACACTTTTAAGCACATAGTACAACATGAATAGTAAACTTTATGTCAAAGTTTTATATCATTTTAACACTTCAAATATTCATATTTTAGTGTTTAAAATCTGTTCATAATTTATTTTTATTAAATCATGCTCAAATCATCTTTCCATGATTATATATCAACATGCATGTCCTTGTATGTGCATCTAATGCATTTATTTTCAACTTGCATGTACTCATATGCATTTAGACATACATTTATTTCATGTTTATATTATCCATGACATTCAAATCTTCATATCATTATCATCTCATCATTCAACATAAATGCAAGACATATTCCTTCACATTTATGAACTAACACGCTCACACGCATATACATACATGCTTCGAAAAACCCACATTTCATGTTCATCCTTTCAAATCACTAAAAACCTTTTAGAACATTCTCTTATGACAACTTTTGATGCATGCATGAACTCTAAACTTTACAAATATCATGTTAATCAAGAATCATTCAATAACCAAAACTCAATCTCATATATACATATATACATACTCACGGCCACCTACATGTATATATACATGTCCCTTTTTATTTCTTTTAAAAACCCATTTTTGGCTATTTTCAAGTTAGTGTTTAAACTCAAGAACAAGAGAAACTTCTATCATCATCAAAATTCATCAAGAATCAAGAACAAGTTTTTAAAGATGAAGTTATACCTTCAAGATTTGTGGGTTTTGAACAAGAGTTGATGATATGAAGCTTGGATGTTGCTTGAAACACTTGGAAATCACCTCTAAACCTTCAAGAACACTTGAAATCACCTTCAAATGCCCTTGGATCTTCAAGAAATGATTTGAAATTTTGAAATGTATGTGTGAGAGGGGTGTTTCGCACGAGATTTTAGAGAGAGATAGAGTTGAAGTTTGTTTGATGTTGTATGGTTAAGATGGAGTATGTATATTGCATAATGATTGTATGGTCTTCCCAAGGTGCACACTAGTTCAAATTGGAAGAAATATCAAAAAGGTGGGCAGCCATTAGGCCGCCACCTATGGTCACACACACATACTATCATATACATACACATATATATGCTCTATACAGGTATTTAACTGGATACCGAGTATTTTATCTAGCGTTTTAGCTGCATCTTAACGCGTTTTAAATTATTTTCAGTGCTCTATAAAATAAACACACCAAAATATTACTAATCAGTATTTTATTTGCCAGGACCAGTTACGTTGTCGGTAATTGGCAGTATGTGCGCTGTGCTGCGTATATGCGTTTAAATTCGCAAAATAAGGATTTTAAGCGTTTTAATTTATTTTTATCATTCTATAAAAATAAACTCGTCAAATTATTACTATAATAATTATTGGTTGCCCTGAACTGACTGTGTTGACAATATTTTGTCAGATGCGCGCAGTATCGCGCAGTACGCGCTTAAACTCGAAAAATAGAGTTTCTTAGCGTTTTAAATTATTTTTCCTCACGATTATGATTAAATATATTATTTAACTCATGTCGGGCTATTTTTAGGATTTTAACATTATTCGGCGGTTACCGACGTTCGTTTCGCATTTTATCCGTTACGCGATAAGCGTTTATCTTAATATTGCCAACGTAATTTTTATCAAACTTTGGGTTTACCAACACATCAAATACCAAATATAAACATCATAAATAATCAAATACGGCCTTTTATTCATTCTACACGTGTTACATTTGTACGGGACAGCCTAAATAGCCGGGTGTCACACAACCCGTTTGTACCCCCGCCATCCAATACCTTTGGAGTATTGAAGGAGGTCCTAATAAGCTCGAACCAAGTCCTCACATGAATCTATACACTCAACGAGACAAGAATTTTACCAAACCACCCTTCTAACCCCCTACCAGGTTAGTTGGCACGCTTTATATAGACCGTAAAGACACGAATGAGCAAATAAATGACATCATGAAGAAATGGTAGGAAAATTCACTTTCAACATAAGAAACTAGTTATTAAAGTCTTTAATACAAACCCAAATAGAAAGTGCCGAAAGATTAAAAATCAAAAGTAATACAATAAAGACTTGTCTTCACCAAGTGATGTAAGAGATTAGCCAGCATGGCCTTTGATTGACAAAAACCCTTACAATCAATCTTGGATCCCAACACTGCTACAACTCTAAAGATGAAAGATGGATGATGGTGGTGGGTGTTGGTGTTGTAGTGGTGGTGGAGTGGTTGCAAGTGAGAGAGAAGTGGATTGCCAAGGGATGCCTTTGAAGGGAACCAAGCACCCATATTTATAGTCAAAACAGAGGCCCGGCCACGGCCCCATGTCCAGTGGGCACGGCCCGTGGCCATCATCCTTCTCTTTCTCTATTAATTGCATCTGACAGCAGAGGGCCCCACACGAACCTGTGGCCTCTGGACGGCCCGTGGTCAACTATTCGCTTTACTATCTGGATTCTGCAAATCTTATAGTTAACCATGCCCCATGTTGGCCTGGGCACGGCCCCGTGGTGGGCGTAGAAGCTTCTGCAGGTTTTGTCTTGAAGTGTAAGGTCTGACCACGCCCCATGTTGGATGAACACGACCCGTGGTCGTCTTCTGTAACCTTGTTTTTGTCTATTGGGGTGTTGCTGAGGGGTTGGGCATGGTTCGTTATTCCTTCTTTTCGTATTTATGTTGGTTTTGGCTGCTTATTTGCTTCTTCCGTTCTTTTATGCTCTTTTTATCCTGAAAATACAAAATGAACAAAGAAACGTGCTTTTTCCAACATTAGTACTAAAAAAGGGTTAGTTTTCTGCCTCAATTGATTAATTTATATGTTGCATTTTGCACACATCACCCACAATCATCATCCATCTATCATCTTTAGAGTGTGTATAGTCTCGGGATCCAAGATTGATTGTAAGGGTTTTTGTCAAACAAAGGCCATGCTTGGCTAATCGCTTACTCACTTGGTGAAGATAGGTCTTTAATGTATTACTTTTGATTTTTAATCTTTCGGCACTTTTTAATTGGTATGTATTAATGACTTTAATAACTAGTTTCTTATGTTGAAAGTGACTTTTCCTAACCATTTCTTCATGATGTCATTGATTTACTCATTCGTGTCTTTACGGTCTATATAAAGCGCGTTGACTACTTGGAAGGGGGGTTAGAATGGTGGTTTAGTAAAATTCTTGTCTCGTTCATGTATAGATCCTGCGAGAACTTGGTTCAAGCTTACTAGGATCTCCTTCAATGCCCCAAAGGTATTGGATAGCTGGGGTGTGAATAGCTTGAACCCCTTATAAAGTAAACTACTATTAATACTTTAAACGGGCTACTTGGGATTGTACCCCTGCTGACTCAAACCACTTAGCCGAGGGTAACGTCACCTTCAAAAGAGGGACCTACCTCTTTTCGCATTAATAACTTATTTAATTATCTTCCAATATTCCGACCCTTTGGGATTGTATCCCTGCTGACTCAAACCACTAGGGTTGAGGGTAACGTCACCTTCAAAAGAGGGGCCTACTACTATAACAAAGATAATCTCTTAAAAAGTCCGAAAGGGCGAAAATCATCAGAGGATACATTAAAGATGAGTTTGATCCAAGTGATTCTATCTTGTCTATCTGTTTTTCATTTTGTTTATCTTTTTATTTATTTTTTCAAAGTTTTGAGTTCAAGATCAAGCTTCGACAGTAACGAACAAGGGGGAATCTGTTGATGCACTATTGTGTTCGTCACTTGTTGAATAGGCTAGATTCAGCGTGTGTTGAATAAATTTTATAGCTTAGAATCGAACAGACAACTAAAATACGGGATTACAGTGTAAAAGGGTCAAGTTCGCTTGAGATATGTTTGTGATATCAAGTTCGGCCGAACTTGACATAGTCAAGTTCGCCCGAACTTCCCTCCTCTCTAGCGAACTTGTCTCCCTATATGTAGGTGTGTTGTTCATTTTGTCATTTGAGTTTTTGCCATCCCTACGGGGAGGTGCTGTCGGATTCTCTCTAGGAACTCCGGCAGCTGGACTTATAAAGATGTATACTCTTTCGGTATAAATGAAGACTTCTGCTGCATTCTGTTTCTACTCCATTCTTAATAACATTCTACCAAATCGGTTTACATTTACGCATTAACTTCCATCTAGAACAGCCTGATCATGGACCTTCAATTGGTATCAGAGTTACGGTTATCACCTACGCTCATGAATTTGGACATTTATGGACATTAGGAGGGGTTTTGGATGTAAAACTTGAAATAAAGATACAATCCACGGATGAAAAGTAAAATTGAACAGATAGGAATGTTAGAAAGTCATTTTCGACCAGATCTATGGTGGATTCATCTTGAAATTCGAAGAAATAAGGATTCTGGATCGAAAAATGTGAAAAAAGACTGATTTAGGGAATCAAGTTCGCCCAAACTTGACAAGAACTTATGATTTTCATCAAGTTCGCCCGAACTTGACTGATTTCATGATTTTTCATCAAGTTCACCCGAACTTGACATGATTTTCATGATTTTTCATCAAGTTCGCCCGAACTTGACTAATCTTCAATGAAATTAATCACAAGTTCGCCCGAACTTGACTGATCTTCATACAAGTTCCCCGAACTTGACTGGATCTTAATGACATTATGGTTACAAGTTCGCCCGAACTTGTTGCTTAAATTTCTTATACTTTGGATACAAGTTCGCCCGAACTTGTTGAAAAGTGATTCTTACACAAGTTTGCCCGAACTTGTCCAAGGAGGCTAAAAAAATTGTTGATCGTATTGATGGGATGAATGTCCAGAAAAATTTGGCGATAGAAATTTTTTTTGAATTTTCGAAGACCGAACCGGCATATTCGGGGACACCGTCTAGAGCTTCAGTGTACAGATTTGGTGATACGGTCACAAAATTTTGAAGATAACGGGAGAGTCATTGATAACAATGTAGAATGTTGATCATTTGGCTGTCATGACTATAATGGGCCTAAATGTTAAATCCGCATTTGTTAAATACTGAAAGTTCCGGATTTCAGGGGGAATTTCAGTGAAAATTTCATTATGGTCAAAATTTGCAAAAATGAGGGGAACAAAAAAATTTCAATATTTGAAGATTCCGGCATTTTTGAAATTTGTGACTACTGCAACAGTATCCGGGTGGTTACCGATTGTAGATGATCGGGAAATGCAGAGGATTGAGATTCATTGGGTATTTCAAATTGATGTCTATTTTGAAAGTGGGTGGTTACATAACTGAGTCTTGGAGGAGTTTTTTATCAGATTCTGAGGTTATGGTTGTGGATTGACACCTGAGTCACGCGTATGGTTTGGAAGCACACACGACTGCCTATCTTTAACTCTACTTTGCATATGAGCTATTGACTGGACTAACCGCCAGGAGATAAGGATGCTCTGTAGTTTCAATTGCCCCGGGTTGTACGCGGTACCATGATTAAAGAAGATGATTTATGGGATCGGATCTTTCGGATAAAGTTGTGTATATCAGTTGCTGCCAAATAGGTTATATATTTGGGATTCTATGATCACAGGAAGTTCCCAGTTTTCAGTTCATGATATAGAGTGATACTTAAGGGTTAGAGACCTGATCTCCGGTGAAGGAACAGTTAGCTGGATTAGCAGTCGTTAGTACCAGTGAGGAACTGAGGATGTTCAAAACGTTCGGTGATGATCTTAGGAATTAATGACTACTCCGCAGACGGATGATTTCAAATTACCAAGAAAATCTGATGATAACCTTTGGTGGCTTTTATTTTTAATCTTCAAGCAGATGAATCATTCTTCTCTTTGGACAAACCGCCGTTTAATGATGATGTTTGGTGATTAAGTGGCGCTGGTCTACTGGAGATAGCTATATATCTGCCATTGTGACTGAAGAGGAAGAATGTGATTTTGGTCACAGACGTATGTTTCTCCGATTCGATGTATTACCAGATTATCTGTTTCCGATGAAGAATTTTTTATTAAGCAGATTACCGATTTGCTAATAAAATCTTTCTGAAGGGTGCTTAACTGGATTACGGAAATCAGGATTTTGGATTTTCGAGGGTATTCGTTGATTTGAAGTTTTCCGATGCGGAATTCGAAGTTTCTATCAATTGCGGTTGAGTTTTTGATATTTTAGGAGTGTGCAGAATAAACTCTCGATGCTCAACGCTTATTCAGAAACTGAACTCGGATGCGGTTATCGTCGAAATGGAGAAGTTGCTGCATTGATTAGCTTTGAGTTGATGGATATTCGAGAAAATTTGTCGGTCAAGTAAATCAGAGGAGTCGGAAACCACGCAACCAAAGATCTGAACTGGAGATTTCTGCGGAATTAAAAGTTGTTAATGCAAACCCGGATCATCAATTAAGGGGGAATTTGTTGACGCGTCTTGACCACATCGACAGACATCTTGATTGAAGTTGCAGAATATTCAAACACGGCTCAAAGTTTTGAAGTTCAAGATCAAGCTTCGACAGTAACGAACAAAGGGGAATCTGTTGATGCACTATTGTGTTCGTCACTTGTCGAATAGGCTAGATTCAGCGTGTGTTGAATATTGTATAGGTTAGAATCGAACAGACAACCGAAATACGGAGATTACAGTGTAAAAGGGTCAAGTTCGCTTAAGATATGTTTGTGATGTCAAGTTCAGCCGAACTTGACATAGTCAAGTTCGCCCGAACTTCCCTCCTCTCTAGCGAACTTGTCTCCCTATATATAGGTGTGTTATTCATTTTGTCATTTGAGTTTTTGCCATCCCTACGGGGAGGTGCTGCCGGATTCTCTCCAGGAACTCCGGCAGCTGGACTTATAAGATGTACACTCTTTCGGTATGAATGAAGACTTCCGCTGCATTCTGTTTCTACTCCATTCTTAATAACATTCTACCGAATCAGTTTACGCATTAACTTCCGTCAAGAACCGCCTGATCACGGACCTTCAAAACTACATTATATTTCAGTCATCGCTTAATCTAGCGTATCGTACTGATTCTGTTAATTTAACTTAACCGGTCCAAGTCTACGACTTGAATGGGACCCGTTACATTCTAAATTATTTATTATACCATTCATTCCAGACTAGGGCCTTCCGGTAGAATGCAACCAAGCTACTTAATTGATTACGGTTGTGCTTATTATATTTTCTTGCATTGTAAGATTGTTTAAACCAGGTAAATACTCTTAACCTATTTTCCTATACCGGCTTGGGATACAGTAAATTATTACCTCTTGGTCGGTATGGGATCATATGTCGAATTGTGACTAGAAAATTCGCATAACCCGTTTTAATCTGTTTTGTCTGATAACTTAAACATTGGGGGTTAATTCGACCGTGTCCTGGATATCCACGGCTCATTTAAGTTGCTAATGGCCACGACTAAAGCACGGGGTGTAGGCATACACCAGACATATGCTAATGCTGTATTAAAATGTTTTAATACCTATATTGGGGATACCCCTTTGTGGTTAAAGTGGTGTGTCGGTTAATCATGTTATTCGGTTTCTGCACCGGACCCCATATGTATTGACAGACTTGTAAAACTATATACAAGATCATTTTGAATTGTCCCAAGTTATTTATAAAAATCATGTGCCTTGTGCACTTAAAACAATTTTGAAATATTTTAAAAATGTGTCGGTTATTTGTATTTACAAGTATAAACTGATGTGTTTTCAAAAGGCTAAGTTACAGGTTGCAAGGTTACGTAAATAGGCTGGAAGTTTCCTAGTAATGCTAGAAGAGGAATTTGCAACTCCTTTGCATTTAGCTGAGTAGTCTGTTGATCTCGCTTTTATACATTTTCGATCCGCCTGTGGATCTTTATTACAAACCCGTCTGTATTATTGTTGAACATTTGGACATTTAAGTTTGTAATAATATTTTAAATCCAAGACTTTTGTTGTGCTATTTGTGTTATATTGTATTTTGTTATCAATCTACATCACGATACTCCCCAACGGGGCCCACCGGTTGATGTGTGAAATGTCAGGGTGTGACAGGTTGGTATCAGAGCCAATGTTTGAGAGAATTTAAACACTGGCCTTTTGTGTTTAATCTCAAATAGCACAATAGTATATTCCTTAGACTTTCTGAGTCTAGGCATTGACCTAGGATTACTCACATCCATATTAAGATATTTTTATTGTTTTTGTATTGATATTAAAATCAGGAAAAATGCCGCCAAGATATCGACGAAAAAGAAAAGGCCCAGTAAGAGGAGGGCCATCCAGATATATACCTCCTCAGCCTCACAGCTCGAATCCCTATCAAGATTCGGAAAATTCCTACTCATCCCAACCAACGAGACGCTATATCTCACATAACTCATCACCCTCACATCTCATCACTCATACCATTCGCACCATTCTCATCATTCCCATCACTCACACTACCATTCTTTTCATGGGTCATTTGATCCAAACCAGTATATTAAGACACCTCCATCTACCCAAAACCAGTTGGACCAACCAAACGAACTGGACGAAGACTCAGATCCAGAGATGCCGCCATCGGGGTCACATATGCACCCCATAGAGATTTCTAGTGGATCTACATCTTATGCAGGATCACCCTTGTCACACCCCGACCCGCAGCAGAATAAGAATCGGGGCATAATTGGGTTATCACCAAAGCTCATGACATTTACTAATATGTTTCATATTTAATAAAGTCAAAGTTACATTTCCAAATATCCAAACATGTTCATTCAATACAAAGAAAATAAACCAAACATAACAATCCCAACTCTAAATCGTTTTATTCTTCTAGTCCAAGTCCTATGTGTTCCTAGCTGCTGCTGGTTCACCTGTATCATGTGTAAAAATGGGGGTTTTTGGGTCAACATAAGTTGGCGAGTGAACCTTATTAGATAAACATTTATTAATGAATTACTTGTTAGTTTATCAATGAAAATTGTGCATAATCATAGATGAGCAAATGTAAATAATCAAGCAGTGGCAAATAGCAGTCACAACTATAACATACAATAACATATGACAGCATACATTAACATACTAACAACATACGATAAACAACATAAATGAACTGTGCGATCAAGGCTCAATCAAACGGAGCCGATCGTATTGCATGTACTGAAAATAATAAATTGCATCCAACAATAACTACACAACAGAAACAAACTGAATACACAAGTTCATGATATGATGTATGCACAATGGTTTAACTATAATATATATACAAAGACACATGATACACCCCAAAACGTGATTAAAACGGGGAATTTGTAAAGATTCACTCACATTGGGTGCGTTGGATTGGAGATGGTGAGATGCGCACGAATTAGATGAGCGGAACAACGAGAAATACTAACCTAAGTAATAACGGAAAAATATATTAAATGAGTGGATTTTATTAAGGATTTTAATGAAATTTTTAGATATATTTTTGTGAGTTTAAGGCTATTTTCTATCTTTAAAAATGTTATTTTTAAGTATTTTTAATTGATTTTTAAATTAATTTAAATAAATAAAAATATAAAAAAATTGTTTATTTTGCGTCCACCGCTGGACTATGTGTCTAACCTGGTTATTATCTCGGTTTTTATTATACTTAATAACTAACTGAGTTAACCCGGTTTAGTTTTTAAACAAAAAGGCATTTTATTGTATAAGGAGTGCGTGTAGCAGGGATCGAACTCGGGACTTGCGTGTGTATTTTGCACACAGTCCACCGCTGGACTGTGTGTCTAACCCGTTTAAACTACCAATTTTAATTATACTTATAGTATTGCCAAAGTTCATCTTCTTCACTGGATTTTTACCGACGGCAGTTTACATCATTAAAACTTGTTAATTCGATTGCTAAGCATTACACAACTGATAAGAGATAGCAGGGATGACAATTAGAGGAAAAACATACCGGTGAACGATTGGTTACAGAGTTCCGGCAGGCGTCGGTCTCTGTTTTTGTGCACCTCAACTGAACAGACGATTAGCCGTTTTTGATTAGTCCATTGTGGAATTGAAGTGATAAACAAACGTTAACGATGTGTTTGAAGGTCCTTACCGTTTCACAGACGGAAATAAAGACTTTCAGAATCTTTCCGGCGAACTGAAATAAGTTGAATACAGCGCCTGAATTCGATTTCAATTGAGTGGTTTAAGTTAGAAATAGCTTAAGAATTGTTGAACTGCAATAATATTGAGAGATTTATCGTTTGAGGATGAATACGGTTTTCCGGCGAGATTTGCAGAAAATTCCGGCGAGCTGATTTACGCCTTCTGATGGTCTGAAAATGTGACGAAAATGAGATGGAGTATTGTTATGACGTTTCTGAGTCGCGAGAGAGGTCTGGAATTGAAGTAACTGTGACTTGATTCATTTCGGTTATAAAAACCGATTAATAAAGAAAATTGATGTTCAATCACTTCTGAATTGATTAAAATCATCGGTTCATCGGTTATAAAATGTTAATGAACGATTAATCAAACGATTAGACGATTGAATTGCCGATTTTAGTTTCTCAGTTGGCGCAACCGGTTTTAACCGAGTTTGTGTATAAATCTCATTTGTTTCCTAGAGATAACAGAAAACACAAAGCGGCGGAGTGGTGATGTGAGTGTGTATTAAGGCGTTGGAGTTGTTCTTGGCTGACCCGGGTTCGAGTCCCGGCAGCAACATAATTTTTTTATTTATTTTGTTTTAACTTTTTATCAAATATAATCTTTATAGTTTAGTTTATTTATTAATTATGTATCATTTTAAATCAAAATAATCATAAATATTCAACGTAACTTTTATAACTTGATATTCGATTACAAAACGGTGCGGGTTTTGAAAACCCGATTTTTACAAATGTTACCGTATCCCCTACTTTTAGGAATTTCGTCCCGAAATTTAAGTAGTTGAAGTAGTAGGAAAAAGATGCGGGTATTTTTCGCGCATTGAGTCTTCATGTTCCCAAGTAAACTCAGGTCCCCGTTTTGACTCCCAGCGTACCCTAACAATTGGAATGCGACTTCGTCGTAGACGTTTCCCTCCGAAGTCCATGATCTCTACAGGTCTTTCAATAAAATGCATAGATTCATCAATCTGAATATCTTCCAGCGGAATGTGGAGGTTCTCATCAGCGAGGCACTTCTTCAAGTTTGACACGTGGAATGTGGGATGAATCCTGTTGAGTTCTTCTGGTAGATCAAGCTTGTATGCTACAGGACCTACTCTTTCGAGTATCTTGAAAGGTCCTACGTAACGTGGTGCTAGCTTGCCCTTTTGACCAAAACGAACTACTCCCTTCCACGGTGATAGTTTTAAAAGTACATGATCACCAATGTTAAACTCTAAGGGCTTCCGTCGTTTATCTGCATAACTCTTTTGACGACTTTGAGCCGCTAGAAGATTGTTTCAAATTTGATGGATCTTGTATGTGGTTTCTTGGATCAATTCTGGACCAGTAATTTGAGCTTCCCCAATTTCGTGCCAACATACAGGAGATCGGAACTTACGACCATATAAGGCTTCAAAAGGTGCCATGCCGATACTCGAATAATAGCTGTTGTTGTACGAAAATTCAACTAATGGTAGGTGGGCGTCCCAATTTCCCTTGAAGTCTATGACACATGCTCTAAGCATATCTTCAAGAGTTTGAATGGTGCGCTCAGACTGTCCATCAGTTTGAGGATGATAGGCGGTACTGAGATCTAATCGCGTGCCCATAGCGGATTGTACTGCTTGCCATGTTCGTGAAGTGAAACGACCATCACGATCAGAAATAATGCTTAACGGTACCCCATGTCGGCTTACGATTTCGCTGATATAAATACGAGCAAGCTTTTCGTTCTTGAAATCTTCGCGGATATGAATAAACTGAGCTGATTTTGTAAGTCGGTCTATAATCACCCATATCGTGTCATACCCACCAGAAGTGCGAGGTAACCCGGTAATGAAATCCATGGTTATATTTTCCCACTTCCATACAGGTATTTCCGGTTGGACTAGAAGTCCTGAGGGTCTTTGGTGTTCAGCCTTCACCTTGGAACATGTAAGGCACTTGGAAACAAAAACGGCAATATCCTTCTTCATTTCAGGCCACCAATAGGTGTATCGTAGGTCTTGATACATCTTATCGGCTCCTGGGTGTATATAATATCGCTTTTTGTGAGCTTCATTCATAAGAATTTCACGAAGATTGTTGTGGCTGGGAATCCAGATACGATCTAGGTAGTACAGAATACCGTCAGATTTAGTTTCAATTTTTAACTCAGCTCCACAGGACATCTCCTTTCGTACATCTTCTTCCGTTATTGAAACGTGTTGGGCTTCTCGAATTTGATCTTTAATGTCGGTTATAATTTGCGAAATAGAAGACGAATGGAGTTCGCATAACCCTTTCGACTAAGTGCATCAGCCACCACATTTGCTTTACCAGGGTGGTATCTAATTTCACAGTCGTAATCATTTAGAAGTTCGACCCATCTTCGTTGCCTCATGTTTAGCTCCTTTTGATTGAAGATATGTTGAAGACTCTTGTGGTCAGTGTATATTTCACACTTAGTACCATAGAGATAATGTCTCCATATCTTAAGAGCGAACACGACGGCTCCAAGTTCCAGGTCATGAGTGGTGTAGTTCTTTTCATGTGTCTTGAGTTGTCTCGAAGCATAAGCTATGACTTTTCCTCTTTGCATTAGAACGCAGCCTAATCCTTGCCCTGACGCGTCGCAATAGACTACAAAATCATCACAACCTTCAGGAAGAGTGAGGATTGGTGCATCACAAAGTTTTTGTTTAAGAGTTTGAAAGGCTTCTTCTTGCTTGGGTCCCCATATGAAAGGTTTTCCCTTATGAGTTAAAGCCGTGAGTGGTACAACAATGCGAGAGAAGTTTGAAATGAACCGACGATAATAGCCAGCTAGACCAAGGAAAGATCTTACTTCAGTTGGTGTACGTGGAGCTTGCCATTCTTGAACCGCTTTGATCTTTGAAGGGTCGACATGTATTCCCTTGTCATTGACTACATGCCCGAGGAATTGCACCTCTTTTAACCAGAATTCACATTTGGAGAATTTGGCATAAAGCTTTTCCTTTTCTAGAAGTGCAAGAACGAGTCGAAGATGACGCTCATGATCAGATTTAGATTTTGAATAAATAAGAATATCGTCGATGAAGACTATAACAAATCGATCAAGATAAGGTTTGCAGACTCTGTTCATTAGGTCCATGAAGACAGCTGGTGCGTTGGTTAAACCAAATGGCATAACCATGAATTCATAGTGGCCATAACGAGTTCGAAAAGCAGTCTTAGGGACGTCTTCTTCATGCACTCTAAGTTGATGATAGCCAGATCGAAGGTCGATTTTTGAAAAGCAGCTGGCACCTTGTAGCTGGTCAAGAAGATCATCAATGCGAGGTAGAGGATAGCGATTCTTGATTGTTAACTTGTTGAGCTCTCTGTAGTCGATGCACATACGAAACGATCCATCTTTCTTCTTTACAAAAAGAACAGGTGCACCCCAAGGCGACGAGCTAGGACGTATGAATCCCTTGTCAGTCAACTCTTGTAATTGACTGGCTAGCTCTTGCATTTCAGAGGGGGCTAACCTATAAGGAGACTTTGCAACTGGTGTAGCACCAGGTATAAGATCAATACGGAATTCGACGTCTCTAACTGGAGGAAGTACTGAAATGTCGTCAGGAAAAACTTGTGGGAAGTCTTTTACTACAGGAATGTCTTCAAGTTTCTTCTCCATGGTTCCCTTTTTGATGATATGAGCTAAAAACGCGACATAATTCTTGCGAAGATATTTTTGAGCTTGAAGACAAGACATTAAGCTAAGCCCTTTCGACGAGGTTTCTCCAATGATTCGAAGAGTCTGACCGTTTGAAAGAGGAATACGAATAAATTTTTCACGACGTACAACTTCTGCCTGATGTTGAATGAGCCAATCCATACCGATTATGATATCAAAGCTTCCCAACTTCATAGGAATCAGGTCGACTGAGAATTCGTGGTCGTTTAAGGTGAGTGTACAGTTGCGTATAATAGAGTTTAACGAAACTGGTTTCCCGTCCGTAACTTCTACCGTTATGGATACCGTGAGCTTATCCCGATTTTTGTTTAAGATAGGTTCAAATTCTAAAGACACAAAACTTCTATCCGCACCAGTATCAAATAACATAGATGCATATCTACCATTTATAAGGAACGTACCGTTAACCACATTGCCGTCAGCTCTGGCCTGGTTAGCGTTGATATTGAAAGCTCTCCCTCTTGCAGGTGGAGGAGCTTGGTTTGCTTGATTCACCCGGGTTGGCTTGGGCCTGAGCATGAATAATATTGACCAACCTTGGACAAGTGTTTCTGAAATGGCTCGGGTCACCGCAATTGTAGCAAGCCCGCATTGGTTGACCCATAGGATAATTAGGCTGGTAATATGTTTGGGCTAAATGTTGGGTGGGTGGTAATAGTAGGGGTTGTTGGGCTTGACCCATTAATGGTTGGTGGGTTTGGGTTAAAGGTTGGTGGCGGTTTGTTCGTTGAGGCATGCGGCAGGTTTGAACAGTATGTCCTGCGCGACCACAGCCGGTGCAATATTGGCAAGGATGATCAGGGGAATGGTGATACTGGCAACGGTTACATTTTGGTAACGGGCCAGTGTAAGGTCTTCTGTATGGTGCGGGTGAAGGAGTGACTTGAGTAATGGGTGCAGCAGGAATAGGGGAGTTGGTTTGAGTAACTGCAAAATTTCTGGTGTTGCGCTTCCTCTTGTTGGCAAACTTAGAGGAAGAAATGGGAGGGTTTGAAGTTTGACCCTCAACAGGGGCTTTCTTTTTCTCTTCTTTGAACTTCCCGTTGCGAATTCGGTTCTCGGTCAGTTTAGTTGCTAGCTCCATAGCAGCTTCAAGTGTTACTGGTGAAACGCTGAGTACTGAATCTTGGATTTTCGAGGGAAGTCCTCGAATATAATGCTCGATCAGACGATAGGTTGGGGTGAACAAATTTCGAACCATTTGGTTCAACTCCAAGAACCTCTTGTTATAGGTAGTGTGATCACCCTCCTTTTGCTTTAGAGAATGAAATTCGTCCTCCAGCTTTTTAATTTCACTCCTAGGACAGAAACGCCTAGTCATGATTTCCCTTAACTCCTCCCAAGTTAAGGCCATCGCATCTTCAGTTCCCCTCTTCCCTTTCTCAGTATTCCACCAAGTGAGAGCTACCCCAAATAGTCTCCCGGTGGCGTATCGAACCTTGCGATCCTCAGGACAATCGCAGTTTAGAAAGGTGTTTTCCATCTCCTCGAACCAATGCAGGAGAGCAGTGACACCCTCGGTCCCTTCAAATTTAGGAGGATCACAAGACTTAAAATGTTTGTAAGAACACTTGCTGGTAGGAGGGTTGTCGATGTTCTGGTCATGTTGTTGGGGAGGGTTAGTAGGATTTGTAGCGAGGGCTTGTTGTACTTGGACCACAATGTCAGGTAGTATCGTGGCCATTTGTTTCGCGATCTGTGTGGCCAAACGTTCCTGAGACCTTCCTGATCTTTTACCTCTTCGTTGCTGTCTAGACGACATCTACAGGATCATACAATGAGAAGATTGTGAGTTTATGGTGTCTTTTTAGGTGTCATGTGTCTTTAAGAAAATGAAAATAACATAAATATCAATAATGCAACTACATCCATAGGATGTCTTGGGTTCGCTCATGTTGGGCCTCAAATGTCCCCCATACCTTCACCTACATAGTCATGTGGGCCCCCATGGCTATTGGCTTGGTAGGATTCACATTAGTATTGGCAATTTAAGACTCGCATCCCCCGAATGCAAACCACAAAATATGTTCATGAGATGTTTGGTCGGAACGTGTCCAGGTGTAGACACAATGACAACTCAAAGTGGGGTTAGCTTACACGACGTTTGGTATAGCATGCTTTGGCCTAATAGGTACTTCGTACTCTCATCGTTAGTCCCCAGGTAGGCAAACTGGTCCTTTATTTTGGATTTATACGAATGCCAGCCTAGACAGGACGTTCCGACTACCGGTACTGGTACCCTTCCAGTTACTACATGCCCGTCATGAGAGCTCATTTTGATGAGATTTGAAAACACAAAAATCATTGTAAAAGCAATCATGATGCGGTGTGTGCTTTCATGGATGTGATATGTTATGAGTATATGATTCATGATAGGCATTATATGATGATACATACTTATGAACATGCTTGCATAATATTGAATGTAACATTTAACATAAAACATATAAACATCATGAAATTTGGCATGTAACACACAAAAATCTTATAATTTCTAATCAACTATAGTATAGGTTCTGAGGGTCTAATAACCTATCCTATATCCCTATAGTCATGGCTCTGATACCAATCTGTCACACCCCGACCCGCAGCGGAATAAGAATCGGGGCATAATTGGGTTATCACCAAAGCTCATGACATTTACTAATATGTTTCATATTTAATAAAGTCAAAGTTACATTTCCAAATATCCAAACATGTTCATTCAATACAAAGAAAATAAACCAAACATAACAATCCCAACTCTAAATCGTTTTATTCTTCTAGTCCAAGTCCTATGTGTTCCTAGCTGCTGCTGGTTCACCTGTATCATGTGTAAAAATGGGGGTTTTTGGGTCAACATAAGTTGGCGAGTGAACCTTATTAGATAAACATTTATTAATGAATTACTTGTTAGTTTATCAATGAAAAATTGTGCATAATCATAGATGAGCAAATGTAAATAATCAAGCAGTGGCAAATAGCAGTCACAACTATAACATACAATAACATATGACAGCATACATTAACATACTAACAACATACGATAAACAACATAAATGAACTGTGCGATCAAGGCTCAATCAAACGGAGCCGATCGTATTGCATGTACTGAAAATAATAAATTGCATCCAACAATAACTACACAACAGAAACAAACTGAATACACAAGTTCATGATATGATGTATGCACAATGGTTTAACTATAATATATATACAAAGACACATGATACACCCCAAAACGTGATTAAAACGGGGAATTTGTAAAGATTCACTCACATTGGGTGCGTTGGATTGGAGATGGTGAGATGCGCACGAATTAGATGAGCGGAACAACGAGAAATACTAACCTAAGTAATAACGGAAAAATATATTAAATGAGTGGATTTTATTAAGGATTTTAATGAAATTTTTAGATATATTTTTGTGAGTTTAAGGCTATTTTCTATCTTTAAAAATGTTATTTTTAAGTATTTTTAATTGATTTTTAAATTAATTTAAATAAATAAAAATATAAAAAAATTGTTTATTTTGCGTTGACCGTTGACCGTTGACCGTTGACCTGTTGACTTGTTGACCGGTTCGGTCAGTGACAAAGTTTGCGCTGGGTGAGGCTCGAACCCGAGACCTCCCGTACGCGTGCACGCAGCTCTACCAACTGAGCTACGTGTCTAACCCGAAATAATCTTGTTTTTAATTATATTTATACACTTATTCAATTTAACCGAAATTCTTTTATTTGCAAAAACATTTTAATTCAACGGACCGGTGCTAGTGACGGGTTTCGAACGCGCGACGTATGGCTTAATGTTGCACACAGTCCACCGCTGGACTATGTGTCTAACCTGGTTATTATCTCGGTTTTTATTATACTTAATAACTAACTGAGTTAACCCGGTTTAGTTTTTAAACAAAAAGGCATTTTATTGTATAAGGAGTGCGTGTAGCAGGGATCGAACTCGGGACTTGCGTGTGTATTTTGCACACAGTCCACCGTTGGACTGTGTGTCTAACCCGTTTAAACTACCAATTTTAATTATACTTATAGTATTGCCAAATTTCATCTTCTTCACTGGATTTTTACCGACGGCAGTTTACATCATTAAAACTTGTTAATTCGATTGCTAAGCATTACACAACTGATAAGAGATAGCAGGGATGACAATTAGAGGAAAAACATACCGGTGAACGATTGGTTACAGAGTTCCGGCAGGCGTCGGTCTCTGTTTTTGTGCACCTCAACTGAACAGACGATTAGCCGTTTTTTATTAGTCCATTGTGGAATTGAAGTGATAAACAAACGTTAACGATGTGTTTGAAGGTCCTTACCGTTTCACAGACGGAAATAAAGACTTTCAGAATCTTTCCGGCGAACTGAAATAAGTTGAATACAGCGCCTGAATTCGATTTCAATTGAGTGGTTTAAGTTAGAAATAGCTTAAGAATTGTTGAACTGCAATAATATTGAGAGATTTATCGTTTGAGGATGAATACGGTTTTCCGGCGAGATTTGCAGAAAATTCCGGCGAGCTGATTTACGCCTTCTGATGGTCTGAAAATGTGACGAAAATGAGATGGAGTATTGTTATGACGTTTCTGAGTCGCGAGAGAGGTCTGGAATTGAAGTAACTGTGACTTGATTCATTTCGGTTATAAAAACCGATTAATAAAGAAAATTGATGTTCAATCACTTCTGAATTGATTAAAATCATCGGTTCATCGGTTATAAAATGTTAATGAACGATTAATCAAACGATTAGACGATTGAATTGCCGATTTCAGTTTCTCAGTTGGCGCAACCGGTTTTAACCGAGTTTGTGTATAAATCTTATTTGTTTCCTAGAGATAACAGAAAACACAAAGCGGCGGAGTGGTGATGTGAGTGTGTATTAAGGCGTTGGAGTTGTTCTTGGCTGACCCGGGTTCGAGTCCCGGCAGCAACATAATTTTTTTATTTATTTTGTTTTAACTTTTTATCAAATATAATCTTTATAGTTTAGTTTATTTATTAATTATGTATCGTTTTAAATCAAAATAATCATAAATATTCAACGTAACTTTTATAACTTGATATTCGATTACAAAACGGAGCGGGTTTTGAAAACCCGATTTTTACAAATGTTACCGTATCCCCTACTTTTAGGAATTTCGTCCCGAAATTTAAGTAGTTGAAGTAGTAGGAAAAAGATGCGGGTATTTTTCGCGCATTGAGTCTTCATGTTCCCAAGTAAACTCAGGTCCCCGTTTCGACTCCCAGCGTACCCTAACAATTGGAATGCGACTTCGTCGTAGACGTTTCCCTCCGAAGTCCATGATCTCTACAGGTCTTTCAATAAAATGCATAGATTCATCAATCTGAATATCTTCCAGCGGAATGTGGAGGTTCTCATCAGCGAGGCACTTCTTCAAGTTTGACACGTGGAATGTGGGATGAATCCTGTTGAGTTCTTCTGGTAGATCAAGCTTGTATGCTACAGGACCTACTCTTTCGAGTATCTTGAAAGGTCCTACGTAACGTGGTGCTAGCTTGCCCTTTTGACCAAAACGAACTACTCCCTTCCACGGTGATAGTTTTAAAAGTACATGATCACCAATGTTAAACTCTAAGGGCTTCCGTCGTTTATCTGCATAACTCTTTTGACGACTTTGAGCCGCTAGAAGATTGTTTCAAATTTGATGGATCTTGTATGTGGTTTCTTGGATCAATTCTGGACCAGTAATTTGAGCTTCCCCAATTTCGTGCCAACATACAGGAGATCGGAACTTACGACCATATAAGGCTTCAAAAGGTGCCATGCCGATACTCGAATGATAGCTGTTGTTGTACGAAAATTCAACTAATGGTAGGTGGGCGTCCCAATTTCCCTTGAAGTCTATGACACATGCTCTAAGCATATCTTCAAGAGTTTGAATGGTGCGCTCAGACTGTCCATCAGTTTGAGGATGATAGGCGGTACTGAGATCTAATCGCGTGCCCATAGCGGATTGTACTGCTTGCCATGTTCGTGAAGTGAAACGACCATCACGATCAGAAATAATGCTTAACGGTACCCCATGTCGGCTTACGATTTCGCTGATATAAATACGAGCAAGCTTTTCGTTCTTGAAATCTTCGCGGATATGAATAAACTGAGCTGATTTTGTAAGTCGGTCTATAATCACCCATATCGTGTCATACCCACCAGAAGTGCGAGGTAACCCGGTAATGAAATCCATGGTTATATTTTCCCACTTCCATACAGGTATTTCCGGTTGGACTAGAAGTCCTGAGGGTCTTTGGTGTTCAGCCTTCACCTTGGAACATGTAAGGCACTTGGAAACAAAAACGGCAATATCCTTCTTCATTTCAGGCCACCAATAGGTGTATCGTAGGTCTTGATACATCTTATCGGCTCCTGGGTGTATAGAATATCGCTTTTTGTGAGCTTCATTCATAAGAATTTCACGAAGATTGTTGTGGCTGGGAATCCAGATACGATCTAGGTAGTACAGAATACCGTCAGATTTAGTTTCAATTTTTAACTCAGCTCCACAGGACATCTCCTTTCGTACATCTTCTTCCGTTATTGAAACGTGTTGGGCTTCTCGAATTTGATCTTTAATGTCGGTTATAATTTGCGAAATAGAAGACGAATGGAGTTCGCATAACCCTTTCGACTAAGTGCATCAGCCACCACATTTGCTTTACCAGGGTGGTATCTAATTTCACAGTCGTAATCATTTAGAAGTTCGACCCATCTTCGTTGCCTCATGTTTAGCTCCTTTTGATTGAAGATATGTTGAAGACTCTTGTGGTCAGTGTATATTTCACACTTAGTACCATAGAGATAATGTCTCCATATCTTAAGAGCGAACACGACGGCTCCAAGTTCCAGGTCATGAGTGGTGTAGTTCTTTTCATGTGTCTTGAGTTGTCTCGAAGCATAAGCTATGACTTTTCCTCTTTGCATTAGAACGCAGCCTAATCCTTGCCCTGACGCGTCGCAATAGACTACAAAATCATCACAACCTTCAGGAAGAGTGAGGATTGGTGCATCACAAAGTTTTTGTTTAAGAGTTTGAAAGGCTTCTTCTTGCTTGGGTCCCCATATGAAAGGTTTTCCCTTATGAGTTAAAGCCGTGAGTGGTACAACAATGCGAGAGAAGTTTGAAATGAACCGACGATAATAGCCAGCTAGACCAAGGAAAGATCTTACTTCAGTTGGTGTACGTGGAGCTTGCCATTCTTGAACCGCTTTGATCTTTGAAGGGTCGACATGTATTCCCTTGTCATTGACTACATGCCCGAGGAATTGCACCTCTTTTAACCAGAATTCACATTTGGAGAATTTGGCATAAAGCTTTTCCTTTTCTAGAAGTGCAAGAACGAGTCGAAGATGACGCTCATGATCAGATTTAGATTTTGAATAAATAAGAATATCGTCGATGAAGACTATAACAAATCGATCAAGATAAGGTTTGCAGACTCTGTTCATTAGGTCCATGAAGACAGCTGGTGCGTTGGTTAAACCAAATGGCATAACCATGAATTCATAGTGGCCATAACGAGTTCGAAAAGCAGTCTTAGGGACGTCTTCTTCATGCACTCTAAGTTGATGATAGCCAGATCGAAGGTCGATTTTTGAAAAGCAGCTGGCACCTTGTAGCTGGTCAAGAAGATCATCAATGCGAGGTAGAGGATAGCGATTCTTGATTGTTAACTTGTTGAGCTCTCTGTAGTCGATGCACATACGAAACGATCCATCTTTCTTCTTTACAAAAAGAACAGGTGCACCCCAAGGCGACGAGCTAGGACGTATGAATCCCTTGTCAGTCAACTCTTGTAATTGACTGGCTAGCTCTTGCATTTCAGAGGGGGCTAACCTATAAGGAGACTTTGCAACTGGTGTAGCACCAGGTATAAGATCAATACGGAATTCGACGTCTCTAACTGGAGGAAGTACTGAAATGTCGTCAGGAAAAACTTGTGGGAAGTCTTTTACTACAGGAATGTCTTCAAGTTTCTTCTCCATGGTTCCCTTTTTGATGATATGAGCTAAAAACGCGACATAATTCTTGCGAAGATATTTTTGAGCTTGAAGACAAGACATTAAGCTAAGCCCTTTCGACGAGGTTTCTCCAATGATTCGAAGAGTCTGACCGTTTGAAAGAGGAATACGAATAAATTTTTCACGACGTACAACTTCTGCCTGATGTTGAATGAGCCAATCCATACCGATTATGATATCAAAGCTTCCCAACTTCATAGGAATCAGGTCGACTGAGAATTCGTGGTCGTTTAAGGTGAGTGTACAGTTGCGTATAATAGAGTTTAACGAAACTGGTTTCCCGTCCGTAACTTCTACCGTTATGGATACCGTGAGCTTATCCCGATTTTTGTTTAAGATAGGTTCAAATTCTAAAGACACAAAACTTCTATCCGCACCAGTATCAAATAACATAGATGCATATCTACCATTTATAAGGAACGTACCGTTAACCACATTGCCGTCAGCTCTGGCCTGGTTAGCGTTGATATTGAAAGCTCTCCCTCTTGCAGGTGGAGGAGCTTGGTTTGCTTGATTCACCGGGTTGGCTTGGGCCTGAGCATGAATAATATTGACCAACCTTGGACAAGTGTTTCTGAAATGGCTCGGGTCACCGCAATTGTAGCAAGCCCGCATTGGTTGACCCATAGGATAATTGGGCTGGTAATATATTTGGGCTAAATGTTGGGTGGGTGGTAATAGTAGGGGTTGTTGGGCTTGACCCATTAATGGTTGGTGGGTTTGGGTTAAAGGTTGGTGGCGGTTTGTTCGTTGAGGCATGCGGCAGGTTTGAACAGTATGTCCTGCGCGACCACAGCCGGTGCAATATTGGCAAGGATGATCAGGGGAATGGTGATACTGGCAACGGTTACATTTTGGTAACGGGCCAGTGTAAGGTCTTCTGTATGGTGCGGGTGAAGGAGTGACTTGAGTAATGGGTGCAGCAGGAATAGGGGAGTTGGTTTGAGTAACTGCAAAATTTCTGGTGTTGCGCTTCCTCTTGTTGGCAAACTTAGAGGAAGAAATGGGAGGGTTTGAAGTTTGACCCTCAACAGGGGCTTTCTTTTTCTCTTCTTTGAACTTCCCGTTGCGAATTCGGTTCTCGGTCAGTTTAGTTGCTAGCTCCATAGCAGCTTCAAGTGTTACTGGTGAAACGCTGAGTACTGAATCTTGGATTTTCGAGGGAAGTCCTCGAATATAATGCTCGATCAGACGATAGGTTGGGGTGAACAAATTTCGAACCATTTGGTTCAACTCCAAGAACCTCTTGTTATAGGTAGTGTGATCACCCTCCTTTTGCTTTAGAGAATGAAATTCGTCCTCCAGCTTTTTAATTTCACTCCTAGGACAGAAACGCCTAGTCATGATTTCCCTTAACTCCTCCCAAGTTAAGGCCATCGCATCTTCAGTTCCCCTCTTCCCTTTCTCAGTATTCCACCAAGTGAGAGCTACCCCAAATAGTCTCCCGGTGGCGTATCGAACCTTGCGATCCTCAGGACAATCGCAGTTTAGAAAGGTGTTTTCCATCTCCTCGAACCAATGCAGGAGAGCAATGACACCCTCGGTCCCTTCAAATTTAGGAGGATCACAAGACTTAAAATGTTTGTAAGAACACTTGCTGGTAGGAGGGTTGTCGATGTTCTGGTCATGTTGTTGGGGAGGGTTAGTAGGATTTGTAGCGAGGGCTTGTTGTACTTGGACCACAATGTCAGGTAGTATCGTGGCCATTTGTTTCGCGATCTGTGTGGCCAAACGTTCCTGAGACCTTCCTGATCTTTTACCTCTTCGTTGCTGTCTAGACGACATCTACAGGATCATACAATGAGAAGATTGTGAGTTTATGGTGTCTTTTTAGGTGTCATGTGTCTTTAAGAAAATGAAAATAACATAAATATCAATAATGCAACTACATCCATAGGATGTCTTGGGTTCGCTCATGTTGGGCCTCAAATGTCCCCCATACCTTCACCTACATAGTCATGTGGGCCCCCATGGCTATTGGCTTGGTAGGATTCACATTAGTATTGGCAATTTAACACTCGCATCCCCCGAATGCAAACCACAAAATATGTTCATGAGATGTTTGGTCGGAACGTGTCCAGGTGTAGACACAATGACAACTCAAAGTGGGGTTAGCTTACACGACGTTTGGTATAGCATGCTTTGGCCTAATAGGTACTTCGTACTCTCATCGTTAGTCCCCAGGTAGGCAAACTGGTCCTTTATTTTGGATTTATACGAATGCCAGCCTAGACAGGACGTTCCGACTACCGGTACTGGTACCCTTCCAGTTACTACATGCCCGTCATGAGAGCTCATTTTGATGAGATTTGAAAACACAAAAATCATTGTAAAAGCAATCATGATGCGGTGTGTGCTTTCATGGATGTGATATGTTATGAGTATATGATTCATGATAGGCATTATATGATGATACATACTTATGAACATGCTTGCATAATATTGAATGTAACATTTAACATAAAACATATAAACATCATGAAATTTGGCATGTAACACACAAAAATCTTATAATTTCTAATCAACTATAGTATAGGTTCTAAGGGTCTAATAACCTATCCTATATCCCTATAGTCATGGCTCTGATACCAATCTGTCACACCCCGACCCGCAGCGGAATAAGAATCGGGGCATAATTGGGTTATCACCAAAGCTCATGACATTTACTAATATGTTTCATATTTAATAAAGTCAAAGTTACATTTCCAAATATCCAAACATGTTCATTCAATACAAAGAAAATAAACCAAACATAACAATCCCAACTCTAAATCGTTTTATTCTTCTAGTCCAAGTCCTATGTGTTCCTAGCTGCTGCTGGTTCACCTGTATCATGTGTAAAAATGGGGGTTTTTGGGTCAACATAAGTTGGCGAGTGAACCTTATTAGATAAACATTTATTAATGAATTACTTGTTAGTTTATCAATGAAAAATTGTGCATAATCATAGATGAGCAAATGTAAATAATCAAGCAGTGGCAAATAGCAGTCACAACTATAACATACAATAACATATGACAGCATACATTAACATACTAACAACATACGATAAACAACATAAATGAACTGTGCGATCAAGGCTCAATCAAACGGAGCCGATCGTATTGCATGTACTGAAAATAATAAATTGCATCCAACAATAACTACACAACAGAAACAAACTGAATACACAAGTTCATGATATGATGTATGCACAATGGTTTAACTATAATATATATACAAAGACACATGATACACCCCAAAACGTGATTAAAACGGGGAATTTGTAAAGATTCACTCACATTGGGTGCGTTGGATTGGAGATGGTGAGATGCGCACGAATTAGATGAGCGGAACAACGAGAAATACTAACCTAAGTAATAACGGAAAAATATATTAAATGAGTGGATTTTATTAAGGATTTTAATAAAATTTTTAGATATATTTTTGTGAGTTTAAGGCTATTTTCTATCTTTAAAAATGTTATTTTTAAGTATTTTTAATTGATTTTTAAATTAATTTAAATAAATAAAAATATAAAAAAATTGTTTATTTTGCGTTGACCGTTGACCGTTGACCTGTTGACTTGTTGACCGGTTCGGTCAGTGACAAAGTTTGCGCTGGGTGAGGCTCGAACCCGAGACCTCCCGTACGCGTGCACGCAGCTCTACCAACTGAGCTACGTGTCTAACCCGAAATAATCTTGTTTTTAATTATTTTTATACACTTATTCAATTTAACCGAAATTCTTTTATTTGCAAAAACATTTTAATTCAACGGACCGGTGCTAGTGACGGGTTTCGAACGCGCGACGTATGGCTTAATGTTGCACACAGTCCACCGCTGGACTATGTGTCTAACCTGGTTATTATCTCGGTTTTTATTATACTTAATAACTAACTGAGTTAACCCGGTTTAGTTTTTAAACAAAAAGGCATTTTATTGTATAAGGAGTGCGTGTAGCAGGGATCGAACTCGGGACTTGCGTGTGTATTTTGCACACAGTCCACCGTTGGACTGTGTGTCTAACCCGTTTAAACTACCAATTTTAATTATACTTATAGTATTGCCAAATTTCATCTTCTTCACTGGATTTTTACCGACGGCAGTTTACATCATTAAAACTTGTTAATTCGATTGCTAAGCATTACACAACTGATAAGAGATAGCAGGGATGACAATTAGAGGAAAAACATACCGGTGAACGATTGGTTACAGAGTTCCGGCAGGCGTCGGTCTCTGTTTTTGTGCACCTCAACTGAACAGACGATTAGCCGTTTTTGATTAGTCCATTGTGGAATTGAAGTGATAAACAAACGTTAACGATGTGTTTGAAGGTCCTTACCGTTTCACAGACGGAAATAAAGACTTTCAGAATCTTTCCGGCGAACTGAAATAAGTTGAATACAGCGCCTGAATTCGATTTCAATTGAGTGGTTTAAGTTAGAAATAGCTTAAGAATTGTTGAACTGCAATAATATTGAGAGATTTATCGTTTGAGGATGAATACGGTTTTCCGGCGAGATTTGCAGAAAATTCCGGCGAGCTGATTTACGCCTTCTGATGGTCTGAAAATGTGACGAAAATGAGATGGAGTATTGTTATGACGTTTCTGAGTCGCGAGAGAGGTCTGGAATTGAAGTAACTGTGACTTGATTCATTTCGGTTATAAAAACCGATTAATAAAGAAAATTGATGTTCAATCACTTCTGAATTGATTAAAATCATCGGTTCATCGGTTATAAAATGTTAATGAACGATTAATCAAACGATTAGACGATTGAATTGCCGATTTCAGTTTCTCAGTTGGCGCAACCGGTTTTAACCGAGTTTGTGTATAAATCTCATTTGTTTCCTAGAGATAACAGAAAACACAAAGCGGCGGAGTGGTGATGTGAGTGTGTATTAAGGCGTTTGAGTTGTTCTTGGCTGACCCGGGTTCGAGTCCCGGCAGCAACATATTTTTTTTATTTATTTTGTTTTAACTTTTTATCAAATATAATCTTTATAGTTTAGTTTATTTATTAATTATGTATCGTTTTAAATCAAAATAATCATAAATATTCAACGTAACTTTTATAACTTGATATTCGATTACAAAACAGAGCGGGTTTTGAAAACCCGATTTTTACAAATGTTACAACCCTATCAAGGTCCTAACGAATGGGACCAATACTGGAACCAATTTACCTTTACTAATACACCTTCTTATCACTCTCCAATACCAAATCCGCCATTTCCACAAGAAGATGTGCAAATGGAACCAGTGGAGCAACCTCAACCACCTCCAGAACCACCAAGAGAAAAACGTGGAGCACGCATGTCAATGTGCGTAGGACAACGGTCGAGCCCACTACCACCATTGCCCCAAACATACCCTACTATTCTAGAGGACCCACAAATGGGTGGACCCTTGAATACTTTACCTGTGGTTGACCCAACACCACAAACTTTTGTTCAACCACCACCATCGGGATTTAACAACCCAATTCCTACGTATCCAGATACGTCTGGATACAATCCTTTAAACCCGTCTACGCCAATGGAATTTGACTATCAGGCGCCATCGTACGACCCTTATATGCAAGCAGTCGTACATAATGCTTTATACCAGTCTCCTTTCCCCCTTGCTTATCCAATTACGGGATATCCAAGTTATGAGTACCCATATCCTGCTGTGCCACAACCACAGCCACCGCCACCTTCAAAGCTACAGGCCATTAACCATACCTTAGAAAAAGCGGAGCAAATTCAGCATCAGGCTGAAAAGACTGAGAGGAAGACCAATAAGTTCTTCAAGAAGCTCTTCAAGATGGTTAGGGGAAAGAAGGACGAGTAAATGTTTTCTTTCATTTTGTATTTAAATTTCAAAAGTCCCTATGTGGACAAGTATGTTTCTTTTGGTCCCTGCGTGGACAAGTTTTCCTTTTAGTCCATGTGTGGACAAGTACTTCATTTTATTTCAAAATGTCCTATTTAAGGCAAGTATTGTAATATTTTTATCCCTTAAAATTTTAAATTATTTATAAGTTATGTACTAATTCATTACATCCTCTTCAAGCGACCGCCTTGATTTTATTTGAATATATTTCAAAAAGATCTTCTTAATGGTTTTTGACCAGCCAATTGGCAAAGTCCATATTACTTTGCAATGATAAATGACGGTTAAGGATGACTATCCCTTCTGTCCAGAGGTAAAGAACTATGTTCGACCCTCACAAGCCTTATGGTCAAATGCGACCATGGCTACATATATATATTTTTTCAAACCATTAAGACAATTATTTTGTGTTAACATTCAAGTAATGTTAATGCTTCCGACAGTGTGACATGAGAAACCACACTAGTCGTCTAGGTATATGATTAAATTTGATCATGGCTAACATCATCAAATGCGATGATCAATTGTATTAACATCCTTAGTGATTATTTGCCTACGGGCCATATTATATTGTCAATTTAGACAATGACAGATGTGACCATATGGTACCCTGTCCTAGGCGGTGGGCTATGCCCAAGTCTCATAGTCTATATGATCAAATGAGATCATGACTAATATCATCAGCGCGATGATTTTCTATTTTTAAACATCCTATGAGATATCAAATGATTTACCTATGGGCCATATATTATATTGTCAATTATGACAATGACAGTTGTGGTCTTATGATTCCCTGTCCAAAGGTGGTGAACTATGTTTAAGCCTTAAAGCCCCTTGATCAATTGAGATCGCGGCTTATATACTCTAATGTCCTTGTGACAAGCTAATGTGTTATATCTTAATATCCTTCGTGATAGGCCAATGTGTCATATTTTAGTGTCCTTCGTGACGAGCCTATGAGCTATTTATTATTGTCAACTGCGACAATGACAGTCGTGATTTTATAATCCATTGACTTACAGGTGATGGACAATGTCCAAACCTCAAATGCCCTTGATGGTCCTTTGAGACCTAGGCTAGTCGTACTTAGTTATTTTATTCAACATTCACATTGAAATGTTAAAAGTTATAAATTTAGCAGTTGTGATGATTAAGCACACTGATCCAAAAAGGTAATGGATTTATATATCCAAATCCTATAGCCTATATGGTTTAATGATACCAAGGCTAACATATTATAAGTCATCAAAATTCGATGACTAACTATTGTATTGCAACTAAGCAAACAATTATTTTGGTCTTTAGTTCCAAGCATACAAACATGGCAAATTCTGATGAAGCTAGCAGCAGACACAACAATAATAATGCGAATATTAATCGCGAAGGCGAGGGAGTTAATCTCCAAGCTATGATCATCACTGAAGTTGGTAAGGCCATGAATGCTTTCATGGATAATTATAAGGAAGCGAGTGCTACTCGTTCTAAGCCCTAGTCAATCCCATATGCGTCTGCTTGAAAGGAATGCTCACATTTCTCTTCAACTGTGAAGATTGAGTTGAAACAGGACTACAAGGAAAATTCTCATTCTTCAAGAGATGGTTGTACTTCAAGTACTTCGTCTTTTGCAAGCCCCAAGATTTCAAAGGAGAAAAAAGGGGCTATTGATGCCATGAAGTGGCTAGATGAAATAGAGACAGTTGTGATATCAACGGTTGTGCTGATAGGGATATTGTGAATTTTATTTCATAGTCGTTCAAGGGTGATGCCCTGACATGGTGGAAGGCCATGATTCGGTCTAGGGGGAAGATGTCCCTGTACAACATGGAATGGTCCAAATTTGTGGACCTAATCAAAGAGACTTATTGTCCACCACATGAAGTGGAGAAGGTGGAGTCATACTTTTTGTCTCCCACTATGAAGAATCTAGACTGTTGGAATGCGACCGACTATAACTCTCTGTCTAGGTTAGTACCCTAGTTAATCACCCCTGAAACTAAGCGCATTATGCGATTTATCAATGGTTTAGCACCCGTAATCAAGGGTATGGTAAAGGTTTCAAAGCCTACTACATATAGGTCTATTGTAGATCTATCCCTTTCCCTCACCTTAGATGCGATTAGGCAAAGGTCGGTTAAGACCGAGACTGACGGGAAGAGAAAACGGGAGGATGATAACTCCAGAGGTCAAAAAAAGGAAAGTTTTGGGTTCAAGAGGAACCAACAGAGGTCTGATGACAGACATGTTTGCAAGACCTGTAGGAACGTCCACAAACAGCTCGGGAACCTAAATTTGTTATCTATTGTCCGATTAGGCGGAAACTAATGACAAGTTAACCAAATAACAAGAATTACTCGTTTAAAGGTTGTTTTCATTGATCTAAAGTTCAATACATTCAAGAACCGGATCCGACAGAGCTTCACCGTTTCTGTGCCAAAATCTCCAACTCCTTACAAATGAAATCCCAAGGCACCTATATATAGTGTTACAAGTTCGCTGGTGAGAGGACGACCATAGGTAAGTTCGCCCGAACTTGACCCAGTCAAATTCGGTCGAACTTGACTTCTCAAATCATTCTCAAGCGAACTTGCTATCTAACACTCTTAAATACGCCTCGTTTCACCTATTCTATACAGACTCGATACAAGACTATTCTATAGACATTATGCACCAATAGACTCCTTCTTGGATATCTACTTTATCTTGTTCGGTCTTCAGAAACTCTCGTTTATTCCAAACTCGTTCTCGTGTAATGCCGAAGGCAACAGACATATGCACCAACAGACTCCCCCTTGGATGTTGCCGCAGTCATCTACTTTCATAGACATCTTTGACAATAGTCATCCTCGTCAGTCTTCAAGAATCATAGTCTTCTTTGAATGTCTCGTAATCATCAGACCTCAAATAAGTTCCTGAGTCTTTATCTTTATCCTTGAATAAGCATTAAACTTTATGATCTTCAAACGTTCTCTTTTCTTCAATTTAACTTGATAAAATTTCAATCTCCAAGCTCTCCCTTGCTGTGAGCTGTGATCCCCCTAGCTTTGAGCTTTATCTTCAATCACGTTTCATCCTGCTCCCCCTAAAATTATGCTTCCTGTTTCAAAGTCTTGGGAATTCAAATAAACATTTCAGATTCTACCTTTGATATTTTGAACGACATGTATTACATACCACCTGTACAAAACTTCTATTTCAAATCTTCATTTTTTAGTTATTTCAATTTCAAATTAATGACCTTGAAACATTTTACGTTTAAAACCTTCAACTTTTCAATTATTGAAATAAAATCCACTTAGTTGATCAAGTCCAAGTTTAATGACCTTGATTAACTAAATTTGTTTACCAAGTCCAAGTTAATGACCTTGGCTAAAACCGTTTTGAACAACTGATGTTTTTGTCAATTTTAAAGTTTCAAATTAATGAACTTTTTCTTACCAGACTTCAATGATCCGTTCTCCAACATTGCTTGTTGAAAATCATTTTTGGATTTAAAAAGTAAGTTAAGTATTTACAGAACCTTTTTAACAAGAAAAGTAAATTATATACAAACATATTTACAGACATATTTTTGTGAATTCGTGTCTAAGGATCATATCAGTTTTGTTGAGACGTATCACCAGTACCGTTGACCTTTTTGGGACTTTAAGTTCTAAACTTATTTACCTAGATTGTCGATATGTTTGTCCACTTAAACTTCATCACGTTTCTCAATTGATCCAAGATATGTTAGTAAGAATTATGAAACTTGACTTAACTATGGTTCCCACCTCTTGAATATACTCCCGAATCCAGATTCCCTAGATTTCATCTTACAGGTGAGATAGCGTAATTGATATCTGTATTTGGGTTATGCGAGACCTTGAGAGCTCAGGTTAGTACTACCATACCGATAAAGAGATGAAGGCTCGTCTTTAAGGTATGTTCCATTTAAGGAATCTTTCCAGCATTGCAAATGATTAGATCTTTCGATTTTTTTCAAGTTTTGCATGCTATTAGGGGTTTTTTGCAAAAAGCATTATAGAAGTTCTAGGCTATTGCTTCCGCAAAATCAGAAGAACTTGTATAATACCCCATATATCAATCATCTATAAAGACCTCGTATCTCAGAATCAGGCAACCCTTCAATCGAAATTTTGGAGTACTAAGTCCATATATCCAAGATGTGTTAAACCACGAGATTAAGAAGTTGTAAAATTTAGTTTATATCCCGGAAACAATCTACTGAACGTGTAAAGCCTATCGACATATCCACAGTAAGACTTGTTTATCACTTTTAAACTTTACAAATCTTTAGCATACTGTGATAGTCCACTGATGTACTATCATTTCCTTTTTAACAAAAAAATTTTTTTGTCTTTTTCATGTTTTTGTTCTTTTTGAATTTTTCAATGTTTTTTATTTTTCAACTTTTTCATATTTTTTTGATTTTTCAACAATTTTTTTTAAATTTCTTACTCCCCCTAAAATCAAAAACATATTTTTGGATTTTAGATTTAAAGAAATTCTTCTAAGAATGTAACAAACCAATGCGGATCCCGTGACCTCGTCGTCCGATCCTTTTTCTCAAACCTGTATCTGCATTGTTTAACAAACAATCATTAAACTCATTTACCCACTTGTAAAAGCAGTTTGAACTTGTAAAAACTAAGAAATCAGTTTTTCTGTTCAATGGTGTGGATTTTCATAATTTTGACTTTTCAAAATTTTTCGTTTTAACAATCACTTGTAATTTCAAAAACTTTTCTTCTTAACTACTCCCCCTCAAAATGACAAAGATATGACATTTCTGGATAAGTTAAAACTGATATGGAGCTCTGCAATCCAGAATCAACTTTTGATCAAGTAGATCTTGGAACTCCTGCACATGAAAGGATTTAGTTAAAAAGTTCAACCCAAGCCTTCTTGGTCTTGGGTTTTGGATATAACTCCTCATACACATCTTCATAGTCACTTTCGTATGCTCTTTGATAAGCATATTTAACATCACAAACTTCAAACTCACAGTTAACTTTACTTTTATCTTTCTCGATTGATTTGACATTTTCGGTTTTATCACAAACAATTTTCACCTTTTCAGGTGATTTCTTTTTAGCAATCCAAGATTGAGAATTAACTCTAGCTTTCTTGATATAATACCTAGAATCATTGTTTGACTTTGAAGTCTCTCCTTTTTGAAAAACTGAATTTTCAAATTTTGATTCATTTTTAGGTTTTCTTTCAAGATTGGATTCAACATTATGTTTCATTTATTTTAAGTCACCGTTTCTTTTTACAATCCTATTTTGATCATTTTCAGATTGTTTTTGTTTTAACTCTCTTGAAACTTCTTTTCTTCGGGAATACACAAGCTTAGACTTCGGACACTTGTGAGCAAAGTGACCAACTTCATTGCATTTGAAGCAAGTCCGAGTATCATGAGCATTTCCACTAGTAGGTTTTACTCCACTTGTAGACTTGGTCTTAGCCTTGTCCCGAAGTTCTTTTTCTTTCTTAAAATCATCATTTGATTTCTTACCTATCAAGCTTTCCTCCTGAATCGTGCTCGTTCCGTACACAAACTTTATGTTCTTCCCTTTGTACTCCTGGAACGTTGATTTCTGTTCTTCTTCAGTTTCTCTTCAGTTTCTTCCAAACCTAAACCTTCTCTCCTGTTCTCAGGAAAATCACCACCGTTTCTACGGTAAGTGTTAAAGTTCCGTTTAGGTTTAGAATAAAACTTCTTTTCATTTTTCTCGAGATCATCTGATGAAACTTCCATAAGTTTAAACAGTTTATCGATTTGATCTTCTTTCACATTCTGAATCGGGAAGCTATCATTGAAATATAATCTATCAGATTCCATAACCTTGTACATGACAAAGTTAGGATCATCACTTAGATCATTTTCTGATGATGTATCGTCACTTTCAGATTGTTGAACCAGAACTGTTTGAACTCGAGTTAGCGCTTTTAAAGCTGCTGTCATCAGAATCATTTCCCAAAACATTTTTTAACACATCTTTTACCACTGATTCATTGCCATTGTTTGATTTTGTAAAGTTTATGTCAATGTTCTCAGGAAATTTATCTTTCTTTTCTGAAAGAAGTAAAAGATTAAATGCCTTTTCAATGTCATCATCTTTCTTGCAGCAGTAACTTGCAAGAAATGATGGAGGAACATTTCCGTAAACTTTACGTTTTGAGTTATCAATATTATCCTCCGACTTAATCGTAGGAAGAATGTGATCAATGACATATGCGTTTGTGGTGTAACTTTTTAGTAATTGTCTGACTCTTTCTGTTTCAATCTTCATTTCGTGAAACTCACGCTTTGTCTCAGCAATTGTATTAATGTACATGTTAATTGCCATTTGTTTTTCAATAACTGTGGCATTTAACATGGTGACATGAGCATTAAGTTCACTGTTAGCTCTTTCAACATGTTTATATTTGCATGATATTTTGTCATAAGCTTCTTTTATGGTTCTGTAATCATAACAAAAATTTTTGTTATGTTCAGTCAATTCTCTTATGACTTTGACTTTATCCAGACAGGGTTCACGAGGAGTTGCGCACTTTGTGCAAGGTTTTTCAACCTCCACAAATTTCACAACTTCCTTTTCAGACATGTTTACCTTAGCTTTTACCTTTTCGGCTTCTGCTTTCAACTCTTCTTGCTTTTGTGTCTCAAGGTAAGTTATTCCTTCTTCTTCTGTTTGTTGCATGAATCTTTCCAGAACTACATCCTCCAGAATAGCTTTTCCTCAGCTCTCTGCATTAATGCTTCTTGAATAGCATTTTTGATAGCAGCATCCACAAATGATGTATCTGATTCATTTACAACCTCTGCCATCATAGCAACACCAGTCTTCTTTCCGATGTATTTGTTCCAATCGAAACCATCGTCTTCATGATTGGCAACAAGAGCTTATTCGGCTTTCTTTGCAGATTTATCTTCAACTTCAACATGCGTTGTATTCGGGTATGATTTGTATTGCAGCGCTTTCTTGTAATATTCATTACCAGTTCCAAAAGGGTTTTGGTTTCCACTAGCTTCTTGGTTATGGCATTCACGTTTGAAGTGCCCTTTTTGTCGACATCTGAAACACGTTAACTTTCGTTTTGTCGAAACCAAGTTTATTGTTTGAGTTACCAATATCCCTTCCAGTGAGTGCTACAAACTTTGTAACTCTTCGGATAATCGATGCTAAGGACCATTTGATGTCCATCAGTTCCAACTCTTCCTCATCTACCTGATCGTAATTCTCAGCTGTCATTTCAGGATTTCCGATCTTTCCAGCAACAAGACTTTCATACGATTCCAGAACTGTAGCAAGAAGTGCTATCTGCTGTTTCGCAACTTTTTCAGGAAATAATTCTTTAAATCTACTGCTATGTTGCATTGCAAAACATTTGAATTAGCAGTGGATTGGCTTGTCTAATGAGATTGACTTTGAGAAGAAGAACTTGAACCAACATATGAATAACCAGTGTTTGGAGAATACTGATTTTGTGACGACTGATCTTATGTATTCATGTTTGCACTAAATGCCGTTTGGATTTTTGGACTTTGAATCGGAGTATCTGGAACACCACCTTTGTAATAAACTCCGACATCCTGAACAACATTAGTGTTTTTGATTTTGCAATCTTCATTAATTCCATTTCATGACCTTCAAGTTTGTCAATGAAAGATGACAACTTAAACTGTCTCTAAGATGGACTTTTTCCTCGTATAAATCTCTGTGTTTACCATTCTTTACATTTTCAATATGTTCATACAATTGTTCATCACTCAAGCACTCAACCTCACATTCAAAGTTTGGTTATGTTATCCTTGTTATGATTTTTGACCAAAACAGTTTGGCGCCCACCATGGGGCAATCGGTGCTTCAATTCTAAAAATTTGTTCATTTCATTCATTCTCATCCATTCTTTCCAACTACATGGCTACTCATGGAAAATCTGCTTCAAGTGCCATGCCGGCGGTCACCTCATCTCAGACTAGTGCATTGTTGCCTCCCATTCCCCATGCACCGGCGAGGAGTGCTGATAATGCTCAGAAGAAGCCAACACCAGTTTCTCGAAGGCTTCCACTGTTTCATCCTCTACACCTACTAAGAATGATCTGTCTACTTTGATTTTCAGATGAGAGGATACATGGTACAGCAGGACAAAACTAACCAGAGGATCCTTCAGGAGATTGATGAAATCAAGAGCAGAAGAGATTAGTGGGGGATCACTCTCCGTTGATGCCCAGATCATTGGATTTCACTTCTCCAGCATCAACAATCCAGCATTCCAGGGGATCCGGTGTTCAAATCCAAGGATCCTCCAATTACCAGCAAGGATCAATGGCGATGACACAGGCTCAAGGATCCTTAGGATTGCAGCATGGATCGCTGGCAATGACGCAGCCACAAGCATCTCATGACCAGCCTTATGGATCCTCATCCCAGTCTCCAGGATCATCGTATCAGTATCAAGGAGGCTATCTCAGCTCAGGAGGATATTTGGAGACAGTTGCACCAAAGGAATCCTATTTCCACCATCAAGGATCCTTTTCTAAGGATCAAGGATCCTCTGCTAGGATAAGGTTCATGGATCCTCCTCTCAGGTTCAAGGATCCATGCAGTATCCTTCAAGGCCGTTAGCACCCATGTATCCTAATCAGAAATCTTCAGGGAGTCAGATATTCAAGGATTCTAAAGTTCACAAGGGGGACTTCATCCCTATGCAGACTATTGCTTCATCTGGTCCAACTGTTACACCTGAAGCGCCCACCTTTGGATATACTCCTAGCATACCACTTCCAAACCAATCAGGAGGTAACAATGTCAATACATCTCTTGGCACTAACTATGGTTCCATGCAGGATACAGGTATCAATCAGGCTATAGCACGGGAGCTCCAGAAGCTTAAGGATATGATATCCAGTGTCCCATGAGTGGTTAAACCCATTCCTGAGATCCTGGATGGAAGTCACAGGGTGTCTCGTTTTGCACCTCCTATATGCAATGCTGAGATACCAAAACGCTTTCAAACCTCCAACATGAAGCTGTACAATGGTACAACTGATCCGGAGGAGCATGTGGCACAATACCGAGAAAGAATGGAGATCAATCCCATTCCAGAAAGATTAAAGGAAGCCAGCCTTTGCAAGGGCTTCGGATCCACACTCACTGGATCAGCTTTGAAATAGCTGCTAAGTCTTCCTCCTTATTCAATTACTTCATTTTCTCATTAGTTAATTTGTTCAATAACCAATTTTCATGTAGTGGAACCTTTGAACGGTTAACTAGTGATCTATATAGAATAACCCAGGGACGTGATGAATCATTAAGAGATTACATCAATAAGTTTAGTCGAGAATCCTTAGAAATTCCTAATTTGGATATTGCCACTGCTGTGGAGGCATTCAAAATGGGATTGCTAAAGGATTCCTCATTCTATGATGACCTTGCAGGAATTTAGATGAAGTGAGGAACTGGACATTGAGGTTTATTCGTTTAAAGGATGACAAAAGGATCCAGGAGAGGCTCTCAGGATCCTCGTAACAGGAAACGCAAGGATCATTCTTTAAGAAAATCGATCCAAGTCATACTCTAAACATGACAGCCACAATATGCAGGCAGTTGAACAAGAGGAAGAAGATGAGGATTACCCTCCGATATCTGAAGGTACTGTTTTTCTGTTGATAATCATGAACTAATCCTTGCTATGCAGAGTCTAGGTGACAAAGCTAGGTGGCCTCGGAAAAATAAGAAGGCCACAGCCAATAAAGACAAGTCCAAATGGTGCGCTTATCATGAGGATTTTGGCCACCTTACTGATGAGTGTATAGCATTGAGGAAGGAGATTGGCTATCTTCTTAGCAAAGGATATCTGAAGAAATTACTGGGAAGGAAACGTTCAAGGACCCAGGATACTGAGAAAGTTCCCGAAAGAGCTCCTCCTCCACCTCCAGATGCTCAGATCATTAACTTTATTTCTGGTGGTTCTGATATATGTGGAACCTCATTCTCAGCGGCAAAAAGGCATGCTAAGGAAACGAAGATGGAGAATGGGAGAGACCAGTCTGAACATCTACCCTAACTCAGCAGAAAGTTATATCTTTGATGAGGATGATCGTGTAGATATACAGGATCCTCCTCTTGATGGTCTTGTCATTACTTTATTTATTTCTAACCATTTTGTTCGTAGGATCCTCATTGATGGAGGAAGTTCAGTGAACATAATTCAATTGGATGTCCTCAAAAAGATGAACATCCCTGAATCCAAGATCATCCCAAGATCATCCGTGCTTGTGGAATTCAGTGCAGAAACCAAGAATACATTGCGGGACATCAACTCCCAATTTACATAGAGGGAGTGAATTCTATCCAAAAATTTTGTGTAATAGATTGCTTATCTTGTCGTAATGTTATCCTTGGCAGGCCATGGATATATGACATGAAGGCGGTCCCATCAACATATCACCAATGTGAAGTCCATTGGGGAATAGTCAAGATAGATAGTGATCAGCAGGAGGCAAAGAACTACTACACTTCTTCGATGAAACCAGCTTCCAAGTCTAGGGAAGCATAGCAATTAAAGTATCCTCCAAGAGACATCATGGAGGCAGGAGAACAAGATGTCAAGGGTATACTCTTAGATCCTGAGGATCCTAAATCCAATGTGTATATAGGATCCGGGATCCAGGAGAGCATAGAGCAGGATCTAGTATCCTTCCTGAAACATAGAAAATCTACCTTCGCCTAGAAGCACGAAGATATGACAGGTATTTTAAAGGATGTCATTACTCATAAACTTGGTATTGACAGGTGTTTCGGGCCAATTCACCAAAAGAGGAGGAAGTTTGCACATGAAAGAAATGCAATTATCCATGTTGGTGCATATGTCTGTTGCCTTCGTCATTGCACGAGAACGAGTATGGAATAAACGAAAGTTTCTAAAGACCGAACAAGACAAAGTAGATATCCAAGAGGGAGTCTATTGGTGCATAACATCTATAGAATAGTCTTGTATCGAGTCTGTATAGTATAGATGAAACGAGGCGTATTTAATAGGGTTTAGAGCCAAGTTCGCTTGTGATGGAACTTGAGAAGTCAAATTCGGGCGAACTTATGTACGCTCACCAGCGGACTTGTGCATCTATAAATAGATGCCTTGTGATTTCATTTGTAACTAGGAGATATTTTGGCACAGAGACGGCGAAGCTCTGTCGGATCCGGATCTCGAATGTATTGAACTTTAGATCAATGAAAACAACTATTAAACGAGTAATTCTTGTTATTTGGTTAACTTGTCATTAGTTTCCGCCTAATTGGACAATAGATAATAAATTTAGGTTCTCGTGCTAATCGTGGACGTTCCTACAAGTGGTATCAGAGCCTGGATACCTGAATTTGTTGAAATCAAGACAAGAATCTCTCTATTTCATCTCCATTCTTCTATTTTTCTTAACTTTTGAACAAAAACGAAGAATTCACGGTCAAATTTTGTCCATTTTTGAATATGTCATGTTAAATACATTCATGGTAAACCCTTGAGAATTTGAAGGCTAAAATCAAACGAATTGGTGTCGAAATGTTGCAAAAACCATGTTCGATAAACTCATGTTCATCGAACTTGTTAGCCAAGTTCGACCGAACTTGAGGTAAAAACTCACTTTCTGAGTGAATTTTTACCAAGTTCCTCGAACTTGAAGAGTTTTTGATAAAAATTCGCTAAGTTCGCTCGAATTTAAGTGATTTTTGAAGAATTTGAGATAAGTTTGCTCGAACTTACTAAGAATCCATTGATCTTTTATCAAGTTCGACCGAACTTGATAAAAATCAAGAAAATCTTAGATAAGTTCGCTCGAACTTGTAAGAGTCTTATAAAATCAATCTTCAAGTTCGCTCGAACTTACAAGTTCTCTACAAAATTTATTCAACAAGTTCGTCGAGGTTGTTAAAAGAAAATTTTCAAATCAGTATTCACAAGTTTGACCGAACTTGTGAAAAATCTTTGAATTCTTCAATTCATATACAAGTTCCCCGAACTTGTTTAAAAACTGAAATTTCTCATTCTCAACTACAAGTTCGACCGAACTTGTAGTAAATCTAACAATTTTCAAAGTTTTATCGTATTTTCAGCGTAGGTGTCTCGTTTTTCAAAATGGAAGATTTCCATAACGCATTTATAGCTGGAGTAGCACAAGCCTCAACGTCAAATTCAATTGCGGTTAACCAGATGAACCTCGATAATGAAATGGGTACTACTCAGAAACCGCCGAAGTTGATGAGTATGGACGAGTTCGAGGGATGGAAAGAAAAGTTTGTTAATTGGATTCAAGCGAATCAATTCAACAGCTGGGTTGCGATTGAAGATGGTTATACATGGCCCAAAAATGAACGTGATCAAGATCTTCCACTGAAAAATTTTCAGCGATTGACAAAGAGAAATATGTTGCTGAAACGAAAATGATCTGCTTGATACAACAATCTGTCAAAGAAGATATCTTGATATTATTACCAGAATATGATACTTCTCAAGAATTATGGAATTCTCTTTGCGAAAAAATCAAAGGAAGTGATGAAATGATCAAAAGCAAAAAGGCTTTGATAAAGAAAGAATTTGAGATCTTCACGATGATCAAAGGAGAGACAATGAAGCAAATGATTGATAGCTATTGTCACCTCATGGTCCAAATGCGAAGACATGATATCAAGAGAACTAACGAAGAGCAAATTGAGAAGCTGGCCGATGCACTTCTAGAAGGAGCATGGACAACATATCTGATGATTCTAAAGAATAGTCCATCTTGGAGATATTTTAAGTTGTCATCTTTCATTGACAAACTTGAAGGCCATGAAATGGAATTGACGAAGATTGCAAAATCCAAAAACACTAATGTTGTTCAGGATGTCGGAGTTTATTACAAAGGTTGTGTTCCACATACTCCGATTCAAAGTCCAAAAATCCAAACGGCATTTAGTGCAAACATGAATACATCAGATCAGTTGTCACAAAATCAGTATTCTCCAAACACTGGTTATTCATATGTTGGTTCAAGTTCTTCTTCTCAAAGTCAATCTCATCAGACAAGTCAATCCACTTCTAATTCAAATGTTTTCCAATGCAACATAGCAGTTGATTTAAAGAATGTGTTTCCTGAAAAAGTTGCGAAACAGCACATATCACTTCTTGCTACAGTTCTGGAATTGTATGAGAGTCTTGTTGCTGGAAAGATCGGAAATCCTGAAATGACAGCTGAGGATTACGATCAGGTAGATGAGGAAGAGTTGGAACTGATGGACATCAAATGGTCCTTAGCATCGATTATCCGTAGAGTTTCAAAATTTGTAGCACTCACTGGAAGGGATATTGGTAATTCAAACAATAAACTTGGTTTCGACAAAACGAAAGTTACTTGTTTCAGATGTCGACAAAAAGGGCACTTCAAACGTGAATGCCATAACCAAGAAGCTAGTGGAAACCAAAACCCTTTTTGAACCGGTAACGAATATTACAAGAAAGCGCTGCAATACAAATCATATCCGAATAGAACACAAGTTGAAGATAAACCTACAAAGAAATTCGAACAAGCTCTTGTTGCCAATCATGAAGATGATGGTTTCGATTGCAACAAATACAACGGAAAGAAGACTGGTGTTGCTATGATGGCAGAGGTTGTGAATGAATCTGATTCATCATTTGTGGATGCTGCTATCGAAAATGCTATTCAAGAAGCATTAATGCAGAGAGCTGAGGAAGAAGCTGTCCTGGAGGATGCAGTTCTGGAAAGATACATACAACAAACAGAGGAAGAAGGAATAGCTTATCTTGAGATGCAAAAACAAGAAGAGTTGAAAGCAGAAGCCGAAAAGGTAAAAGCAGAGGTAAGAATGTCTGAAAATGAAATTGTGAAAGTTGTGGAGGTTGAAAACCTTACACAAAGTGCGCAAGTCCTTGTGAACCTTGTTTGGATAAAGTCAAAGTCATAAGAGAATTAACTAAACATAACAAAAGCTTTCGTTATGATTACAGAACCATAAAAGAAGCTTATGACAAAATATCAGGCAAATATAAACATGTTGAAAGAGCTAACAGTGAACTCAACGCTAATGTCACCATGTTAAATGCCACAGTTATTGAAAAACAAAAGGCAATTAACATGTACATTAATACAATTGCTGAGACAAAGCGTGAGTTTCACGAAATGAAGATTGAAACAGAAAGAGTCAGAAAATTACTAAAAAGTTACACCACAAACGCATATGTCATTGATCACATTCTTCCTACGATCAAGTCGGAGGAAAATGTTGATAATTCAAAGCGTGAAGTATACGGAAATGTTCCTCCATTTCTTGCAAGTTACTGCTGCAAGAAAGATGATGATATTGAAAAGGCATTTGATCTTTTACTTCTTTCAGAAAAGAAAGATAAATTGCCTGAAAACATTGATGTAGACTTTACGAAATCAAACGACGACAATGAATCGGTGGTAAAAGATGTGGTAAAGAATGTTTTGGGAAATGATTCTGATAACGGCAGCTTTAAAAGCGCCAACTCGAGTTCAAACAGTTCTGGTTCACAATCTGAAAGTGACGATACATCATCAGAAAATGATCTAAGTGATGATCCTAACGTTGTCATGTACAAGGTTAAGGAATCTGATAGATTATATTTCAATGATAGCTTTCCAATTCAGAATGTGAAAGAAGAACAAATTGATAAACTGTGAAACTTGTGGAAGTTTCATCAGATGATCTCGAGAAAAATGAAAAGAAGTTTTATTCTAAACCAAAACGGAATTTTAAAATTACCGTAGAGACGTGGTGATTTTCCTGAGAACAGGAGAGCAGGTTTAGGTTTGGAAGAAGCTGAAGATGAACCGAAGAAGAATCAGAAGTCAACGTTCCAGGAATACAAAGGTAAGAACATAAAGTTTGTGTACGGAACGAGCACGGTTCAGGAGGAAAGCTTGATAGGTAAGAAGTCAAACGATGATTTCAAGAAAGAAAAGTGAACTTCGGGACAACGCTAAGTCCGTCAGTGGAGTAAAACCCACTAGTAGAAAGGTTCATGATACTCGGACTTACTTTAAATGCAATGAAGTTGGTCACATTGCTCGCAAGTGTCCGAAATCTAAGCCTGTGAATCCCCAAGAAAAGTAGTGTCAAGAGAGGTAAACCAAAAGCAATCTGAAAATGATCAAATCATGATTGTGAAAAGAAATGTTGACATCAAAGAAACGAAACGAAATGTTGAATCCCATCTTGAAATAAAATCTAAATATGAATCAAAATCTGAAATTCAGTTTTCAAAAAGGTGAGACTTCAAAGTCAAACAATGATTCTAGGTTTTATATCAAGAAAGCTAGAGTTAATTCTCAAGCATGGATTGCTAAAAAGAAATCACCTGAAAAAGTGAATGTTTGTGATAAAACCGAAAATGTCAAATCAATCAAGAAAAATAAAAGTAAAGTTGATTGTAAGTTTGAAGTTTGTGATGTTGAATATGCTTATCAAAGAGCATACGAAAGTGATTACGAAGAGGTGTATGAGGAGTTATATCCAAAACCCAAGACCAAGAAGGCTTGGGTTGAACTTTTTAACTAAAATCTTTCATGTGCAGGAATTCCAAGATCCAACTTATGAAAGTTGATACGGGATTGAGGAGCTTCATAATCTTTAACTTATCTAGAATGTTAAGATCTTTGTCATTTTGAGGGGGAGTAGTTAGGAAGAAATTTTTTTGAAAAAAGTCAAAGTTATGAAAATCCACACCGTTGAACAGAAAAACTGATTTCAAAGTTCTTACAAGTTCAAACTGCTTTTACAAGTGGTAAATGAGTTTAATGATTGTTTGTTAAATAATTGCAGATACATGATTGAGAAAAAGGATTGGACGACGAGGTCACGGGATCCATATTGGTAGGTTATATTTTTCAAATAGAATTTGTTAAAAAAAAGCTAAAATCCAAAAATATGTTTTTGATTTTAGGGGGAGTAAGAAAATTTGAAAGGAAATTTTTTAGAAAAATCAAAAACATATGAAAAAGTTAAAAATTCAAAAACATTAAAAATTCAAAAAGTACAAAAACATTGAAAAAGACAAAAGAATTTGTTTGTCATAAAAGGAAATGATAGTACATCAGTGGACTATCACAGTATGCAAAAGAATTGTAAAGTTTAAAAGTGATAAACAAGTCTTACTGTGGATGTGTCGATAGGCTTTACACGTTCAGTAGATTGTTTCCGAGATATAAACTAAATTTACAACTGCTTAATTTTGTGGATTAACACATCTTGGATATATGGACTTAGTACTCTGAAATTTTGATTGAAGGGTTGCCTGATTCTGAGATACGAGGTCTTTATAGATAGTTGATATCTGGGGTATTATACAGGTTCTTCTGATTTTGCGGAAGCAATAGCCTAGAACTTCTATAATGCTTTTTGCTAAAAACCCCTAATAGCATGCAAAACTTGAAAAGAATCGAAAGATCTATACATTTGCAATGCTGGAAAGATTCCTTAAGTGGAACACACCTGAAAAACGAGCCTTCATCTCTTTGTCGGTACGGTAATACTAACCTGAGCTCTCAAGGTCTCGCATAACCCAGGTACAAATATCAATTAAGCTATACTCACTTGTAAGATGAAATCTAGGGAATCTGGATTCGGGAGTATATTCAAGAGGTGGGAACCATAGGCAAGTCAAGTTTCTTAATTCTTACCCAACATATCTTGGAACAATTAGAAACATGATGAAGTTTAAGAGGACAAACATATTGACAATCTAGGTAAACAAGTTTAGAACTTAAAGTCTCAAAAAGGTCAACGGTACTGGTGATATGTCTCAATAAAACTGATATGATCCTTAGACGCAAATTCACAAAAATATGTCTGTAAATATGTTTGTACATAGTTTACTTTACTTGTTAAAATTTCTGTAAATTTTTTACTTACTTTTTAAATCCAAAAAGATTTTCAACGAGCCAATGTTGGAGAACGGATCATCAAGTTTGGTAAGAAAAAGTTCATTAATTTGAAACTTTAAAATTGACAAAAACATCAGTTGTTCACATCAGGTTTAGCCAAGGTCATTAACTTGGATTTGGTAAACAAAATTAGTTAACCAAGGTCATTAACTTGGACTTGATCAACAAAGTGGATTTCATTTCAATAATTGAAAAATTAAATGAATTGTAAAAGGTTTTGAATGTTAAATGTTTCAAGGTCATTAATTTAAACTTGAAATAACTGAAAAATGAAGATTAAAATTTGAAGTACAAGTATTGAATAGGTGGTATGGAATACATATGGTACAAAATTTCAAAGTTAGAATCTGAAATGTTTATTTGAATTCCCAAGTACTTTGAAACAGGAAGTAAAGTTTTAGGGGGAACATGATGAAACATGATTGAAGATAAAGCTCAAAGCTAGGGGGAGCACAGCTCATAGCAATGGGGAGCTTGGAGATTAAAGTTTTATCAAGTTAAATTGAAGAAAAGAGAACGTTTGAAGATTATAAAGTTTAATGCTTATTCAAGGAAAAAGATAAAGACTCAGGAACTTATTTGAAGTCTGATGATTACAAGGCGTTCAAAGAAGACTATGACAGTTGAAGACTGACGAGGATGATTATTGTTAAAGATGTCTATAAAAGTAGATGATCTGCGGCAACATCCAAGGGGGAGTCTGTTGGTATAGTCTGTTGCCTTCGTCATTGCACGAGAACGAGTCTGGAATAAACGAAAGTTTCTAAAGACCGAATAAGACAAAGTAGATATCCAAGAGGGAGTCTATTGGTGCATAACATCTATAGAATAGTCTTGTATCGAGTCTGTATAGTATAACGAAACGAGGCGTATTTATTAGGGTTTAGAGCCAAGTTCGCTTGTGATGGAACTTGAGAAGTCAAGTTCGGGCGAATTACTCTATGTACTCTCACCAACGGACTTGTGCATCTATAAATAGATGCCTTGTGATTTCATTTGTAACTAGGAGATATTTTGGCACAGAGACGGCGAAGCTCTGTCGGATCCGGATCTCGAATGTATTGAACTTTAGATCAATGAAAACAACTATTAAATGAGTAATTCTTGTTATTTGGTTAACTTGTCATTAGTTTCCGCCTAATTGGACAATAGATAATAAATTTAGGTTCCTGTGCTAATCGTGGACGTTCCTACAATCCAAGAAGATGTAGAAAAGTTACTAAAGGCAGGTATGATAAGAGAAGTCAAGTATCCAAGATGGTTAGCCAATGTGGTTGTTGTTCAAAAGAAAATGGAAAGTGGAGGGTATGTGTCGATTTTACTGATTTAAACAAGGCATGTCCCAAGGATCCTTTCCCTTTACCCCACATTGACTCCATGGTGGATGCGACGGCGGGTCATGAATTGTTAACTTTTATGGATGCTTCATCTGGATTTCAACAAATTCAGATGGAACCATCTGATCAAGAGGATACAATGTTCATGACACCCACCGGCATATATTGTTATATTGCTATGCCCTTTGGTTTAAGAAATCCAGGTGCTACATACCAAAGGCTGGTGAATATGATGTTCAATGAGCAACTTGGACACACAATGGAAGTATACATAGATGATATGGTGGTCAAGTCTAAAAGAGCTGAGGATCACCAGAAGGATCTTGAAGAAGCATTCAACATCCTTGACCAGTACAACATGAAGTTAAACCCCTCCAAATGTCATTTCGGGTCAAAGCTGGAAAGTTTCTAGGATATATGGTGACCAAGAGAGGAATTGAAGCGAGTCCGAACAGATCAAGGCTTTAGTGAACATCAAGTCTTCTGCCAATGCCAAGGATGTGCAAAGATTGACGGGAAGGATTGTCGCCTTGAATAGATTCATTTCAAAATCCTCAAAAAGATGCAAGGATTTCTATGATATTCTGAGGAAGAATAAGAAGTTCGAATGGACTGAGAAGCATGAAGCTGCTCTACAAGCCCTCAAGGATTACTTATCCTCAGCGCCGGCTTTGATGAAACCAGAAAATGGAGAACTCTTATCCTTATACTTAGCTGTTTCAGGAAAAGCGCGGTAAGTGCGGTCCTAGTTAAGGATCACGAAGGCCAACAACATCCGGTATACTATGTAAGTAAAAGTCTACTTGATGTTGAGGCCAGGTATTCTCATTTAGAGAAACTCATTCTTGCTTTAATCATGGCTTCTACCAAACTAAGACATTATTTTGAAACTCATACTATTGTAGTTAAAACTAACTTTCCTGTTAAGAATGTTATCAGGAAACCAGAGATGTTGGGAAGAATGGAAAAATGGGTTGTTAAACTTAGTGCATATAACATTAAGTATGAGCCTAGAACTGTTATTAAATCCAAGCTTTGGCTGACTTTGTGGCTGATTTCAGTAGTGATCTACAAGGGAAGCTGAACTAGAAATGCAACAACTTGAGGAGACCAAGGATCCTTGGACACTCTTCACAGATGGAGCCTCGAATGTGAAAGGAACTGGACTAGGCCTACACTAAAATCGCCACAGGGTGACATTATACCCTAGTCTATAGCTTGTGAATTTCAGACCACTAATAATGAGGCTAAATATGAAGCCTTGATAGCAGGTTTGCAACTAGCTAAATATGAGGATCAGGTATCTTCAAGTATTTGTAGATTCTTTATTGATTACTAATCATTATAACGGATCCTATGCTAGGCGAAAAACTAATTAAATATTTGGAGATAGTCAGGAAACTGGCAGATTCGTTTTGCTTTTTTCAGTTTAACACAGGTGCCTAGGGAAGAGAACTGCAGAAGCCGATGCTCTAGCCAACCTTGGATCCTCATTGTAGATGCCTAAGGATGTGAAGATACCTATTATCCATGTACTAACTCCTGCAATTGAGGAGAATGAAGCAATGGAAATAGTGGATGGTGCTGTAGTTGTTCCCAGTGATGATGTGCAGTCAAATTCAGGATCCTGGATCCTTCCAATTCTGAAAACATTCAGAATGGAGAAATCCCTACTGGGAAAATCCAAGGGCATTTTAGGATTAAGGTACCCAGTTTACCATTATAAATAACATGTTATATAAAAAATCTCTTGCAGGACCCTATCTAAGGTGCATTGAGGATCCTGAGATACAAGAAGTCTTAAGGATTTTGCATGAAGGAGACTGTGGGAATCACACTGGGGGCATAGCACTATTTTCAAGGATCCTTAGAACAGGATATTATTAGCCTACTATGAAGAAGGATGCTGTAGAATATGCGAAGAAATGTGATGCTTGCCAGAGACACAGTAATATCCTTCATCAAGCGGCAGAACCTCTGCATCCTATATCCTCCTCTTGGCCATTTATGAGATAAGGAATGGATATGGTAGGCAAGCTTCCCAAGGCACCAGTAGGAAAAGTGTTCATGTTGGCTATGAACAGACTACTTCTCCAAATGGATAGAAGCTGAAGCCTTTGCCCAAGTCAGAGAAAAGGAAGTCATATCCTTTATTAAAAGAAATATTATAACTAGATTTGAAATTCCTTCTGAGATTGTTTGTGATAACGGATCCCAGTTTATTGGGAATCGTATACTAGCTTTTGTGACAGCTGGGGGATTACGATGATAACATCAACACCAGTCCACCCATAAGCTAATGGCCAGGCAGAATCATCCAAAGATCGTCGTCAACAACTTGGGTTGTCCAAAAGGGCAAATGGGCTGAGGAATTACCATATGTCTTATGGGCAGATAGGACAACTCCTAAGAATGCTACGGGTCAGACTCCCTTCTCCTTAGTCTTTGGAGCTGAGTAGTGATTCCGACAGAATTGGTAGTCCCTACAGCCTAGAACAAGCATCGTGATCCTGAGGCGAATGCTGAGACTCTAGCTCAAGACTTGGATACCGTGTGAGGAACTTAGAGACTTGGCAAGAATTAGTTGGCTAGCTATCAACAAAGGATGGCTGGAGCTTACAATAAGAATGTCAGGGTTAGAAGATTTCAAGTAGGTGACTTGGTATTGAGGAAAGCATTCCAAAATACCACGAACCTTGCTGATGGCAAGTTAGCACCAAAATGGGAAGGCCCCTATCTAATTGAAGCTAAGGCAGGAAAGGGGGCATATCGTTTGTTAACTATGGATGGTGATATCCTGCCAAGAGCATGGAATGTTATTCACTTGAAGAAATACTTTATGTAATTAGGATCAAGGATCTTTAAGAATTCTGGTATTCAATTCAGGGTAAAGGATCCACAAGAGATATATGATCCTTTGCTTGGTAACGTTTTACTAGTTATTTCATATTATATTTGTTATTATGAAAAGGATGTTAGATTCCTAACATCCAATCTTATCAAGTTTTAAGTCTTGTAGGGTTTGTTACATCGTTGACAAAGGATCAAGAGGTTGGCCACCTCTCCAAGACTTTGGGCATGTCCCCAGCTTAAGGTATCCAATACCTTCTAAGGTTTAAAGGTTTTCACCTTTCACACGAATTGGGTTTTGACACCCCGCCAGTAGCGCACGTCATCCAAGTATAGTTCGAGGCAATGGGACCAGTACCCTCTTTAGGGACTGACAATTTCATTGTTGTTGGCTATATATAGGATCCTAAGTATAATGGTAGACGTACATACATCCGTTCTTAAGGTTTCTAACGATTTTCACGTTAGCTAAGGTTTGGTATTTTCATGTCGCTCACATTTGGATAGATGCCGGTTTGGGCCATACTCCAGTTTACACCCTTTATTTGGGCTTGTCCCCAGTTATTTGGGCTTGTCCCCAGTTATTTGGGCTTGTCCCCAGTTATACTAATGATTCTTTCATTTGATGTTTGGCTTAGTCCAAAGTTATATATTGTTACAGGTTTACGAAGTACAATAGCAAAGGATCCTGAATCCTAAAGTTCTACAATTTTTATGCTTTGATTGATATCAATGTAAGCGTTAAGGATTTAGAATCCAAGCTTGGATTCCCTGGTATGATTGATCCTTAGTTCATGTATTGTTTTTGTCCTTAACCCCTAAAATCAAAAATATATGATCTTTGATCAAATACTTCAATTATTTCCATGATACATACTTAGGATAATTTGGATAAACTAAGTTTTTCTGTATATAACATAATAGAGTTTAAAAATGTAAATTTGTAAGGAAACAATTCAGAAAGAAATATGTGACAGCGGATGTAGCCAAAAGTCTAATATTAATTAGCCCCGGTGATATTTATCAAAAGTATCCGGCCGGACTTCACCAGCAAAACGTGGACCATCCATCCAGGCCGGATCGGGTTTATCTAACAATTAAAGTTTGTGCAGAAATTAAAGTGCAGGAATTAAAAAGACAGGATAACAAAGGCTTCATCCCCCAAACAGAGGATCCCTCCACCTTTGTCATCCTACCTATCGTCTAAAGGATCAAGGATCCTTAAACCTAAAGCTACTTTTTAGTTACAAACCATAAATTGTTCAACACAACCAACACCAAAACATAAAAAAATGGGCTCCGGCCTCGTCTATATTATCCATCATCACCCATGTATGCAGCCTACTCCGCAGCTGCCTCACCGTCTTCACCTTCACTAGCTCTACCTTCGGCACCTTCAACCACCATCTCTTCAACCTCCTTCTACACCTCGCTGGATCCTGCTTAACCTGTCACCACTATTGCAAGCTCCAGTGTGCTTCCGCCAAGATTGTCCAAAGCCACCTCCCAAGAAGCTATATCCCATGAAGACCTGTCAAAACCAGGATCACCAGCCTCCTAAGCCATCTTGATCATGGATTGAAGAACAGACTTAGCGTCACTGAGTTTGGCTTGTTCAGCCACCTCCTTCATCTACTCACTGGCAGTAGCCTCTGCTTTCCTCAGCGACTTCTCCAAGAGCCTTTTTCTCCTTTTCGAGTTTGGACATATCTTTGTCCTTAGCAACAGCAATGGAGCGCATCCCAGCCAGAGTGTCTTCGACCTCGGCCATCCTCTTCTCATAGTATAGCTTCACATGGCCAAACTCCTGCGAGACGATAAACAATCTTCAGGATACCGGATCCTTATAAACAGTAAAATTCGACTATCAGGTTCAGGGATCCTTACCTTTGTCAAAGCATCATGGAGGCGTTTCTCGATGCGAAGAGGTCGCCCTCTGGTTCAGAGGACTTCTTCCTCTTTGAACCAGACTTAGCTCTGGTAGTGACTTGGAGAGCTTCAGCAGCAGGGTCTTCTTCATTGGTTCCTTTTTTACAGCTTTGGAGAGTATGATATTGTTGATATCGATGAGGGCAAAGTCTCCGGACTTGGAAGTGGATTTCTGGACGCCTAATTTTCATACATCAAAAAGATAAGTTCTTAGTTGAAACTTCTATTACATTCTTACATTACATGTTTTACAGTTACTCACTTGACATGCTATAGGATGAGGAGGTTTGAACTTCTTCAACAGGATCCTGGATCCTTGCTTTAAATGTTCTTTCTGCAGGTTCAAGATCCAAAAACTTTTGTGCTCGTTCAGGAACTCCTAGAAGATTGGCAGGAACTCCAAAGTTTATCACTGCAAAAAGAAATCAAGATCAAGAAACAGTTATAATAAGAACGATACACATGCAAAATCCCAAAATCCTACCCTTCGATATCCATCTAAGAGGCAACAAATTCCCTTCCGGTATGGAATCCCTTCTGACGAAGAAAAACTGATTCTTCCAGAAAGGGTCGTTTTGGGTGGTTTTAAAAACAGGAACCAGACGGTGGGCTTTGGCTTTGAACAGGAATCGGTTGGAACCATGGGTGACCAAGGAATACATGAAAGCTAGGTCAGAAAGATTAAAGTTGTAAACCGTTTTTCTCTGCGGCTTCTTCTATAGTGTAGAGGGTTCTCCACCACATTGGCATTACCTGGCTGAAGCTAATACCGGTAAGTTTGAAAAAACTCTGGGTCAAAGAGGAAAGGGATAAGAAAATCCAAGCAGAAAAGGTAAAGCGGGAAAACAGACCCAAGTTTCCGACAAAGCATCGATGCGGAAGGAATGGGTCGAAAGGTCTAAGACGGATTTCCAGAGGAAAGCAAGGTTTTAGTTTCTGAATTTCTGGATCCGTGAACTTACAGATCTCAGAAGAAGGGTCCTTTAGCAAGTTTTGCGATGGCAGAGTGTCACCGGATTTTTTGGAGCCGGAACTTAGGGAGGATCGAGTATTCATATCGCCGAAGTTCATAAAGAAAGGGAGAAAGAAGAAAGGAATTTACCTTATTTGCGATGAAAGTACTGGATTAATGATGATGAATCTTGGGACTTAAAAGAAAAGGGGGTTATCTCTTCCCAATTAATAGCAATGATGATTGTAGCCAGTGCATATCCCATCATTCATGATAACGGCTACTTTGAATTAAAATTCAATATGACAGCTATACCCACACTCACAACTGCCATATTGGGGGCAATTGTTAGGGCTGGGATTTATCTGCCTTTGGATCAGTGATCCTTCTGCGTATCGAGGATGTTTCATTTTGTAACGAGTAGTAGATACTGAAGGATCAAGGATCCTTAGGGCTTATGACAATTTCTAACAGTTGTCTTCGATATGTTATTTGAATTTGGTGCAGGTAAGAGAGTGGACTCGGTCAAGATGGAGATTCGTAGAATATGCTGGAAATAAGCACGTGCATTTGCCTCTATGAACGTTGTGGGTGAACGTGGGAGCTTTCCTCCTTTCGCGGATAGTTAGTTACCAAGATATTTTTCATTCTAAAAAGGGGATAGCAAGCTATTTTTAGAGACACAATCATACCACAAAAACTCCCAGAACCTATTGGCGAATACAACACAAACACACTAGAAATCGTTGTATCGAGCTTGTTATCATCCAAATTTGTAACCTTTATTGTTTAATATAGTTGGCGATCGGTAGTTTCCATCACCCGAGGATTTTTATCCCGGAGATCATTCATTGATCAAGGGCTTTTTCCTCGTATAAATCTCGGTTTTTACCAATGTTTACATTTTCAATCTGTTCATACAATTGTTCATCACATCAAGCACTCAACCTCACATTCAAAGTTTGGTTACATTATCCTTGTTGTGTATTTTTGACCAAAACAACTCAAAGCCCGGAGGGGCGAAGAAAGGGAATGCCAGAGCCTTTCAAATGAATGCAAGAGAGCAATAAATGACACAAATGTCATAACGGGTACGTTCCTCATTCATAATATCTTCGCTAGAGTTCTTTTTGATTCCGGTGCAGATAAGTCTTTTGTAGACCATAAGTTTAGTGAACTACTAAACTTACCCATAAGAACTCTAAATATACCTTATGAAGTAGAATTAGTCGAATGAACATTGGAAACCGCATCTTCTATTCTTGATGGATGCTCTCTATCCATCAAGAATCACTCAATCCCTGTATCTCTTTTGCAAATGAAATTGGTGGGGTTCGATGTAGTCTTAGGCATGATTATTTCTTTTAACCAAGTCGGCGTTCATGTGATAAGAAACTCATCGAAATTAAAACCCCATCTGGTGAAATGCTCACCATCCATGGAGATCTACACTATCGTTTGTCTGAGGAAGCGTCTCTGCTTAAGGCATCCAAGTGTTTGAAGATGAAGCTGTGTCATCTACATGGCACAAGTGACTATTGATGAGCCAAAACCAAAGATTGAGGATAGACAAGTCATCTCAGAGTATTCAGATGTGTTCCCTGAAGAATTACCGGGTCTACCCCCTAGATAGACAAGTGGAGTTTAGGATTGACATCCTACCAGGAGCTGCACCTGTTGCAAGAGCTCTATATCGGCTGGCGCTGACAGAGATGAAGGAATTGAAGACTCAAATTGATGAACTTTTGGAGAAAGGCTTTATTCAGCCTAGCTCTTCATCCTGGGGAGCTCCTATCTTGTTCGTCAAGAAAAAGGACGGGTCAATGCGAATGTGCATTGACTATCATGAATTAAATAAGGTAAAAATCAAGAACAGTTATCCTCTGCCCAGGATCGATGACTTATTCGATCAACTTCAAGAGGCTAGTTACTTTTCAAAGATCGACTTGAGATCAGGATATCATCAGCTGAAGGTTAGAAGTGAAGATGTTCCAAAGACTGCCTTTAGGACTAGATACGGTCACTTTGAGTTTCTAGTGATGCCTTTTGGGCTCACTAATGCACCAGCACCATTCATCAATCTCATGAATAGGGGTCTGCAAACCGTATTTAGATAAGTTTGTCATTGTCTTTATAGACGACATACTTATCTATTCTCGTAATCAAGCAGATCAAGAGAAACATCTTTGGTGCATTCTTGAATTACTAAGACAAGAGAAGCTTTATGCAAAGTTCTCTAAGTATGATTTCTGGCTTAGAAAAGTCCAATTCCTTGGACACATGATTAGTGAGTGTGGTATCCAGGTGGATCCCACAAAGATAGAAGCCATTATGAATTGGGAAGCACCCAAGACTCCGTTTGAAATTCGTAGTTTCTTAGGACTGGCCGGTTATTACAGAAGGTTCATCGAGAACTTCTCTCGTATAGCCACTCCTTTGACTACCCTGGCCCGTAAGAATGTTAAATTTGACTAGGGTCTCAAACAGCAAGAATCTTTTGAGGTTCTAAAGCATAAGTTGAGCAATGCTCCAATGCTAACTCTACCTGAGGGTATTGAGGATTTTGTAGTGTATTGTGATGCCTCGCACACCGGCATGGGCTGTGTACTGATGCAGAGAGGCAAAGTGATTGATTATGCATCACGACAATTAAAGGTGCACGAAAGGAATTACACCACCCACGATCTAGAATTGGGTGTCGTTGTATTTGCACTAAAATTGTGGAGACATTACTTATATGGCACGAAGTGTATTATATACACGGACCATGAAAGTCTCTAGCATCTGTTTAACCAAAAGGACTTAAACATGCGACAACGTCGTTGGACGGAAACTCTTAATGATTATGATTGCGGAATTCGCTATCATCCCAGAAAAGCAAATGTGGTCGCAGATGCACTAAGTTGTAAGGAAAGGGTTAAACCGATTCGGATTAACGCCAAGAGTATCGAACTCAAGAATAGCTTAAATGAGAAGCTGTTTGATACGTAAAAGCAAGCCCTATTGGATGCTAATATTCCTAGTGAAGGATTAGGTAGAACTGTTGATCAGTTAACACTTGAAAAAGATGGAATCCTTAGATTTAGTGATAAGATATGGGTTCTAACCTTCGGAGGACTTAGAGATCTAATCCTCCATGAAGCGCATAATTCCAAATATTCAGTTCACCCTGGAGGTAACAAAATGTATCAGGACTTGAAAAAGAATTATGGGTGGATGGGTATGAAGAAATTCATAGCCACCTACGTAGCTAAGTGTCTGACGTTGTTCACAAGTTAAAGCTGAACATCAAAAGCCGTTAGGACTTCTACAACAGCTTGAGATTCCCACTTGGAAATATGAAATGATAACTATTGATCTGTTTACCAAGTTACCTAAGACAAACGTGGTAATGACACGATTTGGGTGATTGTCGATAGATTGACTAAATCAGCCCATTTTCTTCCAATTAAGGAAACTTATACTTCCGACAAGTTGGCCAAGTTATATGTGGACAATATTGTGTCCTTACATGGAGTGCCAGTATCCATAGTATCTGATAGGGATACTAGATACACTTCTCATTTCTGAAAAAGTTTCCAATAATCAATAGGCACGAGATTAAACTTTAATACGGTTTACCATCCTCAGACTGATGGACAGAGTGAGCGTACCATCCAGACTTTGAAAGACATGCTTAGAGCATGTATGATTGATTTAGATGGTAGCTGGGATAACCACCTACCCTTAATAGAATTCTCCTACAACAACATGTAACAAAAAAATACTTACGCACTAAGAAGGATCTAGTGTACTAAAATCAAAAAGTATGATTTTAATTATTAAGTATGATTAACAAGTAACAATCCCTAACTATCATTAAAGGAATAATAAGGATTATCATTGGGTGTTTATTATTATTATTCCAAACATTTGCATCACTTTATCATATTCTCCTTCTCTTTCCTATAGTAGGAATACTTTGTTCATTTGTAAAGAAATTATCTCGATCCACCATCGTCTTCACTTTAACCAAGCGATCAAAATTCCCCTTGAAATACTTTTCTCCATAAATTTTACCATCTTCATAACTATTATTCCCCACAACACTAGTGCCAATACCAAGATCCCTATAGTTCAAACACGCCCCTCTGGGATTTTTCGACACAAACGGAGTCATGAACTCATATAAAACCCTACTTTGATTAACATAGTAATCTTCAGCTTCTGGTCCTTCTTTATCCCAGTTAACACTATACTGAATCTTGAAAATGTTTCCAGCTCGATGCGGAAACGGAGTCTCCGACTCTCCGATCTCACTCATTCGTCCACCATACGGGTTGAACACCAGCTCCACCACCTTAAGTTCCACCATCTTTTTCCATAAAGATTCGAACCCATTTCTAGGAATTAGGGTTTGCATGTAATCTGACTTTCGTTTTGAGAATTTTGGTGAAAACTTTCTTTCCAGCAAGATCTCCACTGGATCGTTAACATTGCTCGACCAGAACAGCACGGATTCGATCCAACTCATCATCTTGCAATCTGATATTTGTATACCAATTTCGGGAAACCCTGAGTTCATTACATTAAGAAGACGTTTGGAGTTTCCTAGGAAAAAGGCTGTGAAAGTTGCATGGATTGTGTTTTTGGTGTTGTCGGGTTTAAGGCTTAATCTAATGAATAGATCTCTGTCTATCTTATCAGCTACATGTTGCCAGCTGTATACGATGTCAGTGGCGTTTTGTTGGAGGGTTTTCGATACTCGAAAAACGGTGACAGTTTTGGGGACTCGAACAAGGTGTAGTTTGTAAGAGATGATAACTCCAAAGTTTGCCCCTCCTCCTCCTCGGATGGCCCAAAACAGATCTTCTCCCATTGATTTTCGGGTCAAAACCCGAGCCTTAACGTCGACTATGGTCGCATCGACGATGTGATCAACTGTTAACCCGTATTTTCGCATTAAAACACCATACCCGCCTCCACTTATATGTCCCCCAATTCCGACGGTGGGGCATACGCCTGCGGGGAATGCGTGAACTTTGCTTTTGTTCCATATGTTGTAATAAAGTTCTCCGATGGTGGCGCCTACTTGAACCGTTGCCGTTTCGTCCTTGATGTTGACGTTAATCGACCGAAGGTTCGACATGTCAAGTAGAACAAAGTTAATGTCGGATACATAAGACAGTCCTTCAAAGTCGTGACCACCGCTACGAATTCTGAGGTTCATACCCATGTTTTTGGTGCATAGGATAGTTGACTGGACATGGGAATCGTGTAACGGGGTCACTATGATTACGGGTTTTAGAGTTGATGATGTGTTGAACCTTTTATTTCGGATGTAGGCTTGTAATGTTGACGCGTATGATGAATTTTTTGGGTTGTAGATTAACGTTGAGACATGATCTGATGAGTTTCGCTTCGACATACACCCTAGAAAGGTCTCATAGACTGAACCATCTATAGCGGATGTGACAGATTGAAAAATTAACGATAGCACTAACAGTAACAGAGGTAAACGGTAAGAACACTTGAATACATTCATCTGTGGGAGTGAGAAAGAATATCAAAATGTTTTGTTTGTTAAGTTATTGAAGATGTGATCAAGAAAATAATAAATATATACTAATACAATTAATCAAAAGGTATCTTTGTTTCACTATTATTAACGTTGGCCGGCTTATATGAAACACTGTTGTGTCCATAGCATAAATGTCATCGATCTATTAAGTTGGATTTTGGCTTGCACTTGTGTTGTTTAGCGAAAGTCCAACAAACTCCATCAACCCGATTCGATCTTTGCATGATAATATGAAAGCATGTCTAAAATATATCTAATATGTATGAATGTTTTTCTTAAAAACAACTAGATTTTTTTCCCTCTCCTTACGTGGCGGGAGTTGGATAGTTTTTATGGTTCAGCTCATCGGAAACTGGAAACAATGATGTTCACTCGTAATCGATTTAGTTCGTCATGCTATCGCAATGGTAACTGCACTTGCTATATCCTACGATACCAAAATTCAAATACACACATATATATATGAAAATTTAGAAGAAAAAAAACTAACCTGTGAAAACGCGTGTCGATACCGATTCAGATAATACCAAGATGATGTTCGCTCATAATCGTTTCAGTTCGTCACGTTACCGCAACGACAACTTCACTCGCTATAGCCAAAGATACCAAGATGATAACATATATGTATGTATGTACGTACACGGTACGTACGTATGCATGTGTGAAAATTTAGAAAAAAAAAGAAAAAAACTAAACCCATTTTCTTTTGTGGTAAAATAAAACATCAGACCGTAAGTTTTCATTTTAAATGTATAGTAATTTTAAACACTTATAAGTCAACTGTACTATGTGAATAAACCGTTTAAACCAAGCGAACTGCTTAAACCGAAGCAAATTCTATCGGTTTGACTAGTTTGAAATCCAAATAATTCGATTTAAAGTTCTATTTTGACGGTTTGATGGACTAACAATTAGGTTTAGTTTGAAATTTTTTCTCGACAAACTAACCTATGTATATATTATCTTGAAAATCTGTAGTAATGTTTCATCAACAACCTATATTAGTTTAAATTTTTCAATACGAATTAATAATTTAGAAAGATAATGGTTTCAGATTGTTGAAAGTGTAAAAACTGAACTATTAAACTATCAAACTGTAGAACCAGTCGTTCCAGCCGACCCATTCAACCCAATCAGTTCGATTTATCATTTCTCAAAACCGCAGTTAAAAATTTTGGCTTAAAATGGGTTGAGCGAATCATATGCACCTGAAAATGACGATGATCCAACAAGTAGGGGTGTTCACGGTCCGATTTGACGGTTATTAGGTCAAACCATTAGTAACGTTTTTTCATTATCGAAAACCAAAACCAAACTGTCGATAATAATTTGGTTCCAGTTAAATTTCACCTTTTGAGCTTTATTTGGCCTGTAATATAAAATGTTTAAAATAAATATTGCAAAATAATCGAATTCGAAATTGATTGGGAAAAAAAAAACCCTTAGATTTGAACAAAGGAAATAAATGAGATTGTATAAGTTTGAATCAAACAAAATAATCAGACGTACACATTAAACTCGCATTTAAAATCAAACTTGAATCAAACACTTATAAATAATTTTATTTTACATCAGTTCCAATATTTAGTTCACATCATCACATAACTCGTGAATTTTAATTAAAATGCTAAATCATTTCTTTAAATTCATTTGTATTATTGTATAAACTATACTATGGTCGGGTCCGGTGAACCAAATCTTTCACTACAACTTGAAATTTTTGAAACCGACCGTCAAAATTTAAAAGGAAACCGATCACCAAACCAAACCGATGACCGATGTTAACGATTTCACGGTCTCAAATCTAATCATGAACACTCCTACCAACAAGGCATGGGTCATCAATTAAAAGAACAATAATCCCCAGGATGAATTTGTGCTAAGGGCAAAATCGTAATTTAGCCAAAAGAAGAAAAAACAAAATCAATGGCAAAAACTTTAAATTTAAACTTGATAAAATCGTAATTTGACTGGACCAATAGGAAAGTGTCAGGCCGCTGCCTGTCACTATCTCTCACCCATCTTGTTATTTATATATATATGCCATTCCCCATCTCGTTATTTGTTTGTATATATAGGATAATTTAAGAAAAAATAGGTTAACTGAATCATAGAGCCATAAAATTGGCAATGAGCCAATGACCCAACCAGTCAGGCAGTTATTATGGGCCGTCCGAAGAAAACAATAGTCCATGGGCTTATCGTGTGTAAGATTGTTTGATATCTCTTTACGCATTTATTGGGTGGGCTGCTTTGTAATGGGCAAGCGCCAATGCGCCATACATTTACTTCATCTGAAAAAATATTATAAAATAACAACAGGTGAGCAAAAAAGTGCATTTTTATATATTTATTATTTATTTAGCCTATACTAATAATAAAACCGATTGTCTAAAAGGACATTACTGCACGTACTTTTTAGCAGAAAAAAAACTATTAGTCAAGAAATGAATAATGTTTTACTTCTAAATCGGCCGAGGTTTATACCATCTTGGAGCATTCACAGTAAATTCATTTTCCTTATTCATATAATTACGTTCAAAAACATTACATTTTCTTTTTTCTTTTCACTTAAATAATATTTTTATACCTTTATCATTACATTTTTCTCTCTCCTTCACTCACAACCACTTTCAAAAATATTAAAAATTTTATAAGGGATGAACAGTATTCCCATATATTTACAGATGAACAGTAACATTTTCTCCCTCTTTTACTCACAACCACTCAAAACCACCCATAACCATTCCTTATAATATAACTAACTCACTCACACAATATAAGAAATCCATTATGAGTGCTCTTAGACTCTTTTTACACACCAATAATAGTGGGGTGTAAATGAATAGAACCAAATTGTAGACCGTTAAAAAGTTTTAATCTAAATATAACCAAATTTATTTGATAAACCCAAGCTTCATATTAAATATAACAAAATTTAATATATATATATAGGGTAGGGATCCTAAGAGAAGTCCACCCTATTTGAGAAACTTGAGAAGAATTCTGGACCACAAATTTTTGTAAGCTTTTTGTAATATACACATACGTATAGTTTGAAATTCACGATATACATATATGTATATTGAATTATACACATATGTATATAGTCAATTTCAAATTATACATATGTATATATTACGAAAAGCTTAAAAAATGTGTGGTCCAGAATACTTCTCAAGTTTCTCAATTAGCCTAGTACTTCTCAAATGATCCTAGCCCTATATATATAGGGGAGGGTTATCTTGAGAACGCTAAACCGCAAAAACATGATCAAAAACATTTAAAATTCAAAATTTCTTTTTGCACTTATCATTATTATTCGAATACAATATTATAAATCAAATTTACACGTTTAAATTTACATGTTTTCGAAAATATTTTTTTTACACATGTGTAAGTTTATCATTTACACATGTGTTAGTTTGTTGTATTTACACATATGTAAAAATTTTATTGAGAGTGATTTTAAAAGGAAATATGAATTACTTAAAGAGTAAATTCTTTTATCAATGTTGTATTTCAACTAAATGAAGTTTGTATTAAAAAAATTGATTTTGATTGGTTTTTCATTCGTTATCACGGTTCTCGCAATATTTAGCGTTCTCAAGATAACCCTCCCATATATATATATATATATACACGACAAGAGACACAAGACAAAATAGATAACGAAAGTCATGACGTTCTATGGTTCAATTATGTAAAGTAAGAAGCCAATATAGCTATTCTATAATTCAATTATGCACAGATAGGAGCCAATATAGCTAACTTTCGTGAATAGTTTTGAGTCATTCTTTTAGCTTATACTTTCTCTACTAGAATTTAAATTCGTTGTTTTACTTTTCTTTGCCTATATAAGAGGCATTTGTATTTCATTGTATGGCATCCAAAAATTACCATTGAGAAATAATATTATTACTTTCATGGCACACTAAACTTTTCTCTGCAACTCTTTAGCTTTACTTCCTTATTATCTCAGTTTTCTCCAATCCTTCATATTATATTCCAACATATATATAAAAAAACTAACTCTGCGGCCCTCTACTCTGTTGTGCATACTCTCATCCAACATCCGCTGTGCATATTCTCATTGTAAGTTCTATATTTATCAAAATTCTCTATACATTAATTTTAATTCTACTATACATTTGTGTTTATTTAAAAAGAATTAAAATCTGTTTAGTGTTAAGAATTACTATACACCATATATAAATATATATATATATATATATATATATTATATATAATTGAGAAAAATGTAACTAGATAATACATATATTATATCAAAAAAATCTAACCATCAATCACTATTGCTCTAGTGGTGGCCACGGGTATTTAAGTTCCACTTATGATAGGCCCGGGTGAGTTTCCCCTCCAGGTCTCAAGTTCGAGTCTGGGTGATAGGGGTTTCTCATTGAGGGGTTTAAATTGGGGACCTATTCTATGAGGGGGCACTTTAGCACGGACCCGATAAAGACAACGTATGCTAGACCTCCGATATTCGCGAGTAATTCACACCTTTCAAAAAAAATATAAAAAATTAATACCAAATTCATGTTTCTATATAAATTGTTATATATTTACGTAAATAAAATGGTTAAATAAATTACAAATATTAGATGAACATAGTCATGAATATTTTCTCACGAGTCGAGGTCTAGCTTGAAGATTTTCAAATAATCAGAGTCTGAATCTACGTATAGAGCTCGAAGTGAGCAAGTTTGAGCTTTGACAAATTAATATTAAACAAGGTAAAAACGAGCTTACAAGCTCTAGTTTGCTCGTTAACAAGTATACTTACAAGTTATGTACGTGTTTCTATGACTGGTTATTGAACTATGTTTCTATGACTGGTTATTGAACTATGACAAGTTGGTCTAGTGGTTAGTCACTTGTTTTCTCTTCTTAAGGTCCCAATTTCAACTCCCACTAGCATCAATTTGAAGGACATTGGTGTGGCAATGAAGTTTATAACTAGGCCTCTCTGGAGGTCGCCAGTTCAAAACCGAGCTGAACAGGGTTTTACCGTAGTGGGCCTTCGGGCGGGCGGGTTTTTCCCGGAACTGGTGGCTTGGCGGCTCGGGTGTGCATCCAACTGGCCGTTATGGAGGAGGGGATGCTTTTTGTTGGGATTGAACCCTAACAAAGGAACAGATGATATCAAAGCCAAATACACTATCCGAGCTTTGGTTCAACTATCAGAGGTTACAACCTCTGATCAACCTTTACACTGCTTTGCTCAAACAACTGTTCCTATCATCTGATTGAAGTAAGAAGCAAATGTCTGCTAGAAGAAACAAGATCAGAGGATAGAGATCAGTGCTTAGACTAGTTTTACTTTATTCAATGTAACAGTGCTATGCACTGATAGTATTGGTATAGCAGTGTTTTAGTTAGTTACAATTTTGTTAGTTGTCACTATCAACCATGACGTCACAAAAGATGCTCATTGGTTAGATAGTTAGTATAAATAGGTGAACGTTGTAACAGTTAACTCATCTTCCTGAAAAAGATCACTTCGCACTTTATCTTCTTCATTTCTTACTATCAAACGATTGTAATTGGCTAAGGGGGAGTTTGTGAATCACATGCAAAGTTTACCAACTTGAAAGCATGATGGTGATGAAAACAAAAGACCGATTGCTTGTAGTAAAAGTTTTCCATTAATTCCACTGCATATCTTTTATATTCAATACATTTTTCATCTTTAGAAACAAAAACTACAGGTGATTCAAACTTAGATCTTGACAATTGAGATCAGAGCATGGTCAATCGATTTTGATTTAACAGTCAAATTGATTTGAACAGATCAGCTCTTTGTGCTAATTCGTTTGATAGTTTTACTTGAATACATAGTTTTATTACTACAAAAGTTTTTAAAACACAAATCTGTTGTAAACAAGAAAATGGCACAAAACACACCGGAATCTAATATTGGATCCATGTTCAAACCATCTATGTTGAAACGAAATGAATATTTTATTTGGCAACGTAGGATGGGTCATATTCTCGCTCGACAGAACACTAGATGTTGGAGATCCATCGTATTTGGACCTCATGTTCCCATGGTTCCAAGTACAGAAGATCCCCACACGCAGGCCCTAAGAAACTCGAAAATTACTCTGAACATGATTTCCTCAAAATTGAATTGGATGCTAAGGCCTTTAGCATTGTTGTTTCGGCTTTGCCCAATGAGATTTATGCGGGATTACTTCATTGTAATAGTGCTAAAGAGTTATGGGATGCTCTTAAAGAGCAATTCGGTGGTACTGAAGAGGTGATCGAGAATAATAGAGAGGTTTTAAATCAATAGTATGAAACATTTTGCCACGTTAAGGGTGAGTCATTAACCCAACAGTTCGAACGATATAGCTGTCTCATCAGTGAGCTCAAATGGGTAAATGTGGAATTTCGAAATTCGACTGTCAATAGTCGTTTCTTGAGATCTTTACCTGAGAAATGGGAGACTGTAGCTTATGTCACTAGAACAGCTGTTGGTTAGACACAACTTGGTGGACGACTCCTTACTTATGAGAGAGAGTTGAACCAGAAAAAGAAGTTGCAAGAGTCAGGGAAAATGACTGATGACTATACTTTGGGAAACACTACTTACAATACTTCATATGGAGTTGTTTGGACTTGTGAAAATCATGAGCTTAAAACACAAAAGGTATTGCCTGGTGATAGTTGATGATTTTTCCAGATTTACATGCACTTTCTTTTTACACTCTAAAGATGAAAAAGCAAACATTTTGCAAAACTTTGTTAAACAAGTTGAAAAGCAATTTAATCTTCCTGTAAAAAAATTAGGAGTGATAATGGGACAGAGTTTATTAACAAAGAGTTGGATGCCTTCTGTGAGTCAAAAGGAATTGTTAGGCAATATAGCATCCCTAGAACTCCAGAACAAAATGGGGTTGTTGAAAGGAAAAACAGAACTTTGATTGAATCAGCAAGAACTATGCTAGCAGATTCTGGTTTACCCTTGTATTTCTGGGCAGATGCTGTAAACACTGCTTGCTATGTTTAGAACAGAGTTTTGATAAACCACAGGCATCAAAAGACTGCTTATGAATTGCTTTATAAAATCAAACCTCTGATCTCTTATTTTAAAGTCTTTGGCTGCCCATGCTTCATTTTAAATTTAAAGGATTCAATATCTAAGTTTGCAGCCAAAGTTGATTGCGGTTATTTTATGGGATACTCAACCACTGCCAAAGCCTACAGAGTTTTTAACTCTAGGACCAAGTGTGTTGAAGAAACTCTGAATGTGAAGTTCAATGAACTCTCATCTTTGAAAATCCCAGCAAATCCTGCTGAATTATTTGACCTATCCAAATTTACATTTGAAGATGTGTCTGTCAAGACTAACCATGCAGGTACTTCAGAGTCAACAAATCAAGAGCAAGGATATGATTGCATTCTTCCAAATTTCAAAATCTATCCTTCAGGTAGAGGAGAAGATGTTAGTAGCAATGGTGAAAGCTCTGCCAGGTCAACAATGGTTAATACTCAAACCTCTGTCAGCTCTTAGAACCAAACATCTGTTGATAAAAGTCTACAACAAATGGACAAAAGTCAACCCACTTTCACATTCATTCCATCAATTCCTCCACCACCATTCCAATCAGAGTCTGGACGATCAAATTCACCAACATATGATAGCTTAGATGATACACATTTGCAAGCTTCACCTCAGAATGCCATTGTCCCATATCAAGGTGAATTGATTTTCCTCAAAAGTCATCCTGTGGCTCAAGTTATTGGCAACATCAATGAGGGAGTGCTCACCAGAAGTCAATCCCAAAACATTTGTCTTTTGGCTGGTTTCCTATCACTCACACAACCTGTCAAGTACCAAGAGGCACTAAAAGACAACAGTTGGGTAGAAGCCATGCAAGAGGAGCTCCTACAGTCAAAAGACAACAAGTATGGGAACTTGTACCACTGCCAAAAGATGTAAGTCCTTTTGGCACAAAGTGGGTCTTCAAGAACAAAACAGATAAAAGGGGCATTGTTGTCAAGAACAAAACAAGGCTCGTGGTTCAAGGCTATAGACAGGAAAAAGGCATAGACTATGATGAAACATTTGCTCAGTTGCAAGACTGGAGGCCATCAGACTGTTCTTAGCTTTTGCTGCTAACCACAACATCAAGGTGTATCAAATAGACATCAAAAGTACATTCTTGTATGGAAAGATTAAGGAAGAAGTGTATGTGTGTCAACCTCCTGGTTTTGAAGATGCATTTCATCCTGATCATGTTTACAGGTTAAACAAAGCACTATATGGTCTAAAACAAGCACCCAGAGCCTGGTATGAAACTCTATCCACTTTTCTCTTATCCATTGGTTTCACTAGAGGCAGGATTGATAAAACCCTATTTTTAAAATGGAAAGGAAAAGATCTGATGCTTGTCCAAATTGGATGACATCATTTTTGGATCCACATGCACTGCCATGTGTGAAGAGTTCAGAAAACTCATGGCAGCAGAGTTTGAGATTAGTGCAATGGGTGAGTTACAATGTTTTCTTGGTAAGTCAAACAAATGCAACATGTACTTTCATCCATCAAAATAAGTATGTGAAAGAACTACTTAGGAAATTTGATATGGATGATTGTAAACCTTGCAGCACACCCATGGCAACATCTAAGCTAGTCACTTTTGATGGCAAAGATGACTTTGTTGATCAAACATTTTATCGAAGCATGATTGGGTCTTTACTGTACCTAACTGCATCAATGCCAGACATCATGTTTGCAACATGTGTTTGTGCCAGATCACAGTCATTGCCAAGAAAATCAGATCTTATTGCTGTAAAAGGGATATTCAGATACATAAAAGGTGCTCCCACACTTGGTATCTGGTATCCATCTAATGTTAACATTGAGCTTGCAGGATATTTTGATAGTGATTTTGTTGGATGTAAAACAACAAGGATTTCCACATCTGGAGGAGCTTAATTCCTAGGTGATTGCTTAGTGTCTTGGCAAAGCAAAAAAGCAAGTTGCAGTTTCTACATCCATTGCTGAGGTAGAGTATATAGCTGCTGCAAGTTGTACTGCTCAAATCATGTTGCTTCAAAATCAATTGCTGGATTTTGGTATCACTGCTTTGAAGACTCCACTCAAAATTGATAGTCAAGCAGCAGAAAATATCATCAAAAATCCTGTCTCTCATTCCACCACCAAACACATTGATATCAGATATCACTTTATGAGGGATTCCTATGAAAAAGGTTTGATTCTTTACAAAATGTCCATACCAAGGATCAACTGGCAGATGTGTTGACAAAAGCACTTGATGCTCACACTTTTGACAGTTTAATATCTAGGCTTGGAATGCTAAACATGGATTAAAAACAAAATTTCTTTGTGACCCATGTGTAAATAGCAATAAAATGTTTTTAGTAAATCAAATTCCATCCTTAAAAATAGTTTAAAATTGAATTTTACAATAAATCTTCAAAGTCTGTTCAAAGCACTAATAGCACAAAAACACTGTTCGTTTAGAAAAATCTATCCACTGTCAAAAAGTGTATCCTCTGATAGTTGCAAATACTGTTCTTATCCACTGACCAAAATTTCCAACAGTGTTTAGCCATACAACTGTCTTCCATTTTCAAACAGTGGTTACACGTGGTCAAATGTTATTCGACAGTCGTTGCATCAGATGCCACGTCATCATCACTTTTTCAAAAACCCTAGAACAGAGGATTCACCAAACTGTGTCGATTCCAAAAATCTCAAAACAGTTTTGCAATCAAAATCATGGCTCCTAAAACAAAATCAAAGAAATCAAAGCAAGATTCACCACCATTTGTCCTGATTATCAAAACCCCACACAATTACACGGGCATCTTAGAAGAAACCAAAGCCAATACACGATACCACACAATAATTCGGATTCTAAGAGAGTCAAAATTTAAGCACATGCTCGAAGTCAAAGCCAAAATTTACATAGACTCTCTTCGGGATTTCTGGAAAAATGCTAAGGTCAATACATCCGATGATGGTATTCCTTACTCAATAATCTCAAAGGTTGGGGGTACTCCTATGCAAATTAGTCCACAATCAATCTCTCAAGTTTTTCAACTGAATGATATGGCACATCCTGTGTGATTTTCTTTAAGAGAGATGCAAGCAGAGTTTGTGGAAACGGGTTACATTGGCCAATTGAAAGGTATGACAATCTTTAAACCCCATTTTCCAGCAGAGATGAAATTCTTTTTCCATACTCTTTTAACATGTCACTCTGCAAATCTACTGCTTTCAATGAGATTCCATTGAACATACAATATCTGGGATATGCAGTTTTGACTGAATCTGAGTTTAACTATTCCCAGGTATTGTTTAATGATTTCATAAATAATTTTAAAATATCTCAAAAAGAAAAGCCTCCTTGATGTATCCTCGATTCTTGAGTGTTTACTTGCAAGACCAGATCAGATATGAAGCAAGTAAACAAGGCGCAGTGACCACACCTGGCTGCCTAACTCATGAAACTTTTACACGCTTCACAAATCAAGAAAAGGTTTCCAAAACAGAAGTAGAGGAGGATGAGCCAATTTTACAAGAACAAAATGTTCAAACTCTCCCTCCTGCTACTGAGCCCACTATTCTAGGTGATCAGAGCATTGCAACCACTGCTCTGAAACCCACACCTAAAATCACCAAAAAGAAACCAACAAAAATATCCAGAAAACCCACCAAACCCAAAAAGGGTCCTCTGGAAGATGAGATCCCAGAGGTAAACCCTGTGACACCACCAAAGTCACAAACCACTGCTGCTACTTCTTCACAGCAGATGGTTGAAAGATCTCTACCTGGCTATGAAACTCCTCCTGCATCCTCACAAAAGGATCAAGTTGTAAACACAGGGACGTCAAATTATGAAGCTCTAGGACCACTTGGTTCTATCTTCCACAGCCCATCTCCCAGGGCAATGTCTCTTTCTTCACCTATCCCCTCTCCAATAAAATCACTACCACAAACATTTTTACCCTTGCTGAATGCAATAGAACTAGATCAGACATTATCCAGCACTTCTCAACAACCTATCACTGAGAATATACTTCAACATGATGTTGGGTCTGAATCTTTATTCTTTGCTAGCCCATCAGCAAATGAAAAGGCTACATCCCTTAGGTTACATGTAACCCTTGGTGATAGTTCAACTAGAGCAGCCACTACAATTGCAAAACTACCTAGTTTTCCTTTGGACAGTGGTTACATTACTAAGTCTCTGTTGAAGGCAACCACTGCTGAGGCTACCAAGGTAACCTCTGATGTTGTGGGAAGTCCCCAGTACCAAGAACAAGGGGAATCTAAGGTTGAAGCTAGTGTCAAAACACATGCTCATGATACCTTAGATATAACTACCACCTCAGGTAGGAGTTCAGATGATCCTATTAAATTAGGTGATGATCCAAAATACAAAGATTTGACGGAGAGAGTATCAAAGATTGAAACTTCTGTTGATGAGATCAAAAATCTCTTGAAGCAGTTGATAGCTACAAAGAGCCAACCCTCTGTCTTAACCACTGCTAATCTCAAACAAGCCCTAGACCCTCTGTTTCAGCAACAAAAGCACTTCTCTGATCAACAACACAAACATCAAATGCAGGAAGTAAGAAATATGGTTGAAGATAGATTCATGGATACAAGGGCAGACATTAAAGCTATAAAAGCTCATCTTCTCCAAACCACTGGTACTGCTCCACCTACAGTAATTTTTGTAAACACTGAAGATGATGCCAAAAGGGGGAGAAACCTTTAGGACAGAAGAAGCTTACAATAGATTATCAAATGGCAAAGCCAACAGTGGATATACCTAGGCCAGATGGTTCAAAGAAAAGGGATCTAACAGATGATTTCTTAGCCAGGGAAAATGAGAAGCAGAAAAGAAAAGTGTATCTTGATGGCAAGGTATTGGTTGAGCAAAAGATTAAGCAACAAAAAGAAAAGGAAGAGGTTGGTACCTCAGCAAAGAGGATACCTGCTAGAAAAGTAAGGCAACCAGCTCCCACACCTTCCAAAACTGAGCCTGCTGTAAATCCTACCATTAAAACCTCTGCTTTCTAAAAATCAAGCACACCTACTTCAACTTCATACCCATTTCCACCAAAGCAGATGTTACAGCAACTATTGTGTCAACATCTGTTGACACAGCAAAGGTTGCAGCAGATGCTATCTCATCCATTGCCATGGTCATTTTTAATACATCCACCCAACCTCTACCAACACCAACCAGAATTCCAGCTCATCCATCATCACCTAAAGTCAAGTTTAAGAGGAGAAGGACTACAAAGATTGTGAATGAAGAAGAGATCCTTCCTTCTACTCCTTTATCATCACAACCACTGACCTCCACATCAATGCTTCCACCATCTTCAAATCTAACCACTGATTCCCTTAAAGTTATACCTGCAGCAAAGAAATATCCTCTTGATTTACCAGCATTCAGGGAAGAAATTCTAAGCTTCTATTCTGAGGAAGACCCTGACAAAAGAAATATCTTATCTCTTGATGGCTACCCAAGACCTGCAAATGTTGATTGATTATCTGGAACTCAAATTGAAACAAGTAGAGGATATAGCAAAAAGAGACTCAGCTGGTAGAAGTGATAGAGAGATACAGACCAACATGTCTTTTCAGCTAAGTAAAGCCAGGGTATTGCAAGATTTTGTCAAAGATCTGAGCACTAAGCTGTCAGAAAGGGAAAATCAATATCTTAAAGTGAACTCATTGAATATATCATGAAGAACAAGCAATATAAGGCAACAAAGACACAGTTCAAGGATTGGAGTAGAGATGAGCTGAGAGAAGAAATTAAAAGAATGCAAGAAATGCTAAAAGATCCTCTCAAGAAGCCAACTCCTCCTAACTGGGAAAAACATAAGAAAGACATGCCTAAAAAAGCCTTGAAGCTTAAGAGGATGAAAGAAGAAATGATACATAATCACTATGGTTCAAGGAACCAAGTGATAAGGTGGGGAGAAGCCAGGGTGATTGATACTTATAAGATGTTAGAAGGGAGGAGGAAGAAAGATCCAAACATGCCGCCTAAACCAGTTTACCCTCCATCAGATGATGTTCATAAAGCTCAACATTCTAAAAGGTCTATCTCATCATTTGTCCCCTCCATCCTTGCTTTCAATCAATTAAAAAGGCAAGAAAAGATAGATGAAGAAGACAATAGAGTGTTTGAACACATCAAAGAGGGAATTAAAAACATGGTTGACTATCACACAGATGAAGCTAGTGAAAAGCTCAGAGCAGATTTGACAAAGATAGTTCAACAAAAAGCTCTTCAAACCTTAACCAATAAAAGTCATCCTAGAAAGCCAGAAGACCCAAAAATTCTAAAGTGGAAAGTCGAAAAAGGCTCCCACGAATTGACACTGCTCAAGTCTAATGGTGATGCTGTCAAGATTAGCATGGAGGCTGCATATGAGCTAAATGCAGAAGACCTTCAAGATCTCTTGGATCTGACACTAGAAAAGGATGATGATGATGAAGTTTCTCTGAATTTTGAATTACAGTTTAAAGGCCAAATCAGAGAACTTCTGTTGAGGAATAAAAACCAAGAATATTCAAGTGTTTTGGCATCATCTGTTCCAGGGGGAGATTGTTGGGATTGAACACTAACAAAGGAACAGATGATATCAAATCCAAATACACTATCCGAGCTTTGGTTCAACCATCAGAGGTTACAACCTCTGATCAACCTTTACACTACTTTGCTCAAACAACTGTTCCTATCATCTGATTGAAGTAAGAAGCAAAGGTCTGCTAGAAGAAACAAGATCAGAGGATAGAGATCAGTGCTTAGACTAGTTTTACTTTATTCAATGTAACAGTGCTATGCACTGATAATATTAGTATAGCAGTGTTTTAGTTAGTTACAATTTTTTTAGCTGTCACTATCAACCATGACGTCACAAAAGATGCTTAGTGGTTAGATAGTTAGTATAAATAGGTGAACGCTGTAACAGTTAACTCGTCTTCTTGAAAAAGATCAATTCGCACTTTATCTTCTTCATTTCTTACTATCAAATGATTGTAATTGGCTAAGGGGAAGTTTGTGAATCACATGCAAAGTTTACCAACTTGAAAGCATGATGGTGATGAAAACAAACGACCGATTGCTTGTAGTAAAAATTTTCCATTAATTCCATTGCATATCTTTTATATTCAATCAATTTTCCATCTTTAGAAACAAAAAAACTAAAAGTGATTCAAACTTAGATCCTGACACATTTGCTCATTGAGTACTTATCTGGTGATTTAGTTGGCCGTTAAAAAAATATTCTTGTAAGTTTATTTCATGATGTATATAGCTTAAAACTATTTTATTCATTGATAATGAGAACTACTGTTCATATTTAAAGTTTATTTATTATTCAGTGTACTTATGTATTCACCAGCTAATCATTATAATTAACAACATATTTATAGATGAATACATGTATTTTGTTGATTAATAAAATAACTAAAAAGTATTTAGTCATTTAAACCATCTATATTTTGATCTGATGTAAGTTTGATTAGTTTGCTCCTTGCCTGTTTTGGGCTGGTGCTGGTGTTTAATGAAAGTAGACGTTCAAAAGATATTAAACCATCTATACATAACTAATCATTCAAGACTATTTAAGATTAGTTCTTGTTAGTATGTATAAATGTAATTTGTTATCATAGTTTTACTAACTTAGACAGAACATAAATGATACCAAAAGCCGTTCAAAATAAAATGATACCAAAATTATTATAACAGTTTAATTTTGTTTTAATTCTTGTAAGAAATTAATACTGTTAAGCTTTATATAAAATACAAAATAACATTTTACACACAAGTATACATAAAGGCATACACATATATTCTTAATTGGTAAAGTAAAAGTCATAAAATGTGATGACACATAGCAAAAGAAAGGATAGGAAAAGATGAGAAAGAGGGAAACTGGCTGAAGTGTCAAGTGTACCCCTTACCCTTTTACCAGAACCACCCACCTTTATTTATTATATAAGTTAAGAATTAATTAATTAAAATAGAAACCTCTAGTCGAATGCATAAGAACTTGTGGACAGAAATATTTGGGCAACTAATATTATTTTATTAAATATATTTTTCTTTAAATTAATCCAACCCACATAATATGTGGTCCACATATTTCATTCAATATCTCTCCACTTTTCATCTACACAATATATTGAAAAATCTTATCAGCATCTATTAAATAGTATTATACTATTATTCCATTAATCCAAAGATACAATATCTCAAACACTGTTTTAAAGGAATGATAATTTTAATCTTTCAGAGTAGTGTTGAGAAATACTTTTAACTTTTTATATGAACTAAATAAATAAAAAATGTATGTGAATGAATTTAAGGTTCAATGAGTTGTGCATAAGTTGTATGAAAATTTCATTTATGTTTATTCGTTTATTAACATAATAACATTTTTTTGTTAATTCATCTAAACGAATGGACAGAACAAGTGTCTTGTTCGTCCATTTATGTTTGTTTATTTGTAATTCTGAACGTTCGTTTATAATTGTTGAGTACCTTCATTTATATGTGTTCATTCGTTTATGTTTGTTTAACTTAAAATTATTTTATTACTAACATTAAGTTGAACTCAGATTGATTTTCATATTTTTAAACTCTTGACTTAGATATATTTGTCTAATTTTGAAATGTTTGATGTAATGATGATAACATTGCAAACTTTACTTCGAATACTCATGTTTACTTTTATTAGCTTGTGTTGGGCTGTTGGTTTATGTTCGTGCGTATGTATTCGTTATGTCCGTGTACGTCCGTTATCCTATTTTATGTTCATGAATCGTTCGTTTAGAATATTAATAAACGAACATAAACAAAAGCAAAAACTTTCATTTGTAGCGAAAACATGAACAAGAAAATTCGTTAACTTAAGTGGTTATGTTTGTTTGGTTAAATTCAAACAAAAAAACACGAATAAGCCTCGTTATCGGTAGATATTTCTTACTAAATAAAATATATAGTAGTATGTATAAATCCGTTCATGGTGTATATCAAATGTATTTTCTAATTTTGGTGTAACTAAAAAGTAAATCATAAAACATGCATATTGATAGGTCCAAAATCACGTAACCGTCTCATGTATGTTTGTTAGAGTTCTAAGAAGCTTTAAGAAAGCGATGAACGAACTCGTTAGCAGCTCCTTAGAAAAGTGTGTCGTAACATGAATGCCAAAGTTAGGGAAGTGGACAAGAAAATGTATTTGTTAGTGTAGATATATATCGTCTAGACCAACAATCCTACATGTATGTCAAATGATACTTTCTCAAATTGGAATAAGTTGTCTTTCCACAAAAAGCGAGTGTGAGGTTTGGAGAATAGAATCACCAATTTACCCTAAAAAGAATAAATAAAGGTGTACGAGTTTGATGATTTGAAGATTGGTGTAAATAAGACTTATAAGTATGAAATTATATAAAAACATATATTGCTTACACTTATTTGGACACTACTAAGTCACTTATTAGAAGTCCAATGTAAGGAATCCAGGACCAAGATATTCTCACCTTATTACATAATATTACCATGAGTTGGTTGATATCATGGTAATGTTTTGGAGACACACACACACATATATATATATATATATATTATGTATAAGTCATGTATTAGTCAAGTCATGTATTGGCAAGCATAAGTTGGATAAATCTATAAACATTATAAGTTCACCAATGCACAAATCATCACATCGATGATTCAGGCGGTCATGAATACAATATGAAGAACATAATTAAATCATCTAATTCACCAAGTTACCAAGTGAGTTCAACTAGACGAGTGCTTCCAAACATAGTTATGATTAGAGACTTGTTTTAGTTTGTTCACTTTGTTTACTTGGAAGTTACTTGGTGAGGCGGCGCTCGCGAGTCAAGTGCCTCGGTATTTTCCAGGTGCAAAACCAACCTAAACCGGCTTGCGCAGGAAAAAATCGGACTGAATTTGATATGTGTACAAAAAAATATGTGTGCTTCCCTGTTAATATAACGATTCAGTTTTGCGTCGCAACACGCGCAAAGTTAAATCCTAGTTTAGAAAGGACTGTGACACCATTTTCATTATATGGTTACTCAGATTGAAATATAATATTAGATCCTAAAATAGGTTTGGTGACATTTTTGTTTTTCACTAACCCATTTTCTATATGATTCATGGTTTATGTATCAGTTTATTAATAAAACATCAAGTTGTCATTACAAAGGATCAAATTAAAAACGTTTAGGGACCATATGTTCATGTATGTGACTAAACATATAGGATCAAATATTAATATTTTTTTTCTCAAAAAGAATATGAGTTTCTTCATTTCATATAATTTTAATTTAATATAAAACACTTAATCCAGCTAATAAAAATCGATAATACCTGTAATCAAATATACTTATATCTAACATCATTTTGAAGCCTTTCGTTTTCAAATTATCTAAAACAAAAAAAATTACACGTGGCGAAGTGAATGAAGAGAGGGCGGCGAGTGGGATATATGACGTGGCAAAAAGAGCAAGGTGAAAGTCACCAGCTACCTCATATGGCCCTCATCTTAATCACAGCGTTATCCTCACGCGTCCACGCGCCATACCAAGCCTTTCATCTTTCATCCATAACTCGTGGCTTAGCTTGGTTTATTTGGTTGTCATGCACGCGCCTCGTATTTTAGCGGCTAGGATATTTAGGCTTCTTTTTCTCCCTGTCACATAAAAGAAATAATAAGAAAACAGAAAACATTGAATATAATTTCTAGCGCTTTCATGATCCAATTACACGTATAGGATAAAGATATATAATGCTTTTATTATTTTTAATGTTAAGAACAACAAAAACCTAATTAGATAATAAAAGATAGGTTTAGAGCTAAAAATAGGTAATAAAAGATAGGGTTAGAGCTTAAAAATCAATATTAGAAACAAGTCTCCAACCTAGAGAGCTAAAAAGGTTGACGGATTCAGTAATTTTTCCAGATGGTTCCTTGTCATAAATTTTCATTAATTCTTACTGTTTTTTTCCTAATCATATAAGGTTTCTACTAACTTTTTTAATTTTTCCAAACCGAAGGGGTTCCTAGGAACCTTGGAACACCGACTGAATCCGCCATTAGTTAAAAAAATTAATAAGTGTACTGAGCGCTTTCAAATTTCACAAAACTCTTTGGAAAACAATTATTCTCTTTTCAATCCTACAAAATATCTTTATAAACTCTTACAACTTTCTACATTATTACCCCTATTTAAGCTACGAATAAAGTTTTCATTTCACAACTATTTAAAATTTTATTTAACTAGTTGATTTTCCGTCCGCACGTTGCGGCGGGGATTCACGTCTGCAAAACGCGTGTCGCCAACAAAAACAGATATCGAACATCAAAACATAGATAAAAATGACGTAGTAACGGTAGTCATCCCGTCCTAAAAAACGATTTTAAATAATCTGATATATAACAGTAGGACACACACGTCCTACACATTGGAAATTCGATTGTTTTCAATTCAGTTATTATGGTACTAACACATCAAAATATGGATAAACTCGGTACCAGTAACGGCACCAAAAATACCGATCTTGAAAATCATCGAAATTAGGTACCAATACCGAAAATGCTTGGTACAACACGGTATGACATTTGAAGGTAAAATCCAGTAAATACAGGTATGGTGCCAAACCGGTGCCGAACAGAAAGTAACGATTCTGAAAATGCCAAAAGGTGGGTACCAAGTTAGTAACAAAATGATTCGGTATAGTAAATTTGATACTGATATGATATCGGTTTGATTACAAGATTTGATACAATTTGTTCATCCATACTTTAAATATCCAAGTTAATTTTACATGCTACAATTTATTCATTACAGAAAAAGATAAAAAAGAAAGTAAAAGAAATTGTGTATATAAAACCTCATTCATGTGAAATACAATTTACTTACCATATTTATGGTAATGATGTTGTTCGTATGAAACCTGTGGTGAGAGATGAGCAAATGATACTGGGTACCGGTAACGAATTTCTCAAACCGAAAGATCTTAAGTACCAATTCAGTACCGACTTTTGGCGTTCCTCGTACCGGTTCGCTATCGGTTTTTACCTTCATATACCGGTACCATAACCGGTATTTTCGGTACCAATACCGATTCGGTATCGGTTGACACCGAGCTCATCCCTACCCCTGAAGCTAAAAAAGGAAATCATTAAAAGTTGAAAAAAATCAAAAAAAAAAAATTGTACGATACCGTTGTTCGTACGGTACCCGTGATTAGGAATAAGCAAATGGTACCGAATAGCAGTACTGAATTTCCCGAACTAAAAAAGTTTCAAAATCAATTCGGTACCGAATTTTTGGCATTTTCTGTACAAGGTTGGTGCCGATTTTTGTCTTCATGTATCGATAATGAACCGGACCGTACCGGTATTTTCGATACCAAAACCAGTATATGTTGTATTATGTTATTATATACTATTCATGAGGTTTAATTTTAGGTTTATTTAACTAATATTTAATAGTATATTACTATTCATTATAGAATTTTTGGCATTTTCTGTACAAGGTTGGTGCCGATTTTTGTCTTCATGTATCGATAATGAACCGGACCGTACCGGTATTTTCGATACCAAAACCAGTATATGTTGTATTATGTTATTATATACTATTCATGAGGTTTAATTTTAGGTTTATTTAACTAATATTTAATAGTATATTACTATTCATTATATTTGTTTATTAATATATAAGAAAATTATTAATATATAAGAAAATAATTAGTAGTATATTACTATTTATTATATTTGTTTATTAATATATAGGAAAATGTTTATTAATATATAGGAAAATAAATATATTATAATAGGGTTATAATACTAAAATTGTGTTTTTTTAGGAAGACTAGAAAGTCTTCTAGCCACTAGATTGTGTACAGGATAATATAGGGAAAATCACAATCCAATAAGGTGCTTAATTTGAATTAAGAGTATTATGTTAAGATAATCTCTCTCTCCTCAATACCCCTTTTAAACATTAATAACTTTTTCATACGATATTTTTTTTAAATTACACTATACGAACGAGCGTTTTTTTATCTTTCAAAATGAGTGTGTTATTGCCATACTTTTGAAAAAAAAAAATCAAAAACTCGGATGTATAAAACACGATGAACATCAAATTAAAACACAATTAAAAAATGCAATAGACTAAAAGCCAATAAAATGTGTTTTATCATTGTGTTATAAAACACAATACGAAAATGCTATGGACTAAAACACAAATAAGGCAAACATGTTCATTGATTTTTGAATTAGGTTTTATGTGGTGATGAGAATATTGTTAGTGGTTAACCAAAATATCATTTTCAATTCATTAACCAACAAACTTGGGTCTAGTCGAGTTTAACACCATGCTTTGACTTTTATTGACCCTTTTGTCAAATGAAACAACATTGGCAATCAGAATATCTTTCATTTTCATTTAGATTAATAAATTAAAATAAAATATTCCAATGAAAAACTAAGAAAAAGAACCTAAGAATTAAAATAGAATATTACAATGAAAAACAAATAAAAAGAACCTTAAGGGTTTTATGTTGGTGCATAATGTTTATGTCTTTAGTCTTATATCGAGTCTGTATAGTATAGAGCTGAATAGGCTAGGTGATCAATGTATTTAAGAAGTAGATAGCCAAGTTCGCCCATGGTGGTTATTCACTGTCAAGTTCGGCCGAACTTGCAGTTCCAAGTTCGGGCGAACATAAGCCATGACCAGCGAACTTCTGAGTCTATCAATAGCTAGCTTAGATCTCTCATTTGTAACTTTGGCATTTCAGAGGCGAAGCTCTGTCAGTCTGTAACCAGAACGTTTGATCTATAAAACTGACGTTTAACTGAGTAATTCTTGTCTATTGGTAAACACGACATAATATTTCTGCTGTTATGGACGTTAGATATCAAATTTAGGTTCCTAAGCATCGAGGATCGGTCCTACAAGTGGTATCAGAGCTAGAACAGCCTGATTTGATAGTATCAAAACAAGAACACTTCAATTTCTACTTCATTCTTCTTTTTTCTTAACTTTTGATCACAAAATGAAGAATTCATGGTCAAAATCTTTTGAATTTTGAATATATCATGTAAAATACAATAAAGATAAACCCTTGAAAGATTGAAGACAAAATTCAACCGAATTCATGTCGAAATTTTGAAAAAATCATGTTTTTGAAAACCCTAAGGATCGAACTTATTGGCCATGTTCGGCCGAACTTGCCTTAAAACATCACTTTTCAAGTGATTTTTTAGTAAGTTCGCCCGAACTTAGGTGGTTTTTGAGGAAATTTAAGTCAAGTTCGCTCGAAGATACTGAATTTTCATTAATTTTATATCAAGATCGACCGAACTTGTGTAAAATCAAGAAGGTTTTAAGTAAGTTCGCCCGAACTTGCTTGTATTTCATCAAAATTGTGTTGACAAGTTCGCTCGAAGATCTGATTGATTGGTGTTATAAGTTCGACCGAAGATAATTAAATCTTTTCAAAACCAATCTAACAAGTTCGACCGAACTTGTTAGAAAATCTGAGAATTCTTCATTTGTTGCTACAAGTTCGACCGAACTTGTAGTAGGACTAATTGTTTTCAAAGTTTTTGTAAAATTTTCAGCGTACACATTTCGTGATTCACAATGGAAGATCAACTAAGAGCTTATATGTCCAGAGCTAGTTCGTCAAACACCAACGTGATTAATCAAGTCAATCTTGATAACGAAATGGAACGACCGTCAAACCGCTCAAGCTGATGAGCATGGACGAATATGAAGCATGGAAAGAGAAATTTACCTACTGGGTTCAAGCCATGCACTTCGCTGGCTGGGTGTCAATTGAAAGAGGCTATACAGTTCCGGTAGATGAACATCAACAAGTCCTTGAAAAGTACAACTATTCGATAGTACAGAGAGACGAATACATTGCTGAGAAAAGATGATCAGTCTCATCCAACAGTATGTCAAAGAAGATATCCTGATTCTGTTACCAGAGTATCCTACAGCAAGAGAACTTTGGTTGTCGTTACAGAAGAAATACCAAGGCAGTGCTGAAATGATAAAAAGCAAGAAAGCTCTCATTCTGAAAGAGTTCGATATTTTCAGCATGCTAAAGAATGAGACCATTAAGCAAATGATTGAGCGTTTCTGTCATCTCAAAGTGCAAATGCGAAGACACGGTCTTGAGAAGACGAACAAGAATACATAGACAAACTTGCTGACCACTACCAGAGGGTGAATGGTCAACTTATTTGATGGTTCTGAAGAAGTGATAAGTGGGAATTCTTCAAGTTGTCAACCTTTATCGATAAACTCGAAGGCCACGAAATGGAGCTTCTGAAGATAGCAAAGTCAAAGAACGCTAATGTTGTTCAAGACATCGGTTTGTACTACAAAACCGGAATGCAAGAACATTTCGAGTCCAAAAATTGGAATGCTTTTAGTGCAAACATGAATGCTTCTCCACAGAATCAGAACCATTCACAGCCTAAAAAGTATGACCAAAGTCCACAAAGTTCTTACTCGAACACTGGTTCAAATTCAACGTATCAAAGCCAAACGAACCAGAATCAACAACAAAGTTCTGATCCGAATGCGTATAAAATGCAACATCGCAGTGAACTTGAACAATGTTGTTACAGAACAAGTTGCAAAACAACATATGTCACTTCTGGCTACCGTCTTAGAGTCTTATGAATGTCTTGTTGGCCGGTAAAATCGGAAATCCCGAGATAACCGCAGAAGATTATGACCAAGTAGACGAGGAAGAACTCGAACTAATGGACATCAAATGGTCCTTAGCTTCGATCATCAGGAGAGTGACAAAGTTCGTTGCACTCACAGGCCGTGACATAGGAAACTCCAGCAACAAATTGGGTTTTGACAAATCCAAAGTTACATGCTTTAAATGCCGACAGAAGGGACATTTTAAAAGAGAGTGCAAGAACACCGAAGCAACCGGAAATCAAAGTCCTTTCGGAGGAGGGAATGAATATTACAAGAGGGCACTTCAATATAAACCGTTCCCGAAGAAAACTCAAGTTGAGATCCAAGAAAAGCCAACAGTAGTACCATGGAGAAAGCCATGGTTGCATCCACAGAAGATGACGGTTTTGATTGGAATTCTTATATTGGGAAAAAGTCCGGAGTTGCTTTGATGGCAGAGATTGTTGAAGATAATTCTGCAGAGGAAGCAGCGGCGGCAGCTGAAGCAGCGGCAGCAACAGCATTCGAACAAGCTATTCTGGAACAATACTTGCATCTACAGCAGGAAGAAGAGGAATATATCCATATGCAGAGACAAGGAATTTTATCCTCTAATTCTTATGACAGTTTTGCATGTCATTTTGATGGAAACTCGAAAGAACAAGTGGTTGAGGAGAAAAAGATTGATGAAGTAATCATTGATGTCACTCAAGAAATGAAAGTCGAAGACCTCAAGGACATGGCAGATAAAGCTTTAATGGCGAATCTAACCAAGGTAGGTCCAGAGGTAAAGGTTTTCGAGAAAGAAGTTGTCAAAGTACAAGTTATAGAGGTTGAGAAACCTTGTACAAAATGTACTGAACCTTGTGTCAAATGTGCCGAAAAATCAAAGATCACCGCTGAAAACAATGTGCATAATGATTTGTTAAAATATGATTATCGCACAATGAAAGAAGCGTATGACAAAATGAAAAATGATTATGGCAGACTCGACAGAAATAACATCGAACAACATGATAATATAAGAATGTTGAGTGGTACAGTAATGGATAAACAAAGAGCAATTAACACCTATATTAACACCATTGCTGAAATCAAACAACAACTTCAAGACATGACAATCGAAACTGAAAGAGTTCGACAATTGTTAAGAAGTTATACCACCAATGCGTATGTTATCAATCACATTCTTTCGACAATCTCAACGGAAGAAAAACCTAAAAAGAAAGCGGGCAAAGAATATAGCAATGTTCCTCCACCCCTTTGAGAGAAATACTGTGTTAAATCTGCAGACGGGATGGACAAGGCACTCAATGTTGAATTACTTTCTGAAAAGAAAGACGAGTTGCCAGAGAACATTGATATAGTCTATGCTAAATCTGATGATGATACCAACGCTGTGGTTAACAAAGTGGTTGAAAATGTTCTTAGTGATTCTGATGACGGCAGCTTCAAAAGCGCCAACTCGAGTTCAAAGAATTCCGATTCACAGTCTGAAAATGAAGATAAGTCGTCAGAGGATGGTCTAAGTGATGATCCTAATATTGTAATGTACAAAATTAAGGGTTCGGATAGACTATACTTTGATGATAGCTTCCCGATTCAGAATGTGAAGGAAGAATTGCTAGACAAATTCTTTAAACTCGTGGAAGTCACATCAGAGGAATTGGTAATCAATGAACGAAAATTCTATTCCAAACCTAAAAGAAACAATTACCGAAGAAACGGTGGTGATAATCGGAAAACCGAGAGCGGGGTTGGGTTTAGAAGAAGAAACTGATGAATTTGTATATGGGACGAGTACAGTTCATGAGGAGAATTTGATTGGTAAACAATCAAATGATGAGTTCAAGAAGGAGAAAGAAATTCGAGATAAAGCCAAGGTTACAAGTGGTGTCAAAACTTCAAAAAACCACCTGTTAAAGGACATCCACTTGATAATCGGACGTGTTTCAAGTGCAATAAAATTGGTCATTTGGCACGACAATGTCCGGAAACAAAACCGGCTTATCTTCGAAGAAAAGAAGATTCAAATGTTGTTAAACCAAAGCAACCAGTGTTTGCAAAACCTGTAAAGATTTTGAAACGAAATGAATCAAAACCAGAAGTTAAACCACAGTCTGAAAATACTTTTGAAATTCCATTTTCAAAAAAGGTGAAACTTCTAGGTCTAATGAAAACAAGTTTTACATCAAAAAGGCTAATATCAAATCTCAAACCTGGATTGCCAAGAAAAGGTCAACAACATTGGTGTTGTTAAGTCTGAACTAGTAAAGACTGACAACACAAAAGAATCAAAGTCTGAAATCATAAGTTCTGAGCAGGTGAAGACTAGTGAGAATGTGAAAGAAGTTAAAACAGAAATCAAGATCGATAATGTCAAATCTGTAAAAGATAAAAAAAAAGTGAAATTTTCAAACATTAACATTGTTGAAACAGATGATGAATTTGATTTTGATGATGTTGATGAGTTTGAACATGCTTTTGATGATGGTTATCAGTAAAACCCAAGACCAAGAAGGCTTGGGTAGAGCTTTTCACCTAATTTCTAAATTTTGCAGGGGCTCCAAAGATCCGTACTTTCAAAGTGGATTTTGGATAGTGGAGCGTCCAGGCATATGACGGGAATGAAGGCATTGCTATTCGACATTAAAGCTATCAATGGTGGATATGTTGGATTTGCAGGAAATCAAGGTGGAAGAATAGTCGCCGAGGGAAAACTCTCCAATGGCGTAGTTTCATTTGATCGCGTGAACTATATTGCAGAACTTGAGAAGAATCTTCTGAGTATATCGCAGATTTGTGACAAGAAATTTACAGTCCATTTCAAGGATAAAGAGTGTATTATCTTGAAGCCGGGATTCAAAATACCAGATGAGTGGATTCTGATGCGAGCACCTCGAGAGAATGATTTGTATGTTCTTGATATGGGTGTTGCTACCACTTCATCATCATCAGCACAATGTTTTGTATCAAAGGCTACTGAAAAAGATTCTATTCTTTGCATCGTAAGATGGGGCATATTCATTTGTGAAAAATGAATTTCTTGGTTCATAATGATCTTGTAGAAGGCGTAAATCTTCGAAGTTTTCAGATGTCTGATCATTGCTTAGAATGCAAAAAGGGAAAGCAGATCAAGAAATCTCATCCGAAGAAAATTCTAAACTCAATCAAGTTGCCATTAGAACGTCTCCACATGGACTTATTTGGTGCTGTAAACGTTCGAAGCATATCAGGAGACTTATATTGCTTGGTCGTGACAGATGACTATTCGAGATATTCGTGGGTATTTTTTCAAGAATCAAAAGATGAAATGTTCGAGAACTTGGTTATTCTATTCAAGAAACTCGAGAACATTTATCATCTGCTGGTCAGACGCATTAGAAGTGACAACGGCACAGAGTTTAAGAATAACAAAATGAAGGAGTTCTGCAACGCAACAGGGATTCTGCACAGTTTAGTGCTCCCTATACTCTGCAGCAAAACGGAGTAGTTGAACGGAAAAATAGAACTTTGATTGAAACTGCGAGAACCATGCTTGCAGATTCTAAACTTCCAGTCAGCTTCTGGAATGAAGCGGTTGCTGCTGCTTGCTACACACTAAACAGGGTTCTCACTGTCAAACCAACAAAGAAAACATGTTTTGAGATGATAAACCGACGGAAGCCAAATTTGAAGTTTTTAGAACCATTCGGTGCAACATGTACCGTAATAGACCAAGATGGTAAATTCGGAGCTAAATCTCTCGAAGGTTTCTTTGTCGGATATGCAAGTCCGTTAAGAAGAGTATATGTTCCTTCATTGAGAAAGGTTATTGAAGCACAACTCGTGACTGTTTCAATTACACGGATCCTATTCAAAGGAAAGGTGACGCGTGGCTGTTTAATTATGAAGACCTTTGGAAGTCATTTGACTTGCCCAAATAACCAACTGACGAAGAAGTTGCAGTGTTATATTATCTTCACCAGTCAGCGAATCAGAACAAATTATTCGACCAATTGTGGTTAATCAACCCACGTTGGATCCATCTTCTTCTGGCGCAAGTTCAAACAATAGTGGTGTTCCGACTGAAAATGTTTCTGAAACATTATCAACACCTGCTAATCTTCCAACAACTGGCTCTACTGAACCAGTGAATACAACAACGGAGCCCAGTATGCCTCAGAATCAAGATTCTGATTCAGATGAAGCACCAACATTTGATGTTGATGGGGAATCATCTTCTTCAGATGAAGAAGTGGAGCATATAACAAGTCTTCTTAATCAATCTGTAGTCCCAAACAACAGAAATGAAGCTTCATCAAGCTCTCCAAACATTGAATTGGCTGTTGATCTCAACATCACGAATCAGGGAAAATCAGTAGATGTTCCACGTGAAGAATTGCCACGATCATATTCCTATCATCCGTCAACAAATATTATCGGAGAACTTCAAACTGGTGTTAGAACTCGAGGGCAAATTAATAAAGCACTCAGTTGTTTCTACACACGTGTTGCTGCAACCCAGAACTATTGTTTCTATTCATGTTTCATCTCTCAGATTGAGCCTAAGACAGTTACTGAAGCTTTAGCCAATGAAAACTGGGTACAAGCAATGCAAGAAGAATTATTGCAGTTTGAGAAATTGGGTGTGTGGAAGCTTGAAGACCTACCAGAAAATCAGAAAGCAATTGATACAAAATGGGTCTTTAAGTGTAAACGTGATGATAGAGGGGTTATTGTTCGTAACAAAGCTAGGCTTGTTGTCAAGGGATTTCACCAGCAGAAAGGGATAGACTACACGGAAGTCTATGCACCAGTAGCTCAATTGGAATCTATATGAATTTTTCTAGCTTTTGCATCATGGAAAGGATTTAAGGTCTATCAATTGGATGTCAAATCGGCTTTTCTGTACGGTAAATTACGCGAAAAGGTGTACGTTGGACAACCACCGGGGTTTGTCAATCCACTTAACAAAAAGAAAGCATACCTACTGGATAAAGCTCTTATTGGACTACACCAAGCCCCGAGAGCTTGGTACGAGACGTTGTCGTAACATCTCGTTGAAAACGGCTTTATCAGAGGAACTGTGAATAGTACTCTTTTCACCAGAGAAGTTGATGGCCATCTGATTATAGTTCAAATCTACGTTGACGACATCATCTTTGGATCTACAAACGATAGTCTCTGCAAGGAGTTTGAGGGAATCATGAAAAAGAAATTCGAAATGTCCTCGATGGGCGAAATGAAGTTCTTTCTTGGTTTGCAAGTAGATCAGCTTCCGGATGGTATTTTCAATTATCAGACTACGTATGTTCATGACATCTTGAAGAAGTTTGGATGAATGGAATGGAAAGCTTGAAGCCTCTATCAGACATGATTCACGCATCTTGCTCTCAATCACAGCATTTGCGTTGACGAGACTGGAGCCAAAGTTGACGAGACGTTATACAGATCGATGATTGGATCGCTGATGTATCTGACGGCATCGCGCCCAGATATTATGTATCCAACCTGCCTATGCGCCAGATATCAGTCAAGCCCAAGGATCTTACACATGCAGATCGTGAAGCGTATCTTCAGATATCTGAAAGGATGCCCAAGCATCGGCTTGTGGTACCCGTAGAACGACAATTTTGACCTTACGGGCTATGCTGATTCCGATTTTGGTGTAGATAACTTGAACTCAAAATCAACTACAGCGGGATGCCAGTTCTTCGGAACAAGAATGGTAACCTGGCAGTGTAAGAAACAGACTACGGTCGCTCTCTCTACCTGTGAAGCTGAGTATATCTCGGCCTCCAGCTGTTGTTCACAGATTCTGTGGATTCAACAGCAGATGAGAGACTATGGTCTGCAATTTCTAGACACTCCGCTGTATGTTGATAACAAGGCAGCCATCGATATAACTAAAAATCCAGTTCATCACTCACGCACAAAACACATTGAAATTCGTTATCATTTCATTCGTGATTGCTACGAAAAGAAATTGGTGCGAATAGAAAAAAATCCACACCGACGAACAAATGGCTGATTTTTATACCAAACCATTTCTTTGTCACGGTTTAAATACTTGCTGAGAATTAACAGTATGAAAAATTTGCTGACAGGTGCGGACGCTGAGGTTGAATACGGATCGGACGACGAGTTCGCGTGATCCACATTGGTTTGTAAATATTTTTTACTTTATAATTTTATTAAAAACTAAAATTCAAAAAGATGTTTTTTATTTTAGGGGGAGAAATGTTAGAGAAAATACAAAAACATTTGAAAATTTAAAATCCAAAAACATATAAAATTCAAAATGTACAAAAACATTGAAAAAGACAAAACGAATTCATTGTCATAAAAGGAAATGATAGTACATCAGTGGACTATCACAGTATGCTAAAGAAATGTAAAGTTTAAAAGTGATAAACGAGTCTTACTGTGGATGTGTCGATAAGCTTAACACGTTGAGTCTTACTGTGGATGTGTCGATAGGCTTAACACGTTGAGTCTTACTGTGGATGTGTCGATAGGCTTAACACGTTCAGTAAACTGTTTTTGAGATATAAACTAAATTTTACAACTGCTTAATCTTGTGGATTAACACATCTTGGATATATGGACTTAGTACTCCGAAATTTCGTTTGAAAGATTGCCTGATTCTGAGATACGAGGTCTTTATAGATAGTTGATATCTGGGGTATTATACAAGTTCTTATGATTTTGCGGAAGCAATGGCCTAGAACTTCTATAATATTTTCTCTTTAAAACCCCAAATTGCATGCAATATTGAAAAGTATCGAAAGATATAATCATATGCAATGCTGAAAAGATTCCTTAAGTGGAACACACCTCAAAGTCGAGCCTTCATCTCTTTGTCTGTACAGTAGTACTAACCTGAGCTCTCAAGGTTCGCACAACCCTGATACAGATATCAGTTACGCTATATTCACCTGTACGATGAAATCTAGGGAATTTGGATACGTGAGTATATTCAAGAAGTGGGAACCACAGATAAGTCAAGTTTCATGAATTCTACCTTAACATATCTTGAAACAGTTGAGAAATGTGGTAAAGCTTAAGAGGACAACCATATCGACAATCTAGGTAAATGAGTTTAAAACTTAAAGTCATTTACAGGTCAACGGTATTTAGTGATAGGTCTCAATCAACTGATATGATCCTTAGACACGAATTCACAAAAACATGTCTGTAAATATGTTTGTACATAGTTTACATTGCTTATTTCATTATATTTTAGCTTTACAGATTAAAATCAAAAAGTTTTTCGGAGTGTTTTAGCATAAACTTACAAAATACAAAAAGATTTTATTTCTACATTGTTTTCAGCAAACCAATGTTGGATAACGGATCTTCTAAGTCTGGTAAAATGCTAGAACTGGTGGGAATCTCTTTGACAACGGGCTGGGAGCTAATCTGTTAATATGAAAAGATAAAACGATGAAAAGTTCATTAATTTAAAACTTTGATTTTGAAAATATCAACAGTTTTTTTGTAACGGGTCAAACAGGGGTCATTAACTTGGACTCGGCAGACAAATCGGTTAACCAAGGTCATTAGCTTAGACTTGGTAAACTGAGGGATTTTTCATAACTGGTAAAAAGTTGGAAAGTTCACGGTTAAAAATGAAAAATTTGAAATAATTAAAATTTGTTGGTTTGGCAAGTTCGGCCGAACTTGCTAAACAATTCAATGTTTAACAATTAGCAAGTTCGACCGAACTTGCAGATGGCTGATAGTTGTTTTAATAATAAGTTCGCTCGAACTTACTCTGGGCCTTCATGTTGGGCTTAGCAAGTTCGCCCGAACTTGACTTCGTATAAATACCAATCAAGTTCGGCTGAACTCATTTACCTGCGTACATAACCTTTTGAGCGAACTTGAACTCGAGAGCATTTGAGCGAAATTGACACTTTTGAATTGTTATTATGCCCGATTGTAGTCCGTTTTTGGTGATTTGCACACCAATTACCATGACTGAGGCGAGATATTGGCGATTAATCCATGATTGAACCGTTAACAAACAAAACCAGCTAACTTAAAAACTGATAGATTTAGGTGATATTGATCAAAATTGAACACAGATCTTTAATCTACACAAGAAATTGACCGTATAACATGTTTTGATTGAAGGAAATCGGCTGTTTAAATGTTTTAACAAGTTTGATCTTTTGGAGAAGATGACAAGTTCGGCCGAATTTGTTGTCAAGTTCGACCGGACTTGTCCAAAATATGATTAAATGATCCAGAAGCATGTTCGACCGAACTTGATTATTGAAGTGTTTTGATTCAATCATGTTCGACTGAACTTATGTTAACAAAAAGTGATTTGTTTAAATTGTAAGTTCGCCCGAACTTGTCCTTTAATGAGGAACATGTGTTTCATACATGTTCGGCCGAAATTAGATAAAATTGAATGATAAAAAATTGTAAGTTCGCCCGAACTTACATTTGAAAATGTTGAACATGTTTGTCACATGTTCGGGCAAACTTGTTAAAATCAGAATGTTTAACACTAATCAAGTTCGCCCGAACTTGATTAAAAGTGTTAGAATTTTTTTGGTAATTTTTTCTCGAAAAGCGTGCTAATTGTTTTACGTCATTTTTCAGGCATAGGTTCCAGCACGAGTAATCTCTGTTGAGTTTTCAAAGACTCACAATACGTGCATTACACTCGATAAATGATCTGTCCGTCATTGAAGGAGTATGACAATATTTTGAAGTTTCTAGAGGATAGTCATATTCGCCGAGCAATTACAGAGCGCATAGTGTCGTATCAATCACATGTTGTTCATTTCTGGATGAATGCGAGTTTAAGCGCTGATGAGAAGACGATCTCTTCTACAGTGCAAGTTGGTAATGAAGTTAAGCCGATCAGCGTGACTGAAGATGATATTCGAAGAATTTTGCATTTCAATGATAACGAAGGGGATCCGATTCATCTAGACGAGAAGATGGTTCGCGAATGCTTTTTCGCATGGGCTATAAAGGAAGTGTAAATAAGTCGACGCTGAAGAAAGGGGAAGTGCCAAACCCCTACAAGCTTCTGATTCATGCGTTAATTCATACATTTAGCCATTGCAAAGCCGGTTTGGACGATGTACATGATTATTTGGCTAGCATGGCAACGACACTTATTCTAAAGAAGTCGTTCAACGTTTCGAAGTTGGTTTTTACTCACATGTCGAAGAACATGGAGGATTCGAGATTGTGTTTATATCCAAGGTTTATACAAATGTTAATTGACGAGAAGTATGACAACATTGCTCGAGATCCGAATGATGTTCTTTATCTAGTTCATCTCGACGAGACTACAGTGAAGAAGCTTATTAAGTTCAAGAAACAAGCTTCAGCTCCTGTTGCCAAGCCGGTATTTGGAGCCATTAAAGATTCGAATTATATATCGCCGCCAGATAATAAGTGGAGAAAAGATGGTAGCGACGTTGAGAAAGAACTTAATGCTGAAAGAGAATGGTTTAAGGAATTCAAACCTAAGGCAAGGAGTGAATGGTTCTTAAAGGCAGAAGCTGATAAGCCGAAAAAGAAGCGAGCGTCAAAGAAAGTTGAAACAATGCTTGTTGATGAGGAAGAAACTGAAAATGTTGAAGCAGTTGCTGGATCGAGCGCTGAAGTTGTAATTGAATGCCAAGAAACTATAAAGTCAACTCAAGAAGATGTGATTTCTGCTACTTCTGAGAATGAAGAATCTGATAAAGAGCCTGAAAAGACAGAAGCAGAGATTAGAGCAGAAAAAGAAAGGAAATTGGATGCAGATTTTGATCCTAATACTAAAAAAGAATCTGACGAGGAGAGACCAAAAAAAGTCAAAGCGTACAAAGTCTCTAGCAATTGAAATATCAAAGAAGACTACAGGGTCACCTCATAGTAAAGGAAACGAAAAGCTAAGGAAGCTGTGAGCAAGAGATACAAGAGCAAGGTGAAAAGCACAGAAGCCACACAAGAACCTTCTAGTGCTCAGGAGAAAGGAGCCACACAAGAACCTCCTCCACAAGAACCTCTGTTATCGTTCATGCTGAAGCTGAAAGGTCAGGAGTTACACAAGAACCTCATGTGTCTGAATTTGTTGAAGTTCCGATCGCTGAATCTCCTAGTGCTCCAAAGACTTCTGTTCCTGAAAGTTCTACACCGAAGAAGTCAACACCAAAAACCGCAACACCGAAAGATTCAACACCAAAGACACCAAGGGGAAGTATGTTTGGTGATATGCCACACGGCCCAATCAGTCTCGAAGACTTGGATGAGTTTTTCCAGAAACTAATGCTGAGATGTTAGAAAAACGTGTGAAGGTATTGGAAGAAAAAGTTGCACAGATTGAGATAGAAAAGGCTGAGCTTGTAAAGAAGGTGAATCAGAGCGAAGTCGAAAAAGAAATACTTGACGATTAAGTGAAGGTGCTTGAGAATGAACGGAATATTTCAAGGCGTTGATAGAAAGTCTGCAGGACGCAATGAAAAACTACAGACATAGATTGCAGAATAAGAAAATTCAAGCTTTGAACGATCGAAGATTCATCAGATTACAGAAGGTGTTATCTAACAATCTGAATATTGATTTTATTGCTGAATACGATCGTCTGGATCACAAAGAAGCCAAGGAACATGCTGAGAAAGAATTGCCGAGAGTGGTAAAGGAAAGCAGGTTGAGGGTGAAGCCCCTAAATCTACTACTGAGATATCTTCTGTTGTTCCTGAGAAACCAATTGAAGATATTTCGAAGGCTTCTGAGTCTGATATCCAAAAGGTTGACGAATCTGTCAAGCCTTCTGATCCTATCATTGTTACTGAAGAAAAAGACAATGATGAAGTCGTAGAAAGAGGATAAGAATGAAGACGAAGAGGAAGAAGGCTATGAGGATTGGAATGTTGGGGATGATGACGATGATTTTGATCAAGGTGATGATGATTTTGATCAGGGAGGTACAGGTTTAAAGATCAATGAAGCTAAAGTATCTAATGAGTTTGATTTTTCTGACCTCATGGATGATGAATCGAATCGAATGGAAGATAAAAGCCAGGGCGAGTCAGGGTAGAAAGGTCTGTCAGATGATTTGATTTGTTAGATGTTGATCGATCTGCGAAGCCTATGACTGCAGTACCTACGAAGCCTTTGATACTAATGTTGGAACATAATGTGGAAGAAGGTGAGTTTGTACATAATTACTCGAAAGAAGATCTTGCGAGGTTGGTTGAGGTTGAAGTTGAGAACTTAGAGTTTGATTTTGAAGAAGTTTTAAATGACAACACATTGAACCTAAAGAGTATCAGTATGAAAGAAGATTTGAAGCTGATGAGTACAACCATGTGATAGTTGAAGATTGGTCCTCAGATGATGAATCAGATCAGAAAGCTATGTACGTTGGTCAAGATTCAGAAAGTTTTCCTATATTTGAAGAGATGTATAAACAGCTTAATGAAGATATGTTGAAAGATAGGATTGCTGAAGAGCTACGAGAAGGAAATATTCCTAAACCGATGACCAAAGAAGAGATAGCTGAAGCGAAAAAGTCCTGGTTCAAGGAGATGCCACGTGAACGTAAGTTTCAACATCCACTAGCATTCTTCACCAGAAATAAAGATGTTTCTTTGGGAGATATACTGAGTTGGGGATGGTTTAAAGAGCTCAACGTTTATGCAATCAAAAGAGAATTTGTAGTGCAATACTTCAAACATCTTGATGATTTAAAGACATTTCCGTATTGGGATATGGAAGAGCTAGTACAAACAGTGAATGTTACTTATCATATGAAGACACTTGATCAGTTGTTATGGAAGATGATTAAGTACGAAGCTGGTAAAGGTTGGAATCACTGGAAGCCGTTTATTCCTAGACGAAGGGTAAAGATTAATAAGGTTACAGGGGAAAAGGACATAACGTTAATTATGAAACGTCCTAGAGCCATGAGGAATATGCCACTTATGCCGATCGAACAGAACTTCTATCCTTTATTCAAGTGGTGGCAGATTGATCCAGCTACTTGTGAAGCAGTGATTGTTTTAAAGTTCGAAGATCACCTGGTATTGCTAAAGAACGAGTTGAAGTGATGGGTCATCAGGGTATCAGAGGTTTGTGGAGGACGATAAGGATTCTAGATCCTATGTGGTTGGTTAACTGCTCTAGAGAAGATATAAAATGCTTTTTCTACAGCAAGATTGTTTTTGAAGAAAGGGAAAAGGTATAGGCGATGCAGTATCAGAAAGTTGTTAACGTTTGCTATGCACGCGAAGTAAATTCTGGTAAAATGTGGCAAACGAAGTGGAGGGATCTGGAGAGAGTTGAATTTCTTAAAGAAGAAACCAGAAGTGAGGCGATCAAAGAAAGAATGGAAAAAGCGGTAAGGCAAAGTTCGCTCAGAATGGCTAACTTTAAAAGACCACGACCAACTGATCAGACGCCGGATTCGAAACAAGAGAGACGAAAGAAGCCTTGCATGAACTTCTTTGGTCGGGTGCGTTAACGTTTATATGAAGACAAGGTTTTGAAGACTGATAAAAGACGAAGATGATATCCAAGGGGGAGTCTGTTGGTGCATAATGTCTATGTCATAGTCTTATATCGAGTCTGTATAGTATAGAGCTGAATAGGCTAGCTGATCAATGTATTTAAGAAGTAGATAGCCAAGTTCGCCCATGGTGGTTATTCACTGTCAAGTTCGGACAAACTTGCAGTTGCAAGTTCGGGCGAACATAAGCCATGACCAGCGAACTTCTGAGTCTATAAATAGCTAGCTTAGATCTCTCATTTGTAACTTTGGCATTTCAGAGGCGAAGCTCTGTCAGTCTGTAACCAGAACGTTTGATCTATAAAACTGACGTTTAAATGAATACTTCTTGTCTATTGGTAAACACGATGTAATATTTCCGCTATTATGGACGTTAGATATCAAACTTAGGTTCCTAAGCATCGAGGATCGGTCCTACATTTTACTTAAAGAGAAAAGAAATACACACTAATCATTATTCTTCACAATATATATAGAATTTTTGAGCTTTATGGATTTACTGGGACATATTTTATTGGAAGCGATGAGGGAAATTGTTTTCCTAAAACTTGTCTAAACAGCTCTTGTAAGTTCATTTTTGATCTCTTCCTTCCTTATCTTATCTTCATATTTTCTTATATCTTTTGCAGACATCTCCTTTTGCCTTTTGAGGTAGCTTCTAAAGCCGAGGAGACATTCTTTTCAGATGAAAGTTCTAAAGGATAAACTAGAGAGTTGATAGGTATATTCAAGTCTTCATAGTTTGGCCTTTTGAGGATTGAGGGATCTTTAGCTCTTAATTCTTCAAGTTTCTTGTAGCTCTCTTTGATTGTTGGCTCATCCCATTTAGCACTGATTGTATTGTGCCAAAATTGGCTGCCACGATTTCCTCTTTCATTCTTCTGAGCTCAACGACCATTTGACCAACACGATTTTTACCTACAATTTCATCTTGTAAGTCCCAAAAATCCGGATCTAATAATGATATCAAACAATCACCAAGGATGGGCGGAATCCAAACTTGGTGAGATTTAAGAAAACCGAAAAATAAGAAGATCAAGATGAACGAGAATAACACGCGAATCATTTCATACTTGCATACGATTCTATTACTAACAATTAGCAAAACCGTCTTATACAAGTTCTTCACCTCTCTCTCTCTCCCTCTCTCTCTGGGATTTCTATCAATCGAGGCTCTCTTAAGGTGTTCTCTAAAGGCTTAACCCTAGAAATGATATAAAGTTGTTTATATACCTAGGGTAAGCCCATGCCCCTCATGGGCTTGCCTGGCCACATGGCCTTAGGCATGCCCAAATGAGCTATACAAGGTCCAGACCTAATATAAACTAACCCAGTTAAACCCATTTCGCAACCATAGTCTGTTGCGTATATTTGATGCGTCAGTCTCACACTTCTAGGACCTAACAATATCCCCATTGACTAATGCATCAAATTGTCCTCATAGCATGAATTCAGCAACGTCTTCAACGGAGTCTATGGTTGTCACTGTGCTGCAGAAGTTGTGGAAGTTCTTGACTCCTAAACTTTCAGTACTGGGTCTTTTTCTTCTTCTCTTGTGGTTAGCTGCATATCAGGATCTTGATCAGCTTTTGTTGAAACATCTTTGTCAAAAAGAATGCGAGAGGAGATTCGTGGCAGCTCTTTTCTTCTTCGATCTTTCACTTTCAAGCAGGTTCACAGGTACTTCTTCAAGAGTACTATCATTGTTAGACGATGAATCGTGTCTGGTTCTTCTGACTCAGGTACATCTTGCTATTGTGATGCTTCATGCTATGTCAGCAACTAACAGCATCTCAATTTTCAGCAACCCAAGTTTCTTGATCTAAATCAAGTTCTACACATACTCAGAAATTTATAAGCAGACATTTCTATGCAACAGAGGAAAGTACCATATGAACACTTGGTACATCCAAGTACTTGTACTCGGATACCACAATTCAATTTCATTCAACTTTTGATGATCAGTCAAATCTTCAAGAACAGTTAATGATTTTTAATAAAAAAATAAAACACTCTATTTTTGGATTTTTGATTTTGTAAAAACAAGACACTATTTTTGGTTTTTTCAGTTTTCAATTTTTTTAATTTCTAAATATAAGAATAAAAAAAGAAACTCAAATAAACAAAGAAACTAATTAACATTTATAATATACAATTGCAATGGGATCAAAATCGTTTTCAGACTGGTCTAAGTGATTGCCAATATGTTTGTCACTCAAACTTTAATGCTCAACTTTTCATTTTTCAAGTTCGTGATAAGCTTAAGGTAATATTATACTATAACACCCGTGTGTACCATATCATGACATACCCCGCGATCAAGGTAAGCACAACGGTTCATCGTAGACTGGTCTAAGTAATTGCCAATATGTTTGTCCATTCAAACTTTAACGCTCAACTTTTCATTTTTCAAGTTCGTGATAAGCTTAAGGTAATATTATACTATAACACCCGTGTGTACCATATCATGACATACCCCCGCGATCAAGGTAAGCACAACGATTCATCGTAGCAGGTGAGTATACTAAGATCATCCATTCGTTTTTACAACGTCAGACTTATTGGTGAACAGGTCAGTACATGCGTACAACAGAGCAACCAATCTTTGTGTCCGATGAGGGTTAGGCAAGTACCTTATCGGTACGAATTTAGCTTTTAAAGCACACGGAATTCTCTCATTGTGAGATTTTCTTCCTTTAAGGTTTTTGGCCCATGTTTGGATCTTTTAGGATATCCTGATTGTGCCTAGATCTGCATATAATCTAGATGCAACCAAAGGACAACCTTAATATCCCAGATGACTCACCAGTATAAAGACCCGAAACCTCAGACGTTGGCTATCTATCAAAGTAAGATTTAAGACCATAAAATCATAAGCCGATGGTATGCTACCCACAAGATACATAGTTCGTAATGTTTATATCACTTAGTATCTTTTTATCACTTTGAGCGTCAAGCCTATCGACATATCACATTAGATCCTAGTCTTTTCAGCTACGACACCTTACATGTGTCAGTCAAATCCTTTAACACGAACATTCATTTCACTCCCATTTTGTGCAATATATTCTTTTTGGATTTTTCTGTTTTTCTAATGTTTTTGTTTTTTAAATGTTTTTGTATTTTTGTGTTTTTCAAATTTTTATGTATTTTTCTCATTTTCTCCCCCTCAAACAACGCATGTGTACACATATGTCCCTCTTCCCCCCTAAATTTGTGCATCACACTTTATGCGCAAATTTACCTAGTAATGAAAACGTATGTACAAAGATATAAACGAAAGAAAAGGAAAATATTTTTGTTTTTTTGCTTAACCGTTCCGTCAGCAGATTGAAGACTAATCATTGTCAAAACTAAAGCACAAAATTTAAATTGTACCTTTTTGTTGATCATATCTTACCTCCTTGATATCTTCCAAAGGAAACATATCATCTTTAAAAAATTGAACTTTTTGAAACAGTGAAATGTTACCCGTTATATCTTGGAGCAACCGCTATCAACATTTCAGAGATTGTCAAAGCTCCTCTTGGTTGTCCCTGAAAAATAAGGAGATTAGTAAGACAATGGTACCAGGGCCATCGTAGTCCTGGAATTTACTGAAGCATCAAAATAAGACACTTCCTTTAAACAAAAGTCCCTTTCGCTTCAAGGATTGGAGATGTCGTTGCTTTTTGTTTTGCTTTCCAAATTTGTTTAGGCGTTTCTAATTTTTTAGATGCCTTTGGCAAAGCAGTTGGCTTTTCAACCTTGTTATTTTTTAAAACTTGTGTAGGGTTTCAAAGCTTGTTTTCTTTTAGCTTTAGCAGCATTCCAATCTCCATCAGATGGTTTAACCTTGAGATTCACATTCTTCATTGCCTTAGGTGATGAGACCTTCATCGGCTTGGAATGATAATTATCCTTTGGTGTAACCTTCCGATTTTGAGCATAATAGGGTACATAAAGACGATGTGTGTAGTTCCGAGCAACGTGACCATGAATGCCGCAATTGAAGCATGTATGTTTCTTCACGTAGAGAGCATTCTGATCAACTTGATTTGCTCTTGCTGGTCCTGAAGGACAAACCGGTCCGTTCTGTGCTTTATTCTTATGCACTTCTTTTGTAGACAAAGATGAGGTTGGGTGCTTGTATTTGCTGCGGCTTGCAGAAGTCTTGTTGCTCTGAGCACCATTCTTCGTCTTTCTTTCCTATTTAGATTTTCCATTACCTGGCAAAACTTCTTATCAAAACAACTAAAAGCATATTCTTCACTTTTGCCTTTACTGTCAGACTTTACAAAAAACTATTTGTGCACGAGCCTTTTGCTTACTATTGCTGCCGTAGATGATCTCGGAGAGTGTGATTATCTTTGATGTTTAGACTTCCCCCTTCCTCGTCCTTGACCTGCTGGTTTCGGCTTCTTTTGTTTTCTCTGAACCTTTACAGCACTAACAGAAGGTTCAGATTGTTCAGTTTGCGAACTAGGAGCCTTGTTCACTTCAGTTCTCACTTCATCAGCTTTGATAGAATCGGAGAGTCCTGGTTTATTGGATGAAAGACAAGACACTTCAGCTAAATCATTAGAAGAGTCATCAAAACAAGATGGTTCTGCACATGACGCCGTTTTTGCACACGAAGTAGAAGCATTGGTATTATTCACACATTTTTGCTTCCTTTTAACATTGACATATTTAACAAATCCTCGTATGTCTGGTGTATATTCACTGGGTTTGCCATACACCATATGTTGTTCATCTTCAACTTCCTCCTCGGTATCAGGCATTCTCGTGTAATTGTGATTATATGGCGGGGCAGCCTGATTGTATCCTAATGTAACGCCTCGCGTTTCTATACTTACTATTTATAGCTAGCTCGTATTGTATTTCTATTTTTGGAAAGCATTGTATCTCGTATTCGAATTGTCGTTGTAATCATTGTATTCTGAGACTTGGATCATAATGAAAACTCGTATTTTATTCATGTAATGCTTATTCATAACCATTTTATACTTATACATATGTATACACTTGGAACATATTCGTGATACTCGTACTCATGTGACAAACTTGCAAAACGTGATGATTATACTTAAACGTGATATTCGTACTTAATCGTATTCATTCTATACTTACACATATGTTACAACATGTTAATTATGCTTGTAATGCCGCCATATCTTAACTTGAAGTGCCCTAAAAATGCACCTAGACCCGCCGCAATTCAGCTAAACAACAAAAATAAAATTTTTGTCCGGACCCGACCCTTGCGGACCGCAAGAGACACCATTACGGTCCGTAAGGTTGTCTGGGCGGACAGCAGGTTTCAAACCCGCGGGCTATGCACGAATCCCCACAAGTTTAAGCCTCCACACCCTAATTAAAACCTCCCTAACCTCCTCCCAACTCTTCCACTATATAAACCAAGCTTCTCCAAGCCTCTAATACTTTTCAATATTCATCTAAACACTCTCAAGCACTCTCAAATTGTTCCAAATCAGTTGCAACATCAGAATTTCGGGCAGATTCACCCTGTTGCACAAAAGTGAGCATAACTTGTTCATTTCTTAACGGAATCACTTGATTCTTCTTTCTTTTGACTTGGATAATCTTTATGGTTGAATCCAAGGGTTCTCCATGCTGAATCCGGACCTAGAAATGCCCCTAAAGTGTCCCAAAACTTTCTACTTGTTTCAAAATCTTTTCAAACTTTGTTTAATCTTATCAAACTTGAGTCTAACTCATCTCAAACCTATGTCCTAACGCTTACAACACTACTTGCGGTTTGTTAGGCTTAAAAAAAGGTTGAGACATTCAAACTAGAGGATTTATCCTTATAAATATTCTGTTTTCATAGAGCTTTCAGCTCACAAGTGATGCAAGTTCATGAACTTGTTCATGTTTGTCCACCTTGGTTAGCTTGGGCTATCCTAACTTTGAGACCACACATCAATTGATTATTTTCATCATTATCACAAGTAGTTTGCTAGATTGAAAGTGTCACAACCCCATCTAACCTTTGATGTGTGTCAAAGTGTGCTCAGCGGCTTGTATTTCACTTGGCTACTTGGTATCATGGTGACACACTTACATTATTGTCATTTACATTCTTGTTCATATTATTGTTCTAAGACCCTCCTTGTTACCTATGGTAACTTGTGTAGTGGTGAATATCATACGAGGTTCTAAAGTGGATGGTTAATCCTCCCACCTCCTACTTGACTTACAAGATACTAAGAGGTACCAAAGTGGATGGTTCATCCTCCCACCTCCTACATGATTATATAACTATATATGTATATGGACTATAATACAAATCCTTAAAACCTAACCCTTGACGATGATTAAGTAATCACCCATCAAGTTAACAAGTTTATCACTAATGTGTACAGTTCTTTGTCACGATTCTAATAGGTCTTGCTATGAAACAACATTCAATCTTTATGGATTATTATAGTGTCAAGGACAAGTGCTAATACCTTAGTGACTATTTTTGTATTATATACTTTGCCACATTTTGAATCTTAAATCCGAATATTCCATCATCACCCCAAAATACTCATACGCCTTCGTTTTCCTCTTGTAGGATAACTCGGCGTTCATCACCCATCAAAACAACTACCTTCACGGACTTGTCAAGTTAGAAGACTTAGCAAAACCGTGAGTACACTCGACCCACTTTTCGTTTATATCACTTTTGGGTGTAACATGTTTACCTTATACAAAATCACTAAACTTAAACTTTATGAAATGCACGAAACAATCCAATATACATGAATGCTTGATACGTTTACTCGTTGCTTATATCTTGGACCATTCTTATGTAATACCATAGTCATTAGCTTATCTTAAACCTTCATTGACATGTATAGCGCTATAGGAAGTAACACATCCCCCTCCTCATGAAATCTAGAGGCCATGTTAAAATATCGTGTTTGCGTTAAGGGTTTGACTAGTAGTATTGCATGCCTTGTATATGCTCTTGTAAAATCATAGTTGCATGAGGATTTGTTTAAACTTTATTCGTATACGTATGCTATGCTTAAACTTGTGTACTCGCCTTTGCTTTTGCATTGAAATGTTATTTTAAAACATGTTACAGGTTGATGGAGACGATGCTATGAAATCAAAGTAGCAAGGACGATAGATACACATTTAGACGTTAGGGATTAATATTGTTGTATCAAATTTTGCCATTTTAATGTTGCTATTTGAATTTCCCCCTTGTATTGTAATGACTTTGTTATGAAATGAATATGGATTTAATTAATTATTGTCACATTTAGTTTTATGAGCAATGAGCAATCTATTTCGTCCCGCCTCGATGTTTCCGCCATCGGTTGGGGTGTGACACCCAAACCCTTCCCCTTGTTCCCTTTGTACGCCACCTGCACATTGCACCCATCTTGAACTACATTGCTGGATGTATCAAACTTCTTTATGTTTACTTCATTTTGTTGATACTTGCCAGTTAAGAGCTCTAGCTCAGCTCTCACAGACCCAAGTTCCATGTTTTTCACATTGAGTTTGTGTTTGTAATCATGGACCCCACATTGTTGTTGATTTACGTCCAAGTGGAGCTGGGCGATATCCTTCTTTTGTGCTTCAACCTTTTCAGTAAGCAACTTGTTGCATTGTCTAAGGATGATGCACTGAGTCATGGCACTATTATAATCATTAACCAGTTTGGAGTGGAGTGCCCTGAGTTATGAAACCTTGTTCTTGCAATGTTCGGAACACAAAAGATAGTTGACTGTGTCAATGAGCAATTTTGGTTTGTCATCTTGAGTTTGGGCTTGGGGTGCTGGGCTATTGACTGCAGATTGTTGGGCTTGAGGTTTCTGTTTGGCCACTTCATCAGGATGTGTTGGGATTGAACCCTTAACAAAGGAACAGATGATTGAAAGCCAAAATGTCTATCAGATGTTGATCCTGAATAACAGAGTTTACAAGCTTTGCTTAGAACCACTACTCAAGCTAAAGTCTGCCTTACAAGCACTGACAAAGACAAAGCCCTGTTATAAAGAGAACATCTGCTGGAAGGGAACCTCTGATGAAGACTAACAGTGGATAGGCTCATCGTGTTTTACTTTATCAATGTAACAATGTCTGTAATAGCAAAGTTTAGTGATTAGCAGTGTTTATAGTTAGTTATAGTTGTTAGCTGTCACTATCACCTCTGACGTCGTCAAAAGATGCTCAGTGTTTGGAATGTACTATAAATAGACAATGCATTTGTACTGTTCTATCTATCTATTAAAAGATCATTTCTACTTTGCATACAATCATCTTCTTTACATTCTGTACGAAGAAATATCAGGCTGAGGGGGAGTTGTAATTCACATGCAAAACTCATAAGTTTGAAAGCATGATGATAATAACAATCTTCCATTAGTTTCGTTAAAAGTTTTCCAAATTCCGCTGCATTTCAATTTGATTTAATTACTTTCATCAATCCATTTTACAAACATTCACAAGTAACTCAAACTCAGATCCTAACAGGATGAGATTCCTTTGATTGTGCTTCCTCTTGTGCAGATGAAGTGGTTACAGGGCTATAAACCATGTTCGGGTATTGAGTTTGAGCCTGGGGTGCAATGCTGTTAACGGAAGTATTGGTAATTAGGTTAAAGACAATGTTCAGATTTGCATTCAGGTTTGGATTACATACTGGGCTAAAAACCATATCGGGTACTGAGTTTGGTTGTAGGCATCTTTGAATCAAGGGCTAAGAATAGGAGCTTGCAAAACCTTTACTAGTTTGTTCCTTGTTTGTGATAAAAAACCGAGAAACAAGAGTCAAACAAGAACCAGTGGACTCAATAAACCCGAACATTTTGCATTCGTACGAACTCGCTTCCTGTATCGTATCTCAAAACCTGTCAGAACTTTTTCACCTAACCAAAATTTTAATTTATTATTTATTATTTATTTTTTAATAGATACTATTTTTTAATAAATGCAAACCTAATTATTATTATTAATATTTGTTATATAAACCTAACAATGATTAACTAATGTCTTTGTCAACTAATGATTAATCAAAGCTAAAAACGTCAAAATGTCACTGATTTTAAGAATCCCAAAACCTTAAAAATTTCTTATCGCTACAGGAAGTTTATTTTAGTGCTTTCCCGAAAATAGAAAAACGTCACAAATAAACTTCCTCCTTCTTTGTAGATCCTGTCAACACAAGCAAACCCTACAAAGTTTTAACAACCGCCAAAAAAGATTTCAGTTGTCTTTTCTTTCCTGACACACAGAAACGTCACAAAAGGTATCCTCTTCGTTTTTTATTTCTCGAAAACGATTGTTCACTATTCACTATAATGGTAGAGCTCTGTAAAAGCCATGTTCGTTTACGCCAGGTTCACCAGCTCTGATGTATCAGCGGTGGTCGGAGGTGGTATTTCGGAGGTGGTCGATTGGTGGTGGGTAGCTAAGGTGATTGTGAGATGGTGTTGCGGTTGATCAGAAGGTAGCTTAGATCTGAGTTGCAGGTTTGAGATGGAGTTATAATGTGAATGATGGTAGTTGCAGGTTGAAGGTGAGTGGTGGTTGCAGGTATTAACACAGGCTGTGGTGGTTCGGTGATCGATGTGATGGAGGATGATGGTTATGGTGTTGACGACCGATGGCGATTAAGTGGACGTAGTTGCAGGTTTTGAAATGGTAAATGGCGATGGAAGGTTGTCGTTGGGTGGTGGCGATGATAGATGTTGATGAAGACCGGCGTTGTTTCGCGGTGGTGCGATGATGATAGGCGTTCGTCAGAATGATGTCGGAGGTGGTATATAGGAGATTAAGAAGGTGAACGGCAACGAAGATGATGTTGGACGTTTAACGGTGGTGCTTTAGTAAAAAATGTATTTCAAATGAAGAATGATGAACTTTGGATGAGAAATGTTTGTTTTTCGGATGATATGATGAATGTTCAGATGATTTCGGATGAAGTTATGTATTTCGGATTATGATGATGATGATTTCGGATGGTGAAGATATAATGTTTCGGATGTAGCTTTTCGGAAATGGTGTAATTCGGATGAAGTTCGACAAGTTGATTTCTGATATGATGATGAAATAATGAAATGATAATGATGAGCTGATGATTATGTTTGGAGTTTATCCGAAACCTATTTCGAATGAGATGAGGATGATGATATGTATTTCTGACGATGAAAGATGATGAAAAATGATGATGATCACTGATGATGAGGATGATTATTCGAAATGGAATTCGGACAATGAAGGAGTGTTTCGGATGAAACTCGGATCTTGTGTTGACCTTTAATTCGGATGAAAGCTAATGATGTCAGGAATTTCGACTAGAAATGATGTATTTCTGATGAAAATGAATTGCTTTCAAATATGTTTTGGATGGAATTCTGGCCTGAAACAAGGGACAACTTATTGAAATTTGAAAACTTTATATTATAAATAAAAATAGTTACATGAAAACTTTTGAACTTTTTTAACAAACTTTCAAGCAAATCGTCAAGCAAAATAAAATGATTTTTCAAACAAATCGAAGAACACGATGAAGAAACACGAAGAACACAAACCAAAAAAATTCCGAAAAACTTGAATGTTTGATATCAAACCGAGCCTAGAAACAGGTTCTAAAGGCTCTGATACCAATTGTAAGTCTCGAAAATCCGGATCTAACAATGATATCACACAATCACCAAGGATGGGCGGAATCCAAACTTGGTGAGATTCAAGTAAACCGAAAAATAAGAAGATCGAGATGAACGAGAATACATGCGAATCACTTCATACTTGCATACGATTCTATTACTAACAATTAGCAAATCCGTCTGATGCAAATTCTTCACCTCTCTCTCTCTCTTAGGATTTCTATCAATGGAGGCTTTCTAAAGGTGTTCTCTAAAGGCTTAACCCTAGAAATGACATAAAGTTGTTTATATACCTAGGGTAAGCCCATGCCCCTCATGGGCTCCCCATGGGCTTGCCTGGCCCACATGGCCTTAGGCATGCCCAAATGACCTACACAAGGTCCAGACCTAATATAAACTAACCAGTTATATCCATTTCACAACCATAGTCCGTTGCGTATATTTGATGCGTCATTCTCACACTTCTAGGACCTAACACATCTAGAAAGGCTTCTTTAGTCCAACCAGTGAATTGAGCTCTTGTGGCTGTATAAGGCTTATTCTTCATGATGAATTTCAAGTAATATTCCCTTAAAAAGGTTGTTTACATGGTCCTTGTGAAGCCTTTTAACTGATATCTTTGGCAAAATCTTCTAATCTATTCACTTCAGTGAATTCTGCAGATAGAATTTGATGTATCTCCTTATCATTTTTTCCTTTTCTTTTCATAGCAGCTATTCTTTCATCTTGTTTGATCTTTAAGTCCAAGTACCCTTTAACATTGGTAGGCTTTGAATATCTTTTGATGGATGGAAAGGTAAGTTGCTTGATGTCATTTGTAGAGTACAAAGATTGTATTTCTTTATATACATTTTCTAGCTCTAATGGGTCAAGTATCGTGACAAGTGGTTTTGTAGATGGAGGTGTAATGGTTAGTGTTATGGTAGTTATGGTAGATGGTTGAGATGTGATGGATAATGTTGTGGTGGTTGTAATTAGATAGGTGATGCATCATGAGTTTCTTTATCATCATCTTGGACAATGAATTTTGTCCCTGGTTCTGGTTTGAAGTGTTGGTGTTTTTGATGGTGGTTGTGGAATCTTTGTATTTGATTTTCTTTAAATAAGAATTCCTTTGGAAGACTTCTGTATTGGTGGTGATGGTAGTGTGGTTGTAACATCTATTGTCACTTTTGTAGTGCCAACAGATGTTTGGGTTATGGGAATGGTGGTTTGGGCAACATGTGTTTAGATAGAGGTTTCCGTGGTTTAGATAGTTGATGCAGTGTTTTCTGGAACCTCTGTTGAAGATCCTCGATTATCTTGAATGATCTTCCTTTAAAAAATTTATTTCACTATTATCTGCATATTTGCTTCCCTTGTATCTTTCCTTTTCTGTTTTCAACTGCTTTTGCAATTTCTTCTTGCCTAGCCTTTTTTGCTACAACAGTGTCATGCCTTTTTCCAGTTTTCTTGGCAAGAGGTAGAAGCTTTCTCATGAAATCTTCCTCCCCCTCCCCCTTTTGGCATCATCTTGATATTTGGGAAGAATAAGAGTTGTACCAGTGGTTACAAGGATAATGTCTTTGATGGTCTTAACCTCTGCTTGAGTATCTTTGTACTTTGCATCCACCACTGTTCGTATCAACTCCATTTGCATGTTTGTTTTTCTTCTGCAGTTTGCTTTGAAGGTGAAGGTATATTTGTGCATGCACCCATATTTATTTTGCAATATCTGCAATTGATGATGGAGGTCTTGAGTTTTGTACCAAAGTCTTCATCATCTCCTTGATTTCATCAACTAAAGATTCCAACTTGGTTACTCTCTCTGTTAATTCTAGATAGCTTAACCCATCACCTAACTTAATAAAATCATTTAAATTCCAGCAACGGTTGTTACACTTGGGTTTGAACCAAGTGCCCCTTTTTCATGGTATTGGGGACTTCCAACTGAAATAGAAGTTACATATGTAGTCTCAATAGCTGTTGCCGTTATGTAACTAGTTTTCAATTGTGAGACTGTTGTCTCTATAATTGTAGTAGTTGCCTCACTTTAAAATCTGCAAGTTTCCCTTGAGACATAAGAGGTGTCACATCCTTTGCTTGTGGGCTAGCAATGATTTCTAAGCTTGCCCTAGTCACTTGTTGATGGAAACTCTCTGTAATTTTTTGTTGATAGGAACTAGGTTTGTGCAAGTCAGTTTTATCAATTACATCAAGCAATGATTGGAATGTTGATGGTATTGTTTTGGTAGGTGGTGGAGTAAAAGAGAAGCAGCCCTAGGAGATGGGCTTGAGAAGAGATATTCAAGTGAATCATCTCCCTCTTGATTTGGTTCCCATGTGATTACAACACTATTCATTTGTTAGGATAAGTGAAGAGTATGGGTAGGTGGAGATGTTTGTATCTATTGTGAGGAAGTAACAACATATGTTGTATTTGTGTTACAGCAGAAAACCTGCTTTTGCCCAAAATTCTTGAAGGGTGGATATATGAATTGGGGCGTTTTCGATGAGTATGTGATGGTACTTTGACGATGTGATAATGTCTATGATGGAGTGGAAATCAGTGTTCTTGACATGTTTGACAAGATACGACATGTAGTTGTGAGATGATTTGAGAACTAGGCCCATGGTGAAATTTTGACAAAGCTTTTGAAATTCTTCTTATCGGATAATCTTTTGATTGTAAGCGATGATTTTTTAATGCAATTTCTGAGTTTTTCTCTTTTGAAATGTTTTGATTTTGATAAAATTTGAGGGTGGATGTAAACTTAGTTTGACAAGGGTTTATATAGGGTTTGTGAATAGGGATGCCAGCATGGCCAACGGTTACTTTTTGAGTGATGTGGCCAACTGCTATTTGTTATGGCAAAGCGTTGTTCAGAGTGTGGGACCCTTTTGAGGAAACCCTTTAAAGAAGAAAGGTAAGATCTGTTTTCAAATGCGTTTTTGAAACCTCTGTTGGGTCTCATCGGACGTTTGGATAACAAAAATAGTGGTTTGAACATTTGTTTGACTTTTGGTCAACAGATGGATGAAAACCCCATGTTTGAAACCTCTGTTGGTTTAAAACATAGTTTTTGATGAAAACACTGGTTGGTTTTGAAAAACAATGGATCTGTTTGATTTTTTTAATCAAACAGTGGATCTGTTAGATTTTTGTAATCAAACAATGGATAGTGAATCAGTGGTTCTTTGATTTAAACAGTGATTAACAAAGGTTAAAGAGAGTTTGGAACCACTAAAACAGATGTTTCACTCCTTTGAATGGATTTTTGTTTTTGTTAATTTATAACAACCTTTTCTTGATTTTAAAATTGTAAATTTTGATTTTCTTTATTTTAGAACAATATATTGATGTTGTAAGATTATTCTGATGAGTTTTTCAAAAATATTTATCTTTCTTTTATTCAGATAAGGATATGTGCTAGGGAAACCTCTGTTTCCACTTTCAAATTGACAACAAATGTTCCCTGCAGATAGTGGAAATGGGTTATTTGGTAGATGATCCAAAGCATTTTCTTCTTTGGATTGGGTGTTTTCTTCCACTACATCAGCTATTTGGTAATGGTCATTTGTAACAAGTAGCTTTTGCACCATCTTAAACAGTTGCTTTTGACCTTCTGCAAGTGCTTTTACACATGGGTCAACTGTTGTTTGACCATTTCCAGTTAGTTGATTATATCCATGAGGATGTCTGTTGATTCTTGGCTTTGGGGGCATGTGTACAGATTCATCATACCTATAAGGTGCTCTGTTACATGGTGGTTGCTCATAGTCACTTGGAAATGTGTTGTGTGGTGTAATAGATACTTGACCATCCATGTGTGTAGAGTATTGATTCAAGTTTTGTGTGACAGGGACTAGACTTAACTCTTTTGGGAAATGATTGTTGATCCATGTTTACAGGACCATCTTCCCTTTTGACATATGCTTTTTTATATCATAGGGTCTTAAGAATGAGCATTGTTGAGTTACATGATTGACTTTTCCACAGATGGTGCACCTAGATGTTGATTCGCAGATATTGTTCCTCTATTTATAACATATGCTTTCAACTTAAAATAGTCTTTTGTCATATGATTATTCTTTCCACAAAATTCACAAAACAATTATGTGGTTTTCTCTTTCTTATCACCATTGTTTTTCATTTTAGTAACAGATGTTGTAGCATCTGTTTGTGAGTTGGTAATAGGAATATTTTTTATCTTGGGTGGCTTGAGACCAAAATTTTACGGTTGTGGATAACATTGTGAAATTTCAAAAAATTCCAATATGTTGATGAGATCTAAGGATAAGAATTTTTTATGCTCATCGTATGGCTAGGGTTAGAGATAAGTATCCTAGACCTTTTACCCCTTTGATTTGATTGTTGTCAATCCCTTTTGTTTTGGTCAAAAATTACTGAAGCAATTACGTGATCAAATTTAGTTTCTGAGGTAGTGTGCTATAGAGATTTGCAAAAAAATGTGTTAAATTGGCTAATAAAGAAAATGGTTTCAGGATATAGTTTCAGGAAATCAAACTTTATCAATTATCAATAATGAGCAATAAAAGTAAGAATTAACACAGGATGTACGAGGAAAGCCCTTGATCTATCTAGATCGCCGGCACAAAACGACGGGAGCTGATAACTGCCAGCTGCCTTTGTTCTTCTTATTGATTGAAATATTAGGATATAGCTTCGGGATATTGCTCGGATAAGCTCTAAGTGTTACAATGATTGTGAGATGTGAAGTGTGAGTGTATGATTGTGTATGTAGCGAGTGATCTGTGTGTCTACGAGATTACATGTGTATTTCTAATGATTAGGCATCCACTTATATAGTTTCTAAATTCTAACTGAATTTCCTATAATTCTGGGATACGGAGATTATCCATTTGACCGTTGTAGACCTCTTCTTCCGCTATCAACGTTCACCTTTCAACAACTTTGAGCGAGTCTTCGGGTAGACCTGGTCCATGTTAACATTGGTCCCTTGCGACTGAAGTATACAAACAAACCATTAGTAACGAGCAAGATACTTCTGCAGGATGTTACCAATATCCTGGTTCGGTATCCTGGTCACAGATTAGAAACATAATGTCAGAATATATTATTGGGATATAGGTTCAAAATTCCACCCATAACACTTTTATAACCAACAACCCTGCATTCACTCTTCCATCATTATAAGCGCAAAACTTCAAGGGATCAAGGTCAGTTTTCTCTATCCTTTCTCTTTACTTTTTTCAACTCTGCTATTCCGGAGAACCATGTCTCCAAAAAGAACATACATTCTTCCAACATCCTGAACGCATATCTTGATATTATATGTTATGGGTGGAATTTCTAACCGATATCCAGAAGGCATATCTTCATATTATATGTTTGATGCTGCGACCAGGATACTGCACCAGGATATTGGTAACATCCTGCGGGGGTATCCTGCTTGCTACTAACGTTGTTCTTTGGTTGCAAGGTACCAACAGTTGTGAGGACTTGGTTTCCTGAAGACTCCCTCTAGGGAGTTGGAATACGAACGTGGGAGCTAGAGAAGGAGTCCACAATGGTCACAAGGGAATATTCGAGGCATCCCTAGAATGTAGGATAGTTAGTTATTTTCGGTTACTATATATAGGGAGGCTGGATCAGCAGTTAGACACATCTGATTTCGCACACTTTCACTCACTGATTGCAGCTACGATCATAAACACTCACTACACTCACATTTCATGATCATTGTAACACTTAGAGCTGATCCAAGCAATATCCCGAAGCTATATCCTGCTTTCGCCATCAATAAGAAAAACACGGCAGCTGACAGTTGTCAGCTCACGAGGTTTTGTGCCGGCGATTTAGGTTGATCAAGGGTTTTCCTCGTACATCCTGTGTCAACATTTACATTTATTGCATTTTAATTGTCATTTCGATATAGTTCATTATCCTGAAACTGTTTTCACAATCAACCAACTTAACATATTTTAACAAATCACAATAGCACGCTACCTCACATACTAAATTTGATCACTTAATTGCTTTGGTAATTTTTGACCAAAACAATTTGGCGCCCACCGTGGGGCCACTGGTGCTATTTGTATTCAAAACTTTGCTAAAATCACTAATCAGCTCTTTGTTTTATAATATTTTTGCGAGACTGTTTTTGATGGCTTCTCAGTCAGGTTTGAGCTCTTCTTCGATGCCTACATCAACCTCTGCTGCAACTGGTTCATTGCCTCTTCCACCTCCACCAGTTCAGACTTCCTAAAGGAGGAATGAAAGCTAAACACATCGAGACACTACTGCTACTCAAAATGCTTCCAGATCCGGAGTCTCAGGGGGAACCCTTATTTTTGCTTCTAATGATGAAATCTTGTCTTTGTTTGGCAATATCCAGGATTAAATGAGAAAGAAACATGAAACCAACCAGCTCAGGATGAAGGAAATACAACTCTTGAATTCCAACTCCAAGAGACCTGCTGAGGATATTGTTACCCCTTTGCAGCCTAGGATGTTGAACTTTAGTTCAGCAGTATATACTGAGGATAATCAGGGCAACATCATACCGAGTCACTCCCGGAGCAATATGTGACACCTACAAATGTAACACGTGTCATGAATGAATAAAAGGCCGTATTTGATTATTTATGATGTTTATATATGGTATTTGATGTGTTGGTAAACCCAAAGTTTGATAAAAATTACGTCGGCAATATTAAGATAAACGCTTATCGCGTAACGGATAAAATGCGAAATGAACGTCGGTGACCGCTGAATAATGTTAAAATCCTAAAAATAGTCCGATATGAGTTAAATAATAATTTAATCATAACCGTGAGGAAAAATAATTTAAAACACTAAGAAACTCTATTTTTCAAGTTTAAGTGCGTACTGCGCGCATCTGACAAAATACTGTCAACACAGCCAGTTCAGGGAAACCAATAATTATTATAGTAATAATTTGAGAGTTTATTTTTATAGAATGATAAAAATAAATTAAAACGCTTAAAATCCTTATTTTGCGAATTTAAGCGAATACTGCGCAGCACAGCGCGCATACTGCCAATTACCGACAACGTAACTGGTCCTGGCAAATAAAATATTGATTAGTAATATTTTAGTGAGTTTTTTTATAGAGCGTTGAAAATAATTTAAAACGCGTTAAAACGCAGTTAAAACGCTAGATACAACACCCGGTATCCAGTTAAATACCTGTTTAAAGCCAATATATGATATATATATGCATGTGTGCGTGTATATATGTGTGTGTAAAGATAAGTGGCAGCCATGGAGGTGTCATCTCTCCTCTCTCCTCCATGTGTTGGCCTTGGAAACTTGAATAATGATTGCCTTTTTACAAAAATCTTCTTAAATCTTGCATAATCCAAGAAAATAATCAAAACAATCTTCACTCACTCTCTCTCTCTAAAGCTCTTGGCTGAATACCCCCTTGTCACCACCATTTTTGAAATTTCAAGCTTGTTCTTGAAGATTAAAGGCCCTTCCAAGTTAGTTCAAGGTGTTATGAAGATCCTAAGGTGTTTCCAAGCAAGAATCAAGCTTCATACCATCATACTTTGCTAAAAACCCGTAAAAAACAAGAAGGTATAAAATTACTTTAGAAACTTTGTTCTTGATTCTTGATGAGTTTTGATGAAGATGAAGGTTTCTCTTGTTCTTGGATTTAAATATAAACTTGGAAACTAAAACAAATGGGTTTTTAAAGAAAATAAAAATGGAAGTGTATGTATACATATGTATGGCCGTGAGTGTGTGTGTGTGTGTATGTTAGAGTTTGAGTTTTTGATGTTTGAAATGATCTTGCTTGATAAGATGTAAAAGGTGAATGCATGTAATCTTTAGAATGTTCTAAAAAGGGTATTGTGATTTGGAAAGGATATGATGAAAAGTGAACTTTTGGAAGTTCATGTGTGTATGTATATATGCCGTATGTATATATATGTGTATACATGCATGTGTTGTTTTGAGGTTGATGGATTAAATGTGAAAGAATATATGTCTTGCATTTAATGAAAATGATTATATTATGATGGTCATATGAAGATGATGTTCTTGAATAGATGAACATGAAATAAATATGATATTGATGCATATGAATACATACATCTTGATGAAGATATGTTATGGATGCTTTAGGAGCTTGTACATGGACATGCATGTGAATGTATGTACATAAAATGATGAATAAATGATGATATGATAAAAATAAGTTTTGATCAGATTATAAAGCATAAAAATAGTGTTATTTGAAGCGTAAAATGATATAGAACTTTAACATAAAGTTTACTAGCTTTGCATGTTGTACTATGTGCTTAAAAGTGTTGTAAAATACATGAAATCGCATGATTTATGTGCCTTACACAAAAACTGCACTAATCTGGTTATAACCATAATTTTATTCAGTATATAACATGTATTGTGTTAAAATATGAAGTCTTTTCGAGTTCGGATGCTTATGGTAACGTTTGACGCAAAACTATGCGGTAAAAACGGTAAAAATCGCCTTTTAAGAGGGTTTCTATGAAATTGTTTTAAATCAGTGAATAAACTGATATTTTTAGTATAAATATAAGTATATTAACTTATAATTAGTTTATTTGGTGTTTGGTTAGTCATACGTGACTTTCGACACCCGAAAACGTTACCGAATCACTAAAATACGCATTTTTCAACATACACTAGAATGGATTGTTAATGAATGAACCTTATGTGTTTAAATGTGTTATGTGATTTAAATATGTGTATATGATGATATGTTAAGTGTTGAATGATAGCGGGAATTAAGACTTATGCATGTACGCTTGTATGTTAAAACAGTAGAATCGGTGAAATTCGCGTTATAAAATATGTAACTTTATTTGTCGAGCAATGGAAAAATTGATACATAGGTTAACTTAGTGAGTTATTTCATGTATGCATGCTTTAAAAATGATAAAGTGAATAAGTTAATGAGTTTTCACGTGTTATGATGTTGTGAAAATGTGCAAGTTTATGTGTATATATTACGACGCGCAAATCGTAGATATATAGTATTTATAAACGAGAGTGTAACGATAAAATATTAAGGTCACCAATAAAATCGTTCAAGTCGCAAAATCTTAATATATATATTATATATATATAATATATATATATATATATTATGAACTCATATATATATTAATATGCCAACATAATAAAAATAATGACTTTTCGAGAAAATCTAAAAGTCATGTGAAAATTCTAAGTATTGGAGAACTTAGGAATTTTGTAATATATTGATTATTAAATCGTGCCTACGTATATTAGGACGTGTAGAATCAAATTGTGGGATCACGCTATTTTAAATACGCACCCAAAGGTGAGTGTAACTAAACCCCCGATTTTTACTGTTTTGTATATGTTTTGGGGGGAGAACACTCCTTAAAAGGATAAGTATATGTTTTCCTATAAAATATGCCTTTGATTAAATTATAAATATTTTTTCATGGAAAATATGATTTGGAAATTATATGATATATTTTTGGAAAAAACATGGTTTTGTATATAAATATGTTTCGGATGAAACAGATTTTGGAATAATGATATATGCGTTTCGGGGATGAAACAGGGAATTTACGGTGTTATGGGATAGAACGACCGTGTGGATTTAAAATGTTTAAATCTAAAGTTGTAACGAATTGGCCTGGTCTCAAGAGAGTGAGTATCGGGATTAGGCTTATGTTTCGGTGGGGAGTCGGGGATTCGTACAACGTGTTATATTAAATTTTATCATTTTAGTAGGATATATATATTGTTCATAAGGTTGGACACCTTGGCTGACCCATTGCGGGCACTTTGCGCGAACTTAGCATTTAATCATTAATATGATTGTGGGGAATTGTTGATAGATCTATCGGGTTGACAACCCCGTCCGACCGGTAGCTCCGGGTCATGTCAAGCGACGAATTTATTTTCTGTTATTGTCTAGCGTTGATTATACCCTTAACGTTAATATATAGTTCGTATTGTCTTGCAAACATACGAGTCAGAACATTTGATGCAATAAATTTAATATGTGAAACTTGGGAAGATGCTTAGTTCGGAGGTTTCAGAGAAAACGCTTGCCACGGCTGACCCATGGATTTTATTAAGGAAATAAATTAACTTTCGAAAATATTATTTGGATGTTTTGATAATAAACACATAATTAGAAAGTTTTCCTTGTTTTAAATTTGAATATGTGAGCTCACCCTCCTTTGTGTTGACACTTGATTTTGACGTGTTCTTCAGGTACTTGAGCATGGCTTCGGAATCTTGGCGTGTCTTGTGTTTGTGATGCATGTTTGTTTATTAATAAACTTTGGACATTTTTAAAACTTATTTGGGACCGACTGTATTAAGATCCATAAGGATCAAGACAACTTAACTGTGTTATGGTTGTGGTTTGTGTTTTAATTGGGAAACAATGTTTTACTTAAGTAATATGTCCAAAATTAACGATGCATCGTCCACCAAGATATTTATGGGCACCAACTTCCGTCACCATTACGTTTGTATTTCCGCTGCGACGTTTTTGGGGTGTTACACAATATCCCAGAAATCCCCTCATCGGCCAGGATATCGACTGTGAGGGATCCATGATATGCTCCAGGATATGGCCAGAATCGCCAAGCCGATAACTTGTCCATCAACACTAATATGCCTACTACTAATAACTTTGAGCTTTCGCAGGATACAAGTACAACATCAGCGTTGTCCAGAGAACTCCAGAAATTGAAGGACAAGTGTGCATGGGGTAGTGCAGCTTATACCGGAAGTATCCCAGGATAGTCACAGCATATCCCGCTTTGCTCGCCACATTTGTGATGCAGAAATTCCGAAGAGATTTCAAACTCCTAACATGAAGCTATGTGATGGGACGACGGATCCTGAGGAGAATGTTTCCCAATACAGGGAAAGGATGGAAATAAATCCTATCCCGGCGGATCCCAAAGAAGCATGCCTATGCAAAGGCTTCGGTTCCACTTTAACAGGATCAGCCTTGAAATGGCTTTTAAATGTCCCACCTTATTCTATTACTTCTTTTGCCCATTTAGTTAACTTATTTAGCAGTTAATTTTCTTGTAGCAGGAGCTTTGAGAAACTAGCAAGTGACCTTTACAGGATAACACATGGACCACAAGAATCCCTAAGGGATTATGTTAACAAATTCAGCAGTGAATCCTTCGATATCCTGAATCTTGATGTTGCTATGGCAGTACAAGCATTCAACATGGGATTACAAAAGGATTCCCAATTCTATCAGGACCTTGTAATGAATCCTTGTAGGAACTTGGATGAAGCTCGGAATAGGGCCTTAAGATACATAAGGCTTGAGGATGACAAAAAAAAAATGCAAGAGAGGATGAATGCATCCTCAACATATGAATCAATGAACAGGAAGTCAGAATCCTCATGTAAACCATACCGCTCCAAGTCGTATGCTAAAATGACAACAAAAAGTGAATGCTGTTGAGGATGAAGATGGAGAAGAATATCCTGAATTATCAGAATATTGTTTCGCTTAACATTCCTGCCATGCAAGGTTTGGGAGACAAGGCAAGATGGCCAAGAAAGAATCAACAAAAGGCTGACTGGAAGGATAAGTCCAAATGGTGTGCCTTCCACGAAGACTTTGGACACATGACAGAAGACTGTATAGCCTTGAGGAAGGAGATAACTTATTTGCAGAGCAAAGGTTACTTGAAGGAACTTCTAGGGAAAAGGAAGAATAAGGGTCAGGATACTGACAAGGATCCTGAAAGAGCAGCATCCCTGCCACCAGATGCCAAGATAATCAAAATTATATCTGGGGGTCTGATATATGTAGAACTTCTTATTCTATAGCTAAAAGACACGCTAAGGAAGCCAAGGCGGAAAGAGGAGACAAACCAACAAGGATGATAATGCTTATAAACGATAAAGTGATAACATTTGATAGTGACGATTAGGATAATATCCAGGATCCTCACCATGATGGTCTGGTAATCACTTTGTGTATTGCTAACCATTTTGTGCACAGGATATTGGTAGACAATGGTTGCTCGGTCAACATCATTCAATTAGAAACCTTAAAAAGGATGAATATCCTAGAAGCCAAAATTACCTCAAAGTCAACGGTGCTCGTAGGACTCAGTGGAGAAGCAAAGAATACTGTCGGAGAGATAAAGTTGCATGTGTATGTTGAGGGAGTGAACTCGACGCAACGGTTTTTTGTCATGGATTCGTTGTCCTGCTATAACATTATATTAGGAAGGCCATAGATTCATGACATGAAAGCCGTACTTTCCACCTATCATCAATGTGTCAAGATCACTGCTCCTTGGGGAGTAGTCAAAGTTGAAAGTGACCAGCAGGAGGCGAAGGAATGCTACTCCTCTTCAATGAAGGCCTCAACGAAATCCGGGCAGGATAGCAATTAAGGATACAAGCGTAGGATTTCATGGAGGAATCAGACCAGGATGTCAAAAAAGTTATCCCTGGTGAAAATAATCTGGATATCTCGATGCTTGTAGGAACCAATATCCCTAAGGATATTGAAAAACAACTCACTAACTTTCTGAAATGCAGGATGCCCACGTTTGCATGGAAGCACGAGGATATGACAGGTATATCGAAAGATATCATAACTCATAAACTTGGAATTGACAAGTCTTTCAGGCATGTTCAACAAAAAATGAAGGAAATTTGCTCCGGAAAGGAATGCTATCATACAAGAGGAGGTAGAAAGATTATTAAAGTCCATGATGATTAGGGAAGTTAAGTTCCCTAAGTGGCTGGGAAACGTAGTGGTGGTCCAGAAGAAGAATGGAAAGTGGAGAGTCTGTGTTGACTACACATATCTTAACAAAGCTTGTCCGAAGGATCCATTTCCACTGCCTCATATAGATTCCATGGTGGCATGCAACTGCTGGACATGAAATGCTTACTTTCATGGGTGCATCCTTAGGATTTCAACAAATCAAAATGGAACCATCCGACCAGGAGGATATAGCATTCATGACACCAACAGGTATATACTACTATACTGCTATGCCTTTTGGTTTAAAACATGCAAGTGCGACATATCAGAGGCTGGTCAACATGATGTTCACGGATAAGCTGGGGGACACTATGGAAGTATATATCGATGATATGGTGGTGAAATCCAAGAAAGCAGAGAATCAACTCCAGGATCTAGAATGTGCCTTCAATATCTTGGACCAGTATAATATGAAGCTAAATCCTACCAAGTGCCGTTTCGGAGTGGGGGCAGGAAAATTCTTGGGATATATGGTAACCAAGAGAGAGATAGAAGCAAGTCTAGAGCAGATCAGGGCTATCCTGGATATCAAATCACCATCTAATATGAAGGATGTTCAGAGGTTAACTTGCTGGTAGCGGCATTGAACAGATTCATATCAAGATCCTCATAAATGTGCAAAGAATTTTATGATATCCTGAAAAAGAACAAAAAAATCGAACGTGGAGAAAGATATGAAGCCGCTCTACAAGAATTGAAGCAATATCTTTCAAGTGCACCTCTACTAATGAAACCCGAAGATGGTGAACCTCTATCCCTATATCTTGCAGTATCAGGGAATGCGGTAAGTGTTGTCTTGGTAAAGGATCATGAAGGTCAGCAGTATCCTTTTTATTATGTTAGTAAAAGTTTGTTAGATGCTGAGACTAGATATTCACACCTAGAAAAACTAATATTAGCTTTAGTTATGGCCTCAACCAAGCTTAGACATTACTTTGAAACACATTGGATACATGTTAAAACCAATTATCCTGTTAAAAATGTGCTTAGGAAACCCGAAATGTCTGGTAGGATGGCTAAGTGGTCTGTCAATCTCAGTGCTTATGATTTAGTATATGAACGTAAATGCTATAAAGTCTCAGGCCTTAGCAGACTTTGTGGTTGATTTTAGTAGTGATATTCAAGAAGAAGCTGACCTAGAAGTCCAACAACTAGGAGAACGCTCAGACACTTGGATATTATATACTGATGGTGCATCCAATGTAAGAGGTGTAGGATTAGGAATTCTACTAAAATCGTCACAGGGGACATATTACCCTAGGCTATTAGATGTGAATTCCCTGCTACGAATAATGAAGCCGAGTATGAAGCTTTATAGCAGGATTAGAACTAGCTAGAAGTATGAATATTAAATGTTTACAAGTATATGTTGATTCCTTGTTAATTACTAACCATTTCAATGGTCCTATGCAGTAAAAGGCGAAAAGTTGGCTGAATATCTTGAAATTGTTAAAAAATTAGCAGGATATTTCGATGTATTTACACTTAAACAGGTACCAAGGGAAGAGAATGCTGAAGCAGACGCTCTAGCAAATTTAGGATCTACTGTCAGGATACCGCAAGGAACCAGGATACCAATACTACATATCTTTTACCCTGCGATGGAACATCCCAAATCCCAGGATAAAGAAGTAGCAAGTATCCAGGATCCTGGTGATGAATATCCTGAGAAGGATCCGGAATCCTGGATAGCTCCGACCATGAAGTATCTACAAGAAGGAAATATTCCAAAGGACAAAAATCCTAGGGCTTTTAGAATGAAGGTATCTCGCTTTACAATAATAGATAATATCTTGTACAGGAAATCTCTTGCAGGTCTATACCTAAGATGCTTGGAAGATCCCGAAACTAAGGAGGTGCTTCAGGATATACATGAAGGAGATTGTGGCAACCATACTAGGGGTAGAGCTTTGTTTTCGAAGATACTGAGGACAAGATATTACTGGCCAACCATGAGAAAGGATGCTATGGAGTATGCCCAGAAGTGTGATGCATGTAGAGACATAGCAATATACTGCATCAGCCTGTAGAACCGTTATATCCTATCATATCTCCTTGGCCATTTATGAAATAGGGGATGGATATAGTGGGAAAACTCCCAAAGGCTCCTAGAGGAAAGGTTTTCATGCTAGCAATGACGGATTATTTCTCCAAGTGGGTTGAAGCGGAAGCGTTTGTCCAAGTTAGGGATCAAGAATGGTGTCTTTCATCAAAAGGAATACCCTGACTAGGTTCGGGATACCCACCCGAGATAATATGCGACAATGGCTCCCAATTCATCACAAATGAACTACAGATTTTTGTAAAAGTTGGGGGATCAAAATGATTACATCAACACTGGTGCATCCTCAAGCTAATGGATAAGTTGAATCTTCAAACAAGATAATTATCAATAATTTGAAGAAGAGATTAGGTGCCAAAAAAGAAAATGGGCAGAGGAACTACCATTTATCCTATGGGCAGATAGAACAAATATGAAGAATGCTACTGGGCAAACCCCGTTCTACGGGTAAATGAGGTATTTGGAGCAGAAGCAGTGATTCCAACAGAAATGGTGATACCAACAGCTAGATCAAGTCTACGGGATCCTGAATCACATCCTGAAGTCTTATGTCAGGAATTAGACACTGTTGATAAACAGGGATGCAGCAAAGCTAAGGATGACAGTATACCAGCAAAGGATAGCCAAGTCATATAACAAAAATTTAAGAACAAGGAGGTTTCAGGTTGGAGATTGGGTATTGAGAAAAGCGTTTCAGAATACAACCAATCCTGTTGATGGGAGTTGGCTCCGAAGTGGGAAGGACCTTACGAAATTGAGTCAGAATCAGGAAAGGGAGCATACTGGTTCAAGACCATGGAGGGAGATATGATACCAAGATCCTAGAACGCCATACACCTTAAGGCCTATTACAAGTGAGTTTAGAATTTGAGTTCTAACTCAGGATGGTATGACTTCTATCTTATTTAAATATGTTTGATATGAATTGCTTATTATTATTTGAAACACTCATTCTGACTTAAGAATTGGAGGGGTATTAGCCAAGCTAATACCCACCTTAGTTTGAAGATGTTTTGTAGGAATACTCTTCAAGATGACGCTCCAGGATAATTGCTCAAGATAAGTCGAAGGATTAGAGGATTGTCCCCTATCTCACGTTTAAGGGATTCAGATCCATCACAGGTTTAAAGGTATTCACCTTTCTTTCGAATTGGGTTTAAACACCCCGCCTGGAGCGCAAGTTATCCGGGTACAGTTCAAGATGGCGGGACCAATTCATGTAACAGTGGCTGACAATTTCGTTGTTATTGGCTATATCCTGATCCTTACGTTATATGAGGAGTGATCACCCTCTCTCACGAAAGGGTATTTCAAACTCTAAGGTTTAAAGGTTTTCACCTTTCTAAGTCTTGGAGTTTATACACTCCCGCCTGTAGCGCACGAATTATGGGTTTATCCCCAGTACATTAAGGGTTTGGCCCCAGCAAAACTAAAGTTTTTGGACAAGTTCCAGAGATGTGATAAACTGAGATTCTGTTTACACATGTTCTTCTGTTGATAAAAAGTTATGAAGTTCAACACTAAGTGAAGAAGTACTCAAGTATGTTGTACACTGATACAATATCCTGCACAGACAGGGGACATCTATGCTGGGGACATTGCAAATGGTTCAAAGATTGAGGTTGGAAATTATTGCCTAAGAGATTCTGGTATGATTTCTTATTCTTCAAATTTTGAAAGCCTTATCTAAATAATCTAAGTTATCATATAGTCATATTTAACCAAGTTTTTAGAATTTTGAAAGCCTTATCTAAATAATCTAAGTTATCATATAGTCATATTTAACCAAGTTTTTATCTAACATTTTGATTAAAAAATGACAGAAGTATTGAACATTGTATCGGTATCCTGACTAGGTATTTGATCAGGATATCAAAACATGTTTTTCAAAATAAAAACATAACAATAACGGATAAGGCAAAAAGTTAGTTTATTATTAACATTCCAAAAGATTGGGTTCTTGGTTTCATCTCAAAACAAGACCCATCCACCAAGAACACAATTATTAAGTCTTTAAAGCATATTAACGTTGATGACCAAGGGCTTGTCGTCCTGAAACCCAAGATCCCTCCACCTTTGGCCATCATATTGTATCTAAGTGAAGGAAACTAAATTGTTTGACATGCAGAAAAGGTAAATTGTTTAAGGGTTACAGACCATTAAATTTAAAAAGTGGGCTCCGGCCTAGGCATAAACATCCATCATCGCCCACTTCAATGCCCTTATGCTGTAATTCAGCAGCATCCTTGGAAGCATCACCAACCACACCTTCACCATCACCACTAGCATCACCACCAACATCACCGCCAGCATTCGCTCAAGCATCAGCCACAGGATCCTCACCAGCCTTGCTACCCGCATTAGCTGCCACCTCAGTCGCCTTGGAAGGCTCTGTAACCGCTGGCTTAGTAGGATACTCCACAGGATTACCACCGAGATCCTTCAATTTTTCCTCCCAGGCTCCAATGGACCAGGTCGGGCATTCAAAACCTATAGCTCTGTCTTCATAGGCCATCTTCAACCTGGCCCGGAGGAGGGAAATAACAACGAAATTCTTGAGGCCCTCCCTATAGTTGATCATATCCTACTCGTGTTGAGTCTGAACAATATCCAGCTTAGCCTGAGCTTCTTGGGCAGCCTTCTTCATAGTAGCCTGAGACTCCTGGGTCATCGCCTTGAATTTGTCTTCATAATGCTGAGACTTGGCGGCAACAATCTTTCCCTGGTCCACGTTCGTGACTTCTGCCTTCTTTAGCTTGGCCTCTAGCATCTTGTTGACCCCACAAGCTTCCTCGTAAAGATGCGTCAGGCGACCAAGACCCTACAATTCGAAATACAGGTATCAGCATATATAACATAATCAGGATATCTCCTCTGCATATATGTGCAGGATATAGGATAAGGATATTTACCTGATTAAAGAAAGAAGTCATCAAGCCACTGGACTTAAAGAACCCCTGGTTCTCATAAGAGAAGGCCTCAACAGAAGTGGCCAGGGAATCGGTCTATTTCCTCTTGCGAGAGCTGGAGGCACGAGCCTTTATTGTGAGGAAGGCTTGGGAGTGACTGTGGGCTTGGAACTGACAGGCGTTTTAGACGTGGTGGAAGGTTTGGACTTGGCTCTATCTTTACCAGAGCAGGCCCGGAGTAGCTGCCGAGTTCGTCAAGGTCAAACACTTCAGGGATCTTGGCTGGGTCTGCACAAAAGGGAAGAAGTCTCAATTTTTCCATATCCTGATATCTTAACTAACCAAATGTATGCAGAGATATGAAGAACATATATTCTTACCAGACATGTTGGAGCTTGAAGTTGGCTTAAACTTGTGGGGAGTGGAGAAAAGCTTCTTTCACTTTCCGATAACCGGTAGATGGCATTGATCCTCCCTTCCGATTCTGCGGATGAAGCGGCTAGTTCTTTGAGGTTCGCTGTATAAAAAGTAAACGAGGATATCAGTTTGGGATGTAAGTTCAGGATATATTTGAGGATATTCCCAAAACCCTAAATCCTACCAATGGTCAACCATTTCACAAGAAAGTCAACACCCTTGTCAACGGAGTCCTTTTGTACAAAAAGAACTTTTGTTTCCACTCGTCCTCGTTTTTGGTCGCTTTGAGAATGAGGGGGTGTTTGGAGGTTGAGAAAAGCAAGGAATCAGCTAGAACCATGGGATCGTAGACGGTAAGCGATGACTATATCCTCAACACATAGCTCAGGAATGTGATGAGTTTTAATTGGTCCAGCACCGCTAGTACCCTCCAAACCATGGGCATGGTTTGGGCAAAACTAAGACCGGTAAGGTGAAAAAAGCGCATGATGAAGTCTGAGAAAGGGTATCGAAGTCCAATGGAAAAGGGGTAAAATAAGAAACAGATCCACTCTGTAGAAGACACGTCTGACCGAAGGCTCCGGTCAAACGACCGAGTGATCGCTTCGACAGGAAAGGCGCAGAGGCTCTAAGAGCAGCGATATCAGCATTATCGAAAGAACAGACTTCTTTCGTAGGCTCCTTGAGGAGGTTTTTCTCAACAAAGGTTGGAACGAATCGCCGGTATGTGGAGCATGTTCGGTTGGCCATGATAAAGTGAAGAAGTAAAACAGAGAGAAAAGGAAGAAGTTACCGGAATCCTCTGAGATTATGTGATAATTAACAAGGAAAGGGAGAAGATATAAGGAAAGAATAGATAGCCATGAGTCAATATTGCATGGGAAGTTGCACCAAGTCACATCACATCTACATCCCATTAAGTGCCTCGATCAGCGCAAGGAAAAATATACCCGTTTGAACTTCAGGATCCTAACAATTATACTTTGGGGACAATTGTTATGGGTGGAATTTCTAACCCATATCCTGAAGGCATGTCTAGATATTATATGTTTGATGTTGCGATCAGGATACTGAACCAGGATATTGGTAACATCCTGCGGGGGTATCCTACTTGCTACTAACGTTGTTCTTTGGTTGCAAGGTATCAACGGTTATGAGGACTTGGTCTCCGTGAAGACTTGCTCTAGGCAGTTGGAATACGAACGTGGGAGCTAAAGAAGGAGTCCATAACGGTCATAAGGAATATTCGAGGCATCCCTAGAATGTAGGCTAGTTAGTTATTTTCGGTTACTATATATATGGAGGCTGGATCAGCCAGTAAGACACATCTGATTTCGCTTACTTTCAGTCACTGATTGCAGCTACGATCATAAACACTCACTACACTCACATTTCACGATCATTGTAACACTTAAAGCTGATCCAAGCAATATCCCGAAGCTGTATCCTCTTTTGCAATCAATAAGAAGAAAAAGGCAGCTGACAGTTGTCAGCTCCCGGGGTTTTGTGCCGATGATCTAGGTTGATCAAAGGCTTTCCCTGTACATCATGTGTCAAATTTACATTTATAGCACTTATTTGCCATTTCGATATAGTTCATTATCCTGAAACTGTTTTCACAATCAACCAACTTAACATATTTTTGCAAATCACAACAGCATGCTACCTCACATACTAAGTTTGATCACTTAATTGCTTCAGTAATTTTTTTTATCTAAACAAGTTGAGGACTCATGGAACTTTCGTTTTACCCTTCGAATCAAACCTAGCCATATCCACTGTTTCAAAAACCAAACATAATGAAAAAGATTGGAAAACCATATTTTTCATTGTTCGCCGAGACTCAATCCCTAATAGACAATTCATCCTCTTCACTTGATCGAAATGGTATATCCTGTCAGGATATAGCAAGATCCATAAAATTGTAGATATTGTTACTTTTAACACCTTGATTTTATTTGTGCAGCTTTCGTCCTCAAAACTTTAGCAACTACAAGCCAAGAGACAGAAAACAAGGTATCAAAAGTGTTAGCCTTACCTGAACCCGCTAGAGCCTTTCAGCCTCACCTAACTTTTCAAGAATCCAGCCTTCACTCTCCAGCTTCAGAATCCATCATGTCTCCAAGTACCCTTATTGTTTCTAATATCCTATTGGATTTTACATGTTTAGGATCCTGACATTACTATTTTCTAGATGCAGGACCCCCAAAAGCCCTCTGGCTGCTTTGATCTTGCTGAGTCCTTCACTACGTCGAGCAGGGTACTCAGGTTAAGCAAGAAAGAATCGCTCCTTCTGTTAGAAATGGCAGAGCCCTTCCTCTCCCCTCCAAGGCTACCTCCAGCAAAAAAACACAAGAATCCAAACTTTATGGACTTGGAAGCTTCGTTGTCTGATACAAAGAAGCTTCAAATGATTCAAGTGTGGTAAGTATAAGTTGAGTATGAAATTCTTGTTTTGTTTCAAGTTTCTGATTAATGTTTCCAATGTCGTGCATGCTCTCTCCAAGCTTCTCACCACCCAAGATGAACAGTTGGCTCAATATGTTGAATAGATTTCTTATACGGAGCTACTTGTAGAGCACCGGGCTAAACACTCTGAGGATCTCTGCATCGAAGTTGAAGCAACTAGGAAGAGGTGCCATTAGCTGGAAAAGGCTTATCATGAGCAACTAACATAGATTGAATCTGAAGCCAAAAATTTTGCCGCCCTCACCATCTTTCAGTCCAATATCTTGATGTACGAGGAGGCCAAAGAGGAGGGTTTTGAGGTTAAGGCTTGGATGTGAGTTAGTGGAGGGATGTGGTGGCCAAGTTGCGTGGATGATTTGAGGATCTTAGGCTGAGGGTGATAGGATTGAAGGGGCTGAGGCTAGTAAGGCTATGGAGGATCCTAAGGAAGAGGCTATAGGAGGAGAAGGCAAGGAGGAGGAGTAGGTAAATGGGGCAATGATGGATATTCTTGACCAGGCCAAGCCCCATTTTATAGGTTTTGTGGTTGTGTAATCCCCTAAACAATTTACTTTTCTTGTCTCTTTTTCATGCACCCAAGAGTGGGGTTTTCGAACAATGCTATTTGATTATCCTGGGTGGATGGGCCTAAGTTTTAGGTGAAGTTTAGGATTTTCCTAGGTTTGTGCTAACAATGGTGGTCTAAGTGGATGGATCCCAATTTGGGATGAAGCTTGGATCACCTTATTTTAATTCCTGTAACCGTAAATAATATCTAGTCTTATGCATATATACGTTGTTCATATATTATTGTTTATTGTCATTGAAATTCATGTTTAATGTTTACAAATTTTGTTAAAGATCCTTATTTGAAAAATCAAATTTCCTCAAAACCACTTTTATAAATACAAGTATTTAGAACAAGAGATTTTAGCATATTGGTTTCAGTTTAATCCTTGTGGATATACAAAAAGTAATCAAAACGTAGAAAATATTGGTTTTAGATACACCTGATCTTCTGCAAGTTGCCAGCTATGTATTCTCAGGATTCTGACATCAACATGCTTGTGTTGATCCTGATTCCAGCGAGAATCCTTGGTAACTCCTGCTTCGTGATGATTTCCTAAAAATCAAGGAAAAAGATCTTGACTGCGTTTAGGATTCCTCATGATCATCGCCAAGTATTGTCAAGATTTGATCATAATCAGGATTCTTCATAATCGTCAAGATCCCTAACGAAACTTAATGCATTATTATGATGTTAACTTAGGAGAATCCACTACTAGAACATAAGACACTAAAGATGAAATGAAAATGCCATAGCCTTATGATAACATGAGAATGATATAGCCATATGATAGCATAAATGCTATTTACTTGGAATAAACCACTTGGGGATTACCAAACTTAGATAATGTGAAAATAATATAATCTTGGGATAAGCCCGGTGTGTAACACGTCCATGTACCTCCATTCATAAAATTCGTATGAATCATTGATATAGCTAATAGTAACGAAATTGTCAGCCACATAATTTTACATGAATTGGTCCCACCACCTTGAACTATACCAGGACATCATGCGTTGCTGGCGGGGTGTTTAAACCCAATCTTGTAAGGGAGGCCGAAAGGTAGCTCTAAACCTTAAAAGGTATTAAGTCCTTATACGTAGAAGAGATGGCCAATCTCCAACTTTGACTGAGGATCCTCAAGGATATGTTTCTACAAAACCTTTGACACCTTTGTGAGGGTGGGTGTTAGCTTGGCTAACACCCATCCGATGCTTAAGTTAGTAATCATATATAAAAATGATAATAAAAGAAATAATTATAAACAATGAAATTGGATTTTGGTAAGAAAATGTACCAAGGATACCAGAGATCTAGGATCCTGCCAGTGGTTCACATGAAGTAAGCTTTTAAGTGAATATCATTCCAGGATCTTGGTAAGGTTTCACCATCCATTGTTGCCAGCCATATGCTCTTTTTCGGCTTCAGAATCGATGAGGTATGGAGCTTCCCATTTTGGAGTGAATTTTCATCATCGTGATTTGTAGTATTCTGAAATGCCTTTTAAGAACCATTTCACAACTTGGTATCTACGAATCTGATATTCTTGTTTTAATCTTGCTATCTTCTGTTGGTATGTCGTGATCTGACTTAGCATTGTTGGGATAGAATTTCTATCGTCAGGATCCTGAGTATACGAAGCCAGCGATACGATCATGATGTATCTAAGCCAGATTTTGGAAAGGCTTAGGATCCTGAACATATTTTTTACTAATTAACTATTTCTGTGGTAAAGGATATTTTGCTTGAATATTCTTCATAATGGTTACGAAGAGGCTTAGACTAAATTATCTCAAAATTAGTTGAAGAAGATAATGGAGAATAACGTTGGAGCAACAATGATCGAAGACCAATTCTCCAGGATCTCAGGAATCTGGAAATTGTAGTTAGATTCATTTTTACTTGTATTTAAAAACATGAATGGTCAACCAGGACACATAACACACACTGCTGCAAACACTGATACTCACACACACTCTGAAATGTCAATTGTAACACTAGATCCGATCGATCAAGCCTCAACCTTTGTAATCATTCCTTATTAATATTATGGAGCTATATTTCCAGCATGGGTTTTTTGTGCCAGAGATATCTTCCAAAGGATCAAGGGCCTTTTCCCCGTAACAAATTGTTTGTTGATTATTATTCTTTCATTTCAAACATATCCCAAAATGCATAATTTTCTCAAGGAGAATCTATTTTCGCACGAAGGATTCTAATAACAAATTCAGGATCCTTGAAGGTCCATGATCCGGCGGTTCTAGACGGAAGTTTGGCAAAACTAACTGGTACGGTAGAATATTATTAAGAAAGGAGTAGAAACAGAATCAGCGAAGCTTATGTTCATTCATACCGAAAGAGTAACATCTTGTCAGGTGGCGCAGATCCTTGAGATTCCGCCAGCGTCTCCCCTCAGGAGCTCTAAAACTTACATTATAATGAACACTCGACACTATTTATAGACTTCTTAGGCAACTCGTACGAACTGACATTGCTTCGTATGAAGTGCTACACTTCGTACGAATTGACTACTCTTCGTACGAAGTGACACTATAAACTTTGTTCAATTCATACTTGGTCGCTTGTTCGTATCTAATCTATACAATATTAACACAGCTTTATCTAGCCTATTCGTATGTGACGGACACAAAGTGCATCAACAGTTTCCCTGTCCGTCACTGTCGAAGCTTGATCTTGATCTTGAAATCTCAGAGCCGTGTTTGAATATTCTGCAACTTCAATCAGGGTATTTGTCGACGTCGTAGCACGCGTCAACAAATGCCCCCTTAATTGATGATTCGGGTTTTCATTATCAACATTAAATTCCCCCTGAAATCTCTAGTTCAGAACTTTGTTTGCATGATTTCCGACCTCCTCTGATTTGCTTGACTGACAAATTTTCTTGAATAAACACTAACTTGAAGCTAGTTAATGCAGCTTCTCCGTTTCAACCCACATCCGTGTTTGGTTTAGCGCACTCCTCCTATGCTCGATCATCTGATCTTCAAAACCCAACCGACAATTGATAGAAACTTCGAAATACCACAACGGTAAACTTCAAATCAATGAATACCCGTGAAAATCTGAAATCCCAATTTTCGTAATCACTCCTGATCAGCAAATCGGTAATCTTCTGAATCAACAAATCATCAGTGGAATCAAATAATCAGTTAATACATTGAATCTGAGAATCATTCGTCCGCGATCAAAATCACATTCTTCCTCTTCAGTCACAATAAGAAATATATAACTATCTCCAGTAGACAGGCGCAACTTAATCAACAAATATCGTCATCCAACAGCGGTTAGTCCAAGAAGAATGATTCATCTGCTTGAAGACTAAAATAATGGCACCTAAGATCATAGTCGATCCTCGGTAAATTTTGAAATCACGAGCTAGCCCTTAATACCTAAGATTATCACTGAACATTCGTGTACACTTCACATATCTTGAGCATCCTCAGATCCTCACTGGTATCAATGACTGCTAATCCTGCTAACCCGTCCTTCATCGGAGATCAGGGTTCTAACCCTTAAGCATCAATCTGTATCATGATCTGAAAATTCTGAACTTCCCGTAATCATGAAATGCCAAATGTATAGTCTTTTTTCGTGAGCAACGGGTACATAGCTTTGTGTGAAAGATTCACTATCATCTTCTTTAGTCATGAATTGCAAGTATATAGCCTTCCTCGTTAGTCCTGGCGCAACTGAAACTACAAAACATCCTTATTTCCTGGGGGTTAGTCCGGAAAACGGTTTATTTGCCTTACATAGTTAAAGATAAGCAGAATTATATGCAACCGGCTTGTACGAAGACTCAGGCATCAACGTGACCACGACTATGGAATCTGATAAACAACTCCTCCTCCAAGACTCAGTCATGCAACCTCACTTTTATGAAAAATAGACATCAATTCGAGATCAGTAATGAATCTAGATCCTCTGCATTTCCCAGATAATCTGCAGTCGGTAACCACCCTAATACAGTTGCAAGGTCACGAATTTAAAAAATGTGGAAATCTTCATATATACGTGAAATTTTTATTCCCCTCATTTTTGCAAATTCTGACCGTACCAATTTTTTCACTAAAATTCCCTCTCAAATCTTGAAAATCAGTTTTCATCAAATGCGAATTTTACGTTAAGGCCCATTACTAGTCACGACACCTCAATGATAAACATTCAGTACATGTTTCAATGACTCTCCCGTTATCTTCAACAGTTTATGACCGTATCACCAAATATGTACTCTGAAGCTCTAGACGGTGTCCCCGAACATGCTGAATTAGACGTTAAAATCTCGAAAATATTTCTATCACCAATTTTTTCTGGGCACTCGTCTCGTCAATACGATCAACAAAATTTTTCATGCCTTTTTTTAGGCATTACACTCACTTCATATGAGGGGGTGACACTTCGTACGAGTTGGTCATCACCTCGTACGAGCTAGCTACACTTCATACGAGGTGGGTAAACTTCGTACGAGTTGGTCACCTCACACAAACATGACTGATCACCTTTTTCGATCCAGAATCCTTATTTCTTCGAATTTCGAGAGGATTCCACCATAAATCTAGTCGAAAATGATTTTCTAACAATCCTATAAGTTCAATTTTACTTTTTGCTTGTGGATTGTCTGTTTATTTGATGGTTTACATTTAAAACCCTTCCTAAGTCCATAAATGTCCAAATTCATGAGCGTAGGTGATAACCGTAGCTCTGATACCGTCCGAGATCCGGGGGTTCTAGACGGAAGTTTGGGCAAAACGTATCTGGTTTGGTAGAATGTTATTAAGAAAGGAGTAGAACAGAATCAACGGAAGCTTATGTTCATTCATACCGAAAGAGTATGCATCTTGTCAGGCTGGCGGAGATCCTGGAGAGATCCACCAGCGTCTCCCCTAAGGGAGCTCCAAAACTTACATTACAATGAACACTCGACATTATTTATAGACTTCCTAGGCAACTCGTACGAACTGACATTGCTTTGTACGAAGTGGCTACACTTCGTATGAATTGACTACTCTTCGTACGAAGTGACCAGTTCTTACGAAGTGACACTATAAACTCCGTTCAGTTCGTACTTGGGTGTTCATATCTAATTTATACAATATTCAACGCATGCTTTATCTAGCCTATTCGTACAGTGACGGACATAAAGTGCATCAACAATCCTAAATATAAAATATAACTATTTCACAAGCATGAAACCTCACTTTCGCATTTTAGTTACTAAATTTACTTTACAAAATTTTGACCAAAATAGGTTGGCGCCCACCGTGGGGCAAGTGGTGCTTTTTATCATATAATTTATGCTAGAATTTCTTTTAAATCAACTGCTTGCAAAATTACTTTTGAAGTGGCTTCTCAGCCAAAATCCTCATTAACCACATCTCCTGTAACTGTTGCAACGACTGGAACCAACATTCCCCTTCCCTCGTCTGCTCTAGGAAACCAGACGAAGTCACCACTGCTGCACGGAATGTGTATTCAAGGTAAAGGAAATCCACTACAGGACCAGTCTTTGCTTCGAATGATGAGATCTTGTCAACATTCACTTAGTGCAAAAAAGATGAAACAACAACACGGGAGCAACCAACTATTGTTCAAAGAATTAAGGGAATTGAAGAACTACAGGAACTTGGCAGAAGTAACAACGCCTCTCCAAGCCAGAGTTCTAAACTTCAATACGCCAGGATCCTTAGGAGTTCACCAAGGAGATTTCGTGCCTATGCAATCAGGATCAGCACCAATTGGCCCTACACATTCTATTAGGATCACATCAAACACGGATTCAGAAGTTACCCAAGGATCCTAACATTAATAATCCTATCATTAACAATTCATTAAATAATGATGATTTTGTATAGATTGAAGAAGTCAACCAAGAAATGGCAAGAGAACTAAAGAAGTTAAGAGACAGGATCTCCAGTGTACCAAGATGGTTACAACCAATATCGGAGGTGTTTCATGAGAGTCACAAGATCTCCAGGTTTGCTCCCCTACTATGCAGCATGGAGATCCCAAAAAGATTCCAGACTCCTAACATGAAGCTGTATGATGGAACCACCGATCCTGAGGAGCATGTGGCCCACTATAGGGAAAGAATGGAGATCAACCCTATTCCCTCAAATCTCAAAGAAGCCTGCTTGTGCAAAGGATTAGGATCCAAATTGACTGGCTCAGCCTTGAAATGGTTTCTTAGTATTCCTCCATACTCTATAACTTCTTTTGCTAACTAAGTTAACCGGTTCAATAACTGTTTTTTTTGCAGCAGAACTTTTGTAAGGTTAACCAATGATCTTTTTAGGGTTACACAAGGTCCAGATAAATCCTTAAGGGATTACGTGAGTAAGTATGGTCGAGAATCATTGGAGATCCAAAACCTTGACACTTCTATAGTGGTCCGTCCAGGCTTTTAAAATGGGTCTCCAAAAGGATTCTCAATTTTTTGAAAATTTAGTCATGAATCATTGAAGGAACCTAGATGAAGTTCGCAACAGGGCTTTAAGGTTCATAAGACTAGAAGAAGTTAGGAAGATCCAGCAAAGGATCAATCTTCCTCCACTTATGACCATCCAAATAGAAAATGGGATTCTTGTTAGAAATCCTATAAGTCCAAACCGTATTTCAAAAACTATATCCATAGGGTTAATGAGCTGGATGATGAGGATCCTGATGAGGATTACCTGAAGTTGTCTAGTTATTGTTTTTCTATTGGCATTTCAGGATTAATGTATGCCATGCAGAATTTAGGAGACAAAGCTTACTGGCCTAGAAAAAACGACAAGGATCCTCGCTGGAAAGACAAATCCAAATGGTGTGCCTATCATGAAGACTTTGGTCATATAAATGAAGATTGTTATGCCCTCGAGAATGAGATTAACTATCTCCTCGGCAAGGGATACTTGAAGGAACTACTAGGTAGAATGAAAGAAGCCTGGATCCAGAAAAGATTGTCAAGCGAGCAGAATCCCTACCTCCAGACGCTAAAGTAATCAACTTTATCTCTGGAGGATCTGATATATGTGGTACTTCTTACTCAGCGGCTAAAAGACATGCAGAAGAAGCAAAGACTAAGCAGAGAGATAAACCTACAAGAATGTCAACCTTGACAGAGCAAAAGACTATATCCTTTGATGAAAAAGACATAGATGTTGTGCATGATCCTCATCATGATGGTCTTGTAATTACTTTATATGTTGATAACCATTTTGTACGCAGGATCCTGGTAGATGGTGGAAGCTCAGTAAACATCATTTAACTAGACGCTATGACGAGAATGAACATTCCTGAATCAGAAATCATTGCCAAGTCAACTGTGCTAGTAGGTTTCAGTGTGAAGTTAAGAATACCTTGGGAGAAATAAAACTTCTTGTGTACATAGAGAGAGTAAATTTTATTCAAAAGTTCTGCATTAGATTCTTTTTCCTGTTATAATATCATCTTAGGTAGGCCTTGGATTCCTGACATGAAGGTTGTATCCTCAACCTATCACCAATGTGTTAAGCTTCCTACCCCTTGGGGAGTTGTCAAAATAGAGAGCGACCAACATGAAACCAAGGATTTATATACTTCATCGAAAAGCTTCTATCAAAACAAGGCATACATAAAAAATAAAGCAAATAGCACGAGATGTCTAGGAAGCCAATGAACAGGATATCAAAGAAGTACCTTTGGATCCTCAGGATCCAGACATCAAAGTGCTCCTGGGAACGAAGATCCCATACGATCATGAAAGAGAACTTGGCAATTTCCTAAAAACAAGAATCTCAACATTTGCCGGGAAACATGAAGATATGACAGGTATATCAAAAGAGATTATTACTCATAAATTGGGTGTTGATAACAGTGTTTGGCTAATACATCAAAATGGAGGAAATTCCCCCTTAAAGAAACCTGATAATCCAAGAGGAGGTTGAAAGGTTGTTGAAAGCAAAGATGATAAGATTAGTCAAGTTCCTAGATGGCTAGCCAATGTAGTTGTGGTCCAAAAGAAGAATGGAAAATGGAGGGTGTGTGTGGACTTCACATATTGTTGATGCATATATCTGTTGCCTACGTCATCGTATAATATCAAGTATATATTTAGAAGCGAAATGTCAAAGTTTATGTTTGTAAAGGGTCAAGTTCGCTTGGAATGATGTGTGGATAGTCAAGTTCGGCCGAACTTGACTAAGCAAGTTCGCCCGAACTTGCATCTCACCAGCGAACTTGCACTCCTATAAATAGGAGTCTTGACATTTCGTTTGTAACTTCAGTGATTTTGGCACAGAGACGGCGAAGCTCTGTCCAAGTGTTTCCAGGATCTGTAACGTTTACTAATCAATGAAATAGTGATTAAACATTAAAGAACTTGTATCCAATGTCGCCTGTGCAAACGGATTCCGCACGTTTACCTTAGGTTTGCCAAATTAGGACCCGACGATCCGTACAACGGACCCACACATATCTTAATAAGGCTTGTCCAAAGGATCCCTTCCCTCTACCACACATAGACGCAATGGTGGATGACACGACATGGCATGAAATGCTGACATTCATGGATATGCTTCTTTAGGATTTTAGCAGATCCAGATGGAACCTTCTGACAAGGGAGATATTGTTTTATGACCCCCTACAGGTATTTATTGTTATAGTGCCATGCCTTTTGGTTTGAAAAAATGCAGGTGCTACATACTAGAGGCTAGTCAATATGATTTTAAAGAGAAATTAGGGGAAACAATGGAGGTCTACATAGAAGATATGGTAGTTAAATCAAGAAAAGTTGAGGATCATCTTAAGGATCTTAGAGAAGCCTTTGATATCCAAGACCAGTACAATATGAAGTTAAATCCTTCAAAATTCCATTTCGGAGTAGAAGCGGGAAAATTCCTGGGCTATATGGTCACAAAGAGAGGAATTGAAGCAAGTCTAGAAAAAATCAAGGCAATACTGAATTTAGGATCCCCAACCAATTCCAAAGATGTTCAAGAACCTCAAAAAGATGCAAAGAATTCTATGAGATCCTGAGGAAGAACAAGAAGTTTGAATGAAGTGAGAAACATGAAGAAGCATTCCGGTAATTGAAACGATACTTGTCTACAACTCCTCTATTGATGAAACCAGAGAAGGAAGAGCCTTTAACTCTCTACTTGGCGGTATCACGACATATAGTGCGGTCTTGTTCAAGGATCATGTAGGTCAAAAACATCTTGTATATTATGTAAGTAAAAGTCTGCTAGATGCAGAAACCAGGCATTCACACCTTGAAAAACTCATTTTAACTTTTATTATGGCCTCTACTAAATTAAGACAATACTTTGAAATACACTGGATTTATATTATAACCAATTATCCAATTAAGTCGGTCCTTAGAAAGCCTGAGATGTCAGGAAGTATGGCCAAATGCTCAGTAAAATTGAGTGCGTATGACATTATATATGAACCTAGGACAGCTATAAAGTCTTAGGCCTTAGCATACTTTGTGGTTGATTTCAGTCAGGATCTTGAAAAACAAGCAGACTTAGAAGTACAACAACTAGAGGAAGTAGGAGATAATTGGTCTTTATATACTGATGGTGCCTCAAATATCAGAGGAACAGGATTAGGGATCCTACTGAAATCGCCACAGGGGGCATATTACCCCAATCTATATATTGTAGCTCTCAGGCTACTAATAATGAAGCAGAATACGAAGCTCTAATTACAAGTCTCCAGCTAGCCAGGGAAATGAAGGTCAGGTATCTTCAAGTATATTTAGATTCTCTCCTAATTACTAATCATTTTAATTGATCCTAGCATTTAAAGGAGAGAAGTTAGCCCATTACCTTGAAATTTTTAAAAATTTGTCTGCAAGGTTCGAAACATTTCACATTATGCAGATTCCTATGGAAGAGAATTCTGAAGCTAATGCTTTGGCATATTTAGCCTAAGCTCTTAGAATCCCATAAGAATGAAAATACCTATTTTACATATTCTTAATCCAGCAATTAAACCTAGAATTGCAGGATCCTCGAGATAATGCAGAATCTTAGATTCAAGATCATGAACCTGAAGTATATCAACAATCCTGGATATATCCAATAAAGCAATATATACTTGATGGGGAGATCCCTAAGGATGAGAAGAATCACAGAGCTTTCAAAATGAAGGTATCTCGTTTTGTAATTTTACATAATATTTGTACAGAAAATCTCTTGCATGAAATACATGAAGTTCTGAAAGATATTCACGAAGGAGATTATGGAAATCACACTAGGGGCAGGGCACTGTTCTCTAGGATCATGAGAACAGGATACTATTGGCCAGCAATGAAGAACGATGTTGTCATATATTCCCGAAAGTGTGATGCTTGCCAAAGATATAGTAATATCCTCCATCAACCCGCTGAGCCAATGCATACAAAAGTCCCCATGTTTGAAATACATAAAATCCATAATAGATAAACCCTTTAAAAGATCAGAGCTTAAAACAAACGAATTCATGCCGAAAAATTGAAAAAACCATGTTTGAAATCACAACTTCACTCGAACTTAACATCAAGTTCGCTCGAACTTGACTGAAAAACTCAAATTTTTCATTAAGTTCGCCCGAACTTGACTGATTTTTCAAGGTTTTTACTCAAGTTCGCTCGAACTTGACTGTTTTTTCATCATTTTTAGTAAAGTTCGCCCGAACTTGATAAAAATTTGTTGAAAGTCTATACAAGTTCGCCCGAACTTGCTATATCTTGAAAATTAACATAAGTTCGCTCGAACTTGCTATTTTTCATAATATCTCAACCCAAGTGTCACACCCCGACCCGCAGCGGAAAAGGTGATCGGGGCATGATTGGGTTATCATCAGAGCTCATGACATTTATTATACGTTTCATATTCATTAATACAATTTAATGGAAAGTTTAGAATAAGAATTACAACATGTTCTAACTATCAATCTAAGCTTCTTTGTTCTCTTCTAAGGCGTTTCCTATGTTTTCCTCGCTTCAACCTGTTCACCTGTATCATGTGTAAAAGGGTTTTTGGATCAACATAAAGTTGGCGAGTGAATCCTATGGAAAACATTTGAACAAGTTTATCCAATTGATTATAAATAATGTGCATAACCACATATGAGTAAATGTAGATGTAAATTTATTCACACAACACATAATATTAAATATTGCACACACATACATCAAATGATTGTTTTGAGGCACGCGTTGTTCGACTCGTCTCCCACGAGGAACTGATGGACCTAATGAATGAGTTTTGAGGCACGCGTTGTTCTACGAACTGATGGGCCTAATGAATGAGTTTTGAGGCACGCGTTGTTCTACGAACTGATGGGCCTAATGAATGAGTTTTAAGGCACGCGTTGTTCAACTCGTCTCCCACGAGGAACTGATGGGCCTAAATAATGAGTTTTAAGGCACGCGTTGTTCAACTCGTCTCCCACGAGGAACTGATGGGCCTAAATAATTTGCATACAACTTGACAATATGTAATACATCACAACCAAAATATTTACATTCTAGTTTAAATCATATAATGGTATAGCACGAGTTTGCATAAGAGAATTAGTTTAAGCGACAGATGATACACCCCAAAACATGAATAAAAAGGGGAAATTTGTAAGAATTCACTCACAGTGGGTGCGTTCGGTTGATGATGTTGAATGCACGCGAAGTGGTTTTAACCACGAGTGAGATTAACCTAGATAAATCGCATTATGGTTTGGTAAGTAAACGGATTTTATTAATCTATTTTAGTAGGATTGTTGGGTGTATTTTTGTGAGTTTAAGGCTATTTTCTAACCTTAAAAATGTTATTTTGAAGTATTTTTAATTGATTTTTAATTAAAATAATTAAATAAAAATAATAAAAAAAATTTGACTTTTTCTGACCGTTGACCGTTGACTTTGACTGACTGTTGACCGGTTCGAATGCGTATTGATGTGCGCTGAGTGAGGCTCGAACCCGAGACCTCCCGTACGCGTGCACGCAGCTCTACCAACTGAGCTACGTGTCTAACCCGTTATATATCTGTTTTTAATTATATTTATATATTAACTAGTTTAAACAGAAAATCCTTTTATTTTAAAAACACTTTAATTGAATCAGATGGTGCGCTCCACAGGTCTCGAACCCGGGACCTGTGGCTTATACTAACACACAGTCCACCGCTGGACTGTGTGTCCAACTTGTTAACTTTACTGATTTTTATTATACTTAAACACAAATTAGTTATTTCCTTTTCTGTCTTATTTTTTAAAAAAATAGATAGTTGTCCGAGTCGGTGCAGTAGCCCGGACTCGAACTCGTGACCTGTGATATAAACATACACACAGTCCACCACTGGACTGTGTGTCTAACTTGGTTATCTTTCCAGTTATTAATATACTTAACATATATCAGAATGACTCCGGTTCGGGTAATCAAAAAAAAATCATTTTTATTAAGGCCGCGTGTGTGGAACAGGATTCGAACTCGAGACGTTAGTGTTTATTGTGCACACAGTCCACCGCTGGACTGTGTGTCTAACCCGAGTTATAACTTGATTTTAATTATACTTATATGTTACAGTTACTTCGTCTTCTCCGTCAGATTTTAACCAGAATCGGAAAAATCCGACTGGTTCAAAGTCTTAATCTATTTCTTTAGTGTTTTAGGTTAATTATAGATGAGATATAAGTAAAAAGAAAGGAAAATAAGCGTGAGGTATACCGACTAGCTTTCCTCTGTTTTCCGGCAGAACTCCGGCGACAGAAATCCTTCCGGCGACGTGGGTCTTGCAGCAGCGAGTCTTCAGAAAGTTTGAAAAAGGTATGGGTGACTTCGGTATAAGTTCAAAGGGTTTAGTAAGGCTCAGAAATGGGGAAACCGGTTTTCCGGCGATGAGCAGAGATATTCCGGCGAGTGGAATTACGTCCGGTAAAGGTGTGGTTTTGAGCGAAAAAGATTGCGGTGGGTTGTGGGTGAATTTATAGGGAGAAACCGAGATGTATTTGGCCCGATTTCCAACTGGATTCATTGGTTTGAATTTCTCCGGCGGTTATGACTTTGGTCGCGGACTCAAACATCGGTTATAACCGATATGGCGTTTATGATTTACGTTATAACTGAAAGAAACGTTAAGTTTCGCGAGATTACCGGGATTTCCGACGACTGCAACAATGGGCGCCGGTTTTGAATTCGGAATGTTATGATATCAATTAAATGATCTTAATGGTTAACAAAAGACATCAGTGGCGCAGTGGTTTGTGTGTTGAGTGTTAAGTCTGTTTGACCCGTGACTCAGCGACTGACCCGGGTTCGAAACCCGGCAGGGACATTTTATTTTTATTTTGCGATTTTCAACAGTTTTTGAAAAACTAATTATATATTCCCGTATAATAATTGATTATGTATCGTTTAAAATTATTTTGGGCATTTAATTCGCAACGAAAATTTTAACTGACTGTTCGGTTGATAAACGGAGCGGGTTTGGTAAATCCGTTTTTGACGGATGTTACAGTATCCCCTGCTTTTTAGAAATTTCGTCCCGAAATTTAAATTGTGATATATTTGACTAAAAGAATGATGGTGTTTAGTTTGACAGTTATATGCTTAGAAAAATAAGGGTTTAAGTTTTTGTTTGAGGCGGTAACGTTCCTTGTAAGGGTTAGTACCCTATTACAGGAATCGCTTTTTGTTGCCTACTGTATAAGTATTGATAAGCAGGAATGATTCGCTAAAAATGATATCATGCATACGAGTTTGGATACGTTTGGAAAAGTATGGTTATATCCTAAGGCAAAACTTCTAACACTACAACCTACATGGAACATAAATAAAACACAACAGCTGATATTTGAACATAAATAAGCACAACAGCAAATATTTGAATCCACATTCTGATAGCATATATGTTTGAATGGTGGGAGTTCCTCTCTCGTTTGTTATGATGGAGAGGTTAGTTTATGTAGAAATGGAACACAATCCAATCTCTTTAAATAGCAAGATGATATAAATGTAACACAAATTCCAACCAAAGCAATACTAAATCCTACATGGAACTTCTCATAACCGCCTGATAATGACTCTGATCCTTTGGCAAGAATACTTATATATCGGAAGTACCAGCGGCGTATCCACCGTATTCTTGCCAAATTTTCATTAGTTTTATCCACAAGTTATGATTAGTTACCAAGAAACTAATAAATCCTACATAGAACTTCTCATAACCGTCTGACAATGCCTCTGATCCTTTGACAAGAATACTTATATATAGGAAGTACCAGCGGCGTATCCACCATATTGTTGTCAAATTTTCATTGGTTTTATCAGTGAATTATGATTAGTCCTATAACTCTACAACCAATACAACAAACATAAAAATACTGAGATGAAATATATCTGTGCGATCAAGGCTCAATCAAACGGAGCCGATCGTATTGTATGTACTGAAAATGAAAATTGTCTGTGTGCTCAAGGCTCAATCAAACTGAGCCGAACGTATTGTATGTACTGAAAATGAAATTGTCTGTGCGCTCAAGGCTCAATCAAACGGAGCCGAACGTATTGCATGTACTGGAAATGAATAACTTAATCTAAACATCAATCACACAAACAGCCTATGCATGGAACCTCTCATAACCGCCTGATAATGCCTCCGATCATTTGACAAGAATACTTATATATAGGAAGTACCAGCGGCGTATCCACCATATTCTTGTCAAATTCTCATTGACTTTATCCGCAAGTTATGATTAGTTCTATGCGACTCTACAACAAACACAACAACCATAAGATACTGATAATGAAATTGTCTGTGCGCTCAAGGCTCAATCAAACGGAGCCGAACGTATTGCATGTACTGAAAATGAAATGTCTGTGCGCTCAAGGCTCAATCAAACGGAGCCGAACGTATTGCATGTAATGGAAATGTAAAATGAACTGTGCGATCAAGGCTCAATCAAACGGAGCCGATCGTATTGCATGTACTGAAAATAATAAACAATAATTACTCTAACAGTCTATATATGGAACCTCTCATAACCGCCAGATAATGCTTCTGATCCTTTGACAAGAATACTAATATATAGGAAGTACCAGCGGCGTATCCACCGTATTCTCGTCAAAGTTTCATTGGCTTTATCCCTAAGTTATGTTTGGTTCTATGTGATAAAGAAAAACATAAAACTAAACGATAGGAGTTGAATCTGGATCTTCGGCGAAGAGGACTAGTTGGGTATCTCCGTTTGGGCCGTCATTATCTTCGACAGGATTGGCGTTGATATTGAAGACTCTTCCTCTTGCTGGTGGTATAGTGGTTGGGTTTTCTTGGTTTACTTGGTTAACTGGATTTGATTGGGCTTGAGTGTTGATGACGTTAACCAATTGAGGGCATGTGTTTCTAAAGTGGGTAAACAAGCTCGAGCATATGGGAACACGGGGTATTGGGGTTGATGATAAGTTTGGGCCATGTTTTGAGTAGGGGAAAAAGTTTGGTTTTGAAAGGTGCGACAAACCTTGCTCAAATGACCATAGCGTCCACAAGTTGTACATAGCCGACAAGGTAAGGTAAGGGGATGATGATAAAAATAGTTGTTGCATCGAGGGTGAGGTTCAAGATATGGTTTCTTATTTGGGTAAGTTGAGTTGGGTGCCACTTGGGTGATTGGGATAGCTTGGATGGGTATGGCGTGTAAAAACTGGTGGATTTTGTTTGGTAGCAGCGAAAAGTTGCCCGTCTCTTCTTCTCTTAGGATTGGGTTGAGAAGGGGATTCGGTTTGAGTGGAGTCGGAGGTTTCTGTCGATTCTTTATCCTTCTTCTTCTCCTCCTTGAAGTCTTTGTTTCGGATTCGGTTCTCGGTGAGCTCTGTTGCTAACTCCATTGCTGCTTCCAAAGTTGGAGGCTTGGCACTTATTACAGAGTCTTGAATCTTTGACGGAAGACCACGAATGTAGTGCTCGATCAAACGGTAGAGGGAAGTGAACATGTTGGGAACCATTTGATGTAATTCGAGGAATCTTTTGTTGTATGTGGTGTGGTCTCCTTCCTTTTGCTTTAACGAATCAAATTCATCTTCTAATTTCTTGATTTCGCTCCTTGGGCAAAATCGTCTGGTCATGATTTCCTTCAATTCGTTCCAAGTTAAGGTTATAGCATCTTCCACACCTCGTTTGGCCTTCTCTGTATTCCACCAAATGAGTGCTATCCCATGTAGTCGACCGGTAGCATAACGCACTTTGTGATCATCAGGGCAATCGCAATTTAGAAAAGTGTTCTCCATCTCTTCAAACCAATGGAGGAGTGCGGTGACGCCTTCAGTCCCTTTGTATTTTGGAGGGTCGCATGATTTGAAATGCTTGTAGGTGCATTTAGCGGTATTTGAGGGAGAGTTGGAAATGTTTTGGTTTTCTTGATTGACAGGATTAGCGGTAAGTGCTTGTTGTACTTGGATTACAATGTTGGGTATTACGGCAGCCATTTGTTGAACGATTTGGGATCATGGGTCGCATTAGGAATGAACATTCATAAAATAATTATAGAAAAATAAATCTACTACATCCATAGGATGTCTTGGGTTTTGCTCGCCATTAGGCCCTACATGCCGCCATACTTTACCTGTGTAATCATGTGGGCCCCCATGAATACCGGTTTTTCATATGGTTCGCACGGGTTTGCCAGGTTGCGTACACAAAAACCCGGAGAAAATCGAGAAATATGTATACAACGTGTGATATTCGGAATGTGTCCAGGTGTAGACACGGTGACACCTCAAAGTAGGTTAGTTCGAACGACGTTTGGTGTGGCATGTTTTGGCCTAATAGGTCCTTCGTACTCTCATCGTTGGTCCCCAGGTAGGCAAACTGGTCCATTATATTGGATTTATACGAATGCCAACCTAGACAGGACGTTCCGACTACCGGTACTTGTACCCTTCCAGTTACTACATGCCCGTCGCTGAACTTACTTTGATGAGATTTGAAAATTGCAACAAAATCTTTGGATAATGAGAGTATGAAAATAAATTGAATACATGAACATCGATATATGTATAATGAATATGTATATAAGCATGTATGTTTGACTGTAAATGTAAACAAATAAATATCACAAGTTTGTATGTAACCACCTAATCAATTAAAATTTAGGCAGACTATAGTATGGGCTCTAAGGGTCTAATAACCTATCCTATATCCCTATAGTCATGGCTCTGATACCAATCTGTCACACCCCGACCCGCAGCAGAAAAGGTGATCGGGGCATGATTGGGTTATCATCAAAGCTCATGACATTTATTATACGTTTCATATTCATTAATACAATTTAATGGAAAGTTTACAATAAGAATTACAACATGTTCTAACTATCAATCTAAGCTTCTTTGTTCTCTTCTAAGGCGTTTCTTATGTTTTCCTCGCTTCAACCTGTTCACCTGTATCATGTGTAAAAGGGTTTTTGGATCAACATAAAGTTGGCGAGTGAATCCTATGGAAAACATTTGAACAAGTTTATCCAATTGATTATAAATAATGTGCATAACCACATATGAGTAAATGTAGATGTAAATTTATTCACACAACACATAATATTAAATATTGCACACACATACATCAAATGATTGTTTTGAGGCACGCGTTGTTCGACTCGTCTCCCACGAGGAACTGATGGACCTAATGAATGAGTTTTGAGGCACGCGTTGTTCTACGAACTGATGGGCCTAATGAATGAGTTTTGAGGCACGCGTTGTTCTACGAACTGATGGGCCTAATGAATGAGTTTTGAGGCACGCGTTGTTCTACGAACTGATGGGCCTAATGAATGAGTTTTAAGGCACGCGTTGTTCAACTCGTCTCCCACGAGGAACTGATGGGCCTAAATAATGAGTTTTAAGGCACGCGTTGTTCAACTCGTCTCGCACGAGGAACTGATGGGCCTAAATAATTTGCATACAACTTGACAATATGTAATACATCACAACCAACAATATTACATTCTAGTTTAAATCATATAATGGTATAGCACGAGTTTGCATAAGAGAATTAGTTTAAGCGACACATGATACACCCCAAAACATGAATAAAAAGGGGAAATTTGTAAGAATTCACTCACAGTGGGTGCGTTCGGTTGATGATGTTGAATGCACGCGAAGTGGTTTTAACCACGAGTGAGATTAACCTAGATAAATCGCATTATGGTTTGGTAAGTAAACGGATTTTATTAATCTATTTTAGTAGGATTGTTGGGTGTATTTTTGTGAGTTTAAGGCTATTTTCTAACCTTAAAAATGTTATTTTTAAGTATTTTTAATTGATTTTTAATTAAAATAATTAAATAAAAATAATAAAAAAAATTTGACTTTTTCTGACCGTTGACCGTTGACTTTGACCGTTGACTTTGACTGACTGTTGACCAGTTCGAATGCGTATTGATGTGCGCTGAGTGAGGCTCGAACCCGAGACCTCCCGTACGCGTGCACGCAGCTCTACCAACTGAGCTACGTGTCTAACCCGTTATATATCTGTTTTTAATTATATTTATATATTAACTAGTTTAAACAGAAAATCCTTTTATTTTAAAAACACTTTAATTGAATCAGACGGTGCGCTCCACATGTCTCGAACCCGGGACCTGTGGCTTATACTAACACACAGTCCACCGCTGACTGTGTGTCCAACTTGTTAACTTTACTGATTTTTATTATACTTAAACACAAATTAGTTATTTCCTTTTCTGTCTTATTTTTTAAAAAAATAGATAGTTGTCCGAGTCAGTGCAGTAGCCCGGACTCGAACTCGTGACCTGTGATATAAACATACACACAGTCCACCACTGGACTGTGTGTCTAACTTGGTTATCTTTCCGGTTATTAATATACTTAACATATATCAGAATGACTCCGGTTCGGGTAATCAAAAAAAAAAATCATTTTTATTAAGGCCGCGTGTGTGGAACAGGATTCGAACTCGAGACGTTAGTGTTTATTGTGCACACAGTCCACCGCTGGACTGTGTGTCTAACCCGAGTTATAACTTGATTTGATTATACTTATATGTTACAGTTACTTCGTCTTCTCCGTCAGATTTTAACCAGAATCGGAAAAATCCGACTGGTTCAAAGTCTTAATCGATTTCTTTAGTGTTTTAGGTTAATTATAGATGAGATATAAGTAAAAAGAAAGGAAAATAAGCGTGAGGTATACCGACTAGCTTTCCTCTGTTTTCCGGCAGAACTCCGGCGACAGAAATCCCTTCCGGCGACGTGGGTCTTGCAGCAGCGAGTCTTCAGAAAGTTTGAAAAAGGTATGGGTGACTTCGGTATAAATTCAAAGGGTTTAGTAAGGCTCAGAAATGGGGAAACCGGTTTTCCGGCGATGAGCAGAGGTATTCCGGCGAGTGGAATTACGTCCGGTAAAGGTGTGGCTTTGAGCGAAAAAGATTGCGGTGGGTTGTGGGTGAATTTATAGGGAGAAACCGAGATGTATTTGGCCTGATTTCCAACTGGATTCATTGGTTTGAATTTCTCCGGCGGTTATGACTTTGGTCGCGGACTCAAACATCGGTTATAACCGATATGGCGTTTATGATTTACGTTATAACTGAAAGAAACGTTAAGTTTCGCGAGATTACCGGGATTTCCGACGACTGCAACAATGGGCGCCGGTTTTGAATTCGGAATGTTATGATATCAATTAAATGATCTTAATGGTTAACAAAAGACATCAGTGGCGCAGTGGTTTGTGTGTTGAGTGTTAAGTCTGTTTGACCCGTGACTCGGCGACTGACCCGAGTTCGAAACCCGGCAGGGACATTTTATTTTTATTTTGCGATTTTCAACAGTTTTTCAAAAACTAATTATATATTCCCGTATAATAATTGATTATGTATCGTTTAAAATTATTTTGGGCATTTAATTCGCAACGAAAATTTTAACTGACTGTTCGGTTGATAAACGGAGCGGGTTTGGTAAATCCGTTTTTGACGGATGTTACACCAAGTTCGCTCGAACTTGTTAAGTCTGTGACAAGTTCGCCCGAACTTGTCTAACGTTTTTAAAAAAAGAAAAAAAAGGCATGAAAATCCCGAAAAACGTCACGAACATTATATATCGTTAGAATTGTACCGACGAGACGATTTTAAAGATATAATCGGGTAAAAATAGTTTTCCGAAAAATTTTAAACGTTTTTAGTAAACCGATACGTTAAAATTGTCGATTAAAAAGTCAAATTTAACTAAAATTGTCTGTTTGCTAATCATTTTTCAAGTGTTTTGAACGACAGATTAATTTGGAAAACGAAATGGGGTCTGTGAAGCCACCAAAGTTGATGAGTATGAACGAGTATGAAGTTTGGAAAGTAAAATTTGAGAGCTGGGTCCAAGCTATGCATTTCCGCAGTTGGGTCGCGATTGAGACAGGTTATGTCGTTCCTAGAGATGAGAATCAGAAAATTCTGGAGAAGTGCAAATATTCTACTCAACAGAAAGATGATTATTTTGCTAAAGAAAATGATTAATCTTATCCAGCAATCGGTTAAGGAAGACATCCTAATACTTTTACCAGAATACAAGACTGCGAAAGAATTATGGACATATTTGAAGAATAAGTTTCAAGAGAGTGTAGAGAGTGTAATGGTTAAGAACTGTGAAGCTCTAGTTTCAAGTATATCCACAAATGAGACTTCAAGTTCTAAACGAGTCTGACCGGTTTATGATGTCGACAATTATCAGGCAGATAATGCCAAACTCTTGAATGAGATTAAGAGTTTGACATTAGAAAATAAAAAATTAAAAGAAAATGAAAAGAATTTTGAAAACAAAATAAAAATTTTAGAAAATAAAAAATTACAAATGGTAGTAGATTTTCAAAATGAAATAAAAATGTTTAAAAATGAAAAAAAGGTTTTTGAAAAATTAAATATAGAAAATTAAAAAGCAATAAATTCTCATATTGAGAAAATAGCTCAACTTGAAAAAGAAGTTGAAACTATTAAAAATAAAGCTGTTAATTCAGAAAAATTATTGAAAGGTTTTGTGGCCTCCTCATTAAAGTTAGAACATATATGTCCAAAACCGATCAAATAAAAAGGAAATTTCAATAAGTGATAAAGTCACAAATTATGACAATGTCATAAGTGAGGATTGTGATGATGATACCGATGATGAAAGAGCTAAAAACGATAAATATGAAACATTTTTAAAACTAAAAGAAAAATTCCAAGAACCTGTTCTACACTCTACTGAGAAAGGTGAGTGCTCTACGCAAAAACCTTCTAAGCAGAAGTTTTACAAGTTTTACAAGGAAAAACAAAGTTTTACAAATTTTCAAAACAAAAATAAAAGTTCATCGGTACGATCATTCAATCATTATAAAAATACCAACAAATTTGAAAAACAAAACTCAAAAAAATTTGATAATAAGTGGTGCAGGTTGGACCACAGTGCTTCAACGTCAAATCAAAGGAACAAGAGAAGCAGGAAAGTTGGCTACCACACATCAAATTGTATGGTTTGATAGAAAAGATCGATATGAGAACAGGAAGTGTCATAAATATGGAGTAACTGGACACATTCCTAGTAAATGTTTACAAATTAAACCTAATCCTGCTCATATTGATAACAAAAAATCTGAAATACCAACTCAGGTTTTGAAACAATGTAAAGAAACTACAAACAAGGTGAAACCAGTTATTACTAAGTTTTCAAATCTTGAAACTGGTGAATCCTCGAGTTGTAATGAACAAAAAGTTTCTACATTGTATTTCAAGAAAACTTTAACGAAAAATCAATCATGGTTGGTGAAAGAAAAAGTGTTTACACAATCAGTGAAAATTGAAAGTGTAGAGGACTTTCCGAAATTTGAGAAAGTCCAAAATAAACTTGATTGTGTAAAGAAAATCAAAATTAAGGTTGAAGAAACAACGCCTAAGCTGAAAAGGCTTGGGTGTCACTATTCAACTAATTGTTTGAATTTTTATGTAGGAACTTCTGAGATGAAAGTAAATTACTGAGAATGGAGTTCCGTAGCACACAATAAAGACGGGTCGGGTTAACAAGTTTTATATAAAGGCCATTTTTACAAAATTTGAAATTCAAATAACGCTTACTTTTACAATTTTTGGAGAAAATTTTCGAAAACATGTTATAATGATGTTTACTCGAAAATTTTACAAATTTTTGAAGAAAATTTGAAAAATCCTCATTGTTGAAAAAGACAAAAACTCATGTTCAGTAAATTGTTATAAACACAAAGGTGTCAGGTTTTTGTCACCATGAGGGGGAGAGGATTTAAAAGAAATTGTGAAGCAGTAATGGATGGAGAATTGAAGTGATTCTCATCGGTTGGTCAATGTTTTTCTATAAATCAAAATTCCAAAAATACGTTTTTGAATTTTAGGGGGAGAAAAAAATTTTAGAAATTCCAAAAACATATTAAATGCGAAAAGCACAAAAACATTGAAAAGGCAAAAAGAGTTTTGTGGATAAAAGGAAATGATAGTACATCAGTGGACTATCACGGTACGCTAAAGAAATGTACAGTTTAAAAAGTGTTAAACAAGTCTTATTGTGAATGTGTCGATAGGCTTTACACGTTCAGTAAATTGTTTCCGGGATATAAACTAAATTTTACAACTGCTTAATCTTGTGGATTAACATCTCTCGGATATATGGTCTTAGTACTCCGAAATTTCATTTGAGAGATTGCCTGATTCTGAGATACGAGGTCTTTATAGATGATTGATATCTGGGGTATTATACAAGTTCTTCTGATTTTGCGTAAGCAATGACCTAGAACTTCTATAATACTTTTGCAAAAATCCCCTAAAACTGCATTCAATTGAAAATATCGAACGATACTACAACGGCAGTTCAAAAAGATTCCATTTTGGAACATTACCTTATGAGTCAAGCCTTCATCTCTTTGTCGGTACGGTGGTACTAACCTGAGCTCTCAAGGCCTCGCATAACCCAGATACAGATATCAATTATGTTATATTCACCTGTAAGATGAAATCTAGGAAATCTTGATACGGGAGTATATTCTGAGATGGGAACCATAGTTAAGTCAAGTTTCTTAAATCTATCTAACATATCTTGGAACAATTGTGAAATGTGTCGAAGTTTGAATGGATAATCATATCGACAGTCTAGGTAAATTTGTTTAAAACTTAATGTCATGAAGAGGTTAACGGTACTAGTGATATGTCTCAAAAATTGATATGATCGTTTACCATGAAATTAACAAAAATATGGTTGTAAATATGTTTGTAAATTCTTAGTGTTTGATATTCATTTCATAAAACAAAAAGATTATATTATCTTTTAGTTTCGACCACTGATGATGAAAAGCTGATTTTCAAAGTCTAGAGTTGCTAAACAAAATTTAAAAACCTTTTTCAAATTGATCTGAAAAGTTTAAAAGTTCATTAAGTTGAAACTTACGTTTGAATAAATGTGCCAATTTTGTGTCAAAAAGTTTGATCAAGATCATTAAGTTGAACTTGATATAAATCAGATATTCAAGGTCATTAATTTGGACTTGAATAACTGAGAGGGTTTTAAAACTGATAGGAGATTAAAATTTGAAATGTTTGTGTTATGAAATTTCAAAGTTTAAATCTAAAATGTTTCTTTGAGTGTTTGAAGAACTTTGAAACAGGAAGTCTATTTTAAGGGGGAGCTAGATAAAACACGTTGATTGAAGATACCAGAAAGCTCAAAGCAAGTCTATTTCTGAGATGCATATGTTTGTTGCTTACGTCAACGTATAATATCGAGTCTGTATTTAGAAGCGAAATGTTGAAGTTTATGTTTGTAAAGGGTCAAGTTCGCTTGGAATGATGTGTGGATAGTCAAGTTTGGCCGAACTTAACTAAGAAAGTTCGCCCGAACTTGCATCTCACCAGCGAACTTGCACTCCTATAAATAGGAGTCTTGACATTTCATTTGTAACTTCAGTGATTTTGGCACAGAGACGGCGAAGCTCTGTCCAAGTGTTTCCAGGATCTGTAACGTTTACTAATCAATGAAACAGTGATTAAACATTAAAGAACTTGTATCCAATGTCGCCTATGCAAACGGATTTCGCATGTTTACCTTAGGTTTGCCAAATTAGGACCCGAACGATCCGTACAACGGACCCACACATATCTTAATAAGGCTTGTCCAAAGGATCCCTTCCCTCTACCACACATAGACGCAATGGTGGATGACACGACATGGCATGAAATGCTGACATTCATGGATATGCTTCTTTAGGATTTCAGCAGATCCAGATGGAACCTTCTGACAAGGGAGATATTGTTTTATGACCCCCTACAGGTATTTATTGTTATAGTGCCATGCATTTTGGTTTGAAAAATGCAGGTGCTACATACTAGAGGCTAGTCAATATGATGTTTAAAGAGAAATTGGGGGAAACAATGGAGGTCTACATAGATGATATGGTAGTTAAATCAAGAAAAGTTGAGGATCATCTTAAGGATTTAGAGGAGCCTTTGATATCCTAGACCAGTACAATATGAAGTTAAATCCTTCAAAATTCCATTTCGGAGTAGAAGCGGGAAAATTCCTGGGCTATATGGTCACAAAGAGAGGAATTGAAGCAAGTCTAGAAAAAAATCAAGGCAATTATGAATTTAGGATCCCCAACCAATGCCAAAGATGTTCAAGATCCTCAAAAAGATGCAAAGAATTCTATAAGATCCTGAGGAAGAACAAGAAGTTTGAATGGAGTGAGAAACATGAAGAAGCATTCAGGTAATTGAAACGATACTTGTCCACAACTCCTCTGCTGATGAAACCAGAGAAGGAAGAGCATTTAACTCTCTACTTGGCGGTATCACGACATGTAGTGCGGTCTTGTTCAAGGATCATGAAGGTCAAAAATATCTTGTATATTATGGAAGTAAAAGTCTGCTAGATGCAGAAACCAGGCATTCACACCTTGAAAAACTCATTTTAACTTTTATTATGGCCTATACTAAATTAAGACAATACTTTGAAATACATTGGATTTATATTATAACCAATTATCCAATTAAGTCGGTCCTTAGAAAGCCTGAGATGTCAGGAAGTATGGCCAAATGCTCAGTAAAATTGAGTGCGTATGACATTATATATGAACCTAGACAGCTATAAAGTCTCAGGCCTTAGCATACTTTGTGGTTGATTTCAGTCAGGTTCTTGAAAAACAAGCAGACTTAGAAGTACAACAATTAGAGGAAGTAGGAGATAATTGGACTTTATATACTGATGGTGCCTCAAATATCAGAGGAGCAGGATTAGGGATCCTACTGAAATCGCCACAGGGGGCATATTACCCCAATCTATATATTGTAGCTCTCAGGCTACTAATAATGAAGCAGAATACGAAGCTCTAATTACAAGTCTCCAGCTAGCCAGGGAAATGAAGGTCAGGTATCTTCAAGTATATTTAGATTCTCTCCTAATTACTAATCATTTTAATTGATCCTAGCATTTAAAGGAGAGAAGTTAGCCCATTACCTTGAAATTTTTAAAAATTTGTCTGCAAGGTTCGAAACATTTCACATTATGCAGATTCCTATGGAAGAGAATTCTGAAGCTAATGCTTTGGCATATTTAGCCTAAGCTCTTAGAATCCCATAAGAATGAAAATACCTATTTTACATATTCTTAATCCAGCAATTAAACCTAGAATTGCAGGATCCTCGAGATAATGCAGAATCTTAGATTCAAGATCAAGAACCTGAAGTATATCAACAATCCTGGATATATCCTACAAAGCAATATATACTTGATGGGGAGATCCCTAAGGATGAGAAGAATCATAGAGCTTTCAAAATGAAAGTATCTCGTTTTGTAATTTTACATAATATTTGTATAGAAGATCTCTTGCATGAAATACATGAAGTTCTGAAAGATATTCACGAAGGAGATTATGGAAATCACACTAGGGGCAGGGCACTCTTCTCTAGGATCTTAAGAACAGGATACTATTGGCCAACAATGAAGAACGATGTTGTGATTTATTCCCGAAAGTGTGATGCTTTCCAAAGACATAGTAATATCCTCCATCAGCCCGCTGAGCCAATGCATACAAAAGTCCCCATTTACCATTTATGAAATGGGGAATGGATATTATTGGAAAACTTCCTAAAGCACCCGGAGGAAAAGTATTTATGTCAGCATTGACAGATTATTTATCAAATTGGATAAAAGCTGAAGCTTTTGTTCAAGTAGAGAAAAAGAAGTTATATACTTCATCAAATGCAACATCCTAACCAGGTTCAGAGTTCCAGCTAAACTCATATATGATAATGGGAATAGAACAACCAACTTTTGTGAAAGTTGGTGGATCAAAATGATTACTTTTACACCGATAAATCCTCAAGCAAATGGTCAAGCAGAATCTAGAAATAAGATCATCATCAACAAACTTAAAAAGAGATAGGGGCAAAGAAAGGAAAATGGGCAGAAGAGTTACCTCTCCTTTTATGGGCTAATAGAACTACAACAAAGAATGCTACTGGTCAGACTCATTTTTCTTTGGTTTTTGGAACTAAAGCCGTAATACCAACCAAGATGGGGATTCCTACAGCAAGATCCTGTCTGCAATCCAAGGAGACAAATGACCAAGCTCTAGCTGGAGATCTTGAAGTAGTAGATAAACTAATGGACCATTCTAAAGTCGGGATTATGGCGTATCAACATAAGATAACAAGAATTTACAATAAAAGGTCAAGATCTGTAGATTTCAGATTGGTGATATGGTTCTTAGGGAGGCATTTCAGAATAATACAAATCCCGGTGATAGGAAATTTGATCCAAAATGGGAAGGCCCATATCTTATTGATTCTGAAGCTGGAAAGGGAGCATACTGGCTAGGAACAAGGGATGGTGAAATCTTGCCAAGATCTTGGAACACAATTCACTTGAAAGGTTACTTCACGTGAATCATTGGCAGGACCTAATCTAGTATGATAAGGATCCTAGATCTCTAGCATCCCTGGTACATTTTCTTATTTAATTTCAATTTAATCATTATGATTTATTCTTATTATTGTCTTTTTTATATATGATTACTGACTTAAGCATCAGAGGGTGTTAGTGGTGTCAAAGGTTTTGCAGAAGCATGTCCTCGAGGATCCTCAGTCAAATTTAGAGATTGGCCATCTCTTTTACGTGTAAGGTACATAATCCCTTCTAAGGTTTGGAGCTTCATTTCGGCCTCCATAATGAGATTGGGTTTAGACACCCTTGCCTTCTAAGATTTAGAGCTATCTAGGTGTAGTTTAAGGTGGCGTGACCAGTTCATGTAGAAATATGTGGTTGACAATTTTGTTGCTGTTGGCTAAACCTAGGATTATTACAAATTTTATCAATGGGATAACATGGAAATGTTACACACTGGGCTTGCCCTAAGATTATAGTGTTTTCACACTATCTAAGTTTGGCTAATCCCAAGTGGTTTATCCCAAGTATATAGCATTTTCATGCTATCCTAAGTCTATGGTGTTCTCATGTTATCTTAAGTATCTTGTGTTCTGATAATGAAATCTCCTAGGTTATCATCATATAAATTATAGAGTATCCTTAGGGATCTTGAAGACCATGAAGAATCTTGGTTAGGATCTTGGCAAAACTGATGATATCAGAATCCTGAAGAGTACAAGGAATCCTAGATGCACTCAAGATCTTTTGGAAGCTTTCGTAAAGGAAGATTCGCTTAGGATCCCGACCAGAGTCAGAATCCTAAAAATTCACATCGGGGTAATTTTCAGAAAATCAGGTGTATCCAAAACCAAAGTCTATTCTTATTCGTAAACATTTAATATAGAAATGACTTTGCTATGACAAGCTTGTCCTTAATAAATAATTTTCTTTTAGTAAAAAGAACTTGGAAGAATTTTGGTTCTAGTACTGTTTTGGATAAAAAATTACCAACTCTTATCTTAAAAAAGTTGTCATAATCTAGGAACAAGAATGCCAAATAGTCAAAAGCGTATTCATTGATATTAAAGTAAAGGAAGTTAAAGAGTGTTGGTGCATATGTCTGTTGCCTACGTCATTATGTATCGAGTCTGAGTGAATAGGGCTTAAACTGTTAGAAACGAGGCGTATTTAAGATAGTTTAGGGTTAAGTTCGCCCTTGATTGGTTGTGAGAAGCCATGTTCGGCCGAACTTGACTAGGTTAAGTTCGGGCGAACTTACTACTTAACATGTCCTCACCAGCGAACTTGTACTACTATATATAGGTGTTATGATTTCATTTGTAAGAGTTGGAGAGATATTGGCACAGAGACGGCAAAGCTCTGTCGGATCCGGTTGTCGAATGTATTGAACTTTAGATCAATAAAAAACAACATTTAAATGAGTAATTCTAGTTATTTGGTTAACTTGTCATTAGTTTCCGCCTAATCGGACAATAGATAACAAATTTAGGTTCCCGTGCTAATCGTGGACGTTCCTACAAGTGGTATCAGAGCCTGGATACCTAAATTTGCTGGAATCAAGACAAGAATCTCTCTTATTCTACCCCATTCTATCTTTTTTCTTAACATTTTCACATATTTGATGATTTCATGGTAAAAAATGGGTGATTTTTGAATATGTCATGTAAAACACACTAATAACAAACCCCTGAGAGCTTGGACATCAAATTCAAACGTTTTGATATCAAAAAGTTGCAAAACCATGTTTTGGAAACAAGTTTCAGCCGAACTTAACATCAAGTTCGACTGAACTTGATTAAAATTTCATTGATTTTAGTCAAGTTCGACCGAACTTGATCGATTTTTCAGGATTTTTGTAGAAGTTCGACCGAACTTGAAGATTTATTCAACGGGTTTACACAAGTTCGACCTAACTTGGGAAATTTTTGTTGAAATTTTCATATAAGTCCGCCCGAACTTGATAAACTTCTTGAAATATTACATAAGTTCGACCGAACTTATCTGTTTCTAGATAATCTTTACTAAGTCCGCTCGAAGTTGTAATTTTTTCTCATAATTACACATCAAGTTCGACCGAACTTGAGGTGTGTGTGATAAAATTGAAAGTTGATATCTAAGTTCTACAGAACTTACCGAAATCTGATATCAAAAATTGTTTTCACACAAGTTCGACCGAACTTGTCTGTTTCTGATCAAATTTCGAGTGTTTTTTATCGTATTTTCAGATAAGTCTACGGATTCTCAAAATGGAAGATTTCCACAACGTAGTCGTCTCTCAAATGGCTTCTTCATCAAACGCTAATGTTCTTGCGGCGAACCAAATGAATATCGACAACGAAATGGGTACTACGTCAAAACCGCCAAAGCTAATGAGCATGGATGAGTTTGAAGGATGGAAAGAAAAGTTTGTGAATTGGATACAGGCGAATCAATTCAACAGCTGGGTTGCAGTTGAGGATGGTTACAAATGGCCAAAGGATGAGCGTGATCAAGATCTTCCGCTGAACAAGTTTTCAAATACCGACAAAGATAACTATGTTGCAGAGAAGAAAATGATCAGCTTGATACAACAATTAGTGAAGGAAGACATCTTGATATTATTACCAGAATATGATACTTCACAATAATTATGGAATTCTCTTTGTGAAAAATTCAAAGGAAGTGATGAAATGATCAAAAGCAAAAAGGCTTTAATCAAGAAAGAATTCGAGATCTTCATGATGATTAAAGGTGAAACAATGAAGCAGATGATCGATAGATATTATCACCTCATGGTCCAGATGCGGAGACATGATATCAAAAGATCTAATGAAGAGCAAATCGAGAAGTTGGCTGATGCACTTCCAGAAGGAGAATGGACAACATATATGATGATTCTAAAGAATAGTCCATCATGGAGACATTTCAAGTTTTCATCCTTCATAGACAAATTAGAAGGACATGAAATGGAATTGATGAAGATTGCAAAATTAAAGAATGCTAATGTCGTTCAAGATGTCGGTGTCTATTACAAAGGAGGTATTCCAGATACTCTGATTTAAAGCCCGAAAATTCAAACAGCATTTAGTGCAAATACAAATTCTTCTCCAAGTCAAAGTTCTCCATATGCTGGATACACAAGTGCAAGCTCAAGCTCATCATTCCAAAATCAGACAAGCCAAGCTAGTTCTGATTCAAATGTTTTCCAATGCAATATAGCAGTTGATTTGAAGAATGTTTTTCCAGAAAAGGTGGCCAAACAGCATATCGCACTTCTTGCTACTGTTCTAGAATCATATGAAAGTCTTGTTGCTAGAAAGATCGGTAATCCAGAGATGACCGCCGAAGATTATGATCAGGTGGACGAAGAAGATTTGGAGCTGATGGATATAAGTGGAGTTTAGCATTTATCATCAGAAGAGTTTCTAAATTTGTGGCACTCACTGGAAGGGATATTGGTAATTCAAGCAACAAGCTTGGATTTGACAAGACTAAAGTCACATGCTTCAGGTGTCGATAAAAGGGACACTTCAAACGTGAATGCAACAATCAAGAAGCAAGTGGAAACCAAAATCCTTTCGGCAGCAACAATGAGTACTACAAGAAAGCTCTACAATACAAGCCATATCCGAAAAGAACACAAGTCGAAGTAGAAGATAAATCTGCAAAGTCAGCCGAACAAGCTCTTATTGCTAATCATGAAGAAGATGGTTTTGACTGGAACAGATACATCGGAAAGAAAACTGGTGTTGCTATGATGGCAGAGGTAGTGAATGAATCTGATACATCATATGTTGATGTTGCTTTGGAAAATGCCATTCTGGAAGGATATAGGCAGAGCGCTGAGGAAGAAGAGTTAGCTTACCTTGGGATGCAAAAACAAGAAGCATTGAAATCAGATGCAGAAAAGGTAAAAGCTAAGGTAAGTGTGTCTGAAAAGGAGGTTGTGAAAGTTGTGGAGGTTGAAAAACCTTGCACAAAGTGCGCAAGTCCTTGTGAACCATGTCTTGATAAAGTCAAAGTCATAAGAGAATTGACTGTACATAACGAAAACTTCCGTTATGATTACAGAACCATAAAAGAAGCTTATGACAAAATATCAAGCAAATATAAATATGTTGAACATGCTAATAGTGAGCTTAACGCTAATGTAAAAATGTTAAATGCCACAGTAATTGAGAAACAAAAGGCAATTAACGTGTACATTAATACCATTATTGAAACAAAGCGTGAGTTTCACAGCATGAGAATTGAAACGGAAAGAGTAAGACAACTTCTAAAGAGATACACCACAAACGCATATGTCATTGATCACATTTTACCAACGATTAAATCGGAGGAAAATCGTGAGAAATCAAAGCGTAAAGAGTACGGATGTGTTCCTCCACCACTTCTTGCAAGTTATTCATGCAAGAAAGATGATGAGATCGAAAAGGCATTTAATATTCTTATTCGTTCAGATAAAAGAAATAAATTGCCTGAGTACATTGACGTAGACTTTACAAATTCAAACAATGACAATGAAATGGTGGTTAAAGATGTGGTAAAGAGTGTGTTGGGAAATGATTATGATGAAGGCAGCTCTGAAAGCGCCAAATCAAGTTCGAAAAACTCAGAATCACAATCTGAAGATGACGATACATCATCTGAACTTGATCTAAGTGATGATCCTAATGTTGTCATGTACAAGATTAAGGAATCTGATAGATTATACTTCGATGATAGTTTTCCGATTTGGAACGTGAAAGAGGATCAACTTGATAAATTTTTCAAACTTGTAGAAGTTTCATCAGATGATCTTGAGAAAAATGAGAAAAGATTTTACTCGAAACCCAACAGGATTTCTAACAATTATCGAAAGTTTGGTGGTGATTTTCCTGATAACAGGAGAGCAGGATTGGGTTTGGAGGAAAGTGAAGAAGAACCAAGAAAGAACCAGAAGTCGCCATGCCATGAATACAAAGGTAAACACATGAAGTTTGTGTATGGGACAATTACGATTCAGGAAGAAGGTATGATCGGTAAGAAATCGAATGATGAATTCAAGAAAGAAAAAGAACTTCGGGACAAGGCTAAGACCAAGTCAATAAGTGGAGTAAAATTCACAAGTGGAAATGTTTCTAATAATCGGACTTGCTTTAAATGCAATGATGTTGGTCATATTGCTCGCAAGTGTCTGAATTTAAAGCCTGTTTTTCCACGAAGAAAATCTGAATCAAAAGATGAAAAGCAAAAACAACCAGAGATTGTGAAAAATGTCAAGAGTCAAATAGAAACTATGAATCTAAATGCGAAGTGAAACCTAAAACTGTGTCAAAGTTTGAAAACTCAACATTTGAAAAGGGTGAAACTTCAAGGTTTAATGAAATCAAAGATTCTAGGTTCTATATCAAGAAAGCAAGAAGCAAACTACAATCATGGGTTGCTAAGAAAAGGCTTTCATCATCAGAAAAACCAAAGTCTGTTGCTGACAAAACTGAAAATGTTAAATCAACTGAGTCAGTAATCAAACAGATAAAGAAAGAAAAGGTAAAAACGTTTTCAGAATCAACATTGGACGAAATGTTTGATGATGATTTTGAATATGATGAAGAGTTAGAATATGGTTATGATGATATCAGTACAAACCCAAACAACAAAAAGGTTTGGTTCACTTTTTTCAAATAGTTGTTTGATGTGCAGGAGTCCCAAGATCCACTCTATCAAAGTTGATACAGGATAGCGGAGCTCCATGAGTTTTTAACTTATCTAGAAAGTCATAATCTTTACGTTTTTGAAATCACAAGTGGTTGAAAAAGAAAAATTTAAAAAGTTTTGAGAAAATCCACACTATTAAACAGGACACTGATGGTTATATTGAAAAATCATTTAAAATTTGATTTCCTACAAGGATTCTTACAAAGTGTTTTCTACAAGTTGATGTTATCAAAGAGTAATGGTTTGTTCTGCTGACAGGTGATGATGCAGATGATGAAAAAAGGATCGGATGACGAGTTCTCAGGATCCTCATTGGTTTGTTACATTTTTAGAAGATTTTCTTTAAATCCAAAATCCAAAAAATATGTTTTTGATTTTAGGGGGAGTAAGAATTATAGAAAAATAAAAAACATTAAAAATTCAAAATGTACAAAAACATTGAAAAAGACAAAAAAAATTTGTTGTCAAAAAGGAAATGATAGTACATCAGTGGACTATCACAGTATGCTAAAGAATTGTAAAATTTGAAAGTGATAAACAAGTCTTACTGTGGATGTGTCGATAGGCTTTACACGTTCAGTAGATTGTTTCCGGGATATAAACTAAATTTTACAACTGCTTAATCTTGTGGATTAACACATCTTGGATATATGGATTTAGTACTCCGAAATTTCGATTGAAGGGTTGCCTGATTCTGAGATACGAGGTCTTTATAGATAGTTGATATCTGGGGTATTATACAAGTACTTCTGATTTTGCGGAAGCAATAGCCTAGAACTTTTATAATGCTTTTGCTATAAATCCCTAAAAGTTGCATGCAATATTGAAAAGTATCAAAAGATCTAATCATTTGCAATGCTTAAAAGATTCCTTAAGTGGAACACAACTTAAAGACGAGCCTTCATCTCTTTGTCGGTACGGTAGTAATAACCTGAGCTCTCAAGGTCTCGCATAACCCAGATACAGATATCAATTACGCTATATTCACCTGTAAGATGAAATCTAGGAAAACTGGATTCGGGAGTATATTCAAGAGGTGGGAACCATAGTTAAGTCAAGTTTCATAATTCTTACTTAACATATCTTGGAACAGTTGAGAAACGTGATAAAGTTTAAGTGGACAAACATATCGACAATCTAGGTAAACGAGTTTAAAACTTAAAGTCTTCAAAAAGGTCAACGGTACTAGTGATATGTCTCAAAACAACTGATATGATCCTTAGACTCGAATTCACAAAAATATGTCTGTAAATATGTTTGTACATAGTTTACTTTACTTGTTAAAAGTTCTGTAAAAACTTTACTTGCTTTTCAAAAATAAAACCAAAAAGATTTCCAGTGTGTTTTAGCATAAACTTTCTAAAATACAAAAAGATTTTGTTTCTACATTAGTTTCAAACGAGCCAATGTTGGAGAACGGATCTTCGAAGTCTGGTAAGAAAATCTGATAATGTTTAAAAGTTCATTAATTTGAAATTTTAAAATCAGATTGTTCATAACGGTTTTTCAAACTGAGGTCATTAATTTGGACTTGGTTGATATATTTGGTTAATCAAGGTCATTAACTTGGACTTGATCAATAAGTGGATTTTTACAAATCAAATGATAAAAATGTGAAAGTTGAAGGTCTTAAATTGTAAAATGTATTCAAGGTTATTACGTTGAACTTGAAACAATTAACGTTTTTGAAAAGATTGAAGTGAAGATTAAAGTTTGAAATGTTGATGGTACTCTGAAATGTTTATTTGAATGTCAGATTTTATTTAGAGGTAGTAAAGTTTGAGGGGGAGCTGGATAAAACACTGTCCAAAGATTTCAGAAAGCTCAAAGCTAGGGGGAGTTTGAAGTCTAAAGATCAAAGCAAAGGAGAGTCTGAGATTAAAATTAAAGCTAGGAGGAGCATGTTGATTAAAACTTTTATCAAGACAAAGCTCAAGAAAGAGGAAGAGGATATAAAGATCAAGACGTTAAAGTTTTATACAAGAACTAAAGATCAAAAGACTCAGAAGATTTTAAAAGTCAAAATGACTGCGGCAACATCCAAGGGGGAGTCTGTTGGTGCATATGTATGTTGCCTACATCATTATGTATCGAGTCTGAGTGAATAGGGCTTAAACTGTTAGAAACGAGGCGTATTTAAGATAGTTTAGGGTCAAGTTCGCCCTTGATTGGTTGTGAGAAGCCAAGTTCGGCCGAACTTGACTAGGTCAAGTTCGGGCGAACTTACTACTTAACATGTCCTCCCTCACAGTGAACTTGTACTACTATATATAGGTGTCTTGTGATTTCATTTGTAAGAGTTGGAGAGATTTTGGCACAGAGAGGTGAAGCTCTGTCGGATCCGATTCTCGAATGTATTGAACTTTAGATCAATGAAAACAACATTTAAATGAGTAATTCTTGTTATTTGGTTAACTTGTCATTAGTTTCTGCCTAATCGGACAATAGATAACAAATTAGGTTCCCGTGCTAATCGTGGACGTTCCTACAAAGAGGTGATCCAATCTTCGTCCAAAACTAGGACCCATCCACTTGGACCACCATTGTCTGCATAAACCTAAGGGTGACTTGAGCCTCGCTCAAAACCTGAGCCCATCCACTCAAGCCACTATTGTTCAAATTCCACAATGAGGATTGCAAAAGAAACATGCAAAGTAAATTGTTTTCGGAACCATAATCACAACCACAAAGATTTAAAAAATGGGGCTCCGGCCTAGGCATAAATATCCATCATTGCCCCGTCAACACCTACTCCTTCCCACCATCATCATCAACACCTGCTCCTGCAACCTCCACCTCATGATCCTCACTAGCTTCGCTAGCCTCAGCTTCTTTGACCTTGTCATCCTTATCTTGTGGAACCTCAACCTGTTCACCCAGCTTGGCCACTATGTCCTTCTACATCTTCACGTCCTAAGTTTTAACCTCAAAGCCTCCAGTTTTGGCTTATTCAGACATCAAGATCTTGGCCTGGAAGATGGCAAGGGCAGCAGACTTCTTAGCCTCCGATTCTATCTTCTTAAGTTGTTCTTGGTGAGTCCTCTCCAGTTGTTGACACTGTTTCCTAGTGGCTTCAAGCTCGATGCGAAGATCCTCCGAATGCTTGGCCATGTGCTCCACAAGCAACTCCATGTCGGAGATCTTTTCCACATGTTGGGCTACCCTCTCATCTTGGGTAGTGAGAAGCTTGGAAAGAGCCTATATAATATTAGAAACGTTAATTAGGAACTTGGAATGGAAAAGAAATATTATACGTAACTTATACTTACCACGTCTTGAATCATTTGGAGATTCTTTGTGATTTGTTGTAGTAGTGTCAAGATTTGGAATCTCCAAGGATTCTCGACCAAATTTACTCACGTAGTCCCTTAAGGACTCGTCTTGACCTTGTGTAACCCTCTAAAGATCACTGGTTAATCTTTCAAAAGTTCAGCTACAAGAAAATTGGTTATTAAATAGATTAACCAGATGAGCAAAAGACGTTATAGAGTATGGAGGAATGTTGAGTAGCCATTTTTAGGTTGATCTGTTAGAGTGGATCCAAATCCTTTACACAAACATGCTTCCTTGAGATATGATGGAATAGGACTGGTCTCCATTTGTTCCCTTTACTGAGCCACATGTTCCTCAGGATCAGTGGTTCCATCATACAACTTCATATTGGGAGTTTGCAATCTTTTTGGGATCTCCGTGCTGTAGATTAGGGGAGCGAACCTGGACACCCTATGACTCTCAGGAGATACCTCCGATATTGGTTGCACTAATCCTAGTACACTAGAGATCATGTCTCTTAACTTCTTCAGTTCTCTTGCCATCTCTAGATTGACTCCTGTAATCTGCATGAAATCGTTAGTATTTAATGAATTTCTATTGGTAAGGTTACCAGTGTCAGATTCCTGGGATGAGTATCTTGGAGTAGCTTCTAAATCTTTGCTCGATGTGATATTAACAGAATGAGTAGGACCAATGGGTGCCGATCATGATTGCATGGGCCTACAATCTCCTTGGTGAACTCCTGAGGATCCTTTCGTGCAAAAATTCAGAGTTCTGGCTTGTAGAGGTGTCGTCACCTGCACTGGGTTCTTGAGGTTCTTCAATTCCCTGAGCTCCTCAAACAATAGTTGGTTGGTCTCATGTTGTTGTTTCATCTGGTTTTGCACCGAGGCAAACATCGACATGATCTCATCATTTGAAGCCAAAACAGGTCCTGCAGTAGATGTCCCCAGTCCCGAGTATGCATTTCCTGCAGCAATAGTAGTTTTCCTCTGGTTTCCTAAAGCAGATGGAGGAAAAGGGTTGCTGGTTCGATAGTTGCAACAGTCACAGAGGATGTGGTGGATGAGGATTTTGGTTGAGAGGCCCTTTTTAAAACAATTTTGCAAGATATTAATTTAGAAGAAATTTTAACAGAAATTTTATGATGAAAAACACCATTTGCCCCACGGTGGGTACCAAATTGTTTTGGTCAAAACTTAATAAAGCAAAATTTACAACCACATTTAGATAGTGAGGTGAGATGCTTGTGAGAATGATGAATGTTATGTTCAAGATCCTGAATATATAGTCAAGATCCTGGTGTATGAAAACAGTTTGTAAACTTGAATACAGTAAGGGTAAAGGAATGCGACACACACACGAGATTTATCACCGGGGAAAAGCCCTTGATCTTCTTTGTAAAGTTGATCTCAGGCATAAAAAAACCCAGGAGCTAGAAACTACACACCGCCAATATAAAAAAAGGTTACAATTATGAGGCTTGATCAATCAAACTAATTGTTACGGCGGGTGATTGTGTTTGTCGGCGAGTATAAATGTTTGTAGTAAGTGTATCGTGTCCCTAAAATGATCTGATCAAGCCATTTTATAGTACCAGTCGAAAATGAATCCTAACTAAAACTCTGAGAAATCCAGGATCCTAAAGAAAATTAGTCATTGACCGTTGGCAGCTTCCAACTCTATTTCCACATGTTTTCTTGAGCTACCTTCGTGATAATTCCGATACAAGTTATCTTCTATGCGTTAATCTTTAGAATATTCCTTCAAAATATTCTCTACAAAGACAAGCAAGTGATTAGTAATAAAAATTAACGCCCAAGATCCTATTTCATGTTCCACAAGTCAGGATCCTGCCTTAAATCTATAGAACTCAGGATCTCGGTAATAAAAATTCTACCCCAAACACTTCCTGACTCAGAAGTACCGCGTTTCCGAAAACATAACTGGCGGACACTTTTCCAGTTTCCTGGAGCTTCTTTTTTCTGGACAAGCTCCCTTCCAAATGTTAGGAGCTTTCCATGAAGCTAAGTCGGGGTCATGTCCTTGAAGTCTGGGGATGTTCTCATCACTATAGCAATAGTGTCCCACTTCTCCGAGATAGATCTTAAAAATCAGTTACTTAAAGTTGACTTAGAAATTCTTTGTTGACCAACTTTAATTCGCTGATTAGATATGAAAGTCATACAAACTGCTGTGTAAGGGTTTCTCCCTTTATGTGTGTGAAAGTTTCGTATTATTAGTTAAGGATTTCTGAGTATTCTCGATAACTTCCTCAGTTCCACCAAAACTGCTCTTTCAATGCATCTTATAACTCTTTGGCATTGTTGCAATGTAACAGGCCTGCATAGATTCCATTCTGTAGAGCCATGGCAATAATGCTAAAGGCTTTGGCATCTAGCTCCAATTTTTGGAAATCTTGCTTTGAGTAATTTTCCAGCTTCTTTGGCTCTTGTACACTCGGGTTTTTAGCACTAGGTACCATCAGAATGTGAGATCCGTATATAGTAGACTTCCAACACCCGTTGTTTTGTTTAGCAAGTATGTGAGCCATCCTACGTTGCTAGATATTAAATTTAGATCTGACAAGCATGGGAGGCTTATTACCGAAGCTAGTGTTATGGGGATCATTTTGTGCCTTTTATTTTGTTCTTTTAAATAAGAACAGAGTATGTGTTAGACACTATAGAGTTCCGCACTTTACTACTCTGAGCTACGAACATAATTGGATCTTTATGAGGTGATCTTTATATGTTAAACTAATTGTGAAATCAAGTTTAACGTGACCAAACTCTGATGTTAGGTCTGAGTTTACAAGGCTTGTGATTAATAACAATTTTGTATTGTTTAGGTAAAATAACAATCACAAACAAGGAATCATCATCAACATCTGTCTTTCAATTATAATCAAATGATTACATAAAGTTTTACAAAAAGATTGACTCTACAATCTCCCCCTCATCCTAATCACTAACATCTCTGTTCGTACAAAAGAAAATGTGATGTATAGTGATAACTAGATCTCTAATAGGTGAGATCTGTTTATACTAAGTTCGAAAGGTCTATTTGTGATTGCTGGCATCACCCTTATAGTGACATCTAACATTCCTTCACATAAAGATTCCACAGATATTGCAAATATCCGTGGCAATCAAACATCTGATCTAACTACGCTAAACAGTGTTAAAAAGCTACTACTGTTACATTAGGAAACATCTGTTTGTCTATCCTCTGTTGCTTTGTTCCAAACATTTGTTTGGCCAGACAGATGTTTGGTATTTAATGATCAGACCTTTGCTTCAACAGACTTTAGGAGTTGAACATGCTTTGCTTCTTCTCATCGATTCCAAGGCTTCAAACAGTGGTTTGCTAGTCTTCAACAAATGCTCTGATCTGGGTGTTAAAGATTCACTAACTTTGGTAGGAGTCTGGTTCAGACTTTTGTTTATTTCTTGATCACTTAATCATGTTTTGGTTTTTGAATAACATCTCCTCTTTTGTAAGTCAAACAATTTAAGATTTAAATACTTACAATGGAATCCATTATACATTCCAGTCACTTGCCATAAGATTCAAATACTTACAATGGAATCAATTACACTTTCTAGTCACTTGCTATACTTTAGAACTAGTCTTAGTATTCAAGTGTGTGCACCGAATTGATGATTTCACATCTTTGGATGATCCACAAGTCGACATATGCTTCCCAAGAAAGTGTCTACCTAACTTTCTCTTTAAAGCGTCGACCTTCTCTTTGAAATGACCCTAGTAAATGACCATAATAAGCCCTCATGTTCCATTTTCAATTCATTAACCAATACACTTGGGTCTAGTCGAGTTTAACACCATACTTTGACTTTTTTGTCAATTGAAAAAATATTTGGCAATCAGAGTATCTTTCATTTTCATTTAGATTAATAAATTATAATAAAATTCCTAAGTTTAGTTTTGATTTTTACAGACGTATCCAAACGTTTTTTAGAGTTATTACATATTTTATTTCTTATTATATTATCTTATAAGAATAAGAATAATAATTCGTATTACTAAAATATAAAAAAATATAAAAGTGGTGGACAAACAAAAGAGGAGAGTATGGAAAACTAATAAAGAGACCCTAAGGGTACTTTTGGCTTTGGTTTAGTGATCAAGAGGAATTACCTCTTGTGAGAAGATCAAGGTTAAATCCTTGTAAGGTGTAATATTTAGAGGAAAAAAGCTTTGTTGTTCAAAAAAAAAAAAAAAAGAACCCAAGGGTTTTAACTTGAGAGAAAAGAAATACACACCAATCATTATTCTTCACGATCAATATAGATTTCAAAGTGTAACCTATCTTTACTTATCCAATCTAATCATGGGTGTACACCAAACAGGAACATCATTCATGGATCTATTTTCAGTCATACATCAAAGGTTTAAACCAATCTTAGGACACCTGGCTATGCATATGTGATATTAGATTGTGGTTTTCACATCTAATATAGTGAAATTATTGTTTCTCTTATGTTTTTATATGTATCAAGATAGATAATGGAGACCCCACCATATTTTTGGTAGACTATAGTTCATAGCTTTTATGTATCTCAGTGATTTAGGATTGTGTTGTTTCCTAAAACAAAAGATTAGTTATTGTCTTTTTTGGTTATTTTTGCATGACTTTCAATTTGGAGTTCAAATTTCCCGATTTTTAAGGTTATGATTATTTATTTAAACTTCAATTGAATCTTATTGTTTTCTTTAAAAAAAACAAAATCTAAAACAAAATAAGAAAAGAAGACCAAAAAAATCCTTTTGATGTAAAAGTCACATGCTGGGCCAATCCTAGAAATTTAGAGGTCCAAAGTGAATTAAAAATTAGAGACGTTTTTAAATTTTTTAGGCTCGTAATTTCGGTTCGTATCTGGCATGAAATATATTAGGATAAAACTTATAAAGCACTTAATTCATTAATAAACTAGACGATTTCCCTAATCAAATAATGTTGGGTATCTAATACATAATTAAATCTAAGTTGGCCAAAGAGTTTAACCTAACAAATAACAATTTATATCGTATGAAAGAAACTAAAACATGCTACTTATTTTGAGTATATTGTTGCTATTAGTTAGAAACGATTTTTTAAATAAAATTTTACATGAGACATACCATGTTAAAAATTGTGTGGGCAAAACTTTTTAAGCTTACTAGGAGAGGTGATTGAAAAAGATGCATTCATAACCACTTTACTAAAAGGGTGAGTGAGGTGATTAATAATTTCTTAAAATGGTAGCATGATGTGATTCGAACCCAAACCCTCCACAAAAACCAAAACTTGTTTTAAACACCAGACTAACTGTATAAATGTTAACAAATACCACTGTAAATATAATATCCTTCTTAAAAAGATAGATACTTTTTTTTTAATTTTGGAGGCCCTAGTTTTTCGGAGGCCCTAAGCCATACCTAGTCCAATAACACTAACGGGCCGGCCCTGGTCACCTGCATAAAATCAACGACATCATTGCCCACTAAATTTATTATCATTTTACCTTTCATTTAATAAAAAAGCCTTAGGGAGCCGGAGCACAAGCTGTTTTGGGAAGCCAGGTAAGGTATTCAATCGGGAACACTATCGCTTGTCCCGTGGATACCCCAAAATAGGTAGTGGGTTCGGGTTGTAGTTACTGATTAAAAAGGTTTGTGAATATGAGAAATACAGAGAGTAATGTGTAGAGAGAGGAAAAAGAGTAGTTTAAAATGGTGGGATTCATAATTTTATAGTAGTGGAGTCATCTATTAATACGTTTTAGGATAATTTTAATTAAAAATAAGTCATCAATACATGATTGTTGGAATTTTGGGTACAATCGGGTTGTGCTCCGATTCAGACAAAATTAATAACCTTTTCTTCTTACGATACACAGCTATTATTCGTACCTTGTATTTCCATAACCTCAAATACTAAATAAAATCCAACTTAAAAAAAAAATAATTCACAAAAAATAATCCAAAAGGCAATAAATATTTTCAGATCTTTGTAAAAACTGCTACAAACCACAAGAATCTGGACACGTATACCCACACCATTTCGCGAGTACAGCTCACACTCCTTATCTCCACCTACACGCGCCACTCACTTTTTCATTTTCCTATTTCCGAATTTTTTTATTCCACCACTAAAATAAAAAAAAATATAAAAACCTAAAATACCCACCGCTTTACCGAGTTGTACACCTCGCATTGACACTTGTACCCATTCCCCAGCTACCTTTTTTTCTTTTTTGGGCACCGGAAATAATGACGATGTGAAAGAAAATTGACCCAAGAAAAGCGTTGTCGTTTTAATGAGTGACAGATGACAGCCACGTGTTCAGGTCCATCTTTCAACGTGAGCCACAAAACTCCACCAATTTCTCGATCGTTCTATTAAACACTTAAAAAAATATATTTAAAAACATTATCCGACGTGGCACCCCCAATTCGCTTTTTTCCTCCGTATACAAAACTTATTACTCTTCTTCATATCTCTCATTTCATACACCACTCTGTTTCTATTTCTCTCTTTGCTCTCTCTAAGAAAAACCTGTTTCTCTCTCTAGATTTCACCAAACTTGCGGTTCCGTTTGCCGATTCTTCACCGTGTTTTACGCCGGAAGTGTTTAGGTCACCGGAAACCGTTTTTTCGCCGGAGAAATTTCGTTCGGAGCTCTGTTTTTTCCTTAGTCAGAATTTTGGAAATTGAGAGGTTATTTGAGCGGTTTTTTTGTTGGGTCGGGTTGTGATTCGGTTGGATCTTGTGACGGTTTTGTGTGTGAATTTGGTTTTGCTGAGGAAAAGTTGAAGAATTTGGGGATTTTTTCGATGGTGTGTGAAAGCATGGCTGAGGTTTGTTTTAAATTTTAAATTTTAAATTTTTAATTAATAGTTTTGTTTTGTAATTAATTGGTTTTATTTTATTTTATTTGTATGTGTTGATTTAGGTTTGTGTAATGATATCTTAGGGTTTTTTATTGTTATAAACTTGTTTATGTAACTGAATTATAAATTTGCTGTTAAAATTTTATTAAAAAATACGTATATATTCATGTTTTATTTTGTTAGTGTTGATTGATGGAGTTTATTTAGGTAATTTGATGACCGGCTACTTTTAAGCTTGAATAAGAAAAATAAATCTGTATTCTTATCAAATATAGTCATTAGGACCAACGGTTTGGATTAATAAATGTTATGGTAGAAAGGGTTGGTTAATTCAAACTTTGGTTTTTGACTTTGGGCATATCTTGAATGTGAATAAATGATGAATACGTCTTAATAAGGGTTGATTGACTTGCTACATGTGTGCATCAGTTTGTTGTTTATTAATGGGTAGAAAGGGAATTTTGGGAGGGTAAATTAATGGTTGTGTATAAAGGAAGAACTTTGACTTGAGTTGAAGTGCATTTTGAAAATTTCTAATTTAGTTTTGATCTTGATGTATTGTTTGTTGATAAATGTAGGATCTTAGTGAAGGATCAGTGTCGAATACGGTTAAGAACGATCAGTTTATGTCGGCTGATGATTACGCACCCAAGGTTTGTTTGCTTTTCATGACTAATATGGAACTGTTTTGTGCCCTGTTTTAGTTTGGTGTTCTTATGTGGTTGCTTTTGATATCGAGCAGGTTAGAAAACCGTACACAATCACAAAACAAAGGGAAAGGTGGAGTGAAGAAGAACACAAAAAGTTTCTTGAAGCTTTAAAGCTTCACGGGCGCGCTTGGCGTCGAATTGAAGGTATTTTATAGACTTATTGTTCGTCTTTGACACATTATGTTAGTTATATTGCGATGAATCGAAGTATAGATATTTAAACCGAACACCACCTTATTTGCAGAACATGTGGGCACCAAAACTGCGGTTCAAATTAGAAGTCATGCCCAGAAATTTTTCTCTAAGGTACCTGATCATACTATTATGGCACGATCGCACTTTGGTGGTGTTTTTCATATTTGACTTGGCTTTTATGCTCTTTATGTTTAGGTTGTTCGTGAATCGACTAGCGGTGATGCGAGTGAGGTGAAACCTATTGAGATCCCACCTCCTAGGCCGAAAAGGAAACCGATGCACCCTTACCCTCGTAAGCTTTCGGCTCCAATCAAAACTGGAGGTCAACATGAAAGGTCAACTTCACCGAATTCATCAGGGTCAGATCAAGAACACCAGTCCCCTACTTCGGTTTTGTCAGCAGGCGATTCAAACATATTCGGGCTGGGTGATTTAAGCTCACCAAACACAGGTTCCTTCCCTGTGTCATCTGCTAATGGTGTGAAAGCTGATCTCCCACTTGATGAAAACGAATCATCACCTTCAATGGTATTGATTTTATCTTTGTATTCCATGGCCACCTTATTGCCGAATCAAGCCAAACTGAATGTAATTGTTAACATATTATTGGGTAATTTATTAGAAAGTGGAATCTTGCGGTGAAGAAAAAGAAAAAGAAAGTTCACCTGACACTGGATCCACCCAAAGTCTGAAGCTTTTTGGGAAGACGGTGGTGGTAACAGATACCCACCGACCATCTTCACCGACTGATGTGCATGAGGGCAATGTCGTAAATATGATTCCACAAAATTTGATGCCAGTTGGTTCTTTACCATGTGGAGCACCTATGTACTACATGCAGTTTCTTGATGAGAACTCGCAAACTTCAACACCCTTGACACCTTGGTGGGGCCCTTATGGTGCGGTATCTTACCCTCTGGTTCGACCGGTCAAACCCACAAATCAAAACGGTTCAGAAATGCAAAACGAGGAGTCGTTAACGGGCTCAAACACAAGCGACAGTGAGAGTGGAATGAAAGAGGGGAAAAAGCCGTTTTTGCTGGTAGCAAGTGAAAGATCAGCGTTTACAAAGCAACATAGAGGCGCCAGAAATAACAACGAGAAGAAAAAAGACGCGTCTATAAAGGGTTTCGTACCGTATAAGCGATGTTTAGAGCAGAGCGGTAATTCAAGTGGTGAAGAGAGAGAGGAGCAAAGAGTAAGACTTTGCTTGTAGCCTTTTGGAGGCAGTGCTTTTTGCAGATGAGGTAAAATGATCTCTCTGTTAGCCATAATGTTAACATGGTATTGGTGAACAGGTGATGCAAAGAACAAGTGTATAAAGGGAAGATATGGTGATCCTTTCTTTTGGTCCTGCTGTTAGTTTTTGGTAATTAATGTTTGTAACATGACTTCTGTCTGTAGTTCTGTTTCCTTAGTTTTGTTGTACTTAATTTCTTCTGGTCTCATGGTTTCTTGATTTTGTTTATGGGTACTAGTTTAAAGATCATTCATCACTTTGTAGCATCATTTTTGGACCTTAAAGATATTAAAAGAAATTGAATGTGTAGTGTATTGTTTTGTTTTGTGTATTTACAAAATCAAGCAAGACACCGCTATTACAATTCAGCACTTCAACAGAAGTTATAACAAATATATATTCTAACAGGCAACTCCACAATCTAACAGAAAGTTAATGACAAATATATTTATTTCTAACATGGCACCTCCCAATAACGGAACGTATAATAGCATATATAACATCTATCTCTAACATGGCACCTCTATTTATAGAGATGTTTGGTGCACCAATGAAAGATGATAGCATGTGGTAGTTCAGTGATCATTCACCCAAGCACCCAAACCGAGTAGTCTAACTCATGAGTAATAGTATTCTTACGACATGTTTGGGATTCCATCTAAAACCTTCTTATTAACTTTTTCAAAAGTCATTTATAAGAGGAAAAAATCATTTTAAAAAGTTAATAAGTTAATAAGGAGGTTCTAAATGGAATCTCAAACATGGTATTAAAATCAAAAATACATTTCACCACGATCCGGTGGGGGTTAGTAATCTGGAGAAACTCAGAAGCTTTAGTGACTATATAAGCAATCGCTAGACAAGTCATGGATTAGATATTGTAATAAAACAAACGGTACTCTGACACAGCAGAGGATTTGTGACTGATCTCCAAACTAGGCATACCTAAATAGTGGGAGATCCTGTCATTTGGGTGAGACAGGAGTAGACAATGGACTCCACTGACCGAGACCAGTACACGTAAGAGGTCACGTGGAATACCCATAATGAGAAATATGAAGAATATGGGTATAAGCACCACCTAAATACGAGGAGTTTGGCGTCCGAAAGAAATGAGAATAAACAAGGTTCTCAACTGACTATGACCGGTACACTATAAAAGATCATATGATTACCCCAAAGAGAAAAAGTTGGAGAACATGGCATGTATCCAAAAAAACTTCAAGCGTGCACAAATCCTTAAAGGGCAAACCAATAGTGTGAATGTGCATTTAAACCAACAATAAATACCGAGGAGTTCCTGGTACTAATATATATAAACATATATTTTGCAATAAATAAACAAGGATATATCAGTGACACACTAAGAAAATCCAAATAAAAGGAGTGCTAATGACAGCATGGAGCCAAACTCTAAGTGACTTGCTTAAGGCCATAAAGAGCATCCTTCAACAAGCATATATGATGTGGGTGAGTCGAGTGGAAAAAAAAACAGAAGGTTGTGGCATATACACAATCTCAGTAAAAATATCCTTAGAGAAATGTGATGGACATCAACCTGCCAAATACAAAATCCAAGAGAAATAAAAGTTATTAGAACCAAGAAGATAGTGGGTAATATGACAACTTGGTATAATGTCTTAATATAATCAACACCCTCAACCTAATAAAATCCCCTAGCAACAAGTCGGTCTCTATGTGTCATGGTGTCTCCTAATCTCGTTAAACTCACTTACATCCAACAATGTTAATTTGAGAGGAGTTAGCACCAATACTCAAGTCCGTTTTTTACAACAATTCCTAGAATTTCTAGCATAGATACACTAATACATGCATTCTACATAATTTGAACTCTCAGACCTTTTGCTTATGGAGAACATAACTTCACCACCAGGATGTCCCCTTGATCTTGAAGCTACCCAAGTCTGATTAGGGTATAAAAAGACAAAGTGGATGCATAACATCCCACCATACCGATAAATAGTTCTTAGAGAAAATTGGTAGGCTCACAAAAATATGGATAAGGGAAACATGAAGAACATGATCTAGGAAATGATTTGGGTTTATGGTTTTGACTTCCACCAGTGTTGAGTAACGTGGACCTGTTGGGTTGTGTAATGGGACACCAACGTTATGAAGCATACATGGGTAACAATAGATTATTTACGTGATTCATCAGTTGTTGTCTAATCATATCATATGAGTCGTGCAAGATTTTCACCGATGATCACTATGATATATGATGCCATAGTTATTTCTTTTACTTTTAAAGGTAGATCGAACACCTTAAATTTGTTATCTCCACTAGAATGAACTGCCATTGCGGAACCATCGTGCACTTAAATTGGTCGCCAGTTATTACAAGAGAGCCTATTAGACAAATCAAAATCAGAATCATGTCAGTCGAAAAAGATTCATACAATTGTTGTATGTTCTATATAATCATTTAAGGTTCTATGTAATCTAATTTGATTTAAAGTTATCGATTTCATTGATATTGATGTGCAAAATATGGTCTATAAAAGCTAACCTAATCTAGACACCCTAGTTTTAAATTTATAAACTAAGACTCTCTAAATGCTAGACCACTGACAGCAAGTGTACCTATCATAGTAGTAAAGCCTAATGAAGTCCGAGTATCGAACCCACGAGACACTAGCGACGCTATTTAGACTCTGACTCAACTAATTACTAAACTGGTTTTAATTTGCTTTGAGAGTTTTTAATTAATTAATCTAATAACCTAATATACTAAAGCAAACTGGACACCCAGACGACTGGGAACACGAGGTTTAAAATCAATCAGAAGGAGAAACCACCTAGGAAATGAATCCCTTAGAACATGTAATGACTTATGACTTGACAATCGACTAAAGATCCGATATCTAATTTGACGAACTTCCCGCTAAGGATAATTAAGTCCTATAGTAACTAGTCAGCTCAGAGCGAGACCCCCACTCTCCAGTTCCTAGAAACCGAACTATGAACAACAATCAGAACACATAATGAAGTGCTAAGATGGACCGAATCGAGCTATCGACAGCGAATCCCACAACGATTAGAATTGATAGGATATCACCCTAACGATCTTCTAATTGTGAAGCTAACCCCAACTTGATACCCACCGAATACCTAGGAATCGCTAAACGTGAATAAATAGGCAAACCCTAAGTTATCAGCGGTTTAAATTATCAGACAACGCCTAGAAAAGACCTAGCAATCCCAAATCATATTTCTAATCATCAAGATTGGATGCACGCCTTAACCTAGCTGATCCATTTAATTTGGTTACCTTGGAATATTTCTAAAACCAACCGAGAACCCGGAATAAACGACCTATAAGTGACTAAACCTGTCTAGGGTGAATTTCTTCTTTCTAAACACATTAAAAATCAATAACCAAACAATAATCACAACCAAGAACAAGCACACATATTCATAATCATCAATGAATCAAAGTTATTTTAAATCAAAACGCGTCGTAGTCGAAAAACGATATAAAAATCAAAACAAAGGTTCTAAGTTCATCACAACCTAGGCGGAAGGATAAAACTAGCCAAGAATCATGTTCGAAATCTAATCAAATCTATAACAAACACTACAAGTATCATAATGAAATAAGGTCAAACGAAAAAGAATCGAAAAATAAAGATTAACCCTAGTTATGAAACTCAGTTAGCTCAGGGGTAAAATGGTCATTTTATATAGTGGTTCCGAGGTTGGTGCATGATGGAGGGTACGTAAAACCTTCGAACCACTATGTAAATGACGATTTTACCCCTGAGCTAACTGAGTTTTTTAACTAGGGTTAATTTTTTGAACTGAAATGACACGTTTTGATAATGTCAGGAAGGAAAATGATACAATTTTAAATTTGGTCTAAAGTGGCAGAAGTGGACAAACCACGTGAACGTAAATGACACTTAACTCTATTTGAACAGTGGTTCATTTGTTTCACTCCAAATCCACGGAATCTAAACAAGAAATTTTATGGTTTTTTTCCTTCGCATTTATTGAAATTAATGGATGATTCATCTAAACAGGAAAATGAATTCTTCATGAGGTGTTTGACTTTATAACAAAGAAAAACCTTCATCCAGGTCAGGATCGTGTATCTTGGATCGTGTACATGGGACTAAGAAGGTTTTTTGATGCTAAAATGTAACATTATTTTCATGAATTTTTGTTTATATAATTTACTAGGTTAGACGTAGGAACTAGGTTCACTTTTTATTAAAATATATTACGAAATATATAATAACGAGACTCTCGTTATTCATAGGAAATATGGTAGTACAATCCGGTTTCAAAACTATATGAAAAATAAATGAAATACAAATACATTGTACCAATCTTGATTCAAGTCGACGTCTTTGGAAAACTTCAACGGCACCTTGTTCGAAACTCCGCTACAAGACAAACAAAAAATTGTTGACAGTTTTGGTTGAGGTACGTGTTCAACACGCTTCCCTTAAAACAGATTCGGCGCCTCTACTAAAGACGATGCGACTGTTTCCCAGGGTACAACAGCCGAAGCAGTACCTACTGCCGGAGATGGTCACGCGCCCGAGGTTACACTGGATAAAATTATAATATTAGAACATGTGGAACAGTATGATACGAAGGCGATGAAATCGTATAGTGAAAACATATCTCTAAGTACCCAACATATGGGTCTTCAAGTATTTCATCTTTTCTAAGAACACTTCATGTATTCATGAATTTTCCTTGTATCATATCTCTTGTATTTCTCTAGTGTTCTCTTCATATGAGGCACATGGTGTTCTAAATATACAAGAGTCTCTTAAAGAGTTAAGAGTCTCAATAATTATAGACTTAAACTCTAATAAAACTCATCAAATGTAATCATTAAAACTCTACTTAAGAGTTTCACCATATGAAAAGTTTAGTTAGTAATTATAATTTCATTAAATTATAATTCACTAGATATCCATTCACCAAATTTCCAACAATCCCCCACATGAATGGAGATCGTTTAAAACACATAAAATTTCCAAAGGAACCTCGACAATTGAGTTTTGCATACGATAGGCACGCGTTACCCTTTGAACCTTCGCTCATGAAATGCACTTAGCCCACTAGCTCTGAGTAGATCTCGATGTCTTTGAACTCGTTTACTGTTTGTGTCGACGACAATACACTTCACCCAAGACTCTCCTTAGCCGGGTCATCTCCTTATAGTCGTGTCTCAATAATGGTCGTGGAACACTTTCCTGGTTCTGCGAGAGCTCTAGGAATTGTGCCCTCAAATCCATTCGAAGCGACCCCACTTCTCTCTAACATAGGTGATTCTCCTTAGATCATTAAAACATTGTGGCTATCGTGATTTATCCAAATCATTTACCACATATTATGCTTAGCCTCACTCTTTGTCACTGAATATCATAGGAATAGACTAGGATGTATTCAAACACCCAAAGAGGCAAAAAGAGGGAATGCCCAAGCCTTCCAGATGAATGCAAGAGAGACAGTTAATGACGCCAATATCATAATGTGTACATTTCTCATTAATAATATCTTCGCTAGAGTTCTTTTTGATTCCGGTGCTGATAAGTGTTTTGTGGACCATAAGTTTAGTAAACTACTAAATCTACCCATAAGAACTCTAGATATAACTTATGAAGTAGAACTAGCCAACGGTACATTAGAAACCGCAATTCTATTCTTGATGGATGCTCTATATTCATCAAGAATCATTTAGTCCCTATATCTCTTTTGCCAATGAAATTGGCAGGGTTCGATGTAGTCTTAAGCATGGATTGGTTATCTTGTAACCAAGCCCATATCTCATGCAATAAGAAACTCATCAAAATTAAAACCCCATCTGGTGAGGTACTCACCATTCGTGGAGATCAACACTACGGACTGATAGGACCGTCCTCCTCAGCTCGGGAACCTAAATTTGTATCTAATGTCCATATAAGCGGAAATTATATGACAATTTAACCAAATACACAAGAATTACTGTTTAATTGTCTATTTCTTAAGTCCAAAAGTATTACAATTGAGTTTCCAAAGCTTCATCATAGAAGTTGCAAAGTTCTTACAATGAGAATCCATGACCCAACTATATATAGACTTCCAAGTTCACTCGAATAGTGTCCTGGCTAGATCAAGTTCGGCCGAACTTGATCAGCCAACACTAACTTCGGCCGAACTTGGTTCTTTACACATAAATACATTGTGAAATCTAACAATTCAAGCTCTAAACATACAGACGCGATCCAAGACCTAGACAATAGACATTATGCATCAACAAACTCCCCCTGGATATTGTCGTAGTGTGTTGATCAGTCTTCAATCTTTAACACCTTCCGAAAAGTTTGTACGACTTTTTACGACGTTGTTGCTTAGGAATTGGCGTTTGGTCAGTAGGAGGTGCCCACTTCATAAACTGAAATCTTCTAATTCTTGCCTCCCTACCCCTTTCGTGTATCTTCTCTAAACACTTTTCTTCCTTTAAGAACTCTTCTCTTTCTAGCTCTCTCCATCTCGATTCCCACATGTGCCCTGAATTTATACCATGTGCATAGCAAACGTTAATCACACCTTGGTATTGCTTCGCTTGGACTTCTTCACGTTTATCAAAACAAATTTTGTTGAAGAACAAGCACTTTATATCTTCCTTCGAGCAATTAACTAGCCTTGATAGGACCGTCCTCCTCAGCTCGGGAACCTAAATTTGTATCTAATGTCCATATACACGGAAATTATATGACATGTTAACCAAATACACAAGAATTACTGTTTAATCATCTGTTTATTAAGTCGAAAAGTGTTATAATTGAGTTTCCAAACAGACAGAGCTTCGCCGTAGAAGTCGCAAAGTTCTTACAATGAGAATCCATGACTCAACTATATATAGACTTCCAAGTTCGCTCGAATAGTGTCCTGGCTAGATCAAGTTCCGCCGAACTTGATCAGCCAACACTAACTTCGGCCGAACTTGGTGCTTTACACATAAATACATTGTGAAATCTAACAATTCAAGCTCTAAACATACAGACTCGATCCAAGACCTAGACAATAGACATTATGCCTCAACAAACTCCCCCTTGGATATTGTCGCAGTGTCTTGATCAGTCTTCAATCTTTGACACCTTTCGAAGAAGTTCTTGTACGACTTTTTATGACGTTCTTGCTTAGGAATCTGCATTTGGTCAGTAGGAGGTGCCCACTTCATAAACTGAAATCTTCTAATTCTTGCCTCCCAACCCTTTCGTGTATCTTTTCTAAACGCTTTTCTTCCTTTAAGAACTCTTCTCTTTCTAGCTCTTTCCATCTTGATTCCCACATGTGCCCTGAATTAATACCATGTGCATAGCAAACGTTAATCACACCTTGGTATTGCTTCGCTTGGACTTCTTCACGTTTATTGAAAAAATTTTGTTGAAGAGCAAGCACTTTATATCTTCCTTCGAGCAATTAACTAGCCACATCGGGTTAGTATTCGTATCGTTCTCCAAAGCCCCCAAATTCTTCTTCGTTCAATCGGTTCTGGATCCTTTTCTTTCGTCATATCCCATGTCTCATCAGCACGTAATACAATAACAGCTTCACATGGCTCTGGATCCGTTTGCCACCACAGAAGTAAGGATGAAAATCCTGTTCGATGGGCTTCAGTGGCATATTCTTCATAGCTCGTGGACGCTTCATCACTAGCGTAATATCTTTTTCACCCGTTTTCTTGTTAATCTTTATTCTGCGTTTAGGGATAAACGGCTTCCACAGCTCAATACCTCTCGATGCTTCAAACTTTATCACCCTCCAAAGCCTTTGTTCATTGAATTTCATCTGCAGACTTATATTTCGTGTTTGAACCAACTCCTCAACATCCCAAAAAGGCAATGTCTTTATATCTGTCAGATGTCGGAAATACTGAACCCCAAACTCTCTTTTAATAGCATGCACATCAAGTTCTCGAATCCATCCCCAGCTCAGAATGTCACCCAGAGAAACATCTTTATCTCGAGTAAAGAACGCTAGTGGCCTTTTGAACTTTCTTTCCTTCGGCATTTCTTTAAACCACGATTTATTTGCTTCGGCAATTTGCTCTTTAGTGTAACGTTTCAGAATGTTACCTGTCTTCATAACTTCATCGATCTTTTGTTTCAACAAATCAACATCTATCTGGCTCATCAACTCATCAATCGTAGGGAACTTATCAATGTTGAGATTAGAATACTTTTCAACTTCATCATCATCAGAATCTTCTAATATCACTCGATCATAATCGTCAGCTTCAGCCACACGCTTATACACATACTCTTTCGGTTCAAATGTCTTGATATTCACCAACTCTTCCTCGAAATCAAACTCGAACGAATCAGTGTCAACTTCAAACATTCTTGCCAACTCTTCTTTGGTGTAACCGTGAGCAATCTCCCCTTCTTCTAAATTCGGATCTAACATTATCATCAATGGATTTTCATGCACAGCAGTAACATGCATAACAATAACAGCATCAGAGATATAAACATCTTGTGGCCCTGTCTGCTCTGTAGACTCCCCCTTACTTGGAGCATCCTCCATGTTAGCATCATCATTGATTAGGGATTCGAAATCATATTCTAAATGTACTTTCTCATAATCAACTTTTAGACCAATGCCCCCTGATCATCATTATCATCACCATCATGATCTGAATCATCTTTAGTATCGTCACCGGCAGGAGCGTCATCATTTCATCTTTATCTTCCTCATCGTTGTCTTTCTGTTATGCTTCAGACGCTTTAATTGATTCAACATTCTGTTCAGTAGTAACAACTTCACATTCAGAAGCTTTTTCAGTTTCAACAACTTTTTCTACCACGGGCTCCTATGCTATTTTAAGGATATCATCAATCACCCCTTTGCCTTTGCCCTGCTCTGCTAACTCTTTTGCAGCTTTATCTTTTGCTTCCTGAACATCAAGCCTTTCATATTCTGCTATAAAGTCAATGCCAAGGCTATTAGTTAAAACTTTTTGCAGCCTTGCAAACCTTCTGTCATTCATATCATTTTCAGCTCTCAATTCAGCTATCTCTTTCTCTAACTTAGCATTTGCGGCTCCCAAGCTTTCGACCATAGCTTTCATGTAACCTCTAGCGTCTTCAAGAAATTTCAATTTGTCTTGCAGAATCTCTTTTTCAACTTCACTTTGCTTTAGTTTCTTTTCAAGAGCTGCTTTATCGACTTCGTTCTGTTTGGCTTTATCTTCCAAATCTTTGAGTCTTTTCTCTAGCTTATCAATTGGAATGTATTCAAACCAGCCTGAAAAATCATCGGCAGTGACAGGATGTGTAACATTGTCTGGAATATCACCGAAAGCATCTTTAAATTCTCTAGCTCTTGCACTTTGAGGAGTTGATTGCTTTGACTTTGGCGTAGCTTTTGCTGCAGATTTTAGTGTTGATTGAGGTGTGACTTGAACAGGAATTTCAACAGTGAAAAAAGGTGGTTCTTCAGTTGCAGTAGTTGGAGGAATAACAGATTCTGTGACCGAAATCTCTTGTAATTCAGAAACAAGAGGTTCTTGTGTAACTCCTTTCTTTGTTTGACTAAGATATCTACGGATTGGAGTTTTCTTCCTTCCACGTGTGCTAGGAGAACCCATGGCTTTCTTTGTATCTCCAGCTTTAGACTGTGAACGCTTTGCTTTCTTTTTAGGATGTTCTTCATCAGAACCCTCTTCAGAACCCGGTTCATATAAATCCTCACCAAGCTTTTTCAATCTTTCCTGCTCTTTTTCCTTTCTGCTCCTTTTCCCTCACATCAATTGGATCTTCAGACGATTCATCATCTTTATCAGACGTAGCAAAAATAACATCGTCACGTTCTTGGCTTTCAACATTAGCCGCAACACTAGAGCCTTCAACATTCTAAACATTCTCGTCAGGCTCGTCGATCAACATCGTATCAGCTTTCTTTGATGCCCTCTTTCTCTTTTGTTTCTCAACTACAACCACACGCTTTATATACCAATCCCCTCTTTTCTCTTTGAAGTTTGTTAACAAAGCAGCCTCTTCGTTTTCATCGCCACTACCCTCTTTCCTCCATTTGTTCTCTGGTGGCGCGACATAGAGTTCATCAGATATAGCTCCAAAAACTGGTTTTGCAATTGGAGCAGAGTCTTGCTTCTGATATATCTTTAACATCTTCAGCATCGTTTCATCCTTATGGCTTAGATACAAAATATCGTTCGGATCTTTCACAATATCCTTGAACTTCTCGTCAATAAGCATCTGTACAAACCTCGGATACATCAACAACCTTTCTTTTCCCATATTCTTCGCCATGAAATTAAAGATCACTCTTGAGAAGTTGTATTTCTTGTTAAGAATCAAAGCGGTAAGCATACATGCCATGTAATCTTGAATGTCATCAAGCCCTGCTTTCCTATGACTGAAAGTGTGAATGATGGGGTGAATTTGAAGCTTGTAAGGTAGTGGAACACTGCCTTTCTTAATCGTAGGCTCATTCGCGTGACCTTTGTAGCCCATACGGAAGAAACAACCTTTGACCATTCTCTCCTTGAAGCTAATCGGATCACTTTCATCATCGTTGAACTCTAAAACCCTTCGTATGTCAGCTTCGGTGACCAAAAATTCCTTATCTTCATTCCTGACTCTAACAGCAGACTTCATGACTTTGTTCGCTTCATCGTATGATGCTGAGTTCCAGAAGAAGTAAACGTGCGATCTATATACCACGTGCTTATCTGTGATCGCCTTTGTAATCGGAATACTCCCTAAAAATTCCAAGATCTCGGAGAAAGCAGACAGCGTTGGATAAATCTTCTCGTCAAGCGATATACAAGTATTATGAAACTTGTAGAACGAAAGCTTGATATTCTACGGACAGAAAAATCAAACACAATGAGTAAATTTGACAAATTTTCAAACATATAACCTTAAGTTCGGCCGAACTTGAAGCCAAAACATACCAAATGAAACAACTTCGGCCAAACATGTACAATAAACAAATTTTAACATTTTTATATAAGTTCGGGCGAACTTGTGTTGTTGACAGGTTTTGCAGATTGTAAACAAGTTCGGGCTAACTTGTTACATTTAAATTTTAATCAGGATTAGACAACTTCGCCCGAAGATGATGTTAAACATCAACAACAAGTTCGGGCGAACTTATCATCTTCTCCAAAAACCTGCAACATTCAAATTTGTTCAATCGATGGATTTTATGGTTTATTTAGCATGATTACATGTTTATTATCTCTATTCATCGATAAAATTGTTCAATTAAGACATAGATCTACTCGATTTTATGTGTTCGGTCCAGAAACATTCAAACAAGTTCAATCCATGGCTAATTTACACGTTTAATACCTCGGGCATGATGATAAGTCTGCCAATCACTTATAATCACGTTCAATTTTGACAGAGTAACGGCTTATTTTCTGCAATTTCAAGTTTACTCTCAAATCGCCCTAAGTTCGCTCGAAGACAGGTGTAATCAGATAATGAATGTTTGAGCGAACTTGGTTGTTATATAGTAAGTCAAGTTCGGGCAAACTTGACTCTCAATCAACAATAACCAACTAATAACTTCGCCCGAAGTTCAGCTATTTTTCAACAATTTTTCTATTGATAACTTCGGCCGAACTTGGTTATTCCCATTTTCAAATTTAACCCTGATTTTTCACATGTTTACCAGTTATGAAAATCCACTCAGTTGACCAAGTCGAAGTTAATGACCTTGGTCAACCAATTTGTTTTGTAGGAACATCCACGATTAGCACGGGAACCTAATGACAAGTTAACCAAATAACAAGAATTACTCATTTAAACGTTGTTTTCATTGATCTAAAGTTCAATACATTCGAGAACCGGATCCGACAGAGCTTCGCCGTCTCTGTGCCCAAATCTCTCCTTCTTTACAAATGAATCACCAAGGCACCTATTTATAGTTGTGGAAGTTTGCTGGTGAGGAAACATGTTCGGGCGAACTTGACCTAGTCAAGTTCGGCCGAACTTGACATCTCACATACACTAACCAGCGAACTTGTCTTCCTAAACACATAAATACACCTAGTTTCTAACAGATTAAGCCCTATTCATTCAGACTCGATACATAATGACGTAGGCAACAGACATATGCACCAACAGACTCCCACTTGGATGTTGCCGTAGTCATTGACTTTTAAAATCTTCTGAGTCTTCTGATCTTTAGTTCTTGAATAAACTTTATCATCTTGATCTTTATATCCTCTTCCTCTTTCTTGAGCTTTGTCTTGATAAAACTTTTAATCAACATGCTCCCCCTAGCTTTAAGTTTTAGCTTCAGACTCCCCTTTGCTTTGATCTTTAGACTTCAAACTCCCCCTAGCTTTGAGCTTTCTAAAATCTTTGGACAGTGTTTTATCCAGCTCCCCCTAAAACTTTACTTTCTGTTTAAAAGTTCTAAGACATTCAAATAAACATTTCAGATTCAAAAATCTTTATAAAATCTCAAAGTTTGAATCTTCTTTTTATCTTTTCAACTCTTTTAGATATTCAAGTTCAAATTAATGACCTTGAACACTTTTAACATTTAAGCCTTCGTTTACTTAATAAAATTTCCAATTATGAAATCCACTTGGTTGACCAAGTCCAAGTTAATGACCTTGGTTCACCAATTTCATTTACCAAGTCCAAATTAATGACCTTGGTTTGAAACCGTTGTGATTGAACCAATGTTTTCTACAATTTTTAAAGTTTCAATTTAATGAACTTTTTAACACTTTTGATCATTTTGGTTTTTCACAGATGTTATCAAGATTTTCATCATTAAAGCACCTTACCAGACTTCAAAGAACCGTTCTCCATTATTGGCTCGTTGAAACTAATGAAGAAACAAAATCTTTTTTAATTTTGGAAAGTTTATGCTAAAACACACTGAAAATCTTTTTAATTTTTATCTGTAAAGCAATTAAGAAAGTAAACTATGTACAAACATATTTACAGATATATTTTTATGAATTCGTGTCTAAGGATCATATCAGTTGATTGAGACATATCGCCAGTACCGTTGACCTTTTTAAAAACTTTAAGTTTTAAACTCGTTTATCTAGATTGTCGATATGTTTGTCCACTTAAACTTTACCACATTTCTAAATTGTTCCAAGATATGTTAAGATATGATTTATGAAACTTGACTTAACTGTGTTTCCCACTTCTTGAATATACTCCCGAATCCTGATTTCCCAGATTTCATCTTACAGGTGAATATAGCGTAATTGATATCTGTATCTGGGTTGTGCAAGGCCTTGAGAGCTCAGGTTAGTACTATCGTACATACAAAGAGATGAAGGCTCGACTTTAAGGTGTGTTCCATTTAAGGAATCTTTTCAGCACTGCAAATGATTAGATCTTTCGATTCTTTTCAAGTTTGCATGCAGCTTTTAGGGGTTTATAGCAAAAGCATTATAGAAGTTCTAGGCTATTGCTTCCGCAAAATCAGAAGAACTTGTATAATACCCCAGATATCAACTATCTATAAAGACCTCGTATCTCAGAATCAGGCAACCCTTCAATCGGAATTTCGGAGTACTAAGTCCATATATCCAAGATGTGTTAATCCACAAGATTAAGCAGTTGTAAAATTAGTTTATATCCCGGAAACAATCTGCTGAACGTGTAAAGCCTATCGACACATCCACAGTATGACTTGTTTATCACTTTTAAACTTTACAATTTTTTAGCATACTGTGATAGTCTACTGATGTACTATCATTTCCTTTTTGACAACCAAATTCTTTTTGTCTTTTTTGATGTTTTTGTGCTTTTTGAATTTTATCAATGTTTTTGTATTTTCAACTTTTTCATATGTTTTTTATTTTTCTAAAAATTTTCTTACTCCCCCTAAAATCAAAAACATATATTCGGTTTTTAGATTTAAAGAAATTCTTCTAAAAAATAACAAACCAATGCGGATCACGAGACCTCGTCGTCAGGTCCTTTTTCTTTTACTGCATCTGTTCCCGTCAACATATATACCATTAGATCTCTTTTAACATGAAGGAATAAATGGTTATAAAATCAGAATTTCGTTCAACGGTGTGGATTTGCACAATTTGATTTTTGACGAATTTTCTTTTTCCAACTTCTTCTTTCTCAAAATTATTAAGATTGTTGACTTTTTGAATAAGTTAAGTAACATGAAGCTCTACTATCCAGATATAACTTTGACAAAGCGGATCTTTTGGAACTCCTGCACACAAAGCAACTATTTGAATAAGGAAACCCAAACCTTTTTGGCTTTGGGTTTGATATGATAAGGATCATAAACACTTTCAAAATCATCATCGTAATCAAAATCATCATCAAACATTTCATCCAATGTCGATTCTGAAAAGGTTTTGACTTTTCTTTCTTTGTCTGTTTGATTACTGACTCAGTTGATTTAACATTTTCAGTTTTGTTAGCAACAGACTTTGGTTTTTCAGATGATGAAAACTTTTTCTTAGCAACCCAGGATTGTAACTTGCTTCTCGCTTTCTTGATATAGAATCTAGAATCTTTGTTTTCATTAAATTTTTAAGTTTCACCTTTTTTAAAAATTGAGTTTTCAAACTTTGAACCAATTTTAGGTTTGCATTTAGATTCATAGTTTCTGTTTAATTCTGTGACAGGTTTCACAATCTCTGGTTGTTTTTGCTTTTCATCTTTTGACACAGTTTTTCTTCATGGAAACACATGCTTTAGATTTAGACACTTGCGAGAAATATGACCAACAGTATTGCATTTAAAGCAAGTTTGATTATCAAAAACATTTCCACTAGTGGGTTTTATTTCACTTGTGGACTTTTGTTTTAGCCTTGTCCCGAAGTTCTTTTTCTTTCTTGAATTCTTCATTCGATTTTCTTACCGATCCTACCTTCTTCTTGAACCGTATTCGTCGCATACACAAACTTAGTGTTTACCTTTGTATTCATGAAATGGCGACTTTTGGTTCTTTCTCGACTCATCTTCATTTTCCTCCAAAGCCAATCCTGCTCTCCTGTTCTAAGGAAAATCACCACCAAACTTTCGATAATTGTTAGAATTCCTTTTGGGTTTCGAGTAAAATCTTTTCTCATTTTTTTCAAAATCATCTGATGAAATTTCCACAAGTTTGAAAAATTTATCAAGTTGATCCTCTTTCACGTTCCGAATCGGAAAACTATCATCGAAGTTTAATCTGTCAGATTCCTTAATCTTGTACATAACAACATTGGGATCATCACTTAGATCATGTTCTGATGATGTATCGTCATTTTCAGATTGTGATTCCGAGTTTTTCGAACTTGTTTTGGCGCTTTCAGAGCTGCCTTTATCAGAATCATTTCCCAACACATTTTTAACCACATTTTTTACCACCACTTCATTGTCATCATTTGATTTTGCAAAGTCTACGTCAATATTCTCAGGCAATTAATCTTTCATATCTGATAAAAGTAAAATATTATATGCCTTTTCAATCTCATCATCTTTCTTGCATGAGTAACTTGCAAGAAATGGTGGAGGAACACTTCCGTATGCTTTACCCTTTGATTTATCATCATTTTCCACCTGACTTGATCGTAGGTAAAATGTGATCAATGACATAGGCATTTGTGGTGTAACTTTTCAGCAATTGTCTTACACTTTCTGTTTCTATCTTTATGTCATGAAGCTCACATTTTGTTTCAGCAATAGTATTAATGTACATGTTAATTGCTTTTTGTTTTTCAATAACTGTGGCTTTTAACATCTTTCCATTTGCACTGATTTCAAGATTAGCTTTTTCGACATTTTTATATTTGCTTGTATTTTGTCATAAGCTTCTTTCATAGTTCTGTAATCGTAACGAAAATTTTCGTTATGTACCGTTAATTCTCTTATGACTTTGACCTTTTCAAGACAAGGTTTACAAGGACTTGCGCACTTTGTGCAAGGTTTTTCAACCTCCACAACTTTCACAACTTCCTTGTCAGAAATACTTACCTCAGCTTTTACCTTTTCTGCCTCTGATTTCAATGCTTCTTGCCTTTGCATCTCAAGGTAAGCCAATTCTTCTTCCTCAACTCTTTGCCTATATCCTTCCAGATTAGCATTTTCCAAAGCAGCATCAACATATGATGTCTCAGTTTCATCCACTACCTCTGCCATCATAGCAACACCAGTCTTCTTTCCGATGTATCTGTTCCAGTCAAAACCATCTCCTTCATGCGTAACAACAAGAGCTTGTTTGGTTTTCTTTGCAAATTTATCTTCAACTTCGACTTGTGTTCTCTTTGGATATAGCTTATATTGTAGAGCTTTCTTGTAGTACTCATTGTTACTTCCGAAAGGATTTTGATTTCCACTTGCTTCTTGATTGTTGCATTCTCGTTTGAAGTGTCCCTTTTGTCGACACCTGAAGCATGTGACTTTTGACTTGTCAAACCCGAGGCTGTTGCTTGAATTTCCAATATCCCTTCCAGTGAGTGCTACAAACTTTGTAACTCTTCTGATGATAGATGCTAGACTCCACTTTATATCCATCAGCTCAAACTCTTCTTCGTCCACCTGATACGTAATCCTCGGCAGTCATTTCCGGATTACCGATCTTTCCAGCAACAAGACTTTCATACGATTCAAGAATAGTAGCAAGAAGTGCTATGTGTTGTTTGGCCACTTTTTCAGGAAATACATTCTTCAAATCGACTACTATGTTGCACTGGAAAACATTTGAATCAGAACTTGGCTTGGCTTGTCTGATTTTGGAATGACGAGCTTGAACTAGCACTAGTATAGCTAGCATATGGAGAACATTGGATTTGGAGAAGAATTTGTATTTGCACTAAATGCTGTTTGAATTTTAGGGCTTTGAATCGGAGTATCTTGAACACCTCCTTTATAATAAACACCGACATCTTGAACAACATTAGCATTCTTTGATTTTGCAATCTTCATCAACTCCATTTCATGACCTTCTAATTTGTCGACGAAAGATGACAATTTGAAATGTCTCCAAAATGGACTACCTTCAGAATCATCAGATATGTTGTCCATTCTCCTCAGGAAGTGCATCGGCCAACTTCTCAATTTGTTCTTCATTCGATCTCTTGATATCATGTCTTCGCATCTGGACTATAAGGTGACAGTATCTATCAATCATCTGCTTCATAGTTTCTCCTTTGATCATTGTGAAAATCTCGAACTCTTTCTAGATCCGGGCCTTTTTGCTTTTGATCATTTCATCACTTCCTTTAAATTTGTCACAAAGAGCATGCCATAATTCATGTGACGTTTCATATTTTGGCAATAATATCAAGATATCTTCCTTTACTGATTGTTGAATCAAGCTAATCGTTTTCTTCTCAGCGACATAATTTTCTTTGTCGGTTGGTGAGATCTTGTTTAGCGGAAGATCTTGATCACGCCATCCTTTGGCCATTTGTAACCATCCTCACCTGCAACCCAACTGTTGAACTGATTAGCTTGTATCCAATTCATAAACTTTTCTTTCCACCCTTCAAACTCGTCCATGCTCATTAGCTTTGGTGGTTTCGACGTAGTACCCATTTCGTTGTCGATATTCATCTGATTAGCCACAAGAACATTAGCATGTGATGAAGAATCCATTTGTGAAACAAACACGTTGTGGAAATCTTCCATTTTGACAATCTGAAGATTTATCTGAAAATACGATAAAAAACACTCGAAAATTGATTAGAAACAGTCAAGTTCGGTTGAACTTGTGTGAAAATCAGTTTTTGATTTCAGATTTTCACAAGTTCGGTCGAACTTATATGATAAGATTCAAATTTTATCGCAGACACTCAAGTTCGGTCGAACTTGATGTGTATTTTGAGAAAAATTGCACTTCGAGCGGACTTGTGACAAAATTTCAAGAAAAACAGTAAGTTCGGTCGAACTCAACGAGTTTACCAAGTTCGGTCGAACTTGTGAATAAAATTCAATGAATTTTGATAAAGCTCGGTCGAATTTGATCAATAAATATTGGAATTTTCTTCAAGTTCGAGCGAACTTATCGCAAAACACTTGAAAAATCTATCAAGTTCGGTCGAACTTGATTAAAATCAGTGAAATTTTAATCAAGTTCGGTCGAACTTGATGTTAAGTTCGGCTGAATCTTGTTTCCAAAACATGGTTTTTCCAACTTTTTTATAACAATTTGATTGAATTTGATGTCCAAACTCTCAGGGGTTTACCACAAGTCTATTTTACATATATATTCAAATTTTAGCTAATTTTGTCCATGAAATCATCAAATATGTGAAAATGTGAAGAAAAATGATAGAATGGAGATGAAATAGAGTGATTTTTGACTTGATTCCAGCAAATTTAGGTATCCAGGCTCTGATACCACTTGTAGGAATGTCCGCGATTAGCACAGGAACCTAAATTTGTTATCTATTGTCCAATTAGGCGGAAACTAATAACAAGTTAACCAAATAACAAGAATTACTCATTTAAACTGTCACACCCTGACCCGCAGCGGAATAAGAGTCGGGGCATAATTGGGTTATCACCAAAGCTCATGATGTTTACTAGTATGTTTCATATTTATTAAATTCAAATTACATCTCAAATGTTCAAGTCAAATTCATACAATACAAGGAAAGGAAAATTAAATAAACAATCCAAAATCTAAACTGATTTATTCTTCTAGGCCGTCCTATATGTTTCTTGCTTCAACTGGATCACCTGTAGCATGTGTAAAAATGGGAGTTTTTGGGTCAACAAAAGTTGGCGAGTGAACCTGGTTAGAAAACATTTATTATTGATTTTTTGTTGTAATTAATATGGAAAATTTGTGCAATAATCATATATGAGCAAACGTAAATAAACATACAATGACAAACCACCTTGCATGAGTATATGACATGAATGATAATGTATATGTTGGCAACGTCACGTTCTGCTCATAGGTAATGGGGAACGGACGGCCTATGATGATGTATGTGCGATCAAGGCTCAATCCAATGGAGCCGATCGTATGTTGGCAACGCCACGTTCCGCTCATAGGTAATGGGGAACGGTTCCGCTCATAGGTAATGGGGAACAGACGAGCCTATGATGATGTATGTACTGAAAATGATAAATTAAATATAAACATTAGCCACACAAACAATTGATACATATTGGATACACATTTGATCATGAATATGATGGATGCACAAGTGTTTAAATGAAATAAATAAATTGCGACACATGATACACCCCAAAATGTGATTAAAACGGGGAATTGGTAGAGATTCACTCACATTGGGTGCGTTCGTTTGATGATGTTTGAATGCGCACGAGTTTAGAGAGTTGATCGTCGAGAAATAACTAAGCTAAATAATAACGAAAAGGTACGGTAAATAAGTGGATTTTATTAACAATTTTAATTGGATTTTTAGATTTATTTTTGTGAGTTTAAGGTCACTTTCTAACTTTAAAAATGTTATTTTTAAGTATTTTTAATTGATTTTTAAATAAAACAAATAAATAAAAATATAAAAAAAATGTTGACTTTTTGGGTTGACCGTTGACCGTTGACTTTGACCGTTGACCGGTTCGGACCTTGTGTATATATGCGCTGGGTGAGGCTCGAACTCGTGACCTCTCGTACGCGTGTACGCAGCTCTACCAACCAGCTACGTGTCTAACCCGAAATATTTCTGTTTTTCATTTATATTTATATACTATTTAATTTATTCAGAAATCATTTATTTTTAAAAAGGATTTTAATTAGGTCGGACCGGTGCACACAACAGGTCTCGAACCCGGGACCCGTTGTTCAGCGTTGCACACAGTCCACCGCTGGACTGTGTGTCTAACCTGGTTAGTATAATGATTTTTATTAATCTTAACATCTTACAGCGGGTTGATACGGTTCGGTTTAAAAAGAACATTTTTATTTCAGAGAGTGAGGTTGTGTCAGGGATCAAACTCGCGACGTGTGATAATTGTTTGCACACAGTCCACCGCTGGACTGTGTGTCTAACCCAGTTATATAATTTGTTTTAATTAATCTTATAAACATCGTCGACTTCGTCTTCTTCGCTCAAAGACTCAGACGACCGATATTCTTCTGTTCTTGATTAAATCGTTCATCGAACGTATTACTGGTTGAAATGTAATGAATAAAATGAGTTAAGGAATCAAATGTACTGATCAGACTGTGTTTTCTCAGAATTCCGGCAATGGTCGTCGGCTCTGATTTGTGTATTCCGTCTGATTGAATCAATTAACAGTTTTGATCGATTAGTTGTGAAATTGGGTTACTAAACAAGGATTAACAGAAGGTTTAAATGATTATACCGATTCACAGCGTGATTTTGGAAATTCCAGAGGTTTTCCGGCGAGTGCAGAATATTCCGGCTACGTCGTCTGGGATTGATTCTGGTTGATGGATTGAAGTTAGTAATAGTCTAACAATGGATTGAAACCGAAAGAGTCGAGGTATTTACCGTTTTGATGTAAGTCTCGTTTTCCGGCGTAAGTCCGACGATTGCAGAAAATCTCCGGCGAGTGAAATTGATTCGATAAATGGTGCGATTTTGAGCGAAATGATTTCCAGAGACTTGGGTGTGTATTTATAGGGAAAAATCACGATGAATTGGGTCTGATTTTCGTCTTGATTCGTGGTCAGCCTTTCTCCGGCGGTTATGAGTGATGTAGCGGGATTAGACATCGGTTATAACTGGTGTTGATGTTAATACATCCGTTAAGTCAAAGGAAACCGTCGATAATTGGCGAAATCGTCGGAATTTCCGGCGAGAGCGATTTGGGCGCGCTGATGACCGAATTTGATTTCGAGTTTCATTATATGTTTTAATTGTTTCGATATAACAACATATAACTCAAGTGGCGGAGTGGTTAGATGAGTGTTAATTGTATCTTCCGGCTGACCCGGGTTCGAAATCCGGCAGCCGGTTTTTTTTATTTATTTTATTTTCACTTTTTATTAATTATAGTTTTTAAATTCTAAATTGTTTATTAATTATGTATTGTTTAAAATTAAAATAAATCATAAATACACAACGAAATTTTATAACTTGATATTCGATTAATAAACGAAGCGGGTTTGGAAACCCGTTTTTCGACGGATGTTACAGTATCCCCTACTTTTAGAAATTTCGTCCCGAAATTTAAGTAGTAGTGGTAACAGGAAAAAGATGTGGGTATTTCTCGCGCATTGAGTCTTCCCGTTCCCAAGTAAACTCAGGTCCTCGTTTTGACTCCCAGCGTACCCTGACGATTGGAATACGGCTTCGTCTTAAACGTTTCTCTCCGAAGTCCATAATTTCTACTGGTCTTTCAATGAAATGCATAGATTCATCGACTTGAATGTCTTCTAGAGGAATATGGAGATTTTCATCGGCGAGGCACTTCTTCAAGTTCGATACGTGGAATGTGGGATGAATTCTGTTGAGTTCTTCTGGTAGGTCAAGCTTGTATGCTACAGGTCCTACTCTTTCGAGTATCTTGAAAGGTCCTACGTAGCGTGGTGCTAGCTTGCCTTTTTGGCCAAAACGAACCACACCCTTCCACGGTGATACTTTTAAAAGTATTTGATCACCAAAGTTAAACTCCAAGGGCTTTCGTCGCTTGTCTGCATAACTCTTTTGACGACTTTGTGCCGCTAGAAGATTGTTTCAAATTTGATGGATCTTGTCTGTTGTTTCTTGAATTAATTCTGGACCGGTGATTTGAGCTTCTCCAATTTCGTGCCAACATATTGGTGATCGGCACTTACGACCATATAAAGCTTCGAAAGGTGCCATGCCGATACTTGAATGATAGCTGTTGTTGTATGAAAATTCAACTAATGGTAGATGAGCGTCCCAATTCCTTTGAAGTCTATGACACATGCTCGAAGCATATCTTCAAGAGTTTGGATGGTGCGTTCAGATTGTCCATCAGTTTGAGGATGAAAAGCGGTACTGAGGTCTAATCGTGTACCCAAGGCGGCTTGTACGGCTTGCCATGTTCGTGAAGTGAAACTACCATCACGGTCTGAAATGATGCTTAAAGGTACACCATGACGGCTTATGATTTCGCTGATGTAGATACGAGCTAACTTCTCATTCTTGAAGTCCTCGCGAATCGGAATGAAGTGAGCTGATTTTGTGAGACGGTCAATGATTACCCATATAGTGTCATACCCACTGGAGGTGCGAGGTAACCCGGTAATGAAGTCCATGGTTATGTTTTCCCACTTCCATACAGGTATTTCAGGTTGGGTTAGAAGTCCTGAAGGTCTTTGATGTTCAGGTTTTACTTTAGAACAGGTAAGGCACTTGGAAACAAAAACAACAATATCCTTTTTCATGCCAGGCCACCAGTAGGTGTATCGAAGGTCTTGATACATCTTGTCGGCTCCTGGGTGTACAGAGTATCGTGTTTTGTGCGCCTCTTTCATAAGGAAATCACGAAGGTTATTGTGATCGGGAATCCATATGCGATCTAGATAATCAAGAATACCGTCGGATTTTGTTTCGAGTTTAAGTTCTGCTCAACAAGATAGCTCATTGCGTATGTCGTTTTCTGTTATAGAAACATGTTGAGCTTCTCGGATTTGATCTTTGATGTCGGTTATGATTTGCTAACATAGAAGACGAATGGAGTTCGCATAACCCTTTCGACTGAGTGCATCGGCCACCACATTTGCCTTGCCAGGATGATACCGAATTTCACAGTCGTGGTCATTAAGAAGCTCGACCCATCTTCGTTGCCTCATATTCAACTCCTTCTGATTAAAGATATGTTGGAGGCTCTTGTGGTCAGTGTATATTTCACACTTGGTACCGTAGAGGTAATGTCTCCATATCTTAAGAGCGAACACAACGGCTCCAAGTTCCAGGTCGTGGGTGGTGTAGTTCTTCTCATGAACTTTGAGTTGTCTAGAAGCGTAGGCTATCACTTTTCCCCTTTGCATTAATGCACAGCCTAATCCTTGCCCTGATGCGTCGCAATATACTACAAAGTCATCGCAACCTTCGGGGAGTGTGAGGATAGGTGCGTCACAAAGCTTTTTCTTAAGGGTTTGGAAGGCTTCTTCTTGTTTAGGTCCCCATATGAAGGGTTTTCCTTTATGAGTCAAAGCCGTGAGTGGTACAGCAATGCGGGAGAAATTTGCAATGAAACGGCGATAGTAACCCGCCAAACCAAGAAATGATCTTACTTCGGTAGGGGTACGTGGCGTTTGCCATTCTTGTACTGCTTTGATCTTTGAGGGGTCGACATGTATTCCCTTGTCATTGACGACATGTCCAAGGAATTGTACTTCTCTTAACCAGAATGCGCATTTGGAGAATTTAGCGTAGAGCTTTTCGGTTCTTAAGAGTGTGAGGATGAGTCGAATGTGTCGTTCATGATCAGTTTTGGACTTTGAATAGATGAGGATGTCGTCGATGAAGACTATGACAAAGCGGTCGAGATAGGGTTTGCATACCCTATTCATTAGATCCATGAATACAGCTGGGGCGTTGGTTAATCCAAATGGCATGACCATGAATTCATAATGACCATAACGAGTTCGGAAGGCGGTCTTTGGGACGTCTTCTTAATGTACTCTGAGTTGATGATAGCCAGAACGAAGGTTGATCTTTGAAAAACAGGTGGCGCCCTGAAGTTGGTCTAGTAGATCATCGATGCGAGGTAATGGATAGCGGTTCTTGACCGTTAATTTGTTGAGTTCTCTGTAGTCGATACACATGCGAAACGTTCCATCTTTCTTCTTCACAAACAGAACAGGTGCACCCCAAGGCGATGAGCTAGGACGTATGAATCCTTTGTCAGTCAGTTCTTGCAGCTGACTGGCCAGCTCTTGCATCTCGGATGGGGCTAGCCTATAAGGAGATTTCGCGACGGGTGTAGCGCCAGGTATAAGATCAATGCGGAATTCGACTTCTCTCATGGGAGGAAGTCCTGAGATGTCGTCGGGAAAGACTTGTGGAAATTCTTTCACTACAGGTATATCTTCGAGTTTCTTCTCCTTGCTTCCCTTCTTGACAACGTGGGTTAGGAATGCGACATAGTTCTTGCGGAGATATTTTCTAGCTTGAAGGCAAGGACATCAATTTGAGTCCTTTCGAAGGGGTTTCTCCAAAGATTCGTAGGGTTTGACCGTCTGCAAGAGGAATGCGAATGAACTTCTCGCGGCATACTACTTCAGCATGATGTTGGCTGAGCCAGTCCATACCGATTATAATGTCGAAACTTCCCAACTTCATAGGAATGAGGTCAACTGGAAAATCGTGATCGTTTAGAGTGAGGGTACAATTCGTATAATAGAGTTTAATGAGACCGGTTTTCCATCAGCAACTTCCACCGTTATGGATTCCATGAGTTTATCACGAGTTTGGTTGAGGATGGGTTCAAATTCTAAGGACACAAAACTCTTATCCGCGCCAGTATCAAATAACATGGATGCATAACTACCATTGATGAGAAACGTACCGTTAAACACGTTGTTGTCGGCCCTAGCTTGATTGGCGTTGATGTTGAAAGCTCTTCCTCTAGCAGGTGGAGGAGCTTGGTTAGCTTGATTTACCGGATTTGCTTGAGCTTGAGCATGTATGATGTTCACCAAGCGTGGACAAGTGTTTCTATAGTGGTTTGGGTCTCCACAGTTGTAACAAGCCCGCATGGGTTGCATCATAGGGTAGTTGGGTTGGTAGTAGGATTGGGCCGTAATTTGTGTAGGTGGTAGTAGTAAGGGTTGTTGGGCTTGACCCACTATTTGATGGTGGGTTTGGGTTGAGGGTTGGTTGCGGTTCATTCGTTGAAGTGTGCGACAGGTTTGGATGGTGTGACCTGCACGGCCACAGCTGGTGCAATATTGGCAGGGGTGTTCGGGAAAGTGATGGTATTGGCAACGAGTGCATTTTGGGTATGGGCCGGAGTATGCCCTTTTGTATGGTGCAGATGAGGGGGCAATTTGGGTGATGGGTGCAGCAGTGATTGGGGGGTTTGTTTGTGTGACAACAAAGTTCTTGTTGTTTCGCTTCCTCTTGCCAGCAAACTTCGAAGAGGAGACAGAGTGGTTTGTAGTTTGAGCCTCAATGGGGGCTTTCTTTTTCTCCCCCTTAAATTTTCCGTTTCGGATGCGATTTTCGGTAAGTTCGGTAGCTAGTTCCATTGCAGCTTCAAGTGTTGCAGGTGAAGTGCTTAGAACTGAGTCTTGAATTTTCGAAGGGAGGCCTCGAATATAGTGTTCAACCAAGCGGTACACTGGGGTGAACAAGTTAGAAACCATTTGTTTCAGCTCAAGAAATCTTTTGTTGTAGGAAGTATGTTCTCCTTCCTTTTGCTTTAGCGAGTGGAATTCATCTTCCAACTTCTTGATTTCGCTTCTTGGGCAGAAGCGTCTTGTCATTATTTCCCTTAACTCTTCCCAGGTTAAGGCCATGGCGTCTTCGACTCTTCTCTTGCCCTTCTCTGTGTTCCACTAGGTCAGGGCTACCCCAAATAGTCTCCCGGTCGTGTAACGTACCTTGCGATCCTCGGGACAATCGCAATTGAGTAAGGTGTTCTCCATTTCCTCAAACCAGTGGAGAAGAGCAGTGACACCTTCGGTCCCTTCATACTTTAGGGGATCGCAAGACTTGAAGTGTTTGTAGGAGCACTTTTTGGATGGAGGGTTGTCGACGTTCTGATCTTCTTGGTTGGGAGGGTTGATGGGATTCGCGGTGAGAGCTTGTTGGACTTGAATAACGATGTCAGGAAGCACCGCGGCCATTTGTTTTGCAATTAGGGTGGCCAAGCGTTCGTTTGACCTTCCTGACTTTCGACCTCCACGTAGCTGCCTAGCCGACATCTACAAGAACATACATAGGGAGATTGTGAGTTTAAGAAGTGTTTAGGTGTCATGTGTCGTTAAAAGTAATAAAATAACATAATCATCAATAATGCAACTACATCCATAGGATGTCTTGGGTTTGCTCATGTTTGGGCCTCCAATGTCCCCCATACCATCGCCTGTATAGTCATGTGGGCCCCCATGACTATAGGCTTAGTAGGATTCACATTGGTGTTGGCGGTTTAACACTCGCATCACCCAAAGGAAAACCATGAAATATGTTTGCGAGATGTACGGTCGGAGGGTGTCCAGGTATAGACACAATGACAACTCAAAGTGGGGTTAGTTCACACGACGTTTGGTATAGCATGCTTTGGCCTAATAGGTCCTTCGTACTCTCATCGTTAGTCCCCAGGTAGGCAAACTGGTCCTTTATTTTGGATTTATACGAATGCCAAGCTTGTACAGGACGTTCCGACTACCGGTACTCGTACCCTTCCAGTTACTACATGCCCGTCATGAGAACTCACTTTGATGTGATTTGAAAATACAAAAATCGTTGTAAAAGTCATATGAATTGTGAGGTGTGTGCTCTCATGGATATGGTATGTTATGAGGATATGATTCATGATGAGCATTGTATAATAATATGTACTTATGATCATGCTTGCATAATATTGAATGTAACAATAAACATAAATCATATAAACATCATGAATTTTGCATGTAACACACAAACAATTTAAAATTTTTTTTAATCAACTATAGTATAGGCTCTAAGGGTCTAATAACCTATCCTATATCCCTATAGTCATGGCTCCGATACCAATCTGTCACACCCTGACCCGCAGCGGAATAAGAGTCGGGGCATAATTGGGTTATCACCAAAGCTCATGATGTTTACTAATATGTTTCATATTTATTAAATTCAAATTACATCTCAAATGTTCAAGTCAAATTCATACAATACAAGGAAAGGAAATTAAATAAACAATCCAAAATCTAAACTGATTTATTCTTCTAGGCCGTCCTATATGTTTCTTGTTTCAACTGGATCACCTGTATCATGTGTAAAAATGGGAGTTTTTGGGTCAACAAAAGTTGGCGAGTGAACCTTGTTAGAAAACATTTATTATTGATTTCTTGTTGTAATTAATATGGAAAATTTGTGCAATAATCATATATGAGCAAACGTAAATAAACATACAATGACAAACCACCTTGCATGAGTATATGACATGAATGATAATGTATATGTTGGCAACGTCACGTTCCGCTCATAGGTAATGGGGAACGAAGGCCTATGATGATGTATGTGCGATCAAGGCTCAATCCAACGGAGCCGATCGTATGTTGGCAACGCCACGTTCCGCTCATAGGTAATGGGGAACGGTTCCGCTCATAGGTAATGGGGAACAGACGAGCCTATGATGATGTATGTACTGAAAATGATAAATTAAATCTAAACATTAACCACACAAACAATTGATACATATTGGATACACATTTGATCATGAATATGATGGATGCACAAGTGTTTAAATGAAATAAATAAATTGCGACACATGATACACCCCAAAATGTGATTAAAACGGGGAATTGGTAGAGATTCATTCACATTGGGTGCGTTCGTTTGATGATGTTTGAATGCGCACGAGTTTAGAGAGTTGATCGTCGAGAAAAAACTAACCTAAAGAATAACGAAAAGGTACGGTAAATAAGTGGATTTTATTACAATTTTAATTGATTTTTAGATTTATTTTTTTGAGTTTAAGGTCACTTTCTAACTTTAAAAATGTTATTTTTAAGTATTTTTAATTGATTTTTAAATAAAACAAATAAATAAAAATATAAAAAAATGTTGACTTTTTGGGTTGACCGTTGACCGTTGACTTTGACCGTTGACCGGTTCGGACCTTGTGTATATATGCGCTGGGTAAGGCTCGAACTCGTGACCTCCCGTACGCGTGCACGCAGCTCTACCAACTGAGCTACGTGTCTAACCCGAAATATTTCTGTTTTTCATTATATTTATATACTATTTAATTTATTCAGAAATCATTTATTTTTAAAAAGGATTTAATTAGGTCGGACCGGTGCACACAACAGGTCTCGAACCCAGGTCCGTTGTTCAGCGTTGCACATAGTCCACCGCTGGACTGTGTGTCTAACCTGGTAATATACTGATTTTTATTAATCTTAACATCTTACAGCGGGTTGATACGGTTCGGTTAAAAAGAACATTTTTATTTCAGAGAGTGAGGTTGTGTCAGGGATCGAACTCGCGATGTGTGCTAATTGTTTGCACACAGTCCACCGCTGGACTGTGTGTCTAACCCGGTTATATAACTTGTTTTAATTAATCTTATAAACATCATCGACTTCGTCTTCTTCGCTCAAAGATTCAGACGACCGATATTCTTCTGTTCTTGATTAAATCGTTCATCGAACGTATTACTGGTTGAAATGTAATGAATAAAATGAGTTAAGGAATCAAATGTACCGATCAGACTGTGTTTTCTCAGAATTCCGGCAATGGTCGTCGGCTCTGATTTGTGTATTTCGTCTGATTGAATCAATTAACAGTTTTGATCGATTAGTTGGAAATTGGGTTACTAAACAAGGATTAACAGAAGGTTTAAATGATTATACCGATTCACAGCGTGATTTTGGAAATTCCAGAGGTTTTCCGGCGAGTGCAGAATATTCCGGCTACGTCGTCTGGGATTGATTCTGGTTGATGGATTGAAGTTAGTAAGAGTCTAACAATGGATTGAAACCGAAAGAGTCGAGGTATTTACCGTTTTGATGTAAGTCTCGGTTTTCCGGCGTAAGTCCGGCGATTGCAGAAAATCTCCGGCGAGTGAAATTGATTCGAGAAATGGTGCGATTTTGAGCGAAATGATTTCCAGAGTCTTGGGTGTGTATTTATAGGGAAAAATCACGATGAATTGGGTCTGATTTTCGTCTTGATTCGTGGTCAGCCTTTCTCCGGCGGTTATGACTGATGTCGCGGGATTAGACATCGGTTATAACTGGTGTTTTATTAAGTCAAAGGAAACCGTCGATAATTGGCGAAATCGTCGGAATTTCGGCGAGAGCGATTTGGGCGCGCTGATGACCGAAATTTGATTTTTGAGTTTCATTTAACTCAAGTGGCGGAGTGGTTAGATGAGTGTTAATTGTGTCTTCCGGCTGACCCGGGTTCGAAACCCGGCAGCCGGTTTTTTATTTATTTATTTTATTTTCACTTTTTATTAATTATAGTTTTTAAATTCTAAATTGTTTATTAATTATGTATTGTTTAAAATTAAAATAAATCATAAATACACAACGAAATTTTATAACTTGATATTCGATTAATAAACGAAGCGGGTTTGGAAACCCGTTTTTCGACGGATGTTACATAAACGTTGTTTTCATTGATCTAAAGTTCAATACATTTGAGAACCAGATCCGAAAGAGCTTCACCGTCTCTGTGCCAAACTCTCTCCTTCTATACAAATGAATCACCAAGGCACCTATTTATAGTTGTGGAAGTTCGCTGGTGAGGAAACTTGTTCGGGCGAACTTGACCTTGTCAAGTTCGGCCGAACTTGACATCTCACATACACTAACTAGTGAACTTGTCCTCCTAAACACATAAATACACCTAGTTTCTAACAGATTAAGCCCTATTCACTCAGACTCGATACATAATGACGTAGGCAACAGACATATGCACCAACATGTCTGCCGAGTCCAAGTTAATGACCTCGGTTTGACCCGTTATGAGGAAACTGATGTTTTCTCACATTCAAATTTAAGGTTTCAGATTAATGAATTTTTCATCTTTTTTCATGCATTTTGATTATACATATTAGCTCCCAACCCATTTTTGCTAAGATTCCAACAACTTATCACCATTCTGAACTCCGAAGATCCGCTTTCCATCATTGGCTGTTGAAAACAACATAGAAATAAAATCTTTTTGAATTCAAAAGCTTATGCTAAAACACACTGAAATATTTTTGGGTTTAAATCTGAAATCAAATAAGCTATGTACAAACATATTTACAGACATATTTTTGTGAATTCGTGTCTAAGGATAATATCAGTTATTGAGACGTATCACAAATACCGTTGACCTTATGATGGCTTTAAGTTCTAAACTCGTTTACCTAGATTGTCGATATGTTTGTCCACTTAAACTTCGACACATTTCTCAATTGTTCCAAGATATTTTAGTTAGAATTATGAAACCTGACTCAACTATGGTTCCCATCTCAGAATATACTCCCGTATCAAGATTCCCTAGATATCATCTTACAGGTGAGTATAGCATACTTGTTATATGTATCTAGGTTATGTGAAGCCTCGAGAGCTCAGGTTAATACCACCGTATCGATAAAGAGATAAAGGCTCGACTTTAAGGTGTGTTCCAATTAAGGAATATTTTAAGCACTGCAATTGATTAGATCTTTCGATTCTTTCAATTTTGTTGCAGTTTTGGGGTTTTTAGCAAAAGCATTATAGAAGTTCTAGGTTATTGCTTCCGCAAAATCAGAAGAACTTGTATAATACCCCATATATCAATCATCTATAAAGACCTCGTATCTCAGAATCAGGCAATCTCTCAAATGAAATTTCGGAGTACTAAGTCCATATATCTGAGAGATGTTAATCCACAAGTTTAAGAAGTTGTAACATTTAGTTTATATCCTGGAAAAAATTTACTGAACGTGTAAAGCTGTGACAATTGTGAAAAATCGTGGTAAACTTTGATTGGTACAAGTCCGTGGTAACCGAACGTGATATGTATATCACGATATTGTTGTGATTATGTGTGATGATATGAATTCTGGAACATGTGACACTGACTATAATAGGAGTATATGCACAGTAATTACCAAAAACATTACGTTGACGCTATGCGTCACCTACATGGCAAGACAAAGTCGTGAATGGATTGACGACTTTGGGAACACGTCATGGTTTACATGACACTATTAAGGGTCAACAATGTGAGGTTGGTGTCCTTAGCCTTTAACAACGTGTTAAACGAGGACTTGACGTTTAACAGCACATGAAACATTCGATCATGATTATTAGGCCAACAGTAGGCCCCTTTAAGATTCTAAGTTCACGAAACATCTTAGTTATGTGCGTGCCATAGACTCAGACATAAGATTTGAAACAAATTAGAGCTCGGGCACACAAAACGAGGCAGTCCCGGTTAGGGAAACGCCTTTGCGTTAGGAGCAATGAAAGATAATCCAAACATGCAAGGAACGGTCAATAAAGCCTAAAATCACTTAAACTAACCCAATACGAGGCTTTTATGATTAAAACATAACCGGACTCGGGTTTCGAGACGGTTATGCTCGATTTTTAGAACCGAGTCTTTTGACACTAAGAACGCGAAAAACAGAGTCTGTTTCTCAATTCGGGTACGCGTCTGAGACCCGAAAACGAACCTAAACGCGCCACCGAAGATAAACATCATCTTTTAACATGAAAAGACGAAGCACGACAAAGCAGAAGTGGGGTAGGGGTACCCCCATATTTTAATGTTTTTTTTTCTTTTAGAACTTTTTATTAATTCATTTTTTACATAGTTTCTTCTACAAATGTGCCCTCAAACACTTTCATTCCAACTAAGTTTCACCTTAAACTCCAACAAATCAAAGGTATAAACCTTGGTTCTTATAGTTTTAACCATGTTTTCTTGATTAAACGCGATTTCTAGCTGAAAAACTCATTTTAATCCAAGAGTTTTGAAGGTTTAAACATGTTTATGGGCTGAATAAGAACACCTTGGTATTTCTCTGGTGTTATATGGCAGCTATGATCACAAATCTTTGAGTTTTTATACCCTAATCAACACCTACTCGACAAAAATCGCATAACTATTCGATTAACCGAAAAACAATGAAATAAAGCTTGATTGATCAAATTTCTAGCATATTTGGATTCTACTTGATGTGTAGGTACTAAATATGGCTCCTACACCCTTTTGGACACACAAAAAGCGCTTGGAAACGAAGCTTTCGCTAGGTATACCACCCGAGAACCGAAACTTGCATAGGCAGAATCTTGTTTTAGCTATAACTTGGTCTGTGATATTTGGATTGAGCTGAACATTGGTGTGGTGATTTAGGGTATTTTCTGGAAGGTCCAAGTAAAATTATAGAATTTTTGGAATTGTTTATGATATTTGGTGAATTTTTGACTGTTTTACCGAAAGAATTTCGGAAAAATTATCAAACGAATTCAATAAATCACTAAATTTTACAGAGACACTAAGGAACATATGGGGAATTTTCTGTGAAAATTCGGAGTCCATTGGTTGAGTTTTGATTTGGGTTAAAAATCCGCGCTTTTGCGAGTTTTAGGTAGCCGGGAACGCATCGAAACGAAATCGGAAAAATCTCAAAATTTTGTGAGAAGTTCCTGGACATTTAAAGGTGTTCTGGAATTTTTTTTGGAATTTTTGGACCACTGATGCTAATTAATGTTAATTATTTGATTAAATATTGTTTTATAAATAATTTATTCAAATAATTAAAATGCCAAAATAAATTCCCAACAATTTTTCCCAAAATCTACAGATTTTTAGTGACTTATATAAAAAATTTACAGATTTTTATTCAAATTATAGATTAAATGGGAAATTATGGAATTAAAAATGAGTTATCTTAAATCAATTTCGGCGGTTTACAGTATAACGAACCTGTCGGAACTGGGAACTGACCCAACCCGATGAATACTATAATTGGAACACCGGGAGTATTCCGAGAGATTCCTGGGCAAATTGGGCACTATGGGTGTGTCCTAAGACAGTTCGGGAGAATTCCCGACGGTGAAAATGAAACTCAAATTTGGGTAACCTGGACTCCCCAAACACTCAAACTCCTTTGATCAAAAATTAATCATTCTTAAATAACAACGTGTTGGCACTATTGGTATCCCCGTACCCTTATCCGAACACGTTAAACTACTGACTTTGGCTGGCACGTGAAACGGTGCCCGGAAGCCAAACTGAAAACTAATACTACTCTGATGTCCATCACCATACCAGTGTCCTATAGACTCAATCCGAAGTAAAAACTCCTGACCAGATCCAAGTTATAACCATTACCAACTTAGATACTGATTTGAGTCCATACTTGCATGTGTGTTACTAAAGTTGATCCAGTTGCTTGATCACTCCTGTGTTATGACCACTACTCGCACGGTGAGTTTCACTTCCCCACTTTTGAATGATTTTACTGTTTTCTGGGGACTTGCATGTTATAAATTGTGTTGATTACACCAACCTGAGAGTGAGTTTTACTCTCCCACTTTTAAACTGTGATACTGTTTCTAAGATGATTGGCATGTTACGAAACAGTGTTAATTGCACCAACATATGATGTGAATTATCTAACACACGAACTACCTCCCCACTGCAAGACAAGTGATTAACGTAAGCCAGTGGACAGTATTATCGGTTTGACCAACCCAATGCCACGACTGACGGTGTGTCGGCACTAGGCTACTACACTAGTCCTAATTTGGTTGTGTTGTTAGGCATAACTACTATGGGGCGTTAACTGCACGTGATGCAGTTGATGGGCCGGGAGTGTCTTTGTGACACGGTCCCGGTGGCCGGGAGTGTCTGGGATGACATGACCCGGGGAAAAGCAATCAAGTTCACTTGTATACTCGTGTAATTCCATCTGTGACTCAGACTGTGACCATCACTATGACTGTTACCAGTGCAATTAAACTTGTGAATCCATATTGTTACACAACAACTAAACCAGTGGAACTCACTCAGCGTAGCTGACCCTTTTTAAAACTAACATGCATTTCAGGTAACTTGAGACTGGTGTGATCCATGTATGTTATTCAAGACGTGGTTATTGGCAAATACTGAGATAGACGCATGCGACTTAAAAGACTTATGTGTTTCATGGGAACACGCAGTTGTAACATACATGTAGTATGTAATCAACATTTTGTAAGTAATAAATATAGTCTCTTTATAAATAATGTGCTTGTACCACAGGTGTCTGTTGCATCCCGTATTTTTCTTCCGCTGCAAGTCGGGGTGTGACAGAAGATGGTATCAGAGCCACTGGTTAGAGAGAATTAGGTGCCTTTAAGGAAACCTAGACTATAACTACAGGCTCGGACTTTAGTGGACATCATTGGAAAAATTAACCTCTACTCAAGATCGTTAGTGAACACTGTAAAGTATCCTATTTGCAAGTACCAGGATGGCCTTGTGGGGCAAGTGGGTTATTATGGTCCGGAACGTAATAACAGACTTGCTCATACAAGGCAGTGTTGGGAAAGCCGCGATAATAAACACACTTAAATACATGGAATGATACATACGTGTACCAAGGTGATAATGTGTGAATGTTTGTGCGTGAATTGATACATGAATTGGGATTGGTGGATAATGCGTTACTACATATGCCTTTGGGATAGGCAGAAATCTGGTATTACAGTCCATTCCACATTCCTACTGACCACCTGTATAATATACACTAGAGTTGGATTCATATCACTCCCACAGTTGTTACTGTTAGGATCTGAGTTTGAATTACTTGTAGTTTGTGTTTCAAAAATGGAAAATGATTGAATTAAAAGAGATTTGCAGCGGAATAAGATGGAAAACTTTTACTACAAGCAATGGTCGTTTGTTTTCATCATCATCATGCTTTCAAGTTAATTAACTTGCATGTGATTCACAAACTCCCCCTCAGCCTTTGCAATTACAGTTTGGTAATGAGAAAATGCATAGAAGATGATATGCGAAAGTTGATCTTTTAAGAGACGAGTTTAAAGGTTACAAGAGTTGCCTATTTATACTAACTATCTAACCTCTGAGCATCTTTGATGACGTTAGGGTTGATAGTGACAGGAAACAATATGTAACTAACTCTAAACACTGCTTATACTAACTATCAGTGCTTGGCACTGTTACATTGATTAACTAAGCTAATGACTAAACTCTGATTCCTATCCTCGTCCTTGTTAACTCTGGCAGACCTTGAAGCTTTGTGAAGGCAGATGATAGGATGAGCAGTCTTTATGGAAAGTAGTGTAAGTACATCAGAGGATGTTACCTCTGATAGTTGAACCAAAGCTTGGATAGTGTTGTTTGGCTTTATATCATCTTTTCTTTTCATAGGGTTCAATCCCAACAATCTCCCACTGGAACAGATGATGCCAAAAACAATTTATTCTTGGTTTTTATTTCTCAGAAGAAATTCTCTTATTTGACCTTTGAATTGAAGTTCAAAGTTAAGAGATTCCATGTCATCAGCATCATTCACCAGCTCTAAACATAGTAGTTCCCTGGAAGTCTTCTACTGTAAGCTCATAAGCAGCTTCCATGGATAGTTTAGTGGCTGCACCATCAGACTTGAGCAATGTCAATTCATGAGTGTCTTTATCGACCTTCCATTTTAGAATTTTTGGGTCTGATGGTTTTCTTGAAGGAGCTTTCATTGCTGAGGTTTGTGAATGAGCTAACATTGATAAGTCTTTAGCCAGCTTGGCACTTGTATCATCTGTGTGGTAATTAATCATATTTTGAATCCCTTCTTTGATAAATGTATCCTCAAACTCTTTATCAGTCTTTTCATTCATCTCCCCTTGCTTTTTCCTGTGTTGCAGGGCAAGTGTGGAATGGGCAGATGTTGAGCTGGACCTTTTGGAGAGTTGAGCTCTGAGGATAGCATCTTCTTTTGAGTAATCAGGCTTGGGAGGCATGGATGTATCCTTTTTCCTTCTCTCTTCCAAACTTTTGTAGGTGTCTATCACTCTCACCTCACCCCATCTCATTACTTGGTTTTTGGAACCATAATGATTTTGGATTAGTTCTTGCTTCATTCTCTTCAACTTCAAGACATTTTCAGAGATATCTTTCTTGTATAAATACCAGTTGGGAGGAGTTGGCTTTTTGAGAGGATCTTTCAATATTTCTTGCATTCTATTGATTTCTTCTCTCAACTCATCTATGCTCCAATCCCTGAACTGAGGCCTTGTTGCCTTATACATCTTCTTTTCCATGATATACTCAATGAGTTCACTCTTGAGTAACTTATCATCCCTTACTGACAACTGGTTGCTTAGATCCTTAACAAGGTTTTGCAGAATGGTGACCTTACTCAGTTGAAAGGACATGATAATCTGTATTTCTCTATCATTTTTACCAGCTGATTCTCTTTTGGCAATATCCTCTGCTTGCTTCTTTTTCAATTCTAGATAGGCATCAACATTTGCTGGTCTTGGATAGCCATCAAGGGATAGAATTGTTCTTTTGTCAGGGTCATCTTCTGAAAAGAAACTTAGGATCTCTTCCCTGACTGCTGGTATATCAAGAGGATACAACTTTGATGCATGAATGACTTTAAGAGTTGAAGAAGTTGTAAGCACTGATGTGGGGATCACTGGTGATGATGATAGTGGAAGAGGTGCAGAGATCTCATCATCATTTATCACTTTTGTGATTTTCCTCCTTTTAAACCTTAAAGTAGGTGATGGTGGTTGTGGGATTTTTGGTGGTGTGGATAATGGTTGAGTTGATGTGGGAAATGTGATCATGGCAGTGATGAAGTTGCATCTGTTGCAACCTCTGCTGTATCAACAAATATTGACATAACAGTTGCTGTAACATCTGCTTGTGTGGATGTGGGTTATGGTTTTGAAGATGTGATAGGTTTTTGAGAGGCAGAGGTTTTCATGGTTCGATTGGTTTCACGCTTAGTTTTAGGAGGTGTGGATGTTGGTTTCCTGGCTTTTCTAGCAGGAGCTCTTTTTGATGAAGTACCAACCTCTCCTTTTTCTTTTTGCTGATCAATCTTTTTCTCAACCAACACTCTGCTCTCCTCAATCACATTCTTCTTGTGACTAGCCCTTGCCTTGGCCACTAGTTCTTCAGTTAAATCTATCTTCTTTGAACCATCAGGCCTTGGAATGTTCAATGTAGGTCTGGCCTTATCATCATCTATTGTTAGCTTCTTTGGACCCAAAGGTTTCTCCCTCTTTTGGCTTCATCTGTTGTAACAAATATAACCGTTGGAGATGCATGACCAGTGGTTGTGAGTAGATGTGCTTTGATGGCTTTAATGTCTGCTACAGTGTCTTGATACTTTGATTCAAACATGTTTTGAACATTATTCACATGATGCTTGTGTTGTAAATCCAAATAATGTTGTTGATGTTGAAACAGAGGGTTAAGAGCTTCTTTGAGATCAGCAGTGGAAAGAACAGAGGCTGACTTTTTGTAGCTATCATCTGCTTTAGTAAATCTTTGATTTCACCAACAGAGTTTTCTATTCTGGTCACTCTCTCCGTCAAATCCTGGTATTTTAGATCATCACCTAATTTAATAGGATCATCTGAACTCCTACCAGTGGTGGTAGTTATATCTATGTTATCATGAGCAGTGGTTTTAGGACCAGCTTCAAACATAGATACCCCTTTGTCTTGGTACTGGGGACTTCCCACAATAGAGGTAACAGTTGTTGCCTCAGCAGTAGTTGCCTTCATCCAAGTCTTATTAATGAAACCACTGTCCAACTAAGAACTAGGGATTTCAGCAATTGTAGTGGCTGCTTGTGTTGAAATATCACCAAGGGTTACATGTAACCCAAGGGATGTGGCCTCTTCATTTGCTGATGGGCTAGCAATGAATAGAGAATCAGACCCAGCCATTGGATGAAGTATATTCTCAGTAATAGGTTGTTGAGAAATGCTGGTTTGTGTCTGAACTAATTCAATTGCATTCAGCAATGGTACAATTGTGGGTGGAAGTGAAGGTATCGGTGAAGGTGGTTGAGTAGAAAGCGACATTGCCCTGGGAGAGGGCCGTGGAAGATAGACCCAAGTGGATCTAGAGCTTTATAAAGTGGTGTCCCTGTGTCTACAACCATTTCCTTTTGTGAGGTAGAAGGAGGAGTTTCAAAGCCGTGGGAGATCTTTGAACCATTTGTTCTGAAGAAGTAGCAGCAGTGGTTTGTGACTTTTGTACTGTCACAGGGTTAACCTCTGGGATCTCATCTTCCAGAGGACCCTTTTTGGGTTTGGTGGGCTTTTTGGAGATTGTTTTGGTTTTCTTTTTGGAAATTTTTGGTGTGGGTTTCAGGGCAGCGGTTGTGTTGCCTTGATCACCAAGAGCAGTGGGCTCAGTAGCAAGAGGTTGAGATTGAACATTTTGTTCCAGTAAAACTTGCTCATCCTCCTCTACTTGTGTTTTCTCAACTTTATCTTGGTTTGTTATTCTGGTGAAAGTTTCATGATTAAGGCTGCCTGGATTAACCACAGCGCCAATTTTACTTGTAGGACCTTTAATTTGATCATGTAAGTAAACACTCAAGAAACGTGGATGCATCAAAAAAGCTTTTCTTTTTTCAATATTTTTAAAGTTATTCACAAGATCATTGAACAGTATCTGGGAGTAGTTCAAATCGGTGTCAGTTAAAATTGCATACCCCCGATATTGCATGTTCAATGGGATTTCATTGAAAGCAGTGGATTTTGCTAAGAGACAAGTAAGAATGGTGTGAAAGAAAAATCTCATCTCAGCAGGAAAGTTAGGTTTAAAAATGGTCATACCTTTCATCTGGCCGATATAACCTCTTTCCAGAAACTCTGTTTGGATCTCATTAATTGGAAATGACACAGGGTGCTTGAAAACTTGAGAGATCGATTGGGGGCTAATTTGCATCAACACTCCCCCTACTCTTGAAATTATTGTATAAGGAACACCATAAGCAGATGAGTGAACCTTTGCATTTTTCCAGAAATCACGAAGAGCATCAATGTAAATGGGGGCTTTGACGGTTAACATGTGCAAGAATTTAGACTTTTGCGAAATTCGAATCATTGGATGATAGCGAGTATTTGCGTCGTTTTCTTCAAGTATGGCAGTGTAGTTGTGTGGGGTTTTGATTATGAGAATGAAAGGTGGAGGTTCTTCTTGCGATTTAGCTTTGGATTTTGAAGATTTTGATTTGGGAGCCATGGTGTTTGAGAGAAAAACGGTTTTGAGATTTTGAAATCGACACAGTTTAGGGTAACCACTGGTGAGATAAAACAGGGGTTTTATAAGGGTTTTGAAAAAATGAACATGACGTGGCATCTGTTGCAAGATCGGATGGCTAACATCTGGCCACATGTAACCTCTGATGAGAAAAGTAACCGTTGTGTGGCAAAACACTCTTTTAGGACAGTGGTTTGGATAATACTGATTTTGTTAACACTATCAGAGGATAGCCATCAGTGGTTTTGAAGAGGTGAAAAATAGAAGTCAGAGGATACACTGTATCAGTGGATAAGATTTTAAAGCCTATCAGAGGTTTTGAGCAAACAGATGTTGTGATCAGACTTTTAAAGATTTATTGAAAAATTTCAATTTTAAACTATTTTTAAGGAATTTGTGAATTTCTGAAAACATTTTGATGCTATGTACACATTGTTTTACAAGAAAACTTGTTTTTAATCCATGTTTAGCATACCAAGCCTTGAGATCAATTTTTCAAAGGTAGATGTATCCAATTCCTTGGTTAAAACATCTGCCCATTGATCTGAAGTATGGACATGATGTAAAGAAATCAAACCTATTTTCATAGCAATCTCTCACAAAGTGATGTCTGATGTCAATGTGCTTTGTAGTTGAATGAGAAACTGGATTTTTGATGATTTTTCAGCAGCTTGACTGTCCAAGTTGAGTGGAGTCTTTAGTGCAATGATACCAAAATCCAACAACTGGTTTTGAAGCCACAAGAGTTGAGCAGTGCAGCTAGCAGCAGCAATATACTCTGCCTCAGCAGTGGATGTTGAAACTGCAACCTGCTTTTTGCTTTGCCAAGACACTAGACAATCACCTAGGAATTGACATCCTCATGATGTGGACTTCCTTGTAGTTTTACACCCAGCAAAATCACTATCTGAAAAACCTGAAAGCTCAATATTCCCATTAGCTGGATACCAGATACCAAGTGTGGGAGCACCTTTTATGTATCTGAATATCCTTTTTACAGCAATAAGGTTAGACTTTCTAGGTAATGACTATGATCTGGCACAAACACATGTTGCAAACATGATGTCTGGCCTTGATGCAGTTAGGTACAATAAACACCCAATCATGCTTCTATAAAGAGTTTCATCAACAAGGTCATCTTTACCATCAATGGTGACTAGCTTGGAGGTTGCCATGGGTGTGCTACATGGTTTACAATCATCCATATCAAACTTTTTAAGCAGTTCTTTCACATACTTGTTTTGATGGATAAATGTACCATTGTGCAATTGTTTAACTTGAAGACTAAGAAAACATTGGAGCTCACCCATTGACTCATCTCAAACTCTGCTGCCATGAGTTTTCGAAACTCTTCACACATAGAAGTGCTTGTGGATCCGAAAATCCTACATAAATTTGGACAAGCATCAAATCTTTTCCTTTCCATTTTAAAAACGGGGTTTTATCTATTTTGCCTCTAGTAAACCCTATTGATAAGAGAAAAGTGGATAGAGTTTCATACCAGGCTCTTGGTGCTTGTTTCAAGCCATACAATGCTTTGTTGAGCTTGTAGACATGATCAGGATGGAATGCATCTTCAAAACCTGGAGGTTGACAGACATACACCTCTTCTTTGATTTTTCCATACAAAAATGTACTCTTTATATCCAATTTGAAACACCTTTATGTTGTGGTTAGCAGCAAAAGATAAGAACAGGCGAATAGCTTCCAATCTTGCTACAGGAGCAAAAGTCTCATCATAGTCTATACCTTCTTCATGTCTGTAGCCTTGAACCACGAGCCTTGCTTTTTTTTTTACAACAATACCCCTTTCATCAGTTTTGTTCTTGAAGACCCACTTTGTGCCAATTGGACTTACATCTTTTGGCAGTGGCACAAGCTCCCAAACTTGTTGTCTTTAACTGAAGGAGTTCTTCTTGCATGGCCTCTACCCAGCTGTTGTGTTTCAGTGCCTCTTGGTACTTGACTGGCTGTATGAGTTATAGAAAACCAGCAAAAAGACAAATATTTTGGGATTGGCTTCGTGTGAGTACCCCAGATTTGATGTTGCCAATAACTTGATCTGCTGGATGGCTTTTGAGATAAATCAAATCACCTTGGTATGGAACAATAGCATTTTGAGGTGATGGCTGCAAATGTGTATCATCTGAGCTAACCTCTACTGGTGAAATTGAAGTATCAGCCACTGATGAGAATGGTGGTGGTGGTATTGGGGGTATAGAGGTAACATTCTGATGATTTTGGTGCCCAGATGTAGGACTTTTATCAACAGATGTTTGATTTTGTGAGCTGACAGAGGTTTGAGGGTCAACCACTGTTGACCCAGAAGTGGCAGAGTTTACACAAGAGCTTGTAGCACTTGATCCTCTGTTTGAAGAATAGACTTCTGTTTGTGGAAGCACACAGTCACATCCTTGATCTTGATCTTCTTCAGATGATTGTTGTGTACCTGCATTATTTAGCTTGATAGAAACATCAGCAAATGTGAATTTATCTAAATCAAAAAGCTATGTAGGATTTGCTGGGATTTTCAATGATGATAGTTCATTGAACTTCATATTGAAAGTTTCTTCAACATACTTTGTCCTAGAGTTAAAAACTCTGTAGGCTTTGGCAGTGGTTGAGTATCCGAGAAAATAACCACAATCAATTTTGGCTGCAAACTTAGATATAGAATTTTTTAAGTTCAAAATGAAACATGGACAACCAAAAATTTTAAAATATGAAATCAGAGGTTTGATTTTATACAAAATCTCATAGGCAGTCTTTTGATGCCTGGGGTTAATCAAAACTCTGTTTTGAACATAGCAAGTATTGTTTACAGCCTCTGCCCAAAAGGACAGGGGTAAACCAGAATCTGCTAGCATAGTTCTTGCTGATTCAATTAAGGTTCTGTTTTTCCTTTCAACAACCCCATTTTGTTCTAGAGTTCTTGGAATGCTATATTGTCTAACAATTCCTTTTGACTCACAAAAAGCATCCAACTCCCTATTTTTAAACTCTGTTCCATTGTCACTTCTAAAGATTTTTACTGGAAGATCAAATTGCTTTTCTACTTGTTTGACAAAGTTTTGCAAAATGCTTACAGTTTCATCCTTAGAATGAAGAAAGAAGGTCCATGTAAACCTAGAGAAATCATCAACTATCATTAGGCAATACCTTTTGTGTTTTAAGCTCATGATTTGCACTAGGCCAAACAAGTCCATGTGCAACAGTTGTAAACACTGGCTTGTTTTGGACTCTTCAATTGATTTGAAAGAACTTTTATGTTGTTTGCCTTTTAAACAGGAAACACAATGTTCATCACAGGAAAATTGCTTGTGAGGCAAGCCTCTTACAAGACTTTGTTTTGAGAGTGTGGTGATAGTTTTAAGATTTGTGTGTCCAAGTCTTCTATGCCATAACTCAGTCTCTTTGCTAGAAGCAACTGAGAATAGACATGTCCCAGACATAGGATTATCTTTTAGCATATCTACCACATACACATTCCCACTTCTATGTGCAGTGAGTTGTGCTTTGCTCTCAGTAATGATTTGATCAATCCTTTTAACAACCTCTGGTCCCACAATTTGACAAGTTTGCTTAGTGAAGAAGGATCCATATCCTCTATCACTCATTTATGAGACACTCAGCAGGTTAAATTTCAGATTGTCAATCAAATTCACATTTTCAAACTTGAGTTTACCAGCCAGAACCGATCCAGACCCTAAAACCTTTCCCTTTGAGTTATTACCAAAAGATATATCACCCCCCATGAGCCATGAAGTCCTTGAGAAGGGCTCTACATCCTGTCATGTGCCTGGAACCTCCACTATCTACATACCATAAGCTATCAAGGCAAGTAGAGGGTCCCTGCACATTTAAGTAAATAGATCAGTTAAGATTGGTCTCCAAAGCCAAAATGGCTTTGGATGGGGTTACAGATGGTCCAACCTCAAGTCTAGGACAATGGTCAGTGGTTTTGAAATTTTCTTGTAACATCTGCTCTTGACGATTACCTATCAGATGATTGTATCCATAAGGGTGCATGTTTACTCTTCGCTTTGAAGGCTTTTTGTAGCCTTCATAAGCATGAGGAACCTTTTTATAAGTAGGTTGTCCATACCCTCTTGGAAATGAGTTTGAAGGTGGGGCATCTGTCACTTGCACCTATCTTTGAACAGAGGTTTTGGTTAAGACTTTTGTAACAGATGTTTCAATTGGTTCAAAACTCTGCTTTGATTTATTTCCAACAGAACTTGAACTTTCTCTTTCAAGTGCTTTTGCCTCGATCTCTTTTACCTTTTGTTTATAGTTTTTGAGATAGGTACACTGTTGAGTTGAGTGATTTGTTTTGCTGCAGATGGTGCATTTTGAAGAGTTTTTGATAACACAAGTTTTGTTAATGTCATAGGCTTTTAAAAGAAAACAATCTGCAGCCACATGATTTCTTTTTTCACAAAATTCACAAAACAAGTTTTTAATCTTTACTCTTCTTTTCCTTTCAGACTTTTTCTCAGCAGTGGTTGTAACCTCTGCTGGCACATCTTTGATAGGGATCATCAGTGCTTTTGGGGTTTTAATACCATTAGTGGTTGTGAAGTCCATTGGTTTAAAGTTCTCCAAGATATCACATTCATCTGACCAGGTTGGTTTAAACTGATATTTTTCAATTTCTTTATCTTTTGTTGAAACCTCTGGTTTTTCCAAAACAATTTTGTTTCCAGCTTTATCTGTGATTTTTATCTCTTCATCAGCCAAATTTGTAGGGACAACTTCAACCAACTCAGAATCAATTTCAGCAACATTTTTCTCATTTTGGTCATAGGCTCTAAAACCTACACCAAACTTGATGTTGCTCTTGATCTGAGCATCAAGCATAATTTCATAACCTTTGCAGGACTAAACCCATTTTTCACAAGTGATTTGGGTTTCTTCTAACTCCTTTTTACAAACTTGGTATATTTCTACCATAGTTTGGAGTTGGTCCTTGGTTATGCTTGATTCATGTCTTAGGCTACTCATTTCAGAATCTTTTTCACTTAACTTTTATTTAACCTCTTTAATTAGTTTTTCAAAATTAAGTTCATCTTCTAAAATTTTGTTTCTCAGGTTTTCATTCACCTTTTTGATGTTTTCAAAAGCAATGATGCATTTTTCAGAACATAGAACTTTAAGGATCTGAGGTGATACCTTTGTAGCAGCCATAAGAGCACAATCACACTCATCTTCACACACATCAATGTTCCATGGGTCAGTATGAGAGTTCTTTTCTTTATCAGCAGCATTTTCTCTTTCTTCACTTGAAACCACTGTTTCATCACAAACTTGAACTTCATCAGATTTTGACACTATCTCCACAGATTCAACACCTTCAGCAATTGTCTCTAAGGCCATTAAACAAAATTCTTGTTCAACACCATTTTTGGCCATTAAAGCAAAGTTTTCCTCAGTCAAATCCTCAGGCAAACTGCTCCAGTCAACATAACTTTGTGTGAAAAAGCTTTGTTGACCAATCTCTGCTTGACTAGCAGTGGTTTGAGCAGGTTGTGTAACAATGGGTGCTTGTTGAACAAGCACTTGAGGATGAGATGGTGCCTGAACATATTGAATTTGTGGAGCAGTGGATTGAACATAATGCACTGGAACAATGGTAGCAGGATGTGCAAAGTGGGCAGTGTTTTAAACATGTTGAGCAGGGGTATATTGTGAATAATGAGCAGTGTTTTGTGTGTGCTGAGGTCTAGGGCCAGGATGAGTCACTATTGGTCCAGAACTTTGAGACATGCATTCTCTCGCAAAGTGTCCTAGCCTATTACACTTATAACACTTGACTTTTGTTTTATCCAGCCCAACCTTCAACCCCCCATGCAAACCTGGGAATTTTCTACCAGTTCTCTTGTAAAACTTACTTAACACTCAATAAGGCCAGTTGGTGCAAAATATCCATTTCTTCAAGATCAGAAGGTCCAATGTGTTGCAAACCATTCAGCTTAAAGGATAGATTGTCAGAGGTTTGGCTTTTCCCACTAGCAGCAAAAGCATAGTTGGGTGCATATGTTTCAGATCCAAAGTTCCCACCAGATGTAATATCTATACAGCGATCATAACTTTGGTCCTTACTGCTGCCAGAACCCTCTTCTTGGCCAAAAAGAGCTGTATTACCCAATGAATAATCATCAGTCATTTTGCTAGATTCTTGCAACTTCTTTTTCTGGTTCCACTCTCTCTCATAAGTGAGGAGTATCCCATGAAGTTGTCAACGACATATCTTTAAACCCAACAGATTTTCTTGTTGCATAATCTACAGTCTCCCATTTCTCTGGTAACGATCTAAGGAAACGACTATTGACAGTCGAATTAGGTAGAACCACGTTAACCAGTCTAAGTTCACTGATGAGACAGCTATAACGTTCAAACTGTTCTGTTAGAGACTCTCCTTTCAAGTGACAAAACGTTTCATACTGCTGATTTAGAACTTCTCTATTACTTTCTATCACTTCCTCAGTCCCACCAAATTGCTCCTTAAGTGCATCCCATAACTCCTTTGCACTATTGCAATGGAGTAGAGCAGCATAAATTTCATTGGGTAAGGCCGAAGCAACTATGCTAAATGCCTTAGCATCCAATTCAATTTTCTGGAAATCCTGCTCCAAAAAGTTTTCAGGATTTTTTGGCACTTGTTTGGTTGGATCTTCTGTGCTTGGAATCATTGGAACGTGAGGTCCATAAGCAACAGATCTCCAGCAAACGGTGTTTTGCTGAGCAAGGATGTGACCCATCCATCATTGCCAAATGAAATATCCATTTCTTTTGAGCATCGGCGGTTTGAACAAGGAACCAGAATTGGCATCCTGTGTATTTTGAGACATTTTCATTTGATTTTTTCACAGATTTTGTTTTAAAAACTTTGAACGTAATAAAACTCTGAATATCAAGCTAAAAACAACCAAACTGATTAGCAAGAGAGCTGATCTGTTCGAACCAAATCGATTATTAGATCGAATTTGATGAATCAAGCTCTGATGCCAATTGTTAGGATCTGAGTTTGAATTACTTGTAGTTTTTGTTTCAAAATGGAAAATGATTGAATTAAAAGAGATTTGCAGCGAAATAAGATGGAAAACTTTTACTACTAGCGATGGTCGTTTGTTTTCATCATCATGCTTTCAAGTTAGTTAACTTGCATGTGATTCACAAACTCCCCCTCAGCCTTTGAAATTACAGTTTGGTAATGATAAAATGCAGAGAATATGATATGCAAAAGTTAATCTTTTAAGAGACGAGTTTAAAGGTTACAAGAGTTACCTATTTATACTAACTATCTAACCTCTGAGCATCTTTGATGACGTCAGGGTTGATAGTGACAGGAAACAATATGTAACTAACTCTAAACACTGCTTATACTAACTATCAGTGCTTGGCACTGTTACATTGATTAACTAAGCTAATGACTAAACTCTATTCCTATCCTCGTCCTTGTTAACTCTGGCAGACCTTGAAGCTTTGTGAAGGCAGATGATAGGATGAGCAGTCTTTATGGAAAGAAGTGTAAGTACATCAGAGGATGTAACCTCTGATAGTTGAACCAAAGCTCGGATAGTGTTGTTTGGCTTTATATCATCTGTTCCTTTCATAGGGTTCAATCCAACAGTTACTTATACTTTATGATGTGAGAACCCAAGCCTTTAGTGCGATACGATCTCACCAACTCTATCCTTATAATTATTATAACAAAAAATGCATACAAGAATGGTATTTCAAAAAGAACATAGATACATAAAGAATGCGTGGGTCGTCCTGATAAACTGGGAGGACGTGTAAGGATCCTTACTCCGCTTCTCGTTGTTTCACATTTGATTGTTATACAATCGCAAAATTCAAACATTTTATGAAACTTTTCATCCTTGAATCCACGATTTATTTGATTGTCTGATGGATTCCTCTTCTGCTTACAATTGGCTTTAGCCTTCGCGTCATGTGATACTATGATTCTTAGTGGTATTCCTTAGCACATGTTTTGGTATAGGTTATATTGGAATATGACGATCTCCAGGTCATGGAGATGGCATGGGGTGCGTGAATAAGTTACCCATCCTATTGTCATTTGATTCCTTGGGATATAAAGTTGGTGATGGTACATATTCCTTTGAAATGCTTTGCGTGGTGGAACATCGTTTCGTGTGACCATCGGCTACATTGTGTTCTATTTCGATTATTGATTGTTTCGAATTTCAGTTGGCTAGTCGCAAAAAACAGTATTAGGCCGAATATCTTGGTGAACGGAACATTGATCAGGTATATGGGTGTGGTGGATACGTTGCGGTACTTCCTATATATAAACACCCGGCTACATGATCAAGGTACCGTTACTCAGGGCAGACGGGCTCATGTTGCGATTCATTCGGTTATGTTTTGGGCAACGCGGTGTTGAGAGTTCGACCTTGTTTGATGTGATAGATACTGCCATAGTTGTCGTAAACATGACATCTATATACTTTGGTGGCGATTTTAAATGAAAAATAGTTTGGGGGTGGACATATAACGACCTTTGGGTTAGTCCGGGAAGGGTCCTTTTTTCGAATTTATAGTACAACTTTCTAGGGGTACTACACCCTGGTAGTACTCTGTACTGAACTATGCGGGTATAGCCAGTGACAGCTTACCCACATCGATTTACCCAATGCTTGATTCATGATAAGTAACCATGTTTCTGTCCTCAATAAGACAATTCAGCGTAAGTTATTTCTTTTGGCGGGATTTTCTAGAACGTATAGTCGTATATTCGAAATCCTTACGATATGGCAAATCAACTATGCTTATGTCGCCGACCAGCGTCTATGAAGCAATTCAGTTGAAGCGTATATTTCCTTTTCTAGCTATTGTTCGCTAGTGATACAATCTCTAGTTCTTAGTAAGGACACTGTAATTAGCGTCGGTGTTGATAACCCAAGGGGATTTAGGGGTAACACATAAATGAAGAACTTATTTGATGTAATCAAAGTTCGGCAGGGAGTTGTGTGGATGCGGATCTGACGGTAATAAGCTTTGTGGAGGCGAGAACAATTTTGCCTGTATTCCTCGTAAGGTTCATACTTCGTATTAACAGGACACTCCTATGTATACATTTAATCATAATATACACCATTAACCGTGGTCCAATCCAAGTGTCAATTTGGTAAATTTCGGTTGGGGGTGATGTAACCCTAGTGCGAAGTAAGAAAACTATAATTAGAAAATAATCTGATTTATTGCTTCACGTCAATTCAATTCTCCTTATAAACACTATTGGAAAGTGTTATGGTCCGATATATATAAATTACTAATTTGATACGCCCTATCGATTTAGTTCAAACCAATACAAGATAAATCCCCCGTAACTCGATATAATAATAAAGGAGCGATACGAAGGGCCCGTCACGAAGCTACTTCTTAATGTATATTTAGTAAACAAAATGACACAAAGCAAATTTTTCGTCAGACGATTATTTTATTTATAAATATATATATCTAATTCGAAGGACGGTATTTAAAAGAATTGTATAAAATTTTTATATATCAAACGAACCCTCGTTTTCAGCCTCGCATAACTTAGTAAAAATATGTTCTAATGAAAGACGAGATCGCCTTGGAGTAGTATTCGAGTACCGTAATAGGATGATTAACCAATGTGAAAACTCTTATTTACATCTTCAAACTCTAGACTACACGGGATCCTGACCTGAATTCTTTCGGTAACCATGTGATACTAATTCTTGAATCAATATCACCCGTATGAGGGCGGAGCATTCATGCTAGAAATCGCATAAGGGGATACATGGTTCTTTGATTCCTTTCGGTTAAGGCTTTCACGCCACGACACCTACGCCGACCGTGTGAGTGGTCCTGGGTAGGGACCAACTCCGATGTTTATACGTCTATAAAACATATTGACTCCCCAACTCTACGATAATAATAATACCGGGAAAACACCATATGTCTCCTCCTCTTCCCTGAAACATTCACGAAGTCCAAATATTTATACACGATGTTATTCACGATTTAAAGGGGATGATCGAAATTCCCTTCGGGCCATTGTAAAGGTGTTATTTGGTAGTAGTCTCCTGCATGAGTAGGATAATGATGCATGAGATACACTGACTTTCATCCGTTGATGGGATACAAAGTGAACGATACCCCACGTTTATGAGTAACCAAGAGTATGCGTTAAAAGATGTTGCTTGTCCTCGTGAGTATACGAGGGCTAAATTCTCTAGATTAGGGAAATATTGTTGAAACACCCCTCGTTTTCTTTCAAATGGTTGGTACCTTCAATTGATTTTCAGTTTGATCGATTTAAATAAGTATTATAAAATACGATGCTACCAAGAAACCCGATTCTTCGTTATTTTCGAGTGACAAAACTTGTGTTACCTATAGAAATAAGAACGGGAGAAACATTAATTATAATACTGTATATATACATATATACCAGGGTATTCGTACCACGAGTGAAATTCACGATCGTGTGGAGGATTGTCGAAAGCTGTTGCGCTATCAATTGCGCGATTTCCGCCTTAGTCATTTGTAGTGAGCGTTTCGGGGCCATTTTATTATAAACTATATATATACATATATCAATGTCACATATTCAATCATCCCATATCATGCAATTTCGTCGCACACATGAGTCCACAACGTGTATAACCAACATCATTATTATGTATATAATAACATCCGTCATCATACAACTGTTAAAATTTGCACATAGACTTAACCCATAAGGGCCAGGGCTTAAATGTGCGGTCAAATCATGTCACCAGGGTGACGTACATACGCCATACTACAAAAAGCAAGAACTACCCTGCATGAAGGAACACGGTCAAATCCAAATTCTCTTTGAAATAGGAATCATCGCGAGTTGTCCGAATATCGTAATTGGTGTCTTTTGTGCGCTGAACCCACCTGAGGGAAAGCTAAACCAGAAATCTAGGTAGTCCCGATCATTCCAGATGAAGGGACTAGTGAATCTTCCGAATACATCCCTCAGATATCATGTCCATCCAGATGGGGAATTCCTTTGATAAGCATGTATTATGTACTTAAAATAAGAATAAGACTTTGACGCTACAACTAATTCTCCTTAAATTTGGGGAGAGTTACTCAATATACGATACAAATGGTAATACCTTAAGGTGTGATACCAAGTTAAACCCAACGACTAAAGTGTAAATCAGCGCTTGGGTGGATGCACCGACTGGCTGCGAAATGGCATTCATAACTTTTATTCGTACCCTAGCCGTCAGAGTGCTAGGCTTACCTCGATGGATTGCGGTTTTCATTCAGCCTTCTTGAAACTGCTTCTGTTATTTCCGGAGGTTGCCGAACGATTATGGGTTCCCAGCAGCCCGTATTCCTCCCTGCCCTATTAGGAAACATAACTGACTAACCTACGACAAAGGGTTGAGAAACTTAACGACCCTGGTCTTGACCAACTCGGGGGGCCGGTTCTTCTTTTTAGTTCACATTGTTACGAATATGAGACTAACGGGAAAATCAGATTCAGTGGTCAATTGTCCCTACCGACTAGGGTGACTATGGATTCAGGCTTTAACCCATGGTTTCTTAAAACCACACGAATTTCCCAATCTAAAACAAGATGGTTGGATGAAACCCTTACATTTAATCGGTGATTCAAATGGCGAAGGTGCCAAGATGGGAAAGCATCATATCCTCCTATCCTCACATACTATTTCAAATCATACCAAGTCCGAGTGGGACTTGAAAAACCACGAGACCGAGACAAACCATCTTGTGAACTGTGCCACCTCATCCAGTTAAGGATAAAAAGTACACAATTGGTACCCCCATTAAACAAAAACATATATTTCATTAACATTAGTTATAAAGTTCAAACGTTGGACCTTTAAACGATGCCACATTTTACCAGACTAAATATCAACTGGTTCACAAAAGTTCACTAGAATGAGAAATGATTACTTCCTGTTGTTTCCATTAACATTATCATTATGAAACGTTAGTCGAGCGTGGCTATGTTCCAACCCTGCGGGAGGTACTCCATTGATGGGGAATCTTGATTCGATAACTCGTTACTTAGTCATCTTTTACAGAATTACTTGCACGTCTACGGTCAATTTGAGTACATAATTGGGAGCATCATGGTGACACTTGTAGTCGCTAGACACTCGTCACACCTCAAATATTTCCACGTGATATAGTAGCTTTCTAGAGGTGCTGTTAATTGAATTAAAACCGCATTGGGTATACACTCTACCATTCCCAGTATATGGGAATTTTTATGCGATTATCTCCCGGAAAATCACATCGATATTATCAAAGTTACTAAGTTATTTCTTTCTGGAAAAGATAAAATAAGTTGTACCAGAGCTGGAGCAAGCTCCCGAAACTTAACATAAACTGGAATTATTATTGTAGAAATTTTATATCTTTACGACGTAACCCGACTAATGGTAAGTAGTTCGGGCACACCATGGATGTAAGTGTGCAGATTCGTTATTACTCGTGTACATGCGCGCCTTATGGACAGCCTTGGCTCTTAAAAGCCTTTCTCTTTCTTATTCTCTGCTATAGAGCAGGGACTTTCGTGGTCGGTTAGTATTAGCCGAAGATATTCCCGTACACGACAACAAGGGAAGATTGTCGCGCACCACTCGGTGAGACCAAATTTATTCCCTTTACACAAAAATGTGGAGCATGATTCTCACCATTGTGACGTTCGCAATGAACCCTGGGAGGGTATCCATACTCCTCTATCGGGGGTGTTCAAAAACCCTTAAACAAAATCTTAAATGAAACTTAGGGTGTCTGTATGGTAAACACAATGAATGCGAAGAAAACATAATAATTGAAGTTATCTGCAAGCTGAACACGTGACTCCTGGTTTGCTGTGACTCCAACAATACTCTCACTTTCAGATTGGAAGTGATGACAAATGGTAATCATAATAATACGTAGGAATTGTGGATGGACAGATTATGTGACACTTGTGCCAAATTTCGGGCTTTCAAAAACTTTTTCTTTGAAGGAATTCCAATAACCAATACTTAAACGTAACCCATTTAACGTAAGTATGCACCGAGAAGAGGACACAAGCTAAACATACCTTAAATAACCTTTACATAACTTAGAAATAAGTTTTGAAGGGTTTGGTATGTCAAAAACAAGCCTATTCAATCACAGGGACTAACTACGACAAACTATGAAAGTCTGCCGATTCTCTTAGCAACGCACACTTCGGAACAAGGTCATAAGCTTAACATACCTTAAATACCCTTTACGTAACTTAGAACTAAGTTTCGAGGGCTTCGATATGGCAAAAACAGACTTTTGTAACTTCAGGGGCTATTTTGCAAATTCTGTGAAACTATGCCTTTTCGCGTATTTCGCTATCCGGGACATGTACAGACATCCAAAAATTTTTGTAATCATTAAAATATTATATTTTAGTGATTGGTATGCAAAAATTATCATCCGTTACGCATTTACGGTCACACACGCGTTCGTTACAATTTTCATCGTAATTAACCGAAAACCGCGACCGTACGACCAAACGAGCTGACCTCTGGAACACTTTTGGACACATCTCAAGTTTCCTATACTTTAACGTCCTTATGAAGCTTAAAAATCAGGTTATCGAGTGCTAGAAGTGCCAAAACGCGACAAAATGCATTAGGGGCCTGTTATGCCCTTTTCTGAAACTTGTGCCCAGCTCCCATGCTTACGGACCATAAGCATATGGACCATATGGTCCGTAAGGGAGCTCCAGCAGACCATAAACTTGGCAGCACCTGGTTATTTGCCTTGTTGACTCATCAAACGAACTTGCCACCCAATTCTCTGCATTTGACAAGTGTTAGACACTAATCCAACATCAGGGATGAGTCATGGACATGTGTCTTGATCTTGTTACAACAAGAAATCTGTATATACCAAGCTCATTTCATGATTATGAACTTTTGCAAACACTCAAATACCTCAAATCTGATTCAATCTAAATTTGCAACCATCTTGGAGCTTTTTCTATGGTTCTTCATCAATCCTTTGTGTTTGTAAGTAATTCATTCATATTTTGATTCAAGATTCTTAGTTTATTTGGGTTAAGACTCAAAAGTTTGACTTTTATTGACTTCCAGAATTGATCATGAATTGATCAACATAAAATCCAATTGAACTTGCTAATATGGTCATAATCATGTTGATCATAATCCCTAATGATCATACCTACTGGTTTCTATCTCTCTAATCATTTTGACAAGTCAAAGTTTTGGTCAATAATACGATTTTTGCGCAATTTGCAATGAAACCCTTTCCGGGTATCAAAACATTTTGTGTTGGTGCCAAAACTCTTTTATAAGCTTATTTAGACATGTCAAAACATGTCTAACTCGTCACTTTTGTTTTAGTGCTTTCTTAGATTCGTAAGTCTAGCGGTTTTGACCACCGCTTTGACTTTCAAATCTGACCGTTTGGTCAAGTTTAGGATCCAACCAAGACCATTATTATGACCATAATATTATAAGGAATAACTCTCTAAGGTTTTACCTATGGCCATACGTGGTTAGTCAAATGATAAGTCGACTATGTATTCTTTAAAATGCCGAAAATCCTACTTTTGCACATAAATTAGTTTTAAACATATAAGAACATTGTTTAGACATCTAAACTGGTTATACAACTAATATAAACTAATTTTGGCATATTAGACTTGTCACAGGACATATTTAACCATCCGAACCCATTGTTACGTTTATGACCCGTTAAAGTGGCGTAAACCACTTTAGCGAGTCGTATCAAGTCAAAACTCTTTGAAATGCTTCCAAATCAGAATGTTTAATATTATGAACCATATTATACAATATCCAACTCTTTTTTGGTTTATATACCTCATTCTATCCGGTTTCTTATTTTCAAGTTTTGACACTAACATGTAATTATCCGATACACTAGGAACCAAATTCAACACTTGAACTCTTGATCCTTTGAGCTTTGTTATATCATTTGAACAAGATCTATACGCAATCTCAGGCGAATACATTGCTCCCCTTCTTTTATGTTTTCTAAATGTTTTGGGGTGATTCATATGTGTAACCGATTTTTCTCAAATATATGGCATGTATGTGTTTACTAAGTGCTTTTATGTATTAGTTCCGATTATGCAACACGACAATTGAGGACACGACAGTTAAAGAGGTCTTTTAGGGCATATATCCTTGTAGGATCTTTCTATTTTCATAGTTAGATTCTCAAAGGATGTTTGAAGTACACTCTTAAATCTTCCTATCTTTATAGCGAGATTTCTAAGAAGTACTTTACGAGGAACGATGGTTATGGTTTATGTGTAGAATTTTAGGTGATTTAGATAACGAAACTAGAGTAATACATAAGAACATGGTGGATACGCCGCTGGTACTTCCTATATATAAGTGTGCTTATTGTATTACCTTCGTAGCCTTATCCGAATCACCATTAGGATTATGATTTGACAAGACAATTTGATGAGACAAGTGACAAGACTTAATTCCCATTACATCTACCTATCTTTATAGTTAGATATTTGTGGAATGTTTAAAGTACTAATTGGTAGTCCTTGAATGGATTCTGTGTACTTTAATGCGTTTTGACAAGGCAATCTGACGAGACAAGTGACAAGACATAAATCCCATTACATCTACCGATCTTTATAGTTAGATATTTGTGGAATGTTTAAAGTACTAATTGGTAGTCCTTGATTGGATTCTGTGTACGTTAATGCGTATTTGACAAGACAAGTGACAAGACATAATTCCCATTACATCTATCTATCTTTATAATTAGATATTTGTGGAATGTTTAAAGTACTAATTGGTAGTCCTTGATTGGATTCTGTTTACTTTAATGCGTATTTGACGAGACAATTGACAAGTTGATGATTCTGTTCTTATGTGGTTAGTTGTGATTAGGATAACAAAACAAGTGTAATACCATAAGAACATGGTGGATACGCCGCTGGTACTTCCTATATATAAATGTTCTATTGCGTTACTCTTGTAGCGTTATTCGAGTCACTTTAGGATTTTGTGTACGACTGATTTCAATGTTCGATATCTAAATCCTTGAAGAATCCTTTCATGATTTGTATGCTAAATTCTTAGATGGATATTTAGCATTATTATAAATAATTGATTGATTTCTAATATACTCACGCAAGTATTGAGCGATTTTAGTATAGTTATTGATTATCCTTAGTTGGATTGCTTATAACATACTCTCAAGTTTATGGACGATTTAAATATGTTTACAAAGAACATAGTACAATTTTCAATGGCATAAAAATTTCTTAGTATTAATCATATTTCCATATACAAACTCATTTGTCACAAGTTTCATAATCAATTTAATGCATTGCAATCCTAAATCTTTTGCCAATCCTTGGCTACAAATAGTCCGTTTTCAATCGACAACTCTCGTAGTTGTCGAAGTATTGCAACACTAACTTTTTGCCATTAACTTGGCTAACAAAACTATGTACTTGCCAACATTGTTTTTTGACGTCTCTTTTTCACATATGTTTCAGGTTGATGATTATTCAAGTATGCTACACATAGGAATGCACTCGGGCTTTAGACTTCTTTAAACAAAAGACAATTTGTTGTATTCATTATATTGTAAAACAATGTTATTAATAATGAAACAATTTAGTACCAGTTGTGGCTGGGCAATTCGTAACATGACTCCTCAATATTTCTGCCGCGTGTTGTTGTATTACATGATCGGGGTGTTACAGAATTGGTATCAGAGCACTGGTTATAGGGAATTAGGTTATTAGAACGCCTTTAACCTAGTCTATAACCTTCCTAGGGACCCGGACATGGGTAGACTTTGGATCTCTATCCTAATCCTCATCGTTACTCATGCCACAACTACTCTATGATTCACAAATCATCTATCCTTAGATGGTTTATCCTAAATCCTTAGGCTTTATGCCTTAAGGAATCTCTCAAAATGTTTTTCTTTCAAAACATCTTTAATGGAATGTTTCTCAGTTATTTTCACAAACTTTTTCGTCAAAATATTTCTCGACATGTTCATTTCAAGTATTATATCAAAAGTTTTTTTCTCAAACGCTCCCAACAAAATGTTTCTCAACTTATTTATCTCAAACAACCTATCAAAAAGATTTCTCAAGATGATTTACTATCAAACATTTTCCGTCGAAATCTTGGGTTTTATTAATGTGAACTCATGCAATCTGGAAGGGTGAACGCCTGTACCCCGAGTTTTCTGTCTGAGGCTAGAGTGTTATACAAATCCGCATTTTCAGACCAGTGACTCTTACCTGGGAACTCTTAGGGTGAGTGTTCACTTATAGGCTAAAGCATGTCTTCTCGAAACATTATGAAAACCCATCTACCTTGATCAATCGAATGATTTACTGCTACCTGTATGACACTACTCCGATATGTTCCCTTTGGCAATATGTTACGACTATATTCAATGCAATTGGAACAAATTTCATTTTTACCTCTCGACACTTTACAATCCTAGTTCATTTTCAATAACTACTTTTGTCTTTCAAATTTTCAAAATTTTTATTCATTTGGATGAGAGTTTTCAAATTTTATACACGGAGTTTCTTTTTTAAAAAAAAAAGAAACAAAAATTGATTAAAAATATTCCTATCTTAAACATTAATTTTCAAAAGGGAAAGAATTTTCAACACAAACCATTAACTTGGTTTGTATTTTCTCATCCAAAAATGTAACAAAAGTTCATTTTTAAAAAAGTTTCGAAACAAAATCCACAGTACTATTTTCCTAAATACAAGAACAAGATTTTTGAACGAGTACCAAGTTGAGATTTTCAATTCCCTATGGTATTTAGATTTACAACAATTTTACAAAATCTAACTTATTTTCTTTCGTTATAGCTACTTCTTCAAGATGCCTCCTCATCGTGACGTCACGAGGAACGCTGAAATAGCGGCAATGATAGCTCACCAAATAGCTCCCGAACCTTGTGGCCCAACTCAATCAAGTCTACTACAATAACAATAACACAACAACAATGTTCCTACACCATGTAACTACAAACATTTCAACTCGGCTAAACCACTCAAGTTTAATGGGTCTGAAGGAGCAACTAGGCTCCTACAATGGTTTGAGAGTATAGAAAGCACATTCCACCATGTTCAGTGTTCTAATGAACGCAAGGTAGAGTTCGTCTCGAGTGTTTTCCAAAAGAGAGCACTCACTTGGTGGAACGGGATCATGAGGGACAGAGGTGCGGAAGTAGCTATGGCACAAATGTGGGAAGAATTCAGGAATCTTATGATGAGAGAATTCTGTCCACGACATGAGATAAGGGCACTTGAAAACAAATTTTATTACCTTAAACAAGATAGTGGGGAGAACCGTGCCTACACTGACCAGTTTGAACAGTTAAGCCTACTCTGCCCCACTATGGTCACAACATTGGATCGAGCCATTGAAAAATACATTGATGGCCTACCTGATCCAGTCCAAGATATTGTCACTGGAAGCAAACCTACAACGCTTAGAGAGGCTAAAGAATTAGCCGCTACCCTAACTGACTCCCAAGTTAGAAAAGGGAAACTATTTCGAAAGGGAGACAAGAAACGAACTGTTGAGACTACACAAGAGAAAGCAAATGAAACAAAGGGTGAATCTTCTAAAAATTCTAAGAAGCGTAAGACTTCAACAAATTTTGCGATTCCTGCACCAATCCCACTCAACTCAGTACCCGTTAGAGGGTCTTGTCGTGGGAAACATCCTCGGTGCAATCGTTGCAACTATCACCATCCAGCAAATTCTCCATGCCGCCAGTGTACAACCTGTGGTCTTCTTGGACATCTAGCTGCGACCTGTCGCATCCAAAACCAAACAGCCCCTACTCAGACACGCCCTCATTATCCAGCTGGAGCATGCTTCAATTGCGGTTATTTAAATCATTTCAAGCGAAACTGCCCTAAGCTTACTAATGCTAATGGACGAATGTACAATGTCAATGAGGTTCAAGCTGATGATCAAGCACTCATGATCATTTGAACCTCTACGTTTCCTTTTTATTATCCAAGAACTATGAACAATATTTCAATAATATTTGTAATGACAATATAAATTTCAAGAAGTTTTTCTTCAATCTTGTTATTCGTATTTAGGTTACAAATTTCAATATGCTTACACTGTGTGTAATTTACAACTACAAACCAACTTTGAGGATTCTGTTCTTTATTGTTAGGAACTAAATCTCCCAAGAATAACATATTATGACTTGCACACTAGTGCGTTCATACAATCGCTGCAAAATAAACACTTCAAATACTATGTGTCTATTACTACTACTTTTGTTTTCATGACATTACATGCGTGATTGATTATCTGTCACGTATAGCACATGATTACAAATATAATTTTGCTTTGTATGTTGACCTAACATACTAAGTACACGATTTACAAATACATTTTTGCTTAGTATGTTGACTTAGCATACCTGGCACGTAACTTCAAGACATTTTACGACATACTTACATTGTTTATGACAATTCATGCTTAGTATATGATGCATACTACCAGTATGGCTAGTGTGAAACATATATTAATATTCGTACTAGAATGAAATACCTGCTACTAGTTTTGTTGAATGCAAAACAAATAGTGTTATCATTACTAGTATGAAACACGCCCAAATTCAATAGTTATTGTGTTGCGACGATGTATGTTTGATTTCAATAATTTGTTATGACGATGCTTATCTGATTTAGTTATTACTTTGACCTTATTATCTGTTTCCCTTACTAAACAAGCGGAGCTATGTGGACCATGTACGAAACACGTAATTATGGGTGCACACTTAATTACGAGGATCGACACATGAAAATCATAGTAAGCTATGTTAAGATGGTGGCATAAAATTTAGAGTGATTAGGTAACAGGAAGGGTATGATGCAATAAGACCACGGTGGATACGCCGATGGTACTTCCTATATATAAATGTTCTTATTGTGTTTTTTCTTCGGAACGTTACCAGGATCGCTTGAAGGTTTTATGTTATCTTGGACCAATATGTGATTATGTGATTATTTGATATTTGTTTACTGGATACAATAACGATTGACGAGTACATTCATTAACTCAATTCGAGCCGAGCGGGAGGTATATTATGGTGTTAAAGGTGACGACCTTGATGCCATAGGTATGTTGACCCGTCTCCTATGCATGGATGCTCATGGTACATGGGATGTACCTCGCGGGACGTTAGAAACCGTGTACGTATGGTCAGGCTTGAATGTACACCCCTTTGTTGCTAGGATTTACACTTAAGACTTAGTATAACATAATGCCATTTTTACACACTCGATGACAATTTAAAGATTCAGAAATTCTAAAGGTTGAATACCTTAAGATGCTTTGAATATCCTTGTTTACGTTTGGATCCCCCAAACCTTCCTTACACCAAATGATGCTCTGCATCTTTCGAATCTCGAGCTATGTTATCCTTCAATTGTTTCAAACACACTCTACGGTCTCCTTCTAATAAATTTCGGGATGAAATTTCCTAAAGTAGGGGAGACTGTGACACTTGTGCTAAATTTCGGGCTTTCAAAAACGTTTTCTTTGAAGGCATTCCAATAACCAATGCTTAAACGTAACCCATTTAATGTAACATACGCACCGAGAAGAGGACACAAAATAACCTTTACATAACTTAGAAATAAGTTTTGAAGGGTTTGGTATGTCAAAAACAAGCCTATTCATCATAGGGACTAATTTTGACAAACTACGAAAGTCTGCCGATTCTCTTAGTAACACACACTTCGGAACTAAGGTCATAAGCTTAACATACCTTAAATACCCTTTACGTAACTTAGAACTAAGTTTCGAGGGCTTCGGTATGGAAAAACACACTTTTGTAACTTCAGGGGCTATTTTGCAAATTCTGCAAAACTTTGCCTTTTCGCGTATTTCGCTATCCGGAACATGTGCGGACATCCAAAAATTTTTGTAATCATCAAAATATTATATTTTAGTGATTGGTATGAAAAAATATCATCCGTTACGTATTTACGGTCACACACGCGTTCGTTACAATTTTCATCGTAATAACCGAAAACCGCGACCGTACGACCAAACGAACTGACCTCTGGAACATTTTTGGACACATCTCAAGTTTCGTATACTTTAGCTTCCTTATGAAGCTTAAAAATCCGGTTAACGAGTGCTAGAAGTTCCAAAACGCGACAAAACGCATGCAGGGGCCTGTTCTGCCCTTTTCTGAAACTTATGCCCAGCTCCCATGCTTATGGACCGTAAGCATATGGACCATACAGTCCGTAAGGGAGCTCCAGCACACCAGAAACTTGGCAGCAGCTGGTTATTTGGCTTGTTGACTCCTCAAACGAACTTGCCACCCAATTCTTTGCATTTGACAAGTGTAAGACACTAATTCATCTTCAGGGATGAGTCATGGACATGTGTCTTGATCTTGTTACATCAAGAAATCTATATATACCAAACTCATTTCATAATTTGAACTTTTGCAAACACTCAAATACCTCAAATCTGATTCAATCCAAATTTGCAACCATCTTGGAGCTTTCTCTATGGTTCTTCATCAGTCCCTTGTGTTTGTAAGTAATTCATTCATGTTTTGATTCAAGATTCTTAGTTTATTTGGGTTAAGACTCAAAAGTTTGACTTTTATTTGACTTCCAAAATTGATCATGAATTGATCAACATAAAATCCAATTGAACTTGCTAATATGGACATAATCATGTTGATCATAATCCATAATGATCATACCTATTGATTCTATCTTTCTAGTCATTTTGACAAGTCAAAGTTTTGGTCAATAATGCGATTTTTGTGCAATTTGCAACGGAACCATTTTCGGGCATCAAAACAGTTTGTTTTGGTGCCAAAACTCTTTTATAAACTTATTTAGACATGTAAAAACATGTCTAATTCGTCACTTTTGTTTTAGTGCTTGCTTAGATTCGTAAGTCTAGGGGGTTTGGCCATCGCTTTAACTTTCAAATCTGACCCGTTTGGTCAACTTTAGGATCCGACCAAGACCATTATTATGACCATAATATTATAAGAAATAACCCGCTGAGGTTATACCCTATGGCCATACCGTTTAGTTAGTCAAAGACAAGTCGACTATGTATTCTTTAAAATACCGAAAATGCCCTTTTTGCACATAAATTAGTTTTAAACATATAAGAACATTGTTTTGACATTTAAACTGGTTATACAACTTATGTAAACTAATTTAGGAATATTAGACTTGTCATAGGACATATTTAACCATCCGAACCCATAGTTACGTTTATGACCCGTTAAAGTGGCATAAACCACTTTAGCAAACCGTATCAAGTCAAAACTCTTTGAAATGCTTCCAAATCAGAATGTTTAATATTATGAACCATATTATACAAGATCCAACTCTTTTTTGGTTTATATACCTCATTCTATCCGGTTTCTCGTTTTCAAGTTTTGACACTAACATGTAATTATCCGATACACTAGGAACCAAATTCATCACTTGAACTCTTGATCCTTTCAGCTTTGTTATATCATTTGAAAAAGATCTATACGCAGTCTCAGGCGAGTACATTTGCTCCCATTCTTTTACGTTTTCTAAATGTTTTGGGTGATTCATATGTGTAACCGATTTTTCTCAAATGTATGGGATGTATGTGTTTACTAAGTTCTTTTATGTATTAGTTCTGAGTATGCAACACGACAATTGATGACACGACAGTTAAAAGGTCTTTCAGGGCCTATATCCTTGTAGGATCTTTCTATTTTCACAGTTAGATTCTCAAAAGATGTTTGAAGTACACTCTTAAATCTTCCTATCTTTATAGCGAGATTTCTAAGAAGTACTTTACGAGGAACGATGGTTATGGTTTATGCGTAGAATTTTTGGTGATTTAGATAACGAACCTAGAGTAATACATAAGAATATGGTGGATACGCCGCTGGTACTTCATATATGTAAGTGTGCTTGTTGTATTACCCTTCGTAGCCTTATTCGAATCACCATTAGGATTATGATTTGACAAGACAATTTGACGAGACAAATGACAAGACTTAATTCCCATTACATCTACCTATCTTTATAGTTAGATATTTGTGTAATGTTTAAAGTACTAATTGGTAGTCCTTGAATGGATTCTGTGTACTTTAATGCGTATTTGACAAGACAATTTGACGAGACAAGTGACAAGACATAATTCCCATTACATCCACCTATCTTTATAGTTAGATATTTGTGGAATGTTTAAAGTACTAATTGGTATTCTTTGATTGGATTCTGTGTACTTTAATGCGTATTTGACAAGACAATTTGACCAGACAAGTGACAAGACATAATTCCCATTACATCTACCTATCTTTATAGTTAGATATTTGTGGAATGTTTAAAGTACTAATTGGTAGTCCTTGATTGGATTCTGTGTACTTTAATGCGTATTTGACAAGACAATTGACAAGTTGACGCTTATGTACTTATGTGGTTAGTTGTGATTTGAATAACGAAACAAGTGTAATACCATAAGAACATGGTGGATACGCCGCTGGTACTTCCTATATATAAGTGTTCTTATTGCATTACTCTTGTAGCCTTATTCGAATCACCATTAGGATTATGATTTGACAAGACAATTTGACGAGACAAATGACAAGACTTAATTCCCATTACATCTACCTATCTTTATAGTTAGATATTTGTGTAATGTTTAAAGTACTAATTGGTAGTCCTTGAATGGATTCTGTGTACTTTAATGCGTATTTGACAAGACAATTTGACGAGACAAGTGACAAGACATAATTCCCATTACATCCACCTATCTTTATAGTTAGATATTTGTGGAATGTTTAAAGTACTAATTGGTATTCTTTGATTGGATTCTGTGTACTTTAATGCGTATTTGACAAGACAATTTGACCAGACAAGTGACAAGACATAATTCCCATTACATCTACCTATCTTTATAGTTAGATATTTGTGGAATGTTTAAAGTACTAATTGGTAGTCCTTGATTGGATTCTGTGTACTTTAATGCGTATTTGACAAGACAATTGACAAGTTGACGCTTATGTACTTATGTGGTTAGTTGTGATTTGAATAACGAAACAAGTGTAATACCATAAGAACATGGTGGATACGCCGCTGGTACTTCCTATATATAAGTGTTCTTATTGCATTACTCTTGTAGCGTTATTCGAGTCACTTTAGGATTTTGTGTACGACTGATTTCAATGTTCGATATCTAAATCCTTGAAGAATCCTTTCATGATTTGTATGATAGACTCTTAGATGGATATTTAGTATTATTATAAATCACTGATTGGTTTCTAATATACTCACGCAAGTATTGAGCGATTTTAGTATAGTTATTGATTATCTTTAATTGGATTGCTTATAACATACTCTCAAGTTTATGGACGATTTAAATATGTTTACAAAGAACAGAGTACAATTTTCAATGGCATAAAAATTTCTTAGTATTAATCATATTTCCATATACAAACTCATTTTGTCACAAGTTTCATAATCAATTTAATGCATTGCAATACTAAATCTTTTGCCAATCCTTGGCTACAAAAGTCCGTTTTCAATCGACAACTCTCGTAGTTGTCGAAGTATTGCAACACTAAACTTTTTGCCATTAACTTGGCTAACAAAACTATGTACTTGCCAACATTGTTTGTTGACGTCTATTTTTCACATATGTTTCAGGTTGATGATTATTCAAGTATGCTACACATAGGAATGCACTCGGGCTTTAGACTTCTTTAAACAAAAGACAATTTGTTGTATTCATTATATTGTAAAACAATGTTATTAATAATGAAACAATTTAGTACCAGTTGTGGCTGAGCAATTTGTAACGTGACTCTTCGATATTTCCGTCGCTTGTTGTTGTATTACGCGATCGGGGTGTTACAGATTACACAACTACTATGTAGCACAATTATCATCTCCGTACGATGATAATACTAAACGAAAAGCGAAAACATACTTGTTTGTCGGATGAATGACTGAGCTCTCCAACTAATTACTAAACGGAATTTCGAGGACGAAATTCTTTTAACCGGGGGAGACTGTGACAATTGTGAAAAATCCCGGTAAACTTTGATTGGTATAAGTCCGTGGTAACCAAACGTGATATGTATATCATGATATTGTTGTTATGTGTGATGATACGAATTCTGGAACATGTGACACTGACTATAATAGGAGTATATGCACAGTAATTACCAAAAACATTACGTTGACGCTATGCGTCACCTACATGTAAAGACAAAGTCGTGAATGGATTGACGACCCTGGGAACACGTCATGGTTGACATGACACTATTAAGGGCCAACAATGTGAGGTTGGTGTCCTTAGCCTTTAACAATGTGTTAAACGAGGACTTGACGTTTAACAGCGCATTAAACATTCGATCATGATTATTAGGCCAACGGTAGGGCCCTTTAAGATTCTAAGTTCACGAAGCATCTTAGTTATGTGCCATAGAATCTGACATAAGATTTGAAACAAATCGGAGCTCGGGCACGTAAAACAGGCAGTCCCGGTTAGGGAAACGCCTTTGTGTTAGGAGCAATGAAAGACAAACCAAACATGCAAGGAACGGTCAATCAAGCCTAAAAACACTTAACTAACCCAATACGAGTTTTTAATGATTAAAACGTAACCGGGCTCGGGTTTCGACACGGTTATTCTCGATTTTTAGAACCGAGTCTTTTGACACTAAGAACGCGAAAAACGGAGTCCGTTTCTCAAATCGGGTACGCGTCTGAGACCCGAAAACGAACCTAAACGCACCACCGAAAATAAACATCATCTTTTAACACGAAAAGACGAAGCACGAAAAAGCAGAAGTGGGGTAGGGGTACCCCCCATGTTTTAATGTTTTTTTCTTTTAAAACTTTTTATTAATTCATTTTTTACATAGTTTCTTCTACAATGTGCCCTCAAACACTTTCATTCCAGCTGAGTTTCACCTTAAATTCCAACAAATCAAAGGTATAAACCTTGTTTCTTATAGTTTAACCATGTTTTCTTGATTAAACACGATTTCTAGCCGAAAAACTCATTTTAATCCAAGATTTTTAAAGGTTTAAACATGTTTATGGGATGAATAAGAACACCTTGGTATTTCCCTGGTGTTATATTGCAGCTACGATCACAAATCTTTGAGGTTTGATACCCTAATCAACACCTATTCGACAAAAATCGCATAACTATTTAATTAACCGAAAAAATGAAATAAAGCTTGACTGATCTAAGTTCTACAATAGTTTGATTATACTTGATGTGTAGGTACTGAATATAGATCTTACACCCTTTTGGACTCACAAAAAGTGCTTGGAAACGAAGCTTTCGCTAGGTATACCACCCTATAAACCGAAACTAGCATAGGCAGAATCTTGTTTTAGCTATAACTTGGTCTGTGATACTTGGATTGAGCTGAAATTTGGTGTGTTGATGTAGGGTATTGTCAGGAAGGTCCACGTTAAATTTTAGAATATTTGGAATTTCAACGATTTTTGGTGAATGTTTGACTGTTTTAACGAAAGAATTCCGGAAAAGTTATCAAACTAATTCAATAAATCACCAAATTTTACAGAGACACTAAGTAACATATGGGAATGTTCTGGGAAAATGCGGACTCCATTGGTTGAGTTTTGACTTGGGTTAAAAATCCGCGCTTTTGCTAGTTTTAGGTAGCCGGGAACGCACCGAAACGAAATCGGAAAAATCTCAAAATTTTGTGAGAAGTTCCTAGACAAGTAAAGGTGTTCTGGATTGTTTTTGGAATTTTTGGACCACTGATGCTAATTAATGTTAATTATTTGATTAAATATTGTTTTATAAATAATTTATTCAAATAATTAAAATGCCAAAATAAATTCCCAACAATTTTTCCCAAAATCTACAGATTTTTACTGAATTATATAAAAAATTTACATATTTTTATTCAAATTATAGATTAAATGGGAAATTATGAAATTAAAAATGAGTTATTTTAAATCAATTTCGGCGGTTTACCGTATAACAAACCTGCCGGAACTGGGAACTGACCCAACCTGATGAATACTATAATTGGAACACCGGGAGTATTCCGGGAGATTCCCGGGAAAATTGGGCACTATGGGTGTGTCCTAAGATAGTTCGAGAGAATTCCCGACGGTGAAAATGGAAACTCAAATATGGTTAACCTAGACTCCCCAAACACTCAAACTCCCTTGATCAAAAATTAATCATTCTTAAATAACAACGTGGTGGCACTATTGGTATTCCCGTACCCTTATCCGAACACGTTAAACTACTGACTTTGGCTGGCACGCGAAACGGTGCCCAGAAGCCAAACTGAAAACTAATACTACTCTGATGTCCATCACCATACCAGTGTCCTATAGACTCAATCCAGAGTAAAAACTCCTGACCAGATCCAAGTTATAACCATTACCAACTTAGATACTGATTTGAGTCCATACTTGCATGTGTGTTACTAAAGTTGATCCAGTTGCTTGATCACTCTTGTGTTAAGACCACTACTCGCACGGTGAGTACCCACTTTTGAATGATTTTACTGTTTTCTGAGGACTTGCATGTTATAAATTGTGTTGATTACATCAACCTGGCAGTGAGTTTTACTCTCCCACTTTTAAACTGTGATACTGTTTCTGAGATGAGTGGCATGTTACGAAACTGTGTTAATTTCACCAACATATGATGTGAATTATCTAACACACGAACTACCTCCCCACTGCAAGACAAGTGATTAACGTAAGCCTGTAGACAGTGGATAGTACTATCGGTTTGACCAACCCAGTACCACGACTGACGGTGTGTCGGCACTAGGCTACTGCACTCGTCCTAATTTGGTTGTGTTGTTAGGCATAACTACTATGGGGCGTTGAACTGCACTGACGCAGTTGATGGGCCGGGAGTGTCTTTGTGACACGGTCCGGTGGCCGGGAGTGTCTGGGATGACACGGCCCGGGGAAAAACAGTCAAGGTTTCACTTGTATGCTCGTGTAATTCCATCTGTGACTCAGACTGTGACCGTCACTGTGACTGTGACCAGTGCAATTAAACTTGTGAATCCAATTGTTACACAACAACTAAACCAGTGGAACTCACTCAGCGTAGCTGACCCTTTTTAAAACTAACATGCATTTCAGGTTACTTGAGATTGGTGTGATCCATGTATGTTATTCAAGACGTGGTTATTGGCAAATACTGAGATAGACGCATGCGACTTAAAAGACTTATGTGGTTCATGGGAACGCGCAGTTGTAACATACATGTAGTATGTAATCAACATTTTGTAAGTAATAAATGTAGTGCCTTTATAAACAATGTGCTTGTACCAGAGGTGTCTGTTGCATCCCGTATTTTTCTTCTGCTGCAAGTCGGGGTGTGACAAAAGCCTATCGACACATCCACAGTAAGACTTGTTTAATCTTTTTAAACTTTACAAATCCTTAGCATACTGTGATAGTCCAATGATGTACTATCATTTCCTTTTTGACATAAAATTCTTTTTGTCTTTTTCATGTTTTTGTACTTTTTGGTTTTTCATATGTTTTTTGTATTTTCTCGTTTCATTTCCCCCCCAAAATCAAAAACTTATTTTTGTATTTTAGTTTTTAAGAAATTCTAATCCTAAAAGGTAACAAACCATGAGGATCACAAGAACTCGTTGTCCGATCCATATTCAACCTCTGCATTCGCACATGTCAAAGATTTTTCATAACATTAAGCCTCATTAAGTATTTAAACCGTAAAAGAGTAAATGGTTTGGTAAAAGATATGTTTTGTTCATCGGTGTGGATTTTCTCAATTCGTAACAACTTCTTTTCGTAGCAATCACGAATGAAGTGATATCGAATATCGATATGTTTTGTTCGAGAGTGATGAACTGGATTTTTAGTTATGTCGATAGCTGCCTTATTATCAACATACATCGGCGTGTCAAGAAATTGCAGACCATAGTCTCTCATCTGTTGTTGGATCCACATAATCTGTGAACAACAACTGGAGGCCGAGATATACTCAGCTTCACAAGTAGAGAGCGCGACCGTAGTCTGTTTCTTACACTGCCAGGTTACCAAGCGTGTTCCGAAGAACTGGTAGCCCGCTGTAGTCGATTTTGAATTCAACTTATCTACACCAAAATCAAAATCAGCATATCCTATCAGATCGAAATTATCGTTCTTCGGGTACCACAAGCTGGTGCTTGCACATCCCTTCAAGTATCTGAAAATTCACTTCACGATCTGCATGTGTGAGATTCTTGGGCTGGACTGATATCTAGCGCAAAGGCAGGTAGGATACATGATATCCGGGCGAGATGCCGTCAGATACATGGGTGAACCTATCATTGACCTGTAAAGAGTATCATCAACTTTGGTTCCTATTTCATCAATGCAAATTCTGTGATTGAGTGCAAGAGGAGTAGATAACGGCTTCGAGCTTTCCATTTCAAACTTCTTCAAGATGTCATGAACATACTTAGTTTGATGAATGAAAATACCGTCTGGCAATTGATCAACTTGCAATCCGAGGAAGAATTTCATTTCGCCCATAGAAGACATCTCGAATTTCTTCCTCATGATTTTCTTAAACTCTATGCAAAGATCGTCATTTGTTGAATAAAAAATGATGTCGTCCATATATATTTGTATGATAATCAGATGATTTCCAACTTCTCTAGTAAAGAGCGTAATATCCAATGTTCCTCTGATAAAGCCGTTGCCGACGAGATGTTGAGATGACGTCTCGTACCAGGCTCTCGGGGCCTGATGCAAACCATATAGTGCTTTATCCAGGAGATAAGATTTCTTCTTGTTCAGCGGATCGACAAAACCCGGTGGTTGGCCGACATACACTTGCTCACGTAGCTTACCATATAGAAAAGCAGATTTAACATCTAACTGGTACACTTTAAATCCTTTCTAAGCAGCAAATGCAAGGAAAATGTGAATGGACTCCAATCTAGCAACTGGTGCAGATACTTCTGTATAATTAATTCCTTCCTGTTGATGGAATCCTTTGACAATGAGCCGAGCTTTGTTGCGCACTATCACTCCACGATCATCGCGCTTGCACTTGAAGATCCATTTAGTATCTATCACCTTTTGATTCTCCGGTAGGTTAACAAGCTTCCATACCCCTAGCTTTTTGAACTATAATAATTCTTCTTGCATCGCCTGCACCCAATTCTCATCTCCCAAAGCTTCAGAAACATTCTTGGGTTCAATCTGGGATATGAAACATGAATAGTAGCAAAAATCTTGAATCGGAGCTACTCGTGTATAGAAACAACTAAAAGCTTTGTTACTCTGACTCCTTGTTCGTATACCAACTTGCAATTCACCAATTATGGAATTTGATGGGTGGTATTAATAGGTCGTTGGTATCACCTCACTAGGAACATCAACAGTATTCTCCTAATTAGAAATATTCTGATCTGCCACTGCTTCAACTTTAGGAGCACTAGAAGACGTTTCATTTTGATTACTCGGGCCAGCAGATTGGTTTAACATACTTGTGATCTGCTCAGATTCTTCATCAGAAGAAGATTCTCCATCATCATCAAACGTCGGAGCCTCATCAGAGTCGGAACTATGTGCTTGAGAAAGATTGGGTTCCACTATAGCATTCACTGGTTCTGTAGCCGGTGTCACTTGTTCTGCATTAGTTTCTTGAACACCGCTAGTACTTGGACCTGCACCAGAAGAAGATGATGATCCAACAGTTGGTTGATTAACCACTATTGGTCTAATAATCTGCTCTTGATTAGCCGACTGATGTAGATAATATAACACTGCAAGATCTTCTTCAGAAGGCTCTTCTGGCAAGTTAAATGATTTCCACAATTCACTATAATTGAACAACCAAGCATCGCCTGCTCTTTGAATAGGAGTTGTATATCGAAAACAATCGGCGTGCTGTGCTTCTACCCCTCTTCTCAAACTTGCAAGATATACTCTCTTGAGTGGACTTACGTAGCCAACAAAGAAACCATCTATCGATTTAGCACCAAACTTTCCGTCTGCGTCAATAATAGTACAAGGTGCACCAAATGGTTCTAGGGACTTCATATTGGGTTTCCTTCGGTTTAGCATTTCGAAGCAAGTCTTCTTGGTAGGTTTGACCGTTAAGACCCTGTTCAATGTATAGCATGCTGCTGCGACTGCTTCACTCCAGAAGCTAACATGAAGTTTTGAATCAGCAAGCATTGTTCTTGCTGTGTCTATTAACGTTCTGTTCTTCCTCTCAGCTACTCCATTTTCTTGCGGAGTGTACGGAGCACTGAATTCATGTAAGATCCCTTTGTCGTTACATAACTCTTTCATTCGGGCGTTCTTGAATTCTGTACCGTTGTCGCTTTGAATTCGTCTAATAGGGAGATAGTACAGATCTTCAATCTTCCTAAAGAGGATCATGAGATTATCAAACGTTTCGTCTTTGCTCTCTTGAAAGAAGACCCATGAAAACCTTGAATAATCATCTGTGACAACAAGACAATACAGATCTCCAGATATACTGCAAACATTCACTGGACCAAAGATATCCATATGCAGTCTTTCGAGCGGCAGCTTGATGGAGTTAAGAATCTTCTTAGGATGAGACTTTTTAACTTGCTTTCCTTTTTTTGCATTCAAGAAAACTATCTGTCATGTGAAAGCTTCTAAGATTCACTCCTTCAACTAAATCATTGTGAACCAAGTGATTCATCTTTCTGAGTTGTATATGACCCATCTTTCTGTGCCAAAAAATTGACTCCTTCTCTGTGGCCTTTGTTATGAAACATGGAGCCGACTTTGAAGTAGTAGTAGCAATACTCATATCTAGCACATAAAGATCATTCTCGCGAGGAACGCGCATGAGAATCCACTCTTCTGGAATCTTAAAACCCGGTTTAATGATCATGCACTTCTTGTCGTTGAAATGGGTGGTAAACTGCTTATCACAGATCTGAGAAATACTGAGAAGATTGTTCTCTAGCTCGGCGATATAGTTGACCTTGTCAAACGACACCACACGTTCGATAACTTTCCCTCTGCAACGATTCTACCTCCTTGATTACCCGCGAATCCTATGTAGCCTCCATTGATAGCTTTAATATCGAAGAGTAAGGCACGCATCCCGGTCATGTGACGTGAAGCCCCGCTATCCATAATCCACTTCGACAAGATGGATCTTTGGAGCCCCTGCACATGTTAAGAAACTATTTAAAGATGGAAACCCAAGCCTTTTTGGTCTTGGGTTGAATTGGATAACCATCATTGTAATCAAATTCACACTCATCTGCATAATCAAAATTGCCATCAAATATTTCGTCCAATGTCAACTTTAAAAACTTTTCAATTTTATCTTTCTGTGTTTGTTTTAGAAGAACTCTTTTTAATTTTGGAAGATCATTTTTAATAACCCCCTTATTAGTCTTTGTTTCTTTGGAATCTTTAACATTGACTGACTCAGTTGGTTTGACATTTCCAATTTTTTCTGAAGCAACCTTTACACTTTCAGATGATGATGAAGTTTACTTAGCAACCCAAGCTTTAGATTTCACTCGAGCTTTCTTGATGTAGAATTTTGAATCTTTGTTTTCATTTGATTTAGAAGTTTCACCTTTTTCAAAAGTTGATTTCTCAAACTTAGATTCAGTTTTAGGTTTCACTTTGATGTTAGATTCATTGTTTCGTTTTAAGATAGTGATTGGTTTTTCAATCTCTGGTGCTTAAGTTTCTCATCATCTGAAACTGTCTTTCTTCGGTGTTACACAGGCTTTGATTTCGGACACTTGCGAGCAATGTGACTGACTTCATTGCATTTGAAGCAAGTCCGTGTATCAGAATGTCCATTCGTGGGTTTTATTCCACTTGTGGATTTAGCCTTATCCCGAAGTTCTTTTTCCTTCTTAAACTCATCATTTGATAATCAAATTCTCTTCTTGAACCGTGTTAGTCCCATAAATGAAATTCAGGTTTTTATTCTTGTATTCATGAAATGGTGACTTTTGTTCTTTTTCGGTTCATCTTCTACCTCCAAACCCAAACCCGCTCTCTTGTTCTCAGGAAAGTCACCACCATTTCTTCGGTAGTTGTTATAAACTTTCTTGGGTTTTGAGTAGAACTTTTTCTCATTTCTCTCAAGATTATCTGATGAAACTTCCACAAGTTTGAACAATTTATCGATTTGATCTTCTTTCATATTTCGAATCGGAAAGCTATCGTCGAAATATAGTCTATCAGATTCCTTAACTTTGTACATGACAACGTTAGGATTATCACTTAGGCCATTTTCCGATGATGTATCGTCATTTTCTGATTGTGATTCAGAACTGTTCGAACTCGAGTTGGCGCTCTCAAAGCTGCCTTCATCAGAATCATTTCCCAAAAGATTTTCTACCACATTTTTCACAACTGCTTTATTGTCATCGTTTGATGTCGTATAGACTACATAAATGTTCTCAGGCAACTTATCATTTGTTTCAGATAAAAGTGTTATGTTAGTTGCCTTTTCAATACCATCCACTTTCTTGTGACAATAGCTTGCAAGTAATGGAGGTGGAACATTGCCGTATTCTTTACGCTTCATACCTTTTGGTTTCTCAACATTTTCCTCCGACTTAATCATATGAAGAATGTGATCGATGACATAAGTGTTTGTCGTATAACCGAGCAAGAGTTGTCCCACTCGTTCAGTTTCGATTTTCATATCTTAAAGCTCTTGTTTTGTTTCAGCAATGGTGTTTATATACATGTTAATTGCTTTTTGTTTTTCAATTACCGTTGCATTTAACATTCTTATATTGGCACCTTGTTCAAGATTAGCTTTTTCAACATTGCAATAAGTGCCTTTCATCTTAGCATAAGCTTCTTTCATCGTGCGATAATCATATCTAAAATTTTCGTTATGCACGGTCAGTTTACTTAAGATTTGAGATTTCTCAATACATTGCTCACAAGGATTTGTGCACTTTGTGCAAGGTTTTTCAACCTCCACAACTTTCAAAACTTCCTTTTCAATCACCTTTATCTCTGAACCCACCTGTTTCAGATTTGCCATCATGGCTTTGCCTGCAATCTTCGTGAGGTTCTCTGCATTCATTTCCTTTGTCACGTCAATGACCTCCTCGATCTCTGGTTTCTTTTCTTCAACCACCTGCTCTTGCGATGTATTTCCGAAACAACCTGCAAAACTAGCATTAAAGTTATGTGACATAACATTCTTCTTTTGAGTTTCTTGATAAATCAACTCCTCTTCCTCGGTTCTCTGTAGATATTCTTCTAGAATCGCATTCTCCAGAGCAGCCTCATCAATCATCGACTCTAATTCGTCCATTATCTCTGCCATTAGCGCAACTCCAGTCTTCTTTCCAATATACTTATTCTAATCAAAGCCTTCTTCTTCATTAGACATAACTAGAGCTTGTTCAGTTGGCTTTGTGGAATTATCTTGAACTTCGACTTGAGTTCTCTTTGGATATGGCTTGTATTGCAGTGCTTTCTTGTAATAATCATTGTTGTTGCCGAAAGGACTTTGGTTGCCGCTTGCTTCTTGGTTGGTGCATTCGCGTTTGAAATGCCTCTTTTTTCGGCACTTGAAGCACGTAACTTTCGACTTATCAAATCCAAGCTTGTTGCTTGAATTACCAATGTCTCTCCCAGTGAGCGCTACAAACTTCATGACTCATCTTATGATCGATGCTAAGCTCCACTCGATATCCATCAGTTCTAACTCTTCTTCATCAACTTGATCGTAATCCTCAGCACGCATTTCTGGATTTCCGATCTTCCCCGCAACTAAACATTCGTATGATTTGAGTACGGTTGCAAGAAGCGCTATATGTTGTTTAGCCACTTGCTTAGGCAAAACACTATTCAGATTCACAACAATGTTGCACTGGATTAGCATGATTTGACTGGTTTGTCTGATTCAGTTGATTCTGGAACGGGGAATTTGAACCAGCACTTGAATATCCATGTTCGGAGGACTCTGATCATAACTCGGGTATGATTGAGTGTTCTATTGACTTTGTGACGAATGATTCGAAGAATTCATATTCGCACTAAACGCCGTTTGAATTTCCGGACTTTGATTATTTTCAACACCTCCTTTGTAGTAAACACCAACATCTTGCACTACATTTAATGACAATATCTATCAATCATTTGTGTTGGTGCACCTGGTGTTTGTCACTTGTCGAATAGGCTAGATAGAGCGTGTGTTGAATTTTGTATAGTTTAGAATCAAACACATCGACCGAAATACGGAGATTTCAGTGTAAAAGGGATCAAGTTCGCCCGAACTTGACCTGTATTTGTAAAATTCGCCCGAACTTGACCTGTATGTCAAGTTCGCTTGAACTTGATGTGCCTTTAGTCAAGTTCGCCCGAACTTGTCCTGTGAAGGACAAGTTCGCCCGAACTTGACCATAGCACATCAGGGCGAACTTGTCTCCCTATAAATATGCGTGTGTTCATTTGTCATTTATGTTTTTGGCATCCCTACGGGAGGTGCTGCCGGATTCTCTCCAGGAACTCCGACAGTTGGATTTATAAAGATGTATACTCTTTCGGTATGAATGAAGACTTTCGCTGCATTCTACTTCTACTCCTTTCTGTAATAACATTCTACCGAATCATTTTACGTTTATCCACTAACTTCCGTCTAGAACCGCCTGATCACGGACCTTCAATTGGTATCAGAGCTACGGTTATCACCTACGCTCATGAATTTGGACATTTATGGACATTAGGAGGGGTTTTAGATGTAAATCATCAAATAAACATACAATCCACGGACAAAATCTAAAATTGAATGGATTGGATTGTTAGAAAACCATGTTCGACCAGATCTATGGTGGAATCATCTCCAAATTCGAAGAAATAAGGATTTTGGATCGAAAAATATGAAAAAAGGCTGATTTGGGAGACTAAGTTCGGCCGAACTTGACCTATGGAGGTCAAATTCGCCCGAACTTGACAAGTTTTTCAAGATTTCTCTCAAGTTTGCCCGAACATGACTGATTTTCTTTGAAATTAAGCACAAGTTCGCCCAAACTTGTCTATTTCATGCAAGTTCGCCCGAACTTGGTGGTGGCCAACCAAGTTCGCCCGAACTTGTCAGGATGCCTAAAAAAATTTGGTGATAGAAATTTTTTCGAAATTTTAACGTCCGATACTGACTGTTCGGAGGCCTTAGAGAGAGGCTGAGATGTTGAGGTTAGAGATGGTTGAAGATGATAGGGTAGTCATTGATACCAAAGCAATTTGGTGATCATTAGGGTTGAAACTACCGATGGGCCTTAAAGTAAATTCCACATTTGTTAAATACTGAAAATTATAGATTTGAGGGGGAATTTCAGAAAAAAATTGGTATGGTCAGAATTTGCAAAAATGAGGGGGAATAAAAAATTTTCAATATTTGAAGATTCCAGCATTTTTGAAATTCGTGACACTACAACAGTATTCGGGTGGTTTCCGACTACAGATTAACCGGGAAATACAGAGATTTGAGATTCATTTGTAAATTGATCAAGTTGATGTCTAGTTTGAAAGCAGGTGGTTACATAACTGAGTCTTGGAGAAGTCGTTTATCAGATTCTGCGGTCATGGTTGTGGATTGACACCTGAGTCGCGCAGTATGGTTTGGAAGCACACACGACTGCCTATCTTTAACTCTGCTTTGCACATGAATTATTGACTGGACTAACCGCCAGGAGATAAGGATGCTTTGTAGTTTCAGTTGCCGCGGGTTGTACGCGGTACATGATTAAGGAAGATGATTTATGGGATCGGATCTTCCAGACAAAGAAGTGTACCCGTTGCTGACGAAAGAGATTATCCATTTGGGATTCTGTGATCACAGGAAGTTTCGAGTTTTCAGTTCATGATACACAGTGATGCTTAAGGGTTAGAGTCCTGATCTCCATTAATGGAACAGTTAGCTGGATTAGCAGTCGTTAATACCAGTGAGGAACTGAGGACTTTCAAAACGTTCGGTGATGATCTTAGGAATTAATGAAGCTCCGCAGACGGATGGTTTCAAAATTATCAAGGAAATCTGATGATAACTTTGGTGGCCGTTATTTTTAGTCTTCAAGCATATGAATCATTCTTCTCTTTGGACTAACCGCCGTTGGATGATGATGTTTGGTGATTAAGTGGCGCTGGTCTACCGGAGATAGCTATATTTGACATTTTGACTGAAGAAGAAGAATGTGATTTTGATCGCGGACGAATGTTTCTCAGAGTCGAAGTGTTACCAGATTATTTGGTTCCGATGAAGATTTGCTGATTGAAAAAGATTACCGATTTGCTGATCTGGAGTGATTACGGAAATCGGGATTTCAGATTATTGCGGGTAAACATTGATTTGAAGTTTACCAGTGTGGTAATTCGAAGTTTCTATCAATTGCCGGTTGAGTTTTTGAAGATCAGAAGATCGAGCATGGGAGATATGCGTTAAAACTGAACGCGGATATGGTTAAAGTTGAAATTGGAGGTTGGAAACTATGCAAACAAATATCTGAACTGGAGATTTCAGGGGGAATCAAACGTTGATAATGCAAACCCGGATCATCAATTAAGGGGGAATTTGTTGACGCGTTTCGACGACATCGGCAGATACCTTGATTGAAGTTGTAGAATATTCAAACATGGCTCAAATTTGAAGACCAAGATTCGACAGTAACAAACAAGGGGGAATCTGTTGGTGCACCTGGTGTTCGTCACTTGTCGAATAGGCTAGATAGAGCGTGTGTTGAATTTTGTATAGGTTTAGAATCGAACACACGATCGAAATACAGAGATTTCAGTGTAAAGGGGATCAAGTTCGCCCGAACTTGACCTGTATTGGTCAAGTTCGCTCGAACTTGATGTGCCTTTAGTCAAGTTCGCCCGAACTTGTCTTGTGAAGGACAAGTTCGCCCGAAGTTGACCATAGCACATCCGGGCGAACTTGTCTCCCTATATATATATGTGTGTTCTTTTGTTATTTAAGTTTTTAGTTCGGCCAGACTTGTCTAAACCATCATAAACTCAAGCGAACTTGTTAACCTATTTATATGTGTGTGTTCATTTGTCATTTAAGTTTTTGGCATCCCTACGGGGAGGTGTTGCCGGATTCTCTCCAGGAACTCCGGCAGCTGGACTTATAAAGATGTATACTCTTTCGGTATGAATGAAGACTTCCGCTGCATTCTACTTCTACTCCTTTCTATAATAACATTCTACCAAATTCGTTTACGTTTATCCACTAACTTCCATCCAGAACCGCCTGATCACGGACCTTCAATTTGTTTCATGGTTTCGCCTTTAATCATCATGAAGATGTCGAATTATTTCTTGATTAAAGCCTTCTTGCTCTTAATTATTTCGTCACTTCCCAGATATTTTGCACAAAGAGCTTCCCACAGCATCTTTGACGTCTCGTATTCAGGTAGCAAGATCAAGATGCACCGCAACCCAACTATGAAACTGATTTGCTTGAACCCAGTTAACAAACTTTTCCTTTCAGCCTTCGAACTCGTCCAGACTCATTAACTTTGGCGGTTTTGTAGTAGTTCCCATCTCGTTATCCAGATTCATTTAGTTTACCGCATTTGCATTGGATGTTGAGGCCTGGGCTACTCCCGCGGCAAAAGCATTGTGAAGATCATCCATCTTGACAATCAGGCGATTTATCTGAAAACACGTTCAAAAACACTCGAAAATTGATTAGTAACTGACAAGTTCGGTCGAACTTGTGAAGAAAAACATATTTCAAATTCAATTTCAACAAGTTCGGGCGAACTTGTATGAAATTTTCAAGATTTTTTTACAATTAATCAAGTTCGGGCGAACTTGAGTTAGATTTTAAAAATTTTCCAAGTTTTGTTCCAAGTTCGGGCGAACTTGATGAGAATTTCAATAAAAGTTGACAAGTTCGGGCGAACTTAGTCAATAATCACTGAAAGAACAAGTAAGTTCGGGCGAAAATGTCTAAAATCAACAAAATTGATGATTTTAGAACAAGTTTGAGCGAACTTGTTGGATGAGTTCGGCCGAAGTTTGTTTACAAAACATGGTTTTTTTGACAATTTTGGCATGAATTCATTTGAATTTGATTCATAAACTTTCAGGGGTTTATATTTATGTGATTATCTAAGACATGTTCAAATTTTAGCCAATTTTATCCATGAATTCTTCAATTATGTGAAAAAGTTAAGAAAAGTGATCGAAATGAGTAGAAATAGAATGTTTCTTGTGTTGATTCCAGCAAATTTAGGTATCCGGGCTCTGATACCACTTGACAGGACCGTCCTCCCAGCTCGGGAACCTAAATTTGTATCTAATGTCTATATAAGCGGAATTATATGACCAGTTAACCAAATACACAAGAATTACTGTTTAATTGTCTGTTTATTAAGTCCAAAAGTATTACAATTGAGTTTTCAAACAGACAGAGCTTCGCTGTAGAACTCGCAAAGTTCTTAAAATGAGAATCCATGACTCAACTACATATAGACTTCCAAGTCGCTCGAATAGAGTCCAGGCTAGATCAATTTCAGTCGAACTTGATCAGCCAACACTACCTTCGGCCGAACTTGGTGCTTTACACATAAATACATTGTGAAATCTAACAATTCAAGCTCTAAACATACAGACTCGATCCAAGACCTAGACAATAGACATTATGCATCAACGCGGACTGCCCGAGGAAGTATCATTGCTTAAGGCGTCCAAGTGTTTGAAGAGAGGTTGTGTCATTTTCATGGCACAGGTTACAATAAACGAACCAAAATCCATGATCGAAGACATCTTAGTCATCTCTAAATACCCTGATGTATTCCCCGAAGAAGTACCCGGTCTACCTCCAGAAAGAAAAGTGGAGTTTAGGATTGATATCCTACCCGGAGCTGCACCTGTTGCAAGGGCTCCATATCGGCTGGCGTCGACAAAGATGAAGAAATTAAAAACCCAGCTTGATGAGCTTTTGGAGAAAGGCTTTATTTAGCCTAACTGTTGGGATTGAACCCTATGAAAGGAACAGATGATACAAAGCCAAATAACACTATCCGAGCTTTGGTTAAACTATCAGAGGTTACAACCTCTGTTGTACATACACTGCTTTCCCTAAAGACTGCTCTCATATCATCTGTCTTCACAAAGTTGCAAAGGTCTGCCAGAGTTACAAGGATAAGAGGATAGAGATCAGAGCTTAGTCATTTAGATAGATAATCAATGTAACAGTGCTATGCACTGATAGTTAGTATTAGAAGTGTTTTTAGTTAGTTACATATAGTTTCCTGTCACTATCAACCCTGATGTCATCAAAGATGCTCAGTGGTTAGATAGTTTAGTACAAATAGGTAACTTGTGTAACAGTTTAACTTGTCTATCAAAAGATCAACTTTCGCATATCATCTTCTATGCATTTTCTTATTACCAAACTTCAATTGCAAAGGCTGAGGGGGAGTTTGTGAATCACATGCAAGTTTACCAACTTGAAAGCATGTTGATGATGAAAACAAACGACCATTGCTTGTAGTAAAAGTTTTCCATTTATTTCCTCTGCAAATCTCTTTTAGAACTCAATCATTTTCCATTTTTGAAACAAAAACTACAAGTAATTCAACTCACATCCTAGCAATTGGTATCAGAGCTTGATTCATCAAATTCGATCTAACAATCGATTTGATTCGAACAGATCAGCTCTCTGCTATTTAGTTTGGTTGTTTTTGCTTGATAAACAAAGTTCTATTACGTTCAAAGTTTTTAAAACAGAAATCTGTGAAAAATCAACTGAAAATGTCTCAAAACACACAGGATGCCAACTTTGGATCCTTATTCAAACCGTCGATGCTCAAAAGAAATGAATATTTCATTTGGCAACGACGAATGGGTCATATCCTTGCTCAGCAAAACACCGGTTGCTGGAGATCTGTTGCTTATGGACCTCATGTTCCGATGGTTCCAAGCACAGAGGATCTAACTAAACAAGTGCCAAAAAATCCTGAAAACTTTTCGGAGCAGGATTTCCAGATAATTAATTGCATGCATAGGCATTTAGCATAGTTGCTTCGGCCTTACCCAATGAGATTTATGTTGGTCTACTCCATTGCAATAGTGCAAAGGAGTTATGGGATGCACTGAAAGAGCAATTCGATGGGACTGAGGAAGTGAATGAAAGTAACAGAGAAGTTCTAAATCAGCAGTATGAAACGTTTTGTCACTTAAAAAGATAGTCTCTAACACAACAGTTCAAACGTTACAACTGTCTCATCAGTGAACTTAGACTGGTTAATGTGATTTTTCCTAATTCGACTTTCAATAGTCGTTTCCTTAGATCGTTACCAGATAAGTGGGAGACTGTAGCTTATGTAAGCGAAAGTCTGTTCGGTTTACAGAAATGTCGTTGACACAACTTCATGGGATACTCCTCACTTATGAGAGGGAGTTAAACCAGAAAAAGAAGTTGCAAGATTCTGGCAAAATGACTGATGATTACTCATTGGGTAACACAACTCTTTTTGGCCAAGAAGAGGGATCTGGCAGCAGTAAGGACCAAAGTTATGATCACTATATAGATATTACTTCTGGTGGGAACTTTGGATCTGAAACATATGCACCCAACTATGCTTTCACTGCTAGTGGGGAAAGCCAAACCTCTGATAATCTGTCCTTTGAGCTGAATGACTGCAACATTTTGAACCTTCTGATCTTGAAGAAATGGATATTTTGCACCAACTGCCTTATTGAGTGTTAGGGCTAGTAAATTCTATAAGAGAACTGGTAGGAAATTCCCAGGATTGCATGGGGGATTGAAGGTTGGGCTAGATAAATCAAAAATCAAGTGTTATAAGTGTAATAGGTTAGGATACTTTCCAGAGAATGCAGGTCTCAAAATTCTGGACTAATAGTGACTCATCCTAGCCCTAGACCTCTGCACACACAAAACACTGCTCATTATTCCCAATATGCCCCTGCTCAACATGTTCAAAACACGGTTGCACTTCCTGCTACTACTGTTCCAGTGCATTTTATTCAATCCACTACTCCAAAATTCAATATGTTCAAGAACAATCCCATCCTCAAGTGCATGTACAACAAGCACCCATTGTCACACAACCTGCTCAAACCACTGCTAGTCCAGCAGAGGTTGGTCAACAGCGCTTTTTCAGACAAAGTTATGTTGACTGAAGTAGCTTGCCTGAGGATTTGACTGATGAGAACTTTTCTCTAATGGCTAAAAAAGATGTTGAACAAGAATTTTGTTTAATGGCCTTAGAGACAATTGCCGATGGTGTTGAATCTGTGGAGTTAGTGTCAAAAACTGATGAAGTTCAAGTTTGTGATGAAACAATGGTTTCAAGTGAAGAAAAGAAAAATGATGCTGATAAGGAAGAGAACTCTCCTGCTGACCCATGAAATGTTGATGTGTGTGAAGATGAGTGTGATTGTGCTCTCATGGCTGCTACAAAGGGACCCTCTACTTGCCTTGATAGCTTATGGTTGTAGATAGTGGAGGTTCCAGGCACATGACAGGATGTAGAGCCCTTCTCAAGGACTTCATGGCTCATGGGAGGGGGGTGATATATCTTTTGGTAGAAACTCAAATGGAATGGTTTTTGGGTCTGGGTCAGTTCTGGCTGGTAAACTCAAGTTTGAAAATGTGATTTTAATTGACAATTTGAAATTTAACCTGCCGAGTGTCTCACAAATGAGTGAGAGAGGGTATGGATCCTTCTTCACCAAGAAAACTTGTCAAATTGTGGGACCAGAGGATGTTAAAAAGATTGATCAAATCATTGCTGAGAGCAAAGCACAACTCACTACACACAGAAGTGGGAATGTGTATGTGGTAGATATGCTAAAAGATAATCCTATGTCTGGAACATGCTTATTCTCAGTTGCTTCTAGCAAAGAGACTGAGTTATGGCATCGAAGACTTGGACACACAAATCTTAAAACTATCACCACACTCTCAATACAAAGTCTTGTAAGAGGTTTGCCTCACAAGCAATTTTCCTGTGAAGAACATTGTGTTTCCTGTTTAAAAGGTGTTGGAACGTCCACGATTAGCACGAGAACCTAAATTTGTTATCTATTGTCCGATTAGGCGGAAACTAATGACAAGTTAACCAAATAACAAGAATTACTCATTTAAATGTTGTTTTCATTGATCTAAAGTTCAATACATTCGAGAACCAGATCTGATAGAGCTTTGCTGTCTCTGTTCCAAAATCTCTCCAACTTCTACAAATGAAATCCCAAGGCACCTATATATAGTAGTACAAGTTCGCTGGTGAGGGACAGCCATGGAGTAAGTTCGCCTGAACTTGACCTAGTCAAGTTCAGTCGAACTTGGCTTCTCACAACCAATCAACAGCGAACTTGTCTCAAACTTATCTTAAATATGCCTCGTTTCTAACAGATTAATCCCTATTCACTCAGACTCGATACAAAATGACGTAGGCAACAAACATATGCACCAACAGACTCCCCCTTGGATGTTGCCGCAGTCATCTTGACATTTACAATCTTCTGAGTCTTCTGATCTTTTAGTTCTTGTATAAAACTTTAACATCTTGATCTTTATATCCTCTTTCTCTTTCTTTCAGCTTTGTCTTGATAAAACTTTAATCAACATGCTCTCCCTAGCTTTAAGCTTTAGTCTCAGACTCCCCTTTGCTTTGATCTTTAGACTTCAAACTCCCCCTAGCTTTGAGCTATCTGAAATCTTTGGACAATGTTTTATCCAACTCCCCCTCAAACTTAACTACCTGTCTAAATAAATTCTGACATTTAAATAAACATTTCAGATTCATTTTTTTGTAATTTTGTACCATCAACATTTCAAACTACAATCTTCACTTCAAACCTTTCAAAAAACGTTTTAATTGTATCAAGTTCAATTTAATGACCTTGAATACATTTTACGTTTAAAACCTTCAACTTTCACATTTTTATCATTTGATTTGTGAAAATCCACTTAGTTGATCAAGTCCAAGTTAATGACCTTGATTAACCAAATATGTCAACCAAGTCCAAATTAATGACCTCAGTTTGGAAAAAACCGTTATGAAAAATCTAATTTTAAAGTTTCACATTAATGAACTCTTAAACATTCGTCAGATTTTCTTACCAGACTTTGAAGATCCGTTCTCCAACATTGGCTCGTTTGAAACTAATGTAGAAAACACACTGGAAATCTTTTTTATTTTATCTTTGAAAAGAAAGTAAAGTATTTACAGAACTTTTAACAAGTAAAGTAAACTATGTACAAACATATTTACAACATATTTTTGTGAATTCGTGTCTAAGGATCATATCAGTTTGTTTGATACATATCACCAGTACCGTTGACCTTTTTGATAACCTTAAATTTTAAACTCGTTTACCTAGATTGTCGATATGTTTGTCCTCTTAAACTTCATCACGTTTCTCAATTGTTCCAAGATATGTTAGGTAAGAATTATGAAACTTGACTTAAGTATGGTTCCCACTTCTTGAATATACTCCCGAATCCAGATTCCCTAGATTTCATCTTACAGGCGAGTATAGCGTAATTGATATCTGTATCTGGGTTATGCGAGGCCTTGAGAGCTTAGGTTAGTACTACCGTACAGGCAAAGAGATGAAGGCTCATCTTTAAGGTGTGTTCCACTTAAATAATCTTTTAAGCACTGCAAATGATTAGATCTTTCGATACTTTTCAATTTTGCATGCAGTTTAGGGGTTTATAGCAAAAGCATTATAGAAGTTCTAGGCTATTGCTTCCGCAAAATCAGAAGAACTTGTATAATACCCTAGATATCAACTATCTACAAAGACCTCGTATCTCGAAATCAAGCAACCCTTCAATCGAAATTTCGGAGTACTAAGTCCATATATCCAAGATGTGTTAAACCACAAGATTAAGCACTTGTAAAATTTAGTTTATATCCCGGAAACAATCTACTAAACGTGTAAAGCCTATCGACACATCCTCAGTAATACTTGTTTATCACTTTTAAACTTTACAATTCTTTAGCATACTGTGATAGTCCACTGATGTACTATCATTTCCTTTTTGACAACCAAATTCTTTTTGTCTTTTTTGATGTTTTTGTACTTTTTGAATTTTTTCAATGTTTTTGAATTTTCAACTTTTTCATATGTTTTTTATTTTTCTAAAAAATTTCAAATTTTCTTACTCCCCCTAAAACCAAAAACATATTTTTGGATTTTAGTTTTAAAGAAATTTTTCTAAAAATGTAACAAACCAATGTGGATCCCGAGAACTCGTCGTCCGATCCTTTTTTCATTTTCTACATTATCACCTGACAACAGAAACAAACCATTAAACTTTGTTAACCTCAACTTGTAGAAACCACTTGTAAGAATCACTTGTAGGAAATCAATTTTAAGTGATTTTTTCAGTATAACAATCAGTGTTCTGTTCAACGGTGTGGATTTTATCAAGTTTTCAAAAATTCTTTTTAACTTTTCTTTTTCAACCACTTTGTAATTTCAAAAAACCATCAAAGAATATGACTTTCTAGATAAGTTAAACTCTCATGGAGCTCCGCTATCCTGTATCAACTTTGATAGAGTGGATCTTTGGACTCCTGCACATGAAACAACTATTTGAAAAATGAAACCCAAACCCTTTTTGTTTAGGGTTTGTACTGATAAGCATCATAACCATATTCTAACTCTTCATCATATTCAAAATCATCATCAAACATTTCGTCCAATGTCGATTCTGAAAACGTTTTGACCTTTTCTTTCTTTGTCTGTTTGATTACTGACTCAGTTGATTTAACATTTTCAGTTTTTTCAGCAACAGACTTTGGTTTTTCTGATGATGAAAGCCTTTTCTTAGCAATCCATGATTGTAGTTTGCTTCTTGCTTTCTTGATATAGAACCTAGAATCTTTGATTTCATTAAACTTGAAGTTTCACCTTTTTCAAATGTTGAGTTTTCAAACTTTGACAGAGTTTTAGGTTTCACTTCACATATAGATTCATAGTTTCTATTTGACTCTGTGACATTTTTCACAATCTCTGGTTGTTTTTTGCTTTTCATCTTTTGATTCGGATTTCCTTCGAGGAAACACATGCTATAGATTCAGACACTTGCGAGCAATGTGACCAACATTATTGCATTTAAAGCAAGTTCGATTATCAGAACCATTTCCACTAGTGGGTTTTACTCCACTTGTGGACTTGGTCTTAGCCTTGTCCCAAAGTTCTTTTTCTTTTTGAATTCATCATTCGATTTCTTACCGATCATTCTTTCTTCTTGAACCGTGCTCGTTCCGTACACAAACTTTATATTCTTACCTTTGTATTCCTCGAACACTGGTTTCTCCTTCTTCTTCGGTTCTTCTTCTTCAATCTCCAAACCTAAACCTGCTCTCTTGTGCTCAGGAAAATCACCACCAACCTTTCGATAATTGTTAGCAGTCCTTTTAGGTTTCGAGTAAAATCTTTTCTCATTTTTGTCAAGATCATCTGATGAAACTTCTACAAGTTTAAACAGTTTATCAATTTGATCTTCTTTTACATTCCGAATCGGAAAGCTATCATCAAAGTATAATCTATCAGAATCCCTAACCTTATACATGACAACGTTAGGATCATCAATTAGATCATGTTCAGAAGTTGTATCGTCATTTTCGGACTGTGTATCAGAACTGTTTGAACCTGAGTTGGCGCTTTGAAAGCTGCCGTTATCATAATCATTTCCCAACACATTTTTACCACATTTTTTACCACCGCTTCATTGTCATCATTTGATTTCCTAAAGTCTACGTCAATGTTCTCAGGCAATTTATTTTTCTTAAATACAAAATAAGTAGATTAAATGCCTTTTCAACTTCATCATCTTTCTTGCATGAATAACTTGCAAGAAATGGTGGAGGAACACATCCGTATTCTTTACGCTTTGATTTCTCACCATTGTCCTCCGATTTAATCGTAGGTAAAATGTGATCAATGACATACGCGTTTGTGGTGTAGTTCTTTAGAAGTTGTCTTACTCTTTCCGTTTCAATTGTCATGCTGTGAAACTCACGCTTTGTTTCAGCAATGGTGTTAATGTACATGTTAATTGCCTTTTGTTCTCAATTACTGTGGCATTTAACATTTTTACATTAGCGTTAAGTTCAATATTAGCATGTTCAACATATTTATATTTGCTTGATATTTTGTCATAAGCTTCTTTTATGGTTCTGTAATCATAACGAAAGTTTTCGTTGTGTACAGTCAATTCTCTTATGACTTTGACTTTATCAAGACATGCTTCACAAGGACTTGCGAACTTTGTGCAGGGTTTCAACCTCCACAACTTTCATAACCTCCTTTTCAGTCACACTTACCTTAGCTTTTACCTTTTCTGCCTCTGATTTCAATGATTCTTGTTTTGGCATCTCAAGGTAAGCTAATTCTTCTTCCTCAGCTCTCTGCCTAAACCTTCCAAGATGGCATTTTCCAAAGCAGCATCAACATACGATGTATCAGATTCATTCACTACCTCTGCCATCATAGCAACACCAGTTTTCTTTCCGATGTATATGTTCTAGTCAAAACCATCTTCTTCATGAGTAACAACAAAAGCTTGTTCGGTTGTCTTTGTAGATTTATCTTCTACTTCGACTTGTGTTCTTTTCGGATATGGCTTGTATTGAAGAGCTTTCTTGTAGTACTCATTGTTGTTGCCGAAAGGATTTTGGTTTCCACTTGCTTCTTGAGTATTGCATTCACGTTTGAAGTGTCCCTTTTGTCGACACCTGAAGCATGTGACTTTAGTCTTGTCAAAACCATGCTTGTTGCCTGAGTTACCAATATCCCTTCCAGTGAGCGCCACAAATTTAGAAACTCTTCTAATGATAGATGCAAGGCTCCACTTGATATCCATCAGTTCCAACTCTTCTTCATACACCTGATCATAATCTTCGGCGGTCATCTCTGGATTACCGATCTTTCCAGCAACGAGACTTTCATATGATTCGAGGACAGTAGCAAGAAGTGCTATGTGCTGTTTGGCCACCTTTTCAGGAAATACGTTCTTCAAATCAACTGCTATGTTTCACTGGAAAACATTTGAATTATTTTGTAATGAAGAGCTTGAACTAGCACTAGTATAACCAGCATATGGAGAACTTTGACTTGGAGAAGAATTTGCATTTGCACTAAATGCTGTTTGGATTTTTGGGCTTTGAATCAGAGTATCAGGAATACCTCCTTTGTAATAGACACCGACATCTTGAACAACATTAATATTCTTTGATTTCACAATTTTCATCAACTCCATTTCATGACCTTCTAATTTGTCAATAAAAGATGACAACTTGAAGTGTCTCCAAGATTAACTATTCTTCAGAATCGTCAGATATGTTGTCCATTCTCCTTTTGGAAGTGCATCGGCTAACTTCTCGATTTGCTGTTCATTAGATCTTTTGATATCATGTCTCCGCATTTGGACCATGAGGTGACAGTATCTATCAATCATCTGCTTCATTGTTTCACCTTTAATCATCGTGAAGACCTCAAATTCTTTCTTGATTAAAGCCTTTTTGCTCTTGATCATTTCGTCACTTCCTTTGAATTTCTCACAAAGAGAATTCCATAATTCTTGCGAAGTATCATATTCTGGTAATAATATCAAGATATTTCCTTCACTGATTGTTGTATCAAGCTGATCATGTTCTTCTCTGCAACATAGTTATCTTTGTCAGCATTTGAAAACTTGTTCAGCGAGATCTTGATCACGCTCATCCTTTGGCCATTTGTAACCATCCTCAACTGCAACCCAGATCTTGAATTGATTCGCTTGTATCCAGTTCACAAACTTCTCCTTCCATCCTTCAAATTCATCCATGCTCATTAGCTTTGGCGGTTTCGACGTAGTACCCATTTCGTTGTCGATAATCATCTGGTTCGCCGCATGAAGATTAGCATTTGATGAAGAAGCCATTTGAGAAATGAATGCGTTATGGAAATCTTCCATTTTGCCAATCCGTAGACTTATCTGAAAATACGATCAAAAACACTCGAAATTTGATTAGAAACAGACAAGTTCAGTCGAACTTGTGTGAAAACAATTTTTAATCTCAGATTTTGATAAGTTCGGTCGAACTTAGATATCAACTTTCAGTTTTATAATACACACCTCAAGTTCGGTCGAACTTGATGTGTAATTATGAGAAAAATTATAACTTCGAGCGGACTTAGTAAAGATTATCCAAAAACAGATAAGTTCGGTCGAACTTATGTAATATTTCAAGAAGTTTATCAAGTTCGGACGGACTTATATGAAAATTTCAACAAAAGTTACCCAAGTTCGGTCGAACTTGTGTAAACTCGTTGACTAAATCTTCAAGTTCGGTCTAACTTCTACAAAAATCCTGAAAAATTGAACAAGTTCGGTCGAACTTGATTAAAATCAAAGAATTTCAATCAAGTTTGGTCGAACTTAGTGTTAAGTTCGGCTGAACCTTGTTTCCAAAACATGGTTTTTGCAACTTTTTTGATATCAAAACGTTTGAATTTGATGTCCAAACTCTCAGGGGTTTGTTATTAGTGTGTTTTACATGACATATTCAAAAATCACCCATTTTTTACCATGAAATCATCAAATATGTGAAAATGTTAAGAAAAATGATAGAGTGGAGATGAAATAGAGAAATTATTGTCTTGATTCTAGAAAATTTAGGTATCCAGGCTATGATACCACTTGTAGGAACGTCCACGATTAGCACGGGAACCTAAATTTGTTATCTATTGTCCGATTAAGCGGAAACTAATGACAAGTTAACCAAATAACAAGAATAACTCATTTAAATGTTATTTTCATTGATCTAAAGTTCAATACATTCGAGAACCGGATCCGACAGAGCTTCGCTGTCTCTGTGAAATCCCAAGGCACCTATATATAGTAGTACAAGTTCGCTGGTAGTGACAGCATGGAGTAAGTTCGCCGACTTGGGCTAGTCAAGTTCGCCCGAACTTGGTTTCTCACAACCAATCAAGAGCGAACTTGTCTCAAACTTATCTTAAATATGCCTCGTTTCTAACAGATTAATCCCTATTCACTCAGACTCGATACATAATCACGTAGGCAATAGACATATGCACCAACAAAAGGAAAACAACATAAAAGTTCTTTCAAATCAATTGAAGAGTCCAAAACAAGCCAGGGTTTACAATTGCTTCACATGGACTTCTTTGGCCCAGTGCAAATCATGAGCTTAAAACACAAAAGGTATTGCCTAGGTTTACATGGACCTTCTTTCTCCACTCTAAGGATGAAACTGCAGTCATTTTGCAAAACTTTGTTAAACAAGTAGAAAAGCAATTTGATCTTCCAGTAAAAATCTTTAGGAGTGACAATGGAACAGAGTTTAAAAATAGGGAGTTGGATGTTTTTTGTGAGTCGAAAGGAATTGTTATACAATATAGCATTCCAAGAACTCCAGAGCAAAATGGGATGGTTGAAAGGAAAAATAGAACTTTAATTGAATCAGCAAGAACTATGCTTGCAGACTCTGGTTTACCCTTGTCTTTTTGGGCAGAGGCTGTAAACACTGCTTGCTATGTCCAAAACAGAGTTTTGATTAACCCCGGGCATCAAAAGACTGCCTATGAGATTTTGTATAAAATTAAACCTTTGATTTCCTATTTTAAAGTTTTTGGCTGTCCATGCTTCATTTTGAACTTAAATATTCTATATCTAAGTTTGCAGCCAAAATTGATTGTGGTTATTTTCTGGGATACTCAACCACTGCTAAAGCCTACAGAGTTTTTAACTCTAGGACCAAGTGTGTTGAAGAAACTTTCAATGTGAAGTTCAATGAACTTTCATCACTGAAAATCCCAGCAAATCCTGCAGAGCTTTTTGATTTAGATAAATTCACATTCCTGATGTTTCTATCAAGCTAGACAATGCAGGTACACCACAATCATCTAGAGACGATCAAGATCAAGAATATGACTGTGTGCTTCCACAAACAAAAGTCTATTCTTCCATCAGAGGATTAGGTGCCACAAGCTCTTATGTAAACTTTGCCACTTCTGGGTCAACAGTATTTGATCCTCAAATCTCTGCCAGTTCACAACCTCAAACATCTGTTGATAAAAGTCCTACAATTGGGTACAAAAATCATCAGAATGTTACCTCTATACCCCCAATACCACCAACTCCATTTACATCAGAGGCTGATATTTCAAATTCACCAGCAGAGGTTAGCTCAGATGATACACATTTGCAGCCATCACCTCAAAATGCTATTGTTCCATACCAAGGTGATTTGATTTATCTCAAAAGCCATCTAGCAGATCAAGTTATTGGCAACATCAAATCTGGGGTGCTCACACGGAGCCAATCCCAAAATATTTGTCTTTTTGCTGGTTTTCTATCACTCATACAGCCAGTCAAGTACCAAGAAGCACTGAAAGACAACAGCTGGGTAGAAGCCATGCAAGAAGAACTCCTTCAGTTCAAGACACAATAAGTTTGGGAGCTTGTGCCACTGCCGAAAGATGTAAGTCCAATTGGCACAAAGTGGGTCTTCAAGAACAAAACTGATGAAAGGGGCATTGTTGTCAAAAACAAAGCAAGGCTCGTGGTTCATGGCTACAGACAGGAAGAAGGTATAGACTATGATGAGACTTTTGCTCCTGTAGCAAGGTTGGAAGCTATTCGCCTGTTCTTAGCTTTTGCTGCTAACCACAACATAAAGGTGTATCAAATGGATATAAAGAGTGCATTTTTGTATGGAAAAATCAAAGAAGAGGTGTATGTCTGTCAACCTCCAGGTTTTGAAGATGCATTCCATCCTGATCATGTCTACAAGCTCAACAAAGCATTGTATGGCTTGAAGCAAGCACCAAGAGCCTGGTATGAAACTCTATCCACTTTTCTCTTATCCATAGCGTTTACTAGAGGTAAAATAGATAAAACCCTATTCTTAAAATGGAAAGGAAAAGATTTGATGCTTGTCCAAATTTATGTGGATGACATCATTTTTGATCCACAAGCACTGCTATGTGTGAAGAGTTTCGAAAACTCATGGCAAGAGAGTTTGAGATGAGTGCAAGGGTGAACTCCAATGTTTTCTTGGTCTCCAAGTTAAATAATTGCAAAATGGTACATTTATCCATCAAAACAAGTATGTAAAAGAACTGCTTAAAAAGTTTGATATGGATGATTGTAAACCATGTAGCACACCCATGGCAACCACCAAGCTAGTCACCATTGATGGTAAAGATGACCTTGTTGATCAAACTCTTTATAGAAGCATGATTGGGTCTTTATTGTACCTAACTGCATCAAGGCCAGACATCATGTTTGCAACATGTGTTTGTGCCAGATCACAGGCATTACCTAGAAAGTCTGATCTTATTGCTGTAAAAAGGATATTCAGATACATAAAAGGTGCTCCCACACTTGGTATCTGGTATCCAGCTAATGGGAATATTGAGCTTTCAGGTTTTTCAGATAGTGAATTTGCTGGGTGCAAAACTACAAGGAAGTCCACATCAGGAGGATGTCAATTCCTAGGAGATTGTCTAGTGTCTTGGCAAAGCAAAAAGCAGGTTGCAGTTTCAACATCCACTGCTGAGGCAGAGTATATTGCTGCTGCTAGCTACACTGCTCAACTCTTGTGGCTTCAAAACCAGTTGCTGGATTTTGGTGTAACTGCACTAAAGACTCCACTCAGATTGGACAGTCAAGCTGCTGAAAACATCATTAAAAATCCAGTTTCTCATTCAACTACAAAGCACATTGACATTAGACATCACTTTGTGAGAGATGGCTATGAAAAAGGTTTGATTTCTTTGCATCATGTCCATAATTCAGATTAGTTGGCAGATGTTTTAACCAAGGCACTGGATACATCTACCTTTGAAAACTTGATCTCAAGAATTGGAATGCTAAACATGGATTAAAAACAAGTTTTCTTGTAAATCCATGCGTACATAGCATCAAAATGTTTTCAGAAAATGAAAAACTCATCCTTAAAAAGAGTTAAACTTGAATTTTTCAATAAATCTTTAAAAGTCTGCTCATAACATTTGTTTGCTCAAAACATCTGATAGGCTTCAAAATCTTATCCACTGTTAAGGTGTATCCTCTGACTTGCATTTTTACCACTTTTTCAAAACACTGATAGCTATTCACTGATAGTGTTAAAGATCAGTGCTTTTCTCATCAGAGGTTACACGTGGCCAGATGTTAGCATCAGATCGTGCAACAGATGCCATGTCATCGTCACTTTTTTCAAAACCCTATAAAAACCCCACATAATTACACCGCCATACTTGAAGCAAACGACGCAAATACTCTTTATCATCCAATGATTCGAATTTTGCAAAAGTCGAAATTCAAGCAAATGTTAGAAGTCAAAGCCCCAGTTTACATTGATCTTTTCGTAGACTTCTAGAATAATGCTAAGGTTCACTCAACTGCTGCTGGTGTTCCTTGTACAATAATCTCAAGAGTAGGGGGAGTGTTGATGCAAATTAGCCCCCAATCGATCTCTCAAGTTTTCAAGTTAAATGACATAGAACACCCTATGTTATTTCCCCAAAATGAGATCCAAGCAAAGTTTCTGGAAAGAGGTTATGTAGGCCAGATGAAAGGTATGACCATCTTTAAACCTAACTTTCCAGCTGAGATGCGATTTTTCTTTCACACAATTCTAACTTGTCTCTCAGCAAAAACCACTGCTTTCAGTGAAATTCCATTGAACATGCAATATCTGGGGTATGCAATTTTAACTGACACAGATTTTAACTACTCCCAGATACTGTTCAGTGATCTTGTGAATAATTTTCAAAATATTTCTAAAAGAAAAGCTTTTTTGATTCATCCATGTTTTCTGAGTGTTTACTTACAAGATCAAATCGAAGGTCCTGAAAGTAAAATAGGCGCAGTGACTAAACAAGGTTCCTCACTCATGAAATCTTCACCAGAATAACAAACCAAGATAAAGTTATCGAAAACACAAGTAGAGGAGGTTGAGCAAGTTTTACCTGCACAAAATGTTCAAACTCAACCTCTTGCTACTGAGCCCACTGCTCTTGGTGATCAGGGCACCACAACCGCTGCTCTGAAGCCCATACCAAAAATCCTCAAAAAGAAAACCAAAACACTTACCAAAAAGCCCACCAAACCCAAAAAGGGTCCTGTGGAAGATGGGATCCCAGAGGTTAACCAGTGATAGCACCAAAGTCACAAACCACTACTGCTACTTCTTCACAGTAGATGGTTCAAAGATCTCCAACCGGCTTTGAAACTCCTCCTTCTTCCTCACAAAAGGAAAAGGTTGTAGACACAGGGACACCAAATTATGAAGCTCTAGATCCACTTGGTTCTATCTTCCACAGCCCCTCTCCCAGGGCACTGTCACTTTCTACACAGCCACCTTCACTAATACCTAAACTTCCACCCACTATTTTACCATTGCTGAATGCAATTGAATTAAACCAGACACAAACCAGCACTTCTCAATAACCTATTACTGAAAATATACTTCATCAAGAGGCTGGGTCTGACTCTTTATTCGTTGCTAGCCCATCAGCACTTGAAAAGGCTACATCCCTTGGGTTACATGTAACCCTTGGTGATAGTTCAACTCAAGCAGCCACTACAATTGCTGAACTCCCAAGTTCTCAGTTGGACAGTGGTTTCATTAATAAGACTTGGTTGAAGGCAACCATTGTTGAGCCAACAACTGTTACCTCTGTTGTGGGAAGTCCTAGTTCCAAGACAAAGGGGCATCTATGGTTGAAGCTGGTACTAAAACCACTGCTAATGATAACATAGATACAACTACCACTTCTGGTAGGAGTTCAGATGATCCTATTAAATTAGGTGATGATCTAAAATATCAGGATTCGACGGAGAGAGTTACTAAGATAGAACATTCTGTGGAGAGATCAAAAGTTTACTGAAGCAGATGATAGCTATAAAAAGTCAACCCTCTGTTGTATCCTCTGCTGATCTCAAAGATGCTTTAAACCCTCTGTTTCAAAACCAACAACATTACTTGGAACTACAACATAAACATCAGATGAATAATGTTCGAAATATGGTTGAAGCTAGATATCAAGACACTAGACATCAAGGCCATCAAAGCCCATCTACTTAAATCACTAGTCAAGCACCTCCAACGGTTATCTTTGTTATAACAGATGAAGCCAAAAAGGGGGAGAAACATTTGGGTCCAAAGAAGTTAAAAATTGATGATGACCTGAGCAGGCCAACAGTGAACATTTCCAGGCCTGATGGATCAAATAAAATGGATCTAACTAATGAGTTAGTGGCCAAGGAAAGGGTGTCACATAAGAAGAATGTGTTTGAAGAAGAAAAGGTACTCGTTGAAAGAAAGATTGAACAACAAAAAGAAAAAGGAGAGGTTGGTACTTCATCAAAGAGGATACCTGCTAGAAAAGCTAGGCAACAACAACCACACCTCCTAAAACTAAGCCTGAAACCAATCCAACCATCAAAACCTCTGCTTCCCAAAAATCAAGCACACCTTCAAAACCACAACCCACATCCACACAAGCAGATGTTACAACATCTGTTGTGTTAACATCTGTTGATACAACAGAGGTTGCAACATAGGCAACTCTATCCACTGCCATGATCACATTTCCTTCATCAACTCACCCATTATCCACACCACCAAAAATGCCACCACAACCATCACCCACCTTAAGTTTAAAAGGAGAAAGATCACAAAAGTGATAAATGATGATGAGATTCATGCACCTCTTCCACTATCATCACAACCAATGACCTCCACATCAGTGCTTACAACATCTTCAACTCTTGAAGTTACTCCTGCAGCAAAGTTGTATCCTCTTGATTTACCAGCAGTCAGGGAAGAGATCCTAAGTTTCTTTTCAGAGGATGACCCTGACAAAAGAACAATCCTATCCCTTGATGCTATCCAAGACCTGCAAATGTTGATGATTACCTGGAATTGAAACGGAAGCAAGCAGAGGATATTGCCAAAAGAGAATCAGCTGGTAAAGATGATAGAGAAATACATATTGCGATGTCCTTTCAACTAAGTAAAGCCAACATTTTACAAAACTTTGTCAAGAATCTGAGCAACCAGTTGTCAGAAAGGGAAGATAAGCTACTCAAAAGTGATCTCACTGAGTATATCATGGAGAAGAAGATGTATAAGGCAACAAGGGCACAGTTCAGGGATTGGAGCATAGATGAGCTAAGAGAAGAAATCAACAGAATGCAAGAAATGTTGAAAGACCCTCTCAAAAAGCCAACTCCTCCTAACTGGGATTTATACAAGAAAGATATGACTGAAAGAGCCTTGAAGTTGAAGAGAATGAAGAATGAACTAATTCAGGATCATTATGGTTCAAAGAATCAAGTGATGAGATGGGGAGAGGTCAGGGTGATAGACACTTACAAAAAGTTAGAGGAAGGATCCATCCATGCCTCCTAAACCTGATTATTCAAAAGAAGATGCTATTCTCAAAGCCCAACTCTCCAAAAAGTCCAGCACAACATCTGCCTGTTCCACACTTGCCCTGTTACACAGAAAAAGGCAAGGGGAGATGTCTGAAAAGACTGACAAAGAGTTTGAGGATACATTCATCAAAGAAGGTATACAGAACATGATTGATTATCCAACAGATGATTCAAGTGCCAAGCTAACTAAAGATTTATCACAAATAGCTCCTTCTCAATCCTCAGCAATAAAAGCTCCTTCAAGAAAACCATCAGACCCAAAAATTCTAAAGTGGAAGGTCGACAAAGATACCCATGAATTGACACTGCTCAAGTCTGATGGTAATGCCACTAAACTATCTGAAGGTCCGTGATCAGGCGGTTCTAGATGGAAGTTAGTGGATAAACGTAAACAGATTCGGTAGAATGTTATTAAGAATGGAGTAGAAGTAGAATGCAGCGGAAGTCTTCATTCATACCGAAAGAGTATACATCTTAATAAGTCCAGCTGCCGGAGTTCCTGGAGAGATTCCGGCAGCACCTCCCCGTAGGGATGCCAAAAACTTAAATGACAAATGAACACACACATACATATAGGGAGACAAGTTGGGCCGGATGTGCCATGGTCAAGTTCGGGTGAACTTGACTAAAGGCACATCAAGTTCGAGCGAACTTGACCAATATAGGTCAAGTTCGGGCAAACTTGATCCCTTTACACTGAAATCTCCGTATTTCGGTCGTGTGTTCGATTCTAACCTATACAATATTCAACACACCTCTATCTAGCCTATTCGACAATTGACGAACACAAAGTGCATCAACAGATTCCCCCTTGTTTGTTACTGTCGAATCTTGGTCTTCAAACGTGAGCCGTGTTTGAATATTCTGCAACTTCAATCAAGGTGTTTGCCGATGTCGTCGAAACGCGTCAACAAATTCCCCCTTAATTGATGATTCGGGTTTGCATTATCAACATCTAATTCCCCCTGAAATCTCTAGTTCAGATATTTGTTGCACAGTTTCCAACCTCCTCTGATTTGCTTGACCAACAGATTATCTTGAATAGACACCAATTTGAAGCTCACTAATGCAACTTCTCCATTTCAACTTTAACCACATCCGCGTTCAGTTTAGCGCATATCTCCCATGCTGGATCTTTCGATCTTCAAAACTCAACAGGCAATTGATAGAAACTTCAAAGTACCACACCGGTAAACTTCAAATCAATGTTTACCCGCAAAAATCTGAAATCCCAATTTCCGTAATCACTCCTGATCAGCAAATCGGTAATCTTTTTTCAATAAGTAAATCATCATCGGAATCAAATCATCCGGTAACACTTCGAATCTGAAATCACTCGTCCATGATCAAAATCACATTCTTCCTCTTCAGTCACAATAATAGATATATAGCTATCTCTGGTAGACCAGCGCCACTTAATCACCAAACATCATCATCCAACAGCGGTTAGTCCAAAGAGAAGAATGATTCATCTGCTTGAAGACTAAAAATAATGACCACCAAAGGCTATCATCAGATTTCCTTGGTAATTTTGAAACCATCCGTATGCGGAGCTAGTCACTAATTCCTAAGATCATCACCGATCATTTTTGAACGTCCTCAGTTCCTCACTAGTATTAATGACTGCTAATCCAGCTAACTGTTCCTTCATCGGAGATCAGGACTCTAACCCTTAAGTATCAATCTGAATTATGATCTGAATAATCTGAACTTCCTGTGATCACAGAATCCCAAATGGATAATCTCTTTCGTCAGCAACTGGTACACTTCTTTCTCTAGAAGATCCGATCCCATAAATCATCTTCCTTAATCATGGTACCGCGTACAACCCAGGGCAACTGAAACTATAAAGCATCCTTATCTCCTAGCCGTTAGTCCAGTCAATAATTCATGTGCAAAGCAGAGTTAAAGATAGGTAGTCGTGTGTGCTTCCAAACCATACGCGCGACTCAGGTGTCAATCCACAACCATGACCGCAGAATCTGATAAACAACTCACCAAGACTCAGTTATGTACCACCTGCTTTCAAACTAGACATCAACTTGATCAATTTACAAATGAATCTCAAATCTCTGTATTTTCCGAGTTAATCTGTAGTCGGAAACCACCCGAATACTGTTGCAATGTCACGAATTTCAAAAATGCCGGAATCTTCATAAGATGAAAATTTTTTATTCCCCCTCATTTTTGCAAATTCTGACCATACCAATTTTTTCACTAAAATTCCCCCTCAAATCCGGAATTTTCAGTATTTAACAAATGCGGAATTTACTTTAAGGCCCATCGGTAGTCTTCAACCCTAATGATCACCAAATTGCTTTGGTATCAATGACTACCCTCTTATCTACAACCATCTCTAAACTCATCATATCAGCCTCTCTCTAAGGCCTCCGATGGTGTCCTTGAATAGTCAGTATCGGACGTTAAAATTTCGAAAAAATTTTATCACCAAATTTTTTCTAGACACCCGTCTCATCAAACCGAGCAATATTTTTTTCTGGACACTCGTCTCATCAAACCGAGCAATAAATTTTTTTAGGCATCCTGACAAGTTCGGCTGAACTTAGTCAGTTTGTGACAACTTCAGACGAACTTGGTTGGCCACCACCAAGTTCGGCGAACTTGTGCTTAATTCCAAATAAAATCAGTAAAGTTCGGGCGAACTTGAGAGAAATCTTAAAAAACCTTGTCAATTCGGCGACTGACTCAAGGTCAAGTCGGCCGAATTTGGTCTCCCAAATCAGCCTTTTTTCATTTTTTTTGATCCAAAATCATTACTTCTTCGAATTTTGAGATGATTCCACCATAGATCTGGTCGAAAATGGTTTTCTAACAATCCTATCCGTTCAATTTTAGATTTTTTCGGTGGATTGTATGTTTATTTGATGATTTACGTCTAAAACCCCTCATAATGTCCATAAACGTCCAAATTCATGAGCGTAGGTGATAACCGTAGCTCTGATACCAACTGAAGGTCCGTGATCAAGCGGTTCTAGACGGAAGTTAGTGGATAAATGTAAACCAATTCGGTAGAATGTTATTAAGAATAGAGTAGAAGTAGAATGCACTGGAAGTCTTCATTCATACGAAAGAGTATACATCTTTATAAGTCCAGCTGTCGGAGTTCCTGGAGAGAATCCGACAGCACCTCCCCGTAGGGATGCCAAAAACTTAAATGACAAATGAAAACACATATATATGGAGACAAGTTCACCCGGATGTGCTATGGTCAAGTTCGGGCGAACTTGACTAAAGGCACATCAAGTTCGAGCGAACTTGACCAATACAGGTCAAGTTCAGGCGAACTTAATCCCTTTTACACTGAAATCTCCGTATTTCGGCCGTGTGTTCGATTCTAACCTATACAATATTCAACACATGCTCTATCTAGCCTATTCGACAAGTGACGAACACAAAGTGCATCAACACTATCTATGGAAGCTGCTTATGGGCTTACAGTAGAAGACTTCCAAGAATTATTATGTTTAGAGCTAGAGAAGGATGCTGATGACATAGAATCTCTTAACTTTGAACTTCAATTCAAAGGTCAAATAAGAGAATTCTTCACTGAGGAATAAAGACCAAGAATAAAGTGTTGGTGGCATCATATGTTCCAGGGGGAGATTGTTGGGATTGAACCCTATGAAAGGAACAGATGATTCAAAGCCACATAACACTATCCGAGCTTTAGTTAAACTATCAGAGGTTACAACCCCTGTTGTACATACACTGTTTTCCCTAAAGACTGCTCTCCTATCATCTGTCTTCACAAAGTTGCAAAGGTCTGCCAGGGTTACAAGGATAAGAGGATAGAGATCAGAGCTTAGTCATTTAGATAGATAATCAATGTAACAATGCTATGCACTGATAGTTAGTATTAGCACTGTTTGTAGTTAGTTACATATAGTTTCCTGTCACTATCAACCCTGACGTCATCAAAGATGCTCAGTGGTTAGATAGTTTAGTATAAATAGGTAACTTGTGTAATAGTTTAACTTGTCTATCAAAAGATCAACTTTCGCATATCATCTTCTCTGCATTTTCTTATTACCAAACTTCAATTGCAAAGGCTGAGGGGAGTTTGTGAATCACATGCAAGTTTACCAACTTGAAAGCATGTTGATGATGAAAACAAACGACCATTGCTTGTAGTAAAAGATTTCCATTTATTTCCGCTGCAAATCTCTTTTAAAACTCAATCATTTTCCATTTTTTAAACAAAAACTACAAGTAATTCAAACTCAGATCCTAACACTAACTCTTCACCCTAGGGAGCTCCTATCTTGTTTGTCAAGAAAAATGATCGGTCAATGCCAATGTGCATTGACTATCGTTAGCTAAACAAGATAACGATCGAGAACCGTTATCCTCTGCCCAGGATCAATGACTTATTCGATCAACTTCAAGGGGCTAGCTACTTTTCAAAGATCGATTTGAGATCAGGATATCATCAACTGAAGGTTAGAAGTGAAGATGTTCCAAAGACTGCTTTCAGAACCAGATACGGCCACTATGAATTCTTAGTGATGCCTTTTAGGCTCACAAACGTGCCCGCAACATTAATGGATCTCATGAATAGAGTCTGCAAGCCGTATTTAGACAAATTTGTCATAGTCTTTAAAGATGACATACTTATCTACTCTCGTAATCAGAATGATCACCAGAAACATCTCATATGCATTCTTGAGTTACTAAGGCAAGAGAAACTTTGTGCAAGGTTCTCTAAATGTGAGTTTGGGCTTAGAGAAGTCTAGTTTCTTGGACATGTCATAAGTGAACGTGGTATCCAAGTGGATCCAGCCAAGATTGAAGCCATTATGAATTGGGAAGCACCCAAGACTCCGTCTGAAATTCGTAGTTTCTTAGGACTGGCCGGTTATTATAGAAGGTTCATTGAGAACTTCTCTCGTATAGTCACTCCTCTGACTACCCTGACCCCAAAAATGTCAAGTTTGACTAGGGTCCCAAATAGCAAGAATCTTTTGAGATTCTAAAGCACAAGTTGAGCAATGCTCCAGTGCTAACTATACCTGAGGGTATTGAGGATTTTGTCATTTATTGTGATGCCTCGCATACCGGCATGGTATGTGTGCTGATGTAGAGGGATAAAGTGATTGCTTATGCCTCACGACAATTAAAGGTGCACGAAAGGAATTACACTACCCATGATTTGGAATTGGGTGCCGTTGTGTTTACACTAAAGTTGTGGAGACACTACTTATATGGCACAAAGTGTATTATATACACTGACCATAAAGTCTTCAACATCTATGTTAGATCATCTCCACGTAAGCACGGGAACCTAAATTGTATCTAATGTCCATAATGGCAGAAACAATATGACATGATTAACCAAATAGTCAATATTTACTGTTTAAACGTTGCTTTATTGATCAATATATTCAATTACATTCAGATCTTGATCTGGCAGAGCTTCGCCGTCAGTGTGCCAAAATCACAAAAGTTACAAATGAAGAGATCAAGTCCTCTATTTATAGAGGCACAAGTTCACTGGGTATTGATCAAGTTCGGGTGAACTTGACTTGATCAAGTTCGGCCAAACTTGATCTTACATATGCAATCCGGGCAAACTTGTACTCTAATTACATAAATACCCTTCAATATCTAGTGTAATCACACCAAAACTATACAGACTCGATCCAAGACTATGACATAGACATAATGCACTAACAGAATCCCCCTTGGATATCGTCTTCGTCTTGATCAGTCTTTACAACTCTATCTTTGCCTTACATGCCCAAAGAAATTTTTCATCGGCTTTTTGCGACGTTCTTGCTCTGGAATCGGCGTTTGATCGGTAGGTGGTACTTTAGTCATAAACTGAAACCTTCTGAGCCTTGCCTCCCTACCCATCTCGTGTATTCGTTCAATCCTTGCTTCTTCCTTCAAAAACTCTGTGCGTTCAAGTTCTCTCCAAGTTGATACCCACATTCTACCAGAGTTCACCTCGTGTGCATAACATATATTGACAACCCTCTGATATTGCATCGCCTGCTCTTTTTCACGATCCTCAAAAATAATCTTGCTGTAGAATAGACATTTAGTATCCTCCTTTGAACAGTTCACTAGCCACATCGGGTCTAGTATTCTAATTGTTCTCCAAAGCCCTCTCAGACCTTCAACCCTAAACATGTCAACCCTTTCCTTCATAATATCCAGATGATCTTCAAACCGTAACACGATCACTGCTTCACAAGTAGTTGGATCAATCTGCCACCACTTAAACAAAGGATAAAAATTCTGTTCGATAGGCATCAAAGGCATGTTTCTCATCGCTCTCGGGCGTTTCATGATAAAAGTAATGTCTTTCTCCCCAGTCTTCTTATTGGTTTTGATGCGATGCTTCGGGATAAATGGCTTCCAGTATCTAAAACATTCGTAGCTTCAAACTTGATCATCTTCCAAAGTAATTGATCAATGAACTTCATGTGGTATGCGACATTCCTTGTTTGAACTAGCTCCTCAACATCCCAATACGGAAGTGTCTTGAAATCTGCCAGATATCTGAAGTATTGCACTCCAAATTCCCTTTTAATGGCGTAAACATTCAACTCTTTGAACCACCCCCAACTCAAAATATCACCTAATGACACATCTTGGTCTCTAGTGAAGAATGCTAGTGGACGTCGAAACTTTCTTTCACGCGGCATTTCTTTAAACCAGGACTTTTTCGCTTGTGCGATCTCCTCCTTTGTCACAGGTTTAAGGATTTTTCCATCACGTATCGACTCCTCGATTTTTTTCTTTCAGCATATCCTTATTCAGTTGTTCATACATCTCCTCAAAAGTAGGAAAACTATCTGTATTAGGACCGACATACTTCTCAGCTTCATCCTTTTCGTCATCAGAGGACCAATCTTCCACTATAACTTTGTTTATTCATCTGTCTCATATCTATGTACGTACTGATACTCGTTCGGTTCAAACGTATTCACATTTAGCACTTGTTCTTCAAAATCAAAGTCAAGTGATTCTGCATCAACATCAATCAACTGTGCTAAATCCTCTTTGGAGTAGTTGTGCACATATTCACCTTCTTCGACGTTATGCTCAAGCATGAGGACCAGAGGCATTAACGGGACCGTAGCAACAGGCTATGCAGAAGTAATAGCATTAGACATATCAATTTCATCAACTTGCCCCCCTGTCTGCTCCCCCTGAGTTTGATCATCTATTCTGTTTGATTCATCATCCATTAGTGAGGTAAAATCCAACTCATCGTTCACTTTTGCATCGACTACTTTCAGACCGACTCCACCCTGATCATTACCATCATTGCCATCATCATTATCTGAGTCGTCTTTAATATCATCAGCATTATCATCATCATCATCTTTATCTTCAGCTTCATCTTCGTCTTTCTTTTCAGGCTCTGTTTCAGGAACAACTTCAGACTCCGAAGCTTCAGCAGACTCTAACTCCTTTACCGGTTCAGTGATCTTAGGCATGTTTTCAATTACATTTTTACCCTTGCCCTGTTCAGCCAACTCTTTTTCAGCTTTCTCTTTGGCTTCCTGTAAATCCATTCGTGCATATTCTTCGTTGAAATCAATCCCCAAACTATTAGATAAAATTTTATGAAGTCTATTGAATCTTCGATCATTCATCTCACGCTCTGATCGAAGCTCTGCAATCTCTTTATTCAATCTTTCATTTGCTTCTTGCAAGCTTTCAACTAACGCTTTCAAATAACCTCTATCGCCTTCTAGAATTTGACTTTGTCAGACATAATCTCTTTCTCGACCTCTCCCTGTTTCACCAGTTTCTCTAGCTCGGCTTTCTCAACTTCATTCTTAGCCACTTTATCTTCAAAAATCTTCACACGCTTTTCTAGAACATCAACATCTGTTTCTGGGAAGAAATCATCTAGATCCTGGAGATCCACTGGCATGTTCGAATATCACCAAATATCTTTGTCTTTGGAGTTTTTGGTGTCGATTTCCGAGTAACCTTCGGTGTAGACTTTTTAGGTGTTGACCTTTCAAGATGAGAAGTCGTTGGAGGATCCGGAGATTGAATGACTGGAACTTCTAACAATACAGTCTTTAGGATGTTCTTGTGTAACTCCTGGATGTTCTGCTTTAGATGTAATAATTACAAGAGGTTCTTGTGTAGGAGGTTCTTGTGTGACTCCTTTCTCCTGTGCACCAGAAGGTTCTTGTGTGACTTGTGTGCTCTTCGGCTTTCCCACATACCTTCTGCTCTTAGCTTTCTTTGTTTTCTTTCCTTTCGTCCTTGGAGACCCTGTAGTCTTCTTAGATATCTCAGTTGCTGAAGACTTTGTTCGCTTTGCTTTCTTTTTCGGTCTCTCTTCCTCAGATTCTTTCTCTTGTTTTAGCTCATAGTCAGCATCACCTTCTTTGAGTTTATCTCCTGATTCAGCAATTGCTATGTTTGTTGCAATCTCCAATGAATCATCACTGTCATTATCTTCTTTATTTGATGTCGCAGAAATCACATCATCTTCCTGCGTCGTCTTTTCAGCTTCCTGACTTTCTATCACCACATTATTAGTACTAGGACCAGCTTCTGTTTGAACATTGACAGGCTCATCTTCGTCCATTAACATCGTTTCAATTTTCTTTAGTTTGCGCGAAGCTTTCTTCTTTTCCTGAACCACAACCTTCTTCAGAAACCAATCACTTCGCTTTTCTTTAAAAGTAGATAGCCATTCAATCTCAGCATTTCGTTCTCTTTCATCACCACTATCGTCCTTCCTCCACTTAAATTCAGGCGGTGCAATGTAATTCTCGGACGCGGTCGCACCAAATAGTGGTTTAGCATTAGGAGCTGATGATTGCTTCTGAAAGGTAATCAATTTTTTCACTGTAGTATCATCAAGATGATTAAGATAAACAATATCATTCTGGTCTTTTGCAATCTTCTTGAATTGATCTTCAATTAGCATCTGTACAAATCTCGGGTAGATAACAAGCCTCTTCGACCCCATATTGTTCTTCATATGCGTAAATACCAGCTTTGAGTAGTTAAACTTCTTGTTCAAGATCAACGTCGTGGCCATGCATGCCATATAATCCTGCACATCATCCAATCTGGCCTTTCGGTGATTGAAAGTGTGTATAATAACGTGCATTAAGAACTTGTACGGATTAGGAACAGAGCCTTTCTTCAATGTAGATTCGTTGACGTGCCCCTTGTACCCCATACGGCAAAAACAACCTCGTACCATACGTTCGTCTAGCATCATAGGATCGTCAGCTGCATCATTGAATTCCATAACCTTTCGAATGTCCGCTTCAGTAATAGTGATTTCTTTATCTTCATTATCGTCACGAACAATTGACTTTATCGCTGTATCGTCCTCGATCATTGCTGCGGATGTCCAAAACCAGTTGACGTGCGATCTATAAACCACTGTTTTATCTGTTATCGCCTTATGAATAGGAATCCGTGCCATAAATGCAAGAATATCGTCGAATGCTCCGAGAGACGGACATATATCTTTATCCAGTGTAATGCACGTGTTGTGAAACTTGTTGAATGATAGCTCAATATTCTGCAAACACGTAAATCGAGACAAAATTAGATGACAATTTTTCAATTTTACAAAATTCCATCAAGTTCGGGCGAACTTGATAGGCATTTAACATTTTTATTACACTAAGTTCGGGCAAACTTATCAAATATTCAACATTAACAACTTATAAGTCCGGGTGAACTTGTAGTTCATTTTTAAACATTTTTCTTACAAGTTCGGGCGAACTTGTTTCAGAATAAACAAACCTTTTATACAAGTCTGGGCGAACTTGTATTTGACAAATATTTTGAAAATTTTTAAGAAGTTCGGGCGAGTTTATGTTTATTACTTATTAATTCCAGAGGACAAGTTCGGGCGAACTTGTCATATTCCCAAAACTTCTGTAACAAAGACAACAACAACTTCTGATCAAATTCAACATACTTTTGTGGTCGATTATGTTTGTTAATCATGATTTAATGATTAATTTTATCATTTAAAGTCCAAACCATGTCCACTCGATTGTTTCAGATCCAAAATTGATTTTTTTCAAACTTGAAATTTTTCCAAAATTTTTCAAATTAGACACTTAACTTTCCAGATTTTACCAGTAATCCACTCAGTTGACCAAGTCCAAGCTAATGTCCTTGGTTAACCGATTTGTCTGCCGAGTTCAAGTTAATGACCTCGGTTCGACCCGTTATGAACAAACTGTTGAATTGAATTTTTTTAAATTAAGTTTCAAAATAATGAACTTTTCATCATTTTGGTTCATCAGTTTTTACAGATTAGCTCCCAGCCTGTTGTCAATTAGATTCCCACCAGTTTAGCACCTTACCAGACTTTGAAGATCCGTTCTCCAACATTGGTTTGCTGAAAACAATGTATAAACAAAATCTTTTTGCATTTTTGTAAGTTTATACTAAAACACACTGAAAATCTTTTTGGTTTAATCTGTAAAGCAGATAAACTATGTACAGAACAAATTAAACTATGTACAAACATATTTAAAGACATATTTTTGTGAATTCGTGTCTAAGGATCATATTAGTTGATTGAGACATATCACCAGTACCGTTTACCTTTAGATGACTTTAAGTTTTAAACTTGTTTACCTAGATTGTCGATATGTTTGTCCACTTAAACTTCATCACGTTTCTCAGTTGTTCCAAGATACGTTAGGTATGAATTATGAAACTTGACTTATCTATGGTTCCCACCTCTTGAATATACTCCCGTATCAAGATTCTCTAGATTTCATCTTACAGGTGAGTATAGGTTAATTGATATCTGTATCTGGGTTAATGCGAGGCCTTGAGAGCTCAGGTTAATACCACCGTATCGACAAAGAGATGAAGGCTTGACTTTAGGTGTGTTCCATTTAAGAAATCTTTTTAGCACTGCAAATGATTTGATCTTTTGATTCTTTTCAAGTTTGCATGCAGTTTAGGGGTTTATAGCATAAAGCATTATAGAAGTTCTAGGCTATTGATTCCGCAAAATCAGAAGAACTTGTATAATACCCCAGTTATCAACTATCTATAAAGACCTCTTATCTCAGAATCAGGCAATCTGTCAAACGAAATTTCAGAGTACTAAGTCCATATATCCGAGATGTGTTAATCCACAAGAGTAAGCAGTTGTAAAATTTAGTTTATATATCGGAAACAATCTACTGAACGTGTAAAGCCTATCGGCACATCCACAATAAGACTTGTTTATCACTTTTTAAACTTTACATTTCTTTAGCATACTGTGATAGTCCACTGATGTACTATCATTTCCTATTGTGACACCGAATTCTTTTTGTCTTTTTCAATGTTTTTGTACTTTTTTGAAAATTTTCATATGTTTTTGTATTTTCTCAAATATTTATCCCCCTAAAATCAAAAAATATATTTTTGGATTTTAGATTTTTAAGAAATATTAATCTAAAAGATATGACAAACCAATGTGGATCACGTGAACTCGTCGTCCGATCCGTATTCAACCTCTGCTTCCGCACATGTAAGCAAATTTTTAATACCGTTAAGCCTCATTAGATATTTAAATCTTGTTAAAGGAAATGCTTTGGTATAAAAATCAGCCTTTTGTTCATCAGTGTGGATTTTTTCTATTCGCACCAACTTCTTTTCGTAGCATTCACGAATGAAGTGATAACGAATTTCAATATGTTTAGTACGTGAGTGATGAACCAGAATTTTGGCTATGTCGATAGCTGCCTTGTTATCTACGTATAAAGGCGTATCAAGAAATTTCAATCCAAATTCCCTCATCTGTTGTTGAATCCAAAGGATTTGTGAACAACAGCTGGAAGCAGAAATGTGATCCGCTTCACAAGTTGACAGAGAGACCGTGGTTTGTTTCTTGCATTGCCACGTTACCAAACGAGTTCCGAAGAACTGGCAACCAGCCGTTGTAGATTTAGAGTTCAGCTTGTGCACTCCGAAGTCTGAGTCAGCGTATTCCATTAGATCAAAATTGTCGTTCCTTGGATACCACAAGCCGGTGCTTGGACATCCCTTCAAGTAATGGAATATTCTTTTAACTATCTTCATGTGTGACACTCGAGGACAAGACTGATATCTCGTGCATAGGCAGGTAGGATACATAATAACTAGGCGAGATGCCGTCAGATACATGAGAGATCCTATCATCGACCGATAGAGCGTATCATCCGCTTTGGTTCCAGTCTCGTAAATACAAATCCCATGATTCAGCCCCAGCGGAGTTGAAAGCGGCTTCAAGCTATCCATTTCAAACTTCTTGAGAATATCATGAACATACTTTGTTTGATGAATGAATATTCCGTCTTGTAACTGATCCACCTGTAATCCAAGGAAGAATTTCATTTCACTCATGGAGGACATCTCGAATTTCTTCTTCATGATCTTTTCGAACTCTTTGCAAAGACTATCATCCGTTGAACCAAAAATGATATCATCCACATAGATTTGTACAATGATTAGATGATTTCCGACTTCTCTAGTAAACAAAGTTCTATCCACTGTGCCTCTTGTAAAGCCATTTCCAACGAGATGTTGAGATAACGTCTCGTACCAAGCTCTCGGGGCTTGGTGTAATCCGTATAAGGCTTTACCTAGGAGATAAGCTTTGTTCTTGTTCAGCGGATCGACGAACCCCGATGGTTGGCCGATGTACAGTTGTTCACGTAGTTTACCATAGAGAAATGCATATTTCACATCTAACTGGTACACCTTAAAACCTTTCCAAGCTGCGAACGCAAGGAAAATGCAGATTGACTCTAATCATGCAACCGGTGCATATACTTCTGTGTAGTCAATACCCTCTTGCTGGTGGAAACTTTGACAACCAACCGAGCTTTGTTTCTGACAATTACCCCCCGATCATCCCTTTTACACTTGAAGACCCACTTTGTGTCAATAGCTTTCTTCTTCGGTGGTAAGTCTACAAGCCTCCAAACTCCCAATTTCTCAAACTGTAACAATTCCTCTTGCATTGCTATCACCCAGTTCTCATCACCCAGAGCTTCATTTATAGTTTTTGGCTCTATTTGGGATATGAAACATGATTAGTAGCAGTAGTCTTGAGTAGGAGCAACTCGGGTGTAGAAACAACTTAGTGCTTTGTTGATTTGGCTTCTTCTATGCACACCAGTTTGTAATTCACCAATGATATTTGTTGAAGGATGGTAAGAATATGATCGTGGCATTTCTTCTCTAGGAACATCAACTGAGCTTTGCTGATTCATGATATTCAAATCAACGTCAGGAGCACTAGATGAAGCTTCGTTCTGATTGCTCGGGCTTGCAGATTGATTCAACATGTTGGATATCTACTCAACTTCTTCATCTGATGAGGATTCTCCGTCAGCATCAAATGTCGGCGCTTCATCAGAGTCAGAATTTTGATTCTGAGGCAGATTTGGCACTGTTGTTGCATTTTCTGGTTCAGAGGAATCATTTGATGGAATTATAGACGGTGTTACTTCTGCTTCAGAAACATTTTCAACTTAAACACCGCTATTACTTGGACCTGCTCCAGAAGACGAAGTATCCAACATGGGTTGATTAACCACAATTGGTCTAATGATTTGTTCTTGATTCGCCGACTGTTGAAGATAATATAACGCTGCAAGTTCTTCTTCAGACGGTTCTTCCGGCAAGTCGAATGACTTCCATAGATCTTGATAGTTGAACAACCACGCGTTACCTTTCCTCTGAATCGGAGTCGTATACCGGAAACAATCGACGTGTTATGCTTCAATTACCTTTCTCAACGAGGGAACATATACTCTTCTCAGCGGACCAGCATATCCGACAAAGAAACCTTCAAGCGATTTGGCCTCGAATTTACCATCTTTGTCAATTACAGTACATGGCGCTCCAAATGGCTCTAGATACTTCAAATTTGGTTTCCTTCGGTTGATCATTTCAAAACATGTGTTTTTAGATGGTTTGACAATTAAGACCCTGTTTAGTGTGTAGCAAGCCGCTGCAACCGCCTTACTCCAGAAGCTAACAGGAAGTTTCGAGTCTGTAAGCATAGTTCTTAGTGTTTCGATTAGAGTTCTATTCTTCCTCTCAGCCACACCGTTTCATTGTGGAGTATAAGGTGCACTTGCAGAATTCCCTTGGCATTGTAAAATTCTTTCATCTTATTATTCTTGAATTCCGTGCCATTGTCACTGCGAATACGCTGGCAAGCAGATGATAAAGATTTTCGAGCTTCTTGAAAAGAATCACCAGATCATCAAACGTTTCATCCTTTGATTCTTGAAAGAAAACCCATGAATAATGCGAATAATCATCTGTGAAGACTAGGCAGTATAAGTCTCTCGAAATACTATGAATGTTAAACGGACCAAAAAGATCCATATGAAGACGTTCAAGCGGCAGCTTAATTGAATTCAGAATCTTCTTCGGATGTGACTTTTTGATCTGCTTCCCCTTTTTACATTCTAGGCAGTGATCAGTCATATGGAAGCTCCGAAGATTCACACCCTCAACCATATCATTATGAACTAGAAAATTCATTCTTCGCAAATGAATGTGCCCCATTTTTCGATGCCAAAGAATAGAATTTTTCTCCGTAGCTTTCGTTACAAAACATTGAGCTGATTTTGATGATGTGGTAGCGACACCCATATCTAAGACATATAAATCATTCTCGCGTGGGGCTCGCATCAGAATCCAATCATCAAGTAATTTGAAACCCGGCTTTAAAATCGTACACTCTTTATCATTGAAATGCACCGTGAACTGTTTGTCACAAATCTGCGAAATGCTCTGAAGATTATTCTCAAGCTCAGCAATATAGTTCACTCGATCAAACGATACTATACCATTGGAAAGTTTTCCTTCGGCCACTATCCTTCCACCTTGATTACCGGCAAAACCAACATATCCGGCGTTTATAGCTTTTATGTCGAACAAAAGAGCTTTCATCCCTGTCATATGCCTGGACGCTCCACTATCCAGAATCCACTTTGAAAGAACGTATCTCTGGAGCCCCTAAACATATTAAAATTTATTTAAAAAGCGCGACCCAAGCCTTCTTGGTCGTGGGTTTGGGATAAAAAGCTTGGTAGTCATCTTCATAATCTCCATCTGAGCCTCCACTGTCATTTACATTTTCAAAGTTAACTTTCTTTTTACCTTTTGATGATTTGATACCAATTGTAGGTTTGACAGTTTCAGTTTTGATCTCAGATTTTGATTCTTTCTTGTTATCAATCTTAACAAGCTCAGTCTTGATAACCTCAGATGTCGTTGACTTTTTCTTAGCAATCCAGGATTGTGATTTTATTTTTGCCTTTTTAATGTAAAACCTTGATTCATTAGCCTTGGAAGTTTCACCTTTTCTGAAAATTGAGTTTTCAAACTTAGGTTTAGGTTTAACTTCAGGCTTCGATTCATTTCTTTTCAAAATTGTGACAGGTTTTACAAACTCTGGTTGCTTAGGTTTTACAACATCTGAACTTTCTTTTCTTTGAAGATAGGCCGGCTTAGATTTTGGACACTTGCATGCAATATGACCAACTTCATTGCACTTGAAGCAAGTCTGATCATCATGTGAATGTCCACTAGTGGGTTTTACACCACTTGTGGCTGTGGCCTTATCTCGAAGTTCTTTTGCTTTCTTAAACTTATCGTTTGATTGTTTTCCAATCAAACTTTCCTCTTGAACCGTGCTTGTCCCATAAACAAATGTCATGTTTTTATCTTTGTATTCGCGAAATGATGACTTTTTCTTAACCGGTTCTTCTTCAACTTCCAAACCCAGCCCGGCTCTCCTATGTTCAAGAAAATCACCACCATTCCTTCGGTAGTTGTTTCTTTTAGGTTTGGAGTAAAACTTCTTTTCATTGATTTCTAAATCTTCTGATAAAACTTCACGAGTTTTAAGAATTTGTCAAGCTGATCTTCATTCACATTCCGAATCGGAAAGCTATTGTCGAAGTATAGTCTATCAGAATCCTTAACTGTGTACATGACAACATTAGGATCATCACTTAGACTATCATCCAATGATTTATCGTCATCTTCGGACTATGAATCAGAATTGTTCGAACTCGAGTTGGCGCTTTCATAGCTGCCTTCATCAATTCTCTCAAGACATTATCAACAACTTGCTTAACCACAGCTTCGCCATCATCACTTGTGTAGGTTATATCAATGTTCTCAGGCAGCTCATTTTTCTTTTCAGTTAAAAGTTCAATGTTGAGTGCCTTTTCCATCCCCTCAGCCTTTTTGCGACAATATTTTTCGCATAGGGGTGGTGGAACATTGGTATAGTCTCCATGTTTCTTAGCTTTGGTTTTCTGAACATTTTCTTCCGATTGAATTGTCGGAAGAATGTGATCGATGACATAGGCATTCGTAGTATAGCTCTTAAGAAGCTGTCGAACCCTTTCGGTTTCGATTTTCATGTCTTGTAGCTCTTGTTTTACTTCAGCAATGTTATTAATGTAAATATTAATAGCTCTTTGTTTTTCCATTAAGGTAGCTTTTAACATTCTGATAGTATCATCTTATTCAATGTTATTTCTATCCAATCTGCTGTAATCATCTTTCATTTTGTCATATGCCTCCTTCATTGTGTGATAATCGTATTTGAAATTATTATTATGCACATTCATTTCGGCTATGATCTGTGATTTTTTAGCACATTGAACACATGGTTCAGCACACTTCGTACAAGGTTTTATAACCTCTAACGAGTTTTACTACCTCCTTTTCTACAACCTTTACCTTTTCATCTGAACCTACCTTTGTTAGATTTGCTATCATGGCCTTGTTGGCGATCTCGGTAAGGTTTTCTTCGTTCATTTCTTTGGTTATGTTGATCACTTCTTCGATCACAGACTTCTCCTCAGCAATAGTCTCTGAAGTTGTCGTATCTCCAAAACAACCTGCAAAACTAGTGGTCATGTTAGGGAAAAGATACCCTGCATCTTTGTATGCTGATAAATTTCCTCCATTTCAGCTTGTTGCATATATTCCTCTAGTACTGCACTCTCCATGGCTGCATCGGTAGATGTATCTTCCACAATCTCAGCCATAAGAGCAACACCGGTCTTTTTGCCAATATATGAATTCCAAACAAAACCGTCATCTTCATTTGAAGCGACCACTGCCTTTTCTGTGTTGTTGGTGTTTGGTTTCTCTTGGATTTCGACTTGAGTCTTCTTTGGGAATGGCTTGTAACTTCTTGTAGTATTCGTTGCCACCTCCAAATGGACTCTGATTGCCCGTTGCTTCAGGATTCTTGCATTCTCTCTTAAAATGCCCTTTCTGTCGACATCTGAAACAAGTGACTTTCGTTTTGTTGAACCCTAATTTGTTGCTTGAATTTCTGATATCTCGGCCGTTAAGTCAACAAACTTAGTAACCCTCCGAATGATCGATGCTAAGGACCACTTGATGTGCATCAGTTCAATTTCTTCTTCATCTACTTGATCATAATCTTTGGCAGTCATTTCTAGATTGCCAATTTTCCCGGCCACCAAACTTTCATATGATTCTAACACTGTAGCGAGAAGTGTCATGTGTTGTTTGGCAACTTGCTCAGAAACAACATTGTTTATATTAACAGCAATGTTGCATTTGTACACATTTGGATCAGAATTTGATAGATTATTCTGATTTGCTTGATTCTGATATGAAGAATTTGATCCTGTACTAAAAAATGATGAACTCTGCGGACTTTGATCATATTTTGGATATGATTGATTTTGACTCTGCGGCGAATGATTTGAAGAATTCAGACTCGCGTTAAAAGCTGTTTGGATTTTTGGGCCAGTGATATTATCTTGAACTCCTGACTTGTAATACAAACCAATATCTTGAGTCACATTGGCATTCTTGGATTTTTGCTATCTTTAACAACCCCATCTTGTGCCCATCCAGTTTATCAATGAAAGTTGACAGTTTGAAGTATTCCCAACTCAGACTTTCTTTGAGCACCGTGAGATAAGTCGTCCATTCACCCTCTTGCAATGCGTCAGCAAGCTTATCGATGTATTCTTCTTCTGTCTTCTCAAGCCCGTGTCTCCTCATGATCACTTTCAGATGACAAAACCTTTCGATCATCTGTTTCATCGTTTCTCCTTTAATCATCGTGAAAATATCGAATTCTTTCATGATAAGCGCTTTCTTGCTTTTCACTATTTCTGCACTTCCTTGGTATTTGTTCTTCAAGGATTTCCACAATTCTTGTGCGGTCTTGAATTCGGGTAAAAGTACCAAGATATCTTCTTTCACTGATTGTTGAATCAAGATTATCATCTTCTTCTCAGCAACGTATGCATCTTTCTGCATAGTGGAGAACTTGCTAATATCGATAATATTATCATTCTCTTCCCTGGGCCATGTATAACCAGTCTCGATTGCCACCCAGCTGTGGAAATATGTAGCTTGGACCCAATTCATGAACTTCTCCTTCCAACCCTTATATTCGTCCATACACATGAGTTTCGGAGGTTTAACAGACGTACCCATTTTGTTGTCGATGTTTACTTGGTTCACCATCTAAGCGTTTGACGTTGTTGCAGTCATGAAAGCAGTGTGAAGATCTTCCATCTTGAAAATTGACGATTTTTTCTGAAAAACACAAGTTCACAAACTTCGAAAAATGATTAGCTCACTAACAAGTTCGGGAGAACTTGTAATGTGGGAAAAAATCAGATTTTGATTATCACAAGTTCGGGCGAACTTATGATTGATTAACTTTTGAAAATTCTTTCCCTGAGTTCGGGCGAACTTATTGATTTTCAAGTGAAATCAAGTTCGGGCGAACTTGTAACTGAAATTCAATAAACTTAATCAATGAGTTCGGCCGAACTTATTGATGTAAGTTTAGTTGAAAATAGATGCAAGTTCGAGCGACTTCTCAAAATCTCTTGAAATAACTGTCAAGTTCAGGCGAACTTGATTAGAATCCAAGAATTTTAATCAAGTCCGGGCGAACTTGATGTCAAGTTTGACCAAAATGAGTTTGTAAATCATGATTTTTTGAATTTTTTGATACCAATTCGTTTGAATTTGATGTCCAAACTCTCAAGGTTTACCACAAGTGTATTTTACATGACATACTCAAAAATTAGCAACTTTGTCCGTGAATTCATTGTTTTCGTTGAATAATGAAGAAAAAAATGGTAGAAAGAGGTAGAATAAAAGTAGATATTGCTATGTTTTCACCAATTTAGGTACCATAGCTCTGATACCACTTGTTAGATCATCTCCACGTAAGCACGAGAACCTAAATTGTATCTAATGTCCATAATGGTGGAAACAATATGACATGATTAACCAAATAGTCAAGATTTACTGTTTAAACGTTGTTTTATTGATCAATATGTTCAATTACATTCAGATCCTGATCCAGCAGAGCTTCGTCGTCAATATGCCAAAATCACAAAAGTTACAAATGAAGAGATCAAGTCCTCTATTTATAGAGGCACAAGTTCGTTGGGTATTGATCAAGTTCGAGCGAACTTGATTTGATCAAGTTCGACCGAACTTGATCTTACATATGCAATCCGAGCGAACTTGTACTCTAATTACATAAATACCCTTCAATATCTAGTCTAATCACACCAAAACTATACAGACTCGATCCAAGACTAAGACCTAGACATAATGCACTAACAATCTATTCAACCAAAAGGATTTGAACATGCGACAATGCCGCTGGATGGAGACTCTTAATGACTATGATTGCGAAATTCGCTATCATCCCGGCAAAGCAAATGTGGTTTCAGATGCCTTAAGTCGCAAGGAAAGGATCAAGCCGATAAGGATTAATGTCAAAAGTATCAAGCTCAAATCTAGTTTAATGAGAAGCTATTAGATGCTCAGAAGCAAGCTTTATTAGAAGAAAATGCTTCCAATGAAGGATTAGGTGGGACTGTAGATCAGTTAACACCTGGGAATAATGGAACACTAAGATTTAATAATCGTATTTGGGTTCCTATCTTTGGAGGACTCAAATATCTAATCCTCCAAGAAGCTCATATAGATACTCTGTACATCCTGGAGGAGACAATATGTATAAGGATTTGAGAGAGAATTATTAGTGGATGGGTATGAAGAAAGCCATAGCCACCTATGTAGCTAAGTGTCTGACGTGTTCACAAGTTAAGGCTAAACATCAAAAGCCATCATGACTTCTACAACAGCTTGAGATTCCCACATGGAAATGGGAAATAGTAACTATGGATCTGATTACCAAGTTATCTAAGACCAGACGTGGTAATGACACGATTTGGGTCATCATTGATAGGTTGACAAAGTCTGCACATATCTTGCCCATAAAGGAGACTTATAGCTCCGACAAGTTGGCTAAATTATATGTGGACGAGATTGTGTCCCTACATGGTGTACCAGTATTTATTGTATCTATAGAGATTCTAGATACACTTCTCATTTCTGGAAAAGTTTCCAACAATCACTAGGCACAAGATTGAACTTCAGTACGACTTACCACCCTCAGATTGGCGGACATAGTGAGCGTACTATCCAGACTTTGGAAGACATGCTTAGAGCATGCGTGATTGATTTTGGTGGTAGTTGGGACGACCACCTAACCCTAATAGAGTTCTCTTACAATAGAAGTTATCATATAAACATCAAGGATGCACCCTTTGAGGCCTTGTATGGGAGAAAATGTCAAACACCCGTTTGTTGGGCCGAAGTTGGAAAAGTCCAACTACCAGGACCTGAGATTGTCCTAGAAACCATTGAAAAGATTGTGCAAATCCGTGATCGTCTCAAAGCTGCCAGGGATACACAGAAGAGTTTATGCTGACAAGAGGCGTAAATCTCTTAAGTTCCAAGTAGGGGACAAGGTCATTCTAAAGGTATCACCCTGGAAAGGTGTGATGCGCTTTGGAAAAAAGGGTAAGTTGAGCCCAAGATATATCGGACCATTCGAGATAATCGAATGTGTCAGATCTGTGGCATATAAGCTTAAGCTGCCTGAGGAGCTCAGTGGAATCCACGATGTGTTCCATATTTGTAATCTGAAGAAATATCTAGCCGATGAGTCGCTAGCAATTTCACATCATGATGTGCAAATTGATGAAAACCTAAGGTTTGTTGAAAAACCTATCACGGTCGAGGATCGACAGATTAAGAAGCTTCGGAAAAAAGGATTCTAATTGTGAATGTTAAATATGATGCACGTCGAGGCCCCGAATATACATGGAAGTCGAGTCCACTATGCGACAAAAGTACCCCATCTTTTTTAATAAAATCTCGAGGTCGATATTTCTTTTATGGTGGTGTGGATGTAACACCTCGTAAAATTGTGTCCGATAATATACCGACACGTGTCCTATAAGATTCGACCGTTTACATAACTTAGATATAAGTTATTAGGGGTTAGGAATGCATAATTTCAATCTTTGTGCAATCTCGATCATTTTCGCGTTTGACAAAGTATTATACTTTATTTTTCAAAACACGTAACCGTATAACCGAACAAACCGACATCCATGACATTTCCAGACATAATCCAAGTTACACATGCCTTAACACCTTATATAGCCTAAATATTAGGTTAAAAGGGGTTAAAAGTGACAAAACACACCAATACAAGTCCAGGGACCAAATCAGCTAAAATGCAAAACTTGTCCCCCAGGGCATGGTTGCAGACCGTATCCATAATCCCATACGATCCGTAACCAACTACCGGTGGTTGTTTTTGTTTGGAGGCCAAGAAACTCTGCCCTCTTGCCACCTTTCAAGCAAAGTGCCACCTTCCCTCAGCTCTTGACACCCCCTAACCACTTGGAATGATCCTAGAACACCTCTAACGCCTGGTATCATTCCACTTCATCCTTTTCCACTATAAATAGAGCACTTGGTCGAGCTTTAAACTTGCTCATTTAACATAATCCTACTCTACTCTCTATCTGGAAATTCCTGATCATACAGGAGCATCCTCTGAGTTATAAACATTCTAAGGATCACTTGTAAGTGTTCCTTTGCACCTCTTTTCATTTTTATAGGCTTTTATAAGCCGAAAGTCGAGCAAATTGACTTTTGATTTGACTTTCGGTTTAGACCATTATGATCCAGCCATTGTTCAAATCAAACATGGCTATTTGATCGTAATCAGGTAGGTGATAATCCCTTAAAAGGGCACCTCCTGGAAATCACGTTAAGTTGGTCAAATGATGGGTCAAAGTATTGTTCAATAAAAAGTCAAACGGAAGATTTTTCAGAAAACTTATAAAATGAACTTATAATTATGTTAACTCATGATTTTAACATTAAATCAGTTGATAATTAATATTAGAAAATGTATAAACATGCTCAGCCCGTCATTTTCAGTGTATGTGTCGGTTCGCAACCGAAAGTCAAGCAGTTTGACTTCTGCCTTGACTTTCGTTTCTGACCCGATTTAGCATAGTTAGCTACTGAATTTAAGTCGTATTATGATCATAATATAATGTAGGATAACCCTCTGAGGTTATACTAGATGATCATAATCAGATTATGAGATTATATGCAAGTCACTATAATATGTCTAACTTAGACCAAAATCCCTTTTTGCATAAAACTTGCAAATATGAACTGGCAATTACTTTACCTACTGACATGTTGATATAATTAACATATTTTGGTACTATCAATCTTTTCATAACCTGAGTTTTGATTAAAGAACGTAAATTATGTTATAATATGACCAAAACGCCCTTTTGGCGCATAGTATGGTTTTTAACCATAACTATCAATCAAAACTTATTACCTACTGATATTATGACATAATTATAGTGTTTTCACAGAAAGGTACTTAATCAGAACTCAGATTTTTATGCAAATTCTGAAATTTTGTCGCTTAATGACTATAATACCCTTATGGTGCATATTTTGATTTTTAAATCTTAATAGTCATATAAGTTGATAACCTACTGACGTTACAACTTATTTAAAGTATAATGGCATATAGAACTTGTTTATAACTCATCCGGTTACCTGGTATTGCTTAGATGCGTACGGTTAAGCATATGTAACTAGTTTACGTAAGTTTACCGAAACGGGTCAAATCTTTTCAATTTTATTTCAAATTCCAGAATGTATATAGTTTACTCATATTTTACAAGTCCTAGTACTTGTGATGTTTAAACTACATTCTATTCCGGTCATCGCTTAATTAAGCGTATCGTACCATTTTCGCTAATTTAAGTTAACCAGTCCAAGTCTACGACTTGAATAGGACCCGTTACATTCTAAATTGGTTATTATACCATTCATTCCAGACTACAGCCTTCGGTAGATTGAAACCAATCTTAGTTAATTGATAACGGCTTTGCTTATTATATTTTCTTGCATTGTTAAACTTGTTTAAGCCAGTAAATACTCTTAACCTATTTTTCCTATACGGGCTTGGATACGGTAAATTATTACGCCTTGGTCAGGTATGGGATCGTATGTCAGATTGTGACTGGAAAATCCGCATAACTCGTTTTAATCTGTTTTGTCTGATAACTTAAACATTGGGGGTTAACTCGACCGTGTCCTGGATATCATCGGCTCATTTAAGTTGCTAATGGCCACGACTAAGCACGGGGTGTAGGCATACACCTGACAGATGCTTATGCTATCATAAAATGTTTTCTTACCCATATTGGGGATAACCCTCCGTGGGTTAAAAGTGTTGTGTCAGTTAATCGTGTTATTCGGTTTCTGCACCAAACCCCATATGTATTGACAGGCATGTAAAACTGTATACAAGATTATTATAATTGTCCCAAGTTATTTAAGAAATTGGAGGTGCCTTGTACACTTAAATCAATTTTCAAATATTTTCAAAAGATTCATTTATTTGTATTTACCAGTTTATACTTACGTATTTTCAAAAGACTAAGTGATAGGTTGCAAGGTTACGAAATAGGCTGGAGGTGCTCGTAATGCTTAAGGAGAATTTGCAACTCTCTTGCATAGAAGCCCATAGTCTGTTATTTCATTTTGTAACTTTTCATTCCGCCTGTGGATCATTTCAAATACTATCCGTGTGTATAATAATTTGAATATTTGGACATTTTAATTTTGTAATAATTTTAATCCAAGACTTTCGTTGTGCTATATTGTTTGTTGATATCAATTTGTCACGTACTCCCCATCCGGGCCCACCGGGCGACGTATGAAATATCGGGGTGTGACAGGTTGGTATCAAAGACAACGTTTGAGAGAATTAAACACTAGCCTTTTGTATTTAATCTCAGACAGCACAATAGTATATTCCTTAGACTTTCTAAGTCTAGGCATTGAACTAGGATTACTCACATTCATAATAAGTTATTCTTTTGTTTATTTTCTTTTTATATTAAAGCAGGAAAAATGGCGCCAAGAGTACGAGGAAAAGGAAAAGGCCCAATGAGAGGAGGACCATCCGGACATATACCCCCTCATTTTCACAGCTCAGATCCTTACCAAGATTTGGGAAATTCCTACTCATCCCACCCAGCGAGACATTCTATCTCGCATAACTCATCACCCACACATTCTCGCCACTCATACCATTCGCACCATTCTTGCCATTCCCATCACTCACATTCCATTCATTTCATAGTTCATTTGACCCAAACTAGTACATTAACACACCTCCAACTGCCCAAAACCAGTTGGACCAATCAAATGAGCTGGTCGAAGACTCAGATCCAGAGATGCCGCCATCAGGGTCACGTATGCACCCCATTGAAATTTCTAGTGGTTTATATCATATGCAGGATCACCTTATCAAGGTCCTAACGAATGGGACCAATATTGGAACCAATTTACATTTGCTAATACACATTCCTATCATTCTTCGAAACTGCATCCGTCTTCTCCACAAGGAGATGTGCAAATGGAACCAGTGGAGCAACCACAACCACCCCTAGAACCATCAAGGAGAAAACGTGGGGCACGCATGTCTCTGCGCGCAGGACAATGGTCGGGCTCGCTACCACCATTGCCCCAAACATACCCCACTATTCCTGAGGACCCACAAATAGGTGGACCCTCGATTACCATACCTGTGTTTGACCCAACACCACAAACTTTTTTTCAACCACCATCACCATCGGGTTTTGATAACCCAGTTCCTTCGTATCCAGATACGTCTGCGTACAATCCTTTAAACCCGTCTACGTTGATGGAATATGATTATGAGGCGCCATCCTATGAGCCTTATATGCAAGCAGTCGTACATAATGCTTTATACCCATCTCTTTTCCCTCCTGCATATCCAACTACGGGATATCCAAGTTATAGGTACCCGTATCCTGCTGTGTCAAACCACAGCCACCGCCACCGTCACAATTATTGGCTTATCGTTAACATCTAATCTAACCAAATTTGGATAAAAGTTTGAAAAGTTTTAAAAGATTAAAAATGAAAGTAAAAACGTAACAAAAAAAGGAAGAAGGAATCACTTGGTTCCAACTCGTCTTTTATGTATCCTTTGATGGTTTCCGCACTTTGGGCTTTTTAAGAGATTATCTTAGTTATAATGGTAGGCCCCTCTTGTGAAGGCGACGTTACCCTCAACCTATTGATCTGAGTCAGTAGGATACAGTCCCGCAAGGTCGGAATATTGAAAGATAATTAAGTTAGTTATTAATACGAAAAGTGGTAGGCCCCTCTTGAGAAGGCGATGTTACCCTCGGCCATATTGGTCTGAGTCAGCAGGGATACAGTCCCGCAAGGCTGGATAAAGTTTTAGTAATAGTTTATTTACAGGGGTTCAAGCCGTTCGTACTTCCCCCTTTTTGATGCTATCTGCCTCAAGGGAAGTCCTAACAAGCTTGAACCACGTCCTCGTCAGGATCATACACTGAACAAGGCAAGAACTTTACCCAAACACCCTTCAAACCCCCGTCCAGGTAATTAACGTGCTTTATATAGACCTAAAGACACGAATGAATGAATCAACGAAACATGAAGAAATGGTTTAACCAAAGTTCACTTTCAATATAAAAAACTATATATTAAAGTCATTAATACATACCCAAATAAAAAATTGCCAAAATTGGAAATTAAAAGTAACAGATAAAAGATTTGTCTAAATCTCTTATATCACTTGGTGAAGACGAATCTTTTATGTATTACTTTTAAATGTTTTATAAAAGTAATTTTTTAAAGGATTGTTTTTAAAATGTGTTAATAAAATTACAATTTTATTTTTTAAATTTGTTATAAAATTGTTTTTAAATATTGTTTTTAAAAATTGTTTTTAAATTGTCTTTAAATTTGTATTTTTTAACACACAGATATGGATATGGATTTCAACATGGATATGGATCTCAATGAGGAGCAGGTGCAGACGAATCTTACATCACTTGGTGAAGGCCATGCTTGGCTAAATCTCTTACGTCACTTGATGAAGACGAATCTTTTATGTATTACTTTTGATTTCCAATCTTTGGCAACTTTTTATTTGGGTATGTATTAATGACTTTAATAAATAGTTTTTTATATTGAAAGTGAACTTTGGTTAAACATGTAACGCCTCGCGTTTTCCATACTTTCTATTTATAGCTAGCTCGTATTGTATTTCTATTTTCGGAAAGCATTGTCTCTCGTATTGTCGCTGTAATCATTGTAATTTGAGACTTAGATCGTAATGAAAACTCGTATTTTGTTCATGTATTTCTTATTCATAATCGTTTCATACATATACTTATACATACACTTGACCATGTGAAACATAATCGTGGTACTCGTAATCATGTGATGAACTTGCAAAACATGATGATTATACTTATTCGAGACTTAACGTGATATTCTTATTCAATCATATTCATTTTATACATACATATACCTTATGACATGTTATTTATGCTTATAACACCTTAGTTATTCATAAAATACCTTAAAATGCACTTAAACCCGTAACCTTGTGACAAAACAACAAAAAATAAAGATTTTTGTCCTGGACCCGACCCTTGCAGACCGCAAGGGGATACCCTTACGGTCCGTAAGGATATCTAGGCGGATAGAATTGTTTGGCTCACGAAATTAGCACGAATCCCACCATCCTAACACCTTCCAATGGCCTTTAATCACCATTTAACACCTCCTAACTCTTCCCCTATAAATACAACCCTTCCCCAAGCATTCTTACACTTTCACAACCTCCTAATCTCTCCCAAATCACTCTCAAATCACCTCAAGAACACTTGCAATTCAGAATTTCGGGAGATTCATACCTTCACACTAAAGTGAGCATAACTTGCTCATTTCTTAACCATTTCACTTGATTCTTTTTCCTACATACTTGGATAAACCTTAGGTTTGAGTCCAATGATTCTCCATGGAGAATCCAGACCTGGATATTCACCTATAAGGCTCCAAAGTTTCTCTTTTGCTTAAATCTTTATAAAACTTGTGATTTACCTTCAACAAACTTGTGTTCTTGTGCTTCTAATCAAACTTATGAATAGTAAAGCCTAACCAAGCTTGTTAACATGAACTAAGGGTTGTTTTAACACCCAAAACTTTCTCTTTTTGAAGAGCTTTAACCTCACAAGTGATGAAAGTTCATGAACTTGGTCATGTATGTCCACCTTGGTTAGCTTGGGCTATCCTAAACTTTGGGACCACACATCACATGATGAGTTTCATCATTATTCCAAGTTAGTTTGCTAGATTGGAAGTGTCACAAACCCGTCTAGCCTTTGACGTGCGTCAAAGTGTGCTCACCAGGTTGTATTTCACTTGGCTACTTGGTATCATGGTGATACACTTTACATTCTTGTCATTTACATTCTTGTTCATATTATCGTTCTAAGACCCTCCTTGTTACCTATGGTAACTTGTGTAGTGGTGAACATCATACGAGGTTCCAAAGTGGATGGTTAATCCCCCCACCTCCTACTTAACTTACATGACACCAAGATGTTCCAAAGTGGATGGTTCACCCTCCCACCTCCTACATGATTATATAACTATATATGTATCTATGGACCATAATATAAATCCTGAAAACCGAACTCTTGATGATGATTAAGTAGTCACCTATCAAGTTAATAAGTTTATCACTAATGTGTATAGTTCCTTGTCACGATTCTAATAGGTCTTGAACCTATGAAATCACATTCAATCCTATGGATTATTATAGTGTCAAAGACAAGTGATAATACCTTAGTGACTATTTTCATATAATATACTTTGTCATGCTTTAAATCTCAATTCTGAATGTCCCATCATCATCCATAATACTCATACGCCTTTGTTTTTCTCTTGTAGGATAACTCAGCGTTCATCCCATCAAAACAACTACCTTCACGGACTTGTCAAGTTAGAAGACTTAGCAAAACCGTGAGTACACTCGACCCACTTTCTTTTATAACACTTTTGGGTGTAACATGTTTACCATATACAAAATCACAACACATAAACTTTATGATATGCACAAATAATCCTATATCCATGAATACTTGAACCGTTACATTGATGCTTATATCTTGGACATTCTTTATGTAATACCTTAGTCATTAACTATTTTAGCCTTCGTTTGACATGTATAGCGCTATAGGAAGTAACACATCCTCCTCCTCATGAAATCTAGAGGCCATGTTAAAATATCGTGTTTGCGTTAAGGGTTTGACTAGTAGTATTGCATGCCTTGTATATGCTCTTGTAAAATCATAGTTGCCATGAGGATTTGTTTAAAGTTTATTCATATACGTATGCCATGCCTAAACGTGTGTACGTGCCTTTGCTTTTGCATTGAATTGTTATTTTAAAACATGTTACAAGTTGATGGAGATAATGCTACGATATCAAATAGCAAGGACGATAGATACACATTTAGACGCTTAGGTTTAATATTGTTGTATCAAAATTTGCCAAGTTAATGTTGTTATTTGATTTTCCCTTGTATTGTAATGACTTTTGTCATGAAATGAAACTCGGATTAAATTAATCATTGTCACATTTAGTTTTATGAGCAATGAGCAATCTATTTCGTCCCGCCTTGATGTTTCCGCCATCGGTTGGGGTGTGACAAAACATTTCTTCATGTTTCGTTAATTCACTCATTCGTGTCTTTACGGTCTATATAAAGCACGTTAACTACCTGGAGGGGGTTAGAAGGTTGTTTGGCTAAAGTTCATGCCTTGTTCAGTGTATAGATCCTGTGAGGACTTGGTTCAAGCTTATTAGGACTTTCCTTTAGGCAGATAGCATCAAATCAGGGTAAGTAAGAATGGCTTGAACCCTTGTAAATAATATAAACATCCATTAGTGATGTGTTACTTATGGCATCCATTGGTGATGTACTGCCTACGGGTTATATTTATGTCCACTAGTGACAATGACAGTTGTAGTCTACGACTCCCTGTCTCGAGGTAATAGATTTCGTTCAAACCTCGAAGCTATTCGTGCTACTTATATTTTGTCTTTTGTGACAGGCCTTTTGTGCCACATTTACTCACTCCCCCTATTTTAGGCCTTTTGTGCTGCACTTTTAACACCTGGCAAAACTGGCATTGTGACCACCAGCCCTATAAGGCGAAGGATTTATATATCCGAAACTTTGCAAGTTTTATGGTTCTATAATATCATACATTATATTATAAGTCATCAAGCATGTATGACTAATTAAACTTATACCACTATTTTAGCTCCAAGCAGACAAGATGGCAAATTCTAATGAAGCTAGTAGTCGATGCAAGGATGGTGACGCAAATGAAAATATTGTTATAACCAAAGGTGATGTGCAAGCTCTGGTAGCCACAGAAGTTGGCAAGGCGATTAAAGCTTATGATGAAAAGCAACATGAGTCGAGTGCTTCTCACTCTAAACACACCTCTAAACACACTTCAAAACATACCATTCAGCAGCATTCTAAACATCCTTCCTTGGATAAAAAGGAAAACTCTGAACACTCCTCAAATGTGACGAAGGAAAGGCAAGAGTATTAGAAAAAGACTCATTTTTCGAAGGAAGGCTGTTATATAAGTACCTCGTATCGTGCAAGCACAGTGATTTTACTGGCGAGAAAGGGGCAGTTGAAACTTTGAGGTGGTTGGACGAGATAGAAACTATAGTGGAAATCAGCGGCAGCGCTGAAAAAGATGTTGTTAAGTATGTGGCTCAGTCATTCAAAGGCGATGCCTTGATATGGTGGAAGTTGATGATACAATCTGCTGGAAAGGTATACTTGTATAACCTAAGCTGGGCCAAGTTTGTTGAATTGGTCAAGGATACCTATTGCCCACCTCACGAGGTGGAGAGGATCGAAGCTGAATTTTTGGGATTAGTAATGAGAAATTTGGATTGTAGGAAGTATGTTTCGGACTATAACCCTATGTCCCGATTGGTACCGTATTTGATATCACCTGAGTCTAAACGCACCGTGCGTTTCACTGGAGGATTAGAGCCTGAAATTAAAGGAAATGTCAGGGCTTCGAGGCTAGAAACATACAAGTCTGCTGTGGACCAAGCTATGGCACTAACCCAAGACCTGAAAAGACAAAGGTCCATCAAGTCTGAGGGTGATGGAAAGAGGAAAAGAGAAGATGATAGAAACCGCTGTTCTAATAAGAACAGAAGGTTCGAGTAACCAATCTAATAACCGATCGTGGTGCAAAAGTTGCAACCGACGACACAATGGTTCATGTCGAAATGAATCCCAATTTAAGCCATGTGGGATTTGCAAGAAAATGGGGTACAAGGCCCTAGATTGTAAGACTTGAAGGACGCCACTTGTTTCAACTGTGGTGAGAAGCGGCACATTAAGCCTAACTGCCCTAAATATAAAAAGGATAACGCAGAGAAACTGGAGGAGCAAAGAAAACAAATGCACGCGCCTTCTAGAAGAATGCAAACGAAGCGGTCAATGATAACAACATTATAACGGGTACGTTCTTAATTAATGATACTTATGCTAGACTTCTTTTCGATTCAGGGGCAGATAAGTCATTTGTAGACCATATGTTTTGTGCCTTGCTAAATTTGCCCATAAGAACTATAGACATAACCTACGATGTAGAACTCGCCGATGGAACAAGTGAAACTGCTTCTACAATTCTGGATGGATGCTTCATATCTATCAAGAATCATTCCATTCATGTCTCTTTGTTGCCAATGAAATTGGCAGGATTCGATGTAGTTCTTGGTATGGATTGGTTGTCTCGTAACCAAGCCCATATAGCCTGTAACAAGAAACTAATCGAAATCAAATCCCAAACTGGTGACGTACTCACCATTCAAGGAGACCTACACTATGGAATGCCTGAGAAAGCGTGATTTCTCGAAGCATCTCAATGTTTGAAGAAGGGATGTGTCATTTACATGGCACATGTTACTATGGAAGAGCCAAAACCGAAGATAGAAGATTTGCCCATTATCTCTGAATTCACAGACGTATTTCCCGAAGACTTGCCTGGTCTGCCTCCAGATAGGTAAGTAGAGTTCAGAATTGATATCATATGTGGTGAAACTCCAGTTGCAAGAGCTTCATATCGTTTAACACTTACGGAGATGAAAGAATTAAGGACATAACTTGATGAATTATTAGAAAAAGGATTTATACGACCAAGCTCATCACCTTTGGGAGCTCCAATTTTGTTTGTGAAAAAGAAGGACGTTTCAATGTGGATGTGCATTGATTACCGTGAGCTGAATAAAATAACAATTAAAAATCGTTACCCTTTGCCCAGGATCGATGATTTATTCGACCAACTTCAAGGAGCGAGCTACTTCTCGAAAATTGATTTGAGGTTAGGATATCAGCAACTCAAGGTTAGAACGAAAAATGTTCCAGGAACGGTGTTCAGGACAAGGTACAATCATTATGAGTTCTTAGTGATGCCTTTTGGGCTCACTAATGCACCTGCAGCTTTTATGAATCTTGTGAATCGAGTCTGCAAACCTTACTTGGATAAGTTCGTTATTGTCTTCATAGACGACATACTTATCTATTCTCGTAATCAATCGAATCACGAGAAACATTTAAGGTGCATATTGGAATTGTTGAGACAAGAGAAACTTTACGCCAAGTTTTCTAAGTGTGAATTTTGGCTACGTGAAGTCCAATTTTTAGGACATGTTGTTAGTGAACACGGAATCCAAGTAGATCCCGCCAAAATTGAAGCCATTATGAACTGGCAAGCTCCTCAGACTCCATCAGAAATTCGCAGCTTTTTGGGTTTAGCTGGCTACTATAGAAGATTTATAGAAAACTTTTCAAGGATAGCCACACCTCTGACGACTTTAACCCGCAAAGATGTTAACTTTAACTGGGGTCCCAAGTAGCAGGAAGCCTTTGAGATTTTGAAGCGGAAATTAAGTAACGCTCCAGTATTGCCGCCCCATGCCACCGTCCCCACCGCTAGAGGATCGGTGACTTTAGTTTGTATTGTTTTTACTTTGCATTAGACATTCAGTTGTACTTTTGTTTTGTATGTAAAAAATGATTTTGTATATATTTATACAGTTGATCTTTTATTTACACGATGTTTGTTTGGACTGTTTGCGCATAATTCATACGTCTCTTTGGAAACTTAGTGTACGGTGTTTTAATTAAACATGTTCAGTGTAATTTAACAAAATATAATCAGTTAACATTTATAATAACAATGGCATAAAGAAACATATCGTTTAATGTGAGTGTAACACTACGTTTTTGTACGTCCAATAAAATTCCGACACGTGTTCTGCGAATGCTAATATGTCGTATGCTTAAACGAAAGGGACCAAAGCCATTTAAACCCAACTTATAATCACTATAATTCCAAGTGATTAAAGTTGAGGAACTAGTATGGAAAAATGCCAAAATTTTCATCTCTGGAAGGCGGTTGCGACCGAAAGGCTCAGGCAATACGGTCCGCAACCATATGAAAACTGCGAGCGCCTGAAGGTCCTTACGGAACACATGGTTAAACCCATACGGTCCGCAAGGACTTGCTAGCGACCAAAAATGTGGCAGCCTCATGTGTGCCACTTTTGTCGCCATTTGCCACCTTTTGGCTAGTCTTGCCACGACTTGCGACACTTGTGCTCATCCAAGGAGACCCTCCAACACCTGGCATGACCACATGAGCCTTCCTCATGCATAAATAGGCACCTTGGTTGCCATAACTCCTTACTCATTTCTTCAAACTCATCTCTTATCCTCTCTAGAGATTCCCAACTGAAGGGAGCTTCCAAATCAGTTCTATTTTCGTGCTAGGACCTTGTGTAAGTGTCCTTAACCTTCCTTTTCAATTTTATTAGGCTTTTAAGCCAAAGTCAAAGTGTTTACGTAAAAACACTTTGACCTTAGGCTAAGACCATTGCGGTCCAGCCATTGTTCGATGCGAACATGGCTACGTGATCGTAATTAAGTAGGTGTTAATCCCTTAAAAGGGCACCTCCTGATTACCACGTTTGCTTGACCAATTGACGGGTCAAAGTTTTATTCATAAAAGTCAAACGGGTCTGTTTTGAAATAAATTCATATCTAGTAATGTAGATGTTATAAAATACGTTTTAACACTTTAATAACTTAGTAATAATAGTTAGAACATGTATAAACATGTTCGGCCCGTCAAGTCTCGGTCTAGAGTCGGTTCGCAACCGAAAGTCGTGAAGTTTGACTTCTGCTTTGACTTTTAGTTCTGACCCGATTTAGCAACTTAGGATACTGAATTTAAGTCATTTTAGGACCATGTTATAGTATAATATAACATCCTAAAGTTATACCACATGGTTCGTTAGTAATCTGAGTTTTTATGCAATTTCCGTTATTATGCTTTAACTTATACTAAAATATCCTTTTCATATAAACCAAAATTTTAAACATGGATAACCATACAAATGAGTTACCTACTGATGTCGTAACTAGATTAACTTAAATTGATGTCAAGAAACTGGTCATGAACTAAGTTTCGAGGAAATAAGATAAGCTATGCTTCTAAATGACCAAATCACCCTTTCCGGCACTTTTAATGGCTTAAACATAATTTCTTCACTCAAACTTCATACCTATTGATGTACGGGGTATTAAAAAATAATGTAACATGAGTTGATACGATAGATTCGTAAAATGTCGTTAAAGGACCAAATTACCCTTTTCGCATTAAAATGGGTTTTAACTAAACTTTTCAAGGCCAAATCGTTTACCTACTGTTATAACATGATAAATAATATATTTTAGTATTATAAAAATGGTCACGACTTCAGTTTACCTTAAACATCGAATTAATCGGTATTTATCGACTTTATCGCCTTTACGGCGTATAGTATGGTTTAAAACCATAACTATGAGCCAAGACTTGTTACCTACTGATTTGTAAATTTATTTTCAATAATTTTATAGTAAGTACAAGTCCCGAACTCAGAATCCCAATTATGACTTCAAAATTATGTGTGAAATTACCAAAATGCCCTTACGGGACATAGTTTGGTTTAAAACTATCAAAAACACATAGGTTTGATATCCTACCGATATAACATCATAAAATACATGTTTTTACTGAATAATTATGACCTTGACATCAGTTATGTTAAAATCTCTTTTATTAGTCATAAAATAACCAAATTGCCCTTATGAGGCGTAATTCGATTTTTAAAATCTTAACGGCTAAAGATATTGATATCTTACTGATATCATAACACATTTTAAATATAATAGCATATGGAACTTGTGTAATACTCCTTCGTTACCCGGTTTTGCTTAAACGCTTACGGTTAAGCACATGTGACTAATTACGTAATCTAACCGAAGCGGGTTTAACCTTGTCGTTTCCTTATCAAAATCCAATGTTATTGGTATACCCATATTATACAAGTCCTGATACTTGTTGGGTCCAAATAACCTTCTATTCCGGTCACCTCTTAATCTAGCGTATTGTACCGTACTTGTTTAACGTAAGACTAACCGGTTCAAGTCTAAGACTTAATTAAGGACCCGTTAGCATCCTAATTGGTTAATAATACCATCATTCCATACTAGACGCCTTCCGGTAGATTGTGCCTGTACTTACCTCTTGATCTACGACTGAGTTGTGATTCTTCTGAGGATTAGCTCAGGTAAATACTCTTAACCTATTTCCCCTATACGAGCTTGGGATACGGTAAATTATTACCGCTTGGTCGGGTATGGGATCATGTTTTGTCCAGTTGTGATAATTAACTAAATCTCATTCACCCGTTTTAATATGTTTTGCCTAATAACTTAAACATTGGGGGTGGGCTTGACCGTGTCTGGGATATCCTTGGCTCACTAAAGTGCTAGTGGCCACGACTTATAACATGGGGTGTAGGCATACACCAGTCAATTGCATTATTATTATTATCTACTTTCTGTGTGAAAGTTCAGAAGTTGGTGTGTCAGTCGATCATGTCTCGATTTTCATACTAGGCCCCATATGTATTGACAGGCTTATAAAACTATATACAAGGTCACTTGTATTGTCCCAAGTTATTTATGAAAATGTGCCTAATGCACCTAAAATCATTTTCAAAAAGATTTTCAAAATGAGTCGGTTGATTGTATTTATCAGTGAAAACTGACGTATTTTCAAAAGTTAAGTTACAGGTACAACACGAAATAGGCCGGAAGCTGTGTGGCATTGATACTGAGGATTTGCGACCCTTTAAGTTGTGCCCTTAGAGTCTGTTATCATTTTGTACATTTTTCGATCCGCCTGTGGATCTTATTACAAGCCTTGTATGTAAATTTGTGTTGAACTTTGGACACTTATGGTTTGTAGTAGTTTATTTTAACTCCAAGACTTATGTTGTGTTGCTCTGTGTTGTTTGGTTATAATGATATCAATCTTACGTCACAATACTCCCCACCGGGCCCACCGGGATACACGTGGAAATCAGGGTGTGACAGTGAGTGTAACGTAGCATGATTTAATAAACTAGACGCCTACGTATAAAAAGTGTATAATTAGGTGACAATAGTTGAATTATGGTTTAGGTTTAATGACTTAATTTGTAACGCCCCAAAACTCGAATATTTATATTCGCCATAGGTTTCCGTATGATATAGCAGGTAAACTAACTAGATTCTTTGAGATAAGTAAGTTACTTAAGTTAGCTAACTTATAAGTTCAATAACAAGGGGTGAAATATCATGCTAAATAAAAGTAACAAACAATACTATAGGGGCCAAGAAGGGGGTCAATTTGAAAGTTTTTAGATAAAAAGATGGAGAAAATGGAATAGCCCATATTTGGGCAGGAGCATGTGTCGACACACACACCTAGTGTGTGTGTGTGTCTTGTGTGATCCAAAGAAAGAAAAAGGAGAGGAGAAATCCGATTATGCATGGATGATCTATGAATCTTGGAGTTTTCATCACCTCCTAAGCATCAAGTAAGTATCTAATTCACCCCTTAAACCTTCTTGATTGAAGTACTTGGTGGGTTTTGATGAATCAAACTCAATTGGGTAAATTGGGGGTATTAGATGGTTGGAATCGGGTATGAATGCACTAATCTAGTGTTAATAATGAATTAATCATCTTGATTAGGAGTTTAATGAAAGAACCCATGTTCAAGAACTTGGGGTTTTTGGTGGTTTATGTTTTAATATGGATGAATTGGGAGAACTAGAGATTTTATTATCATTGATGAATATGTATGATTGATAGTTGTTGTTTAGTAAGAAAATGGATGTTGATGGCATGAGCTAGGTAATCAAGCATGAATAAGTTGTACATTATGCTTAGAGAGTGGTACGCACACAAGGTGTTTGACGAAATGCCTAAATGACAAGTATTATGTAAACTTGTATGCTAACAATAGATAAACATGTGTCGAATGTAACAATGACATAAGTGATGGTAGTTATACATGAACAATGCATTGTAGAAGGATTCATGAGAAAGCGTAGTTGAATGGTATGATTTGGGTAGAAATATGCATTAGTAACTTGTACTCTATGCTTGAATAGTGAGGTATACACCGTGTGTTGAACCAATGGGTTATTGGTAATTTAGAAACGAATGTACACTAAGTATATAACATATGAGCTTGCTAGTAAAGAATGATGTTATGATTGTGTTTAATTGAGTAGCCTTGTATGTGGTTGTTAAATGTGAGATAATGAAAGCAGTAGCATGTGTAAATTGAGTAATGTATGTGTACATAACTAGGTGATTACATGGTTTATGTATTTTACTACTAGGATACGAAGTGTTAAGGTGCCATTAGCACGACTAACTACATCGATATGGATTATGTATGTATGTATTTTATTACATGGTTGTATGTATTTTACTACTTGGTAATTTGCATACTTGGTTGTTGACTTTTCAGAAAAGTCAACGAGTAAAAGAATAGCATGATTCGAAATCCTAATATGATTGTAAGACTAGAAGGAATAAATGGTGCTTGGGGACCCTCATATATTATATTCGATGACATGTTAAATCTCGTGAATTTGGATGCGTCATTGAATTTATGCCTTGTGTTTGTTACAAACGATCATTGAAAGTCTAATGCGAAATATGAATTTGATATGATCGTTAATATGTACAATCATGTATGCTAATGAGAATGTGGATATGATGACATGAAAGTATAGGATCGTGCCGATTGGATGGAAGCATGGAAGACTAACGGGTCAAAAGAGGCAAGAAAAGCATGCGACTACGGACGCTTAAGGTAAGTGAACTCCGGAACTTACTTATTAGTATATAAATGAAGTTGTTGGAATAAATATTGGAGGTCATGTAGGAATGATTATGGGATGTAAACAAATGGGTAGGAAATGTTGTCGTAAGATGCTTACAGTTCATATGTGATGGAAAATGCTTGGTAAGATCAAATGGGTCGAACATAGAAAGTAACTTAGCAAGTTGTGGTAGTTGGTTTGATCCTAGGGTTAAGTACTAGAAGGATATGAGGGATTGAATATAGGTTAATTCACGTCTTGGAAATTCCGGGATTCGCGAAGAATGAGTAAAATGACCATATAATGGAAAACAACGTTTTGGGCTGCAGGACAGGGGCGTCGACGACATCAAGCCCTTTTGCTATCGACGCCATATGTTGCTGTCTACGCGGTTTGATTCCGTAAACTCGTATTTCTTGTTTTTTGCACTTTTGCTTGTTTCCAAGGCTCCATTAAGCTTCCCAAAGGTACCCCAAGCCTACCTTAAAGGTTTTGTGGGGTTCAAGAAAGTACGGAAGCCTATGGGACATGTAGGAAGACGTGGTATGTACACTAGGATATGTAATGTGGTTTTGATATGATTTTGATAAGTCTTATAAGTAAGATTCTTATGTATACACATGATATAATGCAATGTGAAAGCCATCGTTAAATGTGATTAGATATGATTATATGTAAAGATTAGCATGTATGAGAAATTATACTTAAAAGTTGTGCTTTGGATTGTTTAATTGCGATGTGAGTATGTAAGACGCATATAAGAATTTATGGTAAGGAGGTATGTATGTTTGTAGTAGGTCTTTCATACAAGAAAGAGTTGGATTAGATGGTTTGTACATGTGTTATTATTGTATACGTTTCCAAAGAAGGAGAATCGTGCGAGGATAAATAAGGTGTTAATATTTATAATAATTTATGATGTTAACCGAATTGTTTAAAGAATGAAATGAAGTGCAGGTTTATTATCGTATGCTCATCAAAGGATAGAGCTTGGTATGAAATGCTCGGATTCAGAAGGATAACTAGATGGAAGTTACATGATGACCGAACGCGATGTGATCCTTTAGTTATATACTTAGATCATATAATGCTTCAAGTACTAATAATCTGAACGTATGTGGTGAATGCAGTAATATTACAGGTCATGATCACCTCGAGGCGTAAGCGGTTGAAGATCGAGTCAAGACATGGATTGTTCGAGTGTGTGTGGTCACGTAATTTAATATACGTATGTCATATTTTATTTAAATTATAGAAAGGATTAATGCATTTTATGTAAAAGAGTGATTAAACGTGTTTCCAACTATACTAGAAAGATTATAATGAAAGAAATTTTTAGGTTCGTATTTCCGTTGTGTCATATGGTTAAGGCGTGTTAGGGCCTTACATAATTATACACTTTTTTTAAATTATAAATTTGTTTTTAAAATTATAATATATGTTTTATAAAACAAACCCAAATCTACAACTTTTCAACAAATAAAAACACAACCAAACAACAAACCAACACCCCACTTTTTCTGCCCGAAAACAAATCGACTCACGTATGCACTGCGCTCTGCGCTTTGGCCAAAGGTTCAGTCCTTGTATATTGACTTCTAAGCGCTGCGCTTTGGCCAAAGCGCAGAGCGCAGCGCATAGGTGTATGTAAAAAGCCAACATGCTGTGTGAATAGCCAATGTCTTGTTTTATAGTTTATTCAAAATAAAAGATAAAATTTACTTTAACCAAAACACCCATTTTTGTAATTGTTTTACTCCATAACACCCATTTGGAAAAAAAAAGTCAGAAACTTCCCTAATCTTAGCATTTAGAAAAGGAGATATATTTCAAGTTTAAAGAATTTATTTATATTATAATAAATGACAATAACTCTATTTAGACAGGAAAACACATTTGAGAGCTTTCCATTTAATGGCATGTGTCCTTCACAAGGTTTACTTTATTATTTACTTTATTATTTAATACAGAGATATATTTATATGATTATGGATTAAAATCTTTTTAATAACATTAATATTTAGATAAAAAACTTCAAATAAATAACAATAATATTTACATAATAAACTATCTGGTTGTAAATATATTCGTCTTCATCAAAAGTTTAATATATTACTAAACTAGGTTGGAACCTCATGTATTACATGGCTTTAATTGATAAAACTTATATTATAAAAAAAATTATTGTAAAAGTAATTATATAATAATGTAAATAATATCATAGTTTTAACTTATAATATACCACATCTGCACAAATCTTATAAACAAAAAAACAATTGAACTTAACACATGGAAATTAAATAATATTAAAATTTATGAAAGAAATTTGATATATCAATCAACAATACACATATTTAACGGTGTGATAAGATTATAATATTATTGTATTTATTAATGGTATTGTAAAAATTTATTAGAATATAATTTATATTTCCTCAACCCGTATGGCAAAGATTATATATAAGTTTATGATTTACATTTTTTTATATTCAACCCATGTAATACAAAGGTTTATAACACCTATAAATTAAAATAATAGTCAATCTTTTTTTATATTTAACCCGTGTAATACACGATTTTGTAAGCTAGTACATTTATAAAAGGATAGCTACATTTTGTTATATTTAATCGTTATATATATATATATATTCAATTGAATATTTTAATTATCGTAAAATATATTTATTTAATAATAAGAAAATACTTTCACGGTTATCAATATAATATTTTTAATTGGTTATCCATAAAATATTTTTCATATGAGAAACCGAAAAAACCTATTCCTTCCGTGTTGCAAATAGTTTCTTTGAATCTTGTAACAATCTTAAACTCAAACTTGTTTACCTATTATCTTATTAAATTTTAAGTGATGTGTTAGTGCATATGTATGTTGCCTACGTCATTATATATCAAGTCTGAGTGATTAGAGCTTAATCTGTTAGAAACGAGACGTATTTAAGTGAAATATAGGCCAAGTTCGCTGGTAATGGTGTGTGTGAAGTCAAGTTCGGCCAAACTTGACTAGGTCAAGTCGCCCGAACTTAGTCTCTCACCAGCGAACTTGAGTTAGTATAAATAGGTGCCTTGGTGATTTCATTTGTAACATTCAGAGATTTTGCCACGACAGAGGCGAATCTCTGTCCAAGTGTTTCCAGGATCTGTAAAGTCTACACATTAATGAAACAGTGATTAATCAGTGAATAACTTGTATCCAATGTCGCCTATGCAAACAGATTCCGCACGTTTATCTTAGGTTTGCCAAATTAGTGCCCAAACGATCCGTACAACGGACCCTCAATTGGTATCAGAGCAGGATTGGCCTAACTTGAAGACATTGGACATAGAACATCTCATCTTCTACTCATTTTTTCTATTTTTAACTTTTCTTGGGCAATTCACGGACAAATGGACTGATTTTCAAGTATAATACGTAAAATCCATAATAGTAAAACCCTTGAAAAGATCAGAGCTTAAACAAACGAATTCATGCCGAAAAATTGAAAAAATCATGTTTGAAAACACATGTTCGCTCAAACTTGACATCAAGTTCGCTCGAACTTGACTGGAAGATTCACAAGTTTTCATCAAGTTCACCCGAACTTGATTGATTTTTCAAGATTTTTTGGGTAAGTTCGCTCGAACTTGCTAAGTTTTTCTTCAAATTTAATCAAGTTCGCCCGAACTTGATCAAGTTTGCTAAAAATTTCTTACAAGTTCGTCTGAACTTGAGATTTCTCTTGAAATTCAATACAAGTTTGTTCGAACTTGTCATTTGGTGTATAAGTTCACTCGAACTTGTCTATTACAAGTTCGCCCGAACTTGTTTAAGGGTTTCTAAAAAAAAGCCATGAGAATCCCGAAAAACGTCTCGGACATTATATATCATTATATTTGTATTGACGAGACGAGTTTAAAGCTCTAATCTGGTAAAAACAGTTTTCCGAAAAATTTTACCCATTTTTAGCAAACCGATACGTTAATATTGCCGGTTAAAAAGTCAAATTTTACTAAAATTGTTTGTTTGCTAATCATATTTCAAGTGTTTTGAATGACAGATTAGTTTAGAAAAAGAAATGGGGTCTGTGAAGCCGCCAATATTGATGAGATTAGAAGAATATGAAGCCTGAAAAGAAAAGTTTACCAGCTGGGTCCAAGCTATGCATTTCCGCAGTTGGTCGCGATTGAGACAAGTTATGTTGTTCCTAGAGATGAGAATCAGAAAATTCTAGAGAATTGCAAATATTCTACTCAACAGAAAGATGATTATTTTGCTGAAAAGAAAATGATTAATCTTATTCAGCAATCGGTTAAGCAAGACATCATGATACTTTTACCAGAATACAAGACTGCGAAAGAATTATGGACATCTCTGAAGAATAAGTTTCAAGAGAGTAAGTGGTTAAGAACTGTGAAGCTCTAGTTTGAAGTATATCCACAAATGAGTCTTCAAGTTCTAAACCAGTCTGCCCGGTCTATTATGTAGACAATTATCAGGCAGATAATGCGAAACTCTTGAATGAGATTGAGAGTTTGACATTAGAAAATATAAAGTTAAAAGAAAATGAAAAGAATTTTGAAAACAAAATAAAAATTTTAGAAAATGAAAAAAATACAAATGGTAATAGATTTTCAAAATGAAATAAAAATGTTTAAAAATGAAAAAATTGTTTTTGAAAAATTAAATACAGAAAATCAAAAAGCAATAAATTTCCATATTGAGAAAATTGCTCAACTTGAAAAAGAAGTTGAGATTGTTAAAAATAAAGCTGTTAATTCAGAAAAATTATTGAAAGGTTTGTGACCTCCTCATTAGAATTAGATCATATATGTCCAAAACCGATCAATAATAATAAAAAGGAAAATCTAATAAGTAACATTGTTACAAATGATGACGATGTCATAATTGAAGATTATGACGATAATACCGATGATGAAAGAGCTAAAAATGATAAACATGAAATATTTTTAAAACTAAAAGGAAAATTTCAAGAAACTATTCTACAATCTACTGAAAAAGGTGAATACTCAACGCAAAAACCTTCTAAGCAGAATGAAGAACAAAAACAAAGTTTTAAAGGTTTTCAAAATAAAAATAAAAGTTCATCGGTACAATCATCCAATCATTATAACAAATCAAACAAATTTGAAAAACAAAACTCACAAAAAATTGAGAATAAGTGGTGCAGGTCGGACCACGGCGCTTCAACGTCAAATCAAAGGTACAGAAGAAACAGGAAAGATGGCTACCACACGCCAAGTCAGTGTTATGATTTGAGTATATGGTTTGATAGAAAAGATCGATGTGAGAACCGGAAGTGTCTAAATGTGGAGTAACTGAGAACTAGTAAATGTTTACAAATTAAACCTAATCTTGCTTATATTGATAACAAAAAATCTGGAATACTAACTCAGGTTTTGAAACAATATACATAAACTACAAACAAGGAAAAACCAGTTATTACTAAGTTTTCAAATTTTGAAACTGGTGAATCCTCAAATAGTAGTGAACAAAAACTTTCTACATTGTATTTCAAGAAAGCTTTAATGAAAAATCAAACATGGTTGGTGAAAGAAAAAGAAGTTACACAATCAGTAAAAATGAAAGTTTAGAGAACTTTCTGAAACATGAGAAAGTTCAAAATAAACATGATTGTGAAAGGAAAATCAAAATTAAGGTTGAAGAGACAATGCCTAAGAGAGCAAAGGCTTGGGTGTCACTATTCAATTAATTGTTTGAATTTTTGTGCAGGAACTTCTGAGATGAAAATAAATTACTGAGAATGAAGTTCCGTGGCACACTATGAAGACTGGTCGGGTTATCAAGTTCTATATAAAGGCCCTATTACATTTCTATAACGTTTACTTTACAATTTTTGAAAATTTGTGGAGAAAATTTTCGAAAACATGTTCCAATAACTTTTACTTGAAAATTTTACAAATTTTTGAAGAAAATTTGAAAAAATTTCACAGAACCCTCACTGTTGAACAGACAAAACTCATGGATTTAAATTGTTATAAACGTAAAAGTGTCAAGGTTTTTGTCATCATGAGGGGGAGAGAGCTTTAAAAGAAAAACTGTGAAGCAGTAATGGATGGAGAATTAAAGTGATTCTCATCAGTTGGTCAATGTTTTTTTAAAAAAGAAAAAATTCCAAAAATATGTTTTTGAATTTTAGGGGGAGAAAATTTTTTCATAAAATCCAAAAATATATTAAAAACAAAAAGTACAAAAATATTGAAAAAGGAAAAAGAGTTTTGTGTAAAAAGGAAATGATAGTATATCAGTAGACTATCACAGTACGCTAAAGAAATGGAAAGTTCAAAAAGTAATAAACAAGTCTTACTGTGGATGTGTCGATAGGCTTAACACGTTCAGTAGAATGTTTCCGGGATATAAACTAAATTTTACAACTTCTTAATCTTGTGGATTAACATCTCTCGGATATATGGACTTAGTACTCCGAAGTTTCGTTTGAGAGGTTGCCTGATTTTGAGATACGAGATCTTTATAGATGATTGATATCTGGGGTATTAAACAAGTTCTTCTGATTTTGTGTAAGCAATGGCCTAGAACTTCTATAATGCTTTTGCAAAAATCTCCTAAAACTGAATTCAATTGAAAATATCGAAAGATACTACAATTGCAGTACAAAAAGATTCCATTTTGGAACACTACCTTATAAGTCGAGCCTTCATCTCTCTGTCGGTACAATGGTACTAACCTGAGCTCTCAAGGTTTCGCATAACCCAGATACAAATATCAATTACGCTATACTTACCTGTAAGATGAAATCTAGAGAATTTTGATACGGGAGTATATTCTGAGATGGGAACCATAGTTAAGTCAAGTTTCTTAAATCTATCTAACATATCTTGGAACAATTGAGAAATGTGTCGAAGTTTAAATGGACAATCATATCGACAATCTAGGTAAATTTGTTTAAAACTTAATGTCATGAAGAGGTCAACGGTACTAGTGATATGTCTCAAAAACTGATATGATCTTTTACCACAAACTCAACAAAAATATGGTTGTAAATATGTTTGTAAATTCTTAGTGTTTGGTATTCATTTCATAAAAACAAAAAGATTATATTATCTTTTAGTTTCGACCACTGATGATGAAAAGCTGATTTTTAAAGTCTAGAGTTGCTAAACAAAATTTAAAAACCTTTTGAAATTGATCTGAAAAGTTTAAAAGTTCATTAAGTTGAAACTTACATTTGAATAAATGTGTCAGTTTTGTGTCAAAACGTTTGATTAAAATCATTAAGTTGAACTTGATATAAATCAGATATTCAAGGTCATTAATTTGGACTTGAATAACTGAGAGGGTTTAAAAACTGATAGAAGATTAAAATTTGAAATGTTGATGGTTAGAAATTTCAAAGTTTGAATCTGAAATGTTTATTTGAATGTTTGAGAACTTTGAAACAGGAAGTAGATGTTAAGAGGGAGCTAGATAAAACTCGTTGAATGAAGATACCAGAAAGCTCAAAGCAAAGGTGAGCATGGTAATTAAAGTTTTATCAAGACAAGCTCAAGAGTCAAGAGAAAATTGAAGATCAAAGATGTTAAAATTATTCAAGACTAAAGATCAAGAGAATGATAAAGACTCAGGAGCTTATTCGAAGACAAATGTCTACGCGAGAAAATGACTACGACAACATCCAAGGGAGAATTTGTTAGTGCATATGTCTATTGCCTACGTCATTATATATCGAGTCTGAGTGATTAGAGCTTAATCTGTTAGAAACGAGGCGTATTTAAGTGAAATATAGGCCAAGTTCATTGGTAATGGTGTGTGTGAAGTCAAGTTCGGCTGAACATGACTAGGTCAAGTTCGCCCGAACTTAGTCTCTCACCAGCGAACTTGAGTTAGTATAAATAGGTGCCTTAGTGATTTCATTTGTAACATTTAGAGATTTTGTAACGACAGAGGCAAAGCTCTGTCCAAGTGTTTCCAGGATCTGTAAAAGCCTACACATTAATGAAAAGTGATTAATCAGTGAATAACTTGTATCCAATGTCGCCTATGCAAACGGATTCCGCACGTTTATCTTAGGTTTGCCAAATTAGTGCCCGAACGATCCGTACAACGGACCCTCATGATGTTTATCGTGTTGCACAACTTCACGACTTAATTTAATTACAGTTTTAGTCCTTGAAGTTTCATGCAACTAACTTGGGTAGAAAGTTATCCTAGTTAACTTTGTGTTTCGACGAGTTCAGTTCCTCGTGTGTCCAAACTATCCAGTTTGCATAGAAAGTTAACCATGTTAACTTTAACTAGTGGGTAGCTACCCGCGCTACGCGGCGGGTTTGAAACGTAGATAGAAATGAACAAACCGCGACAGGAAACTCTACGTGAATATATAAAAACCAGTTTCAACGGCATATTTGAAAGTCATAGTAGATTTATCGGTTCACTTTATAATGAGTTCGAAACGTAAATAAAATAACCTACTTATGATGGTACATACGGAATTTAGAATAACGTCACGTTGAGAAAATCCTAAAGAAACAATAAAAAATAAGCAAAATGAAAAACGGCCCTGGACCTAGAAAATAAGAAATGACATAATGAAATTTTTATATGAGAGCAAGTAAAGAATACAGAAGTCCCAAGTATAAATTAAGTCATGTATACGTAAGACAAAAGTCTGACAAAAATTAGCAATGTTAAAAAAAAGAACCCACCGACATAGGGTTTTAATATATATATAGTAATGTCTATACGAAATTATATCGTATGTATTAAGTGCTCATAATAATTACGTCTATGAATATCTACAATTCATAAAGACTATAAAAAGTACATAAAAATGTTCGGTAAAAAGTGTTCGATAATAACCTGAAAATGAGAGTTATTGCAGAACCGGTCCGGTGTGAGAAGAAATCCCTGGCCAGACCAGTCGAGCCGGCCAGTCCGAGTCTGAGAACGTTGCTTATTATTTAGCTTTCCATCAATTTGACAAAAATACTCAAGATTTTGTGAGGAATTAATTAGTTACGACAAAACAAACTAATTTCAGGTTATTAACTTAACAAAGTATTTATCACTCTAATCATTTTGTTATGAATAAAACTCTTTTATTAAAACACTTTTATAATAATAATAATAATATAAAAATAATAATAATAATATGTAATTTTGGTTATCCACAAAATATTTTAAATACACAGTTAGAATATAAAGTTAATATTATTATTAAGTAGCGTGAGAAATTGCCATGTGGTATCTATTGATTATACATAAAATATTTTAAATACAAAATCAAAATATAATAAATTTAATATTAAAATTGGTAGTATGAGAAATTAACATGTGGCATTTATTATTAGAATGCTTCATTAGATTTAGATATAAAGATGTTATTGGTTCCTTCCTTTCTTCGCCTTTCTTTTGCTTCACCTGGAACTCGATCATATAATTTGGCCCACATTATGTTGGACCAATCCATATTCTAAGCCCAACTCAGTATTGAACTTAACAGTGATTTTTTTGTTCAAAGATCTGCAACTTTAGTTTACCGGTATAAATCATAAATGTGAATTTAATAAGACATATGCAAAGTTAATATTTTACGATTTGATTTAGTAAATGAAGTTTAATTGCAAGATGGTGTTATTTATTTTAATACTATCTTAAAATAGTATTAAATCTATTATCTATTATATATAATAAATAAGTAAGTTTTGGGACACGTGGCATCTTGTGTTGCATCCACATTCAGGTCACTTTTACTTGTATATGGGTCTATGCGGTGTCCATTTTGATATTATGACCCGACTATTTAAATGGTAAAATAACCTAAAACCCTCGTTCACATCTTCTTTTTCACGCTTCCTGGGTTTCGTTTTCCTCTTCCTAGCTATGAAGTTCTATGGATTCACGAAAATCATATTGGAATCTCTTTCAAACCCTAATTGAAGCTTCTAGTCGATCTCTCTCATCGCTCAAATGCAAAGGAAGAAGTAGTTACAATTAGGTTTAGGTGATTTGATTTTTATCATCAAATTTTGATTGAATTGATTATATTTATCTCTTAATTCATCCATTTCTCTATGCATCTTGCTATTCTCTCCATGTGTTTGGATTTATCATCCAGATTTGTGTGTTGGATTAGATTACTCAAGATTTCAGTTTTGATTTTATTGTTTAATTAAACTATTTGAATGTGTTACACGATTGACGATCTGGCTTTTGTTTTTCCATTAATCGCCAATTCCGATTGAATCCTAAAATTGATGGTTTTTTTGTTTAGGATTGAAGGTCCAACATTGTTTTTCGATCCATGATGCAATTGCAGCCTAACTGAAGCACAACTATGAGTCATTAGGAGAGAAAGATGAGGGCACTTCTGGAGCGACCAAAAAAGAGACACCAGAGCATAACTGTGAGTCACAATTAAACATCCCAATTGTGGAATGTGACCTGGTTGCTTAAACATAGGGATAATAAGAGCTTCAAATGATGATATCATGTCTCTTTTTTGAAACGTCGCTTTCATGAGGAATTTCATTGAATATTGAGAGAATTGGTTTTGATTTAAAAGTATAGGCGAAAAATACTAATTTTCATTTGAATTTGCATTTGTTATGTTTGTAGTTTTGATAAGGAGTAATCTGACGCTGAAACAATTCCACCGTTACCGCTTATCTTGAGAAACAAAAGAATGATGTAAGATCTCTAATTATTGTTTGACGATCAAAAGCATGTCGTTTCACTTCGGATCTCTTCAAGTGACTCAAATGGTATTTACTTGATTGTTGCATACTCTAATGGTTTCTTGATTGTGTGGTGATTTAGTTGATTACAAACAGGTTAAAATGGTTAAATAGAAGATGTTGAGTCTGTTGAATGTACAATGAACTGATACAAAGATTTGTGATCAAAATGATTCTTCATTATACATTCTAAAGTTGAATGTTCACTTGCAATCTAGGTACATGTCATGAAGCTCAAAAGTGAACAAACTGAGGGTAAAGACCAATGTATAAATTATTATACGGGGAAGGTAAGTATATCTTATGGTTATTATGCTAATTATATAGTGACGAATTTGTAAAGATCCTTTTATATCTTAATTGTTACTCATTTGTTCTCGCTTCTCAATTTCAGTCGGTTTATGACAACTATTTTTTCAATCATTCAAATTTTATAGAATCATATTGTAACAACCCGACTTTTCTGGTTGTTCCGTACTACCGTTATCTATTTCTTCTTGTAACCGTTTTGTAATCGGAGATTCGATAAGTAATGGAAATATGTTTTATTAAATACATTTCATCACACATCATAACATTACACTTAAAACACTATCACACTCTCAACGCTAACGCTACATGAATCACAATAGCTTATGCTACTTTATAAGCCGAGTGTGTTTGTTTGTTCGATAACCACTCGTGCCTACGACCTCGCTTCTCACACAAATCGCAATCACAGTTGTTTATGTTACCTTATGTTGTTTATGTGTTTATGTGTATGGATTGTACTCGCTCTCGCAAACGCTCTCGCTTACACAACTCGCAATATCGCACTACAATGATTAATGTAACGCTTAAAGCCTCGCTAAAACACTAAACCGAACTAAATAATATAAACAGAATCACAGAGCGAACAACCGACGTGTGATTCGGAAACAATTCGCTCGAATTTGGCTAATTCGTACGAACTGCCAATTCGTACGAACTAGCCCAATTCGTACGAACTGGAAACCTCTTCACCCTTCTCCTATAAATACCAATCTCACCCACACGCACTCCTCTTGCTGCCACTTCGCACAAAGACTCCCTCTGCTCGTTTTCTCTGATTTTCAAGTAAGGAACAACTATTTTCCACGCAACCACAACGATTTCCACTATGATTTTACACGAGTTTATCTCCTATTTCATCTAAACTTCTCTGTTTACGAAAATCTCCATCTTTCTTTTTTACTAAAACTTCAGATTTTACCTTGGATTTACACTTGAATGAGTGTGTTTGAGCTAGCTTTGGCTTCTCAATATAGGAACCGTGTTGTTTCAAGCTCACAAAGTGTTTTGTCCAACTAAAACTGTTTTAAAATCGATTTTTTGCACTAAAACAGATCAAACCCGACATATGTTTCATTCACTTAACAGTGGAACGGAGCGGTGTCTAAACCGTCATGACAAGGACTCGAAATCAAATCTGATTCAGACGAAAACTCAGTTTCGGACGCACGAACACGCAAACAGTCAACTTGTGCGAACTGGACTGGCTCGTACGAAGTGGCTCAGTTCGTACGAACCAGCCCAAGTTCCTATAAGTGGCTAAACTGCTCTAAAAGACCTCCTCAACTTTTGGTTTGCTCAGTAACTTGAGGTTGGAAGGATGGACACTCGATTTCCCGAAGAAACGACACGAAAACACTCGATTTTGGACACAAAAAGCCTAGTTCGCACTAAACTCAATTTGTACGAATTGGTAACAATTCGTGCAAACCGACCAGTTTCTTCCACACAGACACTCCGTTTCGACCGATTCAGCACTATGGAAAACTGATGCACTACTGTTCCTGCTTACAGGCTGACCCGATACTCTCCTCGCTCTCCTCTACTCTTACAACCTCTTTACGCACTCACTGTGAGTATACTTGAACCCTTTTCGCTTAAACGCACTTTAGGGTGTTACACACGCTCTTGATGTGTGCAAAATGCAACATATAAATTACATCAAATAAGGCATAAAACTAACCCATTTTTAGTACTAATGTTGGAAAAAGCACGTTTCTTTGTTCCTTTTGTATTTTTAGGATAAAAAGAGCTTAAACTAACAAAAGAAGCAAATAAACAGCCACAACCAACATAAATACGAAAAGAATGAATAACAGCCATGTCCGACCCCTCAACAACACCCCAAAAGACAAAAACAAGATTACAGAAGATGACCACGGGGCCGTGCCCAAACGAACACGGGGCATGGTCAGACCCTGCACTTCAAGACAAAACCTGCAGAAGCTTCTACGCCCACCACGGGGCCGTGCCCAGACCAACATGGGGCATGGTCAACTATACGATTTGCAGAATCCACATAGTACAGCAAACAGTTGAGCACAGGGCCGTGCCCAGAGGCCATGGGGTCGTGTGGGGCCCTCTGCTGTTAGATGCAATAAATGAAGGAAGAGAAGGATGATGGCCCCAGGTCCTGACCACTAGACACGGGGCCGTGGCCGGGCCTCTGTTTTGACTATAAATAGGGGTGCTTGGTTCACTTCAAAGGCATCCCTTGGCAAACCACTTCTCTCTCACTTTGCCACCATTCCACCACCATTACAACACCAACACCGACAACCATCATCCATCTATCATCTTTAGAGTGTGTAGTAGTCTCGGGATCCAAGATTGATTGTAAGGGTTTTTGTCAAACAAAGGCCATGCTTGGCTAATCTCTTACATCACTTGGTGAAGACAAGTCTTTAATGTATTACTTTGAGTTTTAATCTTTTGGCACTTTTTATTTGGACATGTATTAATGACTTTAATAACTAGTTTCTTATGTTGAAAGTGAATTTTCCTACTATTTCTTCATGATGTCACTGATTTGCTAATTCGTGTCTTTACGTTCTATATAAAGCGCGTTAACTAACCTGATAGGGGGTTAGAAGGGTGGTTTAGTAAAGTTCTTGTCTCGTTTAGTGTATAGATCCTGCAAGGACTTGGTTCAAGCTTACTAGGACCTCCTTCAATGCCCCAAAGGTATTGGATGGCGGGGGTGCGATAGTTTGAACCCCTCATATGTAAACTACTATTAATATTTTAAACCGGCTACTTGGATTGTATCCCTGGTGACTCAAACCACTTAGCCGAGGGTAACGTCACCTTCAAAAGAGGGGCCTACCACTTTTCGCATTAATAACTTATTTAATTATTTTCCAATATTCCGACCCTTTGGGATTGTATCCCTGCTTACTCAAACCACTGGGTTGAGAGTAACGTCACCTTCAAAAGGGTGGCCTACTACTATTACTAAGATAATCTCTTAAAAAGTCCAAAAGTGCGAAAATCATCAAAGGATACATTAAAGATGAGTTGGATCCAAGTGATTCTATCTTGTCTATCTTTTCTTTCATTTTATTTATCTTCTTATTTTTAGTTTTAATTTTATGTTTAAAAACTTTTATAAAAAATTTAGATTGATTAGATGTCGACGATAAACCGCTACTAAAAGCTCTTGTGTCCTTGGACGACCTCGGTATCTTACCAACACTATACTACGCTCATGATGGGTGCACTTGCCTAAGTATGTGTTTAGTGTTTGTACAATATCGTGTTTTATAAATTTAAAACTTGACTAATGCGTAAAATGAAATTAAAATGTTAATAAAAATATAATACGCTCAACGCACACCAAGTTTTTGTCGCCGTTGCCAGGGACACAAGAATTTTAAGAAAGTTTAAAATCAGCGGCCTAATTATTTTTAACAATTTTTCTTTTTATTTTTAGGAATTTTTCATTTTTAGCAAAATCTGCATTTTCTGCAGGCTGCAGCACGGGGCCGTGTCCAACCAACACGCCCACGTGTCCAATAATAGTAGCAAAACAATCTGTTTTAAGTCAGACAGTAGCTGAACACGGGCTGTGTCAATCCAACACGGGGCCGTGTCCAACATCCAGCTACTGAAAACAGGACTGTCTGATCCCGACAGTTGATAACCTCTGACACGCACATGGATGATATTGATTATTTTTTCTTCCGCCAATCTTACGGTGAGTGGTGTCAACTATGTGGAGGATTCCATCAAGATTTGAAATGTTACATTCTAAATTTTGAACCCCACTTTTTAGCAGACCCATCGCTTTCCTGTGGCAATCACCTTAAGATGGGCGGAAGTAAAAATGATCCATATTACCTAACCGATTGCACTCAACTCTCTCTTAACACGGGGCCGTGTCCAACGTCCAGCTACTGAAAACAGGACTGTCTGATCCCGACAGTTGATAACCTCTGACACGCACATGGATGATATAGATAATTTTTTCTTCCGCCAATCTACGGCGAGTGGTGTCAACTATGTGGATGATTCCATCAAGATTTAGAATGTTACATTCTAAATTTTGAACCCCACTATTTAGCAGACCCATCGCTTTCCTGTGGCAATCACCTTAAGATTGGCGGAAGTAAAAATGATCCATATTACCCAACCGAATGCACTCAACTTTCTCTTCCACACGACATTTCCTCTTCTGAATTATGTCAATTGAAAGAAAGGATTCTCCAAAAAATAAAAGAAATGGAGCTTATGGTGAGAGAGAGAGAGAGAGATACTCATCACAAGCCCAAAGCCAAGAAGAATCGTTGAGTTCGCATTTGGAATCTAGCAACGTCGAAGCCGTAAATAGTACTTAGTCTCTTGTGTTAACATCAGCGCGATAGTCATCCCTGTGTCGAATTGTACCATGAAGGACTCTCCATCGGCCCCTACCGATGCGCTCATAGACCTGAGCGATTCGACATACACGTTCTTTAACGAGAGCCCAGATAAGGGGAATAAAGGTTGGTTTCGCCCATCGGTAAGTAGATTAGTTTTTACCCTTTCCGATAACCTCTTGTGTTCGTGCATAAACCAGAGCAACTCCAGTACCTTAGGCACTTCGGTGTTGTTCCATCCAGTAAAGAACCTCCCGATTACTGGAAATCCTTAAAATAAAGACGACACTCATAAAAACTCCAGCCACTGGGCCGTTCTCAATCCAACACGCCCCGTGCCCACCCAAAAATTCACCACGGGGTCGTGTCCAGGCCAACACGCCCCGTGTCCTTAATACGGACAAACGTGTCAGAACTTTGTCTGACCACGGGGAAGTTCTCAGTTGGCACGGGGCCGTGGCCAGTGTGCTGTCGCTTTCTATAAAGTCAGCCTTGTTGCTGCATGTTTAGCCTCATTCCAAAGACAAAGATCTCCTGAGAATTTTCATATATACCTTAAAAGTATGTTCTTGTAAAGGTTTCCTCAAACCATCTTGTCTTTGCCACTTTTGTCACTTTCCTTCTTCTTCTTTGAACTCAAATCCTCCATTAAAGCTTGAAGGTCCATAGCTTCAAGCTTTATTTTTGCAAAACATATGTTTTAACCCAAAGATTCTCAATAAACAACATGTTTATTGAGATTGCTTTAAGTTATTTCTGTTCACAAATGTTTAAAACCTGAGAAAAATAAGTTAAAACAATGAAGTTTTTGAGTTCAAAACAGTGCAGGAGGACGGGCACGGGCCCGTGTCCGTTGGACACGGGGTCGTGGTGAGCTTTTAAACTTCCGTTTCTTTAAAATTTCACCCTTGTTTTCTTAGTATGTCGACCCATAACAGTGGAACATCGTCGACAACCTCAAGAAACAACCAGGGACGAAGAAGACCATCAATTGATGCCACCCTAGTTCGCGGCATGTATGCTTTAAGGGAAGCCATCGACGAAATGGCATCACTGGAAGAGGCCCTTGTCGATCGTGTTAACTATTTGACGGTAGGGTTGGAGAATTGCCTGCAAGAAATCAACCTTTTGCACCAAAGGTTGAACATTCTTGCACTACCTCCCATGGAACCAATCTTCCCCCCAAGAAGATTGGAACCTTGCTCAAGAGATCGTTATCCCAACCGGATGGGATGACCTCCCTTCAGAACCTCCTCTAGACGCGTTGCACTGGTTCTAACGATGGTCGCACCTCCCACACCTCCCCCGTATGAAAATACCGAATCAGAACCTTTCCTCTTCCTCCCTCGGGAGATCGAGGAAATGCTCAATGACTTTTGAGGGGTGCACCCTCCGAGTTGAAGTTCCTAGAAGCCCCTATCTATCGAAAGAATTAATTTCGGGTTTTTTGTCATTCTTAAAACACGTAACCATCTAGGGTAGAACTTCATTATGGTTTAGATTTCTTGCATCTATCTAATTTTAGGAACTTTGTAATTTTAATTTTTAGGATTAATTTTTAGGAGCTTTGTAATTTTAATTTTTAGGATTAATTTTTAGGAACTTTTGTATCTCGCACTCTAATATATGATGATTTAAGTTATTGTGTGGCGTTTGGATCTTAAATAATGGCTTAACAAACGAGAAAAGATGAAAACTGCCTAAGGGACGTCAAAACCACACCCCATGCAGGAAAACAGTGCCTTCCTATGAATTCTAGGATCGGACCCAACTTGTGAGCTTCCGGTCAGATTTGCTCAGCTAACAGAGGCGGAATTCATTGTTAGCTGATTGAACAAACAAAGAACAAGTGATGATTACTGTTTAACCATCTGTATATTGATTAACGTTGAAACGATTACAGACTCGAGCAGGGCTTCGCCACTGATCACCAAAAACAGCATGCTGGACAAACATCCTAAGTCACCTATTTATAGGCTTGACATGACAGCAACTAGGGACTAGGACAAGGAATTTTCGTACGAAATTTTTGTACGAAAATTCTTACAAATTTTTGTGCGAAAATATTAACAGACATACAAAATTTTCAAAAACAAACTTCTGACACTGCGAAACCCTATCTGTACAATAGACTCATCCTAGATGTAGGCAATAGACATATGTGCACCAACAGACTCCAACTTGGATGTTGCCACAGTCTTGGACAGTCTTCAAAACTTTCTGCAAAAATCTTCAAACATATTTGACTTGAATTATCCGAAAAATCGCTTGCTTGGACAGTCTTAGAAAGTTTGATCTGTAGGAGGAGGTCGCTTGTACGTGTTGCCAAACTTGAATTTTTCACGAGTAGCCAACTTCCGTCGTGCCTTGATTCTTTCTTCATTTTGATCTTTCTTTTTTTGTTCTTTATCTTCAAGCTTTCTCCATGAAGTGTTCCAGTCTTTACCTGAATTAACATTGTTAGCATAATAAACGTTCACAATCTTCTGAAACTGCATGGCCTGCTCTTTATCCTTTTCTTCATAACTGATCTTGATGAAGAATAAGCGTTCAATGTCTTTCTCTGAGCAATTTACGAGCCACATCGGATCTAATACTCTGATCGCACGCCACAACCCATGATCCTTCATCAGGCTCGACATAAATAACAGCCTCTCCAGTACTTGAATCATAGTGCCACCATTTGAAGATTTTGTAAAAATCTTGTTCCATTTTCTTCAAGGGCATATTCTTCATAACACGCGGCCTTTTCACAATCAAGGTCACATCTTTTTCTTGCGTGACTGGATCGATCTTTGTGACGGTTCGTGGCTTGTGTGGTTTCCAAAAGTTAAAACCATGTTCAGCTTCAAACTTAATTAGCTTCCATAGACGTTGATCATTTGGTCATAGCTTCATACTAAATGTCTTGGTTTGTACCAACTCTTTTACATCCCATTATGGCAGAGTCTTTATATCACCCAGTCTTCTAAAGTATTGAACTCCATACTCACATTTCAAAGCATACACATCAAGTTCCTCGATCCATCCCCAACTGATAATGTCACCCAGAGATGCATCAGGGTCTCTGGTGAAGAAAGCTAATGGACGACGGAACTTTCTTTCAGGCGGCATCTCCTTGAACCATTTCTTCTTCATTTCTATGATCACTTCTTTTTCGGTGGTTTAGGAGCCGTTCCCTCTTTCACTGCCTCTTCTACTTTTTACTTTAACAGATCATCGTTCATTTCAGCAGTCATTTCATCAAGGGTAGGAAACACATCTGTTCCTTCACCTGTATACCTTGCCTCTTCATTATCATCTGAATCCTAATCTTCAATGATGACTCTGTAATATCGTTTGCTTGCGGGATGTCTTCAAAAACATAGTCATTCGGCTCTGAGCTTGTGTTCTTTAATTCCTCTTCAAAGCCGAACTCAAATGAATCTTCTTATAAGCCAAATAATTCAGCAAGATCAGCCTTCGAGTAGTTATGAACATACTCTCCTTCTTCGACATCGTGCTCAAGGTAGATGACTTTGGGCTTTGGCACTGTCTCATTATCTTCAATCGATGACTCCCCCCTGAACCTATTCATCTGTTAGTTCAAAAATAGAGTCGCTCATGTAAGCATCAATAGTCATATTTCATTATCAAATAAGTTTGCTACATATTCGAGTCCTTCCTTCTCTAAATGATCATACGTTCCGTCTATCATTTCATCAATCTCTTTCTCTAATTCCCTCTGTGCTGTCGCCTTTTCTTTCGACATCGCCTTTTCTTGCTTACATCATCGGTTGGATCATAGACGACTATCTCAGAAGATACTGGCACGGATTCAGCTTCATACGCAGATTGTTCGATCACAGGATGCGAAGAAGTAGCAGCTACATGCACAGGCTTGCTGGAAACAGGAATATCAACAATCTTTTGCTTTCTTCTGCCTTCTACTTCTGATGAGAGCTTTCAAAGCTTGTTCTCTTTCAGCAACTCTTTGTCTAGCCTCCTCTGTCTCAATCTTTTCAATCTCATCTGATAATGATATACCCAGAATTCGAACTAGAATTTTCTTCATTAGCTCAACCTGTCTGTTGTTCGACTCCTGTTCAGCCTCATACTCTTCCATTTTCTGGATTATCCTCTGATTTTCAGTCTCGTAGATACTAAGAGTTGCCTTTAGGATCTCTCTCTCATTCTCCAGTACTTTGATCCTTTCTTCATAAGCAGTAACTTTCTGTGAAGCCTGAAAGTATCTTTCACTATCGTCAGTGACCAACCTCAGAATCTCCCTGATACTATCTCTATCTGATTCAAGGATCTTAATTTCTCATTAGCAATTTTCAACTTTGCTTCCAACTCATTGAGTCTTCCAACATACATGTCATCAGCCGTGAGCCTTTCTCCCCCTAGGATAGCACCGATATCAAAGACAAAATCATCACAGGTTATGTCTGCTGGGGGATGTTGCTGTGTAGGATGAGCTGATGAAGTTGCCCGCGGCGGAGACAAAACAGGAGGAGATACAAAAGGAGGTTCATCAACTGGTGGAGGAGATGGAACATGAGTCTCTGTAGACGTGTGTTGAGGAGGATGAGATACATGTTGAGCAGACACACTAGGTGTTTCAACAACTGGAGGTTGAGACGTTGGAGGAGGAGATGGAGGACGTTCAGAAGTTGTTTCAGCAGTTGGAGCAACAAGAGTCTCAGTTCGCTTTGTTTTTCACTTGATCCTCAGCCTTTTGGCAGTAGACTCTGGTATTCGAGCTGCAGCACGCTTTTCTCTTTTACCAGCTTTCTTCTTTGCAGGCTTGACAACAGAGATATCCTCTTCGGCCTCAGACGGCTCATAAGTAGTGTCATCATCACCTGTAGCCTTTTGTTTCTTTTCTTCGGCCAACTTCCTCTCTCTTTCTATCCTCTCTTGTTCTTTTATTTCTCTTTCTCGTCTCTCTCCTTCCCTCCTGTCTTCGTAGTCAGTACTCGATGATGGCCCTTCATCATCACCACCACTTGCTGCCGTTTCAACACCAACCATACCCTCCATTTCTTCTGCAGTTTCTCTGACAGACTGTTCATGAGTTGCATCCTCGGTGCGCACAGTTTCTTCAACAATTACCGTTTCAACATCAGGTTCATCAATCAAACTTTACCAACTCTTGCTTGTTTCTTTTGACACTTGGGTGCTGAAGAGGAAGTCTCTGAAGCTTTCTTTCTCTTTGTAGTAGAAGAGGTAGACCCAGCTTTCTTCTTTCCATAATGACCCTTCTCACCTTCGCCTTTAACATACCATATACTTCGCTTCTCAATGAGTCTTCCATCATATCTGCTTCCTCACTTTCATCAACGCTGCCCTCATTCCTCCATTTTCCATCTGGCGGAGCAACATAATCAGCCTTGACAAACATTCCGAAGATGGGCTTAAATGCTGGAGCCTTTCCACCTTTGCGGTAGTTGCTGATGTTGTGGAGGTCAGGTGAAAACATGTGTTCTAACTTCAATATATCTCCCTTCTTTTTCTCGAGATTGGGGTGTAGGTGGTCGAGGATCATCTAAACAAATCTAGGATACTGCAAGAATCGACCTTTACCCAAGTTCATCACCATCTGATCAAAAATCATCTTACTGAAGTTGTAAGGCTTGTTTAGAATCACTGCCACGATCATACGCATGTGATAATCTACCAGATCGTCCCATCCTCCTTTCCTGTGGCTTAGGGAACGTGTTATGCAGTGAGCAAGAAATCTGTAGGGCAGACCTAGCTTGTTAATCTTGAAAGGGGCAGAGTTGACATAGCCGTTGTAGCCCATTCTGTAAAAACAGCCTTTGACGAACTTCTCTGTAAAGCCTGTAGGATAATCACTTTCATCCCTAATGTAGGAACGTCCACGAATAGCACGAGAACCTAAATTTGTTGTCTAATGTCCAATTAAGTGGAAACTAATGACATGTTAATCAAATAACAAGAATTACTCATTTAAACGTTGTTTTCATTGATCTAAAGTCATATACATTCGAGAACCAGATCCGACAAAGCTTCGCCGTCTCTATGCCAAAATCTCTAACTCTTTCAAATGAAAACCCAAGGCATCTATTATAGGAACACAAGTTCGGCCATAAAAGACACAAGTTCGCCCGAACTTGCATAAGCAAGTTCGGCTGAACATGCATTACATGTTAACATCATGGGCGAACTTGGCCAAACAAGTTTGCTGATGAGACTGTAAGTTCGCCCGAACTTGACCTAGTCAAATTCGGCCGTACTTGACCTTCCAAGCACCATACCAGTGAACTTGTCCTATTACATACATAAATACGCCTCGCTTCTAACACATTAAGCCCTATTCGCTCAGACTCGATACATAATGACGTTAATGATGAAGGCAACAGACATATGCACCAACAGATTCCCCCTTGGATGTTGCCGTAGTCATCTTGATGTAGACATCCTTTTGATATATGCACAAAATAGACTCCTCTTGACATCTTCCTCTTGGATAACGTCTGTGTCATAGTCTTTTCTTGAATGCCCCGTAGCCATTAGACTTGATTAAGCTCCTTAGTCTTTATCTTTTTCTTTGAATAAACTTTAAGATCCAAGCTCCTCCTAAGTTGCAAGCTATGCTCACCCTTGCTTTGAGCTTTACTATAAATCATGTTTCGTCCTGCTCCCCCTAAAACTTTGCTTCCTGTTCCAGAGTTCTTAAGCATACTAGTAAACGTTTCAGATTTACTTGTAAGAACGTATCTTTCTTTTAAAAACTTTTTAGTTATTCAAGTTCAAGTTAATGACCTTGAATTACTTTTAACATTTAAGACCTTGACCATTCTCATGATTTTCAATTATTAAGATCCACTTATTTGACCAAGTCCAAGTTAATGACCTTGATTAACCAATTTTGTCTAACGAGTCCAAATTAATGACCTCGATTTGACTTGTATTACACTGTGTTTTTCTTCAAGTTTTAAAGTTTCAAATTAATGAACTTTTCTTAGAACATTCCAAAACTTACCAGACTTCGAAGATCTGTTCTCCAACATTGGCTCGTTGAAAATCTTTTTGGATTTTAAAAAGTAAGTAAAGTATTTACAGAACTTTTAACAAGTAAAGTAAACTATGTACAAACATATTACAGACATATTTTTTTGTGAATTTACATCTAAGGATCATATCAGTTTGTTTGAGACATATCACCAGTACCGTTGACCTTTTTGAGACTTTAAGTTTTAAACGTGTTTATCTTTGATTGTCGATATGTTTGTCCACTTAAACTTCATCACGTTTCTCAATTGTTCCAAGATATGTTAGATATGATTTATGAAACTTGACTTATTTGTGGTTCCCACTTCTTGAATATACTCCCGAATCCAGATTCCCTAGATTTCATCTTACAGGTGAGTATAGCGTAATTGATATCTGTATTTGCGTTATGCGAGGCCTTGAGAGCTCAGGTTAGTACTACCGCACCGACAAAGAGATGAAGGCTCGACTTTCAGATGTGTTCCACTTAAGGAATCTTTTCAGCATTGCAAATGATTAGATCTTTCGATTTTTTTCAAGTTTGCATGCTATTTGGGGTTTTTAGCAAAAGCATTATAGAAGTCTAGGCTATTGCTTCCGCAAAATCAGAAGAACTTGTATAATACCCCATATATCAACTATCTATAAAGACCTCGTATCACAGAATCAAGCAACCCTTCAATCGAAATTTCGAAGTACTAAGTCCATATATCCAAGATGTGTTAAACCACGAGATTAAGCAGTTGTAAAATTTAGTTTATATCCCGGAAAAAATCTACTGAACGTGTAAAGCCTATTGACATATCCACAGTAAGACTTGTTTATCACTTATAAACTTTACAAATCTTTAGCATACTGTGATAGTCCACTGATGTACTATCATTTCCTTTTTGACAACAAATTCTTTTTGTCTATTTCATGTTTTTGTACTTTTTGAATTTTTCAATGTTTTTGAATTTTCAACCTTTTCATATGTTTTTGATTTTTCAACAATTTTTAAAATTTTCTTACTCCCCCTAAAATCAAAAATATATTTTTGGATTTTAGATTTAAAGAAATTCTTCTAAAAATGTAACAAACCAATGCGGATCCCGTTATCTCGTCGTCCGATCCTTTTTTTTAATCATGTATCTGCAATTGTTTAACAAACAATCATTAGACTCATTTACCACTTGTAAAATCAGTTTGAACTTGTAAGAACTTTGAAATCAGTTTTTCTTTTCAACGGTGTGGATTTTTATAATTTTGACTTTTCAAAATTTTTCCTTTTAACAACCACTTGTAATTTCAAAAACTTTTCTTCTTAACTACTCCCCCTCAAAATGACAAAGATATGACATTTCTGGATAAGTTAAACACTCATGGAGCTCCGCTATCCGGTATCAACTTTGATAAAGTGGATCTTGGGGCTCCTACACATGAAACAACTATTTGAAAAATGAAACCCAAACCTTTTTGGTTTTAGGTTTGTACTGATAAGCATCATAACCATATTCTAACTCTTCATCATATTCAAAATCATCATCGAACATTTCGTCCAATGTCGATTCTGAAAACGTTTTGACCTTTTCTTTTGTTGTCTGTTTGATTACTGACTCAGTTGATTTAACATTTTCAGTTTTGTCAGCAACATACTTTGATTTTTCTGATGATGAAAGCCTTTTCTTAGCAACCCAGGATTCTAGCTTGCTTGTCGCTTTCTTGATATAGAATCTAGAATCTTTGATTTCATCAAACCTTGAAGTTTCACCTTTTTCAAGTGTTGAGTTTTCAAACTTTGACACAGTTTTAAGCTTCACTTCTTGTTTAGATTCATAGTTTCTATTTGACTCTGTGACATTTTCTCAAATCTCTGGTTGTTTTTGCTTTTCATCTTTTGATTCGGTTTTCCTTCATGGAAACACATGCTTTATATTCAGACACTTGCGAGTAATATGACCAACAGTATTGCATTTAAAGCAAGTCCGATTATCAGAAACATTTCCACTAGTGGGTTTCAATCCATTTGTGGACTTGGTCTTAGCCTTGTCCCGAAGTTCTTTTGCTTTCTTGAATTCATCATTCGATTGCTTACCTATCAAGCTTTCCTCCTGAACCATGCTTGTTCCTTAAACAAACTTTATGTTCTTACCTTTGTATTCCTGGAACGTTGACTTCGGATTCTTCTTCGGTTCATCTTCAGCTTCTTCCAAACCTAAACCTGCTCTCCTGTTCTCAGGAAAATAACCACCGTTTCTACGGTAATTGTTAAAGTTCTGTTTCGGTTTAGAATAAAATTTCTTTTGATTTTTCTTGAGATCATCTGACGAAACTTCCACAAGTTTGAACAATTTGTCAATTTGATCTTCTTTCACATTCCGAATCGGAAAGCTATCATCAAAATATAATCTATCAGAATCCTTAACTTTGTACATGACAACGTTAGGATCATCACTTAAACCATTTTTTGATGCTATATCGTCACTTTCGGATTGTGAATCAAAACTTTTATCGTCAGAATCATTTCATAACATTCTTTATAACATAATTTACCACCGCTTTAATGTCATCATTTGATTTCGTAAAGTCTACGTCAATGTTCTCAGGAAATTTGTCTTTCATTTCAGACAAGAGCAGAATATTAAATGCCTTTTCAACTTCATCATCTTTCTTGCAAGAATAACTTTCAAGAAATGGTGGAGGAACATTTTCGTATTCTTTACGCTTTGATTTATCAACATTTTCCTTCGACTTGATCGTTGGTAAAATGTGATCAATGACATAAGCGTTAGTAGTATAACTTTTCAATAATTGTCTTACTCTTTCTGTTTCTATTTTAATGTCATGAAGCTCACGTTTTGTTTCGGCAATGGTATTAATGTACATGTTAATTGCCTCCTGTTTATCAGTCACTGTTTCTTTTAACATTTTTTCATTAGCAGCAAGTTCAAGATTAGCTTTTTGACATTTTTATATTTGTCTTGTATCTTGTCATAGCTTCTTTCATGTTTCTATAATCATAACGAAAAGTTTCATTATGTTCAGTTAATTCTCTTATGACTTTGACCTTATCAAGGCATGGTTCACAAGGACTTGTGCACTTTGTGCAAGATTTTTCAACCTCCACAACTTTCACAACTTCCTTTTCAAACATTCTTACCTCAGCTTTTACCTTTTCGTCCTCTACTTTCAAAGCTTCTTGTTTTTGCATCTCAGCATAAGCTATCTCTTCTTCTTCAGTTCTCTGCATGTATGCTTCCAGAAACGATTCTCCAATCAGCATCAACATACGATGTCTCTGGTTCATTTACAACCTCTGCCATCATAGCCACACTAGTTTTCTTTCCGATGTATCTGTTCCAGTCAAAGCCATCTTCTTCATGATTAGCAACAAGAGCTTGTTCGGATTTCTTTGCAGATTTATCTTCTACTTCAATTTGCGTTTTCTTTGGATATGGCTTATATTGAAGAGCTTTCTTGTAGTACTCATTGTTGCTTCCGAAAGGATTTTGGTTTCCACTTGCTTCTTGAAAACTGCATTCGCGTTTGAAGTGTCCTTTTTGTCGATACTGAAGCATGTGACTTTTGATTTGTCAAATCCAAACTTATTGTTTGAGTTACCAATATCCCTTCCAGTGAGTGCCACTAATTTAGTAACTCTTCTGATGATGGAGGCAAGGCTCCATTTAATATCCATCAGCTCCAATTCTTCTTCATCTACCTGATCGTAATCTTTTGCTGCCATTTCTGGATTTCCGATCTTTCCAGCAACAAGACATTCGTACGATTCAAGGACGGTAGCGAGAAGTGCTATGTGTTGTTTAGCCACTTTTTCTGAAAATACATTCTTCAAATCGACTGCTATGTTGCACTGGAAAACATTTGAATCAGAACTAGCTTGACTTGTCTGATTTTGGAATGAAGAGCTTGAACTAGCACTAGAATAGCCAGAATATGGAGAGCTTTGATTTGGAGAAGAATTTGGATTTGCACTAAAAGCCGTTTGAATTTTCGGGCTTTGAATCGGAGTATCTTGTATACCTCCTTTGTAATGACACCGACATCTTGAACAACATATGCATTCTTTGATTTAGCAATCTTCATCAATTCCATTTCATGACCTTCTAATTTGTCGATGAAAGATGATAACTTGAAATGTCTCAAGATGGACTATTTTTCAGAATCGTCAGATATGTCGTCCATTCTCCTTCTGGAAGTGCATCGGCCAACTTCTCGATTTGTTCTTCGTTAGATCTTTTAATATCATGTCTTCGCATCTGGACCATAAGGTGACAATATCTATCAATCATTTGCTTCATAGTTCTTTGATCATTGTGAAGATTTCAAATTCTTTCTTAATTAAGGCCTACTTGCTATTGATCATTTCATCGCTTCCTTTGAATTTATCACAAAGAGATTGCCATAATTCTTGTGAAGTTTCAAACTCTGGAAACAGTATCAGAATATCTTCCTTACTGATTGTTGAATCAAGCTAATCATTTTCTTTTCGGCGACATAATTTGCTTTATCACCCGGAGAGAACTTGTTCAACGGAAGATCTTGATCACGCTCATTCTTTGGCCATTTGTAACCATCCTCAACTGCAACCCAGCTATCGAATTGGTTTGCTTGTATCCAATTCACAAACTTTTCATTCCATCCTTCAAACTCATCTAAACTCATTAGCTTCGGCGGTTTCTGAGTAGTACCCATTTCATTGTCGATATTCATCTGATTCGCCGCAAGAGTATTTGCATTTTATGAAGAAGTCATTTGAGAAACGAACACATTGTGAAAATCTTCCATCTTGACAACCTGAAGACTTGTCTGAAAATATGATCAAAAACACTTGGAAATTGATTAGCAACAGACAAATTTAGCACGATCCATACGTTAAAAACGTTTAAAAATTTTTTTCCGAAAACAATTTTTACCCGATTATATCTTTAAAATCGTCTCGTCGATACGATTCTAACGATATATAATGTCCGTGACGTTTTTCGGTTTTTCATGCCTTTTTTATTTTTTTTTATGAACCTTAGACAAGTTCGGTCGAACTTGATATGGATATTGTAGGACCGATCCTCGATGCTTAGGAACCTAAATTTGATATTTAACGTCCATAATAGCGGAAATACTACGTCGTGTTACCAATAGACAAGAATTAATCAGTCAAACATCAGTTTTATTGATCAAACGTTCTGGATACAGACTGAAAAAGCTTCGCCTCTACAATGCCAAAGTTACAAATGAGACACTCAAGCTAGGTATTTATAGTTAACAAGTTCGTCCCAGGGAGGTGCAAGTTCGCCCGAACTTGCCTATGCAAGTTCGGCCGAACATGCCTGGACATGTACATTTATGGGCGAACTTGGCTACAATATACATAAATACTTCGTATACCTAGCCTATTCAGCTCTATACAATACAGACTCGATAATAGACTAAGACATAGACATTATGCACCAACAGACTCCCTCTTGGATATCGTCTTCGTCTTTTATCAGTCTTCAAAACTCTGTCTTCATATATACATTAACGCACCCAACCGAAGAAGTTCTTGTACGGCTTCCTTCGTCATTCTTGTTTCGGATCCGGCGTCTGATCAGTTGGCGGTGGTCTTTAAAATTAGCCATTCTGAGCGAACTTTGCCTTATTGCTTTTTCCATTCTTTCTTTGATCGCCTCACTTCTGGTTTCTTCTTTAAGAAATTCAACTCTTTCCAGATCCCTCCACTTCGTTTGCCACATTTTACCAAAATTTACATCACGTGCATTGCAAACGTTAACAACTTTCTGATACTGCATCGCCTGTACCTTTTCTCTTTCTTCAAAAACAATCTTGCTGTAGAAAAGGCATTTTATATCTTCTCCCGAGCAGTTAACCAACCACATAGGAACTAGAATCCTTATCGTCCTCCACAAACCTCTCATACCCTGATGACCCATTACTTCAACTCGTTCTTTAGCAATATCCAAGTGATCTTCAAACTTTAACACAATCACTGCTTCACAAGTAGCTTGATCAATCTGCCACCACTTGAATAAAGGATAGAAGTTCTATTCGATCGGCATAAGTGGCATATTTCTCATAGCTCTAGGACGTTTCATGATTAACGTTATGTCCTTTTCTCCAGTAACCTTATTGATCTTAACCCTTCGTCTTGGAATAAACGGCTTCCAGTGATTCAACCTTTATCAGCTTCGTCCTTAATCATCTTCCACAACAACTTTCTTCATATGATAAGTAACATTCACTGTTTGCACTAGCTCTTCCATATCCCAATACGAAATGTCTTCAAATCAGCAAGATATTTGAAGTATTGCACTCCAAATTCTCTTTTGATTGCATATGCGTTGAGTTCTTTAAACCATCCCCAACTAAGTACATCCCCCAAAGAAACATCTTTATCTCTGGTGAAGAATGCTAGTGGACGTTGAAACTTACGTTCACGAGGCATCTCCTTGAACCAGGACTTTCTCGCTTCAGCTATCTCTTCTTTGGTCATTGGTTTAGGAATTTTTCCTTCTCGTAGCCCTTCAGCAATCCTATCTTTCAACATATCTTCATTAAGATGTTTATACATCTCTTCAAATGTAGGAAAACTTTCTGAATTTTGACCAACGTACTTAGCTTTCTGATCTGATTCATCATCTGAGGACCAATCTTCCACTATCACACGATTATACTCATCAGCTTCAAACCTTCTCTCATATTGATACTCTTTCGGCTCAAATGTGTTAACATTCATAACCTCTTCAAAATCAAACTCTAAGTTCTCAACTTCACCTCAATCATCCTCGCAAGATCTTCCTTTGAGTAATTATGTACAAACTCACCTTCTTCAACATTGTGTTCCAACATTAGTATCAAAGGCTTCGTAGGTACGCAGTCACAGGCTTCGCAAAACGATCAACATCAATATCATCATCAGTTGGCTCTTTTTGCCCTGACTCCCCCTGGCATTTATCTTCCATTTGATTCGATTCATCATCCATGAGGGTAGTAAAATCAAAATCATCAGAGATCTTGGCTTCATTGATCTTTAAACCTGTACCACCCTGATCAGAATCATCATCACCTTGATCAAAATCATCATCATCTTCCCCAACATTCCAATCCTCATATCCTTCTTCCTCTTCATCTTCATTCTTATCCTCTTTCTCGGCTTCATCATTGTCTTTTCTTCAGTAACAATGATAGGATCAGAAGGCTTGACAGATTCGTCAACCTTTTGGATATCAGACTCAAAAGCTTTTGAAATATCCTCACTTGGCTTCTCAGGAATATCAGAAGATTTTTCAGCAGAAGATTTAGGGGCTTCACCCTCAACCTGCTTTCCTTTACCACCTTTAGCCAATTCTCTCTCAGCAAGTTCCTTGGCTTCTTGACGATCGTATTCAGTAATAAAATCAATATTCAGATTGTTAGATAACACCTTCTGTAATCTGATGAATCTTCGATCATTCAAAGCTTGAATTTTTTTAATTCTGCAATCTCTATCTGTTGTTTTTCATTGGCGTCCTGATCTAGCAGCGCTCGATCCAGCAACTGCTTCAACATTTCCAGTTTCCTCCTCATCAACAAGCAAAGTTTCAACTTTCTTTGCAGCATGCTTTTTCTTCGGTTTATCTGCTTCAGCCTTCAAAAACCGTTCGCTCCTCGCCTTTGGTTTGAATTCTTTAAACCACTCTTGCTCAGCTTTAAGCTCTTTTTCGTCGTCGCTACCATCTTTTCTCCATTTTTTATCAGGCGGCGATACATAATCCGAGTCTTTAATCGCTCCGAATACTGGCTTGGCAATAGGAGCTGAAGCTTGTTTCTGGAACTTAATAGGCTTCTTCACTGTGTCTCGTCGAGATGAACTAGATAAAGAACATCTTTCGGATCTCGAGCAATGTTGGCATACTTTTCGTCAATTAACATCTGAATAAACCTCGGATAGAGACACAATCTTGAATCTTCCATAATCTTTGACATGTGAGTGAAAACCAACTTCGAAACATTGAACGGCTTCTTCAAAATAAGCGTCGTTGCCATGCTAGCCAAATAATCATGTACATCATCCAAACCTGCTTTGCGATGGCTAAAAGTATGAATCAACGCATGAATCAGAAGCTTGTAGGGGTTAGGTACTTCCCCTTTCTTTAGCATTGGCTTGTTTACGCTTCCTTTATAGCCCATACGGAAAAAGCATCCGCGAACCATCTTTTCGTCTAAACGAATCGGATCGTCCTCTTTGTCTTTGAATTCTAGAATCCTTCGGATATCATCTTCAGTTACTGTGATCGGCTTTAGCGCATCACCAACTTGTATTGTAGAAGAAATTGTCTTCTCGTCAGCGCTCAGGCTTGCGTTCATCCAGAAATGAACAATATGAGAACGATATGATACAGGTGCACTCAATAATTGCATGACGAATATGACTATCTTCGAGAAACTTCAAAATACTATCATATTCTTTCAGCGACGGAAAAATAGACTTGTCAAGTGTAATGCATGTATTGTGAGTTTTAGAAAACTCAACTGAGATAACACGCGCTGGAATCTATGCCTGAAAAAAACGTAAAACAATTAGCACGCTTTTCGAGAATAAAATCACAAAAAAAATTGAACACTTATATCAAGTTTCGGCGAACTTGATATATCTGTTATAACACTTCGCTTTAACTAAGTTCGCCCGAACATGCATCAATTACATGTTCTATATATTCGGGCGAACTTTCACTTAAAACAATCTAAATTTTTATCAACAAGTTCGGTCGAAGATGTATGTTTATCCATTTTATTCACAAGACATTAACGCAAGTTCGGGCAAACTTGTATTAATCAATCATTCAGACATTTATACTTAAGTTCGGTCGAAGATTGCTTCTGGATTTTGTAATCATGTTTTGGACAAGTCCGTCGAACTTGACAACAAGTTCGGCCGAACTTATCGTCTTATCCAAAATACCAAACATGTTCAAAACATTTAATCAGCCGTTTTTCTTCGATCAAAACAAGTTATATGGTCAATTTCTTGTGTAGATTCAGAATCTATGATCAATTTTTTCCAACAACACCTAAATCTATCAGTTTTTTAAGTTTTAGATCCGATTTTGTTTGTTAGTTGTTCAATTCATGGTTTAAACTCAATCCTATACCTCTGCCATTGTGATTGGTGTGCAAATCACCAAAAACAATCTCGATTTGGACAACGTAACGGTATACAAATGTCAATTTCACACAAATGCTCTCAATGCTCAAGGTCGCTCAAAGTATCGGAAACAGATAAATGAGTTCGACCGAACTTGAATGGTATTTATACCATGTCAAGTTCGGGCGAACTTGCTAAGCCCATCATGAAGGCCCAGAGTAAGTTCGAGTGAACTTATCTTTTAAAAACAACAAACAGCCATCTGCAAGTTCAGTCGAACTTGCTGATTGTTAAACTTGAATTATTTAGCAAGTTCAGCCGAACTTGCTAAACCTCAAAATTTCACTTTTTCAATTTTTTTCAATTTTTCATTTTAACCCCTGAACTTTCCAACTTTTTACCAGTTATGAAAATCCACTCAGTTGACCAAGTCCAAGCTAATGACCTTGGTTAACCGATTTGTCTGCCGAGTCCAAGTTAATGACCCTGGTTTGACTCGTTACGAACAAACTGTTGATATTTTCAAAAATACAAAGTTTCAAATTAATGAACTTTTCATCGTTTTATCTTTTTAGATTTAACAGATTAGCTCCCAGCCCGTTGTCAAAGAGATTCCCACCAGTTCTAGCACCTTACTAGACTTCGAAGATCCGTTCTCCAACATTGGTTTGCTGAAAATAATGTAGACATAAAATCTTTTTGTATTTTTGTAAGTTTATACTAAAACACACCGAAAATTTTTTGGTTTTAATCTGTAAAGCTGATATACTATGAAATAAGCAATGTAAACTATGTGCAAACATATTTACAGACATATTTTGTGAATTCGTGTCTAAGGATCATATCAGTTAAATGAGACATATCACCAGTACTGTTGACCTTTAACAGACTTTAAGTTTTAAACTAGTTTACCTAGATTGTCGATATGTTTGTCCACTTAAGCTTTACCACATTTTTCAACTGTTTCAAGATATGTTAAGGTAGAATTCATGAAACTTGACTTATCTGTGGTTCCCACTTCTTGAATATACTCCCGTATCCAGATTCCCTAGATTTCATCTTACAGGTGAATATAGCGTAATTGATATCTGTATCTGGGTTCTGCGAGACCTTGAGAGTTCAGGTTAGTACTACCGTACAGACAAAGAGATGAAGGCTCGTCTTTAAAGTGTGTTCACTTAAGGAATCTTTTCAGCATTGCAAATGATTAGATCTTTCGATACTTTTCAATATTGCATGCAGTTTGGAGATTTAAAGCAGAAGTATTATAAAAGTTCTAGGCCATTGCTTTCGCAAAATCAGAAGAACTATAACACCCCAGATGTCAACTATCTATAAAGACCTCGTATCTCAGAATCAGGCAATCTTTCAACCCAAATTTTGGAGTACTAAGTCCATATATCCAAGATGTGTTAATCCACAAGATTAAGCAGTTGTAAATTTAGTTTATATCTCGAAAACAGTTTACTGAACGCGTTAAGCCTATCAACACATCCACAGTAAAACTCATTTATCACCTTTTAAAACTTTACATTTCTTTAGCAACTTTAATAGTCCACTGATGTACTATCATTTCCTTTTATGACACTGAACTCTTTTTGTCTCTTTCAATGTTTTTTGTACATTTTGAATTTTTTTTAATGTTTTTGGATTTTAAAATTTTCAAATGTTTTTGTATTTTCTCTAACATTTCTCCCCCTAAAATCAAAAATATCTTTTCGGATTTTAGTTTTTAACAAAATTCTAAAGTAGAAAGATATTTACAAACCAATGTGGATCACGCAAACTCGTCGTCCGATCCGTATTCAACCTCAGCGTCCGCACCTGTCAGCAAATTTTTCATACCGTTAATTCTCAGCAAGTATTTAAATCATGACAAAGAAAATGGTTTGGTATAAAAATCAGCCTTTTGTTCGTCGGTGTGGATTTTTTCTATTCGCACCAAATTCTTTTCGTAGCAATCACGAATGAAATGATAACGAATTTCAATGTGTTTTGTGCGTGAGTGATGAACCAGATTTTTAGTTATATCTATGGCTGCCTTGTTATCAACATATAGCAGAGTGTCTAGAAATTGCAGACCATAGTCTCTCATCTGCTGTTGAATCCACAGAATCTGTGAACAACAGCTGGAGGCCGAGATATACTCAGCTACACAGGTAGAGAGAGCGACCGTAGTCTGTTTCTTACACTGCCAGGTTACCATTCTTGTTCCGAAGAACTGGCATCCCGCTGTAGTTGACTTTGAGTTCAACTTATCTACACCAAAGTCGGAATCAGAATAGCCTGTGAGGTCGAAATTGTCATTCTTCGGGTACCACAAGCCAGTGCTTGGGCATCCTTTCAGATATCTGAAGATACGCTTCACGATCTGCATGTGTAAGATCCTCGGTCTTGAATGATATCCGACGCATAGGCAGGTTGGATACATAATATCTGGGCGCGATGCCGTCAGATACATCAGCGAATCAATCATCGATCTGTATAACGTCTCGTCAACTTTGGCTCCAGTCTCATCAACGCAAATGCCTGATTTAGAGCCAGAGGCGTAGATAGAGGCTTCAAGCTTTCCATTCCAAACTTCTTCAAGATGTCGTGAACATACTTAGTCTGGTGAATGAAAATACCATCCAGAAGCTGATCTACTTGCAAACCAAGAAAGAACTTCATTTCGCCCATCGAGGACATTTTGAATTTATTTTTCATGATTCCCTCAAACTCCTTGCAGAGACTATCATTTGTAGATCCAAAGATGATGTCGTCAACGTAGATTTGAATTATAATCAGATGGCCATCAACTTCTCTGGTGAAAAGAGTACTATCCACAATTCCTCTGATAAAGCTGTTTCCTATGAGATGTTGCGATAAAGTCTCATACCAAGCTCTCGGGGCTTGGTGTAGTCCATAAAGAGCTTTATCCAGTAGGTACGCTTTCTTCTTGTTGAGTGGATCGACAAACCCCAGTGGTTGTCCAACGTACACCTTTTCGCGTAATTTGTCGTACAGAAAAGCCGATTTGACATCCAATTGATAGACCTTAAATCCTTTCCATGATGCGAAAGCTAGAAAAATTCGAATAGATTCCAATCAAGCCATTGGTGCATAGACTTCTGTGTAGTCTATCCCTTCCTGCTGGTGAAATCCCTTGACAACAAGCCTAGCTTTGTTACGAACAATAACCCCTCTATCATCACGTTTACACTTAAAGACCCATTTTGTATCAATTGCTTTCTGATTTTCTGGTAGGTCTTCAAGCTTCCACACACCCAACTTCTCAAACTGCAATAATTCTTCTTGCATTGCTTGTACCCAGTTTTCATCTGCTAAAGCTTCATTAACTGTCTTAGGCTCAATCTGAGAGATGAAACATGAATAGAAACAATAGTTCTGGGTTGTAGAAACGCGTGTGTAGAAACAACTGAGTGCTTTATTAATTTGCCCTCGAGTTCTAACACCAGTTTGAAGTTCTCCGATAATATTTGTTGACGGATGATAGGAATATGATCGCGGCAATTCTTCTCTTGGAACATCTACTAAGTTTTGTTGATTCGTGATGTTGAGATCAACAACCAATTCAATGTTTGGAAAGCTTGATGAAGCTTCATTTCTGTTGTTCGGGACTGCAGATTGATTATGAAGACTTGTTATCTGCTCCACTTCTTCATCTGAAGAAGATGATTCCCCATCAACATCAAATGTTGGTGCTTCATCTGAATCAGAATCTTGATTCTGAGGCATACTGGGCTCCATTATTGTGTTCATTGGTTCAGTAGAGGCATTCGTTGGAAGATTAGCAGGTGTTGATAATGTTTCAGAAACATTTTCAGCGGAACACCACTATTGTTTGAACTTGCGCCAGAAGAAGATGGATCCAACGTGGGTTTATTAACCACAATTGGTCGAACAATTTGTTCTTGATTTGCTGACTGGTGAAGATAATCTGACGCTGCAACTTCTTCATCAATTGGTTCTTTGGGCAAGTCAAATAACTTCCGAATGTCTTGATAGTTAAACAGCCACGCGTCACCTTTCCTTTGAATAGGATCCGCGTAATTGAAACAATCCACGTGTTGTACTTCAATAACCTTTCGAAATGAAGGAACATATACTCTTCTCAACGGACTCGCATATCCGACAAAGAAACCTTCGAGAGATTTTGCTCCGAATTTGCCATCTTGGTCTATTACGGTACAAGGTGCACCGAATGGCTCTAAGAACTTCAAATTTGGCTTCCGTCGGTTTATCATCTCAAAACATGTTTTCTTTGTTGGTTGATAGTGAGAACCCTGTTTAGCGTGTAGCAAGCCGCAGCAACCGCTTCACTCCAGAAGCTGATCGGAAGTTTAGAATCTGCAAGCATGGTTCTCGCAGTTTCAATCAAAGTTCTGTTTTTCCGTTCAGCTACTCCGTTTTGCTGTGGAGTATAGGGAGCACTAAACTCGTGCAGAATCCATTTTGCGTTGTAGAGTTCCTTCATTTTGTTATTCTTAAACTCTGTGCCGTTGTCGCTTCTAATGCATCTGACCGGCAGATGATAAATGTTCTCGAGTTTCTTGAATAGAATAACCAAGTTCTCGAACATTTCGTCTTTTGATTCTTGAAAGAATACCGACGAATATCTCAAATATTCATCTGCCACGACCAAGCAATATAAGTCTCCTGAGATGCTCCAAACATTTACAGGACCAAATAAATCCATGTGGAGACATTCTAATGGCAACTTGATTGAGTTTAGAATTTTCTTCGGATGAGATTTCTTGATCTGCTTTCCCTTCTTGCATTCCAAGCAATGATCATACATCTGAAAACTTCGAAGATTTACGCCTTCTACAAGATCATTATGAACCAAGAAATTCCTTTTTCGCAAATAAATATGCCCCATCTTACGATGCCAAAGAATAGAATCTTTTTCAGTAGCCTTTGATACAAAACATTATGCTGATTGTGATGAAGTGGTAGCAACACCCATATCAAGAACATATAAATCATTCTCTCGCGATGCTTGCATCAAAATCCACTCATCTGGTATTTTGAATCCCGACTTCAAGATACTACACTCTTTATCATTGAAATGGACTGTAAATTTCTTGTCACAAATCTACGATATACTCAGAAGATTGTTCTCAAGTTCTGCAATATAGTTCACGCGATCAAATGAAACTACGCCATTGGAGAGTTTTCCCTCGGCGACTATCCTTCCACCTTGATTTCCTGCAAATCCAACATATTCACCATTGATAGCTTTAATGTCGAATAGCAATGCCTTCATTCCCGCCATATGCCTGGACGCTCCACTATCCAAAATCCACTTTGAAAGTACGGATCTTTGGAGCCCCTGCAAAATTCAGAAATTAGGTGAAAAGCTCTACCCAAGCCTTCTTGGTCTTGGGTTTTACTGGATAACCATCATCAAAAGCATATTCAAACTCATCAACGTCATCAAAATCAAATTCATCATCTGTTTCAACGATGTTAATGTTTGAATATTTCACTTTTTTCTTATCTTTTACAGATTTGATGTTATCGTTCTTGATTTCTGTTTTAATTTCTTTCACATTCTCACTAGTCTTCACCCGCTTAGACTTAGTGATTTCAGTCTTTGATTCTTTTGTGTTGTCAGTCTTTACCAGCTCAGACTTAACAACACCAGATGTTGTTGACCTGTTCTTGGAAATCTAGGTTTTGAGATTTGATATTAGCCTTTTTGATGTAAAACTTGTTTTCATTAAACCTAGAAGTTTCACCTTTTTCGAAAATGGAATTTTCAAAAGTCTTTTCAGACTTTGGTTTAGCTTCTGGTTTTGATTCATTTCGTTTCAAAATCTTTATAGGTTTTGCAAACACTGGTTGCTTTGGTTTAACAACATTTGAATCTTCTTTTCGTTGAAGATAAGCCGGTTTTGATTTCGGACATTGTCGTGCCATATGACCAATTTTATTGCACTTGAAACATGTCTGATTATCAAGTGGATGTCCTTTAACCAGTGGTTTTACCCTACTTGAAGTTTTAACACCACTTGTAACCTTGGCTTTATCTCGAATTTCCTTCTCCTTCTTGAACTCATCATTTGACTGTTTACCAATCAAACTCTCTTCATGAACTGTACTCGTCCCTTATACAAACTTCATGATTTTGTTTTTATATTCATGAAATGGTGACGGTTTCTTTACAGATTCATCAGTTTCTTCTTCTAAACCCAACCCCGCTCTCCGGTTTTCCGGATGATCACCATCATTTCTTCGGTAATTGTTTCTTTTAGGTTTGGAATAGAATTTTCGTTCATTGATTACCAATCCCTCTGATGTGACTTCCCCGAGTTTAAAGAATTTATCAAGCAATTCTTCCTTCACATTCTGAATCGGGAAGCTATCATCAAAGTATAGTCTATCCGAATCCTTAATTTTGTACATTACAATATTAGGATTGTCACTTAGACCATCCTCTGATGACTTATCGTCATTTTCAGACTATGAATCGGAATTCTTTGAACTCGTGTTAGCACTTTTGAAGCTGCCGTCATCAGAATCACTTAAAACATTTTCAACCACCTTGTTAACCACAACGTTGTTATCATCATCAGATTTAGCAAAGACTATATCAATGTTCTTTGGCAACTCGTCTTTCTTTTGAGAAAGTAATTCAACATTGAGTGCCTTGTCCATCCCGTTTGCAGATTTAACACAGTATTTCTCGCAAAGGGGTGGAGGAACATTGCTATATTCTTTGCCCGCTTTCCTTTTAGGTTTTTCTTCCGTTGGGATTGTTGGAAGAATGTGATCGATAACGTACGCGTTGGTGGTATAACTTCTTAACAATTGTCGAACTCTTTCAGTTTCGATTGTCATGTCTTGAAGTTGTTGTTTGATCTCAGCAATGGTGTTAATATAGGTGTTAATTGCTCTTTGTTTATCCATTACTGTACCACTCAACATTCTTATATTATCATGTTGTTCGATGTTATTTCTTTCGAGTCTGCCATAATCATTTTTCGTTTTATCATACGCTTCTTTCATTGTGCGATAATCATATTTTAACAAATCGTTATGCACATTGTTTTCAGCGATGATCTTTGATTTTTCGGCACATTCGACACAAGGTTCAGAACATTTTGTACAGGTTTCTCAACCTCAACAACTTGTACTTTGACAACTTCTTTCTCGATAACCTTTACCTCTGGACCTACCTTGGTTAGATTCACCATTAAAGCTTTATCTGCCATGTCCTTGAGGTCTTCGACTTTCATTTCTTGAGTAACATTGATGATCTCTACATCAATCTTTTTCTCCTCAACCACTTAATCTTTCATACTTCCATCAAAGTGACCTGCAAAACTGTCACAAGAATTAGAGGATAAAATTCCTTGTCTCTGCATATGGATATATTCCTCTTCTTCCTGATGTTGATGCAAGTATTGTTCCAGAATAGCTTGTTCGAAAGCTGTTGTTGCCGCTGCTTCAGCTACTCCCGCTGCTTCCTCTGCAGAATTATCTTCAACTATCTCCGCGATCAAAGCAACTCTGGTCTTTTTTCCAATATAAGAATTCCAATCAAAACCGTCATCTTCTGTGGATGCAACCATAGCTTTCTCCGTGGTACTACTGTTTGGCTTTTCTTGGATCTCAATTTGAGTTTTCTTCGGAACGGTTTATATTGAAGTGCCCTCTTGTAATATTCATTCCCTCCTCCAAAAGGACTTTGATTTCCGGTTGCCTCGGTGTTTTTTACACTCTCTTTTAAAATGTCCCTTCTGTCGGCATTTAAAGCATGTGACTTTGGATTTGTCAAAACCCAATTTGTTGCTGGAGTTTCCTATGTCACGACCTGTGAGTGCAACGAACTTTGTCACTCTCCTGATGATCGAGCTAAGGACCATTTGATGTCCATTATTTCGAGCTCTTCCTCGTCTACCTAGTCATAATCTTCTGCGGTCATCTCGGGATTTCTGATTTTACCGGCAACAAAACATTCATAAGATTCTAAGACGGTAGCAAGTAGTGACATATGTTGTTTTGCAACTTCTTCTGAAATAACATTGTTCAAATTCACTGCGATGTTGCATTTGTAAACATTCGGATCAGAACTTTGCTGTTGGTTCTGATTCGCTTGACTTTGAAATGTTGAATTTGAACCAGTGCTCGAGTGTGGACTTTGGTCATACTGAGGCTGTGAATAGTTCTGGTTCTGTGGAGAAGCATTCATGTTTGCACTAAAAGCAGTTCCAATTTTTGGACTCGAAATGTTATCTTGCATTCCGGTTTTGTAGTACAAACCGATGTCTTGAACAACATTAGCGTTCTTTGACTTCGCTATCTTCAGAAGCACCATTTCGTGACCTTCGAGTTTATCGATAAAGGTTGACAATTTGAAGAATTCCCACTTATCACTATTCTTCAGAACCATCAAATAAGTTGACCATTCACCCTCTGGTAGTGCGTCAGCAAGTTTGTTGATGTATTCTTGTTCCGTCTTCTCAAGACCGTGTCTTCGCATTTGCACTTGAAGATGACATAAACACTCAATCATTTGCTTAATGGTTTCATTCTTTAGCATGCTGAAGATATCGAACTCTTTCAGAATGAGAGCCTTCTTGCTTTTTATCATTTCAGCACTGCCTTGGTATTTCTTCTGTAATGACAACCAAAGTTCTCTTGCTGTAGTATACTCTGGTAACAGAATCAGACTATCTTCTTTTACTGACTGTTGGATGAGACTGGTCATCTTTTTCTCTACAATGTATTCGTCTCTCTGAATTGTCGAGTAGTTGTACTTCTCAAGAACTTGTTGATGCTCGTCTACCGGAACAGTGTAGCCTCTTTCATTGACACCCAGCCAGCAAAGTGCATGGCTTGAACCCAGTAGGTAAATTTCTCTTTCCATGCTTCGTATTCGTCCATGCACATCAGCTTGGGCGGTTTGACAGTCGTTCCCATTTCGTTATCAAGATTGACTTGATTAATCACGTTGGCATTTGACGAACTAGCTCCGGACATATAAGCTCTTAGTTGATCCTCCATCGTGAATAACAAAACGTGTATGCTGAAAAATTTTCAAAAACTTTGAAAACAATTAGTCCTACTACAAGTTCGGTCGAACTTGTAGCAACAAATGAAGAACTCTTTGATTTTATAACAAGTTCGGTCGAACTTGTTAGATCTACTTTGTAAAATTTTGTTTATCTTCGGACGAACTTACAATCTTTGAACAAACAAACAGAACTTCGAGCGAACTTGTCAACACAATTTTGATGAAATACAAGCAAGTTTGGGCGAACTTACTTAAAACCTTCTTGATTTTAACAAGTTTGGTCGAACTTGATGTAAAATTTATGAAAATTCAGTATCTTCGAGCGAACTTGACTTAAACTTTCCTCAAAAACCACCTAAGTTCGGGCGAACTTACTAAAATATCACTTGAAAAGTGGTGTTTTAGGGCAAGTTCGGCCGAACATGGCCAATAAGTTCGTTCCTGAGGGTTTTCAAAAACATGGTTTTTTCAAAATTTCGACATGAATTCGGTTGAATTTGGTCTCCAATCTTTCAAGGGTTTATCTTTGTTGTATTTTACATGATATATTCAAAATTCAAAAGATTTTCACCATGAATTCTTCATTTTGTGATCAAAAGTTAAGAAAAAGAAGAATGGAGCAGAAATAGAAGTGTTCTTGTCTTGATACTATCAAATCAGGCTGTTCTAGCTCTGATACCACTTGTAGGACCGATCCTGATGCTTAGGAACCTAAATTTGATATCTAACGTCCATAATAGCGGAAATATTACGTCGTGTTACCAATAGACAAGAATTAATCAGTTAAACGTCAGTTTTATTGATCAAACGTTCTGGATACAGACTGAAGAGCTTCGACCTCTACAATGCCAAATTACAAATGAGACACTCAAGCTAGGTATTTATAGTTCAACAAGTTCGGCCCAGGGAGGTGTAAGTTCGCCCGAACTTGCCTATGCAAGTTCGGCCGAACATGCATAGACATGTACATTTATGGGCGAACTTGGCTACAATATACATAAATACTTCGTATACCTAGCCTATTAAGCTCTATACAATACAGACTCGATAATAGACTAAGACATAGACATTATGCACCAACAGATATTTCAAGAAACAGGTAAGTTCGGTCAAACTTATGAAGAAATTTCAAGAAAATTATCAAGTATGTGAAAATGTTAAGAAAAATGATTGAATTTTCTTTCAAGTTCGAGCGGACTTATACAAAACCTTGAAAAATCTGCAAGTTCGGTCGAACTTGATCAAAATCAGTGAAATTTTAATCAAGTTCGGTCGAACTTGATGTTAAGTTCGGTCGAACTTGATGTTAAGTTCGGCTGAAACTTGTTTCCAAAACATGGTTTTTCCAACTTTTTGATATTAATTTGATTGAATTTGATGTCGAACTCTCAGGGGTTTGTTATTAGTGTGTTTTACATGACATATTCAAAAATCACCCATTTTTTATCATGAAATCATCAAGTATGTGAAAATGTTAAGAAAAATGATAGAATGGAGATGAAATAGAGAAATTCTTGTCTTGATTCCAGCAAATATAGGTATCCAGGCTCTGATACCACTTGTAGGAACGTCCACGAACAGCACGGGAACCTAAATTTGTTGTCTAATGTCCAATTAGCCGAAACTAATGACATGTTAATCAAATAACAAGAATTACTCATTTAAACGTTGTTTTCAAATTTAATCTAAAGTCATATACATTCGAGAACCAGATCCGACAGAGCTTCGCCGTCTCTGTGCCAAAATCTCTAACTCTTTCAAATGAAAACCCAAGGCATCTATTTATAGGAACACAAGTTCGGCCATAAAAGACACAAGTTCGCCCGAACTTGCATAAGCAAGTTCGGCCGAACATGCACTACATGTTAACATCATGGGCGAACTTGGCCAAACAAGTTTGATGATGAGACTGTAAGTTTGCCCATTCGGTCGTACTTGACCTTCCAAGCACCATACCAGCGAACTTGTCCTATTACATACATAAATACCCCTCGCTTCTAACACATTAAGCCATATTCCCTCAGACTCGATACATAATGACGTTAATGACGAAGGCAACAGACATATGCACCAACACATAAAATGCAACATTGTGCGTATAAGATCTTCTGTAATTGTAACCTCCACGTCATTCTCTCCAACTTTAACTGCTGATGTAATCGCCCTAGGCTCGGCTTGTAACTCGGCAGCGACCCAAAACCGGTCGACGCGAGATGCATAAACGACATGTTTATGTGTGAGAGCGTAGTATATCGGCAGCCTCTCCAGAAAATCTATATACTATGAGAATGCAGCAAACTCTGGCACATCCTTATCGTTTAAGCAATAGGAGTTGTGCACTGGGTGGAATTCATATGCGGTTTTCTGTGAAACAGAGAGACATGAAAAAGTTAGAAATTTTTTAACAAACAAAATATTTTCTAATTTTTCGTACGAAAATCGACAGGTTATATGTTATCTAAATTTTCGTGCGAAAATGTAGAACATATAAGAAAACAATCCATCTCTTGAATTTTCGTACGAAAATCTTCATCTTCCCCAACAGTTAACATTATGCAAACCGACTCAAAACACTTGCAATTTTTGACATTTTCTTGAAATTGAAACGGTAAACCTTAGCCAAACTTGCTGATTTTAATATTGGAGAGTTCAATTTTAGGTTTCACTGGCTAGTTTATCCTAGATCTACGTTTTAGTCCGTTTAAGGTCCGAATAGTCCAAATTCACGGTTCGATCTCGGTGTAATACCTTAGCCATTAAAAGAGGTGTGAAAATCAACCTCCCTAATGTGTCGAATATGTCGAAAAGCGAGTGAAACGAGAGATAAAGCACAAATCACCAAAGAGAATCCGCACCAAAATTCTAACTGATTTTCGTGCAGAATCAGTTTAGCACTCGCTTATATATAGGCATTTTCATTTTCGTGCGAAAATTTGCCTTGTAAAGTTTGGCCAAATTTTCGTGCGAAAATTCAGAAACCTTTGAACAATTTTTCAATCTTTTCAACGTTTTTGTTTGTTTTCAGTTTTGATTATCCACACGGTTATCCAAATCCAAGTTAATGACCTTGTTAACTGTTTTGGCTACCAAGTCCAAGTTAATGACCTTGGTTGACCACCTTTGACCAAAACTGATATTATTCTTAGATTTTAAGTTTCAAATTAATGAACTTTTTCAATGTTTCAAAACCAGGCTTTGTTTCTAGATTAGTTCCCATCCCGCAATTCAAACGATTTTCCTCTGCATTTTGTCGCTTTTGACTTTGAAGATCTGTTTTCCATCACCAGCAGTCAAAAATTAAAGTAGAAACAGAAAATCTTTTTAAATTTTTGAATATCTAAACTAGAAACACTTTAAAGCATTATGTATAAACATATTTACAGACATATTTTTGTGAGTTTGTGTTAGAGGATCATATCAGTTTATTGAGACACATTACCAGTACCGTTGCTCTATATGAAACTTTAAGTTCTTAAACAAAGTTTCTTTAGATTGTCGGTATACTGATCCACTTAAACCTCTACACGTTTCTCAACTGCTTCAAGATATGTTAGGTAATTTTTAGCAACATGGCCTAATATGCACCTCAGAATATACTCCCGCATCGAGATTCCCTAGATTTCATCTCACAGGTGAATATATCTAACTGATATCTGTAGAGGGGTGAAATGCGAGACTGTGAGAGCTCAGGTTAGTACTTCCATACAGAGAAAGAGATGAAGGCTCGACTTTAGGTGGTGTTCCTCTTGGGAATCTTTTAATTTTTGTACTGCAGAATGTCGTATTTTTTATGACATTTTTCTTCATTCATTTTTTATGCAGCTTTTGGGGTGAATAATGCGAAAGTATTATACAAGTTCTAGGCCATTGCTGACACAAAATCAGAAGAACTCATATAATACCCCAGATATCAACTAAATATAAAGACCTAGTATATCAGAATCTGGCATTCTCTCAAACAAAATTTCGGGGTACCAAGCCCATATATCCGAGAGATGTTAAGCCACAGATTTACCAGTTTATCTTTTTAGGTTTATATCCTGAAAGCAGTTTACTTAACTTGCGAAGCCTACCGACATATCCTTAGAAAGACCTGTTTAGACGCTTTTTAAACAATACATTTCCTTAGCGTACTGTAATGGTCTACTGATGTACTATCATCTCCTCTTATACACAAAACTCTTTTTGTCTTTTTTAATGTTTTTGTATTTTTCATAACTTTTTCTCTCCCTAAAAATCAAAAACATATTTTTGGATTTTTGTTTTTAAGAAAGCATGTAAACTATTTACAGAAAAACATTTGACTTACCAATGAGGATCACGTCCCAACATCGTCATCCTCAAACTCAACCTCATAAATATCCCCTAATGTCAGATTCTTTAAACCATTTAATTTTGAAAGATTTCGAAATCTTGCTCTGTCAAAAGCTTTGGTGTAAAAATCTGCATTTTGGTCATCAGTGTGGATTTTCTCAATTCGTACCAACTTTTTCTCGTGATAGTCACGGATAAAGTGGTATCGAATCTCGATATGTTTAGTGCGTGAGTGTTGACAAGGTTTGACCGTGATATCAATACCCGCCTTGTTATCTACGAATATGGGCGTATCAAGAAATTGCAGACCGTAGTCTCTCATCTGTTGTTGTATCCACAGTATCTGGGAACAACAACTGAATGCTGAAACGTATTCAGCTTCACAAGTAGAGAGAGCGACTGCGTCTGTTTCTTGCATTGCCACGTTACCAAACGTGTTCCGAAGAACTGGCATCCTGCCGTTGTAGATTTAGAATTCTGCCTACAGCAACAAAATCAGAGTCAGAGTACCCGCAAGGTTGAAATCGTCGTGACCTGGATACCACAAGCCGGTGCTTGGGCATCCTTTCAAGTAGCGCATGATCCTTTTGACGATCAACAGATGTGATTCCTTCGGGCTTTACTGATATCTGGCGCAAAGGCATGTGGGGTACATGATATCAGGTCTTGAAGCTATGAGATACATCAAGGATCCGATCATGGAGCGATATAATGTTTCATCAACTTTTTCTCCATAGTCGTCTGACAAATGTCGTGGTTTGTGGCTAAAGGGGTAGATGCGGGTTTAGTTCCTGTAATGTCAAATTTCTCCAACACGTTATGAACATACTTCGTCTGGTAAATGAAAATACCTTCTGGCAGTTGTTCAACCTGAAGCCCCAAAAAGAATTTCATCTCTCCGATAGCGCTCATTTCGAATTTTTCTTTCATGACTTTCTCGAAGTCCTTGCACAGCTGTTCATTTGTCGATCCAAAGATGATATCATCCACATAGATTTGCACAATAATCAGATGTCCATCTACTTCCTTGGTAAAGAGGGTCCTGTCTACTGTTCCTCTGGTGAATCGGTTAGCCAGAAGATGTTTTGAAAGCGTCTCGTACCAGGCTCTCGGGGCCTGGTATAAACCGTACAAAGCTTTGTTCAGCAAGTAGACCTTATCTTTGTGAATCGGATCGACAAACCCCAGTGGTTGGCCGACATAAACCTCCTCTTTTACCTTACCGTGCAGGAAAGCAGACTTCACATCTAATTGAGACACTTTGAAACCTTTCCATGAGGCGAAAGCCAGGAATATGCGGATAGCTTCTAGACGTGCGACTGGGGTGTAGACCTCATTGTAGTTTATCCCTTCCTGCTGACGAAAACCTTGAATTGCGAGCGAGCTTTGTTGCGAACAACCACTCCTCTATCATCTCTTTGCACTTGTAAACCCACCGAGTGCTTATGTTTTTCTGCTTTGGTGGTAGGTCAACAAGTTCCCAGACTCCAAGTTTCTGGAACTGCAATAATTCTTCCTGCATTGCTTCCACCCAACTTTCATCTTTAATAGCATCTCTGAAGTTTCCTGGATCTACCTGAGAAACAAAACAACTATGAGAAAATTTATTTTGGAGTGGAGCAACTTTAGACTAAAAGCAACTTAGATCCTTGTTGATCTGATTCGTGTTTCACGCCAGCCTGCAGTTCTCCAATGATATTGTCTGTCGGATGGTAGGAGACTGATCTCGGCATAACTTCGCCTGGAACATTTACTGAGCTTTCCAAATTTGTGATATTCTGATCTGCAGCTTGTTCTGAAGAAGTAGCCTCATTTCTAGCCTTGGTTTCAGCAGCTTGATTGTTAAGATAACTTGTAATCTCTTCTGATCCTTCATCAGAACTGGAATCCCCATTATCAAAGGTAGGATCTTGTTCAGGTTCTGCATCTGCTGGCTGAGGGGAAGGCGGTGCTGCAGTATTCTGAACTGGTGGAACAACTGGTTCTGACTGAGTGTTGCTCGGACCTACTTCTGAGGAAGGTGTTGTTGTTGGAGAGATTACCAACGGCCCTGTTACTTGCTCTTGATTAGATATCTGATGTTGTTGAAATAGCAGGATGAGTTCTTCCTCAGATGGTTCTTCAGGCAGATTAAACGAATTCCACAACCCGTCGTAAATGAACAGCCAAGGATCTCCTGGTTTTTGCATGGGTGTTGTGTATCTCTGGCAATCAACATGTTGAGCAATAATAACCTGATTCATGCTTGATGGATAGACGCTCTTTTCCAAAGATCTGGCTCTGAATTTTCCTTCTGGGTCCGATATGGTACACGGTGATCCAAAAGGTTCCAAAAACTCTAGATTAGGTTTTCGCTGGTTAAGAGGTTCAAAGCATGTCTTTTTGTGTTTCTTGACGGTCATTACGCGGTTAAGGGTGTAACATGCAGATGCAACAGCTTCGCTCCAAAAGCTAATAAGCAACTTTGAATCAGCAAGCATCGTGCGTGCAGTCTCAATAAGCGTTCTGTTCTTTCGTTCAGCTACTCCATTTTGTTGAGGAGTATGGGGGCACTGAACTCATGATGAATACCCTTGGCATTGCAGAATTCGAGCATCTTGTTATTCTTAAACTCAGTATTGTTGTCACTTCTGATTCTCTTGATAGGCAAATGATACAGGCTTTCAATCTTTTGAAACAAGATCATCAAATTTTCAAACGTTTCATTCTTGCTTTCTTGAAAGAAAACCCATGAGAATCTTGAGAAGTCATCGGTTACGACCAGACAGTATAGATCTCCTGTAATACCTTTCACATTGACAGGCCCGAAGAGATCCATGTGTAGCCATTCCAGTGGAAGCTTGATAGAGTTGAGAAGCTTTCTAGGGTGTGACTTCTTGTGCTGCTTCCCCTTTTTGCAGCTGATACAGTCGTCTGACAAATGGAAATTTCATTTTCCTTAGGTGAATGTGGCCGATCTTCCTGTGCCATAGAATTGATTCTTTTTCAGTGGCCTTTGATACAAAACATTGTCCTTCCTTTGAAGTAGTGGATGCGACGCTCATGTCTAAGACATATAAATCATTTTCTCTGGAGCGCGCATGAGGATCCATTCCTCAGGAATTATGAAACCAGGTTTGAGAATAAGACATTCTTTGTCGTTGAAATGAGTTGTGAACTTCTTTTCACAAATCTGCAAAATTCTCAAAAGATTGTTTTCGAGCTCAGCGACGTAGTTCACTTTGTCAAAAGATACAACTCCGTTTGTCAAAATTCCTTCTCCCATGATCCTGCCGCCCTGTGTTCCGGCAAACCCAACATATCCTCCCCTGATGGCTTTTACATTGTATAGCAAAGCCAACATCCCTGTCATGTGCCTAGAAGCTCCACTGTCCATGATCCACTTTGAAATAATTGACCTTGGAAGCCCCAGCACATATGAAAAGCATATTACTTAAACAGAGAGACCCAAGCCCTTTCGGTCAGTGGGATGACAATGTCGACCTTTGGAACTTTGGCAACTTTGACATCTTTCTTAATCGCAACCCAATGTCTTAGATTCAGTCTTATCTTTTGATTTGACTGGAACATTGGTTGATTTTGGGGTTACATGATATGTTTTTGCTTTGGCTACCCATGTTTGTGCCTTTTAAAATGCCTTTTTGATATAGAGATTAGATTCTTTTCTTTCATTTTTCTTGGAGGTTTCTCCCACTTCAAATTTTGAAGTGATCTCAGTTGGTGGTTCCTTATTAGAACTGGAATTATCTTTTCTCTTTAAAATTTTTGTTGGCACAAACTCTGAACCCTTTTTCTTCTCATCTACTGTAAACTTCTTGTGTTCATGAACAGGTTTTGGACGATTTTGAGAACAAAGAATATGCCCAACCTTGTTGCATCTGTAGCAAGTTCTACTGTCATTTCCAACATAGTGTTCCAAAGCTTGTTCACGAAGCTCTTCTTCTTTCTTAAACTCTTCGTTGGTTTGTTCATTAATGACTTCTTTTTCTTCAACCGTATTTGTTCCAAAAACAAACTCAACTTTCTTTGTGAAAACGGGTTTTCGAGATTTGTTATTTCGTTTCTTTTCAAACCCTAACCCATCCCTCTTGTTTTCAAGATAACCTCTACCTCTTGGATGAATGATTTTGTCTGACTTCTTTGGTTTTGAGTAAAAACCAGCAACTTGCTTTTCAAGATCAGATGTGTCAACTTCAATCAGTTTAAAGAATTTGTCAACACGGTTGAAGTTAACATTCTGGACTGGAAATTCTTCATCAGTATATAGCTTCTCTGATCCTTTCAGTTTGTAGATAACTACATTAGGATCATCATTTAAACTATTGTCTGATGCTGTGATGGAATTTTCATAAAAACTTTTCTCACTTCCAGAAGGTGAACTTGACTCTGATTTCTCATTGGTTGACTCAGCACTTTCATAAACTATGTTATCAGACTCATTTTCAAAAACATTTCAACCACCTTGGTTACCACCTTGGATTCACATTCCTTCTCAGCTTTGGAATATGTTACATCAAGATTTTCAGGCAACTCGTTACACCTTTCAGTGAGTAAGTTTAAGTTTAGCTCCTTTTCCACCCCATCAGGTTGTTTCTTAGCTTAGCTATTCCACATAGGGGGTGGAACATGATCGTAACATTTTCCAAGGCTTTTATCATTCTTCTTACCTTCTTTGTTGCTTTCTGGTTTGGAAGGATGTGATCGAGAACATACATGCTGGTAGAGTAACTGATTAACAATTTGTTAACTCTTTCTGTTTCAATTTTAGTTTTCTCCAGCTCACTTTTCAGCTCAGCAATTGTGTTAGTATGAAGATTAATGGCCATTTGTTTGTCCATCACAATTCCTTTAAGCATTGAAGGTGTTTTGTCATCTTCTTTGATAGTTTTCTCATACTGTCGAATGGTCTTGCTGAGTTTATCATATGATTCTTTTACAGTGTTGTAATCGTATGATAGCTTATCATTGTATGTTTTAAGTTCTTTAAAAGCTTTCTCTTTCTCAGCACATTGCTCATATGTTTCAGCATATTTTAAACATGAGCTGACCGATTCTACAGTTTGAACTTTGATTGTTTCATTTTCTGCTTCAACCTTTTCTACTTGTTCTTCCACACTGGCTACCTCTTTTGTATTGGCCATGAGTGCTTTGTTGGCCATGTCGGTTAAGCTCTCCAGTGTCACAGGCTTGGTTACATAAATCATCTCCATACTCTCTGTCTTTGTCTCCTTAGAATTTTCTTCTTTGTGACATAGTCGAAGCCACCTGCAAAAGTTTTCAGAATTGTGTTCAAATAAATAGGGTTTAGGAGTACCCCTGAGACATTATTCCTCTTCCGCAAATGATCTGAAGTAGTCCGCCAGAACCTCTTCAATTTCCTCTTCTGTGACTTCTTCAGATGATTCAGGTTCTTCTATGATTTCAGCAATAAGAGCAAGACTTTCATTTTTGGAAATGAAGTTGTTCCAATTGAACCCTTCATCTTCTTGCGTGACCACAAGAGCTTTGTCTTTTGAGTTTGAAGGTCCATATTCGATTTGTGCCATTCGTTTCTTTGGCTGAGGTCTATGATAAATCGCCTTTTTGTAATAATCATCCCCAAACGGATTATGATTGCCCTTAACTTCTCGGTTTGGACATTCACGCTTGAAGTGCCCTTTCTCCCTGCATTTGAAGCATGTGACTTTGGATTTATCAAACCCTAATTTTCCTCAAGGCCTCTTAAATCATCTGTTCCTATTATTTCCATAAAACGCTCTTCGAACCACTGATGCCATGCACCACATAATGTCAATCAATTTCATCTCTTTTGGATCAATTTGATCGTAATCTTCCCTGGTCATTTCCGGATTTCCGATTCTTCCAGCTACTAGACTTTCATAGGATTCCAGAACTGCTGCAAGTAGCACCATGTGTTGTTTAGCAGTCTGCTCATTAAAGTCTTGAGCGTTCTGGAGGTTCACTGCGATGTTACATTGCAAGATTCTCTGGTTAGAATTGGATTGACTTTGCTGATTGCTTTGTGGTTGACTTGAGCTCTGAGACGATTGTTGTCCTTGGTGATTGTTTGGATTGAAGGAAGCAAACGTTTGGACTCACTAGATTGGTTGGAGGCTGGACTAGCATTTGAGTTAGCACAAGATCTGTTAGCACTAAAGGTTGTTTGGATCTTGGGACTCTGAATAGGAGTGTTTGGGTTTCATTTGTAGTATAGACTCACGTCCTGTTGCGAGTTTGTTTTGTTGCCTTTTGCCATTTTATGGATCTAAAGTTCGTGCCCTTCTAATTTTTCTATAAATCTTGGCAAGCTGAGACTGTCATACTCAGCTCCATTCTTCAGGATGGTTGGATATGTTGCGCAATCTCCTTCAGGCAAAGAATCTGCCAGTTTGTCGACTAGTTCTTCATTTGTCTTGACAATTCCCATACGCTTCATCTGTACTACCAGGTGGCAATACCTTTCTATGAGTTGCTTCATGTTCTCGCCCGGAAGAACATTGAACACTTCAAAGTCTTTGTTCAGTAATGCCTTCTTTCCTTTTCTGACATTAGTACTTCCTTGTGCCCTTAATCGTAAGGCGAGCCACAATGACTGAGCATCGTCGTCATGTTGAAGGAGAACTAAGATCTCTTCTTTTATGGCCTGCTGAAGGAGATTCATCATCTTTTTCTCAATAACGTATTTTTCTCGTTCTTCATTAGACAGACGAGCCAATGTTTTCTCAATGCCAAGTTCATTCAGTGGTGCTTGATACTTGTTCTGAAGTGTGAACCAAACTGTTAAATTTGTTGCTTGAACCCAGTTTTTTAATCGCTCACTCCAACTCTCATAGTCTTCGATGTTCATGAGCTTTGGAGGCTTTGTAGTGGTTCCCATTTCATTTTCTAGATTCATGTTCTGAGCCGCTACGGAAGCTGTAACTGCTTGTGTGGCAAACGTGTTATGAAATTCTTGCTCACCTGACATCTTGAAAATGCTTATAACAGAAAACAGATTAGAACTGGTTAACTTGAAATTGACTGAAAATTAGGAAGAAACTGTGAATTTTCGTACGAAATACTGTTCTGTATTTTCGTGCGAAAATTCTTTCTTTTGTTAATTCAAGTTTTTCAGACGTTATGTTCCTTATTTTCGTACGAAAACTAGTGTTTCGTGCGAAAATACTTGTCTGCTTCGAACACTTGTTCACAATTTCACATTTTTGGTGATTTCAAGCATGATTTTGATGGATTTTAGGTTTATATGTTTCAGTAAATTGTTTAGAGTTGATTTTAACACGTTATACTAATAACCTAGTCCAAATTGTCCATAAATCCTTCAGATCTAGATTAAGTTCCAAGAAAGAGTAGAAGAAGAGTTTCCAATGGATGAATCTTGAATCTGAAGGTTGAATCCAGCTGAAACTTGGTTGTTTGTTCACAAATCAAACCTCAAGGCTCTGATACCACTTGTAAATGCTATGATCGGACCCAACTTGTGAGCTTCTGGTCAGATTTGCTCAGCTAACAGAGGCAAAATTCATTGTTAACTGATTGAACAAACAAAGAACAAGTGATGATTACTGTTTAACCGTCTGTATATTGATTAACGTTGAAATGATTACAGACTCGACCAGGGCTTCGCCATTGATCACCAAAAACAGCATGCTGGACAAACATCCTAAGTCACCTATTTATAGGCATGACATGACAGCAACTAGGGACTAGGACAAGGAATTTTTGTACGAAAATTCTTACAAATTTTCGTGCGAAATATTAACAGACATACAAAACTTTCAAAAACAAACTTCTGACACTAGCGAAACCCTATTTGTACAATAGACTCATCCTAGATGTAGGCAATAGACATATGTGCACCAACACTTCCGACAACTTTTTCATCTTTCCAGCATGTACGCCCCGTGCCCAGATCTGCGAAAAAAAATCTTGAAACAGGTAATTGACCACGGGCCGTGTTGACTGGCCACGCCCCATGGTCAAGCTTTTGTAAATATTTGTTACTGGCACTCTGGACACGGGGCCGTGCCCGAACCACACGGGCCCGTGGCCAGATGCCCAGTAACATAAAATTTTGTTTTTAACACGCTTTTACGCATTCGAATCAACCGAAAAATTTATTTTTGGACACCTTGAGGACAATGTGTAATTTAAGTGTGGAGGGGAAACTAACGCTTTGAATCTAGCAAGTCCTAATAACAAGCCTTACGCAAAACTCTATTGGAACCGCTAATCACCCCAAATCTTTTTCAAAATGTTTCATTTTTTTTACTTGTCATGGTTTAATTTGGGAATAACAAGTTCTAAAAAAAAGTTACATTTTTACAAATTTACAACCGATAGCGTCGTGATAAAAAGAGCCAAATAAGAAAATTATAAGCAAGGCATGACAAATCTTTTTAAAATTTGATTATATAAACTTGTTCACAGTTATAAACCCATTCCCACATTAGGTGAGCTTCGAGCCTTTATCGAGCATACATTCATACATCTTTAAACTAAATGCTCATTTTTGTTTCTTGTGTGAATAGCCGCTTGGTTCTTACGACTCTAGAACTTGCCAAGAAGATACATTGCCAGTCCTTACCAACATAAACCCAAGTAAGTAAATGATGGAGGCACTAGAACTAGCCCATTTTTCATTCAAAACCATTATTTACTTTTTACCCACTACCAAAATCCCCCTAGTTAACCACTTTGAGCCTAAACCTTTTCATTCAAACCCGCAAAACAAACATCCATTACCCACAAAACCCTTTTCCTTTCAAACCTATTTATTTTAGTAAAAAGCTCTGGTTATCTACAACTAAAAAAAACATAGCTCTTTCAATAACCAAACAAGTTCCTTCAAAAATCTTGTTTGAAAATGCTTGGTTTAAATAAATATTGAAATAAACAAATTTTACGATAACCGACGCTTTTTACGCTTTTCGCCATTTTACTAACCACAAACGCAAAAATCACCTACCCCTAGCCCAAGCCTAGCCCTTTCAAAAGTCCTCTTAATACTTACAAAGGTTTATAGTTAGAGGAGGTTTGATCGCTTGGCAAGCATATGGTAGAAATAAGTTCCAAACCGGAATCGAGCGATATCACAAAAATACATCTTCGGCCAAGTGTTGAATGATCTCTTGTGAGGTACGTGAACTTGTATATAAATAGAATTTTAAGGAGGCATGTTATGCCCAAATAAATATTTTTTCCTAAAAACGTTCTAAATAAATCATGACGAATAGGATTGTAAATAAAATAAAAACAAAATTTTAATAAAGATCTTGGATTCCCGACACTCAAAGACAAGCCACAAAACTTCATCTCTACCTATTCCATTTGGTTGTGTAAGCCATATTTAAAGAGTTTTGCTTAAAGACAAGCAAAGATTCAAGTGTGGGGATATTTGATGTGTGCAAAATGCAACATATAAATTACATTAAATGATGCATAAAACTAACCCTATTTAGTATTAATGTTGGAAAAAGCATGTTTCTTTGTTCCTTTTGTATTTTCAGGATAAAAAGAGCTTAAACGAACAAAAGAAGCAAATAAACAACCAAAACTAACATAAATACGAAAAGAAGGACAACAAGCCATGCCCGACCCCTCAGCAACACCCCAAAAGACAAAAACAAGATTACAGAAGATGACCACGGGGCCGTGCCCAGACGAACATGGGGTGTGGTCAGACCCTGCACTTCAAGACAAAACCTGCAGAAGCTTCTACGCCCACCACGGGGCCGTGCCCAGACCAACATGGGCGTTGTTAACTATAAGATTTGCAAAATCCAGATAGTGCAGCGAACAGTTGACCACGGGGCCGTGCCCAGAGGCCACGGGGTCGTGTGGGGCCCTCTGCTGTCAAATGCAATAAATGAAGGAAGAGAAGGATGATGGCCACGGGTCGTGCCCAGTGGACACGGGGCCGTGGCTAGGCCTCTGTTTTGACTATAAATAGGGGTGCTTGGTTCACTTCAAAGGCAACCCTTGGCAAACCACTTTTCTCTCACTTTGCCACTATTCCACCAACACCCACAACCATCATCCATCTATCATCTTTAGAGTGTGTAGTAGTCTCAGGATCCAAGATTGATTGTAAGGGTTTTTGTCAAACAAAGGCCATGCTTGGCTAATCTCTTACATCACTTGGTGAAGACAAGTATTTAATGTATTACTTTTGATTTTTAATCTTTCGGCACTTTTTATTTGGATATGTATCAATGACTTTAATAACTAGTTTCTTATGTTGAAAGTGAATTTTCCTACTATTTCTTCATGATGTCATTGATTTGCTCATTCGTGTCTTTACGGTCTATATAAAGCGCGTTAACTAACCTGATAGGGGGTTAGAAGGGTGGTTTGGTAAAGTTCTTGTCTCGTTCAGTGTATAGATCCTGCGAGGACTTGGTTCAAGCTTACTAGGACCTCCTTCAATGCCCCAAAGTTATTGGATAGCGGGGGTGCGAATAGTTGAACCCCTCATATGTAAACTACTATTAACATTTTAAACCGGCTACTTGGGATTGTATTCCTGCTGACTAAAACCACTTAGCCGAGGGTAACATCACCTTCAAAAGAGGGGCCTACCACTTTTCGCATTAATAACTTATTTAATTATCTTCTAATATTCCGACCCTTTGGGATTGTATCCCTGCTGACTCAAACCATTGGGTTGAGGGTAACGTCACCTTCAAAAGAGGGGCCTACTACTATAACTAAGATAATCTCTTAAAAAGTCCGAAAGTGCGAATATCATCAAAGGATACATTAAAGATGAGTTGGATCCAAGTGATTCTATCTTATCTATCTTTTCTTTCATTTTATTTATCTTCTTATTTTTAGTTTTAATTTTATGTTTAAAAACTTTTATCAAAATTAGATTGATTAGACGTTGACGATAAACCGGTACTAAAAGCTCTTGTGTCCTTGGACGACCTCGGTATCTTACCAACACTATACTACGCTCACGATGGGTGCACTTGCCCAAGTGTGTGTTTAGTGTTAGTACAATATCGCGTTTTATAAATTTAAAACTTAACTAATGCATAAAATGAACTTAAATTGTTAATAAAAATATAATACGCTCAACGCACACCAGTTCTCTATATCAAAACACACTACACACAATGGTAAACTCTTTAAACGCTAACTGTTCTCGCATGTTATACGTGAATCGCTGAATGTTTATTTGCTAAGTGTAAATAATGAGGACTCGCAGACCACCCTTAGCAACAATAGTACTGTAGTTTGGACTCAGCACCTGATTGATTCAAGGGTTGTTAAGGCTCGCAAACTCACTTTATGTGCGTGTTCACGTTTGTGGACACGTATCGCGCTTACCCCACCTCGCATTCATGTTGGTTAGCTCATATCATTGTTGTTAGCATACTTGGATTCACCTATCTACGTGTCACATGCTGGTTATGTGTAAATGCTTTATCGCTATTGTTATGCTATTAAACTTGTGTACTCACCTTTACTTTGTTCAACTGTTATTTTAACGTATGTGACAGGTTGATGATTATCTTGAGCTGCAAACGGATAGGACTTCTAGAAACTCACTAAATAAATCTAGGATCTCGGACTATGTTTGTTTAAGAGATTTGTAATTCGTATTGACCATTTGATGATTATATGTTTGATTGTATGGGAAATTGAACGTTAAGATTATTGTCATTTAAATAGTTGTTATAGATTCTCTTGAGCAATCTGGTTCGCCTAGTGCCGCGCCCCGGTGATTCCGCTATCCGTTGGGGTGTGACAGATTGGTATCAGAGCCATACCTATAGGGAAATTATGTAAAATTGCATGATTCAGCCTAGTCGATAGTCTAGGAACCCAAAACAGACCCGGCGTGCAAATTTACCTCAATCCGTACTAACTGACCAGTTCGTGCGAATTGGCCACTTCGTACGAAGTGTGTCTCCTTAAATCAGAAAAGGTGCACTTCATACGAATTAGACAATTTGCACGAAGTGGACACTTTGTACAAAGTGAACAAACAACCCGATCGAAAACGAACAACTTTACTCCTGTTCTGAGTTTGATCTAGCCTTGTTAACTAAACTACATATGCTTTTCCTAAAGCTACCACAATACACGCATGAAGATACTCGTATAACACCAACGAGAGATTGTGTTGAGATTAGGTGTGAAAACCAAGAACTCTCGATAAGATCACTCACCCCGCGTATTACTCTCTGCACAAGATTCTTTCGTCGAGTTAGGAGTGACATCCACATCTCGACGGAAATCTCCACTTCTATCTTGTGGTTGTTCTTACCACAATTATGGTATGAAGTCGTTAAGTTAGGGGTGAAACCCACATCTTAACAACTAGTTCCACTCCTCAATTTTCAATCTCACCAGAGTCTTGATTGTTTCACTAGTTTCGAACGCGTAGTAACCGGAAGGGTGATGTCGTTAGCCGCAAGGCGGTGAGAGCATTTACCTATTAGGCCAAAGAGTGTGTCCAAACTCAGGGGAATAGTCGAATCACTTTGGGTAGTCAACGTCTCAAAACCCAGACACTCAAAATCGTTTTGAGCCTACAATCGCCGATTTTCGCATCATCAAAGTTTATTGTGTTCAGGTGTTTAAATTGTGAAGTTTTAACTTTTACGCTTTATCGATTTCTCGATTTATCGCTTTTCGCTCATAAACGTATGCACAACTCGCACAACTCTCGCAACCCAGAACGATAAATGAAATCACAACCAAACTAATCGCACAACTAAATCACACGCCTAACCTCACGCGCTATGTACTCGATATACTACTCGTTCTCATACGCGCTACGCAAGATTTATTGAAGGTGAATATGTGCAAAATATGTGCTTACATGCTTATGCTCATCACACATAACACTAATTGTGACAATATTTAAATCAAAACCGTTTTCATTGCATAACTCAAATTACCAATTACATTACATGAAATTCAAACTACAACAAACAAAGGACAATACGACGAGTTCAACATAACATAATAAATTGAATCTAGCAATTTCTTGAGCGTGTTTCTAGTCAAGCCTACTAGATTCGTACATGCATCATCATCAACCTGTAACATGTTTAAAATAAAGTCAATGCAAAAGCAAAGGCGAGTAAACAAGTTTTGTATAAGCATAGCATAAGTATAAAAGCATTTCCTCGAATCCACATGGCAACTTTGTAAACAAGGTAACTAGCATGCATAACAATATGTCAACCCAAGTGTCCACTAGTATTTAGCATCCCTAGCCACGAAAGTGACGAGACCATTTTAGAATAAAGACTTAACAGGACCCCGACGGTGGTGTGCTACTCCTGTAGCGCTATATATGTTAAGTTGAGGGCTTAGTAAAGTTAATGACATAAGGCATGTATAATCTAACATGAACCTAAGTAAACAAGTAGCATGTATATAGGATTGAGTGTATAAAGCATGTTTAAGTGTGTGATAGTGAAGTTTGTATATTAACATGTTACAACCCAAAGTGTTTTAAAAGTAAAATGGGTCAAGTGTACTCACGGTTTTGCAAGCTTCCACTTGGTAGTTCCAAGAAGAGTTGGTTGTTTGGAGAAGGAACACCGAGTTATCCTACACGAGGAAACGTAGGTGCGTGAGTAATTTGGATGATCAGGAGGATTCGGATTAGGAATTTAAAGTATACCAAAGTAGATATACAAGAAAAACTCACTTAGACTTAGCACTCGTTTTTTACACTATGAAGACCCATAGGTTTTAGAATGATTTCATAGGTTTAATACCTATTAGAATCGTAACGAGGAACTAAGCACTTAGGTGATTTAACTTATTAACTTGACAAATAAACCATTTGGTTACCATCAAGGGTTCGGTTTCTTACTTGTATTATATGTATTTTATATATATTTATCTAGTATACTATAAGTTTAGTCCATCAAGGTTAACATAGAAGTCATGCATGAGGTAAGAGGTTTAACCATCCATTTAAGACCTCTTTGTATTTTCACCAATGCACAAGTTGTCAAAGACAACAAGGATGGTCATGAATAAATTATTATGGAATGAAATATACATACTAACTAAGAGAAATCATCAAGTGAAGTGTGGATAGTAAGTAGGATAGCCTAAGCTATCCAAATAATCACACATGCACAAGTTCAAGACTTGTTCATCACTTGTGTGTTAAAAACCCTTTTAAAAAAGAAAGTTTTGAGGATTACAACCTCTGGATTTGTATGTTACATCCTTGTTTTTAAACACATATAATCATAGTCTTGATTAGTGGCATAAGGACATAGGAATGTATGAAGAAAACATGAGTTTTCTTCCAAAACATGAAGATAAAAAATGAGCAGAATTTAGGTGCACTTTGGACCTTGAAAATAGTGAGGTTTCACCTTAGTTTGCCCAAGCAAACTTGTGAGAACCTTCCTAGAGGTTATCCAAGTGTTTTGAAGAAAGAAATGAGAAGAAAATTGAAGTAGAAGTGAGTTTAAACTCAATTTTAGTGGCTGAAAGTTTCTGCTTATTTCTGCTGGAATAGAGCTGAGTTTATGAGAGTTTTAGGAGTGTTTTAGTGTTGCAAAAGTGATAGGGAGGCTTAGATTAAGTTGTATAAATAGGGGGAGGTTAGGGTTTAGGTTGGTGAGCTTTGAATGTAAGTAGTTGGGGTTTTACAAAAGAAATAAAATAAAATAAATTCCTAATGTTGTTGCTGGCAGAATATAGGCTGTTAACAGCCAACACTTATTCTTTTTTTTTGTCATAACTATCAAATATCTCTAGTTGTGTTATGTATTTATATATAATATAATATAGGTTAGTTGTTGTATTATAAGTCACTAAGAATTATAAGGAGGATTGTTTAGACATTGAAAGAAGTCATAGATATCAGCCACAAGGGTTGTTTGCGACCGGGCTGCCCCTCCCCTTTTCTATTCTTTTTTTTAACTTATATTATTTGTTAAAATGTCACATTTAATGAGTGTTTACCTTGAATGAAGGTGTAGCATGGCATGCTTAGTGTTTGAACCTTGTAACATAGAGTTTCATACGCAACATAAACATGTTTAAAAAAATAATAATTAAAGAACCATATCTTTAAACAAGTTTACAACTACTAAGAAGTGCCAAATAAATGCAATCTTGCGATTGAATAAACAAGTATTGTGTGTGGGCGAAACATTTGAGAATTATGATTACACGATAGTTGTTTACGAGTTAACTTGTGATATGAATTATGCTAACGAACGTGTGAATGAATCAATGTATAAATAATGTATATTCCAATAAAGATCAATTTCATTATGATCGAAGTCTCGGATTTACAATGATTCAAAATGAGATACGATTACAATGGAACGAGTTTCCGAAAATAGAATTACAATCCAATCTTACTAAAAAATGGAAAGCTACGAAAAGCGGGGCGTTAGATACGTGATTATGTGTTTACGTGCCTATGTGCTTATGTGGATACGTGCTTACGTGATTCTATGCATCATGTGAATAATAATAATAAACATTATGATGTAAAACGCAAAATTTTAAACAAAACCCATTATACTCGAATCTCATCCAAATCTTTGTCTTTAGATGGCTTTCATGGGATCTCACACCAACCACAACGCCCAGAGGAACAATGCCGACAAGCAAATTGCCTCACTCGTGGCCAAGCAGATGGCCAAGGTAATTCCCCAGGTTGTTAGCGAGATCCAAGCCATTGGCAGCAATTCATCTGTGGACTCTAAGGGCGATGCCCCGAAATCTCGGTTCAGTTTCAAGCAGTTTAAGGCCTGCAGTCCTGCAGCATTCATAGGCGAAGACGGACCAATCAAGATGTTTCACCGATTCGACTCGATCGAGGTCACTTTCAGGCAATGCGGATGTCCTGAAAATCTCTGCACCGTTAACGCCACTGGAGTCTTTCAGTCAAGGGCACTTGACTGGTGGACTGCCGAGCACAACAGGTAATGATGAAGCTTACGCTCTCCCGTGGGAAGAACTTAAGGAACTCATGATCAAGGAGTTCTGCCCACCGCAGGAAATCCAAAAGCTAGAAAATGAATTTTGGGACATCAAGCAAGTCGGTGGTGATAGTGCAAGTCTCACTACCCGCTTTAAGTAACTCAACATCATCTGTCCAGGCCAAGTGGATACCACCGAGAAGGCCATCAAGAAGTACATTCGCGCTCTCCCTGACTGTGTCGCCGATTTTGTTCAAGCGGCACAACCGACAACTATCGAAGAGACCTACCAACTCGCTGCTGAGATCAATGATAAGCGAGTCTTGGCTGGAGCTTTCAAGGTCTCAAGCAAGAACCTCCACCAAGCAACTGTTGAACCGAGCACCGACACCACACCATCTCAAGCCCTCAAGCCCAATCGTCAGAAACGTAAGCGAAGGAACACCAGCAAGAACAACGCAAGTCACACAACCGAGCCACCAGTCTCAACGGCTTACTGTTCCTAAAGCACCTCCGGAAAAGCGTGTGTATACGGTCCGCACCCTCTGTGCTCTTAGTACACGTATCATCACGCGGTTGGATGAAACTGCCGCTTTTGTACCAACTACAACATCTATGGGCATTTTACAGTGCATTGTCGATCAGGCCCCTGTCAGCAAGCTCCTTCCACTCTTACAGCACTATCAGCTCCTCTCAACGTTGCTCACGTCAATCAAGCACCGCCAGTACCAGTTGCTAATGCATGTGCTTGTTACACGTGTGGCGACCCAAATCGTATCATCATCGTCTGCCCGCATCGTGTTGTAAAACAAGAACCATGGCAGCATCAACCTCAGCAACAACCACCACAGCCACAGCAGCAACAACAACCACAGGCTGTGCGTGGAAGGGCTTTCAACATCAACCACCGCCAGGCTCAAAACGACAACAATGTTGTCAATGGTATGTTCCTTGTTAATGGTATTTATGCTTCTTGCTTATTTGATACTGGAGCCGATAACTGTTTTGTATCGCTTGAATTTGAAAAACTTTTAAAATGGAAACGCGCTAACCTCCCAAAGACCTTCGACGTCAAAATCGCCACCGGAAGAACCATCACCGTTAACTCCGTCCTACGTGATTGTACTCTCGAACTCAACAATCACAATTTCCCGATCGATCTCATACCAATGCAATTAGGTAGTTTTGATATCATAGTAGGCATGGATTTCCTTCGCGAAAATTGTGCCGAAGTCGTTTGTTTTGATAAATTAATTCGTTTCCCGCTTCCTAACGATGATCAACTACATGTTTACGGCGAAAAACCCACAAGGAAGTTGATGCTTATGTCATGTGTCCAAGCGAACAAGTATTGCGCAAGCAGTACATCGCTTTTCTAGCCCACATCGTGAACCCGGAAAAGGAAAAGAAGACCTTGAAAGACGTACCCGTTGTTTGTGATTTTCCTAAAGTTTTTCCTGACAATTTACCTTGTTTACCTCCTACTCATGATGTCAAGTTTTGCATTGATCTAATCCCCAGTGCTACACCAGTCGCTAAAGCTCCCTATCGCCTTGCACCATCCGAAATGTGCGAGCTACCTAGCCAAATTCAAGAGCTACTTGATAAAGGCTTTATACGCCCGAGCACGTCACCATGGGGTACACCTGTTCTTTTTGTGAAAAAGAAGGATGGATCATTCCGAATATGCATCAATTATAGGGAACTTAACAAACTCACGATCAAGAACCGCTACCCTCTTCCTCGAATTGACAGTTTATTTGACCAACTTCAAGGAGCTACTTGCTTTTCAAAGATTGATTTACGTTCCGGATATCACCAGTTACGCGTACATGAGCAAGACATTCCAAAAACTGCCTTTCGTACTCGATATGGTCATTATGAATTCGTGGTCATGCCTTTTGGACTCACAAACGCACTCGCGGTCTTCATGGATTTGATGAACCATGTGTATAAAGCATTCTTGGATCGTTTCGTCATTGTTTTTATCGATGATATTCTTATCTACTCAAAGTCGAGAGCCAAACATGTGCGTCATCTGTTTAGTTCTCGAACTTCTCCAAGGAAACTGCCTTTACGCCAAGTTCTCCAGTGTGAATAGCTTAAGGAAGTCCAATTCCTCGGTCATATCGTTAACAACCAAGGAATCCACATCGATCCCGCTAAGATTGAAGCTGTAAAGAGTTGGAATACCCCGAAGAACCCGTCTGAAATTCGTTCTTTCCTCGGATTGGCAAGTTATTACCATCGATTCATCGCTGACTTTTCAAAGATCATTGTACGCCTTACCTCTTTGACTCATAAGGATAAACCTTTTGTTTGGGGTTCCAAATAGGAGGAAGCCTTTCAAACCCTTAAGCTTATGCTTTACAACGCCCCCATTCTCGCACTTCCCGACGGAAACGACGATTTCGTCGTTTATTGCGATGCCTCCAACCTAGGTCCCGGTTGTGTTCTCATGCAACGAGACAATGTTATTGTGTATGCATCTCGACAACTCAAAATCCACGAGAAGAACTACACTACCCACGATCTCGAGCTCGGTGCGGTTGTTTTCGCATTAAAGATATGGCGACACTACCTTTACGGTACAAAGTGTACGGTCTTCACCGACCATAAGAGCTTACAACATATCTTTAGCCAGAAAGAACTAAACATGCGCCAACGCAGATAGGTTGAACTTCTCAACGACTATGATTGTGAGATACGCTACCATCCCGGCAAAGCAAACGTCATAGTCGATGCTCTCAGTCAACGAAGCTATGTGTGTAGCATTCGTGACGTCCAAACCTAGAATAAACTCGAAACCTTGATTCACGAAACCCAGCACGCATGTTTCATTGTGAATACCTTGTATGAGGAAATTAATGTGGAGCCGAAACCCAACTGGAGAATAAATCTAACAGTATCTATTATTTTCTCAATCGCATTTGGATCCCTAGCCGCAACAATCTCCGAGAGTTACTGATGACCGAAGCCCATAACCCGATATTCCATTCACCCCGGTGCCGAAAAGATGTACTAGGACCTTCGTTCCAGGTATTGGTGGTCGGGCATGAAGAAGGATATCGCTCTGTACGTTTCGAAATGCTTAACTTGTGCGAAAGTTAAAGCCGAACATCAACGACCCTCTAGCTTGCTCGAGCAACCCGATATCCCAATGTGGAAATGGGAGAGTATAGCTATGGATTTTGTTATAAAGCTCCCTCGTACAAATTCTGGTCACGATAGCAATTGGGTTATCGTGGATCGTCTGACGAAATCTGCTCACTTCATTGCCATACGAGAAGACTATAAGGTTGAACGATTAGCACAAATCTATACCGACGAAGTTATTTATCGACATGGGATGCCTCGTGACATCATCTCTGACCGTGATGGTCGCTTTACCTCACGTCTCTAGGAGACATTTCAATCCGCGCTCGGTACTACTCTTAATCTCAGTACTGCATTTTACCCTCAGACCGATGGTTAGACTGAACGTACGATCCATACCCTCAAAGACATGCTTCGATCGTGTGTCATAGATTTTGGTGTTAACTGGGATACGCATTTACCTTTAATAGAATTTTCGTACAATAACAGTTATCATACTAGTATTCAAATGGCACTTTTTGAGGCACTTTATGGTAGAAAATGTCGATCGCCTATTGTATGACACGAGATTGGAGAAGCACAAATCACCGGTCCCGAGTTGATACAAGAAACGTCTGACAAGATCCTCCAGATTAGAGATAATCTTCTGAAAGCTCGCAGTCGTCAAAAGAGCTATGCCGATAAACGCCGTAAGCCCCTACAATTCGAAGTTGGAGATCACGTTCTCTTAAAGGTTTCACCTTGGAAAGGAGTGATCCGATTTGGAAAGAAAGGAAACTAACGCCACGATACATAGGCCTCTTTAAAATTCTGGAAAGAATTGGCAAAGTGGCATATCAACTCGAATTACCGACGAAACTCAGCAACGTACATCATACTTTCCACGTCTCAAACCTCAAGAAGTGTCTAGCTGAAGAAAATCTTCATGTACCCCTCGAGGATTTGCAAATAAACGAGACTCTACACTTCATTGAAAAGCCAGTAGAAATCATGGAACGAGAGACCAAGAAACTCCACGCAGTCGCATTCCTATTGTGAAAGTCCGATGGGAAGGCAAACGTGGCGCCGAGTTCACTTGGGAACTCGAAAGTGATATGAAAGCCAAATATCCACATCTCATTGTTACTTCTACTACTTAAATTTCGAGGCGAAATTTCCTAAAGTATGGGTGACTGTAACAACCCGACTTTTCTGGTTGTTCCGTACTACCGTTATTTTCTTCTTCTTGTAACCGTTTTGTAATCGGAGATTCGATAAGTAACGGAAATATGTTTTATTAAATACATTTCATCACACAGCATAACATTACACTTAAAACACTTTCATACTCGCAACGCTAACGCAATACGAATCACAGTAGCTTATGCTACTTTATAAGCCGAGTGTGTTTGTTTGTTCGGTGACCACTCGTGCCTACGACCTCGCTTCTCACACAAATCCAATCGCAGTTATTTATGTTACCTTATGTTGTTTATGTATTAGTGTGTATGGATTGCTCACTCTCGCAGACGCTCTCGCTTACACGACTCGCTATATCACACTACAATGATTAATGTTACGCTTAACGCCTCGCTAAAACACTAAACTGAACTAACTAATACAAACAGAATCACCAAACGAACAGCCGACGCGTGATTTGGAAACAATTCGCTCGAATTTGGCCAATTCGTACGAACTGCCAATTCGTACGAACTGCCACTTCGTACAAATTGGAAACCTCTTCACCCTTCTCCTATAAATACCAAGCTCACCCACACGCACACCTCTTGCTGCCACTTCGCTCAAAGACTCCCTCTGCTCATTTTCTATGTTTTCAAGTAAGGAACAACTATTTTCCACGCCACTACAATGATTTCCACTACGATTTTACACGAGTTTATCTCCTATTTCATCTAAACTTCTCTGTTTACGAAAATCTTCATCTTTTTTTTACTAAAACTTCTGATTTTACCTTGGATATACACTTGAATGAGTGTGTTTGAGATAGCTTTGGCTTCTCAATATAGAAACCGTGTTGTTTCAAGCTCACAAAGTGTTTTGTCCAACTAAAACTGTTTTAAAATCGATTTTTTTGCACTAAAACGGATCAAACCCGTCATACGTTTCGTTCACTTAACAGTGAAATGGAGCGGTGTCTAAACCGTCATGAAAAGGACTGGAAATCACATCTGATTCAGACGAAAACTCAGTTTCGGATGCACTAAGACGCAAACAGTCAACTTATACGAACTGGACTGGCTCGTACGAATTGGCTCAGTTCGTACGAACCAACCCAAGTTCCTACAAGTGACTAAACTGCTATAAAAGACCTCCCCAGTTTTTGGTTTGCTCAGTTTCTTGAGGTTGGAAGGATGGACACTCGATTCCCCAAAGAAACAACGCGAAAACACTCGAGTTTGGACATGAAACAGCCTAGTTCGCACTAAACTCAATTCATATGAATTAGTAACAGTTCGTGCGAACTGGCCAGTTTCTTCCACACCGACACTCCGTTTCGACCGATTCAACACTATGGAAGACTGATGCACTTCTGTTCCTGCTTACAGGCTGACCCAGCACTCTCCTCGCTCTCCTCTACTCTTACAACTCTCTTTACGCACTCACTGTGAGTATACTTGAACCCTTTTCACTTAAACGCACTTTTGGGTGTTACATACGTTCTCTATATCAAAACACACTACAAACAACGCTAAACTCTTTAAACACAAACCACTCTCGCGTGTTATACGTGAACCGCTGAATGTTTGTTTGCGAAGTGTAAATAATGAGGACTCACAGACCACCCTTAGTAACGATAGTACTATAGTTTGGACTCAGCACCTGCTTGGTTCAGGGTTTGTTAAGGCTCGCAAACTCACTTTACGTGCATGTTCACGTTTGTGGACACGTATCGTGCTTACCCCACCTCGCAGTCATGTTGGTTAGCTTGTATCATTGTTGTTAGCATACTTGGATTCACCTATCTACGTGTTACATGTGGTTATGTGTAAACGCTTTATCGCTATTGTTATGCTATTAAACCTGTGTACTCGCCTTTACTTTGTTTGACTGTTATTTTAACGTATGTGACAGGTTAATGATTATCTTGAGCTGCAAACAGATATGGACTCCTAGAAACTCACTAAATAAATCTAGGTTGTCGGACTATGTTTGTTTAAGAGATTTGTAATTCGTATTGACTGTTTGATGATTATATGTTTAATTATATGGGAAACTGAACGTTAAGATTATTGTCATTTAAATAGTTTTATGGATTCTTTTGAGCAATCTGGTTTGCTGATCGGAGTGTCGCGCCCCGGTCAAAGATAATACTTATATGCCCAAATTACCCTTAACAAATGCGTTAGTGGTAGTAAGGGGTCGATCCATGAAGAGTATGTGGTTTATGTATGCACTAATTTGATTATGAAGATGTCACTATTTTTTGAAGCTTGCTATCTTGATTTGGTTAAATATTTGAGAAAAGGTGTTGGAATTTACCAACGATGTTTGTAATTTCAATTAACTACTATGAATGATTGATTTTAATTAACGAAAACACAACTAATGATTCAAACAAGATTTAATAAAAAGGGTTCACACCCGGTTTCGGTAATTGCCAACCTAGGGTTTCTACAAGTTTTAGATTCAACGCAAATGTATAGTGGTTAACGAATTTAGTGTACCGTGATGTAGGTGCCAATAACTATCAACGCTCCGAAGAACGGACAAGAATGCACTTTATAATCACAACAAGTAAAACCTAATCATAATAACGCATCAATACACATAACCATTTCGTAAAGTCATAACTTTATAATCGTTACGAATACGAAACAAATGTAAACTATTGTTAATAACTTCAAAAACCAATACAGTTTGTCACAAAGAAAAAATCAAACCACAATTCAAAACCCTAGATTAAACAACTACCTACACCGGGGTGAAACCAAGGTGATTAGCCGCTCATGATTGAAGGAACTTGATTACCGGATGATTGAGACTTGAGTACGAACATCTTGACACTTTGAAAGTGATGGAGATGATGGTTAGGGTTAGGGATGGATGGTGATGGTGAATGGATTGAAGATTGAATGATGAGGATGGTGATGGTGGTGAATTAGGGTTAGGATTGGATGGATGATTCGGGTGATTCAGAATTATTGGGGATGATGGTGGAAGTGTTCTTGGCTCCAAGATGAAGTTCGAAACTCAAAAAATGCGTAACTCCCTTCCCAAGACCCAAAAATTGGGTTTTAATTCGTCAAAAAACACAAAACAAAGGTCAGCAGAAAAACGCACTTTCTGAAGGGCGTCGCCGACGCACCTCCGTTAGTCAATTTTTCTGCTGACGCATTTATGTGCTGTCTATGCGTGTTTTGATCGACGCAACACGTCGCCGACGCACCCTCTAGCATGGGTTTCTCCGGTTTTTCATTTCTCGCGTCTCCGGTTGATCCCATTCGCTCCCGGTACTCCGAATAGCTCCCGATTAGCTCCTTAAACTCCGTTAGACCTGCAAAGCACAATTCTAATTAAAAGTAGGCTATTCCAAACTAAAAGTTATGTAAATACACAAACTTAAACACATTATAGCACCGGTTTTCAACCACGTATCATTCGCCTAATGTCGCGCCCCGATATTCCGCCATCGATTGGTGTGTGACACATATTAGGGCATCAATTTCTTTGCAATACTGTGAGCATATTGTAGCACTTTAAGTCCTGGTCAACAAAGTCATGGCTTGATTTTTATTGAATTATGTGTCTCATATTTTTGTTTTGTGGATTACTAATATAATTTGGACCTTTCTTCTTGGTTTTAGTTTATTATACAGGAGGAATTGTCTTAGATTTCTAGAACACCAAAAGCAAAGGATCTCAGCTAAGATTTCGTGGCGATGTCACAAACATATAGTCTTGCTTAATATTTTTACTTTATAAAAGGTGGGATTTTTATATAAAACAATTAGATGAAATTTATGTTTTTTCTTTTCTTGTATTTATTTAACCTTTGTACATGGCCCTTTTTAGAATTTAAATCACATGGCATTGATCTGGTCCTTTCAATTTGAATTTTTCTTGGAAAGCATCTCCACATGTCAACAAGGTAAGATTTACATTTAATCAAACCAGTTATTAAAATATATCTAATGCTTGAAGAACTGTATGTGTTAAGACTGTGTCATAATTATGCATCTTTTATAGGAAGCACTATACAAATGTTTTCACCCAATTATCGTCTTTTATTGAAAGTTTATAATATTGATTTGTTCACCTTTTGAAGGTGGTCTACAACCATCCCAGAGGTCTCTTTTTACATTAGCATCATGCATGATTGTTGCTTCTGGAAAGGCGAGCCATCTTTTAGAGTTGATTACTATTGTTAGTTCAAATTTGAAATTGGTTGGTTTTTGTTTTATTCTAGTCGTATATTATTTACCTTAATTTTTTTCTGGTTATTTAAGGGTCAAAACAATTCTAGTTTACGAATTTCAAACCAACTACAACAAAACTGATTATCCAAGGGTGAAATAAAAATTTACCAATTAATCATACATTGACCATCATCAGTATTGAATCATTGAAATTAACTCCTCCCAAATCTGCCCCCATTCAATGAATTTTCAATTATTTCTCCCGTTTTCTGGATGATGGAGCTGTGTAATCAATGGCCTAATTGAATAACCCATTAGTTTTGTATTGAATTAGGGCAAAATTATGGGATTTATAGGTAAGAAAGAGTCGAATCAACATAAACAGAATAAGATTGTTGGCATAGAATTCCCAGGCTGAATTGGAGACGCTTGATTCTTCAACAAGAAACTCGCCATTTTAAGGGTTATCTCTTAATTTTTGTATCCTTAATGTTTAAGGTTTTTTAATTTGTTAGCTTCGTTGGGTTTCTAGCTGCTTGAATCTAACTAGGTTTAGATTGTTTTTTTTTTCTTCAACATATTTATATGCAATGTTCTGTAGTTGGATATAACTGATAGATTGTTATTATTATTTGTTTGGTGTTGTAGCCCGGGTACGTTTGGTAGAGATCTGAAGCTAATGCCATTTTAACCACCCTAATGTTATTAAAAAATATCTTTGGTCTATTTTTAAGCCCTTTCTTCAGGTTAGTTTCGTCAGTTGACTTCATATCTTGATTATACATAGTAAGATATATATGTTAAACTACAAGGTCAGTTCTTCTTCTGAGCTGTTAGCTGACACGAATGCTGGCAGATCGTTACAACTAAAGAAGTTTGCTTCCTTTGATGTTGAGTTTTATTTGAAAGTTTCTGGTTTATATGGGTTCGACTCTCCACCTTGCACATAAATGTTGTATATTTGGTGGTCAAGAACAAGTAATTCAAAGAATTAAACAAACCTGGTACCCGAACTGAAATTGCAAATTATGATGAAACCTAGATTAATCTCTGAATCGTATGAGAACAATCAAATAAACCTGTTTGCGGGTTACACACAATGATTTATCGGATTAGATAGAGACCACTCTTAAAAGGAATTGGATTTGATGATTCTGTGATGAAGAGCACCAAGTCTGTAACCGTACGTACGCGTCCCTTTTGGTTTTCAATCAGAAGTCCCACACAAAAGGCTCGTTCCTTTTGTTTTATTGGCCAACAAAGAATTATCCAATTTTTATGGGCTTCAACCATTTCAATTTAATTCATTAGCCCATAATATAATAATAATATTACTGGACTTTTAATCCAATACCATTAGGCCTAAATTAACTATTAATTAAGCCCAACATATCAACAATTATTTTAATAACAGAATAATTGCTAATTACAAGGCCCACATAACAATTGTGTTAAATAAGCCCGCACTCCTGCGTCATCTAACTCGATTAATCACTGATGTCATTATCTTGATCGACAAGTTAATCCAATACCCTAAAATCCGTTGATAACACTAAAAATTACCAACATTCCTCCCCCTTTTAGTGGTATCCGTGATTAACTTAATCATCCTAACAGAAACACAAACGCATGCATAATGAAAATGTACTAAGACTTAGTATGTTACACGACACAAATATTATAATAACAGGGTGTCTCTATGGATTAAACCCATGTTATCCATTTAAATACATGTAGGTAACATACACATACGTTTTACTAACATGTGTCCTAATCCTTCAAAGAATATATCAAAGCTCAAGTCCAAAGCTTCTTGAAGCGACTAAACTTCATATTCTTATAGGACATTCCTTACTCTTGCCCCTGCACTGCAATTTATCAATGAACTATTAAGAAGTTCAATTTCAACCTACTCTATCTTGCAGTCTAAACACATACCCTGGGATGATTTGCTAATGTGTTCTAATATCGTTATGACAAGCTTTCCACGTTGAATTCTGCATCTACCATTGTATTAGATGAGAATCGGATGTCTTGACTTTAGATACTTAAATGGACTTTAAACCCATCCCTTTAGCTGATTTGTTCACGAGATCTCTTCCTAACCCTTTGGTTAGATAGTCAACTAAATTAAGCTCAGATCTAACAAACTCAACGGATATTACTCCATTCATGATTAATTCTCTAATCATACTATGTCTAAAACCTAAGTGTCTAGACTTCCCATTGTAAACTTGACTATATGCCTTAGCCAAGGTAGCACACTATCACACCTGATAGAGATTGGTCGGTTTCGACCACAATGGAATCTCAAATATCAAGTTTCTGAGTCACTCGGTTTCTTTACCAGCTGCAGCTAAAGCCACAAACTCATATTCCACAGTTGAGTTAGTGATGTAAGTTTGTTTCTTTGAAGCCCAGGCAATGACTCCACCTCCAAGTAGGAATACCCACACATTTGTAGAAGAGTGATCTTCAATATTCTTTATCCAACTTGGTGAATTACCAAGTTATGAATTGAAGCAAGAGCTAAAAGAAGCTTAATGGTGGAAATTCTTGCAGCAGGAGCATATGTATCAAAGAAATCTACTCCTTCCTTTTGTCTAAAGCTTTGGATAACCAACCTGGCTTTAAACTTATCTATGCTACCATCAACTTTTATCTTTCTTTTAAAAATCCATTTGCAACCCAAAGGTTTGCAACCACGAGGCAAATCAATCAGTTTGTATCATAGAATCCATCTCATCTTGGATAGCTTCTTTCCAGAAAGCAAGATCCCTAGATGCCATTGCATGACTATATGTCTTAGGGTGCTCCTCAATTTTGGAACAATATTGGCACTGATGTTCAACCTAATTTTTGGTTCCTTCCACCAAATAAAGATGAAATCAAACCAAAAGACTTGGATTTTCTAATTCTAGTACTCTTCCTAGGTTCGGTTTTGGTAGATGGTACATCTTTGGTACCATCAGATTTATTATCAAACTTAGTTACAACTGATGTTTTCAAACTATGAGGCATGTCCTTTAGTCTATGCACATAAGAATATCCATCCTCATTACCAAAATCAGCAGTTGTTGACTCAATTAGGGAGTGAACATAAACATAGTCATTTGGTTCTGTGACATGGAACCTATGAACAGGGGAATGCTCAGCATACCCAATAAAGATGCAATCAATGCCTTTTTCACCTACGTTTCTCATTTTTGGTTCAGTAATCCTTACAACAGCTCTACAACCCCAAACTCTAAGATGACTTAAGTTTGGTGCCTTTTGTACCCGAGTTCATGTGGGGTTATTTTAGACTTTTTATTAGGAACTCTATTCATTAAATAACAGGTTGTTAACATAGCCTCACCTCATAATCCTTCACTTAACCCAAAATAGGATAACATGGAATTAACCATTTCTTTTAAAGTCCTATTCTTCCTCTCTAATACACCACTTTGTTATGGCGTATAAGGAGCAGTTATTTGATGTATTATACTAGTAGACTGAAAGTAAACTGGATCATAATACTCTCCACCTCTATCAATACAAAGGTTATGTATCAAACAACTTTGATGTCGCTCTACCTCTTGTTTATAAATTTTGAATTTATCAAGAGCTTCATCTTTTGAATGAAACAAATAGACATAACAAAATCTAGTTTCATCATCAATAAAAGTAGCAACATACAATTTATTTCCAAGTGAGGGCGTACTATGAAAGTCACATAGAACATAATGAATTAATTTTCATATGTTAGAATCCCTTTAATTATCTTTAAACGGTTTCCTAGTAATCTTAGTCAATTTACAAGTATGACATTTACTACGGTTTTGCATGTCAAAAGTAGGTATTAGGCTCATTTTAGACATATCTTTCATCCTATAATAATTAACATGACATAATTAGCATGCCATAAACATTAATCATTCTCAACATTACTAGAAGATGTAGATGCCATACATACAGATTCAACATCAAACAGACATTAATATTAAGCATAAACATGTCATTACATAAATATCCAAATCCTAAAAAGGTTCCATATCGAGACAAGATAAACTTATCAGACTCAATGACTTGTTTATAACCATAACTGTTTAACACATTCCAGATAAGAGACTCTTTCGAACCCCTGGTACATACAAGACATTATCTAATAATAGATATTTTCCAAAAGTAAATACAAGTCTAACTTTTCCAACTCCTTTGATGGGCTCAATTGCAACATTTCCCATCCTTAGTACAGATCGATCTTCAAGTAGTTCAAATTCCCCAAACCATTTGAGATCCTTGCACACGTGACTCACAACACCCGAGTCTACCCACCATACAAGCATATCATCTTGTACATCATAGGATTCAGAAATAAATTATACATAATTCTCAACCGAATTATGTTTATAAACAATTGGACTTTGAGTCCAATAACTAACCCGAAGACTGGGTTTCATTTATTTCATGCCCCAATGGGATTTTTCCGACTTGTACACTTCGTGTGTGTGTACCATCACGGCTAGTAGGCTGCACCTTTGTATTAAGTTTGTTTGATTAAAAAATAACTTTTATTTGTTTATTATTCAAATCACAAAATAAATATTGTTTATTTGATTCAAATCCAATTTTTGTGTTTTCTAAATAATTAACATGTCCCGAATGACTAATTGAATAAACTATAAAACTCATAGGTTTTGTCAAGCTTAAAATAGAATTAGTAAGCGTACCTTGTGGAGCATATGGATCTTTCGACCCACTTGGACCCGCTATATTAGCTTTGTTCCCACTTGTAATCTTTACACGACAATCTTTCTTGAAATGTCCCGGCTTGCCACATCTCCAACAACCCCTTTTGGTTTCTTGTTGGAACTATTATCGTCCCAGTTAAACTTTCTCTTTTATTTCTCATTAACTTTTCTAATTTAGTAAATTTGCTAGACATACTATTCCATAGTCGCAATGTGAATCAATAATTGGTTTTGAATTTTATGGTGATAAAAAGATGATGAATCAACTTTTAAATTTAATCTAAGATAAAAAAACAATAATACTAATAGGTTTGCGAATTCCATAATTTATTCTTGAATTCCAAAGTCACAAATTCAGAATTCAATAATTTATTCCTTGAATTCCAAAATTACAAGTTCAATATATATATATTTAAAAATCCCCAATACAACCGTGAACCTTTTGTTAATTCCAAATTCCAATGAAATCCTAAAATTTTGCAACCAAATTCAGTTTCTAATAGATAAAGCAAAATATTCAACTCCTAAATATTAAACACAGATCTGTCCTCCACCATGCAAGTAAAATTCAATCTATTTTTTTAAATTTAAATAAACAATTGTAACCAAAACACATATAATTTTCGACGATCAATACCAATAGCCACAAATACAAAATTCAGGTTACGAACCACAGTCAATACCCACATCATAGTGTACGATACTTTAGAATTAAAAGTTCAACAACCAAATTAAACCCTAATTAGGTTTATCTTTGTTGTATATTTGGTGGTCTAGAACGAGTAAATTTGAAGAATTAAACAAACCTAGAACCCGAATTGCAATTGCAAGATTATGAAAGAAACCTTGATTAATCTCTGAATCGTATGAGAACTATCAGATAAACCTATTTGCAGGTTACAAGCAATGATTTATCAAATTAGACAGAGATCACTCTTGAAGGAATTGAATTTGATGATTCTATGATGCTGAATGATGAAGAGCACCAAGTCTGTAACCCTATGTATGCGTCCCTTTTAGTTTTTGATCAGAAGTCCCAAACAAAAGGCTCGTTCCTTTTGTTTTATTGACCAACATAGAATTATCCAATTTTAATGGGCTTCAACTATCTCAATTTAATTCATCAACCCATAATATGATAATATTAATGGACTTTAATCCAATACCATTAGGCCTAAATTAATTACTGCAAGCTACAAGTTTATACTCTTAGATGACTAAATTAAGAAATAATATTGAAATTTTGCCTAAAAAAGCCACCAAGATGTATGTCCCTTACTTATCTTATAGATATGCAGTTAAATAATCAGATCTTTGCAAAGTTTATTGATGGAAAGCATGTTTCCAAAAGACATAAGGGAGTTAGTGCAAGGAATTTTAGATGCTCATTTTCTGTGTAAGCCAGATCAAGTTACCAAAGTAATATTGGGTTGACATCTGTTCTTTAATATTATTATTAGCGCGGAAAGAAAATCCATCATGTAGGGTTATACTACTTTAGTGAAAGGCACACAATCACATATGTTCGAGTTTTATGAATTTTAGGAAAAATATTTCAAAAACACATTAGTAGTTACTACTATTTTATGTCGTGGGGTCAAAAAAGAGAGTGACATAAAGTTCAAGACATTATAAAGATTCCTAATTACCATGTTCATTATCTCTCTTTCTATATATGCATTTGGTTTTTTGTTTGTTTAACAATACTCTAAAGATGTTATTTAATTAAATTTACTCATTAATATTCTTCATAAGTGGTTTGACTTAACTGCTGCTGTATCACACAAGGGGTGCACCCGCAGGTAAAGGAAAGAAGGGAGGCACCATGGAAAAAAATAATGTTATTTTATGGCAAAGTCTTGATCGCCTCCAAAATGATAAAAAATTTTGGGTCCGTCGTTTGTACCGCATGGTAGCATAGTATCGACACCAAAGTTTATATATTTATTTAAACACTTATGATTTATGTAAATTAAATCAAAATAATTATAAAACAATATAACGTTTAAAAACATGTCTTTTTATTTTATTTAACGACATAATTTGATTATTATAAATTAATATTTCTAGCCCGGGAAGTTCCCAGTTTATAACCTAGTATACATATACATATCATTTGATTTAGTAAATGAAGTTTAAAAGCAAGACAGTATTACTTATTTTAATACAATCTTAAACTTTTATTAAATATATATATATATATATATATATAGGGGATGGATCATGAGAAAACTAAAAAACTAACTAAAACAGCCAAAAAACATATCAAATTTTTTTTATTTTTGTAAAAAATCGCTACATATATTATATAAGAAAAGCATATAATGCACATGTGCAACATATACATATAATGCACATGTGTAGTACACAATAGTGCACATGTGCAGTACAAGTTTTTTTTTTTTGAAAAAAAGTTTTTTATACATAAAAAACAACAATTTTTTATAAAAAAAAAAAATTTAAAAAGTTTATATGTTTCTTTATGTTTTTTGGCTTTTTAGTTAGTTTTCTAGTTTCCTCACATTTAAGTAGTTTTCTCATGATCCTCTCCCTATACATATAATACACAAAAAAGATGTTATTTAATATAATACAAAAGATGTTCTTTAGAAGGTAATCATATAAACTTGATGTAACTCATGTAGTTTTGTTTGATATATCTCTCACTAGGTTATTGCCCACGTTAAACGCTGACGTGTCGGAGCGTGGTTATAAATTTTTTTCTATTTTAAGCACTTTTTTATTTATGAATCAAGCTATATATTTATAAAACACGATACAATACTACCACTCTACACACGTTAGGGCAAGTGCACCCATCGTGGACGTAGTATAGTGATGGTAAGATACCGAGGTCGTCCAATGACACAAGAGCTTTTAGTACTGGCTTATCGTTAACGCTTAATCTAACCAAATTTTGAATAAAGTTTTGAAAGTTTTAAAAGATAAAAGTAACATGTAAACAAAAAGGTAAAAATAAATAGACAAGGAGGAATCACTTGGTTCCAACTCCTCTTTTATGTATCCTTTGATGATTTTCGCACTTTGGACATTTTAAGAGATTACCTTGTTATAGTGGTACGCCCTTCTTGTGAAGGAGACGTTACCCTCAACCCATTGGTCTAAGTCAGCAGAGATACAGTCCCGCGTGGTAGGAATATTGGAAGACAATTAAGTAAGTTATTAATGCGAAAAGTGGTAGGCCCCTCTTGAGAAAGCGACGTTACCCTCAACCCATTGGTCTGAGTCAGCAGGGATACAGTCCCACAGGTCGGAATAAAGTTTTAATAGTATTTTATTTATAAGGGGTTCAAGTGGTTCTTACTTCCCCCGATTGATGCTATCTGGCTCAAGGGAAGTCCTAATAAGCTTGAACCAAGTCCTCGCAGGATGTATACATTGAACAAGACAAGAAGTTTAGCCAAACACCCTTCTAACCCCCTTCCAGGCAGTTAACGTGCTTTATATAGACCGTAATAACACGAATGAGTGAATCAACAAAACATGAAGAAATGTTTAACTAAAGTTCACTTTCAATATAAAAAAATATTTATAAAAGTCATTAATACATACCCAAATAAAAAGTTGCCAAAGTTAGAAAATCAAAAGTAATACATAAAAGATTCGTCTTCACCAAGTGATGTAAGAGATTTAGCCAAGCATGGCCTTTGTTTGACATGAACTCTTACTATCGATCTTGGATCCCGAGACTACTACACACTCTAAAAGATGAAAGATGGATGATAGCAGTTGGTGTTGTAGTGGTGGTGGACTGATGGCAAGTGTGAGAGAAGTGGTTTGGCAATGGATGCCTTTCTCTAAAGCCAAGCACCTCTATTTATAGCTGGAAACAGAAGGCCGGCACGGCCTCGTGGTCATTACTTTCTCTCCCTTCATTAACTGCAGATGTCAGGTCTTTGTACAAACACACCTCGTGGTGTCATAGCACGGCCCCATGGTCAGTGTACTTGCTGTACTATCAAGATTCTGCGAATCTTAGAGTTGACCACGGCCCATGTCGAGTTGGCACGACCTCGTGTTGGTTGTCTTTTGTTGTTGTCTTTTTCTGCAGAGAATCTTGACTGGGCACGGGCCCATGCCTGGTGTGCACGACCCCGTGCCAAAGCTTCTGTTCTTCGTTATTTTTGTTGTTTTTGATGTGAAGTCGGGCTCGACAAGTCGTGTCAATCCTTCTTCTTTGTATTTGTGTTGGTTTCTGTTGTTAATATGTTCCTTTTATTCGTTAAAGATCTTTTGATCCTGTAATTTAAAAGTAAACAAAGAAACATGCTTTTTTCCAACATTAGTACCAAAAAAGGGTTGATTTTATGTCTTCTTTGATGTAATTTATATGTTTCATTTTGCGTGCATCAACTACCCCCACACTTGAATTTTTGCTTGTCCTCAAGCAAAACTCTATAATATGGCTTACACACCCAAACGGAATTGGTAGAAGAGAATTTTTTGGGCTTATCCTTAGAGTGTCAGGAATCCAACTTCTAAATTTATTTTGTTTTTATTTGATTTACAATCTTATCCGTCATGATTTATTTAAAACATATTTTAAGAAATATTTATTTGTTTCAGGCGTAACATGCCTTTATAAAATTCTATTTAGTTATATAATATTTACACACCTCACAAGTTGTCATTCAACACTCGGCCGAAGATGTTTAAGTGAAAGCGCTCGGACCCGATGTGGAGCTTACTCCTACCATAGGCTTGACAAACAATCAAACCTCCTCCTTTTTAACGTTTTAATCCATGTAAATATCAAGAGGGCTTTTAAAAAGGGTAGGTTTTGGCTTGAGTAGGTGTTTTTGTGTAAAAATTGGTGAAAACTGTAAAAAGTGTCGGTTTCTAAATTCTTTTGTGGCTTAGTAAAAAAACTTTAACCCATGGTTTTTTTTTTCATCTAAAGTTGGAACTAAGCTATTTTTCGTAATTTTAAAACCGAACTTTTTACTATATAAGGGTGTAAAAATAAAAGGATTTTTTCGGTTGCGGGTGGTTGTTTTTGCAAAAGTTTATATTTTTTCGGGTTTAGAAATGAAAGGGTTAAGGCTCAAAGAGGTTTACTAGGGGATATTTTTGGTAAGGGATGAAAAAGAAAATAATGGTTTAGAATGAGAAAATGAGTTATAGTCCTAATGCCTCCATCATTTACTTACTTGGATTTGTGTCGGAAAGGATTTTGGAAGTATTGCCTTGCCAAGCTCTAGATTTGTAAGAACCAAACGGGCTATTCATCCAAGAAACGAAAAATTGAGCAATTAGTATAGATATGTATTTGTATGCTCGGTAAAGGGTCAAAACTCACTTTTTTGTAGGAAAAGGGGTATAGTGTAAAAGTGTATATATAATCAAATTTTACAAAGATTTGTTATGCCCGTTTTTATAATTTTCTTAATCGGTTTTTATCATGACGCTATCAGTTGTAAATTAGTAAAAACATCATTTTTAGAACTATATTATTCCCAAACTAAATCAAGATAAGTAATGATAAATTTTGAAAAATATTTGGGGTGATTAGCGGTTTTCCAAGGCGAGTTTTGTGTAAGGCTTGTGTTTAGGACAAAAAAAATTCAAGGTTTTAACATCTCTCCCACACTTAAATTACATATTGTCCTTGTGTCCCAATAGGATTTGTTTTGATTAAATATGCAAAAGGTGGGTTAAAACAACAAAATTTTAAGGTTACCGGGCACTGGACACGGAGGCGTGCCAGGTGGGCACGACCCCATGGCCAAAGTGCCAGTAACAGGGTTCAACAGAAAACTTACGGTATGGAGGGCACGGGGGCATGCTGGGTGGGCACGGCCCGTGCCTTCTTGTCTGCAGAAAATTTTTACATCAGACAGGTGGGCACGGGGACGTGTTTCTTGGGAAAGGCCCCGTGGTGCAGACCCTGATTTATAATTTTTGAAGTGGGAAGTCCTGGTTTACGTGCATGGGGTCCTTTTTTCTCAGTCTTTTCCTGATATTTCACCTTCACGCATGTTACTAACACCACCATTTTATTTATACCGTACTTTACAACCTAGAAATGAAAAGTGCATAATTTAAAGTCTTAAACTAGATTATCCTCCTAATGAAAAAATAAATAAAAACCTGGAAAGCTCTCCTTATGTTGATGCACTTTGTGTTCGTCACTTGTCGAATAGGCTAGATATAGCGTGTGTTGAATATTGTATAAGTTAGAATCGAACACACGACCAAGTTAGCACGAACTTGTATGTAGGAAGACAAGTTCGGACGAACTTGTAACATAATGGACAAGTTCGCCGAACTTAAGTTCGACCGAACTTTACTATCAACTGTATGGTTCGAACTTGTTCCACTATATATAGTGGTGTGTGTTCATTTGTTGTTTATGTTTTTGCAATCCCTATGGGGAGGTGCTGCCGGATTCTCTCCAGGAACTCCGGCAGCTGGACAAGATGTAAACTCTTTTGATATGAATGAAGATATGACTTCCGCTGCACTCTACTTCTACTCCATTCTTAATAACATTCTACCGAATCGGTTACGTTTACGCACTAACTTCCGTCTAGAACCACCTGATCTCGGACCTTCAATTGGTATCAGAGCTACGGTCATCACTTACGCTCGTGAATTTGGACATTTATGGACATTAGGAGGGGTTTTAGACGTAAATCATCAAATAAACATACAATCCACGACAAAAAGTAAAATTGAACGGATATGATTGTTAGAAAACCATTTTCGACCAGATCTATGGTGGAAATCATCTCGAAATTCTAAGAAATAAGGATTCTGGATCGAAAAATATGAAAAAGTATGGTTTTGGAGGCCAACTTCGCCCGAACTTGTTATGTTGTGACCAAGTTCGCCCGAACTTGTCATGCATTGACCAAGTTCACACGAACTTATACTGTGGTGACCAACTTCGCCCAAAGTTGTGTAAAGATGGACAAGCTCGCCCGAAGTTGATCAAGATTCCTGAAAAAAGGCATGGAAAAATTTTGTTGATCGTTTTGACGATACGAGTGTCCAGAAAAAATTTGGTGATAGAAATTTTTTCGAGATTCTAGCGTTTAAATCGGCACATTCGGGGACGCCGTCTAAAGCTTCAGAGTACAGATTTGGTGATACGGTCACAAAGTTTTTGAAGATAACAGGAGAGTCACTGATACTGGTGCAGAACATTGATCATTAGGTGTCATGACTAGTAATGGGCCTAAACGTTAAATCCGCATTTGATGAATACTGAAAATTCCGGATTTGAGGGGGAATTTTAGTGAAAATTTCAGTATGGTCAGAATTTGCAAAAATGATGGGGAATAAAAATTTTAAAGTATATTTGAAGATTCCGGCATTTTTGAAATTAGTGACTCTTGCAACAGTATCCGGGTGGTTACCGATTGAAGATTAATTGGGAAATGTAGAGGATCGAGATTCATTGGTGATCTCAAGTTGATGTCTAGTTTGAAAGCGGGTGGTTACATAACTGAGTCTTGGAGGAGTTGTTTATTAGATTCTGAGGTTATGGTTGTGGATTGACACCTGAGTCGTGCGTATGGTTTGGGAGCACATACGACTGCCTATCTTTAACTCTGCTTTGCACATGAATTATTGACTGGACTAACCGCCAGGAGATAAGGATGCTCTGTAGTTTCAGTTGCCCCGGGTTGTACGTGGTACCATGATTAAAGAAGATGATTTATGGGATCAGATCTTTCAGACAAAGCTATGTACCAGTTGCTGACAAAAGAGGCTATACATTTGGGATTCCGTGATCATAGGAAGTTCAGAGTTTTTAGATTATGATACAGGTTGATGCTTAAGGGATGTAGGATTTGGGTCCTGATCTCCGATGTGGGGTTGGCGCATACATGACTGCTTATCATTAACTCTGCAAAGCAAATGAACTCTTTTGATCGGGTAAGCCGGAAATAGGGATGTTTTGTAGTTTCAAGGCGCTAGGTTCAACAGAGATAGCTATATATCTGTTATTGTGACCGAAGAGGAAGAATTTGATTTTGATCATGGACGTGTGTTTCTCAGATTTGATGCTTTACCAGATGATTTGTGTCCGATGAAGACTTGCTGATTGAGCAGATTACCAATTTCCTGATCAATATTTCAGGAGTATGCTTAACTACGATTATGGAAATTGGGATTTCAGATTTTCGAGGGTATTCGTTGATTTGAAGTTTTCCGGTGCGGTGATTTGAAGTTTCTATCAATTTCCGGTTGAGTTTTTGATATATTAAGAGTGTGCGGAATAAACTCTCGATGCACAGTGCTTATTCAAAAACTGAACTCGGATGTGGTTAATGTCGGAACAGAGAAGTAGCTGCATTGATTTACTTCGTGATGATTATTCAAGAAAATTTGTCGATTAAGCAAATCAGAGGAGGTCGGAAACCGTGCAATCAAAGATCTGGACTGGAGTTTTCAGCGGAATTTAAAGTTGATAATGCAGATCCGGATCATCAATTCAGGGGGAATTTGTTGACGCGGCTCGACGACATCGACAGACACCTTGATTGAACTTGCAGAATATTCAAACACGGCTCAGAGTTTTGAAGATCAAGATTAAGCTTCGACAGTAACAAACAAGGGGGAGTCTGTTGATGCACTTTGTGTTCATCACTTGTCGAATAGGCTAGATATAGCGTGTGTTGAATATTGTATAGGTTAGAATCAAACACACCACCAAGTTAGCACGAACTTGTATGTAGGAAGACAAGTTCGGACGAACTTGTTACATACTGGACAAGTTCGGACGAACGTGTTACATATTGATCAAGTTCGGACGAACTTGTAACATAGTGGACAAGTTCGCCTGAACTTAAGTTCGGCCGAACTTGACTATCAACTGTTTGGTCTGAACTTGTTCCACTATATATAGTGGTGTGTGTTCATTTGTTGTTTAAGTTTTTGCAATCCCCACGGGGAGGACCTGCCGGATTCTCTCTAGGAACTCCGGCAGCTGGACAAGATGTAAACTTTTTCGATATGAATGAAGATATGACTTCCGCTGCACTCTACTTCTACTCCATTCTTAATAACATTCTACCGAATCGGTTACGTTTACGCACTAACATCCGCCTATAACCGCCTGATCTCGGACCTTCACCTTAGAATAAGTAAAAATACATCAAAAACCTAGAGGGTGTGTTAAAGGGCTCTTGGGCTTTAACGGGGGGAGTGGTGTGTTCCTCTCAAATGTCATTGAGCATCTCCTCAATCTCCCTAGGGAGAAAGAAAGGAGGCTCATCGTCCATGATTTGGTGTGGGAGAGGGGTGATGGTCACCGAAACCTCATGGAGTTCGTTTAGGGGTGGTTCCGGTGGGATTTCATCCCATCCGATGGGGATGATGACTTCTTGTGCTAGGTTCCAATCTTCTTGTAGGAAGATTGGTTCCATAGGAGGTATAGCAAGAATATTCAACCTTTGGTGCAAAAGGTTGATTTCTTGGAAGCTAGTCTCAAGCCCCATTATTAACCTTTGGTGCAAAATGATGTCATCTCTTCCATGGCTTCCCTTAGCGCACTCACATACCAGACGAGAGTAGCATCGATGGAGGGCCTTCTGCTTCCCATGTTCCCAAAGGTAGTTAACAACGTTCCACTGTTTCTGCTCGACATTCTAAGAAAACAAGGAAGTCGTCTTTAAGCAGAACATTACCACGACCCCATGCCAACTAGGCACGACCCTGTGCCTCCACTTCTGTTACGATTTTGAACCCATAATTCTTTGTTTTAAGTTATTAATCTCTTGGTTTATCAAAGTTTTGAACTTAAATAACTTGAAACGTTGTTGTAAAACATTTATTTTAAGAAAGTTTTGGGTTAAAATCATAATTTTGAGTTGATGAAGCTTGAAAGTTTTTGAAGCTTCAAGCTTTCATGGAGGTTTGAAGGTTTAGAGAAGAAGGAAAGAGATAAAAGTGGCAAAGATGAAACCTTTTTAAGAATATACCTTTTGGGGTATATGTGTAAAATCGGACCTGATCTTTGTCTTTGGAATGGGTCCAAGACGTGTTGCCTCATGCTGACTTTATAGAAAGTGACAGCACAGTGGCCACGGCCCCGTGCCTGGGTGGCACGGCCCCATGGTCGAAGCGGGTCAGAAAGCCTTTTGGCTGCTAGTGACCACGGGTCGTGTTGGCCTAACACGGCCCCGTGGTGGTTTAACAAACGGGAACGGGGGCGTGCCTGATGGGCACGGCCGGTGTTATTTTTGAGATTTATGAAGTTTGTATTTTTTAAGGTGCTCTATTGTATCAGGTGGCTCCTTGCTGGTAGGAACAACACCAAAGTGCCGAAGGTACCTAAGGTGCTTGTATTTATACGAAAACGCAAGGGGTTATTGGAAAGAGAGAATCCTAAACTATACGGTGGGTGAAACCAACCTTTATTTACCTTTTCCGAGCTCTTGTTAAAGAAGGTATGAGTCGAATCACTCTGGTCTATGTATGCACCGGATGTACCTGTGGGGAGTCCGTCATGGCACAATCTAAGTAGGGACGACTATCGCTTTCGTCCTCCCAAGATGTTAAGGTGCATGTAGTGGCATTGATGTTGTTTAATGCTGAATGGGCCCCTATCAAATCTTCTCCATTGTTAGTGTTTTGTGATGAACACCTCATATTCATCATAAACTTTATTTCTTTTAATTTTTAGAGAATCCTCTTTTCTATTTTGCGTATGTCGTATGAGGTTATGTTTTCTTGAAAAGAGGTTTGATGGCATTCAGACGGTCGGTAGTTATCGTTTTTACTTTCGCCCCATCTTAAGGTGACTTCCACAGGAAAACAATGGGTCTATAAGGTAATGGGGGTCGAAATTTAGAACGTAGCATTCTAAATCTTGATGAAACCCGCCACATATTTGACACCATTCAACGTAAGAGTTGCGAAAGTAAAAATAATCAATATCGTCCATGTTTTCGTCAGATTTTATTAACCATCGGGATCAGACGGTCTTGTTTTGCAGTTACCGTAAGGAGACACGGCCCGTGTTGAGTTAAGACGGCCCCGTGTCACAACTTTTCTCTGATCAAAACAATTTTTGCCAGCTGCAGTTAAAAGCAAGGCCCCATGTTAAGCCGGCACGGCCCGTGCAGAAAATGCAAAAAAACAATAAGAAAATCCTAAAAATTTAAAAGAAAAGATAAAAATTGATTAGGCCGTTAATTTTAAGCTTTCTTAAAATCCTTGTGTTCCCCGGTAACGGCATCAAAATTTGACGTGTCGGAGAATGGTTATAATTTTTATTCTATTTTAAGCACTTTTTACTCGTGAATCAAGCTTTATTTTATAAAATACGATACAATACTACTACTCTACACACGTTAGGGCAAGTGCACCCATCGTGGACGTAGTACAGTGATGGTAAGATACCGAGGTCGACCAAAAACTCAAGAGCTTTAGTACCGGCTTATCGTTAACATCTAATCTAACCAAATTTTGAATGAAGTTTTGAAATTTTTAAAAGATAAAAGTAAAAGTAAAAGTAAAAACGTAAATAAAAAGGTAAAAAACAAATAGACAAGAAGGAATCACTTGGTTCCAACTCCTCTTTTATGTATCCTTTGATGATTTCCACACTTTGGGCATTTTAAGAGATTATCTTAGTTAGAGTGGTAGGCCCCTCTTGTGAAGGCGACGTTACTCTCAACCCATTCGCCTGAGTCAGCAGGGATACAGTCCCGCAGGGTCGGAATATTGGAAGATAATTAAGTAAGTTATTAATGCGATAAGTGGCAGGCCCCTCTTATGAAGGCGACGTTACCATCAACCCATTGGTCTGAGTCAGTAGGGATACAGTCCCGTAGAGTCGGAATAAAGTTTTAATAGTAGTTTGTTTATAAGGGGTTCAAGTCGTTCTTACTTCCCCCGATTTGATGCTATCTGCCTCAAGGGAAGTCCTAATAAGCTTGAACCAAGTCCTCGCAGGATCTATACATTGAACGAGACAAGAACTTTACCCAAACACCCTTCTAACCCCCTTCTAGGCAGTTAACATGCTTTATATATACCGTAAAGACACGAATGAGTGAATCAACCAAACATGAATAAATGTTTAACTAAAGTTCACTTTCACTATATAATACTATTTATTAAGGTCATTAATACATATACCGAAATAAAAAGTTGCCAAAGATTGGAAATCAAAAGTAATACATAAAAGATTCGTCTTCACCAAGTGATGTAAGAGATTTAGCCAAGCATAGCCTTTGTTTGACAAGAACTCTTACTATCGGTCTTGGATCCCAAGACTACTACACACTCTAAAAGATGAAAGATGGATGATAGTGCTGGTGTTGGTGGTGGACTGATGGTAAATGTGAGAGAAGTGGTTTGCCAAGGGATGCCTTTATCCAAACCAAGCACCTCTATTTATAGCTAGAATCAGAAGGCTGGCACGGCCCGTGCCCTACCTGGCATGATGGTCATTACTTTCTCTCCCTTCATTAATTGCAGATGAAGCAGTTTGATAAGGTCAATTATATCGCCGAGCTGGAGAACAATCTTCTCAGTATTTCTCAGATCTGTAGATAAGCAGTTTACCACCCATTTCAACGACAAGGAGTGCATGATCATTAAACCGGGCTTTAAGATTCCAGAAGAGTGGATTCTCAGACGCGTTCCTCACGAGAATGATCTTTATGTGCTAGATATGAGTATTGCTACTACTACTTCAAAATCGGCTGAATGTTTCGTAACGTAGGCCACAGAGAAGGAGTCAATTCTTTGGCATAGAAAGATGGGTCATATACACCTCAGAAAGATGGATCACTTGGTTCACAATGATTTAGTTGAAGGAGTGAATCTTAGAAGTTTTCACATGACTGATAGTTGTCTGGAATGCAAGAAAGGAAAGCAGACGAAAAAGTCACATCCAAGAAAGATTCTTAACTCCATCAAGCTACCGCTCGAAAGACTGCATATGGATCTCTTCGGTCCAGTGAATGTTCGTAGTATATCTGGAGATCTTTATTGTCTTGTCGTCACTGATGATTATTCAAGGTTTTCATGGGTCTTATTCCAAGATAGCAAAGACGAAACGTTTGATAATCTCATGATTCTCTTCAAGAAGATTGAAAATCTGTACCATCTCTCTATTAGAAGAATCCGAAGTGAATACGGTACGGAATTCAAAAACGCCCGAATGAAAGAGTTTTGTAACGACAAAGGCATATTACACGAATTTAGTGCTCCATACACTCTGCAACAAAATGGAGTAGCTGAGAGGAAGAACAGAACGTTGATAGAAACAGCGAGAACTATGCTTGCTGATCCAAAGCTTCCTGTTAGCTTCTGGAGTGAAGCAGTCGCAGCATCATGCTATACATTGAATAAGGGTCTTGACGGTCAAACCTACCAAGAAGACTTGCTTCGAATTGCTAAACCGAAGGAAACCCAATCTGAAGTACTTAGAACCGTTTGGTGCACCTTGTACAGTTATTGATTCAGACGGAAAGTTTGGTGCCAAATCGATAGATGGTTTCTTTGTCGGTTATGCAACTCCACTCAAGAGAGTATATCTTCCAAGTTTGAGAAGAGTGGTAGAAGCACAACATGTCGATTGTTATCGATATACAACTCCTATTCAAAGAGCAGGCGATGCTTGGTTATTCAATTATAGTGAATTGTGGAAATCATTTAACTTGCCAAAAGAGCCTTCTGAAGAAGACCTTGCAGTGTTATATTATCTACATCAGTCGGCTAATCAAGAGCAGATTATTAGACCAATAGTGGTTAATCAACCAACTGTTGGATCATCATCTTCTTCTGATGTAGGTCCAAGTACTAGCGGTGTTCAAGAAACTAATGCAGAACAAGTGATACCTGCTACGGAACCAGTGAACACAACAGTGGAACCCAATCTTTCTCAAGCACATGATTCAGACTCTGATGAGGCTCCGAAGTTTGATGATGATGGTGAATCTTCTTCTGACGATGAATCTGAGCAGATCACAAGTATATTGAATCAATCTGCAGGCCCGCGTAATCAAAATGAAACGTCTTCTAGTGCTCCTACAGTTGAAGCGGTGGTGGATCAGAATATTACTAATCAGGAGAATACTGTTGATGTTCCTAGTGAGGTGATGCCAAGATCTTATTCTTACCACTAATCGAATTCCATAATTGGTGAATTGCAAGTTGGTGAATTCCATACTGTTGTTTAATAAACAGACAATTAAACATTAATTCTTATATGTATTTAGTGTCAGTCTTTTTTCTTTGTATTTGTGTTCGTTTTTACTGTTAATTTGTTCCTTTAATTCATTAAAGCTCTTTTGATCCTGTAATTTAAAAGTAAATAAAAAACATGTTTTTCCAACATTAGTACCGAAAAATTGTTGATTTATGCCTTGTTTGATGTAATTTATATATTGCATTTTGCGCACATCAAACGCGGTTTCAAAATTAAAACAAATTTTGTTTGTTGAAATTTAATTGTATAAAAAACAAATACATTGGAAGAAACAAATAACAAATAATTCAAAATTCAGTAAAAAATTTCATTGTGGACCACGTTGGTAATAATACGTTGTGAAATACATCTTTAACATAATTTATAAATTTGTATATAATTTTTTATACAATGCTAAAGTTTTTTTTATTTGTAATTGAAAAGTCGCCTACAATAAGTCATGGTAGAGCCGAAGGTTTTATATTTGTAAATTTTAAAAACAAATAATGGTCAAAATTGACTTAAAAATTAAAATAAGCAAAATGAAAACTAAAAAGTGTTAGCAAAACCCTACTTCCACTCATAAACTTAGAACTACATCTTGATTCATGATCTTTAAAATTGATGAAAGTTAACTTTTAGTTAGCTTTATTTTCACATAAGGCTAGATGGTTAGCTTTATTTTCACATAAGGCTAGATGAAAAAATTAATAGAGATATGTTAAACTCGAAATTGTCGAGATTATCATGGGAAGAAAGAAAAACGATCTAATCTAACAAAACTTGATATCCAGCATGTATTACTAACGCATATTAACAAATGCTAATAGTGTTAAAAGTGTTTCGTTCTCATTGCAGTTACTTTATCATAATAATATGATATTACATATTGCAAGTGTAGCCAGTGATTTAACCCACATCCTATAAAACACTCACATTTCACATAAAACGCCCATTCTCTATAAACTGTGTATACTATATGTGTGCTCTTATAATTTCAAGCCCTTTAATAATTGAGTATTAACTAATAACTGCATATATCATAGACCAATTTTAGTCTCCATTCTATTTTTGTCTACCCATAAATAACACAATAGGAAATCTTACTTCAAATTGTTTATTATAACAGTTTCGTACACTCGGACAAACACTTTGAATGTATCATAACTTATTAAACAATATAAACATTTATAATCAAAAATCACAAATATGTCAAAACAAAAAAAAGTCAATACAATGCACCAAAGTCTTCTTTAAAGATATCTGTTTGCATCACTTCAATCCTATGTCTTGCAAGCAATCACGATGATAAAGCATCATCATATATGATCATCTTATTTTTTGCTCTTTAACTATACTGGGCACAAAAGCAAAACAATGATAATATGGGAAAATAGCAGCAATAACCAAAGCCATAAGTACAAACGGGTGGTGATTTTCTTTTTCTTGAATAAATATGTAAAGATTTCAAGAAGTCCAAATGGTAATATAAATTATAATAGATAGCTACATAATTTATAAAAAGAACAAAATAAACACACCTTGAATTAAAGCATAAAATATAGATTTTATATAACAACATTACCAATCCAATCCAATGTGATGGCAATTTACTTTATAACCAGAAGTAGAGCATTTATTCACAGCCCAGTGGTCATGGCAATGAACAGGTAGAGGCTTGGTCACAAGTCGAAACCCGGGAGCCACCCCGAGTTTTCTATTACAGCGCATTTATTTCAGAGAGTTGGCTTTCACAATGGGTCGACTCTTGTGGAGGGTGCAACTCCTGTCAAGTGGCAGGGGGCTGGAAATTTTCTCGGGGATAGCCAAGCCACATTCGACCAAGGCGTGGACCCGGTTTAGACAACATAGTCCTTGGTAATGAGTGGGGTGACGGGCCTGCGACTAGCAGGTGTGAATTAACCGTCTGTTGTAAAGTTCACCTATCAAAAAAAAATACCATCTCATTTCGTTCACGGCCGATATGCTCTCATTTACTTTTGGTGGAAAAGTCAACTGATGGACAAGTTTGGATATGAAGCGACGTCACGTTGTAAAGTTTCGGTGAGAAGATTGTGATTTGGCTATTGGTTCATAATCACTAATGCCTGAAAGGGAAGAAATTGAAGCTCTCTACTATCCTGACCATGAATGGTTTATTCAAACCAAATAGATGTAAATGAAAATATCAAATATAGTAAAGTATAGGTCCAAAACTAAAAAAAAGTAAATTTTAAAATAAAATATATTAGCATATGTAAAAATTAAGAGCTATAGGGTATGTAACATGTCCTTAGATAAAAGAACACACAAAATATGTAGAAGAATATATGTCATGTAAAGAAGTATAAAAGAATGTGAAAAAATAGGAGAAAAATGAAAAGTTAAAACGATTTAGGAAAATGTATGCATGTGAATACAAAACTTTCACCATTTGACGCGTTTCCTATATAAACAATGTTTTAAATAATGCCATTTACTCATTATCAATAAAACGCAACCTGGATTCACTTATTTTCGTATAAATATATTTTTAATAAAGTAATCAAATAAATGCCAAGACTACACATCTACTGGTTGACAAATAAGCCAACAAAAATTGGTTCTTACGTAAGTTAAATTATGAGTGTTACTAAATGAAGCTTTAGTCACAGTAGTTTAATGGAGAAACCAACCGAGTAGACAACATTCATGTGTTCAAATGAGTAGTAACCAATATGGCCTCAACCAAGGATCTAGCATTCATGTGTTCAAATGAGTAGTAACCCATATGGCCTCAGCCAAGGATCTAGCATGCTCTGAGAAAACTGGCAAAAGTTGTAAATATAATAAATTAAAATCAAATAGCACATGTAAAAAATAATAAAATTATTATAAGGTTAGCATACTGGTGCGTGTCAAGCGTGATATGATTTTGTTAATATTTTAAGTCCGTTTTACGCATTAGTCAAGTTTTAAATTTATAAAACACGATATTGTACTAACACTAAACACACACTAGGGAAGTGCACCCATCGCGAGCGTAGTATAGTGTTGGTAAGATACCGATGTCGTCCAAGGACACAAGTGCTTTTAATACCGATCTAACTCAACGTCTAATCGATACAATTTTTTTGATGAAAGTTTTTAAAGATAAAAATAAACATAAAAATGAAAAGATAAATAATAATGAAATACAAAAGACAAGATAGAATCACTTAGATCCAACTCCTCTTTATGTACCTTTGATGATTTTCGCACTTTCGGACTTTTTAAGAGATTCTCTTAGTTATAGTAGTAGGCCCTTCTTTTGAAGTGACGTTACCCTCGACCAGTATAGTCGGGTTTGAGTTTAGTATGGAGTTACAATATCTCAAGGGATAGGCCGGATATTGAAGTAATATAAGTAAGTTATTAATGCGAAAGTGTCAGCCCATCTATTGAAAAGGATGACGTTACCTCGTCAAGTGTTTGAGTCATCAGGAATACAATCCCAAAGGAATGGTTAAATATATTAATAATAGTTTAATATGACGGTTAAGCTACCGCACTCGCACATCAATACCATAGCATTGAAGGAGCTAGTAGCTTGAACAATCCTGTAGGATTATACATAAGAGACAATAAATTTACCAAAAACCACCAATTTTAACCTTCCCAAGTAGTTAACGCATTAATATAGACGTAAGACGCGCAAGCAAATCAATGAATCATGAAGAAATGGTAGGAAAATTGACTTTACAAGAATCTAGTATAAAGTCTTACATACCCATAAAAAGTAGCCGAAGATTAAAAATCATAAGTAAACTAATAGATTTGTCTTTCCAGTGATGTATGGATTGCAAGCAAGCTTGTTTGACAAGAACTCTTTATGATCACTAATCGGAGATATACGCACTTAAAGATGGATAGGATTATAGTGGGGCGTCTTGGTGTTTTAGTAGTGCGAGTGCGGCCAAAGTGAGAGAGCCTGGTTGCCAAGGGATGCCTTTAAGTGACAAGCACCCTATTTATTGTCAGAACCGAGCCAGACACAGCCCCGTGCCCGTGGCCGTGCACCTTATTCACTTCCTTCATTTATTGCAGCTGCCAGCAGAGGGCCACCACACGCCCCGTGCTCTTAGCACGGCCCCATGGTCAACTCTTTACTGTACTATCAAGATTATGCAAATCTAGAGTTGACCATAGCCCTGTCTGGGTGAGCACGGCCCCGTGGGGTGAGGAATCTGCCTTTTGTCTTTTTTGCAGGCCTAGTAAGCTGACCATGGCCCATGTCTGGTGGACATGGCCCCGTGGTGGTCTTCTGTTTCTCTAATTTTTCTTCTTTGGATGCTGCTAAGGGGCCGGGCGTGTCACGTTATTCCTCCTTCTTGTATTTTGTGTTGGTTTTAGCCGCTTATTTGCTTCTTTTGTTCTTTTAAGTTTATTTGGTCCTGTAAATTAAAAAGGAACAAAGAAACGTGCATTTTCCAACATTAGTACTGAGAAAGGGTTAGTTTTATGCCTCACTTGATGTAATATATATGTTGCATTTCATACACATCAGATACCTGATTAAGCATCATACATGCCTTGTGAGGCATTATTCTTAGATAACTTTTCAGCATAACTGCTAAAAATATCCAAGAAACACACAGATGTAATTGACCAAATCTAATGTGCTATTTTTTCTTGGCATCAATTAACATAGAAAATGAAATAAGACTAATAATCATTGCATCACATAATTATAAACATACCTGTTCTTCAGTCTCATTCTTAACGATTATTTGTGATAGTGACTGGGCCTCCATGGAAAAAAATACTAGTTAGTTGAAGTCCTTTAATATATTTGAAAACTGAAACATTACCAATCTCAAAAGGGATATGAGGGGTGTACCACGCTGCTAGAGATTATAACATGCATGTTGCCGAGCCACTGCATCTAGTTCCCTACACGTGATAAAGAAGAAACTCATTATTGGTCAAATTTTACCGAATCAATTTTTTGGCTGGCATTCTAATTTTTAAAACAACAATCCTATGTGATATCCTTCCGGTTATGCTACCTAGATGAACTCTTACTTGTCCTGCTTCTTGTAGTCATATGTATTCCCATTTTATAGGTCCATAGAACACCATAATCATGTAGATCTGAAACCCTAAGAAACCCCCAATCTAACCACCAACGATAACACAATCATCATGACTTCATCAGAAAACACAAATCGTATTAAAGATAAATGTAATCGAACAACAACAACATCAATTCAGATTTTTACATCTCCGTTGATGAAATTGAAAACATCAAGTAGTAGAAAAGATAGAGGTAATCAAACGAAAAAAAAGAAGATAAAGATTGACTTACCAGTGAGAATGATAGTGGATGATCGTGGTGGTGTAGATCGTTAATTGGCGCCTTAGAAAAGCTAGGGGTTTTTTGCAGCGACTAAATGGAGAATATGAAAGGTATAAGGTAAAGGTAATAAATAAAAACCGTGGATTAACGCGGCATTCATACAAGAATAACCATTAGGGTTAAAGTGTCGCCGATGATCTAACAAACATCTAACAAAACATTCAATATTCTGCCAACGAAAATCAAACACCGTTAAAATCAAACCGTCACATGTGTAATAACAATTTGAATAACATCATATAACACCAATCGATATGTATCAGTAATCGATCATGAAATCGTCGATTAAAAACCTAACTGACATTAAACCATTAACGAAATCAGACGACTCAAACGACAAAATACAATTATCAAACCACAAAATAGAGATTATCGTCGATTTAGAGTCTTGAAATCCGATGTATGTTGATCGAAAATCTTGGATACACTGCATCACCGTGTTCGCCAGAGAGAGAGGGAGGGGGAGTATTAGGGTTAGAATGAGGATTGTGGTATATGATTCTGTATTTTAGGCAACTGATTAATGATCAATTCAGACTATCCATTTACAATTGGACTATCCATATTAGTTTTTGGTTTAGGTGGGAAAAACCATTTGAGGATTAACCAGAAGATGGTATGTGTCCCCCAATAGTTTACTTTATATAAAAAATATATATTACTTTATATAATAATATAGATATAAAGGGGATGGATCATGAGAAAACAAAAAAACTAACTAAAAAAGCCAAAAAACATATCAATTTTTTTTAAATCGCTACATATATTATATAAAAAAAACTTTAAAAAAAATAAAAAAAAGACATATAATGCACATGTGCAACATATACATATAATGCATATGTGCAACATATACATATAATGCACATGTGTAGTACACACATAGTGCACATGTGCAGTACAAGTTTTTTTTTTTTGAAAAAAAAAATTTATACATAAAAAGCAGCGATTTTTTATAAAAAAATTGTATGTTTTTTATGTTTTTTTGGTTTTTTTAGTTAGTTTTATAGTTTTCTCACATTTAAGTAGTTTTCTCATGATCCTCTCCCTAGATATAAATAAATATATATACATATATATATATATAGATTTGCTTGGGTTTCCATAGACCCTAGATCCCTAATATTTCCTTTTCTATCTCCTCACGTACGCAGACACATGTTTCATGTTTATGTTGTAGATAATGTGTCTCTTTTTAAAAAGTTGATCGTTCAAGTCTAGTCTAAAATAAAATAAAATAAAGATGTAGACAGGATACCTTTGAGTTTGTTGTAAAAAAGTTTTAACTACTAAATATATTGTTAATTGCAACATGCACAATGTAGGTCTATGTCTATATACGATTGTGTGTTGTTTAGTTCCTTTTATAGGGCGTTACTTTATTATGGTTGTGTTCATCTTTTATAAAAAATGTGAGATCACTTGTATAGAAAAGTCAAAAACCACATGATGTTGAGCCATATGTTTTTGGTGGTGTATGTCTTCTTTGCTAACTGCTAAGTAAGTTTTATTATGTTTGAATCAACTTTAATACATATCTCTGTTTTATGTGTAGTAAATGTGTGGTGGTGTTTGATTTACTATGATGTCTATGGATTTATTTGAAGATACGGAAGAAAACCTAGAATCTTCACACTAATTGTGTAATTATTTACTTTAATTTAGTAGACGAATCATCAATAGAAACGACGACTTGAAATTAAATTATTAAATATATCAATAACAAATAGTTTGAGTATGAGATTAATAACATGTTAAAATAGTAACTAAAAACTTAAAATTTTGCCATCAATAGATTTGAGTGCCATACACTAGTTCTTTAATCACTTGATTGTCTAGGTGTTGATCGTTATTTTTTTAATAAGTATGCTTGTTTAAGAAATGTTGACTCATCACATTCGATTAGAACGCTCTTCATATAAGCAAACTATACGTGAGAATTAATATGTTTTTATAGAACGAGAAAATACAATAAAATATACACATGTATACATATATATATATATATTAAAATATATATAGATAAATAGAGAGACGGAATGACTTTAAATGTCGTGGTGTTAAGATAAAATATTCATATGATCTAATCCGTTTACATAATTCTTACAAATAACATGTACAATCCCACAATGCGAACTTGTTGAGCATTGTAGTGTCTAGAGAACCTACCCAGTGTGTGTATTACATAGCAGAGTATTAGATATCCTTGCTAGTCATACTCTCCCGATCCAAACAACGCTTATCTACAATACTAATTTTCTTTCTACTCATGATCTATTTCTCAAATATGTTACCAAAATTAGGCGAATGGCTTGACCAATCAATAAACATAATAAACATGGCGTAGCAATGGCGCCATGGCACGTGGTCTGATCTTACAAATAATCATATTCTCCTGAATATTCTTTTTTAAATTACGTGGATGTTAAAAATAACTTGCTTTTTAGACCCTTTCCTGCCACCTGTTCTACATATACCCGATCCAAACCACCTTCTTCTTATACGCTCTCATTCATTTTCTTCTTACCATCTTCATCACTCTAGATCTAAACAGCAATGGCCGCTGCTGATACCGAGAAGTTGAACAATCTCCGATCTGCTGTCTCCTCTCTCACTCAGATCAGGTTATATTTACCGGTTTTTCTACTTCTACTTTGTAATTTCAACCGTTTTTTTTTTTGTATTGGTGCGCGTTAATGATTTCGGATTTGTGGATCTGAAGTTGATTTTGTCGTTAATGTTGATTATAATGTAGTGATAATTAGAAATCTGGTGAAATTTACGGAATCGAATTACTCCGATTTTGAAATTTCAACGGTTTTTTTTTAATTTATTTGTGTTGATGCGTGTTAATGCTCTCGGATTTGTGGATCTGAACTTGATTATGTTGTTAATGCTAATGAGAAATCTGGTGAAATTTACAGAATATTAGATACATAATAACTTCGATTCTGAAATTGTAACGTTTTTTTTTTTATTTTAGATTTTGTGATTCGGATTTGTGGATCTGAACTTCATTATGTTGTTAATATAATGAGATATCTGGTGAAATTTACAGGATTTAATAATTTTAGCGTTTTTTAAGGTTTTTTGTGTTGATGCGCGTTAATGCTATCGGATTTTTGGATCTGAAGTTGATGTTGTTAATGTTGAATATATTGTAGTGATCTGCTGAAATTACAGATTATAATAACTTCGATTTATTTTTTACGGTTTTTTTTTAACTTTTTGTGTTGATTAGTGTTAATGCTGTCGGATTCGTGGATCTGAACTTAGTTTTGTTGTTGTTGATGTTGAATGTGTTATAGTGAGAACGAGAAATCTGGATTCATCAACCTTGTGACGCGATATCACAGGTACGTTTTTTTTGTAGTGTGAATTGAAATAGTAGCGGTTGTTATGTAATGCGTGTTTGTTTGTTGTTTTGATGATATGTGTATTGAGATTGGGATTTGGGTCGCCAGATCCTGATGTTAGATACTGATTGGGAAATCGGATACTGGAGATTTGTTAGTCTACTGTTAGAATACGTTTCGCAGAGAACAATCATCTTGAAGCAAAATAACAAAATGTTTTGTTGTAGTTGTGTTTAATAATTAAATAAACATAGGAAAACTGTAGATTTGTTGATCTATCAAGTAGAAGAGAAAAGGAAAATGAGGAAAACCACCAGATATGTTGACATGTGTGCTTAGTTGCCCGACAAAAATTGAATGGTCAAAACGAACTGGAATGTTATTGTGTAAATTCTCATTTTCTGTTTTGTTTTCACGCAAATTGTGTAATAAAGTGGCGAAGCAGAACATGTTGAATGGAGTAAGATCCAAACGCCTACTGACAAGATTGTTGTGCCATATGATACACTATCAGCTGTACCAGAAGGTAATGGTTTGATCTTTTAATTGGTGGTTATGATACTTTGTCACCTGTCACTGTAGTAATGATATAATCTTTAGTTGATTCTAATCTAATGTACGTTATAATCACCATAAATTGGTACCTTTTTACGTAAAAGTGATAAGAATGTGTGCTTATCTATTATCTTCTGTGAATTGAATGTGTTAAATGATGCAGATGCTGCTGAAACCAAAAGTCTGTTGGATAAGCTTGTGGTGCTAAAGCTTAATGGTGGCTTGGGGACAACAATGGGATGCACTGGTCCAAAGTATGTGGTTGGTTACCTGGTTTACATAGTAGTGAATTAAAACGTAACTGAATAATTATTTTCGTGATTCACCGGTTCTGGTATCAGTTCTGAATATATCTTTGCTACAGTTCATAGACTGTTGGTCTTAGTATAGGCTGCCTGGATATGTATTTCATATTAATGCTTTGTTGGTGTCTTCATTTGTTTTCGCTTTCTGCTTTTTAAAATCTAACATCATCTTTGGGATGCAGATCTGTCATTGAAGTGCGAAATGGGTTGACATTTCTAGACTTGATTGTCATCCAAATTGAGGTAAAAATATAAAGTTCAGTTTAGAAACATGACGTGTACATTCATACTCGTTATTCTAGTCCTGTGATCTTTGCTGGAAACTTAACCCTCTACTTTGTTTGCAGTCACTCAATAAGAAGTATGGGTGTAGTGTACCCTTGCTTCTAATGAACTCATTCAACACACATGAAGATACCCAGAAGGTGACTAGAAGAAACAGTTACTTTCTACACATAATGTTAACTCTATTATACTGCATCTCATTATCTTATTCTCTTTTGTATATTTCAAATTGTAGATTATTGAAAAATATGCTGGTTCAAATATCGAGATTCATACATTCAATCAGAGTCAATATCCTCGATTGGTTGTTGATGACTTTCTGCCACTGCCATCTAAAGGGGAAACTGGCAAAGATGGATGGTAATTCAAAACCGAATTTTTTAATGAATTGTTAACTTCATGGTGATAACCTTTTGCTCACTCTGTTTTGTTCATGAAGCATGCTTTTTGGCACATGTATCAAGTGCACAACATTATTTTTTATCATTTAGTTGTTTAAGTATGTTATAATTGCGCATTGCACTTTAGATGCATAGTATATTATGGCTTACAGTTCTCTTTGATCTATAGGTACCCTCCAGGGCATGGTGATGTTTTCCCATCCTTGATGAACAGTGGGAAACTCGACGCACTATTGTCTCAGGGCAAGGAATACGTGTTTGTTGCAAATTCTGATAACTTGGGAGCTGTAGTTGATTTGAGTATCCTTGATCGTTTTTTCTAGTTTCAGTATTCATAAGGTGTCAGTTTTGGATGACTTTTAATCCACAATCTCTACTAATAGTGACAATCCAACCCGCCCAACTCACCCAGCTTGCCAACTATTATATATGTGCTTTATTTAGAAAAAATATGCTCTGAATATTTGTTACTTTCGAATATTGTACGCCTTAATTCACAATTATAGAAATCTTGAATCACTTGATCCAGAACAAGAACGAGTACTGCATGGAGGTATTTTAAAGTTTTTCTTAATTCCCAATATACTTAAATTGGGTTTTCTTGCTTGACATTGTTGATTTGACAGGTGACACCTAAAACGTTGGCTGATGTGAAAGGTGGCACTCTAATTTCATATGATGGGAAAGTTCAGGTGTGTATCACTATCACTATTGTTATTCTCTATGAGTTCTCTGATCGGTTCTCCACAAATTAAAGTGAATGTCATGCAAACTTATGGTTGCTATTTTTATCACTGCAGCTTCTTGAAATCGCACAGGTTCCTGATCAGCATGTAAGTTTTGGTTCTTTATTCTTTGAATCCTAATTTAATTGGTTTTTTAATTTTAAATTGCTAACAAAATTTACCAAATTTGACGGTCTGATTTATGGTCTTCTGTTATGTGCAGGTCAACGAGTTCAAATCAATTGAAAAGTTCAAAATCTTCAACACCAACAACTTGTAGGTTATGCTCATACAAATGTGAACATGCTTCACGTAGGAAGTGATTATTACTCACATTGTTAGTGTTCCAGGTGGGTGAACTTGAATGCAATTAAAAGACTTGTGCAAGCCGATGCACTTAAGATGGAGATTATTCCAAATCCAAAGGTATTTTCTTCAACTTCTCACTTGTGATTTCAAACACCCAACGAAAAATCATAATATAAAATATACCCCCATATTCAAACTTATTTTTAATTAAAGTTCTATTATTTGGTTTACAGGAAGTCAATGGAGCTAAAGTTCTTCAGCTTGAGACAGCTGCTGGTGCTGCAATCAAGGTACATGACATGCTACTGCAGATCCTTGTGCATGTTATAGTGATTATGATTTCTTTTTATTTTAATGATCGATCATATTTCATGACAAATATTATAATAATTTTGCTTCAATTTGTATTATGTCTTCTCTTATGACCAGTTTTTTGACAATGCCATTGGCATTAACGTTCCCCGATCTCGGTTCTTGCCGGTGAAAGCAAGTTCAGACTTGCTTCTTGTTCAGGTTGATCATCTTTACATTAACCTTGTTCTGTTAATTTATTTACTGAAAACAATTTGTAGTAATAACACACCCGTCCTATATCGCAGTCCGATCTTTACACTGAAAAAGATGGCTATGTGATCCGCAACCCAGCTAGGACAGACCCCGCTAATCCTTCAATCGAATTGGGTCCTGAATTTAAGAAGGTTGACTGGAACTAATTCTATATATGATTTTACGGTTTTACCCATTTAACATAACCTGAATCAACTCATTTCTAAATACACGGTCGAAAATGCATATCTGATTGTCCCTTCCCTTAGGTTGGAGAATTCTTGAAGAGGTTCAAATCTATCCCCAGCATTATTGAGCTTGATAGCTTGAAGGTTTCTGGTGATGTGTGGTTTGGATCTATTGTTGTTCTCAAGGTATCAAGTCACTTAATATCTAAAATCATTTTATAAAATTTAATCGTTTTATTCCTCTTTTAATTTTTGATTTTCATTACTGAAGGGTAAAGTGGTGGTTGCTGCAAATTCTGGAGAGAAGTTGGAAATTCCGGATGGAGCTGTACTTCAAAACAAGGTGACTTTTTTCTTTTTTGAAATTAGAATATCACTTTTTTAATATTTAAAACTATTTTTAAATAAAATTAAAATCATTTTTTTTTATAAAATTAAAATATCATTTTTTCAATATACTTGTAGGAAGTGCACGGTGCTGGGGAGTGGTAATATCTAAAAAGGTTATGGTTTGGTGTGGCAAGAGGTTACTTCCAAGTTGGTAATAATAATGTGTTGTTTAATATTTTTAGAATAAACTGTAAAGTTTGTGGGTTTTAGCACAATTTCCATGCGGCTTTAAGGACTTCACCTCACAAGTATGAATTTTTTTGTGAAATATAAACTGAATTTGTTGAGTTTTGGTCGGGTTTGATTTGATTTTATTTTAATAAGGCTATATGCTATGGTGATGAGCCTCCAAAGGAGGATGACCTTCCACGTAGGCGTCACATGAGACATCATGGATAGTTTCCATCCTACATATTAAAAACAAAAACATTAAATAAATAAATTCATTCATATTTTCTAAAGATCCTTTCTTGCAATTTTTTTAACGCTGCTCGTTTTTCTTCGGGATAACTATCAACGTCGGCCGTTAATATATTACATTCTTTTTGATAACTTCTTTCGTTGCTCGCCGTAAAAGTTGATGGAAAATTGCGAATACGGGCTTGGCTCCATTTGCGGATAGTATGCCGGTCCCGAAAACGGGTTGTTCATGTTTGTCGGGTTGTTCGGATTTGTCGGGTTGTTCGGGTTGGTCGGTTTGTCGGGTTGAATTGATCCATTGTAAAATATAGAAGTTGTAAAAAAGAGAAGATTTTTTTATAAAAGATTGAGAGAAAAATGGGTTAAAATGGTGGTATTTATTTAAAAAGTTTGTTTATTTTTTAATTGAATTGATTTTTTTTATGCCTAACGGCTAGTATCCAACGGATACATTTTTGTCCTTTTCTTCCGTCTTCGCCGGCTTGGGGAGGCCGGGCATGCCGTTGCCGGGGGGTGGGGGGGCGCGAAATGGTGTTGGGGGATAACATTACAACCTGGATATCTGATGATAGAATGTTGGGTGGTAATTTTAACCCATTTACCCATTCTTTTATAAACTGCTAGTTTTGGTTTATGAAGAAAAGAAATGCATGCCTTAGAATTAACTAGGATTTCCTCGCCGCATACCGCGAGCGAACCAAATATTAAAGGCCACTCTCAAGCTACACAATGTAATAAAATGTAACAAATAGAAGAAAAATGATGGCGTGGTACCTATGACGTGGTGTAGCGACCTAAACGAACAAAAAAATGGTGGTGATAAGGCGGTGTTACTTCGTTTAAGAAAATCACTTATTTGGTCTTTCTAAAGAACTAACGAACGAAAGTATAAAAGAAAACTAAAACATATGTAAATGTAACCTTTATAAAAGAAACTAATAAAAGGTGGTGGTCCTTCTATAGGAGGTATATTATTTATAGTGTAAGAGTTAATTTAAAACTTAAAGAAAAACACTGTAGAGTTTATAGTTGATGTTATTTTTATAACTTATTATTCTAATATAATATGAATTGCTATATTATAATTATAAAAATGTAACCTTTGAATTGCTATATTATTAATTATGTAAAGAGAAAAATGTGGGATAGTCCCTGTGGTTTGTCCATTTTTCACCTTTAGTCCTAACTTTCTAAAATTACAGTTATAGTCCCCAACTTTTGCAATTTTGTTCCCGGATAGTCCCTGGCACGGATGGAGGTTAGTTTTTGGTGTTAGGTGAGTGTGAATTTACGAAAATGTCCTTGTTAATAATAGACTAGTAAATAAAACTTTAAAAAAAATTGAGACCCACTATCTACAACCCTATCCCACCCACCTGTTGGATAAAATGTTCAATTGTCGATTATAATTCAACGTTGCCGTCAAGGTACGACCCAAAGAGTTACACTTTGGGCAACGAACAACTAACTGTGTTTTAATTGTTAATCACCGGATCACGAAATAATAAGCGTAATGAAAGAAACGGATAATTATTTAGAATAATTACGTAGAATCGGATTTAATATTATAATTAATTTGTTAATTATATAAAAATGTATATATATTATTAGTTACTAGATAATTAATAATAAGAAGAGATAATTATCATAATTATAAGATAGTTATGAAGAAGTTGAAATTAGATTATAACTCCTAATGAATTCAAATAACTTCAAAGAAGGAAATTTAAATTTTCATATAAATCTCTTTTTCATATATATACGTTCTCTTGAGATGAGATGTATATACATACAACTTTTGTTTTGATGCATTCTAATTTTTGAAAAACGAGAAGGAATAAAACTTTTACGGCACTTCAATATTTTAGGATTGATACTGTCGCAAAAGAAGAGTTTATAGTTGATGTTATTTTTATAACTTATTATTCTAAATAATCTGAATTGCTATATAATAATTATAAAAATGTAACCTTTGAATTGCTATATTATTAATTATGTAAAGAGAAAAATGCTCGGATAGTCCCTGTGGTTGTTTCATTTTTCACCTTTAGTCCCTAACTTTCTAAAATTACAGCTATAGTCCCCAACTTTTGCAATTTCATTCCCGGATAGTCCCTGGTACGGATGGAGGTTAGTTTTTGGTGTTAGGTGAGTGTGAATTTACGAAAATGTCCTTGTTAATAATAGACTAGTAAATAAAACTTTAAAAAAATTGGGACCCACTATCTACAACCCTATCCCACCCCACCTGTTGGATATAATGTTCAATTGTCGATTATAATTCAACGTTGTCGTCAAGGTACGACCCAAAGAGTTACACTTTGGGCAACGAACAACTAACTGTGTTCTAATTGTTAATCACCGGATCACGAAATAATAAGCGTAATGAAAGAAACGGATAATTATTTAGAATAATTACGTAGAATCGGATTTAATATTATAATTAATTTGTTAATTATAATAAAAATGTATATATATTATTAGTTACTAGATAATTAATAATAAGAAGAGATAATTATTATAATTATAAGATAGTTATGAAGAAGTTGAAATTTAATGTAATTCAAATAACTTCAAAGAAGGAAATTTAAATTTTCATATAAATCTCTTTTTCATATATATATACGTTCTCTTGAGATGAGATGTATATATATACAACTTTTGTTTTGATGCATTCAAATTTTTGAAAAACGAGAAGGAATAAAACTTTTACGGCACTTCAATATTTTAGGATTGATACTGTCGCAAAAGAAGAGTTTATAGTTGATGTTATTTTTATAACTTATTATTCTAATATAATCTGAATTGCTATTATAATTATAAAAATGTAACCTTTGAATTGCTATATTATTAATTATGTAAAGAGAAAAATGCTCGGATAAGTCCCTGTGGTTTGTCCATTTTTCACCTTTAGTCCCTAACTTTCTAAAATTATAGTTATAGTCCCCAACTTTTGCAATTTCATTCCCGGATAGTCCCTGGCACGGATGGAGGTTAGTTTTTGGTGTTAGGTGAGTGTGAATTTACGAAAATGTCCTTGTTAATAATAGACTAGTAAATAAAACTTTAAAAAAAATTGAGACCCACTATCTACAACCCTATCCCACCCCACCTGTTGGATAAAATGTTCAATTGTCATTATAATTCAACGTTGCCGTCAAGGTACGACCCAAATAGTTACACTTTGGGCTACGAACAACTAACGGTGTTTTAATTGTTAATCACCGGATCACGAAATAATAAGCGTAATGAAAGAAACGGATAATTATTTAGAATAATTACGTAGAATCGGATTTAATATTATAATTAATTTGTTATTTATAATAAAAATGTATATATATTATTAGTTACTAGATAATTAATAATAAGAAGAGATAATTATCATAATTATAAGATAGTTATGAAGAAGTTGAAATTAGATTATAACTCCTAAAGAATTCAAATAACTTCAAAGAAGGAAATTTAAATTTTCATATCAATCTCTTTTTCATATATATACGTTCTCTTGAATGAGATGTATATATATACAACTTTTGTTTTGATGCATTCTAATTTTTGAAAACGAGAAGGAATAAAATTTTTACGGCACTTCAATATTTTAGGATTGACACTGTCGCAAAAGAAGAGGAGGAGCAATTCTTTCTATTGATCCAAGTCTTTGCCATTCGTATTTTTTTATTTTTTTCGATTACGCAAAAAAATTAGTAAAATTTTAACTTTATTTTTCTTTAGTTTAAAGGTTTCGTTTGAAATCGTTTCAAACGAACAAATCAGATTTCGTGGTTAATGATCATCTAGCGAGATCGTTCGTTGTACCAAGGTGTCTTACTTGATAGTCACGATTCTTTAGTATCTTATTTAACCTATTTTAATTGTAAGGAGATCACTGGTGGAATCGGTCTTGAATCGAACCTCGTATACATGTTTTCCGCTGCGTTCAGTTTGTTTGACAAATTGATAAAATAATTTTATATAAAGTACACGGGAATTCTAACAGTGGTATCAGAGCCACCTTACAAATCAAAGTAGGTTTATTTTCAAGAATAGTTTATAGAATTTCATGCTTAAAATCGAGTAGATTTGACATAGTAACCTGTCGCCTATAATAGTTATAGGCAAGCTTGTATTGAGGCCAATAACGAACACTTGTCAAAGTCCTCTTTGACAAGATACTTGGCCTTAACCTATTTCGTTTAATTTAATGATCATATTAGCATATCCGGGTCTAGAAATTTTTTTATAACACGCGTACTAAATTAGTTTTTGGAGTTACGCGTGATAAAAAAAAAGAAATATTAAAATAACGATTTTAGTACCTCTTATGTAACTAATTTCCGATAAAAAGATAATGATTTTAAAGAAAGGATTAACCACTTCTGATTTAAAAAAAAGGAACGAATTTATTATTTGTGTAATTTAAAGAAGATATTATTTATTAATTCTTTTAAATCAGAAGTCTAAACCTTTAATTGAAAATTTAATTAAAAAAAAGTTTTTTTTTGGATTGGATCCAAGATTAAGTAGGGAGCATAAAAAGATTTGTATTACACTTAATGGGCTCGGTTCATGTTCTTGAGCTCGAACGAACCGAACATATTCTGAACCCGGAATTGCATATTTATTTATTTTATTTTGCGTTTTGTCATAAGATGTTTGTTACATAAATAAAATTAATAATAATACATGATCATTAAAAACGACAATTATAATAAAAGGTTTATTAAGTATTGGATAGGTAATTAAAAAAAACAGTTTATTTTAAAATTCAAAACTAAAATTGGTTTTACAAAACTAAAAGTTAATTTGAAAACTATAATTAATAAAAGTTATTAATTAAAATAAACATGCGACACGACAAACTTAGATTAAATAGGGTATTTAAAACTAATCGGCCGAGTGATTGAAAGGTGTTTCATATCGTCACAAACTAAAACGTAAAATTGAATTTTACAAAAGAATTGTATAGCCTATGTTCATGCCACAGGCCGAACAAGTATTTTAAAACGACCCAAACTGGTAATTTGAAAATATAACCCAAATAAAATCGATATTCTACGCCACCCTAAATTATGAACACCCGAACTGATGTATCCGAACCCCTGGTGCTAGTGTTTACCCTGCATCCAGGCCTACGGTTTTGGTTAGAGGTAGTTCCGCGATTTCCATGCTTACATGGGCCGGGCTACAGTTCTGATTTGAGGACAAATATCACTTTTGCGACACGAGAGCGAATGTTAGTGTTTACCCTGCATTCGTCTTCTACGGTTGTGAAAGTGGGCGTAGTTGGAGTTAACGTACCAATGCTTGACAATACTCGTCATGCGACCCCAAACCGAGAATGGTGTAGTTGACACAATTGGTGATCGTCACCTACCCTTCAATCTATGCCAGTGAAGAGTGCTAAGTTAATTCACTGAGTTATGGGGAGATGGGATCTCATCCTAATTCCTAAAATTTTGTAAATTTTGGGTCAAAATTGAATTAGGATTAATGCATGAAAATTACTAATAAGATTTTCTTCTAAATTCTACAGATGTCTACAAACAATTCTGATAACACCAAATTCTCGCTTAAGTCCATCCTTGAAAATGCTAAACTTGATAATTCTAACTTCATAGATTGGTACCGCAACCTGAAAATTGTTCTCAGGGCGGAGAAAAAGGCTTATTTCCTTGAAGGACCAATCCCCGAAGCACCTACTGCTACTACAGGTGTTGCCCGTAGGACATGGGAAAACATGTTGATGATTCCCAAGATGTGACATGCCTTATGCTTGCTATGATGATTCCAGAACTTCAGAAGAATCTGGAAAACTTGGGAGCATATGAGATGAGTGACCAGCTGAAAAACATGTTTCAGCTGCAAGTTCGTCATGAGCGTTTTGAGGTGATGAGATCTCTCATTACATGTCGCATGCAGGAAGGTACTTCGGTCAGTTCTCATGTACTAAAAATGAAGTCTTTCGTTGATCAACTGGAGCGTCCGAACGCACCCCTTAGTAATGAGTTAGCTACGGATGTGATCCTTAACTCGCTACCCAATTCATATCATCAGTTCGTTTTGAACTATAACATGAATGGGTGGGAAAGAACGATCCCAGAGTTGCATCAGAGGCTAAAAAAGTGATGAGACAAACATCCCTACTAAGAGCAATCCAGTTCTGGCGATTAGGGAAGGAAGAATTATCAAGAAGAAGCCATCTAAGGGAAATGGCAAGGCGGGTAAGCAAGATAAGGGCAAAGGCAAAAAGGTTGCCACTCCGAAGGCAAAGCCTCATAAAGATGCCAAGTGTTTTCACTGTGATGAGATCGGGATTGGAAGAGGAATTGTCCCAAGTACTGGCTGAGTTGAAGCTTAAGAAGCTGCAGATAGGAGAATCCTCAGGTATACATGTTTTGATCTATTTTCCTTTTCGAGCAAATCTTCGGTGTTTGACACTGGATGTGGTTTTCACATTTGTAATGATTTGCAGGGACTAAAAAGGATTACGAAGCTGAAGCAGGGCGACTTAGAGCTGCACGTTGGGAACGGGCAGAATGTTGCTGTGAAGGCAGTTGGAGAATTTATTCTTGAATTACCTTCTGGATTGTTTATTACATTAGACAATGTTTTTTTATGTTCCTAGTTATATTATTTTTGTTTCTGCTTTAAGAGAACAAGGTTTTAATTATGCGCTTGATATTATTAATGGTAGCATTTATGCATTTTTAAATGGTGTGTTCTATTTTGAGGCTAAGCCTCACAATGGTGTCTATGAAAGAGATACTTCTAACTATAGATCAAATAATATTGTATGCTCTCTTTCCTCTAAACGTGTTAAAACTAGCTTTAATCAAACATATCGTTGGCATTGTCGTCTTGGCCATATTAACATCAATCGCATGAGGAAGCTTTAGACTGGGGGATTCTAGAATCCACCGGTCAAGAGACTTATGATTTATGCGAATGTTATCTAAGTGGCAAGATGACTAAGGCCCCTTTTACCGGAACTGGTGAAAGGGCCAAAGACTTGTTAGAACTCACACATACTGATGTATGTGGTCCATTCAGGACTATGTCAAGGAACGTGGAAAGATACTTCGTTACATCTACTGGTGATTATAGTAGATATGGATATGTTTATCTTATGAAGTTTAAACATGAAACCTTTGAAAAGTTCAAAGAATTCCAAAATGAAGTACAAAATCAACTAGGGAAAACGATTAAGGCACTTCGATCTGATCGAGGTGGTGAATACATTAATCAAGAGTTTGATGAACATCTCAAGAAGTGTGGGATTATATCCCAACTAACTCCACCTGGAACACCACAACTCAATGGTGTGTCTGAGAGGAGAAATCAAACTTATTAGATATGGTTCGATCAATGATGTGTCGTACAAACTTACCACATCCTTTTGGAGTTATGCTCTTGAAACTGCTACACGTCTTGTGAATATTGCTCCTACTAAAAAGGTAGAAAAGACACCAAATGAGATGTGGCATGGTAAACGACTTAAAGTCTCTTACTTTCGCATATGGGGATGTAACGCTTATGTTACTAGTGAGTCTTCGAACAAACTTGATCCTCACGGTGAAAAAGTTGTTTTCATTGGATATGCATGTCCGGTTGGTTATTATTTCTATAATCCTGCTGAAAATAGAGTTTTCACTAAGCGTCGAGGAACATTCCTAGAGGATGAGCTTATGGCGCGAGGAATTGGAGATAATTTTGTGGATCTTGAGGAAATTTGAGAACCACAAATTAATCAACCAATAGTCGAATCTGCCTCTCAACAAAATATTGTTGAACCTGAACCTGAGAGGATTCAGGAATCTGATGTAACACTAGGCGTCCGCAGAAGTACGAGGGATCGTCTTGAACCTAATAGGTATTCACTTGATAGGTACGTCTTGATAGTTGATCAAAATGAGCCCTCGACCTACACTGCTGCGATTTCAGGTAACGAAACTAAAAAATGGTTCGAAGCCATGGGCGTCGAGATGCAATCCATGTATGATAACCAAGTCTGGGATTTAGTTGATCTTCCTCCCGAATGTCGAACTGTAGGAAGTAAATGGGTTTTCAAATTGAAAACAAACATGGATGGAAACGTGCAAACCTATAAGGCTCGGTTGGTTGCTAAAGTTTTTACTCAAACTCAAGGAGTTGATTATGAGGAAACCTTCTCGCCAGTAGCCATGCTTAAGTCTATTAGGATTCTACTTGCCATAGCCGCGTATTATGACTACGAGATATGTCAAATGGATGTCAAAACCGCGTTCCTAAATTGACACCTAACAGAAGATGTTTATATGGAACAACCTGAAGGTTTTGTGGATCCTAAGAATCCTAAGAAAGTTTGCAAGTTGAATAAATTCATTTATGGATTGAAACAAGCATCTCGAAGCTGGAATCTTCGTTTTGATCAGAAAATCAAACAGTTTGGTTTTATCAAAAACGAAGATGAGGCGTGTGTTTACAAAAAGGCAAGTGGGAGTTCTATTACTTTTCTAATCCTGTATGTAGATGACATACTTCTCATTGGAAACAATATCCCTATGTTGCAAGACGTTAAATCCTGGCTTGGTAAATGTTTTTCAATGAAGGATCTTGGAGAAGCTGCTTATATTTTAGGAATAAAGATATATAGAGATAGATCTAAGCGGCTACTTGGACTTAGTCAAAGTACGTATATCGATAAGGTCATTCGGCGCTTTTCGATGCAAGTTTCCAAGAAGGGTCTCTTGCCAATGGCAAGTGGAACCATACTGAACAGTCATCAATGTCCCAAGTTGGACAAAGAGAAAGAGGATATGAAAAGGGTTCCATATGCCTCTGCTATCGGTTCCATCATGTATGCCATGTTATGTACTAGACCGGACGTATCGTACGCTCTAAGCTTGACTAGCAGATATCAACAGAATCCTGGTAAAAGTCATTGGATTGCTGTAAAAAAAATATCCTAAAGTACTTAAAAAGAACTAAGGATATGTTTCTGATATTTGGCGGTTTGGAAGAAGAACTGAAAGTAAAGTTTTACACTGACGCAAGCTTCCAAACAGATCGTGACGATTCACAATCTCAAACAGGCTATGTTTTTACTTTAAATGGTGGTGCTATAACTTGGAAGAGCTCTAAGCAGAGCGTGGTGGCCCAGTCGACCACTGAATCAGAATAGATAGCGGCTTCAGAAGCTGCTAAGGAGGCTGTTTGGATGAAAAAGTTCATTGCTGATCTCGAAGTTATACCAAGCATACAGAAGCCTATCGAGATATTTTGCGACAATACAGGTGCAATTGCTCAGGAAAAGGAACCAAGGTCGCATCACAACGCAAAGCATATTCTCAGAAAATTCCGCTACATACGGGAAGTTTTGGAAAGAGGGGACATCTAGTAGAGAAAATTGATATTAATCAGAATCTAGCGGACCCGTTTACTAAGCCTATGACTCAAGTGAGACACGAGAAGCATGCTGATAGTTAGGTCTTAGACATGCTAGACAGTGGATCCGATTTTGTAATTTAGTAATTTGGTGCATCTTGAACTGTAAACAGTAATTTAAGTTTATTTGAATTTAATGTTAAATGTCTTTTAAACTATTATATCTGTGTTCAAATATTAGTACGTTAAGTATCTATGAATATTGTATTCTAAAATGTCCGTAGTCTATCAGATTCGTGAGAACCAATCTTGTAAAAGACTATTGTGAATCAGATGGTTGATCCATGTGATGGATACCCAAAGTGTTGAGAACCATATTCACTGATATGATTAGTTGAATCATATTGGGCGTAACTCGTTTCAAAACGATCTTCATGGATCTTAGTCATAAGACGTTTTGAATAGGTACGATCATTGTATCCTTAGACATGCGGTACACACTAGAACTAACTTAAATGAATGGTTGTTCTTTGATTCTATCTAACGCTGTATGTAACTGGCAGTAATAAGGATAGTTTTGGGAATGATCTGAAGTTTAGTGGGAGTTGTTTGTAGCCAAAGGGATCTGTGCTTCTATACTTAGGAGAGGAACACTCTGGCGCCTTTCGTTGGTTTGAACCGGTGTTAAATGCGTGGCCACGCTCGAACTAGTAGTAGTTTGATAAACCACTTTAAATCAGGAATGCAATTAGAAATGGTTGAATATTATATGAGAATGAATAGGATCCATGTCTCATATTCAACAAGTGTTCAATACAGAGGGATAAATGAGTCGATAACCAAGGCTATAGTATTTGCATAATTTTAGGAATTATTAGTGCAAAGAATTAGTTGACATAAATATGTCATACCTTACCGGGGACAATATGATGCAGCTAAGCATCCACTATTGTCTACATTGAAACTTATTCGACCAATCGACCAAGTGGGAGATTGTTGGATATAATGTTCAATTGTCGATTATAATTCACCGTTGCCGTCAAGGTACGACCAAAGAGTTACACTTTGGGCAACGAACAACAAACGGTGTTTTAATTGTTAATCACCGGATCACGAAATAATAAGCGTAATGAAAGAAACGGATAATTATTTAGAATAATTACGTAAAATCGGATTTAATATTATAATTAATTTGTTAATTATAATAAAATGTATATATATTATTAGTTACTAGATAATTAATAATAAGAAGAGATAATTATCATAATTATAAGATAGTTATGAAGAAGTTGAAATTAGATTATAACTCCTAATGAATTCAAATAACTTCAAAGAAGGATATTTAAATTTTCATATAAATCTCTTTTTCATATATATACGTTCTCTTGAGATGAGATGTATTATATACACAACTTTTGTTTTGATGCATTCTAATTTTTGAAAAACGAGAAGGAATAAAACTTTTACGGCACTTCAATATTTTAGGATTGATACTTTCACAAAAGAAGAGTAGGATCAATTCTTTCTATTGATCCAAGTCTTTTCCGTTCGTATTTTTTTCGATTACGCAAAAAGGTTAGTAAAGTTTTAAACTTTATTTTTCTTTAGCTTAAAGGTTTCGTTTGAAATCGTTTTAAACGAACAAATAAGATTTCGTGGTCAATGATCATCTAGCGAGATCGTTCGCTGTACCAAGTGTCTTACTTGGTAGTCACGATTCTTTAATATCTTATTTAATCTATTTTAATTGTAAGGAGATCACTGGTGGAATCGGTCTTGAACCGAACCTCGTGTACATGTTTCCTGCGTTCAGTTTGTTTGACAAATTGATAAAATTATTTTATATAAAGTACACGGAAATTCCAACACCACCCTCACCCTTTTTCCAGCAATTCAGACCTTTCCCCATCTCTCTCCCACCATTATCATCTTCTTCTTCAATATCAACAACAACAATCTCCACCATTGGAACCATGATGTCAAATGGCAACCACTTTGCTCTAGTTGTAGAGATGAATGTAATGGCACCAAAACTACTGTCGACTCCCACCTCTGCAACCCGCCTTTCAAATATGGGGTGGGCTCTTTTCAGGCTGAAATCTTGCTGCAGAAACGACTCCGGTGGTCCGACTCCTTTTTCCGGCGGCACATGTACTTGTCGAATTTGTTCTATTTTTTTCGGTTTCCTGTTTTAGATGTACAAGGTGGAAAGTAGATTCATGGTTGTGGTTCTTGGTGGTTTTAGGATAAGAAAGCTTGATGGTGAAGACGAAGTTGCAGGTTGTATTTTAGCCGGAAAAAATGAACTGATGGTGGCGGAGCTTTAGTTTTGGCCACTGTTTTAGGTGTTTGGCCGGAGAGAGAGGCCGGAGTTTTAGGTTTGGGGAAGATGAAAGCTTCGGGAATAAAACCCACAATCAACACATACCATTCGCTGATTACCGAATGCAAAAAAGAGGGTTTAACACTTGTGGAAAAACTCATAATTGAAATGTCACAGATCAACTTAAATATTGACCGTCTGCTGTACAACAAACTGATTCATTTTTCGCGGAGCTCGGTTTTGTTCAGAAAACGTGTTCGTTATACCATGAGATGGTTAATAACGGAGTTCTAGTTTTGGCCGGAAAACGTGTTTGTTATTTTAGCCAGAAAAACGAACTGATGGTGGCCGGAGTTTTAGGTGTTTGGCCGGAGAGAGAGGCCGAAGTTTTAGGTTTGGGGAAGATGAAGTGGGTGGGTTGGGTGGCGGATCCCACATAAATATTTAAATATGAAGTATAATTCTTATTAATTTAACAGTAAGGGTATTTGGGTCATTTCACACCCACTTAACACCAAAAACTAACCCCATCCGCGCCAGGGACTATCCAGGAACGAAATTGCAAAAGTTGGGGACTATGGCTGTAATTTTAGAAAGTTAGGGACTAAAGGTGAAAAATGGACAAACCATAGGGACTATCCGGGCATTTTTCTCTTATGTAAATGTGTAACACACTACGTTTTACGTTACCAATATTAGTAATGCACATGTGCATCTATATATATACCATGAAATAAGGTGTTTTGGTACACGAATTTGAATACATTTTCTCTTTCATCTATCATACCATCCATAATACACTACCATGCACATGTGCATTTTCATCATTTGTTGACAAATTCCGTAATACATTACAAACATTAGACAATTGTACTTTCATTTACACTACCATGTGTAATACACTACTTTTTACATTACCAATATAAGAAATGCATATGTGCATCTATATGTATCAACATGAACTAAGGTGTTTTGGTACACTACGTTGAATACTCTTTCTCTTTCATCTATCATACCATCCATAATACACTTCCATTACCTCCTACCATCCATAATACAATACCATTACCTCCTACCATTCATAATACAATACCATACTTACCATTAATACAATACCAATACATATTTTCACTTTATTACATGTATATAAACACCGTTTATACCATCAAATCAACATATTACATCATAAAGTGACAACTATAATGAACCCATCAACCACTAGATATAACTAACTAAAAAACATATATATGAGCCTACTTCATCATTCAAAATCACAAACCTTTTGTACTAAAACACCGTATATAATTGTTATACATAATGATGCACATGTGCATTTAATATAAAATTCAGTGTATTATGATGATATTGTAAATTAAAGTGCAATTGTCTACTAGTGATAACGTACTATTGAATTTGTCGAACTTATGATACATATGCACATCTGTATGGATAACTGTTACTCGAAAAAAAAGTTTTTTTTTGGTAACGAATTATAACGATTTATATGAAAAAATTATTAAAAAAATTTTGAGTGCTTTTTTTATTTTTTTAGATTTTATTTTGCAATAAAGGTGGTTCTCGCATGAACCTTACCATATATATATATATATGATTCGGTTCAAGAGAGAACCAATCCCAGTTGCGAGAACCATGAGAACTCCTATCATCCAATAGCATATTTACACATCACTCATGACCAAATTAAATTAAAAGGAATTTTAGTATTTTACTTCAAATGTCACATCTTTTCTCTCTCCTCTATTTAAAAGTCAACATGTCATATTTTTTCTATCTCTTCTATTTAAAACTCAACATGTCACATATTTTTCTCTCTCTTCTATTGAAAATTCAAGATGAGACACTATTGAGTTGTGATTTTTGGGTGAGTTCGATTGGTAAGATCCTCAATTTTCGTAAACCCCAAATCGGGGTGTCGGGGGCGTAAAAAAAATTGTAAAAAAGTTTTTGCAAAAAAGTTTTTTGTAAAATAAAATATTTTTGTTTGGCGTAAAATATTTTTTGTTTTTTCGTAAAGTTTAAAACCACGCGTAAAAAAAGTTTAAACCCGTGCGTAAAAAAAGTTTAAAACCGGCGCGTAAAAAAATTTAAAACCGCACGTAAAAAAGTGTAAAACCGGCGCGTAAAAAAGTTCTAAACCGGCCCGTAAAAAAGTTTTAAACCATCGCGTAAAAAAAGTTGAAAACCGACAGCGTAAAAAAAGTTTAAAACGCGCGTAAAAAAAGTTAAAACCCGCGCGTAAAAAAAGTTTCTAAAACGGCGCGTAAAAAAAGTTTGAATCCGCGCGTAAAAAAAGTTTAAAACCGCGCGTAAAAAAGTTTGAAACCGCGGTAAAAAAAGTTTGAAACCGCGCGAAAAAAAGTTTGAAACGGCGCTAAAGAGAAATTCTAAACCGGGCGCTTAAAATAAGTTCTAAAACCGGGCGTAAAAAAAGTTTAAAACCGGCGCGTTAAAAAGTTTAAAACCGCACGTAAAAAAAGTTAAAACCGCGCGTAAAAAAAATTAAAATCGGGCGTAAAATTTTTTGAACCCGCGCGTAAAAAAAGTTTCAACCCGCGCGTAAAAATGTTTAAAATCGGCACGCAAAAAAATTTTGAACCCCTACATAAAAGAATTTCTTATTGTATGATTCAAAAATAACATTAATTAAATCACATTAATTAAATCAAAAACATTAATTAAAGCACAATGATAACAACTGTAATTACCAAACATTAAAAAAGGTTAGTAAAAATACAAATTTACCCTTATTACACTAATAACAAAAACTCATTAATTAAAGTACAATGATTACAACTATTTTATTGTCTTTTAATCTTATCCATTAAAACACTTTTGATCAACGGCTTATATTGATTCCTACGGTTTTCACAACTCAAGGTGGTTATCATTTTACCGATATATATATATATATATATATGTGTGTGTGTGTAGGGGGAAGGTTCTATGCAGAACATTAAATAGTGTTCTGTAATGATCCTCGTATACGTTTGTGTAAAAAAAATTTGGTCCAACTGGTCCCGGATCAAAAAGTTCTCGCGGTTCTCATTTTAATACATCCCTATATATATATATATATATATATAGGAGTGTTATCTTGAGAACGCTAAATATCGCGAGAACCGTGAGAACAAATGAAAAAACCAATCAAAATCAATTTTTTTAATTACAAACCTCATTTTAATTAAAATACAACATCAAAATAAGAATTTACAACACCAAATAATTTATTTCTCCCCTCAAAATCACTCTTATTAGATTTTTTACACATGTGTAAATATAACAAATTCAAACATGTGTAAATGACAAACTTCCAAATGTGTAAAAAAAATTATTTACGAATTCATGTAAATTTAAACGTGTAAATTAAATTTCTAACATTGTATTCGAATAATAATGGTAAGTTTAAAAGAAATTTTGAATTTGAATTGTTTTTGACCAAGTTTTCGTGGTTTCTTCATTCGTTCTCACGGTTCTCGCGATATTTAGCGTTCTCATTTAAATATATATATATATATATATATATATAGGGGAAGGATAAAACGAAAACTCACTTGAGTTGAGAAAACTAAAAAAACCTTTGTAAAAACCCAATGTAACATTTTTATTTTATTTTTTCAAAAAAAAAAACAGGGAATGTAATATACATTTGAACATTTTTATAAAAAAAACACAAAAAACACCGAGTAGTTTATTTTTTTTAAATGTTAAAAATTTCATGTTACATAATATATATGTCCAAAAAAAATGTAACATTCAAATTTTGAACATTTTTTTTAAAAGTAGGCGCTTTTTACATTTTTTTATAAAATGGTTCAAGTACATTTATGTTACATTCCCTGTTTTTTTAGAAAAAAATAAAAATGTTACATAGGGTTTTCTTGAGTTTTCTCAACTCAATATATATATATATATATATATATATATATATATATATATATATTTCTCAATCACTCTTATGGCACACTAAATCTTTCTCTGTCACTCCTTAGCCTAACCTCTTAGTTCCTTAGTTTCGTCAATTGTTCTTCATATTATATTCCAAAAAAAAAAGTATTTTTACCTTTTGTTACCGTTTGCTTCAACCCGCTTGCATAAATCTCAAGGTTTGCTCGAGCTTCTGCTTTCACCTTGCGAAGCCATTTTTTCTTAAACCACTGTAAGTAAATTTTTTATTACCCACCTTATTTACTTTTACTGTAAAATTTTTACTTTTTTACTATTTCTGAAATTTTATGTATTTGTCCCTCTGATATGGTATCAGAGCAAAGGCTTTCTTAAAATCTAAAAGACTGAGACAAGCTCCATCTTTTTACTGGCTATTTTAAGCTGACATATGTTGTTATGGAGAACTCTCCCAGGTGAAGATTATGGGAAAGATTTATTGCTTTGGTAACAAATTGGATGTGGTTTTGTAGTTCTCTTATAATAATTGTCACATTAGGTTTTAATTTAAAAAAATGGAATATAAGAAAATTTTACGGAAACAGAGGGTAGGAATTAAAGCTAAGGAGTCGGAATTTATTAAATCATAGATCTCTCTCAATCATCTTCGCCATTTAAAAAAATTGAATTTTTAAATTTAGAATTTACTGAAAAACCAAGCCTTAAAAATATTCATACAAAAAATTATAGTTTTATTTGCAGAATTAAAGATAATTGTAAACACAATCTACATACATAAAATACACATTTAAACGCTTTAACAGATTTAGTGATAAACATTGGTTGTAATTTACAGAAAGGCTCGATTGCTAATAAACAGTTACTTGACAAAATTGTCACACCCCCAATTTACCACTTACGGAGTTCTACCGCGAGGCGTGCGACTGCCCAGGATCCAGCTACCAATCATGTTTAACTAACAATAAGTAATGTAAAACAAAGTCATCATAACCAACATGAAAAGTGACTTTGCAATTAAACAATTCAAAATAGCATATGTTCAGCGGAAGCAAATGTAAGTATCTCAAACAATTAGAAACCAAAATGTTTTAAAACGTAAATTATCAATGTTTGCATCAAGAAACACGCCCCATGACACCCTTAGCTCCTAAGAGTGCAAGTTCCCATGCAAGATATATCTAACGACCTGCAAGCATGCAGAAAGAGTGTATCAGCGATTAAGCCGACGAGTTCACAGTTTTTAGTGTTACAAAAACAGGTTGTTAAAACACTTAGTTTATAAATCACGTTATGGGGAGCTACCCATCTTTAAGCTACTAAACTGAGTTATACCGAAACTTGACTGTTTAAGTTGTTTGTGCCCCGGGTTAATGTCTATCATCATTGACCAGTTGCCAAGGCATAAAAGTTCACGCCCGTCCTCCCAGGCACGGTGTGAGGTTTGTCAAACCTAATAGCGCTATCAACTAATATCCCGTTCGCCTGGCCCCGACGACTAATCGGTATAGGTGTGTGGGGACTTTCAGATAGAGTTCGTTTAGTCCGCTAAAGACAAAAAATATAAAATACAGTATTTAACAGTATTCCGAACCAGGAATACTAGGCAATCCCATTCCAGGGATAGTTGTGGTCCACCTCCAGTGGATAGTTTGTTAAATAGTTCCAATCCAGGAACGCGCGTGGAGCCCCAATCCAGGGTACCGTCTGTATTTCCCAAACCAGGGAAATAAGTGTGTTGTCCCAAACCAGGGACGCATGCTTTTTAGAAAAAAAAGTTATGACCTTAGCTTAGCTCGGCATATTAAGTTATGCGAGTTAGTATGGTCAACCACGTCCTATTATGGTTACAAAATATTAGGGGTCGTTTATGTAATTCATGCAAATCCTACACGTATCTAGCAATTAACATGCGTACAAGTTGTCACAAATATATTACCAAGTAGTTTTAAGGCACGTGTTCACAATATAACATACGACGTGCAATTACACCATTTATACAATTATTTAGCATGTGTGAATATAAAACGTAACAAGTTCGACAATTATACAATTATAATCACGCATAGCAAAATTCACTGAAAATAGGCTGTTTTGGGTGACCCATTTAACCTGTTTACAAGTCTTCAAAAATTATAATTTTTCATGTGACGCACTTCTCGGAGGGTTAGGCCTTGTGTTAAAATTTTAGAGTCTAACTCTTTACCAAAAATTTGTAAAAAATCATTTACTAAGCAGCAATCAGATTCGTCACTTTCTGACTGCAGCTCACGGAAAATTTTATTTAAAAATCCTCGTTTACCCGATTGACATAATTCCAGTTGGAGATTTTTGGAATCACCTAGAAGTACTTATAGTAAATATTTTAGATCATAATTCAATCCCTACATTGAGTTATAACTCTCGTAATGGACTGCAGATTCTGACAAAAACGTAGCCTGGACCCTTGTCACGAAATAAATCATTTAAAATACCAAACGATGTAAAAAAAAATGCGATTCCAGTTGGGTTTGAAAGGTTTTTCCTGAAAGTTCATCTTAGACTCAATAAACATCAGTTTTCGATAAAATTTGACCCGGTTACAGCCGATTAAAGTCAGCTGTAACGTTCTGGACAGAACCTGTTTTGTTACCCGATCCCCAAAACGCTTCGGTAGCGAACCCGATCAGTTATAATAGAAACTACAACAGATTATAGGTGATTTATATCAAGTTTACCAAGTTCAAACATCATCTAATCAGCAAGATTTAACCAAAACATGCAACCATCAAAACCCTAGTTCATACTTAAACGAAAAAAACAAGATACCGTACTTGATATTCATGCATTCTATACTACGAGTTATCTTTGTACACACCAAGATCATAACAGATGTACAACAACACAGCCATAAAAACTTGATTAAACAACTGACCAACATACACATTAACATCTATAATTTAACTAAAAGAACCAATAAATTAAACTATGACTAAAAAGGTTACCGGGTTAGATGTAATGTGAGATCCGATTAGAACTTGAATCAAAGGTCAAGAAAGGACTTCTTGGACCCTTGTTTGCATCGACAGGAGGAGAGGCAGAGAAAGATTAGTATGATCGCAGGTAGGGTTCGTGGAGCTTGGAGTTTTAATAATTAGTTGCTTGTAAAAAAAAATACGTATATAACACATTTAAGATCAATGGGGCGGTTTAGCTTATGGGCCGTAAATAAAACAAAGGATAAAAGGGAATTTGGGCTGGTGGGTGGCCGAAACATTATAAGGAAATATATGTCAATGCTCATTTGTTATTTATATCCTCCTACGAAATAAGATTTCACATTTCATTTAAATTTGACCATGAGTTAAAAAATATTAAAAAAAATTAATATTAAAATGTCAAATTAAATGAACTTGACCCTTGCTTTTAGTTTATCTCAAACCATAACAGTAGGTTTAGCAACGAGTCCCTATCCTCAAGAATGTGAATGTTCAATTGCTGGCTAAATACAAAAAAATATATATGTATTTTTTTAAACCCTAATTCAACTAATATATGTATAATAGATTAGGAAGGTAAATATATAATATACACGCTATGATTTGAATCTCACGGTTTCGGGTTACGCGAGTAGATTGGGTCGGCTAGTGAGACATGGGCTTTGGTTCAAATGGTTCAAATCGGTTCCAAAATGATAAGGATTCGGTTCTAATTTAATCGCTTTTATAATGTAAACTAATAATATAATTTATTTAAGTATAAAGTTAACTCGTCAAATAAAATAAGTATAAGGTTCGATTTATAGATATGAAAATGAACGGTTTATACCTTGAAGTTACGGGTTGTCACAAAAAAAAATTCAATATGTACAGAAGAATTTAAGAAATATTCACAAAACTTAGATTATATAAAAGAACAAAATAACCAAATAATTAAGGAATAAAAAGGAATTATTTAGAGAAGCAAACAGAAAATATACAAAATAGTAATACACAAATAGAAGTAAATAAAATCACAAAACACATAAATAAGCTTAACATTGGCGATATAAGAATCATTAAAAAACCTACACCATATAAACATTGACAACTTCGAAAATGAATAACCATAATTTAAGAAAAAGTAGAACTATACAAGAAGCTAGGAATTCAACAAGTAGTATACAAGATATACTACATCTGAAACATTTTTAAACAGAATACTTAGACGCGGATCAGGATCAAATAGCAATAGACAAATAATACAAATAGAGGAAGAAATAGATGTAGAAAGAAATACGGACCTGTATAATCAACACCAACTAGACATATTAAACCCTAGAATATTATACAAAATGGAATATTAATGTAAATACAACTCTGATAAGGAGCATAGAGAAGAAAGTCTCAGAGTAATAGATAAAACAGTAACTATAGACTTATTATCACCAGAAACTATACAAAGAATTAAACATTCCGGAAAACACTTTGTACACACAGGATTAATAGTTATAGGTATTAAAGCTTTAGGACGAAAAAATTTAGGAACTAAACTTTTAGCTCTAATATTAGATAAAAGCTGGAAAACAGAAATGAAAAAAGCAATAATATCAAGAATGGAAGTTGACTTAAGTCAAAATACAACATTATTCTATTGCACACCATGAATATTAAAAGATATAAGAGATTTGCAAAATATTAAAATAGTCTTACAAACAAAGGGATACGAAAATTATGATGGAAATAATATAGTCATAAGTGTAGGAGTACTAGGAAAAGCTAGTAACAGTTCAGGAATGAAATACAAAGTAAATATAGATGGAATAGTTAAAACAGTAGTAAGCAAAATCTATACAAATGATAGAACCAATTAAAATAGATCCCGAATAATTAACAGGCTTAGAATGGAATATAAACAATCTCCAAGAAAATGAAAGCATTGTTTCAAAAAAGAAGTTTTACATATGAAGGATCGGATGGTAAGCAAAGTTTAAGATTTACAGATTTTAAAGAAACTACAAACGAAGAAAATAATGAAGATGACGTGGGATATAGCTTTATGAATATAGAATAACTAGAAAATGATGAAATAAATCCAATATATGATACCGAAAACGAAGATGAAATAAATACAGATTTCTTAAAATTTAGAGAAGAATACATGGATTATACTCTATTAGACTATGATGAAAAGAATTAACAAGTTTCAAAACAGAAGAAACTAACAAAACACTAGAACAAATAATAGACGGGAAATTTACAGACCTAAATATACAAGAAGAAGTAGATAATATGATAATGGAATGTATGACAAAATGACCTATGAAGAAAGTTACAAAAAATTACAAGAATTCTATAATCCACCACTAGTAGAAAGCATTTTACAGGGAAAAACAATGTTAATAGATTTTTATAAACATGAACAAGCCTTTATGGATCAAGAAATGAATAACAGAAATGTAACACCCAGAGTAGAATGGAGTGGGGAGTCAAGTGAAGTAACCTCACAACTTGAGACCTTAGGCTCATCCATCTATAAACTATAGCCAAGAATCGGCATTAAGAGGAAGAGGTAACAGGTTACCAATAGGACAAACATACAGTGGGAGTATGCTATTGCAGAACAACAAAAACCACAACTATGGATAGATGAAGTATTACCATGGGAACAAACAGTAGTTAGGATACGGGAAACAAATAAAAAAGATAGTATGGATATGTTCTCCTACTTAGAAACTACACTAGGACCAATAGCTCTAGGAATCTGGCAAAGTAAAAAGGCGCAAGATTCAACATAAATCAATAATTTGAAAGCCTTAGGAGATAATCCCTATAATTTCACTTCACAAATCAGGACCCTTATATTAGGAGTTGATCCAGTAAAAAATAATAGTTTAATACAGGATACATTATTAGAAATTTAGAACAATTAAGTATAGCTGATATGAAATACATAAATGAATTCACATTAGATTTTACAAGGTTGTTATCACAAACAGGGAAATCAATGGATGATAATCTATGCGATAAATATTTTATAAAACTACCAGGAGATTTGGGAAAAACTATTCATGAGTCATGGAAAGCGATATATAGGGGAACAACACAATCTTGGAATATGACCTAGAATAACTTATACATTCGGAATACTAGAAGACAAATGTAAAGAAGTAGCTTTACAAGAACAATTAAAAAGGAATGCATATGCATTCTGTAAGACAACAATTTATACACCCCAGGCTTATGGTTTTTATGATAGAAAGAAAAAGATAAGAAAAAGTACTACTTATAATAAAAACTACAAAGCAATTATAATAAAAACAAGTATGTGAGAAAGCCTCAAACACGAAAATGCAAATGTTTCATATGTGGAGAAGAAAAACATCTAGCTAACCGATGTCCTAATAAAAATAAGAATTTGGAAAGAGCTAACTTAATAGAACAATTACATGATTATGAGATAGAAGCCATTAAAACAGACGAATCAGATAGTGAATCAGTCTATAGCATATACAGTGAAGACGAAAAACCAATAGCTAAAGTTACTTACACATATATGAATATAGAAGAATGTCATCATAATTGGGTACATCAAAGGGGTAATAATTATATAAAATGTTATAATTGTGGGTATTATCCTAGTATAGAAAAAAAGTCACAATGTAATATATGCTTTCAAGAGATATGTTATATTTGCCTAGGAAAATTACATAATATAGATACAGGCACAACATCAAATACCATAGAAACAAGTACTAATATAAATATAGATAAATTAAATAGGTTAGAATTGGCAATTGAATTACACAGCCTAAAGCTAAAGGATTTAGACAATAAAATCATAGAACTAGAAAAGAGAATAGGATCTAAAACAACAGAAGAGTTGAGCCAAATGTCTACAGAAGTACCCGAAGAACAAGTGTTTATACAAACCCAAGGATCAATAAATTATTAATGTACAATGCCGTTTATGGCTTGATAACAATAAATTCTTAGATCTAACAACATTAGTTGATACATGAGCCACTAAAAGTTTAATATCGCATAGTCTAGCACCAATACAATATCATAAGGAACTAAAATATAAATTTGTGAGTAGAACAATTGAAAATAGGGTAGTTGAAATAACACATTACCTAGAACCTGTAGGAATATAGTTTTTCGATTTTTCAAAAAATTATAGCATTAAGTATGATATACCACAAGTAAATATAAACCCAACATATATAGAATCAAAAGACTTTGATGTTTGGGCTAAATTTTGTATTCGCCTCAAATGGCTCTGTTACAATAGCTAGAAATTTTATTACACTTAACAAGCAAATCTATACAGTACCAACAACCAGGTATAATCATATATCAGAGATTGCGGAAGCATGGTGGACAAGGAAGTTTAGAATTTTTAAAACAACAAAAAAGAAGCAATCCGTTAGAAAATGAGACTATAAAATTACTAACGGATTTCTTAAGCCATGAGATAGAAAAAGGAAAAGACATTACAAAAGTATAAATCACTCTATGATCTTGCATTTAGAAAAAAATAGGTCTTATAGGAGAAGATATTACAAAGTCACATGTAAAATACACATGTAAATTAAAATTAAAAAATCCAGATATTACGATAAGAACCGCTAACGTAGAATATAGTCCATTAGACAAAGAAGAGTTTAGAAAACAAATCCCTGAAATGATTAATCAATGATTAATTAAAAAATTAGAAAGTCCTCATAGATCAACAGCTTTTATAGTAAGAAACTATAGTGAAATAAAAAGAGGTGAAGCAAGAATAATATATAATTATAAACGATTAAAGACAACACAGTAGATGATGGATATAATATCCCCAATAAAGACACTTTACTAAATCTTATACAAAAGAAGAAAATCTTTTCAAAATTTGACTTAAAATCAGGATATAATCAGTTAGCACTTGAAGAAAATTTTAAACCATGGACAACTTTTACATGTTCAGAAGGGCAATTTGAATGGAATGTTCATAGCTTTGGGTTAAAGAACGCTCCTTCAATATTTCAAAGATTTATGGACAATAATTTCTTAAAATATGATTTTTGTTCAGTATATATTAATGACATATTAGTAGCAAGTCAAACAGTAAAAGAACATGAAAAACACTTACAATAGGTATTGGAAGAAATAAAAGAGAATGGAATAGTAGTTTCCAAACGAAAGATGGAGTTATTTAAAAGGAAAATATCGTTCCTAGGATTAGAAATAGGCGATGGAAAGATAGAATTGCAATCACATATCCCTACAAAAATACTTGATTTCCCAGAGAAATTTGAGAATTTAAAGCAAATACAAGCATTTCTGGGATTAGTCAATTATGCTAGAAAATTTGTTCCAAACCTATCAAAATTGGTAGGACCTTTATACAGTAAAGCAACTGAAAATGGTCAAAGATACTTCAATTCAGAAGATATAAAGTTAGTTAAAGAAATTAAAATGGCAATCAGTAAGATTAAACCACTAGAGTTACCACTTGTTACAGATTACATAATTATTAAAACAGATGGATGCAAAGAAGGATGGGGAGCGGTTCTTCTCTGCAAACCAAATAAATATAGTCCTAAGGAAGAAAAGAAAATTTGTGCTTATGCAAGCGATAATTTTCAAAACAAAACAAGCTGGACTAGCATCGATTTTGAAATACAACCATTAATATACGCACTAGAAAAGTTTAAACTTTTCCTTCACAAAGAATTTACAGTAAGAACCGATTGCGAAGCTATTGTAAAATTTATAAAAAAATAACCAAAGCAAAAAAGATAAATATAACCCGCTTGGTTAATTTACAAAATATTATCCAAGGAAGTGGATATCATATAAATTTTAAACATATTAAAGGAAAAAATAATGGGATAGCTGATATGTTATCTCGTAACATTAATAAATTGTTGTTTTTAGATGGACAGGAAAACAGATAAAGGAAAGGCAAAACTTATACATCCTAGACAGCCGATAAGGCCTTCTCCAATGAGTATATCATCTGAAGAAGAGAAAACAGAGAAGCTCATGAGCCAATCAATCCAAGCAGCAAATACACAGAATTTTAGACAATTGCCTGCAACACTAATGGATCTCAACAGTGTTACACAATTTTACAATCCAAGTCAATCAAAGGCTACAAATGTTCGTCCTCCAAAAAATAGACATTTTACACAAAGGACAAGTTCTCATTCACAGAGCATACCAAACTCGGTCATTACCTTTGGAAACTATGCATTACAAAGGTGTGATGATCCCAATACAGAATTTCGCCTTATTATTGGGATGAAACTAACAGAAAAACAGTAGTGTTTACTAGACAACCTATGGCATATTCAAACTATGCCTCAGGCTTCAACTTTTAAATTCCAAGTATTAAATGCATTAAGCATTTATTTTTATGAACAAAGTACCAAAACACCAGAGAAACAACAAAAGCCCAAGTTTACCCATTATGTCATATTTCGAGGTACTAAAATTGGTATTTTTAATAAATGGAAAACGGTGGCTAAACATATCCAATGCCCCAACCTAATTTACAAAGGTTTTACAGATTTCCAAAAAGCTATAGAAACTGCAAGAAACATTTTGGGGTAAGTGGCTTTTACATAGAACCGAAGAGGTTCAAACATTTGCAGACATGGCAAAAACTAAGCCCGAACAAGTAATCAAAGCTCAAGAGGAGCTGATCACTAAGTTACAAGATCAGCTTGTACGACAAGGAAAAAATACACATTCTGTACAATTGAAAATAGAAAATGATATTTCAAACAAAAAATAGTATTACTCGAGACAAAAAATGTACAGATGTTGCAAAAACTCGAGAGAAAAGAAGAAAAAGAAAAAATAATTGTACACAGAAATTATGAATCTTTCAGTACAAGGATTCTTGATACACCCTGGTGGAAATGCTTAAAACCAGTCATAGACAGGTTTCAGGAATTTGAGCATCTGGTATCACAGAAAGTTTGCAAAGAATTTCCATTGATCTTATACAATCTACAAAAACAACTTATAGACATGGATTTTTGTATGGATAGCGAAGCTCAAGGTTACAAGGTAGTAGAAAGAACAAATGAAAAAGGAGAAGGAACAGGCCTCATGCTGCTTCAAGTATATCATCCTACAAAGTTAACATAAAAACAAATAATTCAGTTCTACCATCATGGTATGATTGATTATTTGGAAATCAAATTAGATAGAAAAACAGAAGATCTCCTAAATCAGCTCAGAGAAAAGATTATAATGACAGCTGGAAATATAGCAGCAAGAACAATGTCTCCAATTATTACTGCAAAATATTTTCTTCTTTTCCTTATGCAGATGCATATACCTACAGACCAGTCAGAAAAAGAATATTCATTGAACACAATATAACAAACAAGCTTCAAACAGCGGTGACAAAAACAATATAGATTTCTCCACATTACCCTGGATAGATCAGGTCACCGAAAAATCTTCAATAATTTCCAGCAGTTTATTAAAGAATGTCAAGATACCCCTGAAATCCCTGATTATTTTCCTTGGAGAAGCTAAAATTAATAGGTGAGGGACACTATATACAAATTTATGCAAAACAAAATTGGAGTATGCTTCTACCTTTTGCAGGAGAAGGAGATACGTTACAGTTAAATAATATCCTTAACTTAGAAGACTATGAAGATGATGAGCAAGATGTATCAAGTCCTCAATCCATTGGCAACACACAGAGATTTCTAAAGAATTACGTAAGCAATGACATCAAGAGGCACAAGAAAAAATCTCTAGACAAACATAATTGTTACCAGGCACATGCAGCTGACAAGGATTCTCTTATTGTATATAATTCATGTTGTCATTTTTCCTCTTTAATTTGTATCCGTTTCTTTTTCTGACATTAGAGCATTATGTATAGTAGTACATTATTGATTTAGCTTTTCCTCTTGCCTATAAAAGGCATAGAGTTCATTTGTAAATGAATCTCCTAGAGAATTCAATAAAATTTTCTTGCATTCTCAATCACTCTTATGGTACACTAAATCTTTCTCCGTCACTCCTTAGCCTAACCTCATAGTTCCTTAGTTTCGTCAATTGTTCTTCATATTATATTAAAAAAAAGGTATTTTTACCTTTTGTTACCGTTTGCTCAACCTGCTGTGCATAAATCTCAAGGTTTGCTCGAGCTTCTGCTTTCACATTGCGAAGCCATGTTTTCTTAAACCACTGTAAGTAAAATTTTTATTACCCACCTTATTTAGTTTTACTGTAAAATTTTTACTTTTTTTACTATTTCTGAAATTTTATGTATTTGCCCCTCTTATATATATATAGGTAGAGGATCCAGCAAAAAAGACTAAAAGTGTGAGAAGGGTAAGAAATATTCTGGTGATGACACATGTCCATATCCATTTTATTAGTTTAAGGCTATAATGGTAATTTTACTAATAATCCTAATTAAAGATAAAATCTTTGTAACCGTTATTAAGGAGCTTTTAGGGAATTCGAATTTTGATTTTTTTTCTGGTTATACGTAAGCGATTAGCCAGATTATCTCAGTACAAACGATTACTTGTATCTTCTTAATCATCTTTTAATCGAGATCCTCAGGTTTAGTTTGTTTGTTTTGGTCTTCATTAACATATTTTTTTTATAGACAATCGACATCAGTTATTTTAGGAATTCATCATCAGTTTGTAAATACCATACGAATTCCAGAAAACACCACAACTTGAATCGTAATACAGCCATGGTGTTCTAACATCCGTAATGATTTTTGTCATTTTTACATGTAGAAAACACCATACAAATTCCAAAAACACCATGAATTGATCCAAATGCACTCGTGGTGTTTTAAACATTTAGAATGATTCTATTGCTATAACAGATGTTAAAACACCATGACTTGAATCTGAATTCATCATATTGCAATGCTATGGTGTCTTATTTACATCATGGTGTTTTACTGTAAAACACAACACCTTAAATCACAATACAACACCATTGTATGAACATAGAAAAAACACCATGGACTAAAACATCCAATCGAAACGTAATTTTTTCTCTACATAAGTATAACAGTATAACACTCATATTAAAGATAAAAAAAACACTCTTTATTATGCTGTAATTTTTTTTAAAAGAAGAGTTACGTGTAAAAAGTTATTGACGTTTAAAAAAAAGGGGAGAACTTGCATGTGACTTTCTAAATTTAAAAATGTTAATTTTACCTTTATACCCTTAATCTATAAAATTAATTATTTTAATTGTTACACTATTTACAAGATTGCGATCAAGATCTCAACCATAGATTAAAGATCTAATGGTTTGGATTCTTTCTTACCCTTCTCACAAAAAACACCTTTTTTACAATAACCTCACCATATATATATATATATATTATATATATATATATAATATAATATATATATATATAGGGTGGAGTTATTGTAAAAAGGGTGTGTTTTGTGAGAAGTGTAAGAAAGGATCTACACCTTTGGATCTAGAATCTAAAGGTTGCGATCATAATGGCAAAATTGTAAATAATGTTTACTATTAAACATATTAATTTTTTAGACTAAGGGTATAAATGTAAATTTAACATTTTTAAATTAAGAAACTAACATTAATGCACATGCAACTTCCCCCGTCCTTTTTAAACGTCAATAACTTTTTATAGTAATGTTTTAAAAAAACACTATAATAACGAGCATTTTTTATCTTTAGTATGAGTACCATATTGCTATACTTATATAGAGAAAAAATATGTTTCAATCAGATGTTTAGTCCATGATGTTTTGTCTATGTTCATACAATGGTGTTTTAATTGTATTGTGATTCAAAGCGTGGTGTTTTAAACACATACTGGAATGCAGGTGTAAAACACTATACGATGAACATGCGAAGAACATCTACTGGAATGTAGGTTTAAAACACCATGGTGTTTTAACATATGGAATCTGGAACATCTTCTAGCATGCAAATGTAAAACACCATGCATGCATGTTTAAAACAACATGTACAATAACCATACTATGAACATTATACTAAGAACACATTCTGAAAATGAAGGTCTAAAACACCATGTGAAAAGCAGTTTTAAGACACTATACAAAGAACACATTCTGCATAACACTATATAACACTATACATCCATCATTGACCTTTTACAGAATACATAACACTATAACACTATATAACACTATACATCCATCGTAGACCTGTTACATAAATATATAACACTATAACACTATATAACATTCGTAGTCTTATAATAAAGTGTGACGGTTATGGAAGGTTATCAATTAATTGAATCAACGAGAAAATTACTTGTTTACCCTTTTGAATTAATTTACATTGAGGACACATGTCATCTCCACAATATTTCTCATACTTCTCACACTTTGGGCCTTTTTTACAGGATCCTCTACCTATATATATATATATATATATATATATATTATGTTAGTACATAATGTCTATGTCTTAGTGTTGGATTGGGTCTGTATGTTTTGGGCTAGATTATGTCAGAAATAGTGATATTTATGTAAATGGTATATCAAGTTCGCCCGGAAATATAGTGTTGGAACAAGTTCGGCCGAACTTGTTCAAGACAAGTTCGCCCGAACTTGTATTCTCACCAGCGAACTTGACATACTATCTATAGGTGACTTGATGTCTTCATTTGTAACTTCTGCAACTTTGTCACTCTGACGGCGAAGCTCTGCCCAATCTGGATTCGACATGTATTGAACTATTATGATCAATAAAACAATGATTAAATAGTAAATCTTGCATATTCGATTAACGTGTCATATAATTTCCGCTTGTATGGACATTAGATACAATTTAGGTTCCCGAGCTTAACATGGAGCGATCTAACAAGTGGTATCAGAGCCTGGATACCTGAATTGGTGCAATCTTTGCAAGATCTACTCTTATTCTACCTCTTTCTACCATTTTTCTTCATTTTTCAAAGAAAACAATGAATTCACGGATAAAAGTTGCTGATTTTTGAATATGTCATATAAAATACACTTGTGGTAAACCCTGAGAGTTTGGACATCAAATTCAAACGAATTGATATCAAAAAGTCCAAAAAAAAAACCATGTTTCTCAAACTTGTTTTGGTCGAACTTAGGATCAACTTCGCCCGGACTTGATTAAAATTTCATTGATTTTAATCAAGTTCGGCCGAACTTGATTGATATTTCAAGAGTTTTTGAAGAAGTCCGCTCGAACTTGTATAGTGTTCAACTAAATTTACATCAAGTTCGCTCGAACTTGATTAAATTTGTTGAATTTTTCTTACAAGTTCGCCCGAACTTGATAATCTTCTTGAATATCAACATAAGTTCGCCCGAACTTAATAAGGGATAAATTTTCATAAATCAAACACAAGTTCGCCCGAACTTGTGTAAACTCAAATTTGATTTCTCACAAACTGCAAGTTCGCCCCAACTTGTCAGTATACTGATAATTTTTTGAAGTTTGTGAACATGTGTTTTCAGTTAAATTCGTCAATTTTCAAGATGGAAGATCTTCACAGTGCATTCATGACTGCTTCAGCTTCAAGCGCTCAAATGGTGAATCAAGTGAACATCGACAACGAGATGGGCACGTCTGTAAAGCCTCCAAAACTCATGTGTATGGACGAATATGAGGGATGGAAAGAGAAGTTTATGAATTGGGTCCAAGCTACATATTTCCACAGCTGGGTGGCAATAGAGACTGGTTATACATGGCCTAGAGACGAGAATGAAAATGTTATCGACATCAGCAAATTCTCAACTTTACAGAAAGATGCTTACATCGCCGAGAAGAAAATGATAAGCTTGATCCAACAGTCGGTGAAAGAAGATATTTTGGTGCTTCTATCGGAATTCAAGACTGCACAAGAGCTATGGAAATCCTTGAAGAACAAATACCAGGGAAGTGCAGAAATGGTCAAAAGCAAGAAAGCTTTGATTATGAAAGAATTTGACATATTTACGATGATTAAAGGGGAAACAATTAAAGAGATGATCGAAAGGTTTTGTCATCTAAAAGTGATCATGAGGAGACACTGGCTTGAGAAAACAGAAGAAGAATACATTGATAAGCTAGCTGACGCTTTACCTGAGGGTGAATGGACGACTTATCTCATGGTGCTCAAAGAAAGTGCGAGTTGGGAGTTCTTCAAATTGTCCACATTCATTGATAAACTGGAGGGCACGAGATGGAGTTGTTAAAAATAGCAAAATCAAAGAATGCAAACGTGACTCAAGATGTAGGGCTGTACTACAAGTCAAGAGCTCAAGAGAATATCATTAGCCCGAAAATCCAAACTGCTTTTAGCACGAATCTGAATTTTTCGAATCATTCGCTGCAGAGTCAAACATAATCATATCCAAAATATGATCAAAGTCCGCAGAGTTCTTCGTATTCAAGCACATGCTCAAATTCTTCATATCAGAATCAAGAAAATCAGAATAATCAATCGAATTCTGATCCAAATGTGTACAAATGCAACATTGCTGTTAATCTAAACAATGTCATTTCTGAACAAGTTGCCAAACAACACATGGCACTTCTCGCCACAGTGTTAGAATTATATGAAAGTTTGGTGGCCGGGAAGATTGGTAATCCGGAAATGACCGCCGAAGATTATGATCAAGTAGATGAAGAAGAGCTTGAGCTGATGGACATCAAATGGTCCTTAGCTTCAATCATTCGGAGGGTTACAAAGTTTGTTGCTCTTACCGGCAAAGACATCGGAAATTCCAGCAACAAATTGGGATTCGACAAAACAAAAGTCACTTGCTTCAGATGCCGACAGAAAGGGCACTTCAAGAGAGAATGCAAGAATCCTGAAGCAACTGGTAATCAAAGTCCATTTGGAGGTGGCAGTTAATACTAAAAGAAGTCACTACAATACAAACCTTTCCCAAAGAAGACTCAAGTCAAAATCCAAGAGAAACCATCCAACAACACAGAAAAGGCAATGGTCGCTTCAAATGAAGATGACAGTTTTGACTGGAACTCATATATTGCCAAAAAGACCGGTGTTGCTCTTATGGCCGAGATTGTGGAAGACACATCTGCTGAGGATGCAGCCATGGAAAGTGCATTACTAGAAAAGTACATGCAACAAGCTGAGGAGGAGGAAATTTATCAGCATACAAAGATGCAGGGTATTCTTTCCCCTAACATGTCTACTAGTTTTGCAGGTTGTTTTGGCGATACAACATCTTTGGAGCATGTTGCTGAGGAAAAAGCTGTGAAGGAGGAGGTTATTAACATAACCAAAGAAATGAATGAAGAAAACCTTACAGAGATCGCCAACAAGGCTATGATGGCAAATCTAACAAAGGTAGGTCCATAAGTAAAGGTTGTAGAAAGGAAGTGGTTAAAGTACAAGTCATCAAGGTTGAGGAAAAACCATGTACGAAATGTGTTGAACCGTGTGTTCAATGTGCTAAAAAGTCTCAGATCATAACCGAAATCAATGTGCATAATAATAATTTCAAATACGATTATCGCACAATGAAGGAGGCGTATGACAAACTGAAAGATGATTACATCAGGTTGGATAGAAACATTGAACAAGATGATATTATCAGAATGTTAAAAGCTATTTTAATGGAAAAACAAAAAAGCTATTAATGTTTATATAAATAACATTGCTGAAGTAAAACAAGATCTTCAACACATGAAAATCGAAACCGAAAGGGTTCGATAGCTTTTAAAAAGTTATACTACAAATCCTTACGTCATTGATCACATTCTTCCAACTATTCAGTCGGAAGAAAATGTTCAGAAATCCAAAGGTAAGAAACGTGGAGACTATAGCAATGTTCCACCACCCCTATGCGAAAAGTATTGTCGCAAAAAGGCTGAAGGGATGGAAAAGGCGCTCAACATTGAACTTTTAACTGAAAAGAAAAACGCGTTGCCTGAGAACATTGATATGACCTACACGAGTAATGATGGAAAAGCAGTGGTTAAAAATGTTGTTGAAAAGGTTCTGAATGATTCTGATGATGGCAGCTTTGAAAGCGCCAACTTGAGTTCGAACAATTTTGATTCACAATCTAAAGATGACGATACATCATCGTAAGATAGCCTAAGTGATGATCCTAACGTTGTCATGTACAAAGTTAAGGATTCTGATAGACTATACTTCGATGATAGCTTTCCGATTCAGAATGTGAAAGAAGATCAACTTGACAAATTCTTCAAACTTGTGGAAGTTTCATCAGAAGATTTAGAAATCATGAAAAGAAGTTTTACTCCAAACCTAAAAGAAACAACTACCGAAGGAATGGTGGTGATTTTCCTGAACATAGGAGGGCTGGGTTGGGTTTGGATGTAGAACAAGAACCGGTTAAGAAAAGTCACCATTTCGCGAATACAAAGATAAAAACATGACATTCGTATATGGGACGAGCACGGTTCAAGAGGAAAGTTTGATTGGGAAGCAATCAAGCGATGAGTTTAAAAAGGCAAAAGAACTTGAGATAAGGCTAAAGCCACAAGTGGTGTAAAATCCACTAGTGGACATTCTCATGATGATCGGACTTGCGTCAAGTGCAATGAAATTGGTCATATTGCATGCAAGTGTCCGAAATCTAAGCCGGTCTATCTTCGAAGGAAAACGTGTTCAGATGTTGAAAAACCTAAGCAACCAGAGTTTGTAAAACCTGTCACAATTCTGAAAAGAAATAAATGTAAACTTGAAGTTAAACCTAAAACTAAATTTGAAAACTCAACTTTCAAAAAAGGTGAAACTTCCAAGACAAATGAATCAAGTTTTACATTAAAAAGGCATAAGTTAAATCATAATCCTGGATTGCTAAAAAGAAATCATCAACATCTGAAGTTATCAAGTCTGAGCAAGTTAAGACTGGTAATAGTAAAGAGTCTAAATCTGAGATTAAAACTGAAACTGTCAAATCTTCAATTGGTATCAAATCTTCAAAGGGTAAAACAAAAGTTCAGTTTGAAAATGTAAATGGCAGTGGAGGCTCAGATGGAGATTTTGAGGATGATTACGAAGCTTTTTATCCCAAACCCAAGACCAAGAAGGCTTGGGTCGCGCTTTTTAACAGAATGATAATGTATGCAGGGGCTCCAGAGATCCGTTCTTTCAAAGTGGATTCTGGATAGTGGAGCATCAAGGCATAAGACAGGGATGAAAGCTCTTCTCTTTGAAATCAAGGTAATTAATGGTGGATATGTTGGCTTCGCCGGTAATCAAGGTGGAAGTATCGTTGCCGAAGGAAAACTTTCCAATGGCGTAGTATCATTTGATCGTGTGAACTACATTGCTGAGCTAGAGAACAATCTTCTAAGCATTTCGCAGATTTGTGACAAAAAGTTTACGGTTCACTTCAACGATAAAGAGTGCATCATTCTGAAGCCAGGATTCAAGATTCCTGATGATTAGATTCTTATGCGCGCCCCTCGCGAAAACGATCTCTATATTTTAGATATGGGCGTTGCTACCACATCATTGAAATCGGCTCAATGTTTTCTCACTAAAGCCACAGAGAAAGATTCTATTCTATGGCATCGAAAAAATGAGGCACATTCACCTACAAAAAATGAATTTTCTAGTTCATAACGACTTGGTTGAAGATGTGAATCTGTTAAGCTTCCACATGACGGATCACTGTCTAGAATATAAAAAGGGGAAGCAGATCAAAAAGTCACATCCTAAGAAGATTCTGAAATCTATAAAGTTGCCGCTTGAAGTCTTCATATGGATCTTTTTGGTCCAGTGAACGTCCGAAGTATTTCAGGAGAACTATACTGCTTAGTCGCCACAGATGATTATTCTCGATATTCGTGGGTTTTCTTTCAAGAGTCAAAGGATGAAATGTTCGACAATCTGGTGATTCTCTTTAAGAAGCTCGAAAATCTATATCATTCTCCCTGTCAGACGTATTTGCATTGACAACGGCACGGAGTTCAAGAAAACAAGATGAAAGAGTTTTGCAACGCCAAAGGAGTTCTGCACGAATTCAGTGCACCTTATACTCCACAACAAAATGGCGTAGCTGAGAGGAAGAATAGAACTTTGATCGAAACGGCAAGAACAATGCTTGCAGACTCAAAACTTCTTGTTAGCTTCTGGAGTGAGGCGGTTGCAGCGGCTTGCTACACTTTAAACAGGGTCTTAACTGTCAAACCGACTAAAAAGACATGTTTTGAAATGATTAACCGAAGGAAACCAAATTTGAAATATCTTGAGCCATTTGGTGCACTATGTACAGTGATTGATCAAGATGGTAAATTTGGTGCTAAATCGCTTGAAGGTTTCTTTGTCGGGTATGCTAGTCCACTAAGGAGAGTACATGTTCCTGCTTTGAGAAGGGTGATTGAAGCACAACACGTTGATTGCTTTCGGTACACAACTCCTATTCAGAGGAAAGGCGATGCGTGGTTGTTCAACTACCAAGATTTGTGGAAGTCATTCGACTTGCCGGAAGAACCATCTGATGAAGAACTTGCCGCGCTTTATTATCTTCAATAGTCGGCAAACCAAGAACAGATTATTAGGCCAATTGTGGTTAATCAACTCACGTTTGGTACTTCATCTTTTGGTGCAGGTCCAAGTAATAGTGGTGTTCCAGTTGAACAAGTTTCTGAAGCAGAAGCAACACCAACTACAATTCCAGCAAATGTTTCCACTGAATCAGGAAATACAATCTCAGAGCCATTACTTCTCAGAATCAGAATTCCGACTCTGATGAAGCACCGACTTTCGATGATGATGGAGAAGAATCCTCTTCAGATGAAGAGTCAGAGCAGATATCCAATATGTTGAATCAATATGCTGGCCCGAGCAATCAAAACGAAGCTACATCTAGTTCTCCTAATGTTTATTTGATCGTTGATCTGAATGTTACAAATCAGCAAAGCTCGGTTGATGTTCTTAGCGAAGAAATGCCACGATCTTATTCTTATCATCCTTCAACGAATATTATTGGTGAATTACAAACTAGTGTGCGAACAAGAAGCCAAATCAACAAAGCACTAACTTGTTTCTACACCTGAGTTGCTCCAGCTCAAGACTACTGCTATTATTCATGTTTCATATCTCAAATAGTGCCGAAGGCTGTGAATAAAGCTCTGGGTGACGAGAACTGGGTGATAGCGATGCAAGAGGAGTTGCTATAGTTCGAGAAACTGGGAGTCTGGAGGCTTGTAGACTTACCATCGAAGCAGAAAGCGATAGATACGAAGTGGGTCTTCAAGTGTAAAAGCGATGATTGGGGTGTGATTGTTAGAAACACAGCTCGGTTGGTTGTCAAAGGTTTCCACCATCAAGAAGGAATTGACTATACGGAAGTTTATGCACCGGTTGCACATTAGAGTCAATCCGCATTTTCCTTGCATTCGCAGCTTGGAAAGGTTTTAAGGTGTACCAGTTAGATGTAAAATCCGCATTTCGCTATGGTAAGCTACGCGAACAAGTGTACATCGGCCAACCACCGGGGTTTGTCGATCCCCTGAACAAAAACAAAGCTTATCTCCTAGACACAGCCTTATACGGATTACACCAAGCCCCGAGAGCTTGGTACGAGACGTTATCGCAACATCACGTTGGAAACGGCTTTACTAGAGGGACAGTGGATAGTACATTGTTTACCAAGGAAGTCGGAAATCATCTAATCATTGTACAAATCTATGTGGATGATATCATCTTTGGTTCAACAGATGATAGTCTTTGCAAAGAGTTCGAAAAGATCATGAAGAAGAAATTCGAGATGTCTTCTATGGGCGAAATGAAATTCTTCCTCGGATCACAGGTCAATCAGTTACCAGACGACATATTCATTCATCAAACCAAATATGTTCACGATATTCTGAAGAAGTTTGAAATGGATAGCTCGAAGCCGCTTTCGACTCCGCTGGCACTGAACCATGGGATTTGCATTGACGAAACTGGAACTAAAGTGGATGATACGCTCTATCGGTCGATGATAGGATCTCTTATGTATCTGACGGCATCTCACCCAGATATCATGTATCCTACCTGCCTTTGCGTGAGATATCAGTCCAGTCCTCGAGTGTCACACATGCAGATAGTCAAAAGAATATTCCGTTACCTGAAGGGATGTCCAAGCACCGGCTTGTGGTATCCAAAGAAAGATAATTTTGATCTAACGGGATACGCTGATTCAGACTTCGGGGTGGACAAGCTGAATTCTAAATCTACAATGGCTGGTTGCCAGTTCTTTGGAACTCGTTTGGTAACGTGGCAATGCAAGAAACAAACCACGGTCTCTCTTTCTACCTGTGAGGCAGAATACATTTCTGCTTCCAGTTGTTGTTCACAAATCCTATGGATTGCAATTTCTTGATACACCTTTATATGTAGATAACAAGGCAGCAATCGACATCACTAAAAAACTTGTTCATCACTCTCGTACTAAACACATAGAAATTCGTTATCACTTCATTCGTGACTGCTATGAAAAGAAGTTGGTACGGATAGAAAAAATCCACACCGATGAACAAAAAGCTGATTTTATACCAAAGCATTTCCTTTAACAAGATTTAAATATCTCATGAGGCTTAACGGTATTAAAAATTTACTGACAGGTGCGGAAGCAGAGGTTGAATACGGATCGGATGACGAGTTCACGTGATTCGCATTGGTTTGTATATCTTTTAGATTAGTATTTCTTAAAAACTAAAATACAAAAATATGTTTTTGAAAAAACTTGTTCATCACTCTCGTACTAAACACATAGAAATTCGTTATCACTTCATTCGTGACTGCTATGAAAAGAAGTTGGTACGGATAGAAAAAATCCACACCGATGAACAAAAAGCTGATTTATACCAAAGCATTTCCTTTAACAAGATTTAAATATCTCATGAGGCTTAACGGTATTAAAAATTTACTGACAGGTGCGGAAGCAGAGGTTGAATACGGATCGGATGACGAGTTCACGTGATTCGCATTGGTTTGTATATCTTTTAGATTAGTATTTCTTAAAAACTAAAATACAAAAATATGTTTTTGATTTTAGGGGGAGAAATATTTAACTAAATACAAAAACATATGAAAAATTCCAAAAGTACAAAAACATTGAAAAAGACAAAAAGAATTTGTTGTCACGAAGGAAATGATAGTATATCAGTGGACTATCACAGTATGCTAAAGAATTGTAAAGTTTAAAAGTGCTAAACAAGTCTTACTGTGGATGTGTCGATAGACTTTACACGTTCAGTAAATTGTTTCTGAGATATAAACTAAATTTTACAACTGCTTAATCTTGTGGATTAACATCTCTCGGATATATGGACTTAGTACTCCGAAATTTCGTTTGAGAGATTGCCTGATTCTGAGATACGAGGTCTTTATAGATAGTTGATATCTGGGTATTATACAAGTTCTTCTGATTTTGCAGAAGCAATAGCCTAGAATTTCTATAATGCTTTTGCTATAAACTCCTAAACTGCATGCAAACTTGAAAAGAATCAAAAGATCTAATCATTTGCAGTGCTTAAAAGATTCCTTAATTGGAACACACCTATAAGTCGAACCTTCATCTCTATGTCGATACAGTGATATTAACCTGAGCTCTCAAGGCTTTGCATTAACCCAGATACAGATATCAATTATGCTATACTCACCTGTAAGATGAAATCTAGGGAATCTTGATACGGGAGTATATTATGAGATGGGAACCATAGTTAAGTCAAGTTTCATAATTCATACCTAAATATCTTGGAACAATTGAGAAATGTGTCGAAGTTTAAGTGGACAAACATATCGACAATCTAGGTAAACGAGTTTAAAAGTTAAAGTCATCAAAAAAGGTCAACGATACTAGTGATATGTCTCAAACAACTGATATGATCCTTAGACACGAATTCATAAAAATATGTCTGTAAATATGTTTGTACATAGTTTACTTTGTTCTGTACATAGTTTATCTGCTTTCCAGATTAAAACCAAAAAGATTTTCAGTGTGTTTTAGCATAAACTTACAAAAAATACAAAAGATTTTGTTTCTACATTGTTTTCAGCAAGCCAATGTTGGAGAACGGATCTTCGAAGTCTGGTAAGGTGCTAAACTGGTGGAAATCAAATTGACAATGAGCTGGGAGCTAATCTGTAAAATCTGATAAGCCAAACGATTAAAAGTTCATTAACTTGATTCTTTATTTTGAGAAAAATCAACAGTTTGTTCTTAACGGGTCAAACCGAGATCATTAACTTGGACTCGGCAGACAAATCGGTTAACCAAGGTCATTAGCTTGGACTTGGTCAACTAAGTGGATTGTTAAAAATGGTAAAATCTGAAAAGTCCAGGGTCTAAATTGAAAATTTGGAAAAATTAGGGTTTGAAATTGATCAAGTTCGCCCGAACTTGTGTTAGCTTATAATGTTTTATCAGTCAACAAGTTCACCCGGACTTGTGTCTGATCTTAACTGATTGGATCTATAAGTTCGCCCGAACTTGAGGACTATATATAATAAACAAGTTCGACCGAATTTCATTATCAGTCTTTATAACCAGAGCGAACTTGATAGGCGATTTGAGCGAATTGTGAAATTGGCATCCATACGTCGAATTGCTGCCGAAATTAAGCTTGATTAGTTATGATTTACACACTACTCATCATGGCAATGGTGAGTGATTGTGTTTTGGACCGTGAATTGAATGAGATTTGGACATATTAAATTTGAACTTGATTGTTGAACATATTTGAGGTTTTTAATGAACAAATCAAACACTAAATCACATTAAACAAACATAATCGACCATAAAAGTGTCATTATTTCGTTCAGAAAATCATGGATTGAATTTGCAGGTTTTGGTTGGAACGATGACAAGTTCGCCCGAACTTGTCAAAAGGTTCTTTGAACCAAGTTCGGCCGAACTTGTCCTCAAGTACTCAAGTTGACAATCATAAGTTCGCCCGAACATGTTTTCTGAAAATTTCAAAATTCAAACATCTGACAAGTTCGCCCGGACTTGTTTGAATGAAAGTTAATTGTTAAACTTTTACAAGTTCGCCCAAACTTGTTTAGATTTAATAAAATTGATTGACAATTTCGCCCGGACTTGAGATTTGTTATGGTTATATGTGTAACAAGTCCGACCGAACTTGAAGTAATGAAATGTTTGATTGACCTATCAAGTTCGTCCGAAGTTGATAGAAATTTGTGAAAATTGAAAATTTTCGACTAATTTCGTCTCGATTTACGTGTTTACGGAATATTCAGCTCTCGGTCAACAAATTTCACAACACATGCATCACGTTAGACAAAGCTATCTGTCCGTCTCTGGAAGCATTTGAAAGTATTCTTGAGTTTATGCAGCGGATTCCTATACATAAGGCGATTACAGAGAAAACAGTGGTTTATAGGTCGCATGTTTATCGATTTTGGAGTTCTGCAGCGATGAATGAGGATGATTCAGCAATCAAATCAGTGGTTCGTGAAGGTGAAGAAGATAAAGAGATTTCTATTACTGAAGCGGACATCCGAAAGGTTCTGAACTTCAACGACAACAAAGATGATCCTATGATGCTTGATGAGAGGATGGTTAGAGGATGTTTCTGTCGAATGGGATACAACGGGCATGTGAATGAATCAACTCTGAAGAAAGGATCAGTCCCTAATCCATACAAGTTCCTGATGCATGCGATTATTCACGCCTTTAGTCATCGAAAGGCTGGTTTGGACGACGTCCAAGATTATATGGCATGTATGGCCACGACGCTTATTCTCAACAAAAGATTCAACTATTCGAAGCTGTTTTTCACGCATTTGAAGAACAACATGGGTTCAAACAGACTGGTGATGTATCCGAGATTTATACAGATGCTGATTGATGATAAATTCAAGAAGATAGCGAAAGATCCGAACGACATTGTGTATCTGAGTCATCTGGATGATACTACAGTGAAGAAGCTTATCACTTTCCAAAAACAAACATCTGCACCTATTGCAAAACCTTTATTTAGTGCAATAGCTTCTGAGAACTACGTCGCGCCACCAGAATACAAATGGCGTAAAGATGATAGAGGCGACGAGAAGGAACGAAATGCTGAGCTAGAATGGTTATCGACATTCAAAGAGAAAAGAAATGATTGGTTTTTGAAGAAAGTGGTGGTTCAAGAGAAAAAGAAAACACCGCGTAAGCCGAAGAAAGTCGATACTATGTTGATTGATGAGGAAGAGCCTGAAAATGTTCAACAAGAAGCTGGTTCTAATGCTGCAGTAGTTATTGAAAGCCAAGAAGCAGAGAAAACAACGCAGGAAGACAATGTTATTTCTGAAACATCAGATAATGATGAAAATAGTGATGATTCGTTAGAACGGCCACTAAGAAGTCCATTGCTGAGAAAGAGGCCGAGAAAGTCAAAGAAAATGACGCAGACTACGAACCTGAACATGAAAAAGAATCTGATGAGGAGAGACCGAAAAAGAAAGCAAAACGGGTCAAGTCTTCTTCAACAGTGACAACTACAAAGACTACAGGGTCTCCTAAGACAAAAGGAAAGAAAAGTCAAAAAGCAAAGAGCAGACGTTATATTGGAAAGCCAAAGAGCACAGAAGTCCCACAAGAACCTTCTGGTGCAAAATCTACAGGAGCTACACAAGAACCTCATGCGACAACAACAATTCAATCATTTGCTGCTCAAGAAACATTAGTACAGACAGGAGTTACACAAGTACCTCCTGAGTCTGAATTACTTGAAGTTCCAGTTATTCAATCTCCAGATCCTCCAATAGTTTCTCAACCTGAAGGATCAACTCCTAAAGTGTCTACACCAAAGAGTATTCCTAAATCGACACCAAAGATAACTCCTAAATCGAAGTTATTTGGAGATATTTCGAATGAGCCGGTGGATATTCAAGATTTAAATGATTTCTTTCCAGAATCGGATGTTGACGAACTTGAAAAGCGTGTCAAAATTCTTGAAGATAAAGTTGCAAAGAACGAGACAGAAAAAGCTGAGTTAGAAAAGTTGATAAAACAGAGCGAGGTGGAGAAAGAAATTATGAACGATAAGATCAAATTCTTGGAAGGCGATAGAGGGTACTTGAAAGCTCTTGTTGAAAGTTTGCAGAAAGCGAATGAAAGATTGCTTAAAGAGATTGCAGAGCTACGATCAGAATGTGATATGAATGATCGAAGATTCAACAGGCTGCAGAAAGTTCTGACTAACAGTTTGGATATAGATTTTGATGCTGATATGCATGTATAGATCTACAGGAAGCTAAAGAGAAAGCAGAAAAGGAAATAGCTGAACAGGGCAAGGGTAAGAACGTGATTGAAAGCATGCCCGAGATTACTGAGCGAATAGCTGAGTCTGCAAAAGCTTCTGAGTCTACTATTATACCAGAAATAGAAACAGAAAAGAAAGATGATGAAGAAGCTGAAGACAAAGATGATGATGATGATGATAATGCAGACGATACAAAAGACGACTCTGACAATGATGATGGTAATAATGATGATGATCAGGGTGGAGTTGGTCTAAAAGTTGTTGATGCAAAAGTGAATGAAGAGTTTGATTTTACTTCGTTGCTGAATGATGAATCTAATAGAATGGATGATCAAACTCAGGGGGAGCAAACAGGGGATATAGAACAGAAAGAGGATGTTGATATGAAAAATGCTATTACTTCTGCTATGCCGATTGCTGCGATTCCTACAAAGCTATTGATCTTGATGCTTGAACATAACGTTGAGGAAGGCGAATATGTGCATAACTATTCAAAGGAAGATTTGGAGAAGCTGATTGATGTTGATGCTGAATCATTCGACTTTGATTTTGAAGAGCAAGTTCTGAATGTGAATGCGTTTAAGCCGAACGAATATCATTACAAACGTAGATATGAAGCTGACGATTACAACAAGATTATTGTTGAAGATTGGTCTTCTGATGATGAAAAAGATGAAGCTGAGAAGTACACAGGGTTGAATACTGATAGTTTTCCAACTTTCAAAGAGATGTACGAACAGCTTAACGAAGATATGTTGAAAGAGAAAATAGAGGAGTCTGTACGAGAGGGAAAAATCCCTAAACCAATGACGAAGGAAGAGATAGCGCAAGCAAAGAAATCCTGGTTTAAAGAGATGCCAAGAGAACGACAGTTTCGTCGTCCACTAGCATTCTTTACCAGAGATAAAGATGTGTCGTTGGGAGATATACTTAGCTGGGGATGGTTCAAAGAGTTGAAAGTTTATGCTATTAAACGAGAATTTGGAGTTCAATACTTCAAATACCTTGCAGATTTCAAGACACTTCCTTACTGGGATGTTGAGGAGTTGGTACAGACACGTAATGTCACATATCACATGAAGTTTATTGATCAGTTGCTATGGAAAATGATCAAATTCGAAGCAACAAAAGGGTTCAGGTATTGGAAGCCATTCATTCCGAAATGTCGAATCAAAACAGATAAGAAGACTGGGGTTAAAGATATCACATTGATCATGAAGCGTCCGAGAGCGATGAGGAATATGCCCTTAATACCTATTGAACAGAATTTCTATCCTCTGTTTAAGTGGTGGCAGATTGATCCTAATACTTGTGAAGCAGTGATTGTTCTAAAGTTTGAAGATCATTTGGATATCACTCAGGAAAGTGTTGAAATGTTTGGGGTGGAAGGTTTGAAAGGGCTGTGGAGAACTATTCGAATACTAGACCCGATGTGGCTAGTTAATTGCTCAAAGGAAGATATCAAGTGTTTATTCTACAGCAAGATTTGTTATGAAGAGCGTGAAAAAGAACAAGCGATGCAATATCAGAGGGTTGTCAATGTCTGTTATGCACACGAGGTTAATTTTGGAAGAATGTTGGAATCAAGCTGGAGGGAACTTGAACGCAAAGAGTTTTTGAAGGAAGAAGCGCGGATTGAACGTATACATGAGATGGGTAGGGAGGCGAGACTTAGAAGGTTTCAATTATTGACAAAAGTGCCACCTACAGATCAAACGCCGTTTCCAAAGCAAGAGCGTCGTAAAAAGCCAATCAAGAATTTCTTTGGGCGTGTCAGACAAAAGTAGAGCTTTGAAGACTGATCAAGACGAAGACGATATCCAAGGGGGAGTCTGTTAGTACATAAAGTCTATGTCTTAGTCTTGGATCGAGTTTGTTGTTTTGGGCTAGATTTGTCAGAAATAGTGATATTTATGTAAATGGTATATCAAGTTCGCCCAGAAATATAGTGTTGGAACAAGTTCGGCCGAACTTTTTCAAGACAAGTTCGCCCGAACTTGTGTTCTCACCAGCGAACTTGACGCACTATATATAGGTGACTTGATGTCTTCATTTGTAACTTCTGCAACTTTGTCACTCTGACGGCGAAGCTCTGCCCGATCTGGATTCCACATGTATTGAACTATTATGATCAATAAAACAATGATTAAACCGTAAATCTTGCATATTCGATTAACGTGTCATATAATTTCCGCTTGTATGGACACTAGATACAATTTAGGTTCCCGAGCTTAACGTGGAGCGATCTAACAATATATGGTTTTTTTGAAAATATAGACAAAAGGTGTTTGCAAGTAACCCAAACTTACCTAGCATAAATAAAATGCCTCACTTAAGCTAAAAATTCATTGGACGTGTTACCGCACCTAACTTGTCCATTACGCTTCTAGCCAACCTCGTACATGTTGGATTTTGTATAGGTGGGTGAGAGTTGGCTACAAAGTCTATTTTTCCTACAAAGTGTAAAAAGTCATAAAACACCATAATTCAACCATAAAATAGACTCCAAACCCGCAAATTACAAAGTGAAGATTACTAAAATGTCATATTTGTGGGTTTTGTGTTGTGTTTTGGATGATAAGGCTTTGATTATCGAATGACTAACATTAGTGTGTTTTATGTTGATTATCATGTTTTGTTTTATATTCATAGTTCTAAGATGGTGTATTTGAAGTTTTTATGGACTGTTAGGGTTTGGATATTGTGTTTTAGTGATCTTCACTCTGTTATTTGTGGGTTTGAGTATGTTTTATGGCTGAAATTGTGGTGTTTTATGACTTTGTACACTTTGTAGGAAAAATAGACTTTGAAAACATTTTGTATATGTTTTCAAAAAGTGTTTTGCAACTAAAACGAGAAATACAACAATATAGAGTGTTGTGTAAGGAGGTTAAGAGAGAATTAAATCTTGCATATGAAGTTGGGTAAACGGTCTAACGATAACATGGAGGTAGCATGTGTTACTTCTGCTTCAGAAACATTTTCAACTGAACACCGCTATTGCTCGGACCTGCTTCGGAAGATGAAGAATCCAACGTGGGTTGATTAACCACAATTAGTCTAATGATTTGTTCTTGCTTTGCCGACTGTTGAAGAAGTATAACGCTGCAATTTCTTCTTCAGACAGTTCTTCCGGCAAGTCGAATGACTTCCATAGATCTTGATAGTTGAACAGCCATGCGTCGCTTCTCCTTTGAATAGGATCCGTATAGTTAAAGAAATCCACATGTTGTGCTTCAATAACTTTTCTCAACGAGGGAACATATACTCTTCTTAGCGGACTCGCATACCCGACAAAGAAACCTTCAAGAGATTTGGCTCCAAATTTACCCTCTTGATCGATTACAGTACATGGCGCACCAAATGGCTCTAAGAATTTCAAGTTTGGCTTCCATCGGTTGATCATCTCAAAACATGTCTTCCTTGTTGGTTTGACAGTGAGAACTCTGTTTAGCGTGTAGCAAGCTGCAGCAACCGCTTCACTCCAGAAGCTGACTGGAAGTTTTGAGTCTGCAAGCATGGTTCTCGCAGTTTCAATTAAAGTTATGTTCTTCCTTTCAGCAACACCGTTTTGTTGCGGAGTATAGGGTGCACTAAACTCGTGCAAAATCCCTTTAGCATTGCAGAATTCCTTCATTTTGTTATTGTTAAACTATGTGCCATTGTCACTGTGAATTCGTCGTACAGGGAGATGATAAAGGTTTTCTAGCTTCTTGAAAAGAATCACAAAGTTTTCGAATGTTTCATCTTTTGATTCTTGGAAGAATACCCATGAGTAACGCGAATAGTCATCTGTTATGACCAAGCAGTATAAGTCTCTAGAAATACTTCGAACGTTGACAAGACCAAATAAATCCATGTGGAGACGTTCCAGTGGCAACTTGATTGCGTTCAGAATTTTCTTCGAATGTGATTTCTTGATCTACTTTTCCTATTTACATTCCAAGCAATGATCAGACATATGAAAGCTCCAAAGATTTACACCCTCTACTAGATCATTATGAACCAAGAAATTCATTTTTCACAAATGAATATGCCCCATCTTACGATGCCAAAGAATATAATCTTTCTCAGTAGCCTTTGTCACAAAACATTGTGCTGACTTTGATGAAGTGGTAGCAATGCCCATATCTAAAACATATAGATCATTCTCACGCGGGGCTCGCATTAGAATCCACTCATCTAGAATCACAAATCCCGGCTTCAAGATAATACATTCTTTGTCATTGAAATGCACCATGAACTTCTTGTCGCAAATCTACAATATGCTCAGAAGATTATTCTCCAATTCTGCAATATAGTTCACACGATCGAATGAAACAACGCCATTGGACAATTTTCCCTCGGCGACTATCCTTCCACCCCGATAACCAGCAAATCCAACATATCCACCATTGATAGCTTTTATGTCGAACAACAACGCTTTCATTCCCGTCATATGCCTGGACGCTCCACTATCCAGAATCCACTTGGAAAGTACGGATCTCTGGAGCTCCTGCACATGTTAAAATCTAGTTAAAGAGCGCGACCCAAGCCTTTTTGGTCTTGGGTTGAATTGGATAATCATCGTCATAATCAAATTCACATTCGTCAGCATAATCAAATTCATATTCATCATCTGGATTTTCTACGATGTTTATGTTTGAAAACTTCACTTTCTTTTTATCTTTCAAATTGTTACCACTTGTAATTTTGACAGTTTCGAATTTGGTCTCAGATTTTGTTTCTTTCGTGTTATCAGTCTTTACAAGCTCAGACTTAATAACATCGGATGTTGTTGACTTCTTCTTAGCAATCCAGGCTTGAGATTTTCTGTTAGCCTTTTTGATGTAAAACTTGTTTTCTTTTGCCCTAGAAGTTTCACCTTTTTTGAAAGTTGAGTTTTCAAATATCTTTTCAGTTTTAGGTGTGCCTTCAGGTTTTGATTCATTTCTTTTCAAAATCCTTACGGGTTTTACAAACTCTGGTTGCTTTGGTTTCACAACATCTGGACTTTCTTTTCTTTGAAGATAGGCTGGTGTAGACATCGGACACTTTCGTGCGATATGACCAACTTCATTGCACTTGAAGCAAGTTCGATTGTCATGTGAATGACCACTAGTGGATTTTACACCACTTGTGGCTTTCGCCTTATCTCGAAGTTCTTTCTGTTCTTAAATTCATCGTTTGATTGTTTTCCGATCAAACTCTCTTCATGAACCGTGTTCGTCCCATCAACAAATTTCATGTTTTTATCTTTATACTCATGAAATGGTGACTTTTTCTTTTTAGGTTCATCAGATTCTTCTAATCCCAACCCTACTCTCTGGTTTTCCGGATGATCACCACCATTTCTTCGGTAGTTATTTTAATTTCTTTTGGGTTTAGAATATAATTTCTTTTCATTTTTCTCCAGGTCATTCGATGTAACTTCAACTAGTTTGAACAATTTGTCTAATTGATCTTCTTTGACGTTCCGAATCGGAAAACTGTCATCAAAGTATAGTCTATCAGATTTTTTAATCTTGTACATTACAACATTAGGATCATCACATAGATCATCCTCTAATGATATATCGTCATCTTCGGAATTTGTGTCAGAACTGTTCAAACTCGAGGTGGCGCTTTCGAAGCTGCCATCATCAGAATCGTTCAAAACATTTTCAACCACCTTTCTCACTACCGCACTGTTATCATCAGATTTCGTAAGACTACATCAATGTTCTCCGGCAACTCGTTTTTCTTTTCAGATAACAACTCAATGTTGAGTGCCTTATCCATCCCATCAACAGTTTTGCGATAGTACTTTTCGCATAGGGGAGGAGGAACATTGTTGTATTCTTTACCAATTTTCTTTTTAGGTTTTTCTTCCGATGGAATTGTCGGAAGAATGTGATCAATGACATATGCGTTAGTTGTGTAACTTCTTAAAAGTTGTTGAACATGTTCTGTTTCAATTTTCATGTCCTGGAGTTGTTGTTTGGTCTCAGCAATGGTGTTTATATAGATGGTTATTGCTTTTTGTTTATCCATTACTGTACCTTTCAACATCCTTACAGTATCATGTTGTTCGATATTATTTCTATCGAGCCTGCCATAATCATCTTTCATTTTGTCATACGCTTCCTTCATTGTATGATAATCGTATTTGAAATGTTCGTTATGTACATTGATTCAGCGATGATCTGTGATTTTTTGGCACATTCAGCACATGGCTCGATACATTTTGTACAAGGTTTTTCAACCTCTACAACTTGTACTTTAACATTAAAGCTTTATCGGCAATGTCCTTGAGGTTTTCAGGATTCACTCTTGATTAACATCAATGATTTTTTCGTCAATCGATTTCTCCTCGGCAACTTGCTCCTCAGAACTTCCATCAAAGTGACCTGCAAAACTATCACATGAGTTAGGAGATAAAATGCCTTGCTTCTGCATGTGAATATACTCCTCTTCCTCCTGTTGTTGTTGCCGATACTGTTCCAGTAAAATATTCTCTAAAGCTGTTGCTTCTTCGGCAGATGTATCTTCAACGATTTGAGCCATCAATGCAACTCCGGTCTTCTTTCCGATATAAGAGTTCCAGTCGAAACCATCATCTTCATTTGATGCAACCATAGCTTTCTCAGTGTTGCTACTATTTAGTTTCTCTTGGATTTCGATCTGAGTCTTCTCGGGAAAGGCTTGTACTAAAGTGACTTCTTGTAATACTCGTTGCCTCCTTCGAATGGAATCTGATTTCCCGTTGCTTCAGATTTTTGCATTCTCTCTTGAAATGCCATTTCTGTCGGCATCTGAAGCACGTGACCTTGGTTTTATCAAACCCTAATTTGTTGCTTGAATTTCCGATATCTCGGCCTGTGAGTGCAAAAAACTTTGTGACCCTTCGAATGATAGAAGCTAAACTCCACATTATGTCCATCAGTTCAAGCTCTTCTTCGTCCACCTGATCGTAGTCTTCGGCGGTCATCTCGGGATTGCCGATCTTTCCAGCTACAAGACTTTCATATGATTCTAGAACAGTGGCGAGAAGTCACACGTGTTGTTTTGCAACTTGCTCAGAAACAACATTGTTTAGATTGACAGCAATGTTACACTTGTACACTTTGAATCAGAATTTGTTTGTTGATTTTGATTTGCTTGACTCTGATAAGACGAATTTGAACCAGTGCTTGAGAACGAAGAGCTCTGTGGACTTTGATCATATTGTGGATATGATTGGTTCTGATTCTGCTGCGAATGGTTCGAAGAATTCAAATTAGCGTTGAATGCTGTCTGAATCTTTGGGCTTGAAATGTTGTCTTGCATCCCAGTTTTGTAATACAGACCAACATCTTGAACAACATTAGCATTCTTCGATTTTGCGATCTTAAGAAGTTCCATTTTGTGGCCTTCCAGTTTGTCGATGAATGTTGATAGCTTGAAGAATTCCCAATTCGAACTTTCTTTCAGAACCATCAGATAAGTAGTCCACTCTCCGTCAGGTAAGGCATCTGCAAGCTTATCGATGTATTCTTGTTTCGTCTTCTCGAGACCGTGTCTTCGCATTTGAACTTTCAGATGACAAAAACGCTCAATCATCTGTTTCATTGTCTCTCCCTTCAACATGTTAAACATGTCGAACTCCTTCACAATGAGAGCTTTCTTACTCTTGATCATCTATGCGCTTCCTTGGTATTTCTTTTGCAGTGATAACCAGAGTTCTCTTGCAGTCGTGTATTCCGGCAACAAGACCAGAATATCCTCTTTAACGGATTGTTGAATGAGACTAATCATCTTTTTCTCAGCAATGTATTCTTCTTTCTGTGTTGTGGAGTATTTGAATTTCTCCAAGACTTGCTGATTTTCATCCAACGGAACAGTATAACCTCTCTCAATCGATACCCAGCCTAGGAAATGCATGGCTTGAACCCAATATGTAAATTTCTTCTTCCATCCTTCGTACTCGTCCATGCTTATTAACTTTGGTGGTTTAACGGTCGTGCCCATTTAGTTGTCTAGATTGACTTGCTCTATGGCATTGGATGAACCCACTCCGGACATTAATGCTCTCTGAATAGCATCCATCGAGAATAACGAGACACGTACTCTGAAAACACATTAAAACTTTTTGAAAAATTAGATTTACTACAAGTTCGGTCGAACTTGTAGTGTAATGAAGAATTTCAGATTTTAAACCCTAAGTTCGGTCGAACTTATGGTATGACAATGAAGAATTTCAGTTTTTATCACAAGTTCGGTCGAACTTGTGTTGTGTTTTGAAAATTTCCTGAGTTTGAACTTTGAGCGAACTTGCAAGTTGAGATTTTATAAGCTTTTTACAAGTACGGGCGAACTTAGCTAGATTATTCTTGAATTTTATCAAGTTTGGTCGAACTTGACAAAATATAAAAAAAAATTTAGTAAGTTCGAGCGAACTTAGCAAAACAACTATAAAAAACCCTCAAGTTCGGTCGAACTTGATAAAAACTCAGTTAAAAAGTGACTTTTTATGTCAAGTTCGGTCGAACTTGGCTAACAAGTTCGGTCGAACTTGGCTAACAAGTTCGATGAACAAGTGTTTGGAAAACATGGTTTTTGCAACAATATGACACCAATTCGTTTGATTTTAGTCTCCAAACTCTTAGGGGTTTATCTATGATGTATTTAACTTGTCATATTTAAAATTGGACATAATTTGACCGTGAATTCTTCATTTTTGTGTAAAAGTTAAGAAAAATATAAGAATGGAGTAGAATTAGAAATGTTCTTGTCTTGATATCAATCAAATCAGGCTATTCTAGCTCTGATACCACTTGTAGGACCGATCCTTAATGCATAGGAACCTAGATTTGATCTCTATTGTCCATAATAGCAGAAATATTATGACAAGTTTACCAAATAACAAGAATTAGTCAATTAAACATCAATTTTATTGATATAACGTCGAGTCTCCAATTGACAGAGCTTCGCCTCAGAAATACCAAAGTTACAAATGAGAGCAATATGCTAGCTATTTATAGAGGTTCAAGTTCGCTGGTGTGGGACATGAGTTCGGGCGAACTTGCCAAGGCAAGTTCGGCCGAACTTAACAACATATGGTCACCTCAAGCAAACTTGACCTAGACAAACATAAATACTTCGTTTCGCTAGCCTATTCAACTCTAATCTATACAAACTCGATATAAGACTAAGACATAGACATTCTGCACCAACAGACTTCCACATCAATGCTTCCACCATCTTCAACTCCAACCACTGATCACCTTACAATTATAACTGCAGCAAAGCAATATCCTCTTGATTTACCAGCAGTCAGGGAAGAAATTCTAAGCTTCTATTCTGAAGAAGACCCTGACATAAGAATCATATTATCCCTTGATGGCTACCCAAGACCTACAAATATTGATGCTTATCTAGAACTCAAATTGGAACATGCAGAGGATATAGCAAAAAGAGACTCAGCTGGTAAAAGTGATAGGGAGATACAGATCAACATGTATTTTCAGCTAAGCAAAGCCAGGGCATTGCAAGATTTTGTCAAAGATCTGTGCAATAAGTTGTCAAAAAGGGAAGATCAATGCCTTAAATATAAACTCATTGAACATATCATGAAGAACAAGCAAAATAAGGCAACAAAGGCACAGTTTAAGGATTGGAGTGTGGATGAGCTAAGAGAAGAAATTAAAAGAATGCAAGAAATGTTAAAAGATCCTCACAAGAAGCAACTCTTCCTGACTGGATAAAACATAAGAAAGACATGCCAGACAGAGCTTTTAAGATTAAAAGGATGAAAGAAGAATTGATACAAAATCACTATGGTTCAAGGAACCAAGTGACAAGGTGGGGAGAAGTCAGGGTGATTGATACTTATAAGATGTTAGAAGAGAGGAGGAAAAAGATCCAAATATGCCTCCTAAACCAGTTTACCCTCCATCAGATGATGTTCATAAAGCTCAACACTCTAAAAGGTCTATCTCATCATATGTCCCCTCCATCCTTGCTTTCAATCAATTAAAAAGGCAATAAAGGATAGATGAAGAAGACAAGAGAGTGTATGAACACATCAAAGAGGGAATTAAAAACATTATTGACTATCACACAGATGAAGCTAGTGAAAAGCTCAGAGCAGATTTGACAAAGCTAGTTCAACAAAAAGCTCTTCAAACCTCAACCAATAAAAGTTATCCTAGAAAGCCAGAAGACCCAAAAATTCTAAAGTGGAAAGTCGATAAAGACTCCCACGAATTGAAACTCCTCAAGTCTAATGGTGATGCTGTCAAGATTAGCATGGAGGCTGCATATGAGCTAAGTGCAGAAGACCTTCAAGATCTTTTGAATCTGACACTCGAAAAGGATGGTTGTTGGTGCATATTATGTGACAACAGCTTTGGCTTGGTCTTTGGATATTAAACGAGATTGGATCATGAAGATTTGAAGGAATTGGAGTTATTTGTGAAGCCTAATCAACTCCAAGTTGTATTTAGTCTAATTCGAGTGTGTATGTGTCTGTGGGCCTAGCCAGTTCGCATGTATGGATGTGTGTATATAAAGAGCATTATGTTTTAGGGTTAGGTTAGACACTTGATAGACACTGGAGCTATTTGAGAGATTTCGAGTTTGAGTGTTTGGAGAATACACAGACATTAGCTGTGAGTTCGTGAGATCTTGAGTGTTTGTAAAACAGTTTCGAGTGTTTGATAATCGCAGAAGATCGGTTTGCTTAATTGTGTTTCGAGTTCTTCATCTATACTTGTTTCTGTGATTTTGGTTTATCAAGGGGATTCCGCACCCTTGGTAGATTATCAGTTTTGTTATGATCCATACGGACTAGGGACGTACAATTAGTATCAGAGCGTTTGCTCTTGTGTATACGGTTCAAAACTGATTTTGGATTGAAGTTTGGTTGAAGAACAACGAAGAACAGTGAAGAACAGTTAAAATTTTGTGGTTTTATCTGTTTTGGTGATAATTGGAAGTTGTTTGCTGAAGTTTAGGAGATATTGTTGGAAAGTTTCAAAGTAGATTTGATTTCTGAAGATATTCTGTTTTTGGGAGTGCTTGATTTTCGGGATTTAGTTGAACAATTGGTTGATCTTCATTATTGTGCAAATTGCTGAATCAATCAGAACTGTGCGACCAGAACTGTACGACAAAAACTATGTGTTTGGGAGTGTGCGACCAAACTGTGCGACCAGATTGTGTGACCAGATTGTGCGAACCAGACTGTGCGACCAGATTGTGCGACCAGACTGTGCGATCAGGCCCAAGTGAGTGTGCGATTTGGAAAGCCCAAAAACTTTGGACTGTGCGATCCAGTTAACATTGTGCGATCGACCTTGTAGTGTGCGACCCAATAGTGTGCGATTTTGAAGTGGTGGAATTTTATTTGGCTGTCGTAGCTAAAAATTCAAGTTTTTGACTAGAAAATTATCCGTAACTCAACTCAGCAAACCGTCTGCACCGTTGAATTCGTGTAAACTTTAGGACAAAAAAAGGTGTTTGACATTAGATATCATTGGAATCGTATTGATGAGACGACTCTAATGGTTAGTAATCACACATTTCAGACATATTTTTAACTGTTTTTAGCGAGCTGGTTTGTTAAAATGTTGAATATGTCGAATTTGAATGAACTCTTGAGGATGGAGCATGAGGCTGGAACGACTAACAAACCGCGTAAGATGTTGAAAGTTGAGAATTACACTACATGGAAGGATAGGTTTTAATCGTTCGTTGAATATCAGGACACACGGATGTGGATCTGTATTCAGGATGGGTACGCAAACCCAACTCATGACTTCAAAGGCAGACAACGAGTCACTACATATGCTAACATGTCAGATGCTGAAAAGAGAATGTATGAGTCTGAGAATAAGGCCTTAGCTGCTATTAAGATGTCTTTACCAGATGGCATCAAATATACATTCAAACGTTATACTACCTCAAAGGAGATGTGGGATGCTCTTGAGAAGATGTATGAGGGTAATACTGATGTGAAGAAGAACAAAATAGATCTACTGAAAAAGCAATTTGCTGTTTTCAAAGGCATGAGAAACGAGTCCCTCGAAGATATAATCACGAGATATTATCATCTTATGTCAGAAATGGATAATTATGACACAGATGGATATACAGATGTAGAGATAAACGATAAGTTGCTCGATGCTCTACCTTCCAAGTGGGATATCTATACTCTTATGATTAAGAAAGATGCTACTTATGAAGAGATGGACTTGGAAGAGGTTGTTGGACAATTGAGAGCCTACGAGCTAGGTATGAGGAAGAAGGACACCGGTTATGATCAGGTTCAAGATCTGGGAATATACAAAGGAGTCCCATCTTCATCGTCTAACAATGCTTCGAGTGATTCAGCGATTGCGTTTCTATCGTGAAAATGAGCAGTTAGTGATGTATTCTGATGGTGAGGTGTGCTTTGTGGCATCTTCAGGAGGATCAACAGGAGGCAAGAGACAGCATTCTAGTAATCAGAATACTAACACCAAGTCTATGCCTCTAAGTGTCAAGGCTGCTGAAGAGTATCTAGCCTTGCTTGCTTCATTTGTGGCTTCATACGAGAACTATATTCAGGGAAGGATTTCTAATCCAGCTACTTTTGATGAAGATTATGATCAGATTGACCCTGATGATCTTGAGGAAATGGATTTACAGTGGCAAATGGCCATGATTTCTAGACGAGTGAAGAGATTCATGAACAGGACTGGTAGAAATTTCGTTGGAAAGAGTGTTGGTTTTGACAAGACCAAGGTTAGGTGTTACAACTGTCAAAGTTATGGACACTTTGCTAGAGAATGTCAACGACCAAAGACTTAGTCTCGTCCTAGTGCATCATTTCAAGACTCTCCAGGTCATGGTTCGAGCAACAGAAATGCATCAAATAACACAAGTTCAAAGGCCTTAATCTCTACTGCAAGAGAAGGTTCTTACGATTGGAGTGTTCATCTGGAAGGTGACGACAATGTCACACAGGCTTTCATGGCTGAGATAACACCAGTTGATGATGTTGAAGTAAAGGTAGATGCTGAAGTTGATAAAGAGATTGTAGCTGAAAAGGTTGATGCTGATCAGACAAAAGCTGAAGAGGTTAAGTTAAAGTCTAATGATGAGAAGGATGCTGCAGATAAGAAGAAGGCTGCAGATTTTGCTGCATTCATGGCAGACTGAGCAAATCTACTGGAGAGGTAAGTTCTAATCCTGTTAGTTCTGTATGTTTAAAGTATCGTGAACTTCAAGGTGAGGTTGACAAGCTGTCTAAGCACAACCATAGTCTAGTAAATGAGCTCTCAAGTGTAAAAGAATCACACTTTTTCGTAAAAAGAAATGAGTCATCGTATTTGAAGAAAATTAAGGGTTATGAAGAGGAAATCAACATTCTAACCTATAAATTAAATGAGAAACTTCAAATTATTGACTTAGCTCATGATACGATGAGTGAGAAAACAAAATAAATTTCTGAAAAATGCAAAGAGTTGTCAGATGCACAACTTAAAATTTGTGAACTTGAAAAGAAATTAAATCAATTCAGAGATTCATCTTTTGTTATGAAACACATGATGAATGGTTTGAAGAAAAGTGGTGACAAGAAAAATGTGGGATTTCAGGGATTCAATGAAGTTCCACCTCCTCTTAGTCATGACTATTCTTTCTTTCCAGATGAAGAGGAGTTAGTAGACTTTGGTTCAACTACACCTTGTAGTTCAACATCTGAGAGAGTATATGTGTCTGAAAATGATAATGCCAAGAAGGATAATAACAGAAAACGGTTTTGAAAACGAAAAATACACATTCTAAAAACAAGAACCAAACTTTTGTTAAAAAGGTGGATTTTGTTAAAGGAAGTGATATGAAAAACGAAACCACTGTTATTGAGAATGAATCAAATGTGCAGTTTCCTAAAAATAAAAACATAGAAAAATCTAAAACAGAGCAAATAAATCAGATCCTTCTAAGGCATCATCATCATCACCTGTTGGATCTAAACCAGAGACTTCAGTTAAGAAGTCTTCTGCAAAAAGATCGTGTTTCAAATTTCACACAAAGGGACATGTAGCTAGCTGCTGTCCTAACAAAAAGAGTGAAGCACAGTTGAGTGAGAGTAAGAGAGAGAAATCACTAGAGAAGGTTGGTGATGGTGAGAAGAACATGCTAACTCACCAAAGTTGTCTGCTTCAAAGCAACCAGAGGGTGTTGCAGTTGGTGTAGATATGGCTAAAACAGGAACTCAGAAAGTTCCTCGTTTTCAGAGAAAGCAGCAAAGGTTTCAGCCAGAATCTACATCTGGCAGATATTAGAGACCTAGAAGCGTGTCACCAAAAATGTTTAGTTCAAATGGTTATGCAAATAATTTCAGACGTCAAGGTCAATATCAAAATCGATACCAAAATAGTGGTGGTCGAACTTTTTATAACAATTGCTTTCAAAATTATCAAAATCAAAATTCTTGGAATCATTCAAGGTCTCAAAATCAAAATTTCCAAAGGTCACAAAGTCCAAACGTATATAGGAAACCCCAGGACCAGAGACCTAGTGGAAGTCAAACCGCATTTGCATCAACATGTCCTAGATCTAAGACTCTAGTTAGGAGTGATGGACGTTGGATGAATGTTATGATAGTTAATGAATTTGGAAGACCCAAGACCATTTAGGCTTGGGTCCCCCAATCTAACTAATTCTTGTTGGTTTGTGCAGGAGCTGCTAAGGAGGATTATCAACTTATGGTATGTTGATAGTGGCTGCTCCAGGCACATGACGGGGGATGCGAGATTGTTGAGTGAATTTGAAAAAATTAACGGTGGTTATGTGAATTTTGCGGGTGCTAAAGGAGGTCACATTACATGTCAAGGAAAAGTGACCAACGGGAAGATCACACTAGATAAAGTGAACTATGTCGAGCAGCTGAAGCACAATCTGATGAGCGTGTCACAAGTCTGCGACAAGGGTCACTCGGTCCATTTTACTAAGTATGAAGCTTTGGTGTTGAAACTGGGTTTGGTGATACCGGATGACTGGATTGTGATGAGAGTGCCAAGGAGGAATGACACTTATGTCATGGACATGGGTGCTAAGATTCTTCCATAGTGGTGGCGTGTTTGCTATCAAAAGCATCTGAGGCTGAGTCGATGTTATGACACAGACGCATGGCCCATATTCACTACCGCAAAATGAATTACATAATTAAAAACGGTTTAGTGAAAGGGGTGCCAGTGCAGAGGTTTCACGTGGAAGATAAATGTCTTCCATGTCAAAAGGGAAAACAACATAAGAAACCTCATAAGTCAAAAACAGTAAATTCCATAGATGCCCCTTATGAATTACTTCATATGGATCTTTTTGGTCCAGTGAACGTAAGGAGCATAGGTGGAAAGTACTATTATTTAGTTTTCACAGATGATTACTCACGTTATTCATGGGTTTTCTTTTTAGGTACAAAGGATGAGACAGCTGAGTTGCTGATAGATCTTTTTACGAAATTAGAGAATGTTCATGAAGCACGGATCAAGATGATAAGGAGTGATAATGGCACAGAGTTCAAGAATCAGATTCTGTATCTCTATTGCTTGCGTAAGGGAATTGAACATCAATACTCTGCTCCTTATACACCTCAACAGAATGGAGTTGCTGAGAGGAAGAGCAGGACATTGATTGAAGCCGCTATGACTATGATGTCTGATTCAAAGCTTCCAGGTCTATTCTGGGGAGAACGCAGTCAACAAAGCGTGTTATGTCCTAAATAAAGTTTTAACCGTTAAACGTTTTAACAAAACATTTCATGAACTTATGTTTAACGAAAAACAAAATTTAAAAGGCTTTGAACCATTTGGATTACCCTGCACAATTGTGAAAAACAAAGATAAACAAAAATTCGATGAGGTAGCTGATGAGGGTTACTTTCTAGGTTATGTACCTGGAACACCGAATAAAAGGGTTTTTAATCTCAAAATGGGTAAAACTGAGGTCGTGTTTAATGTGAAAATCACGAGTTATACGCCTCAACAATCAACGAGTGGTCCTGCTATATTATATGATTATGAGAGTGTCTTTAAATCATTTAATATTCCTAAGTTTTCTAATGTAGATGAGCCTCATTTGATCCAAACTGAGATTAGTGAGGATGAAGAGGGTGACTTTATGCCGAGACCGAGTATATCGACGACAAATGTTCCAGAAACTTCCTCAAATGCAAATGCAAATGCAGAAGCAGTGGATTCAAATGATAGTGAGTCTGAACCTATTCAGGAGGAGGATTTCACTAATCCATTTGCAACTCAGAACATTCAGGGGGAGATTGGTTCGAATCTGGGTGAAAATTTAGAAGTGAACTCCATTGCAACTACACGAGCAAACAGAGATCACCCAATTGAGAACATTATAGGTGATGCTGCTGCAGGTGTACAGACTAGAAGAGGAGTGATTGAAGGTTCTTGTTTGTTTACTTCGATACAAAAGACATGGATTATCAATGAATGTTGTATAGTTGCTTCATTGCTCAAGAGGAGCCGAAGAATGTGCACATGGCTCTAAAAGATAGTTCTTGGGTTGAAGTAATGCAAGAGGAGTTAGATCATTTTAGGAAGTTGAAAGTTTGGGAACTAGTTGACTTGCCTGAAGGAGAAAGAGAAATAGGCACTAAGTGGGTATTCAAGTGCAAGAAAGATGATCGAGGGAATTGTGACAAGGAACAAGGCTCGGTTAGTTGTTAAGGGGTTCAATCAGCAAGAAGGGATTGATTATATGGAAGTGTTTGTACCAGTTGCAAGGTTGGAAGCAATTCGTTTGAGCTTTCGCATCATTCAAGGGCTTCAAAGTTTACCAACTAGACGTGAAGAGTGCATTTCTTTACGGGAAAGTCCAAGAAGTGGTGTATGTCTCACAACCAGACGGGTTTACTGATCTAGACTATCCAGATCGAGTGTACAAGATCAATAAGGCATTATATGGATTACATCAGGCACCCAGGGCGTGGTATGAGACACTGTCAGCTCATTTGTTGAAGAATGGCTTTGAACGAGGTCAGATTGACAGTACACTATTCATTAAGAGAAAGAAAGAAGATTTTCTGCTGGTACAAGTATACATGGATGACATCATCTTTGGGTCATCTGATGAGAACATGTGTCATGAATTTGAGAAGGTGATGAAGAGCAAGTTTGAAATGAGTGTGATGGGTGAGTTGTCCTACTTTCTGGGATTACAAGTTGAACAGAAGAAGGATGGGATGTTTATTCATCAGACAAAGTATGTGTATGACATCTTGACTCGTTTCAAAATGGATGATGCGCTACGTTTAATACACCTATCTGCAAGAATCACAATCTAGGTCCAGATCATGAGAGTGTGGAAGATGTTGATCCAACTCAGTACAGGGCAATGATTGGTTCTCTTATTTACTTGACTGCTTCAAGACTGGATATCATGTTCGCAGTGTGTCTTTGTGCCAGATATCAAGCGAATCCAAAGGAGTCACATATGAAAGCAGTGAAGCGAATTCTTCGTTACTTGAAGGGGAAACCTAAACTTGGATTGTGGTACCCAGCGGATAGTGATTTGAAGTTTGCCGCTTACACTGATTCAGACTTTGGAGGTTGTAAATCGGCCAGAAAATCTACCACAGGTGGTTGTCAGTTCTTAGGATGCATGATAGTTTCTTGGCAATGCAAGAAGCAGCCTTGCGTGTCTACATCTACGTGTGAAGCTGAATATATTGCTGCGGGTAGCTGTTGCTCTCAGGTTCTCTGGATACGACAGCAGATGCGCGATTACGGTTTGAATTTCACTCGTACTCCTATTATGATAGACAATAATGCCACTATTTCCATCACAAACGATCCCGTTAAGCACAGTAGAACAAAACATATTGACATTCGTCATCATTTATACGGGATTGTGCTGAAAAGCGAATGATTGAACTTCAAAGAGTCGACACATTAGATAACCTTGCAGATCTTTATACTAAAGCATTTGACATGGCTCGTTTTGAACATCTTGTCGAACTCAACGGGATGAGGAATCCTGAATAACCACTTTTTCATAAGAATTTTGTAAATAGTTTACTGTTTTCTTAAAAAATTCAAAAACATAAAAAATAGAAAACCTTAAAAATACAAAAACATCGAAAAATGAAAAATGAGTTGTCACTATGTGAAAAGAAGATATGATAGTACATTAGCGAGTTAGAAGGTCACACTGAAACTGAGATTAGATTGCCAAAGTGTGGTAGCAGCTTCATCATATGATGTACCAGTAGGCAAAAGCATGAAATAATCAACTTACCAAAGTGATATAAATCTAACGAACTAAATATGAGTGGGTAATATATCAGTGGCGTATGGTTTAATGACCTTAAATCTTGCGTTGATAGATTGCCAAAATCTGAAGTTTTGGGTCTTTATGTTGTTATTTCATCCGGGGTATCATGGTTGTCCTTCTGCTGCATCCAGATATATGCTGACCTAGGCACAACCAGGATATCTTAAAAGAGCTAAAATGCTAAAAACCCAGAATTGAAGAAGGTCTCCTAGAGAGTCATTCAAATGTGCAAAATGCATAAATCGTACAAAAATCTGTGGTATTTGCCCAAACCCTCGTTAGATATTGGTCTCTTTGCTTTACAGAAGTACTGACCTGAACACCAATTATCTAATGTTGTAAAACAAAATTATGAATTTCGCTATACTCACCTACTACGATGAATCTTTGTGCATACCTTGATCGTGGGGATATGTCCTGAAGTGGGACACACTAATATGTCAGTATAATATTACCTTAACATATCACACGGTAATGGTACTTGAAATGTTCATGCAGTTTGTTTAAGTGGACAAACATACTGGTAATCGTCTTGAACTACTATTCACCAAAATTACTTATAGAATTATCTAATAGTGTGAAACAGTTTGATTTTGCTGATATGATCTTCTTACCGGTGATTCTCACAAAAATAGAGTGTTTATTTTTCGTGTTATTTATCTGCTTTCAGAAAATATAAAAATACAAAAAGATTTTAATTTTTCTTTAAGAATTCTTAATGTACGAAAAATGGTTGTTCGTGGAGAAGTTGTTACCGATAGGGGGAGACTATGTTAGAAGATGAGTTCCAAAATTTTAAACCTTGCAGGTTATAAGTGTGTTGGATAAAAATGTTTTGAGTGTTTGTGTTGAATTGGATGTTGCTTAATCTGTTATACAGTTTTACCATCCTTTTTATATTACAAATTTGTTTAACTGTGTTGAAAAATTCTTATGGTTTCTCGAGATGTTTGTTTTATAGTATACAGATTGAAGTAGTGTGTTGATGAGAGGTTGATGTGATGAGATGAGAGTTTGTTGCTGCTTAGTGGAACCTCCTTTCTATAATGCAGTTATGGTTGTTATGAAGACTTAACTTGTAAGTTTGGTGATTGGATGCATTAGCTTAGGGGGAGTCTGTTGCTGACAGAGTTCATGTTGAAGCTGACGCTATCCAAAGACCAAAGAATGTTAGATTCTGAAGACTAAAGTTGACCTTTGCGAGCTATTGTCAAGGGGGAGTTTGTTGGTGCATATTATGTGACAAGAGCTTTAGCTTGGTCTTTGGATATTAAACGAGATTGCATCATGAAGATTTGAAGGAAATTGGAGTTATTTGTGAAGCCCAATCAAGTCCAAGTTGTATTTAGTCTAATTCGAGTGTGTATGTGTCTATGGGCCTAGCCCAGTTCGCATGTATGGCTGTGTGTATATAAACAACATTATGTTTTACGGTTTAGGTTAGATACTTGATAGACAGTGGAGATAACTGAGAGATTTCAAGTTTGAGTGCTTGGAGAATACACAGACATTGGCTGTGAGTTCGTGAGATCTTGAGTGATTGTAAAACAGTTTCGAGTGTTTGATAATCGCAGAAGATCGGTTTGTTTAATTGTGTTTTGATTTCTTCATCTATACTTGTTTATGTGATTTCGGTTTATCAAGGGGATTCCGCACCTTTGGTAGATTATCAGTTTTGTTACGATCCATACGGACTAGGGACCTACAATGATGATGATGATGATGATGATGGAATTTCTCTGAATTTTGAATTACAATTTAAAGGCCAAATCAGAGAATTTCTGTTGAGGAATAAAGACCAAGATTAAACAAGTGTTTTGACATCATCTGTTCCAGGGGGAGATTGTTGGGATTGAACCATAACAAAGGAACAGATGATATCAAAGCCAAATACACTATCCGAGCTTTAGTCCAACTATCAGACGTTACAACCTCTGATCTACCTTTACACTGCTTCCCTTAAACAACTGCTCCTTTCATCTGATCGAACAAGAAGCAAAGGTCTGATAGAAGAAACAAGATCAGAGGATAGAGATCATTGCTTAGACTAGTTATAGTTTATTCAATGTAACAGTGCTATGCACTGATACTGTTAGTTTAGCAGTGTTTTAGTTTGTTATGACTTTGTTAGATGTCACTATCAACCATGACGTCATAAAAGATGCTCAGTGGTTAGATAGTTAGTATAAATAGCTGATCATTGTAACAGTTTAAATTGTCTTCCTGAAAAAGATCAATTCGCACTTTATCTTCTTAATTTCTTACTATCAAACGATTGTAATTGGCTAAGGGGGAGTTTGTGAATCACATGCGAGTTTACCAACTTGAAAGCATGAAGATGATGAAAACAAACGACCGATGCTTGTAGTAAAAGTTTTCCATCAATTCCGCTGCATGTCTTTAAAACTCAATCCATTTTCCATCTTTAGAAACAAAAACTACAAGTGATTCAAACTTAGATTCTGACAACCTAACATATCTCGGAACAATAGAGAAATGTGTTGAAGTTTAAAAGGACAAACATACTGACAATCTAGGTGAAATTGGTTTTTGAAACTTAAAGTCTTATAAAGGTCAACGGTACTGGTGATTTGTCTCATAAACTAATATGATCCTCAAACACGAACTCGCAAAAATGTTTGTAGATATGTTTGTACATAGTGCTTTACATTTCATTTTCATAAAACCCAAAAATATTTTCAGTGTGTTTTAGCATAAACTTTGGAAAACTCAAAAAGATTTTATTTCTATCTTAGTTTCGATTACCAATGATGGAAAGCGGATCTTCAAAGTCCAAAGAAGGAGTGTGCTGATGAAATTCTTGACACAACGGGCTGGGAGCTAATGAAAAATGAGGAAAAGCTTTGAATGATTTAAAAGTTGATTAATTTGAAACTTTACAACTGCCGAAAACTTCAGTTTGTTCATAAAGCGTCAATCCAAGGTCATTAAGTTGGACTTGGCAGACAAATCGGTTAACTAGGGTCGTTAACTTGGACTTGGTCAACTGAGTGAATTTCTAAAACTGATAAACTGATAAAACAAGAGGGTTAAAATGTAATTTTTGGAAAAGTGATGAAGTGCATAACCCTAATTCGAACGAATCAGGAGAATAGTCAAGATGGACAAATTCGTAAGAATTACAATCACTGTGGGTATATATAATTGTAATTCGAACGAATTAGTCATACTATTCTCTTATTCTCTCTGATCCCTTTGGTGCGAATTAGCTATTTTGCAAAGATTAAGCCGTTATACTGCCTGATTTTTGTTTGATTAAGTTGGTTTGCACATCTTAGTCAATGGCACAGGTATCACACGATTGAACCGTTGATTTTGTAGCTTTGAACATGTTGGACATAAAAACGATAGATCTGGTAGGTTTCAACGGGTAAAACTTGAAATTAAACATACAAAATCATTAATTGCATGTATATTGTATAAATGAACATTCAATTTGAAGATTGGAACATGTGTAGATGTTGCAGTGTTTGAATGAAGACAGTGACTAGTTCGTACGAACTACTGGTCAAAATGTTTCAAAAGATAAATGACCTACTTCAACCGAATTACTACTTAACATGTGTTGTAAAGAATCAGGATTAATTCGTGCGAATTACAAATGTCTGAGTGTTTGTTTGTTTTGAAACTATTTTGACACACTTCGTACGAGTTACAGCTTTAAATGTCAAAATTTTGGAAAACTGCTTAAGTGTTTTGTTGATGCAGTTGGGATATTCGAAGTTCCATAACACATGTTGTGTTTTGGACAAAGAAAGATTTCCAGGATTGGCACCTGTTTGAAGACGTATTAGAATTTATGGGTGCCAGTGACGAAAGCTTTAACTCAACATCATACGGCTTATCACTCACACGTTACATTATTCTGGACGTCGGCATCTTATTAGTGAAGCTAATAAAATGATTACTTCTGCGATCAAAATTAAGAATGAAGACCATGAGATCAAGATTACTGAAGAAGATGTTGTAGGGTTTTGGAATTTAACGACAAAGATTCATATCCCATTGGTTTTTCTAAGCGTATGGTTAAAGGTGCTTCTACAGGATGGGATACCGAGGGTATGTCAACGCTACAACATTCAAGAAGGGTGGTCTTGGTCGTCCATACATGTTTTTCTTACATTCATTTATACATGCAATGAGTCATCGTAAAGGAGGTTTTGATGATATGCAATACTACATGATGTGTATGGTTACAATGTTGATCTTGAACAAGCCATTCAATTACGCACACGTCATATTCAAGAACATGTCAAAGAATATTAGAACTGACAAGTTTCTGCTATATCCAAGATTTGTTCAGATGTTGATTGATGACAAGTTTGAAGATCTTGAAAAGACAGATAGCGATGTGGTATACTTACATCACATGGATGATGAAACTTTGAGGAAGCTGACATTTATCTTAGACAAGAAAATGCACCAATTCCAAAGCCTATGTTTGGGGCTATTGTTAAAAGTGATTATGTTCCACCAGCTGATGGCAAGTGGAGGAAAGAAGGTAGTGCTGATGAAAGCGATGAGATAAAGAGTTTGGAAGGTTTAAAAAAAAAGAAGTTACTGGTATATCAAACCTGATCCTGAGAAGAAGAAACGAAAGATATCTTCAAAGAAAGCTGATACATTATTAGTTGATGAACCAGAAGATGAACCTGTTAATGTTGAAGAAACTCCTGAAGCGAGTACTGCTGCAAATGTTGAAACAGAGAATGTGGAGACTAAAATGTTGAAGATCAGAATATTGAAACAGAGGATCATAGTGTTATTAGTGCTACATCTGATAAAGAAGATTCTGAAGATTCTATAGATGTTCGTGAAAAGCAAATTCAAGAAGAGATTGAACAAGAAAGATTAAAGAAACAGGGTGATGATTTATACGAGTCTTCTGAACACGAGTCTGAAGAAGAAAGGCCCAAAAAGAAAACAAGGCGTATGAAGCAGAAAGCTGGAGATTCAAAGAAGTCTACAGGGTCACCTGTTGCTGTGGCAAGGCGTAAGTACTTGGAGATATCAAAGTCTATGAAAGAAACAACTTCTATTGCACCACCAACGTCACCAATTGATGTTTTTACATCTCCCACTCATGTTCAAACACCACCGGCTACTGCACAACCGATTCCTCCACAACAAAAAACAACTTCGAAGCAAGCAACACCAAAATCAGTTCCGAAACAGAAAACACCTCAAAGACAAATTTCTGATCGTGAGTTTCATGATGCCTTTGGAAATATTCCTCTTCCTCCACGGGGTTTTGATGAAGGAATTACTGCTGATTCATTGGCCGATATGTTTAATGAATCCAAGCTTGTTGAGTTGGAGAACAGAATCAAAGAGTTAGAAAAACAAATGAAAGCAAATGAAGAGGAGAAAGAAGTATTAAAGGGAAGAATGAAATTTAGGGAAAATGATCGAGAATTCATGAAAGTTATGATCGAAAGTTTAACCACTGACAACGAAAGAAAGAGAAAAGTGGTGAATGATTTAGATAATGAACAAGCAGTGAGTAACAAGTGGTTCGATATGCTTCAGAAAGTTTTAGCAAACAACCTCAGAATAGATTTTACCACTGAGTACGACCGTTTGGAAGTACAAGAAGCGAAACAAAGAGTTACTGAGCGTGTAAGAAAAGCTGCTGCTGAATCAGAAGTTCAGGGAAGGGGTAAAAGTGTTATTGAAGGAACTGCCGAACCTATTGTTGAAAAGGTTGCTGAAAGAGGTTTAGTGGCAGTGGGTCAGGTCGTTGATGTCATTGACAATCCTATTCTTCAGAGAATTGCTGAACTAAGATGTCAGAGGGCTGAGAGAGTTGTAACTGAAGAAGATATGGAGGAAGATGAAGATAAAAACGATGATGACAAAAAGGATGATGATAAGAACGACGATTCTGAGAAGAAAGATGATAACGATGATGATGATGATGATGATGATGATGATGATGATGAGATGATGATGGTCAGGGTGGTATTGGTCTTACTGTTGAATCTACAAAAATACATGATAAGTTTGATTATGATTCGATTTTGAATGACGAACTGAATGCTGAGGATGCTCAAACTCACAGGGAGCAAACAGGGCCAACTACAACTGAAGCATCAGGAATCTTCACAGCTAATCTTGACAGCTTTCCTGATAGCTATAAACCTATGATGCTTATGTTGGAGCACAGCGTTGAAGAAGGAGAATATGTTCACAACTATTCAAAGGAAGAACTTGCTAAGTTGTTAGAAGTTGATGAAGGTTCAATTGACTTTGATTTTGAAGAAGAGTTGGTGAATATAAGTATGTTTGAGCCGAATAGCTATGTGTATAAGAAAGTGCCTGAAGCAGATGATTATGATTGTGTACTTATTGAAGACGCTTCGGATGATGAAGTTGAAAAGTATTCGGGAGCAGATACTGACAGTTTTCCAACATTTGAAGAAATTATGAGTCAGGTTGATCTAGAGTTACTGAAAAGAAAGATTGACGAAGTTGTCAAAGATGGTAGTATTCCTAAACGTTTGTCAAAAGAGGAGATAGCAGAAGCTAAGAAATCTTGGTTTAAAGAGATGTCGAAAGAAAGTATAAACGTCCATTGGCATTCTTTAAACGAGATAAAGACAAATCACTTGGAGATATTCTAAGCTGGGGTTGGATTAGTGAGCTGAATGTATATGCTATCAAGAGGGAGTTCGGTGTTCAATACTTTTGATATCTGAATGATTTGAAGAGTTTACCATTCTAGGATGTAGAAAAACTGGTGCAGACAAAGAATATCAACTATCATATGAAGTTTAATGATCAACGTTGATGGAAAGTTATTAAGTTTGAAGCGATGCATGGTTTAACTACTGAAAACCATTTATTCCTAAACGCAGAGTGGAGATCAACAAGGTAATAAAAGAGAAAGATGTTACATTAGTGATGAAGAGGCCTAAAGCTATGAAGAATATGCCTCTAAAACCATTTGAGCAAGATTCCATCCATACTTCTTATGGTGGCAGACAGACCCTGAAACATGTGAAACAGTGATTGTGCTTAGAGCTGAAGAGAATTGGGAAACTTCGAAAGAAGTAACTCCAGAACTGATTGAACGTAGAAGAATTTGGGGTTTATGGAGGACATTAAGAATACTAGACCCGATGTGGCTAGTTAATTGTTCGAAGGATGACGTAAAATGCTTGTTCTTTAACAATATATGTTATGATAAACGCGAAGAGACTCAAGCGAAGCAATACCAAGGTGTTATCAATGTTTGCTATGCACATGGTATTAATTCTGGTCATATGTGGGAGTCTAAGTGGCGTGAGCTTGAAAGAGAAGAGTTTTTGAAAGAAGAGAAACGCTTGGAGGAAATACACGAAAAAGGTAGAGAGGCACTTCTTAGAAGATTTCAGTTCATGAAATGGGCACCTCTACAGATCAAACGCCCATTCCATCACAAGAAAGACGCAGGAAGCCTTACAAGAATTTCTTAGAACGAGGATGAAGATTTTGAAGACTGATCAAGATGACGACAACATTCAAGGGGGAGTCTATTAGTGCACGATGTATATTGTCTATGTCTTGGATCTAGTCTAAGTGTTTTGAGTATGTAATGTTAAAAGTTTAAAGTTAAGTTTGTATGTAAAAGGGCTAGTTCGCACGAATTGGATATGTAATGTGCAAGTTCGTACGAATTAGTAATTCGTACGAACTAGACATAAGGTGTTTTGGTGCGAGTAATCCTAGACATAAGCCGTGTTAGGATTTCATTTGTAACAGTTTTGCAATCTAGACGGCGGAGCTCAGTCAGTTTGGGAACTCGAATGTACAACTTTGAACATTAATAAACTGACGTTTAAACTGAATATCTTGTGTATATTGTCACTAATTCACGTAATTTCCGCATACATGAATTAGATACAAACTTAGGCACCTTTGCTAAGGAATTCAACGGTCCTACAGTTTTATTAAGGTTTCACAAATGCTCTAAACACCCCCTAACTATATAACTTTCGCATAAAGCACAAAATAACATGTAATTTGCATTTAAAGCATGTAGTTCACGTATTTGTCATGCAGCACACGAGTTTCGTATAAACCGTCTGTTTATAATTGTTATCTGTGTTAACACCAGTGTTCGAGAATTATCAAGTGTTTGTGTTCCAATAATTCCCCAGATTACCAACGTAGACTCATTTAACTAACCCTAGTTATCAACGTAGACTCATTTAACTAACCCTAGTTTAATGCAGTGCTATAAATATATGTCTAATTTAACTGTGGTTAGGTTACGACATTAACCTAAAATTGCGAGTTGTCACAAAGGGAACTGGAATTTCATGATCGGTCTCGTTCTGTTAAGAACGGTTGTACCTACAAGTACTTTGTCTCCTGCAAGCCCCGGGATTTTGATGGGGAGAAAGGAGCTATAGATGCCATGAGATTGCTGGATGAGATGGAGACAGTGGTGGACACCAGCGGTTGTGCTAATAGTGATGTTGTGAAATTTGTTTCTCAATCGTTTAAGGGCGATGCCCTGACATGGTGGAAAGCCATGGTTCAGTCTACGGGGAAAATAACCCTGTATAACATGGGTTGGTCCAAGTTCGTGGACCTTATCAGGGAGACATACTGTCCTCCACATGAGGTGGAGAAGATAGAGTCAGATTTTCTGACTCTCACTATGAGGAATTTGGATTGTCGGAAGTATGTATCCGACTACAACTCCCTGTCTAGGCTAGTGCCTTACATTATCATCCCTGAGACCAAGCGTATAGCACGTTTTATCCATGGGCTGGCTATCACACCCCAACTTGCAGCGGAAGAAAAAAAAATACGGGATGCAACAGACACCTCTGATACAAGCACATTGTTTATAAAGACACTACATTTTATTACTTACAAAACGTTGATTACATACACATGTATGTTACAACTGCGTGTTCCCATGAACCACATAAGTCTTCTAAGCTGCATGCGTCTATATCAGGATTCGTCTACAAACACGTCTTGAACAACATACATGGATCACATCAATCTCAAGTTACCTGAAATGCATGTTAGTTTTAAAAAAAGGCCAGCTAAACGTTGCGTGAGTTCCACTGGTTTAATTGTTGTGTAACAATATGTGTTAACAAGTTCAATTGCACGGGTCACAGTCTTAGTCACAATGACGGTCACAGTCATAGTCGCAGATGGAATTACACGAGGACACAAGTGAAACCTTGACCTGTCATAGTCACTCCGTGTCAGACAGACACATCATCGCACCGAGTCGTGTCACCGCAGACACTTCCCACCGGGCCATGTCTAGACAGGCACGTCATCCCGGCAACTGAGTCATATAGTCAATGTTCCCCTGCAGTTATGTCTAACGACGTAACTAAATTCAGGACGCGTGCAGTTGCCTAGTCACCGACACACAGTGTCACCTAGACACTGCCTGGAGCAACTGGGTCTGTCGGACCAATAGTACTATCCACTGCCCCGTAAGGCTTAAGTTAATCACTTGTAGAGGGAGGTAGTTCGTGTGTTAGTTAATTCACACCATCACAAGTTGGTGCAATTAACACAGTTTCGCAACATACAAGTCATTCCAGAAAGCAGTGAAATAGTTGAAAGTGGTGGAGTGAAACTCACTCCCAAATTGGTGTATTCAACACAGTTTTTAACATGCAAGTCCCTAGAGAGTAAAACAGTTTAAAGGCGGTGAAGTGAAACTCACTCCCAAATTGGTGTATTCACACAGTTTTTAACATGCAAGTCCCTAGAAAACAGTAAAAAACTTAAAACTGGGGAAGTGAAACTCACAGTACGAGTGGTGATCTCAACGCAAGAGTGATCAAACAACTGGATCAACTTTAATAACCCACATGCAAGTATGGACTCAAATCAGTATCTAAGTTGGTAATGGTTATAACTTGGATCTGGTAAGGAGTTTTTACTCCGGATTGAGTTAATAGGACACTAGTATGGTGATGGACGTCAGGGTAGTATTAGTTTTCAGTTTGGCTTCCGGGCACCGTTTCGTGTGCCAGCCAAAGTCAGTAGTTTAACGTGTTCGGATAATGGTACGGGAATACCAATAGTGCCAACACGTGGTTATTTAAGAATGATTAACTTTCCATTAAGGGAGTTTGAAGTGTTTGGGGAGTGTAGGTCGCCCAAATTTAAGTTTCCATTTTCACCGTCGGGAATTCTCCCGAATTGTCTTAGGACACCCCCATAGTGCCCAATTTGCCCGGGAATCTCCCTGAATACTCCTGGTGTTCCAATTATACTATTTGTCGGGTTAGGTCAGTTCCCAGTTTCGGCAGGTTCGTTATACGGTAAGCTGCCTAAATTGCTTTAAAATAACTCATTTTTAATTCCATAAATTTCCATTTATCTATATTTTATCTTAAAATCTATAAATTTTTATATAACTCAGTAAAAATCTGTAGATTATGGGAAAATTTTCTGGGAATTTATTTTGGCATTTTACTTGTTTAAAAAATTATTTATAAAACCGTTTTTAACCACCTAATTAACATTAAAGACTATCAGTAGTCAAAATTCCTAAAAAATTCTAGAACACCTTTTACATGTCCAGAAACTGCTCACAGAATTTTTAGATTTTTCCGATTTGGTTTCGGTGCGTTCCCGGCTACCAAAAACTCGCAAAAACACGGATTTTTAACCCAAATCAAACCTCAAACAATGGACTCTGAATTTTCCCAGAACATTCCCCATATGTTCCTTAGTGTCTCTGCAAAATTTTGTGATTTATTAACTCGTTTGATAATTTTTCCGAAATTCTTTCGGTAAAACAATTTAAAATTCACCAAAAATCGTAGAAAATTCCAAAAATTCTAAAATTTCACATGGAGCTTCCTGACAATACCCTACATCAACACACCAAATTTCAGTGTAATCCAAGTTTTACGGACCAAGTTATAGCTAAAACAAGATTCTGCCTATGCTAGTTTCGGTTTTCGGATGTTATACCTAGCGATTGTTCCGATTCCAAGCGTTTATCTTGATCCCAGAAGTGTGTGAAGGCTGTATTCAGTATATACACATCAAGTACAACCGAAATATGCTAGAACTTAGATTAATCAAGCTTTAATTCATTGCTTTTCGGTTAATCGAATAGTTAAGCGATTTTTGTCGAATAAGAGTTGATTACGGTATCAAACCCCAAAAGTTTGTGATCATAGCTGCCATATAACACCAGGTAAATACCAAGGTGTTCTTATTCAGCCCATAAACATGTTTAAACCTTCAAAAATCTTGGATTAAAATGAGTTTTTCGGTTATAACTTCATGTATAATCAAGAAAACATGATTAAAACCATAAGAATCAAGATTTATACATTTGATTTGATGTTGTTTGGATGTTGGATCAGCTGAGATTTAGTGGTTTGTGCAGAATTCTTGAGAGTTTATAAGGAAAAATGAAAGAATTTAAAAGAAAAAATAATAATAATATGGGGTACCCCTACCCCACTAGTAGCTTAGTCGTGCTTCGTAAAACGTGTTAAAAGATGATGTTTATCTTCGGTGTTACGTTTAGGTTCGTTTTCATGTCCCACACGCGTTCTCGATTTGCGAACCGGACTCCCTTTCGCGCGTTCTTAGTGTCAAAAGACTCGGTTTTAAAAATCGTGCATAACCGTCTTGAAATCCGAATATGGTTACGTTTTAATCATAAAAGTCTCGTTTGGCGTTCGTTTAAGTGTTTTTAAGCTTGATCGATCGTTTCTTCACACATTTGGTTGCCTTATGTTATGCCCGGAACGAAGGCGTTTCCCCAACCGGGAGCTGCTTCGTTTTGCGTGCACGGGTTTTGATTATTTTCAAACCTTATGTCACAGTCTATGACACAAAACTAAGTTATTCCTGGAACTCAAAATCTTAAATGATGCCACCGATAACCTAATAATCAACACTAAAGGTTCAATGCGCTGTTAAACGTCAAGTCTCCGTTTAACACGTTGTTCAAGGCTAAGGACGCCAACCTCACCTCGTTGGTCCTTAGTAGTGTCATGTTAACCATGACGTGCTCTCGGATTCTTCCGAGACATTACAAATATCGCTTAGCATAGCACACAAGTCATACGTGTTTACTAATACTTATTCCCATTATAGTCGGTGTATTATTTTCCAGAATTAGTATCATCACACATAATCACAACAATATCACTATATACATACCACGTCCGGTCACCACGGACTTGTACCGATCAAAGTTTACCGGGATTTTTCACAATTGTCACACTGGCACCTGAGATTAAGGGCATGGTTAAGGCTGCCAACCTTCTACGTATAGATCAGCTGTGGACCTATCCCTTTCACTCACATTGGATCTGGTGAGGCAAAGATTGGTCAAAGGTGAGACTGATAATAAAAGAAAAAGGGAGGATGACAACTCCTAGAGATTTAAAAAGAAAGGAAAGTCTGGATTCAACAAAAACCAGCATAGGTCTGATGAGAGACCAATTTGCAAGGCTTGCAATAAGAGGCACTAGGGACTGTGTCGTTCTGATCAATAGGCAAAACCTTATGGTATTTGCAAAAGAACGGGGCGTAAGACCCTCGACTGTAGGGATCTTAAGGATGTTGTATGCTATAGTTGTGGTGAGAAAGGCAAAATTAAGACTAACTGCCCTAAAGCTGCCAAAGGAGGCACAGCTAAGCCTGGAGAAGCCAAGAAAGAAAATGCCCGGGCCTCCCAAATGAATGCCAGGGAGGCCGTGAATGACAACAATGTCACAATGGTACGTTTCTAGTCAATAATGTTTATGCTAGAGTTCTCTTTGATTCGGGTGCAGATAAATCATTTGTAGATCGTAAGTTTAGTGAACTTTTAAATCTGCCCATAAGAACTCTAGATATAACATATGAAGTAGAGCTTGCCGACGGAACCCCGGAAACCGCTTCTTCCATTCTTGATGGATGTTCTATATCCATTAAGAATCATTCCATTTCTATCTCCCTTCTGCCAATGAAATTGGCGAGGTTCGATGTAGTTTTAGGCATGGATTGGTTGTCACTTAACCAAGCCCGTATCGCGTGTAATAAGAAAGAAACTCATCAAAGTTAAAACCCCATCTGGTGAAACGATCACCATCCATGGAGATTTACACTATGGATTGCCTGACCAAGTGTCACTACTTAAGGCGTCCAAGTGTCTGAAGAAGGGTTCTGTCATTTACATGGCACAAGTGACGTTGGACGAACCAAAGCCCAAAATTGAAGACTTGCCAGTTATCTCAAAATATTCAGATGTGTTCCCAGAGGACTTACCCAGTCTACCTCCAGATAGGCAAGTGGAGTTTAGGATTGACATCCTACCAGGAGCTACACCAGTTGCAAGAGCTCCATATCGTCTGGCACCTACGGAAATGAAGGAATTAAGGACTAAACTTGACGAGCTTTTGGAGAGAGGCTTTATACAGCCTAGCTCATCATCTTGGGGAGCTCCTATCTTATTCGCTAAGAAGAAAGATGGTTCAATGCGGATGTGCATTGACTACCGCGAATTAAACAAGATAACGATCAAGAATTGTTATCCTTTGCCCAGGATCGATGACTTGTTCGATCAACTCCAAGGGGCAAGTTTCTTTTCTAAGATTGACTTAAGGTCAGGTTATCACCAGTGAATGTTAGGAGTGAAGATGTTCCAAAGACTGCCTTCACGACCAGGTATGGTCATTTCGAATTCTTAGTGATGTCTTTCGGGCTCACTAATGCACCAGCAGCTTTCATGATCTCATGAATAGAGTCTGCAAACCATATTTAGTTAAGTTTGTCATTGTCTTCATAGAAGACATACTTATCTATTCTCGTAATCAATCTGATCACGAGCATCTTAGAACTGCTAAGACAAAAGAAGCTTTATGCTAATTTCTCTTACTGCGAATTTTGGCTTCGTGAAGTCCAATTTCTTGGACATGTTGTTAGCGAGCGTGGTATCCAAGTGGATCCCGCTAAAATTGAAGCAATCATAAACTGGGAAGCACCCAAGACCCCATCTGAGATTCATAGCTTCTTAGGATTGGCCGATTACTATAGGAGGTTCATTGAGAACTTTTTCGAGGATAGCCACTCCTTTGACTATCCTGACCCGTAAGAATGTCAAGTTTGAATAGGGTCCAAAACAACAAGAATCCTTTAAGACTCTTAAACAGGAGTTGAGCAATGCTCCTGTACTGACTTTGCCAGAAGGCATTGAAGAATTCATTGTCTCTTGAGATTCGCACACTGGCATAGGTTGTGTGCTTATGCAAAGAGGCAAAGTGATTGCCTACATATCGTGACAACTTAAAGCGCATGAAAGGACTTACACCACCCATGATTTGGAACTGGGTGCCGTTGTATTTGCACTAAAACTATGGAACATTATTATACGGAACAAAGTGTATTATTACACTGATCACAAAGTCTCCAACATCTATTCAATCAGAAGGATTTAAATATGAGTCAAGGCCCATGGATGGAAACATTGAATGATTATGATTGCGAGATACGCTATTATCTCGGCAAAGCGAATGTAGTCGCTGATGCACTTAGTCGCAAGGAAAGGGTTAAACCTATACGTATTAACGCCAAGAGCATTGACCTTAGAAATAGCTTGAATGAGAAGCTATTTAATGCACAGAAACAAGCCTTGTTAGAGGAAAATCTTCCAAATGAAGGGTTGGGTGGAACTATTGATCAGTTATCACCTGGAAATGATGGAATCCTTAGATTCAATGGTCGAATATGGGTTCCAATCTTCGGAGGACTTAGAGATCTAATCCTCCAGAAAGCGCATAATTCTAAATACTTTGTTCACCCTAGAGGTGACAAGATGTATCAGGATCTGAAAGCAAATTATTGGTGGATGGGTTTGAATAAATCCATAGCCACCCATGTAGCTAAATGTCTGACTTGTTCAAGTTAAAGCTGAACACCAAAAGCTGTCGGACTTTTACAACAATTGGAAATTCTCACATGGAAATGGGAAATGGTAACTATAGACTTTATTACCAAGTTACCTAAAACCAAGAGCGGTATGACACAATATGGGTCATTGTTGATAGACTGACTAAGTCAGCACATTTCTTGCTCATAAAGGAGACGCATAGCTCCGATAAATTGGCAAAATTGTACGTGGACAAGATAGTGTCCCTACATGGCATGCCAGTATCTATTGTGTCCGGTAGAGATACAAGATACACCTCACATTTCTGGAAAAGCTTTCAGCAATCATTAGGCACGAGGTTAAACTTTAGTACGGCCTATCATCCTCAGACGGACGGACAAAGTGAACGTACTATACAAACATTGGAAGACATGCTTAGAGCATGCGTAATTGATTTAGGTGGAAGTTGGGATAACCAATTACCCCTAAACAAATTCTCCTACAACAATAGCTATCATACTAGCATCAATGCCGCTCCTTTTGAAGCCTTATATGGGAGAAAGTGTAGAACGCCCGTTTGTTGGGCTGATGTTGGGGAAGCCCAACCATCTGGGCTAGAGATTGTCCTGGAGACCATGATTAAGATAATCCAAATCCGTGATCGTCTTAAAGCTGCCAGAGATAGGCAAAAGAGTTACCCTGATAAGAGGTGTAAACCTCTTAAGTTCTAAGTAGGGGATAAGGTTTTGTTGAAAGTATCACCCTGGAAAGGTGTGATGCGTTTCAGAAAGACGGTCAAGTTGAGCCCGAGATATATAGGACCATTGAGATAACAGAATGTGTCGGATCTATGGCTTGCAAGTTAAGCTACCTGAGGAGCTTAGTGGAATTCACGATGTGTTCCACATCTATAATTTAAAGAAATGTCTAGCCGATGAGTCGCTAGCAATGTCACATCAAGATGTGCAAATTGATGAAAACCTGAGGTTCGTAGAGAAACCTATCTCGATCGAGGATCGACAGGTTAAGAAGCTCCGAAAGAAGTATATACCTATTGTGAAGGTTAACTGGGATGCCCATCGAGGCCCCGAGTATACATGGGAGGTCGAATCCAATATGCGACATAAGTAACCCCATTTTTTGAATAAAATCTCGAGGTCGAGATTTCTTTTAATGGTGTGAGGATGTAACACCCCGTAAATTCGTGACCGGTAATATACCGACACGTGTCCATACTCTTGAATGTGCCACGTGTTGGACGAGAGGGACTTATCTTGCCATTATGTCAGTTTATAACCTTTGAACGACAATTGATGAAGTCAAAGGCCTGATTATGTCCATTAATAAAACTTGGGTTGTCAAGGGACCAACATGTCAACATGCCAATTTTCATGGCCTCTGAGTGACCCGTACGGACTGTTAGCCTTAGTGCTTATGGACCGTAAGCAAGAAAGGAGATTATAGATGAAGGTCGGTTACGAACCGCAAGGTTATGTCCTTATGATCCGCAACCATTTCAATCAGTGGGCGCCAGAAGGTCCTTATGGATCGTAAGCACTATGCCATACGATCCGTAAGGGACTGCTAGTGGCAGAATACTTGGCAGCTTGCATTGCTGCCACTTTTCTCACGAATTGCCACCTTCATGCAGCTCCTTACACGTCCCTAACCACCTAGAGACATCCTAGAGCAGCTCCTAACACCTGGAAAGATCTTTGCATCATCTTGCACTATAAATAGCAACCAAAGTTGCTCTCATTCCTTGCTCATTCATCTTTCTTCTCCCCTATCACTATATTGGAAGTTCCTAATCTAAAGGAGCATCCTAGCTGAGTTATAACATTCTCTTGGACCACTTGTAAGTGCTCCATCCTTGTTCTTTTCATTTTATAGGCTTTTATAGCCAAAAGTCAAAGGTTTTCGATAAAATGCTTTGACTTTGGATTAAGACCATTATGGTCCATCCATTGTTTGATATGAACATGGCTAAGTGATTGTAATTAGGTTGGTGATAATCCCTCAAGAGGACACCTCCAAAAGATCACGTTTACTACACAAATTGACGGGTAAAAGTTTAAGCTTTAAAAAGTCAAAGAGGTCAGTTTTGTAATTAATTCAAATATGATAATGTAGATGTTATAAAACTTTTTTTGCACTTTAATTACTTGGTAATAATTATAAGAACATGTGTGAACATGTTTAGCCCGTCAATTTCAGTGTTAGGGTCGGTTCGCAACCGAAAGTCACAAAGTTTGACTTATGCATTGACTTTCGGTTCTGACCTGATTTAGATTGGTTAGCTACTGATCTAAGGTTTCTTTATGATCATATTATATTGTAGTATAACCCTCTGGGGTTATAATACATGGTCATAATAGTAATCCGAGTTTATGCGCAAGTTCTTCATCGACTAAAATGCCCTTTTTGTTAAATACAAGGTTTTAATATGTAATGAAACTTTAAATGAGTTATGTACCGATATGTTAATGTAATTAACATATTATGATGTTATCATTCTGATCATAAACTGAATTTTACAATAATCATGCTTTTAAAGGACCAAAATGCCCTATCGGCAACGAAAACGGTTTTAAGCATAATCACTTCATAAAACTCATAACCTACTGAGATAATATAATCAATAGAATTATTTGGGATAACAAGTCAGATCGTATTCTCACTTTTAACACAAGTTCTTGTATTATGTCGATAAATGACGAAAATGCCCTTAAGGCACATAAATCGGTTTTAATAAAGCTTTTCATACAAAACCTTTACACCTACTGATGTGTTATACTAAATAACATATGTTGGTCATATAAACTTGATCATAACATCAGTTTTCATTAAACATCGCATAAATCGTCATTTGGCGACTTAAACGTCGTTTCGGCGCATAGTATGGTTTTAAACCATACTTATCAACCAAGACTTATTACCTACTGAGTTTATAACTCATTTAAAATATTTAGATTAGGTATATTATATAAAACTCAGAATCTCAAATAAGCTATTTAAACTATGTGTGAAATGACCAAAATGCCCCTATGGTGAATAGTTTGGTCTTAAACTATTAACCACACATGTGAATGATATTATACTATTATTATATCTTAAGTAAAGTATTTTTCCAGAATGTTTATGATCATAACATCAGATTATATGCAACTTCCTTTTATACGTCGCGCAATGACCAATACGCCCTTATAGGGCATAGTTTCATTTTTAAACCTTAACGGGCATACAAGTTGATATCCTACTGATATTATAACTTGTTTAAAGTATAATGTCATGTGGAACTTGTTCATGACTTATCCGGTTACCTGGTATCTCTTACGTCCGCACGGTTAAGCTTATGTGACTAGTTTCCATAATTTAACCAAAACGGGTTTAACTTTATCATTTTTATTTCAAATTAGGTCCGTTATACGGATCGTTCGGGCACTAATCTGACAAACCTAAGGTAAACGTGCGAAATCCGTTTGCTTAGGCGACATTGGATACACTCATTTGTTTCTATTTAATCACTATTTCATTAATATTCAATGTTACAGACCCTGGAAACACTTTGACAGAGCTTCGCCGTCTCTGTGACAAAATCTCTGAAAGTTTTTAAATGAAATGAACAAGCTAGCTATTTATACAAAAACAAGTTCGCTGGAGATGATTTAAGTTCGCCCGAACTTGACATAGTCAAGTTCGCCCGAACTTGTCTTCATCTTACAATATGAGCGAACTTGACTAAAAACCTTATAAATACTTCATTTCGCTAGCCTATTCTATACAGACTCGATACAAGACAAAGACATAGACATACTGTACTAACAGACTCCCCTTGGATATAGTCTTTGTCTTGATCAGTCTTCCAAATCCTTTATCGATAGATTGTGATGACGTAGGCAACAGAGATATGCATCAACAGACTCCCCCTTGGATGTTGTCGTAGTAATCATTCTTCAATTAAGTTCCTGAGTCTTTAATATTTCTTGATCTTTATATCTTCAATAACTTTAACATCCATGCTCCCCCTTGCTTTGAGCTTTCTGGTATCTCTAATCAACGTGTTTATCTAGCTCCCCTCAAATGATGCTTCGAATCTCTAAGATTTGACGATTAAGAACAATCACACATATCCACACACAAACAATTTCTTAAGGGTCTCGTTGGTCCGGCTCACATTCAACATTATCAAGTTACCATGGAAGATTTTTGAAAGAAAATCTTTTTGGAATTTTAATATTGAATGCAAAAATGTAAACAAACTGAAATGTAATATTTACAGCTTATATTTTTTTTTTGAGAGAACGTGCTAGAGGATCATATCAGTTTACTGAGACATATCAGCTGCACCTTTGATCTAGATGAAACACTCAGTTTAAACAATTCACATGGATTGTCGATATTGTTGTCCACTTAAACTCAATCTAGAAACTTTCGTAATGCTTACTGATACATTAAGGTACATTAATTTGCACTAAGTTCTTATAGACCCCACGATCTCAGTATATCCCTTTATCATGTAATACACTGACTCAAGTAATGCCTTTAAACTTTCATCAACTGTGAATTGTGTGAAGATAACGCAGAATATTTAAACATTAACAATCAGGTTGATCTTTCGATACGCAGAGAAAGTCCAATGTTTAAACAAAATAAGAAATGAAAAACAAGTTGAAATTGTTTAGTCTTAACCACCAGTTCGATATTCACATATACGCAGAGGTGATCCAAGATTTAAACGAAACACCAAGTAAAATAAAGTAGAAACGTTTAGGCACTAACATCCAGTTCGATACTTTCGTATACGCAGATGATGTCCAATGCTTAAACAAAATAAAGAAATAAAACAAGTTTAAATCTTTGCAAAATGAAATACATAATCACAGTGACTTTTTCAGTAAGTTGTGAAAGTTCACAAAATGACCAGTTTTTATGCTTTTCAGCATTCAGCGATCATCAAGTAGGTACACAGTCACGAAGGACAAAACTAAGCACTATCCTTTCAATCGCGTTTCCCACTAGAACTAGACTTTTCTTTTTAGGTTTGTATCGTTTTCGCAACACTACTAGTCTAAGCTGAGCCTACCGACACATCTTTAGTAAGATTGTTTAACCATTTTAAACAATACATATCTTTAGCATGCACTGATAGTTCACTGATTTACTATCATTTCCTCTTTTCGCACAAGTAATCTCATTTTTTATTTTTCAATGTTTTTGATATTTTGAGATTTTCTACTGTTTTTGGCTTTTTTGAAAAATTTATCTATCTAAAATGATTTGAAATAATGTTTTCAACTTTATAGGAATTTTACAGAAATTTTTTATTTTTGACAATTTTAAAATTTTTCTCCCCCTAAAATTGAAAACATCTTTTCGAAATCGAAAATAAAATTTTCCATTTTAACCATTTAATGATTTTTTACGAATGTGAACGCGAGACTACCATTTTGTTTGTGTGGAATATCACTCTTGTCTCTTGTCTCTATGCATAAACAACCACTGCTTCTGAAATGACAATTAGGTTGAAGCTTGGTTATCCTGCACATTCAAACAAACTTTAATCAGTATTGAATTGGAACCCAATCCATTCTGGACTTAGCTTTACCAAATTCATTAACATCTGAAGTAAACAAACATTCACACTCTTTTTGATATTCAAACAGTTTGATAGAAACTTTATTTGAAAATTTTACTTTCTTTGATTTTTTTAACTGTTTGAATTATCAAATTTTTTTCCCACTACTCTCTCTTTTGTCCTCAGATTTGTATCTGATGAATTCTTTTACTTGACTGTGAGTAAAATGATTCATTAGAACTTTTATCTGATTTTTTAGACGTATCCGAGGACAAAATCTTTTCCAAATACTCTCTAACTTTTTTCCTCTTTTTTCTCAATCTGTCTTTTTGCCCTTGTGATAACTTGACTTTTTGTTCTTTGGGCTCCTCTACAGTTTTCTCATTTTTTCTTCTCTGTTTTCTTCTCCTCTGGTCTTTTCTCCCCCTGAGATCTAATCGATCTTCTTTTCAGATTAGTCGGACAATCCCTGGAAATATGGCCTTTGATTTGACATTTATAGCATCTTCTCGTATCAACTCTCTTTTTCAGGCAGTTAACCGCAATGGTGTCCACCAAATCCACAGTTGTAATACACTCTGTTATCGTACCAATCTCTCCATTCACACCAAACACCCAAATCAGCACATTGATTTGACATGTAGTAGTCATCTTTCCTGCTTCTTCTATAAAATTGATTTGACTTTGAAGCACTGTGATCCGACCTGCACCACTTATTCTCAAATTTTTGTGAGTTTTTATAATGATTTGATGACCGTACCGATGTGCTTTTATTTTTGTTTTGAAAATTTTTAGAATTTTGTTTTTCATGTTGTTTTTGTTCTCCATTCTGTTTAGAAAGTTTTTGCGAAGAGCATTCACCTTTTTTAGCAGATTGTAGAACAGTTTCTTGAAATTTTTCTTTTAGTTTCAAAAATAATTCTTTTTTATCATTTTCATCATCGGTATTATCATCACAATCCTTAATTATGACATCGTCATAATTTGTGACATTGTCACTTATTGGAATTTCCTTTTTACTCTTATTGAACGGTTTAGGACATATCTGATCTAACATTATAGATGAAGTCACAAAACCTTTCAATTGTTTTTCTAAATCATCAATTTTATTTTTTGCAATCTCAACATCTTGTTCAAGTTTTCTAATTTTTTCAAGATGCGAGTTTATTATATTTTGTTTTTCAATAACATTTTTATTCAAAACAGATTTATCATTTTCTAAAATTTTTATATTATTTTGAAAGTATTTCACATTTTATAATTTTTTATTTTCTAAAATTTTTATTTGATTTTCAAAATTCTTTTCATTTTCTTTTAACTTTTATTTTCTAATGACAAACATTCCAAATCTTTCAAAAGTTTGACATTAGTAGATTTGAATTTTTGACAATTTAAGCACACAGATTCAGACACTTTGTGCAAGGTTTTTTCGACCTCCACAATTTGTACCTTTACCACTTCTTTATCAACAATTTTTACCTTTGACTTTACCTTCTTGCTTTTAATCATCTCAGCACGCTCCAGATATTTAGCACGTAGAGCATTCCATAGCTTTTGTGTCGTATCACATTCTGTTAGCAGATTCAAGATATTTCCTTTCACTGACTGCTGTATCAGATTAATCATTTTCTTTTCAGCAAAATAATCATCTTGTTGTTGAGTAGAATATTTACACTTCTCCGGAATTTGCTGATTTTCATCTCTAGGAATGACATAACCTGTCTCAATCACGACCCAACTAAGGAAATGCGTAGCTTTGACCCAGCTCTCAAATTTTCCTTTCCAAATATCATATTTATCTATATTCATCAACATAGGAGGCTTCATGGACTCCATTTCGTTTTCCAAACTAATCTGTCGCGCAAAACACTTGAAAAATGATTAGCATATAGACAAATTTTAGAAAAAATTTAACTTTTTAACCGACAATATCAAGGTATCGGTTTGCTAAAAACGTTTAAAATTTTTCGGAAATTTTTTTTACCAGATTAGAGCTTTAAACTTGTCTCGTCAATACGAATCTAACGATATATAATGTCCGAGCTTAAAACAGCGATGTGAAACTCAGCTATTTAACAAGTTCGGGCAAACTTGTATAAGTTTCAAGAGAAACAAGCAAGTTCGGGCGAACTTGTATAAGCTTGAAGAGAAACAAGCAAGTTCGGGCGAACTTGTACTAGATTTTCAACAAATTTTAATCAAGTTCGGGCGAACTTGATAAAATTTGATTGAAAAGTAAGCAAGTTCGAGCGAACTTAACCTAAAACCTTGAAAAACAATCAAGTTCGGGCGAACTTGATGAAAATATGAATTTTTCAGTCAAGTTCGAGCGAACTTGATGTTAAGTTCGAGCGAACATGTGTTTTCAAACATGGTTTTTTCAATTTTTCGGCATGAATTCGTTTGTTTTAAGCTCTGATCTTTTCAAGGGTTTATCTATTATGGATTTTACGTATTATACTTGAAAATCAGTCCATTTTATCTGTGAATCGTCCATGGAAAGTTAAAACTGAAAGAAATGAGTAGAAGATGAGATGATTTCAGTCCAATGTCTTCAAATTAGGCCAAGCCTGCTCTGATACCACTTGTAGGTCCGTTATGCGGATCGTTCGGGCACTAATCTGACAAACCTAAGGTAAACGTGCGGAATCCGTTTGCTTAGGCGACAATGGATACACTCATTTATTTCTATTTAATCATCGTTTCATTAATATTCAACGTTACAGACCCTGGAAACACTTTGACAGAGCTTCGCCGTCTCTGTGACAAAATCTCTGAAAATTTTTAAATGAAATGAACAAGCTAGCTATTTATACAAAAACAAGTTCGCTGGAGATGATTGAAGTTCGCCCGAACTTGACATAGTCAAGTTCGGCCGAACTTGTCTTCATCTTACAATATGAGCGAACTTGACTAAAAACCTTATAAAAACTTCATTTCGCTAGCCTATTCTATACAGACTCGATACAAGACAAAGACATAGACATACTGTACTAACACCATATTATACAAGTCTTAGTACTTGTAGAGTTTAAACTACATTCTATTCCGGTCATCGCTTAATCTAGCGTCGAGTACCATTAATTATTCTTTAAGTTAGCCAGTCCAAGTCTATGACTTAAATAGGACCTGTTAGCATTCTAATTGGTTATTTATACCATCATTCTAGGCTAGAGCCTTCCAGTAAATGCTACCTACGCTTACCTATTCATTAAAAGCCTAAGTTATTTATAGACCTTGCTTATAAAATCAAGTATTAGCTCAGGTAAATACTTTTAACTTATTTTCCTTATACGGGCTTGGGATACAGTAATTATTACAGCTTGGTCGGGTATGGGATCAATTGAATGCCAGATTGTGGCTAGTAAATCCGCATAACCCGTTTTGATCTGTATTGTTTGATAACTTAAACATTGGGGGCTAACGCAACCGTGTCCTGTATATCCTCGGCTCATTTAAGTTACTAATGGCCATGCCTTAAAGCACGTGGTGTAGGCATATACCTGACAGATGCGAATCCTAAATGTTTTTTACCCACAAGTTGAGGATAACTCCTTCGTGGGTTATAAGTGGTGTGTCGGTTAATCATGTATCGGTTTCTATACTGGGTCCCATATGTATTGGCAAACATTGTAAATCTGTATACAAGGTTAAAAACTTAACTTTCCTAAGTTATAAAAGATATTTCATGCCTTGTGCACCTAAATCAATTTTCAAAATGTTTTCAAAACGAGTCGGTTATTTGTATTTACCAGTAAAAATTGACGTATTTTCAAAAGACTAAGTTAAAAGTACAATACGAAAATAGGCAGGAAGCTGCTCAGTATTTATATACGAGGATCTTGCAAGTCCTTAGATCTGCCTAGAGTCTATTGAACATCTTTTGTACATTTTACGATCCGCCTGTGGATCTTTTATTACGTACCTTATGTATATTATATTTGAACTTTGAACACTTCGGTTTGTAATAGTAATTTTACTCCAAGACTTCTGCTGTGTTATTCTGTGTATATTGACTATGATGATACCAATCTTATGTCACAATACTCCCCCCCCCCCCACCGGGATCTATGTAGAAATTGAGGTGTGACAGCTCCCCTGTGAAATCTCTCGAATGGGTTCAGCAGCGGGCAAAGCGCACGCCCAAAACCAACCCACTGACGAGTATGCCGAAGAAGATTGTACTGAAGTTGGAGCTATTTGCGTAAGTGGTACTCGGACTGCCCAAATGGTAACTCCAATAGATCACGATATTGGTCCGTCAATGCCCGCAATTTCAGGATTACCAGAGGGGGAAACTCCCGCCTACTGGTTTGCTAAGAGCTAGGCGACTATGAACCTCATCTTCGCACAATTGTGTGCGCAACAAGGAATAACACTGTCACAAGTGCAGCAAGCTCCCTTGGTAGCTCCAATGCCAACGCAGATAGATTACGAGACACCACGTCAAACGTGCGCACAAAAGCAGCAATACAAAAGATCACCGTCGCCACAAAGACAAGACGGTCATACAACGACGTATGACGAAACAGAAAGTCACTATGACACCCACTCACAAACTCGTCAAAAAACTCCTTTGAGTAGCCGGCTGGGGCGCAAAACGTAAACAACGAGTGGGGTCATAACATTGATGAGTCTGATCCGACTTACCAGCAAGAAGAGACTTCATCAGTTTTCAGTCGTCTACAGAAAAATCACGAGTTATACAAGCAAAAGACACGCGGGGCGTACAACGAGTCAGCCGAACATGATGTGTATAGACCAGCAGCAGCACCTGAACACTCAAAGTTTACTAGAAACATCGCTTTAGCGCCTCTAGAAAAAGTGAAACTCCAGCAAGCAGTGGGTAAGTTCAATGGTTTGACAGATCCTAACGATCACATACAGTTGTTTACAAGTGTCGCCGTACCCGGAGCATGGACCATGCCTATGTGGTGCCATCTCTTTGTGTAAACTCTAATGGGAGCAGCCCGCGCATGGTTTGATAGTCTTCCAGGAGGAAAGCTAAAATCCTGGCTTGATTTCCAAGAGAAATTTCTTGCACACTTTAGCCAACGAAGGCGATGGAAGCGCGATTCATCAGAAGTAATGAACATTTGGAGGCGTGATACTGAAGGTCTGGAGGACTTCATCATGCGCTTTAACAAAAAATGCCTGGAGATAGGGAACGTAAGCAAAGATCTCATACGTGCACACTTCAAGATAGCAATCTGATCCGAACTATCACAGGCAGAGACAGAACGCAAGAACAGTGGAATAAGTTAATGGCTGCAGCAAAGGTAGTTGCGCAAACGGAAGAGTCACTCACTGGTGGAAGGTCGAGCCGTTACTCAGACGATCGATATTCGAAGTTCGACGTGCAAGAATCGACTAGGCGCAACAAGAAGAACAAAGGCCCCAACTGAAAGTCATACTTGTCTAGCGGCCATGATGGAAGGCCTCTTTACGACGATAAGCCCCGTTACAGAAAGGATGCTCGCGCTACTATCGAAAGGATCGGGTATAGGAAAGCAGTCAAGAATGACAACCGCGAAAGGATTTGGACTCCACTGTCCAAGACTCCTAAAGAAGTCCTCATGACAGAAAACCACAATTTCAAGCCACCACCGGCAATGAAGAACAAGAAAGGGCAAGATAACAACCTATACTATGATTTCCATAAAGAAACGGGTCATTTGACTGACGATTGCATCAGTCTGCATGTGGAGATCGAGAAAGCATTGAAGAGCAGAAAGCTAAGTCATTTGGTGCACAATGTTCACAAGGAAACAAGACAGCTACAAAGACATGACGACAGTGGTCAAAAGAAGGTCAGGAGATTGGAAACACATATGGTCAACGGGGGACCATCGCGAAGAAACGCGAAAAGCCAAGACAAGCGTCCGGTTGATGACTTATGGCGTGAACAACAAGTGACTTTTCCCGTGGTTTGCGGGGGTGCCCCGCGCCACCAATTCCGTCATAATCACCGACATCATGGGCCACTATGAAACAGATTACATGTTCATAGATCCGGGGAGTGCAGCTAATATCATATTCGAACAATGTTTCAATCAGTTCAACGCGGAAGATAAGGCACGGTTAGAACCAGTGGACTACCCCTTATCAGGTTTTTGCAATGAAAATGTTTTCCCCATCGGTCAAATCTCATTCCTAGTCACGTTAAGTGATGGGAAACACTCAAGAACAATAGAAGTAAACTTCATAGTAATGCCCGCAAACTCAAGACACGAAGTCATGATTGGCAGAGAAACTCAGGGCCAGTTTAGCATGGTGATATCCATGCCACACTCTACAATCAGTTTCCCAACGGAAACCCGGGTGGCGATCATCCATTCAAGAAAGGAAGATATGATAGCCGATGAAGCACCTCCAGCAATGAAGGGTAAATCTTCTCCACACATAGAGCCGGAGAAGTAGGTTTTAAACCGCAAGTATCTGGAACAAACAGTAACGCCTGGACCCGCGATGTCTGAGAACATCAGGAGATTCCTGAAACAACTGCTTTCAGAAACATGGACATCTTCGCCTGGACTCCGGCAGACATGGCCAGTGTCCCGCGTGACGTTACAAAGCATTGTTTAAATACTTTCCCGTCTGTCAAATTAATCGTACAAAGAAAACGAAGCATCAAGTCCAAAAAGACCAAGGCAATGAACGAACAAGTTTCTGAGCTACAAGCTGCAGGGATACTCCGCGAGGTACGATATCAAACATGGGTTGCAAACCCAGTGATGGTTGAAAAACAGAATGGTGGATGGTGCATGTGCATCGACTATAAATATTTAAACAAGGCGTGCCCAAAAGATTGCTATTCTCTTCCAGAGATAGACAAGAAAATCGACTCTCTCGTGCCCTTCCGATGGAAATGTTTTTTGGATTGCTATAAGGGATACCATCAGGTACAGATGGTGTTGCAAGACAAAGATAAGACAACTTTCCACACAGAGATGGGTATCTTCTGCTATACCAAAATGCCTTTCGGCTTGCGCAACGCAGAAGCCACTTACCAGCGACTGATGGATCAGACTTTCGGGGATGACATAGGCAAGCATGTAGAAGTCTATATTGATGATCTGGTGATCATGAGCCCAGAGGAGGACCAAATGTTGAAATATCAAAAATAAACTTTCAAATCATTACGAAGCGTGAATATGAAGCTCAACCCGAGCAAATGTTCATTCGGAATGGAAGAAGGGAAGTTTTTTGGATTTTTGGTCACGAAGAATGGTTTTAAGGTAAATCCAGAAAAAATACAAGCTATCGAGCACATGCCGTCTCCAGCAAGTATTAAAGACATGCAACGATTAACCGGCCGACAGGCCATGCTAAATCGTTTTTTGTGAAACCATGCGGCAAATTCTTTCTCGTTCATAAGCACACTACACAATTGTGTGAAGAAAAGTGAGTTCAAGTGGACAGTAGAGGCCGAAAATGCTTTTAAAGAGATGAAGGAATGCTTGATCAAGCTCCTAGCTTTAACAGCTCTACGCGAGGAAGAGCCACTGATCCTATACTTGTCAACCTCGGACAAAGCAGTCGGCGCAGTTCTACTAGTAGAAAGGGAAGGGGTCCAAACCCCAATTTACTACGTAAGCAGAATGCTTACTGATTCGGAAACCCGCTACTCCATCATGCGTCACGCAGGTTACGCAGGTATTTCACAGGCCATGTCATTCACGTTTTGACAAACTATGATATCACACTATTCTCAAGAAGCCCAAAATCTCGGGGATGTTAGCGAAGTGGGCTATCGAGCTTGCAGGACACAACATTGTGTACCGCCCACACGCAGCAATCAAAGGGCAGATTCTAGCAGATTTCATTACAGGGTGCCCGCGGATAAAATTCAAAATGTGAAGTCGTTGAAATTCCTGCGCTCGATACAACGAAGGAGCTTTAGTCGTTATTCATTGAAGGCGCGTCAAATGAGGATGGTTCTGGAGTAGGCTTAAGGTTGGTTAGTCTCGAAAAACATGAGTTTACATATGCAATCAGGTTAGATTTCAAAAGTACTAACAACGAAGCAGAGTACGAAGCTTTCATAGCCGGTTTACGGTTGGCAATTAAGATGGGGGCCAAACACTTACAAGCACATGTCGATTCATTGCTGGTCACCAGGCAGATTAATGGCTTATATGATGCAAAGGGAGAAGCTATGGCCCTTTACCTCGATCAAGCCAAAGAACTAATCCAACAATTACAATCTTTCAAGGTCGTGCACATCAACAGCAGTGAAAACAAGCCAGCAGATGCGCTAAGCAAGTTAGCTTCCACAGCTTTCCAACATCTAGCTAAAGATGTCAAAATCGAAGTCTTGAAGAATCCCTCTGTACCACTACGACAAGTCAATGTGTTTGAGATATGGTCCCTCGTCTTGGATGACACCCTTGATTCAGTACCTACAGGCAGGGATTCTCCCAGAAAACAAAGTTTAAGCGTGGAAGATTCAACACAAGGTACTGTTTTACCAGTTCAGTGATGGAATTTTGTATTGGAGATCTTATCTACGGGCCGTTATTGCACTGCGTAGACCCGCAAGACGCCACTTATTTGATCCATGATATTCACAAAGGCATTTGCGGAATCCACGCAGGACACACATGGTGGTCGCAAAAATCATGAACGCCAGGTACTATTGGCCACGAATGCACTTGGATGCCGTGAAAGAATTGCGCAAGTGCGACTCCTACCAACGTCACGCACCAAAAACACTAAGGGCAAAGAATGATCTGATCCCAGTCACTACGGCTTGGCCGTTTCAGCAATGGGGGATCGATGTGGTAGGCCCCTTCCTAGAAGCTCCCGGCGCTGTCAAATTCATAATCGTGACAGTCGATTACTTTACAAAGTTGGTGGAAGCAAAGCCCTTAGCGTCAACAAGCGCGATAATTATGCGAAAATTTATTTGGGAACACATCATCTGCCGTTTAAGTTTGCCCCTGCACATAGTAACCGAAAATGGCATCAACTTTGCGTCTGAAGATCTCCATAACTGGATGCAGGAACTACAAATCGAACACACTTTCTCTTCGGTCGCGCACCCGCAATGGAACGGCCAGGTAGAGAGTGTAAACAAAGGCATCATGGAAGGAATCAAGGCCCACCTGGGCCAAAAGCACAGAGGGTGGGTCGATGAGCTTCTAAGTATACTTTGGGCTCATCGCACCATGCCCAAGACGAGCAATGGCGAGACCCCTTTTAGCCTAGTTTATGGCTCGAAAGCGGTTAACCCGGCAGAAATCAGCCTCCCCTCACTTTGCTTGACGGCTGTCAATGCGATCGACAATGAGGTGGAGTGCCGCCTAGACTTGGACCTACTTGAAGAACAGCGCGATAAAGCAGCCATAAAAGAGGCCATGTACAAGTCCAAACTGGAAAAGTATTACAACAAAAGGGTACGCATTTGTACTTTCAATCTAGGAGACTACGTGTTCCGTGACAATGAAGCCTCCAACGCTGAACACCCCGGGAAACTAGAACCTAAGTGCGAAGGTCCTTACCTTGTCCACGAGGTCCTGGGGAAAGGCGCATACAAGCTGCGCACGTTGGATGGTCATGTTGTTCCATGCGCATGGAATGCACAGCAACTCAGGAAATGTTATATGTAAAAACACAACTTATTGTAAACAATGGCCGAGAGCCTCACAAGCTTATCAATATATGACGTTGTTTACATTATTCTCTTATGATTTCCTTTTTTCCAAGTTACAAATGCATGGTAAACTTTTAGTACGCGCAAAAACATTACAGCGGGAAAACCTCATGAACTTAGCTTCCAAGATTCCCGTAAATAAAGTGTGGAATCGGGCTACAACGTTCAAACATGAGTCACTTACATTTATTCACGCTACCTAAACAAATTTCCTATCACTTTGCAAAACTTGTAACAAAAAATTGTCAAAAAGTTAATATAATAGCATAAGCGCAGATGCGCACCGGTTACAAACGATAACCATAAAGAGTTCTAAGGCATAAAAGCCTATTACAACCAAAACAGAAATACAGTGTCTACTATGCATCATCATCACCAAAGAGCGTCTTCAGTCGTGTGACATAGTCATCATGCTGCAAGGCGTCAGAAACCAAATCCATGATAGGAAGAGTAAGAGTATTATAGGTTTCTTGATGAGCAGCGTAGATCGACTCAGCATTTGCAGTCACCGAGCAATAGCTACTATCCCAGTTGGTTTGCATCGCTTCTCGTATATGCTCGGCACACTCTTCATAGCCCTCACGATGCCCGACCTGGCGCACCGCCTAGTAAGCGCCGCCACGGTCTGGTCTAACTCAACAGAGTTAAGGACAACATTCACAACCTGCATAAAACACGAAAGGTTAGCACAACGTACGAGTTAATCAATATAGAACGAAACAGACAACAATTTACATGAGGGATACCGTAGTCCTTCAACCATTCCGAGTTATTGACCAGAGGCTCGATAGCTGCCTGAGTCTCCGCATGATTTTCTTGAGTCACATTCAAGGTCGATTGTGAAACCTTGCATGCCTCCTCCGCAGTATCAGCCATGGCTTTCTCAGCTGCCAAACCCTCTTCTTACTCATGCAATCGACGCTGGAGCTCAGCTATCTCCACGTCCTTGCCAGCCAAGTCTCTATCCTTAGAGACGAGCTGTTGTTCCAGCTCACCCTTTGCAGTTAACTGGTTAGATAACTTCTTTATATTGAGGTCTTGTTGGAGACAAGTGTAGGTAGTACAAACCAGTTTTACTTCAGCTCGTTCATGGTAAGACTTAGCTTCTTCAAGCTTCGCCTCAAGATCAGTGTTGGAAGTAGTGAGAGTTTTATTCTAAGCGCTAAGGTCAGCAATAGCCTTGGCAGAGATCTCAGCTTGCGCTTTAAGGTTGTTAATCTCTTGACACGCAGCATACATCTTCTGGTTGTCTTTGTCACAGGCTTCGCACCACTTCTTACGCTCTTCAGCAAGCGTATCTTCACTAGCCTTCAACTTTCTCTTAAGGGCCAGAAGCCCACTCTTCACTATTCTTTTCAACCTCAGATTGAACTTGTTTAGCAGCCATTTCCTCCTTAGCCTTCTCCAACAACTTGGCATCAGCAGCCAGTCAAATCTTGTAAGCTTCAACCTCAACATGCTCTCTATACATGGAGTGCCTCACGCGTAATCTGGTTGCTGGTCGATAGTTGGTTGGCCTGCGCCACAACATGGGATTGGTATACCTATTCATGTTTGCGCTGTTTTTGAAAGTTCCTCAGCAGGAGGTAAAACCCCCATAAACTACTCCCGACAAGCGGGGAACTTATTAAGCGTATCACCTTGTTTTAACTTCCAAACATGGACATGGATCTGGTCAGCGCGACTCTCGTCGTAGGAATGATAGTAGTGGTCACCCAAGGTATCTTCAGGTCGGATTGGTGAGGGTTCTTTATGTCTAGCCTGGAAAGAACTGGTACCCTCACCACCCGCACCTACGCCGGTCACAACTTGGGGCTCCGGGACCTTACCTACTGCCGGCTTCGCGGCGCCGCAAGCAATTGTCTCAACACCCTTACCAGACCCTTGAACTGGTTTCTCAACGGGCTTCTCAACAGTTCTCGCCCCTTTCACAACCTCAACAGGCTTCTCAGCAGCTTTCTTCTTCTCAATTACCTTTTCCGCGGTCTCCACCGGCTCGCTACTTGAAATTAACCCTTGGTACGAGGGATAGCAGTGGAAGTGGTAGCTTTCTTGCGCGATTCTTGAACCACTTCGAAGGTACCATCTGCCTTTTGCGTTGCATCAGCAAGAGGAGGCGGAGGTACTTGAGAGCAAGACTTCGAATGAATAATCCGGAATTTGGGTTGCGCCTTTTCGGTTCTACATAACACACGCAAGGTTAGCAAGTTGAAAAGAGAATTCAAGAAAGTTAAAATAAGAAAACCTTACCAGGAGAGATGGCCGACATCAACGACCCAATGTTCACCTTTTTGCCTATGATTGGCTTGTTGGATGCCAATTTCTTGGGTGACGGCCCACTTTTTTCACCTGAATTAGTGCGTGGCCTCTTAGAGGCATTCTTCCTAGTAAGCTCCGGGATTGAATAATCTTCCTTTTCTTCATCAGCAGGAGCAGAAGAAGGGGTTGCACCAGAAGTTTGTTCCTTAGAACTCGCACTTCCTGAACTCTTCATACCAGCAGCTTCACTCTTCTTCACTTGACCACCTCTAAAGCGTAGTGCTTCCATTGAATCAGTGACAATTACATAATCATCTAAATTGCATTGTCACGAGGGAGCCGTACCTTTGTACGAGGCCAAATCAGACGCGGCCGCAGTCATCTCCGCCTTAACAGGGCGCGCCCCCTCGACTACCGTAACCTTATTTTTCTTTCTTTATCTCTTTGGCTTCTGATATTCGGGATATATCTCCCAAGGTTAGCCAAACTACCTGCAAATGAGAAAGGACGGATATTTAATCCATGGTCCGATGAAGCGATAGATTCCCCGCTGAAAAGCAAGACAACATCTTCTCCAGCAGGGGTTATAGCGCGACATTGCCTAGGGTTGAGTATATGCGAACCTTCAATGCCTTCAGTCTCAGAAAGCGGCGCGACAAAAGCTCCAGCAACAGGGTACATGAAATTGCCTTGAATCTGCTCATACCACGGTTCCTCATCTTAACGAAGAGGCCTGGTGCCAATAACCCCCACGTACGCGGCAAACGCACAATGATAGAGCGAGACCTCTGCAGAAACAGGTTAGGTAAGAGTCAGAAATGACTAAGATGACTGAGAATTAACAAAGTTACAAATTACCTATGCCTTCCAAGAGAAGCGACGGGACACTGGTGCTAGTAAGAGGCCATTTATTGGTCATTCCCACTGCGACCAAAGCATATTCCCCAAAAGCCTGGTTAGGCAAACATTGCAACTCTCGTACCAGGCCTCGCCCTTAGGTATCCAGAGCGTTTCCTTAGGAATAGGCGCAGGGTCACGAAATTCCATGGTGATCGAAATAACCTCCTCTCGTATAAAAAAACTTATCCTTCCAGTCATGAAAGCTCTTTGGAGGGTTGATGAGCAAATTTTTAGACCCACGAATGGCGAAAGAATAAAACCCAAGATTTTCTTGCAGCTGATAGAAAGCGCAAAATTTGTCTATGGTTGGCTCTTCACCTTATGACCGTAGACAAAATTCGAAGTGTCGTACCTAGACCATCCCAAGCGGAGAAAGTTGGGAGACACGAATATGATAATAAGATAGAAGGGTCCCAAAGAAGTGGTAGCAGGCAAGCGGAAGTTGCCTTCACCGAAGAAATCAGAGAACAAGGTGATATACCCCGGCGGTGCATCATCGGTCGTTTGGCCTTTAGCCGGATACCGCGCGTCCCATTCTACAGCGAACTGGTTGCCGCGCACAACCTGTTCGAAAGTGGCTTCCTCCCATTTTAACGGCGGCATACTGCCACCAACTTCTTCAACCTCAACGCCGTCTTGATGATCAGACAGTGACAAGTTTCAAAGAACACTTGAAGGTTTGAAGAAAATCTGGAAAACTTGCTCGAAGGTTTGAAGGAACTTTGAAGATCGTCAAGAAATCTCTGAAGATTTGAAGATTTAAAGGAAATTTGGAGAGAATTTGGAGAGAATTCGAAGATAAGTGTGTTTTGCCTCAACACATTCGTCTATTTATACCCATCGCATTTAATGCGATGGGTAACCGTGCCCTGCAAGTGGGGCGCGTGTCCAACAAGGAGATGACACGTCAGGCGGCAGAAACAGAATGACGGTTGCCACGCGCACGTGTACCCCACTCGCCTGACAACAGACGGAAAAAACATGACTGACACAGTGACGACATGTTCTCTGCAGTGATAGCGGTTATTTCAAATGTCGCCGTCTTCACCAACCTGTCAGCAGCTATCCATTTCAAATTTCAAGAACTTTCCCGCCTAAAAAACAACGAAAACTTCTAAGTGAAGCAACACAGTTGCACCGCCTGTGCCTCAAGTAGACACCCGCGCGCCAACTATTTGGCACAAACATCTTTTTCCCAAGCTTTTCTTGAAAGCGTAGAGACATAGCTTTTATTTCTAGTCCAGAGCTCCAACCACTTGCCTCGCCCATGGAAGCAGCACTAGACTGAGGGGACTTGAAGGGGTATGGTCCCAAAAGTTGCGCCAACTGGATGAACGTCTCCATGATCGCGCGCAAGACCATACCCTAAAAGTGGCTGAGTGACAACACCACAGACCTCGCGCCGACTAAACAGCTGCCTTAAAGGTTGCGCGAGGGGTCATGAAGTAAAATCAACCTTTCTTAGACACTTGTACTTGTGTCTTGTGGAGACAAAGGACCAAGTTCCACTACCTTGCGCCGACTACATGAACCACACCTATGCCGAGCGTAGGTACAAAGCGCAAGGTAAATTCAGTAACGTACGAAAGGTACAGATGGCAGGACAGTGAGCCAATAGGAGCCCAACAGGCTGTATTGGGTCATGCTGCACGATGAACAATCGTGCAGGGGACAAGAAGTACACAAGGATGTGGAACCAATTAGCTTGCGCCGACCACTATCCCACAATCTCCATTAACCACTAATGACAGACCAGACAACAAGGACGACTGTCAGGACACGTGGATCCATTCACCATGCGCCAAGCACCCTTCTCGCCAGCGATTACTAACAGTCGTGACAGAAGGGACAAAATGGATATTCCTTGTTGGCGAGCTCCGGCCCAAGGCCCATCAGCCCATCTCCTTTGTGAATCTCTCCGGCTATAAATAGAGGATTTCATCTCCAGCTTTAAGGATCACTCTCTTGCTCTCTCACTTAATACACACACTATTATCCACAAAACGAATACTTATTCTCACGCCGGAGGGTGGTTACAGGGAGGAACCCCCTATTCTCCTCCCTGTGACGAGCTTACAGTGTGTTGTTAGTTTTGTAGGACCTTGATCATCGATTGGGCGGGACGAAAAAAGATTAACCTTTATTTGTCGAGACACAGACCACTCATTAATCACCATATTAGTTTGGTGTTTCTTCACTAACCCTAGTCACCGGTTAGGAGCCGCCAGAAACAACCAGATCTGTGTTTGCAAAGAGAAAGGGGGATGGTGGTGACAGACCCCGGAGGTAAGGGTGGTGGTGCGGTGGTGCGATGGTAATTGTGGTGGTATGGTGGTTTAGTTGAGAGAGAAAGATAAGGAAGATAAAGAAATATGAGGTATAGAGAGGGGGGAGTAATCAGGGATGCGGTGTGTGGGATAATAATAATAAATTAATTTTTAAGTATAGGGGTAATTTGGTCATTTAACAACAATTAACAATATAATTCTAAGGGTCTTTAAAATTTGTAGTCAAAATGTTAGAAAATAAGAATTTGTGTATTCAGTACGTTATAGTTTTTGATTTTAGACTCAAGTGTTAAAACCACTAAATATATGAACTAAAAAGTAATTTACTAAAAGTTTAATTTACTCTAGTTAGAAAATTTTTATTTTCTAAGGAATAAGTATATGTCCGAAATGCTCTAATAAAAATAAAAATATCAGGGCTATATAGAATATAAAATATAAAATAGCAGGGCTATAAAAAGTAGTTATAGTTTTAGAAGAATTACAAGTCTTGATGTATTGGGTACAACAATGGGAAATTAAAATGCAAAGAAAAGACCATTTTCCCATCTTGTTAATAAAAATGAGATAGACAATCTCTTTTTGGTTCTTAGAAATCCAATGGACAAACACGTCCTCTCCTTAATTGAGCATCTTGAAAAACTACACACTCTATGCTGGTGTTTCTAACTCTTGGAAGGGGAACTCTACCGCCTGGGCAACAATGGTGGAGAAACTTAATACTATCTAATAGTGTTCGGTCGGCGACACAACAACGGTTGTTCAACCTCACAATCATGTAGATACACATCTTATCCTTTATTGGTCAAAATTTTCCAAATCCCGGTGTCAATTTTTTTTAGATCAATCGAGATTAAATCACATGTATAGTAAGAAAATATCATGAAGTGCGAATGACACTCGTTGCCTGCCCACCTAGATCCGTCCCTGGATTGAGCCACCACAATAGGGGTAGATGCCTGTGGCACATTTAGAAAATCTTTATAGGGGTAACATTTTATTAAAAAAAGGGGTAACGAAAACGGAAAAACCGTTAAAAAAAGGTTAAATTTTTCCAAAATTTACACTACCGCCGGAGCGCTAATGGGTAGCAGAGACTACCCCTTCTCTTACAATGTGTTCTTGACTCTCATTTTACAAGGTGAAAGGAAGGAAAATGAATTAAGAGAGAAAAGGAAGGAAAAGATGTGATTTTTTTCGTGTTCCCGAGTTTAATGAAAAGTAAAGAAAAAGAGAAGAAATCAAGCATTTTATGTGTTCCGAGTTAGGAGGAAAAGAAAAGAAATAACAATTGTATCTGGATAAGATTTTTTCTCCTAATCTCTAGGATTTGGGAGGATAAATATACATACAAATTTTCTTCCTTTTTCCCTCCTTTCTCATCCCCTTCTATCCTTAAAAAATCTCGGGAACATGGTTTCTTCATTTTTTTCATCTCTTTTCTTTCCACTTTCCTTGTTAAATGAAACTCGAGACAGAGTGTTAAGGTAGGTCCGCCCCTGGTAACAGGGGGCGGATCACACGGATGCATCCTCCAGCATTTGTAATTTCTTTGTAAACCTGTGGCAAATTAGGCCTAATGACGCTAGGTGCCCCGATCCAACCCATTTGATTTTAATTCTCCAAGCCTAAATAACACATTCTCTCTCCCTCGGTTATGGCCTAAAAGGGCGTGCGGTTTTCGAAAGCGTAACCGAGTGAGGGCAGCCCGTGGTTTTGGGTGCTACAACGTAGTCAATTTACTCACCGCAAGCAAGCAAGCAAGCAAGGGTATTTTCATTATCATTTTCATTAGCGCAGGCAGTATCAACTCTTGGAATCCTGCTTCAGATCCTACAACAAACAAATGCTCAAATAATAATTGCAGCTTCTGGTTCTGAAACCTGATCGAGTATGGCTTTGGCCAGGCTGTGTGCAAGATCCTCGCATCTGTCTTCTCTTCGCAAAACCCTAAATTGCACTCTTCTAGAACCCAGGTCCATTTCTCGACTTACCACACATTTTCCCGCTGATTATCTGCTCTGTGCTTTATTCTTTTGATTCGTGTTCAATTTATATGTCTGTATTTGCAATCGCTCAAGAAAATGATGCACACTGGACACTAATTTTATGGTTGATTTTAATGAATTGTTGACAATTTGGATCATCATGTAGGGCTTGTTTTTTTGAATCACAGGGGTGTTTAGATATGAAATTAATCGTGATTTTTGATTGATTAGGTCAGACCAATGCTATTTACTTGACTGATTATGTGATTTTGATTGTAATCATGCAAGTGACAATGATTTTCTCTAGAACTAATATGCAAAAATGTAGTTGTATTGCAAGCTATGATGCACGGTAGGGTACGGGTACGGGTACGGGTACGGGTACGGGTACGGGTACGGGGCGGACGGGGCACGGGCACGGGCACGGGAAACGGCAAACTAAAAAAATCAAGAAGCGGGGACGGGACGGGTACGGGAATAAAAACATATAAAAAATAAATATATATCAAAGATAATGTAACACAAAACCCCAAGATAGTTATATATTGATGTAAAACTCAAAAATTCCATATTTAAGAAAATAGATAACCTGTAATAAATGGTCAGGAGGGGTTGTATCGTGTGTTAGACTGGCACATCATATGGGTCTTAATGTCTTATACACGCGTATGAGTTGGAATTCACCAAAGTACACAGACCGTGTGATGGGTACATTGACGTGACCACTGACAAAGTGATACTACCTGTATAACCATTTTCGCCCTATCATACGGCCCTAAGACAAGGGCTTACTGCCTCTTTGATTTGTCATCACAGGGGTATGAAATCCCCTTTTCAAGTTATTTTTAGCCATGATTTAATATTAGCTATTTAGCTGTGCTTGTAAAATGCTTGCTACTAAGCTCCGGTTCCTTTTGTTGTTGATAACATGCTCTGGTTTGTAATGGTTACTGTCTATGGATGTTGGATATTTAAATAGGGAGTCATGTGTATGCATTCTATAATGTTTATCGAGTCGTTTTTATTGGTTCAGGTGTCTACATGAAGTCGGACAGAGAAGATATAGTTTTCTGGGATCCGAACATAGTAGGAAGTCGTATAACAAATTTTCGCAATTGGGAATTGGGCACATGAAGACGCCTTATTATGTGCCGGGCTCTCAACACCATTATGCTACAAATGTCATCAGAGAGCAAAAGTCAAGGAAAATACTTTATTATTTAACAGGATTGGTGTTTGCAATGGTCGGATGTACTTATGCTGCAGTTCCTTTATATAGACGGTTTTGCCAAGCTACTGGCTATGGTGGTACCGTTCAACGCCGTGAGGTAGTTTTTCTGTTTTTTTAAAATCTTTTTAGTTTTTTATTGCATAATGTAATTTTTTTTTGTTTTGCTTTTTTTTGCTTTAGACTGTAGAAGAAAAGATTTTGAGGCATGCTCAAGATGGAACAGTCACCAATAGGTGTGTTATATAAATAATTTAATGAAATGACGTACTTTTTCATTTGTACATGTTTTTTTTAATGTTGGTTTTTATTATTTCAGGGAGATTGTGGTGCGGTTCAATGCTGATGTGTCAGATGGAATGCCTTGGAAGTTCATTCCTACTCAAAGAGAGGTATTATGACCAAAATTCTAACTCCAAAAGTGTTTCAATCTTGTGAAACAGACATATGGAGTGATAATGATATATTGTTGTGGACTGTAGTTTGTATTTTATATGCTCTAAGTTATTTGAAATTTATGTGTAGGTGAGAGTGAAGCCAGGAGAGAGTGCTCTTGCTTTTTACACTGCTGAAAATCTTAGTTCCGTTCCTATAACTGGCATGTCTACTTATAATGTTACACCCATGAAGGTAATCATCTCATTTTATACTTGGATAAGACTTGTGCAATCATAACACCAATGAATTCAATGCTGATCTGTGTCATATTGAGAAGATTCCAAGTTCAGTCTCGCCTTTGCAAGTCTAGAGTTTTGAAGAGATCACCACAAAGTCTGATGAAGTTATCCTACTTAGGCCGTTATTGTCTAGAACAAATATAGGTGCTTTAAAATGGGGTTCAATTAAAACAGGTAGGTTTTTAGTGCTTCGGAAACTTTCGACACCTCATATGTTCCATTTTTAGCTATTTCTTTTACTTTACCCATTAGCACCTGTAAGTGGCCTCCATTGTCCTAACTAAAGTTTATGGGAGTATTTACCTAATCAGATTCTTCCATTTTCAGGTTGACTGGCTCAGTAAAGTCATAACCATCCTTAGAATAGCAAACAAAAAGTTATCGTTTTTTAAAGAATAGGCAATTTGGTATGCATATATAAACAAATTAAATTCAATTTCCCGCACATGAATATTTATGTAATAATAAGTTTTTCTACTCCCTACACTTTCTGAAATTGTTAAGTTTGTGTTAATGTTCAGGCTGCAGTTTATTTCAACAAAATACAATGTTTTTGCTTTGAGGAGCAACGCCTTCTTCCCGGCGAGCAGATTGACATGCCTGTAAGTATAGCAAATCTGCCATTTAGTTGCCAAAATAAAGTAAAATAAAATAATGGAATGTTATAGCTTTCATGGGCATCAGATTATGGGAAATTTTAAGGGACATAATGTCATGAAACTAATCATATATTGGGGTGTAAATAACCGAGCCGAGCTAATCTCATTTTCAAACTCTGATCCAAAGCTCAAGCTCGGCTCGTGAGAATTTTTCAAGCTTGAGCTCTGCTCATTTGTTATTTATTACTTATTTTATTATTTCATTTATATACATATATAATTATTTTTATATATATTTATCATATTAAATAGAAGCTAATATATTTTATTAGATGAGCTTACTTTAGTTTCTAGCATGTTTAAACTCTGATGTATTCGAGATTTTAGCAAGCCGCTCTCGACCAGCTTATGAGCGACTTAACTTGTTTACACCCGTAATCATATCTAATGGTGAATAATACTTAAACATACTTGTAGGTTTTCTTTTATATTGACCCCGAGTTTGAAACGGATCCTAGGATGGATGGTATCAACGATATTATCCTTTCGTATACGTTCTTCAAGATTGCAGAAGATAAGTCGTAGTCGATTTTATTAACTTTCAAGGCTGAATTTGATCAACTTACAGAAAGCGATTTTTGTTTCAATCCATTCCCATACATGTAACCGAAACTGTGTTTTCTGAGGATTAGGTTTTCAATCAACTCGTCATTTATGGCTTGAGAATAAATATGATCAATTGATTTATATTTGTAATCATATCTTATATGCTTTGCTGGGATAATTGATTGATTTTGTTCTGAAATTGTACACTATATTAGGGGTGAGGAAAAACTAAAATAACTAACAAAACCGAACCAAAATAACCGATGGCTTGGTTTTGTTCCCTTTGAACCAAACCGTACCGAACTCCATAACTGAAGCGAACCCAACGGAAACAAACTTGTTTGGATGTTCGTTATTGGATATACCGGTCTAGTTCATTATTTTGGGTCAATTTTTTCAGAGTCGGCCATTTTAAGCCCAAATGTATACCAAAAGCCATTGTAACCGAACCGAACCAAACCCAACGTATACAAAAATCTGAAAACTAAGACTGATTGGTTTCTGAAAATTAAAAAAAAAACTGAACTTTTGGTTTTTGTTTGCATTGAGCCCAAAACTGATCCATGCGACCCCAACTATAATTATATTGCTTTGAAAGTCTTGGCCTTGCACAACACGGTTGCACCAACAATAAGCTAACACAAATTTCTGTATCTGGGCTATATTTTTTAACGTTTACGAACTTCATTACTCAAGATCTGGCCTGGAGAATGACACCCATGTAACCTGTCTTATTGCTTGATTGCGGGATCGATGTTTTATCCCCGAGAAAGATTGTATGTTAACGTCTTCCACCATTTTTGAGGGAGATACATTAAACTCGGTTGTATTTCTTGCCTTTTCATATGTGCCATATTGAAGTGCAGAAGTGGCGTAGTACAGTTTTCTTTTGTATTTGGTAAGTCGAGCTTCAGATATATATATTCAATCACCTGTCCCGTGTCTATGTACCGGCTGCACCACATTGCAATCCCTACGACCGCTGCAACAGGACATGTAAAAACTATATGCTCTACCGTTCCAATATCCGAGGGACATAATTGACAAGACACTGATTGATTAGTGAAACTGCATCCAAGGAGATTAGCAGCAGTCTGGTACCTCCCCTCTAAACGAAACACACTACCATGGACAGTGGCGAAGCTTGAGATTTCTAACCGGGGGGTTGAAAACGTATATACCTAAAAAAACTATAAAACCGGGGGGTCGAAAACGTATATACCTAAAAAATTCTATACGAAAACCACATATCGGGCACTACTGAGCGAAAAGTTCAGGGGGTTGGGCACCCCCCGGCCTCCCTCTAAGCTACACCCCTGACCATGGACAGTACCCAATTGATCCATACGGAGCTACTTGACCACTTCCCTTTAGGGGTGTGAATTTCTGACACGACCCGGAAACCCGACACGAACCTAACACGAAATTCGTGGGTTTAGGTTTCGTCTAAACGGGTTCGGGTCAGTTTCGGGTTGAACACGCGAATCCGTTTAGGTTTACGGGTCAGGTTCGGGTCAACCTGGTCGGGTTGGCGGGTTGACCCGTTTAACACATTTATACTATATTATATTTTTTTACAATATATTTTATCTTATAAATTAAATGGGGCGTATATTTTATGCCATGATTATAACTTAAAAGGAGAAATTAACATAGCTTTTATAATTTAAATATGATATTATTATATACATTTGTGTTTTTTAAGTAATTTTTAATTTTAATATATAAGTTTTAGAAAAAAAAATTAAAAAATTCGGGTTAAACGGGTCGTGTTCGGGTCAACCCACAAAACTTCGGGTCGTGTTCGGGTTCATATATATGATAGGATTTTTGGGTTCGGGTCGGATTGAACCCGCCAACCCGCGAACACGACCCGTTTAGCACCCCTACTTCCCTTGGTGACTCTTTCGTGCTTGTTAAATCGTCCACCTCTAAAACGTCTTCGAGGGCAAGCTTCCCGTACCATGCTTCTTTCCAAAACATCATTCGACTTCCTCCTGATTTTATCCTAAATTTGATTCTTTCCTCCTATTATTTTTCAGAATTCATTATATATTTCAATGGATCGTTTATTGATTATCATGCTCATGCTTTAAACCATTTATGGACTGAATGCACAAAAGCCCAAGTCCTCGTATTTGGGCTAATAGCCCAATAGTTTAGAAAGTTCAACAAGTGAAGAAACATTTCCATATTACCTTTTCTTATATGGCGGTTCTAAATTTCACGATTATTTGAATTACAAACGTGTGATTTTTTTATGTTTATAGTACACATGTAGAAAACGGAAACAAACAACTTAATAAAAAAGTCAAAACTAAAAAAATACATGAGGTCAATTCAGAGCTTGAGATCTCAATTCAAAATTCAGTAGTGAGTCAACTCACAGCTTGAGATGTCAATTCAAAATTCAGTAGTGGTTAATAAAACGAACATAACCTTTTTGTTTTTATTTTTTATTTTTTGGATGAATGTAACTTTTTTATTTAAGGCCCTTCTTTAATCATTTTGCTCTTATCGTTTATACAAGTGTTTCAACTCTTTGGACTTTGTATAGATTTTGTTATGAACACAATTGGTAATTAAAGTATACAAAATCGATAAAGAGAACAAGAAGAACACTAAGAGGAGGGTAAAACCCAATTCAATTAATCGATATTCCATCTATGACAACATACCCAACCATATAGCAACTAACTAACCAATAAGCCCCATACACTATAGAACAATTACATTGAGGCCCTTCTACTTATTCTGACACATAACAATACTGCTACTTTTAAAAGTTCTTGACCTCAAGAACTACAAAGAAAAATGACTGGACCAAACAATGTAACAAACTAAAAAAAATCAAAAACTAGGAATTGAAAGAATTAAAACCTTGTGAAATCATGTTCCTTTCCAACAATGATGACCTGAGCCTTGGCAGTAAGTCAATGGTCCAACAATTTTGAACCTTTAAAGATCTTTTAAGCTTCATCATTAACCAAATGTAACTGTGCAGAAAGTTCTTTTGACCCAGATGAGGACATGCTCTAATAATAGTTTCCATTTTTATGTCACATATCCTTTAAATCCATGTCAAAATCCGGTTATTTGCTTGAGGCTTCAAATTCTGCAAATTAGAATTCTTATCAGTAGCTTTATTCCCATATTGTTGATTGCCCTTCTTCACTTTCTGCCATATGGTGTTCTTGCCACCTCAATCATTCTTATTAACATTCCCACCCGACGAAGAATTCCCAACACCAAATCTATGCTTAACACACCCGTTGCCCAGAAAATCCAACAACACTACCACCAGAAATATTTGATACAACCTGCTGCCCAGAAGAATGGGTTGTTGTTGAAGCTCCTTGAACCACATTACTACTTTTACTTTTATATCCATTTTTAGCGCTGTTCGGCAAAGGCCCAACATACCCCTGCAACCTAGTAAACCCGTTTTTTCTATTATTGTTAGGTCTATTAAAACCAGTCTTGGGACTAAGAATAAGCACATCAGCAGACACACCCACCCTTGACTAGAATCACTTGAACTAAGAATACTAGCATGATTAGAAGAAACATTCTTAACCACCTTTATGTTTTTACCAACAACTTGTAAACCATCATCATTCATACGCAAATTCTCAATTCATCCTCAACCAGTATTTGGACTAACACCTAAATACAAACTAAGCATTAACACCACCAGCTCATTCTGCATAACCACATCCAATGCTCTAATATCTTCTACATAGCTCACTCCATGCTTGTTCTTGTTTGCTAATTGCACTACGCATACTAATCTAGCTAGTGCTTTCTGCTCTACTATTATAAGAGCACATGAATTCTCAACCTTCGAACAACATGTTGCCCTAAAGCAATTGTTACTACACCATTTAGAGACCAACCATCATCTTTATAATTTGACCAGTACCAATGTGTGCCATTCCATATCAAAATAATAATAGACTCACAGTTTATACCCATCCATTGACTTCTACAATTTGTTCTACATCCTTTAACTTTCACATTTTCATTAATTGTTGACTTCTAATAATCAGCTTTTGACTTCCAAGCATTTGACATCTTATATTCATTTGAACTTGGGTGATGCCACCAACATACTTTGGATTTCCATTTGTGCCATTCATGTTTCATTGTCTTCTTTTTTTAGAAAGCCTTATTCAAAACACCAGTAGAGTCTCCACAAGGGAGAATCCCATTTCCACCATTGTTAACTTTATCAAATTCCATATTAGCTTGAACCCGACCACCAATCATGAAATGGTTTATACCCGGTTTCCATTCAAATGTGTCTAACCCTGGAAGCATCTTTACCCCGTCCTTAATTGAATTAGCCTTAATTCCTATGTTTTCTTGATCATAAGGTATCACAAGGATAGTTGTTTTGTTGTTCACATAAACCCTTTCAAAATCAACACTCACATCTTGATCTATATAAGGTATCACAGGAATAGTTGTTTTGTTGTTCACATAAACTCTTTCAAAATCAACACTCACATCTTGATCTAAAGACTTACTACCATCTAAATCCTTACAAAAATCAGTTCCTAAAAGCTCACTATCTCTGAGTTCTTGAACGTAAACAATAAACCATCATAAATCTCCTTAGTTTTAGTGCTTTTATGAACAAAAACAATAGACTCAACAATTACTTCATCGTCACTCGTTTCTTGAACAATATCAGGGGATTCATCATAGACCTATTCATCTTCCATTGTTTTATGTAGAGAATCAATAGATTCATCAAACATGTTATCTTTACTACAGATTTCTTGCACTTTTCCATTCTTAAAGCATTCATTAACTTCCATTAATTCCCAAAGACTTTTCTTAAAATCGAACTCTAATCCTTCCATATAAAAGAAGACTCGGGTCGAATGGAGAGAAAGAATCATTTACATTACTGATATCTATTTTCAAAGCCAAAGTTATGACATCTTCCACTTTAGAAAAACTATATTGATGCCATCTGACAAAGATGTTCCTAATTCTTGGTTTTAAACCACATATAAACAGGTAGATAGCATAGAAATTGGCCAATTCTTCACAATTTCTAACCCGGTTTTACAAGAACAGGAATGAATCACAATAATCTCGGACAATACGTTCTTGTGTACAAGCCATGATCTGCTCCTTTGTGAATTCCATGTTGATTCGTTGCTGAATTTGAAACCCCAAACTGATTTATCGTAGTTCCAATCAAAAGTTGTTGCTGCTACGAACGCGAATCTGAAATTGAACTCAAATGCAAACTCTGAAGCAGATGATTGCCTGGTTAATCGATTGTTGTTGTTGGTTGTTGCTTACAAAAATTCTTCAAAACACTTAATTGTTGCCCTAATTCGAAGTCACCCACATCTGACTATTGAACACTAATTCGATTGTCGTAGTAGAACACCGTTGTTACCCTAACCTTAACCCACGGTCAAGAGGAAAGATTGATCTGATACCATTGTTACGAACACAATTGGTAATCAAAGTATACAAGATCGATAAAGAGAACAAGAAGAACACTAAGAGGAAAAGGGGGTAAAAACCCAATTCCATTCATCGATAGTTCCATTTACGAAAACACACCTAACTATATAGTCACTAACTAACCAATAACCTCCTACCCTATAGAACAATTACATTGAGGATTGTTATGTTTTAAAATAAGTAGACGGGCCTTTATGTAATTGTTCTATAGTGTAGGGGGTTATTGGTTAGTTAGTGGCTATATAGTTGGGTGTGTCGTAATAAATGGAACTATCGATGAATTGAACTGGGTTTCACCCTCCTTCTCATTTTAGTGTTCTTCTTGTTCTCTTTATCAATCTTGTATACTTTGATTACCAATTGTGTTCGTAACAAATTTATCTTCAGGACAATTTTTTTAAAAACAAATAAAGATAGATCATTAGTTTGAAATCATTCCATTTGAGGTAAAATTGGTTTAGCCTCACCCTAATTTGTTGCGTTGCGGCAATTAATGTATAAATATGTATTATCCCCATGTTAGCATTTTGATTTCTAGCTTTGCTAACCTAAAGTCTCAATCGAAAATTATAGTGACCTATAACTCATATACGCAAATCCCTTTAAGATAAATACGCACTCTGTAACCTTACTTAAAACTAAAGACTCAAGTTTTCCTCTCTCAAAATAAAATTGGCTGAAGGTGAAAATCAACTTGTGCCGCTACACTCAAGAGCTGATTGATTAAGTAGATGCGAATACGTATGCTAATAAGTATTCCGACTTCATTCCAACATTGAGAAAATGCATTGACTGCATTTTCATGATCTTCAACAAGTAATAATGTCAATTAGCTAGATATGTGGCTGAGTTTGAAGAAAAGAAATGGAAAACTTTCAAGTAATACACGTGTAAATCCAGCACATCAATCTTCTTCATGGAATGCACAAGTTAACATGGTAAGTGCTCTTCCTATTTGTGACATTTCTAGTGTTGAAAATACTCCACCACAGTTTGTAGAGGGAGTGGAATGGTGGAGGATGTTGAGTCTAAGTATGGTCATGAACAACACATATTAAAATGAAGATTATAAAATTCCTTTTCCAATGTATTTTATTAACACCAACTTTCACTACAAAGGAACTAGTAAGGGATAAACGGTGGGAGAAATTTGAACAAACTAAAATCAACTTACCATTCCTCGATGAAATTAAAGAATGTCCCGATCATGTTCAATGTTTGAAAGAGTTAGGTACCCAAAAACGTCGTAAACTGTTTCCAAAACAACTTGATTTAAGTGCAGTGTGAACGCCGTTTTGTTGGGTACCCTTCCCATGAAAATCCAAGATCCATGAGAGCATATTCTTTCTATTAAAATAGGTGAGTTTAAAGTGGATACGAAAATTTTAGATCTATGGTCAGGCGTGAGCATTATATAGGGAAGTCTATTTTGACTTTGGTCTTTTATAGAAAACCAACACCACTATAATGTTGGCCGATCAGACTCCTTTGTGTCCTAGGGGGATTGTTAAGGATGTGATTGTGAAAGTAGGGGAGTTTTATTACCCAGTGGACTTTATAGAGCTCGACTGTGTTAAGAATACATAACCGACTGTTATTCTGGGTTGACTGTTCTTAGCTACAGCAAATGCTACTATTAATTATGAAGCTAAGGGACCTGAAATGAAATAAATGGAAAGTGGAAATGGGGTCCAGAATGCTTAGGAAAAATGAGTGGTCCAGAATGCATATGTATATAGTCAATTTTAAACTATATACATATGTGTATATTACGAAAAGCTTAGGAAAAACATGTGGTTCAGAATGCTTCTTAAGTTTCTCAATTAGTCTAGTTACTCTCACATGATCTCAATAGACACATATGAGAAACTTGAGATCATTCTGGTCCACATATTTCCCCTAAGCTTTTCGTAATATACACATATGTATAGTTTAAAATTGACTATATACAAATATGTATATTGAATTATACACATATGTATATAATCAATTTTAAACTATATACATATGTGTATATTACGAAAAGCTTAGGAAATATGTGTGGTCCAGAATGCTTCTCAAGTTTCTTAATTAGTCAACTTAATCTCACGTGATCTTAATCCTATACATATAAATATATATATATATATATATATATATATATATATATATATATAGGATTAAGAATCGTGTGAGAAGCACTAGGCTAATTGAGAAACTTGAGAAGCATTCTGGACCCACACATTTTCCCTAAGCTTTTCGTAATATACACATATGTATAGTTTAAAATTGACTATATACATATGTGTATAATTCAAGAGTTGACAATATACATATATGTATATAGTCAATTGTAAACTCTACATACGTGTATACTACGTAAAGCTTAGGGAAAATGTGTTTTCCATAATGCTTCTTAAGTTTCTTGAATAGGGTGGACTTCTCTTAGGATCCCTACTACATATATATATATATATATATATATATATATATATATATACACACACACATATACATATATGAGAGGGTTATCTTGAGAAAGGTAAATATTGCGACAACCGTGAGCACGATTGAAAAAACCAATCAAAACCAATTTTTTTTAAGACAAGCCTAATTGCAATTGAAATACAACATCTAAAAAAGAATTTACAACATCAGATAATTCATTTCTCCTCTCAAAATCACTCATATTTGATTTTTTACACTTGTCTAAAAATAAGAAATTTACATATGTGTAAATCGCAAACTTACACATGTGTAAATTTTCTTTATCATGTAAGTTTAAATGTGCAACTTAAATTTTAACATTGTATTCGAATAATTATAATAAGTGTAAAAAATTGAATTTGATTTGTTTTTGATTAAGTTCTCATGGTTTTTTCATTCGTTCTCACGGTTATCACAATATTTAGTGTTCTCATTTAAATTTTCCCATGTATAATATATATTACTCCTAAAGTACTAGACAAAATCCTAAAGGTGTAAAAACATTATTATTTGTTAATAATCATATATAAAAATTAGTTTTAAATTTTTTTATAAAAGATCTGATCTTAATATTTTTATAAAGTAAATAATAATGACAAGATAAATTACTTTTTATATAAAGAATAAAAGACCAATTCTTTTAAATAAAGTTTATATACCTTACAATCACAAGTGACATTAGCAGTAACAGACTGCTTCATGGCAGCTTGCTATTGGTCAGTTTTTTTTCCTTTTCTTTATAATAAGTTTTTATTTATTATAACTTTTAACCTTCAACATTAATATTTCACTTACAACCCTTTAACTTTCTAAAATTTATATTCATTTGTTACATGTTATTTTTTTTATGTATGTATTAATATAAATTCAGGTTGATTACGGTTTCTTTTTCTTTTTCTTTTTTCTTATTTTAGCCTTTACCCTTCAACAATTAGTATTGTCAGTTACAACTCTTCCCTTCAACAATTAGTATTGCCAGTTACAACCCTTCAACTTTCTAAAATCTTTATATTTCTTTTTTAGATGTTTATATTTATGTACGTGTCGGTATAAATTCAATTTGATTACGTTTCTATAAAAACGGGTATGCTCAGATATAATATGTTTCCAGATAATATTCAACTACCCACTAAAATATAAAAATAATAGAAAAGACGTACTATTATTTTTTATTGAATTTGTATTATTTACATATTATATATTTAGAATTTTTTACTGAAGTTTATTAAAGATTTTTTTAAACGTCAAATTACTTTATTAGTTTCTTTTATTGTTATAAATTTGTCTATTAATTTTTTTATAAACACATACTTACATATACACAAAGAAATATTTTGTTAGTTTGAGTAGTTTTAAAACGTCCGTTTTAATTATATATAATTATAAAAATATTTCGGGTATTACAATAACTTTACATTAAAAGAATTTGTGTTTTTAATTTATACTTTATATAAAAAGTAATTTATCTTGTCATTATTATTTACTTTACAAAAATATTAAAAATAAAATTCTTATAAATTAATTTACAACCAATTTTTTTATATATGTTTATATATATAAAATATATGATTATTAACAAATAATAATGTTTTTGCAAAAAAAAAATATTCCACTATATGTTTAATAATATTTTTGTACAAATCAACCTTTATGTTATAAATAATATTTTTGCAAAAATCAACCTTTATGTTATAAAAGAGCATAGTAACCTCACATGCAAAGCATGTGAGGTAACTTAACTGAGGTTTTTGAACGATGTTAGTTATAAGGCTATAGAATGTAACAAAACATGAACATAAAAGTTGGGTTTAACCGATTTTATAATGAAATGTATGAAGTGCAGTTTATGTATAACATAAAGGTTGATTTGTGCAATTTGCCCTTTAAACTCTAAAATTGTTTGGTATTTTAGTTGTTAAAAACCATTTGCAAGTAATTACTTAAAATAGTTTATTTGTTAAATGCTAAATTTATAATATATATATATATATATATATATGAAATTTGGTGAATGACAAAATAGAATGCATATAAAATCGAGTCATTGATTGATGAACAAACACGTACAATATAATAAAAAAAAATAGAAAGTGTAGCGTTGTTATAACCTATTTGTTATATGTCTTATTGTTAAATATTCTTTGATTAGCTAGGAGTTATCATCCCTGTATGTTGAGCTTAATACTCAACTTCTTTGTTGTCAAATTTTGATCTCAATACTAAATATAATGATACAAACTTACAAACTAAACAAAAAAAATGTCTACTGTTGGGTTCGGTAGCTGCTGCTCGTAAGTTGGCTGGTCTTAAATCTATTTAGATACATCTATCTTCGGTTTTTATTATGCTAAGTTTTTAAGTTAGTTTGGTATTTCAATATAAAGACTTTTTATTCCTGTGCTCTATGCTAAGCTTTTAAGTTGGTTTGGTATTTCAACTTTTCAATATAAAGACTTTTATTCCTGTGCTCTGAGTATCCAGTTTTAGAGCATCCTCAAATCTACATTTATTAAATTGAGACGTAAACCTCCCACTATTGATGATGACCAAAATGTATCAACTAAATACGTAAAATAAATAAATTCAGCTTTAACATCGGGTGGTTTAAACCACTATGGTGGCAGCACGAATCCTTTCTCTTCCTGCTTTATTATTATTATTTTTAATTTTTTTTTGTAAACTTCCATCTTCATATAGTGACTCCTATGAAGAATTTTGCCTTTTTGGATGTATATTTGCCCTTATATTCTTCCCCTTTAATTTTGTTATTACTGAAAAATGAAAAAAGAAAGAAAGAGAACATCATGCAACGTTATATGAAGTATCATAACACTCTTGGAAAAGTGAGAAGAGATAAGAGTTGAAGAATTAAATCAAAACCCTAAAATCCTTTTCATATTTATCATTTGGAGATTTTAGAAGTGTCTATTGATTGTGAAATTGTAACTTAATGATTTATGATGAGTATATAGTAAAACCTCTATAAATTAATAATGTTGGGATCGATATATTTAATTTAGCGAGATATTATTATATTGATAAATTATTAATTTGATGAGTTGGCTTATATTCGTGAGCAACTCTCAAATTAATGCATCGACCTTCAAAATTTTCATATCCGTTCACTTTACATATTTGAATAAAACAGAAAAAAGAACCTTCATAATTCTCATGTACATTTACACATTATTATCTTACTATTTTATCGATTTGGGTCCAATTTTGTATCGATCCTAAGTTGAGACCGAACAAATTATTAATTTTATCGAAGTTATTAATTTATCAAGTATTAAATTATAGAGATTAGTGTACACTCAAATGAAGAAGAAAGAGAGATACGTAACATGTGAATCGACTATAATATCAAATGTCAAATTCGTAATAAACGCTTAGTAAATACAAATCTATACAAAGATATTTACAAGTACACGGTGATAGAATTAAATGAATTATAACATTGAGTAGATTTAATTGGCTTAGTTAACATTTAGTAAAGGAAACATTGTCCAATTTCCATAAAAATAAACTAGTTCATACTATAAAAAGTAGGTATAAGCGAATAAAAGTAACAAATGAAATTATCTATACTATAGTATATGTATGAGTAATAGACATTTTCATATCCTTCAAAATAAAAAAATGAAAAATAAAAAGTTTTTTTAATTTAATACATAAGATATAATCCTAAAATGACAGTAAATTAGTCTTTCAAACACTAATTACACTTAATCATGTCATCTTAATTACATTTTAATTCTCTTATTTTAACCAACTTATAAATAATATTACACTTTATTCCTCTTATAAAAAACTAAGTGCTCTCACGTTTTTAAACGAACATAACTTTTACGTACCTTAAGATTTTTTTAAAAATATATATACCACAAAAACGAGCATTTTATTCTTTTTAATTTGAGTATAGTATTTTTATATAGTTTTAATTATAAAAATTGATATCACGTGTTTAATAGTGTCTAGGGTGAACAATAACGAACAAAAATCGGTTATTGGTTTTTTTATCCCCATTTAACCATAATTAACTAAACAAAACCGAACAATTTATACTTTATATATTTTTAGCTTTTATATCTCAAGTTCATATTTTGTACCTCGATTCATATATTTATATTTCATCTCATTTATTTATACATCCATTTCATATATTTATACCTAATTTAATGTATTTAATTTATACCTCAATATCTTTTATTTCTAAAAAGAAGTTTTAACCGAAGTTTGGTTTTAACTGTTAACCGAAATTAAACAAAACGAACCAAAAACCGTCAATCTCGTTTAACATCTCCACCCTAAACTAACCCAAATCTAATACGAATCGGATATTAAAATAAAAGGTGTTTTGGTTGGACTCAAATACAATTCACAACATTGGGCCTCCTTTAGCGTTACAAGCCAGCGGGTGGGCCACGCCCAATGTTTATTTGATAATCCAGCCGACCCACTCACAAAGAACATTGAAACGGTGACGTTTCATGTAATTCTGATTTTCTATTATGGATCATAAACACAAGTGGGCCAGGCTCTAGCTTCTGCTTTTCGTGTTCCCACTAATAATTGGTAGCAACCTCTTTTTAAAAATATAATATCCGATCCCCTTGTGCGGTAGCAACCTCTTTTTAAAAATATAATATCCGATCCCCTTGTGCATTATGTATTATACTAGTAAATCTTTTCGCGTGATACGGCGGGTGCACATGTAAAGTAACTCGTAGTTGTACAATAAAGATCGGAACTGTTTCTAAACAAAAGTTACATCAAAATGTAAATAAACGAAATATGTAAATAAAAATAAGCACGGAAACGTATTATACATGGCTCGACTTTTTTGCGAAAGAAATTTACATATTATACCGATATATACATAAAAATAAGTAAAAAATTATGGTTTTTTCAAGTTAAAAATGGTACCGTGCGTTGTGGTGGACCGAAATGTAAAGTAAGCCGAATTTATAAAGTCTATGAAAACATATTATAGTTGACCCGACTTGTTTTAAAACTAAATTTCTGCCAAAACATAGATTAACTGAAAACGTACCAAAAAGCGGAGAAAACATATTATATTTGAGCCTACCCCTTTTCAAAGAAACGTAATCAACTTGAATTTACACCGACACGTACATAACTATAAACACGTATAAAAGAATTATCAAGTTTTTAGAAAGTTGAAGGGTTGTAACTGCCAATACTAAATGTTGAAGTTAATGGTTAAAATAAAAAAAATAAAAAAAAACTTACAGAAGACAAAAAAAAATAAAAATAAGTAAAAAGTTGTGTTTTTTTAAGTTAAAATGGTACCGCGCGTTGCGGTAGGAACGAAACGTAAAGTAAGCCAAATTTGTAAACTCTAATGAAAACATATTATATTTGACCAGACTTGTTTTAAAACAAAATATATGCCAAAATGTAGATTAACTGAAAAAACATACCAAAAAAGCGGAAACATATTATACCTGAGCCTACCCATTTTCATAGAAACGTAATCAACTTGAATTTATACTGACACGTACATAAATATAAACACCTAAAAAAGAAGTATAAAGTTTTTAGAAAGTTAAGGGTTGTAACTGGTAATACTAATTGTTGAAGAGAAAGGTTGTAACTCGCAATACTAATTGTTGAAGGGTAAAGGCTAAAATAAAAAAAATAAAAAGAAAAAGAAACCGTAATCAACCTGAATTTATATCGATACCTACATAAAAAAATAACACGTAACAAATGACTAGAAATTTTAGAAAGTCAAAGGGTTGTAAGTAAAATATTAAATGTTGTAGGTTAAAAGTTAAAATAAATAAAAACTTATTATAAAGAAAAGGAAAAAAAAGCTGACCAATAGCAGGTTGCAGCAGCCACAACTGTTAATGTCACTTGTGATTGTAAGGTATAATTTGTCTTTTATTCTTTATATAAAAAGTAATTTATCTTGTCATTATTATTTACTTTAAAAAAATATTAAGACCAGATCTTTTATAAAATAAATCTAAAACTAATTTTTATATATGATTATTAACAAATAATAATGTTTTTACACCTTTTGGATTTTGTCTAGTTTAAAACTTTAGGAGTAATATATATTATACAGGAGAAAATTTAAATGAGAACACTAAATATTGTGATAACCGTGAGAACAAATGAAAAACCCACGAGAACTTAATCAAAAACAAATTAAATTCAATTTTTTTATACTTATTATTATTATTCGAATACAATGTTAAAAATTTAAGTTGCACATTTAAACTTACATGATAAATAAAATTTACACTTGTGTAAGTTTGCATTTCACATATGTAAATTTGTTTTATTTAGACAAGTGTAAAAAATCAAATAGGAGTGATTTTGAGAGGAGAAATGAATTATCTGATGTTGTAAATTCTTTTTTAGATGTTGTATTTCAATTCCAATTAGGCTTGTCTTAAAAACATTGGTTTTTTTCAATTGTGTTCACGGTTGTCGCAATATTTAGCGTTCTCAAGATAATCCTCTCATATATGTATATGTGTATATATATATATATATAATAAGTAGGGATCCTAAGAGAAGTCCACCCTATTTAAGAAACTTAAGAAGCATTATGGAAAACACATTTTCCCTAAGCTTTACGTAGTATACACATATGTAAGTTTACAATTGACTATATACATATATGTATATTGTCAACTCTTGAATTATACACATATGTATATAGTCAATTTTAAACTATACATATGTGTATATTACGAAAAGCTTAGGGAAAATGTGTGGGTCCAGAATACTTCTCAAGTTTCTCAATTAGCCTAGTGCTTCTAACACGATTCTTAATCCTTATATATAGGATTAATATATATATAGGATTAAGATCACGTGAGACTAAGTTGACTAATTAAGAAACTTGAGAAGCATTCTGGACCACACATATTTCCTAAGCTTTTCGTAATATACAATATGTATATAGTTTAAAATTGACTATATACATATGTGTATAATTCAATATACATATTTGTATATAGTCAATTTTAAACTATACATATGTGTATATTACGAAAAGCTTAGAGGAAATGTGTGGTCCAGAATGATCTCAAGTTTCTCATATATGTCTATTGAGATCATGTGAGATTAATTAGAATAATTGAGAAACTTAAGAAGCATCTGAACCATACATTTTTCCTAAGCTTTTCGTAATATACACATATGTATATAGTTTAAAATTGATTATATACATATGCATTCTGGACCACTCATTTTTCCTAAGCATTCTGGACCCCATTGTCACTTGTTGGCCTTTTAGGGGAGTTCCTCTGGGAATGATAGAACCCATTTATTCTAGCAAAAGGTTAACCCTTTGGTTACTCATCACCAGTCGATACAAGGTTTGAGCGTGCCTTTAGTTCCATGTTTTTTTGTTTTCAAATTGCTTTAGATATTATGTTTTGCTATTGAAGTATACACAGTTTTCCAATTATACGTATACATATTGTTACCCTATGTTACTCACCAACCTTTTGAAGTTGACCTTTTTTTCAAAGAGCCAATCATTCACAAAACGACATTAACAAAAAAAATTCTCAAAACACTTATCCAAAAGTATTTAACAAGAGCTGGAATTTTGATCGGTTTACGGGTAAATGGGGTAACTCGGGCTATACCTCATATGGTATATGTGTTTTCTAGAAAACTAGCTACAACTCAAACCGGCTTAGACTATCAGTATAATAATATAACTTTTCTAAATCATATTTTATATAATAACTTATATTCAAACCAGAATCTTATCGGTAACACGTGTAACAACCCGATCTTTCGGATTGTTATCCGAATTCCATTATTTACCGTTATTTCAGTTTCGAACTCGCTTTGTACTCTGAGATTTATCATAATGGTTTGGATTATTGTAAAACGCATATTATATCGCTTATTTAGCGCATTTTAATCGCTTAAATACTCGCAACTCTCAACGAAAACTCAAAATCGCGGTTAATTATGTTACATTATGTTATTTATGTTTTATGTGTGCTTTATGTTTTATGGTTGTACTCGTTGTCGCAACGCTCTCACTCGCATAAATCGCCCAGTCGCATTATTTTATTATTTCAAAATGCTTAACGCGTCGCTAAAACGTTTAACGTAACTATCTAATACGAACCGAATCACCAAACGAGCACCTAACAAACAAATAACGAACAAAACTTAGCCACAGACCAAGTTCGGCCGAAGTTGGGCACCCCAACTTTGCCCGAACTTGTTCAGGCCACCAAAGTGCCAAATAAACAGCAAGTTCGCTCGAACTTGCACCTTTCAAGCAGAACTGGCCAAGTTCGCTTGAAATGGTGACAAGTTCGGCCGAACTTGATGTCGGCCAGCACCAAATCTCTTCACCTATAAATACCAAGCACCTCTATTCATGCTCCCCTTGCTACTAACTTCGCTCCAGAGCTCCCAAAACCGAAAACCTTTTATTTCCAAGTAAGAATCAACCCGTTTTTATGCAAACAACAACGTTTTACTACGATTTCTCACAAGGTTTTACCTTCTTTTTCATCAAAGCTCTTCTGTTTATGAAAATCTTCATCTTTTTCTACAAAAACTTCTTCTTTTCACTTAGATCTACCTAAACGAGTGTATTTGGGCTTAGCGTTGGCTTCCCAAGCTAGAAATTTTGATTATTTCGACTCACCAAGTGTTAGATCTGAGTAAGACCCTTTAAGCATTGATGTTTACACAAAATACGGACTAAGTGACGTATGTATCGTTCACTATGAAGTGGAACGGAGCGTTTGTCAAGCAAGATCTCAGATCCGGAAGCACAAGGACGATAACGTCACTTTGCACAAACTGGACTAACCCGTACGAACCAACAAGTTCGCCCGGATTAGCCCGAGTTTCTGTAAAATGGCTAAAACTCGCTCCAAAAGACCTCTCCAGCCTATGTTTTGCTCAGTAGCTCAAGGTTGGAGGGATGGACACTCGATTTTCTCAGTAAACAACGCGAAAACGCACGATTTGGTGACCAAAACAGTCAAGTTCGCTCCAAAAAGAGCAAGTTCGCTCAAAGTTGTCACTAGATTGGTGACCTACTTCCCCCGAACTTGTCAAACTTTCAAGAAAATCAACCAACTTCGGCCGAACTTGTAGTTCGCCCGAACTTGTCCAGTTTCCAAGGAAATCAGACAAGTTCACCCGAACTTGTGCAATCTGTAAGATAAATAGACAAGTTCGCCTGAACTTGTACCAATTCCAAGGAAATCGGTACAACTTCGCCCGAACTTGTCCACTGCTCCTTCACACGTTGACCGTTTCAGCACTTCGGAAGACTGATGCACTTCTGTTCGCGTTTACAGGCTGAAAATGCGCTCCCTTCAATCCAGAACCACTTCGTGTTTGTTTATCAAACACTAACCGTGAGTATACTTGAACCCTTTTTCGCTTTAAATGCACTTTTGGGTGTTACATACGTCTATATATCAAAACACGTTACACACAACGCTAAAACACTTTAAACGCTAACCGCTCTCGCATGTTATACGTGAATCGATGAATGTTTGTTTGCTATGTGTGAATAATGAGGACTTGTAGACCACCCTTAGCAATGATAGTACTATAGTTTGGACTCAGCACCCGATTGGTTCGAGGGTTGTTAAGGCTCGCATACTTACTTTACGTGCGTGTTCGCTATTGTGAACACGTATGGCGCATACTCACATCGCAGTCGTGTTGGTTAACTCGTATCATTATTGTTAGCTTACTTAGATTCACTTTCTCTACGTGTTACATGCTGGTTATGCATAAACGCTTTATCGCTATTATTATGCTATTAAACATGTATGATCACCTTTACTTTATTGTATTGACTTGTATTTTAACGTATGTAACAGGTTGAGGACGTTATCGCTACGAATAGGATTAGGTTTATGCTTAGAAACTTGTAATAAATTTGTTGGTGAACTTTGAATTGTTTGGGAATATTTGGATTTGTAATGATTATGAATGATGATGTGTTAATTGTATGGGAAATTGACGGTTTAAATATTGTCGTTTATAATAGTCGTTATGGATTCTCTCGAGCAATCTGGTTCGCCTAGTGTCGCGCCCCGATGATTCTGCCATCGGTTGGGGTGTGACAACACGTACCTTAATTCAAGGACCTCGAATTTGGTAAAGGAATAATGCCAGATGAAAGAAAAATAAGACCATGATCTGGTGGTTATGAACCAGGTAATAATGGTGGCCTCACAACCCTATAGCTGGAGGTGGTTGATCAACGAAAAGCACATGGCGCATATGAATCACAGTGTTACTTATCAACTTGCGTAAAGTTATTAAGAATATCATCTAAAAACGCAGTTAGTGGTGTAGTCCACATTACTCACTAAATTATTAAATGAACCCGCAAAACAACTTTTTACCAATTCACATTACAAAATACGATCTCGAAAACAGAAATTTGGTCATTTTTTAGGAAAAAAATCACTAACTGAATCAGAATAGCCCATTGTATTATTACAATATATATAAATATAATTTTGAAGCACCCAAATAAGCATATCATTCGCAAGTCTATCTCTCAGAAAGTATCATATATACTTTTAAAAAGTATTTGCTACATGAATAAGGAGTTTTTTACATTTTCAGTCAACATGTTTTACGTTTACAATATTAACTTCTGTCTTCTAGCATCCCGATTTTTCGCTGGATTTAAATATGTATAATCTTTCAAGTAAATTTTTATCGGTGGGAATAGTATTTTATAACATTCCTAAAATACCAAATTTCGGTTATAATGTTTCATTATGATATCAACATGAAGTATTGTAACTAGATATACTGAACCTAGTTAAAATATTAGTTATCTATTAGTGAAAATAGTGCTTTGATCAAACTAGATAACTAACCAAAACATAAAGGCCAACAATGAATATGCTAGAACTTTAGATAAATAAAAAAAAGAAAGGGGAAAAAGATGAAGGGCGTGACCAGTAGGTCACCCCTATGCGACACAGACCAAGGAAAAGGAGAGGGAGATTGATTTCCCATGAGGATAACGAAATTGGAGGGTTGAAGTCTCGATTCTGTCTTCTTTGCTTGATTCTAAGGCTCTAGTAAGTGATTTCTTATGTTATTTTGATGAAATTCAAAGTAGTGTTCTTCATGATTTTTGTTCAAACCCATTAAATTAGGTGTAATTGTGTGTGATTTTGGTGTTAAACAACCATAGTCTTTATGGTAAACTGATTGATTGTAACTTTTGAGTTATGGATTCATGTTGCATATTATGATTTGGGTTGAAATTCATGATTTGGTGATTATGGTAGAGATGTATAGAAACCATGTGTGAAGTTGCTGACCAAAATCTAACTAGAAACTGACGATCCTAAAACAACGATGATTTTGTTTAAAAACATAAAAGATGATACTATTTGAGAAGTACAAAGAAAGTAGACATCTTTGATGATGAATTGGGTGTATGAGGGTTCATATAAGCGTGAAAATGATGAAATATAGTTTATGCCTGCAAGGTGTTTGATTAAATACTAAAACCAAAATAAAAGTGAAATTTTGAAAGATTTGTCATGTTTACTACATGAAATGATTTGTTAGTGATCAAGAGCTAATTAGTGGGTGCAAGTGTATGACAAAACTAGTTGGTGAATTGGTTTAGTATATATTATTATAATGACACATATGAGTTCGTTATGTCAAAGAATGGGTTAATCGACCAAATGAGTCATCTGGGTAAATGGATTTATATGGTTTCGTCTAGAACAATAACTTAAGTGCTATTATTAATTTGTGAATTTAAGTATGCTTTTAAATCTTAATGTGGTAGTATTGATCTGTGACATGTGGTTATAAAAATGGGTGATTACGGGTCAAATGAATGGTAATAACCTAATTACAAGTTTGGAGTAAAAGAATGATTTAGAATGCATGTTTGATGATGGGTGGATAAATACTTAGGTATTATGAGATGAATGCCCATGTTATGTGTTCTAATGAATTGCAAGTTTGATTTGTTGTCAAGATAGGCGAGATAATATATGGACGACAACGAGTCAAACGGACGATAAAGCAACAACACTCCTACAGGCGAAGGTGAGTGACTCAATATGTTTGGATTTGTATGTTGTTGACTTGAAATTTTAAAGTTAAAGTGGACGTTTTAACATAAATTATTGAATGTGGTTTGATTTAACAATAACTTATTGTTTTAGTGATATTTTGGAGGTTTAAACCCATTGAGAAATGGTGCAAATTGTTAATGGGTCGAATGACCAAAGTGCTGAAAATTCAGCTTATTTCCAGAATTTTTACTAATCTTTAAATATTCATAGTAAATCAACCGAATGTCCGTTCGAGGCGTAATTTATATCCACGGAAAGGTCTCTGAGTCCCCGTAACTAAGATTTTATTTTGAAATGAAATACTCACTATAAAAGGGGGAAAACACTAAATTATTACAACTGCACAAAGTTGAGTGAAAAACGTAAATTTTATAACACTTGCATAATCTTGGGGAATTTACGAAGAAGCCATCAGATGTGATTTTTTATTGTTGTAAACCTTAATGTAATTGGATATATTTACATGAGTTGAAATGGGTGATTCCTTGAGTATGAGTTATGTATGCTAAATTAAGAAGTCATTGGTGTTGTGACGCGTATGTTCAAATACACATGTTTATTGAGTATAACTTATAAACGATAGACACTTGTGTCGCTAAACATAAGTGACCTAATTGAGTATGTTACGAATACATACATGAATTATTAAAAGTATGTTATGTAAAATGATTTTGCTATTGGTGGGATTTACTGAGTATGATGATGATGTTAAGTAAAATGATTGTTGATAATCATATATGTTATTTAATGAATTAGAATATAGTTATGCGGCGGTTTTATATTTATTGACCGAATTGATTTAATAATGGTTTACTTTGAAGTGTCTTTGATTCCATATTAGCAAGGATATACATGAGATATGGATAAAAAGCTCCCGGATTAGAATGGAGAGAGTCACGTAATGCATGACTTGAGATAATTAAGTGGAGGCTCAATGTTGTTTCGTTGGGTGTCATGAGCATAATAAAAAAAAACTCCTTCATGTTTAATACAAAAGAGTATTATGAGTCCTCACTTAGCAAAAGCTAATTTTTGGGGTGTTTTCTATGAAGGTGATGTGTTTGAGAACTATGAACGAGGTAGATACGCCATGAGAATCAACATGGTGGCTTGAACCGATAACGTGAAAGAAGAAAATAACTCACAAGTAATTTGTGGTAGAAAGGAAAAAGTGATCAAGTCTTGGAAGTAGGTTAACTTTGGTTATTAAGCAGGTTTTGTTTTCGTAAGGAATAGTCGTTTTGTGAAAGTCATGGCGAAATTTTCTAAATGAGCATTTGTAAATGTTTTATTAATCCAAATATGTGGATTAGTATATTTATGGAATAATAACCTATATTAAGAAAAAAAAAATTAGACCTATTTTCCGCAAAGCATTTTAATATTTTTTGACGAGTCGGGCGTTACATGTCTTCTTTTTCCAATTATTGGCCAAACTTTTAAAAATATTTTCTTTAGGACCCATCATTTAAATCATGGATTTAAGCCAAAATTGGCATGTATACCTCAATTCAGACTAGTAATTAGCAGGTACAAATTGGGCAAAAGAGCACAAAATTAATGAAAGTAAAAGATAGAAATCAAATAAAAACCCTCATTAGGCACCAGTAACTTGAATTGCTTTAAGAAAAGACTCTTCAGCCGGCCTTTCCATCTTCACATCAACATCTTCAGAGTATTATTTATGAACCTACATATTGAAACATATACAAGGACAACAATCATGTTAACTCAACAAAACCATCCAAACTCAAGTACAATCAGTTAACAAAAGTACCAATTATAAGAGTGAATAACTGAATGTCATGAAAAATGAACATTTTACCTCCAACGAATTCCCAATGTCAACAACATTCCCATGTCTGTAGTTAAGCCAAACGCCTAACCAACTGCAGTAACCCAATAATGTAAAAAGGTACGAATGTTAGTAACAATTGTAACCATAGAGAATGCGATGCATTTTCTATCATGACAAATTTAATATTACATGAATACCATACAAATATTCTGATTACTTACAATGGATCCATTCTTCAAAGCATGTTACTTTGCAGTTTTGCAAGCTTGCTTGACAACAAAGGCATCCATACCATTAACCTATACAAGGATACGAATTGAGATCATCAATAAAACTAAATACCAAAAAATTTTAGTATCTATCCTTTTCCTTCCTAGTTAGATTGTAGCCTTCATCTTAATATAATAGATGTATTGCAAGATATATTCTAGATCACAGAACATGATTGGAAATAGTTTTCCTTCCATAAAAAAGGAATCCGTCTTAATATGGACCAAACCCGATTAATCGGAACCCCGTTTTACTCACCCGAAGAACACCCCTACACCAAAGTTTCAATTTCTATCTCCGAAAATCAAGTAAAAACCCCAATTTTGTCAAAACCCTAAAAAGGTATAAAGACTCAAAACCAAATAAATATACCAAAATGTAAATAAAGATTACCCACAAGAAGAGCTTTTCTAAAACTAGCATCAAATGGTTCAAATTAACATGTAGTTCATAATCATTCAAGAAAACCCACGGATAATTGACAACCGCAACTTTCTCCTTCAAACGACCGATCCAAATCCAATTTAAATTCACTTTTCTTTCACAATTTCAAGTAAATCTACAAAGAACCTATGTTTGGAACGCATTCCATCAGTAAAAGTGATTCGGGATTTACTTTACTAGATCCTGAAAGATTTTTTGATGGAAGATCAATACCTTCATACTACAAAACAATAGCTCAATCTTGAACTCTTCTCAAACCATTACTTAGTCTTTAAACCATGACCTACAAAAAACAAAAATCCATATTAAAACACAAACAAACGTAAGTAAATTCTAGTGAATACATGAAGAAATAGTGCTCAGAATCAAAAGGACGTTGTCACTTACCCTTGATAAATGTAGCAAAACGCCAATAAAGGCCCTAAATCGGAACCAGGAGGTCAGAATCTTCATCGATCTGTTGAAACTTCACAGATCTGTTGAAATCGTGTTCTTGAATCGCGAGAGAGAGAGAGAGAGAAAGAGAGAGAGAGAGGAGAGAGGAGGGGGAAGCGGCGGGATAAGGTCTTGAAATGTGAAATGTGATGAATCTGAAACCCTAATCAATGTGAATCCCGTATCGTTTTTTGGGTGGCATAATAGACTTGTACATGATGCATCACACCTTGTACTTTTCAAGTAAGTGGCAAATGACAAAAGTTTCTCCTCGATTGTGCGTATTATATATATATAATCTTTAAAAAAAGGGTTAGTTTATGTTTTGAGATTTTTATAAAATCATTTAAGCAGTTTAAAAAAACATATAAATCAATTTTATAGAAACTATTTCATAACTAGTTTTTTTTTAATTTATTTACAAATTCTCACATCTTAATAGTTAACATGTAAGTTAATATTTTTTCCTCTTTGTAAACAAATCAAGTATTTACCGAATTCGTTGTATTTTTTATAATTTTAACCATACTATATATTACTAATTATTTTTATTAAATAATTAATAACGTTCACTCATAAATCAGATATTTTACCAAATAATTGCTAACTATTTCCACACATTATTCCATTAAATATACAATAAAAACCATAGTTAATTCCCAAATTAGTGTATAGATCCTTAACTTCGTAAAATCTTAGTATGCCTAGACTGTAAGTCCTTATCAATTCACTTAATCATGATAGGGTTACACTTTAGGATTCTCTAAACTTATTTAATACAACCAGCTTTGTGAAATCAAATACTTGCTAAGCTGAGTACATAGTCCCCTTTTTCATATTTTGCACACTTTTGGATTGATTCACGTGCCATATATCGAATTCACAAACAATCACATACTATTCACAACTTACAATTCAATCATATGGTTTGTATGTTATCTATGTGTTATTTGAACTTACATGATTACTAGTTGTACATTAGTAACTATGATTAAGCCACGTGGCAGTATGTTATAGCGCTATTGAATTTACACCTCATTCTTGATAAAAGAGTTGCGTTCTTGATATTAGGTTTTCAGTTTTCTTTTTTGTTCAGTTGTATAAGTTAAATGACGGAAATAAGAATTGAAGATCAGGAAATCGGATAATACGGGAGCTATAAATGGAGATCTTGAAGCAAGTGTGAGCGTACAAGATTCAGAATTGTGTGTTCTTGTCCTCTTTGACCTGACTGATTTTTTTTTTCTGATTGCATCTAGCAAAACCAAAGATATATGGCTTGATATACATTAAATTTATGATTTTTTTGTCCTTTAGGAGTAAGTGTAACTTTGTTTAAAACAATAAAAAATGGTTTTAAAAAGAGTTTTGAAGCAAATCGACATAAGTAAACGTATGGATTTTTATTAGGGATTTTAAGGAATCTCGTGAAAGGTTTAATAAAATAAAACTATTCGTTTTAAAAGCGATAATACAAGGTTTTTGGAAGGTAGGTAGTTAAAAATGTTTTAATTATCAAAAAGGTTATTAATAAATATTAAATGATGATATAAATCTTAAAAGATAAGTCATTCTTCATACTATATAAAGTATAAATAATATAGAAAATATGTATTCTAAAAGAGGAGTTCATACAATATTCGTACCCGAACTCGTTACTAAAGTTAAATATTAGAATACTAGAATCAGGAAAATAAAATATATTAAAACTAAAATAAAAACTATTCGTATTTATGGTTAAGGTAAACGTAAACGAGTATATTGTTTTGGGTAATTGCGCTGAATATCACTTAATGCGATATTTGTACCCAAACCGGCGAAACTTTTTTATGAGTCCCGTGCCCGTAAAAAATGTTTAAGGCATTCTAATCAGATTTAGAGTTTTTATTGGTATCCCTAATGGTGAGACCACCATTGCTTATAGAAGAATGATTTTGCTTTTGGAAACAAAGAAAAATCTGTGATTATATTTTTCTGGAAACTTTATTTGATAAAATAGTTGTATACTTTTCATTTTCTGTGGATTGTGTTGTTTGTAAATTAAGCCCAAGATCTGTCGTTGTTTTTCAATATTGGTTTTCGGTAATGATCTCAACATTTTTGGCTGTTCTGGAAACCTTGTTGTAATATATTAGGTTTTCAGTTTTCCTTTTTATTCATTTGTAAAAGTCAAATGGAAGAAATAAGAATTGAAGATCAGGAAATTGGGATAACACGAGAGCTATAAATGGAGATCTTGAAGTAAGTGGGAGCGTACAAGATTCAGAATTGTGTGTTGTTGTCCTCTTTGACCTGTCTGGTTTTTTTCTAATTGCATCTAGCAAAACCAAAGAAATATACGGCTTGATTTACATTACGTTTTGATTTTTTATTTATCCTTTAGGAGTAAGTGTAACTTTTTCTAAAACAATAAAAAATGGTTTTAAAACAAGTTGAGATATGTAAACGTATGGAATTTTAATAGAGATTTTAAGGAATCTTGTGAAAGGTTTAATAAAATAAAACTATTATATATATTGTAACGCTCAACTCGTTAAAAAACAATGTTAAAAATACTTTACGGAAACAGGCCCAGATTTCTTTTTGATCTTACTTAATAAAGGTTATTATTCCATAAATATATTGATCCACATATTCGGATTAATAAAACATATACAAACGCTCATTTTAAAAATTTCTCCATGACCCGTTTGCAAAACTGACCATTCCTTACGAATACAAAACATGCCTAATAACCAAAGTTTTTATGAAACAAACATAACCAACTACTACATTGACATACTAGCGCTTAGCTAAAACCAGCGTTGAAGTTAAACTCTAAAATGTAAATAACTAGGTCACTTTGACCCGATAAGAAAACCCATATACTTAGTGAGCAAAACATCACTAAATCTTTCTATCGTTGACCCGCTTCCAAGACTGGATCATTTTCGCCTTTCTACCACCCCAATCTGTCATATAACATTACCATATCATTAGTGTTGACCGAGAAACAATGTAAGCATAATAATAACTAATATATTTATTGAACCGATTATTGGTGAACAACTTGTGAGTTCTTTTCTTATTTCATGATTCCGGTTCAAGCCACCCGTTGATTCTCATGACTTATCAACTACATTGAAAACACCAAAAATAATTAGATTTTGCTAAGTGAGGACTCATAATATGATTTTTATCAAACATTACGGAGTATTCAATGCTCATAACACCCAATGAAACAATGTCGAGCCACCCTTCATTATCTCCACTCACGCATTTCATGACTTTCTCCATTCTAATCCGGGCGCCCCTTTTTATCTATATCTCATGTATATCCCTGTAATAATAAAATCAAGGACACTTCAAAGTAAACCATTATTAAACTGTTTCGGTCAATATAAAAAAATAGTAAACCGTCACTTAACTATGTTGTAATTCATTAGACAACATATACGATTATCAACAACATTATTACCTAACATACTCTTAGTAATTCATACATGTCATAACATACTCAAATAGGTTATATAGTTAAAACGATACGAGGTTCATTCATTCATAAGCACTACTAAATGAACACATATTTTGCACATATAGGTTACAAAACCCATGGCTTTTTAATTTAGCATACGCATCCCATATTCAAGGAATCACTCACTTTAACTCATGTAAAATATAACTAGAGGTCTAAAACAACAACATAATCACATCTGATTGGTTTCGTATAAATTCCCTAAGATTATGCAAGTAATATAAAATTTATGTTTTTCACTCAGCTTTACGTTGTTGACAGTAATTCAGTATTTTCCCCTCTTTATAGTGAGTATTTCACTTCAAACTAAAGTTCTTAGTAACGGTGACTATGAGACCTTTCCTTGGATATAAAATGTGCCCCGAACAGACATTCGGTTGATTTTCTATGAATTTTAAAAACTAGCAAAATCTGGAAATAAGCTGAAATTTTCAGCATTTCGGTATCTCGACCCATTAACAATTTGCACTCTTTTTTGATGGGTTTAAACCCCCAAAACATCGCCAAGACAATACGTTATTGTTAAGTTGAACCATATTTAATAATATGTATTAAACCACCTTAACTATAAAAAGAACTTCAGGTGAACATTAAGACTATAAAATCAACACGACTCCAAACACATTCGAGTACTCACATTCGCCCGTAGGAGTGTTGTTGCTTTATCATTCGTTTGACCATTGCCATCCGAACGTCACCTCTCCTATCTTGACAACAAATCAACTTGCAAATCATTAGAACACATAACATGTGTATTCATAATACCTATGTATATATTCACCCATCATCAATCATGCATTCTAAATCCTTCTTTTACCCCAAACTTGTAATGATTATTGCCATTCATTTGACCCGTTATCACGCATTTGTGTTTAATCATAACATACGAGTCATTTCGTCATAAATTTACCAAAACTTAATGTCTACTAACACCAATTTATTATTAGCAAATCACCAAAATCAAGTAAACATGGCAAATCTTTCAAAAACTCAATTTTATTTTGGTTTAGGCATTTAATCAAACACCTTGTGGGTAAACTAAGATTCGTCATTTTTATACGAAACCCCCACACCCTGAATTCACCCTCAAGGATGTCAACTTTCTTTGTAATTGCATATGGTACCATCTTTCATGTTTTAAATAAAATCATCGTTGTTTTAGGATCATCGAATTCTATTCAGATTGTGGTCACCAAGTTTACACATGATTTTTTTTTCATCTCATCCTACTAGTTAACCAAATTTAGTAATCATACCATAACATGCATTTGAATCTAAAATCAAATTACATCAAATAATCATTCTAGCATCTCAATCAAGGTTTCTTCATAGAAAATCCAACACTAGTAACCCCAATTTCATGGGTTTAGATGTAACACCCCGACCACGTAAACAACAAACCGCGGCGGAAACGTCGGGGAGTCACGTTAACAGATTGTTACAACAACACATGGTAATTGAAGTTTCGTTTTATTTAATATTAAAAATTGATTACATTGTTATATTGTCATAGAACTTTTAAACAATCTAAACAAACAAAACAAGCATTGAAATTGCCTTTCTTGTTTTAAGGCACTAAGTCCAAGTCCATTCCTACGTGAGCATGCATCAGTATCATCAAGCGTTGTTCCCTGAAACATATGTGAAAACGAGTCAGCATAAAAGCCGGCGAGTACATATGTTTTGTGAGTGTGTCAAGTTCATGGCTTTGTATATATTGCAATATATAATTCTACTACTAGAGTCGTAAGTGAAAACCTAGTTTTAAAAATGTTTGATATTGCAATAGATAATCAATTAAAACATGAGGTTAAAAGTTTGTAAAAACTACTAGCCATGAACCTTGACTCGAAAACATTTATTTTGTAAATCCGGGTTGTAAATTGTCTTGAAATAACTTGTATGGTTTATATGTTTAATTGAAAATCGTTGCGTGTCATTGTTTGAAAACATTTGTCCAAGTGATGCAAATAACGCCACGTATGTAATATGATAAAAGCACTTATATATAGGAAGTACCAGCGGCGTATCCACCATGCTTTATCACATTACACACGTTCCGTTATCTAAATCACTTATCATAACCAATCGTTCATCGTTCATTGTCCTTGTCGTAAACCACATTGGTCATTGTTCTTGTTATAAACCAATCGTTCATCGTTGCTTGTTACAAACCGATCGTTCATCGTTCCTTGTTTTAGTTGTGAAAACTTTTGGTTGTTTTGGTGAAATACATTCAAACCTTTGTTGACTTGTTCGAGACCACCCAAGGGGTCCCTTAATTGTATAACAAACCACCAAAGGGTTTGTTACAAATACAGTTTCAGTCGCTTCCCAAACTTCCCCACAAACCCCGGGAATTTTGGTAACGGGATTGTCAGTCCTAGGAGCCATAACTTACTACTGGTCGGCTTGGCTATTGTTAATGAATGTCATTCTTGTTATGAATATAACACACAAACAAGTTCGTTCACATTATTGAAATCATATTGTTTATATAAACCATTGTATTTGTATTTTGAAAGCTTGAAAAACATTTAGCACATATGGATCACCCCAAAATATTTGCTACACACAAAGAGGGGAACTATGTACTCACTTGGGATTGCAAAGAAATCTTGAATCAAAAGAAAACCAAAGCTCAAAGATCCGAGAAATCAAGCGTGTCCTAAAAACAGATAACTATGTAAATATCGGGACTTAATCGGAAGATCGGATAGAACGAGATCTTGTAAACCAAATGAGTGATGGAATAACAAAGTCTACATTCTGATTTGGAAAGGTTCCTACGTGCTTTTGACCCGTTATGACCCGTTAAGGTAGTTTAAGCCACTTCAACGCGTCATTTGCGTTAACGCGTGATCGGATGGTTAGATATGTGTTATGATAAGTCTTTAATGTTTAAACATGTTTGAAAATGTTATTTGATCAGATTACATGTCAAAATTTATGTTACATATGCTTGTAGTTGATTTATTTGCAAAAAGGGCATTTTGATCATTATTGAAGATCATAACAACTAATTATCCTAACACTAACCACCAAATTATATGACCATAAGGTATAACCTCAGAGGGTTATTCCCTATATAACTGTAACATCCGTAAAAAACGGATTTACCAAACCCGCTCCGTTTATTAACCGAACAATCAGTTAAAAATTTCGTTGCGAATTTAATGCCCAAAATAATTTTAAACGATACATAATTAATTATTATATGGGAATATATAATTAGTTTTTGAAAAACTGTTAAAAATAAGAAAATAAAAATAATATGGCCCTGCCGGGTTTCGAACCCGGGTCAAACAACAGACTTAACACTCAACCCTTAAACCACTGCGCCACTAGTGTTTCTTGTTAATTATTAGAATCAATTAATTCATAACATGTTTTCCGAATTCAAAACCGGCGCCCAAATTTCAGTCGTCGGAAATCCCGGCGATCTCGCGAGATTGGACGGTTTCTTTCATTCTTAACGTAAACTTTAAACCCACATCGGTTATAACCGACGCCTGAACCCGCGACACAAGCTATAACTGCCGGAAAACGTAATGACTTTGAATCAAGTCGGAAATCGGACCAAATTCATCGACGACTTGCCTTATAAATACCCCCTCGAACCTCTGCAAGCTTTTTCGCTCAAAACCGCACCTTTACCCGACGTAATTCCATTCGCCAGAAAATTTCTGTACATCGCCGGAAAACCAAACCCTTCACTTCTAAGCCTTACTAAACCCCCTGAGCTTATACCGAAGTCACCCACATCCTTTTCAAGCTTTCTGAAGACTCTCTGCTGCAAGACACACGTCGCCGGAAGTGTTTGCTGTCACCGGAGTTTCGCCGGAGAAACAGAGGAGTCCAGTCGGTATACCTTACGCTTAATCCTTCATTCTTTTTATTTAATCTCACATGTAATTAACCATCTGACACTAACGAACATGATTTAATCATCGAACCAGTCGGACTTCCGATTCTGGTTAAAATCAACGAAGAAGACGAAGTTTCTGTAGTGTATAAGTATAATTAAAATCAAGTTATTACTCGGGTTAGACACACAGTCCAGCGGTGGACTGTGTTCACATTAAACACGTAAACGTCTCGAGTTCGAATCTTGTCCCAAGCATGCTTGCCTTAATAAAAATGTCTTTTTGTTAACCGAACCGGAGTCACCGCTGTATATGTTAAGTATAATAATAACCGGAATAATAACCAAGATAGACACACAGTCCAGCGGTGGACTGTGTGTATGTTTAAATCACAGGACACGAGTTCGAGTCCGGGCTACCGCACCGGCCCGGATAATTATTAAACTTTTTATTTAAGACAGAAATGGAAATGTTCAGTTTGTATATAAGTATAAAATAAATCGGATTATTTAACAAGTTAGACACACAGTCCAGCGGTGGACTGTGTGTTAACTCAACCCACAGGTCCCGGGTTCGAGACTGTGGAGCGCACCGGTCCGATTCAGTAAAATCTTTTTAGAAATAAATTGATTTTCGGATTAATCTAATTAATATATAAATATAATTAAAAACAGAAATATTTCGGGTTAGACACGTAGCTCAGTTGGTAGAGCTGCGTGCACGCGTACGGGAGGTCTCGGGTTCGAGCCTCACTCAGCGCACACTTACACGCATACGAACCGGTCAAACAGTCAAGGTCAACGGTCAACGGTCAACGGTAAAAAAAAAGTCAACTTTTTTATTATTTTTATTTATTTATTTTAATTAAAAATCAATTAAAAAAATACTTAAAAATAACATTTTTAAGGTTAGAAAATAGCCTTAAACTCACAAAAATACACCAACAATCTACTAAAATGGATTAATAAAATCCGTTTACTTACCGAACAATAATGCTATTTATCTAGGTTAATTTCACTCGTGGTTAAAACCACTTCGCGTGCATTCAACATCATCAACCGAACGCACCCACTGTGAGTGAATCTTACAACTCCCCTTTTTAATTACACGTTTTGGGGTGTGTCATCTGTCACAAAATAATTAACTCGTTTATTTAAACTTGTGCCATACCATATCGTGATCTAAACTTAGATTGTTTATATTGTTGTAATTATGTATTTCATTTTGTCACTTATATGAAATTCATTCATTAAGCCCATCAGTTCCTCGTGGTAGACGAGTTGAGAAAACGCGTGCCTCAAAACCAATCCATTATTGTTTATGTGTGTATTATTGAGTTTATATTGTTTGTAGTTATGTCTTTCATATTATCATGTTTATGCAATTCATTCATTAGGCCCATCAGTTCCTCGTAAGAGACGAGTTGAGCAACGCGTGCCTCTAAACGATCCATTATTGTTCATGTGTGTATTGTTTATTATTAAATTGATTGGTGAATAAGTTTACATCTATTTTTACTCATGTGTGATTGTGCACTTATTTTATAATCAATTAAATAAACTTGTTCAAATGTTTTCCATAGGATTCACTCGCCAACTTTTTGTTGATCCAAAAACCCTTTTACACATGATACAGGTGAACAGATGAAGCAAGGAAAACATAGGAAATGCCTTAGAAGAAAACAAAGAAGCTCAGATTGATGCTTAGGTCATGATGTAATTATGTTTGTAAATTTCCATTAAATTGTATTAATGAATATGGAACGTTAAAATAAATGTCATGAGCTTTGATGATAACCCAATCATGCCCCGATCACCTTTTCCGCTGCGGGTCGGGGTGTGACAGATTGGTATCAGAGCCATGACTATAGGGATATAGGATAGGTTATTAGACCCTTAGAGCCTATACTATAGTCTGCCTAAATTTTAATTGATTAGGTGGTAACATACAAACTTGTGATATTTATTTGTTTCATATTTGTTTATACTTACAGTCAAACATACATACTTATATACATATTCATTATACATATATCAATGTTCATATATTAAATTCATTTTCATACTCTCATTATTCAAAGATTTTGTTGCAATTTTCAAATCTCATCAAAGTAAGTTCTGCGACGGGCATGTAGTAACTGGAAGGGTACAAGTACCGGTAGTCGGAACGTCCTGTCTAGGTTGGCATTCGTATAAATCCAATATAACGGACCAGTTTGCCTACCTGGGGACTAACGATGAGAGTACGAAGGACCTATTAGGCCAAAGCATGCCACACCAAACGTCGTTCGAACTAACCCACTTTGAGGTGTCACCGTGTCTACACCTGGACACATTCCGAATACATACGTTGTATACATATTTCTCGATTTTCTCCGGGTTTTAGTGTACGCAACCAGGCTAACACATGCGAACCATATGAAAAACCCGGTATTCCTGGGGGCACACATGATTATGAAGGTGAAGTATGGCGGCATGTAGGCCTAATGGCGAGCAAAGCCCAAGACATCCTATGGATGTAGTAGATTTATTTTTCTATAATTATTTTATGAATGTTCATTCCTAAGTGCGACCCATGAACCCAAAAACATCCAACTCATACTCTTGACATGTATTCTTGTAGATGTCTTCTAACCTCGCCCGTAAGAAGATGAGAGCAGGAAAAGCCCGCGAGCGCATGGCTGCCCTAATCGCTCAACAAATGGCTGCCGTAATACCCAACATTGTAATCCAAGTACAACAAGCACTTACCGCTAATCCTGCCAATCAAGAAATCAAAACGTTATCAACTCTCCCCCAAATACCACTAAATGCACCTACAAGCATTTCAAATCATGCGACCCTCCAAAATACAAAGGGACTGAAGGCGTCACCGCTCTCCTCCATTGGTTTGAAGAAATGGAGAGCACTTTTCTAAATTGCGATTGCCCGATGATCGCAAAGTGCGATATGCTACCGGTCGATTATATGGGATAGCACTCACTTGGTGGAATACAGAGAAGGCCAAACGAGGTGTTGAAGATGTTATGACTTTAACTTGGAATGAATTGAAGGAAATCATGACCAGACGATTTTGCCCAAGGAGCGAAATCAAGAAATTAGAAGATGAATTTTATTCGTTGAAGCAAAAGGAAGGAGACCACACCACGTACAACAAAAGATTCCTCGAGTTACATCAAATGGTTCCAACATGTTCACTCCCCTCTACCGTTTGATCGAGCACTACATTCGAGGTCTTCCGTCAAAGATTCAAGACTCTGTAATAAGTACCACACCTGCAACTTTGGAAGCAGCAATGGAGCTAGCAACAGCGCTCACCGAGAACCGAATCCGGAACAAAGACTTCAAGGAGGAGAAGAAGAAGGATAAAGCATCGACTGAAACCTCCGACTACACCCAAACCGAATCCCCTTCTCAACCCAATTCTAAGAGAAAGAGAGACGGGCAACTTTTCGCTGCTATCCAAACGAAATCAACCAATTTCACACGCCATACCCATCCAAGCTATCCCAATCACTCAAGTGGCACCCAACTCAACTTACCCAAATAAGAAACCATATCTTGGACCTCACCCTCGATGCAACAACTGTTTTTATCACCATCCCCTTACCTTACCTTGTCGACTATGTGCAACTTGTGGACGCTATGGTCATTTGAGCAAGGTTTGCCGCACCTTTCAAAACCAAATCTCTTCCCTACTCAAAACATGGTCCAAACCTATCAACAACCCCAATACCCCATGTTCCCATATGTTCGAGCTTGTTTCAATTGTGGCGATCCTACCCACTTTAGAAACACGTGCCCTCGATTGGTTAACATCATCAACGCTCAAGCTCAATCAAATCCAGTTAACCAAGTAAACCAAGAAAACCCAACCGCTAGGCCACCAGCAAGAGGAAGAATCTTCAACATCAACGCCAATCCTGTCGAAGATAATAACGGCCCAAACGAAGATACCCAACTAGTCCTCTTCACCGAAAATCCAGATTCAACTATTTTTTTCTTTATGTTTTAGAATCACATAGAACCAATCATATCTTAAGGATAAAGTCAATGAAACTTTGACAAGAATATGGTGGATACGCCGCTGGTACTTCCGATATATAAGTATTCTTGTCAAAGGATCAGAAGCATTATCTGGCGGTTATGAGAGGTTCCATGTGTAGACTGTTTGAGTAATTATTGTTTATTATTTCAGTACATGCAATTTCATAGGCCGCCGCTCCCCATTACATTATGAGCGTTGAGCATGTTCCCCATTTCACTATGAGGTTGAACCTGCGTGCCCACATACGATCGGCTCGTTTGATTGAGCCTTGATCGCACAGACATTTTCATTTTCAGTACATGCAATACGATCGGCTCCGTTTGATTGAGCCTTGATCGCACAGACATTTTCATTATCAGTATTTTGTGGTTGTTGTGTTTGTAGTAGAGTCACATAAAGTCAATGAAAATTTGACAAGAATATGGTGGATACGCCACTGGTACTTCCTATATATAAGTATTCTTGTCAAAGGATCGGAGGCATTATCAGGCGGTTATGAGAGGTTCCATGTATAGGCTGTTTGTGTATATTAAATTTATTATTTTCAGTACATGCAATACGATCGGCTCCGTTTGATTGAGCCTTGATCGCACAGACATTTTCATTTTCAGTACATGCAATACGATCGGCTCCGTTTGATTGAGCCTTGATCGCACATACATTTTCATTATCAGTATCTTGTGGTTGTTGTGTTTGTTGTAGAGTCACATAGAACTAATCATAACTTGCGGATAAAGTCAGTGAGAATTTGACGAGAATATGGTGGATACGCCGCTGGTACTTCCTATATATAAGTATTCTTGTCAAAGGATCGGAGGCATTATCAGGCGGTTATGAGAGGTTCCATGTATAGGCTGTTTGTGTGGTTATTGTTTAGATTAAATTTATTATTTTCAGTACATGCAATACGATCGGCTCCGCTTGATTGAGCCTTGATCGCACAGACATTTTCATTTTCAGTACATATAATACGATCGGCTCCGTTTGATTGAGCCTTGATCACACAGACATTTTTTCATTTTCAGTATTTTGTGTTTGTTGTATTGGTTGTAGAGTCACATAGGACTAATCATAATTTCACTGATAAAACCAATGAAAATTTGACGAGAATATGGTGGATACGCCACATGGTACTTCCTATATATAAGTATTCTTGTCAAAGGATCAGAGGCATTGTCAGACGATTATGAGAAGTTCTATATGGATTTAGTAGTTTCTTGGTAACTAATCATAACTTATGGATAAAACCAATGAAAATTTGGCAAGAATATGGTGGATACGCCGCTGGTACTTCCTATATATAAGTATTCTTGCCAAAGGATCAGAGGCATTATCAGGCAGTTATGAGAAGTTCCATGTAGGATTTAGTATTGCCCTGGGTTAAAATTTGTGTTACATATATATCATCTCGCTATTTAAAGAAATTGGATTGTGTTCCATTTCTACATAAACTAACCTCTCCATCATAACAAACGAGAGAGGAACTGTCACCATTCAAACATATATGCTATCAGAATGTGGATTCAAATATTAGCTGTTGTGTTTATTTATGTTCTATAGTCATAGAACCAATCATAACTTACTGATAAAACCAATGAAAATTTACAAGATATGGTGGATACGCCGCTGGTACTTCCTATATATAAGTATTCTTGTCAAAGGATCAGAGGTATTGTTAGATGGTTATGAGAAGTTCCATGTAGGTTGTAGTATTAGAAGTTTTACCTTAGGATATAACCATATCCTTCCAAACATATCCAAACTCTTATGCATGATATCATAGTTAGCGAATCAATTATGCTTATCAATACTTTTACAGTAGGCAACAAAAAGCGATTCCTGTAATAGGGTACTTAACCCTTACGAGGAACGTTACCGCCTCAAACAAAAAACTTGAAACCTTACTTTTTCTAAGCATGTAACTGTCAAACTAAACACCATCATTCTTTTAGTCTAATATATCACTATTTAAATTTCGGGACGAAATTTCTAAAAAGCAGGGGATACTGTAACATCCGTCAAAAACGGATTTACCAAACCCGCTTCGTTTATTAACCGAACAATCAGTTAAAAATTTCTTTGCGAATTTAATGCCCAAAATAATTTTAAACGATACATAATTAATTATTATATGGGAATATATAATTAGTTTTTGAAAAACTGTTAAAAATAAGAAAATAAAAATAATATGGCCCTGCCGGGTTTCGAACCCGGGTCAAACAACACACTTAACACTCAACCCTTAAACCACTACGCCACTAGTGTTTCTTGTTAATTATTAGAATCAATTAATTCATAACATGTTTTCCGAATTCAAAACCGGCGCCCAAATTTCAGTCGTCGGAAATCCCGGCGATCTCGCGAGATTGGACGGTTTCTTTCATTCTTAACGTAAACTTTAAACCCACGTCGGTTATAACCGACGCCTGAACCCGTGACACCAGCTATAACTGCCGGAAAACGTAATGACTTTGAATCAAGTCGAAAATCGGACCAAATTCATCGACGACTTGCCTTATAAATACCCCCTCGAACCTCTGCAAGCTTTTTCGCTCAAAACCGCACCTTTACCCGACGTAATTCCATTCGCCGGAAAATTTCTGTACATCGCCGGAAAACCGAACCCTTCACTTCTAAGCCTTACTAAACCCCCTGAGCTTATACCGAAGTCACCCACATCCTTTTCAAGCTTTCTGAAGACTCTCTGCTGCAAGACACACGTCGCCGGAAGTGTTTGCTGTCCCGGAGTTTCGCCGGAGAAACAGAGGAGTCCAGTCGGTATACCTTACGCTTAATCCTTCATTCTTTTTATTTAATCTCACATGTAATTAACCATCTGACACTAACGAACATGATTTAATCATCGAACCAGTCGGACTTCCGATTCTGGTTAAAATCAACGAAGAAGACGAAGTTTCTGTAGTGTATAAGTATAATTAAAATCAAGTTATTACTCGGGTTAGACACATAGTCCAGCGGTGGACTGTGTGCACATTAAACACGTAAACGTCTCGAGTTCGAATCTTGTCCCACGCATGCTTGCCTTAATAAAAATGTCTTTTTGTTAACCGAACCGGAGTCACCGCTGTATATGTTAAGTATAATAATAACCGGAATAATAACAAGATAGACACACAGTCTAGCGGTGGACTGTGTGTATGTTTAAATCACAGGACACGAGTTCAAGTCCGGGCTACCGCACCGGCCCGGATAATTATTAAACTTTTTATTTAAGACAGAAATGGAAATGTTCAGTTTGTATATAAGTATAATATAAATCGAATTATTTAACAAGTTAGACACACAGTCCAGCGGTGGACTGTGTGTTAACTCAACCCACAGGTCCCGGGTTCGAGACCTGTGGAGCGCACCGGTCCGATTCAGTAAAATCTTTTTAGAAATAAATTGATTTTTGGATTAATTTAATTAATATATAAATATAATTAAAAACAGAAATATTTCGGGTTAGACACGTAGCTCAGTTGGTAGAGCTGCGTGCACGCGTACGGGAGGTCTCGGGTTCGAGCCTCACTCAGCACACACTTACACGCATACGAACCGGTCAAACAGTCAAGGTCAACGGTCAAAAAAAGTCAACTTTTTTATTATTTTTATTTATTTATTTTAATTAAAAATCAATTAAAAAAATACTTAAAAATAACATTTTTAAGGTTAGAAAATAGCCTTAAACTCACAAAAATACACCCAACAATCCTACTAAAATGGATTAATAAAATCCGTTTACTTACCGAACCATAATGCTATTTATCTAGGTTAATTTCACTCGTGGTTAAAACCACTTCGCGTGCATTCAACATCATCAACCGAACGCACCCACTGTGAGTGAATCTTACAACTCCCCCTTTTTAATTACACGTTTTGGGGTGTGTCATGTGTCACAAAATAATTAACTCGTTTATTTAAACTTGTGCCATACCATATCGTGATCTAAACTTAGATTGTTTATATTGTAGTAATTATGTATTTCATTTTGTCACTTATATGAAATTCATTCATTAAGCCCATCAGTTCCTCGTGGTAGACGAGTTGAGCAACGCGTGCCTCAAAACCAATCCATTATTGTTCATGTGTGTATTATTGAGTTTATATTGTTTGTAGTTATGTCTTTCATATTATCATGTTTATGCAATTCATTCATTAGGCCATCAGTTCCTCGTAAGAGACGAGTTGAGCAACGCGTGCCTCTAACGATCCATTATTGTTCATGTGTGTATTGTTTATTATTAAATTGATTGGTGAATAAGTTTACATCTATTTTTACTCATGTGTGGTTGTGCACTTATTTTATAATCAATTAAATAAACTTGTTCAAATGTTTTCCATAGGATTCACTCGCCAACTTTTTGTTGATCCAAAAACCCTTTTACACATGATACAGGTGAACAGGATGAAGCAAGGAAAACAGAGGAAATGCCTTAGAAGAAAACAAAGAAGCTTAGATTGATGCTTAGGTCATGATGTAATTATGTTTGTAAATTTCCATTAAATTGTATTAATGAATATGGAACGTTAAAATAAATGTCATGAGCTTTGATGATAACCCAATCATGCCCCGATCACCTTTTTCGCTGCGGGTCGGGGTGTGACAATAACTATGGTCACAATTATGTATTTGGTTGGGTTCAAAGATCAACCAAACGGGTCGGATTCGAAAGTCAAAGCAGTGGTCAAAACCGCTCGGCTTTACGACTATAAACAAGCACTAAAACAAAAGTGACGAGTTAGACATTTTAAAATGTCTAACTACGTTTATAAAACTGATTTGGTATCAACACAAAGTGTTTTGATACCCGAAAATAGTTCCGTCCTATAATGCGCATTTTACGCATTATTGACCGAAACTTTGACTCGTCACAAAGACTAGTAAACGTGGAAAGCAGTAGGCATGATCACTAAGGACTATAACCATCATGATTATGACCACACTAACAAGTTCAATTCGATTTTGTTTTGACCAATCCATGGTCAGAATTGAAAGTCAAACAGAAAGTCAAACTGTTTGATTTTTAGCTCAAATATACAAAAAGAATTGAACAAGATCTGAAAGTGTTGGTGCACTTTGTGTTCGTCACTTGTCGAATAGGCTAGATTGAGTGTGTGTTGAATATTGTATAGGTTAGAATCGAACACACGACCAAAATACGGAGATTACAGTGTAAAAGGGAACAAGTTCGCCTGAACTTGACCTGTATTGGTCAAGTTCGCCCGAACTTGATGTGCTTTTAGTCAAGTTCGCTCGAACTTGACTAATGCAAGCCAAGTTCGCTCGAGAATGCTCTTAGGAAGTCAAGTTCGGCTGAACTTGACTAGGTCAAGTTAGCCCGAACTTCCATACACTCCAACGAACTTGTCTCCCTATATAAAGGTGTGTTGTTCATTTGTCATTTAAGTTTTTGGCATCCCTACGGGGAGGTGCTGCCGGATTCTCTCCAGGAACTCCAGCAGCTGGACTTATAAAGATGTATACTCTTTCGGTATGAATGAAGACTTCCTCTGCATTCTGTTTCTACTCCTTTCTGTAATAACATTCTACCGAATTGGTTTACGTTTATCCACTAACTTCCGTCTAGAACCGCCTGATCACGGACCTTCAATTGGTATCAGAGGTACGGTTATCACCTACGCTCATGAATTTGGACATTTATGGACATTAGGAGGGGTTTTGGACGTAAATCATGAAATAAACCTACAATCCACAGACAAAATCCAAAATTGAACGGATAGGATTGTTAGAAAACCAATTTCGACCAATCTATGGTGAAATCATCTCGAAATTCGAAGAATTAAGGATTTTGGATCGAAAAATGTGAAAAATGGCTGATTTAGGAGACCAAGTTCGCCCGAACTTGACCTGTCGAGGTCAAGTTCGTCCGAACTATCATGGTTTTTCAAGACGACAGGTCAAGTTCGTCCGAACTATCATGGTTTTTCAAGACTTTTCATCAAGTTCGCCCGAACTTAACATGGTTTTTCAAGATTTCTCTCAAGTTCGCCCGAACTTGACAAAGTTTTTCATGATTTTCATCAAGTTTGCCTGAACTTGACTGATTTACATTGAAATTAAGCATAAGTTCGCCCGAACTTGTCTCTTTCATGCAAGTTCGCTCGAACTTGGAAGTGGCCAACCAAGTTCGCCCGAACTTGTCTCAAACCGACTAAGTTCGACCGAACTTGTCACATAGTGACCAAGTTCGCCCGAACTTACCAGGGAGCCTTAAAAAACGGTATTGAAAAAAATTTATTGCTCGGTTTGATGAGACGGGTGTCTAGAAAAAATTTAGTGATAGAAATTTTTTCGAAATTTTAACGTCCGATACTGACTATTCGGCGACAGCGTCAGAGGCCTTAGAGAAAGGCCGAGATGATGAGGTTAGAGATGGTTGAAGATGAGAGGGTAGTCATTGATTCCAAAGCAATTTGGCGATCATTAGAGTTGAAGACTACCAATGGGCCTAAAGTTAAATTCCGCATTTGATGAAAACTGAAAATTCCGGATTTGAGGGGGAATTTCAGTAAAAATTTCAGTACGGTCAAAATTTGTAAAAATGAGGGGGAATAAAAAACTTTCAATTTATGAAGATTCCGGCATTTTTGAAATTTGTGACTACTGCAACAGTATCCGGGTGGTTACTGATTGCAAATTTTCGGGAAATGCATAGAATTGAGATTCATTGAGATTTTGTGATCATAGGAAGTTCCGATTTATCATATCATGATACAGATTGATGCTTAAGGGTTAGAGTCCTGATCTCCGGTTAAGGAACAGTTAGCTAGATTAGCAGTCATTGGTACCAATGAAGGAACTGAGGACGTTTAAAACGTTCAGTGATGATCTTAGGATTAATGACTAGCTCCGAAGACGGATGGTTTCAAAATTACCAAGGAGATCTGAAGTTATCCCAGATACGCTAACTGATGATAGCCTTTGGTGGCCATTATTTTTAGTCTTCAAGCAGATGAATCATTCTTTTCTTTAGACTAACCGCCATTGGATGATGATGTTTGGTGATTAAGTGGCGCGGGTCTACCGGAGATAGCTATATATATGGCATTATGACTGAAGAGGAAGAATGTGATTTGATCATGGACGAGTGATTCTCAGATTCGAAGTGTTACCAGATGATTTGTTTCCGATGAAGATTTGCTGATTGAACGATTTGCTGATCTGGAGTGATTACGGAAATCGGGATTTCCAGATTTTTGCGGGTAAACATTGATTTGAAGTTTACCAGTGTGGTAATTCGAAGTTTCTATCAATTGCCGGTTGAGTCTTGAAGATCGGAAGATCGAGCATTGGAGATGCGCTAAACTGAACGCGGATGTGGTTAAAGTTGAAATGGAGAAGCTACATTGCTGAGCTTCAAATTGGTGTCTATTCAAGATAATCTGTCGGTCAAGCAAATGTCGGTCAAGCCAAGTTCGCTCGAGAATGCTCTTAGGAAGTCAAGTTCGGCCGAACTTGACTAGGTCAAGTTCGCCCGAACTTCCATACACTACAGCGAACTTGTCTCCCTATATATATGTGTGTTGTTCATTTGTCATTTATGTTTTTGGCATCCCTACGGGGAGGTGCTGCCGGATTCTCTCCAGGAACTCCGGCAGCTGGACTTATAAAGATGTATACTCTTTCGGTATGAATGAAGACTTCCGCTGCATTCTGTTTCTACTCCTTTCTGTAATAACATTCTACCAAATTGGTTTACATTTATCCACTAACTTCCGTCTAGAACCGCATAATCAAGGACCTTCAGAAAGAAACACTTACAAACACTCTAGGAGAGCCCTAGAACTCAGAAGATGATCTCCAAATGGTTGCTACTTCAGATAAATGCAGATGAGAGCAAAAGTGGGTGTTGTAAAAGTTTAAATGTGAATAAGAACATGGAATTTATAGTTGAATTGGAGTTATATGATCAAGACAAGTGTCCATGAGTCATCACTGAATTATATTAGTGTCATAACACTTGTTAGAAGCAGGAGAATGGGTGGCAAGTTCGTTTGCATAGTCATCTAGAGAGTTAACCAGCTGCTGCTACCTTTCTGATGTGCTGGAGCACTCTTACGGACCGTATGATCCATATGCTTACGGTTCGTAAGCAGGGGTGCTGGGCACAAGTTTCAGAAAATGGCAGAACAGGCCCTTGCACACGTTTCAACGCGTTTTGGCACTTCTAACACCCGCTAACCTGATTTTTTAAGCTCTATAATGAGGATAAAGCATAGGGAACTTGAAAAATGCTCAAAAATGTTTCGGATGTCGGTTCGTTTGGTCGTACGGTTGCGGTTTTCGATTAATTACGACGAAAATCATAACGAACTCGTGCACGACCGTAAAAGCGTAACGAATGATATTTTTGCATTCCAATCATCAAAATATAATATTTTAATGATTAAATTTTTTTTTGGATGTCCGTACATGTTCCGGATAGTGAAGTACGCGAAAAGGCATAGTTTCGCAGAATTTGCAAAATAGTCACTGAAGTTATAGAAATGTGTTTTTGCCATACTGAACCCTTCAAAACCTATTTATAAGTTATGTAAAGGTTATTTAAGGTATGTTTAGCTTGTGTCGTTGTTTCAGAGTGTACGTCGCGTTAAACTAGTTTCGTTTGCGTATCGGTTTACGGTTTCGCTTACAGAAACTATTTAAGAGTTCGAAATTGTGCAAGAATCAAATGTGTGCAAATTAACAAAATAAATAAAAAATATTCACAAATAAAACATAAAATTTAATTGATTGATACATCATTCGGAAAACTTTACATGATCGGATCGTCACAAATATCACAGTCTCCCCTACTTTAAGAAATTTCGTCTCGAAATTTAATTAGAGGAAAGTCGTGAGAATAAGTATGGGTACTTCGCTTTCATTTGAACCTCTCATTCCCAAGTAAACCCTAGGCCACATTTGGATTCCCATCGAACTTTGACTATTGGAATTCATCTTCGTTTAAGTTTCTTGACTTCACGGTCCAGAATCTCCACAGGTTTCTCGACAAAGTGTATTGTATCATCAACGTGAATTTCGTCGAGTGGGATGTGAAGATTTTCATCGGCTAAATATTTCTTTAAATTGGACACGTGGAATGGTGGGTGAATATACCCGAGTTTAGGAGGTAGCTCAAGTCGGTAGGCCACCTTTCCAATTCTTTCAACGATCTTTAATGGTCCAACGTATCGTGGTGCAAGTTTTCCTTTCTTCCCAAATCTGACCACTCCTTTCCAAGGGGATACCTTGAGTAGGACGTGATCACCAACTTGGAATTCCAAGGGCTTGTGTCGCTTGTCTGCATAACTCTTTTGACGGCTTCTAGCTGTCAGAAGGTTATTACGAATTTTCTTGACTTTTTCGGTTGTGTCGTGAATGAGTTCAGGTCCAGTAAACTACGACTCTCCAACTTCATTCCAACAGACATGTGAACGACATTTTCGACTGTATAAAGCTTCGAAAGGCGCCATGTTGATGCTGGCATGATAACTATTGTTGTAAGAGAATTCGATCAACGGTAGATGCGAGTCCCAACTACCACCAAAATCGATCACACAAGCTCTAAGCATATCCTCCAGTGTTTGAATAGTTCTCTCGGATTGTCCATCCATTTGAGGATGATAAGCAGTGCTTAGATTGAGTTTGGTCCCCATAGTAGATTGCATAGTCTTCCAGAAATGAGATGAGAACCGAGCATCTCTGTCAGATATGATGTTAAAAGGAACTCCATGACGAGATACTATCTCATCAACATAGATTTTGGCAAGTTTGTCAGCAGAGAAATCCTCACGGATTGCTATAAAGTATGCTGACTTTGTTATACGATCAATGATCACCCAAATTGCATCATGACCTCTAGATGTGCATGGTAGTTTACTAATGAGATCCATCGCAATGTTCTCCCATTTCCAAACCGGTATCTCTGGTTGTTCCAATAAACCAGATGGATGTTGATGCTCGGCCTTGACTTTGAGACAAGTAAGGAATTTAGATACATACAAGGCAATATCATTCTTCATACCCGGCCACCAATACCGGGTACGAAGATCCTTGTACATTTTTGTAGCACCAAGATGAATCGAATAACAAGACTTATGAGCTTCGTCCATCAATAGAGCACGGAGGTTGTGTTGGTTCGGAACCCACAAACGTTTCATGTAATAGAGTAATCCATCGTCTTTTGATTCGAGTTGGTGAGGTAGTTCGTCTTTCAACAAACCTTGGGTTACAGAAGTGCGTTGGGCTGCAAGAATACGTGTTTGGATATCGGATCGAATTCGAACACAATGAAGCTTGACACGTTCTTTACGACTAAGCGCGTCAGCCAAAACATTACCAGGATGGTAGCGAATTTCGCAGTCGTAATCATTAAGGAGTTCAACCCAGCGTCGTTGTCTCATGTTTAGCTCCTTTTGATTAAATATGTGTTGGAGGCTTTTGTGGTCAGTGAAAACCACACATTTCGTACCATAAAGATAGTGCCTCCAGATCTTGAGTGCGAAAACAACCGCACCTAACTCAAGATCATGAGTTGTATAATTCTTCTCGTGGACCTTCAGTTGTCTCGACGCGTAGGCTATGACTTTATCTCGTTGCATGAGAACGCAAGCAAGGCATAATTTCGACGCGCCACAATAAACCACAAAATCATCATTGCCATCGGGTAAAGACAAAATAGGAGCATCACAGAGTTTCTGTTTCAGAGTTTGGAAAGCTTCCTCTTTTTTAGGTCCCCACTCAAAAGGCTTATTCTTTTGAGTCAAAGCAGTGAGGGGAACCGCGATCTTTGAGAAGTTCGCAATAAATCGTCGATTGTAACCAGCAAGACCAAGAAATGAGCAAACTTCTGTGGGAGTAGTGGGTGTTTTCCAATCCTTAATCGCAACAATTTTTAAAGGATCCACATGAATACCTTTCTCATTAACAATGTGACCCAAAAACTGAACTTCTTTCAGCCATAACTCGCATTTTGAAAATTTGGCATATAGTTGTTCTTTCTTTAGAAGTTCCATTGTCAAACGAAGATGTTGCTCGTGATCGGCTCTAGACTTAGAGTAAATAAGGATGTCGTCGATGAAAACAATGATGAACTTATCCAAATAAGGCCTACAAACCCTATTCATCAAGTCCACGAAGACAGCTGGAGCATTTGTCAAACCGAAAGGCATAACGGTGAACTCATAATGGCCGTATCAAGTGCGAAAAGCAGTCTTAAGAATATCTTCTTCGTGAACACGAAGCTGTTGATATCCAGAACACAGGTCGATCTTGGAGAAACATGTAGCACCTTGTAGTTGAATCGATTCTTGATTGTGAGTTTGTTGAGCTCACGATAATCGATACACATACGGAAGGATCCATCCTTCTTTTTCAAAAATAAGACAGGAGCACCCCAAGGTGAATAGCTTAGACGAATAAATCCTTTGTCAGATAGTTCTTGAAGCTGTTTCGATAACTCTTGCATCTCAGATGGTGCAAGACGGTAAGGAGATTTAGCAATCGGGTTGGCACCAGGTACAAGATCAATACAAAACTCAACTTGACGTACAGGAGGTAAACTAGGTAGTTCCTCAGGAAACACCTCAGGATAATCCCGAACAACGGGGATGTCCTGAACAGTTTTGCTTTTGCCTTTCTCCTCTATGATATGTGCCAGGAAGGCTACGTAGTTCTTTGGTAGGTATTTTTGGGCTTAGTTACAGGTCATGAGTTTAAGATTACTAGCGGGTTTCTCTCCACGAACTTCTAAGACTTCACCAGAGGGAAGTGGTATACGAACTATCTTGTCAAAACAAATAACTTCGGCATGATGCTTGGTTAAGCAATCCGTTCCTATAATAACATCGAAATTTCCGAGTTGCATTGGTGTAAGGTCGATAGAAAACAAATGATTGTTGAGGTTTAACTGGCAATTTCGAATAACATGATCGAGCACAAGAGGTTCACCACTAGCGACTTCTACTGTCAAAGGCTTTCCTAGTCTAGTTCTCGGCATCGAAAGCATAGATTCAAAGGCTAATGACACAAAACTTCTATCGGCACCCGAATAAAAAAGAACAGTAACAGCATTATTGTTAACAAAGAACGTACCGTTAACGACTTCGTTATCCGCACGGGCCTCGTTGGCGTTCATATTAAAAGCTCATCCACGAGCTGGATTTGCATTTACTAGCCTTGGGCAGTTGTTTCTATCCCCATCTCGCCACAATTAAAACATGAACCAGGCGGAAAGTGAGGTCGAGTGGGATTTTTTGTGGTTGAACTGGGTTCTGTTCACCTGGGTTTGGGTTAAAGCGACAAATATTCACCAGGTGACCAAGTTTTCCACAGGTAGTACACTGTCGACACGATATCTAAACTTGATGGTGACCATTACATCGGTTGCAAAGCGGTGCAGTTCCCGCATAAGGTTTCTTTGCAGGAGGTTGAGCAGGTTGGTTTTGGGGAGCTTGGTTGGGTTGGGTAGTCACATCAAAGGTTTGAGAAGCCTTACACTTCTTCGATCGTTTGGAAGGCTCAGCTTTGTTTCCCTTTGGTTTCTCTTGAGTTGACTTAGCAAAGGATTTCTTATCGCCCTTGCGATGAAGGTTACCTTTTCCTGACTTGTGAATCGGTTAAGGTTGCAGCTAACTCAGTAGCTTGTCGAACGGTGGTAGGGTTGCTACCAGTGAAGATATCTTGCACATGATCAGGTAAACCATTGATATACTTCTCGATCGCCTTATCCAAAGGCGTCACCATCTAAGGGCAAAGTAAACTCAACTCCTCGTATCGATCGACATAAGCGCGATGCTCACCACTATCCTGTTTGAGATTGTGAAATTCGTTCTCCAGTGCCCTTTGCTCGTGGCGAGGACAGAACTCGTTCATCATAAGAGCTCGAAGCTCTTCCTGTAACATTTGTCAAAAACGGGTTTTCCAAACCCGCTTCGTTTGTAATCGAATATCAAGTTATAAATGTTTCGTTGCGTATTTATGTTTATTTTAAATTTTAAACGATGCATAAATAATAAACAAATTAGTATTTAAAAACTATAATTAATAAAAAGTGAAAATAAAATAAATAAAAAAAGAAAACCGGCTGCCGGGATTCGAACCCGGGTCAGCCGGGTGAGTCAAAGCTTTAACTCGCGCACATATAACCACTCCGCCACTTGATGTTTTTGTGAGTTCTAGGAAACAATTAAAACTTATGAACAACCATGAATAACCTGTTGCGCCAAACTGAAACCGTAATCGGCTTCCAACCGTCCAAAACGTTTGAGTGATCGCGGATTCTAGATTATAACCGATGCACCGACGATCCTAATCAATTCAGTCTTGAATTAACTTGAATTCTGGTGATGTTCGGTTTTCATAACCGAAGATATTCATTTCCTGAATTACTCCAACAATAGCATCCTCTCGCGACTCAGAATCATCCGCAGAACCTCCAATTTCACTTTCGCTCTACTTTCAGTTCGTCGGAAAAGCTTTTTGAACTCGACGGACTTTCGCCGGAAAACCGTGTCTTCCATTAAAACAGTAAGTTCCTCAATTCTTCCATCTTCTATCAGTTGTTAAGCTTTTGCTAACTCAAACCCTTCAATCAGAATCAGTTCCAGGCGACGATATCGAATCATCATTCGCCGGAAAATTTCTGAGAATTTCTAGAATCCGCTGTGAAACGGTATAAACCTTTAAACCTTCTGATAACTCTTGTTCAGTACTTCAATTCTACATCTAGCTAATCAAAACTGTTAATTGGTTCGTTCAGACGAAGCCCATAAAAACAGAGCCGACGACTCCGCCGGAATTCTGAGAAAGACCATTTTTCCGGTATGTCTACTCCCAAAATCTTTCCTGTCCATTTCGTTTTAATCACTTAAATGATTGTCAATCGAATTAAACAGAATCAGTAGGGTAATCGTTGTCTGTGATATTGTAGCGAAGAAGATGAAGTTAGTTTGTATATAAGTTTAATATAAATTGGATATTATCTCGGGTTAGACACACAGTCCAGCGGTGGACTGTGTGCGCACATATATCACACGCCGCGAGTTCGATCCTTGACACAATTGTATGCTCTGTAATAAAGATGTTTTCCTTTTTAACTGAACCGGATTAACCCACTAAAGATGTTAAGTATATTAAAGATCAGTATATTAACCAGGTTAGACACACAGTCCAGCGGTGGACTGTGTGCAACACTAACCCATAGGTCCCGGGTTCGAGACCTATTACACACGCCGGTTCGATGATTAAAATCCTTTTTGAAAATAAAAGAATTTTGAATAAACTAAAACAGTATATAAATATAATTAAAAACAGAATTATTTCGGGTTAGACACGTAGCTCAGTTGGTAGAGCTGCGTGCACGCGAACGGGAGGTCTCGGGTTCGAGCCTTACCCGGCGCAGACATGCACACTAGCGAACCGGTCAAACAGTCAACAGTCACGGTCAACGGTCAATGGTCAACGCAAAAGTCAACATTTTTTTTATATTTTTATTTATTTATTTAATTTAAAAATCAATTAAAAATACTTAAAAATAATGTTTTTAAAGATAGAAAATAGCCTTAAACTCACAAAAATATATATCTAAAAATCCTATTAAAATTATTAATAAAATCCACTCATTTACCATACCTTTCGTTGTTATTTAGGTTAGTTAATTCTCGTCGATCAATCCTCTAAACTCGTGCGCATTTCATCATCTTCAACCGAACGCACCCAATGTGAGTGAATCTCTGCAAATTCCCCGTTTTAATCACGTTTTTGGGGTGTATCATGTGTCTTATTACTTATCACGTTTAAACTATTGTGCATCTGTCATATTCATGAACAAATGTGTATTCAACTTGTATCATCTGTTTGTGTGGTTATTGTTTGGATTAAATTTATCATTTTCAGTACATACATTATCATAGGCCGCCGCTCCCCATTACATTATGAGCGTTGAGCTGTTCCCCATTACATTATGAGCGTGAACCAGGCGTTGCCAACATACGATTGGCTCCGTTTGATTGAGCCTTGATCGCACAGACATTTATCATAGGCCGTCCGTTCCCCATTACATTATGAGCGTGAACGTGACGTTGCCAACATATACAGTTTCATTCATGTGTTATATTCATGCAAGTTGGTTTGTTATTGTAAGTTATTGTTTGTTGTTGTTATTGTTATTGTATGATTTAATTACGTTTGCTCACATATGATTATTGTACAATTTTTTATGATAAAGATAACAAGAGATCAATAATAAATGTTTTTCTAACAAGGTTCACTCGCCAACTTATGTTGACCCAAAAACTCCCATTTTTACACATGATACAGGTGATCCAGCTGCAGCAAGAAACACATAGGATGGCTTAGAAGAATAAACTGGTTTAGACTTTGGATTGTTTAGTTGATTATCTTTCTTTGTATTTGTATGAACATGTTTGGAATATTGAGGATGCAATTTTGACTTTATATGAAACATATTAGTAAATATCATGAGCTTTGGTGATAACCCAATTATGCCCCGACTCTTATTCCGCTGCGGGTCGGGGTGTGACAGATTGGTATCAGAGCCATGACTATAGGGATATAGGATAGGTTATTAGACCCTTAGAGCCTATACTATAGTTGAATAGAATTTTTAAAATTTTTGTGTGTTACATACAAAATTCATGATGTTTATATGTTTTATGTTTAATGTTACATTCAATGTTATGCAAGCATGTTCATAAGTACATATTATTATATAATGCCTATCATGAATCATATTCTCATAACATATCATATCCATGAGAGCACACACCACATCATTTCCATGATTGTTTTTGCAATGATTTTTGTATTTTCAAATCACATCAAAGTGAGTTCTCGTGACGGGCATGTAGTAACTGGAAGGGTACAAGTACCGGTAGTCGGAACGTCCTGTCTAGGCTTGGCATTCGTATAAATCCAAAATAAAGGACCAGTTTGCCTACCTGGGGACTAACGATGAGAGTGCGAAGTACCTATTAGGCCAAAGCATGCTATACCAAACGTCGTGTGAACTAACCCCACTTTGAGTTGTCATTGTGTCTACACCTGGACACCTTCCGACTATACATCTCGTAAACATATTTCATGGTTTTCATTCGGGTGATGCGAGTGTTAAACCGCCAATACTAATGTGAATCCTACCAAGCCAATAGTCATGGGGGCCCACATGACTATACAGGTGAAGGTATGGGGGACATTTGAGGCCCAACATGAGCAAACCCAAGACATCCTATGGATGTAGTTGCATTATTGATATTTATGTTATTTTTATTTTCTTTAAGACACATGACACCTAAAAAGACTCCATAAACTCACAATCTTCTTATGTATGTTCCTGTAGATGTCGGCTAGGCAACAACGAGGGGGTAGAAGATCAGGAAGGTCACACGAACGCTTGGCCACTCAAATCGCAAAACAAATGGCCGCGGTGCTTCCTGACATTGTGGTTCAAGTACAACAAGCTCTCGCCACAAATCCAATTAATCCTCCCCAGCAAGAAGACCAGAACATCGGCAACCCTCCTACCAAAAAGTGCTCATATAAACATTTCAAGTCTTGCGATCCTCCGAAATTTGAAGGGACCAAAGGTGTCACTGCTCTCCTCCACTGGTTTGAGGAAATGGAAAACACCTTCCTCAACTGCGATTGTCCTGAGGATCGCAAGGTACGATATGCAACCGGGAGACTATTTGGGGTAGCTCTTACCTGGTGGAATACTGAAAAGGGTAAGAGAGGAATCGAAGATGCAATGGCCTTAACGTGGGAGGAGTTAAGGGAAATCATGACGAGACGATTCTGTCCTAGAAGTGAGACTAAAAAGTTAGAGGATGAATTTCATTCATTGAAGCAAAAGGAGGGAGATCATACTTCCTACAACAAGAGGTTTTTAGAGTTGAACCAAATGGTCCCTAACTTGTTCACCCCAGTTTACCACTTAGTCGAGCACTATATTCGAGGTATTCCCTCGAAAATTCAAGACTCAGTTCTCAGCACTTCGCCAGCAACACTTGAAGCTGCTATGGAACTAGCTACTGAGCTTACCGAGAATCGAATTCGCAACGGTAAATTTAAAGATGAGAAAAAGAAAGCTCCCGTTGAGGGCCAAACTTCAAACCATTCCACCTCTTCCTCTAAGTTTGCTAACAAGAGGAAACGAAACACCAGAAACTTCGCTGTTACACAAACAAATTTCCCTATCCCTGCTGCACCCATTACCCAAGTTGCCCCCTCACCTGCACCATATAAAAGGTCATACTCCGGCCCTTACCCAAAATGCAACCGTTGCCAATACCATCACTTTCCTGATCATCCCTGCCAACATTGCACCAGCTGTGGTCGCGCAGGTCACACCGTTCAAACCTGTCGCATACCTCAGCGAACGATCCGCCACCAGCCCTCAACCCAAACCCACCATAATGGGTCAAGCCCAACAACCTCTACTACTACCACCTACCCAACATTTAGCCCAATCCTACTACCAACCCAACTATCCCATGGTGCAACCTATGCGGGCTTGCTACAATTGTTGGGACCCAAGCCACTTTAGAAACACTTGTCCACGCTTGGTGAACATTATACATGCCCAAGCCCAAGCAAATCCGGTGAATCAGGCTAACCAAGCTCCTCCACCTGCAAGAGGAAGAGCTTTCAACATCAACGCTAATCAAGCTAGAGCTGACAGCAATGTGGTTAATGGTACGTTTCTTATCAATGGTAGTTATGCATCCATGTTGTTTGATACTGGCGCGGATAAAAGTTTTGTGTCCTTAGAGTTTGAACCCATCCTCAACCAAATTCGTGATAAGCTCATGGAATCCATAACAGTAGAAGTTGCTGACGAAAAAGCGGTCTCATTAAACTCTATTATACGCAATTGTACTCTCACCTTAAACGATCACGATTTTCCAGTTGACCTCATTCCTATGAAGTTGGGAAGCTTTGACATTATAATTTGTATGGACTGGCTCAGCCAACATCAGGCTGAAGTTGTATGCCGCGAAAAGTTTATACGCATTCCTCTTACAAACGGTCAGACTCTACGAATCTTTGGAGAAACCCCATCGAAAGGGCTCAGATTAATGTCCTGTCTTCAAGCTCGAAAATATCTCCGCAAGAATTATGTCGCATTTTTAACTCATGTCATCAAAAAGGGAACCAAGGAGAAGAAACTTGAAGACATCCCAGTAGTAAAAGATTTTCCGCAAGTTTTTCCGGACGACATTTCAGGACTTCCTCCCGTGAGAGAAGTCGAATTCCGCATTGATCTTATACCTGGAGCTACACCAGTTGCAAAGTCTCCTTATAGGTTAGCCCCCTCCGAAATGCAAGAGCTAGCCAGTCAATTGCAAGAGTTGACTGACAAAGGATTCATACGTCCTAGCTCCTCGCCTTGGGGTGCACCTGTCCTTTTTGTAAAGAGAAAGATGGAACGTTTCGCATGTGCATCGACTACAGAGAACTCAACAAGTTAACAGTCAAGAACCGCTATCCATTACCTCGCATTGATGATCTTCTTGACCAACTTCAAGGCGCCAGCTGTTTTTCAAAAATCGACCTTCGTTCTGGTTATCATCAACTCAGAGTACATGAAGAAGACGTCCCAAAGACCGCCTTCCGAACTCGTTATGGTCATTATGAATTCATGGTCATGCCATTTGGTTTAACCAACGCTCCAGCTGTCTTCATGGATCTAATGAACAGAGTCTGCAAACCCTATCTCGATCGCTTTGTTATAGTCTTCATCGACGACATCCTCATTTACTCAAAGTCTAAGTCTGATCATGAACGGCACCTTCGACTCATCCTTACACTCTTAGAGAATGAAAAGCTCTACGCCAAATTCTCCAAATGCGAATTCTGGTTAAAAGAGGTACAATTCCTTGGACATGTAGTCAATGACAAGGGGATACATGTTGACCCCTCAAAGATCAAAGCGGTACAAGAATGGCAAGCGCCACGTACACCAACCGAAGTAAGATCATTCCTTGGTTTGGCTGGTTATTATCGCCGTTTCATTTCAAATTTCTCTCGCATTGCTGTACCACTCACGGCTTTAACTCATAAAGGAAAACCCTTCATATGGGGACCCAAACAAGAAGAAGCCTTCCAAACCCTTAAGCAAAAACTCTGTGATGCACCTATTCTCACTCTTCCTGAAGGTTGTGATGACTTCGTGGTTTATTGCGACGCGTCAGGGCAAGGACTAGGCTGTGTTCTAATGCAAAGAGGAAAGGTGATAGCTTATGCTTCTAGACAACTCAAAATTCATGAGAAGAACTACACCACCCACGACCTAGAACTTGGAGCCGTCTTAAGATATGGAGACATTATCTCTACGGTACTAAGTGTGAAATATACACTGACCACAAGAGTCTTCAACATATCTTCAACCAAAAGGAGTTAAACATGAGGCAACGAAGATGGGTCGAACTTCTTAATGACTACGATTGTGAAATTCGGTATCACCCTGGCAAGGCAAATGTGGTGGCTGATGCACTCAGTCGAAAGGGTTATGCAAACTCCATTCGTCTTCTATGTTCGCAAATCATAACCGACATCAAAGATCAAATTTGAGAAGCCCAACATGTTTCAGTCACGGAAGATGGCGTACGAAAGGAGCTGTCCGGTGGAGCTGAACTTAAAATTGAAACTAAATCCGACGGTATTCTGTACTATCTAGACCGCATATGGATTCCTGACCACAACAACCTTCGTGAATTCCTTATGAATGAGGCTCACAAAACACGATACTCTATACACCCAGGAGCCGATAAGATGTATCAAGACCTTCGATACACCTACTGGTGGCCTGGAATGAAAAAGGATATTGCTGTTTTTGTTTCCAAGTGCCTTACATGTTCCAAGGTGAAAGCTGAACATCAAAGACCCTCAGGACTTCTGGTCCAACCTGAAATACCTGTATGGAAGTGGGAAAACATAACCATGGACTTCATTACCGGGTTACCTCGCACTTCTGGTGGGTATGACACTATATGGGTAATCATTGATCGTCTTACAAAATCAGCTCACTTCATTCCGATCCACGAAGATTTCAAGAACGAGAAGCTAGCTCGTATCTACATCAGCGAAATCGTAAGCCGTCATGGTGTACCGTTAAGCATTATTTCAGATCGTGATGGTCGTTTCACTTCACGAACATGGCAAGCCGTACAAGCCGCTTTGGGTACACGATTAGACCTCAGTACCGCTTATCATCCTCAAACTGATGGACAATCTGAACGCACCATTCAAACTCTTGAAGATATGCTTCGAGCATGTGTCATAGATTTCAAGGGAAATTGGGACGCTCATCTACCATTAGTTGAATTTTCGTACAACAACAGCTATCATTCTAGTATCGGCATGGCACCTTTTGAAGCTTTATATGGTCGTAAGTGCCGATCGCCAGTATGTTGGCACGAAATTGGGGAAGCTCAAATCACCGGTCCGGAATTGATTCAAGAAACCACAGACAAGATCCATCAGATTCGAAACAATCTTTTAGCGGCTCAAAGTCGTCAAAAGAGTTATGCAGATAAACGACGAAAGCCTTTGGAGTTTAACATTGGTGATCATGTACTTTTAAAAGTATCACCGTGGAAGGGAGTAGTTCGTTTTGGCCAGAAAGGCAAGCTAGCACCATGCTACGTAGGACCTTTCAAGATACTCGAAAGAGTAGGACCTGTAGCATACAAGCTTGATCTACCAGAAGAACTCAACAGAATTCACACCCACATTCCACGTATCAAACTTGAAGAAGTGCCTCGTTGATGAGAACCTCCATATTCCCTGGAAGATATTCAGATCGATGAATCTATGCATTTCATTGAAAGACCAGTAGAGATCATGGACTTCAGAGAAAAACGTTTAAGACGAAGTCGTATTCCAATTGTTAGGGTACGCTGGGAGTCGAAACGGGGACCTGAGTTTACTTGGGAACGTGAAGACTCAATGCGCGAAAAATACCCGCATCTTTTTCCTACTACCACTACTACTTAAATTTCGGGACGAAATTTCTAAAAGTAGGGGATACTGTAACATTTGTCAAAAACGGGTTTTCCAAACCCGCTTCGTTTGTAATCGAATATCAAGTTATAAATGTTTCGTTGCGTATTTATGTTTATTTTAAATTTTAAACGATACATAATTAATAAACAAATTAGTATTTAAAAACTATAATTAATTAAAAGTGAAAATAAAATAAATAAAAAAAGAAAACCGGCTGCCGGGATTCGAACCCGGGTCAGCCGGGTGAGTCAAAGCTTTAACTCGCGTACATATAACCACTCCGCCACTTGATGTTTTTGTGAGTTCTAGGAAACAATTAAAACTTATGAACAACCATGAATCAACCTGTTGCGCCAAACTGAAACCGTAATCGGCTTCCAACCGTCCAAAACGTTTGAGTGATCGCGGATTCTAGATTATAACCGATGCACCGAGGATCCTAATCAATTCAGTCTTGAATTAACTTGAATTCTGGTGATGTTCGGTTTTCATAACCGAAGATATTCATTTCCTGAATTACTCCAACAATAGCATCCTCTCGCGACTCAAAATCATCCGCAGAACTTCCAATTTCACTTTCGCTCTACTTTCAGTTCGTCGGAAAAGCTTTTTGAACTCGCCGGACTTTCGCCGGAAAACCGTGTCTTCCATTAAAATAGTAAGTTCCTCAATTCTTCCATCTTCTATCAGTTGTTAAGCTTTTGCTAACTCAAACCCTTTAATCAGAATCAGTTCCAGGCGACGATATCGGATAATCATCATTCGCCGGAAAATTTCTGAGAATTTCTAGAATCCGCTGTGAAACGGTATAAACCTTTAAACCTTCTGATAACTCTTGTTCAGTACTTCAATTCTACATCTAGCTAATCAAAACTACTAATTGGTCCGTTCAGACGAAGCCCATAAAAACAGAGCCGACGACTCCGCCGGAATTCTGAGAAAGACCATTTTTCCGGTATGTCTACTCCCAAAATCTTTCCTGTCCATTTTGTTTTAATCACTTAAATGATTGTCAATCGAATTAAACAGAATCAGTAGGGTAATCGTTGTCTGTGATATTGTAGCGAAGAAGATGAAGTTAGTTTGTATATAAGTTTAATATAAATTGGATATTATCTCGGGTTAGACACACAGTCCAGCGGTGGACTGTGTGCGCACATATATCACACGCCGCGAGTTCGATCCTTGACACAATTGTATGCTTTGTAATAAAGATGTTTTCCTTTTTAACTGAACCGGATTAACCCACTGAAGATGTTAAGTATATTAAAGATCAGTATATTAACCAGGTTAGACACACAGTCCAGCGGTGGACTGTGTGCAACACTAACCCATAGGTCCTGGGTTCGAGACCTGTTACACACGCCGGTTCGATGATTAAAATCCTTTTTGAAAATAAAAGAATTTTGAATAAACTAAAACAGTATATAAATATAATTAAAAACAGAATTATTTCGGGTTAGACACGTAGCTCAGTTGGTAGAGCTGCGTGCACGCGAACGGGAGGTCTCGGGTTCGAGCCTTACCCGGCGCACACATGCACACTAGCGAACCGGTCAAACAGTCAACAGTCACGGTCAACGGTCAATGGTCAACGCAAAAGTCAACATTTTTTTATATTTTTATTTATTTATTTAATTTAAAAATCAATTAAAAATACTTAAAAATAATGTTTTTAAAGATAGAAAATAGCCTTAAACTCACAAAAATATATCTAAAAATCCTATTAAAATTATTAATAAAATCCACTCATTTACCATACCTTTCGTTATTATTTAGGTTAGTTAATTCTCGTCGATCAAACCTCTAAACTCGTGCGCATTTCATCATCTTCAACCGAACGCACCCAATGTGAGTGAATCTCTACAAATTCCCCGTTTTAATCACGTTTTTGGGGTGTATCATGTGTCTTATTACTTATCACGTTTAAACTATTGTGCATCTGTCATATTCATGAACAAATGTGTATTCAACTTGTATCATCTGTTTGTGTGGTTATTGTTTGGATTAAATTTATCATTTTCAGTACATACATTATCATAGGCCGCCGCTCCCCATTACATTATGAGCGTTGAGCTGTTCCCCATTACATTATGAGCGTGAACCAGGCGTTGCCAACATACGATCGGCTCCGTTTGATTGAGCCTTGATCGCACAGACATTTATCATAGGCCGTCCGTTCCCCATTACATTATGAGCGTGAACGTGACGTTGCCAACATATACAGTTTCATTCATGTGTTATATTCATGCAAGTTGGTTTGTTATTGTAAGTTATTGTTTGTTGTTGTTATTGTTATTGTATGATTTAATTACGTTTGCTCACATATGATTATTGCACAATTTTTTTATGATAAAGATAACAAGAGATCAATAATAAATGTTTTTCTAACAAGGTTCACTCGCCAACTTATGTTGACCCAAAAACTCCCATTTTTACACATGATACAGGTGATCCAGCTGCAGCAAGAAACACATAGGATGGCTTAGAAGAATAAACTGGTTTAGACTTTGGATTGTTTAGTTGATTATCTTTCTTTGTATTTGTATGAACATGTTTGGAATATTGAGGATGTAATTTTGACTTTAATAAATATAAAACATATTAGTAAATATCATGAGCTTTGGTGATAACCCAATTATGCCCCGACTCTTATTCCGCTGCGGGTCGGGGTGTGACACTTCCCATGTTTGAGCTAAGGCCACTTCGGCACCTCTATCCCTCATAATACCATTCCACCATGTCAATGCTCTTTTCTTGAACACACTAGACGCAAACTCGACCTTTCGCTCATTTGGACATTGAACAAAACGGAACGTACTTTCAAGACTCTCAAACCATTGTAGAAGTCCCGTAGCTCCCTAAGACCCAGTGAACTGAAGTGGTTTAGCGGAACAAAATTGTTTGTAGTTGCACGGAGCTGTTGCATTGTTGTTATTGTTGTTATTGTTGTTCGCTTGATTTAATTGCGTCACTAGGTTCGGGAGGATCGCAGCCATTTGCTGAGCGATAAGTGCAGCCATTTCGGCATTTTGAGTTGTATCACATCGAGGAGGCATTCTAAAAGAAAACATGAAGGAAGATATGTGAGATTGACATTCAGATAAATCAATAGAGGCATCAAAAATATCGACGGAACATAAGGAGGGTGGTCATTCATTTGTCTCTCAAGACAATCAAATGACATACAGTGACTAACCAAAGTAAATGGGCCTTATAATGTATCGCAAAGACATGCTTTAGCCTATAAGTGGGCACTCACCCCAAGAGTTCCCAGGTAAGAGTGACTGGTCCGATTAAGTGGATTTGTACGAACACTCTAACCTTAGACAGAAAACTCAGGGTACAGGCACCCACCCGTCCAGATTGCACGTGTTCATATTATTAAAACTCAAACTTTAACGAGATTTTGAAAATTTTGAAGGCTTACGCCAAAAACGAATCATCTAAGGATAGATGATTGATTTTCAAAAACGGATTTGAAATTCTGTGGATTTGTTTTGGTAATCACCCAAGGATAGGTGATAGTATTTGTATTTTAAATCTAAACGCAAGTAAACTCGCGTTAGGGTCCTAGGAAGGTTATAGTCTAGGTCAAAGCATTACTAATAACCTAATTCCCTATAACCAGAGCTCTAATACCAATCTGTAACACCCCGACCGCGTAAAACAAGAAACCGCGGCGAAAACGTCGGGGAGTCACGTTAACAGATTGTTACAACAACACATGGTAATTGAAGTTTCGTTTTATTTAATATTAGACATTGATTACATTATTATATTGTTAGAACTTTTAAACAATATAAACAAACAAAACAAGCATTGAAATTGCCTTTCTTGTTTTTAAGGCACTAAGTCCAAGTCCATTCCTACGTAAGCATGCATCAGTATCATCAAGCGTTGTTACTTGAAATATATGTGAAAATGAGTCAGCATAAAAGCCGACGAGTACATAGGTTTTGTGAGTGTGTCAAGTCCATGGGTTTGTCTATATTGCAATATATAATTCAACTACTAGAGTCGTAAGTGAAAACCTAGTTTTAAAAATGTTTGATATTGCAATAGATAATCGATTAAAACATGAGGTTAAAAGTTTGTAAAAACTAGTAGCCATGAACCTTGACTCGAAATCATTTATTTTGTAAATCCGGGTTGTAAATTGTCTTGAAATAACTTGTATGGTTTATATCTTTAACTGAAAATCGTTGCGTGTCATTGTGTCCAAGTGATGCAAATAACGCCACGTATGTAATATGATAAAAGCACTTATATATAGGAAGTACCGGGGGCGTATCCACAATGCTTTATCACATTACACACGTTCCGTTATCTAAATCACTTATCATAACCAATCGTTCATCGTTCATTGCCCTTGTCGTAAACCACATTGGTCATTGTTCTTGTTATAAACCAATCTTTCATCGTTCCTTGTTACAAATCAATCGTTCATCGTTCCTTGTTTTAGTTGTGAAAACTTTTTGTCGTTTTGGTGAAATACATTCAAACCTTTGTTGACTTGTTCGAGACCACCCAAGGGGTCCCTTAATCGTATAACAAACCACCAAAGGGTTTGTTACAAATACAGTTTCAGTCGCTTCCCAAACTTCCCCACAAACCCCGGGAATTTTGGTAACGGGATTGTCAGTCCTAGGCGCCATAACTTACTACTGGTCGGCTTGGCTATTGTTAATGAATGTCATTCTTGTTATGAATATAACGCACCAACAAGTTCGTTCACATTATTGAAATCATATTGTTTATATAAACCATCGTATTTGTATTTTGAAAGCTTGAAAAACATTTAGCACATATGGATCACCCCAAAATATTTGCTAAACATAAAAGAGGGGAACTATGTACTCACTTGGGATTGCAAAGAAATCTTGAATCAAAAGAAAACCAAAGCTCAAAGATCCGAGAAATCAAGCGTGTCCTAAAAACGGATAACTATGTAAATATCGGGACTTAATCGGAAGATCGGATAGAACGAGATCTTGAAAACCAAATGAGTGATGGAACTCATATGAAATGGTTTAACAAAGTCTAATTTATGATTTAGAAAGATTCCTATGTGCTTTTGACCCGTTATGACCCGTTAAGGTAGTTTAAGCCACTTTAACGCGTCATTTGCGTAAACGCGTGATCAGATGGTTAGATATGTGTTATGATAAGTCTTTAATGTTTAAACATGTTTGAAAATGTTATTTGATCAGTTTACATGTAAAATTTAATGTTACACATTCTTGTAGTTTATTTATTTGCAAAAAGGGCATTTTGGTCATTATTGAAGATCATAACAACTAATTATCCTAACACTAACCAAATGATATGACCATAAGGTATAACCTCAGAGGGTTATTCCCTATATAACTATGGTCACAATTATGTATTTGGTTGAGTTCAAAGATCAACCAAACGGGTCGGATTCGAAAGTCAATGCGGTGGTCAAAACCGCTCGGCTTACGACTCTAAACAAGCACTAAAACAAAAGTGACGAGTTAGACATTTTAAACATGTCTAACTAAGTTTATAAAACTGATTTGGTATCAACACAAAGTGTTTTGATACCCGAAAATAGTTTCATCCTATAATGCGCATTTTACGCATTATTGACCGAAACTTTGACTCGTCATAAAGACTATTAAACGTGGAAATCAGTAGGCATGATCACTAAGGACTATAACCATCATGATTATGACCACATTAACAAGTTCAATTGGATTTTGTTTTGACCAATTCATGGTCAAAACTGAAAGTCAAACAGAGAGTCAAAATGTTTGATTTTTAGCTCAAATATACAAAAGGAATTGAACAAGATCTGAAAGAAACACTTACAAACACTTTAGGAGAGCCCTAGAACTTAGAAGATGATCTCCAAATGGTTGCTACTTCAGATAAATGCAGATGAGAGCAAAAGTGGGTGTGTAAAAGTTCAAATGTGAAGAAGAACATGAATTTATAGTTGAATTGGAGTTATATGATCAAGACAAGTGTCCGTGAGTCATCACTGAATTAGATTAGTGTCATAACACTTGTTAGAAGCAGGAGAATGGGTGGCAAGTTCGTTTGCATAGTCATCTAGAAGGTTAACCAGCTGCTGCCACCTTTCTGATGTGCTGGAGCACTCTTACGGACCGTATGTCCATACGCTCATGGTCCATAAGCATGGGTGCTGGGCACAAGTTTCAGAAAATGGCAGAACAGGCCCCTGCACACGTTTCGACGCGTTTTGGCACTTCTAACACCCGTTAACCTGATTTTTTAAGCTCTATAATGAGGATAAAGCATAGAAAACTTGAAAAATGCTCAGAAATGTTTTGGATGTCGGTTCGTTTGGTCGTACGGTTGCGGTTTTCGGTTAATTACGACGAAAATCGTAACGAACGTGTGCACGACCGTAAAAGCGTAACGAATGATATTTTTGCATTCCAATAATCAAAATATAATATTTTAATGATTACAAAATTTTTTTGGATGTCCGTACATGTTCCGGATAGCGAAAACGCGAAAAGACATAGTTTCGCAGAATTTGCAAAATAGTCCATGAAGTTATAGAAATGTGTTTTTTCCATACCGAACCCTTCAAAACCTATTTCTAAGTTATGTAAAGGTTATTTAAGGTATGTTTAGCTTGTGTCGTTGTTCCGGAGTGTACGTCGCGTTAAACTAGTTTCGTTTGCGTTTTGGTTTACGGTTTCGCTTACAGAAACTATTTAAGAGTTCGAAATTGTGCAAGAATCAAATTTGTGCAAATTAACAGAATAAATAAACAATATTAACAAATAAAACATAAAATTTCATTGATTGATACATCATTCGGAAAAGGTTACATGATCGGATCGTTACAGATATCACATTAGAACCCATAACCTAACAACCCAAAATTCATGAATTTTACTAATTCAAGATGAAGGAATACATACTAGGAACAATAGAAATTGATCAAAGAGAGCAGAGTTGAGATTTTAACCATCCAATTTTGTGATTGTCATGATGAAATTGGCTCCACCCTTCTTCTTTTCTCCTGCTCAGACATCGCACCAGGCTCTCGTGGTCGACCTTTTTTTTTCTTTGATTTTTTTTTGTTTAACACCCTCTTAAACCTTATGTTTTCCTTTTATCACCACAACTCTTAGTTTCTATTCAGTTTAGCCCCCATAGATACATATATTTCATTACTAGAAATGTAATTATTTTACATTTCACCCCTTACATTATAAATCCTTTTTATAAATTTGTAACATAATAATACTATCTTGCCAAGACACTATCATTTTAGAGATTAAATTTAGAGTATAATTTAATCTCATGAAAAATCGGGATCTTACATATATACATGTATATATATATACATATATACATATATATATATATACATACATATATATATATAATTCGGTTCAAGGAGGAACCACTACAAGTTGCGAGAACCTAAGAATTTCTCCCATCCAATAAAATTTTAACGCATCACCTATAATCAATTTAATTCAAAATGGTATTTTAGTATTTTCTTTCAATGTCACATCCTCTCTTTCTTATTTCTAAAACACATCACATCATCATTTATATGTCTAACATAATAATATCTCTCCCCCTTTATATCTTATATACTTTTTGTATTTAAATTAGGAAAAATATCTTAGGTTTTATATTCAAACACCAAAAGTATTACATAATTTAAAAAAAATACAAAATATCGAAAAATGATATCTATTTTTTTGCTTTATTTTCCCTAATTATCACATAATGTTCTTTATAAATACAAACTATATTTGTCTTATATGTTTATTAGAAAATATAAAATTATCGAAAATGAAATCTATTTGTTTTTGCTTTATTTTCCTTAATTCAGACATAATGTTTTATTTTTATAAAATACAAGTGATATTTGTCTTATAGGTTTATTGAGAATTTCTATTTCATTCGTTAACATTTGATAACTTTGCACTATAACTTTTTTAAAAAACATTTGACAATGTGCGTAAATTTTTTGACAACTTTCGTAAAAAAGTTTTGACAACGTGCGTAAAATAAGTTTTGATAACGTGCGTAAACATTTACACGAACTAAGTATGAGAACACCACTATGTAAAAAATAAATAAATAAATGAATTGACAACGTGTGTAAAAAGGTATTTTTACGCCCCTGATCGCCGACCCGAGCTCCTCTAAACGTCACATGTAAATATAATTTTAAACCTATGTAAAAACACAAGGCTAAAATAGTTTTTATGTACGTTTTAAAAATGTTTTTATGTAAGTTGTCGAATGTAGAATGTAAAATATTTTTCTGCGCACGGTGTAAAATGGAAAAAAGTGTTTTATGCCCATGATCGTCGGTCCAAGCTCCTCTAAATGTCACGTGTAAATCTATTTTACGTATGTAAAAACGGCACGCATAAATGTTTAGTTTTTTACATAGGTTTGAAAAATTATTTCTCATACGTTATCGAATGTAAAAAACATTCCGCGCACAGCGTCGAATGTAAAAAAATGACGCACAGTGTTGAATGTAAAAAAATGTTTTTATTATTACACACGATAAAAAATTGTTTTTTACGCCCCTGGTCGTCGGCACGAGCTCCTCTAAACGTTTCTGGGATGTATACGTTCTGTTTTTTCTTTGATTTTCATAGGTGTTGAGGCTTTCACGTTCAAATGACGAGGATAACGAACAAAAAATGAAGATCAAGATCAGAGATTGAAAACGTTTTCTTTTTATACATGTAGTGTATTTTTTTTTTGTATAAAAAATCATGTGTTGTAATTAATTCTTTTTTTAATAGATAAACGTAATTAATGTTGACATGAAAGTGATGTAATATATGATGTTTGATTGTTAATTTGACAAGTTGGCATGAATAGTACAGAAGTCAAATTTCCAAAATATCCTTCTTGTACTATTTATTCTTTTTAATCAATAAAATCACTACAAGACAAATCAAACTTACACAATTCAATCTTAACCAGTCATACATGAGAGATCTAAGATGGATAATGGTTCCTACAGTTCTTGCATCTAAAGGTGATTCCTATTTTAACCCATCCCTATATATATATATATATATATAGACACACACACACACGAATATTTTGTTGACGAAGGACGATGAATAGCAACTTTATTTTTATAATAATATATAATTTTTTATTATTCTTTTATTTAATATATTATAATAGTTTATTATTATATTTACGTTAATAACATATTTTTAATTTTTTCCTTTTTTAAAACCATATATTTCCTTTACCATTTTCTAAATAATTCTTTTTATTTTTTAAAACATATATTAATTTATCGATTAATTTAATATTTCTTTTATAATTTACGTTTATAACTTTTTTCTAAAAACTTAAATAAATAGTTGTGTTTGATTCTTTTCCTGACATTCCGTTATAAGTTTTGTAAAACACAAAGTTGTATAGAAAATAAAGTATTTATTTGATATCATAAAACGATACAATTATAAACTAGTCTGTTCTAATAATTTGGCTTTTTAAAAACATACGTTATTTTCAAATCATGTTTCTTTTAAACTACCATTTGTTTGGTTTCACCGCAACACGTGACGTAAAAAAACCCAGTTAGGTTTAAAAGTGATAAAACAAGATTTTTGGAAGGTACGTAGTTAAAAAAGTTTTAATTATTCAAACTCATAGATTAATAAAAGGGTTATTAATAAATATTAAAAATGATACAAATCCCAAAGATAAGTTATACTTCATACTATATAAAGTATAAATAACATAAAAAATATGTATTTTAAAAGAGGAGTTCATACAGTATTCATACCCGAACTCTTTACTAGAGTTAAATATTAGAATACTAGAATCAGGAAAATAAAATATATTAAAATTAAAATAAAAACTATTCGTATTTATGATTAAGGTAAACTAGTATATTTTTTGGGTAATTGGGCTAAATATCACTTAATGCGAGTGCCCAAACCGGCTAAGCTTTTTATGAGTCCCATACACTAATACCATTCCATTACCCATCTAAAATGTTTAGGGCATTCGAATTAGATTCAGAGTTTTAATTTTGTTATCCTTAATGGTGAGGCCACCATTTCTTATAGAAGAATGATTTTGCTTTTGGAAACAAAGCTTTTACAGATATTTTTCTTGTGGGACATTATTGTAGAAAGATCTTAAATACTAAAAACTTTTTATGAAACCATAAAATTTTTAAACCCATCCAAGAAAATAGAGTTAAGATGAGAAAAAAATGTGTAAAAAACTTCAAAGCAAAATATAATTTTATAATGCATTACTAGAAAAGTGTATAATAAAGCTTGTAACATGCAAAGAACTTCTATAGTTACTGATTATCATTATCATTATCAATCTATTCAAAAGAAATGGTTGTGAATAATGCTTTGTCACGTCGCACGACATTATTGGCTGCTACTTTTTCATCATCATTCATCACCTGTAGTTATTGTATATATTGTTTACTTACATTGCAATGTCTGATGTTCTGTTGTAGTGGCTGCTATGAATTTTATGTTACGGGAGGTTGCTAGTTCGAACCCCACTTAGCTCTTTTTTTGTCTGACACTTTTTTACTCTTGCAAATACGGTTTCTTTTTCTTGTCAATCTTACACCCATACATAGGAGAGGGGCAGAGAACCACTCCACCACACAACCCCACTGGCGTCACGGTAACTGTCACCGCCACCGCTACCATATCTTCGAGAGACACGACATGAAGATTTAGGGTTCTGCCATGACAGAGTGTGATGGTTGTGTTGGTAGCTGTTACTGAAGGTGAGTAACTTTGACCAATCGACCCTATGGTTTTTCTGTGCAACCAAAACCGGTGCTGAGCAGGTACAATCAACCTACCTCCTGGTTATCTGTAGATCTAGGGTATGGGTTGAAAGGGTTTTTGAATGTGGGTTTCCGAAATCTTGAATTTGTTGTCTTTAATCTAAATGAAATCAGTTTGTAGGTTTTGTGTCAATAAAGGTTTGAGTTCAATTGGGTATTTTTTGCTTCATGTGTGGGTTTCTTGAATTTTTGTGTCTATAATCTTGCTAATCAATGTGCAGGTGTCGTTTAGATAAAGATGACTTCATTGGGCGTGTTGAGGTAAACAATGAACTCCCTAAGCAAAATTCGCATAAACTATTAATTGTTTTCTATTCAATTTGTATAATTTGAACCTCAATTTTGCTAAATTGTTGCTTATGGTTTATAATTTTGTCTTAAATGGGAGTAATCTGTTCAAGAACACATCGATTTAGGTTTAAATTGATCATCACAACATCTCATGATAGTACTCTTCAAGCTCTTCACAGGTACATCTATTGTAGTAATGATTTTCGTGGTTTTGAGGGTAAATTACTCAAAATTATATTTATATTCACTTCTGGAGATCCGTTCGTTGTCGTGAGTTTAAGATGATCTAAATTTTTCTATCATCATATCGCATGAGATGGACTTTGAGCCAATACAATTGTGAGCTAGAAAGTTAAGAAACTTTTCTTTTTTGTGTTTTGATTATTGAAACTTTGTACCAATAGTTACGTTATTGGGATCGATCATTAATACATTTTTATAGGGGACTAATCTCATAATATAGTAATGTGCTCTCAGATGTCCCACGTTGGTCGTTTGCTTGAGTTTATAAATGCATTCTGCATTAGTAAGTTTTATCTGGATTCATCTATACAACGAAATCTTTTATATTTCTTTATTTTTAGTTGTTATTTTTCTACATAGATGCATTTTATCTTATGGGAAAATAAGGAAAGGCATAACTGCAAAGATGGAGAATTGAGCCAACATCACATCACGTGAGTAACACCAGATGCATCTAAACCACTAAGCCATTGAGCTTTTCCAGGTTAATATTTGTTTCCTTTAGTCGATGTGTTAGTGCCTTGGGAAAAAAAAAGAGTGGAAGTCTGAACCTTAAAAGTATATTTTGAACTTCTAATTTGATAGTTGTCTTCATGAATACATGTTTCTCAAAATGCTTATATATAGATATATAACATCATCAGCACACTATACACAAAAAGACCCAAGACTCAAGAAAAAGGCAAAGAAACAGAGTAAAATTCTTATTCTAAAGATGCCTAACCATCATATCAACTCTGAAGATGCAAAACGAGATATTTATTTGGCTTATAAAAGTATGCAATGCTTAAAAAAACTCATTTATTTGTTGATACATGTAATTATGTTCTATATGAAAGGCAAATGTCGGTGCCTTTTACTGATTTGGTCCTTCTTTGTTTTCCTTCTTAGCCACCATTTTACTCCCATCTTACTCATTTGGTCCCTCTTCTTTTTTCTCCTCTACCACCACGTGTGTTCTTTAGGTTGATTGTGTCCTGCTAACGTGTCTTCCTCTCTTATCTTAAGAGGTTTTCTCCCAGCTTTTTCACTAATTACAACATCGGGATTCCAGAACACTACACTCCCGAAATCAAATTGCGTAAGAAGTCAAGAAATCATCTACTTTCACTAACCCTAGGTCCAGTTCCACAAATTGGTTTCACAATTTTTCCTCTAGAATCTCAAGTCGTTTAAAGTTGCAGGTAGATAGGAGCTTTAATTTGCTGTTCCGCTAAAGTTGCAGCTTTCATGTAAGCCTCTTTGAAACACAATCTATGACCTATCTATGAATGAATTGAAAAGATTACTGAAAGAACAATTGAATTCCAATTATTAGGTACTGTGTAAACACAAATATAGAAGATGGAAGTGACGAAGCAAAAGTTGTTTTCTTCAACGAAGCAATGGAACAAATGCTGCAAAAATCTTGCTAGGACATGGTAGTCAAGGATGGATACACAGATCCAGAAACCATACCTAGGGATATCCATAGCATCAGGAGAAAAGGAGAAAAACTGCAACTTTTGACATTTCTATGAAACAATACAACTCAATGGCCGTTAACAAAGCTAAAGTACCACCAGCAGCCCCGGATCCTAAAATAACAACTACCAAAAGAAGAATACTAGATTCATCATGTATATAAATTACACTCATGCAAATTTATTTAAATTTTAGTGTAAAAGGCCAAACGCAACAAAGCTAAAGATGCTTTGCCTCCATTTGCAACAACAAGCAACATTTTGGGATCAACAACAAAATTCGAAAGGCAAAGACATAAACATTTGAAGTATTTTGGCTTCCGTGACAAGGCGAAAATACTGGGAAAGTAACTAGCAAGGACATCGATTTTCGAAGAAAAAAAATAACAAAAACTATTTATAAGACTATTACTCCTATCAAAGATGTAACATGAATCCTAATGTAACCCATGGCTTCTATATATCTATAAAACTATTACTCTTATCTAAGCTATGGTTTGAATGTTAATGCAAGATTATCCAATCCATAATTACAATGTAACCGTGCCGCCACGCGCGCGGGTACAGTTCGTAGTTTGCTATAAACATGATTTATGTTTTTGACCTTTCTTTTGCGTGGGTGAAGATGTGGTCCATGGTGGGGTCTCTCAGATGTCTATTTGGTGGCATTGGCATATGGATATGGACCACCAAACATGCCAAATAAACCAGGTCTGATTGCCACGATGACCTGAATTTTAATGTTGGGTATAAGTCGGAAGGTAACCGTTAAAACAAAGAATCTATTTGGCGAGTTGTATTGATTTTAAAAGTCTAGATGTTGTAAAAGAGAAGATGTAATTAGAGAAATTAGCATTTGATGTGTAAAATTTGCTGCTATGAATGGAAGTTTCGGAAACTAACTCATATGTTAAAAATGGAAGGCAAATGAATACTGTTATGCTTTGCGTGGAAGGTTTTGATTTGGTTTTTCCTTTTTCCCTTCTTTCATAATGTTTTCAGGTTATTCGATTTCACCTATGCCATTTTGCAAGAGTGGTTGGTACCGGCCCGGGTTCGACCCCTAGGTTGGCCCCCTTTTCCTGATTTTTATTTTTTATTTTACATGTGTCAGTTTTATATAGCATACATGTGTTGTTGTCTTTGTAAAACAATGGCCTCCATTTTAGGTTTGGTTTTCACGGAAAAAAATGGGTCAATATATTATAGAAAATTTTAGTTTATTTTGTATCATCTTACCTATACGAAGTGGGTAAGAAGCCATTATACATGTAAAAAACTGGCGCAACGCATTATTACGTAACGTGTTGACGGGCACTGTTGACGATCACTATGTGTTTATACATGTATGTATGTCTTGATCATCTTACCTTTTTGTTATTTACCAACTTCAAGATAATCCGTGCGTGTATTTCGAAGAAAGATCAGATCAAGATCCATTGTTTTTAAACTAAAATGGTTGATTATAAGATTTGGTTTGTTTTTTTTGCCTATTGATACTTTTCTGTGATGGATTTATGTACAAATAGACCATGTTCATCGCATTGGTTGGTCATAATAAAATAAAAGGCTTAGTGTCTTTAGTGTGTTCAATATTTCTTGGAATTGCTATATTGTCTTTTAAATGCATGTTATATTATTATAGTTTGCTGTCAATCTTATATATGAAGTTATACTACATCAAAGTTATTAGCATGTTTTGATGTTTACCTCTTAATTATAATGGTTATGAACTTGTAGTGGATCAAAGTTATTAGCATGTTTTTGATGTTTACCTGCTTAATTATGATCGTTTTATTTTGAACATGGTAATTATCATATGCGTTTGTGCGCCGCGAAGTGCGCGCATTTTAAAACCTAGTTAAGTAAATAATTAAACAAGTCAAAGACAACAAAATTGAATTGCTTGTACAGAGAATGTAACATAAATATACTTTAACATTTCCATAAAAAAAATGTAAAAAGCGCCTACTTGTCTTTTTAAATGTTCAAAATTTGTATGTTACATTTTTCTGGTCGTATATATTATGTAACATGAAATTTTTAATATTTTTTTTAAAAATAAATTACTCGGCGATTTTTTGGGTTTCTTTTATAAAAATGTTCAAATATATGTATGTTACATTTCCCATTTTTTAAAGAAAGAATAAGGGTAAAGGGAGAAACACCTTGAGTTGTGAGAATCATGAGAACTAGACCTAACAAAATGTTTTTTCAAAAAAAAATTATTTTCTCAAAAATCTTAAAATAAACTACTTATTCCAGCAAAAAAAAAAATTAAATAAAACGTCGCATGCAAAAATTACATGGTGTAAAAAAAATTTCATCGCCGTAACAATATTTACATTAGGCGTAAACAAAACTTACATCAGGCTTACCGACTCGATAATTCTTTTTTGTTTTTTTTTTTATTTTTACAGACCCGTTTAAAATATTTTTATCTACGTTTATGCAAAAATGGTGGCACAACTCGCAAGGTATGTAGGAGTTCTCATGGTTCCCACAACTCGTGGTGATTCTTAATTGAACCCAAATCTCTCTCTCTCTCCTTCTCTCTCCATATATATACATATATATATATATAGGAGAAAGATCCGTTAGGAAACACCCTTTATTGCGAGAACCGTGAAAACCAATGTGAACACAACCAAAAATACCTAAAAAAAATAAAAAAAAACACCCAAATTATTTTTTAATATTTTTTTTGGAAAATTCGCTATATTTCGTCAATAATAAAAAAAATTTCAAAAAAAAATAATAAAATTTTGAGCAACAGTTATTCATGCACATGTGCATATGTATCATTTCTTTGACAAATTCCGTAATACATTACCAATATTAGACAATTGCACCTTCATTTACACTACCATACGTAATACACTACTTTTTACATTACCATTATTAAAAATGCTCATGTGCATCTGCATGTATCAACATGACATAAGGTGTTTTGGTACACTACTTTGAATACACTTTTCCTTTCATGTATCATACCGTCCATAATACATTACCATTACCTCCTATCATCCATAATACAATACCAATACCAATACCATAATACAATACCATTAACTCCTACCATCCATAATACAATACCATTACCAATATTTTCACTTTATTACATGTATATCAACACCCTTTATACCATCCAATCACATATAACATCATAAAGTGATAAAAATAACCAAATCATCAACCACTAGATATAACTAACCAAAAAATATTTATATTGGCCGACTTCATCATTCAAAATCACAAACTTTTTTGTATCAAAATACGTTGTATCATGGTTATACATAATGATGCACATGTGCATTTTTAATATTGGTAATGTAAAAAGTAATGTTTTACGGATGGTATTGTAAATGAAAGTGCAATTGTCTACTACTGATAACATATTATGGAATTTGTCGAAGTAATGATACATATGCACATGTGCATCGATAATTATTACTCGTTTTTTTTTGTTTTTTTTGGTAACAAAATATAACGATTTTATTAAAAAAATAACAAAAAAATTATTGAGTGTTTTTTAGATTTTTTTTGTGTTCACATTGTTTCTCGCATGAACCCTACCCTATAGGTGAAGTATAGGAAGAAAACTCACTTGAGTTGGAAAAACTCAAGAAAACCCTATGTAACATTTTTATTTTTTTTTCTAAAAAAAAGAATGTAACTTACATATATTTGAACTTTTTTTATAAAAAAATTGCAAAAAACGCCCACTATTTTTTTTAAACTTCAAAGTCTGTTTGTTACATTTTTTGGACATATATAGTATGTAGCATGGAATTTTTAACATTTATTCAAATCATATATTCGGTGTTTTTTTTCATAAAAATGTATGTTACATTCCCTAAATTTTTAGAGAAAAATAAAAATGTTACATATAGTTTTTACATGGGTTTCTTGAACTCAAGTGGGTTTTCATTTATTCTTCTCTTATATATATAGGATTTATTCTTCTCTTATATATATAGGATAGGGATTCGTTAGAAACCACCCTTTATTGCTTTATTGCGAAAACCGCGAGAAACAATGTGAACATAACCAAAAATATCTAAAAAAAATCTAAAAACACAATTTAAAAAAAATATATTTTGTTTAAAAAAATCGTTATATTTCGTCAATAAAAAAAATTCGAGTAACAATTATCCATGCACATGTGCATATGTATCATTTCTTTGACAAATTACGTAATACATCACCAGTATTAGACAATTGCACTTTAATTTACACTATCATCCATAATACACCACTTTTTACATTACCATTATTAGAAATGCACATGTACACTACTTTGAATACACTTTCCCTTTCATCTATCATACCATCCATAATACACTATCGTTACCTTATACCATCCATAATACACTACCATTACCTTATACCATCCATAATACATTACCATTACCTCCTACCATCCATAATACAATACCATTACTAATATATATAATGTTTTCACTTTATGCACATGTACATCAACACTCTTCATACCATCCAAACAACATATTACATCATAAAGTGACAAATATAACCAAACCAAAAAATATGTATATAGGCCTACTTCATCGTTATCACAAACTTTTTGTAGCATAACACGTTATATCATGGTTATACATAATGATGCACATGTGCATTTTTAGTATTGGTAATGTAAAAATTAGTATATTACGGATAGTAGTGTAAATGAAAGTGCAATTGTCTAATATTGATAATGTATTACGAAAATTTGTCAAAAAAATTATACATATGTACATGTGCATCGATAATTGTTACTCGAATTTTTTAGTGACGAAATATAAAAATAAAAAAAATTCTATGTTCTTAGATTTTTTAGGTATTTTTTTATGTTCACATTGGTTCTCGTAATAAGAGTGGTTCTCAAATGAACCATACCCTATTGTGAGAACCGCGAGAACCAGTGTGAACACGAACAGTAATACCTAAAAAATCTAAAAAGACACCCAATTTTTTTTTATTTTTTTAATATTTTTTTGAAAAAATCCCTATATTTTGTCCACAAAATTTTTTTTTCAAAAAAATAAAAATAAAAAATTGAGTAACAGTTATCCATGCACATGTGCATTTTTTTCATTTCTTTGACAAATTCCGTAATAAATTATAAACATTGGACAATTGTACTTTCATTTACACTACCACGTATAATACACTAATGTTTCGTTACCAAAATTAGAAATGCACATGTGTATCTATATGTATCAACATGAAATAAGGTGTTTTGGTACACTACTTTTAATACACTTTCTCTTTCATCTATCATTTCATCCATAATACACTACCATGCACATGTGCATATGTATCATTTCTTCGACAAATTACGTGATACGTTACAAATATTAGACAATTGTACTTTCATATACACTACCATTTGTAATACACTACTTTTTACATTGCCAATATTATAAATGCACATGTGCATCTACATGTATCAACATGAAATAAGGTGTTTTGGTACACTAATTTGAATACACTTTTTCTTTCATCTATCATACCATCCATAATACACTTCCATTACCTCCTACCATCCATAATACAATATCATTACTCCTACCATCTATAATACAATACCAATACCAATATTTTCACTTTATTACATGTATATCATCACCATTTATACCATTCAATCAACATATTACATCATAAAGTGACAACTATAACCAAACCATCAACCACTAGATATAACTAACCAAAAAACATGTATATGGGCCTACTTCATCATTCAAAAATAAAAACTTTTTGTACCAAAACGCGTTATATAGTGGTTATACAAAATGATGCACATGTGCATTTTGAATATTGGTAATGTAAAAATTAGTGTATTACGGTTGGTATTGTAAATTAAAGTGCAATTGTCTACTACTGATAATGTATTACGGAATTTGTCAAAGTTATGATACATATGCACATGTGCAAGGATAACTGTTACTCGAAAAAAAAAGTTTTTTTTAGGGGTAAGAAATGTAGCGATTTTTTTTAAAATAGTAAAAAAAAATATAATTTTGAGTGTTTTTTTATTTTTTTTAGATTTTATTTTGCAATAAAGGTGGTTCTTACGGTTCTCGCAATAAAGGTGGTTCTTACATGAACCTTACCATATATACATATATATATATATATATATATATATATATTATATATAATAAATGCACAATTCAATACTTCAGAACTGATTGTAGAAACTAGGTTCACTTTTTATTAAAATTATATTGCAAAATATATAATAATGAGACTCTCGTTATTCATAGGAAATATGATAGTACAATCCGGTTACAAAACTATATGAAAATAAATAAAATACGAATGCATTGTACCAATCTTGATTTAAGTCGACGTCTTTGGAAAACTTCAACCGCACCTTTTTGTTCGAAACTCCGCTACAAAACAAACAAAAATTGTTGACGGTTTTGGTTGAGGCACGTGTTCAACACACTTCCCTTAAAACAGATTTCGCGCCTCTACTAAAGACGACGCGACTGTTTCCCAGGGTACAACAGCCGAAGCAGTATGTACTGCCGGAGATGGCCACGGGCCCGAGGTTACATCGGATAAAATTATAGTGTTAGAACTCGTGGAAAATTATGATACGAAGGCGATCGAAATCGTATAGAGAAACATATCTCTCTAAGTACCCAACACATAGGTCTTCAAGTGTTTCATTTTCCCTAAGAACTCTTCATGTAGTCATGAATTTTTCTTGTATGATTTCTCTTGTATTTCTCTAGTATACTTTTCATATGAGACACCATGTTCTAAATATCCAAGAGTCTTTTATAGAGTTAAGAGTCTCAATAATTATGTACTTAAACTCTAATAAAACTCATCAAATGTCATCAAGAGTTTTACCATATGAAAGATAAGAGTCACCATAATCATAGACTTAAACTCTATTAAAACTCATCAAATGTCATCTTTAAAACTCTACTTAAGAGTTTTACCATATGAAGAGTTTACTAGTAATTATAATTTCACTTAATTATAAATCAATTAGATATCCATTCACTAATTTTCCAACAATCCCCCACATGAATGGAGATCGTTCAAAACACATAAAATTTCCAATGGAATCTCGACAATTGAGTTTGCATACGATAGGTAGGTGTTACCCTTTGAACCTTGCTCATGAAATGCACTTAGCCCACTAGCTCTGAGTAGAACTCGATGTCTTTGAACTCATCTGCCGTTTGTGTAGACGACAATACACTTCACACAAGACTCTCCCTAGCCGGGCCATCTCGTTGTGTCCAATAATGGTCGTGGAACACTTTCCTGGTTCGCGAGAGCTCTAGGAATTGTGCCCTCAATTCCATTAGAAGCGACCCCACTTCTCTCTAACATAGGTGATTCTCCTTGAATCATTAAAAGCATTGTGGTTATCGTGATTTCTCTAAATCATTTACCACATATTATGCTTAGCCTCACTCTTTGTCACTGAGTATCATAGGAATAGACTAGGATGTATTTAAACACCCTTTTATACTTTGGGAGTATGTATAACCATACAAACTAGCTTATGCATATCAGCTATGCCCCCACAGTGACAACCCTTAGACATATGAGTTAGTTTTTCCTATTGAACTTAGATCTTGGGATGTCAACTAAGTTAGGTGTCCTTCACATACCTTTTTTTTCCATGGGCTTTAGTCTCATTCCACAACTTGATCTCTAATAAACCTCAAGTTGTTGGATCCATAACAATAACAAATAACTTTGTGTATTTGAGATCAGTTGTCATGATGTGTTCTTAACTCGTAAGTTAATTTTGCCTATTGTCAACTTCTAAGACTATAACCTCAGTGGCCATCTGAATCTGGTTATATCATATGTCTTTGTAAGATACGCGTATCATTTAAGGCAAACACATCTCCATTATGCACTATGACCTTTGTGCCCTCCACTTAGTCGTTTGTTTGCAATGTTATACTGGATTACAAAATCCTTATTGCCAAACTTTTATGATACAAATGCAAGACACCCCCACATTTAAGTGTTATAGGATCTCATCCAGATGGGGTAATGAAAACCATTTCTACACACCCTTATAAGGTTGTTTCTAAATGGATCCTCCCTCACATTTCTTGCCATTTGATCAACATTTTCGTAACTTCACTTAGGACGACATTTATACACATATGATTGAACAAGATCAACCTATTGTATCAGTGAATTCAACTCATATTGCATTAGCTTACATAAGCTTCCGAGTTGACTAAAGCAACACATGTCATTTTCATAAGTTTGTCACAAACTTAGAATAATTTTAATTTAACATCTTGAATAAGCCTAGAAAATGATTTCTCCTCATTAGCTTTTCGAACAAACTCTTCAAAAGTTACATGTTTTTCCTTATAATGAATGAAAATTCTTCCTCAACTTTTTCTATCACACAAATTCTTATTGTGTTCATACACATTTGAATGTTTAGAGTTAATTGGTCTCAGTCAAGACCCATAATTAACCAAGTACTAGTCTAGCATGCTTTAGACTACAATACTTGAGCATGTGAACAGAAGATGCATCATTCTGATTCTTCACAGCCCCAAGGATATCATAATACTACTTTGCAACATCCATCCCTTGTTAAGACAAAATAATGTGACTTATTCATAATCCTAAAACATCAATATTTAGGAAAGCCTCACAAATTATTGTATATAGCACATAGCTAAAATTTATCATTCATTTAAGGAACATAACTTGTTTACCTTTGATCTCCAACGTTTTACCATTGACGCATAAGGACTTAAACATAAGTCTTAATCCAAGTCACTTAGCGAACACATTCATCACCGACAAGATGAATGTTCTTCGTTACAATCACTATTATGTGTTAGATATAGTCAACTAGATCGACACTCAACAACATGACATTCATAATTTTGCCATAAGTGATTTGTACACATCTATTGTTATTCATTAGGAGATATGTATATTTAGGATGCTCGCCCAAATGAATATAAAATCTCCATATAGTTCTAACAATAATCAAGTGGTAGACGTATCTACGTATAGATCACTCTAAACAAATCTCGCAAGATTTATCAAAGGTATACAATAACATATAGTACTTTTTCTTTCATATGTTAGAATTCACACTTGTGAATTTTCCAATGACTTCTAACGAAGTACTTTAACATGAATCTCATTTGTGTACTTCATTTCAATACACTCACTACTCACTCATGATGTGATTACACATTTGATGTCTAGTCTTTGACTTTTAGTCAATTCAACAACTCTTAATTTGTTTATGTCCAAGTACCTTCATGTACTATCCGTTTTGACGTTATAATTATTTTCCACAAAATAATTTATACGTCACAAACATTAGTGATTTATTTCTTTGTAAAAAAAATGCATGTGTTATCCGAAGATATTGAACACAAAACAATTAAATACAATGGAAACAATCATAAGTGCCAAACAGTTTTGAAATTTAAATGAGTGCATAGACGATATGTAGACATCAAATATCAAAGTGGTTTTATCTTGCACACTTTATATTCTGACCGAAATCTTCTCAACGATATCGTCCCATGGCATGTCTTGAGTACACCCTCAATAATACTCCATGCACTTTTAAGTACAAGTTCCTCATTTCATCGTGAAGATTTAAACTTGAACAATTATGCTCAAAACGAACACCAAGTTGTTATAAAGGCTACATTTAAGTAGTAAACTTGAACAATTAAATTTGTTCACAACAACACTAAGTTGTTTTCCATCAAATAATATTATGTGATTATCGCAAATGCTACTTCTAGCAAGAGTAGCAAACCATTAATGTCAATTACAATTTATGATAACATAAATCAAAACCCATAATATCAAATGTTTTATATTGTTTAGTCTTACTACGCATGTACTAAATGTTTTCTAACACGCAAGTTAGAAAAAATATATATGTTATAACGCATGTCATAGAATCGAACGTTTACATAAAACGTTTTCCAATGATAAAGTTTATAAAATAAACCATTTCTCACCATTTTTAATGCACACATGCATAGGCAATTAAATGTTTACATAAAACATTTCATTCATTATGGCTTATACCATATACAGTCTCTAACATTGTATTTGTGATACACATTTTTTAGCACACGAGTTAGAAAATTTAAGTCATTATAACACACACACACACATTTTATTATATATAATATATATAAAACATGACCCTTTGGATTTAGAAATCACAAATTAAAGTTCGTAATAAATCCCATACAACTACACCATCACTTTATGCTGATTTAATTCTTACTCTTGTATTTTCTAATCTCATCAAGTTAGCCAAATAGCCTACTTTTAATACAAGAGACATGGGGTGGAGAAAAGTCTCACTTAATTAGATATTTTATTAGCGACATAAACTCTAATAAAAACTAATAAATTGACATAAAAGTCTACTTAAGAGTTTAACTTCCATATGAAGAGTCCAGTAAATGATTTTAATTTCATTAAAGTCATATAACAACACCATCACTTTATGGTGATTTAATTATTGAAGCCAATCAACTTCAATGTATGACATTAACATAAGTGTTTATATTCATTGAAATCAATGTTACAACAAATTACTTATATAAAATGTTTACATAAAACATTTAAAAGCATTTGTATTTTAACCATTTTTAACAATCATGTTAAAATGAACGAAGTTCTAACGCGCACGTTAGAAATATTAACATTTACACAAAATGTTAATTCGACTTGCTATAAACACATATATCGTTCAAATAAATAAGTTATTTCCAATATACACGTTAGGAAATGAACAATTGAAAAATTGCTTCCAAACTAAGCTTTCCATGAATGTTTCTAACACACATGTTAGAAGACAAATGATTACAAAAAATCATTATAAGACTTATTTGTTCATATCAATCCATGGGTGGATGAAGAGTCTACTTTAAATAGAGACTTAAATGGAGACATAAAACTCCAATCAAGTAACATAAAACTCTTATTTAAAGACACAGAAATTTTAACTCAAGAGAATTTAACGTTTACAAAAACGTATGGTTTACACCCATAATTCCGGTCTAACACACAAGTTAGAGAAATTTAACGTTTAAAAAAACGTATGGTTTACACCCATAATTCTGGTCTAACACACAAGTTAGAGAAATTTAACGTTTACAAAAAACGTATTGTTTATACACAATAAACCCATTCTAACACAAAGGTTAGAAAAAATTAACGATTACAAAATCGTTTTAAAACCAAACGATTGAACCAAAACTATTCGTTTTGTACCACGCTATAGTATTTAAGATTGTACCACAATCTCAATAAATTCAAACACACCAAGTTATACTACATACATATTTCCCAAAGAAAAATATTTATAAGATCATAATCTCTAAAAATATTTTTTTTTTATAATAAATCCTTTGTGACCCTAAAATACTTATAACATTTAAGATTGTAGCAACAATCTCACGAAATCTGTTTTAAGTTTGTAGGAACGAGGTTCACTTTTTCTTAAAATTATATTGCGAAATATATAATAACGAGACTCTCGTTATTCATAGAAAATATAATAGTACAATCTGGTTACAAAACTATATGAAAATAAATGAAATACAAATGCATTGTACCAATCTTGATTTAAGTCGACATCTTTGGAAAACTTCAACCGCACCTTTTTGTTCGAAACTCCGCTACAAAACAAACAAAAATTGTTGACGATTTTAGTTGAGGCACGTGTTCAACACGCTTCCCTTAAAACAGATTTCACGCCTCTACTAAAGACGACCGACTGTTTTCCAGGGTACAACAGTAGAAGCAGTATGTACTGCCGGAGATGGCCAGGGCCCGAGGTTACACCGGATAAAATTACAGTGTTAGAACTCGTGGAAAATTATGATACGAAGGCGACCGAAATCGTATAGAGAAACATATCCTCTAAGTACCCAACACATGGGTCTTCAAGTGTTTCATTTTTCCTAAGAACTCTTCATGTAGTCAGATTGTATATTTTCTTGTATTTCTCTAGTGTACTTTTCATATGAGACACCAATTCTAAATATCCAAAAGTCTTTCATAGAGTTAAGAGTCTCAATAATTATGTACTTAAACTCTAATAAAACTCATCAAATGTCATCAAGAGTTTCACCATGTGAAGAGTTAAAGAGTCACCATAATCATAGACTTAAAACTCTATTAAAACTCATCAAATGTCATCATTAAAACTCTACTTAAGAGTTTTACCATATGAAGAGTTTATCTAGTAATTATAATTTTACTTAATTATAAATCAACTAGATATCATTCATAATTTTCAACACTGACAAACTAAACCATCAACTAAATTGTACTTCATGGTGGGATCAGTAATTTATTTACTACTTACTAGCTAATTATGAAACTCTATAAGTATATTCTATGTATGAATTTAACTTGGATTAAAGTGGTGGGGTCTGGCTCACAAATAGTCGTATCAAGACAGACACGTCTTTTCCTTCAGTGTCAACTGTTTAGTACTGAAGGAAGTGGTTAGATATGTATCTGTCTAGGTTTCGGGTGTAATGGATATTTCATTATGGGGTCTCATAAATTTCATGTAGGCCTAGAAGCCAAAAACTGTTAATACAATGTAAAAATATTTTGTTTTTGTTTGGATTTCAAGCTGGTGAAGGTGTTCGACAATCATTTTCACTGGTACATAAATACTCGTTAGACGTGGTGAGATCCATTAGACACGGTTTCGGACCACACCATAAGCTAATGATGTCCAAAAATATATTCCTTTTTCCAACCACATCTAGATATCATACGATGTGCTTTTTTTGAACACGAGGGGAGTTCTAGCTGTTTATTTTGTCTATTTTTTTTCTCGGTTAGGGGTGATAAAAGATAAATACACAAATAGATATTGATGGAATTCGCGAATAATGGTTGAGCTTTGGGGCCACCTTTATTTCTAGGTGATATTTTGTATCGAGAAACAGTATTTTGTTAATATTTGTAAGTATATATTTGACTTACTATTATGCAATGGATTTTTTTTGTATGTATGTATTTTATTATGAAATGAATTTGTTTTGCTATATTGTTTTGGCAAGTAATCAGAAATTAGAATAGTCTATGGAAAATTAATAATTCTATGAAATTTTTTTTTAACACCTAAAACCATGACTCACATAAATGAACGTCGTAAATAAGTATGGTAAATAATGTGATAAATAAGCGTTATGAAAAGATGATGTCATCTTCATTTTATGACATGACAAGGGCTTTTGCGTGTCATATATATTTTTTAATGACATGCATTAAAGGTCTTTTTTCTTGTGATGGCTTGTAACAAAAAAGAGATTAGGCACCTTGTATTCAAATCCCTTTTTGATTTACAACGATATCTTGAAAATGAGACTTGAAGTTACTTATAAGATAAGTGAAACAACCAGATCTTCGGAGAATTTCTTGCAAAAAAATGAGACTTACTTGTCATTAATTGTTTCATCTTCCTTGTTTTCAAAAAAAAAAGACTTCCCTATTTGGATATGAAAATGAGACTTGACAATCATACGGTAAAAAGCTTCGTAGGAATAACAACGATGATTGCCGACGGCGTTCAACAGGAGATCTTTCGTTTACTGAAATTCCAAATCGTCGACTATCGGAGTGCAAAGACACCAGATCTTGATCTTGGGGTTAGCTTTCGAAAATTGTGGGGTCGGTTAGGGCTTTGGAGAGAAAGACAAAGAAAGCAAATCTTGACATGGGGTTGTAGAGATATATTTAGATGCGGTTCCTCAATATTGTTGGTTCGGGCCTAAGATTAAACACCCACACACAAAATGAAAGAAGAGAATTTGTAACTTTCAAATGCTTCAACTATTATTATCGAGAAGAGAGTACAAAACAATATTGCTGCTACATCTATTTAAAAGAAAACCAAACAAAGACATGTACAAAAAATAAACCACGTTCCCTTGATTTTAGAACTACTTTAATGTCCACTTTCCAAGTATTTTCTCCTATAAACTTGGTCAATTTTAGACCTTTTCTGCTCCTTACCCTTTGACATCTCTATGGGTTGACCCGGACCCGTTTGACCCGTAACCCGGACCATCAAGATTAACCCAACAAATACACAAATCAACAAATTCGAGGATCCAACCTTATTTTGTTTTAACCTTCAATTTCTATCTTTTGAATTCTTTAGGTGCGGCGAATTCACTAACCCACGTAAAAAAATTCTTACACCGCGTCTAAAAAGCATTTATGTATTAATGTTTAGTGTTTGCAAGTTGGAGCTTTTGTTAAATATTGAAACTTTTTAACAAAGGGAAGTCTCGAGTTTAAATCAAAGTATGCATGCCCATGGAATAAATATGTGGCCGAGGTAGAGGTGGTAAGACATGCAGTCTGATGTGATGACGAGAAAGGAGTAAGTTCGGCGGGAAGGTTGGGGATAGCGAGGAAAGAGAGATGGGCCTCTTGTAGGAGTGAGAAAAGGCAGATGGGCCTCCTGTAGGAGGTTGGTCATGCCGACGCATGAAGCGACAAGCCGCCTATAAAGATGGTAGCATACAGATAGTAGTAGTTATTTCAGTTTTTGTATGTAAGCAAACAAAAAGAATGCTATATCAATATGAAATAAGAAACAATTATTCTATTTGTTTTTCTTTTTACCTCACTTTTTAGTTGGTTATTTCTTCCTAACAATGTGTATTACCATGGCTACCCCCTCCTCCCCTCATTAGATTTCCCATTCTTCTTCTTTCTTTCAAGTACAACTATGTACTCTCTTTTCCTATTGACATTAGACCACTCTTAAAGGGCCATGTACATACCGCGATGGAATGCACCGACAAGTACATGCGAACAATTCATTTGATGCTTCATCCTTCACCGCCCGTGTCTTGTTTTCTAATCATACCTACGGTCACAGGTAATCGATGCCCCACCCATTGTTATTAGAAACAATTATTAAAAAGAACAATAAAAATGATTTCTATCAATGTTCATTACATTTAATTGTCAAAACTATAGTAAGTTATTATATTTACATTATAATAAAAAAAAGTTAAGTTGAACATATTGTGTTTCTTTACTTTGTAGACAAAGAGTTAATATAACCTATTATTAATTAAATACTAAAGTTACTGATTTACAAAAACCTGACATTAAATATGTGACAATATTCTTTTGAACAAACATAGTGTATTTACATATTGGTAGTTAAAATGCAATGGCAAAGCATGTTGTTTAACTTAATTTGATGGTACTTGGTGTTTCCTAAAAGTTATATAACCTTTAATCTGGTAAATTCAGTCGCAACATAACGATATAGTTCATCAACCCGATTATATCCGTGGTGTCCTACCTTGGACAAAATAGACATGAAAGACCCAAGAGAAAATAAAGGACAAAAACAAATGAATACTACAAAATTAAATAAATCAAGAGAGAAGAAAACAAAGAAGAAGGGCTGCTATATGATGGGAGACTAGTAGACAAGAATTGTATGTAGAGAAACATAGCTTCTTAAACCTTCTTCTACGTTTTCTTCATCTTGTTCGTCGGTTGCATAAGATTCAGGCTCCTATGGTCCATTACGAGGACAAACAGAAGCAGTAATTCAAAATGCAAAAAAAAAAAAGCAAAGAAAAATCGATCAGTCACGTTCTTTTTGAAGCCAATCTGGTCTGCCCAAGGTGAACTCTAAGCTCGGGTTTTTGTGGTCTGAACTTAATCCAATGCAGCTATTTGATCTTGAAGGGTCACATACCTGAAAAGATTTACGTTCTGAAGATTGAGTTACCTAGTGGAATGGGCAATTACATATTGAATGTATCAATTATCTTACTATGTTAGGACCATGATCTTACTCATGTTATATATCAGAAATATTGGGTCGTTAAAGATGCTTATGAACCCCCTTGTCAAGTTAGTTGTTATACGTGCCATATAAAAGGCGAACATTTACATATACGGGCCGTGTGTATATATTGTATACTACATCTTATACGGGCCACATATAAATGCTACTCTTATATGGACCGTATATTTTTTTTTTAAATCAGTACTATAAATAGGAAGTGCATTCAGTAAACATTAAGCCAACCCAATATTTTTTAATGAAGAATACCTCGACTAGATGACTGCCATTCTGTTGTCGAATCGAGGTAGTTGAGGGTCTGAGATCATTCATTTCACTGTTTGTGTGGAGCCATCCCTCTCTATTGCTGAAAGAATAAGTGGTCATCAGTTTACACCAAATTATCACTCCGATAAACAAAATGGACATAATAAGGGTTTACATTAAGTCCATAGTTAAGGGAGAGATGTGATATGTATGGTCATTATTATGAATCTAGGAAATATATATGCATATACCTACAATGTCAATGACACAGATTTCATCCTTGAATATTAAAATCACACATACAATACAATAATACTCTTAGATACTGATGTTCTTAGAAGAGAAATGTGTAGTTAGAATTTCTAAACAGAAAACTGGATTTTCTGAAGAATATATACACACACATACATATAACTTAGGTGAATTTGGGAATGTTAAGAACATATATATAGAATCAATAAACAAAATATAAAAATGGTGACTTGGATGTGAGGATCATAAGACTAGATTACATTTTCTAAAAGATTCAATAAACAACATGCTTGGTGTGGTAAAATTTAAAAGACTCCAGTAAACTATTTATGTATCTTTGGTAGTTCACTCGAGATACTAGCTAGAATCGTAATAGAACATATATCTGAAATTTAAGATAGGATGAATGTTAAAAATAAAAGATATCAAAGGATTGCGGGATCAGTCAAGCATCATCTCCCAAAAGATTGCGGGATCAGTCAAGCATCATCTCCCAAGTTAAGAGGGTCAAAGACAGCTAGTAACAGCTACAAATCCAGCCGTAAACAGAGCTCATCTACCATATTTAGATTATCGTTTCTTGCTATAAATTGTATACTTTACGCTATAATGTAACATACAGAAATATACACCAATTCAGTAATTTCAATTAACCTTTCGTAACATGGTATCAGAGCAGCGTTCACGGTTCTAATACCGACCTGCTCATCACTTACTCTGCTCATCACTTACCCAAATCAATCATCCTCTCAACCAAGCTGCCATGGCCGAAGCCGGTAACTTGGGAGAAGATCTATCAATCCAAATCGCCAATCTTCTCAAGAATGGCCTCAATCCACAAAATCGGAACCCAAAATTGTCCGATAACCTTCAAATAAACCTCAAACTCAACAGCCAGAATTATGCTCTATGGACCCGAATGATGAGGGTAGCCATAGGCGGTAAATCAAAAGCCTTTTTAAACCATTTATCAACCAATCCACCAAACCAAGCCAGCGAAGAGTATGAACAATGGGAACAAGATGACCTAGTCGTCTTCTCATGGCTCATACAAAACATTGAACCAACCCTCGCTAGCAATCTAACCGAATTTCCGACAGCAAAATCGCTGTGGGATGCCCTGGCTATAACATATAGCAGTGGACGTGACAAGCTCCAAACCTTCAATCTACATGTCAAGGCGAATGAAATCAAACAGAACAATCTCTCCCTTGAAGAATTGTGGATTATACTCCAAGGGGTATGGGGAGAAATTGATCGGATTGACCCAAACCCTATGACCTGCCCAACCGATATCCAAGCATACTACAAAATCAGGACTGAACAGAAATTGTTTCAGTTTCTAAACGCTCTTAACCGGAAGTATGACCCTATAAAAAGGGAAATACTCCGGTTAGAACCCCTTCCAACTGTAGAAACTGCATACGCCACTGTTCGCAAGGAGGCCGCTCACCAGAATATTCTAGGAACACCTCTCAATGACACACAGGGCATCATAGTGGGTCTAATGGCCTCTGAAATTGACGGGTTAGGGCTTGCATCAAAGGGCTACCGACGGGTCGATGGAAAAAGAATCCGAGCAAGTAACAAAGATGACAAAACTCACCTCAAATGTGATCATTGCGGCATGACGAAGCATACCCAGGAACAATGTTTCAAACTCGTCGGGTATCCCGAATGGTGGTCTGATGGTCAGAAGAGGGGCACAAAGACTACAGTTAAAGAAAAAGGGAAGTCATCTAGCACCGGCAACCGAGATGTCACCAGAGATGAAAGCCGGAGCAGAACTGGTTTCGGCGGAATGGCCAAAGCAGATGAAGAAGAAGACACTGCAACAGGTAACGTGTTTGGGGCGCAGTCCTCAAACCCTCGGTCATATAATTATAATAAAGAAGCAAATATGTCATATTTAGTCCCTGGAAATAGGGGAAATGTCAATATGGCCCAAGTACACCATAAAAAACAAAAACTATGGATCTTCAATTGTGGCGCGACCGACACAATGACTTATGAGCTGTCGGATATTATTTCAACAACCAAACCAGAAAAAACACACATCCAAACGGCGAACGGAGGGATAATGGATGTAAAATCGGGAGGGACTATTGAGATTTCACCCACAATAAAAATCTCTAATTGTCTTTATGTTCCCTCGTTGTCACATAAGCTGCTTTCCATTAGCCACGTCACAAAAGAACTCAACTGTATTGTCCTAATGTACCCTACGTTTTGTATTTTACAGGATATCAGGACGGGAGTGATCATTGGGCGTGGCACTGAAAATCAAGGGTTGTATTATGTGGATGAGGTGACTCAAAGTGGTGCGGTGATGTTGACTCATGGGACATCGGAACGAGAAGCTTGGCTATGGCACCGAAGATTAGGTCATCCTTCTACAAGTTATTTGCATATTTTATTTCCAAAACTATTTCCAGTTAATTCTATGTCACATTGTGAAACATGCGTTTTAGCAAAGAGCCACAGGAAACTTTTAAACCCAATAATACTAAGGCTGCTTTGCCATTTTCATTAATCCATTCTGACGTATGGGGTCCTGCCCCAGTTCTTGGGGGGCAAAACCTTCGTTACTTTGTGATGTTCGTTGATGATTGTACCCGAATGACCTGGGTTTATTTTTTGAAAAACAAATCCGAAGTCTTTGAAAAATTCACTATGTTTTACGCCATGATCCAAACCCAATTTCAAACAAACATCCAAATATTCCGATCCGATAATGGCGATGAGCTTGTTAATACCTCGTTTAAATTGTTTTTCCAAGACAAGGGAATAATCCACCAAACTACATGCCCAAACACCCCAGAACAAAACGGTGTCGCCGAAAGGAAAAATCGCATTTTGCTGGAAATGACACGAGCTCTCCTAATTGAATCCCAGGTCCCGAAATATTTTTGGCCTGAAGCCCTTGCTACCGCTACCTATCTTCTCAACCGACTCCCAACAAATATCCTAAAACTTAACACTCCATTACACACCCTTTCAAAATTCTTCAAACTACCCTCAGTTCTTACTCTTCAACCACGAATCTTTGGATGTACTGCCTTCGTTCACATACCCAAATCAGATCGAACCAAACTTGACCCTTGTGCTGAAAAATGTGTCTTTGTTGGGTATGGAATGAATCAAAAAGGATACAGATGTTATAACCCAAAGACACGTCATATGGTCACCACAATAAACTGTGACTTTCTTGAAACCGAGTATTACTACAATTCCCAACTCAGTGGTCAGGGGGAGAAGGAATGTTTAGACACACTAAGTTGGTTGAAATATGTTCCCTATGTACCAACTACAGAGTCACCAGAGTCCAATTTCAGTGCCACTGAAGGCCCTAATGTTCCTCCTAACCTGGTGTCCGAGGTAAGTAATACTCACCCTATTCAGTCTGATGATACAATTGAAGTTTCTAATGACTCCGAAGATACCAATACTTCTAACCATGAAACTGCCACAGAACAAGCTGAAAATTTGCAGGCAGATGAATCCAGACAAGAAGAACCACCATCAAGATATGTGTTACCCCCTAGAACAAACAGAGGGGTTCCTCCGAAACGGTATTCTCCTGAAAAGGAACCAAGAAGATCAAGTTATCCTATAGCTAGTGTGGCTGATAGAAATTTCACTAAGGAAGCCAAAGCATTTATCTCATCTGTTTATTCCGAAGAAACTCCTACAAACGTGGATCAAGCCTTAAAGTCTAAACATTGGAAGGAAGCGATGAAAACAGAAATGGAAGCCCTAATCAAGAATAATACTTGGGAAAAGTGTACTCTCCCGTTGGGAAAGAAATCCGTGGGGTGTCGTTGGGTCTATACGGTTAAGTATAAACCAGATGGTACAATTGAAAGATATAAAGCCCGACTGGTAGCAAAAGGGTATACCCAGACACATGGGATTGACTATGCTGAAACATTCTCCCCGGTTGCAAAAATGAACACAATTAGGGTTCTTTTTTCGATAGCTGCAAATGAAGGGTGGCCACTTCAACAGTTTGATGTAAAAAATGCTTTTTTACACGGGGAACTAGATGAAGAAGTATTTATGGATGCTCCTCCAGGATTCACAAAAGATTTCAAAACTGGAGAAGTTTGCCGTCTGAAGAAGTCTCTTTATGGTTTGAAGCAATCTCCCCGGGCGTGGTTTGGCAGATTTACGGTAGCTATGAAAAAGTTTGGATATAAACAGAGTAATGCCGATCATACTTTGTTTCTCAAAAAAAGAGGAAAATTCGTAACCTGCCTAATTATCTATGTAGATGATATGATCATTAAAGGGAACGATAAAGAAGAAATGGTAAAACTAAAAGAAAACTTGTTTGCTGAATTTGAAATGAAAGATTTGGGCAGACTTAAGTATTTCCTCGGAATTGAAGTACTAAGGTCAAAACAAGGAATTTTCATTAGTCAGAAGAAGTATGTCTTAGACTTATTGGCAGAGATTGGAATGATCGATTGCAAACCAGCAGACACTCCTATGAGTGTAAACCAAAAGCTTTATATGGAGGAAGGAGCAAAGTTAGCAAATAAAGAAAGATACCAACGGCTGGTGGGAAAACTAATATATCTCTCACATACTCGTCCAGACATTGCCTATGCTGTAGGGGTAGTAAGTCAGTTCATGCACCAACCTCAACAGTCCCATATGGAAGCAGTTTGGAGAATTATTAGATATCTCAAAGGAACAGTGGGTCATGGAGTCCTATTTCAATCACATGGACACCTAAATGTTCAAATCTATACCGATGCAGACTGGGCAGGAGACAAGGGAAACCGGAGGTCAACAACAGGCTACTTCACTTTAGTTGGAGGGAATCTTGTTACTTGGAGAAGTAAAAAACAAAAGGTGGTTGCTCTTTCAAGTGCAGAAGCTGAATTTAGAGGTATAGCTCGAGGTCTAACAGAAGCCATGTGGATGCGAAGACTCTTAGCTGAGATTGGTTTTTCGTCAAAAGAAACAAGTAAGATTATGTGTGATAATAAAGCTGCAATTCAGATTTCAGAAAACCCAGTACAACATGATAGAACTAAACACGTGGAAGTTGATAGGAACTTCATCAAAGAAAAATTGGAAGATGGTACGATTGAACTACCGTTTGTTCGATCAAAGGATCAGCTCGCTGACATTCTAACAAAGGCGGTTAACGGGAAAATTTTCAGCGATTGTTTGGGCAAGTTGAATTTTGGAAATCCGACTATTCAACTTGAGGGGGAGTGTTAAAAATAAAAGATATCAAAGGATTGCGGGATCAGTCAAGCATCATCTCCCAAAGGATTGCGGGATCAGTCAAGCATCATCTCCCAAGTTAAGAGGGTCAAAAACAGCTAGTAACAGCTACAAATCCAGCCGTAAACAGAGCTCATCTACCATATTTAGATTATCGTTTCTTGCTATAAATTGTATATTTTACGCTGTAATGTAACATACAGAAATATACACCAATTCAGTAATTTCAATTAACCTTTCGTAACAATGAAGATATACTAAGGATTCTTTGACCTAGCGGCATCCTAACGTGTTGAAAGGTTCAAGTTACAAAGATATTTGTAAAATGCATATGCGAGTTTGACATTAAAAGAAAACTATGTGTACAAGTTTACCCTGACAACTGGTGCAATATGAGGAATTTCATGGTTAACTCAGAGTTATGATGAGCTCCAGATGTTTTGTTACTATATAAAAGTCTACTAACATGGTGTTTAAAAGAAAAAAAATATAATTTTATGCTAAGCCAAAATCTAAATTCTTCTCTATAGAGTGTATTTTAGTAACATATTCCTTCTACTGTAATAATATCAATCCATATTCTTGATAATTTTAGATCATGATGATGGCACAATTTCATCAATCATTCATTACACAGTCAAATAACAATGGTAGTTTACAATTTATCTTACTTGATCATAAAATTACAAATTAACAAATAGCTTTAGTAATTATAGGAGTTGAAAATATATCTATAACTAAGTTGTGTAAGAGTGCAAAAGCAAAGGCAGCTTTTGATAGAATTCTTACTTAGCATCCTTCACTTTGCAGTTTAAATGATATTTAATGGATCACCTAATGTATGTCCGCCAATCTTCGTGAATCAAATTGATGAGCATAAACACAATAATATACTTGAATTACATAAATCCGTAATCAATTAGTCCGTTGTATTTCACATTTTGAACCATTTAGAATTCTATATGTGTCATATTTTCAGTACACATAACTACTTAATTTAAGCTCCAAATATTAATCATAATGAGACTGTCATATGGTGATAAAGACAGCTACAATTTCGTTTAAAGCAAATTTAAAGAGAGAGAACTGAAAAATGAAAATGAAAAGGAAAAGGAAAAGGAAAAGGAGAAAATCAAACACGATATAAAAGATGGTTGTTGATTTGTTGCATGAACAGTACGTTTATGACACGTCAATCAATAATAATATATGCAGTACAAACACCAACCTAGAAAAAAAACACACTCCAAACGTATTTCTATTGGTTTTTTAGTACTCTTTAAATATTTCAGCAGATCAGTATAGTTGAGTTATACGTTGCAATGTGTATATTTACACGAAGGTCAAATATGGTGTACGTTCGGAACTAATAAGGTGAATGATCAACGTCATCAACTTTCATGTCTGATGGTCTGCAGACATGCATAAGTCAAGATCCTGGCTTTTTAGGTCATATATGAAAATCTCCTCGTGATCATATTATGAAACATATATATTTTTTAAAGTAAGGAATCCTTTATGATATAATAATAATAATAATGTGTTTAAAACGAAATAATATTTAACTATTACTGCTAAGTAATTATTTTTATAAAAAAGAAAAAGGAAAAGATTAAAGTTCTGCGTTTATATTAGCTTTATTTTATGGTTCTTCCCTCAAAGCTGAATATAGTTGGAAGTGTATAATTGTAAATGAACTGAAGTATTAGTGAACCGTTCACGCAAAAGTATTAAAAGTTTGTTAATTTAATAGAAGAACGAAAATGAACAAAGTTGTGTTTAATTAATTAAATGAACCGAGATGAACACATGTCCGTTTCGTATAGTATGTTCATTTTTTTGTGTGTGATATCTGTGTTTATTTATGTTCGTTTACATTTCTATTTATACTTTTGATTAATATTTACTTTTGATTTGTTATTAGTAATACTAATTGGCCCATCAACCCAATCAAATATTAGAACCAAGAAGCTGGTAATTGACTAAAAATGAAGAGGAACCTATTCATATTTTGTTAATTATGTTCATTCATTTACGTTCGTATATACTCGTTCATTTAAAATATTACAAACGGATATAAACAAACATGAACATGTTCATCTTCTTAATGAATGAATAAGAAAAATCCATCCGTTTAAGTGTTCGTGTCCATTCATTTGTACGGTTAAAGTTAAACAAACGAACGCAAATAAGCCCATTTGTTGGTAACAGGGTTCGGTTACATGCCTAGCCAAGTCTCAATCCCAGGTGAAATCTTCTCCGTCTAACAACGCAAATAAATAAAGAAAACAAAAAGCACATTAAAGCTGACATTATATCACTTTTACACATCAGAAATGGCCGGTGGAATGGTACAAGGTTTTACCATTTTCAAGAAGATATCATGCAAAAAGTTAAAGGTCGTGCAAAAGCTATTTATGACTAGATCATCTGTTGTAAAACACACACGTACCCAAGAAATCATACCTTGAAGAATTGCTCCATAGGGTTGTGCCGGTGGTGGTAGCTGCGCCAGCAGAAAAATTAGGGTAATCGGATTCTTGCTGATCAGCAGATGATCCTCCTTGATCCGAGAAACGCCTTAGCCCACCGCTTCCTGTGGTTGAGATGTCGTCTTCTCCGGATCCATCAGATTGGCCTTCATACAAGAAGATTAGCAAAAAGTGAGATGGGGATGTTAACTAGTTAATTTCTTGTTATTCAATTAAATCAACTAACAATAATTGAGTATAAGAACTACCTGAGAAAGCTGCAGGTTTGTCAGTTGTTTTGACAGTTCTATACATCTACAAAAAATGAATAAACCGAACTTAATATTTATCCAAAAAAAAAAGAACAACAAAAGTAGTGAAGAAGGAGTAAACCTACTGAAAAAAGAAAAAAAATCGTATGAAAGTGTGTTTATTTTTGTTCAATGCTCGAGAGTTAAACACAAGTGATTGGATAGGACTTCTTCTTCTGTCATTAATCACGAGGCTGATGTTTGAATAACATGAGCTACCTAGCAGGTTATATTATTATGATTATTATTCAATAATCTTGACTTACTTTTGTCTCTTATCATTCTGATCATCATCAGTACTCTCTCTCTCTCTACTCTTCTCTGACTTCATACTGCCCTCTAACTCAGGCATTAACTCCACACATCGGCGACTGTGCCGGAGGGTAATCAGAGAGAGAAAGAGAGCTACAGGTCAACCAAAGTAAACCGGTTGTGTGTTATGGGTACTGTTTTTCTTTATGTAACTTCATTAGGTATACCTGTAAATGACTCTTGACATGAGCAAGTGTAAGATCTTTAACATCCATTAACTCCAAAACTGATTTTGGTGTAGCCCCTAAAAGAAAAAGATTACAACTTTATACATATGGTTAAAGAAAAGAAATTTGTGGAGCAAAATCAAGAATTGTTGGGAATATTATTACTTTCATGTCCTCCAAGAAGCTCAACCGCATGAACGAACCTCGAGTGAAGGGTGCTGGTCCATCGCATCCTGGGTGCCCTCATGCTCCTCTTAGCCGGAAGCTTTGGTAGAAACCTTGATCTCATCAACCCATGTGAGATTTCATGAGATGTGGGCCCACCGGTTCCATAGTTTTGGTAGTGGTGGTAACCATTAAATATTGATACACCACCAATAGTTCCACAGGTTCCAGGCACACGATAACCTGGAGACGCTGGACCATTGAGTCCATGGTTCATAAAGGGCATGTGTGCTCCAGAATTAGCACCAAAGTTGTAAGGTGAAGCAGATGTAGAAGACGATGGATAGAAACACATCTTTGGATCTTTGTCCACAGATGAGTGGTCCAAATTAGGCAAAAAAGGAAACTGATGGTTGTGATATACTGGGATCCCTTTAATTGGCCTCAAACAGTCTGAAACATCAAGTAATGAAACCCCTTGGTTTATATGATTATGGTTAACATTTTGATGATGACGTGGGAACATATTATGTGGGTTTTCTTGATCGATTTCAGCTAAACTTGTTGATAGGTTTGTGAGGGAGAGGTAGGTATAGGACGGTTGTTGCGCGGTGTGCGATTTCGAAGGCGAATCGATATGACCAGGGCGAACCGAGGACGATAAAGAAGAAGAATTTGGAAGGCTAATGTTAAGAGAGAGATCAGGAAGTGAGGTTGAAGGGGATGAAGATGGTGGTGGTGGTGGTTCTATGAAAATCCCTTCCAAGGGCATTTTCTGCTTGTGTTATTAGATAAGACTAGAGATATCAACACTCACAAACCCCTTCTTTTTAACTCTCTTTCTCCCACTCTCACACTAAGTGCGATTGCTTTTTTCACACTATCTTGAAATGCAATCAAATTGATACCATGGAAATCAACAAAAGGTAAGCTAGAAGAACAACACAATCACCAACACCGACACCAAACCAAACACAAAAAGAAAAAGTAAAAAAATTGAAGTGTAGAAAGCTAGGAAAGATTTCTATAAATATATGAAAAGCAGAAGATAAGAGAGAGATAGATAGAGAGAGAGATATATGAAACTGGAAACGAAAAAAAGTAAAACAAGGAATTCCAGAAAGAGGGTGTGGGGAGGAAGGGGGTCTGGTTATGTTCCTCCAAAGTATATCTTGGAAAATGATACTAGAGAAACAAGTTTCACACACGAACACAGGAAATTTTTAGGAACACATTTTCTGGTTTAGAGATATGAAAATAATATTTGGTAACATAATTGTTTTATATTATGTTGATGAACAATATTTCATTATGGAATAATTTTACTTGAATCGTGTTAAATATAAAAGTTACCGGAACATTCTAAATGCTAGAAATAGCCACCAATTATAAATTATTGTACATAATACAATTACCAAAGCATTGAATCAGCGGTTAGTTTGAATTTTTTTTGTCTTATTTGTCCGTTTGTATATTTGTTTAATTTTACCCTTTAAATTTTAGCATTTAAACATACAAGCCCTTAATTTCTTAAAAAGATTATAGTCGAGTTTTACGTGTTTTATGTATGTGTGGGTATAAAAATTCAAGATTATTTACGTTTCGATGTAATTTTTTTTTACAGAAATGAGTCTGTCAAATATAATACGTTTTCGAGTTTATCTTTATGTATGTTTTCGGTTGGTCGATATTTTAATGTAATTTTTTTTACGAAACGCCGTGGGGTAGTTTACCGTTTTATAACAATTACCAAAAAAAATTTGCAAGTTAAATGAAATAAAATGAATAGTAAAAAATTAATATAATATTATAACTAGTTTTACTATAATTTGTGTTTTTTCTCATATACATTTAAATTTTAATATTCGATCGTTTATAATGAGTATGTCATCTTTACAACTATATAATGCATTTCCCATGTACAAAGTTGTAATTTCCTCACAATTTCTTAAGACGTCATTCCAAAATCATGCTTTGTTTCCCAAATTTTTCATACGCCCTCCCAAATCTGCCCCTATTAAATGCCGTGTTAATGATCAAAGCCTGTGTAAACTGACGACAGAAATCAAACGGTGGGAGCAATTAATCATGAAATCAATTAGTTTCAATGATTTCGTGCTTGATTGATCATGACATCAATTAGGTTTCAGTGATTTCATGCTTGATTATTGATGATTGAAACCATAGGTTCAATGTTGGGTGAAAATTGAAGACGCGGATTGAATTTCCCTGTCGTTATCATTCCCCTCGTCAGGCTTATATTGCTAGCATTGTATTTAGAGTACGTGAGAAGGAAGAGTTTTATTTCAATTCGAGCGCCGTGAAGAAAATAAACAGATAAAAGACGAGAAGCGGTACCTTAAACGTTCCTAAATTGGTGACGAATGATCATATTGTGTCTGAGGATTGGGAGATTGTTAATGAGCGAAGTCAATGGTCACCTCAATCATGGCTTGTAAGTATTTGTTGTTGTTATTGTATGATTGATGATTGATTTGTTTGCAATAGGATTTCTCTTTATAGATAGTTTCAATTGGTGATTTTAGGCAGGGGTTTCTTCACCTAACAATGAAGCCATGGCTTAGAGACTTCTTACCCAGGTGTTTAGCGATGGTCCATAGCCTAATTTTTGCTCTCATTGGCGGATCGGCTGGGAGCTAGAAAGTTAATTATTATAGCATCGGTTAGGGATTATTCATAGTATTAGTTAAGTGATTATTCATATTATTTAAACAATTCCAAAAGCATCTCTTCTAACAACTGTTTGTTATTGTGGCAGACTCCCATTTGCTTTCACTCTGAAATACAACCATTTCATAGATTATTATTGGTTTCAAAGTATTTTTTTTAAGTATGATGAACGACTGATTTGAATTTCAATGGTGATGTGCATAAACATGTTACATAACTTGTTTTTGTGTTTGTAGTTTAAGATGTGTGCAATGGTGTTTCACATGTTTTACTCATAGATCTCTATATGTATGATTAGTAAATTGTTGATTATGTGTTGTATCTATTGTTTTAGGTTTTGGCAGGACAAGTATTGCAGGGTTCTGACAATAGAACAATTTATGGTCTACACTCGTTTTCGACTAAACACTCTTTCTCAATCGATAAAGGTGACAAAATTCTGTTTATATGGTAGAAACTTTTGTTTTTGTTGGTCACATTGTTGGTTGTATTTTTCTGTGATGGTACAAAACATCTGAGCCTCATTGTTTTGCAATGAAACCCCTTTAATATAATATGGCTAATGTTTTTAGATCTGTTTTGTTATGTATCAGTGTTGGTATATCAAATGCAGGAAGAACATACACCCTCTTTAATTAGCTTTTTCATCTTTTCTTTTTATAAAAATTCTAAAATTTTGGTATTTCAGTATAATATAATATCTAATTCACACATTAGATCAAGACTTAATAGGGCTTCATTGTTGAATCATGTAAATATTAGATCAAGACTTAACAGGGCTTCATTGTTGCATCATGTAAATACTAGACCTAATGGGTATTTTAACCCATGAAATCACATCAACCCATACAGGACTTATATTGTCAAAAACGAGTGTTTAATTCTAGATAATTACTTTTGTGTATACATACTTTTGCATACTTTAAATTCCGAATGTTGGTGCATAATGTCTATGTCTTAGTCTATATCGAGTCTGTATTGTATAGAGCTGAATAGTCTAGGTTTTGAAGTATTTATGATGTATTGTAGCCTAGTTCGCCCATAAGCATGTATTGTATGCATGTTCGGCCGAACTTGCTTATGAGTTCGGGCGAACTTGCACCTCTATGGCCGAACTTGTAATGCTATAAATACCTAGTTTGAGTGTCTCATTTGTAACTTTGGCATTGTAGAGGTGAAGCTCTGTCAGTCTGTATCCAGAACGTTTGATCAATAAAACTGACCTTTAACGGAGTAATTCTTGTCTATTGGTAACACGACGTAATATTTCCGCTATTATGGACGTTAGATATCAAATTTAGGTTCCTATGCATCGAGGATCGGTCCTACAGGTGGTATCAGAGCTAGAACAGCCTGATTTGATAGTATCAAGACAAGAACTCTTCTAGTTCTACTCCATTATTCTTTTTTCTTAACTTTTGATCACAAAATGAAGAATTCATGGTCAAAATCTTTTAAATTTTGAATATATCATGTAAAATACAACAAAGATAAACCCTTGAAAGATTGGAGACCAAATTCAACCGAATTCATGTCGAAATTTTGAAAAAAAACCATATTTTTGAAAAACCTCAGGAATGAACTTATTGGCCATGTTCGGCCGAACTTGCCCTAAAACATCACTTTTCAAGTGATTTTTTAGTAAGTTCGCCCGAACTTAGGTGATTTTTGAAGAAATTCTAAGTCAAGTTCGCTCGAAGATGTGTAAAATCAAGAAAGTTTTAAGTAAGTTCGCCCGAACTTGCTTGTATTTCATCGAAATTGTGGTGAAAAGTTCGCTCGAAGATCTATGGGATTGATGTTATAGTTCGACCGAAGATAAACGAAATTTTTTCAAAGTAGATCTAACAAGTTCGACCGAACTTGTAGTAGGACTAATTGTTTACAAAGTTTTTGAAAAGCGTACACTTTTCGTGATTCACAATGGAAGATCAACTAAGAGCTTATATGTCCGGAGCTAGTTCGTCAAACACCAACGTGATTAATCAAGTCAATCTTGATAACGAAATGGGAACAACCGTCAAACCGCCCAAGCTAATGAGCATGGACGAATACGAAGCATGGAAAGAGAAATTTACCTACTGGGTTCAAGCCACGCACTTCGCTAGCTGGGTGTCAATTAAAGAGACTATACTGTTCCGGTAGATGAGCATCAACAAGTTCTTGAGAAGTACAACTACTCGACAGCTCAGAGAGACAAATACGTTGCAGAGAAAAAGATGATCAGTCTCATCCAACAGTCAGTCAAAGAAGATATTCTGATTTTGTTACCAGAGTATGGGAACTTTGGTTGTCGTTACAGAAGAAGTACCAAGGCAGTGCTGAAATGATCAAAAGCAAGTTAAAGAATGAGACCATTAAGCAAATGATTAAGCGTTTCTGTCACCTCAAAGTGCAAATGCGAAGACACGGTCTTGAGAAGACGGAACAAGAATACATCGACAAACTTGCTGACGCACTACCAGAGGGTGAATGGACTACGTATTTGATCGTTCTGAAGAATAGTGATAAGTGGGATTTCTTCAAGTTGTCAACCTTTATCAATAAACTCGAAGGCCACGAAATGGAGCTTCTGAAGATAGCGAAGTCAAAGAACGCTAATGTTGTTCAAGACATCGGTTTGTACTACAAAACTGGAATGCAAGATAACATTTCGAGTCCAAAAATTGGAACTGCTTTTAGTCCAAACATGAATGCTTCTCCACAGAATCAGAACCATTCACAGCCTCAGTATGACCAAAGTCCAAAAAGTTCTTACTCGAGCACTAGTTCAAATTCAACATTTCAAAGTCAAACAAATCAGAACCAACAGCAAAGTTCTGATCCGAATGTTTACAAATGCAACATCGCAGTGAATTTGAACAATGTTGTTTCAGAAGAAGTTGCAAAACAACATATGTCACTACTTGCTACCGTCTTAGAGTCTTATGAATGTCTTGTTGCCGGTAAAATCAGAAATCCCGAGATGACGCAGAAGATTATGACCAGGTAGACGAGGAAGAGCTCGAACTAATGGGACATCAAGTGGTCATTGCTTCGATCATCAGGAGAGTGACAAAGTTCGTTGCACTCACAGGTCGTGACGTAGGAAACTCCAACAACAAATTGGGTTTTGATAAAACCAAAGTCACGTGCTTTAGATGTCGACAGAAGGGACATTTTAAAAGAGAGTGTAAGAACACCGAGGCAACCGGAAATCAAAGTCCTTTCGGAGGAGGGAATCAATATTACAAGAGGGCACTTCAATATAAACCTTTCCCGAAGAAAACTCAAGTTGAGATCCAAAAAAGCCAAACAGTAGTACCACGGAGAAAGCCATGGTTGCATCCACAGAAGATGACAGTTTTGATTGGAATTCTTATATTGGCAAAAAGACCGGAGTTGCTTTGATGGCGGACATAGTCGAAGATACTTCAGCAGCTGAAGCAGCGGCAGCAACAGAAGCAGCAGCTTTCGAACAAGCTATTCTGGAACAATACTTGCATCAACAACAGGAAGAAGAAGAATATATCCATATGCAGAGACAAGAAATTTTATCCTCTAATTCTTGTGACAGTTTTGCAGGTCACTTTGATGGAAGCACGGAAGAACAAATGGTTGAGGAGAAAAAGATTGATGAAGTGATTATTGATGTCACTCAAGAAATGAAAGTCGAAGACCTCAAGGACATGGCAGATAAAGCTGTAATGGCGAATCTAACCAAGGTAGGTCCAGAGGTAAAGGTTATCGAGAAAGAAGTTGTCAAAGTACAAATTGTAGAGGTTGAGAAACCTTGTACAAAATGTACTGAACCTTGTGTCGAATGTGCCAAAAAATCAAAGATCATCGCTGAAAACAATGTGCATAACGATTTGTTAAAATATGATTATCGCACAATGAAAGAAGCGTATGACAAAATGAAAAATGATTATGGCAGACTCGACAAAAATAGCATCGAACAACATGATAATATAAGAATGTTGAGTGGTACAGTAATGGATAAACAAAGAGCAATTAACATCTATATCAACACCATGGCTGAAATCAAACCACAACTTCAAGACATGACAGTTGAAACTGAAAGAGTTCGACAATTGTGAAGAAGTTATACCACTAACGCGTATGTTATCGATCACATTCTTCCGACAATCTCAATGGAAGAAAAACCTAAAAAGAAAACGGGCAAAGAATATAGCAATGTTCCTCCACCCCTTTACGAGAAATATTGTGTTAAATCTGCAGACTGGATGGACAAAGCACTCAATGTTGAATTACTTTCTAAAAGAAAAACGAGTTACCAGAGAACATTGATATAGTCTATGCTAAATCTGATGATGATAACAACGTTGTGGTTAACAAAGTAGTTGAAAATGTTTTAAGTGATTCTGATGATGACAACTTCAAAAGCGCCAACTCGAGTTCAAAGAATTCCGATTCACAATCTGAAGATGACGATAAGACGTCAGAGGATGGTCTAAGTTATGATCCTAATATTGTAATGTACAAAATTAAGGATTCAGATAGACTATACTTTGATGATAGCTTCCCGATTCAGAATGTGAAGGAAGAATTGCTAGACAAATTCTTCAAACTCGTGGAAGTCACATCAGAGGAATTGGTAATCAATGAACGAAAATTCTATTCTAAACCTAAAAGAAACAATTACCGAAGAAACGATGGTGATCATCCGGAAAACCGGAGAGCGGGGTTGGGTTTAGAAGAAGAAACTAATGAATCTGTAAAGAAACCGTCACCATTTTATGAATATAAAAACAAAAACATGAAGTTTGTGTATGGAACGAGTACAGTTCATGAGGAGAATTTGATTGGTAAACAGTCAAATGATGAGTTCAAAAAGGAGAAAGAAATTCGAGATAAAGCCAAGGTTACAAGTGGTGTCAAAACTTCAAGTAGGGTAAAATCACCAATTAAAGGACATCCACTTGATAATCGGACACGTTTCAAGTGCAATGAAATTGGTCATTTGGCACGACAATGTCCGAAATCAAAACCGGCTTATCTTCAAAGAAAAGAAGATTCAAATGTTGTTAAACCAAAGCAACCAGTGTTTACAAAACCTGTAAAGATTTTGAAACGAAATGAATCAAAACCAGAAGTTAAACCAAAGTCTGAAAAGACTTTTGAAAATTCCATTTTTGAAAAAGGTGAAACTTCTAGGTCTAATAAAAACAAGTTTTACATCAAAAAGGCTAATATCAAATCTCAAACCTGGATTGCCAAGAAAAGGTAAACAACATCTGGTGTTGTTAAATCTGAGCTAGTAAAGACTGACAACACAAAAGAATCAAAGTCTAAAATCACTAAGTCTGAGCAGGTGAAGACTAGTGAGAATGTGAAAGAAGTTAAAACAGAAATCAAGATCGATAATGTCAAATCTATAAAAGATAAGAAAAAAGTTGAAATTTTCAAACATCAACATTGTTGAAACAGATGATGAATTTGATTTTGATGACGTTGATGAGTTTGAATATGCTTTTGATGATGGTTATCCAGTAAAACCCAAGACCAAGAAGGCTTGGGTAGAGCTTTTCACCTAATTTCTGAATTTTGCAGGGGCTCCAAAGATCCGTACTTTCAAAGTGGATTTTGGATAGTGGAGCGTCCAGGCATATGACGGAATGAAGGCATTGCTATTCGACATTAAAGCTATCAATGGTGGATATGTTGGATTTGCAGGAAATCAAGGTGGAAGGATAGTCGCCGAAGGAAAACTCTCCAATGGCGTTCATTTGATCGCGTGAATTATATTGCAGAACTTGAGAATAATCTTTTGAGTATATCGCAGATTTGTGACAAGAAATTTACAGTGCATTTCAATGATAAGGAGTGTATTATCTTGAAGCCGGGATTCAAAATTCCAGATGAGTGGATTCTGATGCGAGCACCACGAGAGAATGATTTATATGTTCTTGATATGGTGTGTGCTACCACTTCATCATAATCAACACAATGTTTTGTATCAATGGCTACTGAAAAAGATTCTATTCATTGGCATCGTAAGATGGGGCATATTCATTTGTGAAAAATGAATTTCTTGGTTCATAATGATGTTGTAGAAGGCGTAAATCTTCGAAGTTTTCAGATGTCTGATCATTGCTTGGAATCAAGAAGGGACAGCAGATCAAGAAATCTCATCCGAAGAAAATTCTAAACTTAATCAAGTTGCCATTAGAACGTCTCCACATGGACTTATTTGGTCATGTAAATGTTCGAAGCATCTCAGGAGACTTATATTGCTTGGTCCTGACAGATGACTATTCGAGATATTCATGGGTATTCTTTCAAGAATCAAAAGACGAAACGTTCGAGAACTTGGTTATTCTATTCAAGAAACTCGAGAACATTTATCATCTGCCGGTCTGACGCATTAGAAGTGACAATGGCACAGAGTTTAAGAATAACAAAATGAAGGAATTCTATAACGCAAAAGGGATTCTACACGAGTTTAGTGCTCCCTATACTCCACAGCAAAACGGAGTAGCTGAACAGAAAAATAGAACTTTGATTGAAACTGCGAGAACCATGCTTGCAGATTCTAAACTCCTATCAGCTTCTGGAGTGAAGCAGTTGCTGCGGCTTGCTACACGTTAAACAGGGTTCTCATTGTTAAACCAAAAAAGAAAACATGTTTTGAGATGATAAACCGACGGAAGCCAAATTTGAAGTTCTTAGAACCATTCAGTGCTCCATGTACCGTAATAGACCAAGATGGCAAATTTGGAGCTAAATCTCTCGAAGGTTTCTTTGTTGGATATGCAAGTCCGTTGAGAAGAGTATATGTTCCATCATTGAGAAAGGTTATTGAAGCATAGCACGTGGATTGTTTCAATTACACGGATCCTATTCAAAGGAAAGGTGACGCGTGGCTGTTTAACTATCAAGACCTTTGAAAGTCATTTGACTTGCCAAAGAACCAACTGACAAAGAAGTTGCAGTGTTATATTATCTTCACCAGTCAGCGAATCAAGAACAAATTGTTCGACCAATTGTGGTTAATCAACTCACGTTGGATCCATCTTCTTCTGGCGCAAGTTCAAACATTAGTGGTGTTCCGGCTGAAAATGTTTCTGAAACATTAACAACACCTACTACTCTTCCAACGAATGCCTCTACTGAACCAATGAATACAACAACGGAGCCCAGTATGCCTCAGAATCAAGATTCTGATTCAGATGAAGCGCCAACATTTGATGCTGATGGGGAATCATCTTCTTTAGATGTAGAAGTGGAGCAGATAACAAGTCTTCTTAATCAATCTGCAGTCCCGAACAATAGAAATGAAGCTTCATCAAGCTCTCCAAACATTGAATTGGTTGTTGATCTCAACATCATGAATCAGCAAAACTCAGTAGATGTTCCAAGAGAAGAATTGCCGCGATCATATTCCTATCATCTGTCAACAAATATTATCGGAGAACTTCAAACTGGTGTTAGAACTCGAGGGCAAATTAATAAAGCACTCAGTTGTTTCTACACACGCATTGCTACAACCTAGAACTACTGTTTATATTCATGTTTCATCTCTCAGATTGAGCCTAAGACAGTAAATGAAGCTTTAGCCGATGAAAACTGGGTACAAGCAATGCAAGAAGAATTATTGCAGTTTGAGAAGTTGGGTGTGTGGAATCTTGAAGACCTACCAGAAAATCAGAAAGCGATTGATACAAAATGGGTCTTTAAGGGTAAACGTGATGATCGAGGAGTTATTGTTCGTAACAAAGCTAGGTTTGTTGTGAAGGGATTTCACCAGCAGGAAGGGATAGACTACACGAAAGTCTATGCACCAGTAGCTCGATTGGAATCTATTCTATTTTTTCTAGCTTTCGCATCATGGAAAGGATTTAAGGTCGATCAATTGGATGTCAAATCGGCTTTTCTGTATGGCAAATTACGCGAGAAGGTGTACGCTAGACAACCACCGGGGTTTGTCGATCCACTTAACAAGAAGCAAGCGTACCTACTGGATAAAGCTCTTTATGGTCTACACCAAGCCCCGAGAGCTTGGTACGAGACGTTATCGCAACATCTCGTCTGAAACGGCTTTATCAGAGGAACTTTGGATAGTACTCTTTTCACCAGAGAAGTTGATGGCCATCTAACTATAGTTCAAATCTACGTTGACGACATCATCTTTGGATCTACAAACGATAGTCTCTACAAAGAGTTTGAGGGAATCATGAAAAAGAAATTCGAAATGTCCTCGATGGGCGAAATGAAGTTCTTTCTTGGTTTGCAAGTAGAGCAGCTTCCGGATGGTATTTTCATTCATCAGACTAATTATGTTCACGACATCTTGAAGAAGTTTGGAATGGAAAGCTTGAAGCCTCTATCTACGCCTCTTGCTCTCAATCACGGTATTTGTGTTGACGAGACTGGAGCCAAAGTTGACGAGACATTATGTAACATCCGTCCCGAAAAACGGGTTTCCAAAACCCACTTCGTTTATTAATCGAATATCAAGTTATAAAATTTCGTTGCGTATTTATGATTAATTTTAATTTTAAACAATACATAATTAATAAACATTTTAGAATTTAAAAACTATAATTATTAAAAAGTAAAAATAAAGTAAATAAAAAAGAAAAGAGGCTGCCGGGTTTCGAACCCGGGTCAGCCGGAAGAAACAAGAAACACTCAACCACTCCGCCACTTGACTCATTTGTGATAAGTATTAAAACAAATAACATTTATATTGAAATTCTAAATCAAACCCAGAGAATCAGCGCGCCCAATCCGCAGTCGCCGGAAATCCCGACGATTTTGCGAGACTTCGACCGTTTCCTTTGACTAAACGCATGTATTAACATCGAAATTGGTTATAACCGATGTCTAATTCCGCGATCTCAGTCATAATCGCCGGAGAAAACCTTGACCACGAATCAAGACCAAATTCGGACTCAATTCATCCTGATTCTTCCCTATAAATACACACCCAAGTCTCTGGTAATCTTTTCGCTCAAAATCGCACAATTTCTCGAAGCAATTACACTCGCCGGAGATATTCTGTATTGCCGGACATTCGCCGGAAAACCGAGACTTACATCAAATCGGTAAATTTCTCGACTCTTTCGTTTTCAATCCATTGTTAGGCTTATACTAACTTCAATCCATCAACCAGAATCAATCCCAGACGACGTCGCCGGACATTCTTCACTCGCCGGAAAATCTCTGGAAATTTCCGAAATCACACTGTAAATCGGTACAATCATCTAAACCTCCTGGTATCTTTTGTTTAATCATTTAATTTCACAACTCATCGATCAAAACTGTTAATTGATTCAATCAGACGGAATTCACAAATCAGAGCCGACGACCATTGCCGGAATTCTGAGAAAAACATTCGATTCGGTACATTCGATTCCGTAACTCTCTTTATCCATTACATTTCAATCACTTATATGATCGACGAACGAATTAAACCAGAACAGTTGGATATCGATGTTCTGTGTCTTTGAATGAAGAAGACGAAGTCGACGTTGTGTATAAGTATAATATAAACTGAATATTAAACCGGGTTAGACACACAGTCCAGCGGTGGACTGTGTGCAAACACATAGCGCACGTCACGAGTTCGAACCTTACAAACGCATCAACTTTCCGAATTAAAACCAATTTTTTTAAAACTGAATCAGAACAGGTCCCAGTATGTTTATAAGATTAATATAAACCGTAAGTTAAACAGATAAGACACACAGCCCAACTGGTTGGGCTGTGCGCTTACAAACCAAAGGACCCGAGTTCGATCCGGCTCCCCTACAACCGGTTCAACCAATTTAAAACCTTTTAATATAAACCAAATAAATTAACATTTAATTAGTATATATATATATAATAAAACATAGAATATTTGGGTTAGACACGAGCTCAGTTGGTAGAGCTGCATGCACGCGTACGAGAGGTCCCGGGTTCGAACCTCACTCAGCGCACCAATTACCACTGTCCGACCGGTCAACGGTCAACAAAAAGTCAAAATTTTTTTTATTTTATTTTTTTTCTATTTATTTATTTAATTTAAAAATCAATTAAAAATACTTAAAAATAATATTTTTAAAGTTAGAAAATGACCTTAAACTCACAAAAATAAATCTAAAAATCCTATTAAAATTGTTAATAAAATCCACTTATTTACCGAACCATTTCGTTATTATTTTAGGTTAGTTTTTCCTCGTCGATCAAATCCCAAAACTCGTGCGCATTCAACATCATCAAAAGAACGCACCCAATGTGAGTGAATCTCTACCAATTCCCCGTTTTAATCACATTTTGGGGTGTATCATGTGTCGCTTATTATTTATTACATTTAAACACTTGTGCAGCCATCATATCCATGATCAAATGTGTATCCAATATGTATCAATTGTTTGTGTGGTTAACGTTTAGATTAAATTTATCATTTTCAGTACATACATCATCATAGGCTCGTCTGTTCCCCATTACCTATGAGCGGAACGTGACGTTGCCAACATACGATCGGTTCCGTTTGATTGAGCCTTGATCTCACATACATTATCATAGGCTCGTATGTTCCCCATTACCTATGAGCGGAACGTGACGTTGCCAACATACGATCGGCTCCGTTTGATTGAGCCTTTATCTCAAAATACATTATCATTCATGTCATATACTCATGCAAGGTGGTTTGTGAATGTTTGTTTATTTACGTTTGCTCACATATGATTATTGCACAATTTTTCCATATTAAATACAACAAGAAATCAATAACAAATGTTTTTAACAAGGTTCACTCGCCAACTTTTGTTGACCCAAAATTTCCCCCATTTTTACACATGATACAGGTGATCTAGTTGAAGCACGAAACATATAGGACGGCCCAGAAGAATAAATCAGTTTAGACTTTGGATTGTTTTATTTAATTTCCCTTTCCTTGTATTGTATGAATTTGGCTTGAACATTTAAGTTGTAATTTGAATTTAATAAATATGAAACATTTTAGTAAACATCATGAGCTTTGGTGATAACCCAATTATGCCCCAACTCTTATTCCGCTGCGGGTCGGGGTGTGACAGATTGGTATCAGAGCCATGACTATAGGGATATAGGATAGGTTATTAGACCCTTAGAGCCTATACTATAGTTGATTAGAATTTTTAAATTGTTTATGTGTTACATGCAAAATTCATGATGTTTATATGCTTTATGTTTATTGTTACATTCAATGTTATGCAAGCATGTCCATAAGTACATATTATTATACAATGCTGATCATGAATCATGTCCTCATAACATACCATATCCATGAGAGCACACACCTCACAATTCCTATGATTTTTGCAACGATTTTTGTATTTTCCAATCACATCGAAGTGAGTTCTCATGACGGGCATGTAGTAATTGGAAGGGTACGAGTACCGGTAGTCGAAACGTCCTGTCTAGGCTTGGCATTCGTATAAATCCAAAATAAAGGACCAGTTTGCCTACCTGGGGACTAACGATGAGAGTACGAAGGACCTATTAGGCCAAAGCATGCTATACCAAACGTCGTGTGAACTAACCCCACTTTGAGTTGTCATTGTGTCTATACCTGGACACCCTCCTACCATACATCTCGCAAACATATTTCATGGTTTTCATTCGGGTGATGCGAGTGTTAAACCGCCAACACCAATGTGAATCCTACTAAGCCAATAGTCATGGGGGCCCACATGACTATACAGGCGATGGTATGGGTGACATTGGAGGCCCAAACATGAGCAAACCCAAGACATCCTATGGATGTAGTTGCATTATTGATGATTATGTTATTTTATTATTTTTAACGACACATGACACCTAAAAAAACTACTTAAACTCACAATCTTCATATGTATGTTCCTGTAGATGTCGGCTAGGCAACTACGTGGAGGTAGAAAGTCAGGAAGGTCAAACAAATGCTTGGCCACCCAAATTGCAAAACAAATGGCCGCGGTGCTTCCTGACATCGTAATTCAAGTCCAACAAGCTCTCACCGCGAATCCCATCAACCCTCCCAATCAAGAAGACCAGAACGTCGACAACCCTCCCTCCAAAAAGTTCTCCTACAAACATTTCAAGTCTTGCGATCCCCCAAAGTATGAAGGGACGGAAGGTGTCACTGCTCTCCTCCACTGGTTTGAGGAAATGGAGAACACCTTCCTCAATTGCGATTGTCCCGAGGATCGCAAGGTACGTTACGCAACCGGGAGACTGTTTGGGGTAGCCCTGACTTGGTGGAACACAGAGAAGGGTAAGAGAGGAGTCGAAGATGCTATGGCCTTAACATGGGAAGAGTTAAGGGAAATAATGACAAGACGCTTCTGTCCAAGAAGCGAAATCAAGAAGTTGGAAGATGAATTCCACTCGCTAAAACAAAAGGAAGGAGATCATACTTCCTACAACAAAAGATTTCTCGAGCTAAACCAAATGATCCCCAACTTGTTCACCCCAGTGTACCGCTTGGTTGAACACTACATTCGAGGCCTCCCCTCGAAAATTCAAGACTCGGTTCTAAGCACTTCGCCAACAACACTTGAAGTCGCAATGGAACTAGCTACCGAACTTACCGAGAATCGCATCCGAAACGGTAAATTCAAGGAGGAGAAAAAGAAAGCCCCCATTGAGGCTCAAACTTCAAACCATTCTGGCTCCTCTTCGAAGTTTACTGGTAAAAGGAAGCGAAACAACAGAAACTTTGCTGTCACACAAACAAACCCCCTATCACTGCTCAACCATCACCCAAATTGCCCCCTCATCTGCACCATATAAAAAGCCATACTCCGGCCCGTACCCAAAATGTAACCGTTGCCAATACCAACACTTTCCCGAACACCCCTGCCAACATTGCACCAGCTGTGGCCGTGCAGGCCACACCATCCAAACCTGTCGCACACTTCAGCGAATGAACCGCAACCAACCCTCAACCCAGACCCACCATCAGATAGTGGGTCAAGCCCAACAACCTTTACTCCTACCACCTGCACAACATACGGCCCAACCCTACTACAAACCCCACTACCCCATGATGCAACCCATGCGGGCTTGTTACAACTGTGGAGACCCAAACCACTTTTGAAACACTTGTCCACGCTTGGTGAACATCATTCATGCCCAAGCTCAATCAAATCCGGTGAACCAAGCTAACCAAGCTCCTCCACCTGCTAGAGGAAGAGCTTTCAACATCAACGCCAATCAAGCTAGGGCTGACAACAACGTGGTTAACGATATGTTTCTCATCAATGGTAGTTATGCATCCATGTTATTTGATACTGGCGCGGATAAGAGTTTTGTGTCCTTAGAATTTGAACCCATCCTCAACCAAACTCGTGATAATCTCATGGAATCCATAACGGTGGAAGTTGCTGACGGAAAACCAGTCTCATTAAACTCTATTATACGAAATTGTACCCTCACTTTAAACGATCACGATTTTCCAGTAGACCTCATTCCTATGAAGTTGGGAAGTTTCGACATTATAATCGGTATGGACTGGCTCAGCCAACATCATGCTGACGTAGTATGCCGCGAAAAGTTCATTCGCATTCCTCTTGCAGACGGCCAAACTCTACGAATCTTTGGAGAAACCCCTTCGAAAGGACTCAAATTGATGTCCTGTCTCCAAGCCCGAAAATATCTCCGCAAGAACTATGTCGCATTCCTAACTCACGTCGTCAAGAAGGGAAACAAGGAGAAGAAACTGGAAGATATACCTGTAGTGAAAGAATTCCCACAAGTCTTTCCCGACGACATCTCAGGACTTCCTCCCACGAGGGAAGTCGAATTCCGCATTGATCTTATACCTGGCGCTACACCAGTCGCAAAATCTCCTTATAGGTTAGCTCCATCCGAAATGCAAGAGCTGGCCAGTCAACTACAAGAGCTGACTGACAAAGGATTCATACGTCCTAGCTCATCCCCTTGGGGTGCACCAGTTGTTTTTGTGAAGAAGAAAGACGGAACGTTTCGCATGTGTATCGACTACAGAGAACTCAACAAGTTAACGGTCAAGAACCGCTACCCATTACCTCGCATCGATGACCTTCTAGACCAATTCATGGCGCCACCTGTTTTTCAAAAATCGACCTTCGTTCTGGATATCATCAACTCAGAGTACATGAAGAAAACGTCCCAAAGACTGCCTTCCGAACTCGTTATGATCATTATGAATTCATGGTCATGCCATTTGGATTGACCAACGCCCCAGCTGTATTCATGGATCTAATGAATAGGGTATGCAAACCTTACCTCGACCGCTTTGTCATAGTCTTCATCGACGACATCCTCATCTACTCAAAGTCTAAATCTGATCATGAACGACACCTTCGACTCATCCTCACACTCTTAAGGACTGAAAAGCTCTACGCTAAATTCTCCAAATGCGAATTCTGGTTAAGAGAAGTACAATTCCTTGGACATGTCGTCAATGACAAGGGAATACATGTCGACCCCTCAAAGATAAAAGCAGTACAGGAATGTCAAGCGCCACGTACCCCTACCGAAGTAAGATCATTTCTTGGTTTGGCTGGTTACTATCGCCGCTTCATTGCAAATTTCTCCCGTATTGCTGTACCACTCACGGCTTTGACTCATAAAGGAAAACCCTTCATATGGGGACCTAAACAAGAAGAAGCCTTCCAAACCCTTAAGCAAAAGCTTTGTGACGCGCCTATCCTCACACTCCCCGAAGGTTGCGATGACTTTGTAGTATATTGCGACGCATTAGGGCAAGGACTAGGCTGTGTATTAATGCAAAGGAGAAAAGTGATAGCCTATGCTTCTCGGCAACTCAAAGTTCATGAGAAGAACTACACCACCCACGACCTGGAACTTGGAGCCGTTGTGTTCGCTCCCAAGATATGGAGACATTACCTCTACGGTACCAAGTGTGAAATATACACTGGCCACAAGAGCCTCCAACATATCTTTAACCAAAAGGAGTTGAATATGAGGCAACGAAGATGGGTCGAACTTCTTATGACTACGACTGTGAAATTCGGTATCATCCTGGCAAGGCAAACGTGGTGGCCGATGCGCTCAGTCGATAGGGTTATGCGAACTCCATTCGCCTTCTATGTTCGCAAATCATAACCAACATCAAGGATCAAATCCGAGAAGCTCAACATGTGTCTGTAACAGAAAACGACGTACACAATGAGCTGTCTTGTGGAGCAGAACTTAAAATCGAAACCAAATCCGACGGTATTCTATACTATCTAGATCGCATATGGATTCCCGATCACAATAACCTTCGTGACTTCCTTATGAATGAGGCGCACAAAACACGGTACTCTGTACACCCGGGAGCCGACAAGATGTATCAAGACCTTCGATACACCTACTGGTGGCCTGGCATGAAAAAGGATATTGCTGTTTTTGTTTCCAAGTGCCTTACCTGTTCTAAAGTAAAAGCTGAACATCAAAGACCTTCAGGACTTCTAACCCAACCTGAAATACCTGTATGGAAGTGGGAAAACATAACCATGGACTTCATTACCGGGTTACCTCGCACCTCCAGTGGGTATGACACCATATGGGTAATCATTGATCGTCTCACAAAATCAGCTCACTTCATTCCAATTCGCGAGGACTTCAAGAACGAGAAGTTAGCTCGTATCTACATCAGCGAGATCGTAAGCCGTCATGGTGTACCTTTAAGCATCATTTCAGCCGTGATGGTCATTTCACTTCACGAACATGGCAAGCCGTACAAGCCGCTTTGGGTACACGATTAGACCTCAGTACCGCTTTTCATCCTCAAACTGATGGATAATCTGAACGCACCATCCAAACTCTTGAAGACATGCTTTGAGCATGTGTCATAGACTTCAAGGGGAATTGGGATGCTCATCTACCATTAGTTGAATTTTCGTACAACAAGCTATCATTCAAGTATCGGCATGGCACGTTTCGAAGCTTTATATGGTCGTAAGTGCCGATCACCAATATGTTGGCACGAAATTGGAGAAGCACAAATCACCGGTCCAGAATTAATTCAAGAAACAACAGACAAGATCCATCAAATTCGAAACAATCTTCTAGCGGCACAAAGTCGTCAAAAGAGTTATGCAGACAAACGACGAAAGCCCTTGGAGTTTAACATTGGTGACCAAGTACTTTTAAAAGTATCACCGTGGAAGGGAGTGGTTCGTTTTGGCCAAAAAGACAAGCTAGCACCACGCTACGTAGGACCTTTCAAGATACTCGAAAGAGTAGGACCTGTAGCATACAAGCTTGACCTACCAGAAGAACTTAACAGAATTCATCCCACATTTCACGTATCAAACTTGAAGAAGTGCCTCGCCGATGAAAACCTCCATATTCCTCTAGAAGACATTCAAGTCGATGAATCTATGCATTTCATTGAAAGACCAGTAGAAATTATGGACTTCGGAGAGAAGCGTTTAAGACGGAGTCATATTCCAATTGTCAGGGTACGCTGGGAGTCGAAACGAGGACCTGAGTTTACTTGGGAACGTGAAGACTCAATGCGCGAGAAATACCCACATCTTTTTCCTGTTACCACTACTACTTAAATTTCGGGACGAAATTTCTAAAAGTAGGGGATACTGTAACATCCGTCGAAAAACGGGTTTCCAAAACCCGCTTCGTTTATTAATCGAATATCAAGTTATAAAATTTCGTTGCGTATTTATGATTAATTTTAATTTTAAACAATACATAATTAATAAACATTTTAGAATTTAAAAACTATAATTATTAAAAAGTCAAAATAAAGTAAATAAAAAAGAAAAGAGGCTGCCGGGTTTCGAACCCGGGTCAGCCGGAAGAAACAAGCAACACTCAACCACTCCGCCACTTGACTCATTTGTGATAAGTATTAAAACAAATAACATTTATATTGAAACTCCAAATCAAACCCAGAGAATCAGCGCGCCCAATCCGCAGTCGCCGGAAATCCCGACGATTTCGCGAGACTTCGACCGTTTCCTTTGACTAAACGCATGTATTTACATCAACATCGGTTATAACCGATGTCTAATTCCGCAATCTCAGTCATAACCGCCGGAGAAAACCTTGACCACGAATCAAGACCAAATTCGGACTCAATTCATCCTGATTCTTCCCTATAAATACACACCCAAGTCTCTGGTAATCTTTTCGCTCAAAATCGCACAATTTCTCGAAGCAATTACACTCGCCGGATATATTCTGTATTGCCGGACATTCGCCGGAAAACCGAGACTTACATCAAATCGGTAAATTTCTCGACTATTTCATTTTCAATCCATTGTTAGGCTTATACTAACTTCAATCCATCAACCAGAATCAATCCCAGACGACGTCGCCGGACATTCTACACTCGCCGGAAAATCTCTGGAAATTTCCGAAATCACACTGGAAATCGGTACAATCATCTAAACCTCCTGGTATCTTTTGTTTAATCATTTAATTTCACAACTCATCGATCAAAACTGTTAATTGATTCAGTCAGACGGAATTCACAAATCAGAGCCGACGACCATTGTCGGAATTCTGAGAAAAACATTCAATTCGGTACATTCGATTCCGTAACTCTCTTTATCCATTACATTTCAATCACTTATATGATCGACGAACGAATTAAACCAGAACAGTTGGATATCGATGTTCTGTGTCTTTGAATGAAGAAGACGAAGTCGACGTTGTGTATAAGTATAATATAAACTGAATATTAAACCGGGTTAGACAAACAGTCCAGCGGTGGACTGTGTGCAAACACATAGCGCACGTCACGAGTTCGAACCTTCCAAACGCACCGACTTTCCGAATTAAAACCAATTTTTTTAAAACTGAATCAGAACAGGTCCCAGTATGTTTATAAGATTAATATAAACCGTAAGTTAAACAGATAAGACACACAGCCCAACTGGTTGGGCTGTGCGCTTACAAACCAAAGGACCCGAGTTCGATCCCGCTCCCCTGCAACCGGTTCAACCAATTTAAAACCTTTTAATATAAACCAAATAAATTAACATTTAATTAATATATATATATAATTAAAACATAGAATATTTCGGGTTAGACACGTAGCTCAGTTGGTAGAGCTGCGTGCACGCGTACGAGAGGTCCCAGGTTCGAACCTCACTCAGCGCACCAATTACCACTGTCCGACCGGTCAACGGTCCGGTCAACGGTCAACAAAAAGTCAAAATTATTTTTTATTTTATTTTTTTCTATTTTTTTATTTAATTTAAAAATCAACTAAAAATACTTAAAAATAATATTTTTAAAGTTAGAAAATGACCTTAAACTCACAAAAATAAATCTAAAAATCCTATTAAAATTGTTAATAAAATCCACTTATTTACCGAACCATTTCGTTATTATTTTAGGTTAGTTTTTCCTCGTCGATCAAATCCCAAAACTCGTGCGCATTCAACATCATCAAAAGAACGCACCCAATGTGAGTGAATCTCTACCAATTCCCCGTTTTAATCACATTTTGGGGTGTATCATGTGTCGCTTATTATTATTACATTTAAACACTTGTGCAGCCATCATATCCATGATCAAATGTGTATCCAATATGTATCAATTGTTTGTGTGGTTAATGTTTAGATTAAATTTATCATTTTCAGTACATACATCATCATAGGCTCGTCTGTTCCCCATTACCTATGAGCGGAACGTGACGTTGCCAACATACGATCGGTTCCGTTTGATTGAGCCTTGATCTCACATACATTATCATAGGCTCGTATGTTCCCCATTACCTATGAGCGGAACGTGACGTTGCCAACTACGATCGGCTCCGTTTGATTGAGCCTTGATCTCAAAATACATTATCATTCATGTCATATACTCATGCAAGGTGGTTTGTGATTGTTTGTTTATTTACGTTTGCTCACATATGATTACTGCACAATTTTTCCATATTAAATACAACAAGAAATCAATAACAAATGTTTTTAACAAGGTTCACTCGCCAACTTTTGTTGACCCAAAATTTCCCCCATTTTTACACATGATACAGGTGATCTAGTTGAAGCAAGAAACAATAGGACGGCCTCAGAAGAATAAATCAGTTTAGATTTGGATTGTTTTATTTAATTTTCCTTTCCTTGTATTGTATGAATTGGCTTGAACATTTAAGTTGTAATTTGAATTTAATAAATATGAAACATTTTAGTAAACATCATGAGCTTTGGTGATAACCCAATTATGCCCCGACTCTTATTCGCTGCGGGTCAGGGTGTGACACATTATACAGATTGATGATTGGATCGCTGATGTATCTGACGGCATCGCGCCCAGATATTATGTATCCAACCTGCCTATGCGCCAGATATTAGTCAAGCCCGAGGATCTTACACATGCAGATCGTGAAGCGTATCTTCAGATATCTGAAAGGATGCCCAAGCACCGGCTTGTGGTACCCGAAGAATGACAATTTCGATCTCACAGGCTATGCTGATTCCGATTTTGGTGTAGATAAGTTGAACTCAAAATCAACTACAGCGGGATGCCAGTTCTTCGGAACAAGAATGGTAACCTGGCAGTGTAAGAAACAGACTACGGTCACTCTCTCTACCTGTGAAGCTGAGTATATCTCGGCCTCTAGCTGTTGTTCACAGATTCTGTGGATTCAATAACAGATGAGAAACTATGGTTTGCAATTTCTAGACACTCCGCTGTATGCTGATAACAAGGTAGCCATCGATATAACTAAAAATCCGGTTCATCACTCACGCACAAAACACATTGAAATTCGTTATCATTTCATTCTGATTGCTATGAAAAGAAATTGGTGCAAATAGAAAAAATCCACATCGACGAACAAAAGGCTGATTTTTATACCAAACCATTTTCTTTGTCACGATTTAAATACTTGCTGCGAATTAATGGTATGAAAAATTTGCTTACAGGTACGGACGCTGAGGTTGAATACGGATCAGACGACGAGTTCGCGTGATCCACATTGGTTTGTAAATACTTTTCTACTTTATAATTTTGTTAAAAACTAAAATCCAAAAAGATGTTTTTGATTTTAGGGGGAGAAATGTTAGAGAAAATACAAAAACATTCGAAAATTTTAAAATCCAAAAACATATAAAAATTCAAAATGTACAAAAACATTGAAAAAGACAAAAAGAATTCAGTGTCATAAAAGGAAATGATAGTACATCAGTGGACTATCACAGTATGCTAAAGAGATGTAAAGTTTAAAAGTGATAAACGAGTCTTACTGTGGATGTGTCGATAGGCTTAACACGTTCAGTAAACTGTTTTCGAGATATAAACTAAATTTATTTTATTTTACAACTGCTTAATCTTGTGGATTAACACATCTTGGATATATGGACTTAGTACTCAGAAATTTCGTTTGAAAGTTTGCCTGATTCTGAGATACGAGGTCTTTATAGATAGTTGATATCTGGGGTATTATACAAGTTCTTCTGATTTTGCGGAAGCAATAGCTAGAACTTCTATAATACTTTTGCAATAAACCCCCAAATTGCATGCAATATTGAAAAGTATCGAAAGATATAATCATATGCAATGCTGAAAAGATTCCTTAAGTAGAACACACCTTAAAGTCGAGCCTTCATCTCTTTGTCTGTATGGTAGTACTAACCTGAGCTCTCAAGGCCTCGCACAACCCAGATACAGATATCAATTACGCTATATTCACCTATAAGATGAAATCAGGGAATCTGGATACGAGAGTATATTCAAGAAGTGGGAACCACAGATAAGTCAAGTTTCATGAATTCTATCTTAACATATCTTGAAACAGTTAAGAAATGTGGGAAAGCTTAAGTGGACAAACATATCGACAATCTAGGTAAACGAGTTTAAAACTTAAAGTCATCTGAAGGTCATGGTACTGGTGATATGTCTCAATTAACGATATGATCCTTAGACACGAATTCACAAAAATATGTCTGTAAATAGTTTGTACATAGTTTACATTACTTATTTCATTGTATTTCAGCTTTATAGATTAAAATCAAAAAGATTTTTGGTGTGTTTTAGCATAAACTTACAAAAATACAAAAATATTTTATTTCTACATTGTTTTCAGCAAACCAATGTTGGAGAACGGATCTTCGAAGTCTGGTAAGGTGCTAGAACTGGTGGGAATCTCTTTGACAACGGGCTGGGAGCTAATCTGTTAATCTGAGAAGATAAAACATATAAAAAATTCATTAATTTGAAACTTTGATTTTGAAAAATATCAACAGTTTGTTCGTAACAAGTCAAACCGGGGTCATTAACTTGGAGTCGGCAGACAAATCGGTTAACCAAGGTCATTAGCTTGGACTTGGTCAACTGAGTGGATTTTCATAACTGGTAAAAAGTTGAAAAGTTCAGGGTTAAAAATGAAAAAAATTGAAAAAGTTTGAATTTGTGGTTTGGCAAGTTCGGCCGAACTTGCTAAACAATATCAAGTTTCACAAACAGCAAGTTGACCGAACTTGCAGATGGTTGTTTGTTGTTTTAGATAATAAGTTCGCTCGAACTTCTCTGGGCCTTCATGATGGGCTTAACAAGTTCGCCCGAGACTTGATATGGTATAAAAACCATTCAAGTTCGGCCGAACTCATTTACATGTTATCAGAAACACTTGAGCGAACTTGAGTTTTTAGAGATCTTTAGAGGTGGCATTTGTATACCGTTATTATGTCCGATTGAAGTTTGTTTTTAGTGATTTGCACACCAATCACAATGGCAGAGGTATAGAATTGAGATTAAACCATGAATTAAACCGTTAACAAACAAAACCAGATCTAAAATTAAAAATTTGATAAGATTTAAGTGTTGTTGGACAAAATTAAGCATAGATCTGAATTTACACTTAAAATCGACCGAGAAATTGATTTGGATTGAACCGAAATGCCCTCTTGCATGTGTTGAACTTGTTTGATCTTTTGGAGAAGACGACAAGTTCGGCCGAACTTGTTGTCAAGTTCGACCGGACTTGTCCAAATCATGATTAATAGATCCAGACGCATGTTCGACCGAACTTGATTATTGAATTGTTTTGATTCAATCATGTTCGACTGAACTTATGTCAACAAAAAGTGATTTGTTTAAATCGTAAGTTCGCCCGAACTTGTTCTTTAATTAGGAACATGTGTTTCATACATGTTCGGCCAAACTTAAATAAAATTTGAATGATAAAAAATTGATGTAAGTTCGCCCGAACTTGCATTTGAAAATGTTGAACATGTTTGTCACATGTTCGGGCGAACTTGTTAAATTCGGAATGTTGTAACTCTATTCAAGTTCGCCCGAACTTGATTAAAGTGTTAGAATTTTTTTGTGATTTTTTTCTCGAAATTGCTAATTGTTTTGCGTCGTTTTTCAGGCACAGATTCTAGCCGTGTTATCTCTGTTAGTTCTCCAAAACTCACAATACGTGCATCACATTAGACAAGTCTATTTGTCCATCGCTGAAAGAATATGAGAGTATCTTAAAGTTTCTCGAATTACTGAGCGCACCGTATCATATCGTTCTCATATTGTTCACTTCTGGATGAATGCGAGTCTAAGCGCTGATGAGAAGACAATTTCTTCTACAGAACAGTTGGTGATGAGCTAAGCCGATCACAGTAACCGAAGGATTTTGGAGCTCAAAGACAAAGAAGACGATCCGATTCATCTAGACGAAAAGATGGTTCGCGGATCTTTTTCCGCATGGGCTACAAAGGAAGTGTAAATAAGCCGACGCTAAAGAAAGGGGAAGTGCCTAACCCCTACAAGCTTCTGATTCATGCGTTGATTCATACATTTAGCCATCGCAAAGCCGGTTTGGATGATGTACATGATTATTTGGCTAGCATGGCAAGGCGCTTATTCTGAAGAAGCCGTTCAATGTTTCGAAGTTAGTTTTTACACATATGTCGAAGAACATGGAAGATTCGAGATTGTGTCTTTATCCGAGGTTTATTCAAATGTTGATGGATGAAAAGTATGCCAATATTGCTCGAGATCCGAATGGCGTTCTTTATCTAGTTCATCTCGATGAAACTATAGTGAAGAAGCTTATCAAGTTCCAGAAACAAGCTTCAGCTCCTATTGCCAAGCCAGTATTCGGAGCTATAAAAGATTCAGATTATGTCTCGCCATCTGGAAACAAATGGAGAAAGGATGGTAGCGATGATGAGAATGAACTTAATGCTGAACGAGAATGGTTTAAGGAATTCAAACCAAAGGCGAGGAGCGAATGGTTTTTGAAGGCTGAAGCTGATAAACCAAAGAAAAAACAAGCTGCAAAGAAAGTTGAAACTTTGCTTGTTGATGAGGAGGAACCGAAAATGTTGAGGCAGTTGCTGGATCGAGCGCTGCAGTAGGTATTGAGAGTCAAGAAATGGTGAAAACGACTCAAGAAGATGTAATTTCTGCTACTTCCAAATGAAGAATCTGATAAAGAGCCAGAAAAGACAGAAGCAGAGATTAGAGCAGAAAAAGAAAGAAAGTTGGATGCAGACTTTGATCCAAACGCAGAAAAAGAATCTAATGAGGAAAGGCCTAAGAAAAAGGCGAAACGTACAAAGTCTCCAGCTATTGAAATATCTAAGAAGACTACAGGGTCACCTCATACTAAAGGGAAACAAAAAGCTAAAAAAGCTCAGAAAGCTGTGAGCAAAAGATACAAAAGCAAGGTGCAAAGCACAGAAGCCACACAAGAACCTTCTGGTGCTCAGGAGAAAGGAGCCACACAAGAACCTCCTCCACAAGAACCTTCTGCTATCGTTCATCATGAAGCTGAAAGACAAGGAGTTACACAAGAACCTCCTGTGTCTGATTTTGTTGAAGTTCCTATTGCTGAATACCTAGTGCTCAAAAGACTTATGTTCCTGAAAGCTCTACGCCGAAGAAGTCAACATCGAAAACTGCAACACCGAAAGATTCAACACCAAAGACACCAAGGGGAAGTATGTTTGGTGATATGCCACACGGTCCAATCAGTCTTGAAGACTTGGATGAATTTTTCCCAGAGATAATGCTGAAATGTTAGAAAAACATGTGAAGGAATTGGAAGATAAAGTTGCACAGATTGAGTTAGAAAAGGCTGAGCTTGTAAAGAAGGTGAATAAGGGCGAAGTCGAAAAAGAAATACTTGATGATAAAGTGAAGGTGCTTGAGAATGAACGTGAATATTTCAAGGCGTTGATAGAAAGTCTGCAGGACGCCAATGAAAAACAACAGAATGAGATTGCAGAATTGAAGAAAATTCAAGCTTTGAACGATCGAAGATTCATCATATTGCAGAAGGTGTTATCTAACAAATCTGAATATTGATTTCATTACTGAATACGATCGTCTGGATCGTCAAGAAGCCAAGGAACGTGCTGAGAAAGAATTGGCTGAAGGTGGTAAAGGGAAGCAGGTTGAGGGCGAAGCCCCTAAATCTACTGCTGAGAAATCTTCTGATATCGCCAAGAAACCTACTAAGGATATTTCAAAAGCTTCTGAGTCTGATATCCAAAAGGTTGACGAATCTGTCAAGCCTTCTGATCCTCAATTGTTACTGAAGAAAAAGACAATGAAGAAGCTAAAAAGGAAGATGAGAATGAAGAAGAGATAGCTGAAGAAGAAAGTCCTGGTGCAAGGAAATGCCTCGTGAACGTAAGTTTCGACGTCCACTAGCATTCTTCACCAGAGATAAAGATGTTTCTTTGGGAGATATACTTAGTTGGGGATGGTTTAAAGAGCTCAACGTATATGCAATCAAAAGAGCATTTGGAGTACAATATTTCAAATATCTTGCTGATTTAAAGACATTGCCGTATTGGGATATGGAAGAGCTAGTGCAAACAGTGAATGTTACTTATCATATGAAGACAGTTGATCAATTGTTGTGGAAGATGATTAAGTACGAAGCTGATAAAGATTGGAATCACTGGAAGCCGTTTATTCCAAGACGAAGAATAAAGATTAACAAGGTTACAAGGGAAAAGGACATAACGTTAATTATGAAACGTCCTAGAGCCATGAGGAATATGTCGCTTATGCCGATTGAATAGAACTTCTATCCTTTATTCAAGTGGTGGAAGATTGATCCAGCTACTTGTGAAGTAGTGATTGTGTTAAAGTTTGAAGATCATCTGGATATTGCTAAGGAAAGAGTTGAAGTGATGGGTCATCAGGATATGAGAGGTTTGTGGAGGACGATAAGGATTTTGATCCTATGTGGTTGGTTAACTGTTCGAGAGAAGATATAAAATGCCTTTTCTACAACAAGATTGTTTCTGAAGAAAGAGAAAAGGTACAGGCGATGCAGTATCAGAAAGTTGTTAACGTTTGCTATGCACGTGAAGTGAATTCAGGGAAGATGTGGCAAACAAAGTGGAGGGATCTGGAAAGAGTTGAATTTCTTAAAGAAGAAACCAGAAGTGAGGCGATCAAAGAAAAGATGGAAAAAGCGGTAAGGCAAAGTTCGCTCAGAATGGCTAATTTTAAAATACCACCGCCAACTGATCAGACGCCGGATCCAAAACAAGAGAGACGAAAGAAGTTGTACAACAACTTCTATGGTCGGGTACGTTAATGTATATATGAAGACAGAGTTTTGAAGACTGATAAAAGACGAAAACGATATCCAAGGGGGAGTCTGTTGGTGCATAATGTCTATGTCTTAGTCTTATATCGAGTCTGTATTGTATAGAGCTGAATAGGATAGGTTTTGAAGTATTTATGATGTATTGTAGCTAAGTTCACCCATAAGCATGTATTGTATGCATGTTCGGCCGAACTTGCTTATGCAAGTTCGGGTGAACTTGCACCTCCATGGCCGAACTTGTAATGCTATAAATACCTAGCTTGAGTGTCTCATTTGTAACTTTGGCATTGTAGAGGCGAAGCTCTGTTAGTCTGTATCCAGAACGTTTGATCAATAAAACTGACGTTTAACTGAGTAATTCTTGTCTATTGGTAACACGACGTAATATTTCCGCTATTATGGACGTTAAATATCAAATTTAGGTTCCTAAGCATCAAGGATCGGTCCTACACCGAATCCGAATCCTCCGTTAACATCCGAATACTCACACACATACGTTTCTTCGTGTAGGATAACCCGTGTTCCACTTCTCCAAACTCCCCAAACACTTCACGGGAATAACAAAGGAAGCTTCGCAAAACCGTGAGTATACCGAACCCATTTAGCTTTTATCACTTTTGGGTGAATACATGTACTTTATCAAAATCACACAATCATATTATTCTTAAATCACAATCTTCATACATAATCTTTGTGCTAAACTTGAAAGCACACATGCTTATACTTGATATGCTTATAGTTAGTCATTAACTTCAATCAAGCTTCCCTTAACATGTAAAGCGGTATAGGAGTAAAGCACTGCCATAAACTTGAGGTCATGTTAAGTTAAACACATACGGTCTTTTCATTTCTATGAATAGATACACTGACGGGAAACTTTGGGTTGACTTGTATAATTGCATTCTAGTTTAATGTATGTTAGCCTCGAGATTAGACATTTATGCATGAAGATTTGTTTTAACCGTTTATACTATACTACTATTCAAACTTGTGTGCTCGCCAATGCCTTGCTATGTTGAACTATACTTTAACATGTATTGCAGGTTAATGATGCTGAGAATGATGAAATCTAGTAGGCAAGACTTAGAAACGCATTTAAAAATGATAGATTTTGTTACTTTGGATTTGACGAATTATGTTGTACTTTGAATTTGAAATTTTTGTAATTTGTTTCCTTGTATTGTATTTGACAATTATTATCAATGAAATGAAATCGGTTTTGAAATAAATATTGTCACAAGTAGAAGTTATGATGTCTCAAGCAATCACAATATGTCCGCCCTGATGATTCCACCATCGGTTGGGGTGTGCCAGATTAGTAGCAGAGCCATAACTATAGGGAATTAGGTAGAATTGTCATGTTCGACCTAGTCTATAGTAAGTACCAAACTTGACCATTCTTAATTCTTGCTTAAAATGCTAATTCTTCCTATTTTGCTTCTATCTTTCCTTTTGTCTTAAAAATATACATGTGTCTTTCCTAAGACATTTTACACAATGCACACTCGAAGACTTGAAGACACTCATACTTCACCAACGAGACGATTTGCATCGAGATAGGCCCAATGGCCCACAATATTTGGTGAAATCCCTCGTTCCGTGTATTCGATTTTACGTGAAGTTACGCCATCAAGTTAGGAGTGATATCCACATCCTGATGGAAAACTTCCATTTCATACTCTAGTGGATCTTACTAACAAGTCAGAATTCGCTCCTCATCTAGTAAGTAATAACCACATTTAGCATACGATGTTATCAAGTTAGGGGTGAAACCCGCATCTTGTTAACTCGTCCCATTCCTCGATTTTCAATCTCACCGAAGTTTAGAATATCTGAATAATTAGGGATATGTGTAACTAGAAGGGTAAAATACTGTTAACCGCTCCTTTGTGAGAGTTTTTATCAATTAGGCAAAAAACATGTCTCCCTAATTCGAAGGGCTTACGATTCACTTTGGAATAGTCGAAGTTTCTCAACCCGAAACACTCCAATATTTTATCAAGCCTATCTTTTATGTTATCTCAATTTCTATGTGTTTTAATACTTGATACCTCATTCAACCGATGCACAATTTGCACGTCTCTCGAAACCTAAGACATTAAGAATCCTCGTGAACAAACTAAAGTTATACTCCTTTATGTGTTTATACGTGTTGAACTTTGAAATACTTGTTATGCTCATGTCAACTATGTGGATTATACGTTTTATGCTAAGTTCTATGCTTATACATGCAAACAAACCTTATTTTGTGAAAACATTATGATCGAGTCTCATCCTTTCCTCTTATTTTTCAATCTCTAGATGCCTCCCTTCCGTATTCCGTTGAACCACTACAAGAAGTCCAAGTCAACTTCGGGCTCCAAGAAGGATTCCAACAAAGACGAGTCAATATCAAAGAAAGACGTCGTGAGGTTCATGGCGAAGCAAATGGCTAAGGTCATTCCTAGCATCGTCAGCAAAATCCAACCCCTGCCAAGCACCGAATCACCCAATGCTTCCATCGACTCCAAGGTGGCCACACCTAAGTTGACATTTGCCTTTAAGCAGTTTTGTTCTTGCAACCCCCTACCCTTCACTGGTGAATATGACGCCACCACGTTGCTCCAATGGTTTGACGCCATTGAAGTGACATTCCTCCAAAGTGGTTGTCCCGATCACTTGCGAACCATCAATGCAACGGGTATCTTTCAACCAAGAGCCCTTGATTGGTGGACCTCCGATCGTAATGCTCATTGAAACAAAGAAGCCCATGCCTCTCCTGTTCTGACCTCAAGAAACTCATGCAGGACGAGTTTTGTCCTCCCCATGAAGTCCAACGACTCGAGAACGAGTTTTGGACCATAAAACAAGTTGGGAGCGACAACGCTGGTCTAACTGCTAGGTTTAAACAGCGTAGCGTGATTTGTGCTGGCCAAGTCGACTCTACTGAAAAGGCTATTTCAAAATACATCCGAGCCTTACCCTCCTCTTTCTCCAATTACGTTGCATCTGCTCAACCCAAAACCATTAAGGACGCCTATCGCCTCGCTATCCAGTTCAACCATAACCTGATTATGGAAGGAGCCTTTGAAACGAAGGGTTCAACCAAGTCAGCTCATCAAGCCACTACTCCTGAACCCACACCTACTAAACCCCCCACCAAAAACACCAGAAACGGTAAGAAGTGGAAGGCTTCGAACCAAAATTGTGCGGTTGTTACTCCGCCAAACGCTCCTCGACAACAACTTGCCCTCACCCAAAACCCTAAGCCAACCAAGCATGCATACACCGGGGCTCGACCCAAGTGTGTGACTTGCATTTACCACCATCCTGCCCATGCACCTTGTCACCTCTACTCAACCTGCAACAGGTTTGGACACTTCAGCACGCATTGTCGAAGTGGTTTAAAACCCCAAGACAACCAGAACCAAGTTCAAGCTCATGTCGACAATCAAGATCCTACAAACAATGGGCACACTTGCTACAAGTGTGGCGACCCTAATCAGCTCGCCAACGTCTACCCGCAATGCAATGCCAACAACAATAACCAGCAGCAGCAAGCTCCACGTGGTAGAGCTTTCATCATCACCGCCGCTCAGGCGCAAAACAACAATGATATTATCACTGGTACATTTCTCATAAACGAAGGTTTTGCTTCATGTTTATTTGATACTGGCGCAGATAAGATTATTGTATCTATAGAATTTGAACCATTGCTTAAGTGTAGACGCTCTAAGTTGCCCAAATCATTCGTGGTTGAAGTTGCTAACGGTAAGTCCGTCACTGTCGATTCTGTTCTTTCTGGGTGCTCTTTGAATCTCAACGTCATACGTTTCCAATCGACCTCATACCCATGCAATTGGGTAGCTTTGACATCATAGTAGGCATAGATTAGCTTAGGCGAGTTCGTGCTGAAGTCGTTTGCTCTGAAAAGTTTATTTGTCTTCCCCTTCCTAACGTGATTCTCTACACGTCTATGGCAGAAACCTTCTAATGGTCTCAAGCTTATGTTATGCACTCAAGCAAACAAGTACTTACGTAAGGGTTCATTCAAAATTCTTGCTCATATTGTGGAAGAGAAGGACAAAGGTCCAAACATAAGTGACATCACTGTCGTTTGCAACTTTCTTGACTTTTTCCCTTAAGATCTTCCTGGTCCCTCCTCTCCTCGTTCCGTTAATTTTCGTATCGACCTAGTACTTGGCGCTACGCCTCCCCTTATTGTCTAGCACCCTTGGAAATGCAAGAGCTATCTAGCCAACTTCAAGAACTTCTTGATAAAGACTTTATACGCCCTAGTACTTCTCCTTGGGGCTCTGCCGTTTTATTCGTCAAAAAGAATGATGGATACTTCGGATGTGCATTGATAATCGAGAGCTCAATAAATTTACAGTCAAGAACCAATATCCGCTTCCTCGTATTGACGACCTTTTCGATCAACTTCAAGGCGCAACGTGTTTTTCCAAGATTTATCTTCGTTCTGGTTATCACTAACTCCGAGTCCTCGAAGAAGACATACCTAAAACCGCGTTTCCTACACGCTATGGTCACTATGAGTTCGTAGTCATGCCTTTTGGTTTGACCAACGCACCTGCAATCTTCATGGACTTGATGAACCTCATGTGTAAACCTTATCTCGATCGTTTCACGATCGTCTTCATCACGATATCCTCATATACTCTAAGACACGAGAAGAGCATGAATGACACTTGCGTCTTATCCTTTAACTTCTGCGTATGAACATCTTTAAGCCAAATTCCCCAAGTGTGAATTTTGGTTAAAAGAGGTTCAATTCACTGGTCACGTCGTCAACGAACTTGGATTCACGTCATCCCGTGAAAATCAAAGCCGTAAAAAACTGGATTGCTCATAATCTTCTTCCGAAATCCATTCGTTTCTTGGTTTAGCTGGTTATTATTGCCGATTCATTTCGAACTTTTCAAAAATCGCCATCCCCCTCACTACTTTAACTCAAAAACATAAACCTTTTATTTGGGGTTTCGAAAAAGAGGAGTCTTTTCAAGCTCTCAAGGACATGCTTTGCAATGCTCCTATTCTAGCTCTTCCTGATGGTAATGACGATTTTGTCATGTATTGCGATGCTTCAAACCAAGGTCTTGGTTGCGTTCTTATGCAACAAGAAAAGGTTATCGCCTACGCGTCGAGAAACTCAAAATCCATGAGAAAAACTACAATACTCACGACCTTGAACTCGATGTAGTTGCTTTTGCATTTAAGATATGGCGAAACTACCTTATGGTACCAAGTGTGTGGTCTTCACCGACCATAAGAGCCTTCATCACATCTTCAATCAAAAGGAGTTCAACATGCGTCAACAACATCGCTGGGTGGGTTATTAAACGACTACGATTGCGAGATTCACTACCACCCTGGTAAAGCGAATGTTGTGGCCGATGCACTTAGTCGTAAGACTCATGTGAAGAGTATTCATTGTTACCAAATCCTTAGCAACCTTCAAGATCAGATTTGTGAAGCTCAACACTCATCCATTAACGAGAACAACATGTACAATGTGATGAAGTGTGGTGCTGAAGAACAACTCCTATCCAAAATCAGATGGTATGCTATACTATCTCAATCGTGTCTGGATCGCGAATCGTGAAAACCTTCGTGACTTCTTGTTGAAGGAAGCTCACAAGTCCTGATATTCCATTCATCCTGGTGCCGACAAGATGTACCAAGACCTGCGTATGTCATATTGGTGGCCTAGCATGAAGAAAGATATCGTTCTCTACGTATCTAAATGTCTCACTTGTTCCAAGGTCAAAGACGAACACCAATGCCCCTCCAGCTTACTCGAACAACCAGAAATTCCCGTCTGGAAATGGGAGAGTATAGCTATGGATTTTATCACCAAACTCCCTCGCACTTCTTCTGGTCAAGATAGCATTTGGGTTATCATTGACCGTTTGACGAAATCGCCCACTTCCTCCCCATTCGTGAAGACTACAAAGTCGAGAAATTGGCTCATATCTACACGGATGAAATCATTTGTCGTCATGGTATCCCCATTGACATCATCTCGGACCGTGATGGCTCTTTCACTTCGCGTATTTGTCGAACTTTCTAAAAAGCTCTTGGTACTCATCTCAATCTTAGGACCGCTTTACATCCTCAATCCGATGGTCAAACCAAGCGTACTATTCAAACTCTGGAAGACATGCTTCGTTCTTGTGTAATAGATTTTGTTGGCAACTAGGATTCGCACTTACCCTTGGTAGAATTCTCATACAACAACAGTTATCACGCTAGTATTCAAATGACACCATTTGAAGCATTGTATGGTCATAAGTGCCGTTTGCCTATTTGTTGGCACGAGATCGGAGAAGCTCAAATCACCGGTCCCGAGCTTATACAAGAGACGAGAACAAGATCCGGCAGATTCGTGATAATTTAGTCAAAGCTAGAAGCCGACAAAAGAGTTATGCGGACAAGAGACGCAAGCCCTTGGAATTCAATGTCGGTGATCATGTACTGTAGGAACGTCCACGATTAGCACGTGAACCTAAATTTGTTATCTATTGTCCAATTATGCGAAACTAATGACAAGTTAACCAAATAACAAGAATTACTCATTTAAACGTTGTTTTCATTGATCTAAAGTTCAATACATTTGAGAACCGGATCCGACAGAGATTCGTCGTCTAGATGCCAAAATCACTGAAGTTACAAATGAAATCACCAAGGCACCTATTTATAATGATACAAGTTCGCTGGTGAGAGACTGAGTTTGGGCGAACTTGACCTAGTCAAGTTTGGCTGAACTTGACATCATCAACACCATGACCAGCGAACTTGGCCTATATCTAACTTAAATACATCTCGTTTCTAACAGATTAAGCCCTATTCACTCAGACTCGATGTACAATGACGTAGGCAACAGATATATGCACCAACAGACTCCCCCTTGGATGTTGTCGTAGTCATTGACTTTTTAAAATCTTCTGAGTCTTCAAATCTTTATTTCTTGAATAACTTTAACGTATTGATCTTTATATTCTCTTTCCTTTTTCTTGAGCTTTGTCTTGATAAAACTTTTAATCAACATGCTCCCTCTTGCTTTAAGCTTTGCTCCCCCTAGCTTTAAGCTTTCCGGTGTCTTCAGTCTTCGCTTTATCAACTCCCCCTCAATCTTCAATTCCTGTCTAAATACTTTTTGACATTCAAATAAACATTTCAGATTAAAATTTAGAAATTTTGTACCATCAACATTTCAAATTTTAATCTTCTCTTCAATCTTTTCAAAAACTTTTAGTTGTTTCAAGTTCAACTTAATGACCTTGAATACCTTTCCATTTAAAATCTTCAGTTTTCTCATGATTTTCATTTGTGAAAATCCACTTAGTTGATCAAGTCCAAGTTAATACCTTGATTAACTAAATATGTCAACCAAGTCCAAATTAATGACCTCAGTTTGAAAACTGTTATGAACAATCTGATTTTAAAGTTTCAAATTAATGAACTTTTAAACATTCATCAGATTTTCTTACCAGACTTCGAAGATCCGTTCTCCAACATTGGCTCAGTGAAACTAATGTAGAAACAAAATCTTTTTGTATTTTAGAAAGTTTGTGCTAAAACACACTGAAAATCTTTTTGGTTTTATCTTGAAAAGTAAGTAAAGTATTTACAGAACTTTTAAAAAGTAAAATAAACTATATACAAACATATTTACAGACATATTTTTGTGAATTCGTGTGTCTAAGGTCATATAAGTTGTTTGAGACATATCACCAATACCATTGACCTATTTGAAGACTTTAAGTTTTATACTCGTTTACCTAGATTGTCGATATATTTGCCCTCTTAAACTTCAACACATTTTCTAATTGTTCCAAGATATGTTAGGCATGAATTATGAAACTTGACTTAACTGCGGTTCCCATTTCTTGAATATACTCCCATATCAAGATTCCATAGATTTCGTCTTACAGGTGAATATAACGTAATTGATACTAGTATCTGGGTTGTGCGAGACCTTGAGAGCTCAGGTTAGTACTACGTACAGACAAAGAGATGAAGGCTCATCTTTAAAGGTGTGTTCCATTTAAGGAATCTTTTTAAGCAATGCAATTGATTAGATCTTTCGATACTTTTCAAGTTTGCATACAATTTAGGGGATTATCGTGGAAGTATTATAGAAGTTCTAGGCTATTGCTTTCGCAAAATTAGAAGAACTTGTATAATACCCCATATATCAACTATCTATAAAGACCTCGTATCTCAGAATCAGGCAATCTCTCAAATGAAATTTTGGAGTATATATCCAAGATGTGTTAATCCACAAGATTAAGCAGTTGTAAATTTTAGTTTATATCCTAGAAACCAATCTACTGAACGTGTAAAGCCTATCGGCACCACCACAGTAAGACTTGTTTATCACTCTTAAACTTTACAATTCTTTAGCATACTGTAATAGTCCACTGATGTACTATCATTTCCTTTTTGACACAAAATTCTTTTTGTCTTTTTCAATGTTTTTGTACATTTTTTTTAATTTTCCAAATGTTTTTGAAGTTTCAACATTTTCATATGTTTTTTATTTTTCTAAAAATTTTCTTACTCCCTCTAAAATCAAAAACATATTTTTGGATTTTATATTTAAAGAAATTCTTCTAAAAATGTAACAAACCAATGAGGATCACGAGAACTCGTCGTCTGATCCTTTTTTCATCTTCTGCATCATCACCTTTCAGCAGAACAAACCATTAAACTTTGTTAACATGAATTTATAAATGGTTTTGATATAACAATCGGTGTTCTGTTTAACGGTGTGGATTTTCTCAAATTTACAAACATTCTTTTCAACTTCTTTCTTTCAAAAATGACAAAGATTTTGACATTCTAGATAAGTTAAAGTGTTATGGAGCTCCGCTATCCTGCATTAACTTTGAGAAAGTGGATCTTGGGACTCCTTCACATGAAAGTAACTGCTTCAACAGTGAAACCCAAGCCTTTTTGGTCTTGGGCTGGAATGAATAACAATCTTCATAATCACTTTCCAAACCATCATCATAATCAAAATCGTCATCAAACATTTCGTCCAATGATAATTTTGATTCTGCCTGTTTTAGAAAAACTTGTTTTATCTTTGAACAATCATTTTTTATTACTGACTCTTTTGATTTGACATTGTTAGTTTTGTCAGCAACAAATTTTCCATTTTCAGATGATTTCTTTTTAGCAACCCAGGATTGTGACATATTTCTTGCCTTTTTAATATAAAATCTTGAATCATTGTTTTTAAAGGATTTTGAGTTTCACCTTTTCCAAAAGTTGAGTTTACAAACCTTGACTCAAACTTCGGTTTTACTTCGTTTTTCGATTCAAAATTTCTTTTTAACATTGTATTTGATTTCACAATCTCTGGTTGCTTCAGTTTCTCAGCATTCGAAACTGAATTTCTTCGTGATACACAGGCTTAGATTTCGGACACTTGCGAGCAATGTGACCAATTTCATTGCATTTTAAGCAAGTCCGAGTATCATGAGAATGTCCACTAGTGGTTTTACTCCACTTGCGGATTTAGCCTTATCCCGAAGTTCTTTTGCTTTCTTGAATTCATCATTTGATTGCTTACCGATCACACTTTCTTCTTGAACCATGCTCGTTCTGTAACAAACTTTATGCTTTTACCTTTGTATTCCTAGAACATTGATTTCTGTTTCTTCTTCGGTTCTTCTTCTTCAACTTCCAAACCTAATCCTGCTCTCCTGTGTTCAGGAAAATCACCACTATTTCTACGGTAATTGTTAAAATTCCGTTTCAGTTTAGAGTAAAACTTCTTTTCATTTTTCTCGAGATCATCTGATGAAACTTCCACAAGTTTCAACAGTTTATCGATTTGATCTTCTTTCACGTTTCGAATCGAAAATCTATCATCAAAATATAATCTATCAGATTCCTTAACTTTGTACATAACAACGTTAGGATCATCACTTAGATCACTATCTGATGATGTATCGTCATTTTCGGACTGTGGACCTGAACTGTTTGAACTTGAGTTGGCACTTTTAAAACGACCGTTATCAGAATCATTTCCCAAAAGATTTTTAACCACATTTTTACCACTTCACATCATCATCATTTTTTCAATTTGATTTTGTAAAGTCAACATCAATGTTCTCGGGTAAATTTATCTTTCATTTCTGATAAAAGTAGTATATTAAATGCCTTTTCAATCTCCTCATCTTTCTTGCATGAGTAACTTGCAAGAAGTGGAGGAGGAACACTTCCGTATTCTTTACGCTTTGATTTATCAACATTTTCCTCCGACTTAATCGTAGGAAGAATGTGATCAATGACATAAGCATTTGTGGTGTAACTTTTCAAGCAATTGTCTTATCCTTTCTGTTTCTACTTTATGTCATGAAGCTCACGCTTTGTTTCAGCAATGGTGTTAATGTACATGTTAATTGCTTTTTGTTTTTCAATTACTGTGGCATTTAACATTTTTACATTAGCACTGAGTTCAAGGTTAGCTTTTTCGACATTTTTATATGTGCCTTTCATTTTTCATAAGCTTCTTTCATAGTTCTGTAATCATAACGAAAATTTTGTTGTGTACAGTCATTTCGCTTATAATTTTGGTCCTTTCAGCACAAGACTCACTGGGATTTGTGCACTTTGTGTAAGGTTTTTCAACCTCCACAACTTTCACAACTTCCTTTTCAGACACACCTACCTCATATTTTCTTTTTACGCCTATGATTTCAATGCTTCTTGCCTTTGCATCTCAAGGTAAGCTATTTCTTCTTCCTCGGCTCTCTGCATATATCCTTCCAGAATGGCGTTCTCTAGAGCAGCATCAACATACGATATCTCAGATTCATCCACTACCTCTGCCATCATAGCAACACCAGTTTTCTTTCCAATGTATATGTTCCAGTCAAAACCATCTTCTTCATGAGTAACAACAAGAGCTTGTTCGATTGTTTGTAGATTTATCTTCTACTTCGACTTGTGTTCTCTTTGGATATGGCTTATATTGAAGAGCTTTCTTGTAGTATTCATTATGGCTAAGGATTTTGGTTTCCACTTGCTTCTTATTGTTGCATTCACGTTTGAAGTGTCCCTTTTGTCGACACCTGAAGCATGTGACTTTTGACTTGTCAAATCCAAGATTGTTGCTTGAATTACTAATATCTCTTCCAGTGAGTGATACAAACTTGGTAACTCTTCTGATAATGGATGCTAGACTCCATTTTATATCCATCAGCTCCAACTCTTCTTCGTCCACCTGATCGTAATCCTCGACGGTCATTTCCGGATTCTGATCTTTCCAGCAACCAAACTTTCATACGATTCTAGAACAGTAGCAAGAAGTTCTATGTGCTGTTTGACCACTTTTTCAGGAAATACATTCTTCAAATCGACTGCTATATTGCACATTTGAATCAGAATTGGATTGGCTTGTTTGATGCGACTGATTGTTCTGATTTTGGAATGAAGAATTTGAACTAGCACTTATATATCCAGCATATGGAGAACTCTGATTTTGTGATGAATTCATGTTTGCACTAAATTCCGTTTGGATTTTCGGACTTTGGATTGGAGTATCTTGAACACCTCCTTTGTAATACACACCGACATCTTGAACAACATTAGCATTTTTTGATTTCGAATTTTCATCAACTCCATTTCATGACCTTCTAATTTGTCGATGAAAGATGACAACTTGAAATGTCTCCAAGATGGACTGTTCTTGGAATCATCAGATATGTTGTCCATTCTCCTTCAGGAAGTGCACCGGCCAATTTTTCAATTTGCTCTTCATTAGATCTTTTGATATCATGTCTTCGCATCTGAACCATAAGGTGACAATATCTATCGATCATCTGCTTCATCGTCTCTCCTTTGATCATCGTGAAGATCTCGAACTCTTTCTTAATCAAAGCCTTTTTGCTCTTGATCATTTCATCGCTTCCTTTGAATTTGTCACAGAGAGAGTGCCATAAATCTTGTAACGTTTCATATTCTGGCAATAGTATCAAGATATCTTCCTTTACTGATTGTTGTATTAAGCTAATCTTTTTCTTCTCAGCGACATAATTTTCTTTGTCAGCCGGTGAAAACTTGTTCAGTGGAAGATCTTGATCACGCTCATCTTTTGGCCACTTGTAACCATCTTCAACTGCAACCCAGCTGTTGAATTGATTTCTTGTATCCAATTCACAAATTTTTCATTCCACCCTTCGAATTCGTCCATACTCATTAGCTTTGGTGGTTTTGTCGTAGTACTCATTTCGTTGTCGATATTCATCTGTTCGCCGCAAGAGTATTAGCATTTGATGAAGAAGCTATATGTGAGATGAATACGTTATGGAAATCTTCCATTATGACAATCTGAAGACTTATCTGAAAATACGATAAAAAACACTCGAAACTTGATTAGCAATAGACAAGTTCGGTCGAACTTGTGTGAAAATCAGATTTTGATTTCAACTTTCAGTAAGTTCGGTCGAACTTAGATGAAAATTTTCAAATTTTATCACAAACAGTCAAGTTCGGTGGAACTTGTTGTTGGTTTTTGAGAAAAATTTCACACTTGAACAACTTCGAGCGGACTTGTGAAGGTTTCAAGAAAACAGGTAAGTTCGGTCGAACTTATAAGAAATTTCAAAAATTTATCTAGTTCAAGCGAACTTATGAAAGAATTTATCAAGTTTGGGCGAACTTGGTTAAAACCATTAAAGTTTTCCGCAAGTTCGAGCAAACTTTATAAATATCCTTGAGAAATCGATCAAGTTCGGGCGAACTTGATTAAAATCAGTAAACTTTTAATCAAGTTCGGTCAAACTTGATGTTAAGTTCGGCCAAACCTAGTTTGCAATTCATGGTTTTTTCAACTTTGGGCGAACTTGATTAAAACCATTGAAGTTTTCTGCAAGTTCGAGCGAACTTTATAAAAGTCCTTGAGAAATCGATCAAGTTCGGGCGAACTTGATTAAAATCAGTAAACTTTTAATCAAGTTCGGTCGAACTTGATGTTAAGTTCGGCCAAACCTAGTTTGCAATTCATGGTTTTTTCAACTTTTTGATATCAATTCGATTGAATTTGATGTCCAAACTCTCAGGGGTTTACCACAAGTGTATTTTACGTGACATATTCAATTTTCATCCATTTTTGACCATGAAATCTTCAAATATGTGAAAATGTTAAGAAAAATGATAGAATGGAGTAGAATAAGAGAAATTATTGTCTTGATTCCAGCAAATTTAGGTATCCAGACTCTGATACCACTTGTAGGAACGTCCACGATTAGCACGGGAACCTAAATTTGTTATCTATTGTCCAATTATGCGAAAACTAATGACAAGTTAACCAAATAACAAGAATTACTCATTTAAACGTTGTTTTCATTGATCTAAAGTTCAATACATTCGAGAACCGGATCCGACAGAGCTTGCCGTCTAGATGCCAAAATCACTGAACTTACAAATGAAATCACCAAGGCACCTATTTATAATGATACAAGTTCGCTGGTGAGAGACTGAGTTCGGGCAAACTTGACCTAGTCAAGTTCGGCCGAACTTGACATCATCAACATCATGACCATCGAACTTGGCTTATTTCTAACTTAAATACGTCTCGTTGCTAACAGATTAAGCCCTATTCACTCAGACTCGCTGTACAACGACGTAGGCAACATACATATGCACCAACATGTACTTCTCAAGGTATCCCTTTGGAAGGGTATTGTTCGTTTTGGTACGAAAGGCAAACTCGCTCTCGCTTTGTAGGTCCTTTCAAGATTCTCGAAAGGATTGGCAAGGTAGTGTATCGACTGGACCTACCTCAAGAACTCAACAATGTTCACCCGACGTTTCATGTCTCAAACCTCAAGAAGTGCCTAGCTAAAGAAGGAATCCAAGTTCCCCTCGACGATTTTCAAATCAACGAGTCCTTGCATTTTGTGGAGAAATCGGTCGAAATCATGGACCGAGGAACCAAGCAACTTAGGTGTAGTTGCATTCCCATAGTCAAGGTTCGATGGGAAGGCAAACATGGCGCTGAATTCACTTGGGAACTCGAGAGTGAGATGAAGACTAAGTATTAGCATATTTTCGTTGAGTCTTCCTCTTGAATAAATTTCGGGATGAAATTTCCTAATGTAGGAGAGACAAACGCATTTAAAAATGCTAGATTTTCTTACTTTGGATTTGACAAATTACGTTGTACTTTGAATTTGAAATTGTTGTACTTTTTTTCTTGTATTGTATTTGACAATTATTATCAATGAAATGAAATCGGCTTTGAATTAAATATTGTCACAAATAGAAGTTATGATCTCCCGAACAATCACAATACGTCCGCCCCGATAATTCCGCCATCGGTTGGGATGTGATAATTGTTATTTACGAAAAACGCCTCCGGGCCAATCTAATCTATAGATTGTTTTGATCCAACGGGTTAGTGCGTTCTCACTGTTTTCACACTTATAGTAGTTTTCACTAAATCCTGCCCTTATATATATAGGAGATCGATCCATTCGGAACCACCCTTTATTGCGAGGACCGCGAGAACCAATATGAACACAACAAAAAATACCTAAAAATCTAAAAAACATACACTTTTTCTAATGTTTTTAATAAAAATCGATACGTTTCGTCATAAAAAAAATTTATGACGAAAAGTAGCGATTTTTTTATAAAAATATTTTAAAATTTTTTGTTGTAATTTTCAGATTTTTTTAGGTTTTTTTTGGTGGGTTTAGCTTTATGGTTTAGTTTTTAGCATTAGTCAAATGAATGCTGATTGAGCTCATTGTAGTGCAATGGGACCAGCTCATCGAACAATAACAAAAAATGTTTAAACCCTAAACACTAAAGCTAAACCCTAAATGTACACTAAAACCTAAAAACTAATCCCTAAAGCTAAACCCCAAATACAAATTGTAAACACAAAAACTAGTGCTAAACACTAAAACTAAACCCTAAAGCTAAACCATAAATACCTATACTAAACACTAAAACTAACCTCTAATGCTAAACCCTAAATAATAATGCTAAACCCTAAAGCTAAAACTAAATCATTCAACTAAATTATAGATTTACAATAATTATTTTCAATTTTAAACATGTATATACATATGTGTATAGGTAAAAGATTGACAATATACACATGTGTATAAATCCTAAAAAAATGCGTTTTTTACAACATTTTTTTTTTGCATTTTTGCTTAGGGAAAATATATGGTCCAAAATGCTTCTCAAGTTTCTCAATTAGCCAACTACTTCTCACGTGATCCTAACCTCGTGTAATATATATATATATAAATATTATATAGGTTTAGGATCCTGTAAAAAACATTTTTCGTGAGAAGTGTGAGAAGGCATAGGAATTGACATGTAGGCATCATATTTTGGACTTATGCATGATGTTTTGGGTTATTTTGGCAAGATAAACATCAAACATAACATTTAAGATACAATGCAATGAATTCTAGGCTTAAAACTTAAAACACCATACCAAGAACGTTAAGTAGTATGTTTTAAGTGTTAAATAATGTTTTTTGATTGCACGTCTGTAATACATTGCATTGTGTTTTAAATTGTTATGTTTGGTGTTTTTCTTGCCAAAACAACCAAAACATCATGGCTAAGTTCAAAACATGATGCCTAGTCTTAATTCCTATGCCTTCTCATACTTCTCACGAAAATGGTCCTTTTTACAGGAACCTATATATAATATATATATATATATAGGGAAAGGTAAAATGAGAACCCCCTTTACTTGCGAGAACCTTGAGAACTTTTTGGATCCGGCGCGAGTTGGGTCAAAAAAAATTTGCACAAACGTAGACGAAAAAATTAATAACACATATATACAAAAAATTGACGAGTCGGTAGTTTTGACTGATGCAAGTTTTTTACGGTCAGACGTAAATTTTAGAAGAAGATAAATATTTGTTTTGCGCCTCATGTATATGTTGGTATGCGACATTTTTTCCATTTTTTTTTGCTGAAACAAGTGATTGTTTTTACGAATTTTGAGAAAAAAATTCCGAAAAACTTTTTGGATGGCCTAGTTCCCGTGGTTCTCGCAACTCATGGTGGTTCTCATTTGAACCAAATCCTATATATATATACACACACACACACAACACCCACACACACATACATACTATATGAGAATCATTAGAGAACATTAATTATTGCGAGAACAAAATAACTCTAAATTACTAAATTTTGGATTTAAGATTTAAATTTTTAATATTTTATTTTTCTTATATCTATACGTGTATTATATATGTGTAAAAGGAAACTCATTTTTTACCTACGCATAGCCTTCTTATATGTAGGTAATTTACCCTACATATAACCTATGCATAACCTACATATGCGTAGGTTATAAAAAAACTAAAAATTTTCCATATTTTATTTTAAGTTATAGTGTGAAAAAAATAAATCTTACATTTGTAAATTTTCGTTACCTTTTAGGTCTTTAAGATTAAAAAAAGACTAAATTGCACAAATCAACCTTTATTTAATACCTAAATACACTTTATACCTTTCACTATGAATCGGCCAAACCCAAATTTATGTTCATGTTTTGCTACAAGGTACAACCATTACACTAACCTCGTTTATTTTCTTGGTTAATTGTCCTCACATGCGTTGCTTGTGAGGGCTTACCGTCTTTGTACCTTGTCTTTTATTTATTTTTTAATATAAACAACAAATGATTTGTAGGTTTTCATCTTCATTTCTTTTTTATCAAATCTCTTTAACCAAATCCATCACCAATACCCTACCCACTAGAACCCATCACCAAATCTTGAAAACAAAAAAATCACTTTACCATTTCGCCAAACCTCCATCACCACCTACACCCACCGAAACCCCATCACCACCGATTGCCGCTTTAACCATAACCCCTATCATCTGATTTTCCTACCTACACCACCGTGAAACCCTAACCCTCGCCATCCACCACCTCTTTTCTACATCTAGAATGTTGTCAGCCAACCATCAAAGAAAACGCCACCGTGCATCACCACCAACTTCACCATTCTTGGGTCATTTGCACCTATTTTGCTTCTAATTACATATATAGCATAATTTCCAAGTTATTGTTTTTCTTTCTAACATTATTAAATATGACTAATTCTTATAAATAACAAATTAATAGATCTTAATATTCCAAAAATGTCCAACATTAGATAGGTTCAGTAAATCCATCTAATAATATTTTAAGTTAGGTCCGATGATTATCACATAGTTTAATATAGAAATTAAAATTTATAAAGGAGTTATTTGTTTAATAATTTCATAATATTTTTAATTACAAGATAATTATAAAAAATTATAAAAAATTCCAATTCATTTATAAAACATATATAAATCACTAAAAATATATAAAAAGCTTATTTGTGATATTCTTGTATTTTTAATGATTTTAAACATGTATAACCATAATAAGTCTCATTTAAATCTAAAGATTCCCAAAAATTATAGAAAATTTCTTGTAATTCCATAACATGTATATAACCTATATAGATCAGTAGAAAATTTACCCAAACTGATTATGATTATTTTGCATTTTTAATAGATTTTGTAAATGATATAAACATATATAATTCATCACAAATCCAAAAAATATATGTACATTCTAACATGATATGTAATAGTATAAAACTTCCAATTTCACCAAAACACTATTCTAAGATTGAAAGCCTCAAATCTATGAACGAAGAACCCTAACTTCAACTATAATTAAATCTGAACAATTTAGCCTTCTATCACTGAAATTGATAGATGGTAGGGTGCAGGTGAAGATCATGAGTTTTGGGTGTGCTGAAGTGGAATCAGGTAGGGTGTAGGTGAAGATCATGAGTTTCGGGTGTGCTGAAGTGGAATGAAGATCATGAGTTTCGGGTCGCTGGCTTTAGGCGATTTATGTTGAATGGGTGTTAGCAAGTTCGAATCCAACAACCATCTTTTAATTCCGTTTTTATACACAGTTCTTTATTATGAGGAAAACGAGTCCGAGTTTTAGGTTAAATGCATTTCGAAGCAGGCTGGTTAACAATATAGTCCAGTTGGTTAGCTCATTGTTTGAATACTTGGTGGCGTGGGTTGGAGTCCTTCCCACTTGGTTCTTTAATTTTTTTTCCTTTTAGTTAAAGTTTCAAGACTTACATAACAGGCCCATACTGTTTAAAGTTGTAGATAACCAGTATTAACTCAAATCTTTAATAGAGTTGACTAACTAACCTAGTTATTGTCTTATAGGAAAGTAACTAACGGAGTTAATGTCTTTCGTATATAAATTTAAACAACTAACTAACCTAGTTCACTTCTTTTAGAAAATAACCAACCGAGTTAACTAGGTTAACGAACCTAGTTAATTGTTTTGCTTATTTTGAAATTCCCATTAATTACAAAACAACCCCTTAAATCATAACTTCAATTAACTAGCATAGTTATCTTAGTTATTATTTCCCTTATATAATACTAACCAATCTAATTTAAAATATTTATAAGTTCCATGTTTTTAATCCATTTTTAAAGGAAAGCGATACGTGACGATTAGCTAAAAAATAAACTATTAGTTAAAAAAAATATTTTTAAGTTTATTCAGGTGAAGAGGGTTTGGTTTTGCAAATCTGGGTCGGATTTCGAAGGTTAGATTTTTACAGATGTTACAACAGTCATGTGTAACATATGTTAAAGTCACGTTGAGCAAAACATGTTTATTATTTTTTTAATATTTTCTGACACTTTTATATTTTGATCAAACTCTTAAAAACATGTATATTACATGTGTGTTTTTTTTTTCAAAAGCAAAAATGTCGGAAAGTTAGAGTTTCCTAGGTTTTCTCAAATAAAGGGGTTACTCCCAATACTTACAATATGTGTATATATATAGGGGATAGATACAAAGAAACCCACTTGAGTTTAGAAAACTCAAGAAAAGCTTATGTAACAATTTTTTTATTTTTTTTTGTAAAAAAACTATGGAATGTAAGTTACAAAAAGCACTGAGTGTATTTTTTTAATAAAAAATTTCAAAATTCAGCTTTTGACAACACACACACACACACACATATATATATATATATATAAAGACAGAGTTTTTAAATAAAGGTTATAAAAAACCCTTCGACGCTTTTTGTATTTTTTTTGTTACAAAACATTCACTACACGTAACTTACATTCCCTAATGTTTTTTTGAATATTTTTACAAAAAAATTGTGACATAAGGTTTTCTTATGTTTTCTTAACTTAATTGTGTTTTCTCTCTATAATTCCCTATTTTATATATATAATAGATCGGTTCAGATGAAAACCATCCCCAGTTGCGAGAACCGCGAGAACCACTCTCCACCAATCAGATCATGCCACCTATACACTATTATTTTAAATCCTATAGGTTATTTTGGTAATTTACTCAAAATGTCATGTCTTCTCTCTCTCTTTAAAGTGTGATCAGACTTTTCTATCCATCAAAATGTCATATCTACTCTCTTCTCTCTCTTAAAATCCAAAAAAAAAATTGTTTTTGGTTAAAAATATATTATACATAAAATTAATATGCTATGTCGGTGCTTCTTTCTGATTGGCCAATTTAACTTTCTTTTTCCAGAGCAAAATTTTGTTAAGTTGCAAATTTTAATTAGTAATTGTTATGTATTGTGTAGTAAAAAAATGTAGGTTAGCTTGATATGGTTGGTTTTGGGGCAAAGAAAAATAATAATTTTTTTCTTTTACTTTTCATTTTTATACCCACACTATATATGTGATACAAGTTTTTAATGATTTTAGTAATTTGTTTTTTTTAATACGTTTGTTTGCTTTCTTAAAACAACGAATACATAGTTTTGCTTAATTTTTCAGTACTGTAAACATACGAGAGTCGAGCCGATACCGTGACGAACCGAATCGCATTCCCGCCACGGAGCGCGGGTAATCCCACTAGTTTTTTTGTAAAAAATTTTAAAACCGTAAAAAAATTTGGCCTAAAAAATGTTTTAAAACTCGGGTTCGTAAAAGAAGTTTTTATAACGGCGCGTAAAAAAAGTTTAAAACCGGAGCGTAAAAAAAGTTCAAAAACGGCGCGCAAATTTTTTTTTCAATCGGCGCAAAAAGCGTTTAAAACCGGGGCGCACAAAAGGTTTAAAACCGGCGCGTACAAAAGAATTTAAAACCGTGCGTAAAAGTTAACCGCGCGTAAAAAATTTTAACAGCGTCGCGTAAAAAAGGTTTAAAACCGCGCGTAAAAAAAGTTTTATACCGGTGCGTAAAAAAAGTTCTAAACCCGCGCGTAAAAAAGGTCTAAAACAGCGCGTAAAAAAAGTCTTAAACCGCACGTAAAAAATTTTAAAACCGGCGCGCAAAAAAGTTCAAAAAGAGCCGTGAAAAAAAGTAAAAAATCACGCGTAAAAAAAGTTAAAACGCGCGCGTAAAAAAATTAACTGAGAATTAAAATTCATGTTTAAAAAACTTAACTGAGAATTAAAATAAAAAATTATATGAGAATTAAAAAAAATCAATAATGCATGTTTAAATTTTTTTAAAAAAATCTTATTAATTAAAACAAAATCAATAATCATACCAATCATTAAAGCTATAGTAAAAAGACTACTGTAACAGTCGTCGTAAAACAGGTTCCAAAACTTGCTCTGTTTAAAAATTTTAGAATTTACTAAAAGTTTCGTTACGCATTTTTTTGTCATTTTATAAAATGTAATTTTCGTAACTAATAAATAAATTAGATAATTAATATATTGATTAAATAAAAAAATAAAAAAAAATATATAGATAAATTAACAATATTAAAGATTTTAAAATGTTAAACAAACAAAAAGGGGGGGGGGAGCCGGGAGTCGAACCCGGGTCCCTACCTAATACACACACGGACTTCACCACTACGCTACACACACATATGTGCTATAGCTGAAAAATTTAAGCCTTATATTGAAATTCTGCAAGACCTGCAAATCTGGCAGATCTGTAACTGCCAGATGATGTTCAAATCATCACACCCAAAAATCTCGTAACTGTTTCCCTCTTTAAAATGTGTATACCGGAATAAAAACGTTGAACCAATAATTCATAACCGAAGCTTAATCATTGATCCTTAAATCTCACATCTTGAAACCGAAATCAGTGAGTGTTTGGCCGCTCTATAAATACCCCTTGTTTTCACTTCACCACTCACTCAACTCACTCACTAAATACATACATTATACTCTGTTAAGAAATCTCTCTGTTCGTTGGAAGTTTTGTCTGCAACCCGCCGAGTTTGGTCACCGGAAAACCGGGTTCTGTTTCCAACTGGTATAAAATCTCTAAACTTTTCCATAATTCTTGTTTAATTCATTCAGATTGCATTAAGTTAACCCAAAACAGTTAAAATCGATAATAGTTGAGTTTTCTGTTCTGAGTTGATAAAGAAGATGAATATCGAGTTGTTTATGTATATAATTAAAATCAGTATTCTAACCGGGTTAGACACATAGTCCAGTGGTGGACTGTGTGCACATTAAAAATACGCGTCTCGAGTTTGAACCCTGCAATACCGTTCTCCCTGAAGTAAAAACTTTTTTTTTAAAACGAAACCATGTTGGTTTTCAATAAGTTGTTAAACTTAATAATAATTCTAAATATAACGGGTTAAACACCCAGCCCAACTGGTTGGGCCGGGTGCAAACCAAGTCAGGGCCGCAGGTTCGAGTCCAACTCTTCACACCATTTCGACTGTTAAAAATCTTTTTAGAATTTACTAATTTCTGATTAAAGCTAGCAAGAATATAACAATAACTAAAAACAAGATCCTAACGGGTTAAACACCCAGCCCAGTTGGTTGGGCTAGGTGCAAAGCAACATATAGGTCGCGGGTTCGAGGTGTGGGATAGTCACCGGTTCAAAGGGTTTTAAACCTTTTTAAATTAAATAAATTCTGATATATTCCAATAAGTATATAAGAGTAATTAAAATTGGGTTTATTTCGGGTTAGACACGTAGCTCAATTGGTAGAGCTGCGTGCACGTATACGGGAGGTCACGAGTTCGAACCTCGCACGCTACCAATAATTAAACCGGTTGAACCGGCCGTTGACCAGTAAACCCTAGGAAAAAGGGTAATTTTTTTAATTAAAAATCCTTTTTATTTTCTTTGAAAATTAGTTAAAAATACCTCAAAATAAGGTTTTAAAGCCTAAAATTTGCATTAAATTCACAAAAATAAATCTAAAAATTTCATTAAGAGCACTAATTAAAAATATTAATTTCAATGAAATTTATTTATTTATCGAATTATTACGTTATTATTTAGGTTAGTTTTCCCTCGTCGGTTGAATCATAAATTCATGCGCATTCATCATTATCAAGGAACGCACCCACTGTGAGTGAATTCTTACAAATTCCCCTTTTTATTCATATTTTGGGGTGTATCATGTGTCGCTTTAATTACTTCGTTTATTCAAACTTGTGCTATTACCATTATATGATCTAAACTTAGGATGTAAATGTGGATTGTTGTGATGTGTGTTTACATTTTGTCAAGTTGCGTGCAAATCATTCATTAGGCCCATCAGTTCCTCGTTGGAGACGAGTTGAACATCGCGTGCATCATTAGATCGGGTCCTTTTGATTGAGCCTTGATTTCATTGTTCATCATTTGGTGTGTGCGTGTGCATTAATTGATATTATGTGTATTGTGGTTAAATTTACATTTACGTTTACTCATATGTGGTTATGCACCTTTTTATAACCGATATAACAAATTCGTTCAAATGTTTTTCATAAGATTCACTCGCCAACTTTTGTTGACCCAAAACCCTATTTTTACACATGATACAGGTGGACAGATTGAAGCAAGGAAATAGGAAATTGGCTTAGAAGAAAAATAAAGAAGTCATGAAAAATGTATTTGAACATGTTGTACTTTTATGTTTATTGTAACTTCTTCTTTAAAAAGAAATAATAAATATGAAACTTTATAGTAAATGTCATGTGCTTTGATGAAAACCCAATCATGCCCCGACTACCATTTCCGCTGCGGGTCAGGGTGTGACAGATTGGTATCAGAGCTTTTGACTATAGGGATATAGGATAGGTTATAGACCCTTAGAGTCTATACTATAGTTGATTAGATTTTAATTGTGTATGTGGTTACATGCAAACTCATGATATTTATTTGTTTCGTATTTATTACACACACAAATGCATGCAAACACTTCCACTATCATTTTGTGTGATACTTAATGAGTTATACTTGTTGTCAAACATAACATGCTTACATATACATTCATCACGCATGTTTCAATGTTCACATATTCAAATCATCTTCATATTTCCTTTATTCAAGATTTTGTGGTATTTTTCGTTTTTCAATCTCATCAAAGTGAGTTCTACGACGGGCATGTAGTAACTGGAAGGGTACAAGTACCGGTAGTCGAAACGTCCTGTCTAGGTTGGCATTCGTATAAATCCAATATAACGGACCAGTTTGCCTACCTGGGGACTAACGATGAGAGTACGAAGGACCTATTAGGCCAAAGCATGCCACACCAAACGTCGTTCGAACTAACCCTGCTTTGAGTTGTCATTTTGTCCATACCAGGACACCCTCCGACCTTATACTTTGCTGTCATGTTTTACGATTTTCATTCGGGTGGCTCAAGTGTTAACATGCCAACACCAATATGAACCCTACCAGAGCTCAGTAGTCATGGGGGCCCACATGACTACCAATGCCAAGTAAGGGGACATATGGGAGCCCAAACATGAGCAAAGCCCAAGACATCCTATGGATGTAGCAAATTAATTTTCTTCAATTGTTTTGTGAATGTTCATTTCTAAATACGACACATGACACCTAAAACGTCAAACTCATACTCTCGATACGTATTCCCTGTAGATGTCTTCTAGTCTCTCTCGTAGAAGTATGAGATCAGGAAAATCCCGCGAGCGCATGGCTGCCTAGATCGCTCAACAAATGGCCGCCGTAATACCCAACATCGTAGTTCAAGTTCAACAAGCCCTAACCGCTAATCCAGTCACCCCAATCAACCAAGAAGATCAAAACATTGTCAACCCTCCCCCAAATACCACTAAATGCACCTTCAAGCATTTTAAATCCTGCGATCCTCCAAAATACGAAGGGACTGAAGGTGTCACTGCTCTCCTCCATTGGTTTGAGGAGATGGAAAACACTTTTCTCAATTGCGACTGCCCCGATGATCGCAAGGTGCGATATGCTACCGATCATTTGTTTGGAGTAGCACTTACATGGTGGAATACAGAGAAGGCCAAGCGAGGTGCTGAGGATGCTATGACTTTTGTGACATCCGGTTTTTCGGATAACTTAAACGCAATACTTGTCGAATGAATTATGTGCTACGTATTAAACGTTTATAAGTTGGTGCGTTAATATGTGATATCCGAGTTCGTGTTTTATGTTAGTTATAATGTATGGACGTAGTAAATAAACAAATGAATCGAGCCGAACCGCGACACGAGCCGGCCTCTTTTCTTGCGACTCAAGGAACTAAACTTCGGGATCAAGTTTTAACCCAAACCTTAAACTCAACCCATCCGGTCGCGAGCAAACAATCCAAACCGACCCACCCAAGTCCCTTCGGCCGCGAGAACAAACCCAATCCGCAAACCTATTCCCCTCTTTTCTTGATCTTTTTGCGCTATATATACACACACATGCATGGGTCTTTCTTCACAAAAACAAAAACACAAAACCCTAATAGCAACCAGCCGACGGCAGCCTCTTCCTTCATCATCTCGATCTGATCAGCCCTACACCATCTCTCGGTCGCGACAGCAGCTTGTTCCTTTCATTCTTTCGGTCGTGATCTAGCTTGAACATCCGAATCAGTCCCGTCCAAGTCTCGGCTTATTTACCTAGTCATTAAAGGTTAGGGTTTATCTTTTGGTTACAAGATCATATTCGGATATATGTGTTTGAATGTTGTGATTGTGTTGTTTTCGGATTAATTATGTTAGATTGAAAGTTTGATGTTTGTTCGAAATCTGGAAAATATAGGCTGTGTTTTGTTTATAAAAACTAGAGATATTGATTAGGGTTTGCATGGATGTGATGTATGTATTGATCTATGATTAGAAAAATCAGTTCTTGATCGCCTAGGTTCATTGTATTGACGGTTTATGCGAATTAGTAGTGATAAAATGCTGAAACAGGTTGCTGAGTGATAGTTGCAGCCGACTTCATCTGGCTGTAACTCGGTCATTAGTTGTCGAAAAACGGATTGTCTGAAGTCTAAAACGTAGAGATTTGAATAACGAATCTAATGGCAGTGGATTCATATTTTTCTGAAGTCGTTTGATATTTTTAAGTGGCCAATGAAGTTCAGTAACTAAAGCTGTGAAAATCCTGAAATTTTGTTAGTTGTTTATCGAGTTGGATTTTATAATCTATAGGGATTCGAATCATGAAATTTGTACAGCAACTAGGTATGGAAATTTCCGGGCAACTCCCATTGGAATTTTATTAATTGGACGATCAGTGATTTTTAAATAAATTCTTCCGTGGACTGCAGTCAGAAAGCGACGAATCTGACTGCAGCCTAGTATATTAATATTTATGATTAATTGGTAAAGTATTAGGACTTGAAAAATTTATATAAATTTCTACAGTATGATTGTCACCTGCTTTAAGATAATTGGAATTTTTGGAACGTTGGAACTATTATATAAAAATCCTAGAAAACAGCCGAATTATGAGTATGTAAGCTGAAACTTGATAACTTGTGAATGTGTGCACCAAAGTGTTGCATGGATTGGATTATGTTCATGATACATTGTTTTGATTACTATGTTCACATGAGGATACTTGCATGCATGTTTGAGTGTTAGGAATTTTGATTGTGTGTAAATTATGTGTAGAATTTGTATTAGTGTGTTCACACACTGACTTGGAATCAATTGGTTTATTAGGACGCAATTAGCGGTCCCATCATTTGCAACTTCTGTGTTACAATAACCGAGCAACTAAAGGTGAGTTCACGGCCCCTAATTTTATCCGGTTTTAAACAACAGGGGGAGAAACATGTATACACTCTTCAAACTCAATCTCTTTACGTTATACGAAATTAACGTCACATAACTATTCGGTAACTAAGTTGATGTTAATGTAACGTTATGGTCACTAAGCAGCTATATCACATAAGTCCTCGGCAACCTCTCGGATCGTTAGTATTGGGTTTTAATAGCGGGGAAATTATAAGTAGTACTACTGGGCCCGACAAGCCCCATCCGAGCTAGTCGCGCTAGCCGACCGGGTATGGTCAACGGGTGAATAATTTGGCCTAACTTCGCCATGGTCAGTGATAGGCCTGACAACACGGAGGCACAACAGTCAGCTTCGATCGCGAACACTTACGTGACATGACTTAGGCTAGCTACCTTATATATTAACATTGAACTTAATTACGAATCTACTATATTATCCCGGGTTGGGGATAATGGAAACAACAACTATATTATCCCGGGTTAGGGATAATGGAAACAACAACTTTATTATTCCGGGTTTGGAATAATGGAACCAACATCATTATTATTCCGGTTAAGGAATAATGGAACTATCGGTATTATTCCGGGTTGGGAATAATGGAACTAAATCGTTATCCCGGGTTAGGGATAACGGGGGAAACAAACTCATAACCGAACAAACGAATTTATGAAAACCTGTGAACTCACTCATCTTTAATGTTGACACTTGTTTCTTTACATGTTTCTCAGGACGCTAGGAGCTCTAGGTGCACTCACTCGCATTGATCAAGACATCTTTTATCGAGTCTCATTTGCAAACATTGTTTTGGGTTTTTCATTTGTTTTGGCGTTTGTGTTGGCGCCCGTTTCACTACTTATTTTATGCTTCCGCTCAACCATAAAAACTAATGCTTCCGCTAAACATTGGTAACTAACTAAGACAATATAAAATCTACGATGAATGGTTAAACAAATGATTTTTGGAAAACATATTATCAAATCATATAGAGTCGTTCGACGTACTAGTGATTCAGATTCTGGTTTGTTCACAAGCCTCGCGGTACAACTCCGCAAGTGGAAATTGAGGGTGTGACAGATTGGTATCAGAGCCACTAGCTATAGAGAACCAGGTTTGCATTAGAAGTAGACCTAAACTATAGCTGAATACACGACACTAGACGTAGTTTGGCACCGAACTGTTATATCTTGTTATGCGATGTACCACAACTGTGTTATGTAGATTATAACTTCATAATAAGAAATGAAAACAACTCGTAACTAACTACACAACCTAACAGGCAATGTCATCATCATCATCATCATCATCAGCATCCGACAAATTTAAGCCACCAAGAGCGCCAGGAAAGGCACCTATGGTGGAACCCTTACCATCTTATGGCGTGGAGACACGCTCAGCTGCGAGGAAAAGGCTCGCTCTGGGGGAGGAGTCGTCATCACACCCAATCATCGCTGTGCCGGTCAAACCGGTTAACTCTGTAGAAGTAGGAAATGACCTACTTAGAAACATGATACAGAAACAACAAGAACAATTAGAAAGAATGCAGGAAACCATCCTAGCACAGGGATGGATGATCGACAACTGACAGGTAAAACCGACTCGCTCGAGGAAGAGCAGCATACGAGTAAGATAGCGCACCATAGCCAGAGATCTGCATGCTGAGCAGATAAGAGCCGACTGGCTCGAAGACAGAGTCCTGGAAAATAGTTGGAGGATTCAGGAGCTAAACCAAAATCAAGCACCTGCACCAGCACCGGCCCCTCCAGTGCCGGTAGAGGAGGATCCGGAAGGATTCAGGAGCTAAACCAAAATCAAGCACCTGCACCAGCACCGGCCCCTCCAGTGCCGGTAGAGGAGGATCCGGAAGAGGATCCAGAAGAGGATCCAGATGAGGATCCGGAAGAGGATCCAGAGGAGGATCCGGAGGAGGACCCAGCTGCAGAAGCCGGGAATGCCGCGCAGGATGACGGCAACGACAGTGATTTGGGGGATGGGGACGTAGACGACTAACGCGTCTCGCTTATTTTATTTACTTTCCTTCAGTCTATTTATTTTCCCACTTGTGATTAAACTTGAGACTTTATAGTGAATTCATATGTTTGGTTGGCACTTTGTAAGACGTTGAAACTTTATTTAATCAAGTACTTCTTTTGACTATTTATATTTGAGCTGACATAACTTGAGAATTATTTAAGTACGAAGTAGGATAACTATATTGGATATATAGACTTATTGGGGTATGTTTATGTTGTTTTTCGAAGATCTAAATGGCAACTGGACGACGTGGAAACCTTAACATGACGCCCGAAGAACTAGCTGCCATGATTCAAGAGCACGTGAACGCAGCTCTAGCGGGTGTTCAGAACCAACCGGCAGGTAACCATTATTAAATTTTCAGGAGAAAATCTAATAGTTGGGCTAGTAGAATTCCTCGCTGACTACCTGTTCTCTGTCAGCAGGAGGGGGATTTAACCCCTACAAGATGTTCCTCGACGCGAAACCAAGCAAATTCTCGGGGGCAGAAGGACCCATAGGACTGGTCCGCTGGATCGAAAAATCTGAATCAGTATTTGAAATGTGCAACTGTTTGGAGGCCAACAAGGTCAAGTATGCAGCCTCAACACTGGAAGATGGGGCACTAACTTGGTGGAATGCACAAGTCCAAACGCGTGGACTTATTGCTGCAAATGCAATGGCCTGGGCCGAGTTTAAAGCCCTAATCAAAGAAGAGTACTGGCCGCGAGACAGAGTGCAACATTTGGAACAAACTTTATGGAACCACAAGATGGTGGGATCTGAAATCGAAGCATACACAGCAAAACATCATGACTTGGTATTTCTATGTCCCGATCTGGCCAACACTGTGGAGAAACGACTCGAGTTCTACCTTGGGGGTCTGGTCCCGGAGATTCAGGGTATGGTGATGGCTAGCAACCCTGCAACTGAACATCAAGCAATCAGGTTGGCGCACAAACTCACCGATAAGGCGGTGGAACAAAAGAAGTTGCCAGCTCGGGGTACAACTGAAGTTGCCCCTGATAATAAAAGAAAGTTTGAAGACTCGTCTGTTCGACAGTCTTCGTCATCCCAGCCACAACAGGGGAACCAGAAATGGTTCAATCATTACAACAGCCACCGGGGTCACCAATATCAGCCCGCCAACAACAACCAGAACACAAGCGGCTATGTAGGTCGAAAGCCGCAGTGCACCCGCTGTAATCTTCATCATCACGGCCATTGTGCCGGGAATCGCTGCCAACGATGTGGCAAGGTGGGACATGCGGCAAAGGATTGTCGTGGGGAAATCATGTCCCGACAAAACCAAAATCAACCCCAAGACCCACAACAGGGTGTTAACCGGGGATGCTATCAGTGTGGTAGCACTGCCCACTTCAAAAGAGACTGTCCACAGCTGCGTAACAACAACAACAATGGTGGGAACAACCACAACCACAATAACCACAACAACAACAATAACAACAACAATAATGGAAATGGTGGCACAGGAGGTGCCAAAGGTCGCGCATTTACATTGGGCCGCGGAGAGGCCAGAAACGACTCGAACGTGGTCACCGGTAAGTTTCCCCTTAATGAACATTTTGCTACTGTGCTTTTGATACGGGTGCGGATAGGAGCTTTATATCTGAGTCTTTTAGGAATAACCTAAATCTCACGCCTAAACCCTTAGAGACCCCTTATGTCATAGAACTAGCAGATGGTAAATCCGTAGATGTGACCCATATAGTATCCGGCTGTCAACTCAAACTCGCAGGTCACACCTTTACCATTGATCTGATGACAACTACCCTGGGTAGTTTTGACGTGGTAGTCGGAATGGACTGGCTATCCGACGTCTGGGCTGAAGTTCTCTTCTTCGAAAAATCTATCCGTATTCCGCTCTCTAACGACGAAATCTTGACGGTGCAAGGCGAGAAGGCAGGCGCCGTCACCAACATCATCTCTTACATGCAAGCGCAGAAGTATCTTCGGAGAAAGAACTCCTTCGCTTTACTCGCACTGGTTACCGAACAGCCTAAGGACGAGAAACGTATAGAAGACATCCCTGTCGTCCGTGATTTTTCCGATGTATTCCCAGAGGAATTACCTGGTCTTCCACCCCATCGACAATTGGAGTTTGAAATCGAATTGGCGAACCATGCAACTCCTATCGCCAAGGCTCCATACCGCCTAGCTCCAGCCGAACTGCAGGAGCTGTCTACCCAACTTCAGGAGCTGTTAGAAAAGGGATTTATCCGACCAAGCGCTTCGCCATGGGGAGCTCCGGTCCTTTTTGTCAAAAAGAAGGACGGGACCTTCCGCATGTGCATCGACTACAGGGAACTCAATAAGGTTACTGTCAAGAACCGATACCCGTTACCTTGCATCGACGATCTCTTCGACCAACTTCAAGGGTCAAGCTACTATTCCAAGATTGATCTACGGTCCGGTGATCACCAGCTACGCGTCAGGGAGGAGGATATCGCTAAGACGGCATTTCGTACTCGGTATGGCCATTATGAGTTCTTGGTCATGCCCTTCGGTCTCACCAACGCACCCGCGGTGTTCATGGACCTCATGAACCGTGTGTGTAAACCATACCTCGACAAGTTTGTCATTGTGTTCATCGATGACATACTCATATACTCTAAAAGTGAAGAAGAACATGCTGAACATTTACGATTACTGCTAGGATTACTTCAACAGGAGAAGCTATATGCCAAGCTTTCGAAGTGTGATTTCTGGATTCGGGAAGTTCAGTTTCTCGGGCATATCGTAAATGAAAAGGGTATCCACGTAGACCCTGCCAAGGTTGAAGCCATCAAAAACTGGGAAGCACCCAGGACACTGACGGAGATCCGCCAATTTTTGGGTTTGGCTGGTTACTACAGACGCTTCATCGAGGGATTTTCAAAGATCGCACAACCGCTTACTACCCTCACCCAGAAAGGCATCAAGTATGCTTGGGGTGACAAGCAGGAAGCGGCATTTCAATTGCTGAAACAGAAACTTTGCAGTGCACCCATTCTGTCCTTGCCGGAAGGGACAGATGACTTTGTAGTATATTGTGATGCTTCCATTCAGGGGTTGGGATGCGTACTCATTCAACGCAATAAGGTCATCGCGTATGCGTCCCGCCAATTGAAGGTTCACGAGAAAAACTACACAACGCATGACCTGGAATTGGGAGCAGTAGTGTTTGCACTTAAGATTTGGAGACACTACCTCTATGGGACGAAGTGCACAATCTTCACAGACCACAAGAGCCTTCAACACATCTTTGAACAGAAGGAGTTGAACATGCGACAGCGTCGCTGGGTCGAACTCTTGAACGATTATGAGTGTGCCATTCGGTATCACCCGGGTAAAGCTAATGTGGTAGCTGATGCCCTCAGTAGGAAGGAACACTTGAAACCTCGTCGTGTACGAGCATTACAACTCACTATTCATTCGTGGCTACCCGAACAAATACGCGACGCCCAGTTAGAAGCAGTTAAGGAGGAAAACATCAAGGCCGAATCGGTGCGAAAAATGGAACGCGATTGTGGAAGTAAAACCCAATGGAGCCCGGTATTTCATGAATCGCATATGGGTACCTCTCTACGGAAACCTCAGAGAGCTAGTCATGGACGAAGCTCACAAATCCCGATACTCTGTCCATCCTGGTTCGGATAAGATGTATCAAGACCTTAAAGCTGCGTATTGGTGGCCCAACATGAAAGCTGATATAGCCACCTACGTGAGTAAGTGTTTGACTTGTGCAAAAGTCAAGGTAGAGTATCAAAAGCCATCGGGGCTACTCCAACAACCTGAGATCCCAGTGTGGAAATGGGATCAGATCTCGATGGACTTCATCACTAAACTCCCGCGAACTTTGGGTGGTTGCGATACCATCTGGGTGATTGTGGATCGTTTCACTAAGTCCGCACACTTCCTAGCTATTAAAGAAACAGATAAGATGGAGAAGTTGACTCGCATCTACATTAAGGAAGTAGTTTCTCGGCATGGAGTGCCAACGTCCATCATCTCAGACAGAGATGCTCGCTTCACGTCCAACTTTTGGCAGTCACTTCAGAAAGCGTTGGGAACACGCTTAGACATGAGCACAGCCTATCACCCTCAGACTGATGGTCAAAGCGAAAGGACCATACAGACGTTGGAAGACATGCTTAGGGCATGCGTAGTAGACTTCGGAAATAGTTGGGAAATCCACCTGCCTTTAGTGGAATTCTCATATAACAACAGTTATCATACGAGTATTTCGGCAGCACCGTTTGAGGCATTATACGGTCGTAAATGTAGATCACCGGTCTGTTGGGCAGAAGTCGGTGACAGCCAACTTACAGGCCCTGAGTTGATACTTGAGGCTACTGAAAGGATTGTACAAATCAGAAACCGCATGGCGGCTGCACGAGATCGTCAGAAAAGCTACGCTGATCAACGACGCAAACCGCTCGAATTTCAAGTAGGCGACTGCGTCCTACTGAAGCTGTCACCCTGGAAGGGTGTAATCCGCTTCGGAAAACGGGGCAAACTAAACCCAAGGTACGTAGGTCCGTTTGTGATCTTGAAACCGTAGCCTATCAATTAGACCTTCCTGCCGAACTCAGTGGAGTTCACAACGTTTTTCACGTGTCAAATCTAAAGAAGTGTCTATCAGATGAAACCCTAGTTATTCCATTGGATGAGATCCAAGTGGATGAACAAGTGCACTTTGTGGAACAGCCTATCGAGATCATGGATCGTGAGATCAAGACTCGAAGGCACAGCAAGATTCCGATCGTTAAGGTTCGTTGGGACTCTAAGGGGTGGACCGGAGTTCACGTGGGAAAGAGAGGACCAAATGAAAAGCAAATACCCACACCTCTTCGCAACTGAGCAGCAAACTAACGATACCAACAACTAAATTTTCGGGACGAAAATTCTTTCAACATGGGGATGATGTGACAACCTGGAAATTTCTCATACTTTCGCGTACCATTGTTAACTAAATTCTTGTGCATGGCACTTGGGAATCTTTGTGCATGGCACTTGGGAACTTCTTGTAACTTCGCGTACCATCGTTAACGAACTAACTCTTTGTGCGTGGCACTCTAAACATGTACGCTGCATTCTAAACCGCGTTTACTCAATTTTCGGGACGAAAATTCTTTCAACATGGGGATAATGTGACATCCCGGTTTTTCGGATAACTTAAACGCAATACTTGTCGAATGAATTATGTGCTACGTATTAAACGTTTATAAGTTGGTGCGTTATTATGTGATATCCGAGTTCGTGTTTTATGTTAGTTATAATGTATGGACGTAGTAAATAAACAAATGAATCGAGCCGAACCGCGACACGAGCCGGCCTCTTTTCTTGCGACTCAAGGAACTAAACTTCGGGATCAAGTTTTAACCCAAACCTTAAACTCAACCCATCCGGTCGCGAGCAAACAACCCAAACCGACCCACCCAAGTCCCTTCGGCCGCGAGAACAAACCCAATCTGCAAACCTATTCCCCTCTTTTCTTGATCTTTTTGCGCTATATATACACACACATGCATGGGTCTTTCTTCACAAAAACAAAAACACAAAACCCTAATAGCAACCAGCCGACGGCAGCCTCTTCCTTCATCATCTCGATCTGATCAGCCCTTAACCATCTCTCGGTCGCGACAGCAGCTTGTTCCTTTCATTCTTTCGGTCGTGATCTAGCTTGAACATCCGAATCAGTCCCGTCCAAGTCTCGGCTTATTTACCTAGTCATTAAAGGTTAGGGTTTATCTTTTGGTTACAAGATCATATTCGGATATATGTGTTTGAATGTTGTGATTGTGTTGTTTTCGGATTAATTATGTTAGATTGAAAGTTTGATGTTTGTTCGAAATCTGGAAAATATAGGCTGTGTTGTTTATAAAAACTAGATATTGATTAGGGTTTGCATGGATGTGATGTATGTATTGATCTATGATTAGAAAAATCAGTTCTTGATCGCCTAGGTTCATTGTATTGACGGTTTATGCGAATTAGTAGTGATAAAATGCTGAAACAGGTTGCTGAGTGATAGTTGCAGCCGACTTCATCTGGCTGTAACTCGGTCATTAGTTGTCGAAAAACGGATTTTCTGAAGTCTAAAACGTAGAGATTTGAATAACGAATCTAATGGCACTAGATTCATATTTTTCTGAAGTCGTTTGATATTTTTAAGTGGCCAATGAAGTTCAGTAACTAAAGCTGTGAATATCCTGAAATTTTGTTAGTTGTTTATCGAGTTGGATTTTATAATCTATAGGGAGTCGAATCATGAAATTTGTACAGAAACTAGGTATGGAAATTTCCGGGCAACTCCCATTGGAATTTTATTAATTGGACGATCAGTGATTTTTAAATAAATTCTTCCGTGGACTGCAGTCAGAAAGCGACGAATCTGACTACAACCTAGTATATTAATAATTATGATTAATTGGTAAAGTATTAGGACTTGAAAATTTATATAAATTTCTACAATATGATTGTCACCTGCTGTAAAATAATTGGAATTTTTGGAACGTTGGAACTATTATATAAAAATCCTAGAAAACAGCCGAATTATGAGTATGTAAGCTGAAACTTGATAACTTGTGAATGTGTGCACCAAAGTGTTGCATGGATTGGATTATGTTCATGATAATTGTTTTGATTACTATGTTCACATGAGGATACTTGCATGCATGTTTGAGTGTTAGGAATTTTGATTGTGTGTATCACTTTGTGCGTAAATTATGTGTAGAATTTGTATTAGTGTGTTCACACACTGACTTGGAATCAATTGGTTTATTAGGACGCAATTAGCGGTCCCATCATTTGCAACTTCTGTGTTACACTAACCGAGCAACTAAAGGTGAGTTCACGGCCCCTAATTTTATCCGGTTTTAAACAACAGGGGGAGAAACATGTATACACTCTTCAAACTCAATCTCTTTACGTTATACGAAATTAACGTCACATAACTATTCGGTAACTAAGTTGATGTTAATGTAACGTTATGGTCACTAAGCAGCTATATCACATAAGTCCTCGGCAACCTCTCGGATCGCTAGTATTGGGTTTTAATAGCGGGGAAATTATAAGTAGTACTACTGGGCCCGACAAGCCCCATCCGAGCTAGTCGCGCTAGCCGACCGGGTATGGTCAACGGGTGAATAATTTGGCCTAACTTCGCCATGGTCAGTGATAGGCCTGGCAACACGGAGGCACAACAGTCAGCTTCGATCGCGAACACTTACGTGACATGACTTTAGGCTAGCTACCTATATATATTAACATTGAACTTAATTACGAATCTACTATATTATCCCGGGTTAGGGATAATGGAAACAACAACTATATTATCCCGGGTTAGGGATAATGGAAACAACAACTTTATTATTCCGGGTTTGGAATAATGGAACCAACATCATTATTATTCCGGTTAAGGAATAATGGAACTATCGGTATTATTCCGGGTTGGGAATAATGGAACTAAATCGTTATCCCGGGTTAGGGATAACGGGGGAAACAAACTCATAACCGAACAAACGAATTTATGAAAACCTGTGAACTCACTCATCTTTAATGTTGACACTTGCTTCTTTACATGTTTCTCAGGACGCTAGGAGCTCTAGGTGCACTCACTTGCATTGATCAAGACATCTTTTATCGAGTCTCATTTACAAACATTGTTTTGGGTTTTTCATTTGTTTTGGCGTTTGTGTTGGCGCCCGTTTCACTACTTATTTTATGCTTCCGCTCAACCATAAAAACTAATGCTTCCGCTAAACATTGGTAACTAACTAAGACAATATAAAATCTACGATGAATGGTTAAACAAATGATTTTTGGAAAACGTATTATCAAATCATATAGAGTCGTTCGACGTACTAGTGATTCAGATTCTGGTTTGTTCACACGCCTCGCGGTACAACTCCGCAAGTGGAAATTGAGGGTGTGACAACTTTGACTTGGGAAGAGTTGAGGGAAATCATGACAAGACGTTTCTGTCTAAGAAGCGAAATCAAGAAATTAGAAGATGAGTTCTATTCTTTGAAACAAAAGGAGGGCGACCACACCACATACAACAAGAGATTCCTTGAGTTGAATCAGATGGTCCCCAACTTGTTCACTCCCCTCTACCGTTTGATCGAGCACTACATTCGAGGTCTCCCTTCAAAAATTCAAGACCCTGTAATAAGTACCACACCTGCAACTTTGGAAGCAGCAATGGAGTTAGCTACAGAGCTCACCGAAAACCGCATACGGAATAAAGACTTCAAGGAGGAGAAGAAGAAGGATAAAGCATCAACCGAAACCTCAAACTCCACCCAAACCGAATCCTCTTCTCAACCCACTTCTAAGAGAAAACGAGATGGGTAAACTTTCGCTGTCACCCAACGCAATCAACCAGCTTCACAAGCCGTACCCCTCCAAGCTATCCCAATCACTCAAGTAGCACCCAACACTACTTACCAAAATAAGAAACCTTACATTGGACCTCACCCTCAATGTAACACCTGTTTTTATCACCATCCATCTACCATACCGTGTCGACTGTGTGCTAATTGTGGGCGTTATGGTCATTTGAGTAAAACTTGTCGTACCCCTCAAAACCAAGCTTCACCCCTACCCAAAACATGATCCAATCATATCAACAACCTCAATACCCCATAGTTCCATATGATCGAGCTTGTTTTAATTGTGGCGACCCTACCCATTTTAGAAACACGTGCCCTCGATTTGTTAACATCATAAACGCCCAAGCTCAAGCAAACCCAGTTAACCAAGCAAATCAAGCAAACCCAACACTACCACCAGCAAGAGGAAGAGCTTACAACATCAACGCCAATCCTGTTGAAGATAATAACAGCCCAAACGAACAACCCAACTAGCCTTCCCTCACCAAGAATCAAGACTCAACTCCAACCGTCTAGTTTTAATGTTTTCTTTATGTTATCTCAATCTTTACGTATCCCAGTTATAAATTGGGAATTTATGTATCCAAGAATTCTAATGCGAATTGATATTACAGTTTTGTTTTGTATCTTTACTCATTGATTTAACTTTCATATCATCATATATCACGACGTATCTCGATCTCGTCATTTAAAGAAGTGGGGTTGTGTCTCACATTTTCATAGACTGACCCCTTCATCATAGCAAACGAGAGAGGTACCGTCGTCATTCAGTCATATAGTCTTTCAGATTTGAGAACTCAAGCTTTGGTTGTTGTGTTTGTTTATGTTTTAGAGTCACATAGGACTAATCATAACTTACTGACAAAGCCAATGAAAATTTGACAAGAATATGGTGGATACGCCGCTGGTACTTCCTATATATAAGTATTCTTGTCAAAGGATCAAAAGCATTTTCGGGCGGTTATGAGAAGTTCCGGGTAGGTTTTAATATCATCATGGTTGAAGTTTTTGTTTTATGATATAACCTTATCTTTTCAAACGTATCAATTCTCTCAAAACTCTTATGCATGTGATCATATCCAGTCAAACAACTCTGTGTATCAATGTTTCTTATCTTAGGCATCAAAAAGCGATTCCTGTAGCAGGGTATTCAACCATTACTAGGAACGTTACCGCCTCAATCAAAAATCCAAACATCGCACCACCCTTTTCCTGTTAAGAGATATTCAGATTTTAGTCAGAGTACGTTGGGAGTCAGAACGAAAACCTGAGTTTACTCGGGAACTCGAAGACTCAATGCAAAATACCTGTAATTTATCCCTATTACAACTTCTACCTAAATTTCGGGACGAAATTTCCTAAAAGTGGGGGATACTGTAACAGTCGTCGTAAAACGGGTTCCAAAACCTGCTCTGTTTAAAAATTTTAGAATTTACTAAAAGTTTCGTTACGCATTTTTTTGTCATTTTATAAAATGTAATTTTCATAACTAATAAATAAATTAGATAATTAATATATTGATTAAATAAAGAATAAAAAATATATATATATATAAATTAACAATATTTAAGATTTTAAAATGTTAAACAAACAAAAGGGGGGGGGGGAGCCGGGAGTCGAACCCGGGTCCCTACCTAATACACACACGGACTGCACCACTACGCTACACGCACATATATGCTATAGCTGAAAATATTTAAGCCTTATATTGAAATTCTGCAAGACTTGCAAATCTGGTAGATCTGTAACTGCCAAATGATGTTCAAATCATCACACCCAAAAATCTCGTAACTGTTTCCCTCTTTAAAACGTGTATACCGGAATAAAAACGTTGAACCAATAATTCATAACCGAAGCTTAATCATTGATCCTTAAATCTCACATCTTGAAACCGAAATCAGTGAGTGTTTGGCCGCTCTATAAATACCCCTCTTTTCACTTCACCACTCGCTCAACTCACTCACTAAAATACATCTTATACTCTGTTAAGAAATCTCTCTGTTCGTCGGAAGTTTTGTCTGCAACCCGCCGGAGTTTGGTCACCGGAAAACCGGAATCTGTTTCCAACTGGTATAAAATCTCTAAACTTTCCCATAATTCTTGTTTAATTCATTCAGACTGCATTAAGTTAACCCAAAACAGTTAAAATCGATAATAGTTGAGTTTTCAGTTCTGAGTTGATGAAGAAGATGAATATCGAGTTGTTTATGTATATAATTAAAATCAGTATTCTAACCGGATTAGACACACAGTCCAGTGGTGGACCGTGTGCACATTAAAAATAAGCGTCCCGAGTTCGAACCCTGCAATATCGTTCTCCCTAAAGTAAAAACTTTTTTTTTTAAAACCAAACCATGTTGGTTTTCAATAAGTTGTTAAACTTGATAATAATTCTAAATATAACGGGTTAAACACCCAGCCCAACTGGTTGGGCTGGGTGCAAACCAAGTCAGGGCCGCAGGTTTGAGTCCAACTCTTCACACCGGTTCGACTGTTAAAAATCTTTTTTAGAATTTACTAATTTCTGATTAAAGCTAGCAAGAATATAAGAATAACTAAAAACAAGATCCTAACGGGTTAGACACCCAGCCCAGTTGGTTGGGCTAGGTGCAAAGCAACGTATAGGTCGCGGGTTCGAGGTGTGGGATAGTCGCCGGTTCAAAGGGTTTTAAACCTTTTTAAATTAAATAAATTATGATATATTCCAATAAGTATATAAGAGTAATTAAAATTGGGTTTATTTCGGGTTAGACACGTAGCTCAGTTGGTAGAGCTGCGTGCACGTATACGGGAGGTCACGAGTTCGAACCTCGCACGCTACCAATAATTAAACCGGTTGAACCGGCCGTTGACCAGTCAACCCTAGGAAAAAGGGTAATTTTTTTAATTAAAAATCCTTATTATTTTCTTTGAAAATTAGTTAAAAATACCTCAAAATAAGGTTTTCAAAGCAAAAAAAAATTGCATTAAATTCACAAAAATAAATCTAAAAATCTCATTAAGAGCACTAATTAAAAAAATTATTTTCAAATGAAATTTATTTATTTATCGAATTATTACGTTATTATTTAGGTTAGTTTTCCCTCGTCGGTTGAATCATAAATTCGTGCGCATTCATCATTATCAAGGAACGCACCCACTGTGAGTGAATTCTTACAAATTCCCCTTTTTATTCATGTTTTGGGGTGTATCATGTGTCGCTTTAATTAATTCGTTTATTCAAACTTGTGCTATTACCATTATGATCTAAACTTAGGATGTAAATGTGGATTGTTGTGATGTGTGTTTACATTTTGTCAAGTTGCGTGCAAATCATTCATTAGGCCCATCAGTTCCTCGTTGGAGACGAGTTGAACATTGCGTGCCTCATTAGATCGGCTCCGTTTGATTGAGCCTTGATCTCATTGTTCATCATTTGGTGTGTGCGTGTGCATTAATTGATATTATGTGTATTGTGATTAAATTTACATTTACGTTTACTCATATGTGGTTATGCACATTTTTATAACCGATATAACAAATTCGTTCAAATGTTTTTCATAAGATTCACTCGTCAACTTTTGTTGACCCAAAACCCTATTTTTATACATGATACAGGTGGACCGGTTGAAGCAAGGAACAAATAGGAAATTGCCTTAGAAGAAAAATAAAGAAGTCATGAAAAATGTATTTGAACATGTTGTGCTTGTATGTTTATTGTAACTTCTTCTTTAAAAAGAAATAATAAATATGAAACTTTATAGTAAATGTCATGAGCTTTGATGAAAACCCAATCATGCCCCGACTACCATTTTCGCTGCGGGTCGGGGTGTGACAACTACTATGCCCATTTGTCACTAAAAAAATATCATTAATAAAAACACAATCATTACATTGTTTTATTGTCTTTTAATCTCATCCATCAAAACCAACTTGATCAATGGCTAATATTGGTTCTTACGGTTCTCACAACTCAAGGTGATTCTATATATATATATATATAGGAGAAGGATCCGTTAGGAACCACCCCTTATTGCGAGAACCACGAGAACCACCCAAAAAACCTTAAAAAAACTATAAAAAACCAATTTTTTTTGAAAAATTTGCTATATTTCGTTAACAATAAAAATAATTAAATTTTTTTAGTAACAGTTATCCGTGCACATGTGTATTTTTATCATTTATTTGACAAATTCCGTAATACATTACAAACATTGGATAATTGTACTTTGATTTACACTACCACGTGTAATACACTACTTTTTAGGTTACCAATATTAGAAATGCACATGTGCATCTATATGTATCAACATCAAATAAGATGTTTTGGTACACTACTTTGAATACACTTTCTCTTTCATCTACCATTCTATCCATAATACACTACTATCCACATGTGCATATGTATCATTTCTTCGACAAATTCCGTAATACGTTACAAATGTTAGACAATTGTATTTTCCTTTACACTACCATGTGTAATACACTACTTTTTACGTTACCAATATTAGAAATGCACATGTGCATCTATATGTATCAACATGAAATAAGGTGTTTTGGTACACTACTTTGAATACACTTTCTCTTTCATCTATCATACCATCATAATACACTTCTATTACCTCCTACCATCCATAATACAATACCATTACCTCCTACCATCTATAATAGAATCCCAATACCAATATTTTCACTTTATTACGTGTATATCAACACCATTTATACCATCTAATCAACATATTACATCATAAAGTGACAACTATAACCAAACCATCAACCACTAGATATAACTACACAAAAAACATGTATATGAGCCTACTTCATCATTCAAAATCACAAACTTTTGTACCAAACTGTTGGTGCATATGTCTGTTGCCTACGTCATTATGTATCGAGTCTGAGTGAATAAGACTTAATCTGTTAGAAACTAGGCATATTTAAGAGAGTTTTGAGTCAAGTTCGCTCGAGATGGTCCTGAGAAGTCAAGTTCGGCCGAACTTGATGAGTCAAGTTCGCCCGAACTTCCAATGCTCACCAGCGAACTTGCAATAGTATAAATAGGTGCCTTGGTGATTCATGATTAACTTGGAGAGATTTTGGCACAGAGATGACAAAGCTCTGTCGCATCCGGTTCTCGAATGTATTGAACTTTAGATAAATGGAAACAACATTTAAATGAGTAATTCTTGTTATTTGGTTAACTTGTCATTAGTTTCCGCCAAATCGAACTATAGATAACAAATTTAGGTTCCCGTGCTAATCGTGGACGTTCCTACAAGTGGTATCAGAGCCTGGACACCTAAATTTGCTGTAATCAAAACAAGAATCTCTCTTATTCTACCCCATTCTGTCTTTTTTCTTAACATTTTCACATATTTGATGATTTCATGGTCAAAAATGGGTGATTTTTGAATATGTCATGTAAAACACACTAATAACAAACCCCTGAGAGTTTGGACATCAAATTCAATCGAATTGATATCAGAAAGTTGGAAAAACCATGTTTTGGAAACAAGTTTCAGCCGAACTTAACATCAAGCTCGACCGAACTTGATTAAAATTCCTTTGATTTTAATCAAGTTCGACCGAACTTGATAGAATTCTCAAGATTTTTACAGAAGTTCGCTCGAACTTGAGAGATATTTCAACATTATTACACAAGTTCGACCGAACTTGAGTAAATTCTTGATTCTCTCTCACAAGTTCGCCCGAACTTGATAATATTCTTGAAATTTCACCTAAGTTCGACAGAACTTACCTGTTTCTTGAAATTTTTTTACAAGTCCGCTCAAAGTGTGATTTTTATTAAATTCCTCATCAAGTTCGACCGAACTTGATAAGTCTGTGACAAGTTCGCCCAAACTTGTCTAAGGTTCATAAAAAAAGGCATGAAAATCCCGAAAAACGTCATAAACATTATATATCGTTAGAATCATATCGACGATACGATTTTAAAGATATAATCGGGTAAAAATTGTTTTCGGAAGAATTTTAAACGTTTTTAACGTACCTTGTCGATTAAAACGTCAGTTTTTGCTAAAATTGTCTATTACTAATCAGTTTTCGAGTGTTTTTTGATTGTATTTTTAGATAAGTTTTCAGGTTATCAAAATGGAAGATTTCCACAACGTGTTCGTTTCTCAAATGGCTTCTTCATCAAATGCTAATGTTCTTGCGGCAAATCAGATGAACATCGACAACAAAATGGCTACTACGTCGAAACCACCAAAGCTAATGAGTGTGGATAAATTTGAAGGATGGAAGGAAAAGTTTGTGAACTGGATACAAGCGAATCAATTCAACAGTTGGGTTGCAGTTGAGGATGGTTACAAATGGCCAAAGGATGAATGTGATCAAGATCTTCCGCTGAACAAGTTTTCAAATACGGACAAAGATGACTATGTTGCGGAGAAGAAAATGATCAGCTTGATACAACAATCAGTAAATGAAGATATCTTGATATTATTACCAGAATATGACACTTCGCAAGAATTATGGAATTCTCTTTGTGAAAAATTCAAAGGAAGTGATGAAATGATCAAGAGCAAAAAGGCTTTAATCAAGAAAGAATTCGAAATCTTGACGATGATTAAAGGTGAAACAATGAAGCAGATGATCGACAGATACTGTCACCTCATGGTCCAAATGCGGAGACATGATATCAAAAGATCTAATGAAGAGCAAATGAAAAGCTGGCTGATGCACTTCTAGAAGGAGAATGGACAACAATCTGACGATTCTGAAGAATAGTCCATCTTGGAGACACTTCAAGTTGTCATCTTTCATTGACAAATTAGAAGGACATGAAATGGAATTGATGAGATTGCTAAATCAAAGAATGCTAATGTTGTTCAAGATGTCGGTGTTTATAATAAAGGAGGTATTCCTGATACTCTGATACAAAGTCCGAAAATCCAAACAACATTTAGTGCAAATGCAAATTCTTCTCCAAATCAAGGTTCTCCATATGCTGGTTACACAAGTGATAGTTCAAGCTCATCTTTCCAAAATCAGACAAGCCAAGCTAGTTCTGATTCAAATGTTTTCCAGTGCAACATAGAAGTTGATTTGAAGAATGTGTTTCCTGAAAAGGTGGCCAAACAACACATAGCACTTCTTGCTATTGTTCTCGAATCATATGAAAGTCTCGTTGCTGGAAAGATCGGTAATCCAGAAATGACCGCCGAAGATTATGATCAGGTGGACGAAGAAGAGTTGGAACTAATGGATATCAAGTGGAGTCTGGCATCTATCATGAGAAGAGTTTCTAAATTTGTTGCGCTCACTGGAAGGGATATTGGTAACTCAAGCAACAAGCTTGGATTTGACAAAACTAAAGTCACATGCTTCAGGTGTCGACAAAAAGGACACTTCAAACGAGAATGCAACAATCAAGAAGCAAGTGGAAACCAAAATCCTTTCGGCAGCAACAATGAGTACTACAAGAAAGCTCTTCAATAAAAGCCATATCCGAAAAGAACATAAGTTGAAGTAGAAGATAAATCTGTAAAGACAACCGAACAAGCTCTTGTTGTTACTCATAAAGAAGATGGTTTTGACTGGAACAGATACATCGGAAAGAAAACTGGTGTTGCTATGATGGCAGAGGTAGTGGATGAATCTAATACATCATATGTCGATACTGCTTTGGAAAATGCCATTCTGGAAGGATATAGAAAGAGAGCTGAGGAAGAAGAATTAGCTTACCTTGAGATGTAGAAACAAGAAGCTTTGAAATCAGAAGCTGAAAAGGTAAACGCTAAGGTAAGTATGTCTGAAAAGGAGGTTATGAAAGTTGTGGAGGTTGAAAAAACCTTGCACAAAGTGCGCAAGCCCTTGTGAACCATGTCTTGATAAAGTCAAAGTCATAAGAGAATTGACTGTACACAACGAAAACTTTCGATATGATTACAGAACCATAAAAGAAGCTTATGACATAATATCAAGCAAATATAAATATGTTGAACATGCTAATGGTGAACTTAATGCTAATGTAAAAATGTTAAATGCTATAGTAATTGAGAAACAAAAGGCAATTAACATGTACATTAACACAATTGCTGAGACAAAGCGTGAGCTCCACAGCATGAAAATTGAAAAGAAACGGGTAAGACAGCTTCTGAAGAGCTACACCACAAACGCGTATGTCATTGATCACATTTTACCTATGATTAAATCGGAGGAAAATGGTGAGAAATCAAAGCGTAAAGAGTACGGATGTGTTCCTCCACCATTTCTTGTAAGTTATTCATGCAAGAAAGATTATGAGATCGAAAAGGTATTTTTATTCGTTCAGATAAAAGAAATAAATTGCCTGAGAACATTGACGTAGACTTTAAACATGACAATGATGTGGTGGTTAAAAATGTGGTAAAGAATGTAAATGATTCTGATGACGGCAGCTCTGAAAGCGCCAAATCAAGTTCGATAAACTCGGAATCACAATCTGAAGATGACGATACATTATCAGAACATGATCTAAGTGATGATCCTAATGTTGTCATGTACAAGATTAAGGAATCTGATATATTATACTTTGATGATAGTTTTCCGATTCGAAACGTGAAAGAGGATCAACTTGATAAATTTTTCAAACTTGTAGAAGTTTCATCAGATGATCTTAAGAAAAATGAGAAAAGATTTTACTCGAAACTTAAAAGGAATGCTAACAATTACCGAAAGGTTGGTGGTGATTTTCCTGAGCACAGGAGAGCAGGATTAGGTTTGGAGGTTGAAGAAGAAGAACCAAAGAAGAAGGAGAAACCAACGCTCCAAGAATACAAAGGTAAGAATATAAAGTTTGTGTATGGAACGAGCACGGTTCAAGAAGAAAGCATGATCGGTAAGCAATCAAATGATGAATTCCAGAAAGAAAAAGAACTTCAGGACAAGGCTAAGACCAAGTCCACAAGTGGATTAAAACCCACTAGTGGAAATGTTTCTGATAACCAGACTTGCTTTAAATGCAATAATATTGGACATATTGCACGCAAGTGTCTGAATCTAAAGCCTGTATTTCCTCGAAGAAAAACCGAATGAAAAGATGAAAAGCAAAAACAACCAGGGATTGTGAAATCTGTTAAAGAGTCAAATAGAAACAATCAATCTGAACAAGAAGTGAAACCTAAAATTGTGTCAAAGTTTGAAAACTCAACATTTGAAAAAGGTGAAACTTCAAGGTTTAATGAAATCAAAGACTCTAGATTCTATATCAAGAAAGCGAGAAGCAAGCTACAATCATGGGTTGCTAAGAAAAGGTTTTCATCATCAGAGAAACCAAAATCTGTTGCTGACAAAACTGAAAATGTCAAAGTAACCGAGTCAGTAATCAAACAAACAAATAAAGAAAAGGTAAAAACGTTTTCAGATTCGATGTTGAACGAAATGTTTGATGATGATATTGAATATGATGAAGAGTTAGAATATGGTTATGATGCTTATCAGTACAAACCCAAAACCAAAAAGGTTTGGGTTTCATTTTTCAAATAGTTGTTTCATGTGTAGGAGTCTCAAGATCCACTCTATCAAAGTTGATACAGGACTCCATGAGGATTTAACTTATCTAGAAAGTCAAAATTTTTGACGTTTTTGAAATCACAAGTGGTTGAAAAAGAAAAATTTGAATTTTTTTTAGAAAATCCACTCGTTGAACAGAACACTGATTGTTATATTGAAAAATCATTTAAAATTTGATTTTTCTACAAGTAATTCTTAAAAGTGGTTTCTACAAGTTGTGTTATCGAAGATTAATGGTTTGTTCTGCTGACAGGTAATGATGCGATAGATGAAAAAAGAATCGGACGACGAGTTCTCGTGATCCTCATGGGTTTGTTATATTTTTTAGAAAGAATATTTCTTTAAAAGCTAAAATCCAAAAATCTGTTTTTGATTTTAGGGGGAGTAAGAAAATTTGAAAATTTTTAGAAAAATAAAAAACATATGAAAAAATTGAAAATTCAAAAACAATGAAAAAGACAAAAAGAATTTTGTTGTCAAAAAGGAAATTATAGTACATCAGTGGACTATCACAGTATGCTAAAGAATTGTTAAGTTTAAAAGTGATAAACAAGTCTTACTGTGGATGTGTCGATAGGCTTTACACGTTCAGCAGATTGTTTCCAGGATATAAACTAAATTTTACAACTACTTAATCTTGTGGATTAACATATCTTGGATATATAGACTTAGTACTCCAAAATTTCGATTGAAGGATTGCCTGATTCTGAGATATGATGTCTTTATAGATGGTTGATATCTGGGGTATTATACAAGTTCTTCTGATTTTGCGGAAGCAATAGCCTAGAACTTCTATAATGCTTTTTGCTAAAAACCCCAAATAGCATGCAAAACTTGAAAAGAATCGAAAGATCTAATCATTTGTAATGCTTAAAAGATTCCTTAAGTGGAACACACCTTAAAGACGAGCCTTCATCTCTTTGTCGTTACGGTAGTACTAACCTGAGCTCTCAAGGCCTCGCATAACCCAAATACAAATATCAATTACGCTATACTCACATGTAAGATGAAATCTAGGGAATCTGGATTCGGGAGTATATTCAAGAAGTGGGAACCATAGTTAAGTCAAGTTTCATAATTCTTACTTGACATATCTTGGAACAATTGTGAAACGTGATGAAGTTTAAGAGGACAAACATACCGACAATCTAGGTAAACGAGTTTAAAACTTAAAGTCATCAAAAAGGTCAACAGTACTGGTGATATGTCTCAAACAATTGATATGATCCTTAGACACGAATTCACAAACAATGTCTGTAAATATGTTTGTACATAGATTACTTTTCTTGTTAAAAATTTCTATAAATACTTTACTTGCTTTTCAAAGATAAAACCAAAAAGATTTCCAGTGTGTTTTAGCATAAATTTTCTAAAATACAAAAAGATTTTGTTTCTACATTAGTTTCAAACGAGCCAATGTTGGAGAACGGATCTTCGAAGTCTGGTAAGAAAATCTGACGAATGTTTAAAAGTTCATTAATGTGAAACTTTAAAATCAGATTGTTCATAACGGTTTTTTCCAAACTGAGGCCATTAATTTGGACTTGGTTGACATATTTGGTTAATCAAGGTCATTAACTTGGACTTGATCAACTAAGTGGATTTTCACAAATCAAATGATAAAAATGTGAAAGTTAAAGGTTTTAAACGTAAAATGTATTCAAGGTCATTAAATTGAACTTGAAATAATTAAAACGTTTTTTGAAAGGTTTGAAGTGAAGATTATAGTTTGAAATGTTGATGGTACAAAATTTCAAAACAATGAATCTGAAATGTTTATTTGAATGCCAGAATTTATTTAGATAGGTATAAAAGTTTGAGGGGGAGCTGGATAAAACACTGTCCAAAGATTTCAGATAGCTCAAAGCTAGGGGGAGTTTGAAGTCTACAGATCAAAGCAAAGGGGAGTCTGAGATTAAAGCTTAAAGCTAGGGAGGGCATGTTGATTAAAATTTTTATCAAGACAAAGCTCAAAGAAAGAGAAAGAGGATATAGAGACCAAGATGATAAAGTTTATTCAAGAACTAAAGACCAGAAGACTCAGAAGATTTTAAAAATCAATGACTGCGGCAACATCCAAGGGGGAGTCTGTTGGTGCATATATCTGTTGCCTACGTCATTATGTATCGAGTCTGAGTGAATAGGGCTTAATCTGTTAGAAACTAGGCATATTTAAGAGAGTTTTGAGTCAAGTTCGCTCGAGATGATCCTGAGAAGTCAAGTTCGGCCGAACTTGACTAAGTCAAGTTCGCCCGAACTTCCAATGCTCACCAGCGAACTTGCAATAGTATAAATAGGTGCCTTGGTGATTTATTTGTAACTTGGAGAGATTTTGGCACAGAGACGGCGAAGCTCTGTCGGATTTGGTTCTCGAATGTATTGAAGTTTAGATCAATGAAAAAAACATTTAAATGAGTAATTCTTGTTATTTGGTTAACTTGTCATTAGTTTCCGCCTAATCAGACAATAGATAACAAATTTAGGTTCCCGTACTAATCGTGGACGTTCCTACAAAAACACGTCATATAATGGTTATACATAATGATGCACATGTGCTTTTTGAATATTCATAATGTAAAAAGTAGTGTATTACGGATGGTATTGTAAATTAAAGTGCAATTGTCTACTATTGATAATGTATTACGGAATTTGTCAAAGTTATGATACATATGCACAGGTGCATGGATAATTGTTACTCGAAAAAAAAGTTTTTTTTTTGGAAACGAAATATAACGACTTTTTTTAAACACTAAAAAAATTTTGAGTGTTTTTTTTTTTAGATTTTACTTTGCAATAAAGGTGGTTCTCGCATGAACCTTACCCTATATATACATATACATATACATATACATATACATATACATATACATATACATATACATATACATATACATATATATATATATATATATAGAGAGGATTAGGTTCAAGCAGGAACTACTACCAGTTGCGAGAACCATGAGAACTCCTCTCATCTAATAGAATTTTAACACATCACCTATAATAAATTTAATTCAAAAGGGTATTTTAGTCTTTTTCTATCAATGTCATATCACCTCTCTCCTATGTCTAAAACACATCACATCACATCACACCATCATTAATTTGCCTGATGTTATAGTATCTCTCACCTTTAATCTCTTTATATACTTTTTATATTTAAAATTGAGAAAAGTATCTTAGGTTTCAAATTAAAACACCAAAAGTATTACGTAATTTAGAAAATACAAAAATATCGAAAATGATATTTATTTCTGTTTGCTTTATTTTCACTAGTTATAACATAATGTTATTTATAAAATGCAATCTATATTTGTCTTATATGTTTATTAGAAAATACAAAATTATCGAAAATGATATCTATTTCTCTTTGCTCTATTTTTCCTAATTATGACATAATATTCTTCATAAAATGCAAGGTATGTTTGTCTTATATGTTTATTTAGAATTTATATTTCATTCGTTAAGGTTTGATGACTTTGAACTACAAGTTTTTAAAACATTGGACAACGTGCATAAAAAAGTTTTGAAAACGTGCGTAAAAAAAAGTTTGACAACGTGCGTAAACATTTACACGAACTGAGTATGAGAACACTATTATGTAAAAAAATAAATAAATAAAATGTTTTGACAACGTGTGTAAAAAAGTTTGTTTACTTGCGGACCCGAACTCCTCTAAACGTCTCGCGTAAATCTAATTTTCAAACGTATGTAAAAACGGAAGGTGTAAAATAGTTTTTACGTAAGTTGTCGAATGTAAAATATTTTTTTGCGCACGTTGTCGATTGAAAAAAAAGTTTTTTATTCTCAAATTTTTTTATGGACCCGTTGTAACACCCCAAAAACGTCGCAGCGGAAATACAAACGTAATGGTGACAGAAGTTGGTGCCCTAAAATATCTTAGTGGATGATGCATCGTTAATTTTGGACATATCACTTAATTAAAACATTGTTTCCAAATTTAAACACAAACCACAACCATAACATAGTTAAGTTGTCTTGATCCTTATGGATCTTAATACAGTCAGTCCTAAAAATAGTTTTAAAAGTGTCCAAAGTTTATTATTAAACAAAACATGCATCACAACCACAAGACATACCAAAGATTCCTGAAGCCATGCTTAAGTACCTGAAGAACACGTTAAAATCAAGTGTCAACACAAAGGAGGGTGAGATCACATATTCAAATATAAAACAAGGAAAACTTTCTACTTATGTGTTTATTATCAAAACATCCAAATAATATTTTCGAAAGTCAATTTTATTTCCTTAATAAAATCCATTGGTCAGCCGTCGCAAGCGTTTTCTCTGAAACCTCCGAACTAAGCATCTTCCCAAGTTTCACATATTAAATTGATAGCATCAATTGTTCAGACTCGTATGTTTGCAAGACAATACGAACTATATATTAACAATAAGGGTATAATCAAGACTAGACTATAATAGAATATCAATTCGTCGCTTGACTTGATCGGAGCGACCGATCACGACGCGGTAGTCAACCCGATAGATCTACCAACAATTCTACGTGTTCAATACTTAAATGATTAAACAGCAATACTTGCGCATGCGCCCATATCGGGCCATCTATATCGCTTGCCTCATGAACAAATATATATATCCTACTAAAATGATAATTTTAATATATGACGAGTTGTACAAATCCCCGAGGTCCCCACCGAAACGTAAGCCTAATCACGATACTTACTCTCTTGAGACCGAGCCAATTCGTCACACTTTAGATTTAAGCATTTTCAAATCTAAACGGTCGTTTTCTCTAAAACATCGTACAATCCCCGTTTCATCCCCGAAACATATTTATTCACAAAACCGTTTCTACCCGAAACATATTAATATCATCAAAATCATATATTTTCCATGAAAATATACATTTTATATAAGCAAAGGTATGTTTTATTCAAAAACACCTTTAATCCTTTTAAGGCGTGTTCTTTCCCCAAAACATATACAAAACAGTAAAAAGAGGGGGTTTAGTGACACTCACCTTTGGGTGCGTATTTAAAATAGCGCGATCCCACAATTTGATTCTACACGTCCTAACATACGTAGGCACGATTCCATAATCAATATATTACAAAATTCCTAAGTTTCTCCAATACTTAGAATTTTCACATAACTTTGAGATTTTCTCGAAAAGTCATTATTTTTTATTATGTTGGCATATTAATATATATATATATATATATATGAGTTCATATATATATATTTTTAAGATTTTGCGACTTGAACGATTTTATTGGTGACCTTAATGTTATATCCATTACACTCCTGTTATAAGCACTATATATCTACGATTTGCGCGTCGTAATATATATACATATACGTGCACATATTCACAACATCATAACATGCGAAATCTCGTTAACTCATACACTTTATCATTTTTAAAGCATGCATACATGAAATAACTTATTAAGTTAACCTATGTATCAATTTTCATGCTCGACAAATAAGTTACACACAAATCGCGATTTTACCGATTCTACCGTTTTAAACATACAAGCGTACATGCATAGACTTAATTCCCGCTATCATGTCAACACTTAACATATTATCATATACTAATATTTAAATCGCATAAGACATTTAAACACATAAGGTTCACTCGTGAACAACCCATTCTAGTGTACATTGAAAAATGCGTATTTTAGCGATTCAGTAATGTTTTCGGGCGTCGGAAGTCACGTATGACCAACCAAACACCAAATAAACTTAATATAAGTTAAAATAATTATATTTATATTAAAAATATCAGTTTAGTTACTGATCTAAAACAGTTTCATAAAAACCCTCTTAAAAAGGCGATTTTTACCATTTTTACTGCATAGTTTTGCGTCAAACGTTACCATAACCATCTGAACTCGAAACGAATTCATATTTTAACACAATACATGTTATTTACTGAATAAAATGATGATTATAATCATATTAGTGCAGTTTTTGTGTAAGGCACATAAATCATGCTATTTCACACATTTTACAACACTTTTAAGCACATAGTACAACATGCAAAGCTAGTAAACTTTATGTCAAAGTTCCATACCATTTTACACTTGAAATAACATTATTTTTGTGCTTTATAATCTGATCTAAAATCATTTTTATCATAATATCATTTATTCGTCTTTTTATGTACATACACCCACATGCATGTCCATGTACAAGCACCTAATGCATCCATCACATATTATTTTCAAATTGCATGAACTTAAATACATCTAGACATGTATTTATTTCATGTTCATATAATCAAGATCATCATCTTCATATAATTATCATCTAATCATTTACCATAAATGCAAGACTTATATATATTCTTACACTTTAATGATTTAATCAACAAAAATGTACATGCATGCATATATACATATATACACACGGCTCATATATACATACATTTATATAATTCTAAAATTTCACTTTTCATATCATTCTTTTTAAATCAAAGAACCTTCTTGTATGACACCTTTTTGTTCATGCATGCATCAAACTTTTAAGAATCATATCAACAAGAATCATTCACAAAATCAAAACTCAATCTCATATGTATATACATAAACATACATATGGCCATACATATATATATGCACACCTCCATTTTCATTTTTATTCAAAACTCATTTGTTATTTATTTCAAGTTTATGTTTAGATTAAAGAACAAGAGAAACTTTCATAATCATCAAAAACCAAGAACATAGATTTTTAAAGTAAAGTTATACCTTCAAGATTTTTGTTGGGTTTTTATAAAAATGATGATATGAAGCCTTGTTCTTGCTTGAAACTCCTTGAAATCACCTCCAAATCTTCAAAAATGCTTGAAAACACCTTGGAATGGATTTGGATTGTCAAGAACAAGTTTGAATTTGAAGTTGGGTGTGTGTGAATGAGTGTACGGTCGAGAGAGAGAGAGATAAGGGTGATGAAAATAGTTTTTGGATTTTGAAAGATCTTGTATAGATTATCTAAGAGATATAATGATTATATATCTTCCCCATAGCCAACACTTGGCAAAATGGAAGAGTGAAGGAAAGTGGTGGGCACCCTTGGGGCCACCACCTACCTCTTACACACCCATATACACGCATACATACATATAATATATAATAAGCCATAAACTGATATTTTACTGGTTACCGGGTGTTTTATCTAGCGTTTTAACTGCATTTTAACGCGTTTTAAATTATTTTCAACGCTCTATAAAAATAAACACACCAAAATATTACTAATCAATATTTTATTTGCCTGGTCCGGCTTCGTAGTCGGTAATTGGCAGTATGCACGCTGTGTTGCGTAGTACGCGCTTAAATTCGCAAAGTAGGGATTTTAAGCGTTTTAATTTATTTTTATCATTCTATAAAAATAAAATTGTCAAATTATTACTATAACAATTATTGGTTGCCCTGAACTGGCTGTGTTGACAGTATTTTGTCAGATACGCGCAATATCGCGCAGTACGCGCTTAAACTCGAAAAATAGAGTTTCTTAGTGTTTTAAATTATTTTTCTTTACGATTATGATTAAATATATTATTTAACTCATAACGGACTATGTTTTGGGATTTTAACATTATCCGGCGGTCACCGACGTTCGTTATGCATTTTAACCGTTACGCGATAAGCGTTTATCTTAATATTGCCAACGCAATTTTTATCAAACTTTGGATTTACCAACACATAAATACCATATATAAACATCATAAATAATCAAATACAACCTTTTATTCATTCATGACACGTGTTACATTTGTACGTTACAACCTAAATAGCCGGGTGTCACACCCGTAAAAAGTTTAAAAAATCCCTAGCCAAACAATCGACTGGGGGCGTAAAAAAACTTTACAACTGAGGTGTAAAAAAAGTTTAGAACGTTTTAATAGGGCGTAAAAAACATACAACCGAGACGGAAATAAACATTTACAACCGTGGCGTAAAAATAATTTATAGTCAGGGTTGGGGTAAAAATATAAAATTTACGTGTTGGCGGCATAAAAAACAATTATATAAAATGTTTTAAATTCACGTTTGTAAATTTTTAGTTTTTACATACGTTTAAAAAAATGTTTTTACATTCGTTGCCGAATGTTTTTTACGCCCCTGAATGCCCGCTTGAACTCCTGTAAACGTAACTTTCGTGGAATGTAAACACTGTATTTTGGAGTAAATGATATTTAATTTGTTGTTTGAATGATAATTTGGGATTTTTACATGTTTTGTGTGGTGTCCGTGCAAATCTCAGACGATGGTGGTGCAAACTAGCATCTACTAATGACGACTTCGCTTTATTTATTTTAGTTTATTTTTTTATTTTCTGGTGATTTATTTGCAATGTAAACATTAACTCAATTTTTAAATTTTTTTATTAAAGAACAATCTTATTAATTGAAGCACAGTCATTAATTAGACAAATCATTAATGGTCATAGTAAAAAGACTAATTATCACTTATATCACTAAAAACAAAAATCTTATTAATTAAAGCACAATCATTAATCTGCTTTATTGTCTTTTAATTGAATCCATCAAAACACATTTGATCAATGGTTAATATTGGTTCCAACGGTTCTCACAACTCAAGGTGGTTCTCATTTTACCCAATCCCTATATAAGATGAGGTTCTAGAGTGAACACCAGTGTATTTGCGAACTAAGTGAACATCCTGACCATTGATTACACACATGTATGGCTAGGATTTCATCCTCAAATTGTAAAATACACTAGTGTATTCCATTATCAAAACCTGGCCATTGATTTAAACACATGTATGGCCAGGATTAGTTCACTCAGTTCGCAAAATACACTAGTGTTTACTCTTGAACCTACCTATACACACACACACATATATATATATAGGGATCAGTTCAAATGAAAACCACCCCCAGTTGCGAGAACCACTCTCCACCAATCAGATCATGCCACATGTACACAATTATTTTAAATTTTAAAGGTTATTTTGCTAATTTACTCAAAATGTCATATCTACTATTTCTCTCTCTTTAAATTCTTATCAGACTTTTCAATCAATCATCTCTCTCAAAATGTCATATCTACTCTCTCTCTCTCTCTTTAAACTCATATTTTCACTTAAATCAAAACTGGTTTTTTTCCAAAAAAAAAAACAAATAATAAATAAAGAAAAGCATTCTGTAATCAGATTTTTTTTTTCAAAATTTTTAATAAAACTAAATACATACTTAAGTAAATTATAATAAACTAATATATTAATATATACTTAACTCAATTGGAAAAATAGCCTCCATATGATAGTATTTAACCAATGTAATTATAATAAATTAATATATACTTAAGTCAATTGGAAAAATAGACTCCATAAGATAGTATTAAGCAATGTCACATTGTATAGTATGATTTAATTTGGTCAATAATTTATATTATTAAAACTTAATATAAATCCTAAAAAAAGACCCCACTGTATATATAGTACGAAACATTTTTTTCCTACAATTGATGATGATGGGGTGGCAAGGATGATGGAGGGTAGGTTTTTGACCCGCAACCCCACTTTGCAGCCATGATTTCTGGGAACTTTTGAGCCAAACTCTGTTTTTTTTTTCAAGATCCACACAACGTTTTGATTTTGGTTGTTGGTTTTTATATTTTTTTCAGTCGATGATGATAAGTATCAACTTATCTGAGACATCTATTAAGTCGTGATTTTTGGGTGAGTTCGTTTGTTAAGATCCTCAAATTTCGTAAACCCGAAATCGGGGGTCGGGGGGGGGGGGGGGGGGGGGGATAATGGTGGTGGGCAGATAAACCGTGCGTAAAAAAAGTTAAAAATCGCGCGTAAAAAAAGTTTTAACCGGCATGTAAAAAAGTTTAAAATCGCGCGTAAAAAAAGTTTTATACTGGTGCTTAAAAAGGTTCTAAACCGGCGCGTAAAAAAGATCTAAACCGGCGTGTAAAAAAAGTTCCAAACCGGCTTGTAAAAAAGTTTAAAACCACGCGTAAAAAAGTTTTAAACCGCACGCAAAAAGAGTTTAAAACCGGCGCACAATTTTTTTTTAAACCAACACGTTAAAAAAGTTTAAAACCGCGCGTAAAAAAAGTTTAAGATCGTCGCATAAAAAAGTTCTAAACCGGCGTGTAAAAAAAGTTTAAAACCGGCGCGTAAAAAAGTTTAAAATCGCACGTAAAAAAAGTTTGAAACCGTGAGTAAAAAAATTTGAACCTGCGCGTAAAAAGTTTAAAATCGGCGCGCAAAAAAAGTTGTTGACCAACGCGGTAAAAAAGTTTTAAACCGCGCTTAACAAAGTTTAAAACCGGCACGTAAAAAAAGTTTAAAAACAGGCGCGAAAAAAAGTAAAAAACCACGTGTGAAAAAAGTTAAAACCCGCGCGTAAAAATTGCTTTAAAACGGCGTGTAAAAAAAGTTTAAACACCGGGTCTTAAAAAAAGTTAAAACCAGGGCTTTAAAAAAGTTTTAAAAACCGGATCGTAAAAAAATTATCTGAGATTTAAAACAAAATTAATACCTAATGTTTAAAAAAATTAATTGAGAGTTAAAATAAAAAAATATTTGACAATTAAAAGAAAATGAATAATGTATGTTTAAATTTTTTTAATTAAAAAACAATCTTATTAATTAAAAACAAAATCAATAATTATACCAATCATTAAAGCTATAGTAAAAATACCAATATTTGCTATTTTCTCACTAAAAAACAAATGTTATTAATTAAAACACAATTATTACATTGCTTTATTGTCTTTTTAATCAGATCCATCCAAACACCTTTAATCAATGATTAGTATTAGTTCTTACGGATCTCACAACCCAAGGTGATTTTCATTTTAACCCATCCCTATATATATATATATATATATATATATATGTTAGGGTTGCTTTACAAAGGGTATTTTACATTTTATGCATGATATTTTAGATAATTTTGACATGTTATTATATAAAAAACATCATACATAACAATTTAAAATACAATAAAATATTAACTAGGCATGATATCTAAAACTTCATGCAAAGAATGTTAATCAATGTGTTTTTAATTTAATGTGTAGAATACAGTTCATTGTGTTTTAAAATGTAATGTTTAATGTTTTTCTATATAATACCATGCAAGAACAACCTAAAACATCATGAACAAATTTTAAAAGATAATGTCTACACAGGTTTCTTACAATTTGTAGGAAAAATACCCTTTGTAGACTAACCCTACCCTATATATATTGAAATTGAGTTGTGAATAGTAATGTACAAGCAATCAAATCACAGACATATATGTTATCAAAAATAATTCACATTTACTTTTTTCTCTATATTCATGATTTTTACCCTTTCTAATTCCGAGTATAATGTTGTGTCGTACTTATTTTTATTCATAAAATTCTAACTGATTATATCGTTACGAGGTGCCTATTTTTTCTATGTGTCATTATAAATTAGTCAGAATCAAGTTGGGAATAGTAATATAGAAGTTATCGAAACAAAAATGTACATACCTTTAAAGTTGTCTTGCACTTTACCTTTTTCGTTATCTTAGTAGTATAACATAAGTTTTATAAAGTTTGGAATATATCATTGCGACATGCTTATTTTTTTCTACGATTCGATAAAATTTGTATTCATACTAGTCAAATATAATTGATTTATTTTATATAGCGTGACAGATTGAACCAATATTGTTAGAATAACATTGTTAACGATATGGTATTTGTTTTTATGGTCAACTTGACGTGCCACTATAAAAATCCTTGGAAGAAAAGTTGCATTGACAATAATGTAATGGTGTCGTGTCGAACTGAGTTCGTTGTTTCATGGTTTTTTATCAATGTAAAACTGGTGTTCGAGTACCAGTATCGTATCTGTACGGGAACGAATCGAACAACTATGGAATATGGGGAATCCCACTAGTTCACTAGCATTTCACACTGGTTTACTAGCATTTCACAAAGGTTAACGGATGGAGGAATGGTAATATGTTTATACGCTAAAGCATTGTCAAATCTGTTCTTTTAAACGACCAATGAATCTTACAAATGGGGCTCTAGTGAAATTCACCACATTGGAATAGACTCGCCCCCAAGCCTGGGAAAACCCTCACCTAGGGCCGAAGCCTATGAACACTAACCCAAAGGCATGACAGTGCGGTGAGGTAAAATCCACTCAGTTCAAAGATCGAACTGGCGATCGCCACATACTCGCCTAGTCTCTCATTATCACCGGATGCTACCGAAACTAAATGGTAGGGGTAAGAATCGAACCCGGGGCACTTAGAACATCAAGTCTCTCCCTTACTACTACTCCACCACCACTTCATAAAAAAATTGTTGTATGAAATCTTCAGGTGAAAGTCCGGTGCCCGGTAAGTTAAATTCTAGGTGGAAGTCCGGAGCCCGGTAATTAAAATTCTGGGTCGGTGATGAACGATATGGTTACGGGCAATGCCTTTGTGGCTTGTAAGTGTTGTATAACTAGGGTATGGTATGGTGGGACGATAGTTAGTTATGATTGATGGCGATAACTTATGATTGATGAGGAGTCACCCACTAGGTCACTGAAATCTCATGGTATGTGTGTGCTACGATATGGTGTAGAATCCAGACTTTGTAAGGGACCAATATTTAATATATGCAAATGAATGTTTTCCTTAAATGTCACGTATGTATAATCCATGGTTTCATGGTGAAAGTAATTGTATGATACGAAAGTAATGTTTTATGACATTTTAAAGTCTTGCGCATGTTTTACAAGGTTTTATTTTATCTAGAACTTACCTGATATAACTTACTTTTAATATGCATACTAGGTAAAGCGAAGGTACACATGAGAGATATGCGGACATCAATGGCATGGATATTAAGGCTACATACTTAGAGATTGGTGCCCGGTTTTATGACTTTTATTGGAACTCTTTATCTTTAGGAGTAGGAGTATGTACTTGGCTTGAATGTTTATTTTGGTTACGATTGAATGTTTCCGTTGTGATGAAATAATTATATCAGTCTATGCACTATGTTCTTATCATGGTTGCAAAAGTCGCTAGGTGGTCCCTAATAGGATTTGAGAGTATTCGGGAAGTACTATGCTTAGGCGGAGATTAAGCGGGGAGTAATCAGCCTAGCTTAGGCGAACAGTACATGGACCTCGGCAGTCTACCTTATAGCAATTACTCGAAGAGTACTAGGAGACTAGGCGAGACTTTTACAACCATAGTTCTTATGAGTAAATCCAATCGTTGAGACCCTCGGGTTTAAGGCCTTTCAATTGTAAAACTATATGGGTTTCGATAATAACTCTGGTTAATAACAAAAAATGTAAAATGTTTTTTTGAGAAATTTAATTTATATAGTGTTTTACAACGATATTTATTTCTTTAATGCCATACTATAATTTACAATTTAGTTAAATTAATATAAATAGTTTGTTTAATACTATACTTTAATTTAACAATTTCGTTAAATTAATATAAATAGTTTGGTTTGGTATAAATAGCAAATTGTTTATTAAAAATAATATGTGATAATTATAGATGTTTGTAGAGTTTGAGAAAACAGTAATCTTTAAAACTTATAAAATTTGATTTAACAGATAACTAGATTCGCTTTAGGTGGTGTGATTATTACTTCTGAGAGTAGATAGTTTATTGTTTATTGATTTTTCTAATTAATTAATGTGATGAATTTTAATTTTGTCCATTAGTAATATTAACTTTTTTTTGATATATCATGTTCGTAATACTAGGTTATAACAAGGATTGAATTCTAAAAGCTATCGTTTGTTAAGCACAATATCGAAAGTTGTATATGTCCGTTTATTTATATAATAAAATTATATGAATTTTTAAAATTTCATAAACATTTGTTTTAGTAAGATTTAATTTAAAAATACCATCAATATAAATGACATATATAGTGAAACAAAGGTGTAAAACTCCTACACATCTAGGGTTGATGTGTCGCTTATACAATATTCAAATCACAAATACATCATTCCATTAAAAATAAAAACATTACATCTTTACAATTATTCAAAATAAAATATAATACCTCATAATTGCGTTTAAGAAAAACATTGATTTTTTATTCTCTAAAGCTATCTTTCTTATTTTTGTCAGATTGGTGGTAGGCTGGTAGCTTAACCTACACAAATAGGCAAATGTGCGCCTGACTAAAACGATTTTAGCCGTGAGATAACAACTACACATCATACAGTTATTATAACAAATTGGTTTAGCCACATTTAGTAGTTCATATGGTAGGTTAGTCATCTTTGGTAGTTCACATAATTACATCCGGCACTTCACAGTCGATAGGTTAGTCACATTTAGTATTCAGTATGTCACCATTCGGTCCGTCACAATAAATCATATTCGGTATTTTCCAAAAACAATTAACAATATAATTATACATATATAATACCACATAATATTTAAGATCGCAAATACCACATAATATTTAAGATCGCAAAGCATGAAATAAAATTGAATTCCTGACTACCTGTATGCAAGAACGCCATCGCGAAGAATGGTACTAATTGAAATAAGAAGAAAGAACTCACTGACAAAACGGTTTTTCAAGTTGGATTGATTAATTAAAAATATATCATTAATTCGCTTGTTTAGACTTATATATAAGCAAAACACCTGTAAAAATAATAAGGATCCTAAAAATTCTTTGAGACTTAAAAGATAAGAACCAAACTATATATTTAAACCCATCCTAACTTTTAGTATATACGTTTCAAACTATTTAATATAAATACTTGAATTCTCACCTGGGCTTTCTTATAGGATACAAACGTGGATTATTAAGTTATAAATGTGGATTATTTTTATTATGCTATAATCTATTAAGGATTTTAAGAATTATTACTACCATTTGTTTTAAAATTATTAATCATTATGTATTTTTTAATCATAATGAGAATTAAATATTAGTTAACAATATTACTAATGAATTAAAGAGAAAATTACATGTTAGATTCTTTTTTATAAGTTAGATAAAAAATTAAAACAATTGTATATGTTTGATTTAAACTTGTTTATATATGGATAACAAATTTGAGACGCAATGAATATAATTTATTTTAAATGTAACTTGATTATTAAATGTCACAGTGATGTAGAGGTCTTCAACGATAAATTAACTAAGTATTCATCTTGCACTCTTTTACATTTTACTAGGTTATAGACTAATGTATTAAATGTGGGTTTATAATAAAAATAATATATTATATAACATGTAAAAAAATTCATATAACTGGCATAGTTTTATTATCATATAACAGTTCACAAAACTAACTTAAATTTATCATAAGAAAAACCAGGTTATTTATATAAGTAACACTTAAATATCATCATAACTCATGTAGGTTGAATGATGAAAATATGTACTACATAATTTTTATATATTGAAGATGCATTTCAAGTGATGAAAACTTGTTAGATAGGTTTTAGTTGATTTGGTTATGCTTTGTAATGATTGTGTTTGTTACTAAGTATAGGCGCAGTTAGCCTAACTACGCTAGTCAATAATTGACGTAGTTAGGTTGGTGGTGTGCTTAGTCTTGTGGTTATATATGTGTGTGATGCATTTCAAAGTAGATTTATAGAGACAGTTTTGAGAGGTTGGATAAAAATAGATTAATAATATTAAACAGGATTTGTTTTCTCTTTCATTCTTTATAAAACATTTTGTTATTTATGATTATGAAGGAATTTGGGCGGGAAAAGTTGGTGAAGTGATATATTTTGATAATTGTGGCGAAACCAGGTAAACGCTAATTGATACGCACGACTTACACGATTCACAAAAAGATACCTATCATGCCTCTGACGAATCCGAGGGCACGTTATAGTTAGCATATGAACGATAATAATTAACTAGAAAATATTGGGGCCTCAGTTCTGTACACTGGTTAAACGGAAAGATTTCTAGTTAACTGTGCATTAACCATTAAACACCAACGGACGTGTCGTAAACGAGTCCAGGGTCACAGAATTATGTATACATGATCTATAGACTATAACATAGGGTCATTGATGCTTTATTAGTTAGCAAACATGTTAAACGAAGTAGTTCCGGTTAACGAAACGTCTTTGGTTTTAACGCGTACGATATTAACCAAACATGCATTGTACCATCAATCCAGATTAGAAACAATTATATAACATTAATATAATGTATTAACCAAAAAGTGTTCGGGTTTTTGTTAACGTTGGGTTCGTTTTTTTAATTACAAAAAACCGTGTGAAAAACGTTATTTCGCGACCGTTAACGAACCGGGAGAGTGTTTAAGACCGGATAATGAACCTAACGCTAAAATATTAATTTATGTTCATTCTAAATCACCAAGTCAACAAGCCCACATGGTGGCACCCCTTTTTATCAGAATATTAAACACCCTTTTCTTGTTTTCTTCATTCCGAATACATTCCATACATTTCCAAACCCTTCTCCCACTCTTTTACTCCTGTCACAGCTGATTCACAACAACACCCTACCATAATTCATGATATAATAGTGTTTACGATGCTAACTTTTTTTATGTTTAAACATGGTTTTAACAAAATAGACTTGGTATTGATCCATAAATTCTTAAGGTTTTGGCCATGAAGGATGTTTATAATCCTAATACATATAGCAAGTTCATTCATGGGGTTGGGGGGTATAAAATTTGAGGATTATGGATCAAAAACGTGACATTTCGACAGAAACGGACAAAACAAGCCTTAACCGAAAAAGATAATCTAAAAGGCTTGATTGATGATGTTATATTCAAATGCCCCGCTTGCGGAGTGCACATATAATGCATATATGTGTGGGCGCTTAGGGGCAAAAGTGAAATTGCACTAAGTTTAAAGTTATTTTACTAATTTCTTTAATATAACGTTAAAAGCGGTGGACGGTTATTCATGCATCATGTAGTGTCGTTGATAGCCGAAGACAAGGGGGTACATGCACCAATCGGTCTTTGTCCCGATTGCTAAGTGTTATGTACCTTTTGTCCAAGGCTTGATGCAAAACTACTATCAAGCCGGGGTCTCATTGGAAGCAACGTCTATATTTCAACGTGTAGAGGCAAGGCTGTCTACATCTTACCCTCCCCAGACGTTACCTTACCTTTGCTATTGGCGGGATTTATTGAGTATGATGATGATGTTAGTTTCATATGTGTCTTATATACGATGTGTAGGTACTATACCTAGCTTTGCACAAGCTCATGAATTATAGAAATCACCTGAGAGTTCCAGAAACGACAGGTATATCGCCTAAATCCAAAGTTAGGTGCACTAGAATTTAACGCATGGATGAGCTTTTTCGTGGGTATTGTTAAGGCTTGAAAATTTACAGCCTCATCATATATGATGGAAATAAGGTCTCTGAAATATTTGGTAATTTTTAAAAAATTATGAGATTATGAATTTATTGGTATTTAAAGGTGTTAATTCCATAAAAGTATCAACGGATTCGATAAATTACCAAATTTTGCATAGATGTTGTATTTGATATAAGAATCATCCACTCTAAAAGATTGGGGTGCATTGGCTGAACCTAGATATGGTTTCATAAATTGTGTGTTATTGAATTTTCGATGAGCGAGTTACCATACCTAGACAAGGAACGATGACTTGAGATTTTTATAAGGACTTTACAGGCACATATTGATCAGTGGGTAAAAGTTTTAGAAGTTTTAGAAGTCGGATCGTATGAATCTCCAATTTACCGGTTAAACATACAAAAAAAAGAATTTATTAAATTTAAGAAATAAATTTAATATTTTCTGAAAATATCTTTTCTTATATATATATATATATATATATATATATATATATATATATATATATATACATATAAGAAAATGGTTGTACAAAACTTCCAGATGTTTTTCGAAATCCATATATTTAGTTATAAAAATCACGTGTTAAAAATAATGTTTTTAACACGAACTGACAAAGTAAATGTGACAACCTGGAAATTTCTCATACTTTCGCGTACCATTGTTAACTAAATCCTTGTGCATGGCACTTGGGAATCTTTGTGCATGGCACTTGGGAACTTCTTGTAACTTCGCGTACCATCATTAACGAACTAACTCTTTGTGCGTGGCACTCTAAACATGTACGCTGCATTCTAAACCGCGTTTACTCAATTTTCGGGACGAAAATTCTTTTAACATGGGGATAATGTGACATCCCGGTTTTTCGGATAACTTAAACGCACTACTTCACGGTTATTGATTCGGAGACTTGAATTTGCACGCTCGAAATAGTTACGATAATTTAGTGAACTTGTCAAATGAAGTATGTGCTATGTGTATTAAACGTTTATGAGTTGGTGAATATGTGATGTTCGATTACGTGATTGTTTTAGTTATAAAATATTTATGGTAAATATGTACACGAACCGAACCGAACCGCGACACGAACCAACCTCGATTCCTTGTGACTCTAGGAGTGAACCAAGTTTTAAACCCAAACCCCTCGGCCGCAAATGAACCCAAACCTTAAACCCAAGTCCCTTGTGGTCGCGATCAACCCAAACCTTGAACCCATCTCTTTGCGCTATATATACACACACATGCATGATCCTTCTTCACAAATCAAAAACAAAACACAAACCCTAATATCTAAACAGCCGTCGGCAGCCCTTCACTAGTTCCATCGATCGCGTGTAGCCTCCTACATCATCTCTCGGTCGCGCGGCAGCCCCTCGCCATCTTCATCCTCGGTCGCAATTATCTTTGATCATCGGTTCCTCATCTCACTCACGGTTCATTTACCTTGTCATTAAAGGTTAGGATTTATCATTGTTACAAGATCATATTCGGATATATGTGTTTAAATGTAGTGATTGTGTTGTTTTCGGATTGATTATGCTAGTTTGAAAGTTTGATGTTTTCGGAAATCATGTAACATAGGCTGCGTTTTGATCGATAAAAACTAGAGATTATGATTAGGGTGTTGCATGGATATGATATATATAATGATATATGATTGGAAAAATCTGTTCTTGATCAAGCGAGTTAGTTTGTGATAAAGTGCTGAATCAGGCTGCTGAATGATGGTTACAGCCGACTTCAACTGGCTGTAACTCGGTCATTAGTTGTCGAAAAACGGATTTTCTGAAGTCTAAAACGTAGAGTTTTAAATAACGAATCTAATGGCACTGGATTCATATTTTTCTGAAGTCGTTTGATATTTTTAAGTGGCCAATTAAGTTCAGTAACTAAAGCTGTGAAAATCCTGAAATTTTTTTAGTTGTTATCGAGTTGGATTTAATAATCTGTAGGGAGTCGAATCATGAAATTTGTACAGCAACTAGGTATGGAAATTTCCGAGCAACTCCCACTGGAATTTTGTTAATTGGACGAACAGTGATTTTTAAATAAATTCTTCCGTGGACTGCAGTCAGAAAGTGACGAATCTGACTGCAGCCTAGTATATTAATATTTATGGATAATTGGTAAAGTATTAGGACTTGAAAAATTTATATAAATTTCTACAGTATAGTTGTCACCTGCTGTAAAATAATTGGAATTTTTGGAACGTTGGAACTATTATATAAAAATCCTAGAAAATAGCCGAATTATGAGTATGTAAGCTGAAACTTGATAACTTGTGAATGTGTGCGCCAAAGTGTTGCATGGATTGGATTATGTTCATGATAAATTGTTTTTATTACTATGTTCACATGAGGATACTTGCATGCATGTTTGAGTGTTAGGAATTTTGATTGTGTGTATCACTTTGTGCGTAAATTATGTGTAGAATTTGTATTGGTGTGTTCACACACTGACTTGAAATCAATTGGTTTATTAGGACGCAATTAGCGGTCCCATCATTTGCAACTTCTGTGTTACACTACCCGAGCAACTAAAGGTGAGTTCATGGCCCCTAATTTTATCCGGTTTTAAACAACATGGGGAGAAACATGGATACACTCTTCAACTCAATCTCTTTACGTTATACGAAATCAATGTCACATAACTATTCGGTAACTAAGTTAATGTTAATGTAACATTATGGTCACTAAGCAGCTATATCACATAAGTCCTCGACAATCTCTCGGATCGTTAGTATTGGGTTTAAATAGCGGGGAAATTATAAGTAGTACTACTGGGCCCGACAAGCCCCATCCGAGCTAGTCGCGCTAGCCGACCGAGTATGGTCAACGGGTGAATAATTTGGCCTAACTTCGCCATGGTCAGTGATAGGCCTGGCAACACGGAGGCACAACAGTCAGCTTCGATCGCGAACACTTACGTGACATAACTTTAGGCTAGCTACCTATATATGTTAACATTGAACTTAATTACGAATCAACAATATTATTCCGGGTTAGGAATAATGGAACAAACAACAATATTATTCCGGGTTAGGAATAATGGAACCATCAGCAATATTATCCCAGGTTAGAGATAATGGAACCAACAACGTTATTATTCCGGGTTAGGAATAATGGAACTATCGGTATTATTCCGGGTAAGGAATAATGGAACTATCAGTATTATTCCGGGTTGGGAATAATGGAACTAAATCGTTATCCCGGGTTAGGGATAACGGGGGAAACAAACTCATAACCGAACAAACGAATTTATGAAAACCTGTGAACTCACTCATCTTTAATGTTGACACTTGTTTCTTTACATGTTTCTCAGGACGCTAGGAGCTCTAGGTGCACTCACTTGCATTGATCAAGACATCTTTTATCGAGTCTCATTTACAAACATTGTTTTGGGTTTTTCTTTGGTTTTGGCGTTTATGTTGGCGCCCGTTCCGTTACTTTACTTTATGCTTCCGCTCAACTTTAAAAACTAATGCTTCCGCTAAACATTGGTAACTAACTAAGACAATATAAAATCTACGACGAATGGTTAAACAAATGATTTTTGGAAAACGTATTATCAAATCATATAGAGTCGTCCGACGTACTAGTGTTTCAGATTCTGGTTTGTTCACACGCCTCGCGGTAAAACTCCGCAAGTGGAAATTGAGGTGTGACAGTAAACAGTTTAACGAAACTGTCGGAACTGTTGAGATGGTTGATGGCTTAATTGGAAATAACTGCAAAGTCGAAGTAATTCCGAACTTCCCAGGGTAAATTGGGGTGCATGACACGCTAGTTTGGGAATCCCCAAACGGCGAAAAATAACTATGATTTAAACGAACTAGAAAGTAGCAACGCCCAAACTTTCTTTATAAAACGAATCATTTTATAGTAGTTAACAAGTTAGAACGTTATATATGATCATGTCCTTTCCCGAACATCTAAACGAATAACCGTGAGCGGTACACAAAACGGTGCACCATAGCCAAACGTGAATTTGACACTAAAATACCCATCGCCAGACTTTAAGGCTATTAGCCCGTTCTCGGATGAATATTCCCATCCGAGTTTAAGACATACAAACACTATTATCTGTAATTAACCGTACACTGTTGATATTAGGATTGGATTAGTATAACTTTTACATTATGTGCGTACGTGTGTTACGCTACCAGGTGAGTTTCACTGCTCTGTTTTCCAGACTGTTTTATTTGGGATGTAAAGCATGGTTATATACGTACATAGTTGCACATGAACATTGCTTTGATGTGATTTATCTGAGTTGACATCTAACACGTTTAAAGTCCCCACATACACACAAGTTATACTACTTTGCGGTGAATATTGTGGATAGTACTATTGGTCCGTGATATGTGCAAAATGCAACATATAAAGTATATCAAACAAGGTATAAAATCGACCCTTTTATGTACTAATGTTGGAAAAAAGTGTGTTTCTTTGTATACTTTTGATTTCAGGATTTAAAGAGCTTAACTGTACAAAAGGAACAATTTAACAGAAAAAAATCTCTCAAAGTACAACATAGTACAGGCCACGGGGCCATGCCCTCTGACACACGGGGTTGTGTTTGTATACGAAGTGACATAGATCATTAAATGAAGACAGTGAAGAAAGGACACGGGCACGAGGCCATGTGAAGGGTCTGTTTGCAGCTATAAAAGGAGGTGCTTGGTTCATTTGCAAATCATCCCTTGGCAGCCATCTCTCTCACTTACCACCACTTCATCACCACTCAACACCATCATCCGCCATATCATCCATCTTTAGAGTTTTTGTAGTAGTCTCGGGAGATCGTAAGAGTTCTTATCAGACAAAGGTCATGCTTGGCTAATCTCTTACATCACTTGGTGAAGATAAATATTTTATGTATTACTTTTGATTTCCAAGCTTTGGCTAACTTTTTATTTGAGTATTGTTAGGGGTAGAATTTTTATCAACTGTGGATCATGTATCCTACGTTAGGCCTGAATCACGGATCCTCAGGAATGGTGCAGGACGACTAAGGATCACGGATCCTCACTGTTATTTTAACTAACAAACTAACGATTGTTTCCTGTATCATTTAGCCTTGTTTTGCAGGTGCATTACGAAGAGGACTGGTTCTAACCGGGAATCACGGGGAATATGCTTCTATTTCAAGCACGTGCATGAGCTAATAACCGTTAGTGGGAACGTGGATGCATTGCGGGATTTTCGGATAGTTAGTTAAGGATATTTTTTGCTAGATTATTAGGGGTATTGAGCTGATATTAGAAAACACTTGCGCATTAGTTTACGTACAATACGTCTGATTCTCTCTCACGAATATACACACACTAGAAACTATTGTAACAAGTCAATACTTCCAAAGTTTTAAACTTTATTGTGCAATATAGTTGGTGATCAGTAGTTTCCATCACCCGAGGTTTTTTTATGCCGGAGATCATTCGTTGATTAAGGGATTTTTCCTTGTAAAATCATCGTGTTCATCGGCGTTTACATTTTGTATTTATTTACACAATTGTTCATTGTATCAAGCACTCAACCTCATAAAATCAGATTTGGTTACATTATCCTTATTGTGATTTTTGACCAAAACAGTTTGGCGCCCAACGTAGGGCAATTGGTGCTTCAATTCTAAAAATCTCGTTCATTTCATTCATTTCTGTTCATTTTCATCAATCACATGGCTTCCCAGGGAAAATCTACTTCAAGTGCCATGCCGGGTCATTCATATGCCTCCCATTCCCCCTGCACCCTTGAGGAGTGCAGACAATGCTTAGAAGAAACCAACACCCGTCTTCTCAAAGGCTCCTACTGTTTCGTCCTCTTCACATACTAACAATGATCTTTCTACTTTGATTTTGCAGATGAAAGGATACATGGAACAGCAAGACAAGACTAACCAGAGGATCCTTTGTGAAATTGATGAAATCAAGAAACAGAAAAGATCAATGGAGGATCACTCTCCATTGATGCCCATGTTGTTGGATTTTGCCACTCCAACATCTACAATCCAGCATTCCAAAGCATCTGGTGATCAGTATCAAGGATCCTCAGGATTGCAATACGGGTCACTGGTGATGACGTAGCCTGAAGTATCTCACTACCAACCTTATGGATCCTTATCTCACCATCAAGGATCCTACCTCAGTTCGGGAGGATACTTGGAGACAGTTCCAGCTCAAGGATCCTATCTCCAACATCAAGGATCCTCGTCTAAGGTTCAAGGATCCATGGATTACCTTCCAAGACCTTCAGCACCCATTTGTCCTGACCCAACTTCTATCAGGATCAAGGATCCTCAGGGAGTCAACCATCTAGGAGTTCTGAAGTTCACATAGGAGACTTCATTCCTATGCAGACTATTGCTTCATCTGGTCCAACTGTTGCACCTGAAGTGTCTTGTTTTGGATATACTTATGGGATACCGGTTTTAAACCAATCAGGAGGTAACTAATTTCAACACCTCTTTTGGAACTAATTATTGTTTCACGCAGGATGTAGGTATCAATCAGGCCATGGCTAAGGAGCTCTAGAAGCTTAAGAATATGATATCCAATAACCCATTCCTGAAATCCGGGATGGAAGTCACAGGGTGTCTCGTTTTGCGCCTCCTATATGCAATGCTAAGATACCAAAACGCTTTCGAACCCCTAACATGAAGCTGTATGATGGTACAACTGATCCGGAGGAGCATGTAGCACAATACTGAGAAAGAATGGAAGATCAACCCCATTCCGAAAAGGTTAAAGGAAGCCTGTCTTTGCAAAGGCTTCGGATCCACACTCACTGGATCAGCACTTAAATGGCTACTAAGTCTTTCTCCTTACTCAATTACTTTATTTTCTCATTTAGTTAATTTATTCAATAATCAATTCTTGTGTAGTAGAACCTTTGAACGATTAACTAGTGATTTTTATAGGATAACCCAAGGCCGTGATGAATCATTAAGAGCTTACATCACTAAGTTTAATAGAGAATCCTTAGAAATCCCTAATCTAGATATTGCCACTGCTGTGGAGGCATTCAAAATGGGATTGCTAGAGGATTCCTCCTTTTATGATGACCTTGTTATGACACCTTGCAAGAATCTAGAAAAGTAAGGAACATAGCATTAAGGTTCATCCATTTAAAGGATGACAAAAGGATCTAGGAAAGACTGTCAGGATCCTCGAAGCAGGAAAAGCAAGGATCATTCTTCAAGAATAACCGATCCAAGCAATACTCTAGGCATGACAACTAGAATGTGCATGCAGTTGAAGAAGAGGAAGACGATGTAGATTATCCTCCTATTTCTGAATATTGTTTTCTGCTGATAATAGTGAACTAATCCTTGCTATGCAGAATTTAGGTGACAAAGCTAGGTGGCCGCAAAAGAATGAGAAGCCCACAACCAACAAGGATATGTGACATCTGTGTAATTCGGTCATGTAACAATTTCCGAACATTTTGATGATCAATGAAACTTTGTGTTGTTTACAAATTTGTATTTTTACTTATGACATTTGTGCATTTTCAATATTGATTCCATTTTGACCTTTCAAAATTTTACTGGAAGTGAAATCGCAAAACGTAATCAATTTAATGCGATGTACACTCGGGACAATGACATAAGCTAAACATACCCTAAATACCCTTTACATAACTTATAAATAAGTTTTGAGGGCTTCGGTATGGCAAAAACATGCTTATGCAACTTCAGGGGCTATTTTGCAAATTTGCGAAACTATGCCGTTACGCGTATTTCCTAATCCAGAACATGTACGTACATCCAAAAGTTTTTTTAATCATTAAAATCTTCTATTTTAGTGATTAGAATGAAAAAATATCATTCTTTGCGCCTTTACGGTCATTTGCGCGATCGTTACGATTTTCATCGTAATTAACCGAAAACCGCAACCGTATGACCAAACGAACCGACACACGGAAAATTTTTGAACATATTTCAAGTTCCCCTTGCTTTATCGTCCTTATGAAGCTTGAAAATGAGGTTAACGGGTGTTAGAAGAACCAAAACGCGACGAAACGAGTGCAGGGCCATGCGGACTGCATCCAGAACCCCATACGGTCTGCATGGGGTGGCCAGCACAGCACTTTGCTGTCTCCTTCTTGTTCATTCCCTTGGACACCAAGCATATGATTTTTGCCACTTCTCACCTGCATTTGACACTTGTTTAAGCCCTCCTAAGATCATGCCAACACATGGGACACTTGGAATGATCTTGTGGCTTCAAGATTCCTATAAATAGCAAGCTTCTTCAACCATTTTTCCTTGCTCATTTCTCATTCTTCTGCTCTTGCTCTAATTTGGAGTGCTACCACCTTTGTGGAGGCCTCCCATCTGAGTATTCTTCTTCTTGTAGCTCTTCAAGTATTTATCAACACAAGTAAGTGCTCTCTTCTTGTCTTGTTTCATTTATTTTAGCTATTTTAAGCTAAAAGTAAAATAGAGTTTGACTTTCAGCTTTGACCATTAATTGGTCAAGTCAAAGTACAACTGGACTTTGCAACGTGATCGTAATCACGATGGTTATGATCCTTACCGATCATGCCTACTGATTATCACGTTTACTAGTTGTAGTGACGATCAAAGTTTCGGTCAATAATGCGCAAAGTGCGCATTATACGGACTATTTCGGGTATCAAACACTTTTTGATACCAAATCGTGTTATAAACTTAGTTAGACATGTTTAACTTGTCTAAGTCATCACTTTTAGATTAGTGCTTGTTTAGGTTCGTAAGTCGAGCGGTCTTGACCACCGCATTGACTTTCGAATCCGACCTGTTTGGTCGATCTTAGGATCCAACCAAAAACATATTTGTGACCATAGTTGTATAGGGAATAACCCTCTGACGTTATACCTTATGGTCACATCATTTGGTTAGTGTTATGTTAAGTCGCCTATTATGCCTTTATAAATGACCAAAATGCTCTTTTTGCACATAAATCGATTTTAAGCTTACGTAACCAATGTTTTGCCATATAGACTAATGTTGCAACTATATTAAACTTTTTTTGGCATATAAGACTTATCATAGGGCATATCTAACCATCCGACCACATATTTACACAAATGACACGTTAAACTAGCCTAAACTACCTTAACGAGTCATTATGGGTCAAAAGCACTTAGGAACCTTTCCAAATCAGAATGTTAACTTTATTAAACAATTTCATATGAGTTCCATGTAGGTCCCTATCACGTGGATCGTTACGAGATTGACAATCAACCAAGGGTGCGGAATCCCTTGATGGATCAAACACACACAGAAACAAGAATATAGATGAAGAACACGAACAGGAACTTTAACCGATCTTCTATGATTATCAAAACACAAAGTTTTACAATCACTCAAGATCACACAAGAAATCTCTCAGCCTCTCTCTGTAGATTTCTCTCACAAACTTCTGTAACTCTCTCTGCAGTATTTCTCTAGTGTCTCTAATGTCTAACCTAAAACCCTAGTGCAAGCACTGTTTATATACTACAGCCATGCAACTGGGCTAGGCTCACGTACAACAATAAACAAACTCGGAATAGATAATCCAAACAATAAACTCGGATTCATCAATGCTAGGTAAACTCGGACTTCATGAATTCTTCATAAACTCGGATTCCACATATTGCATAACTCAGACTCCTTAAAGCTTTCACAAACTCGGAATTCTTGTAGAATAGCAAACGCGGACATGCAATGATCTCTGATAAAGTCGGAATCTTAGATCTTCACATACTCCAAGTCTTGATAAATATATCCAAAAACCAAACCAAGCTGTTGTACCATAAAATGCACCAACAAACTCCCCCTTGACAATAGCTCGCAAAGGTATCTTTAGTTTTCAGAATCTCATAGCTTTTGGTCTTTGGATAGCATTAGCTTCAAAACGAATTCTATCAGCAACAGACTCCCCCCAAGCTGATGCGTCCAATCACCAAATCTTCCAATCTCCGAGTCAGCAATCCAAGTATGTCTTCATATCTTCCGATCTGCATTGTAGAAAGGAGGTTCTACAAGGCAACACCAAACTCTCATCTCAACACGTCAACTTTTCAGCAATAACACTGCTTCAATCTGTATGCTATAAAACAAACATCTCGAGAAACCATAAGAATTTTTCAACAAAGTTAAACAAATTATTATTAATCAAAAGATGGTAAAATTGTATAACAGATTAAGCAATTTCCAAACCAACACAACACTCAAAACACTTTTGTCCAACACACTATGACCTGCAAGGTTTAAAATTTTGGAACTCATCTTCTAACACCGTCTCCCCCTATCGATAACAACTCCTCCATGAACAACCATTTTCCGTACGTTAAGAATTTTAAAGAAAAAGAAAAATCTTTTTGGATTCTGATATTTTCTGAAACAAATAACTAAAGCAATAAACACTCTATTTTTGTGAGAATCACCAGTAAGAATATCATATCAACAAAATCAAACTGTTTTTACACTATTTGATAATTCTTTAAGTAATTATTGTGAATAGCAGTTCAAGATGATTACCAGTATGCTTGTCCACTTAAACAAAATGCATGAACATTTCAAGTACCATTATCGTATGATATGTTAAGTAACATTATACTAATATACTTGTGTGTCCCACTTCAGGACATACCCCACGATCAAGGTATGCACAAAGATTCATCATAGTAGGTGAGTATACCGAAATTCATCCTTTGGTTTTACAACGTTAGATAATTGGTGATCAGGTTAGTACTTCCGTACATCAAAGAGACCAATATCCAAGGAGGGTTAGGACAAATACCACAGTTTTTGGTACGAATTATGCATTTTACACATGTGAATAACTCTCTAGGAAAGCTTCTTCATTTCTGGGATTTTGGCATATCTGCTCTTTTAAAATATCCTGGTTGTGCCTAGGTCAGCATATATCTGGATGCAGCAGAAGGACAACCCTGATATCCCGAATGAAATAACAGCATAAAGACCCAAACACTTCATATTTTGGCAATCTCTCAACGTAAGATTAAGGTCATTAAACCAACGCCACTGATATGTTACCCACTCATATTCAGTTCGTTAGGTTTATATCACATTGGAATGTTGATTATTTCATGCTTTTGCCTACTGGTACATCATATGATGAAGCTGCTATCATACTATAAGCAATTAATTTCCGTTTCAGTGTGATAGTCTAACTTGCTGATGTACTATCATTTCTTCTTTTCAACACAGTGAAAACTCATTTTTCATTTTTTTGAAGTTTTTGTATTTTTTAAAGTTTTCTAATTTTTTTTTATGTTTTTAACTTTTCAAGAAAACAGTAAACTATTTACAAAATTCTTATGAAAAACTGGTTATTCAGGATTCCTCATCCCGTTGAGTTCGACTAGATGTTCAAAACGAGCCCTGTCAAATGCTTTTGTGTAAAGATCTGCAAGGTTATCTAATGTGTCGACTCTATGAAGTTCAATCAAGTTCTTTTCAGTACAATCCCTTATAAAATGATGACGAATGTCAATATGTTTTGTTCTACTGTGCTTTACGGGATTGTTTGTGATTGAAATGGCGGCATTATTGTCTATCATTATAGGAGTACGAGTGAAATTCAAACGTAATCGCACAACTGTTGTTGTATCCAGAGAACCTAAGAGCAACAGCTACCCGTGTTGGGATTGAACCCTATAAAAGAACAGATGATAAAAAGCCAAAACAGGTCTGCTCTATTTGATCCAGTATAAACAGAGATTAGATTCACTTCTCTCAAAGACCGACTACAAAACCGCTGCTAGTCCTAACAACTGCCCTATGCCAAAGCTCTACTAGTTATACAGTCTGCTTATTCACCAAACCTCTTATGGGTCAAAGATCTGCTGAGAAGTCAAAGGTCTACTGGAAGTTAAAGGTCTGATCTTTCTTTGAAGAACCTCTGTCAAGTACTTCATCAGAGCTTATGCTTATCAGTGGTTCGGGTCATCAGTGCTTTGATAAACAGTGTTTAGGTTAGGCAGAGGTTAGAGTTTGTTATTTTTGTTAGATGTCATTGTCAAGATGATGTCACCTTAAATGATCAGTGGTTAGGATATGTACTATAAATAGATAGTGCCTGTACTGTTCTATCTAGCTTTTTCACACTTTCACTTTTTGTACATTCTTTTGTGTAAGCTCGGTCTGAGGGGGAGTTTAGTGATTCATACATATAAGTTATCTGGTAATCATTTCAACCTTTTGATTAATGAAAAACATGTTATGATGAAAACTATTCTCTCGTTGATTGTGTTATAAAGTTTTAACTATTCTTCCGCTGCAAAGTTCTTCATGTTTTATCAGTTGTTATCATTTTGGTTAAAACAATACAATCAATCCAAACTCCGATCCTAACAATTGGTATCAGAGCTTGGTCAGTCAAATCTGATTTAATCATTAATTTGAAATAAAAGGTCAGCTCGATCTCATTGATATTGTGTTATTCTTAATTTTTGAAAACGGAGTCGAAATTGTGTGGAAATTCACGATTCATGTGATTTCTATTGTGTTGGAGTCTACGTTGTTTTCGGGATTAGCTGATGAAGAGGATCCATATCAGTTTCATAACAATGACTAGATGAACTCTTAATTCATAAATTTCTCAAAAGAATTGCTGGAAATTTATCAGATCCAGTTGATTCACGTAACACAAATTTTCTACGAATTTTATAGTAGAAATTTCATGTTTATATCAGGTCTTGTATTGCTCTTCTGAAATTTTGTTGAAGATAATACATCTTGGGTTTTGCTTGTTTTTGATAGACAAAACTTAAGTACCTGCGTGAAGTAGAACCCTATTTTTAGAAAGGGAAGATACTTCCTCTGATAGTGAATCAAGAGGACTCTGGATGATAACCAGTTCAAATCAGATTCAAGTGTCCTTGAAAACCTGTCCCTACAGACAAAATAGTTGTACCATCTGAGATATTCAACCTCTGCCAAAGCCTGTAAAGTGTCTATACACAAGGACGAGCATGTGAATGAAGCTTTGACTGAAAAAGTTTAAAACTTATGTCATTGGAAAATCTCAGAAGGACATTTTTGTCTGTCAAAACTATCCTTGCAAATTATTAAAACTTTAACAAACTCTTTGACAATCAGACATCACCTTGTGAGGGATTACTATGAGAAAGGTCTGATTTCTTTACAACATGTCTATACCTAGGATTAACTAGCAGATGTGTTGATAAAAGCACTTGATGCTTCCACATTTGACAGTTTGATTTCTAGGTTTGGAATGCTAAACTTGGATCAAAAAATTTTTTCTTGTGATCCATGTGTAAATAGCAATAAAATGTGTTTAGAAATCCAGAAATCCATCCTTAAAAATAGTTAAAATTGAATTCTTCAATAATTCCTCAAAGTATGTTCAAAGCTCTGATAGCACAAAAACACTATGATTTAGAAAAATCTATCCACTGATGTGAAATCTCTGATAGTCTTAACATTTGGTCACAACCACTGATAGGTCAATCTGTCAGTGGTTAGCCAAACAACTGTCTTCCATTGTCAATCAGAGGTTACACGTGGACATATGTTATTCGATAGTTGTTGCATCAGATGCCACGTCATCATCACTTTTTGAAAACTCTATAAAACCCTATTTCATCCACAAACAGAGTTTTCACTTTTAGTGTGCCATTTCAAAAATCTCAAAATCATTTCATCTGATAATCATGGCACCCAAAGCGAAATCAACACAGGAACCACCGAAACACACTCTCAACATCAAAAATCCACATAATTATCTTTGTACTCTTGAGAAGACGAAGAAGAATACCGAGTTTCATGAAATCGTTGATATACTGTCTTCCTTAAAGTACAAAACTATGTTAACCTGTAATGGACTTATTTATCAAAATGCCCTTAGAGACTTCTGGGCAAATGCTGCGATTGAAAGTCTGAATAAAAAACCTTGGGCAATCACGTCAAAAGTGGGAGGGATTTTGGCTCCAATAACCCCACAAACCATCTCAGAGGTTGTTCTGATGAACGATCTAGAAGGTAAAGTTTCATTCCCTAAAAGTGAGTATCAAATTGTTTTGAAAAACAAAGGTTATAGAGGAGATTTATCATAAGCTACTATGAAAAAGGGAAAATTCCCACCTCCTATGAAATTTTTGTTTCATACCCTGCTCACATGTGTTTCCAATAAAACCATTGGGTTTGATGAAATACCATTGAAAATTCAATACTTGGGGTATGCCATTTTGTCTAAATCAGATTACAATTACTCCCAAGTATTATTTAATGATTTGGTAACAAATTTAGAAAATATGAAAAACCAAAAGGAAAATGCTTTTCTGGTATTTCCTAGATTTTAAGTTATTATTTAAAACAGAAAATCCGAAAAGAGAGTGCACATGTTCTTGTTCAAGGTGTGCCTTTTCAAATAAATAGCTTATCATCCGAAACATATACTCGCCTTATGGCTAAAGAGTCAAAAGTTTCAAAAACACAAGTAGGGGAGTCTGAGCAAAATTTAGATGAGTCCATATCTGCTCCTCAGATTCCAGCTGCTGAGCCCACTGCTCTTGGTGACCACAACAGCAAAACCATTACTGTGCAACCCACACCAAAAACATCTAAAAAGACCAAAAAGCAACCTTCAAAACCCACCAAACCTATCAAAAAGGACCTTCTGGAAGATGAGATCCTAGAAGTTAATCCAGTGACATCACAAAAGTCACATGAAACCACTGCTGCTACTTCCTCACAGCAGATGGTAGAAAGATCTCCACCCAACACCACAACTCCTCATGATTCCTCACAAAAAGAACATGTTGTAAGCACAGGGATCCCACAATCGATAACATCACCCTCATTTGAGAGTATGTTACAATGTCCATCTCCCAGGACAAACCTGCTTCCCACACCACTCTCCACATTTCAAATCACTACAACTACCACATCACGTTTGAAACCTTTGATAGTCAGTCACAAAAAGGCCACTCTCACCAACACATCACTGGGAGTAAAACTTCCACAATGGCTGTGCCTGATAAAAATCAACTGGTTACAAACAGTTGAGGAGGCTACATCACTTAGATTTCATGAAATCCTTGTTGATAGTTCAATTGGAGCAGCTACTACAGATGTTGAATCCTCTGATTTACAACTGGACAGTAGTTTCATATATACGTTGTAACATCCGTAAAAAACGGATTTACCAAACCCGCTCCGTTTATTAACCGAACAATCAGTTAAAAATTTCATTGCGAATTTAATGCCCAAAATAATTTTAAACGATACATAATTAATTATTATATGGGAATATATAATTAGTTTTTAAAAAACTGTTAAAAATAAGAAAATAAAAATAATATGGCCCTGCCGGGTTTCGAACCCGGGTCAGTCAGCCGGGTCAAACAACAGACTTAACACTCAACCCTTAAACCACTACGCCACTAGTGTTTCTTGTTAATTATTAGAATCTATTAATTCATAACATGTTTTTTCTCCGAATTCAAAACCGGCGCCCAAATTTCAGTCGTCGGAAATCCCGGCGATCTCGCGAGATTGGACGGTTACTTCAGTTATAACATAAACCTTAAACACTACATCGGTTATAACCGACGCCTGAGTCCGCGACACAAGCTATAATCGCCGGAGAATTTTTAACCGACGAATCAAGTCGGAAATCGGACCAAATTCATCGACGACCTGCCCTATAAATACCTCCTCGAACCTCTGCAAGCTTTTTCGCTCAAAACCGCACCTTTACCCGACGTAATTTCACTCGCCGGAAAACTTCTGCTCATCGCCGGAAAACCGAACCCTTCACTTCTGAGCCTTACCGAACCCCCTGAGCTTATACTGAAGTCACCCACATCCTTTTCAAGCTTGCTGAAGACTCTCTACTGCAAGACACACGACGCCGGAATCTTTTGCTGTCGCCGGAGTTCTGCCGGAGAAACAGAGGAGTCCAGTCGGTATACCTTACGCCTAATTTTTCTTTCTTTTTATTTATATCTCACCTGTAATTAACTGAAACATGCTAACAAACATGATTAAAACATCGAACCAGTCGGACTTCCGATTCTGGTTAAAATCAACGAAGAAGACGAAGTTTCTGTAATGTTTAAGTTTATTATAAATCAAGATATAACTCGGGTTAGACACACAGTCCAGCGGTGGACTGTGTGCACAATAAACACGTAAACGTCTCGAGTTCGAATCTTGTCCCACGCATGCTGCCTTAATAAAAATGTCTTTTTTTTGTTAACCGAACCGGAGTCACCGCTGTACATGTTAAGTTTATTAATAACCGGAATAATAACCAAGTTAGACACACAGTCCAGTGGTGGACTGTGTGAATGTTTAAACACACGTCACGAGTTCGAGTCCGGTCTACTGCACCGATTCGGACAATTATCTACTTTTTAAAATAAGGCAGAAATGAAATAATGAAGTTTGTTCATAAGTATAATATAAATCGGATTATTTAACAAGTTAGACACACAGTCCAGCGGTGGACTGTGTGTTAACTCAACCCACAGGTCCCGGGTTCGAGACCTGTGGAGAGCACCGGTCCGATTCAGTAAAATCTTTTTAGAAATAAGTTGATTTTCGGATTAATCTAATTAATATATAAATATAATTAAAAATAGAAATATTTCGGGTTAGACACGTAGCTCAGTTGGTAGAGCTGCGTGCACGCGTACGGGAGGTCTCGGGTTCGAGCCTCACTCAGCGCACACTTACACGCATCCGAACCGGTCAAACAGTCAAGGTCAACGGTCAACGGTAAAAAAAAGTCAACTTTTTTATTATTTTTATTTATTTATTTTAATTAAAAATCAATTAAAAATACTTAAAAATAACATTTTTAAGGTTAGAAAATAGCCTTAAACTCACAAAAATACACCCAACAATCCTACTAAAATGGAATAATAAAATCCGTTTACTTACCGAACCATAATGCTATTTATCTAGGTTAATTTCACTCGTGGTTAAAACCACTTCGCGTGCATTCAACATCATCAACTGAACGCACCCACTGTGAGTGAATCTTACAACTCCCCCTTTTTAATTACACGTTTTGGGGTGTGTCATGTGTCACAAAATAATTAACTCGTTTATTTAAACTTGTGCCATACCATATCTTGATCTAAACTTAGATTGTTTATATTGTTGTGATTATGTATTTCATTTTGTCAACTTATATGAAATTCATTCATTAAGCCCATCAGTTCCTCGTGGGAGACGAGTTGAGCAACGCGTGCCTCAAAACTAATCCATTATTGTTCATGTGTGTATTATTGAGTTTATATTGTTTGTAGTTATGTCTTTCATATTATCATGTTTATGCAATTCATTCATTAGGCCCATCAGTTCCTCGTGAGAGACGAGTTGAGCAACGCGTGCCTCTAAACGATCCATTATTGTTCATGTGTGTATTGTTTAATATTAAATTGATTTATGAATAAGTTTACATCTATTTTTACTCATGTGTGGTTGTGCACTTTATTTTATAATCAATTAAATAAACTTGTTCAAATGTTTTCCATAGGATTCACTCGCCAACTTTTTGTTGATCCAAAAACCCTTTTTACACATGATACAGGTGAACAGGATGAAGCAAGGAAAACATAGGAAATGCCTTAGAAGAAAACAATGAAGCCTAGATTGATATTTAGGACATGATGTACTATTGATTGTAATTTTCCATTAAAGTGTATTAATGAATATGAAACGTTAAAATAAATGTCATGAGCTTTGATGATAACCCAATCATGCCCCGATCACCTTTTCCGCTGCGGGTCGGGGTGTGACATACGTCTCCTCTGAAGGCAACCACTGTTGAGGCTAACCAGGTAACCTCTGCTGCAGTGGGAAGACCCCAGTACCAAGAAAAAGGGGCATCTAAGGTTGAAGCAAGTGATAAATCACATGCTCATGATACCCTAGATAAAACTACCACCTTGGGTAGGAGTTCAGATGATCCTATTAACTTAGGAGATGAACTAAAACATTAGAAATTGACGGATAAAGTCACAAAGATTGAGGCATCAGTGGGGGATATCAAAAATGTGCTGCAACAGATGTTACACTCTGCAACGTCTTAAAACACTGCTCAATCCTTTGCTCGAGCCACCAAAATTGTAACACAAGTGTATCCTCTGCTTCAACAACACATTCAGCATGCTAATCGGTTATATGATTCAAAAGTGCAGACATTCAAAGAAGAAGTTGAGGCAAGGTATAAAGACACACATGAAGAGCTTAAAGTGATCAAGAAAATTCTCATTCCTGGCACCACCCCTGCACCTATCTTCGAAAGAGTTGATGATGCCAAAAAGGGGGAGAAAAATGACTCTGAGGAAAATATCTCAGTAACTTCTGCTCAAAAATCTGTCAAAGAAAAGGAAAAGGGAGGTGATGAAACCCTGAAAATTCAAGCAGATGATGAAGATACACAAATGAGGATCGACCAAAGTCATGTCAGGATAAAAGAGAAGGAGATGGAGGGTACCACTGCTGGTCTCAAAACCACTACTGGTGTTAAAAGGCCACGCACTGACAATTTGTTGCCTTCCTCATCTCAGCAACCACCTGTCAAAGTAACAGATGTTATGACAGCAGTGGTTTACACAAATGCCCCTGCACCAAAACTGGTCTATGCTAGAAAAAGAAGAAGAATGGCTATAGTGAAAAATTGATGACATATCATCTTCACTTGTTGTCCAAACACCAATTATCATCACAACAAATCAACTTTGCTGAGTCACTCAAAGGTCAAAATCCAAAAAGAAATATTCCTATGGAAACATCATATCCCTTAGAGTTGGCTGCAGTAAAAGGAGAGATGCTACAATTCTATACAGAAGCTGATCCATCCAAAAGAACCTTCCCATCTCTTCTTGGTTATAGAAATCCCAAAACCCTTAAGGATTATCTAAAACTAAAGACTAGACAAGCCAAAAACATAGAAAAAGAAGAAAGCAAAGGGAAAGGTAATATTTACTTAACAAGATTGGAGCAGCATGAGCTAAGCAAAGTCAAGAAATTAGAAGAGTATGCAAAAGAGCTTAATAAGAAAATGACTAAAGAATCTCCAAAAGATGATCCTCAAAAGAAGCAAAGGGCAAACCTCATCAGATTCATCATGAAAGAAAAACCCTATCAAGCTGAGGAGAACCAGTTCAAAGAGTGGTCCATCCAAACTCTCAAACAAGAAGCAGATAGAACTGATAGGATGAAGAAAGACCCTCAAATAAGACAAAATGCACCAGATTGGAAAGATGTTAAGAACCTAAGTGCAGACCTGGTCTTAGAAACAACCATTCAGGCCCTCAACCAAAGGAAGAGGCAGCTGCAGATGGATATGCAAGATCAGCAATGGGATTCTAACAAAAGTAAGCAAGATATCACTAAGGAACCTTTGCCTGACTTGAATAAAGAACCTTTGAATTCTTTACCTAATTCTGAAGATCTCTTCCAAAGACTTTCAAAAAGTTCACCTTTTCAATTCTCATAACAAATAACTCCTCTCCAAAGAAACCCATTGAACTCAAAAATACTAAAGTGGCTCTCTGATAAAAAGACCCATGTATTAACTCTGCTCAGGTCCAATGGGAAAGTTGTGAGTATGCCAAGGAAGGATGCACTAAGCCTGGGTGTAGCTGACCTTCAGGATCTTTTGGAACTACAACTGTGCAGGGATGAGGATGATGAAGATTCCTTGAACTTTGAATCGCTATTCAAAGAACAAATCAGGGAAAAACTGATGAGACATAAAGATCATGAATAAAGAAGAGTTTGGCATCATCTGTTCTAGGGGGAGATTGTTGGGATTGAACCCTATAAAAGAACATATGATAAAAAGCCAAAACATGTCTGCTCTATGTGATCCAGTATAAACAGAGATTAGATTCACTTCTCTCAAAGACCGACTACCAAACCGCTGATAGTCCTAACAACTGCCCTATGCTAAAGCTCTACTAGTTATACAGTCTGTTTATTCACCAAACCTCTTATGGGTCAAAGATCTGCTGAGAAGTCAAAGGTCTGCTGGAAGTCAAAGGTCTGATCATCCTTTGAAGAACCTCTGTCAAGTACTTCATCAGAGCTTATGCTTATCAGTGGTTAGGGTCATCAGTGCTTTGATAAACAGTGTTTAGGTTAGGCAGAGGTTAGAGTTTGTTATTTTTGTTAGATGTCATTGTCAAGATGATGTCACCTTAAACGATCAGTGGTTAGGATATGTACTATAAATAGACAGTGCCTGTACTGTTCTATCTAGCTTTTTCACACTTTCACTTTTTGTACATTCTTCTGTGTGTAAGCTCGGTCTGAGAGGGATTTTAGTGATTCATACATGTAAGTTATCTGGTAATCATTTCAACCTTTTGATTAATGAAAAACATGTTATGATGAAAACTATTCTCTCGTTGATTGTGTTATAAAGTTTTAACTGTTCTTCCGCTGCAAAGTTCTTCATGTTTTATCAGTTTGTTACCATTTTGGTTAAAACAATACAATCAATCCAAACTCAGATCCTAACAACCCGCAACAATATATTCAGCTTCACACGTAGAAGTAGACACGCAAGACTACTTCTTGCATTGCTAAGATACAATCCTGCCTCCTAAGAACTGACAACCACCAGTAGTAGATTTTCTGGTAGACTTACATCCTCCAAAGTTTGAATCAGTATAAGCAACAAACTTCAAGTCACTAGCAGCAGGATACCACAACCTAAGTTTAGGTTTCCCCTTGATGAAGAGAAGAATACGCTTCACTGCCTTCATATGTGACTTGTGATATCCCGGGTTTTTCAGATAACTTACACGTGACACTTGTCGAATAAGATGTGTGCTAAGTATTAAACGTGCATGGATTAAAGACGTGTTGTGTGTTGTGTGATTGTCTTAGTGATTGAATAATTAGATTTGATATGTGCACAAACTGAACCGAACCGCGACACGTTCCAACCTTGGTTCATGGCGACTCTAGGAGTTCACAAAGTTAAACCTTGAACCTAAGCCTTCGGCTAGAAGGAAACAACGATTAAACCTAAACTTAAACTCTAACTATTCGGCCAAAACCAAACTACTCTAATCTTTGGCCGCGAGACCACATCCAAACCAAACTAACCCAACCCAAGTCCCTCGGCCACAAACACTAACCAAAACCGAAACTCATAGCATGCAACTTTAGTCCTCGGCCACGTGATCAAGACCCAAACCAAACAACCCAAGATTCTCAGCCATGCTTTCTATCCAAAACCCAAGACCATAACCGCGAGCAACCCAAACATATCTTGGCCGCAAGATCAAGCCCAAACCGCAAACTTATTGCGTTCAAACCCAAACTAAACCAACCCAAACCCTTGGCCGCGAGAACTAGTCCAAATCGGAAACCCATCCCCTATGTCTAATCACCTTGCGCCTATATATACACACACTAATGCATGCTCTTTCACAACTCCAAAACCCTACAAGAAACCTGCCGTCGGCAGCTCCCTTTGCTCCTCCTAACCGATCGAGATCAGCTCTTTTGTTCATCTTTTCAGTCGCAAACAAACTGCCTTACCCTCATCATTATCTCAGTCGCAGCAAACAACAGTTTTTCTGTTCTTTTCTTCCGGTCGCAGCAGCGATCATCGACATCTTTCCTCTCGGCCGCAAGCAGCTTTGATCACCGGATCCCCTAGCTTAATCACGGTTCGTTTATATTGTTATTAAAAGATTAGAGGTTATCTCTGATTACAAGATCATGTTCGGATTATGTATATGTTTGAATGTCTAGTTGTTTCGGATAAATATGCATGTTTGAATGTCTAGTTGTTTCGGGTCTTATGTGTTGGATAAGTAATAGGCTGTTTTGATCATGTGCTTGTGAATAATTGTTTGCGGAAACCCTAAGTGCTTGAATGAATTGATTGTATTGTCTTTGGATCATATGTGCTTACAAGTAATCGGCTGAATTGATAGTGTGGGAATACATGACTGTTTTCGGAATCAATAGCTTACAACTATGATTTGTTTATAAAGATTATAGTTATTGAGTAGGGTTTGCATGGATAAGTAGTTAGTAGTAAACTAGGATCAAAAATCGGTCTTTGCCGGATTAGGTCGATCAATAGGAACGATGTAGGTAAGTTGTAATAACAACAAAGCTGAAACAGCCTGCTGAATACTAGTTACAGCCGACTTCATCTGGCTGTAACTTGGTCGTTAGTTGTCGAAAAATGGATTTTCTGATGTCTATAACGTAGAGATTTGAATAAGGAATCTAATGGCACTGGATTCATAATTTTCTGAAATCGTTTGATATTTTTAAAGGGCTAAACAAGTTCAGTAGGTAAAGCTGTTAAAATTCTGGAATTTTGTTGGTTGTTTATCAAGCTAGATTTTAAAATCAGTAGGGAGTTGAGTCATGATTTTTGTACAGTAACTAGGTATAGAAATTTCCGGACAACTCCAATTGGAATTTCATTAATCGGACGATCAGTGATTTTTAAATAAATTCTTCCGTGGACAGCAGTCAGAAAGCGGTAAATCTGACTGCAGCTTAGTGAATTAATATCTATGGCTAATTGGTAAAGATTTAGGACTTGGAAAAATTATATAAATTTCTATGGTATAAATGTCACCTACTGTAAAAATATGGGAATTTTTGGAATGTTAGAACTATTTTATAAAAATCCTAGAAAACAGCTGAATAATTGAGTGTTAAGCAGAAAGTTGATAACTCGTGATTGTATGTATGAAGTGTTGTATGGATTTGGAATATGTTTATGATAAGTTGTTTGATTACTATGATCACATGGGAATATTTACATGCATGTTTGAGTGTTAGATATGTTGTTTGTGTGTATCACTTTGTGAGTAAATTGCGTGTGGAATTTGTATTGGTCTGATTACACACTGACGTGGAATTAATTGGTTTGTTAGGACGCAACTAGCGGTCCCATTTCTTATAACATCTTTGCCACACTAACCGAGCAAATAAAGGTGAGTTCACGGCCCCTAACTTTATCCGGTTTTTAAACAACAGGGGGAGAAACATGTATACACTCTCAAACTCAAACTCTTTACGTTATACGAATTTAACGTCACTTAACTATACGGTAACTAAGTTAATGTTAATGTAATGTTATGGTCACTATGCAGCTTTATCACTTAAGTCCTCGACAATCTCCTCGGATCGTTAGTATTTGGGTTAAATAGCGGGGGAATTATAAGTAGTACTACTGGGTCTGACGAGCCCCATCCGAGCTAGTCGCGCTAGCCGACCGGGTATGGTCAACGGATGTATGATTGGCCTAACACCGCCATGGTCATGTGATAGGCCTGGCAAAACGGAGGCACACAGTCAGCTTCGATCGCGAACACTTAGTGACATGACTTTAGGCTAGCTACCTATATACATTAATATTGAACTTAATTACGGAACAACTTAATATTCCGGGTTTGGAATATTGGAACATCAACTTATTATTCCGGGTTGGGGATAATGGAAACAATAACTTAATATTCCAGTTTGGGAATATTGGAAACAACAACTTATTATTCCGGGTTGGAATAATGGAACTGATATGTTATCCCGGGTTGGGGATAACGGAGTAACAAACTAAAACCAAACAACGAATTTATGAAAACCTGTGAACTCACTCATCTTTAATGTTGACACTTGTTTCTTTACATGTTTCTCAGGACGCTAGGAGCTCTAGGTGCACGCACATGCATTGAACAAGACATCTTTATCGCGTCTCATTTATTAATATTGTTTTGGCATTTTTCATTTGTTTTGGCGTTTGTGTTGGCGCCCGCATCATTACTTAATTATGCTTCCGCTCAAATTTAAAACTAATACTCATGCTAAATATTGGTAATCTAAAATTTACAACAAATGATTTTGGAGAACGTATTATCAAATCATATAGAGTCGTTCGACGTACTGGTGTCTTAGATTCTGGTTTGTTCACACGTCTCGCGGTAAAACTCCGTAAGTGGAAATTGAGGGTGTGACATGACTCCTTAGGATTCGCCTGATATCTGGCACAAAGGCACACAACGAACATGATGTCTGGTCGTGAAGCAGTCAAGTACATAAGAGAACCAATCATTGCCCTGTATTGAGTTGGATCAACAACTTCCACACTCTCGTGATCTGGACCAAGATTGTGATTCTCACAGATAGGACTGTTGAAAGTAGCACAATCCTCCATTTTGAAACGAGACAAAATATCGTACACATACTTTGTCTGATGAATGAATATCCCATCCTTCTTCTGTTCAACTTGTAATCCCAGAAAGTAGGACAACTCACCCACCGCACTCATCTCGAACTTGCTCTTCATCACCTCCTCAAATTCATGACACATGTTCTTATCAGATGACCCGAAAATGATGTCATCCACGTATACCTGTACCAACAGAAAGTCTTCTTTCTTTCTCTTAATGAATAGTGTACTGTCAATCTGACCCCTTTCAAAGCCATTTTTCAACAAATGAGCTGACAGTGTCTCACACCATGCCCTGGGTGCCTGATGCAATCCATATAGTGCCTTATACAGCTTATATACCCGATCTAGATAATCTGGATCAGTAAACCCATCTGGTTGTGAGACATACACCACTTCTTGGACTTTTCCGTAAGAAACGCACTCTTCACGTCAAGTTGGAAAACTTTGAAGCCCTTGAAAGATGCGAAGGCTAGGAACAAACGAATTGCTTCCAACGTTGCCACTGGTGCAAACACTTCAGTATAATCAATCCCCTCTTGCTGATTGAACCCCTTAACCACTAACCGAGCCTTGTTCCTCGTCACAATCCCTCAGTCATATTTCTTGCACTTAAACACCCACTTGGTGCCTATCTCTCTTTCTCATTCAGGCAAGTCAACTAGTTCCCAAACTTTCAACTTCCTGAACTGATCTAATTTCTCTTGTATCGCTTCAACCTAAGAACTATCTTTCAGAGCCATGTGCACATTTTTCGGCTCCTCTTGAGCAATGAAGCAGCTATATAAACACTCATTAATAATCCCTGTCTTATGTATCGAAGCAAACAAACAGGAACCTCAATCACACCTCGTCTTGTTTGAACACTTGCAGCAGCATCACCTATAATGTTCTCAATGGCATTAACTTCTAAATTTTCACCCAAATTGGATCCAACCTCCCCCTGAATATTCTGATTTGCAAACGGATTAGTGAACGTCTCCCCCTGAATAGGTTCAGACTCACTATCACTTGAATCTTGTTCAACTGTATTAGAGGAAGATTCTGGAGCATCTGTTATCGATATACTCGATCTCGGCATGAAGTCACCCTCTTCATCCTCACTAATCGCAGTTTGGATCAACTGAGACTCATCTGCATGGCAAAACTCATGAATATTAAATGATTTAAAGACACTCTCATAATCATATAATATAGTAGGACCACTCATTGATTGTTGAGGCGTATAACTCGTGATTTCCACATTAAACACGACCTCAATTTTACCCGTTTTTAGATTAAAAATCCTTTTATTCGGTGCGCCAGGTACATAACCTAGAAAGTAGCCCTCATCAGCCACCTCATAAAATTTTTGTTTATCTTTGTGTTTCACAATCGTGCAGGGTAATCTAAATGGTTCAAAGCCTTTTAAATTTGGTTTTTCGTTAAACATAAGTTCATGACATGTTTTGTTAAAACATTTAACGGTTAAAACTTTATTTAGGACATAACACGCTCTGTTCACAACTTCTCCCCAGAAAAGAACTGGAAGCTTGGAATCAAACAGCATAGTCCTAGCGGCTTCAATCAACGTCTTGTTCTTCCTCTCAGCGACTCCATTCTGTTGAGGTGCATAAGGAGCAGAGTATTGATGTTCAATTCCCTTTCGCAAGCAATAGAGATCCAGAATCCGATTCTTGAACTCCGTGCCATTATCACTCCTTATCCTCTTTGTTGATGCACTTTGTGTTCGTCACTTGTCGAATAGGCTAGATAGAGCGTGCATTGAATATTGTATAGGTTAGAATTGAACACACGACCGAAATACGGAGTTTTAGGTGTAAAATGTAACAAGTTCGCTCGAACTTGACCTGTGGAGGTCAAGTTCGCTCGAACTTGACCTGTGAAGGTCAAGTTCGCTCATAATGGTAATGTTGATGTCAAGTTCGGCCGAACTTGACTAGGTCAAGTTCGCCTGAACTTAGATGTTTACCAGCGAACTTCTTACCCTATAAATAGGTGGTGTGTGTTCATTTGTCATTTAAGTTTTTGGCATCCCTACGGGGAGGTGCTGCCGGATTCTCTCCAGGAACTCCGGCAGCTGGACTTATAAAGATGTATACTCTTTCGGTATGAATGAAGACTCCGCTGCATTCTGTTTCTACTCCTTTCTATAATAACATTCTACCGAATCGGTTTACGTTTATCCACTAACTTCCGTCTAGAACCGCCTGATCTCAGACCTTCAATTGGTATCAGAGCTACGGTTATACCCTACGCTCATGAATTTGGACATTTATGGACATTAGGAGTGGTTTTAGACGTAAATCATCAAATAAACATACAATCCACGGACAAAATACAAAATTGAACGGATAAGATTGTTAGAAAACCAATTTCGACCAGATCTATGGTGAAATCATCTCAAAATTCGAAGACATAAGGATTTTGGATCGAAAAATGTGAAAAATGGCTGATTTGGGAGACCAAGCTCACCCGAACTTGACCTGTCGAGGTCAAGTTCGCCCGAACTTAACATGGTTTTTCAAGACTTTTCATCAAGTTCGCCCGAACTTGACAAAGTTTTTCATGAATTTTCATCAAGTTCACCCGAACTTGACTGATTTTCATTGAAATTAGGCATAAGTTCGCCCGAATTTGTCTATTTCATGCAAGTTCGCCCAAACTTGGTGGTGGCCAACCAAGTTCGCCCGAACCTGTCACAATTTAACTAAGTTTGCTCGAACTTGTCTCACTAGCATATACAAGTTCGCCCGAACTTGTCAAGGAGCCTAAAAAAGGCATTGAAAAAAATTTATTATTCAGTTTGATGAGACGGGTGTCTAGAAAAAATTTGATGATAGAAATTTTTTCGAAATTTTAACGTCCGATACTGACTGTTCGGGACACCGTCAAAGGCCTTAGAGAGAGGCTGAGATGATGAGGCTAGAGATGGTTGAAGATGAGAGGGTAGTCATTGATACCAAAGCAATTTGGTGATCATTAGAGTTGAAGACTACCAATGGGCCTAAAGTTAAATTCCGCATTTGATAAAAACTGAAAATTCCGGATTTGAGGGGGAATTTCAGTAAAAAATTTCAGTATGGTCAAAATTTGCAAAAATGAGGGGAATAAAAAATTTTCAATATTTGAAGATTCCGGCATTTTTGAAATTTGTGACTACTGCAACAGTATCCGGGTGGTTACCGATTGCAGATTTTCGGGAAATGCATAGAATTGAGATTCATTTAGATTTTATGATCATAGGGAATTCCGATTTATCAGATTCTGATACATATTGATGCTTAAGGGTTAGAGTCCTGATCTCCGGTTAAGGAATAGTTAGCTGGATTAGCAGTCGTTAGTACCGATGAAGGAACTGAGGACGTTCAAACGTTCAGTGATGATCTTAGGATTAATGACTACCTCCGAAGACGGATGGTTTCAAAATTACCAAGGAGATCTGAAGTTATCCCAGATACGCTAACTGATGATAGCCTTTGGTGGCCCTTATTTTTAGTCTTCAAGCAGATGAATCATTTTTTTCTTTGGACTGACCGCCATTGGATGATGATGTTTGGTTATGACTGAAGAGGAAGAATGTGATTTGATCATGGACGAGTGATCCTCAGATTCGAAGTGTTACCTTATGATTTGTTTCCGATGAAGATTTGCTGATTGAAAACGATACCGATTTGCTGATCTGGAGTGATTACGGAAATCGGGATTTCAGTTTTTTGCGGGTAAACATTTATTTGAAGTTTACCAGTGTGGTAATTCGAAGTTTCTATCAATTGCCGGTTGAATCTTGAAGATCGAGCATAGGAGATACGTGCTAAACTGAACGCGGATGTGGTTAAAGTTGATGTGGAGAAGCTACATTGATGAGCTTCAAATTGGTGTCTATTCAAGATAATCTGTCGGTCAAGCAAATCAGAGGAGGTTGGAAAATGTGCAACAAATATCTGAACTGGAGATTTCAGGGGGAATTAGATGTTGATATTGCAAACCCGGATCATCAATTAAGGGGGAATTTGTTGACGCGTTTCGACGACATTGGCAGATACCTTGATTGAAGTTGTAGAATATTCAATCACGGCTCAAGTTTGAAGACCAAGATTCGACAGTAACGAACAAGAGGGCATCTGTTGATGCACTTTGTGTTCGTCACTTTTCGAATAGGCTAGATAGATCGTGTGTTGAATATTGTATAGGGTAGAATTGAACACACGACTAAAATACGGAGTTTTAAGTGTAAAATGTAACAAGTTCGCTCGAACTTGACCTGCGGAGGGCAAGTTCGCTCGAACTTGACCTGTGAAGGTCAAGTTCGCTCATAATGGCAATGTTGATGTCAAGTTCGGCCGAACTTGACTAGGTCAAGTTCGCCCGAACTTAGATGCTTACCAGCGAACTTCTTACCCTATAAATAGGTGGTGTGTGTTCATTTGTCATTTAAGTTTTTGGCATCCCTACGGGGAGGTGCTGTCGGATTCTCTCCAGGAACTCTGACAGCTGGACTTATAAGATGTATACTCTTTCGGTATGAATTAAGACTTCTGCTGCATTCTGTTTCTACTCCTTTCTGTAATAACATTCTACCGAATCGGTTTACGTTTATCCACTAACTTTCGTCTAAAACCGCCTGATCTCAGACCTTCAGTTGGTATCAGAGCTAGAACAGCCTGATTTGATAGTATCAAGACAAGAACACATTCTGTTTCTACTCCATTCTGTAATAACATTCTACCGAATCGGTTTACGTTTATCCACTAACTTCCGTCTAGAACCGCCTGTTCACGGACCTTCACTCTTGATTCGAGCTTCATGAACATTCTCTAATTTTGTAAAAAGATCTATCAACAACTTAGCTGTCTCATCTTTTGTGCCTAAAAAGAAAACACATGAATAACGTGAATAATCATCAGTGACAACAAGACAATAGTACTTTCCACCTATGTTCCTTACATTCACTGGACTGAAAAGATCCATATGAAGTAATTCATAAGGGGCATCTATGGAATTTACTGTTTTAGACTTATGAGGTTTCTTATGTTGTTTTCCCTTTTGACATGGAAGACATTTAGCTTCCACATGAAACCTCTCCACTGGCACCCCTTTCACTAAACCGTCTTTAATTATGTAATTCATTTTGCGGTAGTGAATATGGGCCATGCGTCTGTGTCACAACATCGACTCAGCCTCAGATGCTTTTTATAGCAAACACGCCACCACATTGGAAGAATCTTTAGCACCCATGTCCATGACATAAGTGTCATTCCTCCTTGGTGCTCTCATCACAATCCAATCATCCGGTATCACCATACCCGGTTTCAACACCAAAGCTTCAGACTTAGTAATTTGGATCGAGTGACCCTTATCGCAGACTTGTGACACGCTCATCAGATTGTGCTTCAGCTGCTCAACATAGTTCATTTTGTCCAGTGTTATCTTCCTGTTGGTCACTTTTCCTCGACCCGTAATATGACCTCCTTTAGCACCCGTGAAATTCCCATAATCACCATCTATATTTTTAAACTCAGTCAACAATCTTGCATCCCCCGTCATGTACCTCGAGCAGCCACTATCAACATACCACAAGTTGATAATCCTCCTTAGCAGCTCCTATACAACCAAACAAAAAATAGTTAGTTTGGGGGACCCAAGCCTGAATGGTCTTGGGTCTACCAAATTCATCAACTATAGTAACATCCATCCAATATCCATCACGGCTAACTGGAGTCTTGGATCTAGGACCTGTTGATGGAAATGGGGTTTGATTTCCACTTGGTCTCTGGTCCTGGGGTTTCCTATGCAAATTTGGACTTTGTGACCTTTGAAAATTTTGATTTTGAGAGCTTGATTGATTCCAAGAATTTTGATAGTTGTAATTTCTAAAGCCACTGTTATAAAAAGTTCGACCACCATTGTTTTGGTATCGATTTTGATATTGACTTTGACTTCTGAAATTATTTGAATAACCTAAAATTATTCATTCTTGGTGAACAACTTATGGGTCTCTGATATCTGCCTGATGTAGATTCAGACTGAAACCTTTGTTGATTTCTTTGAAAACAAGGAACTTGTTGAGTTCCTTTTCAGCCTTATCGACACCAACAACAACACCAACTTGTTGCTTAGAGCAGACATATTTTTCTCACCATCACGCGCCCTTCAATGGTGATTTCTCTTTCTTAGACTCATCCACTTATGCTTCACCTTTTTTGTTAGGAGAGCAACTAGCTACATGTCCTTTGGTGTGACATTTGAAGCACGATCTTTTTGCCAAAGACATCTTAACTGAAGTCTCTAGTTTAGATCCATCAGGTGAAGATGACGACGCCTTAGAAGGATTTTGTTTAGTTTGCTCAATTTCAGATTTTTCTTGGTTTTTACCTTTAGCAAACTGCACATTTGATTCATTTTCAATAACAGTGGTTTCATTTTCATGTCACTTACTTTTACAAAATCAAACTTTTGAACACAAGTTTGGTTTTTGTTTTCAGGATGTGTACTCTTTGTTTTCATAACCTGTTTTCTGTTATTATCCTTCTTGGCATTATCATTTTCAAACACATCCACATTTTCTGATTTGGAACAACTAGGCATGGTTGAACTAAAGTTTGTTAGCTCTTCTTCATTTGGCAAGAAAGAATAGTTATGACTAAGAGGGGGTAGAACTTCATTGAATCCCTGAAAGCCCACACTTTTCTTGTCACCACTTTTCTTCAAACTATTCATCATGTATTTCATAACAACAAATGAATCTCTGAATTGACTTAATTTCTTTTCAAGTTCACAAATTTTAAGTTGTGCTTCGAACAAGTCATTGCATTTTTCAGAAATTTCTTTTGTTTTCTCACTCATCGTGTCATGAGCTAAGTCAATAATTTGAAGTTTTTCATTTAATTTACAGGTTAGAATGCTGATTTCCTCTTCATAACCCTTAATTTCTTCAAATATGATGACTCATTTCTTTCTACGAAAAAAATTGATTCCTTTACACTTGAGAGCTCATTTACCAAACTTTGGTTTTGTTTTGTTAACTCGTCAACCTTAAATTCACGACATTTTAAACAGACAGAACTAACAGGATTAGAATGTACCTCTCCTGTTGATTTGCTTAGATCAGCCATGAATGCAGCAAAATCTACAACATCTTTTTCATCATCAGACTTCACTATCTCTTCCTCAACTTCAGATGTCTGATCAGTATCAAACACTTCAGCTACAGTCTCTTTCTCAACTTCAGCATCTACCATAACTTCTGCATCCTCAACTGGTGTTATCTCAGCCATGAAAGCCTGTGTGACATTGTCGTCACCCTCCAGATGTACACTCCAGTCATAAGAGCCCTCTCGTGAAGTAGAAATCAAGGCCCTTGATGCAGTGTTGTTTGAAGCATTCCTGTTGCTCGAACCATGACAGGGAATATCTTCATAAGATGCACTAGGACGAGACTCAGTCTTTAGTCTTTGACATTCTCTTGCGAAGTGTCCATAACTCTGACAGTTGTAACACCTAACCTTGGACTTGACAAAACCAACACTCTTTCCAACAAACTTTCTTCCCGTCCTATTCATAAACCTCTTCACTCTTCATAAAATATGCCATCTGAAGTAAATCATATCCTCAAGGCACATCTATCAGAATTCATCAATGTGTATTCCTGAATGTATTCCTGTATGAGCTACAAGAACAAGCAAGGAAGATTTCTTCATAAGATGACACTAGGAGGCATCAATTTAGTCTATTACATTTATTTGCGAAGTGTCCATACCCTGACATGTCACCTGAACCTAGACAAAAAACAATCATCCTAAATTGTCACAACTTCTCATTTCACTAAAAACCATCAATCACTTAAGCTTTAAAAGAAATAATGGCCTAATTCCATCTTAAAATCCATAGTCCTCTTCAATGGATCGTAGGTATCTATTGTCAACAACTTCATCAAATAGTCGCTGATAATATCTTTCTACATGAATAGTAAATTCTCCACTTCGCACAAGGTTAGATGCATCTAGAAATTTATCATTCTTATTCATCCACAAGCAGCACTGTATCCATCTCACATGTTTTCATAAAATTAATCCATTTCTTGACCATTAAATAATATAATTCTTCTTTAGAAAGAACACTCATCCTTGTAAAGGACTTACAATTTTCTCCCATGCCTTTATCAACACTTGTCAAATTTTTGCTTTTTAAGTTTTAGGATCATTTCTTCTTTAACACGAAGTTGCTTTTAGTAGTCTCGTCTTTTTACATCAGCATTACCCTCATACCTCTTTTCTAGTGCATCCCACATCTCTTTTGAGGTAGTGTATCTCTTGAAAGTATGTTTAATGCCATCATGTAGAGACATTTTTATAGCAGCAAGGGCTCTTTTCTCTGCTTCATACATTTTCTTCTGTTCAGCGCCCATATTAGCAAATGTAGTGACACGCTGTCTGCCTTCAAACTCATGAGTTGGGTTTACATACCCATCCTCAATACACATCCACATTCGTGTATCTTGGTATTCAACGAAAGACTGAAACCTGTCTTTCCATGTAAGATAATCTCGACCTTCATCATCTTAGGAGGTTTGTTCGCAGTAACAAATACATGCTCCATCCTTATCAACTCATTCAAATTAGGCATGTTCGACATTTTTAACGCAAACGGCTGGTTAAGAACGGTAAAATATTTTCTGAAACTGGTTTTTACTAAAATGTATGGTTAGATTCATCTCAAGAAGACGATTCCAACGATATATAATGTCAACTGAGTCTAATGGTGCAACCTGTTTGTTCAGAATGTTCACAGAACTATCTCTACACACAAATACGTTTAAAACTCGGTACGTTAGCTGATTAACTCTCCACTTTTTGATATAAGTCGCAAATTCGGAAAACCAGAAGTGTGCTGTGTTCGGAATACTTAAATTCGGAACCCAATGTATAATACTCCTTAAATTCGGAATAATGAAACTTAAACTCGGAATTCTCAACTTGTCAAAATCCCAGATCAGTTAAACTCGGAATTTTCTAAATTCAGACTTCACAAATTTTGCAACTGATTTTCAGCAAATCCGGAAATATAAACCCTGACCACTTCCAAGTTAAATTCAGATAGTTATATGCTTCTCAAATCCGGACTCTATTAAATCCGAAACCTTAAATACGGAGCTTAAACTCAGTTTTGTAAACTCGGACAGTTTAAAAACTTCAGAAATCTGGAGCTTTAAGTAAACTCGGAAAACAAAGTTATAAAATCCGGACAAGTTAACTCGGAATTTGTCTTAAATTCGGAATGAATGTTTGAGTTCAAATCCAGAATTCTATAACAAATTCGGAATTCTCTTTCCGTGTTTCCCAAAGTTTGTGTGTTTTTGGCAAATCGTAACGACCGTGACTTCACAGTAATACGTGTTTACCCACAAATTTAGGAATAAACCCTAGCACAGAAAATGATGACGGCAGAACAGCTTTTTCAACAAAAAACTTGAATCTGTATAGCAATCTCGAACCGTACAATAAGAGCAAATGCTCTGATACCAATTGTAGGTCCTAATCACGTGGATCGTTACGAGATTGACAATCAACCAAGGGTGCGGAATCCCGTTGATGGATCAAACACACACAGAAACAATAATATAGATGAAGAACACGAACAAGAACTTTAACCGATCTTCTATGATTATCAAAACACAAAGTTTTACAATCACTCAAGATCACACAAGAAATCTCTCAGCCTCTCTCTATAGATTTCTCTCATAAACTCTCTGTAACTGTCTCTGCAGTATTTCTCTAGTGTCTCTAATGTCTAACCTAAAACCCTAGTGCAAGCACTGTTTATATACTACAGCCATGCAACTGGGCTTGGCACACGTACAATAATAAACAAACTCAGAATACATAATCCAAACACTAAACTCGGATTCATCAATGCTAGGAAAACTCGAACTTCATGAATTCTTCATAAACTCGGATTCCACATATTGCATAACTCGAACTGCTTAAAGCTTTCACAAACTCGGAATTCTTGTAGACTAGCAAACGCGGACATGCAATGATCCTTGGCACACCTTCCACCAAAGCATTTTTAATTTTATAATACATTTTGCGATAGTGGATATGTGCGAAGCGTCTATGCCATAACATCGACAAGCATGTAGTCACCATTGAAGAATCATTTACACTCATGTCCATAACATAGGTATCATTCTTACTTGATGCCCTCAAAACTACCCAATCATCAGGAATGATCAAACCAAGTTTAAACACCAATGCCTCAGACTTGGTAAAGTGGACAGAGTAACCCTTGTCACAAACTTGCGACATGCTCATCAAATTGTGTTTGAGTTGCTCGACATAGTTAACTTTTTTCAATGTTATCTTTCTGTTGTTCACTTTCCATTGACTTGTTATTTTCCACCTTTTGCTCATGCAAATTTCACGTAACCTCCATTTATTTCTTCAAAATCTTTTAACAACATCTTATCCCCCGTCATGTGACTGGAGCAGCCACTGTCAACATATCATAAGTTGTTCAGGCTCCTTAGCAGCTCCTGCACAAACCAAAACAAATTTAGTTAGATAGGGGGACCCAAGCCTTAATGACTTGGGTCTTCCAGATTCCTCAACCATCGAAACATCCATCCAATATCCATGACTCCTAACTGGAGTCTTGGTTCTCAGACTTGTTGCTGCAAATGGTTTTTTGATTTTCGCTAGGTCTTTGGTCCTGAGGGTTCCTATATGTGTTTGGAGTTTGTGACCTTTGGAAAATTTTATTTTGAAAACCTCTATTGTGAGGAACTCTCGATTGATTTCCAAAATTTTGATTGTAATAATTTCAACAGTCATAATGGCAAAAATTTCGACTACCACTAGTGTCATATTGGTTTTGTTGTGAAATTTGACCTCTGAAATTATTTGACAGACCATTAAAGTTATTCATTTTAGGGGAACTACTCCTAGGTCTGTCGAATCTGCTAGATGTAGACGTGGGCTGAAACATTGGTTGATCTTTTTGAAAACAAGGAAATTGTTGATATCCTGTTTCAGCCTTGTCTTCAACAACAGATTTGATCGGTGAGTTTGATTTCTTCAACTCACAATCATCCTTCTTTTCTAGTGATTTTTCTTTCTTCGTTTCTTTCAAAGGTGCTTTACCCTTTTTGTAAGGACAACAACTGATGACATGTCCTTTTGTATAACAATTAAGGCATGATCTTTTTGCAATAGATTTCTTTGGTGAAGCCTTTCGAGTTGATGGTTTCTGATGACGTGGGCGCTGATTTAGAAGGACAAACGTTTGTTTCTTATGACTTTGTGACATTTGCACATTTTCAATCCTTGTACAATGTCGAACGCTCAAAAACTTTTGTGGAAGTAATTCGTTAATTGACACTCCTACTGTCACACCCCAACCGATGGCGGAAACACTGGGATGTGGCACTAGGCAAATCAGATTGTTCAAGAGAATCCATAACGACTATTACGATGACAATATTTATAAAGCTTCATTCCCATAGAATCAAACAAATATTCATTGATAGTCAAAACAGATTACATGTTTCTCAAACAATACAAAATCCGACAACCTAGATTTTAATGAGTTTCTAGCAATCCTATTCTTTTTCAGCATGAAATCCTACTGTCACATACGTTAAAATAAAGGTCAATACAATAATGTAGATACACAGGTTTGACATAATAATAGTAATAAAGCGTTTAAGAAACCAGCATGCACTTACGTAGCCATGTGAACATATACGGTACCTTAACCGAAATAGACTAACCAACACAACCGCGAATGAGACAAGTAAAGTAAAGCGAGAGCGAGCCTTAACAACCCCCGAACTAATGGGTGGCGGGTCAACCTATAACAGCTATCATGTTAAGGGTGGTCAGTAAACTCAAGGCATATAATAACACATAGTTGTTCATTGTTTCACGTACAGTCATGCGAGAGTAGTTTGCGTGTTAAAGTGTTTTAGCGGTGTGTGTAGTGATCGTTTGATAGAGAAAGTATGTAACACCCCAAAGTGCATTAAAGCAAAACAGGGTCAAGTATACTCATAGTGAGTGAGTAACAGCAACCGTGAATGAGATGGAGTGGGAAAGAACGTCGAGTCAGCCTGCGCATAGAAACAGAAGTGTATCATCTTCGGTAGTGTTAAACGATTGAACACAGTGGTGAGGGACAAACAATGGGTCATATGAGCCTTCACTCGCATGAGGCATCACCCCCGTGTGATTCATCATCCGCACGAGTGGTGGCTCGCATGAGGTATCACCCTTGTGCGATCCGTATGAGCGAGGCTCGTCCGAGTGACCTGTTTTCGTGTCCAAAATCGAGTGTTTTTCGGTTGTTTCTTCAGGAAATCGAGTGTCCATCCTTCCAACCTTAAGCTACTGAGCAAACCAAAAGCTGTGGGAGGTCTTTAGAGCGAGTGAATCGTTTGTGGAAACTCGGACTGGTCCGTACGAATACGAAGTGGTTCGTGCGAGCCAACCTATTTACCACAAGTAACTCTTCTTGCGTCTTCGTGCTACGGGGACTGATTTTTCACTTGGAATAGATTTAATTTTGAATCCATTTCAAGTATGTTTCTGACAACGTTTCGTCCCACTATCTAGCCATCATACGTCGGTTTAGTCCGTTTTTTGTGTAAAAATGAGTATAAAACAATTTTGTTAGGATCAACGCTTGGTGAGTTGGAAACATTAAGTTTTCTAACTTGAGAAGCCAAAGCTTGTTCAAAAATACTAGTTCTAGTGTAAATCCTTGATAAAACATAAGGTTTTATGAAAAAGATGAGATTTTCGTAAATAGAGAAGTTTAGATGAAATCAGAGATATCTCGTGCAAAATCGTTGTAGACATCGTTGTGATTTCCATGTAAACCATAGTCTTCTTACTTGGAAGCAGAGAAAAGCGTATAAAAGTAGGTTACGTGCGAGTGACAGCAAGTAGGAGTGCGTGTGTTAAGTGTGGTATTTATAGAAGAAGAGAGGAGAGTGCAGAAAGTGGCTCGTACGAGTGGGTGACTCGTGCGAGCGAGCCTTCGTGCGAGTGGGGAGCTTGGTGTGAGCCAGTGCTCGCTCGTACGAGTGGGTACTCGTGCGAGTGAATCTAGTTCATGCCTTGGCTGTTTTCAAGCGATGTTATTGTTCGTATTAATTAGTTTTGTGCGATTGAGCGAGTTGCGTGAGCGACCGAGAGCGAGAGCGAGTATAAAACATATAAAACATGTATACAATAAACACACAGTATCACATAACCAACATAAATAATCGCGTTTTTGATTTAGTGCGATGAGCGTGTGCGAAGGCAGCAATGAGTACCGAACAAACAAACACACTTAGTTCATAAAGTAACATAATTAACTGCGATTCGTGTTGCATTAGCTTTGCGAGTATAAAGCGTTTAAGTGTCAGCAACAATGATGTGTGATGAAAATGTGTTTAGAATAACATAAACTCTTTTTATATCGAATCCCAGGTACAAGACGGTTACAATTTGAAATAACGATAAGTAGGTAACAACCAAAAAGTCGGGTTGTTACACATACGCAATCAGTTTACATGACATACACTTCGGAACAAGGACATAATGTCACACCCTGAATTTCCACTTGCGGAGTTTTACCGCGAGGCGTGTGAACAAACCAGAATCCGAGACACTATAACATCGAACGACTCTATATGATTAGTTTATACATTTTCCAAAATCATTTGTTTAACCATTCATAGTTAATTTTCAATTGTCTTATTTTGGTTTCAATGTTTAGCGGAAGCATTAGTTTTAAAGTTGAGCGGAAGCACTAAAGTAAAGTAAAGGAACGAGCGCCAACACAAACGCCAAAACTAAAGAAAAACCCAAACAATATTCGTAAATGAGACTCGATAAAAAGATGTCTTGATCAATGCAAGTGAGTGCACCTAGAGCTCCTAGCGTCCTGAGAAACATGTAAAGAAACAAGTGTCAACATTGAAGAAGAGTGAGTTCACAGGCTTTCATAAGTTCATTTGTTCTGTTATAAGTTTGTTTCCCCCGTTATCCCTAACCTGGAATAACGATATAGTTCCATTATTCCAAACCCGGAATAATAATGATGTTGATTTCATTATTCCTAACCCGGAATAATATTGTTGTTTGTTTCATTATTCCTAACCCGGAATAATATTGTTGTTTCGTAATTAAGTTCAATGTTAACAAGTAGGTAGGGAGCCTAAAGTTATGTCACATAAGTGTTCGCGATCGAAGCTGACTGTTGTGCCTCCGTGTTGCCAGGCCTATCACTGACCATGGCGAAAGTTAGGCTAAATTATTCACCCGTTGACCATACCCGGTCGGCTAGCGCGACTAGCTCGGGTGGGGCTTGTCGGGCCCAGTAGTACTACTTATAATTTCCCCGCTATCTAACCCAATACTAACGTTCCGAAGTTTGTCGAGGACTTGTGTGATATAGCTGCTTAGTGACCATAACGTACATTAACATTAACTTAGTTACCGAATAGTTTAATGACGTTAATTTCGTATAACGTAAAGAGATAGAGTTGTAGAGTGTATACATGTTTCTCCCCCCTATTGTTTAAAACCGGATAAATTAGGGGCCGTGAACTCACCTTTAATTGCTCGGTTAGTGTAACACAGAAGTAGCAAATGATGGGACCGCTAATTGCGTCCTAACAAGTCAATTGTTTTAAAGTTAGTGTGTGAACACACCGATACAAACCCTACACATAACTAACACACAATGCGGCACACACAATAACAAATTTGAAAACACAATCATGCATGCAAAGTATTATCATACCAAAATAGTGATCAAACCAACCTATCATGAACACAAATCAACTCATAGAACACTTTGGTACACATGCGCAAGTTATCAAATTTCAGCTTGTATACTCATAATTAGGCTGTTTTCGAGGATTTTTATAAAATAGTTCCAACGTTCCAAAAATTCCAATTTTTTTACAGAACGTGTCAACTAAACTGTAGAATTTTATGTAAATTTTTCAAGTCCTAACACTTTACTAATTATTCATAAATATTAATATACTAGGCTGCAGTCAGGTTCGTCGCTTTCTGACTGCAGTCCACGGGATAATTTATTTAAAACTCATCGTTCATCCAATTAACAAAATTCCAGTGTGAGTCTCCCGGAAATTTCCATCTCCAGTTGCTGTACAAATTTCGTGATTCAACTCTCTACAGATTATGAGATCCGACTCGATAAACAACTAACAAATTTTCAGAATTTACACAGCTTCAGTTACTGCACTTAATTGACCACTTAAAAATATCAAACGACCTCAGAAAAATATGAATCTAGTGCCATTAGAAGCGTTTTTCAAAAATATACGTTTTAGGCTTCAGAAAATCCGCTTTTCGATAAATAATAACCTAGTTATAGCTAATCGAAGTTGGCTGTAAACACCATTCAGCATCCTGTTTTCAACTTTTATCGCAATAGAACACGCTTAAACAATCGAGACGTTAAATATAAATGATCAAGAACAGATTTATTAGTCACATATCATCATGTACATCATACTCATGCAAACCCTAATCATACAATATGATTTTTATCACAAAACGCAGCCTATGATTCTTGTATTCAACTAATCATCATAATCGCAATTCTTGCACAAATAATCGAACTAAACGTCATAACTCTTTCATAACCATGATTCTACCATTACATACAAGCATGATCAATAGTTCATAAACCCTAACATGATTTGCGAAACAATAGAAAACCCTAACCTTTAACAATGAAGATTAACGAACCGGGAACGAGATTGGAATCACTTCGGGTTTTGGGGAAGGTTGCGATCGAGAGAAGGAGTGGGAAGGGCTGCCGTCGGCTGATTCTTGGAGCTAGGGTTCCTTATTTTTTTTGTTAACACAACTCCCATGCATACATGTCTTTATATAGTGCAAGGAAAGAAAGAAAAGGATCAAGGGTTTGCGGTTTGGTGCTTGCGGCTGCAAAGGGTTTGGGTGGGGCGGTTTGGGTCTTTAACTTGAGCCTCAAGTTTTGATTAATTCCCTGAGTCGCAAGGAAATGAGGTCGACTCATTTTGCGGCTCGGTTCGGTTCGTCTATCTATTTACTATATATATATTTTTATAACTAAAAGTCACGAAATTAAAACATGACATAATAACTCACCAAACTTATAAACGTCTAATACACATAGCACGTAATTCACTTGATAAGTTCACAAAGTTAGCGTAGTTATTTCGAGCGTGTAAATTAAATCTCCGAATCAATTTAGCGTAGGAATGAATAACCGTGAAGTAGTGCGTTTAAGATACCTGAAAACCGGGATGTCACATTATCCCCATGTTGAAAGAATTTTCGTCCCGAAAATTGAGTAAACGCGGTTTAGAATGCAACGCACAGGTTTAGAATGCAACGCACAAAGATTTAGTTCATTAACAATGGTACAAGAAATTACAAGAAATTCCCAGGTTGTCACATCATCCCCATGTTGAAAGAATTTTCGTCCCGAAAATTTAGTTGGTGGTAACGTTAGCTTGCTGCTCAGCTTCAAAAAGGTGTGGGTATTTGCTTTTCATTTGGTCCTCTCTTTCCCACGTGAACTCCAGTCCACGCTTAGAGTCCCAACGAACCTTGACGATCGGTATCTTGCTGTGCCTTCGAGTCTTGATCTCACGATCCATGATCTCGATAGGTTGTTCCACAAAGTGCAGTTGTTCATCCACTTGAATCTCATCCAATGGAATGACTAGGGTTTCATCTGATAGACACTTCTTCAGATTTGACACGTGAAAAACGTTGTGAACTCCACTGAGTTCGGTAGGAAGGTCTAATTGATAAGCTACGGGTCCGGTACGTTTCAAGATCACAAACGGGCCTACGTACCGTGGGTTTAGTTTGCCTCGTTTCCCAACACGGATTACACCCTTCCAGGGTGACACCTTCAGTAGGACGCGGTCGCCTACTTGAAATTCGAGCGGTTTGCGTCGTTGATCAGCGTAGCTTTTCTGTCGATCTCGTGCCGCTGCCATGCGGTTTCTGATTTGTACAATCTTTTCAGTAGCCTCAAGTATCAACTAAGGGCCTGTGAGTTGACTGTCACCGACTTCTGCCCAACAGACCGGTGATCTACATTTACGACCGTATAATGCTTCAAACGGTGCTGCCGATATACTCGTATGGTAACTGTTGTTATACGAGAATTCCACTAAAGGCAGATGGATTTCCCAACTATTCCCGAAGTCTACCACGCATGCCCTAAGCATGTCTTCCAAGGTCTGAATGGTCCTTTCGCTTTGACCATCAGTCTGAGGGTGATAAGCTGTGCTCATATCTAAGCGTGTACCCAACGCTTTCTGAAGTGACTGCCAAAAGCTGGACGTGAAACGAGCATCTCTGTCTGAGATGATGGACATTGGCACTCCGTGCCGAGAAACTACTTCCTTAATGTAGATGCGAGTCAACTTATCCATCTTATCTGTTACTTTAATCGCTAGGAAGTGTTCGGACTTAGTTAAATGATCCACGATCACCCAGATGGTATCGCAACCACCCAAAGTTCGCGGGAGTTTAGTGATGAAGTCCATCGAAATCTGATCCCATTTCCACACCGGAATCTCAGGTTGTTGAAGTAGCCCCGATGGCTTCTGATACTCTACCTTGACTTTCGCACAAGTCAAACACTTGCTCACGTAGGTGGCTATATCCGCTTTCATGTTGGGCCACCAATACGCGGCTTTAAGGTCTTGATACATCTTATCCGATCCAGGATGGACAGAGTATCGGGATTTGTGAGCTTCGTCCATGACTAGCTTTTTGAGGTCTCCGTAGAGAGGTACCCATACGCGATTCATGAAATACCGGGCACCATTGGGTTTTACTTCCCAATCGCGTTCCATTTTTCCCACAGATTCGGCCTTGATGTTTTCTTCCTTAACTGCTACTAACTGCGCGTCGCGTATCTGTTCGGGTAACCCGAATGAATGGTGAACTGTAGTGCTCGTACCCGACGAGGTTTCAAGTGTTCCTTCCTACTGAGGGCATCAGCTACCACGTTAGCTTTACCCGGGTGATACCGAATGGCACATTCATAATCATTCAGGAGTTCGACCCAGCGACGCTGTCGCATGTTCAACTCCTTCTGGTCAAAGATGTGTTGGAGGCTCTTGTGATCTGTATAGATTGTGCACTTTGATCCATATAGGTAGTGTCTCCAAATCTTAAGCGCAAACACCACTGCTCCTAATTCCAGGTCATGTGTTGTGTAGTTTTTCTCGTGAACCTTCAATTGTCGGGATGCATATGCGATGACCTTATCACGTTGCATGAGTACGCATCCCAATCCCTGAATGGAAGCATCACAATATACCACAAAATCATCAATCACTTCCGGCAAGGACAGAATGGGTGCACTGCAAAGTTTCTGTTTCAGCAATTGAAATGCCGCTTCCTGCTTGTCACCCCAAGCATACTTGGTGCCTTTCTGGGTGAGGGTGGTAAGCGGTTGCGCGATCTTTGAAAATCCCTCGATGAAACGTCTGTAGTAACCAGCCAAACCCAAAAATTGGCGGATCTCTGTCGGTGTCTTGGGTGCTTCCCAGTTTTTGATAGCATCGATCTTGGCGGGATCAACATGGATACCCTTTTCATTCACAATATGCCCGAGGAACTGAACTTCCCGAATCCAGAAATCACACTTTGAAAGCTTGTATATAGTTTCTCCTGTTGAAGTAATTCCAGTAGTAGTGGTAGATGTTCAGCATGTTCTTCTTCACCTTTAGAGTATATGTCATCGATGAACACAATGACAAACTTGTCGAGATACGGTTTACACACGCGGTTCATGAGGTCCATGAACACCGCGGGTGCGTTGGTGAGACCGAAGGGCATGACCAAAAACTCATAATGGCCATACCGAGTATGAAATGCCGTCTTAGCAATATCCTCCTCCCTGACGCGTAACTGGTGATAACCGGACCGTAGATCAATCTTGGAGTAGTAGCTTGACCCTTGAAGTTGATCGAAGAGATCGTCGATGCGAGGTAATGGGTATCGGTTCTTGACAGTAACCTTATTGAGTTCCCTGTAGTCGATGCACATGCGGAAGGTCCCGTCCTTCTTCTTGACAAAAAGGACCGGAGCTCCCCATGGCGAAGTACTGGGTCGGATAAATCTTTTTTCTAACAATTCCTGAAGTTGGGTAGACAGCTCTTGCAGCTCGGCTGGAGCTAGGCGGTATGGGGCCTTGGCGATGGGAGTTGCATGGTTTACCAATTCAATTTCAAACTCCACTTATCAATGTGGTGGAAGACCAGGTAACTCCTCTAGAAATACATCGGAAAAATCACGGACGACGGGGATATCTTCTATACGCTTCTCGTCCTTAGGCTGTTCGGTGACCAGTGCGAGCAAAGCGAAGGAGTTCTTCCTCCGAAGATACTTCTGTGCTTGCATGAAAGAGATGATGTTTGTGATGGCGCCCGCCTTCTCGCCTTGCACCGTCAAGATTTCGGAGTTAGAGAGCTGAATACGGATAGCTTTCTCGAAACAGAGAACTTCAGCTCGGACGTCGGATAGCCAGCCCATTCCGGCTACCACGTCAAAACTACCCAGGGTAGTTGTCATCAGATCAATGGTAAAGGTGTGACCCGCGAGTTTGAGTTGACAGCCGGATACTAAATGGGTCACATTTACAGATTTACCATCGGCTAGTTCTATGACGTAAGATGTAGGTTCTTCCTAAAAGACTCAGATATAAAACTCCTATCCGCACCCGTATCAAAAAGTATAGTAGCAGAATGTTCGTTAAGGGGAAACTTACCGGTGACCACGTTCGAGTCGTTTCTGGCCTCTCCGCGGCCTAGCGTAAATGCACGACCTTTGGCACCTCCTGTGCCACCATTTCCATTGTTGTTATTGTTGTTGTTATTGTTGTTGTTGTGGTTGTTGTTGTTATTGCGAAGCTGTGGGCAGTCTCGTTTGAAGTGGGCAGTGCTACCACACTGATAGCACCCCCGGTTAATACCCTGTTGTTGACCCTGGTGTTGATTTTGGTTTTGTCGAGACATGATTTCTCCGCGACAATCCTTTCCCGCGTGTCCCACCTTGCCACATCGTTGGCAGCGATTCCCGGCACAAGGGCCGTGATGATGGAGGTTACAACGATTACATTGCGGCTTTCGACCCACATAGCCGCTGGTGTTCTGGGTGTTGTTGGCGGGCTGATTATTGTGACCCCGATTGCTGTTGAAATTATTGAACTGTTTCTGGTTCCCTTGTTGTGGCTGGGCTGACGAAGACTGTCGAGCAGACGAGTCTTCAAATTTTCTTTTATTATCAGAGACAACTTCAGTTGTACCCCGAGATGGCAACTTCTTTTGTTACACCGCCTTATCGGTGAGTTTGTGCGCCAGCCTGATCGCTTGATGCTCAGTCGCAGGGTTGCTAGCCATTACCATGCCCTGGATCTCGGGGACTAGACCCCCAAGGTAAAACTCGAGTCGTTTCTCAACTATGTTGGCCAGATCGGGACATAGAAATACTAGGTCATGATGTTTCGCTGTGTATGCTTCAATTTCAGATCCCACCATCTTGTGGTTCCATAATGATTGTTCCAACTGCTGAACCCTGTCCCGCGGACAGTACTCCTCCTTGATTAGGGCCTTAAACTCGGCCCAGGCCATTGCGTTTGCAGCAATAAGTCCACGCGTTTGGACTTTTGCATTCCACCAAGTTAGTGCCCCGTCCTCCAACGTTGAGGCAGCATACTTGACCTTGTTGGCCCCAAGGCAATTGCACATCTCGAACACTGATTCGGACTTTTCAATCCAACGGACCAGTCCTATGGGTCCTTCTGCACCCGTGAATTTGCTCGGTTTCGCATCGAGGAACATCTTGTAGGGGTTAAGACCCCCTCCTGCTGACAGAGGACAGGTAGTCAGCGAGAAAGTCTACTAGCCCAACTTATTAGATTTTCCCATGAAAATTTAATAATGGTTACCTGCTGGTTGGTTTTGAACACTTGCCAGAGCAGCATTCACGTGTTCTTGGATCATTGCGGCCAATTCTTCGGGTGTCATGTTGAGGTTTCCGCGATGTCCAGTTGCCATTTTAGATCTTCGCAAGACAACATAAACACACACCGATAAGTATATATTTCGAATATAGTTATCTTACTCCATACTTAAATAATTCCTCAAATTATGTCAACCCAAATAAATTAAACAATCAAAAGAAATATTCGATTAAATAAAATTTCAACGTCTTACAAAATGCCAACCAAACATATCAGTTTACTATAAAATTTCAAGTTTAAACATAAGTAGAAAAAATAAATAGACTGAAGGAAGCAAATGGGATAAGCGAGACGAGTCAGTCTTCTACTTCTCCATCCCCCAAATCGCTATCGTCGCCGTCATCCTCCGCGGCGTTTCCAGCTTCTATAGCCTGGTCTTCCTCCGGATCCTCCTCTGGATCCTCCTCTAGATCCTCCTCTACCGGCACTGGAGGGGCCGGTGCTGGTGCGGGTACTGGTACAGGTGCCTGATTCTGTTCTAGTTCTTGAATTCTCCAGCTGGACTCAAGAACTCTGTCTTCGAGCCAGTCAGCCCTCAGCTACTTAGCACGAAGATCTTTAGCTAAGTGTTACGAGCTATCTTACTCTCATGTTGCTCTTCCTCGAGCTCTCCAGTCTTACCCGTTAATTGTCGTATCATCCATCCTTGTGCTAGGATAGTTTCATGCATTCTCTCTAGTTGTTCTTGTTGTTTTCTTATCATATCTCTAAGTAGGTCGTTCCCTACTTCTAACGAGTTAACCGGTTCGACCGGCATAGCGGTGGTCGGGCGTGAGGACGACTCCTCTCCTAGAGTGAGTCTTTTCCTAGCAGCTGAGCGTGTCTCCACGCCATGAGGTGGTGATGGTTCGACCATAGGTGCCTTCCCCGACGCCCTTGGTTGTAAAGGTTTGTCAGATGATGATGATAACATTGCCTGTTGGGTTGTTTAGTTAGTTACGAGTTGCGTTTATCACAATATGCATTTATATTTTACATAACATAGTTGTAGTACAACACATCACAAGATATCACAGTTCAGTGCCAAACTAAGTCTAGTGTCGTGTAATCAGCTATAGTTTAGGTCTACTTTTAATGCAAACCTGGTTCTCTATAGCTAGAGGCTCTGATACCAATCTGTCACACCCTAAATTTCCACTTGCGGAGTTTTACCGCGAGGCATGTGAACAAACCAGAATCCGAGACACTAGTAACATCGAACGACTCTATATGATTAGTTTATACGTTTTCCAAAATCATTTGTTTAACCATTCATAGTTAATTTTAAATTGTCTTAGTTTGGTTTCAATGTTTAGCGTAAGCATTAGTTTTAAAGTTGAGCGGAAGCATTAAAGTAAAGTAAAGGAACGGGCGCCAACACAAACGCCAAAACTAAAGAAAAACCCAAACAATATTCGTAAATGAGACTCGATAAAAAGATGTCTTGATCAATGCAAGTGAGTGCACCTGGAGCTCCTAGCGTCCTGAGAAACATGTAAAGAAACAAGTGTCAACATTGAAGAAGAGTGAGTTCACAGGTTTTCATAAGTTCATTTGTTCTGTTATAAGTTTGTTTCCCCCGTTATCCCTAACCCGGAATAACGATATAGTTCTATTATTCCAAACCCGGAATAATAATGATGTTGATTTCATTAGTCCTAACCCGGAATAATATTGTTGTTTGTTTCATTATTCCTAACCTGGAATAATATTGTTGTTTCGTAATTAAGTTCAATGTTAACATGTAGGTAGCGAGCCTGAAGTTATGTCACATAAGTGTTCGCGATCGAAGCTGACTGTTGTGCCTCCGTGTTGCCAGGTCTATCACTGACCATGGCGAAAGTTATGCTAAATTATTCACCCGTTGACCATACCCTGTCGGCTAGCGCGACTAGCTCGGGTGGGGCTTGTCGGGCCCAGTAGTACTACTTATAATTTCCCCGCTATCTAACCCAATACTAACGATCCGAGAGTTTGTCGAGGACTTGTGTGATATAGCTGCTTAGTGACCATAACGTACATTAACATTAACTTAGTTACCGAATAGTTTAATGACGTTAATTTCGTATAACGTAAAGAGATAGAGTTGTAGAGTGTATACATGTTTCCCCCCCCTGTTGTTTAAAACCGGATAAAATTATGGGCCGTGAACTCACCTTTAATTGCTCGGTTAGTGTAACACAGAAGTAGCAAATGATGGGACCGCTAATTGCGTCCTAACAAGTCAATTGATTTAAAGTTAGTGTGTGAACACACCGATATAAACCCTACACATAACTAACACACAATGCGGCACACACAATAACAAATTTGAAAACACAATCATGCATGCAAAGTATTATCATACCAATATAGTGATCAAACCAACCTATCATGAACACAAATCAACTCATACAACACTTTGGTACACACATGCGCAAGTTATCAAATTTCAGCTTGTATACTCATAATTAGGCTGTTTTCGAGGATTTTTATAAAATAGTTCCAACGTTTCCAAAAATTACAATTTTTTTACAGAAGGTGTCAACTAAACTGTAGAATTTTATGTAAATTTTTCAAGTCCTAACACTTTGCTAATTATTCATAAATATTAATATACTAGGCTGCAGTCAGGTTCGTCGCTTTCTGACTGCAGTCCACGGGATAATTTATTTAAAACTCATCGTTCATCCAATTAACAAAATTCCAGTGTGAGTTTCCCGGAAATTTCAATCTCCAGTTGCTGTACAAATTTCGTGATTCAACTCTCTACAGATTATGAGATCCGACTCGATAAACAACTAACAAATTTTCAGAATTTACACAGCTTCAGTTACTGCACTTAATTGGCCACTTAAAAATATCAAACGACCTCAAAAAAATATGAATCCAGTGTCATTAGAAGCGTTTTTCAAAAATATACGTTTTAGGCTTCAGAAAATCCGCTTTTCGATAAATAATAACCCAGTTACAGCTAATCGAAGTTGGCTGTAAACACCATTCAGCATCCTGTTTTCAACTTTTATCGCAATAGAACACGCTTAAACAATCGAGACGTTAAATATAAATGATCAAGAACAGATTTATTAGTCACATATCATCATGTACATCATACTCATGCAAACCCTAATCATACAATATGATTTTTATCACAAAACGCAGCCTATGATTCTTGTATTCAACTAATCATCATAATCGCAATTCTTGCACAAATAATCGAACTAAACGTCATAACTCTTTCATAACCATGATTCTACCATTACATACAAGCATGATCAATAGTTCATAAACCCTAACATGATTTGCGAAACAATAGAAAAACCCTAACCTTTAACAATGAAGATTAACGAACCGGGAACGAGATTGGAATCACTTCGGGTTTTGGGGAAGGTTGCGATCGAGAGAAGGAGTGGGAAGGGCTGCCGTCGGCTGATTCTTGGAGCTAGGGTTCCTTATTTTTTTTGTTAACACAACTCCCATGCATACATGTCTTAAAATAGTGCAAGGAAAGAAAGAAAAGGATCAAGGGTTTGCGGTTTGGTGCTTGCGGCTGCAAAGGGTTTGGGTGGGGCGGTTTGGGTCTTTAACTTGAGCCTCAAGTTTTGATTAATTCCCTGAGTCGCAAGGAAATGAGGTCGACTTGTTTTGCGGCTCGGTTCGGTTCGTCTATCTATTTACTATATATATATTTTTATAACTAAAAGTCACGAAATTAAAACATGACATAATAACTCACCAAACTTATAAACGTCTAATACACATAGCACGTAATTCACTTGATAAGTTCACAAAGTTAGCGTAGTTATTTCGAGCGTGTAAATTAAATCTCCGAATCAATTTAGCGTAGGAATGAATAACCGTGAAGTAGTGCGTTTAAGATACATGAAAAACCGGGATGTCACACATAAGGTAAACATACCCTAAATACCCTTTACATAACTTAGATATAAATTTTGAAGGGATAGATATGACAAAAATACACTTATACAACCCTATGGGCTATGTACAACAAACAGTGAAAGTCTGCTAGTTCTCGTATTTTTAATACGAACCATGTGTACCAATCCAAATATTTGTATCCAATAAATTCTTGTATTTTATTGATATGAATGCAAAAATGTCAATCGTTGCGTAATTTCGATCATTTTCATGTGCGATAAAGCGTTGAACGTTATTTGTGAAACGCGAAACCGTACAACTGAACGAACCAACATCCAGGATATTTCCAGGCAAATTCAAAGTTATATATGCCTTAACACCTTTATACAACCTAAATATTGGTTTAAAAGGGTTAAAAGTGACAAAACGCGACAAAACAAGTCCAGGGGCCAAATATGCCAAAATTCCAAACTTCTGCCCCTGCCAGGTCCATACGGACCGTAAAGGAAAACCCATGCGGTCCGTTAGGGGTGCTCAGCACAGTATAAACATGGAAGCTTCTTTTTTGAAGCCTTGGTCCCCAAGAATTCGAAATTTCCAGCTTCATGGAACAAATCGACAAGTGTTAACACCACCCCTCTAATCATGATACATGTTAGACACTTGGATTAATCTTAAACACTCAAGAACACTAAAAAATCAAGCTAATTCTTCACTTCCAACTTGCTCTTTCATAAATTCTTTCTCCCATCTCATTGGAGCTTGTTTCCAGTCATTTGGAAGCCTCCAACTCTGAGTTCTGAAAGTATTCATCAACATAAGTAAGTGCTCTCCTTAGTTCTTTCATTATTTTGGCATTTTGAGCCAAAAGTCAAACAATTTGACTTTCTGTTTGACTTTCATTCTGATTATTTTTTGTCAAGTCAAAGGTCAACTGAACTTTGCAACGTGATCATAATCACGAAGGATATAATCCTTTGTGATTGCACCTTATTTAGACATGTTTCAACATGTCTAACTCGTCATTTCTAATTTAGTGCTTTTATTTTGGTCGTAAGTCGAGCAGTTTGACCACCACTTTGACTTTCGAACCTGGCCCATTTGGTCAATCTTAGAATTCGACCATGTGCATTTTTAAGACCATAGTTGTATAGGCAATAACACTCTGAGGTTATACCTTATGGTCATAAGGTCTAGTTTGTTATATGATGAGTTGCTTATATGTTCTTTTAAATTTACCAAAATACCTTTTTTGTGCATAAATTGGTTTTAAGCGTATGTAAGCAAAGTTTTAACGTCTAAACTGATGTTTAACATAATCAAACTTTATTAACGGGGCATATAAGACTCATCATAGGACATATTTGACCATCCGATTATTTATTACGCTTATAACCCGTTAAAGTAGTATAAACTACCTTAATGAGTCATAACAGGTCAAAAGCACTTAGGATCCTTTCCAAATCAGAATGTTAAACTTATTAAACCATATCATATGAGTCCCAACACTCGTTTGGTTTGTAAGACTTCATTCTATCCGATCTCCCATTTAAAGTCTTGATACACTAACTTAATTATCTGACACATTAGGACACATTTGAGCTTTGTTTATTCCGTTGATCAAGGACACATACACAATCCCAAGTGAGTACATATCCTCTCTTTTACGTTTTTCAAATGTTTTAGGGTGATTCATACGTGTCTGTCACTATTTTTATAATTTTAAAACCACATGATTCTATATACATAGTACTTTATCCATTAACGATTTGAAACTGTTACCTATGGCTTAAATAATGATTTCAAAATTTGTAAGACCCTTGTTGGTGTGTATTTGTATTCATGCCTAAAATACATTCATTAACAATGATCAAGCCGATTGGTAGTATGATATAACGCTATAGGACTTGACACCCCATTCCCACTTCCTAGGTTTGATTAGGGAATGTCAGAAACCAAGTTTATCCCAAATAGATTTAACTTCATGGTAAATTTATAATGTCAGGGAAAAAGGATTGAATGTATTACCAAATGACCACAATGTGTTCAGACAAAGTTTAAAGTTTATCTTTTATTGACTTCATTAACCAAAGTATAGTTTGATATACTACCAATTCTCTTATACATAAACCAAAGTATATTTTGATATAATATCAATTCAATTATTCATAAGCCAAAGCATATTTTGATATACTATCAATTTTATTATTTCAAAACCAAATATATTTTTGCATACTCTACAAATCTTTTTATCAAAAAGCAATGTATTTTAGAAACCAAATTTTTATCAAGGATTCATGGCTATTTTGAAATCGTTTAATCCTTTTCTTTTAATATCCAAAGCCATAAATTTAAACCACAAGACCTATGTTACTCACATGCATTTTTATGCTGACGTTTTAATTTCACATATGTTTCAGGTACTATATGTGATGATTTTTAATGCATGCTACACATAGGATGGACCCGGGGCTTAGCTTACTTTAAAATATGAAAGGCAATGTTTGTATTTGTTTGATTATTTTCAAAACAATGTAAATCATTAGTTCAATAAAACAAAACTTTAAATACCATGTGTTGTGAAACAATTTCTTGTAACATGACTCCCGGATGTTTCTCGCCATGATTTGTTGTATTACGCGTTCGGGGTGTTACAGAATTGGTATCAGAGCCATGGTTATAGGGAATTAGCTTATTAGTAATGCTTTTGACCTAGACTATAACCTTCCTAACACAAGTTATCTTGCATTTAGATTGTTAATACAATACCACCACCTATCCTTAGGTGATTACCAAAAACAAAGCATAATACATCCTTGAAAGTCAAAATTTTCCAAAACTTCACAAGAAATTATCTATCCTTAGATGATTTTTTTGGGCTTTATGCCTTTAAAATTTTCAAAATCTTGTCAAAGTTTGGGCATTAATAATGTGAACATATGCGATCTGCATCACCAGACCACTCACTCTTACCTGGGAACTCTTGGGGTGAGTGTCCACTTATAGGCTAAAGCATGTCTTCACGATACATTATAAACACCCATTTACTTTGATTAGTCACTGTGTCGTTGTTTGTTTTAAGTAACGAACAAATGATCACAATCCTTAAACTTTGTCAATATTTTTAACATTCATTTTTACTGTCCTTTATCAATCTAATTAATTTTCTCTCATATATTCACACTCTCTTTTGTTGATGCATATGTCTGTTACCTACGTCATCGTATTACGTCGAGTCTATGTTTAGGAGCGAAATGTTAAGTTCTTGTAGTGTTCATGGATAAGTTCGCCCGAACTTGTCCTGTGAAGACAAGTTCGCCCGACTTGACCATGGGACATTTGGAGTGAACTTGTATCACTATAAATAGGATAGTTGAGTTCACACTTGTAAGATTCAGAGATTTTATGTACTGGACGGCGAAGCTCTGTCCAAGTGTTTCCAGGATCTGTAACGCCTATACATTAATGAAATAGTGATCAATCAGTAACAAACTAGTATCCAATATCGCCTATGCAAACGGATTCCGCACGTTTAGCTTAGGTTTGCCAAATTAGGACCCGAACGATCCATACAACGGACCTTCAATTGGTATCAGAGCAGGATCAGCCTAATTTGAAGACATTGGACATAGAACTTCACATCTTCTACTCATTTCTTTCATTTTTAACTTTTCTTTGGCATAGTTAACTTTTTTCAATGTTATCTTTCTGTTGGTCACTTTCCATTGACTTGTTATTTTCCACCTTTTTCTCCTGCAAAGTTCACGTAACCTCCATTTATTTCTTCAAAATCTTTTAACAACATCTTATCCCCCGTCATGTGACTGGAGCAGCCACTACCAACATATCATAAGTTGTTCAGGCTCCTTAGAAGCTCCTGCATAAACCAAAACAAATTTAGTTAGATAGGGGGACCCAAGCCTAAATGGACTTGGGTCTTCCAGATTCCTCAACCATCGAAACATCCATCCAATATCCATGATTCCTAACCGGAGTCTTGGTTCTCAGACTAGTTGCTGTAAATGGTTTTTGATTTCCGCTAGGTCTTTGGTCCTGAGGGTTCCTATATGTGTTTGGACTTTGTGACCTTTGGAAAATTTTATTTTGAAAACCTCTGTTGTTAGGAACTCTCGATTGATTTCCAAAATTTTGATTGTAATAATTTCTACAGTCGTAATTGTAAAAATTTCGACTACCACCAGTGTCATATTGGTTTTGTTGTGAAATTTGACCTCTGAAATTATTTGACAGACCATTAAAGTTATTCATTTTAGGGGAACTACTCCTAGGTCTGTCGAATCTGCTAGATGTAGACGTGGGCTGAAACATTGGTTGATCTTTCTGAAAACAAGGAAATTGTTGATATCCTGTTTCAGACTTGTCTTCAACAACAGATTTTATCGGTGAGTTTGATTTCTTCAACTCACAATCATACTTCTTTTCTGGTGATATTTCTTTCTTCGTTTCTTTCAAAGGTGCTTTACCCTTTTGTAAGGACAACAACTGATGACATGTCCTTTTGTATGACAATTAAGGCATGATCTTTTTGCAAAAGAATTCTTTGGTGAAGCCTTTCAAGTTGATGGTTTTGATGACGTGGGAGCTGATTTAGAAGGACAAACGTTTGTTTCTTATGACTTTGTGACATTTGCACATTTTCAACCTTGTACAATGTCGAACGCTCAAAAACTTTTGTGGAAGTAATTCGTTAACTGACACTCACACTGTCACACCCCAACCGATGGCGGAAACATTGGGATGTGGCACTAGGCAAATTAGATTGTTCAAGAGAATCCATAACGACTATTACGATAAAAATATTTATAAAGCTTCATTCCCATAGAATCAAACAAATATTCATTGAGAGTCAAACCAGATTACATGTTTCTCAAACAATACAAAATCCGACAACCTAGATTTTAATGAGTTTCTAGCAATCCTATTCTTTTTCAGCATGAAATCCTTCAACCTGTCATATACGTTAAAATAAAGGTCAATACAATAATGTAAAGGGAGTACACAGGTTTGGCATAATAATAGTAATAAAGTGTTTAACGAAACCAGCATGCACTAACGTAGCCATGTGAACATATATGGTACCTTAACCGAAATAGACTAACCAACACAACCGCGAATGAGACAAGTAAAGTAAAGCGAGAGCGAGCCTTAACAACCCTCGAACTAACGGGTGGCGGGTCAACCTATAGCAGCTATCATGTTAAGGGTGGTAAGTAAACTCAAGGCATATAATTAACACATAGTTGTTTAGTGTTTCACGTACAGTCATGCGAGAGTAGTTTGCGTGTTAAAGTGTTTTAGCGGTGTGTGTATTGATCGTTTGATAGAGAATGTATGTAACACCCCAAAGTGCATTAAAGCAAAACGGGGTCAAGTATACTCATAGTGAGAGACTAACAACAACCGTGAATGAGATGGAGTGGGAAAGAACGTCGAGTCAGCCTGCGCGTAGAAACAGAAGTGCATCAGTCTTCAGTAGTGTTGAACGAATCAACACAGTGGTGAGGGACAAACAATGGGTCATACGAGCCTTCACTCGCACGAGGCATCACCCCCGTGTGAGTCATCATCCGCACGAGTGGTGGCTCGCATGAGGTATCACCCTTGTCGATCCGTATGAGCGAGGCTCGTCTGAGTGACCTGTTTTCATGTCCAAAATCGAGTGTTTTCGCGTTGTTTCTTCAAGAAATCGAGTTTCCATCCTTCCAACCTTAAGCTACTGAGTAAACCAAAAGCTGCGGGAGGTTTTTAGAGCGAGTGAATCGTTTGTGGAAACTCGGACTGGTCCGTATGAATACGAAGTGGTTCGTGCGAGCCAACCTAGTTACCACAAGTAACTCTTCTTGCGTCTTCGTGCTACGGGACTGATTTTTTCACTTGGAATAGATTTAATTTTGAATCCATTTCAAGTATGTTTTGACAACGTTTCATCCCACTATCTAGTGAACCATCATACGTCGGTTTAGTCCGTTTTTGTGTAAAAAATGAGTATAAAACAATTTTGTTAGGATTTAACGCTTGGTGAGTTGGAAACATTAAGTTTTCTAACTTGAGAAGCCAAAGCTTGTTCAAAAATACTAGTTCAAGTGTAAATCCTAGATAAAAACATAAGGTTTTATGAAAAAGATGAGATTTTCGTAAATAGAGAAGTTTAGCTGAAATCAGAGATAATCTCGTGCAAAATCGTTGTAGACATCGTTGTGATTTCCATGTAAACCATAGTCTTCTTACTTAGAAGAAGAGAAAAGCGTATAAAGTAGGTTTCGTGCGAGTGACAGCAAGTGGAGTGCGTGTGTTAAGTGTGGTATTTATAGAAGAAGAGAGGAGAGTGCAGAAGGTGGCTCGTACGAGTGGGTGACTCGTGCGATCGAGCCTTCGTGCGAGTGGGGAGCCTGGTGCGAGCTAGTGCTCGCTCGTACGAGTGGGTACTCATGCGAGTGAGTCTGGTTCATGCCTTGGCTGTTTTCAAGCGATGTTATTGTTCGTATTAATTAATTTTGTGCGATTGAGCGAGTTGCGTGAGCGACCGAGAGCGAGAGCGAGTATAAAACATATAAAACAAGTAAAACATGTATACACATAAACACACAGTATCACATAACCAACATAAATAATCGCGTTTTTGATTTAGTGCGATGAGCGTGTGCGAAGGCAGCAATGAGTACCGAACAAACAAACACACTTAGTTCATAAAGTAACATAATTAACTGCGATTCGTGTTGCATTAGCTTTGCGAGTATAAAGCGTTTAAGTGTGCAGCAACAATGATGTGTGACGAAAATGTGTTTAGAATAACATAAACCTCTTTTTATATCGAATCCCAGGGTACAAGACGATTACAATTTGAAATAACGATAAGTAGGTAACAACCAAAAAGTCGGGTTGTTACTCATACGCATTCAGTTTAAATGACATACACTTTGGAACAAGGACATAAGCTACACATACCCTAAATACCCTTTACATAACTTAGATATAAATTTTGAAGGGATAGGTATGACAAAAACACACTTATACAACCCTATGGGCTATGTACAACAAACAGCGAAAGTCTGCCAGTTCTCGTATTTTTAATACGAACCATGTGTACCAATCCAAATATTTTGTATCCAATAAATTCTTGTATTTTATTGATATGAATGCAAAAATGTCAATCTTTGCGCAATTTCGATCATTTTCGTGTGCGATAAAGCGTTGAACGTTATTTGTGAAACCGAAACCGTACAACTGAACGAACCGACATCCAGGACATTTCCAGGCAAATTCAAAGTTATATACGCCTTAACACCTTTATACAACCTAAATATTGGTTTAAAAGGGGTTAAAAGTGACAAAACGCGACAAAACAAGTCTAGGGGCCAAATATACAAAATTCCAAATTCTTCTGCCCCTGCCAGGTGCATACGGACCGTAAAGGAAAACCCATGCGGTCCGTTAGCGGTGCTCAGCATAGTAGAAACATGGAAGCTTCTTTTTTGAAGCCTTGGTCCCCAAGAATTCGAAATTTCCAGCTTCATGGCACAAATCGACAAGTGTTAACACCTCCCCTCTAATCATGATACATGTTGTACACTTGGATTAATCTTAAATCACTCAAGAACACTATAAATAGCAAGCTAATTCTTCACTTCCAACTTGCTCTTTCATAAATTATTTCTCCCATCTCATTGGAGCTTGTTTCCAGTCATTTGGGAGCCTCCAACTCTGAGTTCTGAAAGTATTCATCACAATAAGTAAGTGCTCTCCTTAGTTCTTTCATTATTTTGGCATTTTGAGCCAAAAGTCAAACAATTTGACTTTCTGTTTGACTTTCAGTTCTGACTATTTTTTGTCAAGTCAAAGGTCAACTGAACTTTGCAACGTGATCATAATCACGAAGGATATAATCCCTTGTGATTGCACCTTATTTAGACATGTTTCAACATGTCTAACTCATCATTTCTAATTTAGTGCTTTTATTTTGGTCGTAAGTCGAGCAGTTTGACCACCGCTTTGACTTTCGAACCTGACCCGTTTGGTCAATCTTAGAATTCGACTAAGTGCATTTTTAAGACCATAGTTGTATAGGGAATAACACTCTGAGGTTATACCTTATGGTTATAAGGTCTAGTTAGTTATATGATGAGTTGCTTATATGTTCTTTTAAATTTACCAAATACTTTTTTGTGCATAAATTGGTTTTAAGCATATGTAAGAAAGTTTTAACATCTAAACTGATGTTTAACATAATTAAACTTGATTAACGGGGCATATAAGACTCATCATAGGACATATTTGACCATCCGATTATTTAACTACGCTTATAACCCGTTAACGTAGTATAAACTACCTTAACGAGTCATAACAGGTCAAAAGCACTTAGGATCCTTTCCAAATCAGATGTTAAACTTATTAAACCATATCATATGAGTCCCAACACTCGTTTGGTTTGTAAGACTTCATTCTATCCGATCTCCCATTTAAAGTCTTGATACACTAACATAATTATCTGACACATTTGGACACATTTGAGCTTTGTTTATTCCGTTGATCAAGGACACATACACAATCCCAAGTGAGTACATAGTCCTCTCTTTTACGTTTTTCAAATGTTTTAGGGTGATTCATACTGTCTGTACTATTTTTATAATTTTAAAACCACATGATTCTATATACATAGTACTTTATCCATTAACGATTTGAAACTGTTACCTATGGCTTAAATAATGATTTTCAAAATTTGTAAGACCCTTGTTGGTGTGTATTTGTATTCATGCCTAAAATACATTCATTAACAATGATCAAGCCGATTGGTAGTATGATATAACGCTATAGGACTTGACACCCCATTCCCACTTCCTAGGTTTGATTAGGGAATGTCAGAAACCAAGTTTACCCCAAATAGATTTAACTTCATGGTAAATTTAATAATGTCAGGGAAAAAGGATTGAATGTATTAACAAATGACCACATGTGTTCAGACAAAGTTTAAAGTTTATCTTTTATTGACTTCATTAACCAAAGTATAGTTTGATATACTACCAATTCTCTTATATATAAACCAAAGTATATTTTGATATAATATCAATTCAATTATTCATAAGCCAAAGCATATTTTGATATACTATCAATTTTATTATTTCAAAACCAAAATATATTTTTGCATACTCTACAAATCTTTTTATCAAAAAGCAATGTATTTTAGAAACCAAATTTTTATCAAGGATTCATGGCTATTTTGAAATCGTTTAATCCTTTTCTTTTAATATCCAAAGCCATAAATTTAACCACAAGACCTATGTTACTCACATGCATTTTTATGCTGACGTTTTATTTTCACAAATGTTTCAGGTACTATTATGTGATGATTTTTAACGCATGCTACACATAGGATGGACCCGGGGCTTAGCTTACTTTAAAATATGAAAGGCAATTGTTTGTATTTGTTTGATTATTTTCAAAACAATGTAAATTATTAGTTCAATAAAACAAAACTTTTAAATATCATGTGTTGTGAAACAATTTCTTGTAACATGACTCCTGGATGCTTCCGCCACGATTTTTGTATTACGCGTTCGGGGTGTTATAGAGATTGGTATCAGAGCCATGGTTATAGGGAATTAGCTTATTAGTAATGCTTTTGACCTAGACTATAACCTTCCTAACGCAAGTTATCTTGCATATAGATTGTTAATACAATACCACCACCTATCCTTAGGTGATTACCAAAAAAAAGCATAATACATCCTTGAAAGTCAAAATTTTCCAAAACTTCACAAGAAATTATCTATCCTTAGATGATTTTTTTGAGCTTTATGCCTTTAAAGTTTTCAAAATCTTGTCAAAGTTTGGGCTTTAATAATGTGAACATATGCATCTGCATCACCAGACCACTCACTCTTACCTGGGAACTCTTGGGGTGAGTGTCCACTTATAGGCTAAAGCATGTCTTCGCGATACATTATAAACACCCATTTACTTTGATTAGTCACTGTGTCATTTGTTTGTTTTATGTAACGAACAAATGATCACAATCCTTAAACTTCTTCAATATTTTTAACATTCATTTTTACTATCCTTTATCAATCTAATTAATTTTCTCTCATATATTCACACTCTCTTTTGTTGATGCATATGTCTGTTACCTACGTCATCGTATTACGTCGGTCTATGTTTAGGAGCGAAATGTTAAGTTCTTGTAGTGTTCATGGACAAGTTCGCCCGAACTTGTCCTGTGAAGGACAAGTACGCCCGAACTTGACCATGGTACATTTGAGAGCGAACTTGTATCACTATAAATATGATAGTTGAGTTCTCACTTGTAAGATTCAGAGATTTTGTGTACTGGACGGCGAAGCTCTATCCAAGTGTTTCCAGGATCTGTAACGTCTATACATTAATGAAATAGTGATCAATCAGTAACAAACTAGTATCCTATATCGCCTATGCAAACGGATTCCGCTCGTTTACCTTAGGTTTGCCAAATTAGGACCCGAACGATCCATACAACGGACCTTCAATTGGTATCAGAGCAGGATTGGCCTAATTTGAAGACATTGGACATAGAACTTCACATCTTATACTCATTTCTTTCATTTTTACTTTTCTTTGGCATTACACGGACAAAATGACTGATGTTCAGGTATAATATGTAATATCCATAATAGTAAAACCCTAAGATCAGAGCTTAAAACAAATGAATTCATGTCGAAAATTTGAAAAAACCATGTTTGAAAACACATGTTAGCTCGAACTTATCATCATGTTCGCTCGAACTTGACTGCAAAAATTCACTTTTTGAGTGATTTTTCATCAAGTTTGCCCGATCTTGATTGATTTTTCAAAGATTTTCACTCAAGTCTGCTCGAGTTCATTAAATTAATCAAGTTCGCCCGAACTTGATCAAAATTTGTTGAAATTCATTACAAGTTCACCTGAACTTGCTGTTTCTCTTGAATTTTCACATAAGTTCGCTCGAACTTGTTCTCAGGGTGATATTTTTATTAATCTTAATACAAGTTCGCCCAACTTGTCCAAAGTTTCTAAAAAAGAAGCCATTAAAATTAGGAAAAACGTCTCGGACATTATATATAGTTAGATTCGTATCGACGAGACGAGTTTAAAGCTCTAATCTTGTACAAACCGTTTTCGAAAAAAATTTAAACGTTTTTATCGAACCGATACGTTAATATTGTCGATTAAGAAGTCAAATTTTACTAAAATTGTCTGTTTGCTAATCATTTTTCAAGTTTTTTTGAACGACAGATAAATTTGAAAAACGAAATGGGGTCCGTGAAGCCATCAAAGTTGATTAGTATGGACGAGTATGAAAGCTGGAAAGAAAAATTCGAGAACCGGAAACAAGCAAATTTATTCTACCAGAATGTTCATAAGAAGAAGATGAACAGCTTGTTACAGTAATCGATAAATGAAGATATCTTGATTCTACTACCAGAATGTGATACAGTACAGAAGTTGTGGAATGCTCTACGTGCTAAATATACAGAGAGTGCTGAGATGATTAAGAGCAAGAAGGCTCTAATCAAAAAGAAGTTTGATATTTTTAAGATGATCAAGGTGAAACGATGAAAAAAATGATAAGCCATTTTGTCATTTGAAAGTGCAGATGAGAAGACATGGTCTTGATAAGACAGAAGCAGAGTATATTGACAAATTGGCCGATGCTCATCCAGAGGGTGAATGGACAACATACTTAATGGTGTTAAAGGAAAGTCCGAGCTGGGAATTTTTCAAGCTTTCTACCTTCATTGACAAATTAGAGGGATGAAGTGGAATTACTAAAGAAGTCTGATCTTGTCAGTGATCAACGAAATGATTTGGTGATTAGTTGAAGAAAGTAGGGATATAATGGCAAAGAACTGTGAAACACAAGTTTCAAGTACATCTACATATGAGTCTTCAAGTTCTAAACCAATCTGCCCAATTTTTGATGTAGATCTAAATGATTATCTTGCAGATAATGCCAAACTCTTGAATAATCTTGAGAGTTTGACATTAGAAAATAAAAAGTTAAAAGAAAATGAAAAGATTTTTGAAAATAGAATAAAAATTTTAGAAAATGAAAAATATGTTTTAAATAAAAATGTTTTTGAAAAACAAAATATAATAAACTCGCATCTTGAAAAAATCAGAAAACTTGAACAAGATGCTGAGATTACTAAAAATAAAGTTGTTGATTTGGAAAAGAAATTGAAAGGTTTTGTGACCTCGTCATTGATTTTAGATCAGATATGTCCAAAACCGTTCAATGAGAATAAACAGGAAATCCAATAAGTGATAATATCACAAATTATGACGATGTCATAACTGAAGATTGCGATTATGATACTGATGATGAAAGTGTTAAAAAGGATAAAATGAAATATTTTTAAAACTAAAAGAAAATTTCAAGAAATTGTTCTACATTCTACTGAAAAAGGTGAATGCTCAACACAAAAACCTTCTAAGCAGAATGGAGAATGAAAACAAAAGGAAAAACAAAGTTTTAAAGATTTTAAAAACTTTCAAAAGAAAAATAAAAGCTCATCGGTACAATCATCCAATTGTTATAGAAATTCACAAAAATTTGTAAAATGTGTCGATATCAAAACTCACAAAAAATTGTAAATAAGTGGTGCAGGTCGGACCACATACTTCAACGTCAAATCAAAGTTACAGACGAAGCAGGAAAGATAGCTACCACACGTCAGTTCAGTGTTATGATTTGAGTGTATGGTTTGATAGAAAACGATATGATAACAGGGTGTGTCATATTTGTGGGGTAACTGGACACATTGCTAAAAATGTCTACACAAATTAATCCTAAGCCTGTTCATATTGATAAGAAAAATTCAGAAGATTTGAAAATACCAACTCAGGTTTTGAAAAATGTAAAGAAACTACTAACAAGGTAAAACCAGTTATTACTAAGTTTTCAAATTTTGAAACTGGTGTATCCTCGAATAGTAATGAACAAAAAGTTTCTACATTGTATTTCAAGAAAGCTTTATCGAAAAATCAATCATGGTTGGTTAAAGAAAAAGAATTTACACAATCAGTGAAAATTGAAAGTTTAGAGGATTTTCCAAAACTTGAAGAAGTCCAAAATAAATCTGATTGTATAAAGAAAATCAACATTAAGGTTGAAGAAACAACGCCTAAGACTGCAAAGGCTTGGGTGTCACTATTCAACTAATTGTTTGAATATTTGTGCAGGAACTTCTGAGATGAACGCAAATTACTAAGAATGGAGTTCTGGGGCACACATTGAAGATGGGCCGGGTTATCATGTCCAAATGTTTTCTTTTATGAAATCTTAAGATAAATCGAATGATAGAAAAGAAATAATGCATGGTTAAATCATTAACCAAAATAAATGTCATATCTCGTGTAAAAATGTCATGTCTTAAATAAAAAATGTCTTGTCTTGTACTTTGTTTGAAATGATTTAGATAACGCCACAATATGTAATATGATAAAAGCACTTATATATAGGAAGTACCAGCGTCGTATCCACCATGATTTGATCATATTACACACGTCTCGTTATTTAAATCACTTACCATAAACAACCATCAAAAGTTTGTTTAAACCAAAGAAATGTCTAGTATAAAGTATGTCGTGTAAACCAATGTCATGTAAACAAATGTCATGTATAAACAAAGTCTTGTGCCAACCAAAATGTCAAATGTAAACCAATGTCCTGGATAGTCGAAATGTGTTGTATAAAACAATGTCTTTGAATAATCAAACATTATGTTTTATAAACTGTTGCTTTTCTTGTTTAAAACATATATTTAGATTGTTCGCAAACACATTCAAACCTTGTTGACAGTCAAATGGACCCTTATAAAGTCAAGGGTCTATCCATTTCATCGGATTCTGTCATTCCCTAAAGTCGCTTCCAAACAAACCCGGGAAGTGGGAACGGGGTGTCAAACCTATGGTACCATTACATACTACCGGTCGGCATGATCAATGTTAATGAATGTATTAAGTCAATCTCCAACGCACCAATATGTCATGAACAATGTAAGCAAAAATATACTTTGAAAACCATGTACTAGTATGCTCAGTCAACATATATAGCAAGAAATGTCTTTGAAAACCATGTAGTAGTATGCCCAGTCAACATACATAGCAAGAAATGTCTTTGAAAACCCTGTACTAGTATGCTCAGTCAAAATACATAGCAGGAAATGTTTTTGAAAACCATGTACTAGTATGCTCAGTCAACATACATAGCAAGAAATGTCTTTGAAAACCATGTACTAGTATGCTCAGTCAACATACATAGCAAGAAATGTCTTTGAAAATCAATGTGCTAAATATGCTAAGTCAACATATGAAGCAAAATGCAATGGAAATCATGTACTATATGTACTATGTAATCAAAGCATTTACAATCTCATGAAAACACGAAAGTAGTCATAGGCACAATATGTTTCACCCCAAAACATTTTATAAAACATTAAAGAGGGGACTATGTACTCACTTGAGATTGCAAGAAAGTCCTTGTCCAAGAAGATAAACCAAAGCTCAAGAGTCTGAGAATTTAAGTATGTCCTAATATCGGACAACTACGTTAATATCGGGACTTAATCGGAGGACTCGGATAGAATGAAGCCTTATAAACCAAATGAGTTTGGAATGTTGGTGCATTTTATGTGACTTCAGCTTGGTTTGGTCTTTGGATATATTTGTTCAAGACTTGGAGTATGTGAAGAACTAAGATTCCGAGTTTATCAATGCAGAAGTTTTATGTGGATGATAAGTGTCTTCCATGTAAAAAGTGAAAGCAAAGAAAACCTCACAAGTCTAAAATCATGAATTCCATTGTTTCCCCACACGAATTACTTCACATGGTTTTGTTTGGTCCATTGAATGTAAGGAGTATTGGTGGAAAATATTATTGTTTAGTTGCTATTGATAACTTTTCTCGTTTTTCTTATGTTTTCTTAGTAAGGTCAAAGGATGAAACAGTAGAAATGTTGATTAATCTTTTTTACAAAGTTGGAGAATCTACTTGAGACAAGAATCAGGTGTATTAGAAGCGACAACAACGCGAAGTTCAAGAATCAGTCGTTGGATATCTACTAAGGGGATAGAACATCGATTTAGTGCTTCATGCACACCGCAATAGAATGGAATGGTAGAACAGAAAAACAGGACTTTAATTGAAGCAACTAGGACCATGCTTTCTGATTCTAAATTTACTGTCCTCTTTTGGGTAGAGGCGGTGAATACAGCTTGCTTTGTTCTGAATAGGGTTTTGACAGTTAAACGACACAACAAACGTGTTATCAACTTTTGAGGAACCGTAAACAAAATTTAGAAGGGTTTGGACCATTTGGGATTCCATTCACTATAATTAGAAATAAAAACCAACCAAAATTTGGTGAAGTCGCTGACGAAGGATTTTTCCTAGGTTATGTCGACGGTGCACCAAAGAAGAGAGTTTTTAACAAAACGAATGGTTAGACTGAAACTGTATTTAATATTGAAATTATCACATATTCGTCAAAACAGTCCGAGTCCAGCAAAGCTATATGATTATGATCTATTCATTGAGCCTTTTAAAATTCCTGAGTTTTCCGATGCAGGTGATTTGGAAGTGATTCACAGCTTGAAAAGGGACAAAGATGAAAGTACTTTCTGTCCGAATTCAAGTGTTCCAAGTGCTGATGTGCCAGGACCTTCTTCAAATACAAATGCCGAAGTAGTGGATTCAAGTGACAGCGAGTCTGAACCTCTTGAGGGGGAGGACTTTACTAGTCCGTTTTCTAATCAAAATGTTTAGGGGGAAATTGGATCAAATCTAGAGACTAACTTGGATATTGACACCATTGCTACACGAGCAAACAGAGATCCTCCAGTTGAGAACATTGTCGATGATCCGAATGCAGGTGTTCAGACAAGGAGAAGTATAGCAGAAGGTTCATGTATGTATGCTACGATTGAGAAGACTGGTTTTATCAACGAGTGCTTGTATAGTTGCTTTATTTCTCAAGAGGAGTCGAAAAATATTCATATGGCTCTGAAGGATAATTCATGGGTAGAAGCTAGGTAGGAGGAACTAGCTCAGTTTCAGAAGTTGAAAGTCTAGGAGTTAGTTGATTTACCAGAGGGGGATAAAGAAATTGGCACCAAGTGGGTGTTCAAGTATGAGAAAGATGACCGAGGGATTGTGACAAGGAATAAGGCTCGGTTAGTGGTAAAAGGGTTCAATCAGCAAGAGGGGATTGATTATAATGAAGTGTTTGCACCAGTTGCAAGGTTGGAAGCAATTCGATTGTTTCTAGCATTTGCATCTTTCAAGGGTTTCAAGGTTTATCAACTTGATGTGTAGAGTTTGTTTCTTTACGGGAAAGTTAATGAACTGGTGTGTCTCACAACCATATGGGTGTACCGATCCAGACTATCCAGATTGAGTGTATAGATCAGATAAGGCGCTGTATAGAGTACATCATGCACCCAAGGCGTGGTACGAGATACAATCGTCTCATCTTTTAGAAAATGGCCCTGAAAGGGGTCAGATTGATAGTACACTTTTCATTAAAAGGTTGAAGGAAGATTTTCTGTTGGTACATGCATACGTGGATGACATCATTTTTGGTTCATCTGATGAGAGTATGTGTCATGACTTTGAGGAGGTGATGAAGAGTAAGTTTGAGATGAGTACAATGGGTGAGTTATCATTCTTCTTGGGGTTGCAAGTTGAAAATTTTGACTCGTAAAAAGATGGAGAGTAAGTTTGAGATGAGTGCAATGGGTGATGAAGGATGGGACCTTTATTCATCAGACGAAGTATGTGTATGACATTTTGAATCGTAAAAATATGGAGGATTGTGCAACGTTTAATAGACCCATTTGTAAGAATCACAACATTGGTTTAGATGATGAGAGTGTGGACGAAGTTGATCCAACTTAATATAGGGCCATGATTGGATCGTTAATGTATCTTACTGCTTCAAGACTAGACATTATGTTCGTTTTATTTCTGCATGCCAGAAACCAAACAAATCCAAAGGAGTCGCATATGAAGGCGCGTATTCTTAGTTACTTGAAGGGGAAAACCTAAGTTTGGGTTATGGTAGCCTGCTGATAGTGACTTGGAATTTATTGCCTACACTGATTCAGATTTCGAAGGATGCAAAACAAACAAAAAATGTACCACATGTGGTTGTTAGTTCTTAGGGGGAAGACTTGTGTCATGGTAGTGCAAGAAACAAGTATGTGTGTCTACGTGTTCGTGTGAAGCTGAATACATTATTGCGGGAAGCTGTTGCTCTCAAGTTCTGTGGATCCAACTGCAGATGCGTGATTACGTTTGAATTTCACTCGCACCCTATTGTGATAGACAATAATGCCACAATTTCAGACCAAATTATCCCGTAAAACACACTCGCACAAAACATTTTGACATTCGTCATCAATTTATACGGGATTGTGCTGAAAAAAAAAGAATGATTAGAGTCGACACACTAGATAATTTGGCAGATCTTTACCCAAAAGCATTTGACAGGGCTCGATTTGAACTTCAAGTCGAACTCAACGGGATGCGGAATCCTGAATATCTAGTTTTTCATTAAAATTTTGTAAATAGTTTATTGCTTTTTAAATTAGAAATAAAAAAATAGAAAACCACAAAAATAAAAAAATAAAATATAATAAAAATCAAAAATTAGTTAGCACTGTGTGAACAAGAAGAGATGATAGTACATCAGCATTTTAGACTGTCACACTGAAATTGAAATTGCTTAAGTGTGATAGCAGCTTCATCATATGATGTACCAGTAGGAAAGAAACGTGCAATAATCAACTTACCATGGTGATATAAACATAAAGAACTATGTATGAATGGGTAACTTATTAGTGGTTGTTGTTGCAGTATGTCTATCGCCTACGTCTTTGGGTCATGTCTATGTTTTGTAATAAGGCTTAATGTTAGATTTCATGATTGTAATGTTTACTTCATACTAAGTGAATCTTCAATTGGTAGGAAGTCAAGTGTCTCACTTTGTATGAAATGAACTCAGTTCGTACGAAATGAGATGGTTCTCCTCGCACGAAGTGGCAAGTCTATATATAGGTGAGTTGAGTCATTGTGTCTGTAACGTTTTGCTGACTAATAAGGCGGAACCCTGTCAAAATAGTTTCAGGAACTTGTAACAGTTGAACAATTAATGAAACGTTGATATTAAACAGTAATCTTCATATTGTAATACTCTTAAATGGATTCCAGACATTTAAGACTAGGTTAACCAAATTAGGACCAAAGCTAATGGAGAGCAGATCCTCACAAGTTGTATCAAAGCTTGGAGGCCTGATTTGAAGACATTCATCAAGATTATACTTCTCTTCTACTCAAATTGTTTTCATCCTTTTTATCATTTTTCAAAGATTTAACGGACAAAATGGCCTAATTTTCTAAAAATTACGTAAAATCATGTTCTAACAAACCCTTGAAAGAATCAGACCTAAAATCAACCGGAATCATGATAAAAACATCAAAAAACATGAAATTGTGAAACCCACCTTCGCACGATCTTAACTCCAATTCACACGAAGATAAAATTACCTTCATATGAGGTGAAATTCTGTCAAATTTGAAATTATAACTCCGTACGAAGTGAGTTCTTGAACGTTTTCGATTTTATCTTTGCACAAAGATAGATCTGAGATCTTGGTTGTTTTTAACTTTGTATGAAATCGGATTTAATTGTGTTTGTGTGTTTACTTCACACCAGGGTTAAATTCGCACAGATCAATTTCGCACGACGCTATTTTTAACCAAATTTTTTGACGAAATGGATACCGAATTTACAACGCCTTTGCAATGACAATAGGCTCGATAGCAGCCGCCCAAACTCTAAATCTTGACAACGAGATGGACACAACGACAAAGCTGCCCAAGTTTATGAATTTAGAATATTACAAAGGATGGCACGAACGTTTCGTGAACTGGGTGCAGGCAAATTACCTTGATTACTGGTATGCTATAGAAGAAGGGTATACGATTCCTACTGGTAAGAATGGTCTTGAAAAAGGAATTATGCAGCTCAATGATCAAGAGAAAGCAACATTTACTCGAGAAAAGAAAATGACGAACATCTAGCAACAAGCCATCAAAGAGGATATCTTCACCTTGCTACAACATGAAAGATATGCTCAGTCGATCTAGAGCACTCTAAAGGTGATGTTCCAACGCAACAAACAAATGATAAAGAGTAAACAATCGTTACTTAAGAAGGAGCTTGATAGTTTCTATTCGTTAAAAGGTGAATTGATGAAACAACTCATCGAGAGATACTGTCACCTAGTGGTTGAAATGAAGAGATTGGGTGTGAATAAAGATAATGAAGAGTAATTTGACAAATTGGCTAATGCACTACCAGAAGGCGAGTGGTCAACCTATCTGATGATCTTAAAGAACAGTCTAGATTACAATAATACATTGAATTTGGCATGATTTATCGAGAAACTCGAGGGTCATGAACTGGAGCTTCAAAAGATGGCCAAGTCAAGAAGAGCACACGCCCAACAAGATGTAAATCTATATTACAAAGGAAGTGTGATAGCCATCAACCAAAGCCCAAAAGTCCAGATAACCTTTAGTGCAGGCAATTCGTCAAATACTATTTCGAATTACTCAAGCAGTAGTAGCGGGTTTCCCTCATTCCCAAGCTGTGATATGAATGCTCCAAAGACACCTTAATCATCTCAGAGCTCGAATAACTACAACAGAAGCGAGAACAACCAAACCAATTCAAACCAACGAATTCTTCAGTGCAATATCGTGCAATATGGCTGTGAACTATGAGAATGCTCAAGATTTTAATGAGAATACAGCAAAATAGCACATGGCTTTACTTGCATCTGTTCTAGAATCATACGAGAGTCTGGTAGCTGGGAAGATCGGTAATCTAAATATGACCATGGAAGATTATGACCAGATCGACCCTGAAGAATTGGAGTTAATAGACATAAAGTGGTTCATGGCCAGCATTGTTCACAAAGCTCAGCGCTTTATGGAAATCATGGGACGAAATAGTTAGGGAGGTCCGGATGGTAAGCTAGGGTTTGATAAATCAAAATTCACATGCTTCAAATGCCGTGAGAAGGGTCACTTCAAAGGAGAGTGCCCGAATCGAGAAGTCCAGGGTAATCACAACCCATTTGGTGATGACTACTATAAGAAAGCCATATGTCACAAGACTTCTCCACCTCAAAGTTAAACTAAGCTTATTGCTATTGAGGATGGTTCAGCAAAATCCAAGGATTAAGCTCTTGTGGTGACTCAAGAAGATGAAGGGTTTAACTAGAATGATTACATTCCAAAGAAAGAAATTCTAGCATTACTTGTAGAGATCTTTGAAGAACCAGTCACTGAAGAGGTGGTCGAGGAAGTTCAATCGAAGATTGTGACGTTGTTTTTTTAATGAAACACCATATCGGAGTGCAGAAGAATGTGTTGAAGCATACTACTATGCTCAGTGTGCTGAAGAGGATATATTTCATAGTGTTTTCTAAATCTGTAATTCCACCTGATGTTTATAACTTTTTTGCAGAATTCTTTCGCAGTGCTCACCAAAAATAGAATAAACCAAGAAGCCTGTTGAAGAAGTTAATAATGTCACAAATGAAATGAATGCTAAGAATCTGAAAGAGATTGCCGACAAAGCCATGATGGTGCAACTGCAAGAGGTAGTTTTTGAAAAAGTTCAAGAAGGTGTGAATGAGTTGATCAAAGAAGAGGGTAAGAGTAAAATCAAAGAAATTGAAAAATCTTGCATGAAGTGCTTGGATCCATGCAAGGAGTGTTCTATAAAAGATAAAAAATACAAAAAACTTACAAAACACACTGAAAACTTGTTGAGCGATTTGAGAGACACATAAAGTAACATATGATAAACTAAGCAAAACGATTAATCAATTTCGTGAAGTCAGTAAGGAAGATATGGATACTAAGGCACTTAAAAGCAACGATCACGCAAAAGTAGATGGCCATAAACGTTCCTATTGACATGATTTCTAAGCTTAAAACTGAGTTAGAAGCCATTACGGTTGAGTCTGAAAGCATTAACAAGTTGTTGATCAGTTACTCAACTGATTCGTATATGATGTGTTAGGAAACTTTTATGTAAGTATTGAAGAAAAATGTGATTTATCTAATCAATGGATGAAGATGAAGTCACGAAGGTCAAATCAGCAAGAAGAAATGAGACTGGACAAGAGAAAAGAACAACATATCTTCCACCTTTATTAGAAACAGATCAAGAACAAGAAAAGACTATCAAATGAGGCCATTCTGATGGATCTGATGATTATCATCAGATTCTAGTAAAGTCTCATTATCAGAATTTCTATTGATTGGTTCATCAGATCTTCTTATCAGGTGGATACCAGAATTTCTGTTAAACCCACTTGTAATCTTTGAAGAAGCAAGTTGACTCTAGAAGATTCAATGAATATGTCAAAAAGCCAGTCTATGCAGGGCAAGTGTATTAATAAACTAATGTTTATTCATACCCAAGACTTTCTATAAATAGAAAGTTATACCGTAATGGATAATGAGTTAAGCCAAGCATTTAATACATACTACAAAACTCCATTGCCATTTCACCATAGAATTACACAAGTATTCATTTGTACTAGTCAACATCCTCACAATCACCTTGTAAACCATTTTTGTTTCAAAGTAATATAAACTTTAAAATTGTGTAGTTTTTGTTTCTTGAAAGTTTGATTTCTATTTCCGCACACTAATTTCCTACTTGTTGAAATCACTTGCCACGTTACGTTAAGAGAGCTTTTGTCCATCTCGGACCAACAATTGGTATTAGAGCAGATTGAATAAATTATTTTCAAACGATCAATTGCTCGTTTTTTTCTTTTATCTAAATATGGCAAACTTTCAAACCTGGAACAATGCTTTCAACAATGGGTCTATGTCAAAGACTCCGACCTTGGTCAGAGAGGAGTAAACCCAATGGAAAATCTAGATGATCAATTTCCTTAATGGAAATGATCGAGCACTATTTCAATCAATTGCGTGTGGCCCACACCCATGATTGAGATTCCAGGAACACCATCAACTGATCAAACACCTGAAATATCTGTCTCTTGGGCTCCAAAAGAAAGATATTAGAGCCAAGAAGACAAGCAAAAGCTGGTAAGCAGATGAAAGGGCAAATCACTTTTGATAATGGCACTTCCTAATAACATATTCTCTCAAGTAGTTCTGCATGTGCTTCTGCTAAAGAGATATGGATCAGTTAGAAAATCTTTTGAAGGAGGAGAAAGAATGAAAAGAAAAAACAAACAAACTTGTCTCTTCTTATGAGAGATTTAAAAGTTTACCAAATGAAAAGTTTGTGAATCATATAAAAGATTTGCAAAAACTTTTAAATGATCTAAAGAAATTTGGTATTGAGAAATGAAAGAAATGTGAAATTCCTAGATGCTCAACCTAGAGAATGGAGAAGTCTCACAATGACCTTATCCTCCACAGTAGAGCTCGGAAGTATGAGTCTACACGATCTTTATAGTATACTTGTTCTAAAGAGGAAAGATATATGAGAACTCAAAACCAAAGAGGAGGATCTATAGCTCTCATTTCAAATTCTCAAAGAATATCCAATCCTGATCCACAAAGCTCTTATTGCCAAGCAATAGAAATTTCTGATACCTTTAGATTTTTCTGCTTTTGCTGAAGCAATAGCAATGTTCACTAGAAATTTTTGAGCAAATACTGAGGGGAGGTAGCCATAACTACCAGAAAAGTGATAAGGGAGGATGGACAGAAAGTCAAAAGATAAGGAAAAGCAACAGTTGTATGTTATAAGTGCAAACAAAAGGGTCACTATGCATCAGAGTGCAAAAATAAAAGGCTGAAAGATGTTGCTTACCATGAGAAAAAGATGGAAGAAGCCAAAAAGCAAAAAACAAGTAAGTCTAATAGCAGGGACAGATACCTGGTTGACTGATGATTCTTCTGATGAAGAGGAAGAAGAAATGACAAATTTCTGTCTCATGGTCAAACTTTCTGATGCAGAATCCAAAATTACAGAACCAAAGGTAAGCTTGAATAACCTTGATCTTGAACAAAAATTAAACAAGCTTATGTCAGATTTCATGAACCTGCAAGAAAAACAAATATTAGAAAACAAAAAAATCTGATGATTTGCAAAAAACGCTATATTAAGTTATACATGAAAACCAATTACCAATTGAAGAAAGCTTGAACAAAAATGAAAAAGTTGAATTTTATGAAATGGATAGAAAAGATTTGTGCAAAAAAATTCATGACAAAGAAATCAATGTTAAAGGATTTCAGCAAGCAAAAGATCTTATTAACTTTATAGAAGCTACACCAAAGAACTAAGGGGAAGAACAAGGAAAAGTTGAGGAAAGAAATAGAAGACATTATTAATGAATGGATCACTGCCAGAGGTTGGTAAAAGGATGTTTATAAGGTATGCCACAAGCTGATTGATCGTAAGAAATAGCTAAGGAAAGGAGATATTTACAAGAGTGGACTAGAAAATATCTGAGAACATTTTCATTTTACTTTGTTTGGTTGAACATCGTTTGTGTCTGATACTTGAATTTTGATGTTTTGAATGTTCATGTTCAAATTTGTTCTTTGGTATAAGTTGTCAGTTTTCTTACAATACTTAGGGGGAAACTATTAGGAAACATTTTTGTAAGTATTGAAGAAAAATGTGATCTATCAAGATGAATTCATGAAGGTCAAATCAGCAAGAAGAACCGAGACTGCGAAAAGAACAACATATTTCCAACTTCATCAGGAACAGATCAAGAACAAGAAAAGACTATAAGATGAGGCCATTCTGATGAATCTGATGATAATTATGATGATTATCATTAGATTATGGTAAAGTCTGATCATCTGAATTTCTGTTGATTGGTTCATTAGATTTTCTTATTAGGTGGATATTAGAATTTCTAATAAACCCACTTGTTTGAAAAACGAAGCCCTTCATCTTTGAAGAAGCAAGTTGAGTGTAGAAGATTCAAGAATATGTCAAAAAGCCAGTTTATGCAGGGCAACTTTATTCATAAACTAATGTTTATTCATACCCAATAATTTCTATAAATAGAAGTTATACGTAAAGGATAATGAGTTAAGCAAGCATTTAATACATACTACAAAACTCCATTGCCCTTTCACCACAGAATTACACAAGTATTCATTTTACTAGTCAACAACCTCACAATCACCTTGTAAACCATTTTTATTTCAAAGTAATATAAACTTTAAAATTGTGTAGTTTTTGTTTCTTGAAAGTTTGATTTCTATTTCCGCACACTAATTTCCTACTTGTTGAAATCACTTGCCACATTACGTTAAGAGAGCTTTCGTCCATCTCGGACCAACAATTGGTATTAGAGCAGATTGAATAAATTATTTTCAAACGATCAATTGCTCATTTTTTTCTTTTATCTAAATATGGCAAACTTTCAAACCTGGAACAATGCTTTCAACAATGGGTATATGTCAAAGACTCCGACCTTGGTCAGAGAGGAGTAACCCAATGGAAAATCAGGATGATCAATTTTCTTAAGGAAATGATCGGGCACTGTTTCAATCCATTGCATGTGGCCCACATATACCCATGAATTGAATTCCAAGAACACCATCAACTGATCAAACACCTGAATATCTGTCTCTTGGGCTCCAAAGAAAGATATTGTAGCCAAGAAGACAAGCAAAAGCTGGAAGCTGATGAAAGGGCCAAATCACTTTTGATTATGGCACTTCCTAATGACATATTTCTCAAGTAGATCTACATGTGCTTCTGCTAAAGAGATATGGGACCAGTTAGAAAATCTTTGTGAAGGAGGAGAAAGAATGAAAAGAAACAAACAAACAAACTGTGTCTCTTCTTATGAGAGATTTAAAAGTTTACCAAATGAAAAGCTTTGTGAAACATATAAAAGATTTGCAAAACTTTTAAATGATATAAAGAAATTTGGTATTGAGAAATGAAAGAAATGTGAAATTCCTAGATGCTCAACCTAGAGAATGGAGAAGTCTTACAATGACCTTATCCTCCACAGTAGAGCTCGGAAGTATGAGTCTACACGATCTTTATAGTATACTTGTTCTTAAAGAGGAAGAGATATATGAGAACTCAAACCAAAGAGGAGGATCTATAGCTCTCATTTCAAATTCTCAAAGAATATCCAATCCTGATCCACAAAGCTCTTGTTGCCAAGCAATAGAAATTTCTGATACCCTTTAGATTTTTCTGCTTTTGCTGAAGCAATAGAAATGTTCACTAGAAATTTTTGAGCAAATACTGAGGGGAGGTAGCCATAACTACCAGAAAAGTGATAAGGGGAGGATGGACAGAAAGTCAAAAGATAAAGGAAAAGCAACAGTTGTATGTTATAAGTGCAAACAAAAGGGTCACTATGCATCAGAGTGCAAAAATAAAAGGCTGAAAGATGTTGCTTACCATGAGAAAAAGATGGAAGAAGCCAAAAAGCAACAACAAGTAAGTCTAATAGCAGGGACAGATACCTGGTTGACTGATGATTCTTCTGATGAAGAGGAAGAAGAAATGACAAATTTCTGTCTCATGGTCAAACTTTCTGATGCAGAATCCAAAATTACAGAACCAAAGGTAAGCTTGAATAACCTTGATCTTGAACAAAAATTAAACAAGCTTATGTCAGATTTCATGAACCTGCAAGAAAAACAAATATTAGAAAACAAAAAATCTGATGATTTGCAAAAAATGCTAAATTAAGTGATACTTGAAAACTAATTACCAATTGAAAAAAGCTTGAACAAAAATGAAAAAAATTGAATTTTATGAAATGGATAGAAAAGATCTGTGCAAAAAAATTCATGACAAAGAAATCAATGTAAAAAGATTTCAGCAAGCAAAAGATCTTATTAACTTTATAGAAGCTACACCAAAGAACTAAGGGGAAGAACAAGGAAAAGTTGAGGAAGGAAATTGAAGACATTATTAATGAATGGATCACTGCCAGAGGTTGGTACAGCGATGTTTATAAGGTATACCACAAGCTGATTGATCACAAGAAATAGCTGAGGATAGGATATATTTACAAAAGTGGACTAGAAAATATCTGAGAACATTTTCATTTTACTTTGCTTTGGTTGAACAACGTTTGTGTCTGATACTTGAATTTTGATGTTTTGAATGTTCATGTTCAAATTTGTTCTTTAGTAAAAGTTGTCAGTTTTCTTACAATACTTAGGGGAAACTGTTAGGAAACTTCTATGTAAGTATTGAAGAAAAATGTGATCTATCAAGATGAAGTCATGAAGTTCAAATCAGCAAGAAGAACCGAGACTGGACAAGCGAAAAGAACAACATATCTTCCAAATTCATCAGGAACAGATCAAGAACAAGAAAAGACTATAAGATGAGGCCATTCTGATGAATCTGATGATAATTATGATGATTATCATCAGATTATGGTAAAGTCTGATCATCAGAATTTCTGTTGATTGGTTCATTAGATTTTCTTATTAGGTGGGTATTAGAATTTCTAATAATCCAACTTGTTTGAAAAACGAAGCCCTTCATCTTTGAAGAAGCAAGTTGACTCTAGAAGATTCAATGAATATGTCAAAACGCCAGTTTATGCAGGGCAACTGTATTAATAAACTAATGTTTATTCATACCCAAGAGTTTCTATAAATAGAAAGTTATACCGTAAAGGATAATGAGTTAAGCTAAGCATTTAATACATACTACAAAACTCCATTGCCCTTTCACCACAGAATTACACAAGTATTCATTTGTACTAATCAACAACCTCACAATCACCTTGTAAACCATTTTTGTTTCAAAGTAATATAAACTTTAAAATTGTGTAGTTTTTGTTTCTTGAAAGTTTGATTTCTATTTCCGCACACTAATTTCCTACTTGTTGAAATCACTTGCCACGTTACGTTAAGAGAGCTTTCGTCCATCTCGGACCAACAATTGGTATTAGAGCAGATTGAATAAATTATTTTCAAACGATCAATTGCTCATTTTTTTCTTTTATCTAAATATGGCAAACTTTCAAACCTGGAACAATGCTTTCAACAATGGGTATATGTCAAAGACTCCGACCTTGGTCAGCGAGGAGTAACCCCAATGGAAAATCAGGATGATCAATTTCCTTAATGGAAATGATCGGGCACTGTTTCAATCCATTGCATGTGGCCCACATATACCCATGACTGAGATCTAGGAACACCATCAACTGATCAAACACCTGAAATATCGGTCTCTTGGGCTCCGAAAGAAAGATATTGTAGCCAAGAAGACAAGCAAAAGCTGGAAACTGATGAAAGGGCCAAATCACTTTTGATTATAGCACTTCCTAATGACATATTCTCTCAAGTAGATCTACATGTGCTTCTGCTAAAGAGATATGGGACCAGTTTGAAAATCTTTGTGAAGGAGGAGAAAGAATGAAAAGAAACAAACAAACAAACTGTGTCTCTTCTTATGAGAGATTTAAAAGTTTACCAAATGAAAAGCTTTGTGAAACATATAAAAGATTTTCAAAACTTTTAAAATGATATAAAGAAATTTGGTATTGAGAAATGAAAGAAATGTGAAATTCCTAGATGCTCAACCTAGAGAATGGAGAAGTCTCACAATGACCTTATCCTCCACAGTAGAGCTCGGAAGTATGAGTCTACACGATCTTTATAGTATACTTGTTCTTAAAGAGGAAGAGATATATGAGAACTCAAACCAAAGAGGAGGATATATAGCTCTCATTTCAAATTCTCAAAGAATATCCAATCCTGATCCACAAAGCTCTTGTTGCCAAGCAATAGAAATTTCTGATACCTCTTTAGATTTTTCTGCTTTTGCTGAAGCAATAGCAATGTTCACTAGAAATTTTTGAGCAAATACTAAGGGGAGGTAGCCATAACTACCAGAAAAGTGATAAGGGGAGGATGGACAGAAAGTCAAAAGATAAAGGAAAAGCAACAGCTGTATGTTATAAGTGCAAACAAAAGGGTCACTATGCATCAGAGTGCAAAAATAAAAGGCTGAAAGATGTTGCTTACCATGAGAAAAAGATGGAAGAAGCCAAAAAGCAACAAAAAGTAAGTCTAATAGCAGGGACAGATACCTGGTTGACTGATGATTCTTCTGATGAAGAGGAAGAAGAAATGACAAATTTCTGTCTCATGGTCAAACTTTCTGATGCAGAATCCAAAATTACATAACCAAAGGTAAGCTTGAATAATCTTGATCATGAACAAAAATTAAACAAGCTTATGTCAGATTTCATGAACCTGCAAGAAAAACAAAGATTAGAAAACAAAAATCTGATGATTTGCAAAAACGCTAAATAAAGTTATACTAGAAAACCAATTACCGATTGAAGAAAGCTTGAAAAAAAATGTAAAAATTGAATTTTATGAAATGGTTAGAAAAGATCTGTGCAAAAATATTCATGACAAAGAAATCAATGTAAAAGGATTTTAGCCAGCAAAAGATCTTATTAACTTTATAGAAGCTACACCAAAGAACTAAGGGGAAGAACAAGGAAAAGTTGAGGTAGGAAATAGAAGACTTTATTAATGAATGGATCACTGCCAAAGGTTGGTACAAGGATGTTTATAAGGTATGCCACAAGCTGATTTGTCACAAGAAACAGTTGAAGAAAGGAGATATTTACAAGAGTGGACTGGAAAATATCTGAGAACATTTTCATTTTACTTTGCTTTGGTTGAACAATGTTTCTGTCTGATACTTGAATTTTAATGTTTTGAATGTTCATGTTCTAATTTGTTCTTTGGTATAAGTTGTCAGTTTTCTTACAATACTTAGGGGGAAACTGTTAGGAAACTTCTATGTAAGTATTGAAGAAAAATGTGATCTATCAAGATGAAGTCATGAAGGTCAAATCAGCAAGAAGAACCGAGACTAGACAAGCGAAAAGAACAACATATCTTCCAACATATCAGAAACAGATAAAGAACAAGAAAAGACTATAAGATGAAGCCATTCTGATGAATCTGATGATAATTATGATGATTATCATCAGATTATGGTAAAGTCTGATCTTCAGAATTTCTGTTGATTGGTTCATCAGATTTTCTTATTAGGTGGATATTAGATTTCAAATAAACCCCCTTGTTTGAAAAACGAAGCCCTTCATCTCTGAAGAAGCAATTTGACTCTAGAAGATTCAATGAATATGTCAAAAAGCTAGTTTATGCAAGGCAACTTTATTAATAAACTAACATTTATTCATACCCAAGACTTTCTATAAATAGAAAGTTTTACCATAAAGGATAATGAGTTAAGCCAAGCATTTAATACATACTTCAAAACTCCATTGCCCTTTCACCAAAAAATTACACAAGTATTCATTTGTACTAGTCAACAACCTCACAATCACCTTGTAAACCATTTTTGTTTCAAAGTAATATAAAATTTAAAATTATGTAGTTTTTGTTTCTTGAAAGTTTGATTTCTATTTCCGCACACTAATTTCATACTTGTTGAAATCACTTGCCACGTTACGTTAAGAGAGCTTTTGTCCATCTCGGACCAACAATTGATATCAGAGTAGATTGAATAAATTATTTTCAAACGATCAATTGCTCATTTTTTTTCTTTTATCTAAATATGGCAAACTTTCAAACCTGGAAGAATGCTTTCTACAATGGGTCTATGTCAAAGCCTCCGACCTTGGCCAGAGAGGAGTAACCCAATGGAAAATCAGGATGATCAATTTCCTTAATGGAAATGATCGAGCACTGTTTCAATCCATTGTGTGTGTCCCACATATACCCATGATTGAGATTCCAGGAACACCATCAACTGACCAAACACCTGAAATATCTGTCTCTTGGGCTCCAAAAGAAAGATATTGGCGCCAAGAAGACAAGCAAAAGCTGGAAGCAGATGAAAGGGCCAAATCACTTTTGATTAAGGCACTACCTAATGACATATTCTCTCAAGTAGATCTGCATGTGCTTCTGCTTAAGAGATATGAGACCAGTTAGAAAATCTTTGTGAATGAGGAGAAAGAATGAAAAGAAACAAACAAACAAACTATGTCTCTTCTTATGAGAGATTTAAAAGTTTACCAAATGAAAAGCTTTGTGAAACATATAAAAGATTTGCAAAACTTTTAAATGATCTAAATAAATTTGGTATTAGGAAATGAAAGAAATGTGAAATTCCTAGATGCTCTACCTAGAGAATGGAGAAGTCTCACAATGACCTTATCCTCCACAGTAGAGCTGGGAAGTATGAGTCTACAGGATCTTTATAATATACGTGTTCCTAAAGAGGAAGACATATATGAGAACTCAAACCAAAGAGGAGGATCTATAGCTCTCATTTCAAATTTTCAAAGAATATCCAATCCTGATCCACAAAGCTATTGTTGCCAATCAATAGAAAATTCTGATACCTCTTTAGGTTTTTCTGCTTTTGCTGAAGCAATAGCAATGTTCACTAAAATTTTTGAGCAAATATTGAGGGGAGGTAGCCATAACTACCAGAAAAGTGATAAGGGGAGGATGGACAGAAAGTCAAAAGGTAAAGGAAAGCAACAGTTGTATGTTATAAGTGCAAACAAAAGGGTCACTATGCATCAGAGTGCAAAAATAAAAGGCTAAAAGATGTTGCTTACCATGAGAAAAACATGGAAGAAGCCAAAAAGCAACAAAAAGTAAGTCTAATAGCAGGGACAGATACCTGGTTGACTGATGATTCTTCTGATGAAGAGGAAGAAGAAATGACAAATTTCTGTCTCATTGTCAAACTTTCTGATGCAGAATCCAAAATTACAGAACCAAAGGTAAGCTTGAATAATCTTGATCTTGAACAAAAGTTAAACAAGCTTATTTCAGATTTCATGAACCTGCAAGAAAAAAAAAGATTAGAAAACAAAAAATATGATGATTTGCAAAAAAAACGCTAAATAAAGTTATACTTGAAAACCAATTACCAATTGAAAGCTTGAACAAAAATGAAAAATTGAATTTTATGAAATGGATAGAAAAGATCTGTGCAAAAAAATTCATGACAAAGATATCAATGTAAAAGGATTTCACAAGCAAAAGATCTTATTAACTTTATAGAAGCTACACCAAAGAACTAAGGGGAAGAACAAGGAAATGTTGAGGAAGTAAATAGAACACATTGTTAATGAATGGATCACTGCCAGAGGTTGGTACAAGGATGTTTATAAGGTATGCCACAAGCTGATTGATAACAAGAAACCGTTAAGGAAAGGAGATATTTACAAGAGTGGACTAGAAAATATCTGAGAACATTTTCATTTTACTTTGCTTTGATTGAACAATGTTTGTGTCTGTTACTTGAATTTTGATGTTTTGAATGTTCATGTTCAAATTTGTTCTTTGGTATAAGTTGTCAGTTTTCTTACAATACTTAGGGGGAAACTGTTAGGAATCTTTTATGTAAGTATTGAAGAAAAATTTGATCTATCAAGATGAAGTCATGAAGGTCAAATCAGCAAGAAGAACCGAGACTGGACAAGCGAAAAGAACAACATATCCTCCAACTTCATAAGAAACAGATCAAGAACAAGAAAAAACTATAAGATGAGGCCACTCTAATGAATCTGATGATAATTATGATGATTATCATCAGATTATGGTAAAGTCTGATCATCAGAATTTCTGTTGATTGGTTCATCAGATTTTCTTATTAGGTGGATATTAGAATTTATAATAAATCCCCTTGTTTGAAAAACGAAGCCCTTCATCTCTAAAGAAGCAAGTTGACTCTAGAAGACTCAATGAATATGTCAAAAAGCCAGTTTATGCAAGGCAACTCTATTAATAAACTAATATTTATTCATACCCAAGACTTTCTACAAAAAGAAAGTTATACCATAAAGGATAATGAGTTAAGCCAAGCATTTAATACATACTACAAAACTCCATTGCCCTTTCACCACAGAATTACACAAGTATTCATTTGTACTAGTCAACAACCTCACCATCACCTTGTAAACCATTTTGTTTCAAAGTGATATAAACTTGAAAATTATGTAGTTTTTGTTTCTTGTAAGTTTGATTTCTATTTCCGCACACTAATTTCCTACTTGTTGAAATCACTAGCCACAATACGTTAATAGAGCTTTTGTCCATCTCGGACCAACATGATTAATCATATTCTTCTTAAACAACAAGAAAAAAATTGAAAAGATGAAAATGTGTCTGGAAGTCAAAACAGGGATCCGGGTTCTAATCGTGTTCCACCCCCGATGTGGAACATTTATTCCAAAAAGAAACCTTACGGGGTGGAAAAGACGAGCCATCTGAAAACATTGATGTAACCTTTGAGTGTGAGTCAGATGTGGTTAAAAACGTCTTTGAAAACGTTTTGGGAAGTGAAACTGAAAGCACTGAATTTGATAGTGCTGAGTCTTTATCAGCAACAACAAGCTTCATCACAAAAACAAGTTTCTAGACCTATGGTGATTACTCAAACACCTGTTGGTACTCACGCTGCTAAGGCAGATACTAGAACTCTACATCCAGAATCACAGACTACATGAACAAGTGATCCCATTGCTAATCAAGAGATGAATGAATCCACGCCGACATTCGATCAAAGTGATGATTCTGATGCTCAACCGACATTTGATGAAGATGGATCTACTTCCGATGATGGAGAAAATCATAATGAAAGTTTGCTGAACTATCAAGCTGACGGTCCAAGTGCACAGAATGAAGCATCCACGAGTAATCAAGCCGCTCATCAAATCATCACTTATCTGGAACACTAAGTGAGTGTCTAGAAAGAGGTTATGCCGAAGACTTTGTCTTAGCACCCATCAGAGAACATCATTGGAGAGTTGCAGAATTGTGTCAAAACACGAAATCAGATCAATAAGGATCTTAGTTGTTTCTATACCAAGATAAAACCTTTACAAGATACTGTCTGATCTAGTTGTTTATTTCGCAGATCAAGCCTAAAACTTACAAGGAAGCTCTTACAGAAGAATGTTAGGTGAACGCAATACGGAGGAGCTGCTACCGTTTGAAAAATTCGGAGTTTGGAAACTTGTTGATCTCCCAGATGACCATAAAAAGATTAATATGTGACACCCGACTAATTTGAGTCTGTACCGTACTAGTATGACACGTGTTATGAATAAATAAAGGCAATATTTTATTGAATTTGGTGTTATTTGATGGTATTTGAAGTGTTGATAAATTCAAACTTTGTTAAAAATTATGTTGGCAATAACAAGATAAACGCCTATCGCCTAACGGATAAAATGCGAAACGAACGTCGGTGACCGCCCGATTAATGTCAAAATCCTAAAAAAATTCCGTTATGATTAACATGCTATTTTAATAATAATCGCGAGGAAAAATAAATTAAAACGCTTAATATACTTATCTTGTGAATTTAAGCGCACACTGCGCAATGCAACGCGTATACTGTGAAATACAGACAACGCAGCCAATCTAGACAAATAAAATATTGTTCAGCAATATTATGGCGAGTTTATTTTTATAGAGTGATAAAAATAATTTAAAACGCTTTAAACCAGGATTAAAACGCTAGATAAAATATCCGGTAGCCAGTTAAATACCTGTTTTTGTCTAATAAATATTATATATATGTATGTATATGCATATATATGAGAAAGAGGAACATAGGTGGCTGCCATAAAGGTGCCCACCTTTTCTTGAATGCCTCCATTTTAGGGAAAATGATTAAACTTCAAAATTCTTCCATAACATGCACTTTCCAAGAATCAAAAGCCATTTCAATTCTTTCTTTCTCTCTCTAGCCGAATACACCCACTATCACCACCATTTTTGAATTCTTGAACCTCATGAAGAACCAAGCCTCATACAAGTGATTTCCAAGTTGGTGTGAAGATGAAAAGGAGTTTCCAAGGTGATTCCAAGTAGTTGCAAGCACCATATCATCAAAAATCTCATCAAAACCCACTAATCTCTTGTAAGGCATAAACTTACTTTAAAAATTTATATTCTTGATTTTCGATGACGATGATGATAATGGAAGGTTTCTCAAAAGCTTGGAGTTCTTCACAAAATTGAAATCTAAACAAAAAATGGTTTTAAACAAAATAAAAATGGAAGGGTATACATATGTGTGTATGGCCGAAAATGTATATATGTGTGGGTTAGTATTTGTGTTTTGTTAAAATAATGAATCTTGAATGATGTGATCTTTGGAAAGTGAATGCATGTATGCTCAAAAGGGTTTTTATAAAAAGATTCATATGATTAAAGGTGAATATATAAAAAAGGAATTTATTGGAAGTACATATGTGCATGTGTCATGTATGTATATGTATATATATGTACATGTGGGTTTTCACTAGTTCATTAATAATGCATGCATGTATCTTGTGATGATGATGTAAATGATTAGGTGAACTTGAATATTTTGGATTATATGAGGATGAAATAAATGTGTGTTTTAATGCATTTAAACTCAGTTATGATGATGTTAATATGATGGTGATGCATTAAATACTTGTACATAAGTATTAGTGATGATTAGGAAATGATATGAAGTTGATTTAATGATGATCTGCTATGGTGTGACAAAAATATATTAAATCAGATTATAAACACTAGAAGTAATATTATTTGGTGTGTTATAATGATATGAAACTTTATCATAAGTTTGGTAGCTTTTCATGTTGTACATGAAGCTTAAAAAGTAGTAAAGTATGTGAAAATTGCATGATTTATGTGGCTTACTTGAAATCTGCATTAACATGGATATAAGCATCCTCTTATTCAGTAAATTACATGTATTATGTTAAAATAGCAAGTCGTTACGATTTGGGATGCTTATAGTAAAGTATTGTACAAGACTATGCGTTAAAAACGGTAAAAATCGATTTTTTTTAGATTTTTATAAAACTAATTTAGATCAGTAAATAAACTGATATTTTTGATATAAATATAAGTATTTTAACTTATATTAAGTATCATTGGTGTTTGGATGGTCATACGTGACTTCCGACGCCTGAAAACATTACCGAAAATGTTAAAATACACATATTTCAACGTACACGAAAGTTGATTGTTCAAGGGTGAAGTTTGTGTAATATTATGTGATATGTGATTATGAGAATATGTAATGTGATATGCTAAGTGAGAACATGATAGTAGGGATTTAGACTTTGCATGTACACTTGTGCGGTTAAAACTGTAATATCGGTAAAAGTCACGTTAAGTGTGTAACTAATTTGTCGAGCATGAAAAATTGATACATAGGTTAACGAGACATGTGTATGATATTTAACAATATGTTCACATTTATGTGCATATATTACGACGCGCAAATTGTAGATATATTGCTTATAAACAGATGTGATAACAGATATAACATAATGAGGGTCACCAATATATTGCTTAAATATATATATATATATATATATATATAATATTAGGATCCTGTAAAAACGACACTTTCCATGAGAAGGGTGAGAAGGCATAAGAATTGACATGCAAGTACCATATTTTGGACTTAGGCATGATGTTTTGTGTTGTTTTGGCAAGAAAAACTTCAAACATAACAATTTAAGACACGGTTCAATGAATTCTAGGCTTAAAAGTTAAAACACCACGACAAGAATATTAAGTAGTGTGTTTTAAGTGTTAAATAGTGTTTTTTAAATTGCACGCCTATAATACATTGCATTGTAGTTTAAACTGTTATGTTTGGTGTTTTTCTTGCCAAAACAACTCAAAACATCATGGCTAAGTTCAAAACATGATGCTACTTGTTAATTCTTATGCCTTCTCACACTTCTCACGAAAATGGTCTTTTTTACAGGAACCTTACCCTATATATATATTATATTATATTATATATATATGTATATATATATACATATATAATATATTAATATGTATGCCTACTTGTTAATTCTTATGCCTTCTCACACTTCTCATGAAAATGGTCTTTTTTACAGGAACCTTACCCTATATGTATATATATATACATATATATATATATATGTATATATATATACATATTATATATATATATCCCACTTGAGTTGAAAATACTCAAGAAAACCCTATGTAACATTTTTATTTTTTTTCTAAAAAAATAGAGAATGTAAGTTACATGTTAATGAACGTTTTGTATCCAAAAAAAAAAACAAAAATCTTCGAATGGTTATTTATAAACTTTTTTAAAAAATTTCAGTGTTTACAAAAAAATGCTAAAAACTGAATCAACTTTATTGCAAAATATAATATAATACTACACACACACACACACATATATATATATATTATTAAATTCGCTATATTTCGTTTCCCAAAAAAAAAATTTTCGATTAACAGTTATCAATGCACATGTGCGTACGTATAATAACTTCGACAAATTCGTAATACATTATCAGTAGCAGACAATTGCACTTTAATTTACAATACCATCCCTAATAAACTACTGTTTACATTACCAATATTCAAAATGCACATGTGGATCATTATGTATAACCATTATATAACGTGTTTTGGTAAAAAAAGATTGTAATTTTGAATGATGAAGTAGGCCTATATACATATTTTTGGTTAGTTATATCTAGTGGTTGATGGTTTGATTATAGTTGTCACTTTATGATGTAATATGTTGATTGGATGGTATAAATGGTGTTGATATACATGCAATAAAGTGAAAATACTGATATTGTATTATAGATGGTATGAGGTAATGGTATTGTATTATGGATGATAGGAGGTAATGGAAGTGTATTATGGATGGTATCATAGATGAAAGAGAAAGTGTATTCAAAGCAGTGTACCAAAACACCTTATTTCATGTTGATACATATAGATGCACATGTGCATTTCTAATATTCGTAACGTAAAAAGTAGTGTATTACACATGGTAGTGTAAATGAAAGTACAATTGTCTAATATTTGTAACGTATTACAAAATTTGTCTAAGAAATGATACATATGCACATGTGCATGGTAGTGTATTATGGATGGAATGATAGATGAAAGAGAAAGGGTATTCAAAGTGGTGTACCAAAACACCTTATTTTATGTTGATACATATAGATGCACATGTGCATTTCTAATATTGGTAACGTAAAAATTAGTGTATTAATGTGGTAGTGTGAATGAAAAATGTTTGTAATGTAGCACGGAATTTGTCAAAGAAATGATAAAAATGCGCATGTTCATGATAAAATTAGTGTATTACACGTGGTAGTGTAAATGACAGAAGTAGGATTGCTGCCGGTGACAATATCCTTAACTGGGTCAGGCAGACCATCTATGTATTTCTCTATCGCCTTATCCAAATGCGTTACCAATGTCGGACAGAGGAAGCTTAACTCCTCGTATCTATCAGTATAAGCACTGTGTTCACCACTGTCTTTCTTCAGGTCATGGAACTCATTTTCGAGCCACCTCTGCTCTTGACGAGGGCAGAACTCTTTCATCATTAGAGCCCTAAGTTCCTCCCATGTTTGACCCATAGCAACATAAGCACCCCTATCTCTCACCACTCCGTTCCACCACGTGAGCGCCCTCTTTTGGAACACGCTCGAAGCAAACTCGACCTTTCGTTCATTCAAACATTGGACATGACAGAATGTACTCTCAAGACTCTCGAACCACTGTAGGAGCCCAGTTGCTCCCTCAGAACCACTAAACTTGAGTGGTTTAGCCGAATTAAACTATTTAAAGTTGCATGCAGCAGGTGCATTGTTGTTATTGTTGGCTTGGTTTATTAGAGTTATGAGATTGGGTAGTACAGTAGCAAACTGTTGAGCTAGCAAAGCTGCCATAGCGGCATCCGAATTCATATTTCGATGAGGAGGCATTCTAAAAGAGAGAAAATCATGAGAGAAAGCGAGTGAGATGATGTTGGATAATCAAAATGAAATGTTATAAATATCGACGAAATGTAAGGATGGTGGTCATTCGTTCGTTTACCCACAACAAACAAACGATACACAATGACTAATCAAAGTTAATGAGTCTTCATAATGTGTCGCGAAGACATGCTTTAGCCTATATGTGAACACTCACCCCAAGAGTTCCCAGGTAAGAGTGACTGGTCCGATAAAGTGGATTTGTACGAACACTCTAGTCTTAGACAGAAAACTCAGGGTACAGGCACCCACCCTTCCATATTGCATGTGTTCACATTATTTAAAGCCCAACCTTTGACGAGATTTTTGAAAACTTTGGAAGGCATAAAGCCAAAACAAATCATCTAATGATTATTTTCAAAACGGATTTGAAATTTGTGGATTTGTTTTTGGTAATCACCTAAGGATAGGTGATAGTATTTTGTTTTAAGAATCTAAACACAAGATAACTTGTGTTAGGGTCCTAGAAAGGTTATAGTCTAGGTCAAAGCATTACTAATAACCTAATTCCCTATAACCATTGGCTCTCATACCAATCTTTCTATCACACCCCGACCGCGTAAAACAACAAACCGCGGCGGAAACGTTGGGGAGTGGAGTAAAAAAGTATTGTTTCAACAACCATGGCAATTAAAGTTTTGTATTTTTACATTAAGGTTTATTACATTGTCTTGGAGTAAAGGAAAGACAAAACGGAAATTAAATTGTCTTTTCGAAATAATAACAATATTATTATTGTCTTATAGATTTTAAGTCACTAAAGCCCAAAGTCCATCATAAGTGTTGCATGAATCAACCTCAAACATTAGTTCTTGAAAGACATGTGAAAATAGGTACGTCAGCATAAAAATGCCTGTGAGATACATAGGTTTTATTGATGAGGATTCATGACTCGAAAGTTAAAATAGACGTTTAACGAAAAGTAGTCATGAACCTTATAATTTTCTTTTATAAAGTTTCAAGAAAATCAAATGTTTAAAAGAAATGATGCATAGTTGAATAAATATCCCATAAAAATGAATTGTATAAAATATGACTTGTTTTGAAATAAAATATCATGTTTTGTGTAAAAGATGTCATGTTTTGTGAAAAATGTCATGTCTTGGACTTATCGAAGTGGTTTAGATAACGCCACGATATGTAATATAATAAAGGCACTTATATATAGGAAGTACCAGCGACGTAACCACCATGCCTTTATCATACTACACACGTTTCGTTATTTAAATACTTACCAAAAGTATCAAGTTATGTCTTGTTTAAACCAATGTCAATTGTCATGTGTAAAAAATGTCTAATGTTAGTGTAATCCATGTCTTGTATGTCAATGAAGTGTAATAACCATTGTCTTCTATGGCATGTAAAAGTCTATACTCAAACCATATGTAATAATGTCATGTATAATCAAATGTCTTGTGTAACCAAATGTCGTGTACAAAACGTTGTCTTTGAACAAAACAAAAGTTTAAATCAAAGATTATGTTTTGAAATCCATTGCTTTATTTGATACAAACATTTATCAGATATTGTTTATCGCATACATTCAAGCCTTGATACTGTCGGATAAACCCTTATCAAGTCAAAGGTTTATCAAATATGTATTCGGATTCGGTCATTCCCTACTTCCAAACAAACCTAGGAAGCGGGGAGCGGGATTTGTCAAGTCCTATGGTACCATTACTTACTACCGAGCGACGTGATCAATGTTAATGAATGTATCATGTCTCGTTAAAATACCAAATGTCATAGTAAATGTAAGCAATGTCATGAAAAAGATCTTTAAACCATGTACTAAATATGTTAAGTTAACATATGAAGGGAGAAATGTCCATGAAATCAATGTGCTAGCATGCTCAGTCAACATGCATAGCAAAATGCAGTGTAAATCAATGTGCTCCAATATGCTAAGTCAAAATATTTGAAATCAATGTGCTAGCATGCTCAGTCAACACACATTGCAAAACATAATTGAAATCATGTACTATATGTGTACTATATAAACATCATAAAAACATGAAAGCATTAAAGTAACGAGTAAGCACATGTATATCACCCCAAATCATTTGAAAATGTAAAAGAGGGGACTATGTACTCACTTGAGGTTGCAAAAGTATCCTTGTTCAAGATAGATATACAAAAGCTCAAGAGTCCGGAAAAATCAAATGAGTCCTAATATCGGATAACTATGTTAATGTCGGGGCCTTAATCGGAAGATTCGGATAGAATGAAACCTTATAAACCAAATGAGTGTCGGAACTCATATGAAATGGTTTAATAAAGTTAACACTCTAATTTGGAAAGGATCATAAGTTCTTTTGACTCGTTATGATCCTTTAAGGTAGTTTAAGCCACTTTAACGTGTCATTTGTGTAATATGTGTTCGGATGGTTAGATATATGTTTTGATAAGTCTTATATGCCAAAACATGTTTAATAATGTTCTAACATCAGATTATATGTCAAAATTTATGTTACATATGCTTAAAGTTGATTTATGCGCAAAAAGGGCATTTTGGTCATTATTAAAGGCATACCAAGCGACTTAACTAATGCTTACCAAACGACATGACCATAAGGTATAACCTTAGAGGGTTATTCCCTATACAACTATGGTCACTAAAATGAGTTTGTTCGGATCCTAAGATCAACCAAACGGTCGGATTCGAAAGTCAATGCGGTGGTCAAGACCACTCGACTTACGACCCTAAACAAGCGCTAAAGTAAAAGTGACGAGTTAGACATGTTAAACATGTCTAACTAAGTTCATAAAACTGATTTGGTATCAAACCAAGGTGTTTTGATACCCGAAAATAGTTTTGTCATATAATGCCATTTTACGCATCATTGACCGAAACTTTGACTCGTCACTTCGACTAGTAAACGTGGTAATCAGTAGGCATGATCGCTATGGATCATAACCATCATGATTACGATCACGTTGCAAAGTCCAATTGGACTTTGACTTGACCAATTAATGGTAAAGCTGAAAGTCAAACACTGTTTGACTTTAGCTTGAAATAACTAAATATAACAAGACTAGGATGGAACACTTACTTGTGATCCAAGAATGAAGGAAAGACTAAAGAACTCAGATGGGATACGTCCAACAATGTGGTAGTCTCCACTTAGAGTTATAGAGAGAAAGAAAGTGAATGAGCAAGGAAAATGGTTGCAACTATGGAGGTATTTATAGTTGAAGATGAAGTGTAGGATCATGCCAAGTGTTGAGAGGCGTTGTAGGATCATAACATGTGTCTAATGATGAGTTGCAACCAGAGGAAGTGTGACAATAACAAGTGCTTAGTGTCCAAGGAAGTAAACAAGAAGCTGCCAAGTTGCAATTAGGAAGCTTCTGCTCTGGGCACCCATTACGGACCGTATGGGGTTTTGCCTTACGTCCGTAAGGCCCTTGCAGGGGCAAAAGTTTCGGAATTGGCAGAATTGGCCCCTTAACTTGTTTTTGTCGCATTTTGGCATTCTTAACACCCGTTAACCTCATTTTTTAGCTTTTTAAGGATGTTAAAGCATAGGGAAATCGAAATATGTCCAGAAATATTACGGATGTCGGTTCGTTTGGTCATACGGTTGCGGTTTTTGGTTAATTACGACGAAAATCGTAACGAACGCGCAAATGACCGTAAATGTGTAACGAATGATATTTTTGCATTCCAATCATCAAAATACACGATTTTGATGATTACAAAAATTTTTGGATGTGCGTACATGTTCCAGATCAGAAAATGCGCGTAACGGCATAGTTTCGCAGAATTTGCAAAATAGCCCCTAGAGTTGCATAAGCATGTTTTTGCCATACCAAACCCTTCAAAACTTATTTCTAAGTTATGTAGAGGATATTTAGGGTATATTTAGCTTACGTCATTGTTCCACAGTGTATGTCGCATTAAACTGATTACGTTTGTGCAAGATTTGCGATTTCACTTCCAGAAGTGATTTGAAAGATCAGAATTGAACAACGATTGAAAATATGAAATACCATATATAAATACACAAATCTTGGAATAAAACACAATATTATAAAATTACAAAATCGTTCGGAATAGTACGATGATTAAAATACACATATGTCACACATTGGAGGGTTTAAATGAGAACGCTAAATATCGCGAGAACCGTGATAACGAATGAAAAAACCACAAAAACTTGGTCATAAACAATTCAACTTCAAAATTTTTTTTACACTTATCATTATTATTCGAATACAATGTTAGAAATTTAATTTACACGTTTAAATTTACGTGAATTCGTAAATAAATTTTTTTTACACATGTGTAAGTTTGTCATTTACACACGTGTAAATTTGTTATATTTACACATGTGTAAAAAATCTAATAAGAGTGATTTTGTGGGGAGAAATGAATTATTTGATGTTGTAAATTCTTATTTTGATGTTGTATTTTAATTACAATAAGGTTTGTATTAAAAAATGATTTTGATTGTTTTCTCATTTGTTTTGACGGTTCTCGCAATATTTAGCGTTCTCAAGATAACCCTCCCCTATATATATATATATATATATATATATATAAATAATATATAATATAACACATATATATAAGTACACCAACATTATAAAAATAAAGACTTTTGAGAAATCTCAAAGTTATGTGAAAATTTTTAGTATTGGAGAAACTTGGGAATTTTGTTGAGTTTTGATTGTTAAATCGTTCCTACATATATTAAGACGTGTAGAATCAAATTGTGGGTTTGCGCAAAATATTAAATACGCACCAAAAGGTGAGTGTCACTAGACCCCTCTTTTTACTGTTTTATAAACTGTTTTGGGGGAAGAACACGCCTTAAAAAGGATAAGTATACTTTTTTGTATAAATATGCCGTTGATTAAACTATAAATATGTTTTCATGGAAAATATATAGTTTTGATACAAATATGTTTCGGGATGAAATGATTTTTGAATAAAGAAATATATATACGTTTCGGGGACGAAACGGGGATTGTTACGTTGTTTTGGGGATAAAACGACCGTGTAGATTTAAAATGCTTAAATCTAAAGTAGTGACGAATTGGCTCGGTCTCAAGAGAGTAAGTAGCGTTTTAGACTTACGTCTCGGTGGGGATGTTAGGGATACGTACAACTCATAATATTAAATTTATCATTTTAGTAGGATATATGTATTGTACATGAACAGCATTATAAGAGACCCATTGTGGGCTGTTGTGCAAGTTTTGTCTTTTAATCTTAATATTTTGCGTGGAATTGTTGATAGATCTATCGGGTTGACCGCCCCGTCATGACCAATAGCTCCGTGTCAAGTCAAGCGACGAATTGATATTCTGTAGTGCGTCTAGCTTGATTATCCCTTCATTGTTAATATATAGCTCATAACATCTTGCAAACTTACGAATCTGAACATTTTGATGCTAAAAATTTATATATTCATAAACCTTGGGAAGACGTCGGGATATCGTAAGGTTTTCATAAAGGAAAAATGCTTGCGATTACTGACCCTCGGCATTTAATCAGGGAAAATTTAAATCGACTTTCTTAAGATTATATGGATGTTTTATTAATAAACACATAATATGAAAGTTTTCTTGGATCAATTAGTTATAATTCGATTATACGTGAACTCACCCTCCTTTGTGTTGACACTTGATTTTAACGTATTCTTCAGGTACATGAGTTCGGCATCGGGAATTATTGGTGTATCTTGTGGTTGTGATGCATGTTTTAATTAATGATGTTTTGGACAACTTTTAAAACTGTTCGGGACCAAATGTATTAAGATCCATAAGCATCAAAATCAAATTGACTATGGTTGTGGTTGTGTTTAAATGCTAAACTTTACACCTTGTTTTAATTAAGTTAACTGTGCAAATTAATGATGCGTCATCCAACAAGATATTTATGGCACCAACTTCCGTCAACATTACGTTTGAATTCTGCTGCGACATTTTTGGGGTGTTACCGAAGTTGGTATCAGAGCCAATGGTTGTTAGCGAACTAGATGTTTTCGGAGAAAACTCTAGACTTCAACCGATAAATTTTGAGATTAAATCCCAAAATTCGTGAAGCCAATATTTTAAAATATACATGGATTTTAATCATGTATGAAAACTATTTTGAGTTTATGTGCATACGTGTTAATCTGTTTATTTGGGCCTTATGTGTTATTTTTCATTTGAACACACACTTACTTGTAATGTTACATTGTATCACAGATGTTGAACACGCACGAGATTATCGAGATTCACGACACAGAGAGCGAGCATGAATTCGAGATCTCACTGACCTCAGTCCTGCCAAAGATACCACACACTACCCCATGATGGGTGGTCCAAGGGACAACCCTTAAGTGTATCAAAGTTAGCTTTATCCCGCATTTAATCATGTAATTGTCTTGAATTAGATGGCTATGGTTGTTTTTGTCTCAGGTGTGTTCGAGGCTAAAGAGGAGTGAGAATGCAGCTTTAGATGGAATATGATTGAAGCGGGTTTCATAAGAGTTAAATGAAGAACAAAGGAGACACGCCCAATCTCTACCGTAGCTTACGTTAGCTAGCGTAAGCTACAGTAGCCCCTGAAGACATGTTCCCCACCGTAAGGCAGTAGAGAATGGGCGTAACACTTCAAAAGCTACCATAAGCTACGGTAGCCACAGGGGGTTTGTAGAATGCGTGTTGTCGAAGTGTTACTCCCATTCTCTACTGCCTTACGGTGGGGAACATGTCTTCAGGGGCTTACCGTAAGCTACGGTGGAGACTGGGCATTTATCCTTTGTTCTTATTTAACCCTTATGAAACCTTCTTCAATCATTTTCCATCCAAAGCTGCATTCTCACTCCTTTTTAGCCCCAACATACCTTAGAAAAAACAACCGTAGTCATCTAATTCAAGACAATTACATGATTAAATGCGGGATAAAGCTAACTTTGATACACTTAAGGGTTGTCCCGTGGACCACCCGTCACATCCTCACACTTAACCGTTGCTTGCCCCAAGCAACTCATCTAGAACAATTCCAACTCGCAAATCGATCAAAGTATAAATCAAGCAAATACATGTCGTCCTTTTACTAACCTTTTTCCTAACAACCATGCAACACACCCCTCACTATAACACTCCTCTCGGTGACAAATCATAACTAGCAAGATGAGCTAGAACACACTCAAGGCAAATGGGTGATTGCACAACAATATACTTGTATCTAAATCAATCCTTCGCCTAAAAATTGCCAAGACATGAATGTGAATCAAAAGGACTTTCGGGCTGTAACGTGGCTAGGCATATGGGTAGGAAATGGAAATATATATGAATAGTAGCGCATGGTTCAACCCGGTCTTCTTATTATAAACAAAGCAACCATAAACATAAGCACAAACCTTTATATACAAGAAAATACATTCACTCACTTCCATCTTTTTTCTTTTTCTTTTCTTTTTCTCTTTTTTAACTAAACATTGTGATAAAATAACACATACTAAAACAAACTACTAACACTACTAGACCCGGGCAAACATGGGTGAATTTTTAGGGAACTAGGCACGGGTCAACAATTGATCGGCTTTATGCTCAAAATGGGCAACTAAATGTCCAAACCCCCATCCCTCTAACTACCATGCTCATATATATAATTTATGAGATCCAATCCCCAAATCCCACACTCGCACACACCATGATGAGGCTACCTAGATACCCTTATCCTTTCCACATTCATATCAAGCTAAAGCCTCAAATCGCATTCAAGCACAAGTTCTCGTGCACCCCCACCCATCACCACTCTCATCAAAGATAGAAATTATTTTATCAAAAAGTACAAGAAGTGGCTTTAACTCTCACCAAGAAAGGGGTGAACGGGGTTGCCGGTGTGTCATACGGGGTTAGTATAAAGTTTTCAAATTTCAACCATGTTTCGCTTAATTTAAAAATTTTCAAAACCATCAAAATTTTCCCCCATCCCCACACTTGGGATACATTGACCCCAATGTATGGCTTTAAAATGGAATGATCTCTAAAAACAAAATTCAGCATCAACTTTCGCTTAAACACTCAAACCCCAAGTTTCTTTTTGTTCCTTTTTTAACACTAACACCACCAACTTACACAACCCATCAACAAAAACTTCAACATCTATAAACCACCCTTACCACCCAATTGTTCTTCATTTAACCTTTATGAAACATGCTTCAATCATTTTCCATCCAAAGCTGCATTCTCACTCCTTTTTAGCACCGAACATACCTGAGACAAAAACAACCATGGTCATCTAATCAAGACATTTACATGATTAAATGCGGGACAAAGCTAACCTTTGATACACTTAAGGGTTGTCCCGTGGACCACCCGTCACCCCACAGATTGTTGACATGGCCGGTTTTACCTCGTCATTTTATGTCGCCCTACGACATTTGCCAGTCAGGTTGACACTCGTTACGCTCATACTAGTAACGATTGGTTGACGATGATTTTCTTCCTCCCTCGATTTTTGAGATTGGACAATCATCGGGTACCGTGCCTGTTGTCGATGAATTGGATATGGGTATTCCTTTGATTAGAGGATCTTTTGTGATAGCACCAGTGGTGGACGCACACTGGGTTGAACCTTTAGAGCCCTTGGTAGTCCCGCCCACTGCCACTTTTTGAGCCCACACCTAAGATCCCTTCGCCAGTCACATCAGAGTCGTCTGTTCTGCAGTCCGAGTCACTAGACTCTACTACACCTCTTCTAGTCTATACTCGACGTAGGAAGAGAACTCGACCCATTGGAGATATCGCATCGACTTCTAGAGCTGCTTTTAAGTCTGCTCTGAAGAAGCAGAAAGGAGTTTGGATCAACCAATACTCTCACCATGATTGTCAGATAGCAGCTTTACACAGAGACTTAGCAAGACCAAGGGCAAGGTGCAAGATCTTGAAGGCCAAATGGATGCATATGAGGACATTTGGGAGATAGATGACATTGTTAGGGATCAGATGTATCAATGATTGTGGAGCTCGAGGAGCTAGTTAGGAAGCTTTTGAATTTATTGGGTTTGAAGTGATTGTGGTTTGTTTCGTTTGTTTGTTTGTCTATTTTGGCAACCCTATTATGGCTTGCTTGCCAAATTAGATATTTTAGGAGGAAATTCGATAAACTTGTTCATGGTGTTTGATCCAATTTACACCAAATTTTGTTGGTTTTTGTACTGGCAAACAAGCTATGTAATTTCTATGCTTAAATATCAATACAATGGGTTTTTTTGGTTAAATTATTCTCATTAATATGTCGAAGCATGTGTATTGCTTAGTCCATTATTATTTAATGATTGATTATTTAAATATTGTCTTTTACTGTTATTATTATTACGATAATAGAAAACGACAATATGTCGCCAAAAGGGAGACAGGGTCCTTCTTCTAGCGGTACTGGATTACCTACCACACCTGAGGAGTTAGCGCAACTAATCACTCAGCATGTTAACGTCGCCATGGCTCAGCATGAAGCTAACCAAACTACAGGGCAAGAACGTGGACGCAGTGCTAACACGAATGTGATGGATAGAGTGTAGACTGGAAACCCTCTAGGTAGGATAATGATCGGAAATGTTTTATAGTTCCTGTGTTATGATGTAATCTTAAAGTAATCTTGTTTTTTCAATACCCTGTGAACAGTGCACGGATGTACGCACAAAACATCCAGAGTTGTAACCAAATTTTACTGATACCTTCGCGACGAAGGGATAGCGCTATATGTGGTGTTGAGCTATCACAGTGGTTCGACCATTCGGGTAGACCAGCGCTCTTAGCATAGGCCTAGGGACTAAAGGAAGCGAAAGTTTGAGAGTCCAAGGAAGGATTCAGATAAGAAGCGTAAGAAGAAACATAGTTCTGGTATAGCATTTGTGGCTAACACTAGTGGTTCAGGAAAGGATGTGATCAAGTATAGCAAGAATAGTTCAGGGAGGAGAGCTCATGCTGACGAGCAAGGGAAATGTGCTAGATCCGGTCGATCTGGCATATGACTTGTGAGTGCTATGCTAAAAGACATTAGATGGAGCCAAGCTCGAGGGTTGCTTTGAATGTGGAGAGCAAGGACATTTCAGGAGGAACTGTCCATCATTGAAGAATCCAGGTGCTAGAGGCGGAGCATTTGGACGAAATGCTGGGAAAGCACGCGATGATCCCACAGTTGTTACCGGTACGTTCTTAATCAATAACCATTCCGTGTTCGTACTATTTGATATTGGAGCTGACTTGAGTTTTGTTTCTAACAACTTTGAACCATTTATGTGTTCTCAAGCAAGTAAGCTAGATAAAAAGTGTTCAGTAGAATTAGCAAATGGTAAATTGATAGAGAACAGTGAAGTAATTCGTGATTTTACTATTCAGTTATGCGATCATAGTTTTAGTATTGACTTACTACAAGTGCAGCTTGGTAGTTTCGATGTAGTTGTTGGGATGGATTAGCTTTCCAAGAATAAAGATGATATTGTTTGTTCAGAGAAACTAGTGCGGATAGCCCGCCCTGGCGGTGAAGCATTAGTAATTCACGAAGATCGATTAAGTAGGAAATCAAGATTCGTTAGCGTTATGAAGATGCACAAGATGTTGCATAAGGGTTATCCTGCATTCTTAGTCAACGTGGTTAATACAAAGATTGAAGGTAGGAAGTTCGAAGAGATTTCTATAGTTCGTGATTATCCAGAAGTTTTCCTTAAAGACTTACCAGGATTACCCATGCGAGACAGGTCGAGTTTAGAATTGATCTTGTTCCTGGTGTAGCACCGATTGCAAAATCTCCTTATAGATGATCGCCATCGGAAATGAAAGAATTGTCAAATCAGCTTCAAGATACTAGACAAAGGTTTCATTCGCCCAAGCTTTTCACCATGGGGAGCACCTGTTTTGTTTGTGAAGAAGAAGAATGGCTCCTTCAGGACGTGTATAGATTATCAAGAGTTGAACAAGCTAACTATCAAGAATCGGTACCCACTATCGAGAATCGATAATTTGACTGATCAATTGCAGGGATCCAGCTACTACTCGAAGATTGATTTGCGTTCGGGCTATCACCAATTGAAGATGTTCTGGAGTCTAATTCAGAACACAATATGGCCATTATGAGTTCTTAGTCATGCTCATTGGCTTAACTAATGCGCCTGTAGTGTTCATGGATCTCATGAACAGGGTATGCAAACCCTATTTGGATAAATTCGTAATAGTATTCATTGACGATATACTCATCTAGTCACTAACCAAATAAGATAATGAGTAACATCTGAGACGGTTTTGGAGCTGCTGAAAAACGAGAAGTTGTATGCCAAGTTATCTAAGTGTGAATTCTTGATTCGAGAAGTTCATTTTCTTGGACTTGTCATAAATGAGAAAGGTATACATGTGGATCCAACGAAGATTGAAGCGATTAGGAATTGGGAAGCACCAAGGACTCCTTCAGACGTGCGACAATTCTTAGGACTTGCTGCTTATTATCGGAGAGTCATTGAGAATTTGTCCAGACTATCGTAGCCATTGACGCTATTGACCCAGAAGGATAAGAAGTTTGGTGAGATAGAGAAGCAGGAGAAAGCTTTTCGACTGTTGAAGAAAAGGTTGTGTAGTGCACCTATTCTTTCCCTGCCTAAGGTAAATGACGATTTGTTGTATAATGTGATGCGTCACGTTTGGCCATTGGTTGCATGCTTATGCAGAAGGACAAAGTGATAGCCTATGCGTCCAGACAACTGAAAGTGCACGAGAAGCACTACACAACTCATGATTTGGAGTTTGGGGCTGTTGTGTTTGCCTTGAAGATTTGGAGACATTATTTGTATGGCACAAAGTGTATGATTTACACAGACCATAAGAGCCTCCAGCATATCTTCGATCAAAAGGAACTCAACATGAGACAACGATGCTGGGTAGAGCTACTCAATGATTAGGAGTGTGATATTCGCTATCACCCGGGTAAAGCAAACGTTGTTACTGATGCGCTTAGTAGGAAAGAGCGAGAAAAGCCTCTTCGTGTTCGTGATTTGGGTTTGACCATACAAACGAGTTAGACAGATCAAATACGTAAGCACAGTGAGAAGCTTTAAGAGATGAGTGTAGGAACATCCACGATTAGCATGGGAACCTAAATTTGTTATATATTGTCCAATTAGGCAGGAAACTAATGACAAGTTAACCAAATAACAAGAATTACTCATTTAAGCGTTGTTTTCAATGATCTAAAGTTCAATACATTCAAGAACCAGATCCAACAGAGCTTCGCCGTCTCTATGCCAAAATCTCTGAAGTTACAAATGAAATCTCCAAGGCACCTATTTATAGTAACTCAAGTTCGCTGGAGGGAGGCTAAGTTTGGGCGAACTTGACCTAGTCAAGTTCGGCCGAACTTGACATCACAAATACTTTGACCAGCGAACTTGGCCTATTTCACACTTAAATACGCCTTATTTCTAACATATTAAGCTCTAATCACTCAGACTCGATGTATAATGACATAGGCAACAGACATATGCACCAACAGACTCCCCCTTGGATGTTGCCGTAGTCATTGACTTTTTAAAATCTTCTGAGTCTTCCGATATTTAGTTCTTGAATAAACTTTAACATATTTGATCTTTAATTCTTCTTCTTGTTTCTTGAGCTTTGTCTTGATAAAACTTTTAATCATCCTGCACCCCCTTTCTTTAAGCTTTGCTCCCCCTAGCTTTAAGCTTTCTGGTATCTTCTATCAATGCTTTATCAACTCCCTCTCAATCTTTACTACCTGTGTAAATACTATCTGACATTCAAATAAATATTTCATATTCAAACTTTGAAATTTTGTACCATCAACATATCAAACTTTAATCTTCACTTCAATTTTTTTAAAAACTTTAGCTGATTTAAGTTCAACTTAATGACCTTGAATACATTTTACATTTAAGTCCTTCAACTTTCAAATTTTTATCATTTGTAAAAATCCACTTAGTTGATCAAGTTCAAGTTAATGACCTTGATTAACCAAATATGTCAACCAAGTCCAAATTAATGAAAATCTGATTTTAAAGTTTCAAATTAATGAACTTTTAAACATTCATAAGATTTTTCTTACCAGACTTCGAAGATCCATTCTCCAACATTGGCTTGTTGAAACTAATGTAGAAACAAAATCTTTTTTGTATTTTAAAAAGTTTATGCTAAAACACACTGAAAATCTTTTTGGTTTTTAACTTGAAAAGCAAGTAAAGTATTTACAGAACAATATAAACTGTGTACAAACATATTTACAGACATATTTTTTGTGAATTCGTGTCTAAGGATCATATCAGTTATTTGAGACATATCACCAGTACCGTTGACCTTTTTTGAAGACTTTAAGTTTTAAACTCGTTTACCTAGATTGTCGACATATTTGTCCACTTAAACTTCAACACATTTCTCAATTGTTCTAAGATATATTATGTGTGAATTATGAAACTTGACTTATCTATGGTTCCCACTTCTTGAATATACTCCCGTATCAAGATTCCCTAGATTTCATATTACAGGAGAATATAGCGTAATTGATATCTATATCTGGGTTAATGCGAGGCCTTGAGAGTTCTGGTTAATACCACCGTATCGACAAAGAGATGAAGGCTCGACTTTAGGTGTGTTCCATTTAAGGAATCTTTTCAGCACTGAAAATGATTAGATCTTTTGATACTTTTCAAGATTGCATGCAGTTTAGGGGTTTATAGCGAAAGAATTATAGAAGTTCTAGGCTATTGCTTCCACAAAATCAGAAGAACTTGTATAATACGCCAGCTAACAATCATCTATAAAGACCTCGTATCTCAGAATCAGGCAATCTTTCAAACGAAATTTCGTAGTACTAAGTCCATCTATCCAAGATGTGTTAATCCACAAGATTAAGCAGTTGTAAAATTTAGTTTATATCTCGGAAACAATCTACTGAACGTGTAAAGCCTACCGACACATCCACAATAAGACTTGTTTATCACTTTTAAACTTTTACAATTCTTTAGCATACTGTGATAGTCCATTGATGTACTATCATTTCCTTTTTGACACAAAATTCTTTTTGCCTTTTTCAATGTTTCTGTACTTTTTGAATATTCTAAATGTTTTTGAATTTTCAACTTTTTCATATGTTTTTTATTTTTCTTTTTTTTTAAATTTCTTACTCCCCCTAAAATCAAAAACATATTTTTGGATTTTAGATTTAAAGAAATTCTTCTAAAAATGTAACAAACCAATGAGGATCACGAGAACTAGTCGTCCGATATTTTTTCATCTTTTGCATCATCACCTGTTAGTATAACAAACCATTAAACTTTGTTAACATGAATTTATAAATGGTTTTGATATAACAATCAGTGTTCTGTTTAACGCTGTGGATTTTCTCAAATTTACAAACATTCTTTTCAACTTCTTTCTTTCAAAAAAGACAAAGATTTTGACATTCTAGATAAGTTAAATACTCATGGAGCTCCGCTATCCTGTATCAACTTTGATAAAGTGGATCTTAGGACTCTTACACATGAAAGTAACTACTTGAAAAGTGAAACCCAAACCTTTTTTGTTTTGGGTTTGACATGATAAGCATCTACTCTCTTTCAAAATCATCATCTAATCAAAATTGTCATCAGACATTTCATCCAATGTCGTCTTTGAAAACGTTTTGACATTTCTTTCCTTGTTTGTTTTGAAAAATTTGACTTTGAAAAATCATTTTTTATTACTGACTCTTTTCATTTGACATTGTCAATTTTATCAGCAATAGATTTTCCATTTTCATCAAATTTCTTTTTAGCAACCCAGGATTGTGACATATTTCTTGCCTTTTTAACATAAAACCTTGAATCATTGTTTTCAAAGGATTTTGAAGTTTCACCTTTTTCAAAAGTTGAGTTTACAACCTTAACTCAAACTTTGGTTTTACTTCGGTTTTTGATTCAAAATTTCTTTTTAACATTGTTTTTTATTTCACAATCTCTGGTTGCTTCAGTTTCACAGCATTTGAAACTGAATTTCTTCGTGGATACACAGGCTTAAATTTCAAACACTTGTGAGCAATGTGACCAACTTCATTGCACTTGAAGCAAGTCCGAGTATCATGTGAATGTCCACTAGTGGGTTTTACTCCACTTGCGGATTTAGCCTTGTCCCGAAGTTCTTTCTCTTTCTTGAATTCATCATTTGATTGCTTACCGATCAAGCTTTCTTCTTGAACCATGCTCGTTCCGTACACAAACTTTATGTTTTTACCTTTGTATTCCTGGAACGTTGATTTCTGTTTCTTCTTTGGTTCTTCTTCTTCAACTTCCAAACCTAATCTTGCTCTCCTGTGCTAAGGAAAATCACCACCATACTTTCGATAGTTGTTAGCATTCCTTTTGGGTTTTGAGTAAAATCCTTTCTCGTTTTTCTCAAGAACATCTGATGAAACTTCCACAAGTTTGAAAAATTTGTCAAGTTAATCTTCTCTCACGTTCCAATCGGAAAACTATCATCGAAGTATAATCTATCAGATTCTTTAATCTTGTACATGACAACATTAGGATCATCAGTTATATTATTTTCTGATGACGTATCGTCATCTTCAGATTGGGATTCTGAGTTATTCAAACTTGATTTGGCGCTTTCAGAGCTGCCTTCATCAGAATCATTTCCCAAAATATTTTTAACCACATTTTTTTACAACCGCTTCATTGTTATCATTTGTCTTCGTAAAGTCTATGTCAATGTTCTCAGGCAATTTATCTTTCATTTTTTATAAAAGTAATATATTAAATGCTTTTTCAATCTCATCATCTTTCTTGTAGGAATAACTTGCAAGAAGTTGGAGGAACATTTCCGTATTCTTTACGCTTTGATTTATCAACATTTTCCTCCGACTTAATCGTAGGCAGAATGTGATCAATGACATAAGCGTTTGTAGTGTAACTTTTCAGCAATTGTCTTATCCTTTCTGTTTCTATTTTTATGTCATGAAGCTCATGCTTTGTTTCAGCAATGGTGTTAATGTACATGTTAATTGCATTTTGTTTTTCAATTACTATGGCATTTAAAGTTTTTACAATAGCACTGAGTTCAAGATTAGCTTTTTCGACATTTTTATATGTGCCTTCCATTTTGTCATAAGCTTCCTTCATAGTTCTGTAATCATAACGAAAATTTTCGTTGTGTACGGTTATTTCTCTTATGATTTTGATCTTTTCAATACAAGACTAAAAACGATTTGTGCACTTTGTACAAGGTTTTTCAACCTCCACAATTTTCACAACTTCTTTTTCAGACACACTTACCTCAGATTTTACCTTTTCGGCCTTTGATTTCAATGCTTCTTGCCTTTGCATTTCAAGATAAGCTATTTCTTCTTCCTCAGCTCTCTGCATATATCCTTCCAGAATGGCGTTTTCCGAAGCAACATCAACATATGATGTCTCAGATTCATCTACTACCTCTACTATCATAGCAACACCAGTTTTCTTTCCAATGTATCTGTTCCAGTCAAAACCATCTTCTTCATGAGTAACAACAAGAGCTTGTTCGTTGTTTTTGTAGATTTATCTTCTATTCGGCTTGTGTTCTTTTCGGATATGGCTTGTATTGAAGAGCTTTCTTGTAGTACTCATTATTACTGCCGAAAGTATTTTGGTTTCCACCTGCTTCTTGATTGTTGCATTCACGTTTGAAGTGTCCCTTTTGTCGACGCCTGAAGCATGTGACTTTTGACTTGTCAAATCCAAGCTTGTTGCTTGAATTACCAATATCCCTACCAGTTAGAGCAACAAACTTAGTGACCCTCCGAATAATCGATGCTAAGGACCATTTAATGTCTATCAGCTCAAGATCTTCTTCGTCAAACTGATTCTAATCCTCAGCGGTCATCTCTGGGTTACCAATCTTTCCAGCAACAAGACTTTCATACGATTCTAAAACTGTAGCAAGCAGTGCTATGTGCTGTTTGGCCACTTTTTCAGGAAATACATTCTTCAAATCGACTGACTATGTTGCACTGGAAAACATTTGAATCAGAACTAGATTGACTTGTCTGATGCGACTGATTGTTCTGATTTTGGAATGAAGAGTTTGAACTACACTTGTTTCTAGCATATGGAGAACTCTGGTTTTTTGATGAATTCATATTTGCACTAAATGCCGTTTAGATTTTCGGACTTTGGATCGGAGTATCTTAAACACCTCCTTTGTAATAAACATCGACATCTTGAACAACATTAGCATTTTTTGATTTTGCAATCTTCATCAACTCCATTTCATGACCTTCTAATTTGTCGATGAAAGATAACAACTTGAAATATCTCCAAGATGGACTGTTCTTCAGAATCATCAGATATGTTGTCCATTCTCCTTCAGGAAGTGCATCGGCCGATTTCTCGACTTGCTCTTCATTAGATCTTTCAATATCATGTCTTCGCATCTGGAACATGAGGTGACAATATCTATCAATCATTTGCTTCATAGTTTCCCCTTTGATCATAGTGAAAATCTCGAACTCTTTCTTAATCAAGGCCTTTTTACTCTTGATCATTTCATCACTTCCTTTGAATTTGTCATAAAAGAGTGCCACAATTCTTGCGAAGTATCATATTCTGGCAATAATATCAAGATATCTTCCTTCACTGATTGTTGTATGAAGCTGATCATTCTTTTCTCCGCAACATAATTTTCTTTGTCAACCGGTGAGAACTTGTTCAGCGAAGATCTTGATCATGCTCATCTTTTGGCCACTTGTAACCATCTTCAACTGCAACCCAGCTGTTGAATTGATTTGCTTGTATCCAATTCACAATTTTTTCTTTCCACCCTTCAAATTCGTCCATACTCATTAGCTTTGGTGGTTTTGTCGTAGTACCCATTTCATTGTCGATATTCATCTGATTCCCGCCAGAGTATTAGCATTTGATGAAGAAGCTACTTGTGAAACAAACACGTTATGGAAATCTTTCATTATGACAATCTGAAGATTTTTCTGAAAATACGATCAAAAACACTTGAAAATTGCTTAGCAATAGACAAGTTCGGTCGAACTTGGATGAAAAACAAATTTTGATTTCAATTTCAACAAGTTCGATCGAACTTAGGTGAAAAGATTTCAAGTTCAATCACAAACAATCAAGTTCGAACGAACTTGGTATTGATTTTGAGAAAAATTTCACACTTGAGCGAACTTATGAAGAAATTCAAGGAAAAGCGATAAGTTCGGGCGAACTTATGTGAAATTTCAAGTATTTTATCAAGTTCGGGCGAACTTGTAAAGTTTTCAACAGAAATTTACTCAAGTTCGGTCGAACTTCCTTAAAAATGTTGAATTATCTTTCAAGTTCGAGCGGACTTCTATAATAATCTTGAAAATTCGATCAAGTTCGGTCGAACTTGATTAAAATCAGTGAAATTTTAATGAAGTTCGGTCGAACTTGATGTTAAGTTCGGCCAAAACTAGTTTCCAAAACATGGTTTTTCCAACTTTTTGATATCAATTCGATTGAATTTGATGTCCAAACTCTCAGGGGTCTACCACAAGTGTATTTTACATGATATATGTTCAAATTTTAGCCAATTTTGTCCATGAAATCTTCAAATATGTGAAAATGTTAAGAAAAATGATAGAATAGAGATGAATAGAGTGATTCTTGACTTGATTCTAGCAAATTTAGGTATCCAGGCTCTGATACCACTTGAAGGAACGTCGTACGGATCGTTCCGGTCCTAATTTGGCTAACCTAATGTAAACGTGCGGAATCCGTTAGCATAGGTGACATTGGATACTGTTTGTTACTGATAATCACTGTTTCATTAATGTGTAACGTTACAGATGAAATGAATTGTCAAGCACCTATTTATAGCATGTCAAATTCGCTGGTGGGAGTGCAAGTTCGGGCGAACTTGCTTAGTCAAGTTCGGCCGAACTTGACTTTAACATCACAATTCCAAGCGAACTTGACCTTTAGCATACATAAACTTTGTCATTTCGCTCCTAAATAAGACTCGATATTATACGATGACTAGGCAACAGACATATGCATCAACAGACTCCCCCTTGGATGTTGTCGTAGTCACATTCTTCAATTGAATTCTAGAGTCTTTAATATCTCTTGATCTTTATTCGTGATAACTTTATCATCCATGATCTTCATAACATCTACAATCCTTTTCTCTTTTCTTCTCGAGCTTGTCTTGATAATACTTGAATCACCATGCTCCCCCTTGCTTTGAGGTTTCTGGTATCTTTAATCAATGTGTTTTATCCAGCTCCCCCTTAAAATCAACTTCTTGTTTCAAAGTTCTTCAAACATTCTAACAAATATTTCAGATTCAAACTTTGAAATTTCTAAACACCAACATTTCAAATTTTAATCTCCTCATCAGTTTTAAACCCTCTCAGTTAATCAAGTCCAAATTAATGATCTTGAATATCTGATTCATTATCAAGTTCACATAATGACTTTATTAAACGTTTTGACACTAAACTGACACAATTATTCAAATGTAAGTTTCAACTTAATGAACTTTTAAACTTTTCAGATCAATTTGAAAATTTCAAACTTTTGATCAGCAGCTTTAGATTTTGAAAATCAACTTTTCAACATTGTGGTCACAACTAAAAGAAAATATAATCTTTTGTTTTTTAAGAAAATAATATCAAACTCTAACTATATACAAACATATTTACAGACGTATTTTTGTTGAGTTTGTGTTAAAGGATCGTATTAATTTTTGAGACATATCACCAATACCATTGACCTTTTTCATGACACTAGGTTTTAAACAAATTTACCTAGATTGTCGATATGTTTGTCCATTTAAACTTCAATACATTTTCAAATGTTCCAAGATACGGGTTTTGTAGAATTAAGAAAACTTGACTTAACTATGGGTCCACCTCTTGAATATACTCCCGTATCAAGATTCCCTGGATTCATCTTACAGGTGAATATAGCGTAATTGATATATGTATCAGGGTTAATGCGAAACCTTGAGAGCTCAGGTTAGTACCACTGTACCGATAGAGAGATGAAGGCTCGACTTATAAGGTAGTGTTCCAAAATGGGAATTTTTTTGTACTGCAATGTAGTATCTTTCGATATTTTCAATTAAATGCAATTTTAGAGGATTTTTGTAGAAGTATTATAGAAGTTCTAGCGTTACGCAAAACAGAGAAATATAATACCCCAATATCATCTATAAAGACCTCGTATCTCAGGATCAGGCAATCTCTCAAACAAAATTTCAGAGTACTAAGTCCGTATATCCAAGAGATGTTAATCCACAAAATTAAGCAGTTGTAAAATTTAGTTTATATCTTAGAAACAATTTACTGAACGTGTAAAGCATATCGCACATCCACAGTAAGACATGTTTAAACTTTTTAAACTTTACAAATCCTTAGCATACTGTGATAGTCCACTGATGTACTATCATTTCCTTTTATCCACAAAACTCTTTTTGCCTTTTTCAATGTTTTTGACTTTTCGCTTTTAATATGTTTTTGGAATTTTCTGAAAAAAACTTTTCTCCCCTAAAATTCAAAAACAATTTTTGGGATTTTTTATTTTTAGAAAAATATTGACCAACTGATGAGATCACTTCAATTATCCATCCATTACTGCTTCTCATTTTTACATTTAAAGCACTCTCCCCCTCATGATGACAAAACCTTGACACTTTTGTATTTATAACAATTTTCGGAACGTGAGTTTTGTCTTGCTCAACATTGAGGGTTCTGTGAAATTTTTCAAATTTTTTTTCAGTAGACATTATTTAAATGTGTTTTCGAACAATTTTCTCCAAAAATTTTCAAAATTTTAAAGTAAACATTGAGGGTGTTTCAGTAAAAATGGCCTTTATATAGAACTTGATAACCCGACCAATCTTCAATGTGTGCCACGGAACTCCATTCTCGGTAATTTGCTTTTTCCTCGGAAGTTCCTGCACAAAAATTCACACAATTAATTGAATAGTGACACCCAAGCCTTTTCAGTCTTAGGTGATATTTCTTCAACCTTAATTTTGACTTTCTTTTCACAATCAGGTTTATTTTAGGCTTTCTCAAGTTTCGGAAAGTCCCCTAAACTTTCAATTCTCACTGATTGTGTAAATTCTTTTCCTTTCACCAACCATGTTTGATTTTTCATTAAAGCTTTCTTGAAATACAATGTAGAAACTTTTTGTTCACTACTATCGAGGATTCACCAGTTTAAAAATTTGAAAACTTAGTAATAACTGGTTTTACATTGTTTGTAGTTTCTGTACATTGTTTCAAAACCTGAGTTGGTATTCCAATTTTTTGTTATCATATAAGCAGGATTAGGTTTAATTTGTAAACATTTACTAGCAATGTGTCTAGTTACTCCACATTTATGACACTTCCTGTTCTCATATCGATCTTTCCTATCAAACCATACACTCAAATCATAACATTGATTTGATGTGTGGTAGCCATCTTTCCTACTTCGTCTGTAGCTTTGATTTGACGTTGAAGCACTGTGGTCCGACCTGCACCACTTATTTTCAAATTTTTGTGAGTTTTTTTTTCAAATTTGTTTAAATTTTTATAATGATTGGATGATTGTTCCGATGAGATTTTATTTTTGTTTTGAAAACTTTTAAAACTTTGTTTTTATTCTTCATTCTGCTTAGAAGGTTTTTGCGTTGAGCATTCACCTTTTTCAGTAGATTGTAGAACAGTTTCTTGAAATTTTTCTTTTAGTTTTAAAAATATTTCATGTTTATCATTTTTAGCTCTTTCATCATCGTATTATCGTCACAACCAATCGTCATAATTTGTAACAATGTTACTTATTGGAATTTCCTTTTTTATTATTATTGATCGGTTTTGGACATATATGATCTAACTTTAATGAGGAGGTCACAAAACCTTTCAATAATTTTCTGAATTAACAGCTTTATTTTTAACAATCTCAACTTCTTTTTCAAGTTGAGTTATTTTCTCAATATGAGAATTTATTGGGTATTTGATTTTCTATATTTAATTTTCAAAAACATTTTTTTTATTTTTAAACATTTTTATTTCATTTTGAAAATCTACTACCATTTGTAGTTTTTCATTTTTAAAATTTTTATTTTGTTTTCAAAATTAAATATAGAAAATCAAATAGCAATAAATTCTCATATTGAGAAAATACAAAACTGCAAAAGAACTCTGGATATCTCTGAAAAATATTTATCAGGTGAAGAGAGAAGAGAATTAGTGGTTAAGAACTATGAAGCTCAACTTTCAAGTACATCTACAAATGGATCCTCAAGTTCTAAACCAGTCTGTCCAGTTTATGATGTAGATAACTATCGGCCAGATAATGCCAAACTCTTGAGTGAGATTGAGAGTTTGACATTAGAAAATAAAAAATTAAAAGAAAATGATAGAATAGAGATGAAAGAGTGATTCTTGACTTGATTCCAGCAAATTTAGGTATCCAGGCTCTGATACCACTTGTAGGAACGTCGACGATTAGCACGGGAACCTAAATTTGTTATCTATTGTCCAATTAGGCGGAAACTAATGACAAGTTAACCAAATAACAAAAATTACTCATTTAAACGTTATTTTCATTGATCTAAAGTTCAATACATTCGGGAACCGGATCCAACAGAGCTTCGCCGTCTCTTTGCCAAAATCTATGAAGTTACAAATGAAATCTCCAAGGCACCTATTTATAGTAACTCAAGTTCGCTGGAGGGAGGCTGAGTTTGGGCGAACTTGACCAGTCAAGTTCGGCCGAACTTGACATCACAAATACCTTGACCAGCGAACTTGGCCTATTTCACACTTAAATACGCCTTATTTCTAACAGATTAAGCTCTAATCACTCAGACTCGATGTATAATGACGTAGGCAACAGACATATGCACCAACAATGAGAATCTGAGAAGAGAAGGTTTGAGAGGTTTAGAGTTTGAACTGATACCAAAAGCGATGAACCGATGTACTTCATGAACCAGATTTAGGTTCCGCTTAGGGGTAACCTACGTGAACTGGATTATGAATGAAGCTCATAAATCCAGATATTCTATTCACCCAGGTTCTACCAAAGTGTATCAGGATATCAAAGAGTTGTACGGTGGCCGAATATGAAGAAAGATATTGTGGTGTATGTGAGTAAATGTCTGACGTGCTCAAAGGTTAAAGCTGAACATCAGAAGCAGTCTGGGCTTCTGCAGCAACAAAATTACCAAATTACCGCGTACGTCACGAGGACATGACACCATTTGGGTAATTGTGGATCGATTGACAAAGTCGGCTCATTTCTTACCCATTAAGGAAACAGATAAAACGGAAAAGATATCATAGTTGTACCTTACGAGATTGTAGCCTGACATGTAGTACCAGTGTCAATTATCTCTTATAGGGATGGACGATTTGACTCCAGATTTTGGCGATCTCTCTAAGAATCGCTGGGTTCTCGATTGGACACGAGTACTGCGTATCATCCTCAAACGGATGTTCAGAGTGAGAGAACCATTCGGACGTTAGATGATATGTTGAGAGCGTGTGGGATAGATTTCGGTGGAAGTTGGGATACTCAATCTGCAGTTAGCTGAGTTTTCCTACAACAATAGTTATCACGCAAGTATCAAAGCCGCTTTGTTTGAAGCCTTGTACGAAAGGAAGTGGCAATCACCCCTTTTTTGGGCTGAAGTTGGCAAAAGGAAACTAACCGGAGCCAACCTTATTCAGGAGACCACTGATAAGGTTGCTCAGATTAAGGGAAGGTTGAAAGCTGCCGCGATCGACAAAAGAGTTATGCAGACAACCGAAGGAATCCGTTGCAGTTTCAGGTCTGGGATCGTGTTCTGTTGAAGGTATCACTTGGAAAGGTGTTGTTATATTTGGAAAAGGTAGAAAGCTAAGCCTGCGCTATATAGGTCCTTTCGAAGTCCTTTCTCGAGTTGATCAGTCGCGTATAGGCTTAAGCTGCCACAAGAATTGAGTGGAGTTCATGATGTGTTTCCGTTTTCAACCTGAGAAAGTGTATGTCGGGTGAGACACTGAATTATACCCCTAATGAAGTTCAAGTAGATGATAAACTGATAATTATCAGAACCTGTAGAAGTTCAGCATTGGAAGATTCAGAAGCTTAGGAGGGGTCGGATGAAGCTGGTCAAGGTTCGCTGGAATTCCAAACTTGGACCCGAGTTCACATGGGAACGACAAGACCAGATGCAACAGAATTATCCGTATCTCTTTCCGTCTAGTGCGAAATCAAAACCTGTAGTGTAATAATTTCGGGGACGAAATTCCTTAAACAAGGGGAGACTGTGACACCCGCTATTTTGGGTCTATACCGTACTAGTGTGACACATGTTATGAATAAATAAAGGTCAATATTTTATTGAATTTGGTGTTATTTGATGGTATTTGAAGTGTTGATAAATTCAAACTTTGTTAAAAAATATGTTGGCAATAATAAGATAAACTTTATCGCGTAACGGATAAAAGGCAAACGAACGTCGGTGACAGCCCGATTAATGTCAAAATCCTAAAATATTCGGTTATGATTAAAATGCTATTTTAATCATAATCATGAGGAAAAATAAATTAAAATGCTTAAAATTACTTATCTTGCGAATTTATGCGCATACTTCGCAAATATACTGCGAAATACAGACAACGCAACCAGTCTAGACAAATAATATATTTTTCAGCAATATTGTGGCGAGTTTATTTTTATAGAGTGATAAAAATAATTTAAAAGTCTTTAAGAAGGGATTAAAACGCTAGATAAAATACTCGTTAGCCAGTTAAATACTTGTTTTTGTCTAATAAATATTATATATATGTATGTATATGCATATGTATGAGAGAGAGGGCATAGGTGGCGGCCATAAAGGTGCCCACCTTTTCTTGAATGCCTCCATTTTGCACAAGTGTTGGATCTAGGGAAAAGTTTAATGATTAAACTTCAAAATTCTTCCCTAACATGCACTTTCCAAGAATCAAAAGCCATTTCAATTCTTTCTTTCTCTCTCTAGCTGAATACACCCACCATCACCACCATTTTTTAATTCTTTAACCTCTCATGAAGAACCAAGCCTCTTACAAGTAATTTCCAAGTTAGTGTGAAGATCCAAAGGAGTTTCCAAGGTGATTCCAAGTAGTTGCAATCTCCATATCATACTTTAAAATTTTATATTCTTGATTTTGATGATGATGATGATGGAAGGTTTCTCAAAAGCTTGAAGTTCATCACAAACTTGAAATCTAAAAAAGAAAATGGTCTTAAACAAAATATATATGTGTGGGTTAGTATTTGTGTTTTGTTAATATAATGATTCTTGAATGATGTGATCTTTGGAAAGCTAATGCATGTATGATCAAAAGGGTTTTTATAAAAAGGTTCATATGATTAAAGGTGAACATATACAAAGGGAATTTTTTGAAGTACATATATGTAGGTGCATGTGTCGTGTATGTATATGTATATATATGTACGTGTGGGTTTTCACTAGTTCATAAATAATGCATGCATGTATCTTGTGATGATGATGTAATTGATTAGATGAACCTGAATGTTTTGGATTATATGAGGATAAAATAAATGTGTGTTTTAATGCATTAAAACTCATGGATGATGATGTTAATATGATGGTCATGCATTGAATAATTGTACATAAGTATTAGTAATTATTAGGAAATGAGATGAAGTTGATTTAATGATGATATGTTATGGTGTGACAAAAATATATTAAATCAGATTATAAACACTAGAACTATATTATTTGGTGTGTTATAATGATATGAAACGTTGTCATAAGTTTGGTAGCTTTGCATGTTGTACATGAAGCTAAAAAAGTAGTAAAGTATGTGAAAATTGCATGATTTATGTGGCTTACATAAAACCTGCATTAAAATGGATATAAGCATCATTTTATTCAGTAAATCATATGTATTATGTTAAAATATAAAGTCATTTCGATTTTGGATGCTTATAGTAAAGTTCGGTACAAGACTATGCGTTAAAAACGGTAAAAATCGACTTTTTGAGAGATTTTTATAAAATTGTTTTAGATTATTAAATAAATTTACTGATATTTTTATATAAGTATAAGCATTTTAAATTATATTAAGTATCCTTGGTGTTTGGATGGTCATAAGTGACTTCCGACACCCGAAAACGCTAAAATACACATATTTCAACGTACACGAAAACTGATTGTTCCAGGGTGAAGTTTGTGTAATATGATGTGATATGTGATTATGAGAATATGTAATGTGATATGCTAAGTGATAACATGATAATAGGGATTTAGACTATGCATGTACATTTGTGCAGTTAAAACGGTAATATCGATAAAAGTCACGTTAAGTGTATAACTTATATGTCGAGCATGAAAAGTGATACATATGGTAACTTAATGAGTTAGCTCATATATAAATGCTTTAAAAATACAAAGTATGTAAGTTTACGAGACGTGTATTATGATATTTAATAATATATTCACGTTTATGTACATATATTAGGACACGCAAATCGTATATATATTGCTTATAAACGGGTGTGATAACGGATATAACATAATGAGGTTCACCAATAATCGTTCAAGTCGCAAAATCTTATATATATATATATATATAGTTAAATGCTTGTTTGGTCCATGTGGTTTGCGAAAATTGCAGACTTTGTCCTAATGGTTCACTAATTACACACTTGGTCCCAGTGGTTTTAATTTTTGTACTCGGGTGGTCCTTAACACTAACCTTTGTTTGTCCCTGAACAATATTAAAAAAAAAAGAGATGGGTTCACCCCATCTTCTTCTTCTCCCCCATCTCTCTCTAACCCACCACCACCACCTCCACCTTCAATCCACCATCACCACCTCCTCCACCTCCACCTTCAACCCACCACCACCCCTAATTTAAACACAGACCCAACTCATTAACATACAGACACAAATTTCAGACCTAACTCATTAACATACACACACAAAATTCAGCGATTAATCCTACAAAATGAATAACCTAACATTCATCATCATAAACTGAAAACCTAACTTAAACAAAAACTCAAATCAAAGAACAAAAAATTCAACACTTAATCAGCTTCGAGAGGAACCACCAGTTCTTCCCGGTCTTAAAATGCTCCTCTAACCTCACTTTCGTCTCCTTACAAGCACTCACCTTCTAATCAGTGTCTGCAACGCATCAACCGTAACATCTTTCAGATCCGAATTGAACTTTTTGACGTTGACGACTTTCCGGCCGGCGAAACTGCCATTGAGGACGACTACTGCTTTGTTTGGTTTTAGAAATTTCACAAAAACTAGCAGGGGAAACTATTGCCATTGAGGATGATTACTGCCATTGAGGACGAAACTGCCAGCAAGGGCGGCGGTGGTGTTAGTAGCAGGTGTGGTGGGTGGTGGTAGGGTTTTTGTGAGGGTGGGAGACAAAAGGGAAGGAAGAATATAGATTTATTTATTTTAATATCTCAGAGGTAATCTAGTCATTTCATATACCTTTAACTAAGAAAACTAACATAGGTTAGTAATAAGGATCAACCGAGTGCAAATATTATAACTACTGGGACCAAGTTTGGAATTAGTGAACCCTTGGGATCAAGTCTGCAATTTTCGCAAACCATAGGGACCAACCAAGTATTTAACTCATATATAACTATATATATATACGATAAGGATCCGTTAGGAACCACCCTTTATTGCGAGAACCGCGAGAACCATTATGAACACAAACAGTAATAGCTAAAAAAATCTAAAAAACACCCAAAAAAATTTTTTTGATGTTTTTTAATATTTTTTTGAAAAAGTCGCTATATTTTTTCAACAAAAAAATAAAAAAATTTTCAAAAAATTTTTTTTTGAGTAACACTTTTCCATGCACATGTGCATTTTTATCATTTCTTTGACAAATTCTGTAATACATTATAAATATTTGACAATTGTACTTTCATTTACACTATCACGTATAATTCACTAATGTTACGTTACCAAAATTAGAAATGCACATTTGCATCTATATATCAACATAAAATAAGGTGTTTTAGTACACTACTTTGAATACACTTCCTCTTGCATCCGTCATTTCATCCATAATACACTACCATGCACATGTGCATCAGTATCATTTCTTCGACAAATTCCGTGATACGTTACAAATATTAGACAATTGTACTTTCATTTACACTACCATTTGTAATACACTACTTTTTATGTTGCCAATATTATAAATGCACATGTGTATCTATATGTATCAACATGAAATAAGGTGTTTTGGTACACTACTTTGAATATATTTTTTCTTTCATATATCATACCATCCATAATACACATCCATTACCTCCTAGCATCCATAATACAATACCATTACCTCCTACCATCTATAATACAATACCAATACCAATATTTCCACTTTATTACATGTATATCATCACCATTTATACTATCTAATCAACATATTACATCATAAAGTGACAACTATAACCAAACCATCAATCACTAGATATAACTAACCAAAAGCGTGTATATGGGCCTACTTCATCATTAAAAAAACACAAACATTTTGTACCAAAACACGTTATATAATGGTTATACAAAATGATGCACATGTGCATTTTGAATATTGGTAATGTAAAAAGTCGTATATTACGGATGGTATCGTAAATTAAAGTGCAATTGTCTACTACTGATAATGTATTACGGAATTTGTCGAAGTTATGATATATGCACACGTGCATGGATAACTGTTACTCAAAAAAAGTTTTTTAGGGGTAAGAAATATAGAGATTTTTTTAAAAAAATACGTATATTTTTTAGTGCTTTTTTGATTTTTTTTTAGATTTTTTTTGCAATAAAGGTGGTTCTCCCGATTCTCGCAATAAAGGTGGTTCTCGCATGAACCTTACCCTATATGTATATATATACATATACATATATATATATATATACATATATATATATATATGTATATATATATGAACACATATATATAAATACGCCAACCTAATAAAAAATAAAGACTTTTCAGAAAATCTCAAAGCTATAAAATTCTATGTATTAGAGAAACTTGTGAATTTTGTTGAGTTTTGATTGTTAATTGTTCTTACAAATATGTTTTAGGCTTTGATTAAATTATAAATATGTTTTCATGGAAAATATATGGTTTTAATACAAATATGTTTCGGGATGAAATGGACTTTTGAATAATGACGTATATATATATACACACACACACACACACGTTTTGGGAAGAAACGGGGATTGTTACAGTGTTTTGGGGATAAAACGTCCGTATAGATTTAGAACGCTTAAATATAAAGTTGTCACGAATTGGCTCGGTCTCAAGAGAGTAAGTAGCGTTTTAGGCTTACGTTTCGTGGGGACGTCGGAGATTCGTACAACTCATAATATTAAATTTATCATTTTAGTAGGATATATGTATTGTACTTGAGGCATGCATTATAAGAGACCCATTGCAGGCTCCTGCGCAAGTTTTTCCATTTAATCATTAATATTATACGTGGAATTGTTGATAGATTCATCGGGTTGACCACCCCGTCGTGAGCAGTAGCTCCGTGTCAAGTAAAAGCGACGAATTGATATTTTGTAGTGCGTCTAGCTTGATTATACCTTCATTGTTAATATATAGCTCGTAACGTTTTGTAAACTTATGAATCAGAACTTTTGATGCTAAAAATTGAACATGCATAAACCTTGGGAGGACGTCGGGATATCGTAAGAGTTTTCATAAAGGAAAAATGCTTGCGATGACTGACCCTCTTCATTTTATTAAGGAAAATTTAAATTGACTTTCTTAAGATTTTATGGATGTTTTATTAATAAATGTATAATATGTAAGTTTTCCTTGGATCAATTAATTATAAATTGGATTATATGTGAACTCACCCTCCTTTGTGTGTTATTATAAATGTATATATGTAAGTTTCCTTGGATCAATTAATTATAAATTGGATTATATTGAATCACCCTCCTTTGTGGACACTTGATTTAAAGTGTTCTTAAGGTACATGATTCGGCTTCGGATATAAATTGCGTATCTTTGGTTGTGATGAATGTTTTAAATTAATAATGTTTTGACAACTTTAAAACTGTTCAGGACCAAATGTATTAAGATCCATAAGGATCAAAACAACTTGATTGTGGTTGTGTTGAAACGTAAACTTTAAACTTGTTTTAATTAAGTTAAATGTCCAAATTAATGATGCGTCATCCACCAGATATTTATGGGCACCAACTTCCGTCACCATTACTTTGAATTCTGTTGCGACATGTTAGGGGTGTTACATATACAAATGGTCTTCAAGTGCAATCGAGATGACAGATGATTATTATTCGAATTAAGCTCGACTCGTGTACTTTTCTTTAGCGCATTAAGAGTCTTGCTAGCGTAGTATAGGATGAAATGTTTTTCCTTTCTTTGTCCCAGGACTGCTCCAACTCCAAAATCGCTAGCATCTCACATAATTTCAAAAGGTAGTTTCCAGTCGGGTGATATCATGATTGGTGCCTTGACTAGCACTTCTTTTAAGGCAAGAAATGTTGTCGTGCAATCATGTCAAAGATGAATGGGGCATCTTTTTCAAGTAGCTTGGTTAGAGGTCGAGAGATTTTGGAAAAGTCTTTGATAAACTGCCTATAGAATCTAGCATTCTTAGGAAGCTTGGTATGGCTGGAACTGACGATGGAGGAGTTAGTCGGGAAATAGTATCGATTTTTGCGAATCAACTTCCATGCTCACGTTGGAAATTTTGTGACCGAGCAGTATTCCCTCTGTGACCATGAAATGGCACTTCTCCTAGTTATGGGTGAGGTTAGTCTAATCACATCTTGATAGCATTCGCTCAAGATTATCGAGGCATTGGTCGAATGAATCAACGAAGATAGAGAAGTTGTCCATGAAACTTCCATGGTCTTCTCTATCATGTCGTGAAAATTGGCCACCATGCATCTTTGGAATGTTGCAGGGGCATAAATGTGAAGGTGGTCTTCTCTTGGTCTTCCGGTGCGATGGGAATTTGGAAGTACCCGTAGAATCCATCCAAAAAGCAATAGAATTTGTGACTGTATAATCGCTCCAACATTTGATCAATAAAGGGTAACGTGAAGTGTATTTTCTTGTGGCCTCATTAAGTCTCCTATAGTCAATGCAAACTCTCCATTCAATGACGGTTCTTGTTGGTATGAGCTTGTTCTTTTCGTTTGTCACAACTGTCATTCCTCCTTTCTTTCTACTACTTGGACGGGGCATACCCATGGACTATCGGAAATGGGGTAGAGAAGTCCGGCGTCTAAGAGTTTGACAACTTCTTTTTTCACCACTTCTTGTACGTTAGGATTCACCCGTCTTTGTGGTTGGATCACCGCTTTGTAGTCGTCTTCCATCAAGATTTTGTGTGTGCTCGTGGAAGGACTAATGCCTTTGATGTCCACTAGTTTCCATGCGATTGTTGTTTTGTGTCTTTTGAGTAGATTGAGCAATTTTTCTTTTTCAAGGGGAGTGAGATACGAGGAGATGATGACGGGAAGTTTACCTTAGTTATCTAGGAATACATACCTAAGCATTTGGGGAGTTCTTTGAGTTTAGGAGACGAAGGTTCTTCAATAGATGGCTTGGTTTCTGGTTCGTCATCGCGGTCGATGGCCGAAATGGTTTGTTCAGTGGCGGTTTCCTCTTTGACGGTTGGGTCATCTTTTATCTCCGTATCGGGCAGTTCTACCTCATCTTCCAACAAGGGGTCATCATTGCCTATTAGGTACTTTATAAATTTATTTATATTAAATTTCCATTTGTCGGCTCCAAGTATAGTGGGATGATGGTGTTTTTGTTTGAGCAAAGCTTGATAGGTTTTTATGAATGGTTGTCCTAACACGAGTGGAGCATCATCTAGGATGATAAAGTTCGGTTGGTACAACTGTTTGGTGCATTTGAATCAAGTCCTCGCAGGATCTATACACTGACTGGCAAGAACTTTACCCAAACAACCCTTCTAACCCATTTCCAGGCAGTTAACATGCTTTATATAGACCGTAATGACACGAATAAGTGATCAACAAAGCATGAAGAGATGATATAATAAAGTTCACTTTCAATATAAAAAAAACTAGATATTAAAGACAATAATACATACTTGTTTTGGTCAAAAATCACAATAAGGATAATGTAACCAAATCTGATTTTGTGAGGTTGAGTGCTTGATACAATGAACAATTGTGTAAATAAATACGTAATGTAAACGCTGATGAACACAATGATTTGTACGAGGAAAAAGCCCTTGATTAACGAATGATCTCCGGCATAAAAAACCTCAGGTGATGGAAACTACCGATCACCAACTATATTGCACAATAAAGTTTACAACTTTGGAAGTATTGAGCTTGTTACAATGGTTTCTAGTGTGTGTATATTCGTGAGAGAGAAGCAGACGTAATGTACGTAAACCAATGTGCCAGTGTTTTCTAATATCAGCTCAATACCCCTAATAATCTAGCTAAAAATATCCTTAACAACTATTCGAAAATGCCACCATGCATCCACGTTCACCACTAACGGTTATTAGCTCATGCACGTGCTTGAAATAGAAGCATATTCCCCGTGATTCCGGTTATAACAAATCCTCTTCATAATGCACCTGCAAAACAAGGCTAAATAATATAGGAAACAATCGTTAGTTAGTTAGAATAACAGTGAGGATCCGTGATCCTTAGTCGTCCTGCACCATTCCTGAGGATCCGTGATTCAGGCCTAACTTAGGATACATGATCCACAGTTGATAAAAATTCTACCCCTAACAATGCCCCCAAATATGACTAGTTGGATGCGAATCGGATGAGTCATATTTCATTAACTTCGGACTAGCCGTTGCAAGTGGATATAGCCGTTGCGAGGCCTGACGTCATTGATGTGAGCACCTGCAACAAACATGATGATAAATAGGATAGGGATAGGGTTTTGAGAAACCATTTAAGATCAGAGAATCCCTTTAAAATCTTCATTCCCGAGACTTTCAAGTATTCTTCTTCTCTCTTTTTTTTAATCCCTAATTCTTTTAGCTATTTCTTTCTCGAAATCTATGGAGAAAATGTCCACAAGATCCTCACCGTGAAGAATCCTGAACGCGATAGCCCTCCCAGAAGCCAAAACCTTCTCAAAAATCCTTCTTCTGAGATCTGCCGATTCACTGATCCTGAAATTGATCAGTTACGCTAATGTTTCCCGGAGGGTACCATCTTTAAACCTTTTGATTCTTCTCTAAAAAGTGAATGTGAGTCTGGAACGTGGGTTTGTTTCCCTGCAACCCTTTTCAAATAGGTTTCAACTACCCATTCCTAGTATTCACCCAAAGCTCACACCGGCTTATGCTAGATTTTGCTACAAATTTCACGAAAAACCGTATCCTAACATGTCTCCATGTGTTTTAACAAGGGTTTTGTTTTAAAGCACTTTTTCTTAACAAGTTAAGTTTCTTGCTTTCAAGTTCAAGAACAACATCTAAAAAGCTTCACAACTTGCTCAAACACAACACTTTGCTTGGTTTTAAACAAGGAAGAAAGCCAAAGTTCTGATACCACTTACAGATCCACTTGGAGGATCAAGATTAAACCTACTTCCTTGTTTGTTAACACACTAACGGGTGCGGAATCCACGTAAGTAAGCAAACCGAAGCAAAGATAAACAAACACAAGTAACCAAAGATTCACTATCTTAATTAATCTGAAGAGAACAATATACACGCAATGTTTATACAAATCCTTGGTGCTCTCTTGCTGAATGAGAAACAAGTGTTCTGTTTATATATGGTTCTTCGTCGACACCAAATAACTGAACAACTAGTCTTTCGTCAATATGTGATCCCACGAAGGAGTAGGTCCTTCGTGGGAGGCCTGCATACAGATAAAAACAAACAGAAACACAGAACAACAAGATACAACACTTAACATACTAACAGAAAGCACATTTGCATCTCTTTTACATCAGAAATAAAGTTAACGTCATACCAAGTTAAGATAGGAGGATATCTTGACTTGGTCGACTCGACCAAAACTATACATGACCATAAATAAAGACCGTACAAATTACAACGTAATAAGAACAAGCTACAGACGCAAAACTGCACCAACATTCCCTATGTGTGTGTGTGTCAATTATAGGGAGAAATTCCTTATGATCAGTTAAAAGTTACTTATGAAACGCATAGATGGACTAAAACTTGCCTCATGTTACACTTTTCTATTACATTTTTCTGACACCGTTACACTTTTTGTGCCAGAGAGAGAGAGAGAGAGTATGTGTTACATCTTTCGCCTTTTAATATTATATTTTTAAGGGTTTCGATAGCAGTTATCGAAGTGTATACATTCTAGAATCTAGAATTTACGAAGTTTTTAATTTTGTAGTGCACATAAAAAGAAGTTATGTTTTTTATGAGAATAAATTTGTGTAACAATTACAGTTGTTAGACCTTTTATGCCAGAGGAGAGAAGGTGTGAAGCTATTACACCTTTTTACAGACATGCTATATTTTCTGAAAAACCACTTTTTGTACCAGATCTATCTCCACCATGGATTAGTTGGATGGTTGTTGAAGATGAAGTCTTTGAAGTTATAATGGTTTTTTTATTATCCTTCCCGCTTATCATATATATATATATATATAGGGATCAGTTTAAATGAGAACCACCACGAGTTGCGAGGACCGCGAGAACTTTTTGATCCGTGGTGAGTTGGGCAAATTTTTTTTTTCACAAACATAGGTGAAAACAAATATATCTGTAGAAAAAAACACTGTGGATACGGTAGTTTTGACTGATGCAAGCTTTTTTTACGCATTGGCGTAAATTTTGTACGAAATAAATATTTTTTCTTATGCCTCACGTAAATGTGGGTATGCCACATTTTTTTTATTTTTATTTTTTTTGCTGAAACAAGCGATTTTTTACGAGTTTTGAGAAAAAAATCGGAAAAACTTTTTGGATGGCCTATTCTCACGGTTCTCACAAATCGGATGGTTCTCATTTTAACCCATCCATATACACACACACACACACACACATATATATATATATATATATATATATGAAGTTAAACGAAAGAAGAAGTAATTTTATAATTTCTAAAAGGTATGAAACTACTAAATACATTAAATAATCGAAACATAATCATACAAGTCATCAAAGCTATCTCACGTTTTTTATATGTATAAACTGATGCCGTGTACTCTTTTCTTTATTATAATGATATAATAATGTGTTATAAAATTGCAAATATGTTGTTTTGACGTATTTATTTTTATCTGCATTACAATAAAAGTTGTATCTTAAGTCAAACTAGTCAAATATAATTGTTTTTATTTTATTTTTTATAGTGACGAACATCACTGATACCGTCTAAGCAACATTTGTGCTTTGACATGTACTTTTTATGGTTTTTTCTACGTTCAACTATAAAACTTGTTGAAAACCCAATTTTATTTACAATAAAACATTTTTTTGGTATCATAAATATAGTGAATGTCTCTGTCGTAATAAGACCTGACGAACTGAACATAGTTTGTCTGAACATCGGTACCGGTATTCACTTTTATGGTTTTGTTGGATTTAAAATTCTTGTCGGTATCCGAGTTGGCATATCTACTTTAGTCGTCAAACTGTCCCGTATCGTACAAATTCGGTAGCGAATTAAATCGAAACCGGCTGAAAGATTGCCACTCCCACTACTTGTCATATAAAAAATAAATGGGTTATTATAAAAAACAAATACAAACGAGTGAAACTTCCTAAAAGAAGAGCTGTTAAATATTTGGCCCTAGGCTTTTAAATTATTGATTAATAGAGTGGTCCAGTGGGGGATTGACCGTCCAGTGGGGGATTGACCAAGGAGATCATGATTTGTTTTATAGCAAAATGGTGGGGAGGAAACGTAAAATTAGAACCAAATAAATCAACATAACAAAACCTTCTAATTCCCTTTCATACTCCCAAATATTCCCCTTCTAATCTATCAACAACTTTGTCTCAGGCATCTTTTTGGGTTTTATTATGTTTTCCACATGACGTCCCACATTTTTATCTTGGGTTTTCAAAACCCTAGGCTTAATCGAAGGTAAATATATTATTTTTCAATTATTTTTATATAAAAACCGCTTTCAAGAAACTATTAAAATCTTTCGTATTGGGAAGTCACTCTCATTTAATGCTTTCACTTTGGATTAAGACGACTAGAGTTTCTTGGGTGTTGCAGAATTTCTTATGTCATATTTTTTCTTTACATGTTTCAAGAACAACTAAGTCCAAGTACTTACTCTGACAAATATACTATTGTAATAGAGTTGCTTTCAGATCTTACCTGTATATGTAAAATATCATGATGTGAAAATAGAATAGTATTTGTTTTTAAGCAATTAAATTAAATGCAAATATTATATTGTTCAGGATTAAAGCCATATATAATTTATTTTTTCTCTAGCAACATAGCATAAGGTTTGATTTCATTAAAAAAAGTGGGATTTGATATTTCATTCAAGAAAATGATGCACAAGCAAAGAGCTGAAACTTGCGATAACAAATTAATATGGGCTTATGACAAAGGGAAGAAGAAAGGTCCACCATTTTTTGGTTACAGAAAGAAGGAAGAAAGAAGGTCCACCATGTCTCATCAGAAGAATAAATTGCCAATGTTTCAGATATTAAAGTTAGAGTTGTGTTTTCATGTGTAGATTTTAATTTGGTTATCTCAAGAGTAAAACCACGTAACGACAGTACTGATTGCTAGGAACTAGAACTTTTACATCTCCATATATACTCTAACCAGTGGTTGAGTTATAATACAAAGGGTTTTTAAATAAGAAGTGTAAGAAAAAACCATAAAGTGAAAAGTGTTTATAATTTTGTCCATTAGAGAAAAAGAACATGCACATTCACATGCGAAAACCCAAAATCCTAAACCCTCACTCCCACCCCACCACCATCCAAAAACCTAACCCCCCAAACCCAAGCTAAATGCTAAAACTTAAAACTAAACCCTCCCAAAAAACCTAAACACCCCCCTCCCCCCCAACCCAAGCAACAACAACAACACAACTACCCAGTAAATCCCCCAGATGACAGAGCTAGTGTAAAGGTATGGGGAGGGTGAGATGTAGACAAACCTTACCTCTATCCCTGACGTTAAAGAGGCTGATTTCAAAGAGACCATCGGCTCCGAAACCCACAGCAGAGCAATACAAGAAGACAATCACATGAAAAAAATCCATCTAACATGAATGCATAAACAACAACAACAACAACAACAACAACAACAATAATAATAATAATAATAACGATAATAATAGTAATAATAATAATTATTAAAAATAAATAAATAAATAAATAAATAATTAAAATGGAAATTCCTATGACCTACCTAAAACACCTCTGTATAATCCTTAGAAGTTCTTAACCCTAATCCTGTATCTCCACAAACTCCTATCATGGATCAAGTCTTCAGAGAGGTGCAACTCTAGTAAATCATGTCTAATCCGTTCATCCCAAGTTAATTTGGGCCTACCTCTACTCTTCCTCCCTTTTAGGGTGAGAGTTTTTAGTGCTCTAACTGGTTCCATCATTTGCCTCCTCTTCACATGACCAAACCATCTCAATCTCCCTTCTTTTAGCTTACCTGATATACTAGTCACTCCCAACCTTTCCCTAAAAACCTCATTTTTTATCCGTTCTAACCGCGTGTGCCCATAAATCCACCTTAGCATCCTCATCTCTGCTACGTCCATCTTGTGTGCTTGTGTTTTCTTGATAGCCTAGCAATCAGTCCCATATAACATAGCAGGTCTGATTGCCACCTTATAAAATTTCCCTTTTAATTTAGTTGGAAACATATTGTCACACAAAACCCAGCGGCGGTTCTCCACCTGTACCATCCAACATGGATACGGTGAGCTACATCACTATCTATCTCGCCATCCCCTTGTACGAACGATCCTAAATACTTGAACTTAGTCACCTGTGGAACCACTTGACCCCCAATGGTAATCTGAGTGTCTTCGGCATTTCCTACGCCACTAAAGTCAAAGTACAGGTACTCGGTCTTAGATCGACTAATCCTTAAACTTTTCCCTCTAAAGCTGCTCGCCATTCCTCTAACCTCGCATTAAGGTTTTGTTTGCTTTCTGCAACTAGCACAGTATCATCTGCAAAAAGCAAGCACCACGGAACCGTCCCTTGGATCCTCTTTGATAACTCATCTAGGACCACCGCAAACAAGAATGGGCTCAAGGCAGACCATTGGTGGAGTCCTACCTCCACAGGGAAAAAAGTAGTATCCCCAACAGGCGTCCGAACAGTAGTTTCAGTCCTAACATACATATCCATAATAATGTCTATATACTTCCCAGACACCCCTCTACTCTCCAAACTATCCCAAATCAATCTATGTGGCACACTATCATATGCCTTTTCAAGATCAATGAACACCATATGCAGATCCCGCTTTCTCTCTCTATATTTCTCCATCAATCTCCTTAGAATATGTATTGCTTCTTTAGTTGACCGCCCTGGCATGAATCTAAATTGGCTTACCATAACCTGAGTTTCTCTTCTAAGTCTAGTCTCAATTACCCTATCCTATAATTCATAGTATGACCTAGTAACTTAATCCTTCTGTAGTTCCCTAACATTGGGCATCCCTTTATTCTTATATATCGGTACTACCACACTACTCCTCCATTTATCCGGCATTCTTCCAGATTTGAAAATAAGGTTGAATAAACTAGTTAGCCATTGGATTCCTTCTTCTCCCAAACACTTCCACACTTCAATTGGTATGTTGTCTGGTCCAACTGCCTTAGCCCTTCCCATCTTTCTCAGTGTTGCCCCCACCCTCTCCATGCGTTATGCGCCGACAATAGCAGTTATTCCGTTGTTGTCTTTGTGTAGTGAGGTTTTCATTTCCTTGTTGTTAATCCCTCCGGTCATTGAAAAGATTGTGGAAGTATGTTTGCCATCTCATTTTAAGGTCATGTTCCTTGACTAAAACATGTCCATTTTCTTCCTTTATAAACTTCACTACTCCTAAGTCCTGTCTCCTACGCTCCCTAGCTTTTGCCAGCTTGAAAATATGATGCTCCCCCTCCTCTGTATTCAAGCGTTCATACATCTGCTTGTACGACGCATTTTTCGCCTCTGTCACTGTCTTCTTTGCCTCCCTCCTAGCCTTTTTACATCTGTCCCTCAAAGTCACTCGATCCTCTTTGTTTGTGCACCGCATAAGATCCTTAAAACACCCTTGTTTATCCCTTATTTTAGAATGCACCTCCTCACTCCACCACCAAGAATCCTTATGCCCGCCTCCCTTTCCTGTTGTGACTCAAGAGTCTCCTTCGCAACATCAATAATGGTGATCGCCATATCCTCCCATAGTTGGTTTGTGTTCCCTTCCATTCGAGTTGATGTCATCGGGATGACCTTATCTCTAAACACTTCTACCTTGTCCCCCTTCAAAATTTCCATCTAATCCTAGTCGTATTACCCTCTCTCCCTTGGTTAGCTTTTCTTTCAAGACTACATCTGCCACTAATAAATGATGTTGTGCCACTTTGTCTCCCTGGTATAACCTTGCAGTCCTTCCACCATCTTCTGTCACTTAGCCTCATCAATACATAGTCAATTTGTGTGTTGTGTCTACCACTACTAAAAGCAATCAACTATGATTCCCTCTTCTTAATGAAAGAGTTAATGATACCTAGGTTGTGGGCTACCGAAACTCTAGAAGACCCTACCATGGTCATTTCTATCAGCAAAACCAAAACCCCGTGTACTGAGTGAAATACATCGCTATCCTTACCATTGTGACCATTAAAATCACCTCCTATGAAAACTCTTTCATCCCTAGGTATGGCCCTCACAACTACGTCTAAGCAGTCCCAAAAAAGTCTCTTTTCCTGATCCCCTAATCCCATATGTGGTGCGTATGCATAAACCACCACCACTACTTCCCTTCTTATTACTAACTTCAACACCAAACTCTAGAAGATCCCGTCCTTTCTATCACCAAAACCAAAACCTCCCAACCTAAGCTAAATGCTAAAAACTAAACCCCAAAAAAACCTATAAAATCTAAAAAACACACAATATTTTTTTAATACTGTTTATAAAAAAACGCTACTTTTTCGTCAGTAAACAAAATTTTACTGACGAAAAAGTAGCGATTATTTTAATAGAATATTGAAAAAAAATTGTGTTTTTTATTTTTTTTAAGTATTTTTGTTTGTGTTTCACATTTTAGTATAATACCTCTTACCCTTCTTACAATTAAAGTCATTTGTATTTGATGCTTTCTCTTGTAGCCAATATATATAGGAGAAAGATCCATTAGGAACTACATATATACTTTCTCTTGTATATATATATATATATATAGGAGAAAGATCCGTTAGGAACTACACTTTATTGCAAGAACCGCGAGAACTAGTGTGAACACAACAAAAAACACCTAAAAAAATCTAAAAAACACCCAAAAACTTGGTAGTGTAAAAAGTAGTGTATTACGGATGGTATTGTAAATTAAAGTGCAATTGTCTACTACTAATAATGTATTACGGATTTTTTCGAAGTAATGATACATATGCACACATGCATGGATAACTGTTACTCGAAAAAAAAAGTTTTTTTTTTTGTAACGAAATATAGCGATTTAAAAAAAAAATATAAAAAAAAATTTGAGTGATTTTTTGAATTTTTTAGATTTTATTTTGTGTTCACATTGGTTCTCGCAATAAAGCTGGTTCTTGTATGAACCCTACCATATATATATATAGGTAAGTTTCATGCGAGAACCACCTTTATTATGAGAACCACCTTTATTGCAAAATAAAATCTAAAAAAATAAAAAAAGCACTCAAATTTTTTTAATATTTTTTAATAAAAATCGTTACATTTCGTTACAAAAAAAAAAAACTTTTTTTTCGAGTAACAGTTATCCATGCACATGTGCATATGTATTATAACTTCCACAAATTCAGTAATACTTTATCACTAGTAGACAATTGCACTTTAATTTACAATACCATCCATAATACACTCAATTTTACATTAAATGCACATGTGCATAATTATGTATAACCATTATATACCGTTTTTTTTCAAAGAGTTTGTGATTTTGAATGATGAAGTAGGCTCATATATATGTTTTTGGTTAGTTATATCTAGTGGTTGATGGGTTCATTATAGTTGTCACTTTATGATGTAATATGTTGATTGAATGGTATAAACGGTGTTTATATACATGTAATAAAGTGAAAATATTGGTATTGGTATTGTATTATAAATGGTAGGAGGAAAATGTATTGTATTATGGATGGTAGGAGGTAATGGTAGTGTATCATGGATGGTATGATAGATGAAAGAGAAAGTGTATTCAAAGTAGTGTACCAAAACACCTTATTCCATTTGATACATATAGATGCACATGTGCATTTCTTATATTGGTAACGTAAAAAGTAGTGTATTACACATGGTAGTGTAAATGGAAGTACAATTGTCTAATGTTTGTAATGTTTTATGGAATTTGTCAAAGAAATGATGAAAATGCACGTGTGCATGGTAGTGTATTTTGGATGGTATGATAGATGAAAGAGAAAAATGTATTCAAAGAGTGTACCAAAACACCTTATTTCATGTTGATATATATAGATGCACATGCCCTTGCTAATATTGGTAATGTAAAAAGTAGTGTGTTACACATGGAAGTGTAAATGAAAGTACAATTATCTAATGTTTGTAATGTATTGCGGAATTTGTCAAAGAAATGACGAAAATGCACATGTGCATGGATAGTTGGTATTCAAAAAAAATTTTGAATTTTTTTATTGTTGAGTAAATATAGCGAATTTTTCAAAAAAAATATTAAAAAAACAAAAAAAAATTTGGTATTTTTTTGGATTTTTTTAGGTATTACTGTTTGTGTTCACACTGGTTCTCGTGGTTCATACAATAAAGGGTGGTTCCTAACAGATCCTTGTCCTATATTATATATATATATATATATATATATATATAGGGTAAGGTTCATGCGAGAACCACCTTTATTGCAAAATAAAATCTAAAAAAATAAAAAAAGCACTCAAATTTTTTTTAAATATTTTTTTAATAAAAATCGTTATATTCGTTACAAAAAAAAAAACTTTCTTTTCGAGTAACAGTTAACCATGCACATGTGTATATGTATCATAACTTCGACAAATTCAATAATACGTTATCACTAGTAGAAAATTACACTTTAATTTACAATACCATCCATAATACACTCAATTTTACATTAAATGCACATGTGCATCATTATGTATAACCATTATATACGGTAAGAGTTTGTGATTTTGAATGATGAAGTAGGCTCATATATATGTTTTTGGTTAGTTATATCTAGTGGTTGATGGGTTTATTATAGTTGTCACTTTATGATGTAATATTTTGATTGGATGGTATAAACGGTGTTTATATACATGTAATAAAGTGAAAATATTGGTATTGGTATTGTATTATAAATGGTAGGAGGTAATTGTATTGTATTATAAATGGTAGGAGGTAATGGTATTGTATTATGGATCGTAGGAGGTAATGGATGTGTATTATGGATAGTATGATAGATCAAAGAGAAAGTGTATTCAAAGTATTGTACCAAAAACACCTTATTTCATGTTGCTACATATAGATGCACATGTGCATTTCTTATATTGGTAACGTAAAAAGTAGTGTATTACATATGGTAGTGTAAATGGAAGTACAATTGTCTAATGTTTGTAATGTATTACAGAATTTGTCAAAAAAAATGATGAAAATGCACATGTGCCTGGTAGTGTATTATGGATGGTATGATAGATGACAGAGAAAATGTATTCAAATTAGTGTAACAAAACACCTTATTTCATGTTAATATATAGAGATGCACATGCGCATTGCTAATATTGGTAACGTAAAAAGTAGTGTGTTACACATGGTAGTGTAAATGAAAGTACAATTGTCTAATGTTTGTAATGTATTACGGAATTTGTCAAAGAAATTACGAAAATACACATGTGCATGGATAGTTGGACTCAATTTTTTTATTTTTTTGAATTTTTTATTGTTGAGTAAATATAACGACTTTTTCAAAAAAAATATTAAAAAGAACAAAAGAATTTTTTTGTATTTTTTTTTGATTTTTTTAGGTATTATAGTTTGTGTTCACACTGGTTCTCGCGGTTCTCGCAATAAAGGGTGGTTCCTAACGGATCCTTGTCCTATATATATATATATATATATATATATATATATATATAGGATCAAGATCAAGGGAAAAACCGTTACGAGTTGTGAGAACTATATATATATATATATAGGATCAAGATCAAGGGAAAACCGTTACGAGTTGTGAGAACTCAGCCTTCCCGTGCGAGTTTCGACCATATTTTTTTCACACCCCTAGATTAAAATGTTAGAAACGGCTGCTGTAGAAATCATAATTTTTTTTGTCGAAGTGGTGTTTTTCGCACCCTTACGGCAGCTGTAAAAAGGTGATGATACAAGCATGGCATAACTTTTACAGCATTTACGGCTACCGTAAATGAAAAAAAAACAAGTTTTTTTTTTTCTGTTTTTTTAGGATTTTTGGTTAAAAAAAATTAAAAAAAAAAACCTTTCGTAAGACCGAGTTCTCTAAATTCTCACAACTTGTATAAGTTTTCATTTTATCCTAATCATATATATATATATGATTCGGTTGAAGCAGGAACCCTTACTAGTTGCGAGAACTATGAGAACTCCTCCCATCCAATATAATTTAATTAAAAAGGGTATTTTAGTCTTTTTCTCTTAATGTCATATCACCTCATCGCATAACATCACATCAAATCATCATTAATATGTCTAATAATATATCTCCTCTTTAATCTCTTTTATTTACTTTTATTTTTATTTAAAATTGAGAAAAAATATCTTAGGTTTCAAATTAAAACACCAAAAGTATTAAGTAATTTAAAAAATACAAAAATATCGAAAATGATATCTATTTCTATTTTCTTTATTTTCACTAATTATGACATAATTTCTTTATAAAATACAATCTATATTTGTCTTATATGTTTATTAGAAAATACAAAATTATCGAAAATAATACCTATCTCTTTTGCTCTATTTTCCCTAGTTATGACATAATGTTCTTTTTAAAATGCAAACTATATTTGTCTTATATGTTTATTGAGAATTTCTATTTCATTCATTAACGTTTGATAACTTTGCACTACAAGTTTTAATAAACATTCGACAACGTGCATAAAAAAATTTTGAAAACGTGCGTAAAAAAAGTTTGACAATGTGCGCAAACATTTACATGAACTGATTATGAGAACACCGTTACGTAAAAAAAATAAATAAATAAAATGTTTTGACAACATGCGTAAAAAAGCTTTTTAACGCCCGTGGTCGCCGACCCGAACTCCTCTAAACATCGCGCGTAAATCTAATTTTCAAACGTATGTAAAATCGAAAGACGTAAAATAGTTTTTACGTATGTTTGAATAATGTTTTTATGTAAGTTTTCGAATGTAAAATATTTTTTTTGTGCACGGTGTCGAATGAAAAAAAAGTTATATATTCTCAAAACGTTTTTACGGCCCTCGTAAAAAGTTTAAAAAACCCCTCGCCAAACAATCGGCTGGGGGCGTAAAAAAAGTTCACAACTGAGCCGTAAAATTTTTTTAAATGTTTTAATAGGGGCGTAAAAAAGCATACAATCGAGACGAAAATAAAAATTTACAACCGGGGCGTAAAATAATTTACAGCCCGGGTTGGGGTAAAAATAAAAAATTTAGGTGTCAGCGACATAAAAAACAATTTTATAAAATGTTTTTGTAAATTCACGTTTGTAAATTTTTAGTTTTAACATACGTTTAAAAAAGTGTTTTTACATTCGTTGCCGAATGTAAAAAAAATATTTGCGCACGGTGTCGAAAGTAAATTTTTTTAAATGCGGCAGAAAAATGTTTTTTACGCCCCTGAATGCCCGCTCAAGCTCCTCTAAACGTCACTTTTGTGGAATGTAAACGCTATATTTTGGAGTAAATGATATTTCATTTGTTTGTAGAATGATAATCTGGGATTTTTACATGTTTTGTGTGGTGTCCATGCAGATCTCATACGATGGATGTGCAAACTATCAATTACTAACGACGACTTCGCTTTATTTATTTTAGTTTATTTTTTTTTCATTTTCTGATGGTTTATTTGAAATGTAAACGTTTAGCTCAATTTTTTAAATTTTTTATTAAAAACAAAGTTGTTAACTAAAGCACAATCATTAATGAGACCAATCATTAATGGTTATAGTAAAAAGACCAATTAACACTTATCTCACTAAAAACAAAAATCTCATAAATTAAAGCACAATCATTACTCTGCTTTATTGTCTTCTAATCTGATCCTATTAGGATCTAAGTTTGAATTAGTTGTGATCTTTGTTTCAAAAATGGAAAGTGAAGGTAGAAATCAAAGTAAAATGCAGCGGAAATATATGGAAAACTTATATCACAACTAATGGTCGTTTGTTTTGATAATCATGCTTTCAAACTTATAGGTTTTGCATGTGAATCACAAACTCCCCGTTAGCCTAATAGGAACGTTTGAATAGTACAGAAATGCAGAGAAGATAATAGGTGAATGATCTTTTAGATAGATAAATAAAACAGTACATATTTATACTAATACTTCTAACCTCTGAGCATCTTTGATGACGTCAAGGTTGTGACAGGTAACAAATAAAACTAACTCTAAGCACTACTAAACCTAAACTCTGATTAGTTCCAAGCACTGTTACATTGAATATAAAACTATTATAGCTAAACGCTGATCACTATCCTCTGCTTGGTCTTCTGGCAGACCTTGACGTGATGTCGCAGTCTCACGTAAATTTAATCCAATTACAACTAATTAGTTAGCGGTAACTGGGTATCGAACTCAGGAGGTATGTGGAAAATGTGTTTACTATGTAGCTTCAAATTAACTAATTAAATTAAACTAAGTTGCAGAAAATATAAATTCAGAGTTTCGATTGATTGGTTTGATTACTAAAATGGACTAAACTAGATTGCAGATCAAAGATTAAGTTTTTGTAAACAGATTAAGAGAAAGCGCTCATCCTAGGTTTCAGGTTTTTAATCCACACAAATGTTTATTGTCCAACTAGAAAGAGCCATATAGACATGGCTCGTGTTTAATTAATTGTTTATGATAAAAGGGAACTAAGTACTCGGATTATGAAAACGTGAGGTTGTTACCCAATGACCAATTGACCATTATCCAACCCTAATCCCTCCCATGTATCTCGATTGCCAACGGCACCAAGAACGTATGGTATAGACTAACATCAAACTATAATCATCACTTCACAAACAAACAATCAAACACCATAATAACTTAAACAAACATTGCAAAGTCATTATTCTAGAAATTCAGACATAAACATAGTGTTTCAAAAGCAAACCTTACATCTAGGATGATCACCACGAAATTAGCCGCTTATCGTTCGGTGCATCATCAGCACATAAAAGTTAATGTTCATAATAATCAAAACAAAAACCAAAATGATAGAAATTGTTTAGAACCAAGAATAAGTGGCAATTTTCGGCCTAGAACTAATGATGAGATAGATGAAAAAACACTTGGAAAACTCATTTAATGGGCATTTACACATTCTGCGTTAGGGTCTACCGAGCTTACGATAGCTTTCAGGTCTTTACGCTCATTCTCTACTGCCTTATGGTAGAGTGATGGTCTTTGGAGGCTACCGTAGCTTACGGTAGGTACCGTAAGCTACGATAGAGTCTTGGAAAAACTCTTTTGTTCTTCAATTAACAGCTATGAAACGCGAACTCGATCACTTCCTTCCAAAGCTGCAATTCCACTCCTTTTAAGCCTCGAACATACCTAAGGCATGGGCAACCGTAGTTATCTAATTCAAGATAATTACACGATCAGATGTGGGATAAAACTAACTTTTATAGCATTTAAGGGTTGTCCAATAGACTACCCGTCACATCCCCACACTTAACTGTTGCTTGCCCCCAAGCAACTCACCAAAACCAATTTCAAAATCCCAAGCAACTCACTAAACAAAACATCATTTATTTAAACGATCAAATACAAATCAAGCAACCAAATGTCCTCATTTACTGAATTTTTCTTAGAACCATGCATAACACACCCCTCACAATAACTCTCCTCTCAGCAACAAATAATAACTAGCAAGGATGAGCTAGCACACACTTAAACCAATGGGTGGTTGCACAACAATCAACTAAATATGCACATGAATCAAGGGGACTTAAAGGTTGTAACGTGGCTAGGCACATGGGTAGGAAATGGAAATATATAAGCAAAGTAGCTAGCGACTTAACCTGGTCTTTTATTTCTAACTAAATAAAACATAAACAACTATGTACAAACTGTCTCCTTCATATTTATATTTTTTTCTTTTTTTTTTCGTCGTTGCTTTTTTTTAACTCAAACAAACGAAACAAACAAACATACTAATACAAGATGATCAAATTCACACAATACGCAACACTAATAGACCGGATCAAATACGGGTAAAGTTTTTAGAGAAACTAGGCTCGGGTTACAAATGATCAGCTTTTAGGCTCAAATAGGCTACTAAAGTCCAAACCCCCGCCCCTCTTGCTACCAAGCTCATATATATAACTTATAAGGTCCAACCCCCAACTCCCACACTCACACTCACCATGACGAGGCTACCTAATTGCCCATATCCTTTTCACATACATATCAAGCTAAGGCCTTAAACCGTATTCAAGTGCAAGTTCTAACATACCCCCACACTTTACCACTCTCATAAAAAAGAAAGACATATTCTTACAAATCCAAAAAGTAGCTCAAACTCTCACCAAGAAGAAGGGAATAAGGGTTGCCGTTGTATCATATGGTTTAACACTCAAATGTTTAAATTTTGACCATTGTTCACTTGATTTTAAAAATTTTACCATTTTTTCAAAAATTTCCCCCCCTCATCCCCACAATTGGGATACATTGTCCCCAATGTATGGCTTTGAAGGGAAGATCGCTTAAACACCAAAACATCCACTTTTGCTTCTCGACTCAAATCCCAATTTTTTTTAATTTAAATTTTTCCAGAAACACCCCAAACTTTCACAACCCATTAACTAACAACCTCATAACACCACCCAACTGCCCAACCATAAACATAAACATAAAAAATATTTACAATAATCTACAAACAGAAAGAGCACCACCTGACTAATAATAACGCAGCTGAGGAGGCCCGAAGATTGATGTCATCATCTCTATAAACTCTCCAAATGCAAATGCACCTCTCCCGCTGCCGCTTCCACCTTCATCTCCTCCCTGCTGCAGGGTACTATGCTGTTGGTTCTGCAGGGGATCTACCCACTGCGAATGATTTTTAGGATCGCTCCTCCACTGCTTAGGAACCTAATTTATTTCTAAAGTCCATCATAAGCAGAAATCATGTGACTTGTTAATCAAATACACAAGATTTACTGTTTAAATTGTCTGTTTATTAGTTCAAATCAATAGTACATCGAGTATCCAAACAGACAGAGCTTCGTCGTCGTCAACTCAAAGTTCTTACAATGAAAGACCCAAAGACAACTATATATAGAGCAACAAGTTCAGGCGAAGTGTGGATTGGCTAGATCAAGTTCGGGCGAACTTGATCTACCTTCACACAAGTTCGACCGAACTTGTGCTTTACAACCATAAATACTTCAAATTTAACACTTTCAAACCCTAATTACACAGACTCGATCCAAGACCTAGACAATAAACATCATGTATCAACAAACTCCCCCTTGGATATTGTCGCAGTCTTGATCAGTCTTCAATCTTCAGCATCTTCCGAAGAAGTTCTTATACGGCTTTCTTCGTCGTTCTTGCTTAGGAATAGGCGTTTGGTCAGTAGGAGGTGCCCACTTCATGAACTGAAGTCGTCTGAGCCTTGGTATTGTTTTTCTTGGACTTCTTCACGTTTATCAAAACATATCTTGTTGAAAAACAAAGACTTCACATCTTCTCTTGAACAGTTAACTAGCCACATCGGGTATAGTATACGAATAGTTCTCCACAAACCCCAAATCCTTCTACGTTCGATGCATTCCGGATCTTGTTCTTTTGTGATATCCCACGTTTCGTCAACCCGTAATACAATTACTGCTTCACTCGTTTCTGGATCCGTTTGCCACCACTAGAAGTAAGGATGAAAATCTTGTTCAATGGGCTTTAGTGGCATGTTCTTCATTGCTCTTGGTCGTTTCATCACCAAAGTAACTTCTTTAATACCCGTCTTTTTATCAATCTTGATTCTGCGCTTCGGTATAAACGGCTTCCATAATTCAAAACCTCTTAAAGCTTCAAACTTGATAACCCTCCATAGCCGTTTTTCGTTGAACTTCATCTAAAGACTGATGTTTCTCGTCTGCACCAACTCTTCAACATCCCAAAAAGGTAACGTCTTTATATCTGCAAGATGTCTGAAGTACTGCACACTGAATTCTCTCTTGATAGCATACACATCAAGTTTCTTATCCACCCCCAACTCAGAATATCACCAAGAGATTTATCTTTGTCACGAGTAAAGAACGCCAGTGGTCGCTTGAACTTCCTTTCTTTAGGCATTTCTTTGAACCACGACTTTTTTGCTTCGGCAATCTATTCTTTCGTGTAGCGTTTAGGGATATTGCCTTCATTCACCACTTCATCAATCTTTTGTTTCAACAAATTCACATCAATCTGACTCATAATTTCTTCAATCGTCGGAAAATTGTCAGTATTAACACCAGAATACTTTTCTGCTTCATCATCAGAAGACTCTTCAAATATAACACGGTCATAATCATCTGCTTCTAATACGCGCTTGTAAATATATTCCTTTGGTTCAAACGTCTTTTTGTTCACCAACTCTTCTTCAAAATCGACTTCGAACGAATCAGCATCAACTTCGAACATTCTGGCCAATTCTTCCTTTGTGTAGTTGTGAACAAACTCCCCTTCTTCTATACTCGGATCCAACATAATCATTAATGGTTTTTCATGAACAGCAGCAACAGGCATAACAACTATTGCGTCAAAAACTTCAACATCTTGAGGCCTTGTTTTATCTGTATGCTCCCCCTTACTTTGATCATCCTCCATATTCACATCGTCATTAATCAAGAATTCAAAGTCAAACTCAGTGTGTACTTTAGCAGAATCAATCTTTAGACCAACGCCCCCTGATCATCATTATCACCATCATCGTGATCTGAATCATCTTTAGTATCATCACCTGCAGGATCGTCGTCTTTTTCATCATCTTCATCGTTGTCATCTTTCTCTTCTGTTTCTTTCTCAGAAGTTCTGATCGATTCATCATTCTTTAAAGGAACATCTTCATGAACAATCTCTGATTCTGGAGCTTTTTCTGCTTCAACAATCTTTTCTATTACCGGCTCCTCTGTGGGTTTAGGAATACTATCAACAATCCCTTTGCCTTTTCCCTGTTCTGCCAGTTCTTTTTCAGCTTTGTCTTTAGCTTCTTGAATATCAAGTCTATCATATTCTTCTTTGAAATCAATGCCCAAGCTGTTAGTTAACGCTTTCTGTAGCCTGGCAAACTTTCTATCATTCTGATCACGTTCAGATCTCAGCTTAGCAATCTCTTTCTCAATCTTTCAAATTGCCTATAAGTTCGCTCGATGAATTGAAACAGATAAAATAAAGTTTGAGCGAACTTTCTTATAAATACTTAGTCAAGTTCGGGCGATATTGACTCTCAAACATTCATTCTCTTTGAACAAATTCGCCTGAAGTGATCATATATTGAAACAATTTATTATCACTCAACTTCGGCCGAACTTGGTTAAGACCAATTTTGAACTTTTTGAAAATTGTCAACTTTTTACACTTTAGACCCTGAACTTTCACATGTTTACCAGTTATGAAAATCCACTCAGTTGACCAAGTCCAAGTTAATGACATTGATTAACCGATTTGTCTGTCTAGTTCAAGTTATGACCCCGGTTTGACACGTTATGAATAAACTGATGTTTTTCTTCAAGTTAAAGTTTCAAATTAATGAACTTTTCATTGTTTTCCGTGTATTTATGATTTTACAAATTAGCTCCCAACCCGTTGTCATCAAGATTTCCAACAACTTGCACCATTCCGAACTTCGAAGATCCGCTTTCCATCATTGGCTGTTGAAAACAATGTAGAAACAAAATCTTTTGAATTTTCGAAAGTTTATGCTAAAACACACTGAAAATCTTTTTGGGTTTAAATCTGAAATCAAATAAGCTAAGTACAAACATATTTTTGTGAATTCGTGTCTAAGGATCATATCAGTTGTTTGAGACGTATCACCAGTACCGTTGACTTTTTAATAACTTTAAGTTTTAAACTTGTTTACCTAGATTGTCGATATATTTGACCATTTAAACTTTGACACATTTCTCAATTGTTCCAAGATATCTTAGTTAGAATTATGAAACTTGACTCAAACTATGGTTCCCATCCAGAATATACTCCCGTATCAAGATTTCCTAGATTTCATCTTACAGGTGAGTATAGCATAATTGATATATGTATCTGGGTTATGCGAAGCCTTGAAAGCTTAGGTTTATACAACCGTATCAACAAAGAGATGAAGGCTCGACTTTAAGGTGTGTTCCAATTAAGGAATCTTTTAAGCACTGCAATTGATTAGATCTTTCGATTCTTTCAATTTTCCTGCAGTTTAGGGGTTTTAGCAAAAACTGTAACATTCGTCGAAAAACGGGTTTCGAAACCCGCTCCGTCTAATAATCAAATATTCGGTTGAAAGTTCGTTGCATATTTATTGTGCCGGTTATTTTTGATTCATAACTAATAAATATTTTATAATTTAACCATAGTTAATAAATAATAATAATAAATAAATCAAATTAAAAACAAATAAAACAAAACAGGGTAGCCAGGTCTCGAACCCGGGTCTACCGCGTAGACACACACACATCACACCACTCCGCCACACACATATTTGTGTTTAATAGTTAAACAAATAACACTTATGGTAAAACCGAAAATCAGAACCTGTAAATCAGAAAACTCAGAACCCGAAATCGCCGGCAAAACTGAAACTCCGCAAATGTTGCTATTTTCCCATGATTGAAACGCGTAAACTGATTTCAACATCAGTTATAACCGTTGCTTAACACACAATTGAGTCAAAACCGTTTCTTTTGAGAATTTAAAATCATTGACCGTGATTTTGGCCTCTAAATCGAAACCGATCAAGCCTGTCCACCTTATAAATATCCACCCAATTCCTTGTAAACATTTCGCTCAGAACCGCACTCTCTTCCTGAAGCTTTATTCCTATCAAAGCACGTTGCCGGAGATTTTCGCACTCGCCGGAATATCGCCGGAATTTCTAACCAGAAAACCGTAGTTCTCCAAACCGGTATAATCATCTAAACCTCCTTGCTATCTCTTGTTTAGTAAATTATTATCACAAAACAGTAATCAAAACAGTTTAATCAGTTTATTCAGTCGGAATCATTGTCGGGATTTTTGAATGGTGAAGAAGATGAAGTTAAGTTAGTGTTTTAATATAAATAAAAATGGGTATTTAACCGGGTCAGACACACAGTCCAGCGGTGGACTGTGTGCAATTACAAAGCACACGTCCCGAGTTCGAGTCGCACATGTTTCCGATTTTCTGAAATAAAGCCAACACTTTTTAAACTTATTCAGATCAATTCACAGTATATATATAAAATGAATATAATCCAGTGTTTATGCAGATTAGACACACAGCCCAACTGGTCGGGCTGTGTGCACTCGAACCATAGATCTCGAGTTCGAGTCCGGGTTCTGTAACCAGTTTCGGCCATATTAAAACCTTTTTAATAAAAACTAAATAAGGTTAAAGCTAGTTAGTATATATATATAATTAAAACAGAGAATATTTCGGGATAGACACGTAGCTCAGTTGGTAGAGCTGCGTGCACGTATACGAGAGGTCACGGGTTCGAACCGCACACGCTGCCTGAATTACATGCTATCCGACCGGTCAGACCCGGTCAGACCTGACAAGGTTAACATATTTTTTTTTTAATTTTCTTTTCTTATTTTCTTATTTATTTAATTAAAAAGATATTTAAAAATACTTAAAGATAAGATTCCTAAGGTTAAAAATTTGCATTAAACTCACAAAAATAAATCTAAAAATCTCATTTAGAACACTCATTAAAAAATATTAATCTCAAATAAAAATTTATTTATTAATCGAATTATTTTGTTATTGTTTAGGTTAGTTTTCCCTCGTCGATTGAATCATAAATTCGTGCGCATTCATCATTTTCAAGGAACGCATCCACTGTGAGTGAACTCTTACAAATTCCACTTTTTATTCACGTTTTTGGGGTGTATCATGTGTCGTGCTATTCTTTTATTTTATTTAAACACTTGTGCATACATCATATCCGTGATCAAATGAGTATTGATTGTTATGTGAATTATATGTAGATTAAATTTATCATTTCAGTGCACGCATTTCATTAAGCCCATCAGTTCCCTGTAGGATACGGGTTGAGCATCAGGAGCCTCATTAGATCGGCTCCGTTTGATTGAGCCTTGATCTCAAATACATCATCATTCATGTGATATACTCATCCAAAGTGGTTTGTGATTGTTTATATATATATGTTTGCTCACATGTGATTAATGCACGAATTTTCCTTAATAAACAAAACAAGAAATTAGTTAAAATGTTTTATCAAAGTTCACTCGTCAATTTTTGTTGACCCAAAATCTCCCCTATTTTACACATGATACAGGTGATCCAGTCGAGACAGGAAATACTTAGGATGGCCTAGAAGAATAGACAAGTTAATGCTTTAGAATAAATATATAGTTTCGTTTTCCTTTGTAATTGTATGAATTTTGTTTTTTTGGATATTTAAGTTTGTAATTTGAATTTAATAAATATGAAACTTCTTAGTAAATATCACGAGCTTTGGTGATAACCCAATTATGCCCCGACTTTTATTCCGCTGCGGGTCGGGGTGTGACAGATTGGTATCAGAGCTTGTGACTATAGGGATATAGGATAGGTTATTAGACCCTTAGAGCCTATACTATAGTTGATTAAATTTTAATTGTTTATGCGTTACATGCAAATTTCATGATGTTTATATGTTTCATGTTTATTTTCACACCCAATATTATGCAAGCACGCTCACAAGTACATGTTAATATGCAATGCTCATCATAATTCATATCCTCATAACATATTATATATATGAGAGCACACACCTCACGATTTTTATGATTTTTGCAATGATTTTGTATTTTTCAAATCACATCAAAGTGAGTTCTCACGACGGGCATGTAGTAACTGGAAGGGTACGAGTACGGTAGTCGGAACGTCATGTCTAGGCTTGGCATTCGTACAAATCCAAAATAAAGGACCAGTTTGCCTACCTGGGGACTAACGATGAGAGTACGAAGGACCTATTAGGCCAAAGCATGCTATACCAAACGTCGTGTGAGCTAACCCCACTTTGAGTTGTCATTGTGTCTACACCTGGACACCCTCCTACCATACATCTCGCAATCGTGTTTTACGATTTTCATTCGGGTGGTGCGAGTGTTAACCCGCCGACACCAATGTGAATCCTACCAAGCCCAATAGTCATGGGGGCCCACATGACTACACAGGCAATGGTATGGGGGACATTTGGAGGCCCAAACATGAGCAAACCCAAGACATCTTATTGATGTAGTTAAATTATTTCAGTTATGTTGTTTTCATTCTTTTTACAACACATGACACCTAGGAAATTCTTAAACTCACAGTCTTCCTATATATGTTCCTGTAGATGTCAGCTAGGCAACTACGTGGAGGTAGAAAGTCAGGAAAGTCAAACGAACGCTTGGCCACACAAATTGCTAAACAAATGGCCGCAGTGCTTCCTGACATCGTGCTTCAAGTTCAACAAGCTCTCACCGCTAATCCCATCAACCCTCCCAACCAAGAAGACCAGGGCGTCGCCAACCCTCCTTCCAAAACCCCCAAGTGCACCTACAAACACTTCAAATCCTGTGATCCCCCAAAATATGAAGGGACCGAAGGTGTTACCGCCCTCCTTCACTGGTTTGAAGAAATGGAAAACACTTTCCTCAATTGCGATTGTCCCGAGGACCGTAAGGTACGTTACATGACTGGAAGACTGTTTGGGGTAGCCCTTACCTGGTGGAACACGGAAAAGGGTAAGCGAGGAGTTGAAGATGCCATGGCCTTAACATAGGAAGAGTTAAGGGAACTCATGACAAGACGCTTCTGTCCAAGTAGCGAAATCAAAAAGCTGGAAGACGAATTCCACGCACTGAAACAAAAGGAAGGAGACCACACTTCATATAATAAGAGATTTCTCGAGTTGAACCAGATTATCCCCAATTTGTTCACCCCCTTGTACCGCTTAATCGAACACTACATTCGAGGCCTCCCCTCGAAAATCCAAGATTCGGTTTTAAGCACTTCGCCTGCAACACTTGAAGCCGCAATGGAGTTAGCTACAGAACTCACTGAGAATCGCATTCGAAACGGAAAATTCAAAGATGAGAAGAAGAAAGCACCCATTGAGACCCCAACTCCAAACCACCTCGTCTCATCCTCGAAGTTTGCTGGTAAGAGGAAGCGAAATAGCAAGAATTTTGCTGTCACTCAAACCAACCCTCCTATCACTGCTGCACCAATCACCCAAATTGCTCCTCCAGCTGCACCATTCAAAAAGCCATACACTGGCCCACACCCAAAGTGCAACCGCTGTCAATACCATCACCCTCCCGAAAACCCCTGCTAACTTTGCACAAGTTGTGGCCGTGCAGGTCACACCATCCAAACCTGCCGTACCCTTCAACGAATGAACCGCAATCAACCTCCAACCCAAACCCAAAATCAGATAGTGGGCCAAGCCCAACCACCCTTACTTCTACCACCTGCACAACACGCAACCCAACCTTACTACCAACCTAACTACCCCATGATGCAACCCATGCGAGCTTGTTTCAACTATGGGGACCCAAACCACTTCAGGAACACTTGTCCATGCCTAGTAAACATCATCCATGCCCAAGCTCAAGCGAACCCGGTAAACCAAGCTAACCAAGCTCCTCCACCTGCTAGGGGAAGAGCTTTCAATATCAATGCCAACCAAGCCAGGGCTGACAACAACGTGGTCAACGGTACGTTTCTCATCAATGGTAGTTATGCATCCATATTATTCGATACTGGTGCGGATAAGAGCTTTGTGTCCTTAGAATTCGAACCTATCCTCGACCAACCTCGTGTTAATCTCATGGAATCTCTAACGGTGGAAATTGCTGACGGAAAACCCACTTCATTAAATTCTATTATACGCAATTGTACTCTCACTCTGAACGATCACGATTTCCCAATTGACCTCATTCCTATGAAGTTGGGAAGTTTCGATGTTATAATCGGTATGGACTGGCTCAGCCAGCATCACGCTGAAGTGGTCTACCACGAAAAATTCATTCGCATTCCTCTTGCAGACGGTCTGACACTACGTATTTTTGGGGAAACCCCTTGAAAGGACTCAAATTGATGTCCTGCCTTCAAGCCCGAAGTTGTCTCCGCAAGAACTATGTCGCATTCCTAACTCACGTCGTCAAGAAGGGAAACAAGGAGAGGAAACTCGAAGATATCCCAATTGTGAAGGAATTCCCACAAGTCTTTCCCGACGACATTTCAGGACTTCCTCCTGTGAGAGAAGTCGAATTTCGCATCGATCTTGTACCTGGCGCTACGCCGGTCGCAAAATCTCCTTATAGGTTAGCCCCATCCGGATGCAAGAACTGGCCAGTCAACTGCAAGAGCTGACTGACAAAGGATTCATACGTCCTAGCTCATCGCCTTGGGGTGCACCTGTTCTTTTTGTGAAGAAGAAAGATGGAACGTTTCGCATGTGCATTGATTATAGAGAACTCAACAATTAACGGTTAAAAATCGCTATCCACTGCCTCGCATTGATGACCTTCTAGACCAACTTCAAGGCTCCACCTGATTTTCAAAAATCGACCTTCGTTCTGGTTATCATCAACTTAGAGTGCACGAAGAAGATATCCAAAAACGCCTTCCGACACGTTATGGTCATTACGAGTCATGGTCATGTCTTTCGGTTTAACCAACGCCCCCGCTGTCTTCATGGATTTAATGAATAGGGTATGCAAACTCTACCTCGACCGTTTCGTCATAGTCTTCATCGAGGACATCCTTATCTACTCCAAGTCTAATCCGATCATGAGCGACACCTTCGACTCATCCTTACACTCTTAAGGACTGAAAAGCTTTACGTTAAGTTCTCAAAATGCGAATTCTGGTTAGGAGAAGTACAATTCCTTGGACATGTCATCAATGACAAGGTAATTCATGTCGATCCTTAAAAAATCAAGGAAGTACAGGAATGGCAAGCGCCAGTACCCCTACCGAAGTTAGGTCATTTCTTGGTTTGGCTGGTTACTATCGACGCTTTCATTGCCAACTTTTCCCGTATCGCTGTACCACTCACGACCTTGACTCATAAAGGAAAACCCTTCATTTGGGGACCTAAGCAAGAAGAGGCCTTCCAAACTTTAAAGCAAAGGCTTTCTGACGCACCTGTCCTTACACTCCCTGAGGGTTGCGATGACTTCGTGGTTTATTGCGACGCGTCAGGGCAAGGACTAGGCTGTGTATTGATGCAAAGAGGAAAATTGATAGCCTATGCCTCTAGGCAACTCAAAGTTCATGAGAAGAATTACACCACCCACGACCTAGAACTTGGAGCCGTTATGTTCGCTCTCAAGATATGGAGACATTACCTCTACGGTACCAAGTGTGAAATATACACTGACCACAAGAGTCTCCAACATATTTTCAACCAGAAAGAGTTGAATATGAGGCAACGAAGATGGGTCGAACTTCTCAATGACTACGACTGTGAAATTCGGTATCATCCTGGCAAGGCAAACGTGGTGGCCGATGCGCTTAGTCGAAAAGGTTATGCGAACTCCATTTGTCTTCTATGTTCGCAAATCATAACCGATGTCAAAGATCGAATCCGGGCAGCTCAACATGTTTCTGTAACAGAAAATGACGTACACGACGAGCTGTCATGTGGAGCTGAACTCAAAATCGAAACCAAATCCGACGGTATTCTATACTATTTAAACCGCATATGGATTCCTGGTCGCGATAACCTTCGTGTTTCCTCATGAATGAGGCGCACAAAACACGATACTCTGTACACTCAGGAGCCGACAAGATGTATCAAGACCTACGATACACCTACTGGTGGCCTGGCATGAAAAAGGATATCGCTGTTTTTGTTTCCAAGTGCCTTACTGTTCCAAATTAAAAGTTGAACATCAAGACCTTCAGGACTTTTAGTCTAACCCGAAATACCTGTATGGAAGTGGGAAAACATAACCATGGATTTCATTACGGGTTACCTCGCACCTCCAGTGGGTATGACACCATATGGGTAATAATCGATCGTCTTACAAAGTCATCTCACTTTATTCCGATTCGCGAGGACTTTAAGAACGAGAAGTTAGCTCGTATCTACATCAGCGAGATCGTAAGCCGTCATGGTGTACCATTAAGCATCATTTCAGACCGTGATGGTCGTTTCACTTCACGAACATGGCGAGCCGTACAAACCGCTTTGGGTACACGATTAGACCTTAGTACCGCTTTTCATCCTCAAACTAATGGTCAATCTGAACGCACCATCCAAACGCTTGAAGACATGCTACGAGCATGTGTCATAGACTTCAAAGGGAACTGGGACACTCACCTACCATTAGTTTAGTTTTCGAACAACAATAGCTATCATTCAAGTATCGGTATGGCTCCTTTCGAAGCTTTATATGGTCGTAAGTGCCGGTCTCCAGTATGTTGGCACGAAATTGGGGAAGCGCAAATCATTGGACTAGAATTAATTCAAGAGACAACCGACAAGATCCTTCAAATTCGAAACAATCTTCTAGCGGCTCAAAGTCGTCAAAAGAGTTATGCTGACAAACGACGAAAGCCCTTGGAGTTTGACATTGGTGATCAGGTACTTTTAAAAGTATCACCGTGGAAGGGAGTGGTTCGTTTTGGCGAGAAGGGCAAGCTAGCACCCCACTACGTAGGACCTTTCAAGATACTCGAAAGAGTAGGTCCTGTAGCATACAAGCTTGACCTACCAGAAGAGCTCAACAGAATTCATCCCACATTCCACGTATCAAACTTGAAAAGTGCCTCGCCGATGAAAACCTCCATATTCCTCTAGAAGACATTCAAGTCGATGAATCGATGCACTTCGTTGAAAGACCAGTGGAAATCATGGATTTCGGAGAGAAGCGTTTAAGGCGAAGTCGTATTCCAATTGTCAGGGTAGGGAGTCAAAACGAGGACCCGAGTTTACTTGGGAACGTGAAGACTCAATGCGCGAAAAATACCCGCATCTTTTTCCGGTTACCATTACTGCTTAAATTTCGGGACGAAATTTCTAAAAGTAGGGGATACTGTAACATTCGTGGAAAAACGGGTTTCGAAACCCGCTCCGTCTAATAATCAAATATTCGGTTGAAAGTTCGTTGCATATTTATTGTGCGGTTATTTTTGATTCATAACTAATAAATATTTTAGAATTTAACCATAATTAATAAATAATAATAATAAATAAATCAAATTAAAAACAAATAAATCAAAACAGGGTAGCCGGGTCTCGAACCGGGTCTACCGCGTAGACACACACACATCACACCCTCCGCCACACACATATTTGTGTTTAATAGTTAAACAAATAACACTTATGGTAAAACCGAAAATCAGAACCTGTAAATCAGAAAACTCAGAACCCGAAATCGCCGGCAAAACGAAACTCCGCAAATGTTGCTATTTTCCCATGATTGAAACGCGTAAACTGATTTCGACATCAGTTATAACCGTTGCTTAACACACAATTGAGTCAAAACCGTTTCTTCTGAGAATTTAAAATCATTGACCGTGATTTTGGCCTCTAAATCGAAACGAGCAAGCCTGTCCACCTTATAAATACCCACCCAATTCCTTGTAAACATTTCGCTCAGAACCACACTCTCTTCCTAAAGCTTTATTCCTTTCAAAGCACGTTGCCGGAGATTTTCGCACTCGTCGGAATATGTCGGAATTTCTAACCAGAAATCCGTAGTTCTCCAAACCGGTATAATCATCTAAACCTCCTTGCTATCTCTTGTTTAGTAAATTATTAGCTCAAACAGTAATCAAAACTGTTTAATCAGTTTATTCAGTCGGAATCATTGTCGGGATTTTTGAATGGTGAAGAAGATGAAGTTAAGTTAGTGTTTTAATATAAATAAAAACGGGTATTTAACCGGGTTAGACACACAGTCCAGCGGTGGACTCTGTGCAATTACAAAGCACACGTCTCGAGTTCGACTCGCACATGTTTCCGATTTTCTGAAATAAAGCCAACACTTTTAAACTTATTCAGATCAATTCACAATATATATATAAAATGAATATAATCCAGTGTTTATGCAGATTAGACACACAGCCCAACTGGTCGGGCTGTGTGCACTCGAACCATAGATCTCGAGTTTGAGTCCGGGTTCTGTAACCAGTTTCGGCCATATTAAAACCTTTTTAATAAAAACTAAATAAGGTTAAAGCTAGTTAGTATATATATATAATTAAAACAGAGAATATTTCGGGTTAGACACGTAGCTCAGTTGTTAGAGCTGCGTGCACGTATACGAGAGTTCATGGGTTCGAACCGCACACGCTGCCTGAATTACATGCTATCCGACCGGTCAGACCTGACAAGGTTAACATATTTTTTTTTAATTTTCTTTTCTTATTTATTTATTAATTAAAAAGATATTTAAAAATACTTAAAGATAAGATTCCTAAGGTTAAAAATTTGCATTAAACTCACAAAAAAAATGTAAAAATCTCATTTAGAACACTCATTAAAAAATATTAATCTCAAATAAAAATTTATTTATATATCGAATTATTTCGTTATTGTTTAGGTTAGTTTTCCCTCGTCGATTGAATCATAAATTCGTGCCATTCATCATTTTCAAGGAACGCACCCACTGTGAGTGAACTCCTACAAATTCCCCTTTTTATTCACGTTTTTGGGTGTATCATGTGTCGTGCTATTCTTTTATTTTATTTAAACACTTGTGCATACATCATATCCGTGATCAAATGTGTATTGATTGTTGTGTGAATTATATGTAGATTAAATTTATCATTTCAGTGCACGCATTTCATTAGGCCCATCAGTTCCCCGTAGGATACGGGTTGAGCATCAGGAGCCTCATTAGATCGGCTCCGTTTGATTGAGCCTTGATCTCAAATACATCATCATTCATGTCATATACTCAACCAAAGTGGTTTGTGATTGTATATATATATATGTTTGCTCACATGTGATTAATGCATGAATTTTCCTTAATAAACAAAACAAGAAATTAGTTAAAATGTTTTATCAAGGTTCACTCGCCAACTTTTGTTGACCCAAAATCTCCCCTGTTTTACACATGATACAGGTGATCCAGTCGAGACAGGAAATACTTAGGATGGCCTAGAAGAATAGACAAGTTAATGCTTTGGAATAAATATATAGTTTCGTTTTCCTTTGTAATTGTATGAATTTTGTTTTTTTGGATATTTAAGTTTGTAATTTAAATTTAATAAATATAAAACTTCTTAGTAAATATCATGAGCTTTGGTGATAACCCAATTATGCCCCGACTTTTATTCCGCTGCGGGTCGGGTGTGACAAAAACATTATAGAAATTCTAGGCTATTGCTTCCGCAAAATCAGAAGAACTTGTATCATACCCAGATATCAATCATCTATAAAGTCCTCTATCTCATAATTAGGCAATATCTCAAACGAAATTTCGGGGTACTAAGTCCATATATCCGAGAGATGTTAATCCACAAGTTTAAGCAGTTGTAAAATTTAAGTTATATCCCGGAAACAATCTACTGGATGTGTAAAGCCTATCGACACATCCACATAAGACTTGTTTACAACTTTTTTAAACTTTACAATTCCTTAGCATACTGTGATAGTCACTGATGTACTATCATTTCCTTTTTGACACAAAATTCTTTTTGTCTTTTTCATGTTTTTGTACTTTTTGGTTTTTCGTATGTTTTTGTATTTTCTTGTTACATTTCTCCCCCTAAAATCAAAAACATATTTTTGTATTTTAGTTTTTAAGAAATTCTAATCCAAAAAGGTAACAAACCAATGAGGATCACGATAACTCGCGTCCGATCCATTTTCAATCTCTGCATCCGCACCTGTCAACAGATTTTTCATACCGTTAAGTCTCATTAAGTATTTAAACCGTGAAAGACTAAAAGGTTTGGTATAAATATTAGCTTTTTGTTAATCAGTGTGGATTTTATCAATTCGTACCAATCTTTTTTCGTAGCAATCACGAATAAAGTGGTATCGAATCTCGATATGTTTTGTTCGAGAGTGATGAACTGGATTTTTTGTTATGTCGATTGCTGCCTTATTGTCTACATATAATGGAGTGTCAAGAAATTGCAATCCATAGTCTCTCATCTGCTGTTGGATCCAAAAAAGTTATGAACAACAGTTGGAAACCGAGATATACTCAGCCTCACAAGTAGAGAGAGCACCGTGGTTTATTTCTTGCACTGCCAAGTTACTAGTTGAGTTCCGAAGAACTGTCAACCGGCCGTCGTAGACTTTGCGTTCAATTTGTCAACACCGAAATCAGAGACAGCATATCCCATCAGATCGAAGTTGTCATTCTTTGGATACCACAAGCCGGTGCTTGGACATCCCTTCAAGTATCTGAAAATACCTTCACGATCTGCATGTGAGATATTCTGGGACTAAACTAATAAGTACACAAAGGCAGGTAGGATACATTATATCCGGGCGAGATGCCGTCAGATACATGAGTGATCCTATCATCGACCTGTAAAGAGTATCATCAACTTTGGTTCCGGTTTCATCAATGCAAATTTCGTGATTGAGTGCTAGAGGAGTAGATAACGGCTTCGTGCTATCCATCTCAAACTTCTTCAAGATATCATGAACATACTTGGTTTGGTGGATGAAAATACCGTCTGGCAACTGATCAACTTGCAATCCGAGGAAGAATTTCATTTCACCCATAGAGCTCATCTCGAATTTCTTCCTCATGATTTTTTCAAACTCTTTGCAAAGCTCGTCATTAGTCGAACCAAAGATGATATCGTCCACCTAAATTTGTACGATAATCAGATGAATTCCAACTTTTCTTGTAAATAGCATACGATCCACTGTTCCTCTAATAAAGTCATTGCCAACAAGATGTTGAGACAACGTCTCATACCAGGATCTCAGGGTCTAATGCAAACCGTATAATGCTTTATCCAAAAGATAAGCTTTCTTTTTGTTTAGCGGATCGACAAAACTCGGTGGTTGCCGACGTAAACTTGTTCTCGTAGCTTACCATACAGAAAAGTGATTTCACATCTAATTGATATACTTTAAATCCTTTCCAAGCAGCGAATGCAAGGAAAATGCAAATGGTGTCAATCTTGCAACTGGTGCATATACCTCTGTATAATCAATTCCTTCTTGTTGACGGAATCCTTTGATAAAGAGTCGAGCTTTGTTGTGCACTATAAATCCATGATCATCGCGCTTGCACTTGAAGACCCATTTAGTATCTATCGCCTTTTGATTCTCTCGAAGGTCAACATGTTTCCATACCCCTAGCTTTTTGAATTGTAATAATTCTTCTTGCGTCGCAAGTACCCAATTTTCATCTCTCAAAGCTTCAGTAACATTCTTCGCTCAATCTGGGATATGAAGCATGAATAATAGCAATACTCTTGAGTCGGAGCTACTCGAGTATAGAAACAAGTCAAAGCTTTGTTGACCTGACTCCTTGTTCGTACACCAGCTTGCAATTCACCAATTATGGAATTCGATGGGTGGTATGAATAAGATCTCGGCATCACTTCACTTGGAACATCATCAATGTTCTCCTGATTAGTAATATTTTGATTTACCACCGTTTCAAGTTCAGGAGCACAAAAAGACGTTTCATTTCGATTACTTGGGCCAGCAGATTGATTCAACATACTTGGTATCTGCTCAGATTCTTCGTCAGAAGAAGATTCTCCGTCATCATCAAACGTCGGAGCCTCATCAGAGTCGGAACTATGTGCTTGAGAAAGATTGGGTTCCTCTGTAGCATTAACTGGTTCGGTAGCTGGTGTCACTTGTTCTGCATGAGTTTCTTAGACACCACTACTGCTTGGTCCTGTACCAGAAGAAGATGATCCAACAGTTTATTGATTAACCACTATTGGTCTGATAATCTGCTCTTGATTAGACGACTGATGTAGATAATATAACACAATAATGTCTTCTTCAGAAGGCTCTTCTGGCAAGTCAAATGATTTCCATAATTCACTATAATTGAACATCCAAGCATCGCCTACTCTTTGAATTGGAGTTGTATATCAAAATATTCGACGTGTTGTACTTCTACCACTCTACTTAAACTTGGAAGATATACTCTCTTGAGTGGACTTGTGTAGCCGACAAAGAAACCATCTATCGATTTAGCACCAAACTTTCCATCTGAATCAATAACTGTACAAGGTGCGCCAAACGGTTCTAAATACTTCAGATTGGGTTTCCTTCGGTTTAGCAATTCAAAGCAAGTCTTCTTGGTAGGTTTGACCGTCAAGACTCTATTCAAAGTAGCATGCTGCTGTGACTGCTTCACTCCAGAAACTGACAGGAAGCTTTGAATCAGCAAGCATAGTTCTTGCTGTTTCTATTAACGTTTTGTTCTTCCTCTCAGCTACTCCATTTTGTTGTGGAGTGTATGGAGCACTGAATTCATGTAATATGCCTTTGTCGTTGCAAAATTCTTTCATTAGGGCGTTCTTGAATTTTGTACCGTTATCGCTTCGGATTCTTCAAATAGGGAGACGGACAAATTTTCATCGGTGACAACCCATGAACACGAACGTTTCGTCTTTGCTCTCTTAGAAGACAACCCATGAAAATCTTGAATAATTATCGGTGACCACAAGACAATAAAGATCTCCAGATATACTTTCACATTCACTACACCGAAGAGATCCCTATGCAGTCTTTCGAGCGGCAGCTTGATGGAGTTAAGAATCTTTCTTGGATGAGACTTTTTAACCTGCTTTCTTTCTTGCATTCCAGACAATTTTCAGTCATGTGAAAGCTTCTAAGATTCATTCCTTCAACTAAATCATTGTGAACCAAGTGATTCATCTTTCTGAGGTGTATATGACCCATCTTTCTGTGCCAAAGAATTGATTCCTTCTGTGTGGCCTTTGTTACGAAACACTACTTCAAAGTAGTTGTAGCAACGCTCATACCTAGCACATACAGATCATTCTTGCGAGGAGCACGCATGAGAATCCACTCTTCTGGAATCTTAAAGCCCGGTTTAATAATCATGCACTCCTTTTCGTTGAAATGGGTGGTAAACTGCTTATCACAGATATGAGAAATACTAAGAAGATTATTCTCCAGCTCGGCGATATAGTTGACTTTATCAAATGACACCACACCATTTGATAGCTTTCCTTCTGCAACGATTCTACCTCCTTAATTACCCGCGAATCCCACGTACCCTCCATTGATTGCTTTAATATCGAAGAGTAAGGCACGCATCCCAGTCATGTGACATGAAGCTCTGCTATCCATAATCCACTTTGACAAGATGGATCTTTGGAGCCCCTACACATGCAAAAGAAACTATTTAAAGAGGGAAACCCAAGCCTTTCCGGTATTGGGTGGAATCAAAATGTCATAAGTAGGATGTAGGACCGATCCTTGATGCTTAGGAACCTAAATTTGATATCTAACGTCCATAATAGCGGAAATTTTACGTCGTGTTTACCAATAGACAAGAATTAATCAGTTAAACGTCAGTTTTATAGATCAAACGTTCTGGTTACAAACTGACAGAGCTTCGCCTCTAAATGCCAAAGTTACAAATGAGAGATCTAAGATAGGTATTTATAAGCAAACAAGTTCGGCCATCTAAGACACAAGTTCGCCCGAACTTGCATAAGCAAGTTCGGCCGAACATGCATACAATACATGCACATGGGCGAACTTGGCACCAACACTTCATAAATACTTCATAACCTAGCCTATTCAGCTCTATACAATACAAACTCGATAATAGACTAAGACATAGACATTATGCACCAACATAGGAACTTGCAAATCAATGGAGGGTTTCTTCTTTTGCGACATTTCTAGTTTCTTCTTTAAGAAATTCAATTCTCTCCAGATCCCTCCACTTCGTTTACCACATCTTTCCTAAATTTACTTCACATGCATAGCAAACGTTAACAACTTTTTGATACTGCATCGCCTGTATCTTTTCTCTTTCTTCATCTTGCTGTAGAAAAGGCATTTTATATCTTCTCTCGAGTAGTTAACCAACCATATAGGATCTCGAATCCTTATCGTCCTCCACAAACCTCTCATACCCTGATGCCCATTACTTCAACTCTTTCCTTAGCAATATCCAGATGATCTTCAAATTTTAACACAATCACTGCTTCGCAAGTAGCTGGGTCTATCTGCCACCACTTGAATATAGGATATAAGTCTTGTTCGATTGGCATAAGTGGCATATTCCTCATGGCTCTAGGACGTTTCATAATTAACGTTATGTCCTTTTCCCCTGTAACCTTATTGATCTTTACTCTTCGTCTTAGAATAAACGGTTTCCAGTGATTCCAACCTTTACCAGCTTTGTACTTAATCATCTTCCACAACAACTGATCAACTGTCTTCATATGATAAGTAACATTCACTGTTTGTACTAACTCTTCCATATCCCAATACGGCAATGTCTTTAAATCAGCAAGATATTTGAAGTATTGCACTGCAAATTCTCTTTTGATTGCATATACGTTGAGCTCTTTAAACCAACCCCAACTCAGTATATCTCCCAAAGAAATATCTTTATTTCTGGTGAAGAATGCTAGTGGACGTTGAAACTTACGTTCACATGGCATCTCCTTGAACCAGGACTTTTTCGCTTCAGCTATCTCTTCTTTGGTCATTGGTTTAGGAATTTTTCCTTCTCGTAGCTCTTCAGCAATCTTATCTTTCAACATATTTTCATTAAGCTGTTTATACATCTCTTCAAATGTAGGAAAACTTTCCAAATTTTCACCAACATACTTAGCTTCCTGATCTGATTCATCATCTGAGGACCAATCTTCAACTATCACACGATTGTACTCATTAGCTTCAAACCTTCTTTCATGTTGATACTCTTTCGGTTCAAATGTGTTAACATTCATAACTTCCTCAAAATCAAACTCTAAGTTCTCTGCTTCAACTTCAACTAGTTTCGCCAGATCTTCTTTAGAGTAATTATGTATAAACTCACCATCTTCCACATTATGTTCCAACATCAGTATTAAAGGTTTCGTAGGTACTGCAGTCACAGGCTTTGCAGAATGATTAATATCTAACAAATCAATATCTTCATCAGATGGCCCTTTCTGCCCTGACTCCCCCTAGCTTTTATCTTCCATCTTATTCGATTCATCGTTCATAAGATCAGAAAAATCAAACTCATCAGATACTTTAGCTTCATTGATCTTTAAACCTGTACCTCCCTGATCAAAATCATCACCACCTTGATCAAAATCATCAAAATCATCATCCCTAACATTCCAATCCTCATATCCTTCTTCCTCTTCGTCTTCATTCTTATCTTCCTTTTCGGCCTCTTCATTGTCTTTTTCTTCAGTAACAACGATAGAATCGGAAGCTTTCAAAATATCTTCAATTGGTTTCTTAAGAACATCAGAAGATTTCTCAGCATAAGATTTAGGGGCTTCATCCTCAACCTGCTTTCCTTTATCACCTTAGCCAATTCTTTCTCAGCACGTTCTTTGGCTTCCTGACAATCTAGATGATCGTATTCTGCGATGAAATCAATGTTTAGATTGTTTGCTAACACTTTCTGCAATCTGTTGAATCTTCGATCGTTCAATGCTTGGATAGTCTTTAATTCTGCAATCTCTGTCTGTAGCTTTTCATTGGTGTCCTGCAGACTTTCTATCAACGCCTTGAAATATTCACGTTCATTCTCTAGCACCTTTATTTTATCATCAAGCAATTCCTTTCAACCTCACCTTGATTCACCTTCTTAACAAGCTCAGCCTTTTCAACCTCATTCTGTGCGACTTTCTCTTCCAATACCTTCACACGTTTTTCTAGCATCTCAGCATTAGTTTCTGGGAAAAACTCATTCAAGTCTTCAAGACTGATTGGACCATGTGGCGTATCACCAAACATACTTCCCCTTGGTGTCTTTGATGTTGAATCTTTCGGTGTTGCAGTTTTTGGTGTTGACTTCTTAGGCGTAGAACTTTCAGGAACAGAAGTCTTTGGATCAATAGGAGATTCAGCATTAGGAACTTCAACAAATCCAGACACAGGAGGTTCTTGTGTAACTCCTGGCCTTTCAGCTTCAACATGAACAATAACATGAGGTTCTTGTTGAGGAGGTTCTTGTGTGGCTCCTTTCTCTTGAGGACCAGAAGGTTCTTGTGTGGCTTCTGTGCCTTTAACCTTACTCTTTTATCACTTGCTCACAGCTTTCTGAGCTTTCTTTTCTTTTCTTTCCCTTTGGTAAGAGGTGACCCTGTAGTCTTCTTTGATATTTCAATTGCTGGAGACTTGTACGCTTTGACTTTTTCTTTGGTCTCTCCTCGTCCGATTCTTTTTCAGCGTTAGGATCAAAATCTGCATCCAATTTCCTTTCCTTTTCTGCTCTAATCTCTGCCTCAGTCTTTTTTGGCTCTTTGACAGGAACTTCTTCATCAGAATCTTCATTTTCTGAAGTAGCAGATATCACCTCTTCTTGAGTTGACTTTATAGTTTCTTGACTTCCAATTACAACTGCAGCGCTCGATCCAGCAACTGCTTCAACATTTTCAGATTCTTCTTCATCGACAAGCATAGTTTCAACTTTCTTTGCACCACATTTCTTTTTAGGCTTATCAGCTTCTGCCTTTAAGAACCATTCGCTCCTTGCCTTTGGTTTGAATTCTGTTGATGCACTATTGTGTTCGTCACTTGTCGAATAAGCTAGATAGAGCGTGTGTTGAATATTGTATAGGTTAGAATCAAACACACGACTGAAATATTGAGATTTCAGTGTAAAAGGGAACAAGTTCGCCCGAACTTGACCTGTATTGGTCAAGTTCGCCCGAACTTGATGTGCATTTAGTCAAGTTCGCCCGAACTTGACTATAGCAGGCCAAGTATGCTTGAGATTGTTATGCAATGTCAAGTTCGCCCGAACTTCCATACACTCCAGCAAACTTGTCTCCCTATATATAGGTGTGTTGTTCATTTGTCATTTAAGTTTTTGGCATCCCTATGGGGAGGTGCTGTCGGATTCCCTCCAGGAACTCCGGCAGCTTGACTTATAAAGATGTATAATCTTTCGGTATGAATGAAGACTTCCGCTGCATTCTGCTTCTACTCCGTTTTTGTAATAACATTCTACCGAATCGGTTTACGTTTATCCACTAACTTCCGTCTAGAACCGCCTGATCACGGACCTTCAAATTCTTTAAACCATTCTTGCTCGGCTTTAAGCTCTTTCTCGTCGTCGCTACTATCTTTTCTCCATTTGTTGTCTGGCGGTGAAATATAGTTAGAATCTTTAATGGCTCCGAATACCGGCTTGGCAACAGGAGCTGTAGCTTGTTTCTGGAACTTGATAAGCTTCTTCACTGTAGTCTCGTCGAGATGAACTAGATAAAGAACGTCATTCGGATCTCGAGCAATGTTGGCATACTTCTCATCGATCAACATTTGTACAAACCTCGGATATAAGCACAACCTAGAATCCTCCATGTTCTTCGACATGTGTGTAAAAACTAACTTTGAAACATTGAACGGCTTCTTCAGAATAATTGCCATGCTAGCCAAATAATCATGTACATCATCCAAACCGGCTTTGTGATGGTCAAATGTATGAATTAACGCATGAATCAGAAGCTTGTAGGGGTTAGGCACTTCCCCTTTCTTCAGCGTCGGTTTGTTTACACTTCCTTTGTAGCCCATGCGAAAGAAACAGCCATGGACCATCTTTTCGTCTAGATGAATCGGATCATCTTCTTTATCGTTGAAATGCAAAATTCTTCGAATATCATCTTCAGTCATGCTGAACGGCTTAACTTCCTTGCCCACTTACACTGTAGAAATAATCGTCTTCTCATCAGCGCTTAAACTCGCATTCATCCAGAAATGAACAACATGTGATCGATACGACACTGTGCGCTCTGTAATTGCACGGCGAATATGGCTATCCTCTAGAAACTTCAATATACTGTAGTAATCCTTCAGTGACGGACATATAGACTTGTCAAGCGTGATGCACGTATTGTGAGTTTTGGAGAACTCAACACAGATAACACGCGCTGGAACCTGTGCGTGAAAAACGACGCAAAACAATTAGCACGCTTTTCGAGAAAAATTTCACAAATTTTTTTAAAATTTATATCAAGTTCGGGCGAACTTGATATATCTATTATAACAATTCGCTTTAACTAAGTTCGCCCGAACATGCATCAATTACATGTTCTATATATAAGTTCGGGCGAACTTACACTTAAAACAATCCAAATTTTCTTAACAACAAGTTTGGTCGAAGATGCATGTTAATCAGTTTTATTCATAAGACATTAAAGCAAGTTCGGGTGAACTTGTATTAATCAACATTCTGACTTTTATAATCAAGTTCGGTCGAAGATTGCTTCTGGATCTTGAAATCATGTTTTGGACAAGTCTGGTTGAACTTGACAACAAGTTCGGCCGAACTTGTCGTCTTCTCCAAAAGACCAAACATGTTCAAACAATAACTTGTCGTCTTCTCCAAAAGACCAAACATGTTCAAACAATCAAATGTCCATTATAAACCAATCAAAAACAGTTATATGCTCGATTTTAGTTGTAGATCTTGATTCTATGCTCAATTTTAACCAACAACTCCTAAATACATCAGTTTTTAAGTTTTAGATCTGGTTTTGTTTGTTAACGGTTCAAACATGGATTAATCTCCAATATCTCACCTCAGCCATGGTAATTGATGTGTAAATCACCAAAAACGAACTACAATCGGGCAGAATAACAACTCAAAAGTGTCAATTTAGCTCAAATGCTCTCGAGTTCAAATTCGCTCAAAAGGTTCTGAAAGCAGGTAAATGAGTTCTGCCGAACTTGATTGGTATTTATACCAAGTCAAGTTCGGGCGAACTTGTTAGGCCCATAGTGAAAAAGCCAACTGATGTTCGAGCGAACTTACCTTTTATCAAATAACAGCCATCTGCAAGTTCGGTCGAATTGCTAATTGTTAAACTTGTTATTGTTTAGCAAGTTCTAGCCCCTTACTAGACTTCGAAGATCCGTTCTCCAACATTGGTTTGCTAAAAGCAATGTAGAAATAAAATCTTTTTGTATTTTTGTAAGTTTATACTAAAACACACCAAAAATCTTTTTGATTTTAATATGTAAAGCTGAAATACAATGAATAAGCAATGTAAACTATGTACAAACATATTTACAGACATATTTTTGTGAATTCGTGTCTAAGGATCATATAAGTTAATTGAGATATATCACCAGTACCATTGACCTTTAAATAACTTTTGGTTTTAAACTCGTTTACCTAGATTGTCGATATGTTTATCCACTTAAGCTTTACCACATTTCTTCAACAGTTTCAAGATATGTTAAGGTATGATTTATGAAACTTGACTTAACCATGGTTCCCACTTCTTGAATATACTCCCGTATCCAGATTCCCTAGATTTCATCTTACAGGTGAATATAGCGTAATTGATATCTGTATTTGGGTTGTGCGAGGCCTTGAGAGCTCAGGTTAGTACTACCGTACAGACAAAGAGATTAAGGCTCGACTTTAAAGTGTGTTCCACTTAAGGAATCTTTTCAGCATTGCATATGATTATTTCTTTTGATACTTTTCAATATTGCATGCAATTTTGGAGTTTATAGCGAAAGTATTATAGAAGTTCTAGGCTATTGCTTTCGCAAAATCAGAAGAACTTGTATAATACCCCAGATATCAAGTATCTATAAAGACCTCGTATCTCAGAATCAGGCAACCCTTCAATCGAAATTTCGGAGTACTAAGTCCATATATCCAAGATGTGTTAATCCACAAGATTAAGCAGTTGTAAAATTTAGTTTACATCCCGAAAATAGTTTACTGAATGTGTTAAGCTATCGACACATCCACAGTAAGACTCGTTTATCACTTTTAAAACTTTACATTTCTTTAGCATACTATGATAGTCCACTGATGTACTATCATTTCCTTTTATGACACTGAATTCTTTTTGTCTTTTTCAATGTTTTTGTACATTTTCAATTTTTATATGTATTTGGATTTTAAAAATTTTCGAATGTTTTTGTATTTTCTCTAACGTTTTTCCCCCTAAAATCAAAAACATCTTTTTGGATTTTAGTTTTTAACAAAATTCTAAAGTAGAAAAATATTTACAAACCAGTGTGAATCACGCGAACTCGTCGTCCGATCCGTATTCAACCTCAGTGTCCGTACCTGTCAGTAAATTTTTCATACCGTTAAATCTCAGCAAGTATTTAAACCGTGACAAAGAAAATGGTTTGGTATAAAAATCATCCTTTTGTTCATCGGTGTGGATTTTTTCTATTCCCACCAATTTCTTTTCGTATTAATCACGAATGAAATGATAACGAATTTCAATATGTTTTGTGCGTGAGTGATGAACCGGATTTTTAGTTATATCGATGGCTGGCTTGTTATCAGCATACAGCGGAGTATTTAGAAATTGCAGACCATAGTCTCTCATCTGCTGTTGAATCCATACAATCTGTGAACAACAGCTGGAGGCCGAGATATACTCAGCTTCACAGGTAGAGAAAGCGACCGTAGTCTGTTTCTTACACTGCCAGGTCACCATTCTTGTTCCGAAGAACTGGCATCCCGCTATAGTTGATTTTGAGTTCAACTAATATACACCAAAATCATAATCAGCATAGCCTGTGAGGTCGAAATTGTCGGTCTTCAGGTACCACAAGCCGGTGCTTGGGCATCCTTTCAGATATCTGAAGATACGCTTCACGATATGCATGTGTAAGATCCTCGGGCTTGATTGATATCTGGCGCATAGGCAGGTTGGATACATAATATGTGCGCGCGATGCCGTCAGATACATCAGTGATCCAATCATCGATCTGTATAACGCCTCGTCAACTTTGGCTCCAGTCTCGCCAACACAAATGCCATGATTTAGAGCAAGAGGTGTAGATAGGGGCTTCAAGCTTTCCATTCAAAACTTCTTCAAGATGTCGTGAACATACTTAGTCTGGTGAATGAAAAAACCATCCAGAAGCTGATCTACTTGCAAACCAAGAAAGAACTTCATTTTGCCCATTGAGGACATTTCGAATTTCTTTTTCATGATTCCCTCAAACTCCTTGCAGAGACTATCGTTTGTAGATCCAAAGATGATGTCGTCAACGTATATTTGAACTATAATCAGATGGCCATCAACTTCTCTGGTGAAAAGAGTACTATCCACAGTTCCTCTGATTAAGCCGTTTCCGACGAGATGTTGCGATAACGTCTCGTACCAAGCTCTCGGGGCTTGGTGTAGTCCATAAAGAGCTTTATCCAGTAGGTACGCTTTCTTCTTGTTAAGTGGATCGACAAACCCCGGTGGTTGTCCAACGTACACCTTTTCGTGTAATTTTCCGTACAGAAAAGCCGATTTGACATCCAATTGATAGACCTTAAATCCTTTCCATGATGCAAAAGGTAGAAAAATTCGAATAGATTCCAATCTAGCTATTGGTGCAAAGACTTCCATGTAGTCTATCCCTTCTTGCTGGTGAAATCCCTTGACAACATGCCTAGCTTTGTTACGAACAATAACCCCTCTATCATCACGTTTACACTTAAAGACCCATTTTGTATCTATTGCTTTCTGATTTCCTGGTAGATCTTCAAGCTTCCACACACCCAACTTCTCAAACTACAATAATTCTGCTTGCATTGCTTGTACCCAGTTTTCATCGGCTAATGCTTCATTAATTGTCTTAGGCTAAATCTGAGAGATGAAACATGAATAGAAACGATAGTTCTGAGTTGTAGCAACGCGCGTGTAGAAACAACTGAGTGCTTTATTAATTTGCCCTCGAGTTCTAACAGCAGTTTGAAGTTCTCCGATAATATTTGTTGACGGATGATAGGAATATGATCACGGCAATTCTCCACTTTGAACATCTACTGAGTTTTGCTGATTCGTGATGTTGAGATCAACAACCAATTCAAAGTTCGGAGAGCTTGATGAAGCTTCATTTCTATTGCTCGGGACTGCAGATTGATTAAGAAGACTTGTTATCTGCTCCACTTCTTCATCTGAATAAGATGATTCCCCATCAGCATCAAATGTTGGTGCTTCATCTGAATCAGAATTTTGATTCTGAGGCATACTGGGCTCCGTTGTTGTATTCACTGGTTTAGTAGAGGCAATAGTTGGAGGAGTAGCAGGTGTTGATAATGTTTCAGAAACATTTTCAGCCGGAACACCACTATTGTTTGAACTTGCGCTAGAAGAAGATGGATCCAACGTGGATTGATTAACCACAATTGGTCTAACAATTTGTTCTTGATTCGCTGACTGGTGAAGATAGTATAACTTTGCAAATTCTTCGTTAGTTGGTTCTTTGGGCAAGTCAAATGACTTCCAAAGGTCTTGATAGTTAAACAGCCACGCGTCACCTTTCCTTTGAATAGGATCCGTGTAATTGAAACAATCCACGTGCTGTGCTTCAAAAACCTTTCTCAATGAAGGAACTTATACTCTTCTCAACGGACTCGCATATCCGACAAAGAAACCTTCAAGAGATTTAGCTCCGAATTTGCCATCTTGGTCTACTATGGTACATGGTGCACTGAATGGTTCTAAGAACTTCAAAGTTGGCTTCCGTTGGTTTATCATCTCAAAAGATGTTTTCTTTGTTGGTTTGACAGTAACAACCCTGTTTAGCGTGTAGCAAGCCGCAGCAACCGCTTCACTTTAGAAGCTGATAGGAAGTTTAGAATCTGCAAGCATGGTTCTCGCAGTTTCAATCAAAGTTCTGTTTTTCCGTTCAGCTACTCCGTTTTGCTGGGAGTATAGGGAGCACTAAACTCATGCAAACTCCCTTTTGCGTTGCAGAATTCCTTCATTTTGTTATTCTTAAACTCTGTGCCGTTGTCACTTCTAATGCGTCTGACCGGCAGATGATAAATGTTCTCGAGTTTCTTGAATAGAATAACTAAGTTCTCGAATGCTTCGTCTTTTGATTCTTGAAACATTTTCAGCCGGAACGCCACTGTTGTTTGAACTTGTGCTAGAAGAAGATGGATCCAACGTGGATTGATTAACCACAATTGGTCGAACAATTTGTTCTTGATTCGCTGACTGGTGAAGATAGTATAACGCTGCAAATTCTTCGTCAGTTGGTTCTTTGGGCAAGTCAAATGACTTCTAAAGGTCTTGATAGTTAAACAGCCACGCGTCACCTTTCCTTTGAATAGGATCCGTGTAATTGAAACAATCCACGTGCTGTGCTTCAATAACCTTTCTCAATGAAGGAACATATACTCTTCTCAACGGACTCGCATATCCGACAGAGAAACCTTCAAGAGATTTAGCTCCGAATTTGCCATCTTGGTCTATTACGGTACATGGTGCACCGAATGGTTCTAAGAACTTCAAAGTTGGCTTCCGTTGGTTTATCATCTCAAAACATGTTTTCTTTGTTGGTTTGACAGTAACAACCCTGTTTAGCGTGTAGCAAGCCGCAACAACCGCTTCACTTTAGAAGCTGATAGGAAGTTTAGAATCTGCAAGCATGGTTCTCGCGGTTTCAATCAAAGTTCTGTTTTTCCGTTCAGCTACTCCGTTTTGCTGGGAGTATAGGGAGCACTAAACTCATGCAGAATCCCTTTTGCGTTGCAGAATTCCTTCATTTTGTTATTCTTAAACTCTGTGCCGTTGTCACTTCTAATGCGTCTGACCGGCAGATGATAAATGTTCTCGAGTTTCTTGAATAGAATAACTAAGTTCTCGAATGCTTCGTCTTTTGATTCTTGAAACATTTTCAGCCGGAACACCACTGTTGTTTGAACTCGCGCTAGAAGAAGATGGATCCAACGTGGATTGATTAACCACAATTGGTCGAACAATTTGATCTTGATTCGCTGACTGGTGAAGATAGTATAACGCTGCAAATTCTTCGTCAGTTGGTTCTTTGGGCAAGTCAAATGACTTCCAAAGGTCTTGGTAGTTAAACAGCCACGCGTCACCTTTCCTTTGAATAGGATCCGTGTAATTGAAACAATCCACGTGCTGTGCTTCAATAACCTTTCTCAATGAAGGAACATATACTCTTCTCAACGGACTCGCATATCCGACAAAGAAACCTTCAAGAGATTTAGCTCCGAATTTGCCATCTTGGTCTATTACGGTACATGGTGCACCGAATGGTTCTAAGAACTTCAAAGTTGGCTTCCGTTGGTTTATCATCTCAAAACATGTTTTCTTTGTTGGTTTGACAGTAACAACCCTGTTTAGCGTGTAGCAAGCCGCAGTAACCGCTTCACTTTAGAAGCTGATAGGAAGTTTAGAATCTGCAAGCATGGTTCTCGCAGTTTCAATCAAAGTTCTGTTTTTCCGTTCAGCTACTCCGTTTTGCTGGGAGTATAGGGAGCACTAAACTCATGCAGAATCCCTTTTGCGTTGCAGAATTCCTTCATTTTGTTATTCTTAAACTCTGTGCCGTTGTCACTTCTAATGCGTCTGACCGGCAGATGATAAATGTTCTCGAGTTTCTTGAATAGAATAACTAAGTTCTCGAATGCTTCGTCTTTTGATTCTTGAAACATTTTCAGCCGGAACACCACTGTTGTTTGAACTTGCGCTAGAAGAAGATGGATCCAACGTGGATTGATTAACTAAAACTGGTCGAACAATTTGTTCTTGATTCTCTGATTGGTGAAGATAGTATAACGCTGCAAATTCTTCGTCAGTTGGTTCTTTGGGCAAGTCAAATGACTTCTAAAGGTCTTGATAGTTAAACAGCCACGCGTCACCTTTCCTTTGAATAGGATCCGTGTAATTGAAACAATCCACGTGCTGTGCTTCAATAACCTTTCTCAATGAAGGAACATATACTCTTCTCAACGGACTCGCATATCTGACAAAGAAACCTTCAAGAGATTTAGCTCCGAATTTGCCATCTTGGTCTATTACGGTACATGGTGCACCGAATGGTTCTAAGAACATCAAAGTTGGCTTCCGTTGGTTTATCATCTCAAAACATGTTTTCTTTGTTGGTTTGACAGTAACAACCCTGTTTAGCGTGTAGTAAGCCATAGCAACCGCTTCACTTTAGAAGCTGATAGGAAGTTTAGAATCTGCAAGCATGGTTCTCGCGGTTTCAATCAAAGTTTTGTTTTTCCGTTCAGCTACTCCGTTTTGCTGGGAGTATAGGGAGCACTAAACTCATGCAGACTCCCTTTTGCGTTGCAGAATTCCTTCATTTTGTTATTCTTAAACTCTGTGCCGTTGTCACTTCTAATGCGTCTGACCGGCAGATGATAAATGTTCTCGAGTTTCTTGAATAGAATAACTAAGTTCTCGAATGCTTCGTCTTTTGATTCTTGAAACATTTTCAGCCGGAACACCACTATTGTTTGAACTTGCGCTAGAAGAAGATGGATCCAACGTGGATTGATTAACCACAATTGGTCGAACAATTTGTTCTTGATTCGCTGCCTGGTGAAGATAGTATAACGCTGCAAATTCTTCGTCAGTTGGTTCTTTGGGCAAGTCAAATGACTTCCAAAGGTCTTGATAGTTAAACAGCCACGCGTCACCTTTCCTTTGAATAGGATCCGTGTAATTGAAACAATCCACGTGCTGTGCTTCAATAACCTTTCTCAATGAAGGAACATATACTCTTCTCAACGGACTCGCATATCCGACAAAGAAACCTTCAAGAGATTTAGCTCCGAATTCGCCATCTTGGTCTATTACGGTACATGGTGCACCGAATGGTTCTAAGAACTTCAAAGTTGGCTTCCGTTGGTTTATCATCTCAAAACATGTTTTCTTTGTTGGTTTGACAGTAACAACCCTGTTTAGCGTGTAGCAAGCCGCAGCAACCGCTTCACTTTAGAAGCTGATAGGAAGTTTAGAATCTGCAAGCATGGTTCTCGCGGTTTCAATCAAAGTTCTGTTTTTCCGTTCAGCTACTCCGTTTTGCTGGGAGTATAGGGAGCACTAAACTCATGCAGAATCCCTTTTGCGTTGCAGAATTCCTTCATTTTGTTATTCTTAAACTCTGTGTCGTTGTCACTTCTAATGTGTCTGACCGGCAGATGATAAATGTTCTCGAGTCTCTTGAATAGAATAACTAAGTTCTCGAATGCTTCGTCTTTTGATTCTTGAAAGAATACCCACGAATATCTCGAATAGTCATCTGTCACGACCAAGTACTATAAGTCTCCTGAGATGCTTCGAACATTTACAGGACCAAATAAATCCATGTGGAGACGTTCTACTGGCAACTTGATTGAGTTTATAATTTTCTTTGGGTGAGATTTCTTAATCTGCTTTCCCTTCTTGCATTCCAAGCAATGATCAGACATCTGAAAACTCCAAAGATTTACGCCTTCTACAAGATCATTATGAACCAAGAAATTCATTTTTCGCAAATGAATATGCCCCATCTTACGATGCCAAAGAATAGATTCTTTTTCAGTAGCCTTTGATACAAAACATTGTGCTGATTTTCATGAAGTGGTAGCAACTCCCATATCAAGAACATATAAATCATTCTCTCGCGGTGCTCGCATCAGAATCCACTAATCTGGTATTTTGAATCCCTGCTTCAACATAATACACTCTTTGTCATTGAAATGGACTGTAAATTTCTTGTCACAAATCTGCGATATACTCAGAAGATTGTTCTCAAGTTCTACAATATAGTTCACGCGATCAAATGAAACTACACCATTGGAGAGTTTTCCCTCGGCGACTATCCTTCCACCTTGATTTCCTGCAAATCCAACATATCCACCATTGATAGCTTTAATGTCGAATAGCAATGCCTTTATTCCCGTCATATGCCTGGACGCTCCACTATCCAAAATCCACTTTGAGAGTACGGATCTTTGGAGCCCCTGCAAAATTCAGAAATTAGGTGAAAAGCTCTACCCAAGCCTTCTTGGTCTTGGGTTTTACTAAATAACCATCATCAAAAACATATTCAAACTCATCAACGTCATCAAAATAAAATTCATCATCTGTTTCAATGATGTTAATGTTTGAAAATTTCACTTTTTTCTTATCTTTTACAGATTTGACATTATCGTTCTTGATTTCTGTTTTAACTTCTTTCACATTCTCACTAGTCTTCACCTGCTCAGACTTAGTGATTTCAGACTTTGATTATTTTGTGTTGTCAGTCTTTACTAGCTCAGGCTTAACAACACCAGATGTTATTGACCTTTTCTTGGCAATCCATGTTTGAGATTTGATATTAGCCTTTTTGATGTAAAACTTGTATTCATTAGACCTAGAAGTTTCACCTTTTTTCGAAAATGGAATTTTCAAAAGTCTTTTCAGACTTTGGTTTAACTTCTGGTTTTGATTCATTTCGTTTCAAAATCTTTACAGGTTTTGCAAACACTGGTTGCTTTGGTTTATTAAAATTTGAATCTTCTTTTCTTAGAAGATAAGCCGGTTTTGATTTCGGACATTGTCGTGCCATATGACCAATTTCATTGCACTTGAAACATGTCCGATTATCAAGGGATGTCCTTTAAAAGGTGATTTTACCCTACTTGAAGTTTTGACACCACTTGTAACCTTGGCTTTATCTCGAATTTCTTTCTCCTTCTTGAACTCATCATTTTACTGTTTACCAATCAAATTCTCCTCATGAACTGTACTCGTCCCATATACAAAATTCATGTTTTTGTTTTTATATTCATGAAATGGTTACAGTTTCTTTACAGATTCATCAGTTTCTTCTTCTAAACCCAACCCCGCTCTCCGGTTTTCCGGATGATCACTACCGTTTCTTCGGTAATTTTTTCTTTTAGGTTTGGAATAGAATTTTCGTTCAGTGATTACCAATTCCTCTGATGTGACTTCCACGAGTTTAAAGAATTTGTCTAGCAATTCTTCCTTCACATTCTGAATCGGTAAACTGTCATCAAAATATAATCTATCCGAATCCTTAAGTTTGTACATTACAAAATTAGGATCGTCACTTAGATCATCCTCTGATGACTTATCGTCATCTTCAGTCTGTGAGTCGGAATTCTTAGAACTCGCGTTGGCGCTTTTGAAGCCGTCATCAGAATCACTTAAAACATTTTCATCCACTTTGTTAACCACACGTTGTTATCATCATCAGATTTAGCATAGACTATATCAATGTTCTCTGGCAACTCGTCTTTCTTTTCATAAAGTAATTCAACATTGAGTGCCTTGTCCATCCCGTCTGCAAATTTAACACAATATTTCTCGCAAAGGGGTGGAGGAACATTGCTATATTCTGTGCTCGCTTTCTTTTTAGGTTTTTCTTCCGTTGAGATTGTCGGAAGAATGTGATCGATAACATACGCGTTGGTGGTGTAACTTCTTAACAATTTTCGAACTCTTTCAGTTTCGATTGTCATGTCTTGAAGTTGTTGTTTGATTTCAGCAATGGTGTTAATATAGGTGTTAATTGCTCTTTGTTTATCCATCACTGTTCCACTCAACATTCTTATATTATCATGTTGTTCGATGTTATATCTGTCGAGTCTGCCATAATCATTTTTCATTTTGTCATACGCTTCTTTCTAGTGCGATAATCATATTTTAACAAATCGTTATGCACATTGTTTTCAGCGATGATCTTTGATTTTTCAGCACATTCGACACAAGGTTCAGTACATTTTGTACAAGGTTTCTCAACCTCTACAACTTGTACTTTGACAACTTCTTTCTCGACAACCTTTACCTCTAGACCTACCTTGGTTAGATTCGCAATCAAAGCTTTATCTGCCATGTCCTTGAGGTTTTCTACTTTTATTTCCTGAGTGACATCAATAATCACTTCATCAATCTTTTTCTCCTCAACCACTTGTTCTTTCGAGCTTCCATCAAAATGACCTACAAAACTGTCACAAGAATTAGTGGATAAAATTCCTTGTCTCTGCATATGGATATATTCCTCTTCTTCCTGCTGTTGATGCAAGTATTGTTCCAGAATAGCTTGTTCGAAAGCAGCTGTTGCCGCTGCTTCAGCTGCCGCGCTGATTCCTCTGCAGAATTATCTTCAACTATCTCCGCCATCAAAGCAACTCCGGTCTTTTTCCCAATGTAAGAGTTCCAATCAAAACCATCATCTTCAACGGATGCCACCATAGCTTTCTCAGTGGTGCTATTGTTAGATTTTTCTTGGATTTCAATCTAGGTTTTCTTCGGAAATGGTTTATATTGAAGTGCCTTTTTGTAATATTCATTTCCTCATCCGAAAGGACTTTGATTTTCAGCTGCTTCTATGTTCTTACACTCTCTTTTAAAATGTCCCTTTTGACGGCATCTAAAGCACGTGACTTTGGTTTTGTCAAAAGCTAATTTGTTGCTGGAATTTCCTATGTCATGGCCTGTGAGTGCAACGAACTTTGTCACTCTCCTGATGATCGAAGCTAAGGACCATTTGATGTCCATTAGTTCTAGTTCCTCCTCGTCTACCTGGTCATAATCTTCTGCGGTCATCTCGGGATTTCCGATCTTACCGGCGACATTCATAAGATTCTAATACGGTAGCGAGTAGTGACATATGTTGTTTTGCAACTTGTTCTGAAACAACATTGTTCAAATTCACTACAATGTTGCATTTATATACATTCGGATCAGAACTTTTTTGTTGATTCTGATTCGCTTGGCCTTGATAAGTTGAATAGAGTAAGAACTTTGAGGACTCTGATCATACTGAGGCTGTGAGTGATTCTGATTTTGTGGAGAAGCATTCATGTTTGCACTAAAAGTCGTCTGAATTTTAGGACTCTAAACACTATCTAGCATTCCGGCTTTGTAATACAAACCGACTTCTTGAACAACATTAGCATTTTTTGACTTTGCCATCTTCATAAGCTCCATTTCGTGGCCTTCGAGTTTATCGATAAAGGTTGACAACTTGAAGAATTCCCACTTATCACTACTCTTCAGAACCTGACCATTCACCCTCTAGTAGTGTGTCAGCAAGTTTGTCGATGTATTCTTGTTCCGTCTTCTCTAGACCGTGTCTTCGCATTTGCACTTTGAGATGATAGAAACGCCCAATCATTTGCTTAATGGTCTCATTCTTTATCATGGTGAAGATATCAAACTCTTTCAGAACGAGAGCTTTCTTGCTTTTTATCATTTCAGCACTTCCTTGGTATTTCTTCTGTAACGACAACCAAAGCTCTCTTGCTGTAGTATACCCTGGTATCAGAAACAGAATATCTTCTTTGACAGACTATTGGATGAGACTGATCATCTTTTTCTCAGCAATGTATTCGTCTCTTTGTACTGTCGAATAGTTGTACTTTTCAAGGACTTGTTGATGTTCATCTACCGGAACAGTATAGCCTCTTTCAATTGACACCCAGCCAGCGAAGTGCATGGCTTGAACCCAGTAGGTAAATTTCTCTTCCATGCTTCGTATTCGTCCATGCTCATCAGCTTGGGCGGTTTGACGGTCGTTCCCATTTCGTTATCAAGATTGATATGATTACTCACGTTGGTGTTTGACGAACTAGCTCTGGACATATAAGCTCTTAATTGATCTTCTAATGTGAATCACGAAATGTGTACGCTGAAAAACTTTCAAAAACTTTGAAAATGATTAGTCCTTCTACAAGTTCGGTCGAACTTGTAGCAACAAATGAAGAATTCTCAGGTTTTCTAACAAGTTCGGTCGAACTTGCTAGATTTATTTTGAAAATTATTGCTTATCTTCGGTCGAACTTACACAATCTTTGAGTAAACAAACAGAACTTCGAGCGAACTTATCAACAGAACTTTGATGAAATGCTAGGTAAGTTCAGGCGAACTTACTTAAAATCTCTTAGATATTACACAAGTTCGGTCGAACTTGAGGTAAAATCAGTGAAACTTTAGTAACTTCGAGCGAACTTGACTTAAATTTCCTCAAAAACCACCTAAGTTCGGCGAACTTACTAAAAAATCACTTGAAAAGTGATGTTTTAGGACAAGTTCGGCCAAACATGGCCAATAAGTTCGATCCTTAGGGTTTTCAAAAACATGGTTTTTTAAAAATTTCGACATGAATGCGATTGAATTTGGTCTCCAATCTTTCAAGGGTTTATCTTTGTTGTGTTTTACATGATATACTCAAAATTCAAAAGATTTTGACCATGAATTCTTCATTTTATGTTCAAAAGTTAAGAAAAAGTGAAGAATGGAGTAGAAATAGAAGAGTTCTTGTCTTGATACTATCAAATCAGCCTGTTCTAGCTCTGATACCACTTGTAGGACCGATCCTCGATGCTTAGGAACCTAAATTTGATATCTAACTTCCACAATCGCGGAAATATTACGTCGTGTTTACCAATAGACAAGAATTAATCAGTTAAACGTCAGTTTTATAGATCAAGCGTTCTGTTTACAAACTGACAAAGCTTCGTCTCTGAAATGCCAAAGTTACAAATGAGAGATCTAAGCTAGGTATTTATAAGCACACAAGTTCGGCCATGTAAGACACAAGTTCGCCCGAACTTGCATAAGCAATTTCGGCTGGACATGCATACAAGACATGCACATGGGCGAACTTGGCTCCAACACTTCATAAATACTTCATAACCTAGCCTATTCAGTTCTATACAATACAGACTCGATAATAGACTTAGACATAGACATTATGCACCAACATAGGAAGTTGCAAATCAACATTCGGTAACTTCTGATCAGTCTTTGTGTCATTGACATTTCCATTCTTGACTGATTCAGTAGTTATCTTTGTACCTTCAGATGATGATGATGTTTTCTTTGCAACCCATTATTGAGATTTCATTCGAGCTTTCTTGATGTAAAAATTTGAATCTTTGTTTTCATTTGATTTAGAAGTTTCATCCTTTTCAAAAGTTTATTTTTCAATTTTAGATTCACTTTTAGGTTTCACTTTGATGTTAGATTCATTATTTCGTTTTAAGATCGTGATTGGCTTTACGATCTCTGGGCGCTTAAGTTTCTCATCATTTGAAGTTGTCTTTCTTCGGTGATACATAGGCTTTGATTTCGGATACTTGCGAGTAATATGACCAACTTCATTGCATTTGAAGCAACTCCGAGAATCAGCAGAATGTCCATTTGTGGGTTTTACTCCACTTGTGGATTTATCCTTATCACGAAGTTCCTTTTCCTTCTTAAACTCATCATTTGATTGATTTCCAATCAAATTCTCTTCCTAAACCATGTTAGTCCCAAACAAAAATTTCATGTTTTTATTCTTATATTCGTGAAATGTTGACTTTTGTTTCTTTTTTGGTTCATCTTCTACTTCTAAACCTAAACCCGCTCTCCTGTTCTCAGAAAAGTCACCACCATTCCTTCGGTAGTTGTTATAAACTTTCTTGAATTTTGAGTAAAACTTCTTTTCATTTTTCTCTAGATCATCTTATGATACTTCAACAAGTTTGAATAGTTTATCGATTTGATCTTCTTTCACATTCCGAATCAGAAAACTGTAGTCAAAATATAGTCTATCAGAGTCCTTAACTTTGTACATTATAACGTTAGGATCATCACTTAGGCTATTTTCTGATGAAGTATCTTCATTTTCAGATTGTGTTTCAGAACTATTTAAACTTGAATTGGCGCTTTCAAAGCTGCCATCATCAGAATCATTTCCCAAAACATTTTCAACCACATTTTTCACGACTGCTTCACTGTCATCATTGGATGTCGTGTAGACTACATCAATGTACTTAGGCAATTTATCATTTGTTTCTGATAAAAACGTTATATTAATTGCCTTTTCAATAACATCCACTTTCTTGCGGCTGTAACTTGCACACAATGGAGATGGAACATTGCTGTACTATCCACGCTTCTTACCTTTTGGCTTCAAATCATTTTCATCTGATGACATCGTTGGAAGAATATGAGCGATGACATAAGCGTTAGTCGTATAACTGAGCAAAAGTTGTCTTACTCGCTCAGTTTCAATTTTCATAACTTGAAGCTCTTGTTTTGTTTAAGCAATGGTGTTTGTATACATATTAATTGCTTCTTGTTTTTCAATTACCGTTGCTTTTATCATTCTTATTGTGGCACCTTGTTTTAAATTAGCTCAACATTGCAACAAGAGCCTTTCATTGTAACATTTGTCAAAAACGGGTTTCCAGAACCCGCTCCGTTTTGTAATCGATATCAAGTTATAAATGTCACGTTGTGTATTTATGATTATTTTGATTTTTAATGATACATAATTAATAAACAAACTAAACTATAAAAATTATATTTGATAAAAAGTGAAAACAAAATAAATAAAAATGAAATGTTGCTGCCGGGGCTCGAACCCGGGTCAGCCGGAATCTAAATCCAAAGACTTAACACACACCCACATCACCACTCTGCCACTTGTTTGTTTTCTGTCAACTTAGGGAAACAAATAAGTCTTATACACAAACCTAGTTAAACCGGTTGCGCCAACTGAGAAACCGAAATCGGCAAATCAACCGTCTAAACGTTTGATTAATCGCATAATTAGGTTTATAACCGATGCACCGACAAATCCTAATCAATTCGGATTTGAATGAACTTCAATTTTGATCATGATCGGTTTTTATAACCGAAAATGATCAATGACTGAATTACTTCAATCAAGACCCCTCTCGCGACTCAGAAACATCATACGAACCTTCCATTTCATTTTCGTCACACATTCAGTCCATCAGAACGCTTAAATCAACTCGCCGGAAATTTCTGCAAGTTCGCCGGAAAACCGTATTCATCATCAAAACGGTAATTCTTTGAATACCGTCGTAGTCTAACAATTGTTAAGCTATTTCTAACTTAAACCTTTCAATTGAAATCGAATTCAGACACCGTTATAAGATAATTCCAGTTCGCCGGAAAATTTCTGGAAATCTTTATTTCCGTCTGTGAAACGGTAAAGGCCTTCAAACACACTGTTAACGTTTGTTTATCACTTCATTCCACGATTGGCTAATCAAAACGGTTAATTGTTTTGTTCAGTTGAGGTGCACAAAAACAGAGCCCACGCATTGCCGGAAACTCTGTGATAAATCATTCCTACGGTATGTTTACTTCCAACACCGTCTCTGCTATTTCATTTTAGTCTTATGTATGATTGATAATCGTAAAAGCAAGAAACGGATTAGTATCACAGTCGACTGTGAATTGAGTGAAGAAGACGAAGATAGTTAAGTTATAAGTTTATTTAAAATCAATAATATGAACGGGTTAGACACACAGTCCAGTGGTGGACTGTGTGCAAAATATACGCGCATGTCACGAGTTCGATCCCTGATACACGCACTCCCTATGTAATAAAATGCCTTTTTGTTTAAAACTAAACCGGGTTAACTTCGTTAGTTGTTAAGTATAATAAAAATTGGTTATTAACCAAGTTAGACACACAGTCCAGCGTGGACTGTGTGTGATGTTAAAGCACAAGTCCCGGTTCGAAACCTGTTACTGGCACCGGTTGAACGAATTAAAATGTTTTTGAAATTAAAGGAATTTTGGTTAAATCGAATTAGTATATAAATATAATTAAAAACAAGATTATTTCAGGTTAGACACGTAGCTCAGTTGTAGAGCTGCGTGCACGCGTACGGGAGGTCTCGGGTTCGAGTCTCGCCCAACGCATTCATGCACACTGACCGAACCGGTCAACAGGTCAACAAGTCAACGGCCAACGGTCAACAGTCAACGCAAAATAAACAATTTTTTTTATATTTTTATTTATTTAATTTAATTTAAAAATCAATTAAAAATACTTAAAAATAACATTTTCAAAGATAGAAAATAGCCTTAAACTCACAAAAATATATCTAAAAATTCCATTAAAATCCTTAATAAAATCCACCCATTTACTATATTTTTCCGTTATTATTTAGGTTAGTAATTCTCGTTGTTCAACTCTCTCGACTCGTGCGCATCTCATCATCTCCAATCAAACGCACCCAATGTGAGTGAATCTTTACAAATTCCCCGTTTTAATCACGTTTTGGGGTGTATCATGTGTCTTGCTATATATTATATTTAAACCATTGTGCATACATCATATCATGAACTTGTGTATTCAGCTTGTTACAACTGTTTGTGTGGTTATTGTTAGATCCAATTTATTATTTCAGTACATGCAATTTCATAGGCCGCCGCTCCCCATTACATTATGAGCGTTGAGCATGTTCCCCATTACATTATGAGCGTGAACCTGGCGTGCCCACATACGATCTGCTCCATTTGATTGAGCCTTGATCACACAGACATTTATCATTTTCAGTACATGCAATACGATCGGCTCCGTTTGATTGAGCCTTGATCGCACAGTTTCATTCATGTTATTTATCGTATGATGTTGGTATTTTAATGTATGCTATCATGTGTTATTGTATGTTATAGTTGTGATTGCTATTGCTACTGCTTGGTTATTTACATTTGCTCATTTATGATTATGCACAATTTTTCATTGATAAACTAATAAGTAAATCAATAATAAATGTTTATCTAACAAGGTTCACTCGCCAACTTATGTTGACCCAAAAACCCCCATTTTTACACATGATACAGGTGAACCAGCTGCAGCCAGAAACACTTAGGATTGGACTAGAAGAATAAAATGATTTAGAGCTTGGAATTGTTTTGTTTGGTTATCTTTCTTTGTATTGTATGGACATGTTTGGATATTTGGGAATGTAATTTTGACTTTAATAAATATGAAACATATTAGTAAATATCATGAGCTTTGGTGATAACCCAATTATGCCCCGACTCTTATTCCGTTGCGGGTCGGGGTGTGACAGATTGGTATCAGAGCCATGACTATAGGGATATAGGATAGGTTATTAGACCCTTAGAGCCTATACTATAGTTGATTAGAAATTTTTAAGATTTGTGTGTGTTACATGCCAAATTTCATGATGATTATATGTTTTATGTTTAATATTACATTCAATATTATGCATGCATGTTCATAAGTATATATTATCATATAATGCCTATCATGAATCATATTCTCATAACATATCACATCCATGAAAGCACACACCACATCATGATTGCTTTTACAATGATTTTTGTGTTTTCAAATCTCATCAAAGTGAGTTCTCATGACGGGCATGTAGTAACTGGAAGGGTATTAGTACTGGTAGTCAGAACGTCCTGTCTAGGCTGGCATTCGTATAAATCCAAAATAAAGGACCAGTTTGCCTACCTGGGGACTAACGATGAGAGTGCAAAGTACCTATTAGGCCAAAGCATGCTATACCAAACGTCATGTGAGCTAACCCCACTTTGAGTTGTCATTGTCTACACCTGGACACGTTCCGACCAAACATCTCGTGAACATATTTTGTGGTTTGCATTCGGGTGATGCAAGTGTTAAATCGCCAATAATAATGTGAATCCTACCAAGCCAATAGCCATGGGGGCCCACATGACTATATAGGTGAAGGTATGGGGGACATTTGAGGCCCAACATGGCAAACCCAAGACATCCTATGGATGTAGTTGCATTATTGATATTTATGTTATTTTCATTTTCTTAAAGACACATGACACCTAAAAAGACACCATAAACTCACAATCTTCTTATGTATGTCCCTGTAGATGTCGTCCAGACAACAACGAAGGGGTAAAAGATCAGGAAGGTCTCAGGAACGCTTGGCCACACAAATCGCGAAACAAATGGCCACGATACTGCCTGACATTGTGGTCCAAGTACAACAAGCCCTGGCTACAAATCCTACTAACCCTCCCCAACAACATGACCAGAACATCGACAACCCTCCTACCAGCAAGTGCTCATATAAACATTTCAAGTCTTGTGATCCTCCTAAATTTGAAGGGACGAAGGTGTCACTGCTCTCTTACATTGGTTTGAGGAAATGGAAAACACCTTCCTCAACTGCGATTGTCCTGAGGATCGCAAGGTTCGATACGCTACCGGGAGACTATTTGGGGTAGCTCTCACTTGGTGGAATACTGAAAAAGGGAAGAGGGGAATTGATGATGCAATGGCCTTAACTTGGGAGGAGTTAAGGGAAATCATGACTAGGCGTTTCTGTCCTAGGAGTGAAATTAAAAAGTTGGAGGACGAATTTCATTCTTTAAAGCAGAAGGAGGGAGACCACACCACCTATAACAAGAGGTTCTTATAGTTGAACCAAATGGTTCCAAATTTGTTTACCCCAACTTATCGTTTGATCGAGCATTATATTCGAGGACTTCCCTCGAAAATCCAAGATTCAGTTCTCAGCATTTCACCAGTAACACTTGAAGCTGCTATGGAGCTAGCGACTGAATTGACCGAGAATCGAATTCGCAACGGGAAGTTTAAGGAAGAGAAAAAGAAAGCCCCTGTTGAGGGTCAAACTTCAAACCATTCCATCTCCTCCTCTAAGTTTGCTAACAAGAGGAAGCGCAACACCAGAAACTTCGCCGTTACACAAACCAACCTCCCTATTCCTGCTGCACCCATTACCCAAGTCACCCCTTCACCTGCACCATACAAAAGACCATACTCTGGCCCGTTACCAAAATGCAACCGCTGCCAATACCACCATTCTCTTGATCATCCTTGCCAATATTGCACCGGCTGTGGTCGCGCAGGTCATACTGTTCAAACCTGCCGCATGCCTAACGAACCGCCACCAGCCTTCAACCCAAACCCACCAAAAATAATGGGTCAAGCCCAACAACCCCTACTATTACCACCCACCCAACATTTAGCCCAAACATATTACCAACCCAATTATCCTATGGGTCAACCTATGCGGGCTTGCTACAATTGCGGAGACCCAAGCCATTTCAGAAACACTTGTCCAAGGTTGGTAAACATTATTCATGCTCAGGCCCAAGCCAACCCGGTGAATCAAGCAAACCAAGCTCCTTCACCTGCAAGAGGAAGAGCTTTCAATATCAATGCTAATCAGGCTAGGGCTGACGGCAATGTGGTTAACGGTACGTTCCTTATAAATGGTAGATATGCATCTATGTTATTTGATACTGGTGCGGATAGAAGTTTTGTGTCCTTAGAATTTGAACCTATCTTAAACCAAAATCGGGATAAGCTCATGGAGTCCATAACGGTAGAAGTTGCTGACGGGAAACCAGTTTCATTAAACTCTATTATACGCAACTGTACACTCACCCTAAACGACCACGATTTCTCAGTCGACCTTATTCCCATGAAGCTGGGAAGTTTTGATATCATAATTGGTATGGACTGGCTCAGTCAACATCAGGCAGAAGTTGTATGTCGCGAAAAATTTATTCGTATTCCTCTTTCAAACGGTCAGACTCTTCGAATCATTGGAGAGACCTCGTCGAAAGGGCTCAGCTTAATGTCTTGTCTTCAAGCTCAAAATATCTTCGCAAGAATTATGTCGCGTTTAGCTCATATCATCAAAAAGGGAACCATGGAGAAGAAACTTGAAGACATTCCAGTAGTAAAAGATTTCCCGCAAGTTTTTCCTGACGACATTTCTGGACTTCCTCCAGTTAGAGAAGTCGAATTCCGTATTGATCTTATACCTGGTGCTATACCAGTTGCAAAGTCTCCTTATAGGTTAGCCCCCTCTGAAATGCAAGAGCTAGCCAGTCAATTACAAGAGTTGACTGACAAGGGATTCATACGTCCTAGCTCATCGCCTTGGGGTGCACCTGTCCTTTTTGTAAAGAAGAAAGATGGATCGTTTCGTATGTGCATCGACTACAGAGAGCTCAACAAATTAACAACAAGAATCGCTATCCTTTACCTCGCATTGATGATCTTCTTGACCAACTTCAAGGTGCCAACTGCTTTTCAAAAATCGACCTTCGATCTGGCTATCATCAACTTAGAGTGCATGAAGAAGACGTCCCAAAGACTGCTTTCAAACTCGTTATGGCCATTATGAATTCATGGTCATGCCATTTGGTTTAACCAAGCACCAGCTGTCTTCATGGACCTAATGAACAGAGTCTGCAAACCTTATCTTGACCGATTTGTTATAGTCTTCATCGACGACATTCTTATTTATTCAAAGTCTAAGTCTGATCATGAGCGTCATCTTCGACTCATCCTTACACTTCTAGAGAATGAAAAGCTTTACGCCAAATTCTCCAAATGCGAATTCTGGTTAAAAGAGGTGCAATTCCTCGGACATGTAGTCAATGACAAGGGAATACATGTCGACCCTTCAAAGATCAAAGCGGTACAAGAATGGCAAGCTCCACGTACACCAACTGAAGTAAGATCTTTTCTTGGTTTGGCTGGTTATTATCGTCGTTTCATTTCAAACTTCTCTCGCATTGCTGTACCACTCACGGCTTTAACTCATAAGGGAAAACCTTTCATATGGGGACCCAAGCAAGAAGAAGCCTTCCAAACCCTTAAACAAAAACTCTATGATGCACCAATCCTCACTCTTCCTGAAGGTTGTGATGATTTCGTGGTCTATTGCGACGCATCAGGGAAAGGATTTGGTTGCGTTCTAATGCAAAGAGGAAAAGTTATTGCTTATGCTTCGAGACAACTCAAGACGCATGAGAAGAACTACACCACCCATGACCTAGAATTTGGAGCTGTTGTGTTCGCTCTTAAGATATGGAGACATTATCTCTATGGTACTAAGTGTGAAATATACACTGACCACAAGAGTCTTCAACATTTCTTCAATCAAAAGGAGTTAAACATGAGGCAACGAAGATGGGTCGAACTTCTAAATGACTACGACTGTGAAATTCGATACCACCCTGGTAAAGCAAATGTGGTGGCTGATGCACTTAGTCCAAAGGGTTATGCGAACTCCATTCGTCTTCTATGTTCGCAAATTATAACCGACATTAAAGATCAAATTCGAGAAGCCCAACACGTTTCAATAACGGAAGATGATGTACGAAAGGAGATGTCCTGTGGAGCTGAGCTAAAAATTGAAACTAAATCTGACGGTATTCTGTACTATCTAGATCGTATATGGATTCCTAATCACAACAATCTTCGTGAAACTCTTATGAATGAAGCTCACAAAACGCGATACTCTATACACCCAGGAGCCGATAAGATGTATCAAGACCTACGATATACCTATTGGTGGCCTGGAATGAATAAGGATATTGCTGGTTTTGTTTCCAAGTGCCTTACATGTTCCAAGGTGAAAGCTAAACATCAAAGACCCTCAGGACTTCTGGTCTAACCTGAAATACCTGTATGGAAGTGGGAAAATATAACCATGGATTTCATTACCGGGTTACCTCGGACTTCTGGTGGGTATGACACTATATGGGTAATAATTGACCGACTTACAAAATCAGCTCACTTTATTCCTATCCGCGAAGCTTTCAAGAACGAAAAGCTAGCTCGTATTTATATCAGCGAAATCGTAAGCCGACATGGGGTACCGTTAAGCATTATTTCTGATCGTGATAGTCGTTTCACTTCACGAACATGGCAAGCAGTACAAGCCGCTATGGGTACACGATTAGATCTTAGTACCGCCTATCACCCTCAAACTGATGGTCAATCTGAGCCACCATTCAAACTCTTGAAGATATGCTTCGAGCATGTGTCATAGACTTCAAAGGAAATTGGGACGCTCATCTCCCATTAGTTGAATTTTCGTACAACAACAGCTATCATTCAAGCATCGGCATGGCACCTTTTGAAGCCTTATATGGTCGTAAGTGCCGATCTCCTGTATGTTGGCACGAAATTGGGGAAGCTCAAATTACTGGTCCAGAATTGATCCAAGAAACCACAGACAAGATCCATCAAATTCGAAACAATCTTCTAGCGGCTCAAAGTCGTCAAAAGAGTTATGCAGATAAACGACGGAAGCCTTTGGAGTTTAACATTGGTGATTATGTACTTTTGAAAGTATCACCGTGGAAGGGAGTAGTTCGTTTTGGTCAAAAAGGCAAGCTAGCACCACGCTACGTAGGACCCTTCAAGATACTCGAAAGAGTAGGACCTGTAGCATACAAGCTTGACCTACCAGAAGAACTCAACAGGATTCATCCCACATTCCACGTATCAAATTTGAAGAAGTGCCTCGCTGATGAGAACCTCCACATTCTGCTGGAAGATATTCAGATTGATGAATCTATGCATTTTATTGAAAGACCTGTAGAGATCATGGATTTCGGAGAAAAACGTTTACGACGAAGTCGCATTCCAATTGTTAGGGTACGCTGGGAGTCGAAACGGGGACCTGAGTTTACTTGGGAACGTGAAGACTCAATGCGCGAAAAATACCCGCATCTTTTTCCTACTACTTCTACTACTTAAATTTCGGGACGAAATTCTTAAAAGTAGGGGATACTGTAACATTTGTCAAAAACGGGTTTCCAGAAGCCCTCCGTTTTGTAATCGGATATCAAGTTATAAATGTCACGTTGTGTATTTATGATTATTTTGATTTTTAATGATACATAATTAATAAACAAACTAAACTATAAAAATTATATTTGATAAAAAGTGAAAACAAAATAAATAAAAATGAAATGTTGCTGCCGGGGCTCGAACCCGGGTCAGCCGGAATCTAAATCCAAAGACTTAACACACACCCACATCACCACTCCGCCACTTGTTTGTTTTCTGTCAACTTAGGGAAACAAATAAGTCTTATACACAAACCTAGTTAAACCGGTTGCGCCAACTGAGAAACCGAAATCGGCAAATCAACCGTCTAAACGTTTGATTAATCGCACAATCAGGTTTATAACCGATGCACCGACAAATCCTAATCAATTCGGATTTGAATGAACTTCAATTTTGATCATGATCGGTTTTTATAACCGAAAATGATCAATGACTGAATTACTTCAATCAAGACCCCTCTCGCGACTCAAAAACATCATACGAACCTTCCATTTCATTTTCGTCACACATTCAGTCCATCAGAACGCTTAAATCAACTCGCTGGAAATTTCTGCAAGTTCGCCGAAAAACCGTATTCATCATCAAAACGGTGATTCTTTCAGTACCGTCGTAGTCTAACAATTGTTAAGCTATTTCTAACTTAAACCTTTCAATTGAAATCGAATTCAGACACCGTTATCAGATAATTCCAGTTCGCTGGAAAATTTCTGGAAATCTTTATTTCCGTCTGTGAAACGGTAAAGGCCTTCAAACACACTGTTAACGTTTGTTTATCACTTCAATTCCACGATTGGCTAATCAAAACGGTTAATTGTTTTGTTCAGTTGAGGTGCACAAAAACAGAGCCGACGCACTGCCGGAAACTCTGTGATAAATCATTCCCTACGGTATGTATACTTCCAACACCGTCTCTGCTATTTCATTTTAGTCTTATGTATGATTGATAATCGTAAAAGCAAGAAACGGATTAGTATCACAGTCGACTGTGAATTGAGTGAAGAAGACGAAGATAGTTAAGTTATAAGTTTATTTAAAATCAATAATATGAACGGGTTAGACACACAGTCCAGCGGTGGACTGTGTGCAAAATATACGCGCATGTCACGAGTTCGATCCCTGATACACGCACTCCCTATGTAATAAAATGCCTTTTTGTTTAAAACTAAACCAGGTTAACTCCGTTAGTTGTTAAGTATAATAAAAAATGGTATATTAACCAAGTTAGACACACAGTGTGTGTGATGTTAAAGCACAAGTCCCGGGTTCGAAACCTGTTACTGGCACCGGTTGAACGAATTAAAATGTTTTTGAAATTAAAGGAATTTTGGTTAAATCGAATTAGCATATAAATATAATTAAAAACAAGATTATTTCAGGTTAGACACGTAGCTCAGTTGGTAGAGCTGCGTGCACGCGTACGGGAGGTCTCGGGTTCGAGTCTCGCCCAGCGCATTCATGCACACTGACCGAACCGGTCAACATGTCAACAAGTCAACGGCCAACGGTCAACGGTCAACGCAAAATAAACAAATTTTTTTATATTTTTATTTATTTAATCTAATTTAAAAATCAATTAAAAATACTTAAAAATAACATTTTCAAAATAGAAAATAGCCTTAAACTCACAAAAATATATCTAAAAATTCCAGTAAAATCCTTAATAAAATCCACCCATTTACTATATTTTTCCTTTATTATTTAGGTTAGTAATTCTCGTTGTTCAACTCTCTCTCGACTCGTGCGCATCTCATCATCTCCAATCAAACGCACCCAATGTGAGTGAATCTTTACAAATTCCCCGTTTTAATCACGTTTTGGGGTGTATCATGTGTCTTGCTATATATTATATTTAAACCATTGTGCATACATCATATCATGAACTTGTGTATTCAGCTTGTTACAACTGTTTGTGTGGTTATTGTTAGATTCAATTTATTATTTCAGTACATGCAATTTCATAGGCCGCCGCTCCCCATTACATTATGAGCGTTGAGCATGTTCCCCATTACATTATGAGCGTGAACCTGGCGTGCCCACATACGATTGGCTCCGTTTGATTGAGCCTTGATCGCACAGACATTTATCATTTTCAGTACATGCAATACGATCGGCTCCGTTTGATTGAGCCTTGATCGCACAGTTTCATTCATGTTATTTATCGTATGATGTTGGTATGTTAATGTATGCTATCATGTGTTATTGTATGTTATAGTTGTGATTGCTATTGCTACTGCTTGGTTATTTACATTTGCTCATTTATGATTATGCACAATTTTTCATTGATAAACTAATAAGTAAATCAATAATAAATGTTTATCTAACAAGGTTCACTCGCCAACTTATGTTGACCCAAAAACCCCCATTTTTACACATGATACAGGTGAACCAGCTGCAGCCAGAAACACTTAGGATTGGACTAGAAGAATAAAATGATTTAGAGCTTGGAATTGTTTTGTTTGGTTATCTTTCTTTGTATTGTATGGACATGTTTGGATATTTGGGAATGTAATTTTGACTTTAATAAATATGAAACATATTAGTAAATATCATGAGCTTTGGTGATAACCCAATTATGCCCCGACTCTTATTCCGCTGCGGGTCGGGGTGTGACATTCATCTTATCATAAGCTTCTTTCATTGTGCGATAATCGTATCTAAAATTTTCATTATGCACATTTAGATCACTTATGATTTGAGATTTTTCAACACATTGCTCACAAGGTTTTGTGCACTTTGTGAAAGGTTTTTCAACCTCCACAACTTTCACAACTTCCTTCTCAATCACCTTTACCTCTGAACCTACCTGTTTCAGATTAGCCATCATTGCTTTGTCAGCAATCTTTGTGAGTTCTCTGCATTCATCTCGTTTGTCACGTCAATGACCTCCTCGACCTCTGGTTTCTTTTCTTCAGCCACTTGCTCTTGCGATGTATTTCCAAAGCAACCTACAAAACTAGAATGAAAGTTAGGAGGGATAATGTTCTTCATCTTTGTCTCGTGATAAATCATTTCCTCTTCCTCTGTTCTTTGCAGATATTCTTCTAAGATCGCATTCTCCAGAGCTACATCATCAACCATTGATTCTGATTCATCCACGATCTCTGCCATCAAAGCAACACCAATCTTCTTCCCAATATAATTATTCCAGTCAAACCCTTCGTCTTCATTAGACACAACTAGAGCTTTTTCAGTTGGCTTTGAAGAATTATCTTGAACTTCAACTTGAGTTCTCTTTGGATATGGTTTGTACTGCAACGCTTTCTTGTAATAGTCATTGTTGTTGCCGAAAGGATTTTGATTGCTGCTTGCTTCTTGATTTTGTCACTCGCGTTTGAAATGCCCCTTTTGTCTGCATTTGAAGCATTTTACTTTCGACTTATCAAATCCAAGCTTATTGCTCGAGTTTCCAATGTCTCTTCCAGTGAGTGCAACAAACTTTGTGACTCTTCTGATAATCGATGCTAAGCTCCATTTGATGTCCATTAATTCCAATTCCTCTTCATCAACCTGGTTGTAATCCTCAGCCGTCATTTCTGGATTTCCAATCTTCCCCGCTACTAAACTTTCGTATGATTCAAGTACAGTTGCAAGAAGTGCTATATGTTGTTTGGCCACTTATTCAGGGAAAACGTTCTTCAGATTGACCGCAATATTGCACTGAAATACATTTAGATCAGAACTGGAATGATTTATCTGATTTGACTGATTAGTTTGGTTCTGAAACTGTTAGTTTGAACCAGTACTCGTATATCCTGTGTTCGAAGGACTCTGATCATAACTAGGATATGATTGAGTGTTCTGTTGACTTTGGAACGAATTATTCGAAGAATTCATATTCGCACTAAACGCCGTTTGAATTTTCGGACTCGAAATCTCCTGAACACCTCCTTTATAGTACACACCTACGTCTTGCACAACATTTTCATTTTTTTATTTGGCCATTTTTAGCAACTCCATTTCATGTCCTTCTAACTTGTCAATGAAAGATGATAGCTTGAAATGCATCCAACTCGGACTATTTTTCAATACCATCAAGTAGGTCGACCACTCCCCCCAGGAAGTGCATCTGCCAATTTATCAATCGTCTCTTCATCTGTTTTATGAATATCAGGTCTTCGCATCTGAACCATCAAATGACAATATCTATCAATCATCTGCTTCATGGTTTTGCCTTTGATCATCGTGAAAATGTCAAACTCTTTCTTGATTAAAGCCTTCTTGCTCTTAATCATCTCGGCACTTCCCAAATATTTTGCACATAGGGCATTCCACAACATCTATGACGTCGTGCATTCAGTTAGCAAGATCAAGATGTCTTCTTTCACTGATTGCTGTATCAGACTGATCATTTTCTTCTCTGCCACATATGGATCTTTATGTTCTGGCGTAAACTTTACTAATGCAAGATCTTGATCACGCTCATCCTTTGGCCACGTATATCCGGTTTGCATAGCAACCCAACTGTAGAAATGATTCGTTTGAACCCAGTTCACGAAATTTTTCTTTCCAGCCTTCAAACTCATCCATGCTCATCAACTTGGCGGTTTAACTGAAGCTCCCATCTCATTATCCAGATTCATTTAGTTTACCACGTTTGCATTTGCGTTAGAATTATACTAGTTCTTCTGATTTTGCGGAAGCAATAGCCTGGAATATAATACGTTCGCTATAAACCCCTAAATTATATGCAATCTTGAAAAGTATCAAAAGATCTAATCATTTGCAGCGCTAAAAAGATTCCTTATTGGAACACACCTAAAGTCGAGCCTTCATCTCTTTGTCTGTACGGTAGTACTAACCTGAGCTCTCAATGTGTCGCATAACCCAATATAAATATCAATTTTGCTATATTCACTTGTAAGATGAAATCTAGGGAATCTTGATACTGGAGTATATTCAAGAAGTGGGAACCGCAGATAAGTCAAGTTTCATAAATCATACCTTAACATATCTTGGAACAGTTGAGAAACGTGGTAAAGTTTAAGTGGACAAACATATCGACAATCTAGGTAAACGGGTTTAAAACTTAAAGTCATTTAAAGGTCAACGGTACTGGTGGTATGTCTCAATCAACTGATATGATCCTTAGACAAGAATTCACAAAAATATGTCTGTAAATATGTTTGTACATAGTTTACATTGTTCTGTACATAGTTTATATGCTTTACAAATTTAATCCAAAAAGATTTTCAGTGTGTTTTAGCATAAACTTACAAAAATACAAAAATATTTTGTTTCTACATTGTTTTCAGCAAACCAATGTTGGAGAACGGGTCTTCGAAGTCTGGTAAGCTGCTAAACTGGTGGGAATCTTATTGACAACGGGCTGCGAGCTAATCTGTAAAATCTGAAAAGCCAAAACGATGAAAAATTCATTAATTTGAAACTTTGATTTTGAAATATCAAAAGTTTGTTCGTAACGGATCAAACCGGGGTCATTAACTTGGACTTGGCAGACAAATCGGTTAATCAAGGTCATTAACTTGGACTTGGTCAACTGAGTGGATTTTCAGAACTGGTTAAAAGTTGAAAAGTTCAGGGACTTAATTGCAAAAATTGAAAATTTAAATTTGAGTTTAGGCAAGTTCGGCCGAACTTGCTAAACTGATTAAAGTCTTGCTTCAAAAAAAATTCGACCGAACTTGTGAGATGGCTAGTTGATAGTAGGTAAGTTCGCCGGGACTTCATGAGCTTTACTTCTTGGGCTTTCAAGTTCGCCCGAACTTGCTAGGGTATTTATATCTTGCAAGTTCGGTCGAACTCATTATCTGCAAACTTGTGTCTCTGAGCGAACTTGAGACTTTGAGCTATTTTGTGAAATTGGCTTGAATATACCGTTACTTTGTCCAAAATTTGATTGATTGTGGTGATTCACACACCATCTTCATGGCCGAGGTGTGTAATCAAGATTTGAACCATGAATTGAACTGTAATCAGTTATCCAGTTCTAAAATGATAAAATCTTTAGATATAGGGTTCGAATGGACAAATTGAACTTAAATAGATGATAATCTACATTAATCGACCTTGAATGATTGTCAAATTATATCAGATGGACATAAATTCAAATTGCAGGTTTTTGTTGTAGATGACAACAAGTTCGGCCGAACTTGTTGACATGTTCGACCGAACTCGCTAAAACTGAATAAATCTGATCAAAATACAAGCTTTGACCGAACTTCTGTGAAAAACTGAAATTGAATATTATCTGTAAAGTTCGACTGAACTTAGGTGTTAGGATATTGAAATTTGATAAGTATAAGTTCGCCCAAACTTAGGTTGAAATGTTGAACATGTTTTTATGCATGTTTGGGCGAACTTGACTCAAAACAGTTTGTTATACCAACATCAAGTTCGCCCGAACTTGATGTTAATGTGTTGAAAAATTTTTGTGATTTTTCTCGTAATGCATGCTAAGAGTTTTGCATCATTTTTCAGGTACAAGTACCAGCGCGGGTGATCACTATGGATTTTTCTAAATTTCAAATACGTGTATCACGCTCGACAAGGCGTTGTGTCCGTCGCTGGCATTCTGAAGTTTCTGAAAGATTTTCCTATTCACAGAGCTATCACGGAGCGTACAGTGTCTTATAGATCGCATACGTATCACTTCTGGATGAATGCAAGTCTCAGCGATGTCAAGAAGACCATTATTTCATCTGTTCAAGTCGGAAGCGAAGTTAAGAAAACACTGTTACTGAAGATGATATTCGCAGGATTCTACAATTCAATGACGATAAAGATGATCCGATATTCTTAGACGAGAAGATGGTCCTAGGATGTTTCTATCGGATGGGCTACAAGGGAAACGTTAACAAGCCGACATTAAAGAAAGGGGAAGTGCCTAACCCCTACAAGCTCCTAATGCACGCAATCATTCACACTTTTAGTCACAGAAAGGCGGGCCTTGATGATGTTCAGGATTATATGGCCCGCATGGCAACGACGTTAATCTTGAAGAAGCCATATAACTAGTCAAAGCTTGTGTTTACACATATGTCAAGAATATGGATGATACTAGATTGTGTTTGTATCCGAGGTTCGTTGCAGATGCTCATCGATGAGAAGTTTTCAGATATAGCATGTGACCCAAATGATATTCTATATTTCAGTCACCTCGATGATACTATAGTGAAAAAGTTGATAAAGTTCCAAAAGCACGATTCAGCACCTGTGGCAAAACAAGTATTTGAGGCAAATTAAAGATGAAAATTACGTTGCACTGGCAGAAAACAAATGGAGAAATGATGGTAGTGGTGATGAAAAAGAGTTGAATGCTGTGAAAGAGTGTTTAAGTCGTTCAAGCCTAAAGCGCGTAGTGAATGGTTTGTCAAAGTTGAAGCTAAAAAGAAAAAGAAGCTGCAGACAAAGAAAGCTGACACAATGTTGATTGACGAAGATGAATCTGTAAATGTGCAAACTGAAGCTGGTTCTAGCGCAGCAGTAGTGATTGAGAGTCAGGAGACTGTAAAGACTACTCAGGAACACGTTGTTATTTTTGCTACTTCCGAGAATGACGATGATTCTTCTTGAGAAAGCAACAAAGAGTCGATAGAAGAGACTGAAACTGAAAAGATCAAAGAAATAGATGCTGATTTTGATCCGAATCTGGAAAAAGAGTCTGACGAGGAGAGACCTAAGAAAATAACTAAGCGTGTGAAGTCTGCAGTAGCTTCAATGACAAAAATTACAGGGTCTCCTAGGCAAAAGGTAGGAAGAAATCAAAGAAAGCTCAGAAACCTGCTAGTCGTTGATATATGGGAAAACCAAAGAGCACAGAAGCAACACAAGAACCTTCTGGTGCACAGGAGAGAGGAGTCACACAAGAACCTCCTACACAAGAACCTCCAGTTATTATTTCATCTGAAGCTGAACCTCCAGGAATTACACAAGAACCGCCTGTGATCATTTCATCAGAGGCAGAAAGGCCAGGAGTTACACAAGAACCTCCTGAGTCTAATTTACTTGAGGTTCCAGTGATACAATCTGCAGATCCTAAAGTTGTTCATCCTGAGAGCTCAACACCAAAGGCTGATGTCAGAAATCAACACCTAATACTACTCCACGATCGAAACTTTTTGGTGATATGTTGAATGAACCAATTAGTCTTCAAGATTTGAGTGATCTCTTCCCAGACACTAATGTTGATCTTCTTGAAAAGCCTGTATAGATTTTAGAAGATAAAGTTCAAAAGAATGAGGAAGAAAAGCTAAGTTAATTAAGAATGTGAATCAAAGCTCAGTGGAGAAAGAAATGATGGATGACAAGATAAAGGTGTCAGAAAGTGAACGAGAATTCTTCAAGGCTCTGATCGAAAGTCTACAAGATGCGAATGAAAAACTGCAGACAGAGATTGCTGAGCAAAGACGATTCAAGCCCTAAACATTCAAAGATTTACAAGGATGCAGAAAGTATTATCTAATACTCTGGGTATTGATTTCATTGCTGAATATGATCGTTTGGATACGCAAGAGGCGAAAGAAAGAGCTTAGAGAGAACTTGCAGCTAGTGGCAAAGGCAAAGGTGTTGAAGGTGAAGCATCTAAATCTTCTGAAGTTGTTGATAAGCTTATTGATGAGTCTACAAAAGCTTCTGAGTCCGAGATTGCTAAAGTTGACGAATCTGTCAAGCCTTCTGATCCTCTAATTGTTTCTGAAGAAAAGGACGATGATGAAGCAGAAGATGAGGATAAAGAGGATGAACCACCGGTTGATGATACGAAAGATGATTCTGACCACGATGGAGGTAATGATGATGATCCGAGTGGTTCTGGTATAAAGCTGGTTGATGCAACAATGCATGAAAGCTTCGATTTCACAAGTCTTCTTAATGATGAGGCAAATGCTATGAATGATCAAATTGAGGGGAGTCAGGGCAAACAGGGCCAACGGATGATATAGATATGACTGATGTTGATATGTTTGCAAAGCCTGTTGCGGCAGTACCTACAAAGCCTTTGATTCTTATGCTTGAACATAACATTGAGAAAGGCGAGTATGTGCACAACTATATTAAAGAAGATCTTGCCAAGTTGATTGAAGTTGATGCTGAATCTCTTGATTTTGATTTTGAGGAACAAGTGTTGAATGTGAACACATTCGAGCCAAACGAGTATCATTATCAAAGTAGATTCGAGGCAGACGACTATAACAGGGTTATAGTAGAAGATTGATCATCCAATGAACCCGCTACCCAATTTGGTTTGGGGCCCAGATCCCTTGCTGTTCCTCTTCCTCTTCTTCATCTTAATCCGCAAGACGAACTAACCTCCTTATTCGCCCTGGATTTTCAGCCGGGTTGCTAGAGGAACCGACATGCTCTTTTCCTTTCCGACCCATATTCCTACAAACCACAACATTCAAACAATTCCCATTAATTCTCATTCAACTCCCACATCCCCACACGTGCTTGTAACTATGGTTGTAAAGGTTTTATGACCACATTTGGGCATGATGCCTCTACAATGTAAAAGTTTCCAAAAATTGTGAATTTTACATTACTCAAACATCTACAACCATAGTAACTTGTAAACTAACAATAACATATCATAAAACATGTACAAGCAAGTATGGGGTAGAACAAGTATGAGCATTAACCTTCAAAACAATGTACCAACAAAAAGAGTGAAAGCATGCATACCTTACACTTATTAATGATGGAGAGTATAAGATTATCCAAGAAAACACAAAGCCCCCAAAACTCCTCTAGAATTCGGACCTACGGTTTCGAAATTGACCGTCCAAACGTGGTTATCCTTCGAATACCACCCCAAAAATCAGAAAGCTCGTGAATTTCTAGTCAAGATTGACCCAAAAATCACTTGATTTCGTGTAGGATTGAAGGAGTAATGGTGTTTTGAAGGTAGGGTTTTATGGAGAATAGTGGGGAAGAAGAAAGAGATGTGTGGAGGTGTTAATGTGCAGGAATTGTGTGGATAGGTTAAAAATCACGACTTTTAATATGTGTTTTTTATATATATCACGTGACCTTCCGGATCTCAAGTTGCCAGAGGCTACCGTAAATTACGGTAGCCACCGTAAGTTACGGTAGCATCTGGCAAAAAACTCCTACCGAAAAGCAGTAGCTTATGGACGTAAGAGTATTGTTTAACCCAAGTCTACGGTAAATTACGGTATGGTAGCACCTGGGCAACTGCAAATCATCAAAAACTCGATTTTACTAATTTTTTTATATTTTTTTTATATTTTCAAAAAGGATAAAAATTTACCCTACCCCCCATGAAAAACCCGTGTTGTCCTCACACTATGGTAATGAAATTCGGATGAATTTCCCCACACTTGTCTCAAACACAAGCTAAAACGGGTACGGTAATTATGAAAATAACTAAACTACGCTAAACTACATATTTACACTACCAAACATGGGCCTCTCATGTTTGTTCTTCATCAACCGGGCATAAAATGTAGCCCACTTTATCGAGTTCGAGTTTGTTGATATCGTTCCCTTCCAAATACGGCTTGAGCTGGTGCCCATTCGTCGTTTGCTTCTTATTGGTATGAACGTCCAAGATATCAACATCACCGAATCGACCGACTCGCGTAATCTCATATGGACCCATCCAATTACTCTTCAACTTGCCCGCGAATAACTTCAATCAAGACTTGTACAACCACACTTTTTGACCCACTTCAAAAGTTCGTTTCCTAATCTTCGCATCGTGAACTTTTTTCAGTTTATCTTTATATGCGGAAGCACATTCATACGCTTCATCTCGCATCTCCACTATTTCACTCAAATGTAACTTCCGGTTCCTCCCCGCTTCATCATAATCCGCATTCACCGTTTTAATTTCCGAATGCGCTCGGTGAGATAATTCCATTGGCAAGTGACATCCTTTCCCATACACCAATCGGTAAGGAGTCGTGCCAATCGGATTTTCATAAGCTGTCCGATACGGCCACAATGCATCATTCAATTTACTCGACCAATCCTTTCTATCCGTTCGCTCCGCCTTCATTAAAATTTCTTTGTTTTGGCAATTAGATCCTTCAACATGGCCATTTATTTGGGGTGGTATGGAGTAGCAATCCGGTGGTTCACATTGTATCGCTTCAACAATTTCCCGAAATTGAAAATTTTAAAATGTGACCCACCATCGTTAATTATAACCCGCGGAATACCAAATCGAGCGAAGATATTGGATTGAACAAACTTACAAATGACCGAATGATCATTGGTCCTGTGGGTATAGCCTCAATCCATTTCGAGACATAATCCACCGCGACCAAGATTTACAAAAACCTATTCGAATTCGGAAAAGGCCCCATAAAATCTATCCCCCACACATCGAATATCTCAACCACCAAAATGGGTTGCAAAGGCATTTCATCTCATTTTGAAATACTACCCATTTGTTGACATCGTGTACACTGGCGAGCGTATTCACATGCATCCTTGAAGATTGTAGGCCAATAAAACCCACATGTAAGAATTCGGTATCCCGTCTTGTGACCACTAAAGTGACCTCCACATGCCGACGAATGAGCATGAATCAAAATATCTAATATTTCCGTCTCAGGCACACATCTTCGAATCACCTGATCGGGCCCAATCTTGAACACGTCCAGTTTCGTCCCATATATATTGCTTGACTTGTACCATAAATTGTTGTCTTCTCTTCTTGGTTGAATGGCTTGGAATTGCACCCGTGGCTAAGTAATTTACATAATGAGCATACAACGGTGCCACAAAAGTGGACACGGCCAATATTTGTTCATCGGGAAACCGGTCATTAATCTCACTAGGGTCGTCAACCCCTTCCAACGGAATTCGGGATAAATGGTCCGCCAGAACCTTTTCACATCCTTTTTTATCCCGAATTTCTAGATCGAACTCTTCTAACAACAAAACCCATCGAATCAAACGAGGTTTTGCATCTTTCTTCTGCATCAAATATCGAACCGCACTATGGTCCCAATATACCACAACCTTGCTTCCCCAAATATACGAGCGAAACTTGTCCAAGCCTTACACCACCGCTAATAATTCTTTTTTGGTTGTGGTGTAATTGAGTTGCGCCTCGGACAAAGTTTTACTTGCATAATAAATTACCACCGGCTTCTTATCCACCCATTGACCCAAAACCGCTCCAATTGTTGTGTCACTCGCATCACACATTATCTCAAACGGCTTTGACCAATCTGGCGGTTGCAAATTGGAGTTTTGACTAACTGTTCCTTCAACACACTAAACGCTTACAAACATTCGTTACTAAACTCGAAAGGAACATCTTTTAACAACAAATTAAATAAAGGTTTAGTACTAAATCGTCGGTAAAAGCCCGCATGTCCCAAGAATGATCTTACCCACTTGACATTCTTTGGTGGAGGCAAAGATGATATCACCCGGATCTTTGCCTTATCCACCTCCATCCCTCTTTCAGAAATAACATGGCCTAACACAATACCCTCTTGCACCATGAAATGACTTTTCTCCCAACTTAGCGCCAAGTTTTTCTCAACGCATCTTTTTAAAACTTTTTGTAACTCGTTGAGACAAGATTCAAAACTTGTGCCGAAAATGGAAAAATCATCCATAAATACCTCAAGTGACTCTCCAACCATGTCCGAGAAAATACTCATCATGCATCGTTGGAAAGTTGTCGGGGCATTACACAAGCCAAATGGCATTCGTCAAAAAGCAAAAGTGCCATATAGACAAGTGAAGGTGGTTTTGTGTTGGTCATCCGGGTGAATGGCGATTTGATTGTATCCAGAATACCCGTCTAAAAAGCAGTAATATTTCTGACCCAACAGTTTTTCAATAATTTGGTCAATGAACGGTAACAGGAAATGGTCCTTAGAAGTGGCGGCATTCAACTTTTGGTAATCGATACAAACTCGCCACCCGGTGATCCATCGGGTGGCTATTTGTTCACCGGTTTCATCTTTTAAAACTTGAATATCGCCTTCTTAGGCACAACTTGGGTAGGATTACCCAAGCACTATCGGAAATCGGGTAAATAATTACCGCATCTAATAATTTAATTACCTCTTTTTTCACTACCTCTCGCAGATTCGGGTTCAATCGCCTTTGAGCCTCTCGTGTTGGTTTCGCATCTTTAGTTTTGATAATTTGTGCATAACGATCGATGGACTAATTCCTTTCAAGTCGGCAATCGTCCATCCAATGGCCGCCTTATTTGCCTTCAATACCTCCAACAATGCTTGTTCTTGAATCCTTCCCAAATAAGAGGCAATAATGACCGGTAAGGTGTCATTATACCCTAAAAATGCGTACTTCAAGTGACTCAGCAAATCCTTCAACTCCAATGTTGGTGGCTCCACCAATGATGGATTTGTTCCTGAACCAATTTCCACCGGTAAACTCTCAAACTGATGGGTCGATGGTGGTCGACCCTCTTTTACTGCTAAAGCATCCAACATTTGCTCCTCTATCCTTAATGCACAAGCATGTACCTATTCGGAAAAATCACAAACACACGTTTCCATGCTATCCTCCTCATACTCGTGCGGGTCGCACCCATCAACTAAATCTACCATAAAACACTCATCAACACCAAGAGAATTAGAAACGTTAGTAAAAACATTTAATCTCATTTTCCTATTGCCGAATGTCATCTCGACCGTACCAAATCGACAATCAATCACAGCATGAGCGGTGCTCAAAAATGGCCAACCCAAGATGACATTTTGCTGTTGTTTTGGGTCCGCAGATGAGTAGTCTAAGACGAGAAAGTCAACTGGATAATAAAACTCACCAACTTTAACTATAACATCTTGCACCATCCCTCGAGTAGCTTATGAGACAAATCGGCTAAAACTACCGTTGTCTCAACCCGGTTTAATGGACCAAATTGTATTGGTCATATAAGCCCCCCGGTAAAATACTCACCCCGGCTCCAAGATCTAGTAACGCCTTTGACTTGAATATCTATAAGAGGTGTTCCCGGATCTTGGAGCTTAGGAGGAAGATCCCCCTTAAGCACTGCACTTACCCGCCCGGTCAAATCAACCCGTTTGGTTACCTTTTTATTTTGTTGCCTCTTTTGTGTGTATAATTCTTTTAAAAATTTAGCATAGGCCGGTACTTGTTTTATTGCATCAAGTAAGGGAAGGTTAACTTTGACTTGTTGAAAACATCTAACAATTCCTCTTGTTAGGGACCTCTTTTTGAAATGAATTTTTTTCTACCCGGGTCAATTAAAGCGGAAGGAAACGGGACTTGACTTGTTTCCCCTTTTCACCAATTTCTTCCAAAATTTCACCCAACCCCAGTTTTTTAATCAACTTTTCAACATTAGGGTCCTTAGACACAACTGAGGGTGAGACTTCGTCCCCATAACTTTCATTACCCGTAATATCCTCAACCACCCCATCAACCAAACCCGGTGATAAATTTGCTTTAAATTCTTTTCCACTTCTTAAGCACTAACATGGTTAATAGGAATATTACGCGAAGAATTATGAGAGTGATTTACCTTTGTGTCACTAGGAAGTTGACCTTTACCTTTTTTAAGTTCTGCCACCTCAGTTGCAAGTTGACCCATTTGAGTGGTCAATGCTTGAATGTTCTTATCCCGAGCCTCATCCTTTTGCATCCTAAGTTCATCAAGTTGATTCCGTTTTTGCATGTCTTGTTGCATCGTCTGGAGCATATCCATGACTTCATTTCCACTTGATGAAACTTGACCACTCGTTTGTTGACTTTGACTTTGGTAACCTTGATTGTTTCCACTTCTAAAATTACCTTGATTGTATTGTGGACACGGAACAAAATTGCCTTGAGTTCCTTGAAAATTTGGGTTGGCTTGGTTCGCCGGGTTCCCATAACGAAAATTAGGATGATTCATTAACCCGGGGTGGTATGTGTTTGAGTTCATGTTAAATTTTCTACCACCCCCTTGAGTAGCATTTACCTCCTCCGCTTGACCTTCAACAATTCCCACCACACAAACATCCGCTGCATGCCATATTTCATTACAATTAGTCCACACATTATAAACTTGGTTAGTTGTATGTGCCTCTACATCCTCCATGGCATTCACTTGTGGTCTCGTAACCACATACTTCTTATTTCTTGATGCTTGTGCCTGCCGTTTAGAATTGAACGACTTTGCTCCAAGAAATCCCAATCGTCTTGCTCGTAGTTGGTACCAAATGTACCGTTAGAAACCGACACTAAATCACGAGCATCACCATCACTTAACCCTTCACGAAAAGCATGTAATAGTTCCCAAAGAGCAATCCCATGTGTGGGCAATTTTTAAGCATCATATTGAACCTATCAAATGCCTCATGAAACATTTCCCCCACTTGTTACCGAAACTCCCGAATGCTTTTCCGCGTATCATTAGTCTTTTGGGCGGTGAAAAATTCTTCCTAAAATCTTTGTTGCATTTCCGCCCATGTGTAAAGCGATGCAGAGGGTAACGTATAGAACCACCCTTTCGCCTTGTCTTCCAACGAGAATTGGAAAAGTACTAACTTAACGTCATCGGATTAAAATCCTTGACCTCCAATAGTGTTACAAATAGAATCATAGGCCTCCAAATGAAAATAGGGTTCTTCTGATGCTAACCCTTTATACTTTGGCAAACTTTGGAGTGCATTTGTTCTAACCTCAAACGTTCTTCCATCCGGATGGTGAAGAATTACCACACGGGAAGGATTGTTGATGTAACCGGCCGGAAGTGAGCTTCAACTACCCTTATCACTTCTCTATGATATCTTCGTGGAGCACCTAACAGTACTCTTGGTCGACCCATTTGAGGTGCAAATTGTTGTTGGTAGTGAGGTTGTTGCACAGCCGGTTGTTGAATCGACCTTTGAACTTGTGGAGGTTGTTGAAACTATGGTTGTTGATATTGAGGTTTCACTTGTTGTAGAGGCATGGGCCGTTGAAACTGTGGCCCATGTGGACGAACTTGTTGTACCCCCGTTGGTTGCCTAACCACTTCTTGAACTTGTTCCACTTATTCCTTTGTTGGTAAACCATACCTCCTTGAGGTCCCAAATTACCTCCATCACCTCCATAATAATACCCCTCTTCTCCGTATCCTCTAAATTCCTCCTCATACCCATCATCAAATCCATATCCTCCAATACCCGAAGAGTGCACATATTGAGAAGACGGTTGATGAAAGCCCGTTTGATGTGAAGGTTGGAAAGTGGACGTAGTATGGTTGAACTTGGTTGGAACTAATTTGGTGGTATTTGTTAAGTGGAAGATGATTGACCCGGTTGGGAAAAAATATTAAAATGGTAGAACCATTATTGTGGAAGTAAAGGTTAGGACGGGTCCGGTTTGAGTGATTGTGTGTGAAGTGGTGTTAGTTGATTGTACTTCCAATGTGGAAGTAGGATTGGTAGTAGGGTTTGGTGAGGTGTAGACGGTGACGTTTGACCCGTAGTGGGAGTCGGTAAATCCATGGTGTGTTTTGGTGTAGTAGGTGTTGTAGGTGAACTAATGATTTTGTTTTCTCGGAGTAAGTCTCGGTTTTGTCGTAAGGTTCGCTCGATTTCCGGATCAAATGCTAGCGGTGATGACCTGTGAGAGCCTCTAGTATGCATACACCTGTAAGTACCTGACACTAATCACAACAAGCGTAAACCCGAAAATAACAAACAAAAGCTACCTAATTAACACACGTTGCGCACTGCTCCCCGGCAACGACGCCAAAATTTGACGTGATGTCATAGTCTCACGTCAATTTAATCCAATTACAACTAATTAGTTAGCGGTAAGTGGGTATCGAACTCACGGAGTATGTTGAAAATGCGTTTACTATGTAGCTTCAAATTAACTAATTAAATTAAACTAAGTTGCAGAAAATATAAATTCAGAGTTTTGATTGATTGATTTGATTACTAAAATGGAATAACTAGACTACAGATCAAAGATTAAGTTTTTGTAAACATATTAAGAGAAAGCGATCATCCTAGGTTTCAGGTTTCTAATTAATTGTGTTTAATTAATTGTTTGTGATAAAAGGGAACTAAGTACTCGGATTATGAAAACGCAAGGTTGTTACCCAATGACCAATTGACCATTATCCAGCCCTAATCCCTCCCATGATATCTCGATTGCCAACGGCACCAAGAACGTATGGTGTATACTAGCGTCAAACAATAATCAACACTTTACAAACAAACAATCAAACACCATAATAACTTAAACAAACATTGCAAAGTCATTATTCTATAAATTCAGAAATAAGCATAGTGTTTCAAAAGCAAACCTTACATCTAGGATGATCACCACGAAATTAGCCGCTCATCGTTTGGTGCATCATCATCACATAAAAATTAATGTTCATAATAATCAAAACACAAACCGAAATGATAGAAATTGTTTAGAACCAAGAACAAGTGCCAATTTTCGCCCTAGAACTGCTTAGAAACGTCTCCAATGATGAGATAGATGAAAAGACACTTGGAAAATTGATTTCATGTGCAGTTACACATTCTGCATAAGGGTCTACCGTAAGCTACAGTGGCTACCGTAGCTTATGGTAGCTTTCAGGTCTTTACGCTCATTCTCTACTGCCTTACGGTAGAGTACTTGTCTTTGGAGGCTACCGTTTATGGTAGGTACCGTTAGCTACGGTAGAGTCTGGGCAAAACTCTTTTGTTCTTCAATTAACAGCTATGAAACGCCAACTCGATCACTTCCTTCCAAAGTTGCAATTCCACTCCTTTTAAGCCTCGAACATACCTGATACATGGGCAACCGTAGTTATCTAATTCAAGATAATTACACGATTAGATGCGGGAAAAAAACTAACTTTTATAGCATTTAAGGATCGTCCAATAGACTACCCGTCAGACCTTTGTTCTTTTAGTGAGAGTAGATGATAGAAGACAGAACTTTAGGCTAAGCAGAGTTTATTGAACAGAGCTTGTAAACTCTGTTATCAGGACCAAACATCTGATGTGATTTTGGCTTTATATCATCTGTTCATTTTTGCCTGGGTCAATCCAACAATCTCCCCTAGAAAAGATGATGCCAAAACACATTTATTCTTGATCTTCATTTCTCAACAAGAGTTCTCTTATTTGGCCTTTGAATTGAATTTCAAAGTTAAGAGACTCTATATCATCCACATCCTTTTTAAGCTCCAAATTCATCAGATCTTGAAGGTCTTCTGCATTTAACCCATATGCATACTCCATTTTCATTTTGGTAGCTTTGCCATCTGATTTGAGTAGTGCCAATTCATGGGTGTCTTTGTTGACCTTCCACTTTAGAATTTTTTGATCAGAAGGCTTTCTAGGATGGCTTATTATTGTTGAGAGGGATGGTGGAAGTTGGTGTGCAATCTTAGACAATGTTTCTCTTAACAAATCACTTTCATCATCAGTGTGGAACCGGACTTGATCTTTTATTCCTTGCTTGATGAGGTCCAAATCATACCTTCTCTCATCTTCTTTTGATATCTCTCTCTTCCTTTCTTATTTGATTCAAGGGTAGTATGGAATGAGAAGATGTTGCAGATGACTTTTGAGTAGGTTGGGTCTGATGAGTTGTAACCTCTGATGGATAATAAGGCTTCTTTAGTAATGTAGGAATTGTTTTCCTTCTTTCTTCAAGCCTTTTATATGTATCAATCACCTTAACCACTGGCCATCTTGTGATTTGATTCTTTGACCCATAACTTGCTGTTATCAGTTCTTCTTTCATTCTTTTGAGCTTGAACACTCTATCAGGCACATTCTTTTTGAACTGGATCCAGTCTGGAGGAGTAGGCTTTTTGAGTGGATCTTTTAACATTTCTTACATTCTCTCCACTTCTTGCTTTAACTCACTCACAGTCCAGTCCTTGAATTGTGCTCTTGTGGCTTTGTATTGCTTATTTTGCATGATGTGTTCAATATAATCTACTCTTAAGCTTTCATTATCTTTTTCTGATAGTCTTTTGCTAAAGTCTCTGGAAAAATCTTCAAGTTTCCTGACTTTGCTCAACTTATACTGCATGTGACTCTGCACCTGTCTATCACTCTTTCCATGTTTTTCTCTTTTGGTAATATCCTCTGCTTGTTTGCCTTTTAAATTTAGATATTCATCCAGGTTCCTTGGTTTAGGATATCCTTCAAGAAATGGGAAATCCCTTTTTACTGGATCTTCTTCAGCAAAGAAAGATTTTAGGTGTAGGTTGGACAATGTTTTGAGATCTTCAGAGATGGGTTTTGAAACAGATGTTGTGGTCAGTGGTTGTGATATAATGGAAGTGGTGAAGGGATAATGTTCTCATCTTCTATGACATTTGTCAGTTTTTTTCTTTTAAAGATGAGTTTGGGTGATGATGGTTGTGGAATTCTTGTAAGTGTGGAAATTTGATGAGTAGTGATGGGAAATGTGACCTTGGCAGTGGTTTGGTTAACCTCTGTTAGAACCACTGATGCATCAATAGATGTTGACACAACAGGAGTTGTAACATCTGATGCGGTTGTGGATGGTGTTGTAGGTGGTAGTGTTTGAGATTTTGTGGGAGCAGAGGTTGTGATTGGATTTTCAACATTTTTGGTGTTAGAAGGTGTGGATGTTGGTTGTCTTGTTTTTCTTACAGCCCTCTTCTTTTGTTGAGAAGTACCAACATCTTTTTCCTTTTGTTGTGTAATATTTTGCTCAATCAAAGCTCTTCTCTCATCTTTTACCCTCTTCTTATTCTTCTCTTTTTCCCTAGCCAAAATGTTCTGAGTTTCATCAATTTTCTTAGTGCCATCTGGCCTTCGGATAACCATTGTTGATCTTGAAGATGGATCTGTTTTTAGCTTTAACACATCTTTCCATTGAATTTCTCCCCCTTTTTGGCATCATTTGCACTAACCAGAATTACAGTGGGTGGAGATGTGCCAGTGGTTTGGAGTAGGTGAGCTTTGATGGCCTTTATATCTGCCCTAGTATCCATGTATCTTGCAACAACCAAATTTCTGAGCTTCTTCCATGTGATGTTTATGTTGTAGATCAACATAAACTTGTTATTGAAACAGAGGATACAAAACTTGTTGTAGCTCAGCATTGGGTAGAAACAATGGATTGACCTTTGGTTTGTGCTAACATCTACTTCATCAAATTCTTGATTTCATCCATAGAGTTTTAAATCTTTGTAACTCTCTCCATCAAACCCTTGTATTTTAGCACATCACATAACTTAATAGGATCATTTGAACTCCTACCACTTGTGGTAGTTTTATCTGTGTTATCATGAGCAGAGGTTTCAAAACTTGCTTCAAACGCAAATGTCCCTTCGTCTTGGTACTAGGGACTTCCAACTTTATCAGATGATACCTTGGTAGCCTTAGCAGTTGTTGTCTTCAATATAGTCTTAGAAATTTTACCACTGTCCAATTGAAAACTTGGGAGTTTTGCAATTGTAGTAGCTGCTCTAGTTGAACTATCACCAAGGGTTACTTGTAACCCAAGAGATGTAGCCTCTTCACTTGTTGATGGGTTAGCAAAGACTAAAGAGTCAGACCCAGTCACATTCAGTGGTAAATTCTCAGTGATAGGTTGGTGAAAAGAACTGGTTAGTGTTGTTCCAAATCAATTGCATTCAACAAAAGTAAAATGGTGGGAGGAAGTTTTATTGGTGAGGGTTATGGTGTTTAAAGAGACATTGCCCTGGGAGAGGGGTTCGGAAGATAGAACCAAGTGGATATAGAGCTTCATAATTTGGTGTCCCTGTGTTTACAACCTTATCCTTTTGGGAGGATGAAGGAGGAGTTTGGTTAGTAGGTTGAGATCTTTCTAACATCTGCTGTGAAGAAGTAACAACAGTGTTTTCAGGTGACTTTTGTGTTGTCACAAGGTTATCTTCTGGGATCTCATCTTCTATAAGTCCCTTTTTATTTCTTGGTTTGGTGGGATTTTTGGATGATTTCTTGGATTTCTTGATTTAATAGCATCACCAATCTTCTTTTTAAGATAAACACTCAAAAATCTTGGATGCATCAGAAAAGGTTAGCGATCCTTTTCCATGTTTCAAAATTTGTCACCAAGTCATTTAACAATACTTAGGAAAAATTAAAATCAGATTTTGTTAAAATAGCATAACCCAAGTATTGGATGTTTAAAGGTATCTCATTAAAAGCAGTTGACTTGGCAGACATGCATGTTAACAAAGTATGGAAGAAAACTTCATTTGAGCAGGAAATTGAGGTTTATAGATAGTTTTACCTTTAAGCTGACCATTATACCCTCTTTCAATGAACTCGTGTTGTAATTATGTGGTTGGAAAGGTAGTAGCATGGGCTAGGTCATTTAACCTAAAAACCTCTAAAATAGAAGCAGGGGTTACTTCCAACAATGTGTTCTCCACCGTGGTAACAATAAGATAAGCCACCTTTTCTGTGTAATGAACCCTGGCATTTGCCTAGAACTCTCTTAAAGATTGTCGATACATGGGAGCATGAATAAGCATGAGGTCTTTGTACTTGGACTCTTTTAAAACATTGATCATTGGATGATATCGTTTATTTGAGTCAAGTTCTTCGAAAATAGCAGTGTACTTGTGTGGGGTTTTGAAATTGAGAGTTGACATGATCGTAGAAGATGAAGAACAGTTATGAAAGAGATGAAGATTTGAGAGAAAACCGCTTTTAGAATTTTTTGAATTCAATATGGCAAAACCTCTTATTGGGATAAACAGGGTTTTATAAAGTGAAAAGGGGATGATGACGTGGCAAAGATCTGATGGCTATCATCTGTCCACGTGTATCCTCTGATGGTGTATGGAAGACAGTTGTTATGGTTACCACTATTGTGTGTCAACAGTGGATGAAGGAAGTGTTTTGATTTTACACTATTAGTGGATAGCTTATCAGTGGATAAAGTCAGCGCAGTTGTTTGACCAAGCAGAGCATACACTTTGTCCAGTGAATAGATTTTCAAGCCCATCAAAGAACAGTGGATAGAACAGACTTTTGAGATTAATTGAAAAGCTTCAATTTTGACTATTTTTAAGGATGGATTTTTGATTTTCTGAAAACATGTTATTGCTATTTACACATGGAATACACAATTTTATTTTCAATCCATGTTTAGCATTCCAATTCTAGAGATCAGACTGTCAAAAGTAGATGTATCTAATGCTTTGGTTAGAACATCTGCCAGATGATCTTTAGTATGGACATGTTGTAAAGAAATCATACATTTTTCGTAGCAATCTCTCACAAAGTGATGTCTGATGTCAATGTGCTTTGTTGTGGAGTGTGAGAGGATTTTTGATGATATTTTCAGCTGCTTGACTGTCTATTTTGAGAGGAGTCTTTAAAGCAATTATAACAAAATCTAACAGCTGGTTCAGAAGCCACAAAAGTTGAGAAGTGCAACTTGCAGACGCAATGTATTCTGCCTCAGTAATTATACCAAAATCCAGCAGCTGGTTTAGAAGCCACAAAAGTTGAGAAGTGCAACTTGCAGCCGCAATGTATTCTGCCTCAGTAATTATACCAAAATCCAGCAGCTGGTTCAGAAGCCACAAAAGTTAAGAAGTGCAACTTGCAGCAGCAATGTATTCCGCCTCAGTAGTGGATGTAGAGACTACAACTTGCTTTTTTCTTTGCCAAGATACTGGGCAATCACCTGGAACTGAACTCCTCCTGATGTGGACTTCCTTATAGTGTGGCAACTAGCAAAATCACTATCTGAGCAAAATCACTATCTGAGTAACATGACAAGATAACATGGGCTAGGCCCAAAGACAAGATAACATGGGCTAGGCCCAAAGACAAGATAACATGGGCAAGGCCCAATGACATGCGTGCAAGGCACAAAGACAAGTGAAGGCAAGGCCCGTTCACACACGATTAAATACTCGATAACAAATATATATTTGTAAAATATATATACAAATAATAATCGAACACACAAACTACCAACACTATAAAAGTAATAAAGTTGTTCAAAGAAAACAAATTAATACATAACAATAATTCAAGATGAACAACTTGTACGAGGTCAAACCCGACCTAAGTGTCTAATAAAATTAGTACACTTGTAAGTTACCCACGTACCCGGACACACGCATTACATAGTACGACTTTACGGAACACAAAATTGTGAGTTCATGTCCCCCTTTTCTTTTAAACGTTTTCGGTTTTTTATAACACTCGGGGGAAAATACATGTTTATGAAAAATTGTATGTTAGCTACGGGTTATGTGCGTAAGGAGGATGATGACATTGATGACAATAATAACCATTAATCACGTAGTGACCAAGGTGCAAAAGGTGTAGATCTATTGAGCTTGAGACACGCTCCATACCTGGTTGGTATACACTGGAGTGCTTTTGTGAGCCCAATTGATGACAAAAGTTTTCTCGGGTAGGTTTATTTACTTACGGCACATAATATCGGGGGCTCGCTACGCATTGATAGATCCTTAAACCCAGGATTGATGACAATAACATACTCGGATTTCAAAGATGGATTTCAACTATGACATTTTATACGAAAACAATACTTACATGAACTCGCTCAACTTTTGTTGATGTTTTCAAACATACATGTATTTCAGGAAACAAGACATGAGTCGGTGATAGACTTCGGAATCGAGGATGATATAACAACGACTGCCACTTTTTGGAGGATTTGCGTCTTATATCCCAACTTGTATGGGTATATAGGAGTCAAAACCTCATTATGCTTATGATAAAAACAATCTTTTGCTTATGATGTAATGAATCTAAACTATATTTTGGATAACAAATGTAAATCAGTCAAAAACTTGTAATCTTACTTTTGGAACTTGTAAACTTTCGTTGTAACTTAATGTATGATATGGCATCATTGTTAATTACTATTTGTTTACACGATTGGATGCAATGATTACCTGATAGTCACACACTTGCGCTTCCACTACGACCAGGGTGTTACACGATGAGGGTTAGGCAAATACTTTATACAATACGAATTTAGCTTTAAAAGCACACAAAATTCTCTCGTTGTGTGATTTTCTTCCTTTTAAGGTTTTGGCCTTCAAATTTGGCTCTTTTTAAGTATATCCTGACTGTGCCTAGGTCTACATATATCCAGATGCAACAGAAGGTCAGTCCTGATATCCTTGATGACTCATCAGCATAAAGACCAAAACTTCAGATGTTAGCTATCTATTAATAAAAGATTTAAGACTATAAAGTCATATTCCTATGATACTTTACCCACATGGTACATAGTTCTTTATGTGTGTATCACTTAGTATCTTTTATCACTTTGAGCGTCAAGCCTATCGACATATCACATTATATCCTAGACTTTTCAGCTATATCAACTTACATGTGTTGGTCAAACCCTTTAGCATGAATATTCATTTCACTTCCCATATGATGCAATAAAATCTTTTTGGATTTTTTTGTTTTTCAAATGTTTTTGTATTTTTCTTATTTTCTCCCACTCTAAAATGCATATGTACATATATGTCCCTCTTCCCCCCTAAATTTGTGCATCACACTTTATGCACAAGTTTACCTAATAATGAAGACGTAGTTATAAACGAAAGAAAAGGAATATATATTTTGTTGTTTTTGCTTCACCGTTCGTTATTAGATTGAAGACTAATCAATTTCAAACTCAAAGCAAGAAATTTAAATTGTACTTTTTTACTGATCATGTCTTATCTCCCGTATCTCCTCCAAAGGAAACATATCATCTGTAAAAAAAATGATTTTTTGCAACAGTGAAATGTTACCGTTATGCCTCTGAACAACCGCAATCAACATTCCAGAGATTGTCAACAGCTCCTCCTTGGTTGTCCCTAAAAAATAAAGAGATTAGTAAGACAATGGTACCCAGGCCATCATGGTCCTGGGTATTCCTAAAGCATCAAAATAAGAGACTTCTTTTAAACACAAGTCCCCTTTCATTTCAAGGATTGGAGAAGTTGCTGCTTTTTTTTTGCTTTCCAAATTTGTTTAGGCGTTTCTAATTTCTTAGATGCCTTTAGCAAAGCAGTTGGCTTTTCAACCTTGTTATTGTTCAAAACTTGTTTAGGTTTCAAAGCTTGTTTTCTTTTAGCGTTGGTAGCATTCCAATCCCCATCAAGTGGTTTAACCTTGGGATTCACATTCTTCATTGCCTTAGATATTGACACCTTCATCGGCTTGGAATGGTAGTTATCCTTTGGTGTAACCTTCTGATTTTGAGCATTATAGGGTACATAAGGACTATGTGTGCAGTTCCGAGCGACGTGACCAGGAATGCCACAATTGAAGCATGTTTGTCTCTTCACATAGAGAGCATCCTGATCAACTTGATTTGCTCTTGCAGGCCTTGAAGGATGAACTGATCCTTACTCTACTTGATTTTCTTGCACATTTTTGTAGACGAGCATGAATTTGGATGTCTATAGGTGTTGTTTGCAAGAGCCTTCTTCTATAGTGGAGATTTCTTTTGATTGTTCTTATGTTGTTTAGACTGCATGTCTTGTTCAGAAATCTCCCCAACCTGTCCAAAAGCTTGTTATCACGATCAAATGCATATTTCTTACATTTACCATTATTGATCGGCTTAACAAAAGCATTTTTTACATCACGAGCCTCTTGAGGATAGTTGCTGCCTGTCGAAGATCTCGGAGAACGAGATTGTCTTCGACATTTAGACCTTTTATTTCCTCGCCTCTAATTTGTCTCGTTTTGGCTCCTTTGGCTTGCTCTGAACCATTTCATAACAACGAGAAGGTTTAGATTGTTCAGTTTGTGAACTTGGAGCCTTCACATCGGTCCTCACATCATCTGCATTGATAGAATCGGAGGGACTTGGTTTATCAGATGAAAGACCAGACACTCCAGCTGAATCATTAGAAGAGTCAGTAGTACAACCTGCAATTGACACCTGATCTGGTGTGTCTGATGTATAATTACTAGGTTTGCCATAAACCATATGTTGTGCTCTTTGAAGTTCTTCCTCAGTTTCAGGCATACTCATGTAATTTTAATAATCATTTACCATCTTATGCCAGCTGCACATTGCACACGTCTTGAACTACTTTGCTGGATGTATGAAACTTCTTTATATTTACTTCTTTTTGCTGATACTTTCCAGTCAGGAGTTCTAGCTTAGCTCTTAAAGAATCAAGTTCCATGTTTTTCACATTGAGTTTGTTTTATAATCATGGACCCAACACTCTTGTTAATTGAGATCCAAGCGAAGCTAAGCTATATCCTTCTTTTGTACCTTAACCTTTTAAGTAAGCAATTTGTTGCTTTGTCTATGTTTGATGTACTGAGTCATGGAACTGTTATAATCATTTACCATCTTAGAGTTAAGTGCCTTGAGTTGTGCAATCTTATTCTTGCTAGGTTTAGTGCACAAAAGGTAGTTGTTCGTGTCAATAAGCGATTTTGGTTTGTTAGCTTGTGTTTGGGCTTGAGTTTAGGTTTGGGGTGCTGGGGTATAGATTTCTGCTTGCTGGGCTTGAGGTTTCTTTTTGGCCACTATTTTGGGATTAGATTCTATTGGTTTTGTGTATAGATCTTGCTTTGATTGTAAATGATCCCATAACCAAAAAACAAAAGAGTCTTTGTCATCACCAAGAAAGTATTCAATCGATCCCTTACTTCCACTTTCCGCCTCCCACATTCAAGCAAGTGCATCACATATGCCAGAATAGGATCAACATTGTATTCTCCTATGAACTCATTCAACTTCTCTTTCACTCAATCCCACAACCTTCCAGCTCCATTTCCAGAGAAAATACTTTCAAGACACAGATCATCAGCGCTATTCATGACGTTCATGTATTGAGCTTGGGCTGTAGACATCTTCAGATAACCGAAACCATACCTAGTAAAAACGTTAAAAAAATGTCTGAAAACAGTTTTTACCAACTTATACCGTTAGGCTCATCTCAAAATTACGAATCCAATGATATATAATGTCAAAGACCTTTTTTCGGTCCTAAAACTAAAATCGTTCAAACAGTGCAGTCCGTTTCCAAAGTTCGACTACGGGTGATTTTGTATTCACAAATACGTTTATTACCAAAGACGTCAGCTGGTTAAAGTTCTACCTTTTGATTCGGAACGATGTATCCTAAATACTATCCAAAATGCTTTTCGAAATGGCAATCCGAATGGCTGTCCGAGAGGTAACCCGAAATGCTATCCGAAAGCTGAGTTCGGAACAGTGTTATCCGAAATGAGTCTGCTTTATCCGAGATTCCTTGATGATGATCTGAGATACGATGATAATGATCTGGGATACAATGATGATGATCTGAGATGCCTTAAAGCTGATCAGAGATGAGTTCGAGATTCAGATGTTCTATCCCAACTGGGTTCGAGTCTTCAAATGAATGATCCGAGATCTTCAAGCAGATGATTCGAGATGGCCCGTGATGCAACCGAAACTCAACAGAAACTCCGAAACAGCAGCAGATGCAATCCAAAACAGTGTGATATCAGATATGAGCCTGGAAACAGGTTCAAACAGGCTCCGATACCAATTGTAAGTCCCGAATAATCCGGATCTAACAACGATATCAAACAATCACCGAGGATGGGCGGAATCCAAACTTGGTGAGATTCAAGAAAACCGAAAATAAGAACGAGAGGATTGACATGAATGAGAATAACACGCGAATCACTTCAAACTTGCATACGATTCTGTTACTATTGCTAGCAAAATCGTTTGATACAAGTTATGTTCTCTCTCTCTCTCTCTATCTCATGGAGGCTCTCAAAGTTCTTCTCTAAGGCTTTTCCCTAGAAATGATATAATGTTTTTTTTATACCTAGGGTAAGCCCACTCCCCACATGGGCTTCCCTTGGGTTTGCCTGGCCCGCATGGCCTTAGGCAAGTCCCAAATGGCCTATAAAGGTCCAAACCTAATACAAACTAACCCAAATAATCCAGTTTGCTACCATAGTCCGTTGCGTATATTTGATGCGTCGTCTCACACATGTAGGACCTAACAATGTGCTTGATCACCGAGTTTGGCCACCTACCATCAATTCTTGACACCTAGCACGATTTTTGCCACTTCTTATCTTGTTTGGACACTTGTTAAGATACTAACCAACATCCAAACACCTCATCAAACACTCGGAAACACCTTCTTGATCCAAGATTAGTATAAATAGGCTTGATATTTTTGAGTTCTTTGCACTATTATTTTCTTTCTTACTAAATCACACTCTTGGAGGTTGCTTCTGCATTGAGCATCGATTCCTTAGTTCTAATCCTTCTTCCAAACACAAGTAAGTGTTCCTCCTAGTATATTGCATTTATTTGGCTAGTTATGAACCAAAAGTAAGCAAAATTGAGTTTTGCTTTAACTTTAGGTTCCGACCTTTTCGGTCAAGTCAAGTTTCAAAATGAACTTTGCTACATGATTGTGATAATGAAAGTGTTAATCCCTTGCGATTACACTCTCTGATCATCACGTTTAGTAGGCGAAATGACGAGTATTAAACTTTTAAGAAATAAAAGTAAAAAACGCATAAAATTGCATTTTCCGACGAATGAGTTATCATGTATTAAGACCTAAAGTTTTGACACCAAATTAGTTTATATAAAATTATTAGACATGTCTAACTCGTCATTTATAGTTTAGTATTCATTCCTAGTCGAAAGTCAAGCAGTTGGACTTTGCTTTGACTTTCAAATCTGACCGTTTGGTCAACCTTAGGATTCAATCAAGCCCAATTATATGACTGTAGAATATAGGGAATAACCCGATGAGGTTATACCTTATGGTAATGTCGTTTGATGGGTTAAATGACAACTCAACTATATATACTTTTAAAATGTAAAAAATACCCTTTTTCAATTAAAATGGTTTCAAACTTATATAAGCTATATTTTTACATCAAGACTGATCATATAACATAAATAAACTTCTCTTTACATGTTAGACTCTCATAAGACCCATTCGACCATCCAGACCCGTGTTTTCGCATAAGACTAGTTAATTAGCGTAAACAAACCGTAAGGGGTCAAAACACTTCGAAACACTTTCCAAATGGAATGTTTAACAAACCATGACACATGAGCTAACTTGCTCATATGGTTATAAAACACATTCTATTAACTCTTCCATCAAATTCTTAATGCGCATTTGATAAAGTTTTGATGGAAACTTTCTGTTTAGAGAGATTCTGTGTTGTTACTTTAACCAAGCATAACTTGGTCAAGACATAACCAAAAAAGTAAACTCTTGAATTTTAGTTAAGTTTATTAAAATACGATTTCAACGATGTATACATCGCCAAACACATCTATTTGGACCCTCAAATGTCTAAAGCCAAATAGAAGGTCAAAACTGGACAATTGGTTCCAAAACAGAAAACACACTTTGATTTACTAGACTCGAATTGTTTATAATTTTTCGACAACCTTATCTATTTCTAAAGTATTTTACAAACACAACACAAATTTCTGCCAAAATTTTTATCTTCTAAAGTTATGATGTTTCCATAACTCACATTCATCCACAAACATTATCACAACAAAACTATTGATGAACAAATCTTATTTCTAGGAAACACTTGGTTTTGCTAGCACAATTAAGCACGACATCGACAATTCAAGTGAGTACATAGTCCCTACTTTTTCATTTCAAAATGTTTTGTGGTGATTCTTATGTGCCTATTATTTTTCCAAGTTTACAAAACTTGTTACATTTGGTTGACATATACATAGTACATTATCCAGTGCATTAAACACGATGAGAGTTGAACATGACAATGATACATTCATTGACTATCGCCAAGCCAACCAGTATTATGTTATAGCGCTATATGATTGAAAACCGTATTCCTGCTTCGTACGTTTGTTTGAAGTTAACATCTAGGAATGACAGAAACTGTGAAGCTCAATTGATAAACTTTTTTTATGGATTATCCGACAGTCAACAAAGGCTTGAATTTATTTGTCAACAACCACACTCGTTTATACAAAATGACATGTTTTTTTACTAAACAAGACATTTGGTTTATACAAGACAATACATTTGGTTGGTGTATACAAGGCATTACAATTGGTTGGTTTATACAAGGCTATACACTCGGTTGGTTTATACAAGACATTACAACTCGTAAGTTTATACAAGGTTACAAATGGTTTTCAAACTTTTATTTAAACCATAAAAAATTTAAAATAAACAATTTATTACTTGTACGCTTTTACCAAGAAATACTTTTTGTAAAGATTCATCGCTACAAAGTTTCTTTAACAGACAAATTTTCATAGTTGGTAAACATATTGCAACACCAAACAAAATTTATATATGATTTTCATTCATCGACTCTCGTAGTTGGACGAGCTATTGTAATACAAATTCAAAGCCATGAGTTTGACCTCAAAATCTATGTTACTCACTAACTTAATTGTTGATGGTTATTTTAACATATGTTTCAGGTGCAAACATTTGATGCTTTTACAAATTTGCCATGCATACGAATGGACACGAGACTTTGTTTGCTTTAAAATAAAGAACAATTGTTTAGTTCCCAAAGACAATGTAATTCAAATAATCAATGAAACATAAACTTTAGTACCATGTGTTGTGAACAATTTGTAATGTTACTCCCCGACGATTCCACTGCGGGTTGTTTTACGTGGTTGGGCTGTTACAATATCAAAAGTCAACAGTTAAAGTCAACAAAGTGAAGACTGAAGACTAGAAGACCAAGTCATCGAGCTAAAGAAAGACCATAAGTACTAGATTCCAAAAGTTTTTTGATTCTACGAGCATTTTTGGAATCCCAGTTGTTTAGTTGTTTTTATAGAAGTTTTAGTTGTTTATTTACTAATTGTCTAGCAGTTACACATTTAATGGGTTCTTTTGGTCACTTTCATGCTGACGTCACCAGTATTGCTCTCCTTTATAAATAGTTCAATCTGTGTACTGAAAATGTAACTCTGGGAGCTGAAAAGCACAAAAACTTAGAGAGAGAGAGTTCACTTGGTGAGGGGGAGTACGACTATACTATTGAATGTAATTTGACATATGAATAATATATGAATTAGTGACAGTATTTCCAAATCTAGCAGTATCTATGATGATGTATTTATTATCTTTGTTTGATTACTTATAATTACAAACTGATTTATAAAAACACACACAATTCACTAACTCTCAGATCTAACAACAAGATCCAGTAATATCCATGTGGAAAAAAATATGTTTCACTGTAAACAAGCAAGGATGAAGGATGAAAGCTTGGGAACACTTGATATTTCTTGGGGAAACCTTAGAACACTTGAATCTCACTTGATTTATACTTGGATGGTTTGAAAAAGTGTGTGTGCTAGGGGCCGGCCAAGAGGAATAGATAGAGAGAGTTTACTTGAGTGATAAGTTATAGAATGAATGAAATGGTGGTGGTGTGTCTTATACCAATCATCCACAAACTATCTAACCTAAACAATTATAGGAATTGAAACAGTTAATAAAAAATAGGGGTATGGTGATGATGGTGGTAGTGGACGGTTTGGGGGTTGGGGGGGTATGGGTTAGTCATGATTGTTGACTTGTTAGTTACTTTAAAACATGGTATAAATCTTGTATTTTAATTACATGCTAATTTATCTTTATTAATTAAGATTCACTAACATTTAGTTACCTATCTTTACTAGTATAAAATAATACATAGTTTATGGTATTAAAAGTGTATTAGTATTGTTTGATAATATTAAGTCATTACAATATGCGTTAAATTCGTAAATAGCACCAAAAGCGCATTTATATGTATAATAACACGTTGAACGCTTTCCAAGAATTTAGACAATTTTACCAATCGTTCATATGTGTTAGGTATATGTGTATATATATAGAGGGAAAATATAGGGAGAAATCCCATATGAGTTTAAAAAAAAAAACTCATCAAATCCAATGGGTAGATACCAACATGCCACATCTAACATGTTACAAAGTCTGTGGAGGGTATTTTTGTAACTTAACATGGTCTATCGACTGATACACTTTTTGTATGACAAAATTGCTACACTTTTGTGTCAAGAGAGAGGAGAGAGAACATTTTACATTTTTTGAACTCACATTTTGCACTTTAATGTGGGTTTTGATTTTAGTTTTTAAAAATATGAACTGTATAGATTTTAAAACTTAGATTTTACGAAGTTTTTTATTTTAATGTGTGTAAAAATATGTTACATTTTTCATCGGAATATGATTTGTGTATAAATTAGAAATCTGTTACACTTTATGTCAGAGTATGGAGAAGACAAAAAAGGTAAAATCTATTACACTTTTGTGTTAGATGTGCTGCAAGTTTTGAAATACCATTGTCGTACATGTAACTATTTTTCTTTTTATTTCATCATTGATTACATTGGAAGGATGGGATATGAGGTTTTCTAGGTTTTTTCTTAACTAGGGTGTGTTTTCGTTATATATATATATATAATGGAGATTAGAAAGAGAATGTTGAAATGTTGAAAATGTAAGTTTACAAGTATTAATCCACATGTTACAACTCTTTACAACAATGTAGAAAATCTTACCTTTCTTGGCTTCTTCCATTCTGAAGCACTTGAGAACCAGTCTAAAGAAGAATCAGCCTACACTAAAATACACTAATGTGTTAGTGCATAATGTCTATGCCTTAGTCTTTTATCGAGTCTGTATTGTATAGAGCTGAATAGGCTAGGTATACGAAGTATTTATGTTTGTTGTAGACAAGTTCGCTCATAAGCAACATGTTTATGCATGTTCGGCCGAACTTGCTTATGCAAGTTCGGGCGAACTTGTGTTCCCCAGGGGCGAACTTGCTTTAGTATAAATACCTAGCTAGCCTACTTCATTTGTAACTTTGGCATTTCAGAGGCGAAGCTCTGTCAGTTTGTAAAGAGAACGTTTGATCTATAAAACTGACGTTTAACTGATTAAATCTTGTCTATTGGTAAAGACGATGTAATATTTCCGCTATTATGGACGTTAGATATCAAATTTAGGTTCCTAAGCATCGAGAATCGGTCCTACAAGTGGTATCAGAGTTAGAACAGCCTGATTTGATAGTATCAAGATAAGAACACTTCTATTTCTACTGCATTCTTCTTTTTTCTTAACTTTTGAACATAAAATGAAGAATTCACGGTAAAATCTTTTGAATGTTGAATATATCATGTAAAATTCAACAAAGATAAACCCTTGAAAGAATGGAGATCAAATTCAACCGAATTCATGTCGAAATTTTGAAAAAAACATGTTTTTGAAAATCTCCATGATCGAACTTATTGGCCATGTTCGGCCGAACTTATACTAAAACATCACTTTTCAAGTGATTTTTAGCAAGTTCGCTCGGACTTGTGTAGTTTTTGACAAAATTTCAGCTAAGTTCGCTCGAAGTTACACAGATTTTCATTGATTTTACATCAAGTTCGACCGAACTTGTGTAAATTTCAAAGAAAATTTAAGTAAGTTCGCCCAAACTTACTAGATTTTTATCAAATTCTTGAAGATAAGTTCGCCCGAAGTTCTGTAAGATTTGTGTCTCAAGTTCGACGGACTTTAAGTAAAATTTTCAAAACAAATCTAACAAGTTCGACCAAACTTGTTAGAAAAGCTGAGAATATTTGTTGCTACAAGTTCAACCGAACTTGTAGTAGGACTAATTGTTTTCAAAGTTTTTGAAAATTTTCAGAAAACACGTTTCGTTATTCACAATGGAGGATCAACTAAGAGCTTTTATGTCCGGAACTAGTTCGTCAAATGCCAATGTGATCAATCAAGTCAATCTTGATAATGAAATAGGAACGACTGTCAAACCGCCCAAGCTAATGAGCATGGACGAGTACAAAGCATGGAAAGAGAAATTTACCAACTGGGTTCAATCCATGCACTTCGCTGGCTGGGTGTCAATTGAAAGAGGCTACACTGTTCCGGTAGATGAACATCAGCAAGTCCTTGAAAAGTATAACTATTCGACAGTACAGAGAGACGAATACATTGCTAAGAAAAAGATGATCAGTCTCATCCAACAGTCTGTCAAAGAAGATATCCTAATTTTGCTACCAGAGTATACTACTGCAAGAGATCTTTGGTTGTCATTACAGAAGAAGTACCTAGGCAGCACTGAATGATCAAAAGCAAGAAGGCACTTATCCTAAAAGAGTTCGATATCTTCACTATGCTAAAGAATGAGACCATAAAGCAAATGATCGAGCGTTTCTGTCATCTTAAAGTGTAAAGCGAAGACACGGTCTCGAAAAGACAGAATAAGTACATCGACATACTTGCTGACGCACTACCAGAGGGTGAATGGACTACGTATTTGATGGTTCTGAAGAACAGTGATAAGTGGTAATTTTTCAAGTTGTCGACATTTATCGATAAACTTGAAGGCCACGAAATGGAACTTCTGAAGATGGCGAAGTCAAAAAATGCTAATGTTGTTCAAGACGTCGGTCTGTATTACAAAGCCGGAATGCTAGATAGTGTTTCGAGTCCTAAATTCAGAAGACTTTTAGTGCAAATATGAATGCTTCTCCACAAAATCAGAATCAATCACAGCCTCAGTATGATCAGAGTCCTCAAAGTTGAAGCACTGGTTCAAATTCAACTTAACAAAGCCAAGCGAATCAGAATCAAAAACAAAGTTTTGATCCGAGTGTATATAAATGCAACATCGCAGTGAATTTGAACAATGTTGTTTCAGACCAAGTTGCAAAACAACATATGTCACTACTCGCTACCGTTTTAGAATCTTATGAATGTCTTGTTGCCGATAAGATCGGAAACCCCGAGATGACCGCAAAAGATTATGACCAGGTAGACGAGGAAGAACTCGAACTAATGGACATCAAATGGTCCTTAGCTTCGATTATCAGGAGAGTGACAAAGTTTGTTGCACTCACAGGCCGTGACATAGGAAATTCCAGCAACAAATTAGGTTTTGACAAAACCAAAGTCACGTGCTTTAGATGCCGTCAAAGGGGCATTTTAAAAGAGAGTGTAAAAACACTGAAGCAATCGGAAATCAAAGTACTTTCGGAGGAGGAAATGAATATTATAAAAAGGCACTTCAATATAAACCATTTCCGAAGAAAACTCAAGTTGAAATCCAAGAAAAACCTGACAATAGCACCACTGAGAAAGCTATGGTGGCATCCAGTGAAGATGATGGTTTTGATTGGAATTCTTACATTGGGAAAAAGACCGGAGTTGCTTTGATGGCGGAGATAGTTGAAGACAATTCTGCAGAGGAAGCAGCGGCAGCAGCTGAAGCAGCGGCAGCAGCAGCAGCTTTCAAACAAGCTCTTCTGGAACAATACTTGCATCAACATCAGGAAGAAGAGGAATATATCCATATGTAGAGACAAGGAATTTTATCATCTAATTCTTGTGACAGTTTTGCAGGACATTTTGATGGAAGCTCGAAAGAACAATTGGCTGAGGAGAAAAAGATTGATGAAGTGATCATTGATGTCACTCAAGAAATGAAAGTCGAAGACCTCAAGGACATGGCAGATAAAGCTTTTAATGGCAAATCTAACGAAGGTAGGTACAGAGGTAAAAATTTCGAGAAAGAAGTTGTCAAAGTACAAGTTGTTGAACCTTGTACAAAATGTGCTGAACCTTGTGTCGAATGTGCCGAAAAATCAAAGACCATCGCTGAAAACAATGTGCATAACGAATTGTTGAAATACGATTATCGCATAATGAAAGAAGCGTATGATAAAATGAAAAATGATTATGGCAGACTCGACAGAAATAACATCAAACGACATGATAATATAAGGATGTTGAGAGGAACATAATGGATAAACAAAGGGCAATTAACATTTATATTAACACCATTGCTGAAACCAAACAAAAACTTCAAGACATGACAATCGAAACTGAAAGAGTTCAACAGTTGTTGAGAATTTATACCACAAATGCATATGTTATTGATCACATTCTTCCGACAATCTCAACGGAAGAAAAACCTAAAAAGAAAACTGGCAAAGAATATAACAATGTTCCTCCACCCCTTTGCGAGAAGTACTGTTGCAAAACCGCAGACGGGATGGATAAGGCACTCAATGTTGAGTTACTTTCTGAGAAAAAAATGAGTTGCCATAGAATATTGATATAATCTATGCTAAATCTGATGATGATAACAATGTTGTGGTTAACAAAGTGGTTGAAAATGTTCTAAGTGATTCTGATAAAGGCAGCTTCAAAAGCGCCGACTCGAGTTCAAAGAATTCCGATTCACAGTCTGAAAATGACGATAAGTCGTCAAAGATTGGTCTAAGTGACGATCCTAATATTGTAATGTACAAAATTAAGGATTCGGATAGACTATACTTTGATGATAGCTTCCCGATTCAGAATGTGAAGGAAGAATTGCTTGATAAATTCTTTAAACTCGTGGAAGTCACATCAGAAAAATTGAAATTAACGAACGAAAATTCTATTCCAAACCTAAAAGAAACAACTACCGAAGGAATGGTGGTGATCATCCGGAAAACAGGAGAGCAGGGTTGGGTCTAGAAGAATCAGATGAACAAGTAAAGAAAGTGTCACCATTTCATGAATATAAAAACAAAAACATGAATTTTGTATATGGGACAAACACGGTTCACGAAGAGAGTTTGATTGGTAAGCAATCAAATGATGAGTTTAAAAAGGAGAAAGAAATTCGAGATAAAGCCAAGGTTACAAGTGGTGCCAAAACATCAAGTGGGATAAAACCACCCACTAAAGGACATCCACTTGATAATCGGACATGTTTCAAATGCAATGAAATGGGTCATATTGCACGACAATGTCTGAAATCAAAACCGGCTTATTCCTCGAAGAAGAGGATCAAATGTTGTAAAACCAAGGGATCCAGTGTTTGAAAAACCAATCAAGATTTTGAAAAGAAATGAATCTTTGCCAGAAGTTAAACCTAAAATAGAAAAGAAGTTTGAAAATTCTACTTTTGAAAAAGGAGAAACTTCTAGGGCAAACGAAAACAAATTTTATATCAAGAAGGCTATTATCAAATCTCAAGCCTGGAATACCATGAGAAGGTCAACAACATCTGGTGTTATTAAGTCTGAGTTGGTAAAGACTGATAACACGAAAGAATCTAAACCTGAAATCACTAAGTCTAAGCCTAATTTCTGAATTTTGCAGGGACTCCAGAGATCCGTACTTTCAAAGTGGATTTTGGATGGTGGAGTATCCAGGCATATGACGGGAATGAAGGCATTGCTATTCGACATTAAAGCTATCAATGGTGGATATGTTGGATTTGCAGGAAATCAAGGTGAAAGGATAGTCACCGAGGGAAAAATCTCCAATGGCGTAGTTTCATTTGATCTATATTGCAGAACTTGAGAACAATCTTCTGAGTATATCGCATATTTGTGACAAGAAATTCACAGTCCATTTCAATGACAAAGAGTGTATTATCTTGAAGCCGGATTCAAAATACCAGATGAGTGGATTTTGATGCGAGCATCTCGAGAGAATGATTTATATGTTCTTGATATGGGTGTCGCTACCACTTCATCAAAATCAACATAATGTTTTGTATCAAAGACTACTAAAAAAGATTCTATTCTTTGGCATCGTAAGATGGGGCATATTCATTTGCAAAAAATGAATTTCTTGGTTCACAAGGCGTAAATCTCGAAGTTTTCAAATGTCTGATCATTGCTTGGAATGCAAGAAGGGAAAGCAGATCAAGAAATCTCACCCAAAGAAAATTCTAAACTCAATCAAGTTGCATTAGAACGTCTCCACATGGACTTATTTGGTCCTGTTAATGTTCGAAGCATCTCAGGAGACTTATATTGCTTGGTCGTGACAGATGACTATTCGAGATATTCATGGGTATTCTTTCAAGAATCAAAAACGAAACGTTCGACAACTTGGTTATTCTATTCAAGAAATCTTTATCATCTGCCGGTCAGACGCATTAGAAGTGACAACGGCACAGAGTTTAAGAATAACAAAATGAAGGAATTCTGCAACGCAAAAGGGATTCTACACGAGTTTAGTGCTCCCTAGGCTCCACAGCAAAGCGGAGTAGCTGAACGGAAAAACAAAACTTTGATTGAAACTGCGAGAACCTGCTTGCAGATTCTAAACTTCCTATCACTTCTGGAGTGAAGCGGTTGTTGCGGCTTGCTACACGCTAAACACGGTTCTCACTGTCAAACCAACAAAGAAAACATGTTTTGAGATGATAAACCGACGGAAGCCAAATTTGAAGTTCTTAGAACCATTCGGTGCACCATGTAGCGTAATAGACCAAGATGGCAAATTCGGAGCTAAATCTCTTGAAGGTTTCTTTGTTGGATATGCGAGTCCGTTGAGAAGAGTATATGTTCCTTCATTGAGAAAGGTTATTGAAGCACAGCACGTGGATTGTTTCAACTACACGGATCCTATTCAAAGGAAAGGTGACGCGTGGTTGTTGAACTATCAAGACCTTTGGAAGTCATTTGAATTGCCCGAAGAACCGACTGACGAAGAAGTTGCAGCGTTATATTATCTTCACCAGTCAGCGAATCAAGAACAAATTGTTCGACCAATTGTGGTTAATCAACCCATGTTGGATTACATCTTCTTCTGGCCCAAGTTCAAGCAATACTGGTGTTCCGGCTGAAAATGTTTTTAAAACATTATCAACACCTGCTACTCCTCCAACGAATGTCTCTACTGAACCAGTGAATACAACAACGGAGCCCAGGATGCCTCAGAATCAAAATACTGATTCAGATGAAGCACCAACATTTGATGCTGACGGGGAATCATCTTCTTCAGATGAAGAAGTGAGGAGATAACGAGTCTTCTTAATCAATCTGCAGTCCCGAACAACAGAAATGAAGCTTCATCAAGCTCTCCAAACATTGAATTGGTTGTTGATCTCAACATCATGAATCAGAAAAACTCAGTAGATGTTCCAGGTGAAGAATTCCCGCGATCATATTCCTATCGTCCATCAACAAATATTATCGGAGAACTTCAAACTGGTGTTAGAACTCAAGGGCAAGTTAATAAAGCACTTCGTTTTTCTACACACGCATTCCTACAACCCAGAACTATTGTTTCTATTCATGTTTCATCTCTCAGATTGAGCCTAAGACAGTTAATGAAGCTTTAGCCGATGAAAACTGGGTACAAGCAATGCAAGAAGAATTCTTGAAGTTTGAGAAGTTGGGTGTGTGGAAGCTTGAAGACCTACCAGAAAATCAGAAAGAAATTGATACAAAATGGGTCTTTAAGTGTAAACATGATGATAGAGGAGTTATTGTTCCTAACAAAGCTAGGCTTGTTGTCAAGGGATTTCACCAGCAGGACGGGATAGACTACACGGAAGTCTATGCACCAGTAGCTCGATTGGAATCTATTCGAATTTTTCTAGCTTTCGCATCATGGAAAGGTTTTAAGGTCTATCAATTGGATGTCAAATCGGTTTTTTTGTACGACAAATTACGTGAAAAGGTGTACGTTGGACAACCACCAGGTTTGTCGATCCACTTAACAAGAAGAAAACGTACCTAGTGGATAAAGCTCTTTATGGACTACATCAAGCCCCGAGAGCTTGGTACGAGACGTTATCACAACATCTCCTCAGAAACGGCTTTATCAGAGGAACTGTGGATAGTACTCTTTTCACCAGAGAAGTTGATGGCCATCTAATTATAGTTCAAATATATGTTGACGACATCATCTTTGGATCTATAAACGATAGTCTCTGCAAGGAGTTTGAGGGAATCATGAAAAAGAAATTCGAAATGTGCTCGATGGGCGAAATGAAGTTCTTTCTTTGTTTGCAAGTAGATCAGCTTCCGGATGGTATTTTCATTCACCAGACTAATTATGTTCACGACATCTTGAAGAAGTTTGGAATGGAAAGCTTGAAGCCTTTATCTACGCCTCTTGCTCTAAATCACGGCATTTGCGTTGACGAGACTGGAGCCAAAGTTGACGAGACGTTATACAGATCGATGATTGGATTGCTGATGTATCTGACGGCATCGCGCCCAGATATTATGTATCCAACCTGCCTATGCGGCAGATATCAGTCAAGCCCGAGGATCTTACACATGCAGATCGTGAAGCGTATCTTCAGATATCTGAAAGGATGCCCAAGCACCGGCTTGTGGTACTCGAAGAACGACAATTTTGACCTTACGGGCTATGCTGATTCTGATTTTGGTGTAGATAAGTAGAACCCAAAATCAACTACTACGGGATGCCAGTTCTTCGGAACAAGAATGGTAACCTAGCAATGTAAGAAACAGACTACGATCGCTCTCTCTACCTGTGAAGCTGAGTATATCTCGGCCTCCAGTTGTTGTTCACAGATTCTGTGGATTCAACAGCAGATGAGAGACTATCGTCTGCAATTTCTAGACACTCCGCTGTATGTTGATAACAAGGCAGCCATCGATATAACTAAAAATTCCGGTTCATCACTCACGCACAAAACACATTGAAATTCATTATCATTTCATTCGTGATTGCTATGAAAAGAAATTGGTACGAATAGAAAAAATCCACACCGACGAACAAAAGGCTGATTTTTATACCAAACCATTTTCTTTGTCGAGGTTGAATACGGATCGGACGACGAGTTCGCGTGATCCACATTGGTTTGTAAATATCTTTCTACTTTAGACTTTTGTTAAAAACTAAAATCCAAAAAGTTGTTTTTGATTTTAGGGGGAGAAATGTTAGAGAAAATACAAAAACATTCAAAAATTTTAAAATCCAAAAACATATAAAAATTCAAAATGTACAAAAACATTGAAAAAGACAAAAGAGTTCAGTGTCATAAAAGGAAATGATAGTACATCAGTGGACTATCACAGTATGCTAAAGAAATGTGAAGTTTTAAAAGTGATAAATGAGTGTTACTGTGGATGTGTCGATAGGCTTAACACGTTCAAGTAAATTGTTTTCGAGATATAAACTAAATTTTACAACTGCTTAATCTTGTGGATTAACACATCTTGGATATATGGACTTAGTACTCCGAAATTTCGTTTGAAAGATTGCCTGATTCTAAGATACGAGGTCTGTATAGATAGTTAATATCTAGGGTATTATATTAGTTCTTCTGATTTTGCGGAAGCAATGGCCTAGAACATCTATGATACTTTTGCTATAAACCTCCAAACTGCATGCAAATTTGAAAAGAATCGAAAGATCTAATCATTTGCAGTGCTAAAAAGATTCCTTAAGTGTAACACACCTTAAAGAAGAGCCTTCATCTCTTTGTCTGTACAGTAGTACTAACCTGAGCTCTCAAGGTCTCGCACAACCCAGATACATATATCAAATACGCTATATTCACCTGTAAGATGAAATCTAGGGAATCTGGATACGGGAGTATATTCAAGTAGTGGGAACCGCAATTAAGTCAAGTTTCATAAATCATACTTAACATATCTTGAAACAATTGAGAAATGTGGTAAAGCTTAAGTGGACAAACATGTCGACAATCTAGGTAAACGAGTTTAAAACTTAAAGTCTGTTAAAGGTCAATGGTACAGGTGATATGTCTTAATTAACTGATATGATCCTTAGACACGAATTCACAAAAATATGTTTGTACATAGTCTACATTGCTTATTACATTGTATTTCAGCTTTACAGATTAAAATTAAAAACATTTCAGCATAAACTTACAAAAATACAAAAAGATTTTAATATTTACATTGTTTTTCAGCAAACCAATGTTGGAGAACGGATCTTCGAAGTCTGGTAAGGTGCTAGAACTGGTCGGAATCTCTTTGACAACGGGCTGAGAGCTAATCTGTTAATCTGAAAAATCAAAACGATGAGAAGTTTAATTTGAAACTTTGTTTTTGAAAATATCAACAGTTTGTTCGTAACGGGTCAAACCGGGGTCATTAACTTGGACTCGGCAGACAAATCGGTTAACCAAGGTCATTAGCTTGGACTTGGTCAACTGAGTGGATTTTCATAACTGTTAAAAAGTGGGAAAGTTCAGGGGTTAAAATTGAAAAATTGAAAAAGTTTAAAATTGTTGTTTGAAAAGTTCGGCCGAACTTGCTAAACAAATCAAGTTTAACAATCAGCAAGTTCGACCGAACTTGCAGATGTTGTGTTGTTTTATTGTTAAGTTCGTCCGAGCTTAACTGGGCTTTCATAATTGGGCTTAGCAAGTTCGGCCGAACTGATTGGTAACTTGACTTGTATAAATACCAATCAAGTTCGGCCGAACTCACTTATCAGCAAACATACTCTCTGAGCGAACTTGAACTTTGACAGATTTTGAACGATTTTGGCATTTTCATACCGTTACGATGTCCAAATTGAGTCGGTTTTTGGTGATTAGCACACCAATTATCATGGCTGAGGTGAGAATTGACCATTGGACTGAGTTTGAACCATTAATAAACGAAACTTGATAAAAAAACTTAAAAATCTGATAGATCTAGGAGGTGTTGGTTTAAATTGAACATAGATCCTTAATCTACACATAAAATCAACCGTAGAAACATTTTTGATTGAACAAAAATGGTCATTTGAATGTTTGAGATGTGTAAGTTTGGAGAAGACGACAAGTTCGGCCGAACTTGTTGTCAAGTTCGACCGAACTTGCATTATTGTCTTGTTAATAAAATCTAATTTGAATGACATCTTCGACCGATCTTGTTGTCAAGTTCGACCGGACTTGTCTAAACATATGAATAAATGAAATCTTAATATCTTCGACCGAACTTGTTGTCAAGTTCGACCGGACTTGTCCAAAAACTGATTAAAGAAAAATCCAGATATGTTCGACCGAACTTCATGTATTTGATGATGAATATCATATGGAAGTTTGCCCGAACTTGGATTTTGAAAAACTATAAATTGTTAACATAAGTTCGCCCGAACTTATCATTCAATGTTGAACATGTGTTTAATACATGTTCGGGCGAACTTAGACAGAATGTTGAACATATATATCAAGTTCGCCCGAACTTGATATAAATGTTTGAAATTTTTTGTGAATTTTTTCTCGAAAAGCGTGCTAATTGTTTTGCGTTATTTTTCAGGCACAGGTACCAGCGCGTGTAATGTCTGTTGAGTTCTCCAAAACTCACAATACGTGCATTACGCTTGACAAGTCTATATGTCCGTCACTAAAGGAGTACGACAGTATATTGAAGTTTCTCGAGGAAATTCATATTCGCCGAGCTATTACAGAAGGCACCGTATCATATCGATCACATATCGTTCACTTCTGGATTAACGCAAGTTTAAGCGAGGATGAGAAGACGATCACTTCATCTGTGCAAGTCGGTAGTGAAGTTAAACCGATTACAGTTACCGAAGATGATATTCGACGGATTCTGCAATTCAAAGATGATGAAGACGATCCGATTCATTTAGACGAGAAGATGGTGCGTGGGTGTTTCTTCCGTATGGGTTATAAGGGGAGCGTGAATAAACCAACGCTGAAGAAAGGGGAAGTGCCAAACCCCTACAAGCTTTTAATGCATGCTCTAATTCACACATTCAGCCATCGTAAAGCCGGATTAGATGATGTTCAAGACTATTTGGCTAGCATGGCAACGGCGCTTATTCTGAAGAAGTCGTTCAATGTTTCTAAGATGGTTTTCACTCACATGTCGAAGAACATGGAAGATTCAAGGCTATGCCTTTATCCGAGATTTGTTCAGATGATGATTGACGAGAAGTATCCCAACAATGCACGAGATCCAAATGATGTGCTTTATCTAGTTCATCTTGACGAAACGACTGTGAAGAAGCTTATCAAGTTCCAAAAGCAAACTTCAGCTCCTTTTGCGAAACCAGTGTTTGGAGCTATAAAAGATTCAAATTATGTCTCGCCACCTGATAACAAATGGAGAAAGGATGGTAGTGATGACGAGAAAGAGCTTAAAGCTGAGCAAGAATCGTTTAAGGAATTTAAACCAAAGGCAAGGAGCGAATGGTTTTTAAAGGCAGAAGCTGATAAGCCTAAAAAGAAACGAGCTGCGAAGAAAGTCGAAACAATGCTTGTCGACGAGGATGAACCTGAAAATGTTGAAGCAGTTGTTGGATCGAGCGCTGTAGTGGTTATTGAGAGTCAAGAAACTGTGAAAACTACTCAGGATGATGTGATTTCTGCTACTTCTAAAATGAAGAATCTAATGAAGAAGTTCCTGCCAAAGAGCCAAAAAAGGACTGAGGCAGAGATTAGAGCAGAAAAGGAAAGAAAATTGGATGCGGATTTTGATCCTAACACTGAAATAGAATCTGACGAGGAGAGACTGAAGAAAAAGTCTAAGTGTACAAAGTCTCCAGCAATCGAAATCTCTAAGAAGACTACAGGGTCACCTCATACCAAGGGAAAAGAAAGAAAGAAAGCTCAGAAAGCTGTGAGCAAGAGGTACAAGAGTAAGGTGAAAAGCACAAAAGCCACACAAGAACCTTCTGGTGCTCAGGAGAAAGGAGCCACACAAGAACCTCCTCCACAAGAACCTCCTGTAATTGTTCATGCTGAAGCTGAAAGGCCAGGAGTTACACAAGAACCTCCTGTGTCTGGATTTGTTGAAGTTCCTATCGCTGAATCTCCTACTGCTCCAAAGACTTCTATTTCTAAAAGTTCTACTCCTAAGAAGTCAACACCGAAAACTGCAACACCTAAATATTCAACGCCAAAGACACCAAGGGGAAATCTGTTTGGTGATATGCCACATGGTCCAATCAGTCTCGAAGACTTGGATGATTTTTTCCCAGAATCTAATGTTGAGATGCTAGAGAAACGTGTAAAGGTGTTAGAAGAAAAAGCGGCACAGAATGAAGTCGAGAAACCTGAGCTTATTCAGAAGATAAATCAAAGTGCTGTTGAAAAAGAAATGTTAGACGACAAAGTGAAGGTGTTAGAAAATGAACGTGAGTATTTCAAAGCACTAATTGAGAGTTTGCAAGACGCAAATGAGAAGTTGCAAACTGAAATAGCTGATCTAAAGACTATTCAAGCATTGAACGATCGAAGATTCAACAGATTGCAGAAGTGTTAGCAAACAATCTGAATATTGATTTCATTGCTGAATACGTCGTCTGGATCGTCAAGAAGAAAAAGAACGTGATGAGAAAGAGTTAGCTAAAAGTGGTAAAGGAAAGCAGGTTGAGGGTGAAGCCCCTAAATCTTCTGCTGAGAAATCTTCTGATGTTCCAGAAAAACCAATTGAAGATGTTTCAAAGCTTCTGAGTCTGATATTTAAAAGGTTGACGAATCTGTCAAGCCTTTCGATTCTATCGTTGTTACTAAAGAAAAACACGATGATGAAGCCGAAAAGGAAGATAAGAATGAAGATGAAGAGGAAGAAGGTTATGAGGATTGGAATGTTGGGGATGATGACGATGATTTTGAACAAGGTTGTGATGATTTTGATCAGGGAGGTACACGTTTAAAGATCAATGAAGCAAAAGTATCTAATGAGTTTGATTTTTCTGATCTTATGAACGATGACTCGAATAGGATGGAAGATAAAAGCCAGGGGGAGTCAGGGCAGAAAGGGCCAACTGAGGATGATATTGATTTATTAGATATTGATCGTTCTGCGAAGCCTGTGTCTGCAGTACCCACGAAGCCTTTGATGCTAATGTTGGAACATAATGTGGAAGAAGGTGAGTTTGTACATAATTACTCAAAATAAGATCTGGCGAAACTAGTTGAAGTTGAAGCTGAGAACTTAGAGTTTGATTTTGAGGAAGTTATGAATGTTATACATTTGAACCGAAAGAGTATCAGTATGAGAGAAGGTTTGAAGCTGATGAGTACAATCGAGTGATAGTTGAAGATTGGTCCTCAGATGATGAATCAGATCAGAAAGTTTTCCTACATTTGAAGAGATGTACAAACAGCTTAATGAAGATATGTTGAAAGATAAGATTGCTGAAGCGTTACGAGAAGGAAAGATTCCTAAACTGATGACCAAAGAAGAGATAGCTGAAGAGAAAAAATCCTGGTTCAAGGAGATGCCACGTGAACGTAAGTTTCAAGTCCCTAGCATTCATCACCAGAAATAAAGATGTTTCTTTGGGAGATATACTGAGTTGGGGATGGTTTAAAGAGCTCAACGTATATGCAATCAAATGGGAATTTGGAGTGCATACTTCAAATATCTTGTTGATTTCAAGATATTGCCGTACTGGGATATGGGAGAGTAAGTACAAACAGTGAATGTTACTTATCATATGAAGAAAGTAGATCAGTTGTTGTTGAAGATGATTAAGTACGAAGCTGTTAAAGGTTGGAATCACTGGAAGCCATTTATTCCAAGATGAAGAGTTAAGATCAATAAGGTGACAGGGGAAAGGACATAACGTTAATTATGAAATGTCCTAGAGCCATGAGGAATATGCCATTTATGCCGATTGAACAGAACTTCTATCCTTTATTCAAGTGGTGGCAGATAGATCCAGCTACTTGCGAAGCAGTGATTTTGTTAAAATTTGAAGATCATCTGGATATTGCTAAAGAACGAGTTGAAGTGATGGGTCATCAGGGTATGAGAGGTTTGTGGAGGACGATAAGGATTCTAGATCCTATGTGGTTGGTTAACTGCTTGAGAGAAGATATAAAATGCCTTTTCTACAGCAAGATTGTTTTTGAAGAAAGAGAAAAGGTACAGGCGATGCAGTATCAGAAAGTTGTTAACGTTTGCTATGCACGAGAAGTAAATTCAGGAAAGATGTGGCAGACGAAGTGGAGGGATCTTGAAAGAGTAGAGTTTCTAAAAGAAGAAACCAGAAATGAGGCGATTACAAAAAGAATGGAAAAAGCGGTAAGGCAAAGTTCGCTAAGAATGGCTAACTTTAAAAGACCACCGCCAACTGATCAAACGCCTGATCCAAAGCAAGAACGACGAAGGAAGCCATTCAAGAACTTCTTCGGTCGGGTGCGTTAAAGTTTATATGAAGATAGAGTTTTTGAAGACTAATAAAAGACGAAGACGATATCCAAGGAGAGTCTGTTAGTGCATAATGTCTATGTCTAAGTCTTATATCGAGTCTGTATTGTATAGAGCTGAATAGGCTAGGTATACGAAGTATTTATGTTTGTTGTAGCCAAGTTCGCTCATAAGCAACATGTTTATGCATGTTCGGCCGAACTTGCTTATGCGAGTTCGGGCGAACTTGTGTGCCGCAGGGGCGAACTTGCTTTACTATAAATACCTAGCTAGCCTACTTCATTTGTAACTTTGGCATTTCAGAGGCGAAGCTCTGTCAGTTTGTAACCAGAATGTTTGATCTATAAAACTGACGTTTAACTGATTAAATTTATCTATTGGTAAACACGACGTAATATTTCCGCTATTATGGACGTTAGATGTCAAATTTAGTATAATGTGACCACGTACACTAAAGTGAGCGGTTTCTGAAATTTTGAAATACCCTTTTCAAGAAATCTCCTCTTTATTAATTTCAGGGAAGATTTCAAAATTCAAAATATCTCACTCTCTCTCTCTCTCTCTCTCATTTGCAATTCTTCCAGCCCTAAATCGATCCCTCACCAACAAGATATAGATATCCCTGATCTTCAGATCTATCGACTGTAATGGTGGAAAAACCTCAACCGGTTCAACTCTTATATCGTGGGTTTTACGGATTACCCACTAAGTATTGTTAATTTTGACTCAAATTTGAAAATGCAAACCCTGGTTGGTCCATTATTTACCTAGATCTGATTCAAGGTATATCATTTTACCCCTTTCATTGATTTTAGCACATGCGAATGTCTTTGTTTTCCTGTTTAATTTTTATCATACGAATTAAATGAATAAACTAAAAATATTTATATATATACATTCACCATTTTCACTCTTCACTTATATAACCATAATGTTGTATATGTTGAAATACATAGGTTTTTATCTCACTATTTTTCTAATTTGACAAAATTAGTGCACTGTTAGGGTTGAATGTGTACTTATTTTGGATTCGAGTGTTATAAAGTGTTTGAATTGTGTTTTTGTACGTCTAGAACGACATCATATGAAAAGCCAACGAGTTCATCTGGGGTTCTGCAAATTTCTGGTTAAACAACCACAAGATGATGATTTAGAATCATATGAATATGTTTCGCTTCGGTTCATTTCGATGCTTCTTATATGCTTTTGTTTAATTGTTGCTGGTTATTACTTTTATTTTTCATTATTCATTTTATGTTGTTTGTGTTGTGAGCAAATGCAAGATTCGAATTTGAACATCAATGAGAATTTGTTGAATATAAGAGTGTTAGGTTTAGGTTATCGAATGGATACTGAACCAACTTGAGTTTGTTTTCTAGATCAACAGAGCCAATTAAGGCTGTTTAGATGGTCTTTGTTATGATTTTACAATTTTTACTTTGATAAGATTTAGGTCCAACAACTGGTTATTCATGCTAAAGTCAAACACTTGATGTCAAATAAGTTCTTAAAGCTAATATTTGATTTTGATCATATTAGGTTGAAATAATCACCTTCTCTTCATAAACTGTATCACTGACTAATAATTTTTATCTGTCCAATTTTGGTTTTGATAATAATAATTTTAATCTTTGACTTGAAATCATGTTAACAGGTTGGAGGGTATCTAGAGGCATACAAAGGGCTGCTTTTGGTAACGGTTACGGATGCAGGCCATATTATTCCGAGCTATCCGCCACAATGTGCATTGGTCTTGTTCTCATAGTTTCTTGGAGACTACTTCTTTCATTCTCATGAACATGTCCCAGGTTTTAATGTTCCAACAATTGCATTGAAAGTTGGTTTGTCGTTGCAGTGTTGCAGGCCATATTAAAAAAATGATATGTTTTTTTGGCTTTTTTAGTTAGTTTTTTGGTTTTCTCATTTAAACTAGTTTTCTCATGATCCAACCCCTATAAATATATATATATATATATATATATATATATATATATATATATAGGGGAAGTTTTAGATACAAAATCCCTTAACGTACATTACGTACGCAACCGTAAATCGCACCCTGCAAAAAAAGCGCGTTCATCAATTGCAAAATCGCATGTTGTATGTGAGGGGATGAATAGCATGGTAGCTGGCAAGTTCGCATGGATGATGGCTGATTTGATGAAATCGCATGGATGAAACTAATTCGCATCAGATCGGGCGGTTGTGCTTGTCGCGTACCCAATGTACGATAACCCATTTTGTACGTTAACTGGCCCCTATATATATATATATATATATATATGGTAAGGTTAGTCTAAAAAAGGTTATTTTTCCTAAGAAGTATGAGAAATCTATGGCGGCATCATGTTTTGGACTATGAAAATAATGACTTGGGTTGTTTTGGCATGGTATTAACTAGAAAAAACACTAAATAAAATAATTTAAAACCCGATACAATGTATTATAGGTATGAAATTTAAAACATAACCAAAACACACTGCTAAATTTTCTTGGCATGGTCTTTTAAGTTTTAAGTCTAAGATTCATTGTATTTTAATTGTTAATTTGGTGTTTTTCTATCGAATATCATTCCAAAACAATTCAAAACATGATGTCTACATGTAAATGTAACATGTGTCATAAATATAATTTATGAATCCAAATAATAATAAATCTATATTCAGATACACACACATATATATATCTACATATTATATTACATATATAATAGAGTTAATTACAATGATGGACCCTGTGGTTTATAGCTCTCTTCGTCTCTAGGTACTAACTTTTTTTTCATAGGTTCAGGTTTCATGGTTTCAATTTTGTAACACCTTTGAGTACTAATACCAAACTTAGTTAATTTTTCTGATAAATTTGTGTAAAATGACTAAAATACCCTTCAATTTTAAGAGGAACATATTTAGACTGATTAATATTTCAAGACACTCAAAAACCAAGGACTGCATATGCAGTGCATCCAAACATGTTTATGTGTTTTTTATCTGAAGGCTGGCCTAACTAAGTTTCGGTATTAGTTTTCCTATATGTGTATGTGACGTCCATGAGGATATGTTTATAAGGTATGTCGCAGTTGTAGTAAAGCATTTAAGGATTAGAGTAATACATGTTAGCTTATTAAGTAGACTTTTGTTCATATGTGTTTTTTCATATTGCTGAGGGGTTCCTACTACACTATAATGTCTAGCTACATCTTAAAAATATGTTACAAAGTTATATTTATTCTACTAACATTCCCAATGCATTACAAGTGTTGTTTTGATTTAATCAGGTGCAATACCAGTATTAAATCAAGTTATGGTTGCTGCTAGAGGAGCATCAGATGTTATCTCGGGAGTTTGGATGATATGTAGCCGTCGGTTTTTTTTAGTGTTTTGAAAATGGAAGGGTATTTTAGTCATTTATTGAAAATTAACATAAAAGTTAACTAAATTTGGTGTTAGTACCCAAAGATGTTATAAAATTGAAACAATTAAACCTGAACCTGTTAAATAAAAAGTTAGTATCCAAAGACGAAAGTAGTTATAAACCACAGACTCTATCTATGTAATTAACTCTACATAATAATATTATAGAATGCATGTCAAACATTTTGACAATTATCACCAATGTTGATGTGTGCCGGATTAACATTTGTGACACGGTAATTTCTAAATTACCTGATGCAAGATGTGACACAAATGGACTTTGCTATTCATATGATGACCAAATTAATAAAAATTAAGTCTAACATATGATTACTGTAACACCCCAAAAACGTCGCAGTGAAAATACAAACGTAATGGTGACGGAAGTTGGTGCCCATAAATATCTTAGTGGACGATGCATCGTTAATTCTGGACATATTACTTAATTAAAACATTGTTTCCAAATTTAAACACAAACCACAACCATAACATAGTTAAGTTGTCTTGATCCTTATGGATCTTAATACAGTCGGTCCCAAATAAGTTTTTAAAAGTGTCCAAAGTTTATTATTAAACAAAACATGCATCACAACCACAAGACATGCCAAAGATTCCCGAAGCCATGCTCAAGTACCTGAAGAACACGTTAAAAATCAAGTGTCAACACAAATGAGGGTGAGTTCACATATTCAAATTTAAAACAAGGAAAACTTTCTAATTATGTGTTTATTATCAAAACATCCAAATAATATTTTCGAAAGCCAATTTTGTTTCCTTAATAAAATCCATGGGTCAGCCGTCGCAAGCGTTTTCTCTAAAACCTCCGAACTAAGCATCTTCCCAAGTTTCACATATTAAATTTATTTCATTAAATGTTCAGACTCGTATGTTTGCAAGACAATACGAACTATATATTAACAATAAGGGTATAATCAAGACTAGACTATAATAGAAGATCAATTCGTCGTTTGACATGATCGGAGCGACCGATCATGACGGGGTAGTCAACCCGATAGATCTACCAACAATTCCATGTGTTCAATACTTAAATGATTAAACAGCAATACTTGCGCATGCGCCCATATCGAGCCATCTATATCGCTTGCTTCATGAACAATATATATATCCTACTAAAATGATAAATTTAATATAACGAGTTGTACGAATCCTCGACGTCCCCATTGAAACGTAAGCCTAATCCCGATACTTACTCTCTTGAGACCGAGCCAATTCGTCACAACTTTAGATTTAAGTAGTTATAAATCTACACGGTCGTTTTATCCCCAAAACACCTTAACAAAACCCGTTTTTTGTAACACCCTAATCGCGTAATACAACAACACGCGGCGGAAATATCGGGGAGTCACGTTACAAATTGCTAAGCCACAACCGGTACTAAAATTTGTTTCATTATTATTAACATTGCTTTACAGTACAAACAATACAACAAATTGTCTTTTGGTTAAGGAAGTCTAAAGCCCGAATGCATTCCTATGTGCAGCATACTTGAATGATCATCAACCTGAAACATATGTGAAAAAGAGACGCCAACAAACAATGTTGGCGAGTACATAGTTTTGTTGGCCAAGTAAAAGGCAAAATGTTTTAGTGTTGCAATACTTCGACAATTATGAGAGTTGTCAATTGAAAAAGGACTCTTTGAAGCCAAGGAATGGCAAAAGATTTAGTTTTGCAATATATTAACTTGATTATGAAACTTGAGCATCTGATGCATACGAGGTACATCCCATGTACCATGAGCATCTCATGCATAGGAGACGGGTCAACATACCTATGGCATCATGATCGTCACCTTTAACACCATAATATACTCCCGGTCGGATCAAAAAGAGTTAATGAATGTACTTGTCTTGTCTTTGCATTCAACAAACAAACAACAAATAATCACATAATGGTCGAAGATAACATAAAATCTTCAAGTGATCCTAGTAGCGTTCCGAAGAATAACACAATAAGAACACTTATATATAAGAAGTACCATCGGCGTATCCACCATGGTCTTATCATGTCATACCCTTCCGTTACCTAATCACTCTTGAATTTATGCCACCAACTTAACAAGGTTCATTATGATTCTCATGTGTCGAACCTCATAATTAAATGTGCACCCATAATAACTCATTTGGTCACATGGTCCACATAGCTCCTCTTGTTAAGTAAAGATAACAAATAATAAGGTCAAAGTAACATCTATATCAAATAAACATCGTCATGACACAACATCTATTAAATCGAATGTGTTTCATACTAGCAATGATGAACACTACTTGTTTTGCATACCACAAAATTTTGTAGTAGGTTTTTCATTCTAGTACAAATGCAAATATATGTTTCATGTTAACCAAACAGATAATATGTATCATATACTAAGCATGAATTTGTCATAAACAATGTAAGTATATTGTGAAATTGTTTTGAAATCGTACGCTCGGTATGCTAAGTCAACATACTAAGCGAATAAGTATTGTAAATCATGTACTAAGTATATCAGGTCAATATACGAAGCAAAATGTATTTGTAATCGTGAACTATACACAATAGCTTAAACAAACCATGTATGTGATGTCATGATAACAAAAGTAGTCATAGGCACATAGTATTTGTATAGATTGTTTTGTGGAGATTGTATGAACGCACTAGTGTGCAATCATAATATGTCAATTTGTGAGATTTAGTTCCTAATAAAAGAACAGAATCCTCAAAGTCGGCATGTAATTGTATATTACGCACAACGTAATCACATTGAAATTTGTAAATGGAATACAAATAACAAAAGTGAAGGAAAAACTTCTTGAAATATATATTGTCATTACAAAACATAGTTGAAATATGTATATTGTCTTTAGGAAATAAACAGAAATGTAAAGGCTCAAATGATCATAAGTGCTTGACCATGAGCTTGAGTCTCATTGACCTTGTAGACCTGTCCATTTGTGTTAACAAGCTTAAGGCAGTTTCGCTTGAAATGATTTAAATCACCACAATTGAAACATGCTCCAACTGGATAGCGAGGGCGTGCTTGAGTAGGGCAGCTTGGTTTTGGACACGGCAGGTCGCAGCTAGATGTCCAAAAAGACCACAGATTGTACACTGGCGGCAAGGAGAGTTGGTTGGGTGATGATAGTTGCAACGATTGCACAAAGGTTGTTTCCCACGATAAAAACCCCTGACGGTACCGAGTTAAGTGGGATTGGTGCAGCAATCGTATAACTCTTTGAAGTTTTATGCTTTTTAGAGTTCTTGGAAGATTCGACCTTTGTTTTATTTGATTCATCTTGTATAGTTCGTTTCTTGTCTCCCTTCCGAAAAAGTTTTCCTTTTCTAACATGAGAGTCAGTTAGGGTAGCGGCTAATTCCTTAGCCTCCCTAAGCGTTGTAGGTTTGCTACTAGTGGCAATATCTTGGACTGGGTCAGGTAGACCATCAATGTATTTCTCAATGGCCCATCCAAAGGTGTGACCATAGTGGGGCAGAGTACGCTTAACTGTTCAAACCGGTTAGTGTAGGCACGGTTTTCCCCACTATCTTGTTTAAGGTGATAGAATTCGGTTTTAAGTAGCCTTATTTCATGTCATGGACAGAATTCTTTCATCATATGATTCCTGAATTCTTCCACGTTTGCGCCATAGCTACTTCCGCACCTTTGTCTCTCATGACTCTGTTCCACCAAGTGAGTGCTCTCTTTTGGAAAATACTCGAGGCGAACTCTACCTTACGCTCATTAGAACACTGAACATGACGAAATGTGCTTTCTATACTCTCAAACCATTGTAGGAGCACAGTTGCTCCTTCAGACCCATTAAACTTGAGAGGTTTAGCTGAGTTGAATTGTTTGTAGTTACATGGCGTAGGAACATTGTTGTTATTGTTATTGTTGTTTTGATTAACCTGGGCCACAATGTCAGGGAGTACAGCAGCTAGATGTTGAGCGATAATTGTTGCGAGTTTAGCGTTCCAAGTGGCGTTACGGTGAGGAGGCATCTTGAAGAAGTAACTACAGTGAATTTAAACACGTAAGATTTCATAAATTTGTTATAAGTTAAACACATTATCTTGAATTTGAAATCTTAAATTTGTACTTCTTCAAAAGTCTTGTTCTTGTACTTGAGAAGAATAATGTTGTGAATTTTTGTTTTAAAATAAGATTTATTTTGAAAATAAACTTTTGTTATATTTTTGGATGAGAAAGTAGAGACCAAGTTAATGGTTTGTGTTATAAAATCTTTACCTTTTAAAAGTTATTATTTTAACGATAAACATATTTTCGATTGATTTTTTTTAAATAAAGACATTTTGTGTATAAAAATTTTGAAAATTCTCATCCAAATGAATTAAATTTTGAGATTTTGAAAGACAAAAGATACCCTTGAAATACAATAGGATTATAAACTGTTGTGAGATGAAATAAAAATTGTTTCGAATGTGTTGAATATAGACCATAACGTAATACCGAAGGTAATATAATAGAGCAGTTGTTACGAAAGGAAATTTGTTTGGATATAAAACATTTTACCGAAAGTAATATGATGGGTTAGTGTACAAAGGTAGTGGTGTTTCGAACTTATCCGACAAGGTCAAGCTGGACGGGTTTTCATAATGTTTCGAGAAGACATGCTTTAGCCTATAAGTGGACACTCACCCTAAGAGTTCCCAGGTAAGAGTGACTGGTTCGATAATGTGGATTTGTACGAACACTCTAGCCTTAGACAGAAAACTCAGGGTACAAGCATCCACATTTCCAGATTGCATGTGTTCACAGTATTAAAACCCAAGATTTCGATTAAAATGTTTGAGAGTAAAGCGTTTTTAGAAATCTTTTGATAAAATGTTTGAGATAAATAATGTCAAGAAACATTTTGTTGAAAAACATTTGAGAAAACATTTTGAGAAGTATTCTAGTGAATATGTTTTGAGAAAAATATTTTGAGGAATACTTTAAGGCAGAAAGCCTAAGGATTTAGGATAAACCATCTAAGGATCGGTGATTTGTGAATCATAGAGTAGTTGTGGCACGAGTATGGATGACGAAGGAGATTAGGATGGAGATCCTAATACTACTCATGTTTGGGTCCCTAGGAAGGTTATAGACTAGGTTAAAGGCATTCTAATAACCTAATTCCCTATAACCAGTGCTCTGATACCAATCTGTAACACCCAAATCGCGTAATACAACAACACGCGGCGGAAATATCGGGGAGTCACGTTACAAATTGCTCAGCCACAGCCGGTACTAAAATTTGTTTCATTATTTTTAACATTGCTTTTACAGTACAAACAATACAACAATTTGTCTTTTGATTAAGGAAGTCTAAAGCCCGAATGCATTCCTATGTGTAGCATACTTGAATGATCATCAACCTGAAACATATGTGAAAAAGAGACGTCAACAAACAATGTTGGCGAGTACATAGTTTTGTTGGCCAAGTAATTGGCAAAATGTTTTAGTGTTGCAATACTTCGACAACTACGAGAGTTGTCAATTGAAAACGGACTCTTTGAAGCCAAGGAATGGCAAAAGATTTAGTTTTGCAATACATTAACTTGATTATGAGACTTGTGAGAAACACATAATCATCGTCTTGTCACATTGTATTGTCACATACGCATTAAAGTACACAAAGAGTCCATACAAGGGCTACCATTTAGTACTTTAAACATCCTACAAAGATCTAACTATAAAGATAGATAGATACTTTAAGGATTCAATATTGTCACACTATCTTGTCATATTTTCTTGTCACATATGCATTAAAGTACACAAAGAGTCCATACAAGGGCTACCACTAAGTACTTTAAACCTCCTACAAAGATCTAACTATAAAGATAGATAGATAGATAGATAGATAGATAGATAGATAGATAGATAGATAGATAGATACTATAAGGATTCAATCTTGTCACATTGTCTTGTCACATACGCATTAAAGTACACAAAGAGTCCATACAAGGGCTACCATTTAGTACTTTAAACATTCTACAAAGATCTAACTATAAAGATAGATAGACACTTTAAGGATTCAATCTTGTCACACTGTCTTGTCATATTGTCTTGTCATATACACATTAAAGTACACAAAGAGTCCATACAAGGGCTACCATTTAGTACTTTAAACATCCTACAAAGATCTAACTATAAAGATAGATAGATACTTTAAGGATTCAATCTTGTCACATTGTCTTACCCATATTGTCTTGTCACATACGCATTAAAGTACACAAAGAGTCCATACAAGGGCTACCATTTAGTACTTTAAACATCCTACAAAGATCTAACTATAAAGATAGATAGATACTTTAAGGATTTAGTTAGTCACTTGTCTTGTATCATTGTATCACAAAATCATAATCCTAATGGTGATTCGGATAAAGCTACGAAGGGTAATACAATAAGCACACTTATATATAGGAAGTACAAGCAGCGTATCCACCATGTCCTTATTATATTACTCTAGTTTTGTTATCTAAATCACCAACAATTCTACACATAAACCATAACCATTGTCTTGTAAAGTACTTCTTAGAAATCTTACTATAAAGATAGAAAGATTTAAGACTGTACTTAAAATATCCTATGAGAATCAATCCATGAAGATAGAAAGATACTATAAGGATTTGTTTCATGTCCCAAATTGTCATGTCTTGCATAAAAGGAATATTACACAAAATGCACTTAGAAAACACATAATTGCCATACATTGTGAAAAATAGATTACACATATGAATCACCCCAAAAACATTTGGAAAACGTAAAAGAGGGGAGCTAAGTACTCGCCTGGGGTTGCGTATAGATCTTGTTCAAATTATATGCTCAAAGGATCAAGAGTTCAAGTGTTGAAGTGCTTCCTAGTGTAACGGATAACTACATGTTAGTGTATCGAACTTGAAAACGAGAAATCGGATAGAATGAGGTATATAAACTAAACAAGAGTTGGATCTTGTATAATATGGTTCATAATATCAAATATTCTAATTTGGAAGCATTTCAAAGTGTTTTGATTTGTTACGGCTTGCTAAAGTGGTTTACGCCACTTTAACGGGTCATAAACGTAACTATGGGTTCGGATGGTTAATTAGGGCTATGAATATGTTATCATGATAGTTGTAGATGATATTGGTTACAAGAACCCTTGATTAAAAGTAAATCGATTAGTTTTGGGAAAAGTATAAAAGTTGACAGCTTTCTGCGTTGTTTTTGTTTTACGTTTTTAAAAATAGTAAACAATGTCGAAAAATTATGAAAATTTCCAGTCCACTAAATTAGAATGTTTTTACAACTTCCATTTAGAAAGTTTTTCTGTTTGGAATCCGAAAAATAGTCAAAACCGTGGATCTTTACATCTTATTCAGCTTTGCGCAACAGTTTGGTTTTGGATGGTTGGGGGTCCAAATGGAAGTGTTTTTAAGCTTTCCATACATTGTTAAAACCGTATTCCCATGTATTTAATAGTAAAGTAAGAGTTTACTTAATTTGGGCAAGTTTTGACCAAGTTATGGTCGTCGAAAGTCACAACACAGAAACAGTCCAAAACAGGAAGAACACTTACGTGTTCCTGTTGGTCGTTTTAAAGGTTTTTATGCGTAAATAAAATATAAAACATGGTCTTAGATCATAGATGATATAATATTTAGATTAATATACATTAGGATAGAGTGCAAAGCAAAGCATAATAGTGCAAGAATAGAGAATGTTTGTATGAAGACCGAAATATAAACAAAGATTGGTTTTTGATGAACTTACTTGGAAGCAAAAATTCTTTAATCCAAGAAGGCAAGGGGAAAGAAAAAGTGCAGGAATTTTTGAGAGTTCTAAGTGAGTTTTGTGTAAAAAAAATGGTGAAGAGAAGGTTGGTATTTATAGGAGAGTAAAGGGGTGCAGGTGTCAACATGGCAAGACAAGTGTAAGAATGAAAATGCATGGAGGACAAGTATTGGGTGGTTTTTATAAACCATGTCTTCAAAAGAAAGGGTATAACAAAAAGATGTGCATGGAAGATTCATCTCTTTTTTTATATAAAAAACCCATTATTTTTATATAAACCTTTTTATATTTTATAAAAGTTTGTGTGAGTTTGTGAGTTTTTAAATTTATTTAATAAATAAATAATATTACCCACTGATTATTATAAAATTTAGCAAATAATATTTATATGAGATGCTTGACGACATATCACGTGTTAAGATTTATAAAAGTTTAAGACACGCGAAGTTTTCGAATGATATAAGACAAAAACCTCTAACTTTGTTTTGTCGCGTTTTGGCACTTCTAACACCCGTTAACCACATTTTAAGCTTCATAAGGATGATAAGGCATAGGGAACTTGAAGTATGCCCTGAGATGTCACAGATGTCGGCTCGTTCGGTCGTACGGTTGCGGTTTTCGGTTAATTACGACGAAAATCGTAACGAACCCGCAAATGACCGTAAATGCGTAACGAATGGTATTTTTGCATTACCACCACTAAAATACAAGATTTTAATGATAAAAAAATTTTCGGATCTGCGTACATGTTCCGGATTAAGAAATACGCAAGTCGGCATAGTTTCGCAGAATTTGCAAAACAGCCCCTGAGCTTGAATAAACTTGTTTTTGCAATACTGGACCCTTCAAAACTTATATGTAAGTTATGTATAGGATATTTATGGTATGTTTAGCTTGTGTCATTATTCCGAACTGTATGTTGCGTTAAACGGATTACGTTTACGTAATAGCTCGCGATTTCGCTTCTAGAAGAGGCTTAAGGGTTTGAAATCAAACAAGGTCTGAATTTGTGAAATTGTTTTTGAATATAATAATGATATCATCAAAATCATATATTTTCTATGAAAATATACATTTTATATAAGCAAAGGTATGTTTTATTCAAAAACATCTTTAATCCTTTTAAGGCGTGTTCTTCCCCCAAAACATATACAAAACAGTAAAAAGAGGGGGTTTAGTGACACTCACCTTTGGGTGCGTATTTAAAATAGCGTGATCCCACAATTTGATTCAACACGTCCTAACATACGTAGGCACGATTTAATAATCAATATATTAAAAAATTCCTAAGTTTCTCCAATACTTAGAATTTTCACATAACTTTGAGATTTTCCGAAAAGTCATTATTTTAATTTTGTTGGCATATTAATATATATATATGAGTTCATATATATATATTTTTAACATTTTGAGACTTGAACGATTTTATTGGTGACCTTAATGTTATACCCGTTAACACTCTCGTTTATACGTAATATATATCTACGATTTGCGCGTCTTAATATATATACATAAACGTGCACATTTTCACAACATCATAACACGTGAAATCTCGTTAACTCATACACTTATCATTTTTAAAGCATGCATATATGAAATAACTAATTAAGTTAACCTATGTATCAATTTTCATGCTCGGTAAATAAGTTACACATTTAACGCGATTTTTACCGATTCTACCGTTTTAAACGTACAAACGTACATGCATAGACTTAATTCCCGCTATCATGTCAACACTCAACATATTATCGTGTTCACATATTTAAATCACATAACACATTTAAACACATAAGGTTCATCCATGAACAACCCAGTCTAGCGTATGTTGAAAAATGCGTATTTTAGTGATTCGGTAACGTTTTCGGGCGTCGTAAGTCACGTATGACCAACCAAACACCAAATAAATTTAATATAAGTTAATATACTTATATTTATATCAAAAATATCAGTTTAGTTACTGATCTAAAACAGTTTCATAAAAACCCTTTTAAAAAGACGATTTTTACCGTTTTTACCGCATAGTTTTGCGTCAAACGTTACCATAACCATCCGAACTCGAAACGACTTCATATTTTAACACAATACATGTTATATACTGAATAAAATGATGGTTATAATCAGATTAGTGAAGTTTTTGTGTAAGGCACATAAATCATGCGATTTCATGTATTTTACAACACTTTTAAGCACATAGTACAACATGCAAAGCTAGTAAACTTTATGTCAAGTTTCACACTACTTTAATACATATAATAACCTTATTTTTAAGGTTTATAATCTGATATAAAATAATTTTTATCATAACAAAATTAAATCATTATTTTATGTACATACACCCACATGCATTCCATGTACAAGCTCCTAATGCATCCATAACATATTTTCACCAACATGCATGTACTCATATGAATCAATATTCATTTATTTCATGTTCATTCATCCAAGAACACAATCATCTTCATATCATCATGTTTTGTGATTTTAACACATTACATGTTATATACTGAATAAAATGATGGTTATAATCAGATTAGTGCAGTTTTTGTGTAAGGCACATAAATCATGCGATTTCATGTATTTTACAACACTTTTAAGCACATAGTACAACATGCAAAGCTAGTAAACTTTATGTCAAGTTTCACACTACTTTAATACATATAATAACCTTATTTTTAAGGTTTATAATCTGATCTAAAATAATTTTTATCATAACATAATTAAATCATTATTTTATGTACATACACCCACATGCATGTCCATGTACAAGCTCCTAATGCATCCATAACATATTTTCACCAACATGCATGTACTCATATGAATCAATATTCATTTATTTCATGTTCATTCATCCAAGAACACAATCATCTTCATATCATCATCATCATCTCCCAATCATTCCACCATAAATGCAAGAATCTAAGTTCTACACATTTATGAACTAACATCAATATTTTTACATGCATGCATACACACTTATATATACGACATACATACATACACATATGACTTCCAAAGTTCGCTTTTTATCATGTCCTTTTCAAATCACAAAACTCTTTTTAGAACATTCTTTTATGACAACTTTTTGATCATGCATGCATCAAATCCTCATGAACATCATCAATCAAAATCATTCAAAGTCAAAACTAAATCTTATACACACATGTATACATACTCACGGCCACATGAACACACACACACATCTCCATTTTCATTTTATACAAAAACCCATTTGTTTTAGTTTTCAAGTTAGTGAATCATCCAAGAACAAGAAAAACCCCATTTACTATCATCTTTACCAACAAGAAAGAACATTTTTAAAAGACATGAGTTTATACCTCAAGATTCTAGTGGGTTTTGAATAAAAAGATGAGATGAAGCTTGGTTCTTGCTTGAAACTCCTTGGAATCACCCTTAAACCTTCAAATAAGCTTTAAAACACCTTGGATTGCCTTTGAATCTTCAAGATCTTCATTATTTCGAAAATTTAGTGTGTGTTTATGTGTGTTTCAGTCGTGGATATGAGAGAGAGAGAGAGTGAGGATTGATTGTATTTTTTTATTTCCTTGGATTTTGTAAGATTTGAGAAGATTTGGTGAAAAGGGTAATCATCACTTGCATCTCCCAATGCCCACAAGTGTCAAGAGATAGGAGAGAATTGTCGTATATGGCTGCCATATACCCCTACACACACATACGACACGCGTACATACATATATATATGGTTTGTAGGCCAAAAACTGGTATTTAACTAGATGCCGGGTGTTTTATCGAGCGTTTTAACTGCGTTTTAACGCGTTTTAAATTATTTTCAATGCTCTATAAAAATAAAAACACCAAAATATTACTGATCAATATTTTATTTGCCTGGACAGGCTACGCTGTCGGTATTTGGCAGTGTGCGTGCTGTGTTGCGTAGTCGCGCTTAAATTCGCAAAATAGGGATTTAAGCGTTTTAATTTATTTTTATCATTCTATAAAAATAAAACTTGTCAAATTATTAACATAATAATTATTGGTTGCCCTGAACTGGCTGCGTTGAAAGTATTTTGTCAGATACGCGCAGTACGCGCTTAAACTCGAAAGATAGAGTTTCTTAGCGTTTTAAATTATTTTTCCTCACGATTATGATTAAATATATTATTTAACTCATAACGGACTATTTTTGGGATTTTAACATTATCCGGCGGTCACCGACGTTCGTTTCGTATTTTAACCGTTATACGATAAGCGTTTATCTTAAAATTGCCAACGTAATTTTTATCAAACTTTGGATTTACCAACACATCAAATACCACAAATAAACATCATGAATAATCAAATACGGCCTTTTATTCATCCATGACACGTGTTACATTTGTACGGGACAGCCTAAATAGCCGGGTGTCACAGTCTCCCCCTGTTTAAGGAATTTCGTCCCCGAAATTCTTACACTACAGTATTCTTTTTCACACTAGACTTAAAGAGATGCGGATATTTTCGTTGCATCTGGTCCTTTCGTTCCCATGTGAACTCAGGTCCACGCTTGGAATTCCAGCGAACTTTGACCAACTTAATCCGACTCCTTCTAAGCTTCTGAATCTTCTCATCCAGAACTTCAACCGGTTCCTCGATAAATATCAATTTATCGTCTACTTGAACCTCATCAGGGGGTACAATTAGTGTCTCATCTGACAGACATTTTCTCAGGTTGGAAACATAAAACACGTCATGAACTCCATTCAAATCCTACGGCAGCTTAAGCCTATAGCGACTGATCCAACTCGAGATGCGATTTCAAAAGGACCTATATACTGTGGTCTTAGCTTTCCCCCTTTCCCAAATCTAACAACTCCTTTCTAAGGTGAAACTTTCAGCAGAACACAATCCCCGACTTGAAACTGCAACGGTTTCCTTCGGTTGTCTGCATAACTTTTCTGTCGATCGGCGGCAGCTTTCAACCTTTCCTTGATCTGACAACCTTGTTCGGTGGTTTTCCTGGATAAGCTCAGGTCCGGTTAGTTGCCTTTCTCCAACTTCAGCCCCGCACAAGGGCGATGACACTTCCTTCCATACAAGGCTTCAAATGGAGCGGCTTTGATACTAGCGTGGTAACTATTGTTGTAAGAAAACTCTGCCAACGGCAAATGAGTATCCCAACTTCCACCAAAATCAATCACGCACGCTCTAAACATGTCCTCTAATGTCTGAATAGTTCTCTCACATTGACCATCCGTTTGAGGATGATACGCGGTACTCATGTCCAAACGAGAACCCAACGACTCTTGAAGAGATCGCCAAAATCTGGAGTCAAATCGTCGTCCATCTCTATCAGAGATAATTAACACAGGCACTCCATGTCGGGCTACAATCTCGTTGAGGTACAAATGTGATATCTTTTCCGTCTTGTCTGTTTCCTTAATGGGCAAGAAATGAGCAGACTTAATCAATCGATCCACAATTACCCAAATAGTGTCATGTCCACGTGACGTAAGGGGTAATTTGGTGATAAAGACCATAGCAAGATTCTCCCACTTCTATTTAGGAATCTCTGGTTGGTGCAAAAGCCCAGACGGCCTCTGATGTTCAGCATTACCTTTGAGCATGTCAGACATTTACTTACATACACCGCAATTCTCTCTTCATATTCGGCCACCAATATAACTCTTTAATATCCTGATACATCTTGGTAGAACCTGGGTGAATCGAATATCTGGACTTATGAGCCTCGTTCATAACCAGTTCACGTAGGTTACCTCTAAGCAGAACCCAAACTCGGTTCGTGAAGTACATTACTTCATCTGCTTTTGGTATCAGTTCACATTCCAAACCTCTCAAATCTTCTCTACTCAGGTTCTCAGAATTTCGATTCGGTTCATAATTCGTTTGTATGGTCAAACCCAAAGCACGAACGTGCAGAGGCTTTTCCCGCTCTTTCCTACTGAGTGCGTCAGCAACAACATTTGCTTTCCCTGGGTGATAACGAATATCACACTCATTATGACATCTGTGTATATTAATCATCGTACGATCCGAACGGTTTTGTAATTTTATAATATTGAGTTCCATTCAAGATTTATTTAATACTTATGACATTTCGTATTTTCAGTCCTTGTTCAAATTCGACCTTTCAAATCACTTCTGGAAGTGAAACCGCAAACCGTTACGCAAACGTAATCAGTTAATGTGATGTACACTCTGAACAATGGCATAAGCTAAACATACCCTAAATACCCTTTAATTAACTTAGAAATAAGTTTTGCGGGCTTCGGTATGGCAAAAACATGCTTATGCAACTTCAGGGGCTATTTTGCAAATTCTGTGAAACTATGTCGTTAAGCGTATTTCCTAATCTGGAGCATGTACGCGCATCCAAAAATTTTTGTAATCATTAAAATCTAGTATTTCAATGATTGGAATGTAAAAATACCATTCATTACGCGATTACGGTCATTAGCGCGTTCGTTACGATTTTCGTCGTAATTAACCGAAAACCGCAACCGTACGACCGAACAAACTGACACCCGGGACATTTTTGGATGCATTTCAAGTTTCTAAGCTTTATCGACTTTATAAAGCTTAAAAATTAGGTTAACGGGTGTTAAAAGTACCAAAACGCGACGAAACGTGTTCAGGGGCCTGTTCTGCCAACTTTTGAAAGTTGCTGTCAGCTAAGGGGCTTACGGACCGTAAGCCCATACCCCTTACGGTCTGTAAGGAACCCCAAGCTCAGCAGTTTAATGGCAGCTTCTTGTTTAACCTCTTGAACACTAAGCAAATGAAATTGCCACACTCCTTCTAGTTTCAACACCTCATTATACACTTGTAATGATCCTAGACCAAGTGCCTAACACTGGAATGATCTTGTGCATCATCCACAAATATAAATAGACCCTCATTTTCACTTCACAACTTGCTCATTTCCATCTTCTTCCTCCCATACTCTTGGAGCTTGCTTCTATCCTTTTTGGAGGCCTCATACTGAGTTCTTTGAGATCTTGGGTGTTCCTAAACACAAGTAAGATCTCATCCTTAGTCTTTTTATTTCTTTTAGCTATTTCAAGCTAAAAGTTAAACATTTGTTTGACTTTCGGCTTTGACCATTAATTGGTCAAGTCAAGGTCCAATTGTACTTTGCAACGTGATCGTAATCACGATGGTTACGGATCACAAAAGTCTCCAGCACATTTTCAATCAGAAAGAACTAAACATGAAACAACACGATGGGTTGACTTCTGAACGACTATGACTGTGAGATTCTCTACCATCCTGATAAGGCGAATGTCGTAGCCGATGCTCTTAGTCGTAAAGAACGAGTCAAGCTACATTGTGTTCAAGTTCGATCTGATATTCAAAACAGATCTTTAGTCAATACTTGTAACACGAGGTATGATGGGTGATGAATTGCCACGTTATCTTGAGCTTCAACTTGAAACGAAATACAATGGGTTGTTATATTATCTGAGCCGTTCGTGGGTTCCAAGTCTAGACAATCTCCACACCTTGATAATGGATGAAGCTCATAAGTCTCGTTATCCAATTCATCCAGGTGTAGACAAAATGTATAAGGATCTTCGTACTCAGTATTGGTGGCCGGGTATGAAGAAAGACATTGCCTTGTACGTATTTAAATGTCTTACTTGTCTCAAAGTTAAGGCAGAGCATCAATGTCCCTCTGGTTTGCTTGAAAAACCAGAAACTTCCGGTTTGGAAATGAGAAAGCATTGCGATGGATCTCATTACAAATTACCGCGTACATCTAGAGGTCATGATGCCATTTGGGTAATCGTTGATCGTCTAACCAAGTCAGCACATTTTGTAGCAATCCGTGAGGATTTCCCTGCGGACAAACTTGCTAAGATCTATGTGGATGAAATTGTATCTCGTCATGGTGTTCCTTTGGACATCATATCTGATCGTGATGCTCGATTCTCATCTCATTTTTGGAGGACCATGCAATCTGCCCTGGGAACCAAACTTAACCTTAGTACTGCTTATCATCCTCAAACGGATGGTCAGTCTGAAAGAACTATCCAAACACTGGAGGATATGCTTAGAGCTTGTGTGATTGACTTTGGTGGTAGTTGGGATTCGCATCTACCTTTGATCGAATTCTCCTACAACAACAGTTATCATACCAGCATTAACATGGCTCGTTTCGAAGCTCTTTATGGTCGAAAATGTCGTTCACCTGTCTGTTGTAGTGAAATCGGTGAATCTCAATTCGTTGGACCTGAACTCATCCAAGACACAACAGACAAAGTCAAAACAATTCGCGATAATCTCTTGATAGCTAGAAGCCGTCAAAAGAGTTACGCGGACAAACGACACAAGCCCTTGGAATTCCAAGTCGGTGATCATGTCCTACTCAAGGTATCCCCTTGGAAAGGCATGGTTAGATTTGGAAAGAAAGGAAAACTTGCACCTAGATATGTTGGACCATTTAAGATCATTGAGAAAATCGGAAAGGTGGCCTACAAACTTGAGCTACCTCCTGAACTTGGAAACGTTCACCCAACTTTCCACGTGTCCATTCTTAAAAAGTGCTTGGCTGATGAAAACCTCCACATCCCTCTTGATGAAATTCGTCTTGATAACACGTTACAGTTTGTCGAGAAGCCTGTGGAAATTTTGGATCATGAAGCCAAAAAGCTTAAGCGCAGACGTATACCGATTGTTGAAGTTCGTTGGGAGTCCAAACGTGGCCCTAAGTTTACTTGGGAACGAGAAGACCAAATGAAGGGAAATATCCACATCTATTCTCACAAATTTCCTCTAATTAAATTTTGGGACGAAATTCCAAAAGTAGGGGAGACTGTGACATTGTGTATTTTAATCATCGTCGATCCCGAACGTTTTTGTAATTTTATAATATTGAGTTTTATTCCAAGATTTATTTTAATACTTATGACATTTCGTATTTTCAATCCTTGCTCAAATTCGACCTTTCAAATCACTTCTAGAAGTGAAATCGCAAACTGTTGCACAAATGTAATCAGTTTAATGCGACGTACACTCTGGAACAATGGCATAAGCTAAACATACCCTAAATACCCTTTACATAACTTAGAAATAAGTTTTGAGGGCTTCGGTATGGCAAAAACATGCTTATGCAACTTTAGGGGCTATTTTGTAAATTCTGTGAAACTATGCCGTTACGCGTATTTCCTAATCCGGAGCATGTACACGCATCCAAAAAATTTGTACTCATTAAAATCTAGTATTTTAATGATTGGAATGCAAAAATACTATTCGTTACGCGATTACGGTCATTTGCGTGTTCGTTACGATTTTCGTCGTAATTAACCGAAAACCGCAACCGTACGACCGAACGGACCGACACCTGGGACATTTTTGGATGCATTTCAAGTTTCCTAAGCTTTATCGTCTTTAAAGCTTAAAAATGAGGTTAACGGGTGTTAAAAGTGCCAAAACACGACGAAACGTGTTCACGGGCCTGTTCTGCCAACTTTCAAAAGTTGCTGTCAGCTAAGGGGCTTACGGACCGTAAGTTCATACCCCTTATGGTCGGTAAGGACCCCCCAGCTCAGCAGTTTCATGGTAGCTTCTTGTTTAACCTCTTGAACACTAAGCAAACGAAATTGCCACACTCCTTCTAGTTTCAACACCTCATTATACACTTGTAATGATCCTAGACCAAGTGCCTAACACTTGGAATGATCTTGTGCATCATCCACAAGTATAAATAGACCCTCATTTTTACTTCACAACTTGCTCATTTCCATCTTCTTCCTCCCATACTCTTTGAGCTTGCTTCCATCCTTTTTGGAGGCCTCCTACTGAGCTCTTTGAGATCTTGGGTGTTCCTAAACACAAGTAAGATCTCATCCTTAGTCTTTTTATTTCTTTTAGCTATTTCAACCTAAAAGTTAAACATTTGTTTGACTTTCGGCTTTGACCATTAATTGTTCAAGTCAAGGTCCAATTGGACTTAGCAACGTGATCGTAATCATGATAGTTATGATCCATAGTGATCATACCTACTGATTACCATGTTTCCTAGTCAAGGTGACGAGTCAAAGTTTCGGTCAATAACACGCAAAGTGTGCATTATACGACAGAACTATTCTCGGGTATCAAAACACTTTGTTTTGATACCAAATCAGTTTTATAAACTTAGTTAGACATGTTAAACATGTCTAACTCGTCACTTTTAGTTTAGTGCTTTTTTTATCATAAGTCGAGCGGTCTTGACCACCGCTTTAACTTTCGAATCCGATCCGTTTGGTCGATATTTGGATCCGACCAAACTCATACTTATGACCATAGTTGTATAGGGAATAACCCTCTGAGGTTATACCTTATGGTCACGTCTTTTGGTTAGTATTATGATAGGTCGTTATTATGCCCTTTATAAATGACCAAAATGCCCTTTTTGCACATAAATTCATTTTAAGCATATGTGACTAAAGTTTTGACATATAAACTGATATTTCAATATTATTAAACATGTTTGGGCATTTAAGACTTATCATAGGACATGTTTAACCAACCGATCACCCGTTTACGCAAATGGCACGTTAAAGTAGCGTAAACTACCTTAACGAGTCATTACGGGTCAAAAGCACTTAGGATCACTTCCAAATCAGAATGTTGAGTTTATTAAATCATACCATATAAGTTCCAAAACTCATTTGATTTATAAGACATCATTCTATCCAATCCGCCGATTAAAGTCCCGACTTATTAACATAGTTATCCGATCTTAGGAACCATTTGATTCCTCGGACTCTTGCGCTTTATTATTTTTCTTGAACAAGGATACTTTTGCAACCCCGAGTGAGTACATAGTCCCCTCTTTTACATTTTCAAAAGTTTTGGGGTGATACGTGTCACACCCTGACCCGCAGCAGAAATGGTAGTCGGGGCATGATTGGGTTTTCATCAAAGCTAATGACATTTACTATAAAGTTTCATATTTATTATTTCTCTTTAAAGAAGAAGTTACAATAAACATACAAGCACAACTGTTCAAATACATTTTCATTCAAATTACAAACTAAAGTATCCATTAAACAAAATCATACAATTACAAAGGAAAACAAAACTAAATGTCCATTCCAAAGCATTAACTTGTTTATTCTTTTAGGCCATCCTACGTATTTCTTTTCTCAACTGGATCACCTGTATCATGTGTAAAAATAGGGTTTTTGGGTCAACAAAAGTTGGCGAGTGAATCTTATGAAAATATTTGAACGAATTTGTTATATTGGTTATAAAAAGGTGCATAACCACATATGAGTAAACGTGAATGTAAATTTAATCAGAAAACACATAATATCAATTAATGCACAAGCACACACACCAAATGATGAACAATGAGATCAAGGCTCAATCAAACGGAGCCGATCTAATGAGGCACGCGACGTTCAACTCGTCTCCCACGAGGAACTGATGGGCCTAATGAATGATTTGCACGCAACTTGACAAAATGTAAACACACATTACAACAAACAATATTTACATCACAAGTTTAGATCATATAATGGTAATAGCACAAGTTTAAATAAACGAAATAATTAAAGCGACACATGATACACCCCAAAACATGAATAAAAAGGGAATTTGTAAGGATTCACTCACAGTGGGTGCGTTCGTTGATGACGATGAATGCGCACGAATATTATGATTCAACCGACGAGGGAAAAACTAACCTAAATAATAACGAAATGATTCGGTAAATAAATAAATTTTATTTGAGATTAATATTTTTAATTAGTGCTCTTAATGGGATTGTTAGATTTATTTTTGTGAGTTTAAGGAAATTTTCTAACTTTAATAATCTTATTTTTAAGTATTTTTAAATAATTTTCTAATTAAATAAATAAATAAAAAGGTTGACTTTTTGATCGTTGACCGTTGACCGTTGACCGTTGACCGGTCAGACTGTGTTTATTCTATGCGGTGAGTGAGGTTCGAACTCGTGACCTCTCGTATACGTGCACGCAGCTCTACCAACTGAGCTACGTGTCTAACCCGAAATATTTCTGACTTTAATTATATTTATATACTATTTAGATTATTCAGAAATTATTCAATTTTTAAAAAGGATTTAAACGGTCGAACCGGTGTGAGAGCCTGTGTAACATCCGTCGAAAAACGGGTTTTCAAAACCCGCTTCGTTTATTAATCGAATATCCAGTTATAATTTTTCGTTGCGTATTTATTGCTCAAATTAATTTTAAACGATACATAATTAAGAACTATATTAGAATTAAAAAACCATAATTTATAAATAATATTCAATAGTGAGAAAAAAATAAAATGGGGACGCCGGGTTTCGAACCCGGGTCACCCACAAACTCAAACACACAACACACCGCTCCGCCACACGCCTTTTTTGTGAAAATACTGAAACAAATAATACTTAAAATAAAACCCGAATTCAAAACCGCAGATCACCGCGCTCAGAACTCGCAATCACCGGAAAATCCGGCAATCCGCGACTTTGGCCAATTTCCTTTTGACCAAAACACGTTAACCGACTTCGACATTGGTTATAACCGATGTCTGACCCTCAATTTTAGTCGTAACCGCCGGAAAACCCGTGACCGCGAATCAAGACCCAAAAACGGACCCAATTCACTCAGTTCTTCCCTATAAATACCCACTCAATCTTCCGGAAATCCTTCCGCTCAGAACCACTCACTTTTTCGAAGCTTTAGCTCATTGCCGGAGATATTCTGTATTCGCCGGACTTTCACCGGAAAACGAGACTTACTTCAAATCGGTAAAATTCTTGACTCTTTTGTTTGCAATCCATTATTCGTCATGTATTAACATAAATCGTTCAACCAGAATCTGTCTCAGACAACGTAGCCGGGAATTCCTGCACTCACTGGAAAATCACTGAAATTCCAAAGTCTCACTATCGATCGGTACAATCATCTAAACCCTCCTGATATCCCTTGTTTAGTAACTTAATTGCACAACACATTGATCAAAACTGTTAATCGATTCACTCAGTCGGAAGTCACCAATCAGAGCCGACGAAATTTGGCCAGAAAATCTGAAGAAGACACTCTGTGATTGGTACATCTTATTCCTTAACTCCTTTCTTTTACTTCAATTCAATCAATCATAAGCGTAGTGGGTTAATTAAACAAACAGTCAATTCACTGTTCGGTAATTCGATAACGAAGAAGATGAAGTTAAAACATGTGTATAAGTATAATTAAAAACGGATATTCGAACGGTTAGACACACAGTCCAGCGGTAGACTGTGTGCACAAACAATGCACACGTCCCTGGTTCGAATCGCACACGTTACCAAATTTCAGAATTAAAACCAACATTTTTACAACCGAATCAGAACAAGTCACAGAATGTTTATAAGAGTAATATAATTCATAAGTTTAACAGATTTGACACACAGCCCAACTGGTTGGGCTGTGCGCACTCGAACGAAGGACCCGAGTTCGACTCCGGGTCCCTGCAAGGGTTCGGCCATATAAACCATTTTTAATAAAACCAAATAAGTTTAAAAATAATTAGTATATAAATATAATTAAAACAGAGAATGTTTTGGGTTAGACACGTAGCTCAGTTGGTAGAGCTGCGTGCACGCATACGAGAGGTCCCGAGTTCGAACCTCACTCAGCGCATAATTAAACACAATCCGTCCGGTCAACGGTCAACGGGGTCAAAAAGTCAACATTTTTTTTTCTTTTTATTTATTTATTTTATTTAAAAATCAATTAAAAACACTTAAAAATAATATTTTTAAAGTTAGAAAATGTCCTTAAACTCACAAAAATAAATCTAAAAATTTCCATTAAGAACACTAATTAAAAACATTAATTCCAAGTAAAATTTATTTATTTACCGAATCATTCCGTCATTATTTTAGGTTAGTTTTTCCTCGTCGATCAAATCCTAAAATTCGTGCGCATCCAACGTCATCAAAGAACGCACCCAATGTGAGTGAATCTCTACCAAATTCCCCGTTTTAATCATGTTTTGGGGTGTATCATGTGTCGTTTAATTTCTTATTATATTTAAACACTTGTGTATCCATCATATATGTGATCAAATTGTGTATCAATTGTTGTGTGGATATATGTAGTTTGGATTTATCATTTCAGTGCACGCATATCATAAGGCCCATCAGTTCCCCGTGAGAGACGGGTTGAGCATCAGGTGCCTCATACGATCGGCTCCGTTTGATTGAGCCTTGATCTCACATCCATCATCATTCATATCATATACTCATTCAAAGTGGTTTGTGTTTGTTAATTATATATGTTTGCTCACATGTGATCATTGCACAAATTTTCAGTATTAAACAAAACAAGAAATTAATAACAATGTTTTATCAAGGTTCACTCGTCAACTTTTGTTGACCCAAAATATTCCCCGTTTTACACATGATACAGGTGATCCAGTTGAGGCAAGAAACACATAGGAAGGCCTAGAAGAATAAATCAGTTTAAGCTTTGGATTGTTTTACTTAGTTTCATTTCCTTGTAATTGTATGGATTTGATTTGGATAATTAAGTTGTAATTTGAATTTAATAAATATGAAACATTTTAGTAAACATCATGAGCTTTGGTGATAACCCAATTATGCCCCGACTCTTATCCCGCTGCGGGTCGGGGTGTGACAGCCTGGACTCGAACCCGCGTTTCCAGTGTTGTGTTGCACCCAGCCCAACCAACTGGGCTGGGTGTCTAACCCGTTATATATTGTAATTTTATTATACTTAACATCTTACAGCGAGTTAATATGGTTTCGGTTTTAAAAAGAACATTTTATTACAGTGGATAGGGGTTGTGTCAAGGATCGAACTCGGTATCGATTGTATGAAATGCACACAGTCCACCACTGGACTGTGTGACTAACCCATTTAAAATACTGATTTTAATTATATTCATATACAACTCGATGTTTATCTTCTTCATTAACTCAGAACTGAAAACAGATTTGTTAAACATTTTGATTTTACTGACCTACTGTTTTAGATTAAACAAATGAATCGAATAGAAGTGACAGAAAAGGTTAAGAATTCATACCGATGGAAGTTCCGGGTGGATTCCGGTAATGTGCAGAAACTCCGGCGACTGAAAGAAATTCCGGTGAAGTTTAACTTGCGACATAGGCTCCTCAGGGAGCTTGAGGTGAGTGTGGGTGATTTCTGTCTGAGCTCTAGAAGCCTTATTTTAGAGTAAGGCAATAATGGAATAGATTTGGTTTTCCGGCGAGTGGATTTTGGTGATTCCGGTGGTTCTCCGGTGGGGCAGAGCTCCTTTCAGGCGACCGAGTTTTTGAGAGTAAGCTAGAGAGTATGAGCGAATTCTGAAGGGAATTCGTCTGGTATTTATATGGAAAAACAGGGGATGTTGAATTTTGGTTTTTGGAACCTGTTCGCGTGATTTATTCTCTGTTAAATGTAAATGGGTTCGAATTCGGAAAGAGTTGACGCGGTTACCATCAGTTATATCCATTTGAAATCAAACAGAAACCGCTACTCCATTAATTCCGTGAATTGATCTTGACGATTGATTCGGAGTTTGAAACTGGATTGCAGGTTTATTTACTAACTCCGCTTTATAAGTTATTTGTTTCCTAATTAATCACCAAAGTGTGTGTAGTGTAGTGGTGCTTGGTGTGTTTGGTTACGGGTGTGACCCGGGTTCGATACCCGCGGTTTACACCATTTTATTGTTTTTGATTTTATAACTAATATATATATATCTATATATTATTTATTATTAGTATTATTATCTTTATTGTTATTTATTATTTTATATTATTGATATAATGAATCCCTTAAACGATTAACATAAATTCGTAGCGAAAAGATCATAATACAAACTTGATTACAAAATGGTGCGGGTTTTAGAACCCGTTTTCTTGACAGATGTTACAATATCCCCTACTTTTAGAAATTTCGTCCCGAAATTTAAGTAGTAGTGGTATGTTTGACTCGAAGGGAGGGTGTTTTAATTTTGACCGTTACATAATCAGAAGAGGGTGAGAGTTTAAATTTTATTTGAGGCGGTAACGTTCCTAGTAAGGGTTGAATACCCTGTTACAGGAATCGCTTTTTGATGCCTAAAGTATGAAAATGCGGAACATGGATAAACAGAGTTGATTGACTAGGTATGATCTCACGCATAAGAGTTTTGAGGAAATTGATACGTTTGAATATATAAGGTTATATCATAAAACAAAAACTTCAACCATAACGATATTAAAACCTACATGGAACCTCTCATATCCGCCTGACAATGCCTCTGATCCTTTGACAAGAATACTTATGTATAGGAAGTACCAGCGGCGTATCCACCATACTCTTGTCAAATTTTCCTTGGTTTGTCAGTAAGTTATGATTAGTTGTATGTGACTCTAAAATCTACAAAACAAATACAACATCCAAAGCTTGAGTCTCAAATCTGAAAGGATACATGATCGAATGATGACAGTACCTCTCTCGTTTGTTATGATGAAGGGGTTAGTCTATGTAAAAGTGAGACACAACCCAACTTCTTTAAATGATGAGATTGAGATACGTCGAGATGTATGATGATATGAATGTTAAATCAGTGAGTATAAAACAAAACTGAAATAGTAATTCGCGTTAAGATTCTTGGATACATAAATTTCCAATTTATAACTGAGATACGTAAAGATTGAGATAACATAAGAAAACATAAAAACTAAACGGTTGGAGTTAAGTCTTGATTCTTGGTGAAGGAAGGCTAGTTGGGTGGTTCGTTTGGGCCGTTATTATCTTCAACAGGATTGGCGCTGATGTTGTAAGCTCTTCCTCTTGCTGGCGGTGGAGGTGGGTTTGCTTGATTTGCTTGGTTAACTGGGTTTGCTTGAGCTTGGGCGTTTATGATGTTAACCAATCGAGGGCACGTGTTTCTAAAGTGGGTAGGGTCGCCACAATTAAAACAAGCTCGAACATATGGAAACTTGGGGTATTGGGTTGTTGATATGTTTGGATCATGTTTTGAGTAGGGGGTGAGGCTTGGTTTTGAGAAACGCGACAAGTTTTGCTCAAATGACCATAACGCCCACAATTTGCACTACAGTCGACAAGGTAAGGTAGATGGATGGTGATAAAAACAGGTGTTGCATTGAGGATGAGGTCCAATGTAAGGTTTCTTATTTGGGTAAGTTGAGTTGGGTGCTACTTGAGTGATTGGGATAGCTTGGAGGGGTACGGCTTGTGAAGCTGGTTGATTGCCTTGGTGATAGCGAAATTTTGCCCATCTCGTTTTCTCTTAGGAGTGGTTTGAGGAGGGGATTCGGTCCGGGTTGGGTTTGAGGTTTCGGTTGATGCTTTATCCTTCTTCTTCTCCTCTGCGAAATCTTTATTCCGTATGCGGTTTTCGGTGAGCTCTGTAGCTAACTCCATTGTTGCTTCCAAAGTTGCAGGTGTGGTACTTATTACAGGGTCTTTGAATTTTTTAAGGAAGACCTCGAATGTAGTGCTCGATTAAACGGTAGAGGGGAGTGAACAAGTTGGGGACCATCTGATTCAACTCAAGGAATCTCTTGTTGTATGTGGTGTGGTCGCCCTCCTTTTGTTTCAAAGAGTAGAACTCATCTTCTAGTTTCTTGATTTCGCTTCTTGGACAGAAACGTCTTGTCATGATTTCCCTCAACTCTTCTCAAGTCAAAGTCATAGCATTTTCCGCACCTCGCTTGGCCTTCTCTGTATTCCACCATGTAAGTGCTACTCCAAACAAACGACCGGTAGCATATCGCACTTGCGATCATCGGGGCAGTCGCAATTGAGAAAAGTGTTTTCCATTTCCTCAAACCAATGGAGGAGAGCGGTGACACCTTCAGTCCCTTCGTATTTGGTGGATCGCAGGATTTGAAATGCTTGAAGGTGCATTTAGTGGCTTTTGGGGGAGGATTGACAATGTTTTGATCTTCTTGGTTTGATTGGGTTGACGGGATTAGCGGTAAGGGCTTGTTGTACTTAATTACGATGTTGGGTATTATGGCAGCCATTTGTTGAGCGATTTGGGCAGCCATGCGTTCGCGGGATTTTCCCTTGATCTCATACTTCTACGAGAGAGACTAGAAGACTTCTACAAGGAATACGTATCGAGAGTATGAGTTTGACGTTTTGGTGTCATGTGTCGTATTTAGAAATGAGCATTCACAAAAACAAATGAATAAAATAAACCTACTACATCCATAGGATGTCTTGGGCTTTGCTCATGTTTGGGCTCCCTTATGTCCCCTTACTTGGCCTTGGTAGTCATGTGGGCCCCATGACTACTGGGCTTTGGTAAGGTTCATGTTGGTGTTGGCCTGTTTTAACACTTGCGCCACCCGAATGAAAATCGTAAAACATGACAGCAAAGTATAAGGTCGGAGGGTGTCCTGGTATAGACACAATGACAACTCAAAGTAGGTTTAGTTCGAACGACGTTTGGGGTGGCATGCTTTGGCCTAATAGGTCCTTCGTACTCTCATCGTTAGTCCCCAGGTAGTCAAACTGGTCCGTTATATTGGATTTATACGAATGCCAACCTAGACAGGACGTTCCGACTACCGGTACTTGTACCCTTACAGTTACTACATGCCCGTCGTAGAACTCACTTGATGAGATTGAAAAACGAAAATTGCGACAAAATCTTGAATAAAGGAAATATGAGGATGATTTGAATATGTGAACATTGAAATATGTGTGATGAGTGTATATGTAAGCATGTTATGTTTGACGACAAGTATAACTCATTAAGTATCACTCAATATGATAGTGGAAGTGTTTGCATGCATTTGTGTGTGTAATAAATACGAAACAAATAAACATCATGAGTTTGCATGTAACCACATAAACAATTAAAATCTAATCAACTATAGTATAGGCTCTAAGGGTCTAATAAACTATCCTATATCCCTATAGTCAAAAGCTCTGATACCAATCTGTCACACCCTGACCCGCAGCGGAAATGGTAGTGGGACATGATTGTGTTTTCATCAAAGCTATGACATTTACTATAAAGTTTCATATTTATTATTTCTCTTTAAAGAAGAAGTTACAATAAACATAAAGCACAATGTTCAAATACATTTTCATTCAAATTACAAACTAAAGTATCCATTAAACAAAATCATACAATTACAAAGGAAAACAAAACTAAATGTCCATTCCAAAGCATTAACTTGTTTATTCTTCTAGGCCATCCTACGTGTTTCTTTCTCAACTGGATCACCTGTATCATGTGTAAAAATAGGGTTTTTGGGTCAACAAAAGTTGGCGAGTGAATCTTATGAAAACATTTGAACGAATTTGTTATATTGGTTATAAAAAGGTGCATAACCACATATGAGTAAACGTGAATGTAAATTTAATCACAAAACACATAATATCAATTAATGCACAAGCACACACACCAAATGATGAAAATGAGTCAAGGCTCAATCAAATGGAGCCGATCTAATGAGGCACGCGATGTTCAACTCGTCTCCCACGAGGAACTGATGGGCCTAGTGAATGATTTGCACGCAACTTGACAAAATGTAAACATACATCACAACAAACAATATTTACATCACAAGTTTAGGTCATATAATTGGTAATAGCACAAGTTTAAATAAACGAAATAATTAAAGCGACACATGATAACCCCAAAACATGAATAAAAAGGGGAATTTGTAAGGATTCACTCATAGTGGGTGCGTTCCTTGATGACGATGAATGCGCACGAATATTATGATTCAACCGATGAGGGAAAAACTAACCTAAATAATAACGAAATGATTCGGTAAATAAATAAATTTTATTTGAGATTAATATTTTTAATTAGTGCTCTTAATGGGATTGTTAGATTTATTTTTGTGAGTTTAAGGAAATTTTCTAACTTTAATAATCTTATTTTTAAGTTTTTTTAAATAATTTTCTAATTAAATAAATAAATAAAAAGAAATAAAAAGGTTGACTTTGATTGACCGTTGACCGGTCAGACTGTGTTTATTCTATGCGGTGAGTGAGGTTCGAACTCGTGACCTCTCGTATACGTGCACGTAGCTCTACCAACTGAGCTACGTGTCTAACCCGAAATATTTCTGATTTTAATTATATTTATATACTATTTAGATTATTCAATTTTTTAAAAAGGATTTAAATTGTCGAACCGGTGTGAGAGCCTGGACTCGAACCCGCGTTTCCATGTTGTGTTGCACCCAGCCCAACCAACATGGGCTAGGTGTCTAACCCGTTATATATTGTAATTTTATTATACTTAACATCTTACAGCGAGTTAATATGGTTTCGGTTTTAAAAAGAACATTTTATTACAGTGGATAGGGGTTGTGTCAAGGATCGAACTCGGTATCGATTGTATGAAATGCACACAGTCCACCACTGGACTGTGTGTCTAACCCGTTTAAAATACTGATTTTAATTATATTCATATACAACTCGATGTTTATCTTCTTCATTAACTCAGAACTGAAAACAGATTTGTTAAACATTTTGATTTTACTGATCTACTGTTTTAGATTAAACAAATGAATCGAATAGAACTGACAGAAAAGATTAAGAATTCATACCGATGGAAGTTCCGGTTGGATTCAGGTAATGTACCGAAACTCCGGCGACTGAAAGAAATTCCGGCGAAGTTTAACTTGCGACAGAGGCTCCTCAGGGAGCTTGAGGTGAGTGTGGGTGATTTCTGTCTGAGCTCTAGAAGTCTTATTTTAGAGTAAGGCAATAATGGAATAGATTCGGTTTTCCGGCGAGTGGATTTTGGTGATTCCGGTGGTTCTCCGGTGGGGCAGAGCTCCTTTCAGGCGACCGAGTTTTTGAGAGTAAGCTAGAGAGTATGAGCGAATTCTGAAGGGAATTCGTCTGGTATTTATATGGAAAAACAGGGGATGTTGAATTTCGGTTTTTGGAACCTGTTCGCGTGATTTATTCTCGGTTAAAATGTAAATGGGTTCGAATTCGGAAAGAGTTGACGCGGTTACCATCAGTTATATCCCTTTGAAATCAAACAGAAACCGCTACTCCATTAATTCCGTGAATTGATCTTGACGATTGATTCGGAGTTTGAAACTGGATTGCAGGTTTATTTACTAACTCCGCTTTATAAGTTATATGTTTCCTAATTAACCACCAAAGTGTGTGTAGTGTAGTGGTGTTTGGTGTGTTTGGTTACGGGTGTGACCCGGGTTCGATGCCCACGGTTTACACCATTTTATTGTTTTTGATTTTATAACTAATATATATATATATATTATATATATATATATATATTATTTATTATTAGTATTATTATCTTTATTGTTATTTATTATTTTATATTATTGATATAATGAATCCCTTAAACGATTAACATAAATTCGTAGCGAAAAGATCATAATACAAACTTGATTACAAAATGGTGCGGGTTTTAGAACCCGTTTTCTTGACGGATGTTACAATACGCATGCGCCTACTCGATACTTTCATGTTTTCAAGCTTTCATGACATATACTTGCTATGTTCATCTAGTACAATATATAGTACATGATTTCAATTATGTTTTGCTATGTATGTTGACTGAGCATGCTAGCACATTATTTCAAAGACATCTTTTGCGGCATATATTGACTTAGCATATGAGCACATTGATTTACACTACATTTTGCTATGTATGTTGACTGAGCATGCTAGCACATCGATTTTATGGACATTTCTACTTCGTATGTTGACTTAGCATACTTAGTACATGGTTTAAAGGCATTTTTAATGACATTGCTTATATTGACTATGACATTTGGTTTGTTTAAAGGGACATAATACATTCATTAACATTGACCACGCCGCCCGGTAGTATGTAATGATACCATAGGACTTGACAAATCCCGTTCCCCATTTCCTATGTTTGTTTGGAAGTAGGGAATGACAGAATCCGAATACATTTTTGATAAACCTTTGACTTAATAAGGGTATATCCGACAGTCTCAAGGCTTGAATGTATGCGATAAACAAAATCCTAATAAATGTTCGTATCAAATAAAGCATTCGTTTGCAAAACATGATTTTTGATTTAAACTTTGGTTTATTCAAGACATCGTTTTGTACACGACATTTGTTATACAAAACATGGTTTATATCTAACATTGTGACACATTACACTGTTTACATATGACATTTGACATTTGTTAGACAAGACATTTTTTATGGTTATTTGATAAGTGATTTAAATAACGAGATGTGTGTAATATGATAAAAGCATGGAGGATACACCATTGGTACTTCCTATATATTAGTGCTTTCATGATATTACATATCGTAGCGTTATTTAAACCACTTCGACAATGACAAAGACATGACACCTTTGGTACAAATAACATATAATTTTTCACAAGACATTGTTTTACAAATGGCATATTTTATACAATTCATTTTCATACGGTTAATTATTTAACCATACATCCTTCTTTTATATCAATTTTATTTTCATATGATTTTATAAAAGAAAACATTTTATAAGGTTCATGACTACTTTTCGTTAAACTATTAATTTAACTTCAAGTCATGAATCCTCATCAACAAAACCTATGTATTTCACAGGCATTTTTATGCTGACGTACCTATTTTCACATGTGTTTCAGGAGCTAATGCTTAAGGTTGATTCATGCGACACTTAGGACGGACTTGGGCTTTAGTGACTTAAAATCTACAAGACAATTAGACTTTTGTTTATTTTCTTTTATTCCAAGACATTGTAATCAAATTTCATCCAATAATACAAAACTTTAATTGCCATGGTTGTTGAAATAATACTTCTGTTACGACACTCCCCGACATTTCCACCGCAGTTTGTTGTTTTACCGGTCGGGGTGTGACACTCATAATCGTTGAGTAACTCTACCCAACGCCGCAGTCGCATGTGAGTTCCTTCTGATCAAAGATATGATGGAGGCTCTTATGGTCTTGTAAATCGTACACTTCGTGCCATACAGATAATGTTTCCAAATCTTCAAAGCGAACACAACAGCTCCCAACTCTAAATCGTGAGTTGTGTAGTTCTTCTCATGCACTTTCAGTTGTCTGGATGCATAGGCTATCACTTTGTCCTTCTGCACAAGCACGCAACCAAGGCCCAACGTGACGCATCACAATATAAAACAAAACCGTCATTTCCCTCAGGCAGGGATAGAATGGGTGCACTACACAACTTCTCCTTCAACATTTGAAAAGCTTTCTCCTGCTTTTCCGTCAAATCAAACTTCTTATCCTTCTGGGTCAATAGCGTTAATGGCTGTGCTATTCTGGAAAAATTTTTCAATGAATCTTCTATAATACCCAGCAAGTCCTAAGAATTGTCGCATCTCTGTCGGAGTCTTTGGCGCTTCCAAATTCTTAATCGCCTCGATCTTCGACGGGTCCACATGTATACCTTTCTCATTTATGACGTGTCCGAGGAAATGCACCTCTCGAATCCAAAATTCACATTTAGAGAACTTGGCATACAACTTCTCTTTCTTCAACAGCTCCAGAATCATCTTCAAATGTTGCTCATGATCCTCTTTGGTTCACGAATAGATAGTATATCGTCAATGAATACTATCACAAATTTATCCAAATAGGGTTTGCATACCCTATTCATGAGATCCATGAACACTGCAGGCGCATTAGTTAAGCCAAAAGGCATGACTAGAACTCATAATGGCCATAACGTGTTCTAAAAGTAGTCTTCGGAACATCTTCCTCATGCAATTTTCAACTGGTGATAACCTGAACACAGGTCTATCTTCGAGTAGTAGCTTGATCCTTGAAACTGGTCGAACAAATCATCGATTCTTGGTAGAGGGTACCGATTCTTGATAGTCAGCTTGTTCAACTCTCTGTAGTCAATACACATTCTGAAGGAACCATCTTTCTTCTTCACGAATAAAACAGGTGCTCCCCAAGGCGAAAAGCTTGGTCGTATGAAACCTTTGTCTAATAGCTCTTGAAGCTGATTTGACAATTCTTTCATTTCTGACGGCGCTAATCTATAAGGAGATTTTGCAATCGGTGTAGCACCAGAAACTTCGATCTGTCTCGCAGGGGGTAACCCAGGCAAGTCTTCATGGAAAACTTCCGGATAATCGCGAACTACAGGAATTTCTTCAATCTTCCCATTCTCGGCACTCGTATCCACTATGTTAACCAAGAACGCAAGATAGCCTTTACGCAACATCTTGTGCATCTTCATAACACTAACAACTCTTGATACTCGACTCGATCGGTCTCCGTGAATAACTAAAGCTTCACCACCACCAGGACGAGGTATCCGCACTTATTTCTCTGAACAAATGATCTCAACTCCATTTTGGATAGCCAATCCATCCCAACGACTACATCAAAACTGCCCAGCTCCACTGGTAGTAAATCGATACTAAAACTATGATCACATAACCAAATTCTACAACCACGAATAACTTCGCTAGTCTCTATCAATTTACCATTTGCTAATTCTATCGAGTACTTTTTACTTAAGCTTACTTGTTTGAGAACACAGAAACGGTTCAAAGTTTTTGAATAAAACTCAAGTCACACCAGTATCAAATAGTACGAATGCAAAATGGTCATTGATTAAGAACGTACCGGTAACAACTGCAGGATCATCACGTGCCTTCCCAGCATTCAGCTCAAAAGCTCTACCCCTGGCATTTTGACACTTCACATTCGGACAGTTCCTCTTGTAGTGTCCCTGCTCTCTGCATTCAAAGCATCCCTCGAGCTTAACTCCCTCCGACGTACTCTTAGCATAGCACTCGCGAGTAACATGTCTCGTTCGACCACATCTGGCACACTTTCCCTGCTCATCTCTGTGAGTCTTCTTCACTGAACCACTTCCGCCATCCCTAGCATTATCCTTCCTCGAACCACTCGAATTAGCCACATATGCTTTCCCCGAATCGCTTTTCTTCTCACGCTTCACATCGAATCTTTCCTCGAGCTCTCAGACTTTCGCTTCCGCGGATCCCCAGATCTAGGCTCAGAACGCTCTGATTGGTCAGATTTCCCATCTGCCTTGATTTTCGCGACGACTTCCCAGTCTCCTCTTTCCTATTAAGTCTACTTTTACAAGCAGCATCATCCGCTAATGATTTCGCTAGAGTAGTAGCATCCAGATAGGTAGTGGGCTTCGCTGACGTAACCATACTACGAATTTACGGCGACAATCCCCAAATATACCTTTCTACCTTAACGTACTCGGAGTGACCATCCGTGGAACCAATCTAGCCAAATCATTGAACCAAGATGTATAAGCTCTGACGTTCAGGCCTTCCATGGTCAAATTCCAGAAGTCAGTCTCAATCTTCTGCATCTCACTACGCAGGCAGTATTCCTTAAGAAGCATCTCTTTTAGTTCATTCCAGGTAAGACCGTAAGCCGCGTCTTCGCCCAAAACTTGAACTTGAGTGTTCCACCAGGATAAAGTTTCATCAAGAAATGAACATGAAGCATACCTAACCCTCTGATCAGCAGCACAACCGCTAACGGCCATCACAGATTCCATCTTCTCGATCCATCTAGTGATTTCAAGAGGCCCTTCAGCACCTGTAAATGATCGTGGCTTACACCCTAAAATGTTTTATACGTACATCCATGCATGATTATATCATAACACAGGAACTACTAAAACTTTTCTGATCATTATAGTACCTTGCACGTTTCCAATTTGTATACCACCATCACCATGCCCAGGAGCACCACGTCCACGTCCTTGCGCAATATTCTGGGTGGCTTCACGTTTTTCCAAGGCAGTATTAACGTATTGGGCTATGAGTTTTGCCAACTTCTGGGGTGGTAGGTAGTCCAGTACCCTGTCTCGCTTTAGGCGGCATCTTGTCGTTTCTATTATTGCAATAATAATATCAACAAAAGACATTGTTTAAATATTTCAATCATTAAATAATAGTGGACTAAACAATACACATGCATCCACATAATAATGAAAATAATTTAACCAAAACAGAACCCATAACATTGATATTTATCGTGGAAATTACAAAGCTTGTTCATAGTACAACGACTAACCAAAATGTGGTGTGACACAATCAACCACCAATAACAAGTCTAGATGAAATTTCCTCCTAAATATCCGAAAATTTGGCATGCAAGCCAACACAAAGGTTTATCAAAGAGAAATACAAACAAACAAACAACATAAATGACAAACAACCATCATTTCTTCATGCCAACGAACTCTAGAAGCTTCCTCGCAAGCTCCTCCAGCTCAAATATCCTCCGGTGCATCTGATCCATAGCACTGTCATCCAAATCCTTCAGCTCGTCAAACCAATCCATCTGTCCCTCTAGATCCTTCACCTTTTCCTTAGTCGCCTTCAGATCTTCGCGTATGGCCCCAACTGACAGTCGCAGGGAGAGCATCGGTTAACCCACACTCCTTTCTGCTTCTTCGAAGCAGATGCATTCTCAGCTCTGGAAGTTGAAGCGATGTCTCCGACAAGTTGTATCCTCTTCCTACATTGAAAGTAGACTAAAAGGGGTGCAGTAGGAGCGCGCGACTCGATCGATGGAAATGACGACTTGGTAACAACAGGTGGAGGGATCTCAGTAGTGGGCTCAACAACGGCAGCAGATGAGACGACCAATGGCTCTAATGGCTGAGCCGTAACAATGGTAGCGTCTATTGCTGGTGTGACACCATAAGATCCTCCGATCAACGGAACACCTCTATCCACGTCATCGATAACAGGCACGGTACCTGATGATTGCCCGGTCTCGTAAATCGAGGGTGGAGCATCATCATCATCGTCTTCGATCCAACCGTTGCTTGTAAAAGCATAACGTGGGTCAACCTGACTTCCAAACGCAGCAAGGTTAACCTGGAAGGATGAAGCGAATTCGGCCGCATCAACATATTGTTGAATTGTAGGGGGTACCTCTGGTAATACAGATGTAGGTTAAGTCTCGAATTCTGGCTCGCTCTCAGAGTCATTAATCTCGATGACCTCGTGCTCGTGCGACATCCGTGACATATATAACCGTACAAAGTAAGTGTGTGTTCAAATGAAAAATAACACATAAGGCCCAAACAAATTAACACATTGCACAATAACACGCAATGGTTCTCATACATGATAAAAAACCATGTTTATTTAAAAATTTTGGCTTCGCGAATTTTGGACTTATGTCTCAAAATTCTTTGGTTGAAGTCTAGAGTTTTCCCTTGAAAACATCTAGTTCGCTAACAACCATTGGGTCTGATACCAACTTCTGTAACACACCCAAAAACATCGCAGCGGAAATACAAACGTAATGGTGATGGAAGTTGGTGCCTATAAATATTTTAGTGGACGATGCATCGTTAATTTTGGACATATTACTTAATTAAAACGTTGTTTCCAAATTTAAACACAAACCACAACCATAACATAGTTAAATTGTCTTGATCCTTATGGATCTTACAGTCGGTCCCAATAAGTTTTTAAAGGTGTTCAAAGTTTATTATTAAACAAAACATGCATCACAACCACAAGACATGCCAAAGATTCCCGAAGCCATGCTTAAGTACCTGAAGAACACGTTAAAAATCAAGTGTCAATACAAAGGAGGGTGAGCTCACATTTCAAATTTAAACAAGGAAAACTTTCTAATTATGTGTTTATTATCAAAACATCCAAATAATATTTTCGAAAGCCAATTTTATTTCCTTAATAAAATCCATGGGTCAGCCGTCGCAAGCATTTTCTCTGAAACCTCCGAACTAAGCATCTTTCCAAGTTTCACATATTAAATTAATTGCATCAAATGTTCAGACTCGTATGTTTGCAAGACAATACGAACTATATATTAACAATAAGGGTATAATCAAGACTAGAATATAATAGAATATCAATTCGTTGTTTGACTTGATCGGAGTGACCGATCACGACGGGTTAGTCAACACGATAGATCTACCAACAATTCTACGTGTTCAATACTTAAATGATTAAACAGTAATACTTGCGCATGCGCCCATATAGGGCCATCTATATCGCTTGCCTCATGAACAATATATATATCCTACTAAAATGATAAATTTAATATAACGAGTTGTACGAATCCCCGACGTCCCCACCGAAACGTAAGCCTAATCCCGATACTTACTCTCTTGGGACCGAGCCAATTCGTCACAACTTTAGATTTAAGCAGTTATAAATCTACACGGTCGTTTTATCCCCCAAAACACTGTGTTTCTCCCCAAAACATATATTCACATTTATCCAAAATCCTTTTCTCCCCGAAACATAATAATATCATCAAAATCATATATTTTCCATAAAAATATACATTTTATATAAGCAAAGGTATGTTTTATTCAAAAACATCTTTAATCCTTTTAAGGCGTGTTCTTCCCCCAAAACATATACAAAAACAGTAAAAAGAGGGGGTTTAGTGACGCTCACATTTGGGTACATATTTAAAATAGCGCGATCCCACAATTTGATTCTACAGGTCCTAACATACGTAGGCACGATTTAATAATCAATATATTACAAAATTCCTAAGTTTCTCCAATACTTAGAATTTTCACATAACTTTGAGATTTTCTCGAAAAGTCATTATTTTTATTTATTGGCATATTAATATTATATATATATATATGAGTTCATATATATATATATATATAAGATTTTGAGACTTGAACGATTTTATTGGTGACCTTAATGTTATATCCGTTAACACTCCCATTTATACGTACTATATATCTACGATTTGCGCGTCGTAATATATATACATAAACCTGCACATTTTCACAACATCATAACACGCGAAATCTCGTTAACTCATGCACTTATCATTTTTAAAGCATGCATACATGAAATAATTAATTAAGTTCACCTATGTATCAATTTCATGCTCGATAAATAAGTTGCACATTTAACGCGATTTTTACCGATTCTACCGTTTTAAACGTACAAACGTACATGCATAGACTTAATTCCCGCTATCATGTCAACACTTAACATATTATCATATTCACATATTTAAATCACATAACACATTTAAACACATAAGGTTCATCCATGAACAACCATTCTAGTGTATGTTGGAAAATGCGTATTTTAGTGATTCGGTAACGTTTTCGGGCGTCGGAAGTCACATATGACCAACCAAACACCAAATAAATTTAATATAAGTTAATATACTTATATTTATATCAAAAATATCAGTTTAGTTACTGATCTAAAACAGTTTCATAAAAACCCTTTTAAAAAGGCGATTTTTACCGTTTTTACCTCATAGTTTTGTGTCAAACGTTATCATAACCATCTGAACTCGAAACGACTTCATATTTTAACACAATACATGTTATATACTGAATAAAATGTTGGTTATAATAAGATTAGTGCAGTTTTTGTGTAAGGCACATAAATCATGCGATTTCATGTATTTTACAACACTTTTAAGCACATAGTACAACATGCAAAGCTAGTAAACTTTATGTCAAGTTTCACACTACTTTAATACATATAATAACCTTATTTTTAAGGTTTATAATCTGATCTAAAATCATTTTTATCATAACATAATTAAATCATTATTTTATGTACATACACCCACATGCATGTCCATGTACAAGGTCCTAATGCATCCATAACATATTTTCACCAACATGCATGTACTCATATGAATCAATATTCATTTATTTCATGTTCATTCATCCAAGAACACAATCATCTTCATATCATCATCATCTCCCAATCATTCCACCATAAATGCAAGAATCAAAGTTCTACACATTTATGAACTAACATCAATATTTTTACATGCATGCATCCACACATATATATACGACATACATACATACACATATGAACTTCCAAAGTTCACTTTTTATCATGTCCTTTTCAAATCATAAAACTTTTTTTAGAACATTCTCTTATGACAACTTTTTGATCATGCATGCATCAAATCCTCATGAACATCATCAATCAAAATCATTCAAAGTCAAAACTCAATCTTATACACACATGTATACATACTCACAACCACATGAACACACACACACACATCTCCATTTTCATTTTATAGAAAAACCCGTTTGTTTTAGTTTTCAAGTTAGTGAATCATCCAAGAACAAGAGAAACCCCATTTACTATCATCTTTACCAATAAGAATCAAGAACATTTTTAAAAGACATGAGTTATTACCTTCAAGATTCTAGTGGGTTTTGAATAAAAAGATGAGGTGAAGCTTTGTTCTTGCTTGAAACTCCTTGGAATCACCCTTAAACCTTCAAATAAGCTTTAAAACACCTTGGATTGCCTTTGAATCTTCAAGATCTTCAATATTTCGAAAATTTAGTGTGTGTTTGTGTGTGTTTCAGCCATGGATATGAGAGAGAGAGTGAGGATTGATTGTATTTTTTATTTTCCTTGGATTTTGTAAGATTTGAGAAGATTTGGTGAAAAGGGTAATCATCACTTGCATCTCCCAATGCCCACAAGTGTCAAGAGGGAGGAGAGAGAGTGTGGTATATGGCTGCCATATACCCCTACACACACATACGACACGCATACATACATATATATGGTTTGTAGGCCAAAAACTGGTATTTAACTAGATGCCGGGTGTTTTATCTAGCGTTTTAACTGCGTTTTAACGCGTTTTAAATTATTTTCAATGCTCTATAAAAATTAAAAACACCAAAATATTACTGATCAATATTTTATTTGCCTGGACCGGCTACGTTGTCGGTATTTGGCAGTGTGCGCGCTATGTTGCGCAGTACGCGCTTAATTCGCAAAATATGGATTTTAAGCATTTTAATTTATTTTTATCATTCTATATAAATAAACTTGTCAAATTATTACTATAATAATTATTGGTTGCTCTGAACTAGCTGCGTTTTGTTAGATACGCGCAGTATCCGCAGTACGCGCGTAAACTCGAAAAATAGAGTTTCTTAGCGTTTTAAATTATTATTCCTCACGATTATGATTAAATATATTATTTAACTCATAACAGACTATTTTTGGGATTTTAACATTATCCGGCGGTCACCGACGTTCATTTCGGATTTAACCGTTACGCGATAAGCGTTTATCTTAAAATTGCCAATGTAATTTTTATTGAACTTTGGATTTACCAACACATCAAATACCGTATATAGATGTCACACCCCGACCCGCAGCGGAAAAAGGTGATCGGGGCATGATTTGGTTTTCATCAAAGCTCATGACATTTATTATAATGTTTCATATTTATTATTACAATTTAAAGGAGATCATACAATCAAATCATACAAGTACAATATATCTATACATCTCTCTAGACTTTATTATTTTTCTTCTAAGGCAATTTCCTATGTGTTCCTTGCTTCATCCTGTCCATCTGTATCATGTGTAAAAATGGTTTTTGGGTCAACAAAAAGTTGGCGAGTGAATCCTATGAAAACATTTAAACGTGTTTATTGTATTGATTATAAAATAAAGTGCATAATCACATAAGAGTAAATGTAGATGTAAATTTATTCACAAAACACATAATATTAAATATTGCACACACATACAACAATTGATTGTTTTGAGGCACGCGTTGTTCAACTCGTCTCCCACGAGGAACTGATGGGCCTAATGAATGAGTTTTGAGGCACGCGTTGTTCAACGAACTGATGGGCCTAATGAATGAGTTTTGAGGCACGCGTTGTTCAACTCGTCTCCCACGAGGAACTGATGGGCCTAATAAATAATTTGCATACAACTTGACAATATGTAATACATCACAACAAACAATATTTACATTCTAAGTTTAGATCATATAATGGTATAGCACGAGTTTGAATAAGCGAATTAATTTAAGCGATACATGATACAACCCAAAACATGAATAAAAAGGGGAATTTGTAAGAATTCACTCACATTGGGTGCGTTCGTTTGATGATGTTTGAATGCGCACGAGTTTAGAGAGTTGATCGAAGAGGAATAACTAACCTAAATAATAACGAAAAGATACGGTAAATAAGTGGATTTTATTAACAATTTTAATAGGGTTTTTAGATTTATTTTTGTGAGTTTAAGGTCATTTTCTAACTTTACAAATATTATTTTTAAGTATTTTTAATTGATTTCTAAATTAAATAAATAAATAAAAATATAAAAAAATGTTGACTTTTTGGGTTGACCGTTGACCGCTGACGTTGGCTTTGACTGTTGACCGGTTCGGACTTTGTATATGTGTGCGCTTGGTGAGACTCGAACCCGAGACCTCCCGTACGCGTGCACGCAGCTCTACCAACTGAGCTACGTGTCTAACCCGAAATATTTCTGTTTTTAATTATATTTATGTACTATTTAAATTATTCAGAATTCATTTATTTTAAAAAGGGTTTTAATTATGTCGGACCGGTGCACACAACAGGTCTCGAACCCGGGACCCGTTGTTTAGCGTTGCACACAGTCCACCGCTGGACTGTGTGTCTAACCTGCTTAATATACTGATTTTTATTAAACTTAACATCTTACAGCGAGTTGATACGGTTCGATTTAAAAAGAACATTTTTATTTCAGAGAGTGAGGTTGTGACAGGGATCGAACTCGAGACGTGTGCTAATTGTTTGCACACAGTCCACCGCTGGACTGTGTGTCTAACCCGGTTTAATAACTTGTTTTAATTAATCTTATAAACATCGTCGACTTCGTCTTCTTCGATCAAAGACTCAGACGACCGATATTCTTCTGTTCTTGATTAAATCGTTCATCGAACATATTACTGGTTGAAATGTAATGGATAAGAAGAGTTAAGGAATCGAATGTACCGATCAGATTGTATTTCTCAGAATTCCGGCAATGGTCGTCGGCTCTGATTTGTATATTCCGTCTGATTGAATCATTAACAGTTTTGATCGATTAGTTGTGAAATTGGGTTACTAAACAAGGATTAACAGAAGGTTTAAATGATTATACCGATTCACAGCGTGATTTTGGAAATTCCAGAGGTTTTCCGGCGAGTGCAGAATATTCCGGCTACGTCGTCTGGGATTGATTCTGGTTGATGGATTGAAGTTAGTAATAGTCTGACAATGATTGAAACCGAAAGAGTCGAGGTATTTACCGTTTTGATATAAGTCTCGGTTTTCCGGCGAAAATCCGGCGATAGCAGAAAATATCCGGCGAGTGAAATTGATTCGAGAAATGGTGCGATTTTGAGCGAAATGATTTCCAGAGACTTGGGTGTGTATTTATAGGGAAGAATCACGATGAATTGGGTCTGAGTTTAGTCTTGATTCGTGGTCAGTTTTTCTCCGGCGGTTATGACTGATGTCGCGGGATTAGACATCGGTTATAACCGATGTTGATGTTAATACATTCGTTAAGTCAAAGGAAACCGTCGATAATTGGCGAAATCGTCGGAATTTCCGGCGAGAGCGATTTGGGCGCGCTGATGACCGAATTTGATTTCGAGTTTCATTTTAGGTTTTAATTGTTTCGATATAACAACAAACAACTCAAGTGGCGGAGTGGTTAAGTCTTTGTTGGTTGAGTCTTCCGGCTAACCCGGGTTCGAAACCCGGCAGCCGGTTTTCTTTTTTATTTATTTTATTTTCACTTTTTATCAATTATAGTTTTTAAATTCTAAATTGTTTATTAATTATGTATTGTTTAAAATTAAAATAAATCATAAATACGTAACGAAATTTTATAACTTGATATTCGATTAATAAACGAAGCGGGTTTGGATAACCCGGTTTTTTACGGATGTTACAATAAACATCATGAATAATTAAATACGACCTTTTATTCATTCATGGCACGTGTTACATTTGTACGGGACAGCCTAAATAGCCGGGTGTCAAAATTACAATGTATCCAAGGTTTGGGTATGTATGGAAATTAACCTGGATTTGCTGGTTCTCACCATTATTAAGTTGATTTAGGTTACACAAAGTCGCATTAGGTCATAACAAGTTCTTTTGTGTTAAATATATGCAAATTATAGTTAGTGAACAAATAAGGCTTACAAGAGTTTGTAAATATATACGGGGTGGTGGTCCATTAGCAAAAGCAAGGCCTTTAAACACCTTAGGAGGGAAGGTCTTTGGTTCAAGTCTCAAAAAATGACCTTTAAAGAAAAGCGTTTGTAAATGTATCACTTAATTGGTTTATGATTCGTGTAGTAACTTTAACTCATAACAAATTGTTTTGAAGAAATTTTTTAATGTTGCAGTACATCTGTAGATGTTACCAATAAAAACATTACTATACTAATTTAAATAAGAGAAAAATGCCCGGATAGTCTCGTGGTTTGTCCTTTTTTCACCTTTAGTCCCTAACTTTATAAAATTACCTCTATAGTCCCCAACTTTTCAATTTTTGTTCCCGGATAGTCCCTGACGTGGATGGATCTTAGTTTTCTCAGTTAAGTTGGTGGAAAATGACTATAATACCTTTACTATTAAAAATAAGAAATAAAGCATTAAAAGGTTAAAAAATACATACGGACCCCACCTACCCACCCCACCCCAGCCCATGTCTTCTTCCCATTATTTCTCTTTAACCTGCAACAACCCAGGTAACCGCCACCACCGATCCGAGACAAAACCAAAATCAACCTCACATAACACGACACATAACACCACCAAACATTACCTACTTTCACCTTATTCCAATTCCACCAATTTAACGATAGAAAAACAATAAAAAACAGATTTTCAGGTAAAAATCGGGCCAAACCGAAACAGAAACCCGCAAAATCAGGACAACCGGACCTGTACCTCGACTCCGGTCAGGTACAAATTCCGGCACCGGAACTGTGATTCGCTCACCTGTGAAGCATAGATCAGTCAAAGCTCAAAATTAACCTCAGAGTTGATGATCACGAAACCAGTACGAACACGACTTATCGTCTCTCTGCAGACCGGATTCGGCAACTCAACAACTGGTTTTCGTTCCAGAACTTGATGAACCGGCCGCGATCGATCTGAGACCGTTCGAGATCTTGATGCCCATCGTGTTGATTTGCGAGTTTTTTTGGATGGTGGTGGTGAAATGTGGAGATGGTGGTGAAGGGTAGTAGATGTGGGGAAGATGAAGTGGAAGTGGTAGTGGTGGTGGTATTCTTGCAGACAAAAAAAGAAGATAGAGAAAGAGGAAAAGAGAAAGGAGTGAGGGGGTGGGTGTGGGGTAGGCGCAGGATAAAGGTGGGCTCACTTTTTTTAATCAGGGCATCGTAGTCATTTCACATTCACTTAATAAAAAAATTAACCTCCATTCACGCCAGGGACTATCTGGGAACGAAAATTAAAAAGTTGAGGACTATAGAGGTAATTTTAAAAAGTTAGGGACTAAAGGTGAAAAAGGGCAAACCAAAAGGACTATCCGGGCATTTAACTCTTTAAATAAATACGACTTGTTTGCTACATATGTAAAATGAAAGAACCACACATACCATGGATACTAATTTACACACCACCACATTGTAATCCGTAAGATGTGGCCTACACATAAGCATGTGTATGTTCTAGATCGTGCACTAATAAACCTACATATTAACTTGTGTATATCCTTGTTTGATTTTACTTAAATAACTAGAAATACAAATTAAGTCATGAAAATGAGGTGCATATCTTTTGAACGCATAGGATTTCTTGACCAACGCATGAGGAGGTATATGAAAAGAAAAACGGACTCGGAGAACACATTTCATAAATTTTAATTTCAAAACCACCAATGGCAACATACATACTGGTTACCACTAAATAAATACGGGGAGACGAAGAAAACCATGAGAATTACTAGTTGGTTACTACAGGGAGATTGTTCGTCAAAAACATTTCTCACACACCAAATCAACTAAAAAAGGAGCAGAAATTTTATCTTGATTGAGCCTGACAGAGTTACACACCACCACATTGTAATCTATTAAGATGTGGCTAACACATAAGCATGTGTACACCGAGAAACCTACATATTAACATGTGTATTTTCTTGCTCGGTTTTAGTTAAATTGCTAGAAATAGAGATTAACACATGAAAAAGAGTTGCATAACTTTTGAACACATAGGAAGTATCAACCAACACACACGATGCTGCCATATGAAAAGAAAAAAATTATTTGAAGACCACATTTCGTAAATTTTAATTTCAAGACCACCAATGATAACATGCCAGTTACCACTAAATAAATGTGCGGAGACAAAGAAAACCATGGGATTTGTTACCAAGAGAAATTATCCGAAAACTTAACTTTAGATTTACCAATTAGTTACGCAGAGATTGTTCGTCCAAAACATTTTTCACACAACAATCAACTAAAAAAAAGAAAAGCATAATTTTTTTCTTGATTGACAATGACGAAGTCAAAAAGGTATTGTTCGTCGGAAATAAGATTCCACGGACAAAGGAAAAGTTTGGATTTATATGGTTTGTTGGCCCGTCGACAATTCAATGTTGATAGTCTTAAGTTCATGGGTGATGAGATCAAATGCTAATTACCGACGATTTACTGATACTTGTTTTTCTAATAGTGTTTTAAATGAGGATTGGGAGGGAGGAGGCAGTTGAGGCGACCAGGCTTGAGGCGTCTTCTTGTTGATTCTCTTAACATGCGAACTTATCACCCAACATGCATATATAGTTGGATATCATGTAATGCAGGTAAAATTTCTAATTGTTTGAAGCTAACATTTTTTATCTTTTAAAAATTTTGTAAATAACAAATAAATGAAACAATAAGTTATTGTTGCTTGATTTTGTTTTCTTTTCTGCATTTCTTAATTAGTATTTATCAAACCAATCTAACTAAACAAAGTCACATGGGAAAGTACCAAGAAAACACAACACTTGTTCACTTTCTTGATGATATTAAAAACTTTCTTCGTGATATTAAAAATCACCATGAAATGTCTTCGTCCATGAATATTTAATGCCTCTTTCATTCTTTCATGAATTTTACAATCTTCTACGTCTTGCATATGCCTTCTTTCCTAGGAGTGGAAACTGACTTTAAGGAATTGATAAGACATTTACTTGGATTAAAAGGTTGATAGCAATAAAGGACATGAAGAGTTCAACAGAATTAAAAGTTTAAAAACTCCTTGTGGTGGCATAGATTTCCATATTGGTGAAACAAGAACCAACTGCATTATCTATATCTATCCGCTGGAATATGGGATTTCAAGCCAAATGTATCAAAATTCTCATAAATATATATATATGTACATAAAATATTCTACAATATACCAATCTAAAAGTTTTTACAAAAAAAAACAATAATATAAACACTAAAGTCTTCATTGTGGCTTGCTAATTTGACTTTTTATCCAACTCTTCTCCGGTATGGCATTATTTGGCTCATAAACATGGAACCGAAATTTGAGTTACCATCATTGTTAGATATATGAAACTCCAGGTCTTTATATATTCATGCATTACGTTTAGTACTATTTATCCAAATGTGTGAGGTTCAATGAGATTCCATCTATTCTCTTTTAATAGCTATGCCAGTTGATGAATCTGTAAGGCCTTTCCATCTATCTCTCACCATATATGTATACTTTCAAATATGAACAATTGCCAAAATCTTTCACCAAAGGTTGTTTGCTGCCAAACTTCCTCAATGAGCTAGTAGACACATTTTCATGTGCAAAATCAGTCTAGAAAAAGAAAGAAACTACATATGATCTCAACAAACAAAAAAAAACATGACCTCATAAGCTAAATATGTGTAATGTATGATAGGTTAGTCAATGAAACTTAAACACACATACCTCAGAGGATGGATGTTGAGCTGGAACCACCATCCGTTTCTAAAATCATTGTTGGTGCATGTTATGTGACAACAGCTTTGGCTTGGTCTTTGAATATTAAACAAGATTGGATCATGAAGACTTAAAGGAATTCGAGTTTGTTATGAAGCCCAATCAAGTCCAAGTTGTATATAAGTTGTTTAAGCCCGAACTGTGTTATAATTGTATAAGGGCTTGGCCCAATTCGTATGTATGTTGTGTGTATATAAACATCATTGAGTTATAGAGTTAGGGTTAGATATTCAGCCATTAGTTAGAGAGTTCGAGACTTTTAAAGTGTGCAACTCAAGTTTGTGAGAGTTTGAGAGAAAACACAGAAATCGGTTTGTGAGTTCTCGGCATATCTTGAGTGATTGTAAAACAGTTTCGTGTGTTTGATAATCACAGAAGACTAGTTTGAATAATGTGTGTTCGGTTTTCTTCATCTATAATTTTCTTGTTTCTTGTTATTCGATTAATTAAGGAGATTCCGCATCCTTGATTAGTTATTAGTTTTGTGACGATCCATTGGGAATAGGGGACCTACAATTGTATCAGAGCTTTTTCTCCTGTGTACGATTCAAGACTGATCAATAGGAATCAAGATATTTATTTGGTTGAAGACTTTCGGATTGCATTCAAAATTTTCGTGAAAAACATTGAAGAATCGTCAAGAACATTTTAGAATTCCCTTGTTTGATCTGTTTTCGTAGTAAAAGTTGACTGTTTTCGTGTTTCTAGGAGATTTTGTTTTGGAAAGTTTTTAAAGGAAATTAATTTTTAGAAGGTATTGTGTTTTGAAAGTGCTGATATTTCGGGATTGAGTTGCTAACTGGCTGGATTCAAATGTTGAAAATAGAGTGCGAGACAAGAAGAAGTTGGCACCATTTGCAGTGTGCGGTGTGGTCAGTGTTCGATTTGGGGAGTGTGCGACCTAGTGTAGGTCAGACTTAGTGTGTGGTCAAACTTAGTGTGCGGTCAAACCTAGTGTACGTATACAGGTGTACGACCTGGATTAATATACAACCCAAGAAACAAGTGTGCGGTCCATTAATTGAGGTGTGTGGCTCAATTAGGGAGTGTGCGGCTTTGCTTGGAGTGTACGATTGATCAAGTGTGCGATTCCTTAGAGGTGGAATTTTATTTGGCTGTCGTAGCTAAAAATTCGCGTTTTTAAAATAGAAAATTATATGTAGCTTACCTTAGTAAACCGTTTGCACCATTGGACTCCACGTATTTTTAGGACAAAAAAGGTATTGGACATTATATATGGTTGTATTCGTATCCTCGAGATGAGTCTAATGGTACATTTTAGTAAAAACTAGTTTTGGAAAATATTTTACGTTTTTAACCAGCCGGTTTCGTTAAAAATGTCGTACATGTCATATTTGAACGAGTTGTTGAGAATGGAACACGAAGTTGGAACTACGAACAAACCACTAAAATTGATGAAGGTAGAAGATTACCTAGCATGGAAGAATAGGTTTCAGTCATTTATTGAATATCATGACACACGGATGTGGATCTGTATTCAAGATGGTTATGTAAACCCAACTCATGACTTTGAAGGCAGACAACGAGTCACTGCCTATGTGAACATGTAAGTGGCAGATAAGAGAATGTATAAGTCTGGGAAGAAAGCCTTAGCTGCAATCAAGATGTCTCTACCTGATGGCATCAAACATACCTTTAAGCGATATACAACTTCTAAGGAAATGTGGGATGCTTTAGAAAAGAGGTATGAAGGAAATATTGACGTAAAGAAGAACAAAGTAAACCTGCTGAAGAAGCAATTTGTTGTCTTCAAAGGCATGAGAAATGAGTCCCTCGAAGATATTATCATCTAATGTCAGAAATGGATAATTATGACATTGAGGGATTCACTGATGTTGAATTAAATGATAAGTTGCTATATGCTTTACCTGCCAAGTGGGATATTTATACTCTAATGATCAAGGGTGAAGTTGATTATGAGACGAAGGAGTTAGAAGAAGTTGTCGGAAGCTGAGAGCGTACGAACTCAATATGAAGAAAAAGGAAACTGGATATGATCAGGTTCAAGATCCGGGAATTTACAAAGGCATTTCTACTTCTTCTTCCCACAATGCTTCGAGTGATTCAGCGACTACATTTCTCTCATGTGAAAATGAGCAGGTTGTGACAAATTCTGAAGGTAATATATGCTTTGTTGCTACTTAAGGAGGATCATCAGGGGCAAAGAGACAACAATCTAGAAATAATAACAACAATACTAGGTCTATGCCTCTGAGTGTTAAGGTTGCGGAAGAGCATCGTGCCCTGCTTGCTTCTTTTGTTGCCTCATACGAGAACTACATTCAAGGGATAATATCTGATCCAGCTACATTTGATGAAGACTATGATCAGATTGAGCCTGATGACCTTGAGGAGATGGATTTACGGTGGCAGATGGCCATGATCTCTAGACGAGTGAAGAGATTCATGAACAGGACAGGCAGGAAGTTCGTTGGTCAAAGTGTTGGATTTGACTAGTCCAAAGTTAGGTGTTACAACTGTCAAAACTATGGATACTTTGCTAGAGAATGTCAAAGACCAAAGGCAGATTTTCGTCCTAACTCCTCATTTCAGGATTCTCCAGGTCAAGGTTCAGGCAATAGGAATGCATCTAACAACAACTCCAGAGCCTTGATTTCTACTACACGTGAAGGTTCTTATGATTGGAGTGTTCATCTGGAGGGTGATGACAATGTAACACAAGTGTTCTTGGCTGAAATAACCCCAGTTGAAGATGCAGAAGTAAGGACTGATGTGAGATAGAGCAAGAGACTGTAGTTGAATAGGTTGATGCTGATCAAACAACTGAAGTTAAAGCTGACAATGTACAGTCAGATGAAGAGAAAGATGCTGCAGACAAGAAGATGGTTGCAGACTTTGCTGCTTTCATGGCAGATTTGAGCAAATCAACAGGAGAGGCCCGTTAGTTCTGTTTATTTAAAATGTCGTGAATTGCAAGGTGAGGTTGATAGGTTATCAAAACAAAACCAAAGTCTGGTAAATGAGCTCTCAAGCGTAAAAGAATCTAACTTTTTCGTAAAAAGAAAGGAGTCATCATATTTAAAGAAAATTAAGGGTTATGAAGAAGAATTCAACATTTTAACCTATAAGTTAAATGAAATGCTTCAAATTATTGACTTGGCTCATAACATAATGAGTGAGAAAACAAAAGAGATTTATGAAAAATGCAAAGAGTTATCTTAAGCACAACTAAAAATTGTTGAGCTAGAAAAGAAACTAAGTCAATTCAGAGATTCCTCTTTTGTAATGAAACACATGATGAATGGCTTGAAGAAAATTAATGACAAGAAAAGTGTGGGCTTCCAAGGCTTTAATGAAGTTCCACCACTTCTTGGTCATGACTATTCGTTCTTACCAGATGAAGAGGAGTTAACAGATTTTGGTTCAACAACACCTAGTAGTTCCACATCAGAAAAGGGTGATGTGTCTAAATATGATGATGTTAGTGTTGAGAAGGATAATAACAGGGAACTGGTTTTGAAAACAAAGCATGTACACCTTAAGAATAAAAAGAAAACTTTTGTTAAAAAAGTTGATTTTGTTAAAAGGAGTGATATGAAAGATGAAACCGTTGTTATTGAAAAAGAATCAAATGTACAGTTTGCTAAAAATAAAAACAAAGAAAAATCTGAAATTGAGCAAACTAAATCAAATCCTTCTAAGGCATCATCATCATCATCATCATCATCATCATCACCTAACGGATCTAACCAGAGACTTCAGTTAAGAAGTCTTTGGCAAAAAGATTGTGCTTCAAATATCACACAAAGGGATATGTAGCTAGCTATTGTCATAACAAAAAGAGTGAAGCACAAGTGACGGAGAGAAAGAGAGAAAAATCACCAGAGAAGAGTGGTGATGGTGAGCAGAAGGTGTCTAACTCACCAAAGATGTCTGCTCCTAAGCAACAAGAGGGTGTTGTTGTTGGTGTAGGTATGGCTGAAACAGGAACTCGGTAAGTTCCTCGTTTTCAAAGAAATCAACAAAGGTTTCAGCCTGAATCTACATCAGGCAGACATGAGAGACCTAGGAGTAATTCACCAAGAATGAACATTTTTAATGGGACATCAAGTAATTTCAAAAGTCAGAGTCATTATCAAAATCGATACCAAAACAATGGTTGTCGAATTTTTATAACAATGGCTTTAGAAATTATAACAATCAATATTCTTGGAACTAAAGGTCACAAAACCAGAATTTCCAAAGGTCACAGAGTCCAAACTTACATAGGAGACCTCAGGGTCGGAGACTTCGTGGAAATCAAACACCATTTCCATCAACAGGTCCTAGATCAAGACTCCAGTCAGGAGTGATGTATACTGGATTTGGAATACCCAAGACCATTTAGGCTTGGGTCCCCTAATCTAACTAATTTATGTTGGTTTGTGCAGGAGCTGCTAAGGAGGATTATCAACCTATGGTATGTTGATAGTGGTTGCTCCAGGAACATGACGGGAGAAGCGAGATTGTTAACTGAGTTTTAAAACATAGATGGAGGTTACGTGAACTTTGCGGGTGCTAAAGGAAATCACATTACAGGTCGAGGAAAGGTGACCAATAGGAAGATCACACTGGACAAAGTGAATTATGTCAAGCATCTGGAACACAATCTGATGACCGTGTTTCAAGTCTGCGACAAGGGTCACTCGGCCCATTTTACTAAGTCTGAAGCTTTGGTGTTGAAACCGGGTTTGGTGATATCGGACGATTGGATCGTGATGCGCGCACCGAGGAGGAATGACACTTATGTCATGGACATAGGTGCAAAGGATTCTTCTAAAGTAGTTTCTTGTTTATTATTAAAAGCATCTAAGGCCGAGTCGATGTTGTAGCATAGACGCATGGCCCACATCCACTACCAAAAAAATAATTATATATTAAAAACGGTTTAGTGAAAGGGGTGCCAATGCTGAGGTTTCACGTGGAGGATAAATGTCTTCCATTTCAAAAGGGAAAACAACACAAGAAACCTCACAAGTCTAAAACAGTAAATTCCATAGATGCCCCTTATGAACTACTTCATATAGATCTATTTGGTCTAGTGAACGTAAGGAGCAAAGGTGGGAAGTACTATTGTTTAGTTGTTACAGATGATTAGTCACGATATTCATGGGTTTTCATTTTAGGTACAAAGGATGAGACAACTAAGTTGCTGATAGATCATTTTACAAAACTAGAAAATGTCCATGAAGCACGCATCAAGAGGATAAGGAGTGATAATGGCACGGATTTCAAGGATCAGATTCTGGATCTATATTGTCTGCGCAAGGGAATTCAACATCAATACTCTGCTTCTTATACACCTCAGTAGAATGGAGTCGCTGAGAGGAAAAACAGGACGTTGATTGAAGCCGCTAGGACTATGCTGTCTGATTCCAAGCTTCGAGTTCTTTTCTGGGGAGAAGCTGTGAACACAAATTGTTATGTCCTAAATAAAGTTTTAACTGTTAAACGTTTTAACAAAACATGTCATTAACTTATGATTAACGAGAAACCAAATTTAAAAGGCTTTGAACCATTTAGATTACCCTGCACAATAGTGAAAAATAAAGATAAATAAAAATTCGGTGTGGTAGCTGATGAGGGTTACTTTCTAGGTTATGAACCTAGCACACCGAATAAAAGGATTTTTAATTAAAAACTGGTAAAATCGAGGTCGTGTTTAATAATGAAATCACTTTTTATACGCCTCAACAATCAACGAGTGGTCATGCTATATTATATGCTTATGATAGTGTGTTTAAATCATTTAATATCCTGAGCTTTCCAATGCAGATGAGTCTAAGTTGATCCAAACAGTGACTAGTGAGGATGATGAGGGTGACTTTATGCCGAGATCGAGTATATCGATGACAGATGCTCCAGAATCTTCATCTAATGCTGTTGCACAAGATTCGAGCGATAGTGACTCTGAACCTATTCAGGGGGGGGGGATTTCACAAATCTGTTTGCAAATCAGAATATTCAGGGGGAGGTTGGATCAAATCTGGGTGACAAATAGAAGTGGACGCAATTGCTACTACACGAGCAAACAGAGATCACCCAATTGATAACATTGTTGTAACATTTGTAAAAATCGGGTCTCCAAAACCCGCTCCGTTTTGTAATCAAGTACCAAGTTATAAAAGTTGCATTAAATATTTATGATTATTTTGAGTTAAAACGATACATAATTAATAAATAAACTAAACTATAAAAATTACATTTGATAAAAAGTTAAAATAAAATAAATAAAAAATATTTGAAGCTGCCGGGACTCGAACCCGGGTCAGCCAAGACCCTTCAACAACTTAACACTCACTCCCTAAACCACTCCGCCACATTGTGTTTTCTGCTAACTCTAGGAACACAAATGAATTTTATACACAAAATCAGTAAAACCGATGGCGCCATCTGAGAAACGGTAATCGGCAAATCAATCGTCTAATCGTTGTTTAATTCGCATATTCAGCTTATAACCGATGTATAACGGTTTCTAATCAAGCTGAAATTGATTGAACTTAAAGTTTCATCATTTTCGGTTTTTGAAACCGAAAGGTCATCAAAGTTCTGAATAACTCAAGCTTCAGACCATTCTCGCGATCCAGAGCTATCATATCAATACTCCATTTCAATTTCGTCGCATTTTCGGACCACCAGATCATCTGAATCAGCTCGCCGGAAAAATTCTGCAAGTCACCGGAAAACCGGGACTCACATCCACACGGTATTTCCTCCGACTCTTTCTATTTAAATCATGTGATTAATCAGTCTCTAACACAACTCCTCTATCAGAATCGATCCTGGTAAACGTTTATCGAAAATCTTATCTTCGCGGAAAACTTCTGGAATTGCCGGAAACTCGATAATTACCGGTATGCACATTCCAACGTACTGATAATCAATACTCACTAGTTCAATTTCATATCTAATCCCTTAAGCCTGTTGATAGATTCTCTCAGCCGAAGGTTCAAAAACAGAGCCGACAAGTTTCGCCGGACTCTCTGAAGAAGACAACCTGTTCGGTATCTTCTTTCCCCAAACTGTTCGGTTTAATGCATTCAAACTAGACATCATGTTTATTAACTAATTTAATCACGAATCGGATTGTTGATTGATGTTTGCGTTCGTAATGAAGAAGACGAGTTCAGTAATGACTTAAGATTAATTAAAATCGGAAGTTTAAACGGGTTAGACACACAGTCCAGCGGTGGGACTGTGTGCAAACAAAAACTATACACGTCCCGAGTTCGATCCCTGCTACACGCACACTTTGTGGAATAAAATGCTTTTTTTGATCAAGAACTAAACCGGGTTAAATCAGATAGTTGTTAAGTATAATAAAAATCGAGATAATAACCGGGTTAGACACACAGTGCAGCGGTGGACTGTGTGCAACATGAACTACACGTCGCGCGTTCGAAACTCGTCACGAGCACCGGTTCGATTGAATTAAAATGTTTTTGCAAATAAAGGAAATTCAGTTTAATCGAATAAGTGTATAAATATAATTAAACACAAGATTATTTCGGGTTAGACACGTAGCTCAGTTGGTAGAGCTGCGTGCACGCGAACGGGAGGTCGCCGGTTCGAATCCCACCCGGCGCAGATTTATTCGCTGACCGAACCGGTCAACGGCCAACGCTAAAAAAAAAATAATATTTTTTTTATATATTTTTATTTATTTAATTTAATCTAAAAATCAATTGAAAATACTTAAAAATAACATTTTTAAAGATAGAAAATAGCCATAAACTCACAAAAATATATCTAAAAATTTCATTAAAATCCTTAATAAAATCCATCCATTTATTATATTTTTCCATTATTATTTAGGTTAGTATTCCTCGTTGATCCGCTCATCTAAATCGTGCGCATCTCACCATCTCCAATCCAACACATCCAATGTGAGTGAATCTTACAAATTCCACGTTTTAATCACGTTTTTGGGGTGTATCATGTGTCTTTGTTTATATACATATTATAACTAAACCATTGTGCATACATCATATCATGAACATGTGTATTTAGTTTGTTGCTGTTAAGTAGTTATTATTGGATGCAATTTATTATTTCAGTACATGCAATTGCCGAGGCTGCCGCTCCCCATTTATGAGCGTTGAGCATGTTCCCCATTTTATTATGCGGTTGAACCTGGCGTGCCGCATACGATCGGCTCCGTTTGATTGAGCCTTGATCGCACAGTTCATTTTACATTTTCAGTACATGCAATACGATCGGCTCCGTTTGATTGAGCCTTGATCGCATAGTTCATTTTACATTTTCAGTACATGCAATACGATCGGCTCCGTTTGATTGAGCCTTGATCGCACAGTTCACTTATGTTATTTATCGTATGATATTGGTATGTTCATGTATGCAATCAAGTGTTATTGTATGTTATAATTGTAACTGCTTTTGGCCATTGCTTGATTACTTACATTTGCTCATTTATGATTATGAACAATTTTTCATTGATAAACTAACCATTAATTCATTAATAAATGTTTATCTAATAAGGTTCACTCGCCAACTTATGTTGACCCAAAAACTCCCATTTTACACATGATACAGGTGAACCAGCAGTAGCTAGGAACACATAGGACCTGGATTAGAAGAATAAAACGATTTAGAATTGGGATTGTTATGTTTGGTTATTTCCTTTGTATTGAATGAACATGTTTGGATATTTGAAAATGTAACTTTGACTTTATTAATTATGAAACATAATAGTAAATGTCATGTGCTTTGGTGATAACCCAATTATGCCCCGACTCTTATTTCCGCTGCGGGTCGGGGTGTGACAATTGTAGGTGACGCTGCTGCAGGTGTTCGGACAAGAAGATGTGTCATTGAAGGTTCCTGTTTGTTTGCTTCAATTGAGAAAACGAGAATGATCAATGAGTGGTTGTACAGTTTCTTTATTGCCCAAGAAGAGCCAAAGAATGGGCATATGGCTCTAAAAGATAATTCATGGGTTGAAGCGATGCAAGAGAAGCTAGCTCAGTTCTCGAAGTTGAAAGTGTGGGTGCTAGTTGATCTACCTGAAGGAGAAAAGGAAATAGGCACTAAGTGGGTGTTTAAGTGCAAGAAAGATGATCAAGGAATTGTTACGAGGAACAAGGCTCGGTTATTGGTTAAAGGGTTCAATCAGCAAGAAGTGATAGATTACAATGAAGTGTTTGCACTAGTGGCAAGGTTGGATGAATTCGTTTTTTCCTAGCCTTCGCATCCTTCAAGGGCTTTAAGGTTTACCAACTTGACGTGAAGAGTGCGTTTCTTTACGGGAAAATCCAAGAAGTGGTGTATGTCTCACAACCAGATGGGTTTACTGATCCAGACTATCCAGATCGGGTGTATAAGCTGAATAAGGCATTGTATGGATTACATCAGGCACCCAGGGTGTGGTATGAGACACTATCAGCTCATTTGATGAAGAATGGATTTGAAAGTGGTCAGATTGACAGTATACTGTTCATTAAGCGAAAGAAAGAAGATTTTCAGTTTGTACAAGTATACGTGGATGACATTATTTTTGGGTCATCTGATGAGTGCATGTGTCATGAATTTGAGGAGGTGATGAAGAGCAAGTTTGAGATGAGTGCGATGGGTGAGTTGTCCTACTTTCTAGGATTACAAGTTGAAGTAAAGAAGGATGGAATCTTTATACATCAGACAAAATACGTGTATGACATTTTGTCTCGTTTCAAAATGGAGGATTGCGCTACTTTCAACACACCTATCTGCGAGAATCACAATCTTGGTCCAGATCATGAGAGTGTGGAAGATGTTGATCCAACTCAATACATGGCAATGATTGGGTTTCTTATGTACTTGACTGCTTCACGACCAGACATCATGTTCGCAGTGTGTCTCTGTGCCAGATATCAAGCAAATCCAAAAAGTCTCATATGAACGCGGTGAAGCGTATTCTTCATTACTTGAAGGGGAAACCTAAACTTGGTTTGTAGTATCCAGCTGCTAGTGATTTGAAGTTTGTTGCTTACACTGATTCAGACTTTGGAGGATCATAAAACTTACTACTGGTGGTTGTCAGTTCTTAGGAGGGAGGATTGTGTCTTGGCAATGCAAGAAGCAGTGTTACGTGTCTACCTCTACGTGTGAAGCTGAATACATTGTTGCGGGTAGCTATTGCTCTCAGGTTCTCAGGATACAATAGCAGATGTGCGATTACGGTTTGAATTTCACTAGTACTCCTATAATGATAGATAATAATGTCGTTATTTCAATCACAAACATTCCCGTAAAGCACCGTAGAACAAAACATATTGACATTCGTCATCTTTTATATGGATTGTGCTGAAAAGAACTTGATTGAACTTCCAAGAGTCGATACATTTGATAAACTTGCAGATCTTTACACAAAAGCTTTTGACAGGGCTCGTTTTGAACATCTAGTTGAACTCAACGGGATGAGGAATCCTGAATAACCGATTTTTCATAAGAATTTTGGAAATATTTTATTGCTTTCTTAAAAATAAAAAACATAAAAAAATAGAAAAGCGTAAAAATGAAAAACAAAATAGAAAATCAAAACGAGTTGTCACTGTGTGAAAAAGAAAAGATGATAGTACATCAGCGAGTTAGACTATCAAACTGAAATTGAAGTGAAAGTGCATATGTGTGATAACAGCTCCATCATATGATGTACCGGTAGACAAAATGCAGGAAATAATCAACTTACTAATGTGATACAAACGTAAAGAGCTGAATATGAGTGGGTAACATATCAGTGGCGTATGCTTTAATGACCTTAAATCTTGCATTGAGAGATTACCAAAATATGAAGTTTTGGGTCTTTATGCTGTTATTTCATCCGGGATATCAGGGTTGTCCTTCTGCTGCATCTAGAAATATGCTGACCTAGGCACAACCAGGATAACTTAAAAGAGCTAAAATGCCAAAAACCTAGATATGAAGAAGCTCTCCTAGAGAGTCATTCAAATGTGCAAAATGCATAAATTGTACCAAAATTTGTGGTATTTGCCCTAACCCTCGTTAGATATTGGTCTCTTTGCTATACGGAAGTACTGACCTGATCACCAATTATCTAGCGTTGTAAAACAAAAAGGATGAGTTCGGTATACTCACCTACTACGAGTAAGCTTTGTGCATACCTTGATCGCGGGGGTATGTCCTGAAGTGGGACACGCTAGTATATCAGTATAATACTACCTTAATGTATCACATGGTAATGGAACTTGAAATGTTCATGCATTTTGTTTAAGCGGATAAACAATACTGGTAATCATCTTGGACTGCTTTTCACGAAAATTATATAAAGAATTATCTAATAGTGTGAAAACAATTTGATTTTGCTGATTTGATCTTCTTACAGGTGATTCTCACAAAAAAAAAACAGAGTGTATACTACTTTTGTTATTTACTTGATTTCAGAAAATATAAAAAAATAAAAAATAGTGTCATTTTCTATAAAAATTCTTAACGTATGGAAAACTGTTATTCTTGGAGAAGTTGTTACCAATAGGGGGAGACCGTGTTAGACAGTGAGTTCAAAATTTTATATCTTGCAGGTTCTAGGGTGTTTGATTGAAAATTTTTACATGTTGGTGCAAAATTAAAATTGCTTAATATGTGATACAGTTTTATCATCTCTTGAATAATAATGATTTGTTAACTTTGTTGAAAATTCTTATGGTTTCTCGAGATGTTTGTATAGTATACAGATTGAAGTAGTGGGTTGCTAAGAAGTTGACGTGATGAGATGAGAGTTTATTGCTGCTTGGTAGAATCCTCTTTCTACAATGTAGAATGGATGCTATGAAGACTTACTTGGATTGCTGACTCAAAACTTGGAAGATTTGGTGATTGGATGCATCAGCTTAGGGGGAGTCTGTTGCTAACAGAATTCATGTTGAAGCTGACGCTATCCAAAGACCAAAGACTGTGAGATTCTGAAGAATAAAGTTACCTTTGCAAGCTATTGTCAAGGGGGGTTTTGTTGGTGCATGTTATGTGACAACAGCTCTGGCTTGTTCTTTGGATATTAAACAAGATTGGATCATGAAGACTTAAAGGAATTCGAGTTTTTTATGAAGCCCAATCAAGTCCAAGTTTGTATACAAGTTGTTTTAAGCCCGAATTGTGTTATAATTGTATATGGGCTTGGCCCAATTCGTATGTATGCTATGTGTATATAAACAACATTGAGTTATATAGTTCGGGTTAGACATTCAGCCATTAATTAGAGAGTTCGAGACTTTTAAGAGTGTGCAATTCGAGTTTGTGAGAGTTTGAGAGAAAACACAAGAAATCGGTTGTGAGTTCTCGGTAGATCTTAAGTGATTGTAAAACAGTTTCGTGTATTTGATAATCACAGAAGATTAGTTTGAATATTGTGTGTTCGGTTTTCTTCGTCTTATAATACTCTTGTTTCTGGTTAATCGATTAATTAAGGAGATTTTGCATCCTTGATTAGTTATCAGTTTTGTGACGATCCATTGGGAATAGGGGACCTACAATCGTAACGCAGCAATGTAGATATAAGATAGGGTAACAAGTAATATTCAGATAAGAAAATAACATATAAAATTAGGCGATAATGACGTCGATTAATATAAATTAGAACTCAATATAAAGTATTAAGTAGGGGTGCAAACAAGCCTAGCTACTCGCGAGCTACTCAAGTTTGGCTTGAAAAAAGCTCAAGTCTGAGCCTGTTGGTGCATAATGTCTATGTCTTAGTCTTATATCGAGTCTGTATTGTATAGAGCTGAATAGGCTAGGTTTAGAAGTACTTATGAATTGTTTTAGCCAAGTACGGTCGTAAGTCATGTAATGTATGCATGTTCGGCAAGTTTCGGGCGAACTTGTATCCTCAATGGCCGAACTTGTTGTGCTATAAATACCTAGCTTGTGTGTCTCATTTGTAACTTTGGCATTGTAGAGGAGAAGCTTTGTCAGTCTGTAATCTGAACGTTTAATCAATGAAACTGACGATTAACTGATTAATTCTGGTCTATTGGTAACACGACGTAATATTTCTGCTATTATGGACGTTAGATATCAAATTTAGGTTCCTATCCTACAAGTGGTACCAGAGCTAGAACAGCCTGATTTGATAGTATCAAGACAAGAACACTTCTATTTCTACTTCATTCTTCTTTTTCTTTAACTTTTGATCACAAAATGAAGAATTCATGGTCAATATCTTTTGAATTTTGAATATATCATGTAAAATACAACAAAGATAAACCCTTGAAAGATTGGAGATCAAATTCAACCGAGTTCATGTCGAAATTTTGAAAAAACCATGTTTTTGAAAACCCTCAGGAACGAACTTGTTGGCCATGTTCGTCCGAACTTGCACTAAAACATCACTTTCCAAGTGATTTTTAGTAAGTTCGCCCGAACTTAGGTATTTTTGAGGAAGTTTTAGTCAAGTTCGCTCGAAGATACTGAATTTTCTTTAATTTTACATCAAGTTCAACTGAATGTGTAAAATCAAGAAGTTTTTAAGTAAGTTCGGCCGAACTTGCTTGTATTTCATCAAAGTTCTTTTGAACAAGTTCGCTCTAAGATCTGTTTAATTGGGGTTATAAGTTCGACCGAAGATAAACGAAATTTTTCAAAGTAAATGTAGCAAGTTCGACCGAACTTGTAGTAGGACTAATTGTTTTCAAAGTTTTGAATAATTTTCAGTGTACACGTTTTGTTATTCACCATGGAGGATCAACTAAGAGCTTATATGTCGGGAGCTAGTTCGTCAAATGCCAACGTGATTAATCAAGTTAATCTTGATAACGAAATGGGAACGACCATCAAACCGCCGAAGCTAATGAGCATGGACGAATACGAAGCATGGAAAGAGAAATTTACCTACTGGGTTCAAGCCATGCACTTCGCTGGCTTGGTGTCAATCGAAAGAGGCTATACTATTCCGGTAGATGAACATCAACAAGTTCTTGAGAAGTACAACTACTCGACAGCTCAGAGAGACGACTACATTGCAAAGAAAAAGATGATCAGTCTCATCCAACAGTCTGTCAAAGAAGATATTCTGATTCTATTACCAGAGTATACTACTGCAAGAGAGCTTTGGTTGTCATTACAGAAGAAATACCAAGGCAGTGCCGAAATGATCAAAAGCAAGAAGGCTCTCATTCTGAAAGAGTTTGATATCTTCAGCATGCTAAAGAATGAGATCATTAAGCAAATGATTGAGCGTTTCTGTCACCACAAAGTGAAAATGAGAAGACGGAACAAGAATACATCGACAAACTTGCTAACGCACTACCAGAGGGTGAATGGACTACGTATATGATGGTTCTGAAGAATAGTGATAAGTGGGATTTCTTCAAGTTGTCAACATTTATTGATAAACTCTAAGGTCACGAAATAGAGCTTCTGAAGATAGCGAAGTCAAAGAACGCTAATGTTGTTCATGATATCGGTTTGTACTACAAAACTGGAATGCAAGATAACATTTCGAGTCCAAAAATTGGAACTGCTTTTAGTGCAAACATGAATGCTTCTCCACAGAATCAGAATCATTCACAGCCTCAGTATGACCAAAGTCCATAAAGTTCTTACTCGAGCACTGGTTCAAATTCAACATTCCAAAGTCAAGCAAATCAGAACCAACAGCAAAGTTCTGATCCGAATGTTTACAAGTGCAACATCGCAGTGAATTTGAACAATGTTGTTTCAGAAGAAGTTGCAAAACAACATATGTCACTACTCGCTACCGTCTTAGAATCTTATGAATGTCTTGTTGCCGGTAAGATCGGAAACCCCAAGATGACGCAGAAGATTATGACCAGGTTGACGAGGAAGAACTCAAAATAATGGACATCAAATGGTCCTTAGCTTCGATCATCAGGGGAGTGACAAAGTTCGTTGCACTCACAGGCCGTGACATAGGAAACTCCAGAAAAAAATTGGGTTTTGACAAATCCAAAGTCACATGCTTTAGATGTCGACAGAATGGACATTTTAAAAGAGAGTGCAAGAACACCGAAGCAACTGCAAATCATAGTCCTTTCGGAGGAGGGAATGAATATTACAAGAAGGCACTTCAATATAAACCGTTCCCGAAGAAAACTCAAGTTGAGATCCAAGAAAAGCCAAACAGTAGTACCACGGAGAAAGCCATGGTTGCATCCACAGAAGATGACGGTTTTGACTAGAATTCTTATATTGGGAAAAAGACCGGAGTTGCTTTGATGGCAGAAATAGTTGAAGATAATTCTGCAGAGGAAGCAGCGGCAGCAGCTGAAGCAGCGGCAGCAGCAGCTTTCGAACAAGCCATTCTGGAACAATACTTGCATCAACAGCAGGAAGAAGAGGCATATATCCATATGCAGAAACAAGGAATTTTATCCTCTAATTCTTGTGACAATTTTGCAGGTCACTTCGATGGAAGCACGAAAGAACAAGTGGTTAAGGAGAAAAAGATTGATGAAGTGATCATTGATGTCACTCAAGAAATGAAAGTCGATGACCTCAAGGACATGGCAGATAAAGCTTTAATGACAAATCTAACAAAGGTAGGTCCAGAGGTAAAGATTGTCGAGAAAGAAGTTGTCAAAGTACAAGTTGTAGAGGTTGAGAAACCTTGTACAAAATGTACTAAACCATGTGTCGAATGTGCTGAAAAATCAAAGATCATCGCTGAAAACAATGTGCATAACGATTTGTTAAAATATGATTATCGCACAATGAAAGAAGCATATGACAAAATGAAAAATGATTATGGCAGACTCGACAGAAATAACACCAAACAACATGATAATATACGAATGTTGAGTAGTACAGTAATGGATAAACAAAGAGAAATTAACATTTATATCAACACCAACTTCAAGATATGACAACTGAAACTGAAAGAGTTCGACAATTATTAAGAAGTTATACCACTAATGCGTATATTATCGATCACATTCTTCCAACAATCTCATAGGAAGAAAAAACCTAAAAAGAAAGCGGGCAAAGAATATAGCAATGTTCCTCCACCCCTTTGCGAAAAATACTGTGTTAAATCTGCAGACGGGATGGACAAGTCACTCAATGTTGAATTACTTTCTGAAAAGAAAAAGAGTTGCCAGAGAACATTGATATAGTCTATGCTAAATCTGATGATGATAACAACACTGTGGTTAACAAAGTTGTTGAAAATGTTTTAAGTGATTCTGATGATGGCAGCTTCAAAAGCACCAACTCGAGTTCAAAGAATTCTGATTCACAATTTGAAAATGACGATAAGTCGTCAGATAATGGTCTAAGTGACGATCCTAATATTGTAATGTACAAAATTATGGATTCTGATAGACTATACTTTGATGATAGCTTCCTGATTCAGAATGTGAAAGAAGAATTGCTTGATAAATTCTTTATACTCGTGGAAGTCACATCAGAGGAATTGGTAACCAATGAACGAAAATTCTATTCCAAACCTAAAAGAAACAATTACCGAAGAAATGGTGGTGATCATCCAGAAAACCGGAGAGCAGGGTTGGTTTAGAAGAAAAAACTGATGAGTCTGTAAAGAAACCGTCACCATTTCATAAATATAAAAACAAAAACATGAAGTTTGTATATGGGACGAATACAATTCATGAGGAGAATTTGATTGGTAAGCAATCAAATGATGAGTTCAAGAAGGAGAAAGAACTTCGAGATAAAACCAAGGTTACAAGTGGTGACAAAACCTCTAGTAGGGTAAATCCACTGGTTAAAGGACATCCACTTGATAATCGGACATGTTTCAAGTGCAATGAAATTGGTCATATGGCACGACATTGTCCGAAATCAAAATCGGCTTATCCTCGAAGAAGAGATTCTAATGTTGTGAAACCAAAGCAACCCGTGTTTGTAAAACCTGTAAAGATTTTGAAACGAAATGAATCAAAACCAGAAGTTAAACCAAAGTCTGAAAAGATTTTTGAAAATTCCATTTTCTAAAAAGGTGAAATTTCTAGGTCTAACGAAAATAAGTTTTAGATCAAAAAGGCTAATATCAAATCTCAAACCTGGATTGCCAAGAAAAGGTCAACAACATCTGGTGTTGTTAAGTATGAGCTGGTAAAGGCTGACAGCACAAAAGAATTAAAGACTGAAATCACTAAGTCTGAGCAGGTGAAGACTAGTGAGAATGTGAAAGAAATTAAAACAGAAATTAAGAACGATAATGTCAAATTTATAAAAGATAAGAAAAAAGTGAAATTTTCAAAACATTAACATTGTTGAAACAGATGATGAATTTGATTTTGATGATGTTGATGAGTTTGAATATGCTTTTGTTGATGGTTATCCAGTAAAACCCAAGACCAAGAAGGCTTGGGTAGAGCTTTTCACCAAATTTCTGAATTTTGCAGGGGTTCCAAAGATCCGTACTTTCAAAGTGGATTTTGGATAGTGGAGCATCCAGGCACATGACGGGAATGAAGGCATTGCTATTCGACATTAGAGCTATCAATGGTGGATATGTTGGATTTGCAGGAAATCAAGGTGGAAGGATAGTCGTCGAGGGAAAACTCTCCAATGGTGTAGTTTCTTTTGATCGTGTGAACTATATTGCACAACTTGAGAACAATCTTCTGAGTATATAGCAGATTTTTGACAAGAAATTCATAGTCCATTTCAATGATAAGGAGTGTATTATCTTGAAGCCGGGATTCAAAATTCCAGATGAGTGGATTCTGATGCGAGCACCATGAGAGAATGATTTATATGTTCTTGATATGGATGTTGCTACCACTTCATCACAATCAGCACAATGTTTTGTATCAAATGCGATTGAAAAAGATTCTATTCTTTGGCATCGCAAGATGGGGCATATTCATTTGCGAAAAATGAATTTCTTGGTTCATAATGATCTTGTAGAAGGCGTAAATCTTCGAAGTTTTCAGATGTCTGATCATTGCTTGGAATGCAAGAAGGGAAAGAAGATCAAGAAATCTCATCCGAAGAAAATTCTAAACTCAATCAAGTTGCCATAGAACGTCTGCACATGGATTTATTTGGTCTTGTAAATGTTCGAAGCATATCAGGAGACTTATATTGCTTGGTTGTGACAGATGACTATTCGAGATATTCGTGGGTATTCTTTCAAGAATCAAAAGATGAAACGTTTGAGAACTTGGTTATTATATTCAAGAAACTCGAGAACATTTATCATATGCCGGTCAGACGCGTTAGAAGTGACAACGGCACAGAGTTTAGAATAACAAAATGAAGGAATTCTGCAACGCAAAAGGGATTCTGCACGAGTTTAGTGCTCCCTATACTCCACAGCAAAACGGAGTTGCTGAACGGAAGAACCGAACTTTAATTGAAACTGCGAGAACCATGCTTGCAAATTCTAAACTTCCAATCAGCTTCTGGAGTAAAGCAGTTGCTGCGGCTTGCTACACGCTAAACAGGGTTCTCACTGTCAAACCAACAAAGAAAACATGTTTTGAGATGATAAACCGACGGAAGCCAAATTTAAAGTTCTTAGAACCATTCGGTGCTCCATGTACCGTAATAGACCAAGATGGCAAATTTGGAGCTAAATCTCTCGAAGGTTTCTTTGTCGGATATGCGAGTCCGTTGAGAAGTGTATATGTTCCTTCATTGCGAAAAGTTATTGAAGCACAACATGTGGATTCTTTCAATTACACGGATCCTGTTCAAAGGAAAGGTGACGCGTGGCTGTTTAACTATCAAGACCTTTGGAAGTATTTTGACTTGCCCAAAGAACCAACTGACGAAGAAGTTGCAGCGTTATATTATCTTCACCAGTCAGCGAATCAAGAGCAAATTGTTCGACCAATTGTGGTTAATCAATCCACGTTGGATCTATCTTCTTCTGACGCAAGTTCAAACAATAGTGGTTTTCCGGCTGAAAATGTTTCTGAAACTTTATCATCACCCACTACTCTTCCAACGAATGCCTCTATTGAACCAATGAATACAACAACGGAGCCCCGTATGCCTCAGAATCAAGATTCTGATTCAGATGAAGCACTAACATTTGATGCGGGGATAGGGATTCATCTTCTTCAGATGAAGAAGTGGAGCAGATAACTAGTCTTCTTAATCAATCTGCAGTCCCAAACAACAGAAATGAAGCTTCATCAAGCTCTCCAAACATTGAATTGGTTGTTGATCTCAACATCACTAATCAGCAAACTCAGTAGATGTTCCAAGTGAAGAATTGCCGCGATCATATTCCTATCATCCGTCAACAAATATTATCGGAGAACTTCAAACTAGTGTTAGAACTCGAGGGCAAATTAATAAAGCACTCAGTGGTTTCTACACACGTGTTGCTACAACCTAGAACTATTGTTTTCATTCATGTTTCATCTCTCAGATTGAGCCTAAGATAGTTAATGAAGCTTTAGCAGATGAAAATTGGGTACAAGCAATGCAAGAAGAATTATTGCAGTTTGAGAAGTTGGGTGTGTGGAAGCTTGAAGACCTACCAGAAAATAGAAAGCAATTGATACAAAATGGGTCTTTAAGTGTAAACGTGATGATAGAGGAGTTATTGTTCGTAACAAAGCTAGGCTTGTTGTTAAGGGATTTCACCAGCAAGAAGGGATAGACTACACTGAAGTCTATGCACCAGTAGCTCGATTGGAATCTATTCGAATATTTCTAGCTTTCGCATCATGGAAAGGATTTAAGGTCTATCAATTGGATGTCAAATTAGGTTTTCTGTATGGAAAATTAACCACCGGGGTTTGTCGATCCACTTAACAAGAAGAAAGCGTACCTACTGGATAAAGTACTCTACGGTCTACACCAAGTCCCGAGAGCTTGGTACGAGACGTTAACGCAACATCTCGTCGGAAACTGCTTTATCAGAGGAACTATGGATAGTACTCTTTTCACCAGAGAAGTTGATGGCCATCTAATTATAGTTCAAATCTACGTTGACGACATCATCTTTGGATCTACAAACGATAGTCTCTGCAAAGAGTTTGAGGGAATCATGAAAAAGAAATTCGAAATGTCCTCGATGGGCGAAGTGAAGTTTTTTCTCGGTTTGCAAGTAGATCAGCTTCCGGATGGTACTTTCATTCACCAGACTAAGTATGTTCACGACATCTTGAAGAAGTTTGGAATGGAAAGCTTGAAGCCTCTATCTACGCCTCTTGCTCTAAATCATGGCATTTGTGTTAACGAGACTGGAGCCAAAGTTGACGAGATGTTATACAGATTGATGATTGGATCGTTGATGTATCTGACGGCATCACGCCCAGATATTATGTATCCAACCTGCCTATGCGCCAGATATCAGTCAAGCCCGAGGATCTTACACATGCAGATCGTGAAGCGTATCTTCAGATATCTGAAAGGATGCCCAAGCACCGGCTTGTGGTACCCGAAGAACGACACTTTCGACCTCACAGGCTATGCTGATACCGATTTTGGTGTAGATAAGTTGAATTCAAAATCGACTACAGCGGGATGCCAGTTCTTCGGAACAAGAATGGTAACCTGGCAGTGTAAGAAACAGACTATGGTCGCTCTCTCTACCTGTGAAGCTGAGTATATCTCGGCCTCCAGTTGTTGTTCACAGATTCTGTGGATTCAACAACAGATGAGAAACTATTGTCCGCAATTTCTAGACACTCCGTTGTATGTTGATAACAAGGCAGCCATCGATATAACTAAAAATCCGGTTCATCACTCACACACAAAACACTTTGAAATTCGTTATCATTTCATTCGTGATTGTTACGAAAAGAAATTGGTACGAATAGAAAAAATCCACACTGACAAACAGAAGGCTGATTTTTATACCAAACCATTTTGTTTGTCACGATTTAAATACTTGCTAAGAATTAATGGTTTGAAAAATTTGCTTACAGGTGCGGACACTGAGGTTGAATATGGATCAGACGACGAGTTCGCGTGATCCACATTGGTTTGTAAATATCTTTCTAGTTTAGAATTTTATTAAAAACTAAAATCCAAAAAGATGTTTTAGATTTTAGGAGGGGAAACTTTAGAGAAAATACAAAAACATTTGAAAATTTTAAAATCCAAAAACATTGAAAAAGACAAAAAGAATTCAGTGTCATAAAAGGAAATGATAGTACATCAGTGGACTATCACAGTATGCTAAAGAAATGAAAAGTGTAAAAGTAATAAACATGTCTTACTATGGATGTGTCGATAGGCTTCACACGTTCAGTAAACTGTTTTCGAGATATAAACTAAATTTTACAACTGCTTAATCTTGTGGATTAACACATCTTGGATATATGGACTTAGTACTCCGAAATTTCGTTTGAAAGTTTGCCTGATTCTGAGATACGAGGTCCTTATAGATAGTTGATATCTGGTGTATTATACAAGTTCTTCTGATTATGCGGAAGCAATGGCCTAGAATTTCTATAATACTTTCACTTTAAACCCTCAAATTGCATGCAATATTGAAAAATATCGAAAGATATAATCATATGCAATGCTGAAAAGATTCCTTAAGTGGAACACATCTTAAAGTCAAGCCTTCATCTCTTTGTCTGTACGGTAGTACTAACCTGAGCTCTCAAGGTCTCGCACAACCCAGATACAGATATCAATTAAGCTATATTCACATGTAAGATGAAATCTACGGAATCTGGATACGGGAGTATATTCAAGAAGTGGGAACCATAGATAAGTCAAGTTTCATAAATTCTATCTTAACATATTTTGAAACAGTTGAGAAATGTGGTAAAGCTTAAGTTGACAAACATATCGACAATCTAGGTAAACGAGTTTAAAACTTAAAGTCATTTAAAGGTCAACGGTACTGGTGATATGTCACAATCAACTGATATGATCCTTAGACACGAATTCACAAAAATATGTCTGTAAATATGTTTGTACATAGTTTACATTGCTTATTTCATTGTATTTCAGCTTTACAGATTCAAATCAAAAAAATTTTTGGTGTGTTTTAGCATAAACTTACAAAAATACAAAAAGATTTTATTTCTACATTGTTTTTAGCAAACCAATGTTGGAGAACGGATCTTCGAAGTCTGGTAAGGTGCTAGAACAGGTGGGGATCTCTTTGACAACGGGCTGGGAGCTAATTTGTTAAATCTGAAAAGGTAAAACGATGAAAAGTTCATTAATTTGAAACTTTGATTTTGAAAGTATCAACAGTTTGTTCGTAATAGGTCAAACCAGGGTCATTAACTTTGACTCGGCAGGCAAATCGGTTAACCAAGGTCATTAGCTTGGACTTGGTCAACTGAGTGGATTTTCATAACTGGTAAAAAGTTGGAAAGTTCAGGGTTAAAAATGAAAAATTTGAAAAAAGTTAAAATTTTGAGGTTTGGCAAGTTTGGCCGAACTTGCTAAACAATATCAAGTGTTCACAAACAGCAAGTTCGACCGAACTTGCAAATGGTTGTTTGTTGTTTTAAAAGATAAGTTTGCTTGAACTTCTCTGGGCTTCAGGTTGGGCTTAACAAGTTCGCCCGAACTTGACATGGTATAAATACCATTTAAGTTCGGCCGAACTCATTTACTTGATATCAGAACTGTTTTGAGCGAGCTTGAGCTTTTAGAGAGAATTTGTGAGAAATTGGCACTTTTGAGCCGTTATACTGTCCGATTGAAGTTAGCTTTTGGTGATTAGCACACCAATCACTATGGTAGAGGTACTTAATTAAGAATAAACCGTGATTGAACGGTTAAAGAAACAAAACCAAATCTAAAAACTTAAAATCTGATAGTTTTAGGTGTTATTGGACAAAATTGAACATAGATCTTTGATCTGTACTTAAAATCGACCGGTGAAATTGTTTTTGATTGAACTGAATACATGTTTGCATGTTTGAACTTGGTTGATCTGTTGAAGAAGACGACAAGTTCGACCGAACTTGTTGTCAAGTTCGACCGGACTTGTCCAAAACACAACTAAATGAATCAGAAACATGTTCGACCGAACTTGATTGTTGAAGTGCTTGTGATCCAATCATGTTCGAGCGAACTTATGTTAACCAAAAGTGATTTGTTTGTATTCTAAGTTCGCCCGAACTTGTTCTTTAATGTGTAACATGTGTCTCATACATGTTCGGTCGAACTTAGGAAAAATTGAATAATAAAAACTGTACGTTCACCCGAACTTGCATTAGAAAAAAGTTTAACATGTTTGTTACATGTTCGGGCGAACTTGTTAAAATTAGTGTGTTTAACATTAATCAAGTTCGCCGAACTTGATTAAAGTGTTAGAAAAAATGTTTTGTGATTTTTTCTCGAAAAGCGTGCTAATTGTTTTATGTCTTTTTTCATGCACAGGTTCCAGCGCGTGTTATCTCAGTTGAGTTTTCCAAAACTCACAATACATGCATCACACTTGACAAGTCTATTTGTCCTTTGTTGAAAGAATATGATAGCATTTTGAAGTTTCTCGAAGATAGTCACATTCGCCGTGCTATTACAGAACGCACCGTTTCTTATTGATCTCATATTATTCACTTCTGGATGAATGCAAGTCTAAGCGCTGACGAGAAGACGATCTCTTCTACAGTACAAGTTGGTGATGAGACAAAGCCGATCACAGTTACTGAAGGCGATATTCGAAGGATTTTGGAGCTTAAGGATAAAGAAGATGATCCGATTCATCTAAATGAGAAGATGGTTCGTAGATGCTTTTTCCGCATGGGTTATAAGGGGAGTGTGAATAAACCAACGCTGAAGAAAGGGGAAGTGCCAAACCCCTATAAACTTTTGATGCATGCTTTAATTCACACGTTCAGCCATCGCAAGGCCGGTTTAGATGATGTTTAAGATTATTTGGCTAGCATGGCAATGGCGCTTATTTTGAAGAAGTCATTCAATGTTTCTAAGATGGTGTTCATTCACATGTCGAAGAATATGGAGGATTCAAGATTGTGTTTATATCCAAGATTTATTCAGATGCTGATCGATGAGAAGTATCCCAACATTGCTCGAGATCCGAATGACGTTCTTTATTTGGTTCATCTCGACGAAACCACAGTGAAGAAGCTTATCAAGTTTCAGAAACAAGCTTCTGCTCCTATTGCCAAACCAGTATTCGGAGCAATTAAAGATTCAGATTATGTATCGCCACCTGGAAACAAATGGAGAAAAGAAGGTAGCGACGACAAAAATGAGCTTAAAGCTGAACGAGAGTGGTTTAAAGAATTCAAACCGAAGGCAAGGAGTGAATGGTTTTTAAAAGCTGAAGCTGATAAACCGAAAAAGAAGCGAGCATCAAAGAAAGTTGAAACCTTGCTTGTTGACGAGGAGGAGACTGAGAATGTTGAAGCAGTGGCTGGACCGAGCACTGCAGTCGTTAATGAAAGTCAAGAAATGGTGAAAACGACTCAAGAAGAGGTAATTTCTGCTACGTCCGAAAATGAAGAATCTGATAAAGAGCCTGAAAAGACAGAGGCTGAAATAAGAGCAGAAAAATAAAGGAGATTGGATGCAGATTTTGATCCGAGCGCAGAAAAAGAATCTGATGAGGAGAGGCCAAAGAAAAAGACTAAATGAACAAAGTCTCCAGCTATCGAAATATCTAAGAAAACTACAGGGTCACCGCATACAAATGAAAAAGAAAAGCTAAGAAAGCTCAGAAAGCGGTGAGCAAAAGATACAAGAGCAAAGTGCAAAGCACAGAAGCCACACAAGAACCTTCTGGTGCTCAGGAGAAAGGAGCAACACAAGAACCTCCTCCACAAGAACCTCCTGTTATCATTCATGCTGAAGCAGAAAGGCAAGGAGTTACATAAAAACCTCTTGTGTTTGAATTTGTTAAAGTTCTGATCGCTGAATCGCCGAGTGCTCAAAAGACTTCTATTCCTGAAAGCTCTACGCCAAATAAGTCTACACCGAAAGCTGCAACACCAAAAGATTCAACACCCAAGACGCCGAGGGGAAGTATGTTTGGTGATATGCCACATGGTCCTATAAGTCTTGAAGACTTGGATGAATTTTTCCCTGAAACAAATGCTGAAATGTTAGAAAAACGTGTGAAGGTTTTGGAAGATAATGTTGAGCAGATTGAGTTAGAAAAGGCTGAGCTTGTAAAGAAGGTGAATAAAAGCGAAGTCGAAAAAGAAATTCTTGATGATAAAGTGAAGGTGCTCGAGAATGAACGAGAATATTACAAGGCGTTGATAGAAAGTCTGTAGGACGCCAATGAAAAATTACAAACAGAGATTGCAGAATTGAAGAAAATTCAAGCTCTGAATGATCGAAGATTCATCATATTACAAAAGGTGTTATCCAATAATCTGAGTATTGATTTTATCGCCAAATACGATCGTCTGGATCGTCAAGAAGCCAAGGAACGTGCTGAAAGAGAATTGGCTGGGGGTGGTAAAGGGAAGCAGATAGTGGGAGAAGCCCCTAAATCTACTACAGAGAAATCTTCTAATGTCCCCGAGAAGTCTACTGAAGATGTTTCAAAAGCTTCTGAGTCTGATATACAAAAGGTTGACGAATCTGTCAAGCCTTCTGATCCTTCCATCGTTACTAAAGAAAAAGACAATGAGGAAGCTGAGAAGGAAGATAAGAACGACGAAGAGGAAGATGGATATGAAGATTGGAATGTTGGGGATGATGATGACGATTTTGATCAAGGTAATGATGATTTTGATCAGGGTGGTACAGGCTTAAAGATCAAGGAAGCTAAAGTTTCGGATGAATTTGATTTTTCTGATCTGATGGACGATGAATCTAATCAAATGGAAGATAAAAGCCAGGGGGAGTCAGGGTAAAAAGGGCCTTCAGATGATATTGATATGTTAGATGTTGATCATTTTGTGAAGCCTATGACTGCAGTACCTACGAAACCTTTGATACTGATGTTGAAACATAATGTTAAAGAAGGTGAGTTTGTACATAATTATTCGAAAGAAGATCTGGCAAAGCTAGTTGAAGCTGAAGTTGAGAACTTGGAGTTTGATTTTGAAGAGGTTATGAATGTCAATACATTTGAACCTAAAGAGTATCAGTATGAAAGAAGGTTTGAGGCTGATAAGTATAATCGTGTGATTGTTGAAGACTGGTCCTCAGATGATGAAACAGAACAGAAAGCTAAGTATGTTGGTCATGGATTCAGAAAGTTTTCCTACATTTGAAGAAATGTATAAACAGCTGAATGAAGATATGTTGAAAGAGAGGATTGCTGAAGAGCTAAGAGAAGGAAAATTTCCTAAACCGATGACCAAAGAAGAGATAGCTGAAGCAAGAAAGTCCTGGTTCAAGGAGATGCCTCGTGATCGTAAATTTCGACGTCCACTAGCATTATTCACCTGGAAGAGCTAGTGCAAACAGTGAATGTTACTTATCAGATGAAGACAGTTGATCAATTGTATGGAAGATGATAAAGTACGAAGCTGAAAAAGGTTGGAATCACTGGAAGCCATTTATTCCGAGATGAAGAATAAAAGTTAACAAGGTTACAGGAGAAAAAGACATAACGTTGATTATGAAACGTCCTAGAGCCATGAGGAATACGCCGCTTATGACGATCGAACAGAACTTTTATCCTTTATTCAAGTGGTGGCAGATTGATTCAGCTACATGCGAAGCAGTGATTGTATTAAAGTTTGAAGATCACTTGGATATTGCTAAGGAACGAGTTCAAGTGATGAGTTATCAGGGTATGAGAGGTTTATGGAGGACGATAAGGATTCTAGATCCTAGTGGTTGGTAAACTGCTCGAGAGAAGATATAAAATGCCTTTTCTACAGCAAGATTGTTTTTGAAGAAAGAGAAAAGGTACAAGCGATGTAGTATTAGAAAGTTGTCAACGTTTGCTATGCACGTAATGTGAATTCAGGGAAGATGTGGCAAACAAAGTGGAGGGATCTGGAAAGAGTTGAATTTCTTAAAGAAGAAAACAGAAGTGAGGCGATTAAAGAAAAGATGGAAAAAGCGGTAAGGCAAAGTTCGCTCAAGATGGCTAACATTAAAAGACCACCGCCAACTGATCAAATGCCGGATCCGAAACAAGAGAGACGAAAGAAGCCGTACAAGAACTTCTTTGGTCGGGTACGTTAATGTATATATGAAGACAGAGTTTTGAAGACTGATAAAAGACGAAGACGATATCCAAGGGGGAGTCTGTTTGGTGCATAATGTCTATGTCTTAGTCTTATATCGAGTCTGTATTGTATAGAGCTGAATAGGCTAGGTTTTGAAGTATTTATGAATTGTTTTAGCCAAGTTCGGTCATAAGTCATGTAATGTATGCATGTTCGGTCGAACTTGCATAGGCAAGTTCGGGCGAACTTGTACCCTCCATGGCCGAACTTGTTGTGCTATAAATACCTAGCTTGTGTGTCTCATTTGTAACTTTGGCATTGTATAGGCGAAGCTCAATCAGTCTGTAATCTGAACATTTAATCAATGAAACTGACGATTAACTGATTAATTATTGTCTATTGGTAACACGACGTAATATTTCCGCTATTATGGACGTTAGATATCAAATTTAGGTTCCTAAGCATCAAGGATCGGTCCTACAGAGCCCCGCTCGCGAGCCTACTATTACTAGTAATTATTATATATAAAAATATGATAAAATGACTAAATATATATATATATATATTATGTTATATAAACATTTATAAAAATAATTATTATATTTAATATGAATTAGTTAATAAATAATAAACGAGACAAGCCCAAGCCGAGCTAGAGCTTGAAAAACTACCTGCAAGCCGGCCTAGAGCTTTATAAAAAAGCTAGAACAAAGCCAGTCTCGAGCTTGAGCTCTTATAAGTTAAACAAGTTCAAGCCCAATCCCAATCCCAATCGAACTCGGGCTTGGCTCGTTTACTTTTTTCCAGTTTTAAAAATATTATTTCGAATTTATGGATAATATTTACTAACACCTTCCTTATTAGATGACGAGAACAAAGTTGTTAGAGCAACACCTAGGTTGCAGCCTGCAAGACCATAAAAATTATGTTGAATCATTTATACTATAGTTTATCCACATATATAGAAAGTCCTACAATACAAGACCATTTTTAGTAGAACTAAATACATGACCGTCATCACTCATCACCATACTTTACTGGTTCTTGGTAGAACTAGATACATGACCGTCATCACTCATCACCATACTTTACTGGTTCAGCAGCTGCTGCAATCTGCGGTCTTGGGTTATTCCATATTCCAATTATACTAGTCGGTTGTGACAACTGTGAAAAATCCTGGAAGACTTTAATCGGTACAAGTCCGTGGTAACCGGACGTGATATGTGTATCATGATATTTGTTGTGAATATGTGTGATGATACGAATTCTGGAACATGTTACACCAACTATAACAGGAGTATATACAAAGTAATTACCAAAAACATTACGTTAACCCTATGCGTCACCTACATGGCAAGACAAATTCGTGAATGAATTGACGACTCTGGGAATACGTATTAGTAAACATGCATGACTTGTGTGCTATGCTAAACGATATCTGTTACGTTTTGGGGGAGTCCGAGACCACGTCCTGGTTAACATGACACTAATAAGGGCCAACGGTGCGAGGTTGGTTTCCTTAGCCATAAACGTGTTAAATGGGAGCTTTCCGTTTAACAGCACATTAAACATTTGACGGTGATTACTAGGCCAACGGTAGGGCTATTTAAGATGTCGAGTTCATGAAACATCTTAGTTATGTGCCATAGACCATGACATAAGATTTGAAGACATTCTGAGAATGGGCACGCAAAAACGAGGAATTTCCCGGTGAGGGAAACGCCTTTCTTTTAAGAGCAATAAAGACAACCAAACATGCAAAGAACGATCAATCAAGCCTAAAGATACTGAAACAACACTAATATGAAGCTTTTATGATTAAAATGTAACCAGGTTTGGATTTCAAGACGGTTATGCACGGTTTTTAAACCGAGTCTTTTGACACTAAAAACACTAAAAACACGAAAAACGGAGTCCGTTTCGCAAATCGGAGACGCGTGTGGGACCCGAAAACAAACCTAAATGCGCCACCGAATATAAACATCATCTTTTAACACGAAAAGACGAAGCACGACAAAGCACAGGTGGGGTAGGGGTACCCCACTTAGGCCACGGCCCCCCATTATATATTTTTAATTTTCATTTTTTTTCTCATTTTTCTTCTTTCTTCTTCATTATTTCTCCAAGTTCTTAACAAATTCTGCTCATATACCAGCTGATCTTCACCTAAATCAACCCAAATCCAAGGTATAATCCAAGTTTCTTATAGTTTTAATGATTATTTCTTGAGAAAACATGAACTAGACAAAGAAAACCCCTTTTAATCCATGTTTATAGAGGATTTAAACCTGGTTTTTGGCTGAATAAGAACACACCAGGGATTCCCGGATGTTATATGATAGCCAAGATCACAATACTTTGGCTTTTAATACCCTAATCGACTAAAAGTGATTAACAAAGTGATTAACCGAAAAACATTGAAACAAGGCTTGGTTGACATGGGTTATGGCATGTTTGGATTGTTCTTGATATATATGTACTGAATATGGCTCACACCCACTTCTGGACTCAAGAAAAACACTCGGAATCGAAGGAATCGCTAGGTATATCACCCGAAACTCGAATCTAAAATAGGCAGAATATTGTGTGGACCATAACTTGGTCTGTGAGTATTGGATTGAGCTGAAAATTAGTTTGGTGATGTAGCATATTGACAGGAAGGTCCACGTAAACGTTTAGAATTTTTGGAAATTTCTACGAGTTTTGGTGAATTTTTTACTGTTTTACCAAACAAAATTCGGAAAAATTACCAAACGAAGTCAATAAATCACCAAAATTTACATGAACACTAAGGAACATATTGGAAAGGTTCTGGGAAGTTTGGGAGTCTATTGGTTGTGTTTTGATTTGGATTAAAAATCCGCGTTTCATGAGTTTTTGGTAGCTAGAAACGCACCGAAACAAAATCTGAAAAATTCCAAATTTTTACAGGGAGTTCCTGGACATATAAGGAAATTCCAGGAATATTTTGGGAATTTTTGGATATCAGATGATAAACAAAGTGAATTATTCGGTTAAATATTGTGTTACAAATGATTTATTTGAGAAATTAAAATAGCTTTATAAATTCCCAAAATACTTTTCCTTGAATCTATATTTTTACTGAGTTCTAAAAAATTCCTAAAATTTTATGAGCTATGTTGATTAAAATGGGATTTTTCGGCTTTTAAGACGCTTATTTTAACTAAATTCGGCAGTTTACCGGACAACGAACTTGCCGAAACTGGGAATGGACCAAACCCTATCTTGACTATAATTGGAACACCGGGAGTATTTTGAGAGGTTCCAGGGTAAGCAGAACACTCTGGGTGTGTTCCAGCACCATTCAGGAGGATTTCTGATGGTGAGAATGGAAACTCAAATTTGGGCAACCTAGACTCCCCAAACACCCAAACTCCCTTAATGAAAAGTTAATATTTCTTAAATCACAACACGTTGACACTATTGGTATTCCTGTACCATTATCCGAACGTGTCAAACAACCGACTTTGGCTGGCACGCGAACTGATGCCCGGGAGCCAAATGTGAAACTAATCATACCCTAACATCCATAACCACACCGGGATACTATATACACACTATGGATTGAAAATACCCACTCGAGCCCAAGTATAGGCGTTACCGACCTAGCGACTGATATTTTAAATACTTGCATGATTGTTGTTAGAGCCGAAAAGCTTACATATACTCCTATTGCTACCTGTAATGCTACTATCCAGTGAGATTCACTCCCCCACTTTTAAACTGTTTTACTGTTTTCTGGGGTGATTTGCATGTTACAAAACTATGTTAATTGCACAAACTTATGAAGATGTGAATTATCTAACAAACGAACACCCATGATGTAACATTTGTCAAAAACGGGTTTTCAAAACCCGCTCCGTTTTGTAATCGAATATCAAGTTATAAAAGTCACGTTGAATATTTATGATTATTTTGATTTAAAATGATACATAATTAATAAATAAACTAAACTATAAAAATTATATTTGATAAAAAGTTAAAACAAAATAAATAAAAAGGATATGTTGCTACCGGGACTCGAACCCGGGTCAGCCAGAACAACTCCAACGACTTAACACACACTCACATCACCACTCCGCCACTTGTTTTTTTCTGTTATCTCTAGGAAACAAATAACATTTATACACAAACTCGGTTAAACCGGTTGCGCCAACTGAGAAACTGAAATTGGCAATTCAATCGTCTAATCGTTTGATTAATCGCTCATTTACGTTTTATAACTGATGAACCGATGATTTTAATCAATTCAGAAGTGATTGAACATCAATTTTCTTTATTATCGGTTTTTATAACCGAAATTAATCAAGTCCCAATTACTTCAACTCAAGACCACTCTCGCGACTCAGAAACATCATACCAACATTTCATTTCACTTTCGTCACACTTTCAGTTCGTCAGAACGCTTAAATCAACTCGCCGGAATTTTCTGCAAAATTCGCCGGAAAACCGTATTCATCCTCAAAAGGTAAATCATTCAATATCATTGTAGTTCAACAATAGTTAGGCTATTTCTAACTTAAACCTCTCAATTGAAATCGAATTCAGGCACTGTATTCAGCTAATTTCAGTTCGCCGAAAAGATTCCGAAAGTCCCTATATTCATCTGAGAATCGGTAAGGGCATTCAAACCCTCTGTTAACATTTGCTGATCACTTCAATTTCACGACTAGCTAATAAAAACGGTTAATTGTCTTGTTCAGTTGAAGAGCATAAAAACAGGGACCGACACATTGCCGGAGTTCTGAAATAAACCATTCATCGGTATGTTCACCCCTAATTACCGTCTCTGCCATTTCATTTTAGCATTAAGAATGTTTGTTAATCATAAAAACAAGAAACGGATTAGTGAATCAGTTGACTGTAATCTGAATGTAGAAGACGAAGTTAGTTAAGTTATAAGTTTATTTAAAATCAGTAATATGAACGGGTTAGACACACAGTGCAGCGGTGGACTGTGTGCAAAACATAGTCGCATGTCACAAGTTCGATTCCTGATACACGCACTCCTTATGTAATAAAATGCCTTTTTGTTTAAAACTGAACCGGGTTAACTCCGTTAGTGGTTAAGTATAATAAAAACCGAGATAATAACCAGGTTAGACACACAGTCCAGCGGTGGACTGTGTGCAACACTAAGTCACACGTCGCGAGTTCGAAACCTGATACTGGCACCGGTTCGTGGAATTAAAATGTTTTTGAAATTAAAAGAATTTTGATTAAACCGAATTAGTATATAAATATAATTAAAAACAAGATTATTTCGGGTTAGACACGTAGCTCAGTTGGTAGAGCTGCGTGCACGCGTACGGGAGGTCTCAGGTTCGAGCCTCACCCGGCGCAAACTATTTCGCTGACCGAACCGGTCAACAGGTCAACGGTCAACGGTCAACGGTCAACGCAAAATAAACAATTTTTTTTATATTTTTATTTATTTAATTTAATTTAAAAATCAATTAAAAATACTTAAATAACATTTTTAAAGATAGAAAATAGCCTTAAACTCACAAAAATATATCTAAAAATTCCATTAAAATCCTTAATAAAATCCGCTCAATTACTATATTATTCCGGTATTATTTAGGTTAAGGATTCTCGTTGTTCAATTCTTCTGATTCGTGCGCATCTCATCATCTCCATTCAATCGCACCCAATGTGAGTGAATCTTTACAAATTCCCCGTTTTAATCACGTTTTGGGTGTATCATGTGTCGTGTTATATATATTATAATTACACCATTGTGCATACATCATATCATGAACATGCCTATTCAGTTTGTTTCAACTATTGTGTAGTTATTGTTGGATGCAATTTATTATTTTCAGTACATGCAATTTCATAGGCCGCCGCTCCCCATTACATTATGAGCGTTGAGCATGTTCCCCATTTTATTATGAGGTTGAACCTGGCGTGCCCACATACGATCGGCTCCGTTTGATTGAGCCTTGATCGCACAGACATTTTTCATTTTCAGTACATGCAATACGATCGGCTCCGTTTGATTGAGCCTTGATCGCACAGTTTCATTTATGTTATTTATCGTATGATGTTGGTATGTTCATGTATGCTGTCATATGTTATTGTATGTTGTAGTTGTGATTGCTCTTTGCCACTGCTTGATTATTTAAATTTGCTCATTTATGATTATGCACAATTTTTCATTGATAAACTAACAAGTAATTCATTAATAAATGTTTATCTAATAAGGTTCACTCGCCAACATATGTTGACCCAAAAACCCCCATTTTTACACATGATACAGGTGAACCAGCAGCAGCTAGGAACACATAGGATTGGACTAGAAGAATAAAATGATTTAGAGTTGGGATTGTTATGTTTGGTTTATTTTCTTTGTATTGTATGAACATGTTTGGATAATTGGAAATGTAACTTTGACTTTATCAAATATGAAACATATTAGTAAATGTCATGAGCTTTGGTGATAACCCAATTATCCCCCGATTCTTATTCCGCTGCGGGTCGGGGTGTGACAGATTGGTATCAGAGCCATGACTATAGGGATATAGGATAGGTTATTAGACCCTTAGAGCCTATACTATAGTTGATTAGAAACTTATAAGATTTTGTGTGTTACATGCCAAATTTCATGATGTTTATATGTTTTATGTTAAATGTTACATTCAATATTATGCAAGCATGTTCATAAGTATGTATTATCATATAATGCCTATCATGAATCATATACTCATAACATATCACATCCATGAAAGCACACACCACATCATGATTGCTTTTACAATGATTTTTGTGTTTTCAAATCTCATCAAAGTGAGTTCTCATGACGGGCATGTAGTAACTGGAAGGGTACCAGTACCGGTAGTCGGAACGTCCTGTCTAGGCTGGCATTCGTATAAATCCAAAATAAAGGACCAGTTTGCCTACCTGGGGACTAACGATGAGAGTACGAAGTACCTATTAGGCCAGAGCATGCTATACCAAACGTCGTGTGAGCTAACCCCACTTTGAGTTGTCATTGTGTCTACACCTGGACACGTTCCGACCAAACATCTCATGAACATATTTTGTGGTTTGCATTCGGGTGATGCGAGTGTTAAATTGCCAATACTAATGTGAATCCTACCAAGCCAATAGCCATGGGGGCCCACATGACTATATAGGTGAAGGTATGGGGGACATTTGAGGCCCAACATGAGCAAACCCAAGACATCCTATGGATGTAGTTGCATTATTGATATTTATGTTATTTTCATTTTCTTAAAGACACATGACACCTAAAAAGACACCATGAACTCACAATCTTCTCATGTATGTTCCTGTAGATGTCGTCCAGACAACAACGAAGGGGTAAAAGATCAGGAAGGTCTCAGGAACGCTTGGCCACCCAAATCGCGAAACAAATGGCCACGATACTGCCTGACATTGTGGTCCAAGTACAACAAGCCCTCGCTACAAATCCAACTAACCTCCCCAACAACATGACCAGAACATCGACAACCCTCCTACCAACAAGTGTTCATACAAACATTTCAAGTCTTGTGATCCTCCTAAATTTGAAGGGACCGAGGGTGTCACTGCTCTCCTACATTGGTTCGAGGAGATGGAAAACACCTTTCTAAACTGCGATTGTCCTGAGGATCGCAAGGTTCGATACGCTACCGGGAGACTATTTGGGGTAGCTCTCACTTGGTGGAATACTGAGAAAGGGAAGAGGGGAACTGAAGATGCAATGGCCTTAACTTGGGAGGAGTTAAGGGAAATCATGACTAGGCGTTTCTGTCCTAGGAGTGAAATAAAAAAGCTGGAGGACGAATTTCATTATCTAAAGCAAAAGGAGGGTGATCACACCACCTATAACAAGAGGTTCTTGGAGTTGAACCAAATGGTTCCAAATTTGTTCACCCCAACCTATCATCTGATCGAGCATTATATTCGAGGACTTCCCTCGAAAATTCAAGATTCAGTTCTCAGCATCTCACCAGTAACCCTTGAAGCTGCTATGGAGCTAGCAACTGAACTGACCGAGAACCGAATTCGCAACTGGAAGTTCAAAGAAGAGAAAAAGAAAGCCCCTGTTGAGGGTCAAACTTCAAACCATCCCATCTCTTCCTCTAAGTTTGCTAACAAGAGGAAGCGCAACACCAGAAATTTTGCAGTAACTCAAACCAACTGCCCTATTCCAGCTACACCCATTACTCAAGTCACTCCTTCACCCGCACCATACAGAAGACCTTACACTGGCCCGCTACCAAAATGCAACCGTTGCCAATATCACCATTCCCCTGATCATCCCTGTCAATATTGCACCGGCTGCGGTCGCGCGGGTCATACTGTTCAAACCTGACGCATGCCTCAACGAACGAACCGCCACCAACCTTTAACCCAAACCCACCAACAATTAATGGGTCAAGCCCAACAACCCCTACCATTACCACCCACCCAACATTTAGCCCAAACATACTACCAACCCAATTATCCTATGGGCCAACCTATGTGGGCTTGCTACAATTGCGGAGACCCAAGCCATTTCAAAAACACTTGTCCAAGGTTGGTGAATATTATTCATGCTCAGGCCCAAGCCAACCCAGTGAATCAAGCGAACCAAGCTCCTCCACCTGCAAGAGGAAGAGCTTTCAATATTAACGCGAATCAGGCTAGAGCTGACGGCAATGTGGTTAACGGTACGTTCCTTATAAATGGTAGATATGCATCTATGTTATTTGATACTGGTGCGGATAGAAGTTTTGTGTCTTTAGAATTTGAACCTATCTTAAACAAAAATCGGGATAAGCTCACGGAATCCATAACGGTAGAAGTTGCGGACGGGAAACCAGTTTCATTAAACTCTATTATACGCAACTGTACACTCACCTTAAACGACCACGATTTCTCAGTCGACCTTATTCCTATGAAGCTGGGAAGTTTTGATATCATAATCGGCATGGATTGGCTCAGTCAACATCAGGCAGAAGTTGTATGTCATGAAAAATTTATTCGTATTCCTCTTTCAAACGGTCAGACTCTTCGAATCATTGGAGAAACCTCATCGAAAGGGCTCAGCTTAATGTCTTGTCTTCAAGCTCAAAAATATCTTCGCAAGAATTATGTCGCGTTTTTAGCTCATATCGTCAAAAAGGGAACCAAGGAGAAGAAACTTGAAGACATTCCTGTAGTAAAAGACTTCCCGCAAGTTTTTCCTGACGACATTTCAGGACTTCCTCCAGTTAGAGACGTCGAATTCCGTATTGATCTTATACCTGGTGCTACACCAGTTGCAAAGTCCCCTTATAGGTTAGCCCCCTCTGAAATGCAAGAGCTAGCCAGTCAATTACAAGAATTGACTGACAAGGGATTCATACGTCCTAGTTCATCGCCTTGGGGTGCACCTGTTCTTTTCGTAAAGAAGAAAGATGGTTCGTTTCGTATGTGCATCGACTACAGAGAGCTCAACAAGTTAACAATCAAGAATCGCTATCCGTTACCTCGCATTGATGATCTTCTTGACCAACTTCAAGGTGCCAACTGCTTTTCAAAAATCGACCTTCGATCTGGCTATCATCAACTTAGAGTGCATGAAGAAGACGTCCCTAAGATGCTTTTCGAACTCGTTATGGCCATTATGAATTCATGGTCATGCCATTTGGTCTAACCAACGCACCAGCTGTCTTCATGGATCTAATGAACAGAGTCTGCAAACCATATCTGGATCGATTTGTCATAGTTTTCATCGACGATATTCTCATTTATTCAAAATCTAAATCTGATCATGAGCGTCATCTTCGACTCATCCTTGCACTTCTAGAGAAGGAAAAGCTTTACGCCAAATTCTCCAAATGTGAATTCTGGTTAAAAGAGGTGCAATTCCTCGGACATGTAGTCAATGACAAGGGAATACATGTCGACCCCTCAAAGATCAAAGCGGTATAAGAATGGCAAGCTCCACGTACACCAACTGAAGTAAGATCTTTTCTTGGTCTAGCTGCTATTATCGTCGGTTCATTTCAAACTTCTCTCGCATTGCTGTACCACTCACGGCTTTAACTCATAAGGGAAAACCTTTCATATGGGGACCCAAGCAGGAAGAAGCCTTCCAAACCCTTAAACAAAAACTTTGTGATGCACCAATCCTCACTCTTCCTGAAGGTTGTGATGATTTTGTGGTCTATTGCGACACGTCAGGGCAAGGATTGGGCTGCGTTCTAATGCAAAGAGGAAAAGTTATAGCTTATGCTTCGAGACAACTCAAGACACATGAAAAGAACTACACCACTCATGACCTAGAACTTGGAGCCGTTGTGTTCGCTCTTAAGATATGGAGACATTATCTCTATGGTACTAAGTGTGAAATCTACACTGACCACAAGAGTCTTCAACATATCTTCAATCAAAAGGAGTTAAACATGAGGCAACGAAGATGGGTCGAACTTCTAAATGACTACGACTGTGAAATTAGATACCACCCTGGTAAAGCAAATGTGGTGGCTGATGCACTTAGTCGAAAGGGTTATGCGAACTCCATTCGTCTTCTATGTTCGCAAATTATAACCGACATTAAAGATCAAATTCGAGAAGCCCAACACGTTTCAATAACGGAAGAAGATGTACGAAAGGAGATGTCCTGTGGAGCTGAGCTAAAAATTGAAACTAAATCTGATGGTATTCTGTACTACCTAGATCGTATCTGGATTCCTAACCACAACAATCTTCGTAAAATTCTTATGAATGAAGCTCACAAAACGCGATATTCTATACACCCAGGAGCCGATAAGATGTATCAAGACCTACGATATACCTATTGGTGGCCTGGAATGAAGAAGGATATTGCCGTTTTTGTTTCCAAGTGCCTTACATGTTCCAAGGTGAAGGCTGAACACCAAAGACCCTCAGGACTTCTGGTCCAACCGGAAATACCTGTATGGAAGTGGGAAAATATAACCATGGATTTCATTACCGGGTTACCTCGTACTTCTGGTGGGTATGACACTATATGGGTAATTATAGACCGACTTACAAAATTAGCTCACTTTATTCCTATCCGCGAAGATTTCAAGAACGAAAAGCTTGCTCGTATTTATATCAGTGAAATCGTAAGCCGACATGGGGTATCGTTAAGCATTATTTCTGATCGTGATGGTCGTTTCACTTCACGAACATGGCAAGCAGTACAATCCGCTATGGGTACGCGATTAGATCTCAGTACCGCCTATCATCCTCAAACTGATGGACAATCTGAGCGCACCATTCAAACTCTTGAAGATATGCTTCGAGCATGTGTCATAGACTTCAAGGGAAATTGGGACGCCCACCTACCGTTAGTTGAATTTTCGTACAACAACAGCTATCATTCAAGCATCGGCATGGCACCTTTTGAAGCCTTATATGGTCGTAAGTGCCTATCTCCTGTATGTTGGCACGAAATTAGGGAAGCTCAAATTACTGGTCCAGAATTGATCCAAGAAACCACAGACAAGATCCATCAAATTCGAAACAATCTTCTAGCGGCTCAGAGTCGTCAAAAGAGTTATGCAGATAAACGACGGAAGCCCTTAGAGTTTAACATTGGTGATCATGTACTTTTAAAAGTATCATCGTGGAAGGGAGTAGTTCGTTTTGGTCAAAAGGGCAAGCTAGCACCACGTTACGTAGTACCTTTCAAGTTACTCGAAAGAGTAGGTCCTGTAGCATACAAGCTTGATCTACCAGAAGAACTCAACAGGATTCATCCCACATTCCACGTGTCGAACTTGAAGAAGTGCCTCGCTGATGAAAATCTCCACATTCCTCTGGAAGATATTCAGATTGATGAATCTATGCATTTTATTGAAAGACCAGTAGAGATCATGGACTTCGGAGAGAAACGTCTACGACGAAGTCGCATTCCAATTGTTAGGGTACGCTGGGAGTCGAAACGGGGACCTGAGTTTACTTGGGAACGTGAAGACTCAATGCGTGAAAAATACCCGCATCTTTTTCCTACTACTTCAACTACTTAAATTTCGGGACGAAATTCCTAAAAGTAGGGGATACTGTAACATTTGTCAAAAACGGGTTTTCAAAACCCGCTCCGTTTTGTAATCGAATATCAAGTTATAAAAGTCACGTTGAATATTTATGATTATTTTGATTTAAAATGATACATAATTAATAAATAAACTAAACTATAAAAAATATATTTGATAAAAAGTTAAAACAAAATAAATAAAAAGGATATGTTGCTGCCGGGACTCGAACCCGGGTCAGCCAGAACAACTCCAACGACTTAACACACACTCACATCACCACTCCACCACTTGTTGTTTTCTGTTATCTCTAGGAAACAAATAACATTTATACACAAACTCGGTTAAACCGGTTGCGCCAACTGAGAAACTGAAATCGGCAATTCAATCGTCTAATCGTTTGATTAATCGCTCATTTACGTTTTATAACCGATGAACCGATGATTTTAATCAATTCAGAAGTGATTGAACATCAATTTTCTTTATTATCGGTTTTTATAACCGAAATTAATCAAGTCCCAATTACTTCAACTCAAGACCACTCTCGCGACTCAGAAACATCATACCAATATTTCATTTCACTTTCGTCACACTTTCAGTTCGTCAGAACGCTTAAATCAACTTGCCGGAATTTTCTGCAAAATTCGCCGGAAAACCGTATTCATCCTCAAACGGTAATCTTTCAATATCATTGTAGTTCAACAATTGTTAAGCTATTTCTAACTTAAACCTCTCAATTGAAATCGAATTCAGGCACTGTATTCAGCTAATTTCAGTTCGCCGGAAAGATTCCGATAGTCCCTATATTCATCTGAGAATCGGTAAGGGCATTCAAACCCTCTGTTAACATTTGCTGATCACTTCAATTTCACGACTAGCTAATAAAAACGGTTAATTGTCTTGTTCAGTTGAAGAGCATAAAAACAGGGACCGACACATTGCCGGAGTTCTGAAATAAACCGTTCATCGGTATGTTCACCCCTAATTACCGTCTCTGCCATTTCATTTTAGCATTAAGAATGTTTGTTAATCATAAAAACAAGAAACGGATTAGTGACTCAGTTGACTGTAATCTGAATGTAGAAGACGAAGTTAGTTAAGTTATAAGTTTATTTAAAATCAGTAATATGAACGGGTTAGACACACAGTCCAGTGGTGGACTGTGTGCAAAAAATAATCGCATGTCACAAGTTCGATTCCTGATACACGCACTCCTTATGTAATAAAATGCCTTTTTGTTTAAAACTGAACCGGGTTAACTCCGTTAGTGGTTAAGTATAATAAAAACCGAGATAATAACCAGGTTAGACACACAGTCCAGCGGTGGACTGTGTGCAACACTAAGTCACACGTCGCGAGTTCGAAACCTGATACTGGCACCGGTTCGTGGAATTAAAATGTTTTTGAAATTAAAAGAATTTTGGTTAAACCGAATTAGTATATAAATATAATTAAAAACAAGATTATTTCGGGTTAGACACGTAGCTCAGTTGGTAGAGCTGCGTGCACGGTACGGGAGGTCTCGGGTTCGAGCCTCACCCGCGCAAACTATTTCGCTGACGACCGAACAGGTCAACAGGTCAACGGTCAACGCAAAATAAACATTTTTTTTATATTTTTATTTATTTAATTTAAAAAATCAATTAAAAATACTTAAAAATAACATTTTTAAAATAAAAAATAGCCTTAAACTCACAAAAATATATCTAAAAATTCCATTAAAATCCTTAATAAAATCCACTCAATTACTATATTATTCCGTTATTATTTAGGTTAGGGATTCTCGTTGTTCAATTCTTCCGATTCGTGCGCATCTCATCATCTCCATTCAATCGCACCCAATGTGAGTGAATCTTTACAAATTCCCCGTTTTAATCACATTTTGGGGTGTACATGTGTCTTGTTATATATATTATAATTACACCATTGTGCATACATCATATCATGAACATGTGTATTCAGTTTGTTTCAACTATTGTGTAGTTATTGTTGGATGCAATTTATTATTTTCAGTACATGCAATTTCATAGGCCGCCGCTCCCCATTACATTATGAGCGTTGAGCATGTTCCCCATTTTATTATGAGGTTGAACCTGGCGTGCCCACATACGATCGGCTCCGTTTGATTGAGCCTTGATCGCACAGACATTTTTCATTTTCAGTACATGCAATACGATCGGCTCCTGTTTGATTGAGCCTTGATCGCAAGTTTCATTTATGTTATTTATCGTATGATGTTGGTATGTTCATGTATGCTGTCATATGTTATTGTATGTTGTAGTTGTGATTGCTATTTGCCACTGTTGATTATTTACATTTGCTCATTTATGATTATGCACAATTTTTCATTGATAAACTAACAAGTAATTCATTAATAAATGTTTATCTAATAAGGTTCACTCGCCAACTTATGTTGACCCAAAAACCCCATTTTTACAATGATACAGGTGAACCAGCAGTCAGCTACGGAACACATAGGATTGGACTAGAAGAATAAAATGATTTAGAGTTGGGATTGTTACGTTTGGTTTATTTTCTTTGTATTGTATGAACATGTTTGGATAATTGGAAATGTAACTTTGACTTTATCAAATATGAAACATATTAGTAAATTCATGAGCTTTGGTGATAACCCAATTATGCCCCGATTCTTATTCCGCTGCGGGTCGGGGTGTGACACATGACATTCCAAACTACAAGTGATTAACAAGCCATGGACAGTGGATAGTACTATTGGTCTGACAAACCCAGTGCCGTCAGGCTGTGTCGGTGTGACACGGTGTGTCGGCAACCAGGCACTGCGTGCGTCCTAAACTCGGTTATGTTGTTAGGCATAACTGCAGGGGAACATTGAACTGCATGTGATGCAGTTACTGGGATGAAGTGTCTGTCTTGACACGGCCCGGTGGGAAGTGTCTGTGGTGACACGACCCGTGCGATGATATGTCTGTGTGACACGGTTCGGTTAAGACAGTCAAGGTTTCACTTGTGCTCTCGTGTAATTTCATCTGTGACTATGACCAGTGCAATTAAACTTGTTAATACATATTGTTACACAACAACTAAACCAGTGAAACTCACTAGCAATGTTTAGCTGACCCTTTTTAAAACTAACATGCATTTCAGGTAACTTGAGATTGGTGCGATCCGTGTATGTGGTTCGAGACGTGTTTATAGGTGAATCCGGATATAGAGCATGCCGCTTAGAAGACTTATATGGTTCATGGGAAAACGCAGTTGTAACATACATGTAGTATGTAATCAACATTCTGTAAATAATAAAATGTAGTGTCTTTATAAACAAGTGTGCTTGTACCAGAGGTGTCTGTTGCATCCCGTGTTTTACTTCCGCTGCAAATTGAGGTGTGACATCGGTTTATGAAACAGGCTTCTAGAAAAAAATGAATTTTAGAAAAAAAAGTCAAACACGTCAAACGTAAGAAACATACCTTCAGCCAAGCTATTCCCACTAAATCAAAGAACATGAAATATACTTTCAAGTGGTTCGTTTACTACCCTGCACGTAAAGAAACATAATGATACAAAATTTGAGTTTTCTACTATATGTTTTACAATTTACAAAATTTATTAATATGTATGTCAAACATTAATTAAGTAGAAAAGTGTAACAACAACATTATAAAACTATTATGAGTATAACAATCAGTTAGGAAGCAAACTGCATAATAAGCTATATATTATTATAGTGTAATGAAAATAGCAAAAACCCCTAAGCTTCTTTGCATTCAAAGTTTTATTCCAAATCAACAAATGAACATAAATATTGTTCTCTAATGACCCAACACAATTAACAGTTTAAACTATTTGATGATGTAACTTTTTTCAATTCCAAAGTCATTTAAAATTATTATGCTTCTTAGCTAGGACCTTCTCTTATAATGTATACATCTATATAAAGCATTTCACATTATAAAATCGTAATTTAACACCCATTTTTTAAGACGGCAGACTAAAAGTCTCAAACAAAACCCTATGTTTTTACATTTTTCTTCCCACTCTGCCCTGCTCTCTCCCTACATCCCCCTAACAGATATGAAACCCTCCATTGAAATTGAATGTTATGATCAGTTTCTTCAACTCAATCGTTCTCTTCAATGCAATAATTAGATTCTTCGATACAATACAATCGTTCCTCCTTTATTCCAGTCCGTTTCCATCCACCCCAAATATTAAGAAGCCGGTCTGAGATGATGACTACTACCCACGATCCTTCTTCATTCTCATCTGGGTTTGTTCCTAATATCATGTGTTGCATACCCATCGTTTCTCTGTTTTTTCTGATGCCGGCAAAAACTGCGGTAACCATTTGTTTGGCATCCCGCGAAAGCATCTAAACGCCACACAATTGCCATTAAAGTCGGTAAGAAACTGAAACCTTAAATTGATGTTATAACGATACTATTTTGGTTTTCTTTTATGGGCCACCATATTTCTATATATTCATGTATAAGGTGCTGATCTGAGTGGAAATTGTGGATTTGGTTATTTAGGTTAATTTAATCAGAAGTGGAAAAGTGAATGTCTGCTTCAATGGTGGATTTTGGTTAGGAAAGTGGTGGCGTCGGCATTTTAACGCAGGCAAGGTTTGTGTTACGTTATGCGGGAAGAAGTGTGTACTTAAGTGGCTCTTTTACAAGGTGATTATGTTTGTTATTAAGGTCGCACGCCAAGTGTTTGTGATATTGCATGAATTAATGGATTTAAGTATTGGGTGATAGGTGGTGTGTGTTTTGTATAGATGGTCTGAGCATTGGGCTATGACTCCGTCGAGGGATGCCCGACTGTGTTTCGGACGCCATGCAACTTACCGCCTGGTTACCATCAGGTTAGTTTTTGCTTTAATATCATTTTGTTCATTGATAAGCTTCTTGACAAGTAAACAAAAGGCTTTGTAGTTAGGATTGATGTTGTTTAGTTGATATATAAATGGATATTCAAGTTGTGACTTTTGATGAACCTATTTTTCCAGTTTGAGGAAACAAAGTCTTATAGGATGATGATCCCAGATAGGATTTAATAGTGACCGTTTGATATTCTGAATCCCTTTAATCAACGGTATATACGTATCTATACTACTACATTAAGCAAGTTGAATGGGCAAGAATGTAATTTCCTTCGATTTTTAAGATGGCATATGAAAGGTGTTAGTTCCATTCCTACCCCTATTCCTTCATAGCTTGTTGAGATTGGGTGGAATCAGTAATCGCCATCTTCACACCATCAACCCAACTAACAGATTTAATGTCTTATGGCAGCATTGAAGACATCGTCGGTTACCTCATTCAAGACAACAGAGGAGCAATTCAAGACGGCAATTAAATGACCAATACCCTATTGAAGACGTAATTGAATCAAACACTGGTCTGTTTGTTTCCCTTTAATTAATAGTGTGGGAGGTTAGAAGGTTAAAGAGGGAAAAACGAGTAAAGGAGAGAGAGAGAGAGAGAAATAGGGAAGCGGCCGGTGGTTTCTGAAGCAATTGGAAACAATTTCCTCTGACCAACTGACTGGCGTTCAATCTCACAGGTATACGTTGGCTGATTCGGCTGTTACGAGGGTGCATATGTCTGGTGGTTGGCTGAATGGTTTGGTTTTATATATGAATTTAAAGCTAAAACAATAGAGGGCAAGTTTAGTGAACTAAAATTGTGATGCCAGGTGCTTGGGACCAATGAGTTAAATGCATATTTGAACAAGTATCAGTTAGAGCTTGAGCCACAACTTGAAGCTCTTGTTGGAAGGTAAAAAGCTTTTTATTTTAAAAAATATGTGTGATATCCAAATTTAACTGGTGGAAGATATTTGGATGTATTAGTTATTTATTATCTGCAAGTAAGTTGAATGATGTGTGTGTGCGCACGTGAGCAGGCATAGCAGGCAACCATGGTCCAGACGTAATTAAATCTGATATTGGAATCATGGAACGATTAGTTTGATAATAATTGTAAGCGTTACTAAATCCTAAAACACTTGTTCTAACTATATGTGATTATAAATTAGGCCATTGACTTTCTGGATAAACTTCTTCACTGTGATCATTAGGATAGGCTCATAGCAAAATATGCAATGGTAATTAGTTATTATATTAGTCTCATACTAGATGGTTACTATTGCACCGGTTACTTAAATGTTAATCAATGTTCTAGGTTATATAATAGTTATATGCACATGTTGACATCATTGCCTAATGTCTTTTGCATAGCCACGCCCTTATTTCATGCAAGTGAGGGTTGCAGAAAACAGCAGGATGCGGACACAGTAACCGGGCACATACCCATGTGAGGGAATGATTTTAATACACTGGTTTTGTTTTTTGATGTCTCTATAACACTCGTATTCTGTCGTTTTCCATTTGATTTATATATTTTCCTAAATCATAACTGTCTTTGTTTTCTTTAATTCACTTGTACTAACATAGTAACATGGGTGTTGCGTTATTACAAAATTCTAATGGTTTTACATAAAGAATTTTTTGATTGAACTTAAGACTGTCTAAAGTTATACAGTTTTTTGAAGTTAGAAACATACTAAAACAATTAGTTTTCAAATAAGTATTACATGATTATTCACAATTGTGTTTTAATTCTCTCATGATTAATCAAAACAGAAAACATTAACATGCCAACATGGAATCAAGCCAAGTAACAAACTACTATTTACCAGCTCTTGTTACATACTATTATGTGTTTTTTATTATGAAATTATATATATATATATATATATATATAGACACACACACAATTTACATATGAACTTTGTTTATCGTTTTAAGAAATAAATATGTTCTGATCCTGTACCGACACCCTGCCGCAACGCGCGGGTTCCCCACTAGTAAATATAAATGTACATTAAACTTGGAACATCCTAATTCAAATAGCTATATTATGACAATTAATTAAGCATGCAAATAGAAATAACTGAATTTAACCTGTTTACCTAAACCTATTTGACCCGTTCCCAACAAACCAATCTTTTTTCCTCTGGTTTCCGTCCAAAATGATTCCAGTTTTCTTTTTAGATTGTAGTATTAGACATTTGAAAAAAAAAAGTCAAAACACTTTCATTAATAGCATTGTAGTATTTCAGGGTCTAACGGTGTAGTATTTAATTGTAAAATGCTTAGTAAAAGTGTTTTTTTCTTTCATTCAGCCATAATCATAAAATGCTTATTAAATGTGTATACTTTTATTTACAACCTCTGCATTTTTTATTTGTTCCATTAATCATTTGCTTAGTTGCATTGAAATATTAGGACTCATAATGCTTTTTTTAACACACTAGCAAATTAAACCTACTGAAATTCTGACTGTTTTGTTCATTAGTTGATTAATTCGTCTGCTGCAAATTCAATTAATTGTTCAAACTAACAACATTTTATTGATTTTAATCCATCCATCAAAAATTAGTATTCAGAAGATTCAATTTTGTTCACTCAACCAACCAACAATTATCATTTACAATAATTACCAAATAAACACATGCTAAGATCACTAAGTGAAATCAGTTCAAAGAGCTCACATTCAGATTTCTCAGAACACTAAAACTAAACATAACCCTAATCTATTAGAACCAAGGTGCATCTCAACAATCAAATTAATAAATCAAGCGCGGTAAGTATAATTTGAAAGTAATTAGATAACCACTCAAAAGTATATAAAACAAAATATACATATTGTACATTGATAAACTCATGTGTAAGTTGAGCACAAGCATCAGGAGCGTAACTTCACTATATCCATAACAAAATTTTCTTTAGCGCACGACACAATGATGCAAACTTGCAATTCATAACAAAAGATTAGATGAGTAAAGGAGCCTAAGTGTATACAGTTAAGGAGGTTTATTATTCTGGCAAGCATAATTAAAGAATCAGTATAGTACACAGACATAAACTAGTAATCAAAAGGGAGCAAGGGCAATACGACATATATAAGGTCCTAATCAAGCTATTAACTAAAAAAAGGAAAACAAGAAGATTAATGGAATTGCAATCGCATGTATCAACAAAAATGAAGCAAACAAAATCAATTTCAATATAGTAACAAAATGGAATGGAATGGCATTGCATGCAATGGAATTGCAAAGTTAACCTAATTTGTTGTTCGGAACCTTTTCCTAGCGTCTTGGGCTTTGACTTGAAGAGTCCCTTCACATCGCGACACCACGACACCAGCACGACAATTGGGTGTGTGGCCTTGCTCTCTGCTGGATCTTGGATTTCAAGAAGAGAGGTCTTCTATTTCAATTTTGAAGAAGGTTTCAAAAGATAAAAGTAGCTTTAGGGTTTATTTGGAAGTGGAACTTGGTGTTGGGATGGAACAAAATTTTAAGGCGGAGGGAAATTTAATTTTTTTAGTTTTCAACTGAAACTTTTGAATGGGGTAAGAGAGAAACTAAAAGATTTTGAAACTTTTAGTAGCACACCAAAAGCAACATTAAAAACTTAGATTAGTGACATAAAAGATAAATACCACTATAAGTTTGTGTTAAGCAAATATGCATACATAAAGCGCCATTAAACCCAAATTTAGTGGCATGATAGCTAAATGTTACTAAAAGTGTGTGCCACAATATTGCATTTTTTGGTAATGCCTGAATTAGATCCACACAACATCTAGTATTTTGTGTATATACAAATTACCGATCACACTGTGCATGGCAATTCTAATAGTTAATTATTTAAAATGTAACTTTAGAAACGGTTTTTTCCTTTAGCAGTCTTGTTTTACCCCACCCAACCTTAATAAATATCTTATTTCTTTTACTTTAACCATTTTACGTTTTATTCCCTAACATTAATAAGGTTATCATACATTCCTTCCTGAACATTACTTTACAACCCATTAACTTTTATTTTTTCCTTCTGTTTCTTCAAAGAATACATTCATTTCTTTTTCTGATTTACTTTTCTCCTTTTTACTTAAATCTACCATATTGTTTCATCTATGGATTTAAATTTTGTATGTTAACACCCCTCAGCGCACGTGTGCGCACAAACATTTTTATATTTATTTTTCATCTAGTTTCATGTGTCAAGATGACCCATTGTCCATAACCCACTTGGAAAATGAAGACACGTGTGGAAATCGATCAGTTTCAGTGTCAATTGGCTTTTTGCCTTCAACATCATGTTTCAGAAAACTATATGACACGTGTTTGACTTCCTCACATTTAAAGCACATTCTCTAATCTACACGATTTCTAATGTATTTTAGAGAAATTGTGTACATGATCATTCTCTCATGGATATTGACGTTTATATGAATAAAAATCATAGTTTGATTTATTCTCGAATAAAATCTACTCATCAATAGTATTAGGTCTGTGTATAAATGCAATCCGTTTCTAGGGATTGATTATACATGTTGTTTCTAGGGTTAACATTCCTAGACTGTGTATACCGGTTTTGATACTGGTACATTCTGTTTTGATTTCCCTGAAACCTCTGTTAATTACCCTGTTTGTTATGGTAATCTCTAGGTTGATTTTGCCTTTAAGCATATTTCTTTTGAGAAATCTTAGACTGATAATAACTAGTTTGAGAAAACTCATAGATGTTAAATTATTCACATTTTATTCCCCCATTTTATCCCCGTTTTATGCGTTTTCGGCCATAAAACCGAGGTTTTGGTACTTAATCATTTAAGTTTTGGTTTACAGGCCCTAAACAGCGTGCCGGACTAGAAGATGAAGAAAAATTGGATTTTCCGGGCGAAACGGCGAAGTTGCGATGATTCCGTGGACTGTAGATCAGTTGGCACGACCGTGCGGATCAGTGCACGGTCGTGCCGATGCAAGAACAAGCACTGCACTGGGATTGCAACAGCCAGTGCCACCATGTTGCCGGACACGCACGACCGTGCGAGGCTATTTTCCTCGAGAGCACTGCCAGTTCAGCCTGATGACCGATGCCGCACGACCGTGCCATACCTGGCACGGCCGTACCCTTTTTAAATCACTGTTCTAGATAAGATGATGTCACCGGATTGCAGGAATAGTGCACGGCCGTGCTGATCAATGCATGGCCGTGCCGATTGAAAAATTCTATAAAACAGGACATAACCTACTGGTCAAAACATTGGGTATTTTTCCAAGCTTCTGGGCGATTTCTGAGGTCCGAGAGCAGCCTGCTAGGGACGGTTTGAAGCCTCAAAGTTGCAAGAAGCCTTTCATTCATCCAATCCATCAAATCCTTGCTTGTATATGGTTTGATTCCTTGTTCTTAACATGTACTTTGAGCTTAGATTCAAGCATTGAGCTAATGTTATTATGTAATATTGTAGCCTAAGAGCAAAAACATCATATTTACTTGCTTCATGAACAACCATTAGTATGTTAACTATGTTTGTAATGACACTTAGCATTTTCTATGTTAATCCTTGATAACTAGTTTGCAACCTTGTATATTGATAGTGGATTCTTGATTATAGTTAATTGTCTTGGAAGATTAGTATGTGGTTAGTTGAGATAATTGAAAGAAGAAGCTTAATTAATCACTTATTAGTAAACTTTTAACTAGATTAAAATGTTTACACCATGAGAGTAGAAATGGGTATTGGTTTAACAAGGGGTAATTAATATTAATCAAAAGTGTTTTCTCTCACGGAAAGACCTTAACGGGTTAGATGCTGTTGTTATGAATTCTTAACATAAGTATACTCTTGGTTAGTAATTTGGGCCAAAATTGCTTCCTTGGTGGAGTTGTGTTCAAGATTTATAAAATGAACTCGGTTGTGATTTAATCTAGGTTATGCTTGTCTTGGTGGCTACATTGTGTTTATCGGTATAGCTTTCCTTGATTAAGTGAGGTTAGAAAACTCTTAACGGACGAGTAACTTATTTTTAAGGGATTTTCATAGACATTTATCAATAAGGGCGTTAAAGAACAATTTTAGGTGGTTAAAGTGTGTTTATCGTTTTAACTTTCCAAAGAGCTGTAATGTTAGGATTCCCGAAAGGAATACTAATTGTCTTTCAAAAATGGAAAATTGACCAAGTGTTGTAGTGCCAAAACCGACTTAGTTAACATGTTTCGGTTGTTCGTAAAGAAAGCTTATTTTTCTACTTGTTATGTTTATAGTTTATTATGTTTCAAAAATATATTTTTCCAAACAATTTATCCACATATCTTTTTACCGGTAATTTAACGACAAAGGTTTAGTACTTTTGCGTCCGCCCACATCCTTGGATCGGTACTTGGTTCTTACCAATACTTTACATATATGACGGGGTACACTTGCCTTTTTATGTTTGTTCTAATGTTGAAGTATAAATCAATTTTATAAATTTAAAACTGAACCGTGTGTAAAATTCATTGTAAAAATATGTATATACATGCACATGTCAAAAACCTCTTGGATTGGGCATTCCTAGTGTTAGATGAACAAGGATGTGCTTCTAATGCTTCTTTCTTGGCTTCAATATTAGGTTTAATGTCCACCACTTGAAATAATTTTAATTTTCTAACAATCTATCTGGATAAACAGTATCAATTGGAAGTTCACTATCTGAATAAATCCTATCAAATCTCACAGATCTCAATGATACATCAACACCATGTTTTCTAGATCACACATGATATTGTTTGTTTAAGGAATGTTAGCATTTTTTTGAACTTTCTTAGTGAACTCACTCTTAGTCTCACCTTCTACCTTTATAGTCTTAGGTCCATCAAACACATTCTTTACAACTGAATTACATACAAAATATTTGATAGAATCATCAGATTTAGCAAATTTAAGATCCAATTCTTAGGTTAAAATCGTAGTTGGATCAACCATTAGTGAAGTAGAAATCTCAACATTAATGGCTGCTGTAACGTCCTCTAAGGGTTTAGTATTGTTGGAGGAACACGATTACACCCAATCCCACTATAATCAACTTCATCATAATTTTCACCTTTTTTGTTGGATATATATGATCCAGGATAAAAGACAAGTTAAGATAACTTTTTAGTTTTCTGTTTCTATTCTTAGCCTCCAGTCTTGTTAAAGTGAATTGTTCTTTTAAGTCTTTAATCTCATCAATATATGTGTGAATTGTTTCCTGTTCTTTGAAAATAGTTACCTGTAAATCATGATTATCACTTTTTAAGCATTTAATTTGATTTTAAAAAATCACTTTTTTGTTTAGCTTGTTAAGGCCTCTTGTAATCTTTGCATATCACACACTAGATTATGAGAATGTGTCAACAAGCTCTCAATCTTAGTATCTTTCTTGACGCATTTAGCACATGAAGGTGGTGAAGGAACAAAATCATCTTTCTGTACCCTTAAAGTTTTGCCATTAGAGCCTGTTGAATATTCTCCTTGATCAGATGAATATCCAAAAATTAGAAGAATCATCAAAATCAGCCTCAGAAAGTCTTACATCACATAAAGGCGACCTTGTCGAAAAACATCCTGCAAATTTCCTTTGGATTTAACCCGCGAATACAGACTTAGAGTCTATCTCAGCAAAGCATTCAAACCAATTACTTTGATTAATAACATGATTCCAATTGACTCTCTCCTCCTGTTGTACCACTATCAATGCCTTATCTCCTAATTTTCTTTGAGTGAAGATGACTGGTGATTTTTGTGCCGTACCACTATCAATGTCTTCTCCCTAGTTTGTGTGCGGGGCACTTGATTCTCACTCTGATTCTAGTTTCTTTGTGATGGTTGGTGCTGATAAGCCTTTTTTATAATAATCCCCACGATTTCCAAATGGGTTGTGATTAGATTCAACATTTGGTTTGAAGCGCTCTCTCTTAAAGTGACCGGTTTCACCACATTGGTAATATGTGACCTTACTTTTGTCGAAACCTAGTTTGATTTTATCTCCATCCAAATCTTTTCTGCTGGTTATCTCCACTAACCTTTGAACCCTCCTAATCAAACTAGCAAGACACAATCTCATATCCTTTAACACCATTTCTTTTGGGTCAATCTGATCATAGTCTTCCTTGGTCATGTTGTAGATCCTAATCTACCCGCAACCAAAGAATCAAAAGACATCAAAACAACTGAGTGCCATGTGCTCCTTAGCGTTCAATACATAAATATTCAATAAATTAAAAACATTGACACAAATGTTGCTTTAGAGATTTAATGTAGAACTGGTTTGACTTTGCAAGGAACTAGTTTTACTTTGAGGATTAACAGTCTGACTTTGTGGTTCGAGATGTGGAAAGTTCAGCATGACTAGCAAACATATCATTCTAAACCCGAGCTGGAAATCCACCTGATAAAATACCAACAAAAGAATTCCCTAGAACTATTACTTAAAGGAATAGTAGAATAATTGAAACCTCCCGAACAACCAAGAATCACAATATAAGAATACTCATTTGCAACACCCAGATTAGTGGTAAAAGAGGTCGAATCTTTGGACCTTGAACCGTACCCAAACTTTCTTTTCTCAAGTACTTACTTGGATCCTGAGCAATGAACTGCGATTGGATTTTAGTCTTCTTTCTCTACTCCAATTCATGTGCTCCAACCTATACTGGAGGTATCCCCAGGCAGTCACACGATCTCTAGATTCCCACATCCTACCTGCGATGTAGAGATCCCCAAGAGGTTCTAGACTCCTGAAGAGCATGTGGCCATGTACATGGAAAGTGTTCGTGCTTATTATGTATGTCCGCCATTATGCGAATAGGCTAGATAGAACGTGTGTTGAATATTGTATAGATTATTTAGAAAAATGAACCAATGACACGATGGTGAGCAAAAGATCACGTTCGTACGAAGGTAACGTACTATATATAGTGTTATGTGTTCAATAGTTGTTAAGTTTTGGAGTTCCTAGATGGGAAATGCCGGAGAAATTTCCAATTTCTCTAGCTTGTCAAGATGTATAATCTTTCGGTATGAATGAAATCATTAGACTTTTGCTTCTACTCCGTTCTTAATAACATTCTACCGAATTACTGATATCCCGTCCAAACTTCCGTCTTATGCCGCTGTGTCCTGGACTTTTAATTCATATCGGAGCTACTTACCAATTCAATCGATCTAACAGTTGATTGAATCACCTACGTTCATGGATTATGGATTTGTATGGAGTTTAGAGGTTTAGACGTATATAATCAAATAAAAGGACAATCCACGAAAAAAAAAAAAACTAAAACTGAACCCATAGGATTGTTTAAAATGAATTCGACCATGTCTGCAAAAGAATCATTAGAAATTCGAAGGTAGTTAGTTACCCTCGTACGAAGGTAAGTCACCCTCGTACGATGGTAAGTTACCCTCGTACGAAGGTACCCAAAATGCCTAAAAAAATTGGTAATAGATTTTTTTCGAGATTTTGACCACAAATACGGGATGTTCGGTGACACCTTCGAGAGCTTTAGAGAATAGATTTGATGATACGATCACAGAGTGTTGAAGATGGTAGGGTAGTTAGTGATACCTATGCAGATTGTTTATCACTTGGTATAGTGACTGTTGTTATGGGTGAAATTCTGAGCTCATATCCTGAATTATATCTTGACTTAATTATAGCTGTTAACATCAGGATACCAGACCAGGATATTTGTAACATGCTGAGTCAGTATCCTGGTGATTACTAATTATTCGCATGCAGAACATAGCTGCAGGATCACAACGTTCACGGAGACTCGTTCACCTGAAGACTCGGTCTAAATGGTTGGAAGAAAGACGTTGAAGCCATAATACCTGGTCAACAACGTTCACTAGCGAATATTCCAAGGGATCCCACCATTTTAGGAGAGTTTGTTTTTCTTTGTAACTATAAATACCGGATAAACAGATCGATAGGTCACAACACATTCACTCACTACTCCCGAATTCTGTCATTTACCTTCACAATTACACACAAACACTCAACACTTGCAATTCTTCTAACACTTAGCAAAGATCTGGGAATTATCCTGCACTGTATCCTGATTTTTAAGCAATAAGAAGAACAAGGCAGCGGCGATTGTCAGTTCCGAGGATTGATCAAGGGTTTTCCTTGTACATCTCGTGTCAACCTATACATTTTTGCTTATTGTTTGATTGTTGATATAGCTCAATATCCTGAGCTGTATCCTGAAAAGTGTTTTTACAAACTAGCAAACCTATACAAGCTTCATAAACATTGCTAGCACACTACCTCACAAAACTAATTTGATCACTAAATTGCTTCGTAATTTTTGACCAAAACAATTTGGCACCCACCGTGGGGAAGTGGTGCTATTTCTATTAAAAACTTTGTTAAAATCACTACTTGGCTTTCTATCGACAAAACTTTTTTCACAACTGTTTTTGGTGGCTTCGAAATCAAACATGAGCTCTTCCTCCATGCCTGCTACAACCTCTGCTACAACTGGTTCAGTGCTTCCACCACCTCCATCCCGGGACACTCTGCCTACTCAGGATGTCTACAGATTTGGTGTTCCAGGGAGAACTCCTATTATGGCTTCTAATGATGAAATTTTAGCTTTGTTTGGTAATATACAGGATCAGATGAAGCAACAGCAGGAAACTAACCAAACGATAATGAGAGAAATACAACTCTTGAAGTCTAACTCCAAGAGACCTGCTGAGGATGTTGTCACTCCCTTGCAGCCTAGGAATCTGAACTTTAGTTCAGCGGTGTATACTGAGGATAATCAGGGCAATGTCATACCAAGCCATTCCTGGAGCAATGTTCCTGAGATACCCTGATCAGCCAGGATATCGACTGTAAGGGGCCCATGATACGCTCCAGGATATGGTAAGAATCAACAGACTGGTAACTTATCTGATAATGTTAATACTCTTGCTACTAACAATGTTGGATCTTTCGCAGGATACAAGTGTAACCTCAGCACTCTCCAAAGAGCTTCAAAAGTTGAAGGATATGATATCAAGTGTACCTGGGGTAGTCCAGTTCATACCGGAAGTGTCCCAGGATAGTCACAACATATCCTGCTTCGTTCGCCACATTTGTGATGCTGAAATCCCAAAGAGATTCCAAATTCCCAACATGAAGCTTTATGATGGGACGACGGATCCTGAAGAGCATATTTCCCAGTATAGGGAGAGGATGGAAGTGAATTCTATTCCACTGGATCTTAAAGAAGCATGTCTCTGCAAGGGCTTCGGACTCTACTCTAACAGGATCAGCCTTGAAGTGGCTCTTAAGCGTTCCCCCTCATTAAGTTACATCATTTGCTCATTTGGTTAATCTGTTTAACAGTCAGTTTTCTTGTAGTAGAAGCTTTGAAAAACTAACAAGTGACCTCTACAGGATAACACAGGGACCTCAAGAATCCGTTAGGGATTACGTAAACAAATTTAGTAGGGAATCCCTGGATATCCCAAACCTTGATGTTGCTACGGCAGTACAAGCATTCAAGATGGGATTACAGAAGGATTCCCAATTTTCTCAGGATCTTGTGATGAATCCTTGCAGGAATTTGGACGAAGCTCGGAATAGAGCCCTAAGATATATCAGGCTTGAAGACGACAAGAAAATTCAAGAGAGATGAATTCATCATCAACATATGAATCAATTAGCAGGAAGTTAGAATCCTCATACAAGCCATATCGCTCTAAGCCATATGGCAGTAAAGACAGCAAAAAAGTGAATGCTGTTGAGGACGAGGATCCTGAGGAGTATCCTGAGTTATCTGAATACTGTTTTTCTGTTATACTCCTGAACTAATATATGTCATGCAGGGTTTAGGAGATAAAGCAAGGTGGCCTAGAAGAACCAACAAAATGCTGATTGGAATGATAAATCCAAGTGGTGTGCCTTCCATGAAGATTTCAGACATGTAACGGAAGATTGCATAGCCCTGAGAAAGGAGATAAGCTATCTGCTAAGCAAAGGCTACTTGAAAGATCTTATTGGCAGGAAGAAGAATAAGGGTCAGGATACTGACAAGGATCCTGAACGAGCAACATTGCCTCCCTAGATGCCAAGATAATCAATTTCATATCCAGAGGATCTGATATATGTGGGACCTCTTATTCTGCCGCTAAAAGGCATGCCAAAGAGGCAAACGCAGAAAGAGGGGATAAGCCAACGAGGATGACGATGCTTACGAATGACAAAGTCATAACATTCGATAGTGACGACCGGGATAACATCCAGGATCCTCATCAAGATGGTCTGGTAATTAACTTGTATATCGCTAACCGTTTTGTACGCAGGATGTTGGTGAACAACGAGAGCTCGGTCAACATTATCCAGTTAGAGACCCAGAAAAGGATGAACATCCATGAAATGGAGATTACCTCGAAATCCCCCGTGCTTGTAGGGTTCAGTGGAGAAGCAAAGAACACAGTTGGAGAAATAAAGTTGCCTGTATATATTGAAGGAGTAAATTTAATGCAACGTTTTTGTGTCATGGATTCATTATCATGCTATAATATTATACTAGGCAGGCCATGGATTCATGATATGAAGGCTGTACCTTCCACCTATCATCAATGTATCAAGATCCCTACTCCCTGGGGCGTAGTCAAGGTGGAAAACGATCAATAGGAGGCGAAGGAATGTTATTCCTCTTCGATGAAGGCTTCAACAAGATCTAAAGCAGGATAGCAATTAAGGATGCAAGCCCAGAATGTTGTGGAAGCCTCTGAGCAGGATGTTAAGAAAGTTATCCTGGATCAGGATAATCCAGATATCTCGGTGCTTGTAGGGACCAATATCCCTCAGGATATTGAGAGTCAACTTACTAACTTTTTGAAATGCAGGATGTCTACGTTTGCATGAAACACGAAGACATGACATGTATATCAAAAGATATTATAACTCACAAACTTGGAATTGATAAATCTTTCAGGCCCGTTCAACAAAAAAGAAGGAAATTTGCTCCTGAAAGAAATACAATTATACAAGAGGAAGTTGAAAGATTGTTGAAGTCCAAGATGATTAGGGAAGTCAAGTTTCCTAGGTGGCTAGCAAACGTGGTGGTGGTCCAAAAGAAGAATGGGAAGTGGAGAGTTTGTGTAGATTACACAGACATCAACAAAGCTTGTCCAAAAGATCCATTTCCACTGCCTCATATAGATTCCATGGTAGATGCAACTGCTGGACATGAAATGCTGACTTTCATGGATGCATCCTCAGGATTTCAACAAATCCAAATGGAACCTTCCGACCAGGAGGATACAACATTCATGACACCCACAGGTATACACTGTTATACTACCATGCCCTTTGGTTTAAAAATTGCAGGTGCAACGTACCAGTGGCTGGTTAATATGATGTTTAAAGACAAACTGGGGGACACCATGGAGGTATATATTGATGATATGGTGGTGAAATCTAAGAAAGCGAAGGATCATCTCCAGGATTTAGAGTGTGCCTTCAACATCCTGGACCAATATAATATGAAACTGAATCCTTCTAAGTGCCATTTTGGAGTGGGGGCAGGAAAGTTTTTAGGATACCTGGTGACCAGGAGGGGGATAGAAGCAAGTCCAGAACAAATTAAAGCTATCCTGAATCTTAAATCACCATCGATATGAAGGATGTTCAGAGGTTAACGGGAAGAGTAGCGGCATTAAACAGGTTCATATCAAGATCCTCAGAAAAATGCAAGGAATTCTATGATATACTAAAGAAAAACAAAAAGTTTGAATGGGGTGAAAGACATGAAGCTGCCCTACAAGAGTTGAAGCAATATCTTTCAAGTGCACCCCTGCTGATGAAGCCTGAGGATGGTGAACCCTTATCCCTATATCTTGCAGTATCAGGGAATGCAGTAAGTGATGTTTTGGTAAAGGATCATGAAGGTCAGCATTATCCTGTTTATTATGTTTGTAAAAGTTTGTTAGATGCTGAAACTAGATACTCACACTTAGATAAATTGATATTAGCTCTAGTTATGGCGTCAACTAAGCTTAGACATTACTTTGAAACACATAGGATACATGTTAAAATCAATTATCTTGTTAAAAATTTGCTTAGGAAACCCTAAATGTCTGGCAGAATGGCTAAGTGGTCCGTAAAACTAAGTGCATATGATTTAGTATATGAACCTAGAAATGCTATAAAGTCTCAGGCCTTAGCAGACTTTGTGGCTGATTTTAGTAGTGGTATTCAAAATGAGGCTGACTTAGAAGTACAACAATTAGGTGAGAATTCAGGATCTTGGATATTGTAATACTGATGGTGCATCTAACATAAGAGGTGTAGGGTAAGGTATACTACTAAAATCGCCACAGGGGGACATATTACCCCAGGTATTAGATGTGAATTTTTGCTACTAATAATGAAGTTGAGTGTGAAGCTCTGATAGCAGGATTAGAATTAGCTAAGAAATTGAATATTAAAATTTTACAAGTGTATGTTGATTCCCTGTTGATTACTAACCATTTCAATGGATCTTATGCAGTTAAGGGTGAAAAGTTAGTTGGATACCTTGTAATTGTTAAAAAATTAGCAGGATATTTCGAAAAACTTTACACTTGAGCAGGTACCAAGAGAAGAAAATGCTGAAGCAGATGCTCTAGCAAATCTAGGATCTACTGCCAGGATACCGGAAGGAACTCAGATACCAATATTACATATTCTGTACCCTGCAACGAACTTTTGAAGTCTCGGGATAAGGAGGTAACAAGTGTTCAGGATCCTGGTAAAGCATATCCTGATAAGGATCCTGAATCCTGGATGACGCCAATCGTCAAGTATCTTGAAAAAGGAGATGTCCCGAAGGATGAAAACCCCAAGGCTTTCAGAATGAAGGTATCTCGTCTTACAATTATAAATGATGTTTTGTATAAGAAATCCCTTGCAGGTCCATACCTGAAGTGCTTGGAAGATCCTGAAACTAACGAAGTACTTCAGGATATACACGAAGGAGATTGTGGCAACCATACTGGGGGACAGATCTTTATTCTCTAAGTTATTGAGAACAGGATACTACTGGCCAACCATGAGGAAGGATGCTGCGGAGTATGTTCGAAAATGTGATGCATGTCAAAGACATAGAAATATACTACATCAGCCTGCAGAACCATTATATCCTATCATATCTCCTTGGCCATTTATGAAATGGGGGATGGATATAGTAGGAAAACTCCCAAAAGCTCCGGGAGGGAAAGTCTTCATGCTAGCAATGACGGATTATTTCTCCAAGTGGGTTGAAGCAGAAGCGTTTGTCCAAGTTAGGGATCAAGAAGTGGTATCTTTCATCAAGAGGAATATCCTGACAAGATTCGGGATACCGGCGGATATAATTTGTGACAATGGTTCCCAATTCATCAGCAAGAGGACTATTGATTTTTGTAAAAGTTGGGGGATCAAGATGATTACATCAACACCAGTGCATCCTCAGGCTAATGGACAAGCAGAATCCTCCAATAAGATAATTGTCAACAACTTAAAAAAGAGGTTGGGTGCCAGGAAAGGAATATGGGCTGAGGAACTACCATTTGTCCTATGGGCTGATAGAACAACTGTGAAGAATGCTACTGGGCAAACTCCAACTTCTTTGGTATTTGGGGCAGAAGCAGTGGTTCCAACAGAAATGGTGATACCTACAGCAAGATCGAGCCTTTCGGATCCTGAAGTAAATCCTGAAACCTTATGTCAAGACTTAGATACTGTTGACGAAACAAGGGATGCAACAAAACTAAGGATTCCAGCTTATCAACAGAGGATAGCCAAGTCATATAATAAGAATTTAAGGACTAGGAGGTTCCAAGTTGGAGATTGGGTTTTGAGGAAAGCGTTTCAGAATACAACCAATCCTGCTGATGGGAAGTTAAACCTCAAAATGGGAAGGACCATATGAAATTGAATCAGAATTAGGAAAGGGAGCATACCGACTCAAGACCATGGAGGGGGATATGTTGCCAAGATCCGTAATGCAATACATCTTAAGCTTATTTCAAGTGAGTTTAGATTTAATTTCTAACTCAGGATGGTATGAATTCTATCTCTTATAAATATATTTACTTTAATATTCTTTTAAACCCAATACTGACTTAAGCATCGGAGGGGTGTTAGACAAGCTAACACCCACCTTAGTTTGAAGGTGTCTTGTAGGATATGCTTCAGGATAATGCTCCAGGATATTAACTCAAGACGGATCGAAAGACTAGAGGATTGGCCCCCTCTCTCATGTTTAAGGGATTCAGATCCCTTCACAGGTTTAAGGTATTCACCTTTCTTTCGAGTTGGGTTTAAACACCTAGCCTGGAGCGCAAGTATCTAGGAATAGTTCAAGATAGCGGGACCAGTTCATGTAACAGTGGCTGACAATTTCGTTATTGTTGGCTATATCCTGGATCCTTAAGGTATATGAGGATTGATCACCCTCTCTCGCGAAAGGGTATTTTCATACTCTCTAAGGTTTAAAGGTTTTCACCTTTCTAAGTCTTGGAGTTTATACACTCTCGCATGTAGCACATGAAAACCAGGGTTTATCCCCAGGAAGCTAAGGGTTTATCCCCAGGATACTAAGGGTTTAACCCCAGGATATTAAGGGTTTATCCCCAGTGACACTAAAGTTGTTAACAAACTCTAAAGATATTGCAGATTATGATTGTGTTCATACAAATTCTTTTGTGGAGAAAAAGCTACAAAGCTTAGTCACTAAGTGAAGAAATACTCAAGTATGTCATATATTTGATGCAATATCCTGCATGGACAGAGGACATCCATGCGGGGGACATTGCAAAGGATTCCAAGGTTTGAGTTGAAAGTTATTGCACAAGTGTTTCTTATATGGTTTTTATTTTTCAAATCTTGAAAGCCTTGTCTAAATAATCCAGATTTTATTCAACCAAGTTTCTGTCTAACATTTTGATTAAAGGTAACAAAAATGCTGAACATTTCAGCAGTATCCTGACGGATATCGATCAGGATACCCAAATTAGGTTTTTTAGAATAATAACATAAAAACATCGGATAAGGCTAAAAGGTTAGTTTATTATGAACATTCCCAAATGTCATATTCTTGGCTTCATCTTAAACCAAGACCCATCCACCAAGAATGTGATAAGGTCTGAGAGCATATAAACGATGATGACCAAAGGCTTCGTCCTGGAACCCAGGATCCCTCCACCTTAGGTCATCACAAAATACTAATGTTTAAAGTGCAGGAAATTTAAATTGTTCAAGTGCAGGAAAAGTAAAATTGTTTAGGGGATTACAGACCATTCGAATTAAAAAAGTGGGCTTCGGCCTAAGCAATAACATCCATCATCGCCCACTTCGCTGCCCTTATGCTGCAGCACCTTCAGCAGCATCCTTGGCAGCATTATTAGCCACTCCTTCACCAGCATCCGCTCCGGTATTGACCCCAGGATCATCACCAACTTCACCACCAGCCTCTGCCGCTACCTCAACCACCTTGGAGAACTCTACAACCGCTGGCTTGGCAGGATGCTCCACAGGATTACCACCGAGATCCTTCAACTTCGCCTCCCAAGCGCTGATATTCCAAGAAGGGCATTCGAAGCCCGTAGCCTTGGCCTCATAAGCCATCTTCAATCTAGCTTGAAGGAGGGAAATCACCATAGATCCTTTGAGGTTATCGTGGTAAGAGACCATATCCTGCTCGTGTTGGGCATGCACAACATCCAATTTGACCTGAGCGTCTGAGTCAGCCTTCTCTAAAGCAACTTTGGCATCCTCGGTGACCTCCTTTAGTTTATCCTCGTAATGTCGGGTCCTGGTAGTGGCAGTTGTTTGCAGTTGTTCGATGAGTGCCTCTGCCTGCTTTTCTCTGACCTCATGGAAGACCGCAGTTCCACAAGCCTCTTCATATGCGACCAGTAGACGGTTCAGGCCCTACAGTGCAAGGTATGGGTATCATTATAGCTAATCAGGATATCAGTCTAGCATATACTCGCAGGATATAAGGTAAAGGTATCTACCTGGTTGAGAAAAGAAGTCATAAGGCTGCTCGATTCAGCAAACCCAAGACTCTCGAAAGGAGAAACCTCGGCAGAAGTGGCGGGGGAATCGGTATCTTTTCTCTTTCGAGAACTAGAGGCCCGAGGTTTGGAAGCTGAAGAAGACTTGGGGAAAACAATAGGCTTGGAGCTGGAAGAGGGCTTCGAGGCGGCTGGAGGCTTGGATTTGGGCTCTGTCTTCACTGGTGCAGCTCCAGAGTAGCTATCCAACTCATTGAGATTAAAGACTTCTGGAATCTTGGTTGGTGCTACAAACAGGGAGTAATTTCAAACTTAATTATTCGATATTTCTTCAAACTAAACTGATACAGGAACTCTAAACAAAAAGTAAGGACTTACCAGACATGTTGGAATTGGAATGTTGGCTTGATGTTGTTGGGTTTGGAATGAAGCTTCTTTCAATCTCCGGCAGTTGGTAGATGGCTTTAATCCTGGTCTCTGAATCAACAAGGGGAGGTGCTAGCTTCTTGAAATCCGCTGTACAACAAAAATGAAGATGTCAGAGTAGGATATAAAGTAGGATGTTGAGCAAGATATATCTGAGGATATCCTAAAACCCTAGATCCTACCCTTTGTTAGCCACTTCACCGGATAATCCGCTCCACCAGGGATCGAACTTCTTTTCACGAAAAAGAATTTTGATTTCCATTCCTCTTCGTTCCGGTGGCTCGAAGAATCAGAGGGTGGTTAGAAGTGGAGTAAAACAGGAAGCTGCTGGACCCATGGGATCTCAACCGGTATGCTAATGGAAGATCATTGACACATAGCTCAGGAATATGGGTATTCTTGATTCGATCAGGAACTATCAACACACGCCAAAGCATGGGATGGTCTAACAGAAACTGAGGCCGGTGATATTGAAGAAATCGGTGATAAAATCAGAAAATGGGAACCTAAGACCTAATGTAAAGGGGAAGGCGTTGAAACAAAGCCATCGCGAACACCATGTCCGATTGGAGATCCCGATCGTATGGCCTGAACATCGCAGTTTTCGGGAAGATGCCGGAAGATTGAAGCACCGATAAATGTGCATTGTCAAATGAACAGACTTCCTTCTCTAGGTATTGGAGAAGGTTTTGTGGTATGAAGACGGAGGCTGAATCGCAGAGCTGGATCGAGTTTGTCTTGTCATGCCTAGCCGGAAAATAGGAAAAGAAAGAAGAAGATGGGAAAGAACTTTACCTTTTTTCTTCCTTGGTCAAGGTTAAATGGGGATAAGAACGAGAAGATATAGGGAGACAATGAGTAGAAATAGCCTGGACGGTTACATCATATCATGTCAGGGGTCTTATCTCTTAAATTGCCTCGGTAAACGTAAAAATATATCCGTTAGGATCAGGATCCCAACAGCAATATTTTTGGGGACAATTGTTATGGGTGAAATTCTTAGCCCATATCCTGAATTATATCTTGACTTAATTATAGTTGTTAACGATTAGGATACCAAACCAGGATATTGCTAACATCCTGAGGCAGTATCCTGGTGATTACTAATTATTCGCATGCAGGACATAGCTGCAGTATCACAACGTTCACGCAGACTCGTTCACCTGAAGACTCGGTCTAAATGGTTGGAAGAAAGACATTAAAGCCGTAATACCTGGTCAACAACATTCACTAACGAATATTCCAAGGGATCCCACCATTTTAGGAGAGTTTGTTTTTCTTTGTAACTATAAATACCAGATAAACTGATCGATAGGTCACAACACATTCACTCACTACTCTCGAATTCTGTCATTTACGTTCACAATTACACACAAACACTCAACACTAGCAATTCTTCTAACACTTAGCAACGATCTGGGAATTATCCTGCACTGTATCCTTATTTTTAAGCAATAAGAAGAACAAGGCAGCGGCGATTGTCAGATCCTGAGGTTTTATGCCGGAGATCTAGATTGATGAAGGGCTTTCCTCGTACATCTCGTGTCAACCTTTACATTTTTGCTCATTGTTTGATTGTTGATATAGCTCAATATCCTGAGCTGTATCCTAAAAAGTGTTTTTACAAACTAGCAAACCAATACAAGCTTCATAAACACTGCCAGCACACTAGCTCACAAAACTAATTTGATCAGTAAATTGCTTCAGTAATTTTTGACCAAAACAACCATTAATGGGCCAACAAGAAAAATACGCATTGATGAAAAACTAACTTTGTGGACCAAAATGACACATTTTTCGCATAGTTGAGTTTTCGAGATGGTTTAAAACTGAATTTGCCAAGTTTGATGGGAAATTTAGTGATAAGTTTTAGAGAGGTCAGAATTTGAAAAAAATGAGGGGGAATAAAAATTTCATTGAATATATTGTAATTCCGGCATTTTTCAAATTCGTGACATGCAACAGTATTCGGGTGGTTCTGACTTCAGATTGTCCAGGGATGCATTTGATCTGGATTCGTTAGTTCATGCTTATAGGAAGTTCAGATTCTTCAGAAGGAGAACAGATTGGTGTCTTAGGGTTTGACTCCTGCGTCTTCGTCAATCCGGATAGCTGGATAAGCATCAGGTTATGCATCATTATTGTCGATATTGAAAAGGTATCACAACGCCGTGATAGTCTAAAGTGTCAGAATGGTTAATCTTCAAGTAGATGAATTGTTTTCTGGACTAACCGCCAGGGAATGATGATGTTTGTTGATAATTTGTTGTCGGGTCTAACGGATAAGAGTATATATATGTTATCGGGACTAAAGAGGAAGAATGTGATTCTGATCGTGGAAGAATGTTCTCATATCTGAATATGTTACCAGATGATGTGTTATCCGATGAAGATTTTGTTAGGAAACCATATATGCATGATTGAAGTATTAAAGAAAAATGAAGAAAGAAAGTCTGATCAATCTGATCAGATCTGGTGTAAAAGAAGCCAAAAGATCAAGACAACAGAAGAAATATGATCATAGGCCATAAGAAGAAGCATTTGAGTCAGATATGATGAGGATATGTTTGTCTAAGTGTTCGAAGAAAGGATCAGAAGAGATCTGATCAAATCTGATGAAACCTCATCAGATTCTGATCAGAAGTCATCAGGAATCTGATGACCATTTATGATGTCCACTTGCAGTTGAAGATAAGGTAATTCAGTTGAAGGACATTTATGATACAAGTGGAAATGGTAAGCATGATATATGAAATGATCTGTTACAACAAACACTTGCATGAATAAATAAATTGTGAATTCATGCCAATTGCTCTCTATAAATAGAGATCACCAAACTGAGGATCACTGGAGTTGAGCATTGCAAGTATTACATCTTACATACTGTGTTGCCCTTCACTCACACATAATTCTTAAGCATTGTTTTGTATTAGAAAATAACCTTTCAATCATCTTTTGTAAACATTCAAAAGTGATATAAACTTGAAAATTCTGTATCTTTGTTTCTTATCAGTTGGTTTCTAATTCGCACATTATTTTCATATAAAGTTGAAATCAACTTGCCATTTTATGTCAAAGCATTGTTATCTGGGATCAACAAATTGGTATCAGAGCAAATTGAATAAAAAATTTACAAATCGATCAATTGCTCGAGTATCCTTGTTAATACTCTGTTTTGCAAAAGTTCAAAACTTTGGCTAAAAATGGCCTTTCAATCTTGGAATAATGCTTTCAATGGGTTCTATGTCAAAGCCTCCAACGTTAGTCAGGGAGGAGTACCCCCAATGGAAAATCAGGATGATCAATTTCCTAAATGGACATGATCGAGCTCTGTTTCAATCCATTGTGTGTGGACCACATATACCCCGTGTTAAAATACATGGTGTTCCAGCATCTGATGATTCACCAACAATCTCTGCTTCTTGGGCTCCCAAACAAGAAAAAAATTGGAGCCCAGAAGACAGGAAACTGGTAGAAACAGATGAAAGGGCCAAATCACTACTGATTATAGCACTTCCAAATGACATATTCTCTTATGTAGATACATGCTCATCTGCATAAGAGGTATGGGATCAACTTAAAAATCTTTGTGAAGGAGGAGACAAAACGAAAAGAAACATAGAACAAATCATGTCTCTGCTTATGAGAAGTTCAAATGTTCACCAAATGAAACACTCACTGATGCTTACAGCAAATTAACAAAAATTTTGAATGAGCTAAAAAAACATGGAGTTGAAAAAACCAATGATGAAAAAAATGTAAAATTTCTTGATGCTCTGCCCAGAGAATGGCAAAATCTTGCCATGACCATAGCTTCCACTCTGGAACTAGGAAAATCTTAACCTACATGACCTATACAGTATCCTACTTCCAAGAGAGCATCAAATCATTGAAAACTCAAAGCAATATGGTGGATCTATAGCCTTAATGTCACACACACAAAGATCAAACACACCTGCTCCACAACCCTCCAACTCACTAAACCAAGTTTCAGTATCAGAAAATTCTGAAAATCCATCAGATTTTTCTGCATTTGCTGAAGCAATAGCCTTGCTCACCAAAACCTTTGAGCAAAGATTGAATGGAGGAAGTTCCAGAAGTCAGAGAAGTGACAAAGGAAAGATGGAAGCAAGATCCAAAGAAAGAAGATCACAGAGTAAATCTGAAGTGGTATGCTATAGATGCAAGCAAAAGGGTCACTATGCATCGGAATGTAAAAACAAAAAGTTAAAAGATCCAGCTTACTATGAAAAAAGCTAGAATAAGCCAAGAAACAACAACAACAAGTCAGCCTGATTGCAGGGACATACACCTGGATGACTGATGACTCATCAGATAATGATCAAGAAGAAATGGCAAACTTTTGTCTTATGGCAAAACTTGACTATGAGGCACCAGAAATCAATGTAAGTCAAAATGATCAAGAACTTCAAAATCAAATAAACAAATTACTGGATGATTTTCAAAAATTACAAGAAAAATATTTGACAGAAACAAAGAAATCTGATGAACTTAAAGACATGTTGAAACATTGTCAAGAAAATGAAAATGTCTTACATGAAGAAAGTTTGATCAAAGATACAAAAATTAGTTTTTATGAAAAAGAGAGAAAGTGCTTATATGCAGAAATTCATAAAAATAAGGTAAATGTAAAAGGTTTTCAACATGCAAAGGATTTCATTGACTACATTGAAACAACAACAAAAAATCAGGGTAAAGGATTGGGTTATATAAAAGTTACAAAAGATAATCCAACAGTGTTTGTAAAAGTTTCAGAAAAACCACAAACAGATATTGATAGTGAATCAAATGTATCAGAAGAATGTGACATCATGTCATCTTGTTCTGAGTCAAGACTAGAATCAAAAGGGGTCTGCTCTAAAGAAAAAACTAAGAAAATCTTGAATGAGAAGGGTCAAAACATTTTTCAAAAATCACAGAAAAATGGACATTCATCAAAAACCTTTCCATCAACCATTTCTAATAAGATGGGATGTATGTGTGTTGATATTTTGAAAATAATTCAACAGCATTTGAACACACAATCTGACAATGATTCAGCATTGGACAGAAATTCTATCATATCTGATCAAATATCAACAGATTTGATAAAGAGAACTGATCAGTCAGAATCAGCTGACTCTAACAGATCAAGATGAAAAGATGATGAAGGAAAACTATTACATGCTATGTCCTCATCTGAAAAAGTACCCAAGAAATTATGGGACCAAAAAATCACTAACCTATTCATTACAGGACCACATGTGCAGCAAATTTGGTACTGCGATTCAGGAAGCTCCAAGCACATGACTGGAGATAGGAGCTTACTTAGCAACTATGTAGAAAAGCTAGGTAAATTTGTGAATTTTGGTAATGGATTCAAGGGTAGGGTAAAAGGTTATTGAAGCATAACATATGGTACAATAACAATTGAGAAAGTGGCTCATGTAGAAGGTTTAAAATACAATCTTCTAAGTTGTGGCAAGTTTTGTGACAAAGGATTTAAGGTAAGTTTTTTACCTGATACTTGCTTATTAATAGGTATTGAAGATGATAAAATTTATATTAAGGGAAAAAGGATAAAAGGATCAATTTATTTCTTTGATTTCAATAAAAAAGTTGAGGAACCTCAATTCTGTTTATTTTCCAAGGAAATTAAAGGAAATAGTTGGTTATTGCATAAAAGATTGGCTCACATAAATTTTAAAGCTTTAAACAAATTAGCAAGCAAGTGTCTGGTAAAAGGATTACCTTTTATTACTTCAAGAAAAGACAAACTTTGTGAAGCATGTGAGGTAGGAAAGTAAAAAAAAGGCTCACATAAAACTGTGATGGAATCTTCTATCTCTGAAAATCTTGAACTTTTAGACGTGGACCTTTGTGGACCAATAAGCACTGAAAGTTTTTCTGGAAAGAAACACATTTTAGTCATTGTTGATGATTATTCAAGGCACACATGGGTGGAATTTTTGAGGCAAAAGAGTGAAACACCAGATCTGATCATAAATTTTGTTAAAAGAATTGAAAATCTGTTGAAATTAATTGTAAGAAAAATTAGATCTGACAATGGATAGAATTAAAAAATGCAAAACTTGAGAACTTCCTAACGGAAAAAGGAATGTCTCATGATTTTTCTGCTCCCAGAACCCCACAACAAAATGGGGTTGTTGAAAGAAGAAACATAAATTTGGTAGAAGCAGCTAGAATAATGCTTGCATATGCCAAACTACCAACCTATTTCTGGGCTGAAGCAGTGGCAAATGCATGTTTCACACAAAACAGAACTATCATCAACAAAAGACATCTTAAAACACCTTTTCACATCATAAACAAAAGGGTACCAAGCGTCAAATTCTTACATACCTTTGGATGTAGATGTTTTATTTTTAATGATTTTGATAGTTTAGAAAAATTTGACAGAAAAGCTGAAAAAATAATTTTTCTTGGATACTCTTTATCTTCAAAAGCATACAGAGTATTTGTTTTAAATAGCTGAAACAATTAGAGAAAGTTTGTATGTGTCTTTTGATGATTCATTAGAAACATAAATTTCTGATGACATTATAACTTTTTCACAAAAGGAACTAAAGAATGAACTGCTTGGGTATGATTGGGAAGGAATTTATGGAAATTTACAAGAAAGCCAGTCATACTTTACCTCTGCAGAAAATTTAGAGCCATCAGATAAAATACAAGGAATGACAAATCAGACATCAGATAGTACATAAGAAAATCAAGAAAAACAAATGTCTGGTAACTCAGGCTCAGAACAAATCATCCATCTGGAGGAAGCAGAAAGTTCTTCACAAAATCCATGATTCAACAAATGATGCTACAAGTGGAAGATGGATAAAGGGTCACTCAACAGAAAATATCATAGGAAACCCTCAAGATGGTGTTAAAACAAGATCAGCAACTGCTCATGAATGTCTTCATGCTGGCTTCTTAAGCTTAACTGAACCAAAAACAACAATTGAAGCACTCAAGGATCCAGACTGGGTTCAAGCAATGTAAGAAGAACTTTATCAGTTTTAAAAAATTCAAGTGTGGAACTTAGTACCTAGATCAAATGGCAAATCTATCATCGCGGTCAAAATGGGTATTTAGAAACAAATCTGATGAACAAGGACTAGTAACAAGAAACAAAGCAAGGTTAGTAGTAAAAGGGTATAGTCAACTGTAGGACCGATCCTCGATGCTTAGGAACCTAAATTTGATATCTAACGTCCATATTAGCGGAAATATTACGTCGTGTTACCAATAGACAAGAACTGATCAGTTAAACGTCAGTTTTATTGATCAAACGTTCTGGATACAAACTGACAGAGCTTCGCCTCTACAATGCCAAAGTTACAAATGAGACTCTCAAGCTAGGTATTTATAGCATTACAAGTTCGGCCGAAGAGGACACAAGTTCGCCCGAACTTGCATAAGCAAGTTCGGCCGAACATGCATACATTACATGCTTATGGGTGAACTTGGCTACATACTTCATAAATACTTGCTAAACCTAGCTTATTCAGCTCTATACAATACATACTCGATATAAGACTAAGACATAGACATTATGCACCAACAGACTCCCCCTTGGATATCGTCTTCGTCTTTTATCAGTCTTCAAAACTCTGTCTTCATATATACATTAACGTACCCGACCAAAGAAGTTCTTGAAAGGCTTCTTTCGTCTCTCTTGTTTCGGATCCGATGTCTGATCAGTTGGCGGTGGTCTTTTAAAGTTAGCCATTCTGAGCGAACTTTGTCTTACCGCTTTTTCCATTCTTTCTTTCATCGCCTCACTTCTGGTTTCTTCTTTAAGAAATTCAACTCTCTCCAGATCCCTCCACTTCGTTTGCCATATTTTACCAGAATTTACATCACGTGCATAGCAAACGTTAACAACTTTCTGATACTGCATCGCCTGTACCTTTTCTCTTTCTTCAAAAACAATCTTGCTGTAGAAAAGGCATTTTATATCTTCTCTCGAGCAGTTAGCCAACCACATAGGATCTAGAATCCTTATCGTCCTCCACAAACCTCTCATACCCTGATGACCCATCACTTCAACTCGTTCTTTAGCAATATCCAAGTGATCTTCAAACTTTAACACAATCACTGCTTCACAAGTAGCTGGATCAATCTGCCACCACTTGAATAAAGGATAGAAGTTCTGTTCGATCGGCATAAGTGGCATATTCCTCATGGCTCTAGGGGCGTTTCATAATTAACGTTATGTCCTTTTCCCCTGTAACCTTGTTGATCTTAACTCTTCGTCTTGGAGTAAACGGTTTCCAGTGATTCCAACCTTTATCAGCTTCATACTTAATCATCTTCCACAACCACTGATCAACTGTCTTCATATGATAAGTAACATTCACTGTTTGTACCAGCTCTTCCATATCCCAATACGACAATGTCTTTAAATCAGCAAGGTATTTGAAGTATTGCACTCCAAATTCCCTTTTGATTGCATATACATTGAGCTCTTTAAACCATCCTCAACTCAGTATATCTCCCAAAGAAACATCTTTATCTCTGGCGAAGAATGCTAGTGGACGTCGAAACTTACATTCACGAGGCATCTCCTTGAACCAGGACTTTCTCGCTTCAGCTATCTCTTCTTTGGTCATTGGTTTAGGAATTTTTCCTTCTCGTACCTCTTCAGCAATCCTATCTTTCAACATATCTTCATTAAGCTGTTTATACATCTATTCGAATGTATGAAAACTTTCTGAATTCTCACCAACATACTTAGCCTTTTGATCTGATTCATCATCTGAGGACCAATCTTCCACAATCACTCGATTATACTCATCGGCTTCAAACCTTCCCTCATATTGATACTCTTTCGGCTCAAATGTGTTGATATTTAAGACTTCTTCAAAATCAAACTCTAAGTTCTCAACTTCAACTAGTTTTGCCAGATCTTCTTTTGAGTAGTTATGTACAAACTCACCTTCTTCCACATTATGTTCCAACATTAACATCAAAGGCTTTGTAGGTACTGCAGTCACAGGCTTCGCAGACCGATCAACAACTAACAAATCAATATCATCTGACGGACCTTTCTTCCCTGACTCCCCTGGCTTTTATCTTCCATTCGATTCGATTCATCATCCATGAGGTCAGAAAAATCAAACTCATCAGATACTTTAGCTTCATTGATCTTTAAACCTGTACCACCCTGATCAAAATCATCATCTCCTTGATCAAAATCATCGTCCTCATCCCCAACATTCCAATCTTCATATCCTTCTTCCTCTTCGTCTTCATTCTTATCCTCTTTCTCAGCTTCATCATTGTCTTTTTCTTCAGTAACAATGATAGGATCAGAAGGCTTGACAGATTCGTCAACCTTTCGGATATTAGACTCAGAAGCTTTCGGAATATCTTCAATTGGCTTCTCAGGAACATCAGAAGATTTTTCAGCAGAAGATTTAGGGACTTCTCCCTCAACCTGCTTCCCTTTACCGCTCTCTGCCAATTCTTTCTCAGCACGTTCCTTGGCTTCTTGACGATCCAGACGATCGTATTCAACAATAAAATCAATATTCAGATTGTTAGATAACACCTTCTGTAATCTGATGAATCTTCGATCGTTCAAAGCTTGAATTTTCTTTAATTCTGCAATCTCTGTCTGTAGTTTTTCATTGGCGTCCTGTAGACTTTCTATCAACGCCTTGAAATATTCACGTTCATTCTCAAGCACCTTCACTTTATCGTCAAGTATTTCTTTTTTGGCTTCGCTCTGATTCACCTTCTTTACAAGCTCAGCCTTTTCTATCTCAATCTGCGCGACTTTATCTTCCAATATCTTCACACGTTTTTCTAACATCTCAGCATTAGTTTCTGGAAAAAAATCATCCAAGTCTTCGAGACTGATTGGACCGTGTGGCATATCACCAAACATACTTCCCCTTGGTGTCTTTGGTGTTGAATCTTTCGGTGTTCCAGCTTTTGGTGTAGACTTCTTCGGTGTAGAACTTTCAGGAACAGAAGTATTTGGAGCACCAAGAGATTCAGCTATAGGAACTTCAACAAATTCAGACACAGGAGGTTCTTGTGTAACTCCTGGCCTTTCAGCTTCAACATTGACAATGACATGAGGTATTTGTGGAGGAGGTTCTTGTGTGGCTCCTTTCTCCTGAACACAAGAAGGTTCTTGTGTTGCTTCTGTGCTTCACCTTGCTTTTATATCTCTTGCTCACCGCTTTCTGAGCTTTCTTTGCCTTTCGTTTTCCTTTTGTATGAGTTGACCCTGTAGTCTTCTTTGATATTTCAATTGCAAGATACTTTGTACGCTTTGACTTTTTCTTTGGTCTCTCCTCGTCAGATTCTTTTTCAGCGTTAGGATCAAAATCTGCATCCAATTTCCTTTCTTTTTTTGCTCTAATTTCTGCCTCAGTCTTTCCTGGCTCTTTATCAGATTCTTCATTTTCGGAAGTAGCAGAAATCACATCTTCTTGAGTCGACTTAACTGTGTCTTGGCTTTCAATTACAACAGCGTGCTTAATCCAGCAACTGCTTCAACATTGTCAGGTTCCTCCTCATCAAGAAGAAAAGTTTCAACTTTCTTTGACGCTCGCTTCTTTTTCAGCTTATCAGCCTCAGCCTTCAAAAACCGTTCACTCCTTGCCTTAGGTTTGAATTCCTTAAACCATTCTCGTTCAACATTAAGTTCTTTCTTATCGTCGCTACCATCTTTTCTCCATTTGTTGTCTGGCGGCGAAATATAGTTAGAATCTTTAATGGCTCCGAATACCGGCTTGGCAACAGGAGCTGAAGCTTGTTTTTGGAACTTGATAAGCTTCTTCACTGTAGTCTCGTCGAGATGAACTAGATAAAGAACGTCATTCGAATCTCGAGCAATGTTGGCATACTTTTCGTCAATTAACATCTGAATAAACCTTGGATATAAACACAATCTCGAATCCTCCATGTTCTTCGACATGTGAGTAAAAACCAACTTCGAAACGTTGAACGGCTTCTTCAGAATAAGTGCCGTTGCCATGCTAGCCAAATAATCATGTACATCATCCAAACCGGCTTTGCGATGGCTAAATGTATGAATTAACGCATGAATCAAAAGTTTGTAGGGGTTAGGCACTTCCCTCTTTCTTCAATGTCGGCTTGTTTACGCTTCCTTTATAGCCCATACGGAAAAAGCATCCGCGAACCATCTTTTCGTCTAAACGAATCGGATCGTCTTCTTTGTCTTTGAGCTCCAAAATCCTTCGGATATCACCTTCGGTTACTGTGATCGGCTTTAGCTCATCACCAACTTGTACTGTAGAAGAAATTGTCTTCTCGTCAGCGCTCAGGCTTGCGTTCATCCAGAAATGAACAATATGAGAACGATATGATACGGTGCGCTCAGTAATTGCACGACGAATATGACTATCTTCGAGAAATTTCAAAATACTATCATATTCTTTCAGCGACGGACAGATCGTCTTATCAAGCGTGATGCACTATTGTGAGTTTTGGAAAACTCAACAGAAATAACACGCGCTGGAACCTGTGCCTGAAAAATGACGCAAAACAATTAGCACGCTTATCGAGAAAAAATCACCAAAAATTTTCTAACACTTTTAATCAAGTTCGGGCGAACTTGATTAGTGTTAAACATTTTGATTCTAACAAGTTCGCCCGATCATGTGACAAACATGTTCAATATTTTCAAATGTAAGTTCGGGCGAACTTACAACAATTTTTTATCATTCAATTTTATCTAAGTTCGGCCGAACATGTATGATTCGCATGTTCCTCATTAAAGAACAAGTTCGGGCGAACTTACAATTAAACCAAATCACTTTTTATTAACATAAGTTTGGTCGAACATGATTGAATCGAAACACTTCAATAATCAAGTTCGGTCGAACATGCTTCTGAATCATTTAATCATGTTTTGGACAAGTCCGGTCGAACTTGACAACAAGTTCGGCCGAACTTGTCATCTTCTCCAAAAGATCTAACTTTTTCAAACATTTAAACAAACGTTTCAGACCAATCAAAAATAGTTATGCGGTCGGTTTTAAGTGTAGATTAAGAATCTATGTTCAATTTTGACCAACAACTCCTAAATCTATCAGTTTTTAAGTTTTAGATCCGGTTTTGTTTGTTAACGGTTCAATCATGGATTAATCTCCAATATCTCACCTCAGTCATGGTAATTGGTGTGCAAATCACCAAAAACGGATTTCAATCGGATAGAATAACGTTTCAAAAGTGTCAATTTCGCTTAAGATCTCTAAAAGCTCAAGTTCGCTCAATAAGTTCTGGAAACAGGTAAATGACTTCGGCCGAACTTGAATGGTATTTATACCAAGTCAAGTTCGGGCGAACTTGCTAGGCCCAAATTGAAAAAGCCCAACTAATGTTCGAGCGAACTTACCTTTTATCAAATAATAGCCATCTGCAAGTTCGGTCGAACTTGCTGTTTGTGAAATTTGATATTGTTTAGCAAGTTTGGCCGAACTTGCCAAACCACAAATTTTAACTTTTTCAAATTTTCATTTTAACCCCTGAACATTCCACTTTTTACCAGTTATGAAAAATCCACTCAGTTGACCAAGTCCAAGCTAATGACCTTGGTTAACCGATTTGTCTGCCGAGTCCAAGTTAATACCCTGGTTTGACCCGTTACGAACAAACTGTTGATATTTTCAAAATTAAAGTTTCAAATTAATGAACTTTTTATCGTTTTATATTTTCAGATTAACAAATTAGCTCCCAGCCCGTTGTCAAAGAGATTCCCACCAGTTCTAGCACCTTATCAGACTTCGAAGATCCGTTCTCCAACATTGGTTTGCTGAAAACAATGTAGAAATAAAATCTTTTTATATTTTTGTAAGTTTATGCTAAAACACACCGAAAATCTTTTTGATTTTAATACGTAACGCTGAAATACAATGAAATAAGCAATGTAAACTATGTACAAACATATTTAAAGACATATTTTTATGAATTCGTGTCTTAAGGAACATATAAGTTGATTGAGACATATCATCAGTACCGTTGTCCTTTAAATGACTTTAAGTTTTAAACTCTTTTACCTAGATTGTCGATATGTTTGTCCACTTAAGCTTTACCACATTTTTCAACTGTTTCAAGATACGTTAAGGTAGAATTCAGGAAACTTGACTTATCTGTGGTTCCCACTTCTTGAATATACTCCCGTATCCAGATTCCCTAGATTTCCTCTTACAGGTGAATATAGCGTAATTGATATCTGTATTTTTTGGGTTGTGCGAGACCTTGAGAGCTCAGGTTAGTACTACCGTACAGACAAAGAGATGAAGGCTCGTCTTTAAGGTGTGTTCCACTTAAGGAATCTTTTCAGCATTGCATATGATTATATCTTTCAATACTTTTCAATATTGCATGCAATTTGAGGGTTTAAAGCGAAAGTATTATAGAAGTTCTAGGCCATTGCTTCCGCAAATCAGAAGAACTTGTATAATACCCCAGATATCAACTATCAATAAAGACCTCGTATCTCAGAATCAGGCAATCTTTCAAACGAAATTTTGGAGTACTAAGTCCATATATCCAAGATGTGTTAATCCACAAGACTAAGCAGTTGTAAAATTTAGTTTATATCTCGAAAACAGTTTACTGAATGTGTTAAGCCTATCGACACATCCACAGTAATACTCGTTTATCACTTTTAACTTTACACTTCTTTAGCATACTGTGATAGTCCGTTGATGTACTATCATTTCCTTTTATGACACTGAACTCTTTTTGTGTTTTTCAATGTTTTTGTAAATTTTGAATTTTTAAATGTTTTTGGATTTTAAAATTTTCGAATGTTTTAGTATTTTCTCTAACATTTCTCTCCCTAAAATCAAAAATATCTTTTTGGATTCTAGTTTTTAATAAAACTCTAAACTAGAAAGATATTTACAAACCAATGTGCATCACACGAACTCGTCGTCCGATCCGTATTCAACTCAGCATCCGTACCTGTCAGCAAATTTTTCATACCATTAATTCTCAACAAGTATTTAAACTGTCACACCCTCAATTTCCACTTGCGGAGTATTACCGCGAGGCGTGCGATCAAACCAGAATCTCAGACACTAGCAATATCAAACGACTCTATATGATTTATTTAAACGTTTTCCAAAAACATTTGTTGTAAACATGCATAGTCATTTTCAAAATATCAAGGTTTGATAGTTTAGCGGAAGCATTAAAATAAAGTAACGGGCGCCAACATAAACGCCAAAACCAAAATCCCAAAAATTATTCATAAATAAAGACTCGATAAAAACGTCTTGATCAAATGCAAGTGAGTGCACCTAGCGCTCCTAGCGTCCTGAGAAACATGCAAAGAAACAAGTGTCAACATTAAAGAAGAGTGAGTTCACAGGTTTTTATAAGTTCACAGGTTCGGTTTAAAAGATTGTTTTCCCCCGTTATCCCTAACCAGGGATAACGACATAGTTCCATTATTCCTAACCTGGAATAATAAAGTTGATTCGTAAATAAGTTCAATGTTAACATGTAGGTAGCGAGCCTAAAGTTACGTCACATAAGAGTTCGCGATCGAAGCTGACTGTTGTTGCCTCTGTGTTGCCAGGTCTATCACTGGCGAAAGTTAGGCCAAATTAATCACTCGTTAACCATTCCCGGTAGGCTAGCGCGACTAGCTTGGGTGGGCTTGTCAGGCCCAGTAGTACTACTATAATTTCCCCGCTATCTAACCCAATACTAACGATCCGGGAGTTGGTTGAGGACTTCCGTGATAAAGCTACTTAGTGACCATAACGTACATTAACATTAACTTAGTTACCGAATAGTTAACGGCGTTAATTTCGCATAACGTAAAAAGATTGAGTTGTAGAGCGTATACATGTTTCTCCCCCTGTTGTTCAAAACCGGATAAAATATGGGCCGTGAACTCACCTTAAATTGCTCGGTTAGAATAACGCAAAAGAAGCAAATGATGGAACCGCTAATCGCGTCCTAACATGTCAACCGATTTCAAAGTTAGTGTGTGAACACACTGACACAAAACCCTATGCATAACTAGCACACAGTACGGCACACGTAATAACCAATTCGAAACCATAATCATGCATGCAAAGTAACACCATACAAAATAACGATCAAACCAACTTGTCATAAACATAGGATAACTCATATAACACTTAGGTACACACAAACGCAAGTTATCATGTTTTAGCTTGTACGCTCATAACTGGGCTGTTTTCGAGGATATTTATAAAATAGTTCCAACGTTCCAAAAATTCCAATTTATTTACAGGAGCTGTCAATTAGACTGTAGAATCTTGTGTAAAATTTTCAAATCCTAAATCTTTACCAATTATTTATATACAAGGCTGCAGTCAGATTCGTCCTTTCTGACTGCAGTCCAGGAGAAAAATTATTTAAAAATCATCATTCATCCGATTAACAAAATTCCAGTGGGAGATTTTCGGAAATTCCCGTTTCCGGTTACTGTCCAGATTTCGTGACCTAACCCCATACAGACTATGAGAACCGACTCGATAAACAACCTGCAAGTTCTGCAGAATTTACACAACTTCAGCTGCGGCACTAAATGACCATTTAAAAATAGCAAACGACCTCAGAAAAATATGAATCCAGTGCCATTAGAAGCATTTTTCAAAAATACACGTTTTAAGCTTCAGAAAATCCACTTTTCGATAAATAATGATAAGCCTACAGCCAACTGAAGTTGGCTGTAAATGTCAATCAGCTTATGAATAACAATAAAGTAGCGCGTTTAAGATACCTGAAAAGCCGGGATGTCATATTATCCCCTTGTTGAAAGAATTTTCATCCCGAAATTGAGTAATCGGGTTTAGAATGCAATGCACAAAGATTTAGTTTGTTAGAATGGTACAAGTAAATCCCAGGCTGTCATATCATCCCCATGTTGAAAGAATTTCGTCCCGAAATTCAGTTGGCGGTAACGTCAGATTGCTGCTCAGCTGCAAAAAGGTATGGATATTTGCTTTTCATTTGGTCCTCTCTTTCCCACGTGAACTCCGGTCCACGCTTAGAGTCCCAACGAACCTTGACGATCGGTATCTTGCTGTGCCTTCGAGTCTTGATCTCACGGTCCATGATCTCGATAGGTTGTTCCACAAAATGCAGTTGCTCATCCACTTGAATCTCATCCAATGGAATGACTAGGGTCTCATCTGATAGACACTTCTTCAGATTGGACACGTGAAAAACGTTGTGAACTCCACTGAGTTCGGCAGGAAGGTCTAATTGATAAGCTACGGGCCCGATACGCTTCGAAATCACAAATGGGCCTACGTACCGTGGGTTTAGTTTGCCTCGTTTCCCAAAACGAATTACACCCTTCCAGGGTGACACCTTCAGTAGGACACGGTCATCTACTTGAAATTCGAGCGGTTTGCGTCGTTGATCAGCGTAACTTTTCTGTCGATCCCGTGCCGCTGCCATGTGATTTCTGATTTGCACAATCTTCTCAGTAGCCTCAAGTATCAACTCAGGACCTGTGAGTTGACTATCACCGACTTCTGCCCAACAGATCGGTGATCTACATTTGCGACCGTATAATGCTTCAAACGGTGCCGCTTGAATACTCGTATGGTAACATTGTAGGCTTCAGAAAATCCACTTTTCGATACATAATGATCAGGTTACAGCCAATTGAAGTTGGCTGTAAATGCTATTCAGCAACCTGTTTTCGACTTTTTTTCGCAATAGAACACGTCTAAACGATCAAGACGCTAAATAATAATGATCAAGAACAGGTTTATTTGTCACATATCATCATGTACATCAATATTCATGCAAACCCTAATCCTATAATATGATTTTTATCGCTAAAACGCAGCCTATGATTTTTGTATTCATCCTAAGATCACAATCGCAAAAACTCGCACAATTAACAGAACTAATCACAAATCATAACACTTTTTATATCAATGATCCTAACAATACATATAATCATGATCAAGATTACAAACCCTAATGTGATTTGTAAAACAATTAAAACCCTAACCTTGAAACGATGAAGATTAGCGAACCGGGACAAGATTAAAAATCAATCCGGGGTTGGAAGCTTGTGCGATCGAGAGAGGGGGGGGGGGGGCTGCCGTCGGCCTTCTTGGTGCTAGGGTTTCTTGTGTTTTTTTTTAAAAACACTAACCCATGCATACATGCCAATATATAGCACAAGAAAAAGAAAGGGGAAAGGGGCGGGGGGCGCGTGCGACCGCAAGGGGGGGCGGTTTGGGTCATTAGCTTGGGCCTCAAGTTTAGGTTAGTTACTTGGGCCACAAGGAGGTGAGGTCGACACGTTTCGCGGCTCGGTTCGGTTCGGCTATGTACTTATTATTTATTTTTATTTTTATAACTAATAATCATGAAATCACAAAGTGATATAATAATTCTACACACGTCTAATAACACATAGCACGTAATTCACCCAATGAATTCACAAAGTTAGCGTAGTTATTGCGAGCGTGTAATTTAATTCTCCGAATTAAATTAGTGTAGGAATGAATAACCGTGAAGTAGCGCGTTTAAGATACCTGAAAAGCCGGGATGTCACATTAACCCCATGTTGAAAGAATTTTCGTCCCGAAAATTGAGTAAACGCGGTTTAGAATGCAACGCACAAAGATTCAGTTTGTTAGCAATGGTACAAGAAATTCAATGGTACAAGAAATTCAATGGTACAAGATATTCCTAGGCTGTCACATCATCCCCATGTTGAAAGAATTTCGTCCCGAAATTTAGTTGGTGGTAACATTAGATTGCTGCTCAGCTGCAAAAAGGTGTGGGTATTTGCTTTTCATTTGGTCCTCTCTTTCCCACGTGAACTCCGGTCCACGCTTAGAGTCCCAACGAACCTTGACGATCGGTATCTTGCTGTGCCTTCGAGTCTTGATCTCACGATCCATGATCTCGATAGGTTGTTCCACAAAATGCAGTTGCTCATCCACTTGAATCTCATCCAATGGAATGACTAGGGTCTCATCTGATAGACACTTCTTCAGACTGGACACGTGAAAAACGTTGTGAACTCCACTGAGTTCGGCAGGAAGGTCTAATTGATAAGCTACGGGCCCGATACGCTTCAAGATCACAAATAGGCCTACGTACCATGGGTTTAGTTTGCCTCGTTTACCAAAACGGATTACACCCTTCTAGGGTGACACCTTCAGTAGGACGCGGTCGCCTACTTGAAATTCGAGCGGTTTGCGTCGTTGATCAGCGTAGCTTTTCTGTCGATCCCGTGCCGCTGCCATGTGATTTCTGATTTGCACAATCTTTTCAGTAGCCTCAAGTATCAACTCAGGACCTGTGAGTTGACTATCACCGACTTCTGCCCAACAGATCGGTGATCTACATTTGCGACCGTATAATGCTTCAAACGGTGCCGCTTGAATACTCGTATGGTAACTGTTGTTATACGAGAATTCCACTAAAGGCAGATGGATTTCCCAACTGTTCCCGAAGTCTACCACGCATGCCCTAAGCATGTCTTCCAAGGTGTGAATGGTCCTTTCACTTTGACCATACGTCTGAGGGTGATAAGCTGTGCTCATATCTAAGCGTGTACCTAACGCTTTCTGAAGTGACCGCCAAAAGTTGGACGTGAAACGAGCATCTCTGTCTGAAATGATGGACGTTGGCACCCCGTGCCGAGAAACTACTTCCTTAATGTAGATGCGAGTCAACTTATCCATCTTATCTGTTTCTTTGATCGCTAGGAAGTGTGCGAACTTAGTTAGACGATCCACGATTACCCTGATGGTATCGCAACCACCCGGAGTTCGCGGGAGTTTAGTGATAAAGTCCATCGAGATCTGATCCCATTTCCACACTGGGATCTCAGGTTGTTGAAGTAGCCCTGATGGCTTCTGGTATTCCACCTTGACTATCGCACAAGTCAAACACTTGCTCACGTAGGTGGCTATATCCGCTTTCATGTTGGGCCACGAGTACGCGGCTTTAAGGTCTTGATACATCTTATCTGAACCGGGATGGACAGAGTATCGGGATTTGTGAGCTTCGTCCATCACTAGCTTTCTGAGGTCTCCACAGAGAGGTACCCATATACGATTCATGAAATACCGGGCACCATTGGGTTTTACTTACCAATCGCGTTCCATCTTTCCCACAGATTCGACCTTAATGTTTTCTTCCTTAACTGCTTCTAGCTGCGCATCGCGTATCTGTTCGGGTAACCCCGAATGAATGGTGAACTGTAGTTCTCGTACCCAACGAGGTTTCAAGTGCTCCTTCCTACTGAGGGCATCAGCTACCACGTTAGCTTTACCGGGGTGATACCGAATGGCACATTCATAATCGTTCAGGAGTTCGACCCAGCGACGCTGTCGCATGTTCTACTCCTTCTGGTCAAAGATATGCTGGAGGCTCTTGTGATCCATGTAGATTGTGCACTTTGTTCCATATAGGTAGTGTCTCCAAATCTTAAGTGCAAACACAACTGCTCCCAATTCCAAGTCATGTGTTGTGTAGTTCTTCTCGTGGACCTTCAACTGTCGGGATGCATACGCGATGACCTTATCACGTTGCATGAGCACACATCCCAATCCCTGAATGGAAGCGTCACAATATACCACAAAATCAGTCCCCTCTGGCAAGGACAAAATGGGTGCACTACAAAGCTTCTGCTTCAGTAATTGAAATGTTGTTTCCTGTTTGTTACCCCAAGCATACTTGGTGTCCTTCTGAGTGAGTGTGGTAAGTGGTTGTGCGATCTTGGAAAATCCCTCGATGAAACGTCTGTAGTAACCAGCCAAACCCAAAAATTGGCGGATCTCTGTCGGTGTCCTCGGTGCTTCCCAGTTCTTGATAGCATCGATCTTGGCGGGATCAACGTGTATACATTTTTCATTCACGATATGCCCGAGGAACTGAACTTCCTGAATCTAGAAATCACACTTTGAAAACTTGGCATATAGTTTCTCCTGTTGAAGTAGTTCCAGCAATAACCGCAGATGCTCAGCATGTTCTTCTTCACCCTTAGAGTAGATGAGTATATCATCGATGAACACGATGACAAACTTGTCGAGATACGGCTTACACACGCGGTTCATGAGGTCCATGAACACCGCGGGTGCATTGGTGAGACCGAAGGGCATGACTAAGAACTCATAATGGCCATACCGAGTGCGAAATGCCGTCTTGGAGATATCCTCCTCCCTGACGGTAGCTGGTGATAATCGGACCGTAGATCAATCTTGGAGTAGTATCTTGACCCCTGAAGCTGGTCGAAAACATCGTCGATGCGAGGTAATGGGTATCGGTTCTTGACGGTAACCTTATTGAGTTCCCTGTAGTCGATGCACATGCGGAAGGTCCCGTCCTTCTTCTTGACAAAAAGGACCGGAGCTCCCCATGGTGAAGTACTGGGTAGACAACTCTTGCAGCTCTGGTGGAGCTAAGCGGTACGGGGCCTTGGCGATAGGAGTCGCATGGCTCGCCAATTCGATTTCAAACTCTACTTGTCGATGTGGTGGAAAACCGGGTAACTCCTCTGGAAATACATCGGGAAAGTCACGGACGATGGGGATATCTTCAATCGGCTTCTCGTCCTTCGACTACTCGGTGACCAGTGCGAGTAAAGCAAACGAGTTCTTCTTCCGAAGATACTTCTGAGCTTGCATGTAAGAGATGATGTTCGTGACGACGCCTGCCTTCTCGGCTTGCACCATCAAGACTTCGTCGTTAGAGAGCGGAATACGGATAGCCTTCTCGAAACAGAGAACTTCAGCTCGGAAGTCGGATAGCCAGTCCATTCAGGCTACCACATCAAAACTACCCAGAGTAGTTGTCATCAGATCAATGGTAAAGGTGTGACCCGCGAGTTTAAGTTGACAGCCGGTCACTATATGGGTCACATCTACAGATTTACCATCGGCTAGTTCTACGACGTAACGGGTCTCTAGGGGTTTAGATGTGAGATTTAGGTTCTTCCTAAAAGACTCAGATATAAAACTCTTATCCGCACCCGTATCAAAAAGTATAGGAGCAAAATGATCGTTAAGTGGAAACTTACAGGTGACCACATTCGAGTCGTTTTGGGCCTCCCCATGGCCTAGCGTGAACGCACCTTGTCACACCATCAATTTTCCACTTGCGGAGTTTTACCGCGAGGCGTGTGATCAAACAAGAATCTGAGACACTAGTAATATCGAACGACACTATATGATTTATTTGAACGTTTTCCAAAAACATTTGTTTAACCATTCATAGTTATTTTTAAGTTGTCTTAGTTTAGTTTCAAAGTTTAGCGGAAGCATTAGTTTCAAAGTTGGGCGGAAGCATTAAAGTAAATTAAAGTAACGGGCGCCAACATAAACGCCAAAACCAAAAATCCCAAACAATACTCGTAAATGAGACTCGATAAAAATATGTCTTGGTCAATGCAAGTGAGTGCACCTAGCGCTCCTAGCGTCCTGAGAAACATGTAAAGAAACAAGTGTTAACATTAAAGAAGAGTGAGTTCACAGGTTTTATAAGTTCACAAGTTCGGTTAAAATTATGTTTCCCCTGTTATCCCTAACCCGGGATAACGATTTAGTTCCATTATTCCTAACCCGGAATAATAATGTTGGTTCCATTATTCCTAACCCGGAATAATAATGATGTTGGTTTGTAATTAAGTTCAATGTTAACATGTAGGTAGCGAGCCTAAAGTTACGTCACATAAGTGTTCGCGATCGAAGCTGACTGTTGTGCCTCCGTGTTGCCAGGCCTATCACTGACCATGGCGAAAGTTAGGCTAAATTAATCACCCGTTGACCATACCCGGTCGGCTAGCGCGACTAGCTCGGGTGGGGCTTGTCGGGCCCAGTAGTACTACTTATAATTTCCCCGCTATCTAACCCAATACTAACGATCCGAGAGTTTGTCGAGGACTTCCGTGATATAGCTGCTTAGTGACCATAACGTACATTAACATTAATTTAGTTACCGAGTAGTTTAACGACGTTAATTTCGTATAACGTAAAAAGATAGAGTTATAGAATGTATACATGTTTCTCCCCCTGTTATTTAAACCCGGATAAAATAGGGGCCGTGAACTCACCTTTAATTGGTCGGTGAGTGTAACACAGAAGTAGCAAGTGATGGGACCGCTAATTGCGTCCTAACATGTCAATCGATTTAAAGTTAGTGTGTGAACACACTGATACAAACCCTACGCATAACTAAAACACAATGCGGCACACATAATAACAAATTCGAAAACACAATCATGCATGCAAAGTATCATCATACCAAAATAGTGATCAAACCAACTTGTCATAAACACAAATCAACTCATACAACACTTTGGTACACACATACGCAAGTTATCATGTTTCAGCTTGTTCGCTCATAACTAGGCTGTTTTCGAGGATTTTTATAAAATAGTTCCAACGTTCTAAAAATTCCAATTTCTTTACAGGAGATGTCAACTAAACTTTAGAATTTTATGTAAACTTTTCAAGTCCTAAAACGTTACCAATTATTTATAAACATTTATATACTAGGCTGCAGTCAGATTCGTCGCTTTCTGACTGCAGTCCACGGGAAAAATTATTTAAAAATTATCTTTCATCCAATTAACAAAATTCCAGTTGGAGTTTTCCGAAAATTCCCGTCTCCAGTTACTGTACAAATTTCGTGACCCAACCTTCTACAGATTATGAGATCCGACTCGATAAACAACTAGCAAATTTTCAGAATTTACGCAGCTTCAGTTGCTGCATTTAAATGACCATTAAAAAAAGCAAACCACCTCAGAAAAATATGAATCCGGCGCCATTAGAAGCGTTTTTCAAAAATACACATTTTAGGCTTCAGAAAATCCACTTTTCGATAAATAATGATCAGGTTACAGCCAATTGAAGTTGGCTGTAAATGCTATTCAGCAACCTGTTTTCGACTTTTTTTCGCAATAGAACACGTCTAAACGATCAAGACGCTAAATAATAATGATCAAGAACAGGTTTATTTGTCACATATCATCATGTACATCAATATTCATGCAAACCCTAATCCTATAATATGATTTTTATCGCTAAAACGCAGCCTATGATTTTTGTATTCATCCTAAGATCACAATCGCAAAAACTCGCACAATTAACCGAACTAATCACAAATCATAACACTTTTTATATCAATGATCCTAACAATACATATAATCATGATCAAGATTACAAACCCTAATGTGATTTGTAAAACAATTAAAACCCTAACCTTGAAACGATGAAGATTAGCGAACCGGGACAAGATTGGAAATCAATCCGGGGTTGGAAGCTTGTGCGATCGAGAGGGGGGGGGGGGGCTGCCGTCGGCCTTCTTGGTGCTAGGGTTTCTTGTTGTTTTTTTTTTAAAAACACTAACCCATGCATACATGCCAATATATAGCACAAGGAAAAGAAAGGGGAAAGGGGCGGGGGGCGCGTGCGACCGCAAGGGGGGGCGGTTTGGGTCATTAGCTTGGGCCTCAAGTTTAGGTTAGTTACTTGGGCCACAAGGAGGTGAGGTCGACACGTTTCGCGGCTCGGTTCGGTTCGGCTATGTACTTATTATTTATTTTTATTTTTATAACTAATAATCATGAAATCACAAAGTGATATAATAATTCTACACACGTCTAATAACACATAGCACGTAATTCACCCAATGAATTCACAAATAGCGTAGTTATTGCGAGCGTGTAATTTAATTCTCCAAATTAAATTAGTGTAGGAATGAATAATCGTGAAGTCGCGCGTTTAAGATACCTGAAAAGCCGGGATGTCACATTAACCCCATGTTGAAAGAATTTTCGTCCCGAAAATTGAGTAAACGCAGTTTAGAATGCAACGCACAAAGATTCAGTTTGTTAGCAATGGTACAAGAAATTCAATGGTACAAGATATTCCTAGGCTGTCACATCATCCCCATGTTGAAAGAATTTCGTCCCGAAATTTAGTTGGTGGTAACATTATATTGCTGCTCAGCTGCAAAAAGGTGTGGGTATTTGCTTTTCATTTGGTCCTCTCTTTCCCACGTGAACTCCGGTCCACGCTTAGAGTCCCAACGAACCTTGACGATCGGTATCTTGCTGTGCCTTCGAGTCTTGATCTCACGATCCATGATCTCGATAGGTTGTTCCACAAAATGCAGTTGCTCATCCACTTGAATCTCATCCAATGGAATGACTAGGGTCTCATCTGATAGACACTTCTTCAGACTGGACACGTGAAAAACGTTGTGAACTCCACTGAGTTCGGCAGGAAGGTCTAATTGATAAGCTACGGGCCCGATACGCTTCAAGATCACAAATAGGCATACGTACCATGGGTTTAGTTTGCCTCGTTTCCCAAAACGGATTACACCCTTCCAGGGTGACACCTTCAGTAGGACGCGGTCGCCTACTTGAAATTCGAGCGGTTTGCGTCGTTGATCAGTGTAGCTTTTCTGTCGATCCCGTGCCGCTGCCATGTGATTTCTGATTTGCACAATCTTCTCAATAGCATCAAGTATCAACTCAGGACCTGTGAGTTGACTATCACCGACTTCTGCCCAACAGATCGGTGATCTACATTTGCGATCGTATAATGCTTCAAACGGTGCCGCTTGAATACTCGTATGGTAACTGTTGTTATACGAGAATTCCACTAAAGGCAGATGGATTTCCCAACTGTTCCCGAAGTCTACCACGCATGCCCTAAGCATGTCTTCCAAGGTCTGAATGGCCTTTCACTTTGACCATACGTCTGAGGGTGATAAGCTGTGCTCATATCTAAGCGTGTACCTAACGCTTTCTGAAGTGACCGCCAAAAGTTGGACGTGAAACGAGCATCTCTGTCTGAAATGATGGACGTTGGCACCCCGTGCCGAGAAACTACTTCCTTAATGTAGATGCGAGTCAACTTATCCATCTTATCTGTTTCTTTGATCGCTAGGAAGTGTGCGAACTTAGTTAGACGATCCACGATTACCCTGATGGTATCGCAACCACCCGGAGTTCGCGGGAGTTTAGTGATAAAGTCCATCGAGATCTGATCCCATTTCCACACTGGGATCTCAGGTTGTTGAAGTAGCCCTGATGGCTTCTGGTATTCCACCTTGACTATCGCACAAGTCAAACACTTGCTCACGTAGGTGGCTATATCCGCTTTCATGTTGGGCCACTAGTACGCGGCTTTAAGGTCTTGATACATCTTATCCGAACCGGGATGGACAGAGTATCGGGATTTGTGAGCTTCGTCCATCACTAGCTTTCTGAGGTCTCCACAGAGAGGTACCCATATACGATTCATGAAATACCGGGCACCATTGGGTTTTACTTACCAATCGCGTTCCATCTTTCCCACAGATTCGACCTTAATGTTTTCTTCCTTAACTGCTTCTAGCTGCGCATCGCGTATCTGTTCGGGTAACCCCGAATGAATGGTGAACTTTAGTTCTCGTACCCGACGAGGTTTCAAGTGCTCCTTCCTACTGAGGGCATCAGCTACCACGTTAGCTTTACCGGGGTGATACCGAATGGCACATTCATAATCGTTCAGGAGTTCGACCCAGCGACGCTGTCGCATGTTCAACTCCTTCTGGTCAAAGATATGCTGGAGGCTCTTATGATCCGTGTAGATTGTGCACTTTGTTCCATATAGGTAGTGTCTCCAAATCTTAAGCGCAAACACAACTGCTCCCAATTCCAGGTCATGTGTTGTGTAGTTTTTCTCGTGAACCTTCAACTGTCGGGACGCATACGCGATGACCTTATCACGTTGCATGAGTACGCATCCCAATCCCTGAATGGAAGCATCACAGTATACCACAAAATCATATGTCCCTTTCGCCAAGGACAAAATGGGTGCACTGCAAAGTTTCTGCTTCAACAATTGAAATGCTGCTTCCTGCTTGTCACCCCAAGCATACTTAGTGCCTTTCTGGGTGAGAGTGGTAAGCGGTTGCGCGATCTTTGAAAATCCCTCGATGAAACGTCTGTAGTAACCAGCAAAACCCAAAAATTGGCGGATCTCTGTCGGTGTCCTGGGTGCTTCCCAGTTCTTGATAGCATCGATCTTGGCGGGATCAACGTGGATACCCTTTTCATTCACGATATGCCCGAGGAACTGAACTTCCCAAATCCAGAAATCACACTTTGAAAGCTTGGCATATAGTTTCTCCTGTTGAAGTAATTCCAACAATAATCGTAGATGCTCAGCATGTTCTTCTTCACCCTTAGAGTAGATGAGTATATCATCGATGAACACGATGACAAACTTGTCGAGATACGGCTTACACACGCGGTTCATGAGGTCCATGAACACCGCGGGTGCGTTGGTGAGACCGAAGGGCATAACCAAGAACTCATAATGGCAATACCGAGTACGAAATGCCGTCTTGGAGATATCCTCCTCTCTGACGCGTAACTAGTGATAACCGGACCGTAGATCAATCTTGGAGTAGTAGCTTGACCCTTGAAGTTGGTCGAAGAGATCATCGATGCGAGGTAATGGGTATCGGTTCTTGACGGTAACCATATTGAGTTCCCTGTAGTCGATGCACATCCGGAAGGTCCCGTCCTTCTTCTTGACAAAAAGGACCGGAGTTCCCCATGGCGAAGTACTGGGTCGGATAAATCCTTTTTCCAACAATTCCTGAAGTTGGGTAGACAGCTCTTGCAGCTCTGCTAGAGCCAGGCGGTACGGGGCCTTGGCGATAGGAGTTGCATGGTTCGCCAATTCGATTTCAAACTCCACTTGTCGATGTGGTGGAAGACCAGGTAACTCCTCTGGAAATACACCGGAAAAGTCACGGACGACGGGGATATCTTCAATCGCTTCTCGTCCTTAGACTGCTCGGTGACCAATGCGAGCAAAGCGAAGGAGTTCTTTCTCTGAAGATACTTCTGAGCTTGCATGTAAGAGATGATGTTTGTGACGGCTCCTGCCTTCTCGCCTTGCACCATTAAGACTTCGTCGTTAGAGAGCGGAATACGGATAGCTTTCTCGAAACCGAGAACTTCAGCTCGAACGTCGGATAGCCAGTCCATTCCGGCTACCACGTCAAAACTACCCAGGGTAGTTGTCATCAGATCAATGGTAAAGGTGTGGCCCACGAGTTTAAGTTGACAGCCGGTTACTAAATGGGTCACATCTACAGATTTACCATCGGCTAGTTCTATGATGTATGGGGTCTCTAGTGGTTTAGGCGTGAGATTTAGGTTCTTCCTAAAAGTCTCAGATATAAAACTCTGATCCGCACCCGTATCAAAAAGTACAGTAGCAAAATGATCGTTAAGGGGAAACTTACCTGTGACCACGTTCGAGTCGTTTCTGGCCTCTCCGCGGCCTAGCGTGAACGCACGACCTTTGGCACCTCATGTGCCACCATTTCCATTGTTGTTATTGTTGTTGTTGTTGTTGTGGTTGTTGTTGTTGTTGTTGTTCCCACCATTGTTGTAGTTGTTGCAAAGTTGCGGGCAGTCTCGCTTGAAATGGGTAGTGCTACCGCACTGATAGCACCCCCGGTTAATACCTTGCTGTTGAACCTGGTGTTGATTTTGATTTTGTCGAGACATGATTTCCCCGCGACAATCCTTTGCCGCATGTCCCGTTTTGCCACATCGTTGGCAGCGATTTCCGGCACAAGGGCCGTGATGATGGAGGTTACAACGATTACATTGAGGCTTTCGACCCACATAGCCGCTTGTGTTCTGGGTGTTGTTGGCGGACTGATTATTGTGACCCCGATTGTGGTTGAAATTGTTGAACCGTTTCTGGTTTCCTTGTTGTGGCTGGGCTGACGAAGACTGTCGAGCAGGTGAGTCTTCAAATTTTCTTTTGTTATCAGGGACAACTTCGGTTGCACCCCGAGATGGCAACTTCCTTTGTTCCACCGCCTTATCGATGAGTTTGTGCGCCAACCTGATCGATTGATGTTCCGTCGCAGGGTTGCTAGACATTACCATGCCCCGAATCTTAGGGACCAGACCCCCAAGATAAAACTCAAGTCGTTTTTCAACGGTGTTAGCCAGATCGGGACATAGGAACATCAGATCGTGATGTTTCGCCGTGTACGCTTCAATTTCTGATCCTACCATCTTATGGTTCCATAGCGCTTGCTCCAACTGTTGAAATCTATCCCGCGGACAGTACTCCTCTTTGATTAGGGCCTTAAACTCGGCCCAGGCCATTGCGTTCGCAGCAATAAGTCCACACGTTTGGACTTGTGCGTTCCACCAGGTTAATGCCCCATCTTCCAGCGTTGAGGCAGCATACTTGACCTTATTGGCCTCAAGGCAATTGCACATCTCGAACACCGATTCAGACTTTTCAATCCAACGGACCAGTCCTATGGGTCCTTCTGCACCCGTGAATTTGCTCGGTTTCGCATCGAGGAACATCTTGTAGGAGTTAAGACCCCCTCCTGAAGACAGAGGATAGGTAGTCAGCGAGAAAGTCTACTAGCCCAACTATTAGATTTTCCCATGAAAATTTAATAATGGTTACCTGCTGGTGGGTTTTGAACACCTGCCAGAGCAGCATTCACGTGTTCTTGGATCATTGCGGCTAATTCTTCAGGTGTCATGTTGAGGTTTCTGCGACGTCCAGTTGCCATTTCAGATAAACTAAAGAAAACAAAGCGGGGATTGGCGAGACGAGTCAGTCTTCTACGTCTCCATCTCCCAAGTCGCTATTGTTGCCGTCATCCCCTGCGGCGTTTTCAGCTTCAACAGCCGGGTCCTGTTCCGGCTCCTCTTCCTCCGGATCTTCCTCCGGGTCTTCCTCTGGATCCTCCTCTTGGTCTTCCTCTGGATCCTCCTCTTCTTCCTCTACCGGCGCTGGAGGGGCCGTTGCTGGTGCGGGTACTGGGACAGGTGCTTGATTCTGCTCCAGTTCTTGAATCCTCCAACTGGACTTAAGAACTCTGTTTTCGAGCCAGTCAGCCCTCAGCTGCTCTGCACGAAGATCCTTAGCTAAAATGTTTCGAGCTTTCCTATTCTCATGTTGCTCTTCCTCGAGCCTTCCAGTTTTACCAGTTAGTTGACGTATCATCCATCCTTGTGCTTCGATCATCTCCTGCATTCTCTCTAGTTGTTCCTGTTGTTTTCTTAACATATCCCTAAGTAGGTCGTCCCCTACTTCTAACGAGTTGACCGGTTCGACCGGCATAGCGGTGGTCGGACGGGAAGACGACTCCTCTCCTAGAGCGAGTCTTTTCCTAGCAGCTGAGCGTGTCTCCCCGCCATGAGGTGGTGAGGGTTCGACCATAGGTGCCTTCCCCGGCGCCCTTGGTTGTAGAGGTTTGTCGGATGATGATGATGACATTGCCTGTTGGGTTGTGTAGTTAGTTACGAGTTGCGTGCATCACAATATACATTTATATCTTACATAAAACAGTTGTAGTATAACACATAACAAGATATCACAGTTCGGTGCCAACTAAGTCTAGTGTCGTGTAATCAGCTATAGTTTAGGTCTACTTTTAATGCAAACTTGGTTCTCTATAGCTAGAGGCTCTGATACGAATCTGTCACACCCTCAATTTTCCACTTGCGGAGTTTTACCGCGAGGCGTGTGATCAAACCAGAATCTGAGACACTAGTAATATCGAACGACTCTATATGATTTATTTGAACGTTTGCCAAAAACATTTGTTTGACCATTCATAGTTATTTTTAAGTCGTCTTAGTTTAGTTTCAAAGTTTAGCGGAAGCATTAGTTTCAAAGTTGGGCGGAAGCATTAAAGTAAAGTAAAGTAACGGGCGCCAACATAAACGCCAAAACCAAAAATCCCAAACAATACTCGTAAATGAGACTCGATAAAAATATGTCTTGGTCAATGCAAGTGAGTGCACCTATCCTAGCGTCCTGAGAAACATGTAAAGAAACAAGTGTTAACATTAAAGAAGAGTGAGTTCACAGGTTTTTATAAGTTCACAAGTTCGGTTAAAATTTTGTTTCCTCTGTTATCCCTAACCCGGGATAATGATTTAGTTCCATTATTCCTAACCCGGAATAATAATGTTGGTTCCATTATTCCTAACCCGGAATAATAATGATGTTGGTTTGTAATTAAGTTCAATGTTAACATGTAGGTAGCGAGCCTAAAGTTACGTCACATATGTGTTCGCGATCGAAGCTGACTGTTGTGCCTCCGTGTTGCCAGGCCTATCACTGACCATGGCGAAAGTTAGGCCAAATTAATCACCCGTTGACCATACCCGGTCGGCTAGCGCGACTAGCTCGGGTGGGGCTTGTCGGGCCCAGTAGTACTACTTATAATTTCCCCGCTATCTAACCCAATACTAACGATCCGAGAGTTTGTCGAGGACTTCCGTGATATAGCTGCTTAGTGACCATAACGTACATTAACATTAACTTAGTTACCGAGTAGTTTAACGACGTTAATTTCGTATAACGTAAAAAGATAGAGTTATAGAATGTATACATGTTTCTCCCCCTGTTATTTAAACCCGGATAAAATAGGGGCCGTGAACTCACCTTTAATTGGTCGGTGAGTGTAACACAGAAGTAGCAAGTGATGGGACCGCTAATTGCGTCCTAACATGTCAATCGATTTAAAGTTAGTGTGTGAACACACTGATACAAACCCTACGCATAACTAACACACAATGCGGCACACATAATAACAAATTCGAAAACACAATCATGCATGCAAAGTATCATCATACCAAAATAGTGATCAAACCAACTTGTCATAAACACAAATCAACTCATACAACACTTTGGTACACACATACGCAAGTTATCATGTTTCAGCTTGTTCGCTCATAACTAGGTTGTTTTCGAGGATTTTTATAAAATAGTTCCAACGTTCTAAAAATTCCAGTTTCTTTACAGGAGATGTCAACTAAACTGTAGAATTTTATGTAAACTTTTCAAGTCCTAAAACTTTACCAATTATTTATAAATATTTATATACTAGGCTGCAGTCAGATTCGTCGCTTTCTGACTGTAGTCCACGGGAAAAATTATTTAAAAATCATTGTTCATCAAATTAACAAAATTCCAGTGGGAGTTTTTCTGAAATTCTCGTCTCCAGTTACTGTACAAATTTCGTGACCCAACCTTCTACAGATTATGAGATCCGACTCGATAAACAACTAGCAAATTTTCAGAATTTACGCAGCTTCAGTTTCTGCACTTAAATGACCACTTAAAAATAGCAAACCACCTCAGAAAAATATGAATCTGGCGCCATTAGAAGCGTTTTTCAAAAATACATGTTTTAGGCTTCAGAAAATCTACTTTTCGATAAATAATGATCAGGTTACAGCCAATTGAAGTTGGCTGTAAATGCTATTCAGCAACCTGTTTTCGACTTCTTTTCGCAATAGAACACGCTTAAACGATCAAGACGCTAAATAATAATGATCAAGAACAGGTTTATTTGTCACATATCATCATGTACATCAATATTCATGCAAACCCTAATCCTATAATATGATTTTTATCGCTAAAACGCAGCCTATGATTTTTGTATTCATCCTAAGATCACAATCGCAAAAATTCGCACAATTAACCGAACTAATCACAAATCATAACACTTTTTATATCAATGATCCTAACAATACATATAATCATGATCAAGATTACAAACCGTAATGTGATTTGTAAAACAATTAAAACCCTAACCTTGAAACGATGAAGATTAGCGAACCGGGACAAGATTGGAAATCAATCCGGGGTTGGAGGCTTGTGCGATCGAGAGGGGGGGGGGGGCTGCCGTCGGCCTTCTTGGTGCCAGGGTTTCTTGTTTTTTTTTTAAAAAACACTAACCCATGCATACATGCCAATATATAGCACAAGGAAAAGAAAGGGGAAAGGGGTGGGGGGCGCGTGCGACCGCAAGGGGGGGGGGGTTTGGGTCATTAGCTTGGGACTCAAGTTTAGGTTAGTTACTTGGGCCACAAGGAGGTGAGGTCGACAGGTTTCGCAGCTCGGTTCGGTTTGGCTATTTACTTGTTATTTATTTTTATTTTTATAACTAATAATCGCGAAATCAAAACGTGATATAATAATTCTACAAACGTCTAATAACACATAGCACGTAATTCACCCAATGAATTCACAAAGTTAGCGTAGTTATTGCGAGCGTGTAATTTAATTCTCCGAATTAAATTAGCATAGGAATGAATAACCGTGAAGTAGCGCGTTTAAGATAACTGAAAAGCCGGGATGTCACACACGTCCCTCGGCACCTCCTATGCCACCATTTCCATTATTGCCATTGTTGTTATTGTTATTGTTGTTGTTGTTATTCCCACCATTGTTGTTGTTGCGAAGTTGCGGGCAGTCTCGCTTGAAATGGGCAGTGCTACCGCACTGATAGCATCCCCGGTTATTACCCTGCTGCTGACCCTGGTGCTGGTTCTGATTCTGTCGTGACATAATCTCCCCGCGACAATCCTTTGCCGCGTGTCCTGCTTTACCACATCGCTTGCAGCGATTTCCGGCGCAAGGGCCGTGATGATGGAGTTTACAACGATTACATTGTGGCTTTCAACCCGCAAAGCCGCTCGAGTTCTGGGTGTTGTTGGCATACTGATTGTTGTGACCCCGATTGTTGTTGAAGTTGTTGGACCACTTCTGGTTTCCTTGTTGTGGCTGGGCTGATGAAGACTGCCGAGCAGGTGAGTCTTCAAATTTCCTTTTGTTATCAGGGACAATTTCAGTTGCACCCCTAGGTGGTAACTTCCTTTGCTCCACCGCCTTATCGGTGAGCTTATGTGCCAGCCTAATCGCTTGTTGCTCTGTTGTAGGGTTGCTAGACATTACCATGCCCTGGATCTCAGGGACCAGACCCCCAAGATAAAACTCAAGTCGTTTAACGACGGTGTTAGCCAAATCGGGACAAAGGAACACCAGATCATGATGTCTTGCCGTGTACGCTTCAATTTCTAACCCGACCATCTTGTGGTTCCATAACACTTGTTCCAATTGCTGAACTCTGTCCCGCGGACAGTATTCCTCCTTTATTAGAGCTTTGAACTCGGTCCAGGCCATTGCGTTCCCCGCAGCAAGTCCACGCGTTTGGACTTGTGCGTTCCACCAGGTTAATGCCCCATCTTCCAACGTCAAGGCAGCATACTTGACCTTATTAGCTTCAAAGCAATTGCACATTTTGAAAACCGATTAAGACTTTTCAACGCAACGGACCAGTCCTATAGGTCCTTCAACTCCCGTGAACCTGCTCGGTTTCGCATCCAGGAACATCTTGTAGGGGTTAAGACCCCCTCCTGAGGATAGGGGATAGGTAGTCAGCGAGAAAGTCTACTAGCCAAACTATTAGATTTTCCCATGAAAATTTAATAATGGTTACCTGCTGGTGGGTTAGGAACACCTGCCAGAGCAGCATTCACGTGTTTTTGGATTAAAGCGGCCAATTCTTCAGTTGACATGTTGAGATTTCCGCGGCGACCGGTTGCCATTTCAGATCTTCGCAAGACAACACAAACACACACTGATAAGTATATATCCAATATAGTTATCATATTCCACACTTCAATGATCACACAATTTATGTCAACCCAACAAATTATACTATCAAAAGGAACATTCGATTAAATAAATTGCAATGTCTCACAAAATACCAACCAAACATATCAGTTTAATTATAAAATTTCCAAGTTCAAACATAAGTGGAAACAAACAAACTAAAGGAAACAAAATGGAGATTGGCGAGACGAGTTAGTCATCTATGTCTCCATCTCCCAAGTCGCTATCACTGCCGTCTTCCTCTTCAGTGTTTTCAGCTTCAACAGCCGGGTCCTGTTCTGGCTCTTCTTCCTCCGGATCCTCCTCTGGGTCTTCCTCTGGATCCTCCTCTTCGTCCTCTACGGTGCTAGAGGGGCCGGTGCGGGTGCGGGTATTGGGATAGGTGGTGCTTGGTTCTGCTCCTGTTCGTCAATCCTCCAACTGGACTCAAGAACTCTGTCTTCGAGCCAGTCAGCCCTCAGCTGCTCAGCACGAAGGTCCTTAGCTAAAATGCTTCAAACTCTCCTATTCTCATCTTGCTCTTCCTCGAGCTCTTCAGTTTTACCAGTCAGCTGACGTATCAGCCATCCCTGTGCTTCGATAGTCTCCTGCATTCTCTCCAGCTGTTCCTGTTGTTTCCTTAACACATCTCTAAGTAGATCGTCCCCCACTCCTGAAGAGTTGACCGGTTTAACCGGTATAACGGTGGTCGGACGGGGAGGACGACTCCCCTCCTAGAGTGAGTCTTTTCCTAGCAGCTGAGCGTGTCTCCACGCCACGAGGTGGTGAGGGTTCGACCATGGGTGTCTTCCCCGGCGCCCTTGATTGTCGAGATTTGTCGGATGATGAGGATGACATAGCCTGCTGGGTTGGTGTAGTTAGTTACGAGCTGCGTATATCACTATATATATATATATATATATATATATATATATCACATAGAACAATTGTAGTATAACACATAACAAGATATAACAGTTCGGTGCCAACTAAGTCTAGCGTCGTGTAACAGCTATAGTTTAGGTCTACTTTAAATGCAAACATGGTTCTCTATAGCTAGAGGCTCTGATACCAATCTGTCACACCCTCAATTTCCACTTGCGGAGTATTGCAGCGAAGCGTGCGATCAAACCAGAATCTCAGAGACTAGCAATATCAAACTACTCTATATGATTTATTTAAACGTTTTCCAAAAATATTTGTTGTAAACATGCATAGTCATTTTCAAAATATCAAGGTTTCAAAGTTTAGCGAAAGCATTAAAATAAAGTAACGGGCGCCCACATAAACGCCAAAACCAAAATCCCAAAAGTTATTCGTAAATAAAGACTCGATAAAAATGTCTTGATCAAATGCAAGTGAGTGCACCTAGCGCTCCTAGCGTCCTGAGAAACATGCAAAGAAACAAGTGTCAACATTAAAGAAGAGTGAGTTCACAGGTTTTTATAAGTTCACAAGTTTGGTTTAAAAGATTGTTTTCCCCCGTTATCCCTAACCCGGGATAACGACATAGTTCCATTATTCCTAACCTGGAATAATAAAGTTGGTTCGTAAATAAGTTCAATGTTAACATGTAGGTAGCGAGCCTAAAGTTACGTCACATAAGAGTTCGCGATCGAAGCTGACTGTTGTTGCCTCTGTGTTGCCAGGTCTATCACTGACCATGGCGAAAGTTAGGCCAAATTAATCACCCGTTGACCATTCCCGGTCGGCTAGCGCGACTAGCTCGAGTGGGGCTTGTCGGGCCCATTAGTACTACTATAATTTCCCCGCTATCTAACCCAATACTAACGATCCGAGAGTTGGTTGAGGACTTCCGTGATAAAGCTACTTAGTGACCATAACGTACATTAACATTAACTTAGTTACCGAATAGTTAACGGCGTTAATTTCGCATAACGTAAAAAGATTGAGTTGTAGAGCGTATACATGTTTCTCCCCCTGTTGTTCAACCCGGATAAAATAGGGGCCGTGAACTCACCTTAAATTGCTCGGTTAGAATAACGCAAAAGAAGCAAATGATGGAAACCGCTAATCGCGTCCTAACATGTCAACCGATTTCAAAGTTAGTGTGTGAACACACTAACACAACACCCTACGCATAACTAGCAGACAGTACGGCACACGTAATAACCAATTCGAAACCATAATCATGCATGCAAAGTATAACTCATACAACACTTAGGTACACACAGACGCAAGTTATCATGTTTCAGCTTGTACGCTCATAACTGGGCTGTTTTCGAGGATATTTATAAAATAGTTCCAACGTTCCAAAAATTTCAATTTTTTACAGCAGGTGTCAATTAGACTGTAGAATTTTTTGTAAAATTTTCAAATCCTAAATCTTTACCAATTATTTATAAACATTTATATACTAGGCTGCAGTCAGATTCGTCGCTTTCTGACTGCAGTCCACGAGAAAAATTATTTAAAAATCATCATTCATCCGATTAAAAAATTCCAGTGGGAGATTTTCGGAAATTCCCGTGTCCAGTTACTGTCCAGATTTCGTGACCTAACCCCATACAGACTATGAGATCCGACTCGATAAACAACCTGCAAATTCTGCAGAATTTACGCAGCTTTAGCTGCTGCACTAAATGACCATTTAAAAATAGCAAACAATCTCAGAAAAATATGAATCTGGAGCCATTAGAAGCGTTTTTTCAAAAATACACGTTTTAGGCATCAGAAAATCCACTTTTCGATAAATAATGATCAGGTTACAGCCAACTGAAGTTGGCTGTAAATGTCAATCAGCTTATGGTTTTCGACTTTATCGCATTAGAACATGTGTAAACGGCCATGACGCTTAGTTGTATTGATTAACAGCACGTTAACTTGTCAAATACCATCTAATATATCAATATTCATGCAAACCCTAAGTATATATCATGATCTTTATCGAAAAAACGCAGCCTACGATTTTTACATTCAACATATCATCACAACGGCAAAGATTCGCATATTCATCCGAACTAATCATACACCACAACACTTTTTCATAATAATAATCATACAAGCACATAATCATGATCAAGATTACACAAAACCTAGTGTGAATCGCAATACAATTAAACCCTAACCTTGAAACGATGACAATTAGTGAACCGGGACAAGCTTGGAATCGATCCGAGGGTGTAGAGTTTGCGCGACCGAGAGAGGGGGGGGCCTGCCGTCGACTTCACTAGGGTATTAGGTTTTTTTTTTCCACAACATGCATGTATACATAATATAAGAGGGGGGGGGTCGCGATAGGGGGGGGGGGCGTTTTGGGTTAGTTCCTTGGGCCGCAAGGGTGGGCCGCAAGGGTGTGTGGGTGGCGGGTTGGGTTTGCTTGGTTGCAAAGTCGAAACGTTTCACAGGCTTGGTTCGGTTTATAAATAGCAGTTACTAAAATATTATTCGTGACACAGAGTTTATAAAATATTATATCACGTATTTGGAGTGAGACGCAATAGATTCACAAACGTCTAATAACACATAGCACGTAATTCAGATACAACCCGTCTAATAACACATAGCACGTAATTCACCCAATAGATTCACAAAATTAGCGTAGTTATTGCGAGCGTGTAATTTAATTCTCATAATTAAATCAGCATAGGATGAATAACAATAACGTAGCGCGTTTAAGATACCTGAAAAGCCGGGATGTCACATAAACCGTGACAATGAAAATGGTTTGGTATAAAAATCAGCCTTTTGTTCGTACTAATTTCTTTTCATAGCAATCACGAATGAAATGATAACGAATTTCATGTGTTTTGTGCGTGAGTGATGAACCGGATTTTTAGTTATATCGATGGCTGCCTTGTTATCAACATACAGCGGAGTGTCTAGAAATTGCAGACCATAGTCTCTCATCTGCTGTTGAATCCACAGAATCTGTGAACAACAGCTCGAGGCCGAGATATACTCACCTTCACAGGTAGAGAGAGCGACCGTAGTCTGTTTCTTACACTGCCAGGTTACCATTCTTGTTCCGAAGAACTGGCATCCCGCTGTAGTTGATTTTGAGTTCAACTTATCTACACCAAAATCGGAATCAGCATAGCCTGTGAGATCGAAATTGTCGTTCTTCGGGTACCACAAGCCGGTGCTTGGGCATCCTTTTAGATATCTGAAGATATGCTTCACGATCTGCATGTGTAAGATCCTCGGGCTTGACTGATATATGGTGCATAGGCAGGTCGGATACATAATATCTGGGCGCGATGCCGTCAGATACATCAGTGATCCAATCATCGATCTGTATAACGTCTCGTCAACTTTGGCTCCAGTCTCATCAACGCAAATGCCATGATTTAGAGCAAGAGGCGTAGATAGAGGCTTCAAGCTTTCCATTCCAAACTTCTTCAAGATGTCGTGAACATACTTAGTCTGGTGAATGAAAATACCATCCGGAAGCTGATCTACTTGCAAACCAAGAAAGAACTTCATTTCGCCTATCGAGGACATTTCGAATTTCTTTTTCATGATTCCCCCAAACTCCTTGCAGAGACTATCGTTTGTAGATCCAAAGATGATATCGTCAACGTAGATTTGAACTATAATCAGATGGCCATCAACTTCTCTGGTGAAAAGAGTACTATCCACAGTTCCTCTGATAAAGCCGTTTCCGACGAGATGTTGTGACAACGTCTCGTACCAAGCTCTCGGGGCTTCGTGCAGTCCGTAAAGTGCTTTATCCAGCAGGTATGCTTTCTTCTTGTTAAGTGGATCGACAAACCCTGGTGGTTGTCCAACGTACACCTTCTCGTGTAATTTGCCATACAGAAAAGCTGATTTGACATCCAATTGATAGACCTTAAATCCTTTCCATGATGCAAAAGCTAGAAAAATTCGAATAGATTCCAATCGAGCTACTGGTGCATAGAATTCCGTGTAGTCTATCCCTTCCTGCTAGTGAAATCCCTTGACAACAAGCCTAGCTTTGTTACGAATAATAACCCCTCTATCATCACATTTACACTTGATGACCCATTTTGTATCAATTGCTTTCTGATTTTCTGGTAGGTCTTCAAGCTTCCACACACCCAACTTCTCAAACTGCAATAATTCTTCTTGCATTGCTTGTACCCAGTTTTCATCGGGTGATGCTTCATTAACTATCTTAAGCTCAATCTGAGAGATGAAACACGAATAGCAACAATAGTTCTGGTTTGTAGCAACGCGTGTGTAGAAACAACTGAGTGCTTTATTAATTTTCCCTCGAGTTCTAACACCAGTTTGAAGTTCTCCGAAAATATTTGTTGACGGATGATAGGAATATGATCGCGGCAATTCTTCACTTGGAACATCTACTGAGTTTTGCTGATTCGTGATATTGAGATCAACAACCAATTCAATGTTTGGAGAGCTTGATGAAGCTTCATTTCTGTTGTTTGGGATTGCAGATTGATTAAGAAGACTTGTTATCTGCTCCACTTCTTCATCTGAAGAAGATGATTCCCTATCAGCATCAAATGTTGGTTCTTCATCTGAATCAGACTCTTGATTCTGAGGCATACTGGGCTCCGTTGTTGTATTCATTGGTTCAGTAGAGGCAGTTGTTGGAAGAGTAGCAGGTGTTGATAATGTTTCAGAAACATTTTCAGCCGGAACACCACTATCGTTTGAACTTGCGCCAGAAGAAGATGGATCCAACGTGGGTTGATTAACCACAATTGGTCGAACAATTTGCTCTTGATTTGCTGACTGGTGAAGATAGTATAACGCTGCAACTTCTTTGTCAGTTGGTTCTTTGGGCAAGTCAAATGACTTCCAAAGGTCTTGATAGTTAAACAGCCACGCGTCACCTTTCCTTTGAATAGGATCCGTGTAGTTGAAACAATCCACGTGCTGTGCTTCAATAACCTTTCTCAATGAAGGAACGTATACTCTTCTCAACGGACTCGCATATCCGACAAAGAAACCTTCGAGATATTTAGCTCCAAATTTGGCATCTTGGTCTATTACGGTACATGGAGCACCGAATGGTTCTAAGAACTTCAAATTTGGCTTCCGTCGGTTTATCATCTCAAAACATGTTTTCTTTGTTGGTTTGACAGTGAGAACCCTGTTTAGCGTGTAACAAGCCGCAGCAACCGCTTCACTCTAGAAGCTGATAGGAAGTTTAGAATCTGCAAGCATGGTTCTCGCAGTTAACCAAGTTCTCGAATGTTTCGTCTTTTGATTCTTGAAAGAATACCCACGAATATCTCGAATAGTCATCTGTCACGACCAAGCAATATAAGTCTCCTGAGATGATTCGAACATTTACAGGACCAAATAAGTCCATATGGAGACGTTCTAATGGCAGCTTGATTGAGTTTAGAATTTTCTTCGGATGATATTTTTTGATCTGCTTTCCCTTCTTGCATTCCATGCAATGATCAGACATCTGAAAACTTCAAAGATTTACGCCTTCTACAAGATCATTATTAACCAAGAAATTCATTTTTCGCAAATGAATACCCCATCTTACAATGCCAAAGAATAGAATCTTTTTCAGTAGCCTTTGATACAAAAACATTGTGCTAATTGTGATGAAGTGGTAGCAACACCCATATCAAGAACATATAAATCATTCTCTCGTGGTTCTTGCATCAAAATCCACTCATCTGGTATTTTGAATCCCGGCTTCAAGATAATACACTCTTTATCATTGAAATGGGCTGTAAATTTTTTGTCACAAATCTGCGATATACTCAGAAGATTGTTCTCAAGCTCTGCAATATAGTTCACACGATCAAATGAAACTACGCCATTGGAGAGTTTTCCCTCGGCGACTATCCTTCCACCTTGATTTCCTGCAAATCCAACATATCCACCATTGATAGCTTTAACGTCGAATAGCAATGCCTTCATTCCCGTCATATGCCTGGACGCTCCACTATCCAAAATCCACTTTGAAAGTACGGATCTTTGGAGCCCCTGCAAAATTCAGAAATTAGGTGAAAAGCTTTACCCAAGCCTTCTTGGTCTTGGGTTTTACTGGATAACCATCATCAAAAGCATATTCAAACTCATCAACGTCATCAAAATCAAATTCATCATCTGTTTCAACAATGTTGATGTTTGAAAATTTCACTTTTTTTCCATCTTTTACAGATTTCTCATTATCGATCTTGATTTCTATTTTAATTTCTTTCACATTCTCACTAGTCTTCACCTGCTCAGACTTAGTGATTTCAGACTTTGATTCTTTTGTGTTGTCAGTCTTTACTAGCTTAGACTTAACAACACCAGATGTTGTTGGCCTTTTCTTGGTAATCCAGGTTTGAGATTTGATATTAGCCTTTTTGATGTAAAACTTGTTTTCATTAGACCTAGAAGTTTCACCTTTTTTGAAAATAGAATTTTCAAAACTCTTTTCAGACTTTGGTTTAACTTCTAGTTTTGATTCATTTCGTTTCATAATCTTTACAGGTTTTGCAAACATTGGTTGCTTTGGTTTAACAACATTTGAATCTTGTTTTCTTTGAAGATAAGCCGGTTTTGGTTTCAGACATTGTCGTGCCATATGACCAATTTCATTGCACTTGAAACATGTCCGATTATCAAGTGGATGTCCTTTAACCGGTGGTTTTACCCTACTTGAAGTTTTAACACCATTTGTAACCTTGGCTTCTCTCGAATTTCTTTCTCCTTCTTGAACTCATCATTTGGCTGTTTACCAATCAAATTCTCCTCATGAACTGTACTCGTCCCATAAACAAACTTCATGTTTTTGTTTTTATATTCATAAAATGGTTACGGTTTCTTTACAGATTCATTAGTTTCTTCTTTTAAACCCAACCCACTCTTCGGTTTTCCGGATGATCACCACCGTTTCTTCGGTAATTGTTTCTTTTAGGTTTGGAATAGAATTTCGTTCATTGATTACCAATTCCTCTGATGTGACTTCCACGAGTTTAAAGAATTTGTCTAGCAATTCTTCCTTCACATTCTGAATCGGGAAACTATCATCAAAGTATAGTGTATCCAAATCCTTAATTTTGTACATTACAATATTAGGATCTTCACTTAGACCATCCTCTGATAACTTATCGTCATTTTCAGACTGTGAGTCGGAATTCTTAGAACTCGCATTGGCGCTTTTGAAGCTGCCGTCAACAGAATCGCTTAAAACTTTTTCAACTACTTTGTTAACCACAACGTTGTTATCATCATCAGATTTGGCATAGACTATATCAATGTTCTCTGGCAACTCGTCTTTCTTTTCAGAAAGTAATTCAACATTGAGTGCCTTGTCCATCCCGTCTGCAGTTTTAACATAGTATTTCTCACAAAGAGGTGGAGGAACATTGCTATATTCTTTGCCCGCTTTCTTTTTAGGTTTTCCTTCCGTTGAGATTGTCGGAAGAATGTGATCGATAACGTACGCCTTGGTGGTAAAACTTCTTAACAATTTTCGAACTCTTTCCGTTTTGATTGTCGTACCTTGAAGTTGTTGTTTGATTTCAGCAATGGTGTTAATATAGGTGTTAATTGCTCTTTGTTTATCCATTACTGTACCACTCAACATTCTTATATTATCATGTTGTTCGATGTTATTTCTGTCGAGTCTGCCATAATCATTTTTCATTTTGTCATACGCTTCTTTCATTGTGCAATAATCATATTTTAACAAATCGTTATGCACATTGTTTTCAGCGATGATCTTTGAATTTTCGACACATTCGACACAAGGTTTAGTACATTTTGTACAAGGTTTCTCAACGTCTACAACTTGTACTTTGACAACTTCTTTCTCGACAACCTTTACCTCTGGACCTACCTTGGTTAGATTCGCCATTAAAGCTTTATGTGCCAAGTCCTTGAGGTCTTCGACTTTCATTTCTTGAGTAACATTGATGATCTCTACATCAACCTTTTTCTCCTCAACCACTTGTTCTTTCGAGCTTCCATCAAAATGACATGCAAAACTGTCACAAGAATTAGAGGATAAAATTCCTTATCTCTGCGTATAGATATATTCCTCTTCTTCCTGCTGTTGATGCAAGTGTTGTTCCAGAATAGCTTGTTTGAAAGCTGTTGCTTCTGCTGCTGCCGCTGCTTCAGCTACCGCCGCTGCTTCCTCTGCAGAGTTATCTTTAACTATCTCCGCTATCAAAGCAACTCCGGTCTTTTTGCCGATATAAGAGTTCCAATCAAAACCGTCATCTTCTGTGGATGCAACCATGGCTTTCTTCGTGGTACTGTTGTTTGGCTTTTCTTGGATCTCAATCTGAGTTTTCTTCGGGAAAGGTTTATATTGAAGTGCCCTCTTGTAATATTCATTCCCTCCTCTGAAAGAACTTTGATTTCCGGTTGCCTCAGTGTTCTTACACTCTCTTTTAAAATGTCCCTTCTATCGACATCTAAAGCATGTGACTTTGGATTTGTCAAAACCCAATTTGTTGCTTGAGTTTCCTATGTCACGGCCTGTGAGTACTCTCCTGATGATCGAAGCTAAGGACTATTTGATGTCCATTAGTTCGAGTTCTTCCTCGTCTACCTGGTCATAATCTTCTGCGGTCATCTCGGGATTTCCGATTTTTACCGGCAACAAGACATTCATAAGACTCTTAGACGGTAGCAAGTAGTGACATATGTTGTTTGCAACTTCTTCTGAAACAACATTGTTCAAATTCACTGCGATGTTGCATTTGTAAACATTCGGATCAGAACTTTGCTGTTGGTTCTGATTTGCTTGACTTTGAAATGTTGAATTTGAACTAGTGCTTGAGTAAGAACTTGTGGACTTTGGTCATACTGAGGCTGTGAATGGTTTGATTCTCTGGAGAAGCATTCATATTTGCACTAAATGCAGTTCCAATTTTTGGACTCAAAATGTTATCTTGCATTCCGGTTTTGTAGTACAAACCAATGTCTTGAACAACATTAGCGTTCTTTGACTTTACTATCTTTAGAAGCTCCATTTTGTGGCCTTCGAGTCTATCAATAAAGGTTGAAAACTTGAAGAATTCCCACATATCACTATTCTTCAGAACCATCAAATAAGTTGACCATTCACCCTCTGGTATTGCGTCAGCAAGTTTGTCGATGTATTCTTGTTCTGTCTTTTCAAGACCGTGTCTTCACTTTTGCACTTTGAGATGAAAGAAACGCTCAATCATTTTCTTAATGGTCTCATTCTTTAACATGCTGAAGATATCAAACTCTTTCAGAATGAGAGCCTTCTTGCTTTTTATCATTTCAGCACTGCCTTGGTATTTCTTCTGTAATGACAACCAAAGCTCTCTTGCAGTAGTATACTCTGGTAGCAGAATCAGAATATCTTCTTTGACAAACTGTTGGATGAGACTGATCATCTTTTTCTATGCAATGTATTCGTCTCTCTGTACTGTCGAGTAGTTGTACTTCTCAAGAACTTGTTGATGTTCATCTACCGGAACAGTGTAGCCTCTTTCAGTTAACGCCCAGCCAGTGAAGTGCATGGCTTGAACCCAATAGGTAAATTTCTCTTTCCATGGTTCGTATTCATCCATGCTCATCAGCTTGGGCGGTTTGACGGTCGTTCCCATTTCGTTATCAAGATTGACTTGATTAATCACATTGGCATTTGACGAACTAGCTCCGACATATAAGCTCTTAATTGATCTTCCATTGTGAATCACGAAACGTGTACACTGAAAATTTTTCAAAAACTTTGAAAACAATTAGTCCTACTACAAGTTCGGTCGAACTTGTAGTGACAAATGAAGAATTCTCTGATTTTCTAACAAGTTCGGTCGAACTTGTTAGATCTACTTTGAAAAATTTCGTTTATCTTCAGTCGAACTTATAACACCAATCAAACATATCTTCGAGCGAACTTTTCAACACAATTTTGATGAAATACAAGCATGTTCTGGCGAACTTACTTAAAACCTTCTTGATTTTACCCAAGTTCGGTCGAACTTGATGTAAAATTAATGAAAATTTAGTATCTTCGAGCGAACTTGACTTAAATTTCTTCAAAAACCACCTAAGTTCGGGCGAACTTACTAAAAAAATCACTTGAAAAGCGATGTTTTAGATCAAGTTCGGCCGAACATGGCCAATAAGTTTGATCCAGAAAATTTTCAAAAACATGGTTTTTTCAAAATTTCGACATGAATTCGGTTGAATTAGGTCTCCAATCTTTCAAGGGTTTATCTTTGTTGTATTTTACATGATATATTCAAAATTCAAAAGATTTTGACCATGAATTCTTCATTTTGTGACCAAAAGTTAATAAAAAAGAAGAATGGAGTAGAAATAGAATTGTTCTTGTCTTGATACTATCAAATCAGGCTGTTCTAGCTCTGATACCACTTGTAGGACCGATCCTTGATGCTTAGGAACCTAAATTTGATATCTAACGTCCATAATAGCGGAAATATTACGTCGTGTTACCAATAGACAAGAATTAATCAGTTAAACGTCCGTTTTATTGATCAAACGTTCTGGATACAAACTGACAGAGCTTTGCCTCTACAATGCCAAAGTTACAAATGAGACTCTCAAGCTAGGTATTTATAGCATTAAACAAGTTCGGCCCAAGAGGACACAAGTTCGCCTGAATTGCATAAGCAAGTTCGGCCGAACATGCATACATTACATGCTTATGGGCGAACTTGGCTACATACTTCATAAATACTTGCTAAACCTAGCCTATTTAGCTCTATACAATACAGACTTGATATAAGACTAAGACATAGACATTATGAACCAACTTCAACAAGAAGGAATTGACTATGATGAAACATTTGCACCAGTAGCAAGACTGGAGGGAATCTTCCTTGCTTATGCAGCTTCAAAAGGCTTCAAAGTCTATCAGATGGAGGTCAAGTCTGCTTTTCTAAATGGTAAGATTGATCAAGAAGTATATGTGCAGCAACTAGAAGGCTTTTTTGATCCAAAATTTCCAAAACATGTTTATAAACTGAACAAAGCCTTTTATGGGTTGAAGCAAGCTCCAAGAGCATGGTATGAAACTCTCTCAAACTTTTTAATCCAATCTGGCTTTACCAAAGGTACCATAGACACAACTCTATTTCTCAAAACACACAAAGGACACACTCTGTTGGTACAAATATATGTTGATGACATAATATTTGGATCAACCAACTTAAAACGTTGTAAAAAGTTTGAAAAATTAATGACAAGCGATTTTGAAATGAGCATGATGGGAGAACTAAACTTCTTTTTAGGACTCCAAGTGAAACAAGAATCTGATGGAATATTTTTGAATTTATCAAAATGTGTTAAAACTATTTTAAAGAAATATTCATTAGAAAATTGATCATCATCAAAAACTCCAATGGCCACAGAAAACAAGTTAGATTCTGATCTTGATGGTACAAATGTAGATCTTAAAACCTATAGGGGAATGATTGGATCACTCTTATATCTAACAGCCAGCAGACCTGATATATTGTTTTTCAACATGTTTTCTGGCTAGATATCAGTGTAATCCAAAATAATCTCATTTTAAAGCAGTAAAAAGGGTTTTTAAGTATCTAAAAGGCACATCTGATCATGGCTTATGGTATCCTAAGGGAACCAGCTTAGAACTAATTGCATATTCAGATGCATATCATGCAGGTTGTAAACTGGACAGAAAAAGTACATTAGGTGCATGTCAAATGCTAGGAGAAAAGCTTTTATATTGGGCAAGTAAGAAACAAAACTGTGTTTCCACCTCTACAGCTGAAGCAGAATATGTAGCAGCAGTAAGCTGTTGTTCACAAGTTTTGTGGATGCAAACACAACTAAAAGATTATGGAGTGAATCTGACAAAAATACCAATCCTGTGTGATTCCAAAAGTGCAATTGCAATAACTTCAAATCCAGTTCATCACTCACGAACAAAACATATTGATGTCAGGTATCATTTCATAAAAGATCACGTGGAAAAAGGAAATATAGAAATGTACTTTGTCCAACAGAAAATCAGTTTGCTGACATTTTTACAAAACCATTGGATGAGAAAAGACATAATTACTTAATCAGCAAATTGGGAATGATAAACAAGAGATACGTTGAAAATACACAATCCACAGAATTTGATAACCGAAAGGGTTCTAATAAATTGATCTGTAATCTGATAAAAGTATTGATCAGAAATCTGATAAAAAAACCTTGATTAGAATTCTATCAAAACTAAATCTGATAATCTCATTAGAAAATCTGATCAATTCATTAGAAACTAGGAAATTTTCCTTTGTTTTCAACAGAAAATTATCACCATTATGTATCTCTTTTGTACCATATATGCAGACATAACTTGTGCATATTCTTTTTTATCATCTTTTATCTTTTATTTTTTTCTCTTTCTCTTGGGAATATCCAATGAATGAGGAAAGTATATGTCACAAAGACAACTCCCCAAGTCTTCATTTTTCTTTCTTTATTTTTTTTACCACTATCACATCAACTCCACACGCTTACTCAACACGGTTGAAAAGAAAAGAAGGCTAAACATGTCCTCTCAACAGAAAATTGAAGACCTGTGTGCCGCCTATTCATAAATGAGGAGGGAGAATATGGCCACTGTTAGTTCTAAAAGAATGTGACACCATATCTCCAAATTCGAGTAGAATTGGTAGAATCAAGATTCAAGATCTTAACCCGTGTAAACATTTAAGGCATGTACTTATTGTCTTTAAATAGACACACACTCACTCATCCACTTTCACATGGAAAACCTTTGAAAATTCTCACCTTCTTCACTAAACACACACAACCACTACTACCATGGAAAGAATTGAGAGCAATAGATTCCCTCTCCCTTACTTCCAAAGACACAATGTAAGAGTAAGGATGAATGTGGATGACCGACGATATGTAAACTGCTCTACCATTCTGAACATGCTGCTTAGCAGCCCAATCGGTTTTGCCCTCTCCATGCACGTTCAAGTGTTTCCGGATATCCTTCAAGAGTTTTGGAGGTCTGCACGACTGGTTGTAGATGATGGTAGGCTGACTACCATTGCAGGAATGGTGATGGGCGACAGGCTCATTTGTTTAAATGAGGAAACTATCAGGGAAGCACTCTTGCTAAGAGATGACTGTCCTCTAACCACCTTCTCCTTAGTAGACAAGCAGGCTACCTTGGCCATGATGGGGTACCATGATCCTCAAGGAAGGGTTTCCATCTTCAAAAGTGCGTTCATTGAACCATGGCAGTTTCTGGTTGTTGGTGCAGAATGTCTATGTCTTAGTCTTATATCAAGTCTGTATAGATTAGAGTTGAATAGGTTAGCGAAACGAAGTACTTATGTTTGTTTAGGTCAAGTTCGCTCATGGTGACATTGTGAAGTCAAGTTCGGCCAAACTTACCTATCCACCAGCGAACTTGCTCCTCTATATATAGCTAGCTTGTCATTCTCATTTGTAACTTTGGCATCTTTGAGGCGGAGCTCTGTCAATTTGGAGACTCGACGTTACATCAATAAAATTGACGTTTAACTGACTAATTCTTGTTATTTGGTAATCGTGTCATAATATTTCCACTATTATGGACATTAGAAATCAAATTTAGGTTCCTATGCATTGAGGATCGGTCCTACAGACCGAACTTGTGTATTAAAATTGAAATTCTTCATTTTCAAGCTATAAGTTCGACCGAATTTGTAGTAAACCTGATTGTTTTCAAAGTTTGAACGTGTTTTCAGCGTATGTGTCTCGATATTCGTGATGGATGATATTCAGAGAGCGTTTATGTCAGGAGTGGGTACATCGAACGCTATTGTGATACAACAAGTCAACCTCGACAACGAAATGGGCACGTCCGTTAAACCGCCAAAGTTAATGATCATGGACGAGTTCGAAGGATGGAAGGAGAAATTCACTTATTGGGTTCAGGCCATGCATTTCCAAGGCTGGGTGTCGATTGAGAGAGGTTATACTGTTCCGTTGGACTGAAAATCAGCAAGTTCTCGAAAAGTACAAGTACACCACAATACAGAAAGATGAAATACATTGCTAGAAAAAAGATGATATGCCTCATTCAACAATATGTTAAAGAAGATATTCTGGTCTTATTGCCCGAAATAAGAAAGCTCTCATCATGAAGGAGTTCGATATTTTCAACATGTTGAAGGGCGAGACAATGAAACAGAGGATTGAGCGTTTCGGTCATGTGAAAGTACAAATGAGAAGACACGGCCTCGTGAAGACAGAACCAGAGTACATCGACAAGCTTGCAGATGCGTTACCTGACGGAAATGGACTACTTATCTGATGGTTCTGAAAGAAAGTCCGAATTGGGAATTCTTTAAGTTGTCTACATTCATCGACAAACTTGAAGGTCATGAAATGGAACTTCTAAAGATCGCGAAGTCAAGAATGCTAACATTGTTCAAGATGTTGGTCTGTGTTACAAAAATGGAATGCAAGACAACATTTCAAGCCCAAAGATTCAGACATCATTCAATGCAAACATGAATTCTTCTCCACAGAATCAGAACAAATCATATCCACAATATGATCAAATTCCACAGAGCTCTTCGTTTTCAAGCGCAAGTTCAAATTCATCATATCAGAGTCAAGCAAATCTGAATCAACAAACAAATTCTGATCCAAATATGTACAAGTGTAACATTGCTATCAATCTAAACAATGTTGTTTCTGAGCAAGTGGCAAAACAACACATGTCACTTTTCGCCACAGTACTAGGAATCGTATGAAAGTCTCGTAGCAAGGAAAATTGGCAATCCTGAAAGAACGCCGAAGATTACGATCAGGTGGACGAGGAAGAGCTTGAACTGATGGATATAAAGTGGTGTTTAGCTTCTATCATTCGAAAGGTCATAAAGTTTGTTGCGCTCACAGGCCGAGATATCGAAAATTCAAGCAACAAGCTAGGTTTCGACAAATCGAAGGTCACTTGTTTCAGATGCCGACAGAAAGGGCATTTCAAGAGAGAATGCAAAAATCCTGAAGCCACGGGCAATCAGAGTCCATTTGGAGGGGGCAATGAATATTACAAGAAGTCACTTCAGTACAAGCCTTTCCTAAAGAAGACACAGGTTGAAATTCAAGAGAAACCAAACAGTAACAACACTGAGAAGGCAATGGTTGCTTCGAACGAGGATGATGACTTTGACTGTAATTCTTATATTGGTAAGAAGACCGGAGTTGCATTGATGGCTGAGATTGTTGAAGATACTTCTGCCGAAGAAGCACCAGCGATTGAAAATGCTTTACTGGGACAATATCTGCAACAACAAGAAGAAGAGGAAATGTATCTTCACATGAAGACACATGGTATTTTAACTTCTAATTCATCTACTTGTTTTGCAGGTAATTTCGATGGAAGTTCTCAGGAGCAAGTGATCAAGAGGAAGTCGATTGATGAAGAAATCATTGATGTTGTTCAAGAAGTGAATGCTGAAAACCTCACGGACATTGCCAATAAAGCAATGATGGCAAATCTAACCAAGGTAGGTCCAGAGGTAAAGGAAGTTGTCAAAGTACAAATTGTAGAGGTTGAAAAACCTTGTACAAAATGTACCGAGCCTGTGCTAAATGTGCTGAAAAATCACAAATCATTGCTGAACTCAATGTACATAATGAACATTTCAAATACGATTATCGTACAATGAAGGAAGCGTATGATAAAATGAAAGATGATTATGGCAGGCTCGATAGAAATAATATTGAAAAACATGATACTATAAGGATGTGGAAAGGTACAGTAATGGATAAACAAAAAGCAACAAACATTTATATTAACACCATTGCTGAAACCAAACAACAACTCTAGGACATGAAAATTGAAACAGAACGTGTTCAACAACTTATGTCATTGATCATAATCTTCCTACGATCTCGTCAGAAGAAAAGGATAAGAAGTCTAAAAAGAAAATTGGTAAAGAATACAGCAATGTTCATCCTCCCCTATGCGAGAAGTATTGTCGCAAAACTGTTGATGGGATGGATAAGGCACTCAACATTGAGTTGTTATCTGAAAAGAAAAAGGAGTTGCCAGAGAACATTTACTAAATCAGATGATGATAATGCGGTAGTGAAAAAAGTGGTTGAAAATGTTCTGAATGATTCTGATGATGGCAGCTTTGAGAGCGCCGACTCGAGTTTTAGCAGTTCTGACACAAACTCGAAGATGACGATACATCATCGGAAGATGATCTATGTGATGATCATAACGTTATCATGTACAAGGTTAAGGTATCTGATAGATTATACTTTGATGACAGTTTTCTGATTCGGAATGTCAAAGAAGATCAATTGGATAAACTGTTTAAGCTAGTTGAAGTTACATCAGATGACCTGGAGAAAAATGAAAAGAGATTCTATTCAAAACCCAAAAGAAATTACAATAACTACCGAAGGAATGGTGGTGATCATCCGGAAAACCGGAGAGCTGGTTTGGGTTTAGAGGAATCAGATGAACCTAAAAAAGAAAACGTCATCATTTAACGAATACAAAGATAAAAACATGAAATTTGTTTATGGGACGAACACGGTTCATGAGGAAAGTTTGATTGGAAAACAATCAAACGATGAGTTTAAGAAACCGAAAGAACTTCGAGATAAGGCGAAAGTCACAAGTGGTGTAAAATCCACTAGTGGACACTCACATGATAATCGGACTTGCTTCAAGTGCAATGAAGTTGGTCATATTGCACGCAAGTGTCCGAAATCTAAGCCGGCGTATCTTCGAAGAAAAGAAAGTTCAGATGTTGTGAAACCAAAGCAACCAGAGTTTGTAAAACCTGTAACGATTTTGAAAAGAAATGAATCAAAACCAGAAGTTAAACGTAAAACTGAAAAGAGATATGAAAATTCAACTTTCAAAAAAGGTGAAACTTCTAGGGCTAATGAAAACAAGTTTTACATCAAAAAGGCTAACATAAATCACAAGCCTGGGTTGCTAAGAAAAGGTCAACAACATCCGTTGTTATTAAGTCTGAGCCTGTAAAGACAAATAACACGAAAGAATCAAAATCTGAAATCAAGTCTGAAACTGTCAAAATTACAAGTGGTAACAATTCAAAAGGTAAAAAGAAAGTAAGTTTTGAAAATATAAACGACAATGGAGGATCAGGTAAAGATTATGAAGATGATTACCAAGCTTTCTATCCAAAACCCAAGACCAAAAAGGCTTGGGTCGCGCTCTTTAACTAGATTTTAACATGTGTAGGGGTTCCAGATATCCGTACTTTTAAAGTGGATTCTGGATAGTGGAGCATCCAGGCATATGACGGGAATGAAAGCGTTGTTTTTCGACATAAAAGTTATCAATGGCGGATATGTTGGATTTGCTGGTAATCAGGGTGGAAGGATAGTCGCTGAGGGAAAACTCTGTAATTGCATTGTTCATTCGATCGCGTGAACTATATTGCAGAACTGGAAAACAATCTTCTGAGCATATCACAGATTTGTGACAAACAGTTCACGGTGCATTTCAATGACAAAGAATGTATTATTCTGAAGCCTGATTTCAAAATACCTGATGAGTGGATTCTGATGAGAGCCCCGTGCGGGAATGATCTATATGTTTTGGATATGGGCATCGCTACTACTTCATCAAAATCAGCGCAATGTTTTGTGACGAAGGCTACTGAGAAAGATTCTATTCTTTGGCATCGTAAGATGGGGCATATTCATTTGCGAAAAATGAATTTCTTGGTTCATAATGATCTGGTTGATGGTGTAAATCTTCGGAGCTTTCATATGTCTGATCACTGTTTAGAATGTAAAAAGGGAAAGCAGATCAAGAATCTCATCTGAAGAAAATTCTGAACTCAATCAAGTTGCCACTTGAACGTCTCCACATGGATTTATTTGGTTCTGTCAATGTTCAAAGTATTTCAGGAAAACTTATACTACTTGGTCGTAACAGATGACTATTCGCGTTATTCATGGGTTTTCTTCCAAGAATCAAAAGATGAAACGTTCGAGAACATTGTGATTCTTTTCAAAAAGCTAGAGAACCTTTATCATCTTCCTGTACGACGCATTCGAAGTGACATGGCACAGAGTTCAAGAATAACAAAATGAGAGAATTTTTCAATGCAAAAAGGGATTCTGCATGAGTTTAGTTCACCCTATTCTCCGCAACAAAACGGTGTCACTGAAAGGAAGAACAGAACTTTAACTGAAACTGCGAGAACCATGCTTGCAGACTCAAAGCTTCCAGTCAGCTTCTGGAGTGAAGCGGTTGCTGCGACTTGCTACACGCTAAACAAAGTTCTCACTGTCAAACCAACAAAGAAGACATGTTTTGAGATGATTAACTGACGGAAGCCAAATTTGAAGTTCTTAGAGCCATTTGGAGCGCCATGTACTGTAATCGATCAAGATGGTAAATTCGGAGCCAAATCTCTTGAAGGTTTCTTTGTCAAATATGCGAGTCCGCTAGGACGTGTATATATTCCCTCGCTGAGAAAGCTAATTGAAGCACAACATGTGGATTTCTTTAACTATACGGATCCTATCCAAAGAAGAGGCGACGCATGGTTGTTCAACTATCAAGACCTTTGGAAGTCATTCGACTTGCCGGAAGAACCGTCTGAGGAAGAAAATGTAGCGTTATACTATCTTCAATAGTCGGTGAATCAAGAACAAATCATCAGACCAGTTGTGGTTGATCAACCCATGTTGGATACTTCGTCTTCCGAAGCAGGTCCAAGTAATAGCGGTGTTCAAGTTGAAAACGTTTCTGAAGAAGCAGTAACACCTGCTATAACTCCAACGAATGCATCTTCTGAACCAGTAAATGCAACATCAGAGCCTAACATGTCTTAGAATCAGAATTCTGATTCAGATGAAGTGCCAACATTTGATGCTGATAATGAATCCTCATCGGATGAAGAAGTTGAGCAGATATCCAATATGTTGAATCAGCCTGCTAACTCAACAAATCAGAACGAAGTTTCATCAAGTGCTCATAATGTTGAAATGAACAGTGATTTGATTGTTTCAAATCAGCAAAGCTCAGTTGAAGTTCCTACAGAAGAAATGCCGCGATCATATTCTTACCATCCTTCAACGAATGTCATTGCTGAATTACAAACTGTTGTGCGTACACGAAGCCAAATCAATAAAGCACTTAGTTGTTTCTAAACCCGAGTTGCTGCAACTCAGAATTACTGCTACTACTCATGTTTCATTTCTCAAATAGAGCCAAAAACTATTAATGAAGCTCTTGGAGAAGAGAACTGGGTGATAGCAATGCAAGAGGAATTACTACAGTTCGAGAAATTGGGTATTTGGAAACTTGTAGACTTACCACCGAAGCAGAAAGCTATTGATACGAAGTGGGTCTTCAAGTGTAAAAGAGACGATCGGGGTGTAATAGTAAGAAACAAAGCTCGGTTGGTTGTCAAAGGATTCCACCAGCAAGAGGGTATTGATTACACCGGAGTATATGCACCAGTTGCACGATTAGAGTCTATCCGCATTTTCATCGCATTCGCAGCTTGGAAAGGATTTAAGGTGTATCAGTTGGATGTAAAATCTGCGTTTCTCTACGGTAAACTTCGTGAACAAGTGTACGTCGGCCAACCACCAGGTTTCGTCGATCCACTGAACAAGAATAAAGCTTATCTCCTAGACAAAGCCTTGTACGGATTAATCAAGCCCCGAGAGCTTGCTACGAGACATTATCACAACATCTCGTAGGAAACGGCTTTACGAGAGGAACAGTGGACAACACTTTGTTACCAGAGAAGTAGGATCGTATCTAATCATTGTACAAATCTATGTGGATGATATCATCTTTGGTTCTACGGATGCTAGTCTTTGCAAAGAGTTTGAAAAGATCATGAAGAAGAAATTCGAGATGTCCTCCATGGGTGAAATGAAATTCTTTCTCGGATTAAAAGTTGATCAGTTACCAGACGGCATATTCATTCATCAGACAAACTATGTTCACGACATTCTCAAGAAGTTTGAAATGGATAGCTCGAAGCCGCTTTCGACTCCGATGGCACTGAATCATGGGATTTGCATAGACGAGACGGGAACCAAAGTTGATGACACACTCTATCGATCGATGATAGGATCTTTGATGTATCTGACGGCATCTCGACCAGACATCATGTATCCTACCTGCTTATGTGAGAGATATCAGTCTAGTCCTCGAGTGTCGCACATGCAGATAGTCAAGCGAATCTTTCGTTACTTGAAGGGATGTCCAAGCACCGGCTTGTGGTATCCAAAGAACGACAATTTTGATCTAACGGGATACGCTGACTAAGACTTCGGAGTGGACAAACTGAACTCCAAATCTACAACGGCAGGATGCCAGTTCTTCGGAACACGTTTGGTAACGTGGCAGTGCAAGAAACAGATCACTGTCTCTCTCTCTACGTGTGAGGCAGAATACATTTTTGCTTCCAGCTGTTGTGCTCAAATCCTCTGGATTCAACAACAGATGAGGGATTATGGTCTGCAGTTTCTTGATACGCCTTTATTCGTAGATAACAAAGCAGCCATCGATATAACCAAAAAACCGGTTCATCACTCACGTACTAAACATATTGAAATTCGTTATCATTTCATTCGTGACTGTTACGAAAAGAAATTGGTGCGAATAGAAAAAATCCACACCGTCGAACAAAAGGCTGATTTTTATACCAAAGGATTTCCTTTAACAAGATTTAAATATCTAATGAGGCTTAACGGTATTAAAAATTTGCTGACAGGTGCGGAATCTGAGGTTGAATACGGATCGGACGACGAGTTCACATAATCTGCATTGGTTTGTCTATCTTTTCTAGATTAGTATTTCTTAAAAATCTAAAATACAAAAATATGTTTTTGATTTTAGGGGATAAATATTTGGGAAAATACAAAAAGATATGAAAATTTTCAAAAATATACAAAAACATTGAAAAAGATAAAAAGAATTCGATGTCACAAAAAGGAAATGATAGTACATCAGTGGACTATCATAGTATGCTAAAGAAATGTAAAGTTTAAAAGTGATAAACAAGTCTTAATGTGGATGTGTCGATAGGCTTAACACGTTCAGTAAACTGTTTTCGAGATATAAACTAAATTTTACAACTGCTTAATCTTATGGATTAACACATCTTGGATATATGGACTTAGTACTTCGAAATTTCGGTTTGAGAGATTGCCTGATTCTGAGATACGAGGTCTTTATAGATAGTTGTTCTTCTGATTTTGTGGAAGCAATAGCCTAGAACTTCTATAATACTTTCGCTATAAACCCCTAAAGTGATGCAAACTTGAGAGGTATCGAAAGATCTAATCTTTTGCAATGTTGAAAAGATTCCTTAATTGGAACACACCTAAAGTCGAGCCTTCATCTCTTTGTCTGTACGGTAGTACTAACCTGAGCTCTCAAGGCCTCGCACTAACCCAGATACAGATATCAATTACGCTATATTCACATGTAAGATGAAATCTAGGGAATCTTGATACGAGAGTATATTCAAGAAGTGGGAACTACAGATAAGTCAAGTTTCATAAATCATACCTTAACATATCTTGAAACAGTTGAGAAACATGGTAAAGTTTAAGTGGACAAACATATCGACAATATAGGTAAACGAGTTTAAAACTTAAAGTCATCAAAACGTCAACGGTACTGGTGATATGTCTCAATCAACTGATATGATCCTTAGACACGAATTCACAAAATTATGTCTATAAATATGTTTGTACATAATTTACATTGTTCTGTAATAGTTTATCTGCTTTACAGATTAAATCCAAAAAGATTTTCAGTGTGTTTTAGCATAAACTTACAAAAATACAAAAAAGATTTTGTTTCTACATTGTTTTCAGCAAACCAATGTTGGAGAACAGATCTTCGAAGTCTGGTAAGGTGCTAAACTGGTGGGAATCTCATTGACAACGGGCTGGGAGCTAATCTATAAAATCTGAAAAGCCAAAACGATAAAAAAAGTTCATTAATTTGAAACTTTATTTTGAAAAAATCAACAGTTTGTTCGTGACGGTCAAACCGAGGTCCTTAACTTGGATCGGTAGACAAATCGGTTAACCAAGGTCATTAGCTTGTACTTGGTCAACTGAGTGGATTTTTAAACTCGTAAAGTTGAAAAGTTCAGGGACTTAATTGCAAAAATTTTGAAATTTGAAAGGGGTTTTAGGCAAGTTCGGCCGAACTTGCTTAAAGTTCAAAGTTTTCTGTAACTTGGACTCGGTAGACAAATCGGTTAACCAAGGTCATTAGCTTGTACTTGGTCAACTGAGTGGATTTTTAAAACTCGTAAAAGTTGAAAAGTTCAGGGACTTAATTGCAAAAATTTTGAAAATTTGAAAGGGGTTTTAGGCAAGTTCGACCGAACTTGCTTTGATAGTTGGTTGCTAAAGGTAAGTCCGACCGAACTTGCTTTGATAGTTGGTTGTTAAGAGGTAAGTCCGACCGGACTTGAGATGGGCTCTTACTTATTGGGCCTTCAAGTTCGCCCAAACTTGCCAAGGTATAAATACCTTGCATGTTTGGCCGAACTTATTATCTGAAACTTTTTCTCTGAGCCAACTTGTTGACATTGAGCGATTGTGAGAAATTGGCTTGATTATATCGTTACTCTGCTGAAATTTATATTGATTGTGGTGATTTACACACCATTCTCAATGGAAGAGGTGAGATTTTGCCATTTGGACCGTGATTTGGACCTTAATCATAAAACTAAGCTCTGAAATGTTAAAATATGAAACATGTAGGAGTGTAATGGTCAAATTGGACTTAAAAACATGGTTAATAACATTAATTGACCGTATATTCAACTTGGATTTGATCGAAATGGTTGTTAATGAGTTGAGCAGGTTTGATTGAAGGAGATAACAAGTTCGGCCGAACTTGTTACAAGTTCGGCCGAACTATGCTAATAAAACTTGAATAATATTGAATCTAATACATGTTCGACCGAACTTCATGAAAAATCTGAATGTGAAAATTATCTGGCGCCCGAACACAGTGTTTAGAAAATTGAAATTTGATTGTTCATAAGTTCTCCCGAACTTATGTTGTAATAGTGAACATGTTTGTATTGCTTGTTCGGGCGAATTTGACCAAATCAGATTGTTATACACACATCAAGTTTGCCCGAACTTGATCAAAAATCTGTTGAAAAATTTTGCACTTTTTCTCGTAATGCGTGCTAAGTGTTTTACGTCGTTTTTCAGGCTCAAGTACCAGTGTGGGTGATTTCTGTGGGTTTTTCTAAGTTTCATAATACTTTTATCACGCTTGATAAAGCATTATGTCCATCGCTGAAGGAGTACGATAGTATTTTGAAGTTTCTAAAAGATTGTCCGATACATAGAGCCATTACAGAGCGCACAGCGTCTTATCGTTCGCAGACTTATCATTTCTTGATGAATGCTTCGCTCAGTGAAGACAAGAAGGCCATTATTTCATCTGTTCAAGTTGGAAATGAAGTTAAGGAGATCACAGTTACTGAAGATGATATTCGAAGGATCTCAATTCAATGATGACAAAGATGATCCGATATTCTTAGACGAGAAGATGGTCCGAGGTTGTTTTTATCGTATGGGCTACAAGGGAAATGTGAATAAGCCGACATTGAAGAAGGGGAAGTTCCTAACCCCTATAAGCTCCTCATGCACGCTATTATTCATACTTTCAGCCACAGAAAGGCGGGCCTTGATGACGTTCAAGATTACATGGCCTGCATGGCAACGACATTGATTTTGAAGAAGCCGTACAACTATTCTAAGCTTGTTTTCACACATATGACGAAGAATATGGAAGACTCGAGATTATGATTATATCCGAGATTCATGCAGATGCTAATCGATGAGAAATTTACAGACATTGCACGTGATCCAAATGATGTTTTATATCTCAGTCACCTCGATGATACTACAGTAAAGAAGTTGATCAAGTTCCAGAAACAAGACTTAGCACCGGTGGCAAAGCCAGTATTTTGGGCGATTAAAGATGAAAATTATATTGCGCTGGCCGATAACAAGTGGAGGAAAGATGGAAGTGGTGACGAGAAAGAGTTAAATGCAGAGAAAGAATAGTTTAAGTCTTTCAGGCTGAAAGCTCAAAGTGAATGGTTTCTAAAGACCGAAGTCGAAAAGCCTAAAAAGAAGCGAGCGGCTAAGAAAGATGATACTATGCTTGTGGATGAAGATGAACCAGAAAAAGTTCAAGCAGAGGCTGGTTCTAGCGCAACGATTGTTACTGAAAGCCAAGACGTTGAAAAGACGACTCAAGAAGATGATGTTATATCAGCTACTTTCGAGAACGCCGATGATTCTGATGATTCTCTCGAGAAGATTACAAAGAAGACAATAGCAGAGACTGAAGCTGAAAAGATCAAAGAGACTGATGCTGATTTTGATCCAAATCTTGAAAAAGAGTCTAACGAGGAGAGACCCAAGAAAAAAGGTAAGCATGTGAAGTCTGCTATAGTTTCAACTACAAAGACTACAGGGTCTCCTCAGGCAAGAGGCAGGAAGAAATCAAAGAAATCTCAGAAACCTGCTAGTCGTCGATACAAAGGAAAACCTAAAAGAACATAAGTTACACAAGAACCTTCTCGCGCACAGGAGAAAGGAGTAACACAAGAACCTGCTACACAAGAACCTCCTGTTGTTATTACTGCTGAAGTTGAACGTCCAGCAGTTACACAGGAACCTCCTAAGACTGTATGCAATCTCCAGATCCAAAGTCTGTTCAACCTGAAGGATCTACATCGAAAACAACACCAAAGGCTGCTACTCCAAAGTCAACACCAAAAACTCCAAGATCTTGTAAGACGCAAATGAAAAGCTGCAAACAGAGATTGCTGAGTTGAAAACGATTCAAGCCCTAAACGATCGAAGGTTTACAAGGATGCAGAAAGTATTATCTAATACTCTAGGTATTGATTTCATTTATGAACACGATCGTCTGGATAGGCAAGAGGCGAAAGAAAGATCTGAAAAAGAGCTTGTAGCTAGTGGTAAAGGTAAAGGTGTTGAAGGTGAAGCACCTAAATCTTATGAAGCTGCAGAAAAGTTTGTTGAAGAGAATGTTGAAATAGCTTCTGAGTCCGATATTGCTAAGGTTGACGAATCTGTCAAGCCTTCTGATCCTGTAATTGCTTCTGAAGAAAAGGACGATGAAGAAGCAGAAGATGAGGATAAAGATGCTGATAATAATAAAGACGATTCTGATTATGAAGATTGGAATAATGCTGCTGATGATGATGATCAGGGAGGAGTTGGTCTGAAAATTAGTGAAGCAAAAGTCTCTGATAACTTTGATTTTTCTTCTCAGATGGATGATGAATCAAACAAGATGAATGATCAAATTGAGGGGGAGTCAGGGCAAAAAGGGCCAACTGATGATGTAGATATGACTGATGTTGATAGATCTGCAAAGCCTGTTGCTGCCGTTCCAACAAAGCCTCTGATACTTATGCTTGAACACAACGTAGAGGAAGGCGAGTACGTGCCCAACTATACGAAAGAGGATTTGGAAAAGTTGATCGAAGTTGATGCTGAATCACTTGAATTTGATTTTGAGGAGCAAGTGATGAATGTTAACACGTTTGAGCCAAATGATTATCAGTACATACGAAGGTTCGAGGCTGATGAATATAATAGGGTAATTGTAGAAAATTGGTCTTCTTATGATGAAAGAGATGAAACTGTGAAGTACGTCGGTCCTAACACTGATTGTTTTCCTACATTCAAGGAGATGTACAAGCAATTATACGAAGATATGATTAAAGAGAAAATTGAAGAATCAATTCGAGAAGGAAAGGTTCCGAAACCAATGACAAAGGAGGAAATAGCTCAAGCAAAGAAATCTTGGTTTAAAGAGATGCCGCATGAACGTAAGTTTCGACGTCCTCTAGCATTCTTTACCAGAGATAAAGATGTGTCGTTGGGAGATATCCTAAGTTGGGGGTGGTTCAAGGAGTTGAATGTGTATGCTATTAAACGTGAGGTTTGGAGTGCAATACTTCAAATACTTAGCAGATTTCAAGACATTACCGTACTGGGATGTGGAGGAGCTTGTTCAAACTGTGAATGTCACATATCATATGAAGTATATCGATCAGTTATTATGGAATATGATCAAGTTTGAAGCGACAAAAGGATTTAAGTATTGCAAGCCGTTTATTCCAGGTCGTTGCATCAAAACAAACAAAAAGACATGAGAAAAGGATATAACGTTGATTATGAAACAACCGAGAGCGATGAGGAACATACCCTTAATGCCAATCGAACAAAATTTCTATCCGGTGTTTAAGTGGTGGCAGATTGATCCTAACACATGTGAAGCTGTTATAGTATTACGATTTGCGGAACATCTGGATATCACGAAGGAAAGGGTTGAGATACTTGGGTTTCAGGGTATGAGAGGCTTGTGGAGAACAATCAAAATTCTAGATCCAATGTGGTTGGTAAACTGCTCCAGAGAAGATATCAAATGCTTGTTCTACAGCAAGATTGTATTCGAAGAAAGTGAGAAAGAACAAGCCATGCAGTATCAAAGGGTTGTGAATGTTTGCTATGCTCGTGAAGTTAATTCTGGTAAGATGTGGAATACGAGCTGGAGGGAGCTAGAACAAGTTGAATTCTTAAAGGAAGAGAAGCGTCTCGAGGAAATACATGAGAAAGGTAGGGCGGCAAGGCTTAGAAGGTTCAGTACATGAACAAAGTGCCTCCTACAAATCTGACACCAGATCCGAAGCAGGAACGACGAAAGAAGCCTTACAAGAACTACTTCGATCGTGTTCGTTAATGTTTTATTTTTAAGACAGAGTTTTGAAGACTGATACAAGACCAAGACGATATCCAAGGGGGAGTCTGTTGGTGCAGAATGTCTATGTCTTAGTCTGATATCGAGTCTGTATAGATTAGAGTTGAATAGGCTAGCGAAACGAAGTATTTATTTTTGTTTAGGTTAAGTTCGTTCATGGTGACATTGTGAAGTCAAGTTCGCCTGAACTTACCTATCCACCAGCGAACTTGCTCCTCTATATATAGCTAGCTTGTCATTCTCATTTGTAACTTTGGCATCTTTGAGGCAGAGCTCTGTCAATTTGGAGACTCGACGTTATATCAATAAAATTGACGTTTCACTTACTAATTCTTGTTATTTGGTAATCGTGTCATAATATTTCCGCTATTATGGACATTAGAGATCAAATCTAGGTTCCTATGCATTGAGGATCGGTCCTACACTGGTGACCCAATTTGCGTTTTGCTTTAAAAGGAAAGCCTCAAGTTGGTATCAGATCACTCAAAGGATAATGGATCCACTCCATGCCTTAGTAAACCATCTCCCCTACAACTACTCAGCCTATCTGATGAATGACTTTAGGGCCAACTTAAGGGGAGGTCGTCCTTTCCTAAATCTACCCAAGGTTCTTGATGAAAGTGATAACCTCTCAGCTGGACTTTGGAGGAGTTCCTGCATCATACGTCAGAGCAAGGATGCTTGTTCGGGAGGAACAACACATTGTTGCCCTCATACCAACAGACAAACACACAGGGCATGAAACACCTCTCTGGGAAATGGTGCAGATCATGTATAGGGATGGAGACTTTGGAGATGATGACCCAAGTGATGAAGACATAGTTTAACTTTTCTTTGTTTTCTTTAGTTTGTTTTTTGTGTGTACATAGCTACTTGTGTTTAAATATATATGTTATATCTATTTTGTTTTGATTAAGGGGGAATTTCTGATGAAAAATCAGGAAATTTTTTTGATGAGCTCAGGAATTCAGGGGGAATTTCTGACGGGCTTGAGAAATCAAGAAAAATTTCTGATGAAATCAGGAATTCAGGAGGAATTTCTGATAAAATTGGGGGTTCTTACATAAAGATCAACATTTTTCAGGAACTGCATGTCTTAAAAGGGAGACTTGAAATTTGTGGACAAGGGAGATGATGTTAAGATAATTAAAACAAATTTCTTCCTTTCAAATGCAACATCTTTTTCTTGTTTCAAATGCAACATCTTTTTCTTGTTTCAAATGCAACAACTTTTTCTTGATTCAAATACTTCTTCTGATAAAAATCTGATCATGTTTATCAGAAATCTGTTCAAGAACATCAGAAAATCTGATCACATTTATCAGAAATCTGATCATCTTCAACAGAAAATCTTATCATGTTTATCAGAAATCTGTTCATTCTTATCAGGATATCTGCTCAAACACAAAGGAGGGGAGTTAAAACAAACATAAATAAACTTCAGTTTTTCAGAAAGAAATTTTTAATGACATATGAAAAGGAAGTTTCTGATATAACAAAGTTAAAAATGACTCCAAAATTTGGTTAATTAAATTTTCAAATGGAATGATAATGATGAAACACAACATATTTTCAAATGGAATGATAACGATGAAACCAGAAAAGCATGTGTAGGTAAACTCTCTGAAACTCTACTCATTCCCTCTCTTCTCAAAAAATAAAAATAAAAATAAAAAATAAAATAAACCTACTAGAACAGAAAGTCAACAGAATCTCACGAACAAATCTTTGAAGCAAAAGTCAACAGAAATCCGCAGATTCAAAGAGTTGAGTTTTTGTCTTACAGAAAAGGGGGAAGATAAAATTATGCAAAAGTGAAAGATTGGCATTAGGAGCAAGAAGATAAATGGATCACTCTTCAAAACATGGACCCACTTGTGCAAGTAGACCACTCTTCAAGAACGTGGACCCACTTATGTAAAAGCAAATATTGGCGGTTACCAAGCACCAATAAAAAACAGTTTTTTTTAAGATAACCCAAAGGTGTCAAGCATTAAACATATAATTTAATGGGTTATTAACTAGTTAATCACCAATCACGAGGGACAAAAAAGCCTATATAAATCCGACCCAACCCACAATCTCTCACATACACTTCCAAAAGCTTCAAGCTCTCAAAATTCCAAACCCTAAAATCACAACTTTGTTTCTGCAAGCCAAAACCTCAAATCACTACATCATGTCTTTTTCCGGCTCCATGAACCTCAACTTTCTAGCAGTAGAACATGAAGTTCCTCTTGTCAAGAAATCAAAATGGCTAGACACAGAGAAAAAGAACAACCTAGCTCTCAACACTGATCATGAGCAGCATGATGAAAGGGTCAGAATTCTTATAGAATTTCTGATCATTTGTCCCATAAAGTATGCTTTAACTGGTGGCTGTGAAGTTCCACAACAGATCATGCAGCAAATAGTGCATACAACAGAGAAGTTAGGAACAAATTAACTGCACACGTGTGGGGTAACGTTAGAATTACTGTCAATGAAGAAAACATCAGAAGATGGTTGGAGATCCTAGAAAAACAGGAATATCACATTCCTCCAGTCAAAGAAGAATTCTTGGCGGTATTCAGGAACCTTGGGTACAAGGCCTCAATCACTCTAATTAGCCAGTTCAAGAGAAAGGAACTACCAGGATTTTGGCAAGTCTTTATGGATATGGTCAATATCTGTCTCACAGGGAAGATAGGAGGTGCTGATCAAACAACAATTCCAGTACTAAATATCATGTATGGGCTGATAAAGGGTGAAGATGTAGATTATGCCAAAGAATATTCTCTCTGTTGAAAACCAGCATATTCACCCACAAAGGAAGAACAACAACACATCTACCGCATGCAAGATTTTGGTCAATCATCACAACAAAAGTACTTGTTGAAAGAAACATGGAAGTACCTACTTTGACATAGTGTGGATGCCAGTGTTAATGACTCCATGGACTGCTGCAGCAAGTGCTTGGCTCATCCCAGTGATCTTCCTCCCCTGCCTCAAAGTATGATGAAGGTGATCCCTGCAGACTCAACTTTTATCAAAAGGCATGAAGAATTGATTAAACCAACAGGACCAGATGATTGTGGATCCAGAATGGTGTCTACATCAGCTGCTAGAGACAAAACCGTTACTGAGGAGTATGGAACAAATGAAGAATCTGATGAAGTCTCATCCACGAAAGATGGTGCAACAGACTCAGACTCAATACTTGCTGGAGAAGGTCAACAACATGATACTCTTGAAAAAGGTGCACATCTAAAATCAAACCTTGAACCTAATTTCACAAACCCAACTTCTGATGAAACCTCATCAGAATCTGTTGAGACTGATTTTGAAATAAGAACAAGAGTGCCCAATGTTGAAGCCCAATTGGGTGTGGCTTTGAGCATTAACTCAGAACCTGATGAAGTTGAAACTGCAACAAGTGAGAACATTCACTTGATCAAGAACAACTCCTGGATACTTTGTGTTATCCAAAAACTCAAGGAGAACATTCTCAAAGAACTGTTCAAGGATCTGAGGTATGTTAGAAGGAACATCTATTGAATTGGTCTTTTGATCAAAACATGGGATTTTCTGAAACAACATGAAATGTGTTTCCTGCTGATATGTTAGAAGGAACATCTGTTGTTCCAAGTGACCCAATTACAACCAACCTTGAAGCAACATTAAAAAAGGTGATGGAGAATATAAGAATCAGGAGAAAAAGGCTACTCTGGAAGAAAAACTGGATGATCTGTCGAAAGAAATGAAGCAACAGAAGTCTGACATCATAAATCTGTCAGAATCTGCTGAAACCATCAGAAAGCAACCAGAAGCAAACACAGATAAGCTGAACAATTTGCAAGAGTCACCAGTCTCCTCTCAAGATGTGAAGAAAATCTCACATGAATTTCAGAAACTAGCAGAGGAATTCAGAACTATGAGAGAAGAATTAATGAAGAAAACTGGTAGTGCTGAAACAGAAACTGCAGTGCAGAATCTGTCAAGTGTTGCAGAGAATTTCACAAGAATGGAAGTAAAAGCTGAAGGAAGTGGAGAAGAACAGTGATCTGATGGTGCATCTGGTAAAAGAACAGGTGCAGAATTGGAGCAAAGGAAAGATAGAACTGCAAGGGCAGATGGCAAGCATCAGAGAAGAAAGTGCCATTAACACAAAGTTAACTGAAGATGTAAAAGATTTATTGAAAAGACTTTGTGTTAATATTGAACAAGCAACAAAGACAAGTCTACCAGAATTGTTGAAACAAATTCCTGAAGGTAGAGAAAAGTCTGATGCAACCAGAAAAGATGTACCCAAACAGACTGCAACTACAACAACAAAGCCTCTTTTCAAGATACCAGCTCCTATACCAACTAAACCAAAAGATTCAAATTGAGCCACCACAAAGTACAATGAGCTCCGTCCCTCCTACACCTCATCCTATCTCAAAAGCCTTGATCATGCATCCTCTAACACATACTTAATCATCATCTCAATCAACACCAATTCAAACAAAACCAACTCAACCACCACCACAACAATCTCAGACTCAAACAAAACCATCAAGAAGAACAAGAGTTCAAACTCGGTCCACTTCTAGAGACAAAGTGAAAGGGAAAGAAATTATTGAACCTACTCACTCCGGCCAAACTGAATTTAGCAAACAATGTATATCTGGAAAGGAAAGGAAATGGGAAGAAAGTGGTCATACTTCCTCAAAAAAGCCTACTGTGATTCCGACAGAAGATCCAAACATTACAAGATTCATAATAACTGTTGATGATCATGAAGTACTCTTCCCAGAGGTTGTTTTAAAGGAATATTACATGAAAAATGATGAACCTCTTCCAAGAAATATGAACCCAATCACCAGAAATGCCCTCACACTGAGAGGAAATAGAAGAGAAGGATGTCTCTGGGAAAATACAGGAATCCCATCAAAAGTGTGCACATCACAGATAGATCAGTTCAAACTCCTCTCAAAGGTTTATGGCATCAAAACATGTATACATCAGAAGAGAAGATGGTGAAGAACAATCAGTCCTTGATAGCCAAATTATGGAACGTCTGCACCCACTAGACATAGTTAAGCTAAGAAGAATGTATTGCATAAGAATCAATGAGAAGAAGAGAAAACAGAAAAGCACTTCATAGCTTCTCAGAACGTGGAGTGGATATAGCAACTACCATATGCCAAGTAGACTTTGACCTGTTTCTTTATACAAACACTTGGTCAAAGGCAAGCCTCTGATCACAGCACCACACACTAAAATCTCTGAAGCAATGAAAGATGCCAGAATAGGTAGCATTGTTGAAACACCTGAGCTAGCAGTAATCTATAAAGATGAAGTAGGGAGAAATATTTTCAGAGTTGATGAAATATGTAAGTTTTCAAACAGAACTTTAACTTATATTAAAGAGATCATGAGGAAAAAGCAGCAATAGAAGAAGGACAAGAAGAAAAAGCTCTTGGTGAAACAGATTGGAGACATCATTGATGACTGGATTCAAGACTGAGAGTACGTAAAAACCATGTATGAGGAATGCAAGCAACCAATCCCTCAGAAGTGGAAGCCCAGCATGAAAGACTTCTATTATTGAATATGTCAAAACAATGATTGCTATGGTTGAACAAGTTTTCTTTGAATTTGTTTTTGGTTGAACACTGTTTAAGTGATTGTTAAGTTTTATCTTGCAAAATTCTTGGTTGTATGTTCTTTTTACTTACAATACTTAGGGGGAAATTGTAGGAAACCTTATATGTATGATTGAAGTATTGAAGAAAAACGAAGAAAGAAAGTCTGATCAATCTGACCGATCTGGTGAAAAAGAAGCCAAAAGATCAAGAAAACAGAAGAAATATGATCGTAGGCCATAAGAAGAAGCATTTGAGTCAGATCTAATGTGGATATCTTTGTCTTAGTGTTCGAAAAAGGATTAGAAGAGATCTGATCAAATCTGATGAAACCTCATCAGATTCTGATAAGAAGTCATCAGATTCTGATTAGAAGTCATCAGAAATCATGATGACCATTTATGATGTCCACTTGCAGTTGAAGATAAGGTAATTCAGTTGAAGGACATTTATGATACAAGTGGAAATGGTAAGCATGACATATGAAATAATCTGCCACAACAAACACGTGCATGAATAAACAAATTGTGAATTCATGCCAATTGCTCTCTATAAATAGAGATCACCAAACCGAGGATCAATGGAGTTGAGCATTGTAAGTATTACATCTTACATACTCCGTTGCCCTTCACTCACACATAATTCTTAAGCATTGTTTTGTATTAGAAAATAACCTTTCAATCATCTTTTGTAAACATTCAAAAGTGATATAAACTTGAAAATTCTGTATCTCTATTTCTTACAAGTTGGTTTCTAATTCCGCACATTATTTTCACATAAAGTTGAAATCAACTTGCCATTTTAAGTAAAAGCATTGTTATCTGTGATTAACAGATTTGATGATTATGGAAATTACAGTTGTTGATGCACTATTGTGTTCGTCACTTGTCGAATAGGCTAGATGAGTGTGTGTTGAATATTCTATGGGTTAGAATCGAACACACGACCAAAATACGGAGTTTACAGTGTAAAATGGAACAAGTTCCCCCGAACTTGACTGTGGAGGTCAAGTTCGCTCGAACTTTACATGTGGCAGTCAAGTTTGCTCGAACTTGACATGTGGCAGACAAGTTCGGCCGAACTTGTCATATGGCAGACAAGTTTCGCCCGAACTTGTCCTCCTATGCACATGTCAAGCAAACTTGTTATGTTTCCCTATAAATAGGTGGTGCGTGTTCATTTGTCATTTAAGTTTTTAGTCATCCCTACGGGGAGGTGCTGCCGGATTCTCTCTAGGAACTCCGGCAGCTGGACTAATAAAGATGTATAATCTTTCGGTATGAATTAAGACTTCCGCTGCATTCTGTTTCTATCCATTCTTAATAACATTCTACCGAAACTGTTATATACGTTTATCCACTAACTTCTGTTTAGAACCGCCTGATCACGAACCTTCAACAGTTTTACTGATCTATCCTTCAGAAGTATGCTTAAATGTAATTATGTAAAATGGGATTTCAGATTTTCATGGGTATTCACAAACTTGAAGTTTACCGGTGTGGTGTTTTGAAGTTTCTTTCAATTGTCGGTTGGGTTTTTGAAGATCACAGGATCAAGCAGAGGAGTGCGCTTAAACCGAAGCAGATGTGGTTAATGTAGAAACAGAGATTCTGCATTGATTAGTTTCGAGTTGGTGATTATTCGTGAAGATTACAGTTAAGCAAATCAGAGGGTGTAGGACCGATCCTCGATGCTTAGGAACCTAAATTTGATATTTAACGTCCATAATAGCGGAAATATTACGTCGTGTTACCAACATACAAGAATTAATCAGTTAAACGTCAGTTTTGAAGACCAAACGTTCTGGATACAGACTACAGGGCTTCACATCTACAATGCCAAAGTTACAAATGAGACACTCAAGCTTGGTATTTATAGGATTACAAGTTCGGCCCAAGAGGACACAAGTTCGCCCGAATTTGCATAAGCAAGTTCGGCCGAACATGTATACTTTACATGCTTATGGGCGAACTTGGTACAATACTTCATAAATACTTCAAAACCTAGCCTATTCAGCTCTATACAATACAGACTCGATAATAGACTAAGACATAGACATTATGCACCAACAGACTTCCCCTTGGATATCGTCTTCGTCTTTTATCAGGCTTCAAAACTCTGTCTTCATATATACATTAATGCACACGGCCGAAGAAGTTCTTGAAAGGCTTCTTTCGTATCTCTTGTTTTGGATCCGTCGTCTGATCAGTTGGCGGTGGTCTTTTAAGTTAGCCATTCTGAGCGAACTTTGTCTTACCGCTCTTTCCATTCTTTCTTTGGTCGCCTCACTTCTGGTTTCATCTTTAAGAAATTCAACTCTTTCCAGATCCCTCCATTTCGTTTGCCACATTTTAACAGAATTTACATCACATGCATAGCAAACGTTAACAACTTTCTGATACTGCATCGCCTGTACCTTTTCTCTTTCTTCAAAAACAATCTTGCTGTTGAAAAGGCATTTTATATCTTCCCTCGAGCAGTTAACCAACCACATAGGATCTAGAATCCTTATCGTCCTCCAAAAACCTCTCATACCCTGATGACCCATCACTTCAACTCGTTCCTTAGCAATATCCAAGTGATCTTCAAACTTTAACACAATCACTGCTTCACAAGTAGCTGGATCAATCTGCACCACTTGAATAACGGAGAGAAGTTCTGTTCGATCGGCATAAGTGGCATATTTCTCATAGCTCTAGGACGTTTCATGATTAACATTATGTCATTTTCCCCTGTAACCTTGTTGATCTTAACTCTTCGTCTCAGGATAAACGGCTTCCAGTGATTCCAACCTTTATCAGCTTCGTACTTAATCATCTTCCACAATAACTGATCAACTGTCTTCATATGATAAGTAACATTCATGTTTGTACTAGCTCTTCCATATCCCAATACGGCAATGTCTTTAAATCAACTAGATATTTGAAGTATTGCACTCCAAATTCTCTTTTGATTGCATATACGTTGAGCTCTTTAAACCATCCCAACTCAGTATATCTCCCAAAAACATCTTTATCTCTGGTGAAGAATGCTAGTGGACGTCGAAACTTACGTTCACGAGGCATCTCCTTGAACCAGGACTTTCTCGCTTTAGTTATCTCTTCTTTGGTCATTGGTTTAGGAATTTTTCCTTCTCGTACCGCTTCAGCAATCTTATCCTTGATCATATCTTCACCAAGCTGTTTATACATCTCTTCGAATGTAGGAAAACTTTCTGAATTCTGACCGATGTACTTAGCTTTCTGATCTGATTCATCATCTGAGGACCAATCTTCCACTATCACACGATTATACTCATCAGCTTCAAACCTTCTCTCATATTGATACTCTTTCGGCTCAAATGTGTTAACATTCATAACCTCTTCAAAATCAAACTCTAAGTTCTCAACTTTCAACCTCAATCATCCTCGCAAGATCTTCCTTTGAGTAATTATGTACAAAATCACCTTCTTCAACATTGTGTTCCAACATTAGTATCAAAGGCTTCGTAGGTACTGAAGTCACAGGCTTCGCAGAATGATCAACATCAATATCATCATCAGTTGGCCCTTTTTGCCCTGACCCCCTGGCTTTTATCTTCCATTCGATTCGATTCATCATCCATGAGGGTAGCAAAATCAAAATCATCAGAGATCTTGGCTTCATTGATCTTTAAACCTGTACCTCTCCTGATCAAAATCATCACCTCCTTGATCAAAATCATCGTCGTCATCCCCAACATTCCAATCTTCATATCCTTCTTCCTCTTCATCTTCATTCTTATCTTTCTCAACTTCATCATTGTCTTTTTCTTCAGTAACAATGATAGGATCAGAAGGATTGACAGATTCGTCAACCTTTTGGATATCAGACTCAGAAGCTTTCGAAACATCTTCAGTTTCCTTCTCAGGAATATCAAAAGATTTCTCAGCTGTAGATTTAGGGGCTTCACCCTCAACCTGCTTTTCTTTATCACTTCTAGCCAATTCTTTCTCAGCATGTTCCTTGGCTTCCTGAGGATCCAGACGATCGTATTCAACAATAAAATCAATATTCAGATTGTTAGATAACACCTTCTGTAATTTGATGAATCTTCGATCGTTCAAAGCTTGAATTTTCTTCAATCCTGCAATCTCTGTCTGTAGTTTTTTATTTGCGTCCTGCAGACTTTCTATCAACGCCTTGAAATATTCACGTTCATTCTCTAGCACCTTCACTTTATCGTCAAGTATTTCTTTTTCAACTCGTTCTAATTCACCTTCTTTACAAGCTCAGCCTTTTCTATCTCAATATGTGCAACTTTATCTTCCAATACCTTCACACGTTTTTCTAACATTTCAGCATTAGTCTCTGGGAAAAGCTCATCCAAGTCTTCAAGACTGATTGGACCGTGTGGCATATCACCAAACATACTTCCCCTTGGTGTCTTTGGTGTTGAATCTTTCGGTGTTGATTTCTTCGGTGTAGAACTTTCAGGAACAGAAGTCATTGGAGATTCAGCAATAGGAACTTCAACAAATTCAGAGACAAGAGGTACTTATGTAACTCCTGGCCTTTCAGCTTCGACATGAACAATAACAGGAGGTTCTTGTGGAGGAGGTTCTTGTGTGGCTCCTTTCTCCTGAGCACCAGAAGGTTCTTGTGTGGCTTATGTGCTTTGCACCTTGCTTTTATATCTCTTCCTCACCTTTCTGAGCTTTCTTTGCTTTTCGGTTTCCTTCTGTGTGAGGTGACCCTGTAGTCTTCTTGATATTTCAACTGCTGGAGACTTTGTACGTTTCGACTTTTTCTTAGTCCTTTCCTCATCAGATTCTTTTTCAGCGTTTGGATCAAAATCTGCATCCAATTTCCTTTCTTTTTCTGCTCTAATTTCAGCTTCTATCTTTTCAGGCTCTTTATCAGATTCTTCATTTTCTGAAGTAGCAGAAATCACCTCTTCTTGGGTCGACTTAATTGTCTCTTGGCTTTCAATTACAACTACAGCGCTCGATCCAGCAACTGCTTCAACATTTTCAGTTTCCTCCACATCAACAAGCAAAGTTTCAACTTTCTTTGCAGCACGCTTTTTCTTCGGCTTATCTGCTTCAGCCTTCAAAAACCATTCGCTCCTCGCCTTTGGTTTGAATTCTTTAAACCACTCTTGCTCAGCCTTAAGCTCTTTCTCATCGTCGCTACCTTCTTTTCTCCATTTATTATCAGGTAGAGAGACATAATCTGAATCTTTTATAGCTCGAATACTGGCTTGGCAATAGGAGCTGAAGCTTGTTTCTGGAACTTAATAAGCTTCTTCACTGTAGTCTCGTCGAGATGAACTAGATAAAGAACGTCATTCGGATCTCGAGCAATGTTGGCATACTTTTCATCAATTAACATCTGTATAAACCTTGGATATAAACACAATCTTGAATCCTCCATGTTCTTTGACATGTGAGTAAAAACCAGCTTTGAAACATTGAACGACTTCTTCAGAATAAGCGTCGTTGCCATGTTAGCCAAACAATCATGTACATCATCCAAACCAGCTTTGTGATGGCGAAATGTATGAATCAACGCATGAATCAGAAGCTTGTAGGGGTTAGGCACTTCCCCTTTCTTTAGCGTCGGCTTGTTGACGCTTCCTTTATAGCCCATACGGAAAAAGCATCCGCGAACCATCTTTTCATCTAAACGAATCGGATCGTCTTCTTTGTCATTGAGGTCAAAATCCTTCGGATATCTCCTTCGGTTACTGTGATCGGCTTTAGCTCATCACCAACTTGTACTATAGAAGAAATTGTCGTCTCGTCAGCGCTAAGGCTTGCGTTCATCCAGAAATGAACAATATGAGAACGATATGATATGGTGCGCTCACACGACGAATATTACTATCTTCGAGAAACTTCAAAATACTGTCATATTCTTTCAGCGACGGACAAATAGACTTGTCAAGCGTAATGCATGTATTGTGAGTTTTGGAAAACTCAACTGAGATAACACGCGCTAGAATCTGTGCCTGAAAAATGACGCAAAACAATTAGCACGCTTTTCGAGAAAAAATTACAAAATTTTCTAACATTTATATCAAGTTCGGGCGAACTTGATATATCTGTTATAACACTTCTCTTTAACTAAGTTCACCCGAACATGCATCAATTACATGTTCTATATATAAGTTCGGGCGAACTTTCACTTAAAACAATCTAAATTTTTTTTATCAACAAGTTCGGTCGAAGATGTATGTTTATCAATTTTATTCACAAGACATTAACGCAAGTTTGTGCGAACTTGTATTAATCTATCATTTAGACATTTATACTCAAGTTCGGTCGAAGATTGCTTCTGGATTTTGTAGTCATGTTTTGAACAAGTCCGGTCGAACTTGACAACAAGTTCGGCCGAACATATCGTCTTCTCCAAAAGACCAAACATGTTCAAGTATCCTATCGATCAATTAAGACCAATCAAAAAAAATTATCCGGTCGATTTTATGTGTAGATTCAGAATCTATGTTCAATTTTGTCCAACAACACTTAAATCTATCAGTTTTGAAGTTTTAGATCTGGTTTTGTTTGTTTAATAGTTCAATCATGGATTATTCTCAATTCTATACCTCTGCCATTGTGATTGGTGTGCAAATCACCAAAAACAATCTCGATTTGGACAGCGTAACAGTATAAAAATGCCAATTTCGCTCTAAATGCTCTCTAAGCTCAAGTTCGCTCAAAGTATCGGTTTGTGCAGAAGTGAGTTCGGCCGAACTTACTTAGGTATTTATACCTAGGTAAGTTCTGGGGAACTTGCAAAGCCCATTACTAAAACCCATAATAAGTTCAAGCGAACTTATTAATTAATCACAAACACAGCCAACAGAAAGTTCGGTCGAACTTGCTGATTGTTAAACATTGAGTTGTTTAGCAAGTTCAGCCGAACTTGCCTAACCACAACCTTCAATTTTTTCAAATTTTCATTTTTAACCCTGAATTTTTGAACTTTTTACCAATTATGAAAATCCACTCAGTTGACCAAGTCCAAGCTAATGACCTTGGTTAACCGATTTGTCTGCCGAGTCCAAGTTAATTACCCTGGTTTGACCCGTTACGAACAAACTGTTGATATTTTCAAAATTAAAGTTTCAAATTAATGAACTTTTTATCGTTTTATATTTTCAGATTAACAAATTAGCTCCCAGCCCGTTGTCAAAGAGATTCCCACCAGTTCTAGCACCTTACCAGACTTCGAAGATCCGTTCTCCAACATTGGTTTGCTGAAACAATGTAGACATAAAATCTTTTTGAATTTTTGTAAGTTTATGCTAAAACACAACGAAAATCTTTTTGATTTTAATCTGTAAACCTGAAATACAATGAAATAAGCAATGTAAACTATGTACAAACATATTTACAGACATATTTTTGTGAATTCGTGTCTAAGGATCATATCAGTTGATTGAGACATATCACTAGTACCATTGACCTTTAGATGACTTTAAGTTTTAAAACTCCTTTACCTAGATTATCGATATGTTTGTCCACTTAAGCTTTACAACACTTCTCAACTGTTTCAAGATATGTTAAGGTAGTATTTATGAAACTTGACTTATCTGTGGTTCCCACTTCTTGAATATACTCCCGTATCCAGATTCCCTAGATTTCATCTTGCAGGTGAATATAGCATAATTGATATCTGTATTGGGTTGTGCGAGGCCTTGAGAGCTCAGGTTAGTACTACCGTACAGACAAAGAGATGAAGGCTTGACTTTAAAGTGTGTTCCACTTAAGGAATCTTTTCAGCATTGTATATGATTATATCTATTGATACTTTTCAATATTGCATGCAATTTGGGGTTTAAAGTGAAAGTATTATAGAAGTTCTAGGCCATTGCTTCCGCAAAATCAGAAGAACTTGTATAATACCCCAGATATCAACTATCTATAAAGACCTCGTACCTCAGAATCAGGTTATCTTTCAAACGAAATTTCGGAGTACTAAGTCCATATATCCAAGATGTGTTAATCCAAAAAATTAAGCAGTTGTAAAATTTAGTTTATATCTCGAAAACAGTTTACTGAACGTGTTAAGCGTATCGACACATCCACAGTAAGACTCGTTTATCACTTTTAAACTTTACATTTCTTTAGCATACTGTGATAGTCCAATGATGTACTATCATTTCCTTTTATGACACTGGATTCTTTTTATCTTTTTCAATGTTTTTGTACATTTTGAATTTTTTATATGTTTTTGGATTTTAAAATTTTCGAATGTGTTTGTATCTTCTCTAACATTTCTCCCCCTAAAATAAAAAACATCTTTTTGGATTTTAGTTTTTAACAAAATTCTAAAGTAGAAAGGTATTTACAAACCAATGTGGATCACGCGAACTCGTCGTCCGATCCGTATTCAACCTCAGCATCCGCACCTGTCAGCAAATTTTTAATGCCGTTAATTCTGAACAAGTATTTAAACCATGATAATGAAAATGGTTTGGTATAAAAATCAGCCTTTTGTTCGTCGGTGTGGATTTTTTCTATTCGCACCAATTTCTTTTCATAGCAATCACGAATGAAATGATAACGAATTTCAATGTGTCTTGTGCATGAGTGATGAACCGGATTTTTTGTTATATCGATGGCTGCTTTGTTATCAACATACAGCGGAGTGTCTAGAAATTGCAGACCATAGTCTCTCATCTGCTGTTGAATCCATAGACTGTGAACAACAACTGGAGGCCGAGATATACTCAACTTCACAAGTAGAGAGAGCGGTCGTAGTCTGTTTCTTACACTGCCAGGTTACCATTCTTGTTAGAAGAACTGGCATCACGCTGTAGTTGATTTTGAGTTCAACTTATCTACACCAAAACCCGGAATCAGCATAGCCTGTGAGATCAAAATTGTCGTTCTTCGGGTACCACAACCGGTGCTTGAGCATCCTTTCAGATATCTGAAGATACGCTTCACGATTTGCATATGTAAGATACTCGGGCTTGACTGATATCTGGCGCATAGGCAAGTTGGATACATAATATCTGGGCGCGATGCCGTTTAGATACATAAGCGACCCAATCATCTATTGTATAACGTCTCGTCAACTTTGGCTCCAATCTCCTCAACGCATATGCCATGATTGAGAGCAAGAGGCTAGATAGAGGCTTCAAGCTTTCCATTCCAAACTAGTTTGAACTATAATCAGATGGCCACCAACTTCTCTGGTGAAATGAGTACTATCCACAGATCCTCTGATAAAGCCGTTTCCGACGAGATGTTGGGATCGACAAACCCTGGTGGTAGAGTGCTTTATCTAGTAGGTACGCTTTCTTCTTGCTAAGTGGATCGACAAACCCTGGTGGTTGTCCAACGTACACCTTCTCGCGTAATTTCCCGTACAGAAAAGCTGATTTGACATCCAATTGATAGACCTCAAATCCTTTCCAGGATGCGAAAGCTAGAAAAATTTGAATAGATTCCAATCGAGCTACTGGTGCATAGACTTCCGTGTAGTCTATCCCTTCCTGCTGGTGAAATCTCTTGACAACAAGCCTAGCTTTGTTACGAACAATAACCCCTCTATCATCTCGTTTACACTTAAAGACCCATTTTGTATCAATTGCTTTCTGATTTTCTGGTAGATCTTCAAGCTTCCACACACCCAACTTCTCAAACTGCAATAATTCTTCTTGCATTGCTTGTACCCAATTTTCATCGGCTAAAGCTTCATTAACTGTCTTAAAGGCTCAATCTGAGAGATGAAACATGAATAGAAACAGTAGTTCTGGGTTGTAGCAACGCGTGTGTAGAAACAACTGAGTGATTTATTAATTTGCCCTCGAGTTCTAATCCCAGTTTGAAGTTCTCCGATAATATTTGTTGACGGATGATAGAATATGATCGCGGTAATTCTTCACTTGGAACATCTAATGAGTTTTGTTGATTCGTGATGTTGAGATCAACAACCAATTCAATGTTTGGAGAGCTTGATGAAGCTTCATTTCTGTTGTTCGGGACTGCAAATTGATTAAGAAGACTTGTTATTTGCTCCACTTCTTCATCTGAAGAAGATGATTCCCCATCAGCATCAAATGTTGGTGCTTCATCTGAATCAGAATCTTGATTCTGAGGAAAACTGGGCTCCGTTGTTGTGTTCATTTGTTCAGTAAAGGCATTCGTTGGAAGATTAGCAGGTGTTGATAATGTTTCAGAAACATTTTCAGACGGAACACCATTATTGTTTGAACTTGCGCCAGAAGAAGATGGATCCAACGTGGGTTATTAACCACAACTGGTCGAACAATTTGTTCTTGATTCCCTGACTGGTGAAGATAATATAACGCTGCAACTTCTTCGTCAGTTGGTTCTTTGGGCAAGTCAAATGACTTCCAAAGGTCTTGATAGTTAAACAACCACGCGTCACCTTTCCTTTGAATAGGATCCGTGTAATTGAAACAATCCACGTGCTGTGCTACAATAACCTTTCTTAATGAAGGAACATATACTCTTCTCAAGGATTCGCATATCCGACAAAGAAACCTTCGAGATATTTTGCTCCGAATTTGCCATCTTGGTCTATTACGGTACATGGAGCACCAAATGGTTCTAAGAATTTCAAATTTCGCTTCCGTCGGTTTATCATCTCAAAACATGTTTTCTTTGTTGGTTTGACAGTGAGAACCCTGTTTAGCGTGTAGCAAGCCGCAGCAACCGCTTCACTCGAGAAGCTGATAGGAAGTTTAGAATCTGCAAGCATGGTTCTTGCAGTTTCAATCAAAGTTCTATTTAACATTCAGCTACTCCATTTTGTTGAGGAGTGTCGGGAGCACTAAACTCGTGCAGAATCCATTTTGCGTTGCAGAATTCCTTCATTTTGTTATTCTTAAACTCTATGCCGTTGTCACTTCTAATGCGTCTGACGGCAGATGATAAATGTTCTCGAGTTTCTTGAATAGAATAACCAAGTTCTTGAACGTTTCGTCTTTTGATTCTTGAAAGAATACCCACGAATATCTCGAATAGTCATCTGTCACGACCAAGCAATATAAGTCTCCTGAGATGTTTCGCACATTTACAAGACCAAATAAATCCATGTGGAGACGTTCTAATGGCAGCTTGATTGAGTTTAGAATTTTCTTCGGATGAGATTTCTTGATCTGCTTTCCCTTCTTGCATTCCAAGCAATGATTAGACATCTAAAACTTCAAAGATTTACGCCTTCTACAAGATCATTAGGAACCAAGAAATTCATTTTTCGCAAATGAATATGCCCCATCTTACGATGCCAAAGAATAGAATCTTTTTCAGTAGCTTTTGATACAAAACATTGTGCTGATTGTGATGAAGTGGTAGCAACACCCATATCAAGAACATATAAATCATTCTCTCGCGGTGCTCGCATCAGAATCCACTCATCTGGTATTTTGAATCTGGCTTCAAGATAATACACTCCTTATCATTAAAATGGACTGTAAATTTCTTGTCACAAATCTGCAATATACTCAAAAGATTGTTCTCAAGTTCTGCAATATAATTCACGCGATCAAATAAAACTACGCCATTGGAGAGTTTTCCTTCGGCGACTGTCCTTCCACCTTGATTTCCTGCAAATCCAACATATCCACCATTGATAGCTTTAATGTCGAATAGCAATGCCTTCATTCCCGTCATATGCTTGGACGCTCCACTATCCAAAATCCACTTTGAAAGTACGGATCTTTGGAGCCCCTACAAAATTCAGAAATTAGGTGAAAAACTCTACCCAAGACTTCTTGGTCTTGGGTTTTACTGGATAACCATCATCAAAAGCATATTCAAACTCATCAACGCCATCAAAATCAAATTCATCATCTGTTTCACCAATGTTGATGTTTGAAAATTTTACTTTTTTCTTATCTTTTACAGATTTGATGTTATCGTTCTTGATTTCTGTTTTAACTACTTTTTTATTCTCACTAGTCTTCACCTACTCAGACTTAGTGATTTCAGACTTTGATTCTTTTGTGCTGTCAGTCTTTACTAGCTCAGATTTAACAACACCAGATGTTGTTGACCTTTTCTTGGCAATCCAGGTATGAGATTTGATATTAGTCTTTTTAATGTAAAACTTGTTTTCATTAGACCTAGAAGTTTCACCTTTTTCAAAAATGGAATTTTCAAAAATCTTTTCAGACTTTGGTTTAACTTCCGGTTTTGATTCATTTCGTTTCAAAATCTTTACAGGTTTTGCAAACACTGGTTGCTTTGGTTTAACAACATTTGAATCTTCTTTTCTTTGAAGATAAGCCGGTTTTGATTTCGGACATTGTCGTGCCATATGACCAATTTCATTGCACTTGAAACATGTCCGATTATCAAGTGGATGTCCTTTAACCAGTGGTTTTACCCTACTTGAAGTTTTAACACCACTTGTAACCCTGGCTTTATCTCGAATTTCTTTCTCCTTCTTGAACTTATCATTTAACTGTTTACCAATCAAATTCACTCATGAACTGTACTCGTCCCATATACAAACTTCATGTTTTTGTTTTTATATTCATAAAATGATGACGGTTTCTTTACAGAATCATCAATTTCTTCTTCTAAACCCAACCCTGCTCTCCGGTTTTCGGATGATCACCACTTTTTCTTCGGTAATTGTTTCTTTTAGGTTTGGAATAGAATTTTCATTCATTGATTACCAATTCCTATGATGCGACTTCCACAAGTTTAAAGAATTTATCAAGCAATTCTTCCTTCACAGTCTGAATCGGGAAGCTTTCATCAAAGTATAGTCTATCCGAATCCTTAATTTTGTACATTACAGTATTAGGATCGTCATTTAGACCATCTTTGACGATTATCGTCATTTTCAGATTGTGAATCGGAATTCTTTGAACTCAAGTTGGCGCTTTTGAAGCTGCCGTCATCAGAATCACTTAAAACATTTTCAACCACTTTGTTAACCACAGTGTTGTTATCATCATCAGATTTAGCATAGACTATATCAATGTTCTCTGGCAACTCGTCTTTCTTTTCAGAAAGCAATTCAACATTGAGTGCCTTGTCCATCCCATCTGCTGTTTTAACATAGTATTTCTCGCAAAGGGGTGGAGGAACATTGCTATATTCTTTGCCCGCTTTCTTTTTAGGTTTTTCTTCCGTTGAGATTGTTGGAAGAATGTGATCGATAACATACGCGTTGGGGGTTTATAACTTCTTAACAATTGTCGAACTCTTTTAGTTTCGATTGTCATGTCTTGAAGTTGTTGTTTGATTTCAGTAATGGTATTGATATAAGTGTTAATTGTTCTTTGTTTATCCATACTGTACCACTCAACATTCTTATATTATCATGTTGTTCGATGTTATTTTTGTCGAGTCTGCCATAATCATCTTTCATTTTGTCATACGCTTCTTTCATTGTGCGATAATCATATTTTAACAAATCGTTATGCACATTGTTTTCAGCGATGATCTTTGATTTTTTGGCACATTCGACACAAGGTTCAGTACATTTTGTACAAGGTTTCTCAACCTCTACAACTTGTACTTTGACAACTTCTTTTTCGACAACCTTTACCTCTGGACTTACCTTGGTTAGATTCGCCATTAAAGCTTTATCTACCATGTCCTTGAGGTTTCGATTTTCATTTCTTGAGTGACATTAATGATCACTTCATCAATCTTTTTCTCCTCAACCACTTGTTCTTTCGAGCTTCCATCAAAATGACCTACAAAACTGTCACAAGAATTAGAGGATAAAATTCCTTGTCTCTGCATCTTGATATATTCCTCTTCTTCCTGCTGTTGATGTAAGTATTGTTCCAGAATAGCTTGTTCGAAAGCTGCTGCTTCTGCTGCTACCGCTGCTTCAGTTGCTGCCGCTGCTTCCTCTGCAGAATTATCTTCAACTATCTCCGCCATCAAAGCAACTCCGGTCTTTTTCCCAATATAAGAATTCCAATCAAAACCGTCATCTTCTGTGGATGCAACCATGGCTTTCTCCGTGGTACCACTGTTTGGCTTTTCTTGGATTTCAACTTGAGTTTTCTTCGGAAACGGTTTATATTGAAGTGCCCTCTTGTAATATTCATTCCCTCCTCCGAAAGGACTTTGATTTCCGGTTGCCTCGGTGTTCTTACACTCTCTTTTAAAATGTCCCTTCTGTCGACATTTAAAGAATGTGACTTTGGATTTGTCAAAACCCAATTTGTAGCTGGAGTTTCCTATGTCACAGCCTGTGAGTGCAACGAACTTTGTCACTCTCCTGATGATCGAAGCTAAGGACCATTTGATGTCCATTAGTTCGAGTTCTTCCTCGTCTACCTGGTCATAATCTTATGCCGTCATCTCGGGATTTCCGATTTTACCGGCAACAAGACATTCATAAGACTCTAAGACGGTAGCAAGTAGTGACATATGTTGGTTTGCAACTACTTCTGAACAACATTGTTCAAATTCATTGCGATGTTGCATTTGTAAATATTCGGATCAGAACATTGTTGTTTTGTTCTGATTTGCTTGACTTTGAAATGTTGAATTTGAACTAGTGCTCGACTAAGAACTTTGTGGATTTTGGTCATACTGAGGCTGTGAATGGTTCTGATTTTGTGGAGAAGCATTCATGTTTGCACTAAAAGCAGTTCCAATTTTTGGACTCGAAATGTTATCTTGCATTCTGGTTTTGTAGTACAAACCGATGTCTTGAACAACATTAGCGTTCTTTGACTTCGCTATCTTTAGAAGCTCCATTTCGTGGCCTTCGAGTTTATCAATAAACGTCGACAACTTGAAAAATTCCCACTTATCACTGTTCTTCAGAACCATCAAATAAGTTGATCATTTACCCTCTGGTAGTGCGTCAGCAAGTTTGTCGATGTATTCTTGTCTCGTCTTCTCAAGACCATGTCTTCGCATTTGCACTTTAAGATGACAGAAACGCTCAATCATTTGCTTAATGGTCTCATTCTTTAGCATGCTGAAGATATCGAACTCTTTCAGAATGAGAGCCTTCTTGCTTTTTATAATTTCAGCACTGTCTTGGTATTTCTTCTGTAACAACAACCAAAGTTCTCTTACTGTAGTATACTCTGGTAACAGAATCAGAATATCTTCTTTGACTGACTGTTGGATGAGACTGATCATCTTTTTCTCTGCAATGTATTCGTCTCTCTATACTGTCGAGTAGTTGTACTTCTCAAGAACTTGTTGATGTTCATCTACCGGAACTGTATAGCCTCTTTCAATTGACACCCAGCTAGCAAAGTGCATGGCTTGAACCCAGTAGGTAAATTTCTCTTTCAATGCTTCGTATTCGTCCATGCTCATCCGCTTGGGCGGTTTGACGGTCGTTCCCATTTCGTTATCAAGATTGACTTGATTGATCACATTGGCATTTGACGAACTAGCTACGGACATAAAAGCCCTTAGTTGATCCTCCTTTGTGAATCACGAAACGTGTACGCTGAAAATGTTTCAAAGACTTTGAAAAGAATTAGTCCTACTATAAGTTCGGTCGAACTTGTAGCAACAAATGAAGAATACTTTGATTTTCTAACAAGTTCGGTCGAACTTGTTAGATCTACTTTGTAAAATTTCGTTTATCTTCGGTCGAACTTACAATCTTTGAACAAACAAACAGAATTTCGAGCGAACTTGTCAACACAATTTTGATGAAATACAAGCAAGTTCGGGCGAACTTACTTAAAACCTTCTTCATTTACACAAGTTCGGTCGAACTTGATGTGAAATTTATGAAAATTCAGTATCTTCGAGCGAACTTGACTTAAATTTCGTCAAAAACCACCTAAGTTCGGGAGAACTTACTAAAAAATCACTTGAAAAGTGATGTTTTAGGGCAAGTTCGGCCGAACATGGCCAATAAGTTCGTTCCTGAGGGTTTTCAAAAACATGTTTTTTTTCAAAATTTCGACATGAATTTTGTTGAATTTGGTCTCCAATCTTTCAAGGGTTTATCTTTGTTGTATTTTACATGATATATTCAAAATTCAAAAGATTTTGACCATGAATTATTCATTTTGTGATCAAAAGTTAAGAAAAAAGAAGAATGGAGTAGAAATAGAAGTGTTCGTGTCTTGATACTATCAAATCAGGCTGTTCTAGCTCTACTTTTAGGACCGATCCTCGATGCTTAGGAACCTAAATTTGATATCTAACGTCCATAATAGCGGAAATATTACGTCGTGTTACCAATAGACAAGAATTAATCAGTTAAACGTCAGTTTTATTGATCAAACGTTCAGGTTACAAACTGACAGAGCTTCGCCTCTACAATGCCAAAGTTACAAATGAGACTCTCAAGCTAGGTATTTATAGGATTACAAGTTCGGCCCAGGAGGACAAAAGTTTGCCCGAACTTGCCTGTGCAAGTTCGACCGAACATGCATACTTTACATGCACATGGGCGAACTTGGCTAAGACACTTCATAAATACTTCATAACCTAGCCTATTCAGCTCTAGACAATACAAACTCGATAATAGACTAAGACATAGACATTATGCACCAACAGACTCCCCCTTGGATATCGTCTTCGTCTTTTATCAGTCTTTAGAACTCTGTCTTCATATAAACGTTAACGTACCCGACCAAAGAAATTCTTGAAAGGCTTCTTTCGTCTCTCTTGTTTTGGATCCGGCGTCTGATCAGTTGGCGGTGGTCTTTTAAAATTAGCCATTCTGAGCAAACTTTGTCTTACCGCTTTTTCCATTATTTCTTTGATCGCCTCACTTCTGGTTTCTTCTTTAAGAAATTCAACTCTTTCCAGATCCCTCCACTTCGTTTGCCACATTTTACCAGAATTTACATCACATGCATAGCAAACGTTACCAACTTTCTGATACTGCATCGCCTGTACCTTTTCTCTTTCTTCAAAAACAATCTTGCTATAGAAAAGGCATTTTATATCTTTTCTCGAGCAGTTAACCAACCACATAGGATCTAGAATCCTTATTGTCCTCCACAAACCTCTCATACCCTGATAAACCATTACTTCAACTCGTTCTTTAGCAATATCCAAGTGATCTTCAAACTTTAACACAATCACTGCTTCACAAGTAGCTGGATCAATCTGCCACCACTTGAATAAAGGATAAAAGTTATGTTCAATTGGCATAAGGGGCATATTCCTCATGGCTCTAGGACATTTCATAATCAACGTTATGTCCTTTTCCCCTGTAACCTTATTGATCTTTACTCTTCGTCTCGGAATAAATGGCTTCCAGTGATTCCAACCTTTACCAGATTCGTACTTAATCATCTTCCACAACAACTGATCAACTGTCTTCATATGATAAGTAACATTCACTGTTTGCACTAGCTCTTCCATATACCAATACGGCAATGTCTTTAAGTCAGCAAGATATTTGAAGTATTGCACTCCAAATTCTCTTTTGATTGCATATACGTTGAGCTCTTTAAATCATCCCCAACTAAGTATATCCCCAAAAGAAACATCTGTATCTCTGGTGAAGAATGCTAGTGGATGTCGAAACTTACGTTCATGCGGCATCTCCTTGTGTGATATCCCGGGTTTTTCGGATAACTTACACGTGACACATGTCGAACAATGTATGTGCTAAGTATGAAACGTGCACGAGTTAAATGAATACGTGATGTGTGTTGTGTGATTGTTTTAGTGATTGAATAAATAGAGTTGATATGTGCACGAACTGAACCGAACCGCAACACGTCCCAACCTTGGTTCATTGTGATTCTAGGAGTTCACAAAGTTTAAACCTTGAACCCAAGTCTTCGGCTAAAAGAAAACAACGATCAAACCTAGACTTAAAACACTAACTATTCGGCCAAGACCGCAAATATAGTTTGTTCAAAACCAAACCAAAACAGCCCAAACATGTTCGGCCAAAAGATCAAACCAACACCTTAAATTAAAGTTATTGGCCGGAGTCCAAACTCAAACCCAAACCAACCCTAGTCTCTCGGCCACAAGCCTTAACCAAAACCGCAACCCTCACCTCTTTGTACTATATATATACACATACCCATGCATGTTACCCACACAAAAACACAAACCCTAGAAGGAAAAAAACTGCCGTCGGCAGCTTGTTCTCAGATCTGGCGATCGCAAAACAGCCTCCATCCCAATCGGATCAGTCTTGTTCAGTCCATTCAACCGCAAACAGCTTCCTCATGCTCCATTGATCGCGAACAGCCTGGTTCACTTCAGTCTGGATCACTTTCTCGGTCGCTAACTGCCCTTGTCCACCTTCATTCAGTCACGAGACCAGCCTTGGTTTACCTCTATTCGATCAACCAAAACAGCCTACTTTATTATCATTCTTTCGGTCGCAGTTTGCTGAAACAGCCGGACACTCCTTGTCCAAACCTCGGTTTGTCCACCTAGTTATTCAAGGTTAGAGTTACCCTTGATTACAAGATCATGTTTCGGATGATATGTATGCTGAAAGATTAATTGATTAATTGTTTCGAGTCTTATATGTTGAATAAATAATCGGCTGTTTTGATTATGATCTTGTGTATAATTGTTTACGGATGTCATAAGTGCGAGTATGTTTTGTGTGTAAGAACGAGAAGTTAGGCTAGCCGATTTGTTAATGATGTTTACATTGGATGATTGCATTGTTTCGGATTATAAATACTAGATTGAAAGCTGGAAGGAGTTTGAAAGCTGAACATAGATATGGGCTGTGTTTTGTTTGTAATAACTAGAAGTAAGAACTAGGGTTTGCATGGATAGGTTATTAGTCTCAATCTATGAGTAGAAATCGGATTATAATCACCTAGGTTAACCGTATGAACGAGTTGTGCGAATAAATTGTAACAATAATGCTGAAACAGCCTGCTGAGTGAAAGTTTCAGCCGACTTCATCAGGCTGTAACTTGGTCGTTAGTTGTCGAAAAACGGATTTTCTGATGTCTAGAACGTAGAGATTTGAATAAGGAATCCAAAGGCACTGGATTCATAATTTTCTGAAATCGTTTGATATTTTTAAAAGGGCTAAACAAGTTCAGTAGGTAAAGCTGTTAAAATTCTGGAATTGTGTTGGTTGTTTATCAAACTAGATTTTTAAAATCAGTAGAGAGTTGAGTCATGATTTTGTACAGCAACTAGGTATAGAAATTTCCGGGCAACTCCAACTGGAATTTTGTTAATCGGACGATCAGTGATTTTTAAATAAATTCTTCCGTGGACTGCAGTCAGAAAACGGTAAATCTGACTGCAGCTTAGTGAATTAATATCTATGGCTAATTGGTAAAGATTTAGGACTTGGAAAAATTATATAAATTTCTATGGTACAAATGTCACCTACTGTAAAAATATGGGAATTTTTGGAATGTTAGAACTATTTTATAAAAATCTTAGAAAACAGCTAAATAATTGAGTGTTAAGCAGAAAGTTGATAACTTGTGATTGTATGTATAAAGTTTTGTATGGATTTGGAATATGTTCATGATAAGTTGCTTGATTACTAGGATCATATGAGAATACTTGCATGCATGTTTGAGTGTTAGATATGTTGTTTGTGTGTATCACTTTGTGAGTAAATTGCGTGTGGAATTTGTATTGGTGTGATTACACACTGACGTGGAATTAATTGGTTTGTTAGGACGCAACTAGCGGTCCCATTCCTTATAACATCTTTGCCACACTAACCGAGCAAATAAAGGTGAGTTCACGGCCCCTAACTTTATACGGTTTTAAACAACAGGGGGAGAAACATGTATACACTCTCAAACTCAAACTCTTTACGTTATACGGATGTAACGTCACATAACTATACGGTAACTAAGTTAATGTTAATGTAATGTTATGGTCACTATGCAGCTTTATCACTTAAGTCCTCGACAATCTCCTCGGATCGTTAGTATTTGGGTTAAATAGCGGGGGAATTATGAGTAGTACTACTGGGTCTGACGAGCCCCATCCGAGCTAGTCGCGCTAGCTGACCGGGTTTGGTCAACGGGTGTATAATTGGCCTAACATCGCCATGGTCATGTGATAGGCCTGGCAAAACGGAGGCACAAATGTCAGCTTCGATCGCGAACACTTAGTGACATGACTTTAGGCTAGCTACCTATATACATTAATATTGAACTTAATTACGGAACAACTTAATATTCCGGGTTTGGAATATTGGAACATCAGCTTATTATCCCGGGTTGGGGATAATGGAAACAACAACTTAATATTCCGGTTTTGGGAATATTGGAAGCAACAACTTGTTATTCCGGGTTTGGAATAACGGAATTGATATGTTATCCCGGGTTGGGGATAACGGAGTAACAAACTAAAACCGAACAACAAATTTATGAAAACCTGTGAACTCACTCATCTTTAATGTTGACACTTGTTTCTTTACATGTTTCTCAGGACGCTAGGAGCTCTAGGTGCACGTACATGCATTGAACAAGACATCATTATCGAGTCACATTTATTAATATTGTTTTGGGATTTTTCCTTTGTTTTGGCGTTTGTGTTGGCGCCCGCATCACTACTTATTTATGCTTCCGCTCAAACTTTAAAAACCGATACTCATGCTAAATATTGGTAATCTAAAATTTACAACAAATGATTTTGGAAAACGTATTATCAAATCATATAGAGTCGTTCGACGTACTAGTGTCTTAGATTCTTGTTTGTTCACACGTCTCGCGGTAGAACTCCGCAAGTGGAAATTGAGGGTGTGACAGATTGGTATCAGAGCCACTAGCTATAGAGAACCAGGTTTGCATTAGAAGTAGACCTAAACTATAGCTGATATCACGACACTAGACTTAGTTTGGCACTGAATTATTATATCTTGTTATGCGATGTACCACTACTATGCTATGTGAAATATGAATGCATAATTGAAGCGAATGCAACTCGTAACTAACTACACAACCTAAAGGCAATGTCATCATCATCCTCACCATCATCCGACAAACTTATGCAACCAAGGGTGCCAGGAAAGGCACCTATGGTGGAACCCTTACCATTTTATGGCGTGGAAACGCGCTCAGCTGCGAGGAAAAGGCTCGCTCTGGGGGAGGAGTCGTCATTACGCCCAACCATCGCTGTGACGGACAAACCGGTTAACTCGTTAGAAGTAGGGAACGGCCTACTTAGAGATATGATAAGAACGCAACAAGAACAACTAGAAAGAATGCCTGAAACCACCCTAGCACAGGGATGGATGATCCGCCAACTGACTGGTACGACCGACTCGCTCGAGGAAGAGTATCGTACGAGTAAGATAGCTCGTAACACCATAGCCAGAGATCTGCGTGCTGAGCAGATAAGAGCTGACTGGCTTGAGAACAGAGTCCTGGAAAATAGTTGGAACATTCAGGAGCTGCGAAATCAAACACTTGCACCAGCACCGGCCCCTCCAATGCCGGTAGAGGACCCAGAGGAGGATCCAGAGGAGGATCCGGAGAAAGACCCGGCTGTAGAAGCTAGAAACGCCGCGAAGGATGACGGCAACGATAGCAACTTGGGAGATGGAGACGTAGAGGACTAACTCGTCTCGCCAATTCCCGCTTTGTTTTCTTTAGTTTATTTGAAATGACAACTGGACGTCGCGGAAACCTCATCTTATCAACGAAGAATTGGCCGCAACGATCCAAGAACACGTGAACGCTGCTCTGGCAGGTGTTCAGAACCCACCAGCAGCAGGAGGGGGCTTTAACCCCTACAAGATGTTCCTCGACGTGGAACCAAGCAAAATCTCGGGGGCGGAAGGACCCATTGGATTGGTCCGCTGGATCGAAAAGTCGGAATCTGTTTTTGAAATGTGCAACTGCTTAGAGGCCAACAAGGTCAAATACGCAGCCTCAACACTGGAAGATGGGGCACTGACATGGTGGAATGCCCAAGTCCAAACACGTGGACTGTTAGCTGCAAATGCAATGGCATGGACTGAGTTCAAGGCCCTGATTAAAGAGGAGTACTGTCCGCGAGACAGAGTGCAACAGTTAGAGCAAGCTCCATGGAACCACAAGATGGTGGGATCGGAAATTGAGGTTTACACTGCAAAACACCATGACTTGGTATTTCTGTGTCCTGATTTGGCAAACACGGTGGAGAAAAGACTCGAGTTCTATCTCGGGGGTCTGGTTCCGGAAATTCAGGGTATGGTGATGTCTAGTAACCCTGTAACAGAACATCAAGCTATCCGATTGGCTCACAAACTCACCGATAAAGCGGTGGAACAGAAGAAACTGCCAGCACGGGGTACCACTGAAGTTGCCTCAGATAACAAAAGAAAGTTTGAAGACTCCACCATTCGACAGTCTTCGTCATCACATCCACAGCAAGGGAACCAGAAACGGTTCAATCACTACCACAACCACCGGGGTCATCAAAATCGTTCCAACAACAACAACAACAACTACAACAACAATAACAACCAGAATGCAGGCGGCTATGTAGGTCGAAAGCCGCAGTGCAATCGCTGCAATCTTCATCATAACGGCCCTTGTGCCGGAGTTCGCTGCCAAAGATGTGGCAAGATGGGACATGCGGCAAAGGATTGTCGTGGGGAAATCATGTCCCGACAAAATCAGAATCAGCCTCAAGGTCAGCAGCAGGGTATAAACCGGGGATGCTATCAGTGTGGTAGCACTGCTCATTTCAGAAAAGACTGCCCACTGTTGCGCAACAACAATAATAATGGTGGAAACAACCACAACAACCACAACAATAATAACAACAACAACAATGGGAACGGTAGCACAGGAGGTGCCAAGGGTCGCGCATTTACATTGGGCCGCGGAGAGGCCAGAAACGACACGAACGTGGTCACCGGTAAGTTTCCCCTTAATGAACATTTTGCTACTGTGCTTTTTGATACGGGTGCGGATAGGAGCTTTATATCTGAGTCTTTTAGGAAGAACCTAAATCTCACGCTTAAACCATTAGAGACCCCTTATGTGATAGAATTAGCCAATGGTAAATCTGTAAATGTGACCCAAATCGTATCCGGCTGTCAACTCAAACTCGCGGGCCACACTTTTACCATTGATCTGATGACAACTACCCTGGGTAGTTTTGACGTGGTAGTCGGAATGGACTGGCTATCCGACGTCCGGGCTGAAGTTCTCTGCTTCGAAAAGTCTATCCGTATTCCACTCTCGAACGACGAAATCTTGACGGTATAAGGCGACAAGGCAAGCGCCATCACCAACATTATCTCATTTATGCAAGCTCAGAAGTATCTCCGGAAAAAGAATTCCTTCGCTTTACTCGCACTAATTACCGAACAGCCTAAGGACGAGAAACGTATAGAAGACATCCCTGTCATCCGTGATTTTTCCGATGTATTCCCAGAAGAACTACCTGGTCTTCCACCACATCGACAATTGGAGTTTGAAATCGAATTGGCAAGCAATGCAACTCCCATCGCCAAGGCTCCATACCGCCTAGCTCCAGCCGAGCTGCAGGAGCTGTCTACCCAACTTCAAGAGCTGCTAGAAAAAGGATTTATCCGACCAAGCGTTTCGCCATGGGGAGCTCCAGTCCTGTTTGTCAAGAAGAAGGACGGGACTTTCCACATGTGCATCGACTATAGGGAACTCAACAAGGTTACAGTCAAGAACCGATACCCGTTACCTCGCATCGACGATCTATTCGACCAACTGCAAGGGTCAAGTTACTACTCTAAGATTGATTTACGGTCTGGTTATCATCAGCTACGCGTCAGAGAGGAGGATATCGCTAAGACAGCATTTCGCACTCGGTATGGCCATTACGAGTTCTTGGTCATGCCATTCGGTCTCACTAACGCACCTGCAGTGTTCATGGACCTCATGGACCGCGTGTGTAAGCCATACCTCGACAAATTTGTCATTGTGTTCATCGATGACATACTCATCTACTCCAAAAGTGAAGAAGAACATGCTGAGCATCTACGATTACTGCTAGGATTACTTCAACAGGAAAAGCTATACGCCAAGCTTTCGAAGTGTGATTTCTGGATCCGAGAAGTTCAGTTCTCGGGCACGTCGTGAATGAAAAGGGTATCCACGTAGACCCTGCCAAGATTGAAGCCATCAAAAACTAGGAAGCACCTATGACACCGACAGAAATCCGCCAATTCTTAGGATTGGCTGGTTACTACAGACGCTTCATCGAGGGGTTCTCAAAGATTGCACAACCGCTTACTACCCTCACCCAGAAAGGTATCAAGTATAATTGGGGTGACAAGCAAGAAGCAGCATTTCAACTGCTGAAGCAGAAACTTTGCAGTGCACCCATTCTGTCCTTGCCGGAAGGGACAGATGACTTTGTAGTGTATTGTGATGCTTCCATTCAGGGATTGGGATGCGTACTCATGCAACGCGATAAGGTCATCGCGTATGCGTCGCGACAGCTGAAGGTTCACGAGAAGAACTACATGACGCATGACCTAGAATTGGGAGCAGTAGTGTTTGCACTTAAGATTTGGAGACACTACCTTTACGGAACGAAGTGCACAATCTTCACTGACCACAAAAGCCTCCAGCACATCTTTGATCAGAAGGAGTTGAACATGCGACAGCGTCGCTGGGTCGAACTCTTGAACGATTATGAGTGTGCCATTCGGTATCACCCGGGTAAAGCTAACGTGGTAGCTGATGCCCTCAGCAGGAAGGAACACTTGAAACCTCGTCGTGTACGAGCACTACAACTCACTATTCATTCAGGGCTACCCGATCAAATACGCAACGCCCAGTTAGAAGCAGTTAAGGAGGAAAACATCAAAGCCGAATCAGTGGGAAAAATGGAACGCGATTGGGAGGTAAAACCCAATGGAGCCCGGTATTTCATGAATCGCATATGGGTACCTCTCTAGGGGAAACCTCAGAGAGCTAGTCATGAAGCACACAAATCTCGATACTCTATCCATCCGGGTTCGGATAAGATGTATCAAGACCTTAAAGCTGCGTATTGGTGGCCCAACATGAAAGCCGATATAGCCACCTACGTGAGCAAATGTTTGACTTGTGCAAAGGTCAAGGTGGAGTATCAAAAGCCATCGGGACTACTCCAACAACCTGAGATCCCAGTGTGGAAATGGGATCAGATCTCAATGGGTTTCATCACTAAACTCCCGCGAACCTTGGGTGGTTGCGACACCATCTGGGTGATTGTGGATCGTTTAACTAAGTCCGCACACTTCCTAGCTATCAAAGAAACGGATAAGATGGAGAAGTTGACTCGCATCTATATTAAGGAAGTAGTTTCTCGGCACGGGGTGCCAACGTCCATCATTTCAGATAGAGATGCTCGTTTCACGTCAAACTTCTGGCAGTCACTCCAGAAAGCGTTGGGAACACGCTTGGATATGAGCACAGCTTATCACCCTCAGACTGATGGTCAAAGCGAAAGGACCATACAAACCTTGGAAGACATGCTTAGGGCATGCGTAGTGGACTTCGGAAATAATTGGGAAATTCACCTGCCTCTAGTAGAATTCTCATATAACAACAGCTATCACACGAGTATTTCGGCAGCCCATTTGAGGCATTATACGGTCGTAAATGTAGATCACCGGTCTGCTGGGCAGAAGTCGGTGACAGTCAACTCACAGGCCCAGAGTTAATACTTGAGGCCACTGAAAAGATTGTACAAATCAGAAACCGCATGACGGCGGCACGAGATCGACAGAAAAGCTACGCTGATCAACGACGCAAACCGCTCGAATTCCAAGTAGCCGATCGCGTCCTACTAAAGGTGTCACCCTGGAAGGGTGTAATCCGTTTTGGAAAACGGGGCAAACTTAACCCACGGTACGTAGGCCCGTTTGAATCTTGAAACGAATTGGACCCGTAGCATACCAATTAGACCTCCTGCCGAACTCAGTGGAGTTCACAACGTATTTCACGTGTCAAATCTGAAGAAGTGTCTATCAGATGAAACTTTAGTTATTCCATTGGATGAGATCCAAGTGGATGAACAACTACACTTCGTGGAAAAGCCTATCGAGATCATGGATCGTGAGATCAAGACTCGGAGGCACAGCAAGATTCCAATCGTTAAAGTTCGTTGGGACTCTAAGCGTGGACCGGAATTCACGTGGGAAAGAGAGGACCAAATGAAAAAAACAAATACCCACACCTCTTTGCAACTGAGCAGCAAACTAACGATACCAGTAGCTAAATTTTCGGGACGAAAATTCTTTCAACAAGGGGATGATGTGACAACCTGGAAATTTTCTCATACTTTCGTGTACTATTGTTGACTAAATTCTTGTGCATGGCACTTGGAAATCTTTGTGTATGACACTTGGGAACTTCTTGTAACGTTGCGTACTATCATTAACAAACTAACTCTTTGTGCGTGGCACTCTGAACATGTACGTTACATGCTAAACCGCGTTTACTCAATTTTCGGGACGAAAATTCTTTCAACATGGGGATAATGTGATATCCCGGGTTTTTCGGATAACTTACACGTGACACATGTCGAACAATGTATGTGCTAAGTATAAACGTGCACGAGTTAAATGAATACGTGATGTGTGTTGTGTGATTGTTTTAGTGATTGAATAAATAGAGTTGATATGTGCACGAACTGAACCGAACCGCGACACGTCCCAACCTTGGTTCATTGTGATTCTAGGAGTTCACAAAGTTTAAACCTTGAACCCAAGTCTTCGGCTAAAAGAAAACAACGATCAAACCTAGACTTAAAACACTAACTATTCGGCCAAGACCGCAAATATAGTTTGTTCAAAACCAAACCAAAACAGCCCAAACATGTTCGGCCAAAAGATCAAACCAACACCTTAAATTAAAGTTATTGGCCGCAAGTCCAAACTCAAACCCAAACCAACCCTAGTCTCTCGGCCACAAGCCTTAACCAAAACCGCAACCCTCACCTCTTTGTACTATATATATACACATACCCATGCATGTTACCCACACAAAAACACAAACCCTAGAAGGAAAAAACTGCCGTCGGCAGCTTGTTCTCAGATCTGGCGATCGCAAAACAGCCTCCATCCCAATCGGATCAGTCTTGTTCAGTCCATTCAACCGCAAACAGCTTCCTCATGCTCCATTGATCGCGAACAGCCTGGTTCACTTCAGTCTGGATCACTTTCTCGGTCGCTAACTGCCCTTGTCACCTTCATTCAGTCACGAGACCAGCCTTGGTTTACCTCTATTCGATCAACCAAAACAGCCTACTTTATTATCATTCTTTCGGTCGCAGTTTGCTGAAACAGCCGGACACTCCTTGTCCAAACCTCGGTTTGTCCACCTAGTTATTCAAGGTTAGAGTTACCCTTGATTACAAGATCATGTTTCGGATGATATGTATGCTGAAAGATTAATTGATTAATTGTTTCGAGTCTTATATGTTGAATAAATAATCGGCTGTTTTGATTATGATCTTGTGTATAATTGTTTACGGATGTCATAAGTGCGAGTATGTTTTGTGTGTAAGAACGAGAAGTTAGGCTAGCCGATTTGTTAATGATGTTTACATTGGATGATTGCATTGTTTCGGATTATAAATACTAGATTGAAAGCTGGAAGGAGTTTGAAAGCTGAACATAGATATGGGCTGTGTTTTGTTTGTAATAACTAGAAGTAAGAACTAGGGTTTGCATGGATAGGTTATTAGTCTCAATCTATGAGTAGAAATCGGATTATAATCACCTAGGTTAACCGTATGAACGAGTTGTGCGAATAAATTGTAACAATAATGCTGAAACAGCCTGCTGAGTGAAAGTTTCAGCCGACTTCATCAGGCTGTAACTTGGTCGTTAGTTGTCGAAAAACGGATTTTCTGATGTCTAGAACGTAGAGATTTGAATAAGGAATCCAAAGGCACTGGATTCATAATTTTCTGAAATCGTTTGATATTTTTAAAAGGGCTAAACAAGTTCAGTAGGTAAAGCTGTTAAAATTCTGGAATTGTGTTGGTTGTTTATCAAACTAGATTTTTAAAATCAGTAGAGAGTTGAGTCATGATTTTGTACAGCAACTAGGTATAGAAATTTCCGGGCAACTCCAACTGGAATTTTGTTAATCGGACGATCAGTGATTTTTAAATAAATTCTTCCGTGGACTGCAGTCAGAAAGCGGTAAATCTGACTGCAGCTTAGTGAATTAATATTATGGTAATTGGTAAAGATTTAGGACTTGAGAAAATTATATAAATTTCTATGGTATAAATGTCACCTACTGTAAAAATATGGGAATTTTTAGAATGTAGGAACTATTTTATAAAAATCTAGAAAACAGCTGAATAATTGAGTGTTAAGCAGAAAGTTGTTAACTTGTGATTGTATGCATTAAAGTTTTGTCATGGATTTGGAATATGTTCATGATAAGTTGTTGATTACTAGTGATCATATGAGAATACTTGCATGCATGTTTGAGTGTTAGATATGTTGTTTGTGTGTATCACTTTGTGAGTAAATTGCGTGTGGAATTTGTATTGGTGTGATTACACACTGACGTGGAATTAATTGGTTTGTTAGGACGCAACTAGCGGTCCCATTCTTATAACATCTTTGCCACACTAACCGAGCAAATAAAGGTGAGTTCACGGCCCCTAACTTTATACGGTTTTTAAACAACAGGGGGAGAAACATGTATACACTCTCAAACTCAAACTCTTTACGTTATACGAATGTAACGTCACATAACTATACGGTAACTAAGTTAATGTTAATGTAATGTTATGGTCACTATGCAGCTTTATCACTTAAGTCCTCGACAATCTCCTCGGATCGTTAGTATTTGGGTTAAATAGCGGGGGAATTATGAGTAGTACTACTGGGTCTGACAGAGCCCCATCCGAGCTAGTCGCGCTAGCTGACCGGGTTTGGTCAACGGGTGGATAATTGGCCTAACATCGCCATGGTCATGTGATAGGCCTGGCAAAACGGAGGCACAAATGTCAGCTTCGATCGCGAACACTTAGTGACATGACTTTAGGCTAGCTACCTATATACATTAATATTGAACTTAATTACGGAACAACTTAATATTCCGGGTTTGGAATATTGGAACATCAGCTTATTATCCCGGGTTGGGGATAATGGAAACAAAAACTTAATATTCCGGTTTTGGGAATATTGGAAGCAACAACTTGTTATTCCGGGTTTGGAATAACGGAATTGATATGTTATCCCGGGTTGGGGATATCGGAGTAACAAACTAAAACCGAACAACAAATTTATGAAAACCTGTGAACTCACTCATCTTTAATGTTGACACTTGTTTCTTTACATGTTTCTCAGGACGCTAGGAGCTCTAGGTGCACGTACATGCATTGAACAAGACATCATTATCGAGTCACATTTATTAATATTGTTTTGGGATTTTTCCTTTGTTTTGGCGTTTGTGTTGGCGCCCGCATCACTACTTATTTATGCTTCCGCTCAAACTTTAAAAACCGATACTCATGCTAAATATTGGTAATCTAAAATTTACAACAAATGATTTTGGAAAACGTATTATCAAATCATATAGAGTCGTTCGACGTACTAGTGTCTTAGATTCTGGTTTGTTCACACGTCTCGCGGTAGAACTCCGCAAGTGGAAATTGAGGGTGTGACACCTTGAACCAGGACTTTCTCGCTTCAGCTATCTCTTCTTTGGTCATTGGTTTAGGAATTTTTTCTTCTCGTACCGCTTCATTAATCCTATCTTTCAACATATCTTCATTAAGTTGTTTATACATCTCTTCAAATGTAGGAGAACTGTGTGAATCCGGACCAACATACTTAGTTTTCTGATCTGATTCATCATCTGAGGACCAATATTCAACTATCACACGATTGTACTCATCAGCTTCAAACCTTCTCTCATACTGATACTCTTTAGGTTCAAAAGTGTTAACATTCATAATCTATTCAAAATCAAACTCTAAGTTCTCAACTTCAACTTCAACCATCCTCGCAAGATCTTCCTTTGAGTAACTATGTACAAACTCACCTTCTTAAACATTGTGTTCCAACATCAGTATTAAAGGCTTCGTAGGTACTGCAGTCACAGGCTTTGCAGATCGATCAACATCTAATAAATCAATATCATCTGACGGACCTTTCTACCCTGACTCCCCTAGCTTTTATCTTCCATTCGATTCGATTCATCGTCCATGAGATCAGAAAAATCAAACTCATCAGATACTTTAGCTTCATTGATCTTTAAACCTGCACCACCCTGATCAAAATCATCATTACCTTGATCAAAATCATCGTCATCATCCCCAACATTCCAATCCTCATATCCTTCTTCCTCTTCGTCTTCATTCTAATCTTCTTTCTCAGCTTCATCATTGCCTTTTTCTTCAGTAACAACAATAGGATCAGAAGGCTTGACAGATTCATCAACCTTTTGAACATCAGACTCAGAAGCTTTCGAAATATCTTCAATTGGTTTCTCAGGAATATCAGAAGATTTTTCAGCGGAAGATTTAGGGACTTCTCCCTCAACCTGCTTCCCTTTACCACTCTTGGCCAATTCTTTCTCAGCACGTTCATTGGCTTCTTGACGATCCAGACGATCGTATTCAGCAATAAAATCAATATTTAGATTGTTAGATAACACCTTCTGTAATCAAAGCTTGAATTTTCTTTAATTCTGCAATCTCTGTCTGTAGTTTTTCATTGGCATCCTGCAGACTTTCTATCAATGCCTTGAAATATTCTCGTTCATTCTCAAGCACCTTCACTTTATCGTCAAGTACAGATATCAATTACGCTATAATGAAGATAATGCAAGCCCGAATCATCAATCAAGGGGGAATTATTTGAAGATATCATGATGCCGGATTGAAGTTGTAGAATATTCAAACACGGCTCCTATAACCAACAGAAGCATACTTGTCAGAGACAAGAAAGGTAACTATCACTACATTAGGATATTGTCAGTGCGTCAATGGATCCTATAACAAACGGGCTACCTTGAGCTTGGTTGGAATTTGAGGCTTTCCCTTGTTTTGTCTTTCTTGTGGGTCCTTAGTTAAGTTTTGGGCAATTTCGTTTAAAATGCTCTGTACTACTGCACTCGTAGCATGTACGGGGGTATGTCAGTTGGGGGGTTTGTTGAGGTGGTCGTTGTTGACTTTTTTGGGGTCAGGTGGTTTGGGAATGTGTAGGTTTGTTCGGATGGTTTGTTGGTTCAGCTGGTATTCTACAATTACGGGCATAATGCCCCACTTTCCGACACTTGTCGCAGTATACGGTTCAACACTAGCCCAGGTGATGGTAACCACATTTGTTACATTTTGGCCATGGTCATTTATAATTATCGGGTCTGGAATCTAAGGTAGTCAATGCATAATTTTGGTTGTTCGACCAAATACGCTTATGCGGTTGAGATCCATGTGGCTTATAGTCATAGTCGGTTTTTTTGGCACCAGATGACTCTCCGGGCATCTTCCATTTATTCCTCCTTTCCATTTCAAAAGTAATTGTTCAAGACCTCGACACAACCCTTTCCATTGTTAAATGTTCAACTGAGTTTACAATGCTTCGGTGTAACACCTTGTGTTTTTACGTTCTATAAAATTTCGACACGTGTCCCGATGATCCTCGTATGCCGTGTGCTCGACGAGATGGACTAAAATTGCCAACATGTTATTTTATAACCTCTGAGTGGTGAATATTAATGTTGAGTGGTTAAACGTGTCAACATGCTTAAACTATGCCTCTGAGTGACCTTTTAACGAACCCGGATTTTAATGATGTTCGGTTATACTCCCAAGAGTGCTAAACAGGAGCCATATTGAATAAAACATGCATTTATGTCGAAATATGGGAGTTTGGAAAAGTCCAGGGCCAAAATGGAAATCTTGTGAATTGACACCTGTGGCGCCACGCGCCAGGGACATGGTGTCCCGCGCGACGCGCGGGAGAAGCCTCTTCGCAGAAACTGCAGCCAGCTGCAGTACCTGCATGCTTGCCACCTCCTAACCCACTTCAGCTCCTGAATATCGAAACCATGGCCTCAATTCCGGTTTTGGACACCTCATGTAACACTTGGGGTGATCTCTAGGACTCTCTAAACACTTGGATTGATCTTGTTCATGATCTACAAGTATAAATAGAGGTGTTCATCAACCTCATTTCTTGCACCTCTCATTTTCTTTCTCTCTATCACTCACTTGGAAGGCTCCTGATCTTTAAGGAGCAATCCCTTGAGTTTCTTAGTCATCGTTGGTTCACTTGTAAGTGTTCCAATCCTTTCTTTTCAGTTTTATTAGGCTTTAAGATAAAGTCAAAGCGTTGACATAAAAACCTTTGACTTTAGGCTATGACCATTACGGTCCAGCCAATGTTCGTAATGTACGTGGCTACGTGATCGTAATTAGGTAGGTGTTAATCCCTAGAAAGGGGCACCTTCTAATTACCACGTTTGCTTGGTCAATTGACGGGTCCAAGTTATATTAATAAAAAGTCAAATGGGTCAGTTTTGAAAAAAAATCATATCTAGCAATGTAGGTGTTATAAAATCAGTTTCAACACTTTAATAACTTGGTAATAAGCATTAGAACATGTATACACATGTTCGGCCCGTCAAGTCCAGGTCTAAGGACGGTTCGCAACCGAAAGTCGTAAATTTGAATTAGCAACCTTAGTTACTGATTCTAAGTTGCATTTTGACCATGTTTAGTTGTAATATAACCCTCTGTAGTTATATGATATGGTTACTTAGTAATCCGAGTGTTTATGCAAGTTTCCGTTAATTATGCCAAACTTTGCTAAAAAGCCCTTTTGTTTAAAAATAAGGTTTTAAATACAAATTAGCATAGAAATGAATTTTGTACTGATATATAAACATGACTAACTTATTTTGATGTTAATAATCTGGTCATAACCTGAATTTTGTTTATTTATCGCAAATCATGCTTTTAAAGGACTAAAATGCCTTTTCAACATATAAAATGATTTAAACACAAATTTGACACGAAAACTCTTCCCACTGATGTAATATCATAAGTAGGATTACTTGGGATGTTAAATCAGATTATAAACTGAGTTACACACAATCCTTGTATAAGGCCTATGAATGACGGTATTACCCTTATGGTGCATAAAATGGTCTTAAAGATACTTTTCATAACCAAATGTTTTACCTGCTGTTATAACATATTAAATAACTTATTTTGGTCATTTAAACTTGATCATAACATCAGTTTTCCTTAAACATCGATTAAATCATCATTTAGTGACTTTATCGCCATTTAGGCGCATAGTATGGTTTAAAACAATATCTAAATACCAAGACTTATACCTACTGATTTGAAAATTTATTTTATGTATAATTACAGTAAGTACATTAACTGAACTCAGATTCCCAGGTAAATTATCAAGCTATGTGTCAAATGACCAAAATGCCCTAACGGGGCATTGTTTGGCCCTAAACTATAAACCACACATATACTTGATATCTTACTGATATAAAATCATAAATGAATCATTTTTACAGAATGTTTATGACCACGACATCAATTTACTTGCAAGCTCCTTTTATAAGTCATGAAATGACCAAAACGCCCTTTTAGGGCGTAACTTGATTTAAAACCATAATGGCGAACATGTTGATATCCTACTGATCTATAACATGTTTTAAATATAATGGCATATGGAACTTTTATACGGTTAATCCGGTTACCGGTTTTGCTTATATGCGTACGGTTAAGCCTACGTGACTAGTTTACGTAGGTTAACTGAAACGGGTATAACCTTATCATTTTTGTATCAAAATCCAGAATGTAACATGTTTACCCATATTAAACAAGTCTCCATACTTGTCGGGTTTAAACTATATTCTATTTCGGTCATCGCTTAATCTATTCCAGATGTAAACACCAAGACTTGTTACCTACTGATTTCAAAACTTATTTTATATATAAGTACACTAAGTACATTAACCAAACTCATATTGCCATGTAAATTATCAAGCTATGTGTGAAATGACCAAAATGCCCTTACGGGGCACAGTTTGGCCCTAAACTATAAACCACACATATACTTGATATCTTACTGATATAACATCATAAATGAATCATTTTTACAGAATGTTTATGACCACAACATCAATTTATCGGCTGAGTATTATTTTGTTGAAGAATTAGCTCAGGTAAATACTTTTAACTTATTTTCCCTATACGGGCTTGGGATACGGTATAATAATACCGCTTGGTCGGGTATGGGATCATGTTATCAGATTGTGATCTACTAAATCTTCATAACCTGTTTTATTGTGTATTGTATGATAACTTAAACATTGGGGGTTAACACGACCATGTCTGGGATATCCTAGGCTCATTTAAGTTACTAATGGCCACGACCTTAAGCGCGGGGTGTAGGCATACACCTGACAGACGCTAATGCTAATAAAAATATTAAATCCCGCTGGTGGATTATTTAAGTGACGTGTCGGTTAATCAGGTTATTCGGTTTCTGCGCCGGACCCCATATGTATTGACAAACATGTAAAACTGTAAACAACGGTCATTTTGAACTATCCCAAGTTATTTATAAAAATGCACCAAAAATTATTTTTAAATAAATGTTTACAAAATGAGTCAGTTATTTGCAGTGAAAACTGACGTATTTTCAAAAGACCAAGTTACAGGTGGCAACACGCAATAGATCGGGAGTTGCACTATAGAGATAATAGAGGATTTGCAAGTCTCTAGGTTACTTAAAGTCTGTTGAACAATTACTTTGTATATATTTATTTTGATCCGCCTGTGGAAATTTCATTACAAGCCTTGTATTTTATTTTTGAACTTTGGACACTTGGTTTGTAATGATAATTTAAATCCAAGACTTTCGTTGTGTTGTGTTCGTTTGGTTATGATGTTATCAACTACGTCACGATATTCCCCAACCAGGCCCACCGGGTTACATGTGGAAATAGGGGTGTGACAGGTTGGTATCTGAGCCAACGTTCGACTAAATTAAGCAGTAGCCTTTTGTGTTTAATCACGAAAATATACAATAAGCACATTCCTTAGACTTCCGAGTCTAGGCTTTGACCTAAGAGTACTCATTACATTATTAAGATATTATTATTGTTTTACGTTGTTTGAAACTTTTATTGTTACAGGAAACATGCCACCAAAATTTAGGCACGGAGGCAAGGGCAAGGGTCCCATGAGGGGCGGACCCTCTATGACAGGGCCACCTTTTAGGGCACCTTTTAGACCCTCACTAGCCGGAGCAGCTGAATTGACTGATCAGAATCCATACGAGATCCGGATACTCTTCGTCTCCATTTGAACCTTATAGACACTCTGTTTCACACGAATACTCCTCACCTCAATCACACTCTCAACATTCCTACCATTCACACCATTCTCATTCCCATTCACACCAAGAATTCTTCAACTTTAACTTCGTCAACCCAGTCAACCAACCCTCACTAGAAACCCCTCGAGTCGACTCGCCAACTCATATGGAGGAGGATTCCGATCAGGAAGAATTACCCCAAACCGGATCCTAGCCATCCCATCGAGCTGTCTAGTGGCTCAAACTCCCTAGCAGGATCTCCGTTTCGAGGTCCTGATGATTATGAACAAAGATGGGCACAGTATTTGTTCGTCAACATACCCTCCTACCACAACACTCCCCAACACCATGCTCCATCACCACATCCTCAAATTGAGGATGAACCCATGCAACCGGTGGAACAACCACAACCACCTTCGGAGTCATCATCTCAACTACGTCAGAGGCGTGGCACACGCATGTTGGTGGTGTTGGCCAAAGGTCAGGTTCGCTACCACCTTTGCCACCATCTTACCCTATAATCCCTAAGGATCCACAAATGGGTGGGCACTCAAACACTTCACCTGTGGCGGTTCCAACCCCACAACCTGCTGCTGATCTAATGCCCCAACCGGCATTTCAGCCATCTTCATCAGGTTTTGGTAACCCGATTCCCACCTATCTAGATTTATCTGGATATGGTACTGATTTTACTACTACTTCATACGATCTGTACCTTGAAGCAGCCATGCACAATGCCCTTTATCATTCTCCTTTTCCTAGTTATCCACCTTCTTACCCTTCTTATGCGGCTAACGGGACCATATACGCACACGCACCCAGGTATGCCTCAACCGCAACCACCTCCACCTCAGCCTCAACCCCAACCACAAGCACAACTCGAGGCCATTAATGAGGCCTTAGATCAGGTCAGGGAAATGCGGCAACAAGTTAAGAAGTCGGAGAAGAAAACGACCAAATTTATCAAGAAACTTTATAAAGTCGTGAAAGGGAGGAAGAATGAGTAGGTTTTGTATTTCCATTATGTAATTTAAATTTCAAAAAGTCCCTGCGAGGACATTGTTATTTCTTTTAAGCCCCTGCATGGGTATGTTTTTCTTGTAAAAGTCCCTGCGCGGACGAGATTTTGTACTAAGACCTCTTTAGAGGCAAATATGTAATCCCTACCATTTTAATGAAATTTTTAAGTTTGGATTTGCTTATGCAACTTTGTTACCTCTTTTAGCGAGCCTTGATTTTAATTTGATTCTATCGCTCCGCCAATAAATTCCAAAGGATCTTTCATGATCCCTATGGACCTAAGTTATATGAAAAGCATTCATTGAAATGCTAAAGCCTAAATGGTTTAATCATACCATGGCTAACCTTTAAGATTCCTATTTCGCCATATAGTACCGAAGCATTATGGCTCATTCAGACGGTGCTAGCAGCCATCATAATGATGATGATCTTAATAAGACAAATATAGTTATGAATGTGGATGAGTTCCAGGCTCGCATAGATGCAGCCATAAGCAAGGCTATGGAAAAAGCCTTAGAAAAATTTAACATGTCGAGTGCTACCCGCTCTAAGACGGTATCAAAGGCTGTCTCAAAACCTCCCACCTCTGAGAAGAAAGAGGGATCTGTACATTCCTCAAGTGTGAGGAATGAGGCTAAAAAGAAAGAAATCCATGATAAAACCAACATTCCCTCTGACGGCTGCTCATATAAATACTTTATCTCGTGCAAGGCACGAGACTTCAATGGAGAAAAAGGAGCTATTGAGACTCTGAGATGGCTCGATGAGATCGAGACAGTGGTAGATATCAGCGGGTGTGCTGATAAGGATATCATGAAATTTGTATCGCAATCTTTCAAGGGTAGCGCCCTGATTTGGTGGAAGGCATTAATGCAATCCTCAGGAAAGGTCTACTTATATAATTTAGGATGGTCTCAGATTGTGGACCTAGTCAAGGATACGTACTGTCCACCACATGAAGTAGAAAAGATTGAAATGGACTTCCTTGCCCTCACAATCAAGGACCTTGATTGTCGAAAATTTGTTACCGACTTCGACTCATACTCCAGACTGGTGCCATACCTAGTCACGCCAGAACCAAAGCGCATTGCGCGCTTCATCAATGCTTTATCGCCAGAGATCAAGAGCTTGGTTAAGGTTGTACAGCCTAACACTTATAAATCTGCTGTTGAGCTAGCCTTGTCTCTCACTCAAGAATATATGAGGAGAATGTCGGCCGGAAAGGAAGCGAGGGAAAGAGAAAAAAGGATGATGATAACTCCCAACGGTTCAAGAAGAAAGGGAAGTTTGGATCCCATAAGGGTCAGAGTAGGTATGAGGATAGACCTGAATTTAAAATCTGCAAGAACGACACGATGGACAGTGTCGGTTTGATCCACAAGCTAAACCTTGTGGTATTTGTAAAAAGGTAGGACACAAGACCCTGGACTGCAGGGATATCAAGGATGCGACTTGCTATAAATGTGGTGAGAAAGGCCACATAAAAGCAAACTGCTCCAAGAATGCGAAGGACGATAATGCAAAATCTGGTGGAGCTAGGAAAAGCAATGCCTGACCTTTCAGATGAACGCCCGAGAGGCTGTCAATGATAACAACGTTATAACAGGTACTTTCCTCATCAACGATACCCTTGCTAGAGTTCTATTTGATTCGAGGGCTGATAAGTCGTTTGTTGACCATAAGTTTATCAAACTATTAAACTTACCCGTAAGAACTCTAGACATAACATATGTGGTAGAACTTGCTGACGAAACCATTAAAACCGCTTCATCCATTCTAGATGGATGCTTTATATCTATCAAGAATCATTTGATTCGTATCTCTCTTCTACCAATGAAATTGGCAGGGTTCGATATAGTCTTAGGCATGGATTGCTTATCCCATAACCAAGCTCGCATTGCCTGTGATAAGAAACTAATCGAGATCAAAACCCCATCTGGTGAAATGCTCACCATATATGGAGATATACACTACGGGTTTCTAGAGAAAGTTGCTATGCTTAAGGCCTCCCGATGTACGAAGAGAGGTTGTGTCATTTATATGGCGCAAGTAACTGTCGGTAAACCTAAGCTGAAGATTGAAGACATACCTGTTATTTCGAATTACCCAGATGTCTTTCCCGAGGAATTACCCGGTCTACCCCCAGATAGACAGGTCGAGTTTAGGATCATACCTGGATCTGCACCTATTGCGCGGGCACCCTACCTTTTAGCCCTAACATAAATGAAGGAATTAAGAACCCAGCTAGATGAACTTTTGGAAAAAGGCTTCATACAGCCTAGTTCGTCACCATGGGGAGACCCAATCTTATTTGTAAAAAAGAAGGACGGTTCAATGTGTATGTGGATTGATTACCAAGAGCTCAATAAGATAACGATCAAGAACCGTTACCCTTTGCCCAGGATCGATGATATGTTCAATCTGCTGCAAGGAGCAAGTTATTTCCCAAAGATAGATATGAGGTCTGGTTATCATCAGCTTAAGGTTAGAAGTGAAGATGTCCCAAAGACCGCTTTCAGAATGAGATACGGACATTATGAATTCCTAGTGATGCCTTTCGGGCTCACTAATGCACCTGCAGCATTCATGGATCTCATGAATAAAGTTTGCAAGCCTTACTTGGATAAGTTTGTCATTGTCTTCATTGACGACATACTTATCTATTCGCGTAATCAATCCGATCATGAGAAACATTTAAAGTGCATTCTAGAGTTGTTACAAAAAGAGAAGTTGTATGCAAAATCCTCTAAGTGCCAATTTTGGCTTCGCGAAGTCCAGTTTCTTGGACATGTGGTTAGTGAACGCGGTATCCAAGTCAATCCCGCCAAGATTGAAGCAATAATGAATTGGGAAGCGCCAAAAACACCTTCAGAAGTACGTAGTTTCCTAGGACTGGCTGGTTACTATAGAAGATTCATTGAGAATTTCTCAAGGATAGCCACTCCCCTGACTGCTTTGACCAGCAAGAATATCAAATTCGACTTGGGTCCAAAGCAGCAGGAATCTTTCGAGACCTTGAAGCAAAAGCTGAGCAATGCTCCAGTCTTAACTTTGCCAGAAGGCATTGAGGAGTTTGTCGTTTATTGCAATGCATCGCACACTGGTATGGGATGTGTGCTTATACAAAGAGGTAAAGTGATCGCCTACGCATCACGACAACTCAAAGTGCATGACAAGAATTACACCACCCATGATTTGGAGTCGGGTGCCGTTGTATTTCCACTTAAACTTTAGAGGCATTATTTATACGGAACCAAGTGTATTATATACACCGATCACAAAAGCCTCCAACATTTGTTCAATCAAAAGGATTTGAATATGCAACAACGTCGTTGGATGGAAACCCTTAATGATTATGATTGTGAAATCCGAGACCATCCCGGCGAGGCAAATGTAGTCGCTGATGCGCTTAGCCGCAAAGAAATGGACTAAACCTTTAAGGATTAACGCCAAAAGCATTGAATTCAGAAACAGTTTGAACGAAATGCTACTTGATGCACAGAAGCAAGCCCTGATGTAGGCTAATATTGCAAATGAGGAATTAGGTGGAACAGTCGAACAGTTAATACCTGGAAATGATGCAATCCTCAGATTCAATGGACGTTTTTGGGTTCCAGTATTTGGGGGACTTAGAAATTTGATCCTCCAGGAAGCGTCATAACTCTAAGTACTCTGTTCACCCAGGGGGTGATAAGATGTACCAAGACTTAAAGTCTAATTATTGGTGGATGGGTTTGAAGAAATCCATAGCCACCTATGTAGCCAAGTGCTTGACATGCTCGCAAGTTAAAGCCGAACACAAGAAACTGTCAGGACTTCTTCAATAGCTCGAGATTCCCACTTGGAAATGGGAAATGGTAACTATGGATTTGATCACCAAGCTGCCAAAGACCAAGTGTGGTAATGACATGATTTGGGCCATCGTGGATAGGGTAACTAAGTCAGCACATTTCTTGCCAATCAGAGAAACGTTTAGTTCGGACAAATTGGCTAAGATGTATGTGGACCAGATCGTGTCGCTACATGGAGTGTCGGTGTCTATTGAATCCGATAGAGATACAAGATACACCTCTCATTTTTGGAAAAGCTTCCAACAATCTCTTGGCACTCGATTGAACTTCAGCCTCGCTTATCATCCGTAGACTGACGGACATAGTGAGCATACCATTCAAACTCTTGAGGACATGCTTTGAGCATGTGTGATCGACCTAGGTGGTAGTTGGGACGACCACCTACCCTTGATTGAATTCTCCTATAATAACAGTTATCATACAAGCATCAAGGCTGCACCTTTTGAGGCCTTGTATGGGAGAAAGTGTCGAACGCCCGTCTGTTGGGCGGAAGTTGGGGAAGCCCAATTAACAAGACCTGAGATAGTCCTAGAAACGACGGATAAAATCTTGCAAATCCACGACCGTCTCAAAGCTGCCCGAGATAGGCAGAAGAGCTACACAGATAAGAGGCGCAAACCTCTTCAGTTCCAAATTGGGGACAAAGTGTTACTGAAGGTGTTGCCTTGGAAAGGCGTCATGCGATTCGGTAAAAAGATCAAGTTAAGCCCAAGATATATAGGACCGTTCGAGATTATCGAACGAGTCGGGTACGTAGCTTACAAGCTCAAGTTACCTGAAAAGCTAAGTGGAATACATGACGTGTTCCACATTTCCAACTTACTGAAATGTCTGGCGGATGAGTCGCTAGAAATGCCTCACGAGGATGTGCAAATCAACCAAAAACTGTGTTTTGTTGGGAAATTACGATTGAAGATCGTCAGGTTAAGAAGCTTCATAGAAAGCACGTGCCTATTGTAAAGGTCAAGTGGGATGCTCGTCGAGGCCCTGAGTATACCTGGGAGGTCGAGTCCACGATGTGACAAAAGTACCCCTACCTTTTTCAATAAATCTCGAGGTCGAGATTTTTTTTAAGGAATGAGGATGTAACACCCTATGTTTTTACGTCCTATAAAATTTCGACACGTGTCCTGATGATCCCCGTATGCCGTGTGCTGGACGAGAGGGACTAAATTCGCCAACATGTTATTTTATAACCTCTGAGTGGTGAATATTAAAGTTGAGGGGTTAAACGTTTCAACATGCTTAAACTATGCCTCTGAGTGACCTTTTAACGATCCCGGAGTTTAATGATGTTCGGTTATACTCCCAAGGGTGCTAAACAGGAGCCATATTGAATAAAACATGCATTTATGTCGAAATATGGGAGTTTGGAGAAGTCCAGGGGCCAAAATGGAAATTTTGTGAATTGACACCTATGGCGCCACGCACCAGGGACATGGTGTCACCGTGCGACGCCGGGAGAAGCCTGTTCGCAGAAACTGCAGCCAGCTGCAGTACCTGCATGCTTGCCACCTCCTAACCCACTTTAGCTTTCGAAACCATGGCCTCAATTCTAGTTTGGACACCTCATGTAACACTTTGAGTGATCTGTAGGACTCTCTAAACACTTGGATTGATCTTATTCATGATCTCCAAGTATAAATAGAGGTGTTCATCAACCTCATTTCTTGCACCACTCATTTTCTTTCTCTCTATCACTCACTTGGAAGGCTCTTGATCTTCAAGGAGCAATCCCCTGAGTTTCTTAGTCATCCTTGGTTCATTTGTAAGTGTTCCAATCCTTTCTTTTCAGTTTTATTAGGCTTTAGGCCAAAGTCAAAGCGTTGACGTAAAAACGCTTTGACTTTAGGCTAAGACCATTACGGTCCAGCCAATGTTGGTAACGAACGTGGCTACGTGATCATAATTAGGTAGCTGTTAATCCCTAGAAAGGGGCACCTCCTAATTACCATGTTTGCTTGGTCAATTGACGGGTCAAAGTTATATTAATAAAAAGTCAAACGGGTCAATTTTGAAATAAATTCATATCTAGCAATGTAGGTGCTATAAAATCAGTTTCAACACTTTAATAACTTGGTAATAAGTATTAGAACATGTATAAACATGTTCGGCCCGTAAAGTCCAGGTCTAAGGACGGTTCGCAACCGAAGGTTACAAAGTTGACTTTAAATTTGACTTTCGGTTCTGACCTGAATTAGCAACCTTAGTTTCTGATTCTAAGTAGCATTGTGACCATGTTTAGTTGTAATATAACCCTCTGGAGTTATATGACATGGTTACTTAGTAATCTAAGTGTTCATGCAAGTTTCTGTTAATTATGCCAAACTTTGCTAAAAAGCCCTTTTGTTTAAAAATAAGGTTTTAAATACAAATGAGCATACAAACGAATAATGTATTGATATATAAACATGACTAACTTATTTTGATGTCAATAATCTGGTCATAACCTGAATTTTGTTTAATTATCGCAAAACATGCTTTTAAAGGACTAAACTGCCTTTTCAACGTATAAAATGATTTAAACACAATTTGACACCAAAACTCTTTACCCACTGATGTAATATCATAAGTAGGATTACTTGGGATGTTAAATCAGATTATAAATTGAGTTACACACAAGTCCTTGTATAAGGCCGATAAATGATGGTATTACCCTTATGGTGCATAAAATGGTATTAAAGATACTTTTCATAACCAAATATTTTACCTACTGTTATAATATATTAATACTTTATTTTGGTCACATAAACCAGATCATAACATCAGTTTCCTTAAACATCGATTAAATCGTCATTTAGCGACTTTATCGCCATTTAGGCGCATAGTATGGTTTAAAACAATATCTAAAAACCAAGACTTGATACCTATGGATTTCTAAAACTTATTTTATATATAATTATAGTAAGTACATTAATTGAACTCAGATTCCCAAGTAAATTATCCAGCTATGTGTGAAATGACCAAAATGCCCTTTTGGGGCATAGTTTGGCCCTAAACTATAAACACACATATACTTGATATCTTACTGATATAAAATCATAAATGAATCATTTTTATCAGAATGTTTATGATCACGACATCAATTTACTTGAAAGCTCCTTTTATAAGTCATGAAATGACCAAAACGCCCTTTTAGGGCGTAACTTGATTTTAAAACCATAATGGGCTAACATGTTGATATCCTACTGATATTATAACATGTTTTAAATATAATGGCATATGGAACTTGTATACGGCTAATCCAGTTACCCGGTTTTGCTTATATGCGTACGGTTAAGCCTACGTGAGTAGTTTACTTAGTTTAACTGAAACGGGTATAACCTTATCATTTTTGTATCAAAATCAAGAATGTAACATGTTTACCATATTAAGCAAGCCTCCATACTTGTTGGGTTTAAACTACATTCTATTCCGGTCATCGCTTAATCTATTCCAGAATGTAAACACCAAGACTTAATACCTACTGATTTCAAAACTTATTTTATATATAATTACAGTAAGTACATTAACTAAACTCTGATTGCCTAGTAAATTATCAAGCTATGTGTGAAATGACCAAAATGCCCTTACGGGGTATAGTTTGGCCCTAAACTATAAACCACATATATACTTGATATCTTACTAATATAACATCATAAATGAATCATTTTTACAGAATGTTTATGACCACAACATCAATTTATCGGTTGAGTATTATTTTGTTGAAGAATTAGCTTAGGTAAATAATTAACTTATTTTCCCTATACGGGCTTGGGATACGGTATAATAATACCACTTGGTCGGGTACGGATCATGTTACAGATGGTGATCTACTAAATCTTCATAACCCGTTTTATTATGTATTGTTTGATAACTTAAACATTAGGGGTTAACACGACCATGTCTGGGATAGCCTTGGCTCATTAAGTTACTAATGGTCACGACCTTAAGCGTGGGTGTAGGCATACACCTGACAGACGCTAATGCTAAAAATATTAAATCCCGCTGGTGGATTATTTAAGTGGCGTGTCGGTTAATCAGGTTATGTGGTTTCTGTGCCGGAACCCATATGTATTGACAAACATGTAAAACTTTAAATAAGGTCTTTTGAACTATCCCAAGTTATTTATAAAACGTGCCAAGTGCACCAAAAATATTTTTAAATAAATGTTTACAAAATGAGTTGGTTATTAGTATTTATCAGTGAAAACTGACGTATTTTCAAAAGACCTAGTTACAGGTGGCAACACGCAATAGATCGGGAGCTGCGCTATAGGAACATAGAGGATTTGCAAGTCTCTAGGTTGCTTATAGTCTGTTGAACAATTACTTTGTATATATTTATTTTGATCCGTCTGTGGATCTTTCATTATAGGCCTTGTAATTTATTTTTGAACTTTAAACACTCGGTTTGTAATGGTAATTTAAATCCAAGACTTCCGCTGTGCTGTGTTTGTTTGGTTATGATGTTATCAACTACGTCACGATATTCCCCAACCGGGCCCACCGGGTTACATGTGGAAATAGGGGTGTGACATTCGGACTTATGGGGCCAATCCCCATATATAACGTTCGATTCGCTTTGATTCGGGTATGTCCATCTCAAACAAATGAGCATGGGTGTTAAAATAGTTAGTGTAGTCCACATGATCTGCTCCTTTTATTTGCATGTTCCAAAATTCATGTTCCAATTTTTATATTTCATTTTTCGGACAAAAAGTGGGTCATCAAAAGTGTTTAGTTCCTCCCACGTCATTTGGCAATGACTTCCTGTCGTCGGGACTGAATTATATATTCCACCAACTCAGAGTGTAGTCAGTATGTGACAACCAGTAGCTTGCGGGTTTTGATTTGCAAATAACAAACATTAGGACGATAATAATTAGCTTGTAAGACGTTAATTTACTTAATTAGGCCTATTGGAGTGCATAGGAACGTCTATTCGACCTTACAGTGCGCGAAAGATATTTGCGGGAAGACTGCTGAATGATAAGCGGTAACGAAACTGAAACTGGACAAAATACTAACAACGCCGACACATACGAATCCTATAAGTATAATTTAAACCTATGAATTTAGTTTTGAGAATTTATTGTGCTCTCGAATGTCACAAAACACGTACGTGAATGAAAAACGCAACTGCAAGAACGCACCGACAACGAAACGGAAGCATTAGACTGATGTATCACCTTTAAAACTAAAATAATATGATATATTTAGCTTCTTAATTGAATTTTAATATTCGCAGTCGAATACGGATAAAAAACGGACAAGAAACAACAACCGAAGCATTTTACGCAATTTTGACGCAACCGGTGAACGAATGCATCAAACGACGATTACCGACACTATTTTACATGTTTATAACCCAAAAATAATGTTATACAACATTTTATGACGTTCGGTTTCGAAAATGGGCTTCGTAGACGCAATTGGGCTGCTCAAAACACTAGAAACGGGCTTATGGGCCTTGGACCCAACCCACCACAAACCCTAGCTATAAATAGCTAGTTATACACACAAACACCATAACTACACACACAACTCTCTCTTCATCACTTTCTCTCTGTAGAATATCCGGTGACCAGAGCCGGACTCCGACGACACCCGGCGAACCATGGCGGCCGGCCACCATGTGCGGTGGTCCCGCGGGGCGGAGACTGCAGTGGCGACGCCGTATACGGCGGCGTCAGTGGGTTTTTCCGGCAAATTTTTAGCGTGTGGCGGTGCGTACCCCCTAAGAAAAACCCTCCGAACGCGAATCCGGCCTCAGTTTTTCAATTTGAGTGGCAGAAGTAGTTGTTCTAACCTCGGCAGCCATGATTTTTCCGGTAACTCCTTCAACCTCCTCTTTTTCTTTCAGATCTATGTTCTTCTGGCGCATTTGGATTGTTGTTTCAGGGAGGAGGTGAGCTTGTGACGGTGGTGGTGTTCCGACGGCAATAGAGGGGCGATGGCGGTGGATGGTGACTAGTTGCGGTTCGGTTCAAGGTTGATTCAACTTTGGGTTTGTTTTGGGTTAGATGCCGATGATGATGGTGATATCGGTAGTGGTGGTTATACAGTTTAGGTCATGGTTCGGGTCCTAGTCAACTCAGGCAACTCAGGCAACCGGTCAACACCGGGTCAAATCCGGTCAAGCTGGTCAACACAAGACAAAGGCAGTCAACGGGTGACTCGGGTCAGCTTTGATATTCCAATTCACTCGGTTCGACTCGGCAAAATAATATGAACGTAAATTTTATTAAATTATTATTTAATCTTTCGCCATAATGCCGAACCGAGCTCTAAACCTACCCGTTTCAATATATATATATATTGAATTTACAAGATGAAAATTTGGCGTTTCAAGTACATTTGAAAGATATACATAGGTTTTTGTTGGATTATTGAGTTTTGAAAATATTTATCGACAACTTGTATTGTCGAAATTGTCCAAAAAAAGAGGAAACTCTGCCCATTTTCGTAAAATCCTTAATACGAAACATGATTTAATTACAAAAACGAAACCATCGAGGTTCACAAGAATTTTACAAAAAATAAAGATAAGTGTATAGTTACTTTGACGACATTTATAACTTACAAAACCAAATTATAACATTTCAACGAGCGTGATTACAAGATATCGAAAATGTTATATAAAATAAATATAATTATTTTATATTTATTTCAATCGTCGGAAATTCAGATTTTATATCTTAAACGTTCAGGAATTCAAAAAGCATATAAAATAAATATACTTACTTATATTTATTTCAAATGTCTACACCAAGTATTTCTATAAAATGAATATGTATTTATATTTATTTTAGCGATGTTATATAACTTATGAAACGGGATTATTACACTCCGACAATCACGAGTTACTAGTTAACAAAACTCGAAAACTTGTATCAAATAAATATAACTATTTATATTTATTTCAAGACACCGACAATTCGAATAACTTCGAATACCTTTATAAAATAAATATAATGTTTATATTTATTTCGAACTGTTAGTATAGTATGTCTATGTCTTAGTCTTGTATCGAGTCTATTTAGATTGGATTAGATTATGTCAGAAAACGAAGTATTTATGCAAATAGTTAGTCAAGTTCGCCCGGAAGTTTATGTTGGAACAAGTTCGGCTGAACTTGTTCAAGCAAGTTCGCCCGAACTTGTTGTCCTCCCAACAAACTTGTGCAACTATAAATAAGTGCCTCTAGGATCTTATTTGTAACTTTGGCAGAATTGAGGCGAAGCTCTGTCGGATCCGGAACTTTAATGTATTGAACTTTAAGATTAGTAAACATACAGTTTAACGAGTAATTCATGCATATTTGATTAACAGGTCATTTAGTTTCTGCCTAATTGGACATTAGATACCAAATTAGGTTCCTGTGCTATCAAGGAGCGATCTAACAAGTGGTATCAGAGCCACGGATACCTGATTTGGTGAAATCATCACAAGAAGTACTCTAATTCTACTTATTTCTATCCTTTTTCTTAACTTTTTCATGAAAAACAATGAACCTACCATTAAAATTTTGCTAAATTTTGAATATGTCACGTAAAATCCACTAAAGATAAACCCCTGAAAGTTTCAAGACCTAATTCAAACGAATTGATATCAGAAAAGTTGAAAAAACATGTTTTGCAAAGTCAATTTGATCGAACTTGGGATCAAGTTCTCTCGAACTTGACTTTAAAATTCACTTTTTGACTGAATTTTCGTCAAGTCCGCCCGAACTTGATTGATTTTCATAGTTTTTACACAAGTCCGCTCGAACTTGCTTAATATTTCTTCAGTTTTATCAAGTTCGCTCGAACTTGATCAAAATATGTTGAAATTTTAGTATAAGTTTGCCCGAACTTGTTAAATTCTCTTGGAAATCTTATACAGGTTCGATCGAACTTCATCAGGGAGAAAATTTCAAAACCATTCAACAAGTTCGCCCAAACTTGTTTGAAAATTGAAACTGAATTGTTTAACTGCACAGGTTCGCTCGAACTTGTCAGTGTGCTAATCAATTTTCAAAGATTGTGAACGTGTTTTCAACGATATTCGTCAGTTTTCCGCAATGGAAGATATTCACAATATGTATATGACAGCGGGGGCTTCATCATCGAATGTCAACATGATGAATCAAGTGAATATTGATAACGAGATGGGTACATCAGTGAAGCCACCGAAACTTATGTGCATAGATGAATACGGGGGGTGGACGGAAAAGTTTACGAACTTGGTTCAGTCTACATTCTTTCATAGCTGGGTTACGGTCAAAACAGGTTATACATGGCCAAGAGATGAACATGACAATGTTATTGAGATGAGCAAGTTTTCTACTTCAAAGAAGGATGCCTACGTTGCTGAAAAGAAAATGATTAGTCTGATTCAGCAGTCCGTGAAGGAAGATATCTTGGTACTATTGCCAAATACAAAACTGCACAAGAGTTACGGAAGTCTCTAAAGCCCAAATATAAGGGAGTGCAGAGATGGTGAAGAGCAAGAAAGCTCTAATCATGAAAGAATTCGACATCTTACAATGCTCAAAGGCTAGTCAATGAAACAGATGATTGAACGATTCTGTCATTTGAAGGTGATAATGAGAAGACATGGTCTTGAGAAGATAGAAGAAGAATACATTGACAAATTAGCTGATGCTTTGCCTGAAGGTGAATGGACAACATATCTCATGGTGCTTAAAGAAAGTCCAAGCTGGGAATTCTTCAAGTTATCCATTTTTATCGATAAGTTGGAGGGGCATGAGATGGAATTGTTAAAAATTGCCAAGTCGAATAATACGAAACATTGCTCAAGATGCTGGCTTGTATTACAAGACTGGAGCTCAAGAGAATATCTCAAGTCCGAAGATCCAAACTGTTTTCAGCGTGAATACGAATTCCTCGAATCATTCGCCACAGAGCCAAACTCAATCATATCCTAACTATGATCAAAGTCCTCAGAATGCATCATATTTAAGCACGGATTCTAATCAGAATAATCAATCAAATTCTGATCCAAATGTTTTTAGATGCAACATTGCAGTCAACCTAAACAACATCGTTTCTGAACAAGTGGCCAAACAACATATGGCACTACTTACCATAGTGTTGGAATCTTATGAGAGTTTAGTGGCTGGAAGATTGGAAATCCTGAAATGACTACAGAAGATTATGATCAAGTGGATGATCAAGAGCTTGAGTTGATGGACATCAAATGGTCCTTATCTTCGATTATACGGAGAGTTACCAAATTCGTTGCTCTAACTGGTAGAGATATCGAAAACTCGAGCAACAAGCTTGTATTCGACAAGATGAAAGTTACTTGCTTCAGATGTCGACAGAAAGGTCATTTCAAATGAGAGTGCAAGAATCCAGAAGCAAGTGGCAACCAAAGTCCCTTCGGAGCGGTAATGATTACTACAAGAAGTCGTTGCAATATAAGCCATTCCGAAGAAGACTCAAGTTGAAATCCAAGAGAAACCATCCAACAACGCAGAAAAAGCTATGGTTGCTTCGAATGAAAATGACGGTTTTGATTGGAACTCATACATTGCCAAGAAGACTTGAGTCGCTTTAATGGCTGAAATCATGGAAGTTACATCTGCTGAGGATGCAGCTCTGGAGAACGTAATGCTAGAAGAATACTTACAACAAATAGAAGAAGAGGAGATCTATCATTATACAAGGATGCAGAGTGTTCTTTCTCCTAACATTACTTCTAGTTTTGCAGTACCTTCTGAGCTGCTGTTGAAACAAAACCGGAAGTTGAAGAAGTTATCAACGTGAGTAAGGAGATGAATGAAGAAAATCTAACGGAGATCCAAACAAAGCTATGATGGCGAATTTGAAGAAGGTAGGTCCAGAGGTAAAAGTTGTAGAAAAAGAAGTTGTGAAAGTGCAAATCGTTGAGGTTGAAAAACCTTGTACGACATGTACTGAGCCTTGTCTACAATGCGCTGAAAAGTCTCAAATCATAAGTGAACTCAATGTGCATAACAACAATTTTAAATATGATTATCGAAACAATGAAGGAAGCTTATGATAGAATGAAAGACGATTATGGCAAGGGTGGATAAAAACAACATTGAACAAGATGACACAGTGAGAATGTTAAAAGCAACAATAATGGAAAAACAAAAAACTATTAACATTTACATAAATAACATTGCTGAAATAAAACAAGAGCTTCAAGATATGAAAATTGAAACCGAAAGGGTAAAACAACTTTTAAAAGCTATACCACTAATACTTATATCATCGACCACATTCTTCCAACGATTCAATCGGAAGAAAATGATCACAAATCAAAAAGTAAGAAACGTGGTTTATAGCAATGTTACACCACCCTTGTGCGAAAAATATGGTCGCAAGATAGCTGAAGGGATGGAAAAGGGTTAATATTGAACTTTTGTCTGAAAAGAAAAATGAGCTGCCTGAGAACATTGACATAATCTACACAAAAGAGGACAGTGAAGCATTGGTAAAAGATGTTGTTGAAAATGTTTTGAGCGAATCTGATGATGGAAGCTTTGAGAGTGCCAATGCGAGTTCGAACAATTCTGAATCACAATCCGAAGATAATGATACATCATCGGAAGATAGCCTAAGTGATGATCCTAAAGTTGTCATGTACAAATTTAGGAATCTGATAGACTATATTTCGATGACAGTTTTCTGATTCGAAATGTGAAATAAGACCAAATTGATAGATTGTTCAAACTTGTTGAAGTATCATTAGAAGATTTGGAGAGAAATGAGAAGATGTTTTATTCTAAACCTAAAAGAAACTATAACAACTACCGAAGGAATAGTGGTGACTTTCTTTAACATAGGAGAGCGGGTTTAGGTTTGGAAGAAGAAGAAGAACCGAAAAATTATAAGTCACCATTTCATGAATACAAAAATAAAAACATGGCTTTCTTGTATGGGACAAGTACGGTTCAAGAAGAGAGTTTGATTGGAAAACATTCAAATGATGAGTTTAAAAAGGAAAATGAACTTCGAGATAAGGTTAAATCCGCAAGTGGAGTAAAACCCACTTGTGGACATTCTCATGATATTCGAACTTGCTTCAAATGCAATGAAGTTGGTCACATTGGACGCAAGTGTCCGAAATCAAAGCCTATGTATCCTCGAAGAAAAAGAAATTCAGATGTTGAGAAAATTAGGCAACCAGAGATTGTAAAACCTGTCACAACTCTAAAACGAAACAATGAATCTAAAATTGACGTTAAACCTAAATCTGAATCAAAGTTTGAAAATACAACTTTTGAGAAAGCTGTAACTTCATAATCGAACGAAACAAAGATTCAAGATTCTACATTAAGAAAGCAAGAGTTAAATCACAATTCTGGGTTGCCAAGAAGAAACAACACCATCTGAAGTTGTAAAGTCTGAGTCGGTCAAGGTTGATAAAGACAAGGAGTTTGAATCAAAGGGTAAAATTGAAACTAAAAAAGTTTTCCCAAAACTTTCAAAAGATAAAAAGAAAGTCAAGTTTGAAAACGTAAGTGTCAATGAAGTCTCAGATAATGACTTAGAATATCAGAGGGCATATGAGGATGTTTACGAAGATTATTATCCAAAACCCAAGACCCAAAAGGCTTGGGTTGACTTTTTCACTAAATTTTTAATGTGTGCAGGGGCTCCAAAGATCCATATTATCGAAGTGGATTCTGGATAGTGGGGCTTCAAGGCACATGACCGGGATGAAAGCACTACTCTTCGATATCAAAGCGATTAATGGAGGGTATGTAGGCTTCGTTGGAAATCAAGGAGGCCGGATTGTAGCTGAAGGAAAGCTTTCGAATGGTGTGGTATCTCTTGATCATGTTAACTATATCGCCGAGCTAGAGAACAATCTTCTCAGTATATCACAGATTTACGATAAGCAGTTCACAGTTCATTTCAATGATAAGGAGTGCATGATTCTTAAGCCGGGTTTTAAAATTCCGGATGATTGGATTCTCATGCGTGCTCCACACGAAAACGATCTCTACGTGTTAGACATGGGTATTGCTACAACATCGTCGAAGTCGGCTCAATGTTTTGTCACAAAAGCCAGGAGAAGGATTCGATTCTATGGCACAGAAAAATAGGGCATACACATCTGAGGAAAATGAATTTTCTGGTTCATAACCATTTAGTCGAAGGGGTGAATCTTCAAAGCTTCAATATGACGGATCATTGTCTTGAATGCAAGAAAGGGAAGCAGATTAAGAAGTCACATCCTAAGAAGATTCTTAACTCCATAAAGTTGCCGCTTGAACGTCTACATATGGATATTTTCGGTCCGGTGAATGTTCGAAGTATATCCGAGATCTGTATTGTTTGGTCGTCACAGATGATTATTCTCGATATTCATGGTTTTTCTTTCAAGAGTCTAAAGATGAACGCTTGACAATATGGTGATTCTCTTCAAGAAGCTCGAAAATCTATATGATCTCCCTGTTAGACGAATTCGAAGTGTGGCACGGAATTCAAGAACAATACAATGAAAGAGTATTGCAACGCCAAAGGAATTCTGCATGAATTCAGTGTACCGTATACTCCACAACAAAATGGCGAGCTGAAAGGAAGAAAAGAACTTTAATTGAAACAGCAAGAACTATGCTTGCAGATTCCAAACTTACTGTTAGCTTCTGGAGTGAGGTGGTTGTAGCGGCATGCTACACTTTAAACATGGTCTTAACTGTCAAACCGACTAAAAAGACATGCTTCGAGATGATTAACCGAAGGAAACCAAATCTGAAATATCTAGAACCGTTTGGTGCACCATGTACAGTGATTGATTAAGATGGAAAGTTCGGTGCTAAAACGCTTGATGGTTTCTTTGTCGGTTACGCTAGTCCTCTAAGGAGAGTTTATATTCCTACTTTGAGAAGAGTGGTCGAAGCACAACACGTAGATTGCTTTCGGTACACAACTCCTATTCAGAGGAAAGGCGACGGTGGTTGTTCAGTTACCAAGATTTGTGGAAGTCATTCCACTTGCCAAAAGAACCGTCTGATGAAGAACTTGCAGCTCTTTATTATCTACAACAGTCGGCAAACCAAGAATAGATTCTAAGGCCAATAGTGGTTAATCAACCTAGTGTTTGTTCTACTTCGTCTTCTGGTGCAGGTCCGGTAATAGTGGTGTTCCGATTGAACAAGTTTCTGAAGCAGAAGCAACACCTACTACAACTCTAGCAAATGTTTCCACTGAACCAGGAAATGCAACTACAGAGCCCATTCTTTCTCAGAATCAGAATTCGAGCATATATCCAATATGTTAAATCAACCTGCTGGCCCGAGCAATCAAAATGAAGCAACATTTAGTACTCATGCAGTTGATTTGATCGTTGATCTAAATATTTAAAATCAGAATAGTACGGTTGATGTTCCTAGTAAGGAGGTTCCACGATCTTATTCATATCACCCTTTAACAAACATTATTGGAGAGTTACAGACTGGTGTGAGAACGAGAGGCCAGATCAACAAAGCTTTAAGTTGTTTCTATACTCGAGTGGCTCCGACTCAAGATTATTGCTATTATTCATGTTTCATATCTCAAGTCGAGCCGAAGAATGTGAATGAAGCTTTGGGTGATGAGAACTGGGTAATTGCAATGCAGAAGAGTTGTTATAGTTTGAGAAACTAGGAGTTTGGAGACTTGTTGACTTACCACCTAAGCAAAAAGCGATAGACATGAAGTGGGTCTTCAAATGTAAGAGGGATGATCGAGGTGTGATCGTTAGAAACAAAGCTCGGTTGGTTGTCAAAGGATTCCACCAGCAAGACGAATTGACTATACAGAAGTCTATGCACCGGTTGCACGTTTAGAGTCAATCCGCATTTTCCTTGCATTCACTGTTTTGACAGGTTTTTAAAGTGTACCAGTTAGATGTGAAATCCACATTTCTCTATGGTAAGCTACGCAACAACTGTACGTCGGCCAACCACCGGGGTTCGTCGATCCGCTAAACAAGAACAAAGCTTATCAGTTAGACAAAGCCTTATACAGATTGCATCAAGCCCCAAGAGCCTTGTACGAGACGTTATCTCAACAGCTCGTTGGAAACAACTTTACAAGAGGCACAGTGGATAGTACATTGTTTACCAAAGAAGTAGGAAGTCATCTAATCATTGTACAAATCTTGTGGATGATATCATCTTTGGTTCAACAGATGATAGTCTTTGCAAAGAATTTGAGAAGATAATGAAGAAGAAGTTTGAAATGTCTTCTATGGGCGAAATGAAATTCTTCCTCGGGTTACAAGTTGATCAGTTACCAGATGGCATATTCATTCATCAAACAAAATACGTTCATGATATTCTGAAGAAGTTTGGAATGGATAGCTCGAAGCCGCTTTCTACTCCTATGGCTCTGAATCCCGGAATTTGCATCGACGAAACAGGAACCAGAGTGGATGATACGCTCTATCGGTTGATGATAGGATCTCTTATGTATCTAACGAAATCTCGCCCAGATATCATGTATCCTACCTGTTTTTGCGCAAGATATCAGTCCAGTTCCAGAATATCTCACATGTAGATAATATTTCGTTACTTGAAGGGATGTCCAAGCACCGGCTTGTGGTATCAAAGAATGATAACTTTGATCTGACGGGATATGCAGATTCTAACTTTGGGGTGGACAAGCTGAATTCAAAGTCTACGACGGCTGGTTGCCAGTTCTTCGGAACTCGATTAGTAACGTGGCAATGCAAGAAACAAACCACAGTCTCTCTTTCTACTTGTGAGGCAGAATACATTTCTGCTTACAGCTGTTGTTCACAAATCCTATGGATTCAAAACAGATGAGGGACTTTGGATTGCAATTTCTTGATACGCCTTTATATGTAGACAATAACGCATCAACCGACATTACTAAAAATCATGTTCATCACTCTCAAACTAAACACATAGAAATGCGTTATCACTTCATTCGTGACTGCTACGGAAAGAAGTTGGTGCAAATTGAAAAAATCCACACCGATGAACAAAAAGGTGATTTTTATACCAAAGCTTTTTCTTTAACAAGTTTTAAATATCTAATAAGGCTTAACGATATTAAAAATTTGTTAACAGGTGCGGAGGCAGAGGTTGAATATGGATCGAATGAAGAGTTCACGTGATCTACATTGGTTTGTTAATCTTTTAGATTAGTATTTCTTAAAAAACTAAAATCCAAAAATATGTTTTTGATTTTAAGGGGAGAATGTTTGGGAAAATACAAAAACGTATGAAAAATCAAAAAAGTACAAAAACATTGAAAAAGACAAAAAGAATTTTTGTGTCACAAAGGAAATGATAGTACATCAGTGGACTATCACAGTATGCTAAAGATTTGTAAAATTCAAAAAGTGATAAACAAGTCTTACTGTGGATGTGTCGATAAGCTTTACACATTCATTGAATTGTTTCTGGGATATAAACTAAATTTTACAAATGCTTAAACTAGTGGATTAACATCTCTCGGATACATGGACTTAGTACTCTGAAATTTCATTTGAGAGATTGCCTGATTCTGAGATACGAGGTCTTTATAGATGATGGATATCTGGGGTATTATACAAGTTCTTCTGATTTTGCGGAAGCAATAGTCTAGAACTTCTATAACGCTTTTACTAAAAAAAACCCTAAACTGAAAAGAATCGAAAGATCTAATCATTTGCAGTGCTGAAAAGATTCCTTAATTGGAACACACCTTTAAAGTCGAGCTTCATCTCTTTGTCGATACGATTGTATTAACCTGAGCTCTCAAGGCTTCGCATTAACCCAGATACAGATATCAATTACGCTATATTCACCTGTAAGATGAAATATAGAGAATCTTGATACGAGAGTATATTCTGAGATGGGAACCATAGTTGAGTCAAGTTTCATAATTCTACCTAAGATATCTTGGAACAATTGAGAATTGTGTCGAAGTTTAAGTGGATAAACATATCGACAATCTAAGTAAACGAGTTTAAAACTTAAAGTCATCAAAAGGTCAACGGTACTGGTGATACGTCTCAATCAACTGATATGATCCTTAGACACGAATTCACAAAAAGATGTCCATAAATATGTTTGTACATAGTTTATCTACTTTACAGATTAAAAAAAAAAGATTTTCAGTGTGTTTTGGCATGAACTTGCAAAAATACAAAAAGATTTTGTTTCTACATTAGTTTCAACAAGTCAATGTTGGAGAACGGATCTTCGAAGTCTGGTAAGGTGCTAAACTGGTGGAAATCTAAATGACAAGGGGCTGGGAGCTATTCTGTAAAATCTGATAAGCGAAAACGAATAAAAGTTCATTAATTTGAAACTCGAATTTGAGAAAAACCAACAACTTGTTCATATCGGGTCGAACCGAGGTCATTAACTTGGACTCGGCAGACAAATCGGTTAACCAAGGTCATTAACTTGGACTTGGTCAACTAAGTGGATTGTTAAAACTGGTAAAAGTAAAAAAATTTAGGGTCAAAATTGAAAATTTTGAAAAAGTTGATTTTGAAATTGATCAAGTTTGCCCGAACTTGTTCAGGGCAAACTTACATTGTTCTGATCACAAGTTCGCCCGAACTAGTTTGTGCTTAACTGACATAATTTACAAGTTCGCCCGGACTTGTTCTGGATTTGTGGATCTGTGTTTACAAGTTCGACCGGACTTGTCACACTATATAAGAGACAAGTCCGCCCGAACTTCATTCACCTGTACCTGAATCTCTGAACGAACTTAGGCGATCTTGAGCGAGTTTCGAAATTGCACACTTTAAGTCGAATTGCTGCCCAATTTTTTAGTGATTTTTAGTGATTAGCACACTAATCATCATGGCTATGGTGAGTAATTCGAGATTGGACCATGAATTGATAGATTTTGAAAGAACTAGATCTGATCTTTTCATCTGAACTAAATAAAGGATGTTTAAGGACGAATTAAAGTATAAAATATGTTAAATAAATATAATCGATCCTAAACATGTCATCAATTAAATTCAGAAAGCTTTGAATATGCTGTTGCAGGACTTGAATGAAAACGATGACAAGTTCGCCCGAACTTGTCAACTGGTTCTCTGAACCAAGTTCGGCCGAACTTGTCCCCAACTATAATTAATTGATCATTTCAAAGTTCGACCGAAATTGTGGTCCTCAAATGTGAAAATAATGAATATCTCACAAGTTCGCACGAACTTATTTGATAAGTGTCAAAATTCATAAGTCTTTGACAAGTTCGCCCGAACTTGTCTGAACATGATCAAAATCATAAGACCTTTACAAGTTCGCCCGAACTTGTTTGAGAATTAATCAAAATGATTTGACAAGTTGGCCCGGATTTGATATAAATCTGATGTTTTAAATGCCTATCAAGTTCGCCCGAACTTGATGTAATGTTTTGTGAAAATTGTAAAAAACTGCTAATTTTGTCTAGATTCTCGTGTTTGCAGAACATCCAGCTTTCGTTCAATAAATTTCATAACACGTGCATAACACTTGACAAGACTGTCTGTCCATCTCTAGCAGCATATGACAGTATTCTCGACTTCATGGAACGTATTCCGATTCATAAGGCGATTACGGAGAAAACAGTGGTGTATAGATCTCACATCTACAGATTTTGGAATGTAGTGTCACTAAACGAAGACAATACTGTGATATCAAGGAGCAATCTAACACGAACGTCTAACCGAACGCTACATGTACTTCATGATCATAACACCGTACTAACCGAGTAGTTTGATAACAAGTGTATATATATATATACATATGTATATACGTATATATACGTATATACGTATATACGTATATATATATACTACCATCTCACGAAAGCATGTATATATATATATATATATATCTCCATCTCACGAAAGCTGTGATGAGACGTACATTTATCCATCCATGTATTTCTATTTACGACAACTAACACGACTTCGTATGTATATTTATATTTAAATATATAAATATATATGTATCCTAAATCATTCGGAAAACTAAGTCGCTTTCCGAGACTTTAGTATTTATCCCGATTACAAATGGGATTAAATAACCATAGATTGGTTATTTCAAGTCAAGATAACAACACTTCCTTTGAGTCGTTTTGTTAACGATTCGGTAGAGCTTGGACACGTTCTTTAACTACATAGTTTTGTTTAGAAATTTTTAAGTTAATCCTTGATAGGAATGCTATAGTTGCATGCTAGCGAGTTCACGTTCTTGGAATGACATTATGAAATCACATTAAGCTAGCTTTGCACAAGGATATCAAGGTGAGTTAATCACCCCCACTTCTTACCGTTTTACATATTATAAATGTTTTCAGGGGTGGAAAGACACGAAAGTTTTGCAAAAGCTCACAATGTTTTGATAAAAGAAAATTACATATTTCTAAACCATGTTACAAACAGATTTCAACAAACACTATGGTTTATGAAAAGTTTATGCCAAACACGTCGGTTTTTACAAGAACATACGCATTTTCGAAACATGCATGAGTTTTTTTACTAGGGGTTAGGCCCCAAATTTTACTAATGACATGGGCTAGGCCCAATAACACGAATGACAAGATAACATGGGCTAGGCCAAATAACACAAATGACAAGATAACATGGGTTAGGCCCAATGACACGCGTGCAAGGCACAAGGACACTTGAAGGGCGGGGCCCGTTCATACACAACGAAACACAGTTTATGACATTTGGATGTAGCTATGGGATTAGATGATAACAGTTCATTATGCGTAAGTAGGATGATGATAAGGGTAACCACTAATCACTTAGTGACCAAGGTGCAAAAGGGTTTGTTAACCCTTTATGAGTGCTTTTGTGTTCCCTATGATTTCAAAGTTGTCTTGGTTTGGTTATTTACTTATGGCACATAGTTCAGTGTATTAGCTACACACTGATTGATCCTTAGATCCCATAGGTATCCTACATACCATGATTACAATACCAGTTTGCAAATACAACAGAAAACATTTCAAGGATTCATGGCTATTTTTGAAACCATATAATCTTTTCTCTTAATATCCAAAGCCATGAATCTTAATCACAAAACCTATGTTACTCATAGGTATTTTTATGCTGACGTTTTGTTTTCACATATGTTTCAGGTACTATTATTTGATTATTTGATTGCATACCTCACATAGGATGGACGCGAGCCTTAGTGACTTTAAAACTTGAAAACAAATTTAATTGTATTATATTTCCATTATTTCAAAACCATGTAACATATTAATTCAATAAAACAAAACTTTAAATACCATGTGTAGTGAAACAATTTCCTGTAACGTGACTCCCCGATGTTTCCGCCGCGGTTGTTGTATTGCGCGACCGGGGTGTTACAGAGATCGGTATTATAGCTTATGGTTATAGGGAATTAGGTTATTAGTAATACTTTTAACCTGGTCAATAACCTTCCTAGGACCCTAACACAAGTTATCTTGCGTTTAGATTAAACGATACCATCACCTATCTGAGACAATTGTGGTGATTCCATCATGTAACGATTACGAACAAGCTATCAATCAATGAAAATTTTGTGTTTTACTTCTGAGATTCATTCATTATTCATGACATTTGCACAAATTCAATTATTACATGATAACAAACTCTTGAACAACTTCTGGAAGTGAAATCGTAAACTATTACGCAAACGTAATTAGTTAAATGCGACGTACACTTCGGAACAACGACATAAGCTAAACATACCCTAAATAACCTTTAGATAACTAAAAAATAAGTTTGAAAGGTTCGGTATGGCAAAAACATGCTTATGCAACTTCACGGGCTATTTTGCAAATTCTGCGAAAGTATGCTGTTACGCGTATTTCTTAATCCGGAACATGTAGGCACATCCAAAAATTCTTGTAATCATTAAAATATAGTATATAAATGATTGGAATGCAAAAACATCATTCGTTACGCGTTTACAGTCAATTGCGCGTTCGTTACGATTTTCTTCGTAATTAACTGAAAATCGCAACTGTACGACCAAACGAACCGACATACGAAACATTTCCGAGCGTTTTTCAAGTTCCCTATGCTTTATCTTCCTTATGAAGCTTGAAAATGAGGTTAACGGGTGTTAAAAGTACAAAAACGAGACGAAACAAATGCAGAGTCTGTTTTGCCAAAATGTGGACGTTTCTGCCAACTAGGGGCCTTATGGACCGCAAGGGCAACCCCATAAGGTCCGTAAGGGGTGCCCAGCACAGAAGCTTTGCTGTCCTCTTCTTGTTCATTCCCTAGGACAATAAGCTCGCGAATTTGTTCATTGCACACTTGTCATGATTTGGTGGCCTCTTGATCACTATAAATAGGTGAGTTCATGGCCATTTCAGATTGCTCATTTCATTTCTTTCTTCCATTTGCTCTATTTGGAGGCTACCACCTTGTGGAGGCTTCCTAACTGCGCTATCTTGGCTGTCTTGAGTGCAAGTAAGTGCTCTAACCAAGCCTTGTTCATTTCTTTTAGCTTATTTGAGCTAAAAGTCAAATAGTTTAACTTCCTGTTTGACTTTTAGTTATGGCCATTTTTGGTCAAAGCAAAGTCCAACTGGACTTTGCAACATGATCGTAATCATGAGGGTTATGGTCGATAGCGATCATGCCTACTGATTACCACGTTTACTAGTCGAAGTGACGAGTCAAAGTTTCGGTCAATAATGCGCAAAATGCGCATTATACAATGGAATTATTTTTGGGTATCAAAACAATTTGTTTTGATATCGAAACATTTTTATAACTTAGTTAGACATATTTTGGCATGTCTAACTTGCCAATTTTAGTTTAGTGCTTATTTAGGTTCGTAAGTGAAGCGGTCTTGACCACCGCTTTGACTTTTGAATCTGACCCGTTTGGTCGATCTTAGGATCCGACCAAACACATATTTGTGACCATAGTTGGGTATAACCCTATGAGGTTATACCTTATGGTCACGTCATTTGGTTAGTGTTATGCTATGTCGCTTATTATGCCTTTATAAATGACTAAAATGCCCATTTTGCGCATAAATCAATTTTAAGAATATGTAACTAATGTTTTGGCATATAAACTGATGTTACAACATAATCAAACATGATTTGGCATATAGGACTTATCATAACACATATCTAACCATCCGATCACGCGTTTATGCAAATGAACCGTTAAAGTACCATATACTACCTTAACGAGCCATTATGGGTTAAAAGCACTTAGGAATCGTTTCAATTCAGAATGTTGACTTTGTTAAACCATTTCATATGAGTTCCATCACTCGTTTGGTTTCCAAGATCTCATTCTATCCGATCTTCTTATTAAAGTCTCGATATTTACATAGTTATTCGATACTAGGACACGTTTGATTTCTCAGACTCTTGAGCTTTGTCGATCTTTGAAACAAGGACACTTTTGCAATCACAAGTGAGTACATAGTTCCCCTCTTTACGTTTTCAAATGTTTTGGGGTGATTCGTATGTGCTAAAGTATCATTTTAAGTTTTCGAAACAAATGCTATGGTTTATATAAACTTGTTGGTACGTTGTATTGAGGACAAGAATAACATTCATTAACTTTGGCCAAGCCGACCAATATTAAATTATGGTACCATAGGTCTGACAATCCCGTTACCAAAATTCCCAGTGTATGTGGGGAAGTTTGGGGAACGACAGAAACTGTTATGTTTAACAAACCCTTTGGTGGTTTGTTAGTCAATTTAAAGAGACCCTTTGGTGGTCTAGGATGAGTCAACAAAGGCTTGAATGTATTCAACGAAACGACCAAAAGTTTTCACAATTAAAACAAGGACGATTTATTTATGACAATGACGATTGGTTTATGACAATGACAATTGGTTTTTGACAATGACGATCGGTTTATAATAATGACGTTTTGGTTAATAACAAGGACGGATTTGGACGATTGGTTAAAACAAAGACGATTGGTCGATTGGTTTATGGTGAGTGATTTAGATAACGTGACATGTGTAATGTAATAAAAGCATGGTGGATACGCCGCTGGTACTTCCTATATATAAGTGCTTTTATCATATTGCATATCGTGGCCTTATCTGAATCATATGGACGAATGTTTCTTTTTGAACGATGTCACGTAACGATTTTCACTTAGATTTATAAACCGTACATAGTTTTCTTTTGAATCAATTTATTTCTTGGTTTTACAAAAGAAACATTTTAGTTAAGATTCATGGTTATAAGATTTTTCACAAACTTTAACCAACTAGTTGTTGTTGGCTAACTATATTGCAATACCAAACACATTTGATACATGTTTTCATTCAACGACTCGAGTTGTCCGACGAGGTATTGCAATATGTATACAAGGCCATGAATTTGACACACTCCAAAACCTATGTACTCGCCGGCATTTTTATGTCAACTCGTTTTCACATATGTTTCAGGAACTTAGGTGTGACGATTTACAATGCTTGGATCACATCGAAACGAACGGGCCTTAGTGACTGATAAAACAAGAAAGACAATATATATTAATGTATATATTATGTTTTGTTTTCCGTTAAAACTCAGACAATGTTACATATTAATGCTTTAATACAGAACTTTAAATACCATGGTTGTGTAACAATCTGTTAACTTGACTCCCCGACGTTTCCACCGCGGTTTGTTGTTTTACGCGGTCGGGTGTTACAGATTGGTATTAGAGCCAATGGTTTTAGGGAATTAGGTTATTAGTAATGCTTTGACCTAGACTATAACCTTCCTAGGACTCCAACGCGATAATTCTTGCGTTTAGATTTCAATACACTACCATCACCTATTCTTAGGTGATTACCAAAAACAATACAAGAGTCACAAAAATCTTTTCTGAAAACTTTTTACAAAAAAAAAAATCCATTCTCAAATGAATCATTTTCAGCTCTAAGCCTTGAAAATTTTCAAAATCTCGTCAAAGTTTGGTCTTATTAATGTGAACACGTGCAATCTGGAAGGGTGGATGCCTGTACCCTGAGTTTTCTGTCTAAGGCTAGAGTGACCGTACAAATCCACTTAATCGGACCAGTCACTCCTACCTGGGAACTCTTGTGGTGAGTGTCCACTTATAGGCTAAAGCATGTCTTCGCTATACATTATAAAGACCCATTTACTTTGATTAGTTACCGTGTGTCTTTTGTTTGTTTTGAGAAACGAACAAATGACCACTATCCTTATTTTGTCGATATTTTCAATACCCCTATTGATTTATTTCAATGTCAATCTCACATATCTTCCTTCATGTTTTCTTTTAGAATTCCTCCTCGACGTTATACAACTCAAAATGCCGCGCTCAGCAAATTGCTGCAGTACTCCTGAATCTCGTGACCCAACTAAATCAAGCAAACAATAACAATAAAAACAATGCACCTGCTCGGTACAACTATAAACAATTTTGTTCGGCTAAACCACTATCGTTTTCTGAGTCTGAGGGAGCTACTGGGCTCCTGCAATGGTTCGACAGTCTCGAAAGTACTTTCTGCCACGTGAAATGTCCGAATGCGCGAAAAGTTGAGTTTGCATCGAGTGTGTTCAAGAAAAGAGCTCTTACATGGTGGAATGGTTTGATGAGAGACATGGGTGCCGATGTGGCTATGGCACAAACTTGGGAAGAGATTAGGGATTTTATGATGAAGGAATTCTGCCCTTGCCAACGACAAAGGGCGCTCGAGGGTGAATTCCACGATCTCAAGCAGTATAGTGGGGAAAACCGTGCTTATACTGACCGATATGAAGAGTTGAGTTTGTTATGTCCAGGGATGGTGACGCCTTTGGATAAGGCGATTGAAAAATATATCGATGGTTTGCTTGATCCATTTCAGGATATCGTCACTGTCAGTAATCCCACTACCGTTCGCCAAGCCATTGAGCTAGCTGCAACTTTGACCGAGTCTTAGGTAAAAAGGGTAAACTTTATCGCAAGGGTGATAAGAGATCCTCTACTAAGTCAACTCAAGAGAAACCGAACCATCCAAGATCGAGGAAGCGCAAGGCTTCATAGAATTTTGCTGTAACTGCACAACGTGCTCAAGCTGCTCCCCAAAATCAACCAACTCAGCCTCTTGCAAGGAAACCGTATGCTGGTACTGCACCGTTGGGCAACTGGTGCAATGGTCATCACCAAACTCACCAGCCATGTCGTCAGTGCACCATATGTGGAAAACTTGGTCACTTAGCCAACATTTGTCGTCTTAACTAGAACAAAGCTAACCCAAACCCTGTTCAACCCCAAGCAAATGTTGCTCGACCCCACTTTCCACCAGGTTCTTGCTACAACTGTGGTGAAATAGGTCATTACAAGAACAACTGCCCGAAATTGGTCAATGCTAATCAAGCTCGTGGACGAGCATTCAATATCAACGCCAACGAAGCCTGTGCTGATAATGAAGTCGTAAATGGTACGTTCTTTGTTAACAATTGTCCTACTTCAGTTCTTTTCGATTCGGTTGCCGATACAAGGTTTGTATCGCTAGCCTTCGAACCTTTCCTTTCAACACCTCGAACTAGACTAGGAAAGTCCTTGACAGTAGAAGTCGCTAGTGGTGAGCCTCTTGTGCTCGTCCATGTTATTCGGAATTGCCAGTTAAATCTCAACAACCATATTTTTCCTATTGATCTCACGCCAATGCAACTCGGGAGTTTTGACATTATCATAGGAATGGATTGGTTAACAAAACACCATGCTGAAGTTATCTATTTTGACAAGATTGCTCGAATACCTCTTCCCTCTGGCTGGAAAATGACGACTCAATGTACGGGCACATGATTTACACTAGCAATATCATGGTTGTGCTGATGTCTGAATAAACTCTTAAACTTTTATGTTTTCTGTTTATTTTCAAAAATCTTGAAAACACTTTGATTGTTCTATAAATAATCTGGTCTTTCCCATTTCATTTACAAAACCAATGTGATTACGTGTGTATCTGGCATATCGCTATAATACCGACACCAGGGATATTATTCCTTGCAATTAAACTACTCTTGTGGTTTCATCCGTATTTGTGATCGCTTGCGATCTCCACAAAAAAAATCCTATGTACTCGTTTCCTCTAAGAAACAAAGTATAAGGTACAAGTTATACCTCTTAATGGATACTCGAAGTACCACTCTGAATCCTTGATTTGATACCTAAGGGTACTTTTATAAGTCCTTAATTGGTCTTATTCAAATATGGCTATGTGCATATCGTTACTTTCTGGTTCTTCATGACATTATACTCAGTACATGATTTAAAAAAAACATTTCACATGATTTAAAAACATTTTAACATGGCATATTTACCTAATATACCTAGTGCATGATTTCAAAAACGTTATACATGTTTTCAAATATCTTATGCATGGTTTTCAAAGACATTTTGCTTCGTATGTTGACATAGCATACTTAGCACACGGTTTTCAAAGACATTTTGCGTCGTATGTTAACCTAGCATACCTAGTAGATGGTTTTCAAAACATTTTCACAACATGCTTACATTGTTCTAGACATTTTTGGTAAACAAAACACAAATCCCAAATCCTTACAAGATCTACCTATCTTCATAGTTAGATTTTTAAGGATGTTTAAAGTGAAAATCGAAGTCCTTGACTGGATTCTTTGTGTGCTTTAATGCGTATACTATAATTCAATGTGACCAAATCGAATCACTTTAGCATTATTGTGTTCAGTGGATTCAAATGTTCACTATCCAAATCCTTGTAGAATCATCCATATTTTATGTGTTAGATTCTTAGAATGATATCCTAAGTACTATCTAAAATCCTTAATGGGCTTTTCTATGCAAATAGTTAGACCCTTGGATTCCAAAGTACTATTCTAGTTAAAGAGATCATTTGTTAATCTAGTTAAAGAGACCCTTTGGTTCTAGTTAAAGAGATCATTCGTTGATCTACTTAAAAAGATCATTTGTTGATCTACTTAAAGAGACCCTTTGGTGGTCTAGTTAAAGAGATCATTCGTTGATCTAGTTATAGCGACCATTTGTTGATCTAGTTAAAGAGACCCTTTGGTGGTCTAGTTAAAAAGTTCATTTGTTGATCTAGTTAAAGAGACCCTTTGGTGGTCTACTTAAAGAGATCATTCGTTGGTCTAGTTAAAGAGATCATTTGTTGATCTAGTTAAAGAGACCCTTTGGTGGTCTAGTTAAAGAGATCATTAGTTGATCTAGTTAAAGAGATCTGTTGGTGCATAATGTCTATGTCTTAGTCTTAATCGAGTCTGTATATAATAGAGCTGAATAGGCTAGCTATTCGAAGTATTTATGTAACAGTGATACAAGTTACCCCATGAGACCATGTAAGGTCAAGTTTGGCCGTACTTGCTAAGGCAAGTTCGGGCGAACTTAGGCATTCCTCTGGCGAACTTGTACTCGTATAAATAGTTAGCTTGCCTCATTCATTTGTAACTTTCGCATTTTGGATGTGAAGCTCTGTCAGTTTGTACTCTTGACGTTTGATCAATGAAACTGATGTTGAACTGATTAATTCTTGTCTATTGGTAAACACGACGTAATATTTCCGCTATTATGGACGTTAGATATCAAATTTGGGTTCCTTAGCATCGAGGATCGGTCCTACAAGTTGTATCAGAGCTAGAACAGCCTGATTTGATAGTATCAAGACAAGAACACTTCTATTTCATCTCCATTCTTCTATTTTTCTTAACTTTTTCATCAAAATGAAGAATTCATGGTCAAAATCTTTTCAATTTTGAATATATCATGTAAAATACAACAAATATAAACCCTTGAAAGATTGGAGACCAAAATCAATCGCATTGATGTCAAAATTTTGAAAAACCATGTTTGACAAAACCATGTTCATCGAATTGTTAGCCAAGTTCGGCCGAACTTGGACTAAAAAGTCACTTTTCAAGTGGTTTTTTACTAAGTTCACTCGAACTTGAGTAGTTTTTTTTGAAAAACAGCAAAGTTCGATCGAAGTTGTTAAAAATTTATTGATATTCTATCAAGTTCGACCGAACTTGATAAAATTTCATAGTTTTTAGCTAAGTTCGCCCGAACTTACTAATTTTTTAACAAATTCCATTCTGCAAGTTCGCTCGAAGTTATATCTGATTTGTTTTTTCAAAACTTTCATAAGTTCGACCGAAGATAAAGCAAAGTTTTCAAAATAATCATTCACAAGTTCCACCGAACTTGTGAATAAAGCTGAGAATTCTTCATTCTAACTACAAGTTCGACCGAACTTGTAGTAGAACTAACATTTTCAAAAGTTTTTGAGTATTTTCAGTGTACGAGTCTCGTTATTCACAATGGATGATATTCAAAGAGCTTATATGTCCGGAGCTAGTTCGTCAAATGCCAACGTGATCCAACAAGTCAATCTTGATAACGAGATGGGCACGACTGTTAAACCGCCAAAGCTAATGAGTATGGACGAGTATGAAGGATGGAATGAGAAGTTTACATATTGGGTTCAAGCCATGCACTTCCTAGACTGGGTGTCGATTGAGAGAGGTTATACAGTTCCGTTGTGGAAAAATACAAGTACTCCACGACACAAAAAGAAGAATACATTGCTGAGAAAAAGATGATCAGTCTTATCCAACAATCCGTAAAGAAGATATTCTCGTCTTGCTACCGGAATACAGAACTGCAAGAGATCTCTAGATCTCACTTCAAAAGAAGTATCAAGGAAGCGCGGAGATAATTAAGAAAAAGAAAGCTCTTTTTATGAAAGAGTTCGATATCTTCAATATGTTGAAGGGTGAGACCATGAAGCAGATGATTGAACTCTTCTGTCATCTTAAAGTCCAAATGCGAAGACACGGTCTCGAGAAGACGGAACAAGAGTACATCGACAAGCTTGCAGACGCTCTACCAGATGGATAATGGACTACTTACCTAATGGTTCTAAAGGAAAGTGAAAAATGGGAATTCTTCAAGCTGTCAACATTTATCGATAAACTCGAAGGTTAAGAAATGGAACTCTTAAAGATTGCAAAGTCAAAGAACACTAATGTTGTTCAAGACGTTGGTTTGTACTACAAGAGTGGAATGCAAGATAACATTTCAAGCCCAAAAATTCAGACAGCATTCAACGCAAGTGTGAATTCTTCAAACAATTCGCAGCAGAATTAGAATCAGTCATATCCTCAATATGATCAAAGTCCACAGTCTTCATTCTCAAGTACTGGTTCAAATTCATCTTATCAGAGTCAAGCAAATCAGAACCAACAAACAAATTCTGATTCGAATGTATTCAAATGTAACATTGTTGTTAATTTGAATAATGCTGTTTCTGAGCAAATGCCAAGCAACACATGGCACTTCTCGCCACTGTTCTAGAATCGTATGAAAGTCTTATAGCAGAGAAAATCGGGAATCACGAGATGACCGCCGAAGACTACGATCAGGTGGATGAAGAAGAACTTGAGTTAATGGATAACAAGTGGTGTTTAGCTTCGATTATCCGAAGGGTTACCAAGTTCGTTGCTCTCTGGCCGTGATATCGGAAATTCGAGCAACAAACTAGGTTTTGACAAGACAAAAGTCACGTACTTCAGATATCGCCAAAAGGGACATTTCAAGAGAGAGTGCAAAAATCCTGAAGCAACAGGAATCAAAGTCCATTCGAAGGAGGCAACGAGTATTACAAGAAGTCACTCCAGTACAAGCCTTTCCCAAAAAAGACTCAGGTTGAAATCCAAGAGAAGCCAAACAGTAGCAACACTGAAAAGGCTATGGTTGCATCAAACGAAGATGACGGTTTTGACTGGAATTCCTACATCGGTAAGAAGACCGGAGTTGGGTTAATGGCTAAAATTGTTGTAGATACATTTGCAGAAGAAGCAACGGCTATGGAGAATATTCTGCTGGAACAATATCTGCAACAACAACGTGAAGAAGAGGAGTATATCCACATGCAGAAGCAAGGAATTTTATCTTCTAACTCTTGTAAAAATTTTGCAGGTCACTTTGATGGAAGTTCTCAGGAGCAAGTTCCCGAGAAGAAATCAAGTGATGAAGTGGTCATTGATGTTACTCAGGAAGTGAATGTCGAAAACCTCAATGACATTGCCGACAAAGCTTTAATGGCAAATCTAACCAAGGTAGGTCCAGAGGTAAATGAAAGTATCAAAGTACAAGTTGTAGAGGTTGAGAAACCTTGTACAAGATGTACTGAATCATGTATCAAATGTGCCGAAAAATCAAAGATCATCGCTGAAATCAATGTGCATAATGAACTTCTAAAATACGATTATCGCACAATGAAAGAAGCGTATGACAAAATGAAAGATGATTATGGCAGGCTTGATCGAAACAATGTCGAACAACATGACACTATGAGGATGCTAAAAGAAACAGTAATGGATAAGCAAAAAGCGATTAATATCTATATTAACACCATTGCTGAAACTAAGCAACAACTCCAGGACATGAAAATTGAAACAGAACATGTTCAACAACTTTTGAGAAGTTACACTTGTAACGCATATGTCATTGATCACATCCTTCCGACAATTCCGTCGGAAGAGAAACCTAAAAAGAAAATTGGTAAAGAATACAGCAATGTTCCTCCACCCCTATGCGAGAAGTATTGTCGCAAATCCGCTGCTGGGATGGATAAGGCACTCAACATTGAGTTTTATCTGAAAAGAAAACTGAGTTGTGGTTAAGAAAGTGGTTGAAAATGTTCTGAATGATTCTGATGAAGGCAGCTTTAAAAGCACTGACTCAAGTTCAAAGAATTCTGATTCACAGTCTGAAGATGACGATACATCATCGGAGAATGATCTATGTGATGATCCTAATATTATAATGTACAAGATTAAGGAATCTGATAGATTATACTTTGATGACAGTTTTCCGTTTCAGAACGTGAAGGAAGAATTGTTAGACAAATTCTTTAAACTCGTGGAAGTCACCTCAGATGATCTGGTAATCAATGAAAAGAAATTTTATTCCAAACCTAAAAGAAACAACTACCGAAGGAATGGTGGTGATCATCCGGAAAACCGGAGAGCTGGGTTGGGATTAGAAGAATCAGATGAACCTAAAAAGAAAACATCACCATTTCATGAATACAAGAATAAAAACAAGAATTTTGTATATGGGACGAACACGGTTCATGAGGAAAGTTTGATCGGGAAACAATCAAACGATCAGTTCAAGAAACAGAAAGAACTTCGAGATAAAGCCAAAATTGCAAGTGGTGCTAAAACAAGTGGTGTAAAACCCACTAAAGGACATCCACATGATTCTCGGACTTGTTTCATGTGCAACGAAATTGGTCATATTGCACGCCAATGTCCGAAATCAAAGTCGGCTTATCTTCGAAAGAAAGAAAGTTCAAATGTTGTGAAACCGAAGCAACCAGAGTTTGGGAAAATAAGAATTCTAAAAAGGAATGTTAACAAAGATGAAATGAAACAAGTTTTTGAAAAGAATTTGAAAATTCAATTTTCAAAAAAGGTGAATCTTCAAAAGCTAATGAAAACAAGTTTTACATCAAAAAGGCTAACATAAAATCTCAAGTCTGGATTGCAAAGAAATGGTCAACAACATCTGAGATAACTAAGTCTGAGCTTGTTAAGACTAGTGATAGCATGAAAGAATCAAAATCTGAAATCATAATTGAAACCACATCTGAAACTGTCAAAACTACAAGTGGTAACAATTCAAAAGATAAAAAGACAGTAAAGTTTTCAAACATAAACATTATAGAAAATCCAGATGATGAATGTGAATTTGATTATGCAGATGAGTGTGGATTCGATTATGCTGATGAATGTGAATTTGATTACGATGATGGTTATCCAATTCAACTCAAGACCAAAAAGGCTTGGGTCTCGCTGTTTAACTAATTTCTGAAATGTGCAGGGGCTCCAAAGATCCGTACTCTCCAAGTGGATTTTGGATAGTGGAGCATCCAAGCATATGACGGTAATGAAAGTGTTGCTATTTGACATAAAAGCTATCAATGGTGGATATATTGGATTTGCGGGTAACCAGGGTGGAAGGATAGTCGCCGAGGGAAAACTCTCCAATGGCGTCGTTTCATTTGATCACGTGAATTATATTGTAGAGTTGGAGAATAATCTTCTGAGCATATCGCAGATTTGTGACAAGAAGTTCAGGGTACATTTCAATGACAGAGAATGTATTATCTTGAAGCCGGGATTCAAAATATCAGATGAGTGGATTCTGATGCGAGCACCAAGAGAGAATGATCTATATGTTCTTGATATGGGTGTCGCTACCACTTCATCAAAATCAGCACAATGTTTTATGACAAATGCTACTGAAAAAGATTCTATTCTTTGGCATCGTAAGATGGGGGCATATTAATTTACGAAAAACGAATTACTTGGTTCATAATGATCTTGTAGAAGGTATAAATCTTCAGAGCTTTCATATGTCTGATCACTGCTTAGAATGTAAAAAGGGAAAGCAGATCAAGAAATCTCATCCGAAGAAAATTCTAAACTCAATCAAGTTGCCATTAGAATGTCTCCACATGGATATATTTGGTCCTGTCAATGTTCGAAGTATCTCAGGAGACTTATATTGCTTGGTCATGACAGATGACTATTCGAGATATTTGTGGGTATTCTTTCAGAAATCAAAAGATGAAACATTCGAGAACTTGGTGATTCTGTTTAAGAAACTCGAGAATCTTTACCATCTGCCGGTCAGACGCATTAGAAGTGACAACGGCATAGAGTTTAAGAATAACAAAATGAAGGAATTCTGCAACGCTGAAGGGATACTGCACGAGTTTAGTGCTCCCTATACTCCACAGCAAAACGAAGTAGCTGAACAGAAGAATAGAACTTTGATTGAAACTACGAGAACCATGCATGCAGATTCTAAACTTCCAGTCAGCTTCTGGAGTGAAGCGGTTGTTGTGGCTTGCTACACGCTAAACAAAGTTCTCACTGTCAAACCAACAAAGAAGACATGTTTTGAGATGATAAACCGACGCAAGCCAAATTTGAAATTCTTAGAACCATTTGGTGCGCCATGTACTGTAATCTATCAAGATGGAAAATTTGGAGCTAAATCTCTTGAAGGTTTCTTTGTCGGATATGTGAGTCCGTTAAGAAGAGTATATGTTCCTTCGTTGAGAAAGGTTATTGAAGCACAACACGTGGATTGTTTCAACTATACGGACCCTATTCAAAGGAGAGGTGACGTATGGCTGTTCAATTATCAAGATCTTTGGAAGTCATTCGACTTGCCGGAAGAACCGTCTGAAGAAGAAGTTGCAGCGTTATACTATGTTCAACAGTCGGCGAATCAAGAACAAATCATTAGACCAATTATGGTTAATCAACCCACGTTGTATTCTTCATCTTCCAGAGCAGGTCCAAGCAATAGCAGTGGTGTTTAAGTTGAAAACACTTCTGAAGTAGAAGTAAGACCTTCTACACCTCCATTGAATACTTCTAATGAACCAGAAAACACAACAGTGCCCAGTACGCCTCAGAATCAGAATTCTGACTCAGATGAAGCACCAACATTTGATGATGATAATGAAACTTCATCGGACGAAGAAGTTGAGCAGATATCTAATTTGTTGAATCAATCGGCTAGTCCGAGAAATCAGAACGAAGCTTCATCAAGTACTCCTAATGTTGATGTGAACAGTGATCTGATTGTTTCAAATTGGCAAAGTTCAGTTGATGTTCCAACAGAAGAAATGTCGCGACCATATTCGTATCATCCTTCAACGAATATTATAGGAGAACTACAAACTGGTGTGCGTACATGAAACTAAATCAACAAAGCACTTAGTTGTTTCTATACCCGAGTTGCACCAACTCAGAATAACTGCTACTACTCATGTTTCATTTCTCAAATAGAGCCAAAGACAATAAATGAGGCTCTGGCTGATGAGAATTGGGTGATAGCTATGCAAGAAGAACTATTACAGTTCGAGAAGTTGGGTGTTTGGAAGCTTGTAGACTTGCCACCGAAGCAGAAAGCTATTGATACAAAGTGGGTCTTCAAGTGTAAAAGAGATGATCGAGGAGTAATAGTCAGACACAAAGCTCGACTGGTTGTCAAGGGATTCCACCAACAGGAAAGTATAGATTATATGGAGGTATACGCACCGGTTGCCCGATTAGAATCTATCCGCATTTTCCTAGCGTTCGCAGCTTGGAAAGGATTTAAGGTGTACCAGTTGGATGTAAAATCTGCATTTCTCTACGGTAAACTTCGTGAAAAAGTGTATGTCGGCCAACCACCGGGGTTCATCGATCCACTAAAAAAGAACAAAGCATATCTCCTGGATAAAGCCTTGTATGGTTTACACCAAGCCCCGAGAGCTTGGTATGAGACGTTATCGCAACATCTAGTAGGAAATGGCTTAACATGAGGCACAGTGGACAACACTTTGTTTACCAGAGAAGTTAGATCGCATATGATAACAGTACAAATCTATGTGGACGATATCATTTTCGGTTCTACGGATGACAGTCTGTGCAAAGAGTTTGAAAAGATAATGAAGAAGAAATTCGAAATGTCCTCGATGGGCGAAATGAAGTTTTTCTTAGGTCTTCAAGTGGATCAGCTTCCAGACGGGATATTCATTCATCAGACTAAATATGTTCATGACATTGTCAAAATGTTTGAAATAGATAGCTCGAAGCCGCTTTCAACACTGCTGGCACTGAACCATGGGGTTTGCATAGACGAGACGGGAACGAAAGTTGATGAAACACTGTATGCGCGAGATATCAGTCAAGTCCTCGAATGTCACACATGCAGATAGTCAATCGAATCTTTCGTTACTTGAAAGGATGCCCAAGCACCGGCCTGTGGTACCCCAAGAATGAGAATTTTGATCTCACTGGATACGCTGACTCAGACTTCGGAGTGGACAAACTAAACTCGAAATCTACAACTGCAGGATAACAGTTCTTTGGCACACGTTTGGTAACGTGGCAGTGTAAGAAACAGACCACGGTTTTTCTCTCAACCTGTGAAGTGGAATATATTTCTGCTTCCAGCTGTTGCTCTCAAATCCTTTGGATTCAACAACAGATGAGGGATTATGGTCTGCAGTTTCTTGACACGCCTTTATTTGTAGATAACAAAGCAGCCATAGATATAACTAAAAATTCGGTTCATCACTCACATACAAAAACATTGAAATTCGTTACTATTTCATTCGTGATTGTTACGAAAAGAAATTGGTTCGAATAGAAAAAATCCACACCGACGAACAAAGGGCTGATTTTATACCAAAGCATTTCCATTAACAAGATTTAAATATATAATGCGGCTTAACGGTATTAAAAATTTGCTTACAGGTGCGGAAGCTAAGGTTGAATACGGATCGGATGACGAATTCACGTAATCCGCATTGGTGTGTATGGTTTGTAAATATCTTTCTAGTTTAGTATCTCTTAAAAATCTAAAATCCAAAATATGTTTTTGATTTTAGGGGGAGAAATATTTGGGAAAATACAAAAACATATGAAAAATTTCAAAAATTTACAAAAACATTGAAAAAGACATAAAGAATTCGATGTCAAAAAAGGAAATGATAGTATATCACTGGACTATCACAGTATGCTAAAGAAATGTAAAGTTTAAAAGTGATAAACGAGTCTTACTGTGGATGTGTCGATATGCTTAACACATTCAGTAAACGGTTTTCGAGATATAAACTAAATTTAGCAACTGCTTAATTTTGTGGATTAACACATCTTGGATATATGGACTTAGTACTCCGAAATTTCGTTTGAGAGATTGCCTTATTCTGAGATACGAGGTCTTTATAGATAGTTGATATCTGGGGTATTATACAAGTTCTTCTGATTTTGCGGAAGCAATAGCCTAGAACATCTATAATACTTTCGCTATAAACCCCAAACTGCATGCAAACTTGAAAAGTATCGAAAGATCTAATCATTTGCAGTGCTAAAAAGATTCATTAAGTGGAACACACCTTAAAGACGAGACTTCATCTCGTTGTCTGTACGGTAGTGCTAACCTTAGCTCTCAAGGTCTCGCATTACCCAGATACAGATATCAATTCCGCTATATTCACCTGTAAGACGAAATCTAGGGAATCTTGATACGGGAGTATATTCAAGAAGTGGGAACCACAGATAAGTCAAGTTTCATAATCCATACCTTAAAATATCTTGAAATAGTTGAGAAATGTGGTAAAGTTTAAGTGGACAAACATATCGAAAATCTAGGTAAACGAGTTTAAGGCTTAAAGTCATCTAAAGGTCAATGGTACTGGTGATATGTCTCAATTAACTAATATGATCCTTCAGACATGAATTCACAAAAATATGTCTGTAAATATGTTTGTACATAGTTTACATTGTCCTGTACATAGTTTATTAGCTTTACAGATTAAAACCAAAAGGATTTTCGGTGTGTTTTAGCATAAACTTACAAAAATTCAAAAAGATTTTATTTCTACATTGTTTTCAGCAAACCAATGTTGGAGAACGGGTCTTCGAAGTCTGGTAAGATGCTAGAACTGGTGGGAATCTCTTTGACAACGGGCTGGGAGCTAATCTGTAAAATCTGAAAAGTCAAAATGATAAAAAGTTTATTAAGTTGAAACTTTGATTTTGAAAATATCAACAGTTTTTCTAACGAGTCAAACCGGGGTCATTAACTTGGACTCGGCAGACAAATCGGTTAACCAAGGTCATTAGCTTGGACTTGGTCAACTGAGTGGATTTTCATAATTGGTAAAAGTTGGAAAGTTCAAGGGTTAAAATGTAAAAATTTGAAAAATGTTGGATTTGTGTTTGGCAAGTTCGGCCGAAACTTGCTAAACTGAAACAAGTTTAATAATTCAGCAAGTCCGACCGAACTTGCAGATGGCTGATGGTTATTCATAAAGTTCACCCGTACTTGTTGGGCTTGATAATATGGGCTTTGCAAGTTCGCTCGGACTTGCCTAGGTATAAATACCTAAGCAAGTTCGGCCGAACTCACTTCTGCAAAAACAAGAATACTGAGCGAACTTGAGAGTTTGAAAGAATTGAGTGAAATTGTAAATTTTAAGCCGTTATTCTGTCAAAATTTAGATTGTTTTAAGTGATTAATACAGTTATTTCAATGGAGGAGGTGAGTATTTGTCATATGTACCGTGAATTGAACTGTTATTGAACATGTCAGATCTCAAACGTAAAAAATGATAGATCTAGTTGTTGTTGGACAAAATTGAACATAAAATCTTGATAAGCATCATAAATCGACCGTGTAAATGTTTTTAATTTGTCTGAAATGGTTGATAGCATGTTGACAGGTTGGGTGTGTTGAAGGAGACGACAAGTTCGGCCAAACTTGTTGTCAAGTTCGATCGAACTTTCATAAAGGACTTGTTAAATAAACCTGAATAAAAAAGAACATGTTCGACCGAACTTCCTAAAACTGATTTTGAATATTATGTGGAAGTTCGTCCGAACTTGTGTTAAGAAAATCTGATCTGTTAAGAGTATAAGTTCGCCCGAACTTACACTTGAATATTGAACATGTGTTTCTACATGTTTGGGTGGACTTGACTTAACCAGAATGTTTTAACACACATCAAGTTCGCCCGAACTTGATGAAAGTGTTAGAAAATATGTGATTTTTTCTCTATAAGCGTGCTAATTGTTTTGCGTCGTTTTTCTGGTTCGAGAACTAGCGCGTGTAATTTCTATCGAGTTTTCTAAGTCTCACAACACGTGCATTACGCTCCACAAGACAATTTGTCCATCTCTAAAAGAATACGAGAGTATCTTGAAATTTCTAAGGATAGTCCTATTCACAGAGCCATAACGGAGCGTACAGTTTCTTACAGATCTCATACATATCATTTCTGGACTAGTGCAAGTCTTAGTGATGATCAGAAGACGATTAATTCATCAGTGCAAGTTGGAAACGAGGTAAAGAAGATCTCTGTGACTGAAGATGGTATTCGATAGATTTTGTAGTCCAAAGATGATAAAGACGATCCGATTTATCTAGATGAGAAGATGGTCAGAGGATGTTTCTTTAGAATGTGATATAAGGGGAGCGTGAACAAGCCAACGTTGAAGAAAGGGGAAGTGCCTAACCCCTACAAGCTCCTTATGCATGCTATCATTCATACATTTAGTCACCGAAAGGTGGGATTAGACGACGTACAAGATTATTTGGCCTGCATGGCAACGTCATTGATTTTGAAGAAGCCGTTCAACTATTCCAAGCTGATTTTCACTCATATGTTAAAGAATATGAAGGATTGGAGATTGTGTCTCTATCCAAGATTCGTGAAGAAGCTGATAGATGAAAAGTACCCAAATATTGTACGAGATCCGAACGATGTGTTATACCTAGTTCATCTCGATGAGACAACAGTGAAGAAGCTAATCAAGTTTCAGAAGCAAGCTTCAGTGTGACATCCCGGTTTTTCGGATAACTTAAACGCAATAATTGTCGAATAAATTGTATCCTACGTATTAAACGTGTATGAGTTAGTGAATACGTGTTGTGCAATTAGGTGATTGTGTTAGTTATAAAATAATCATGGCAAATATGTACACGAACCGAACCGCGACACGAAACAACCTTAAACTCCTTGTGACTCTAGGAGTGAACCGAGTTCTAACCCAAACCCTAAACTCCTTGTGACTCTAGCAGTGAACCGAGTTCTAACCCAAACCCTAAACTCCTTGTGACTCTAGGAGTGAACCGAGTTCTAACCCAAACCTTAAACTCAAACTATTCGGCCACAAGATCAAACCCAAACTGAACCAACCCAAGTCTTCGGCCGCAAGATCAAACCCAAACCGAACCAACCCAAGTCCTCGGCCACGAGCTCAAACCAAAACCATAATCCTTATCTCTTTGCGCCTATATATACTAGCCATGCATGCTTCATTCACAACACAAAACCCTAGTTGATAAAGGCAGCCGACGCAGCAAATCCTCCATCCCCTCGACCGCAAACAGCCCCCTTTGCACTCCCTTTTGATCGCGAGCAGTCTTCCCTTTCAGTCCCTTTCAGTCTCGGTCGCGACAAGCAGAACTGCTCATCTCATTCGGTCGTGATTTTGCTTGAACAGCCGAATCATTCATGTCCAAGTCTCGGCTTACTTACCTAGTTATTAAAGGTTAGAATTTATCTTTTGATTACAAGATCATATTCGGATATATGTGCTTGAATGAAGTGATTGGTTTGTTTTCGGATTATATGTGTTTGAATCGGCTGATTTATCATTGTTACATGCATGATTGTTTTCGGAACTTATAAGTTTGCCAAGTATGTTTTGTTTATAAAAACAAGAGGTGTGGATTAGGGTTTGCATGGATATGTTATATGTATTGATCTATGATTAGAAAAACCGGTTCTTGATCGCCTAGGTTAATAATATGGACGGTTTATGCGATAGAATGCTGAAACAGTTTGCTGAGTAATAGTTACAGCCGACTTCATCTGACTGTAACTCGGTCATTAGTTGTCGAAAAACGGATTTTCTGATGTCTAGAACGTAGAGATTTGAATAACGAATCTAATGGCGCTGGATTCATATTTTTCTGAAGTAGTTTGATATTTTTAAATGGCCAAATAAGTTCAGTAACTAAAGCTGTGAAAATCCTGAAATTTTGTTAGTTGTTTATCGAGTTGGATTTTATAATCAGTAGGGAGTCGAGTCATTAATTTTGTACAGCAACTAGGCATGGAAATTTCCGGGCAACTCCAACTGGAATTTTGTTAATTGGATGATCAGTGATTTTTAAATAAATTTTTCCGTGGACTTCAGTCAGAAAGCGACAAATCTGACTGCAGCCTAGTATATTAATGTTTATGGTTAATTGGTAAAGATTTAGGACTTGGAAAATTTATATAAATTTCTACAGTATAAGTGTCATCTGCTGTAAAATAATTGGAATTTTTGGAACGTTGGAACTATTTATAAAAATCCTAGAAAACAGCTGAATTATGAGTATTAAGCTGAAATTTGATAACTTGTGATTGTGTGCACCAAAGTGTTGCATGGATTGGATTATGTTCATGATAAATTGTTTTGATTTCTATGATCACATGAGGATACTTGCATGCATGTTTGAGTGTTAGGTATCTTGTTTGTATCACTTTGTGCGTAAATTAAGTGTAGAATTTGTATTGGTGTGTTCACACACTGACTTGAAATCAATTGGTTTGTTAGGACGCAATTAGCGGTCCCATCCTTACAACTTCTTTGCTACACTAACCGAGCAACTAAAGGTGAGTTCACGGCCCCTAACTTTATCCGATTTTTAAACAACAGGGGGAGAAACATGTATACACTCTTCAAACTCAATCTCTTTACGTTATACGAAATTAACGTCACATAACTATTCGGTAACTAAGTTGATGTTAATGTAATGTTATGGTCACTAAGCAGCTATATCACTTAAGTCCTCGTCAATCTCTCGGATCGTTAGTATTGGGTTTTAATAGCGGGAGAATTATAAGTAGTACTACTGGGCCCGACAAGCCCCATCCGAGCTAGTCGCGCTAGCCGACCGGGTATGGTCAACGGGTGAATAATTTCGCCTAACTTCGCCATGGTCAGTGATAGGCCTGGCAACACGGAGGCACAACAGTCAGCTTCGATCGCGAACTCTTACATGACATAACTTTAGGCTAGCTACCTATATATGTTAACATTGAACTTAATTACGAAACAACTATATTATCCCGGGTTGAGGATAATGGAAACAACAACAATATTATCCCGGGTTGAGGATAATGGAAACAACAACTTATTATTCCGGGTTTGGAATAATGGAACCAACATCATTATTATTCCGGGTTTGGAATAATGGAACTAAATCGTTATCCCGGGTTAGGGATGACGGGGGAAACAAACTCATAACCGAACAAACGAATTTATGAAAACCTGTGAACTCACTCATCTTTAATGTTGACACTTGTTTCTTTACATGTTTCTCAGGACGCTAGGAGCTCTAGGTGCACTCACATGCATTGAACAAGACATCTTTTATCGAGTCTCAATTACAAATATTGTTTGGGGTTTTTCATTTGTTTTGGCGTTTGTGTTGGCGCCCGTTTCTCTACTTATTTTTATGCTTCCGCTCAACCACTTAAACTAATGCTTCCGCTAAACTTTGGTAACTAACTAAGATAATCTAAAATCTACGATGATTGGTTAATCAAATGATTTTTGGAAAACGTATTATCAAATCATATAGAGTCGTTCGACGTACTAGTGTTTCAGATTCTGGTTTGTTCACACGCCTCGCGGTAAAACTCCGCAAGTGGAAATTGAGGGTGTGACAGATTGGTATCAGAGCCACTAGCTATAGAGAAACAGGGTTGCATTAGAAGTAGACCTAAACTATAGCTGAATACATGACACTAGACGTAGTCTGGCACTGAACTGTTATATGTTGTTATGCGATGTACCACAACAGTGTTATGTGGATTACGACTTAATAATAAGAAATGAAAACAACTCGTAACTAACTACACGACCTAACAGGCAATGTCATCATCATCATCGTCATCATCATCCGACAAACTTACGCCACCAAGAGCGCCAGGAAAGGCACCTATGGTGGAACCCTTACCATCTTATGGCGTAGAAACGCGCTCAGCTGCGAGGAAAAGGCTCGCTCTGGGGAGGAGTCGTCATCACGCCCAACCATCGCTGTGCCGGTTGAACCGGTTAACTCTGTAGAAGTAGGAAATGACCTACTTAGAATCATGATACAGAAACAACAAGAACAGTTAGAAAGAATGCAGGAAACCATCCTAGCACAAGGGTGGATGATCCGACAACTGACAGGTAAAACCGACTCGCTCGAGGAAGAGCAACATACGAGTAAGATAGCTCGTAACACCTTAGCCAGAGATCTGCGTGCTGAGCAGATAAGATCCAACTGGCTCGAGGACAGAGTCCTGGAAAATAGTTGGAACATACAGGAGCTACAGCAAAATCAAGCACCTGCACCAGCACCGGCCCCTCCAGTGCCGGTAGAGGAGGATCCGGAAGAGGATCCAGAGGAGGACCCTGAAGAGGATCCAGAAGAGGATCCAGAGGAGGACCCTGAGGAGGATCTAGAGGAGGATCCGGAGGAGGACCCAGCTGTAGTAGCTGGAAATGCCGTGCAGGATGACGGCAACGACAGTGATTTGGGGGATGGAGACGTAGACGACTGACACGTCTCGCTTATTTTATTTACTTTCCTCCAGTCTATTTATTTTCCCACTTGTGTTTAAATTTGAGACTTTATAGTGAATTCATATGTTGGTTGGCACTTTGTAAGACGTTGAAATTTCATTTAATGAAGTATTTCTTTTGACTATTTAATATATTGAGTTGACATAACTTGATAATTATTAAAGTACGAAGTAGGATAACTATATTGGATATATAGACTTATCGGGGTGTGTTTGTGTTGTGTTTCGAAGATCTAAATGGCAACTGGACGACGTGGAAACCTTAACTTGACGCTCGAAGAACTAGCTGCCATGATTCAAGAGCACGTGAACGCAGCTTTAGCGGGTGTTCAGAACCAACCGGCAGGAGGGGGTTTTAACCCCTACAAGATGTTCCTCGACGCGAAACCAAGCAAATTCTCGGGGGCGGAAGGACCTATTATACTGGTCCGCTGGATCGAAAAATCTGAATCCGTATTTGAAATGTGCAACTGTCTAGAGGCCAACAAGGTCAAATATGCAGCCTCAACACTGGAAGATGGGGCACTGACTTGGTGGAATGCACAGGTCCAAACGCGTGGACTCATTGCTGCCAATGTAATGGCCTGGGCCGAGTTCAAGGCCCTAATCAAAGAGGAGTACTGTCCACGAGACAGAGTGCAACAGTTGGAGCAAGCCTTATGGAACCACAAGATGGTGGGATCTGAAATCGAAGCTTACACCGCAAAACATCATGACTTGGTATTTCTATGTCCCGATTTGGCCAACACTGTGGAGAAAAGACTCGAGTTCTATCTTGGGGGTCTGGTCCCGGAGATTCAGGGTATGTAATGGCTAGTAACCCTGTAACTGAACATCAAGCAATCCGATTGGCGCACAAACTCACCGATAAGGCGGTGGAACAAAAGAAGTTGCCAGCACGGGGTACAACTGAAATTGCCCCTGATAACAAAAGAAAGTTTGAAGACTCGCTGTTCGACAGTCTTCGTCATCTCAGCCGCAACAGGGGAACCAGAAACGGTGCAACCATTACAACAGCCACCGGGGTCACCAAAATCAGCCCGCCAACAACAAACAACAACAACCAGAACGCAAGCGGCTATGCAGGTCGAAAGCCGCAGTGCAACCGCTGTAATCTTCATCATAATGGCCCTTGTGCCGGAAATCGCTGCTAACGATGTGGCAAGATGGGACATGCGGCAAAGGATTGTCGTGGGGAAATCATGTCCCGACAAAATCAAAATCAACCCCAGGGTCAGCAGCAGGGTATTAACCGGGGATGCTATCAGTGTGGTAGCACTGCCCACTTCAAAAGAGACTGCCCACAGCTGCGTAACAACAACAACAATGGTGGGAACAACCACAACCACAATAACCACAAAAACAATAATAACAACAACAATAATGGAAACGGTGGCACAGGAGGTGCCAAAGGTCGCGCATTTACATTGGGCGGCGGAGAGGCCAGAAACGACTCGAACGTGGTCACCGGTAAGTTTCCCCTTAATGAACATTTTGCTACTGTGTTTTTTGATACGGGTGCGGATAGGAGCTTTATATCTGAGTCTTTTAGGAAGAACCTAAATCTCACGCCTAAATCCTTAAAGACCCCTTATGTTATAGAATTAGCCGATGGAAATTCTGTAGATGTGACCCAAATAGTATCCGGCTGTCAACTAAACTCGCGGGCCACACCTTTACCATTGATCTGATGACAACTACCCTGGGTAGTTTTGACGTGGCAGTCGGAATGGACTGGCTATCCGACGTCCGGGCTGAAGTTCTCTGCTTCGAAAAATCTATCCGTATTCCGCTCTCGAACAACGAAATCTTGACGGTACAAGGCGATAAGGCAAGCGCCGTCACCAACATCATCTCTTACATGCAAGCGCAGAAGTATCTTCGGAGGAAGAACTCCTTCGCTTTACTCACATGATTACCGAACAGCCTAAGGACGAGAAACGTATAGAAGACATCCCTGTCGTCCGTGATTTTTCCGATGTATTCCCAGAAGAACTAGCTGGTCTTCCACCCCATCGACAATTGGAATTTGAAATCAAATTGGCGAACAATGCAACTCCTATCGCCAAGGCTCCATACCGCCTAGCTCCAGCCGAGCTGCAGGAGCTGTCTACCCAACTTCAGGAGCTATTAGAAAAAGGATTTATCCGACCAAGCGTTTCGCCATGGGGAGCTCCAGTCCTTTTTGTCAAGAAGAAGGACGGGACTTTCCGCATGTGCATCGACTACAGGGAACTCAACAAGGTTACTGTCAAGAAACGATACCCGTTACCTCGCATCGACGATCTCTTCGACCAACTTCAGGGGTCAAGCTACTACTCCAAGATTGATTTACGGTCTGGTTACCATCAGCTACGCGTCAGGGAGGAGGATATCGCTAAGACGGCATTTCGTACTCGGTATGGCCATTATGAGTTCTTGGTCATGCCCTTCGGTCTCACCAACGCACCCGCGGTGTTCATGGACCTCATGAACCGCGTGTGTAAACCATACTCGACAAGTTTGTCAGTGTGTTCATCGATGACATACTCATCTACTCCAAAAGTGAAGAAGAACATGCTGAACATCTACGATTACTGCTAGGATTACTTCAACAGGAAAAGCTATATGCCAAGCTTTCGAAGTGTGATTTCTGGATTCGGGAAGTTCAGTTTCTCGGGCATATCGTGAATGAAAAGGGTATCCACGTAGACCCTGCCAAGATTGAAGCCATCAAAAACTGGGAAGCACCCAGGACACCGACGGAGATCCGCCAATTTTTGGGTTTAGCTGGTTATTACAGACGTTTCATCGAGGGGTTTTCAAAGATCGCACAACCGCTTACTACCCTCACCCAGAAAGGCATCAAGTATGCTTGGGGTGACAAGCAAGAAGCAGCATTTCAATTGCTGAAACAGAAACTTTGCAGTGCACCCATTTTGTCCTTGCCGGAAGGGACATATGACTTTGTAGTATATTGTGATGCTTCCATTCAGGGACTGGGATGCGTACTCATGCAACGCGATAAGGTCATCGCGTATGCGTCGCGACAACTGAAGGTTCACGAGAAAAACTACACGACGCATGACCTGGAATTGGGAGCAGTAGTGTTTGCACTTAAGATTTGGAGACACTACCTCTATGGAACGAAGTGCACAATCTTTACAGACCACAAGAGTCTACAACACATCTTTGATCAGAAAGAGTTGAACATGCGACAGCGTCGCTGGGTCGAACTCTTGAACGATTATGAGTGTGCCATTCGGTATCACCCGGGTAAAGCTAACGTGGTAGCTGATGCCCTCAGTAGGAAGGAACACTTGAAACCTCGTCGTGTACGAGCATTACAACTCACTATTCATTCAGGGCTACCCGAACAAATACGCGACGCCCAGTTAGAAGCAGTTAAGGAGGAAAACATCAAGGCTGAATCGGTGGGAAAAATGGAACGCGATTGGGAAGTAAAACCCAACGGAGCCCGGTATTTTATGAATCGCATATGGGTACCTCTCTACGGAAACCTCAGAGAGCTAGTCATGGATGAAGCTCACAAATCCCGATACTCTGTCCATCCGGTTCGGATAAGATGTATCAAGACCTTAAAGCTGCGTATTGGTGGCCCAACATGAAAGCCGATATAGCCACCTACGTGAGTAAGTGTTTGACTTGTGCAAAAGTCAAGGTAGAGTATCAAAAGCCATCGGGGCTACTCCAACAACCTGAGATCCCAGTGTGGAAATGGGATCAGATCTCGATGGACTTCATCACTAAACTCCCGCGAACTTTGGGTGGTTGCGATACCATCTGGGTGATTGTGGATCGTTTAACTAAGTCCGCACACTTCCTAGCTATTAAAGAAACAGATAAGATGGAGAAGTTGACTCGCATCTACATTAAGGAAGTAGTTTCTCGGCACGGAGTGCCAACGTCATCATCTCAGACAGAGATGCTCGCTTCACGTCAAACTTCTGGCAGTCACTCCAGAAAGCGTTGGGAACACGCTTAGATATGAGCACTTCCTATCACCCTCAGACTGATGGTCAAAGCGAAAGGACCATACAAACCTTGGAAGCCATGCTTAGGGCATTCGTCGTAGACTTCGGAAATGGTTGGGAAATCCACCTGCCTCTAGTAGAATTCTCATATAACAACAGTTATCATACGAGTATTTCGGCAGCACCGTTTGAGGCATTATACGGTCGTAAATGTAGATCACCGGTCTAGTTGGGCAGAAGTCGGTGACAGTCAACTCACAGGCCCTGAGTTAATACTTGAGGCTACTGAAAAGATTGTACAAATCAGAAACCGCATGGCGGCGGCACGAGATCGACAGAAAAGCTACGCTGATCAACGATGCAAACCGCTGAATTTCAAGTAGGCGACCGCGTCCTACTGAAGGTGTCACCCTGGAAGGGTGTAATCCGCTTTGGAAAACGGGGCAAACTAAACCCACGGTACGTAGGCCCGTTTGTAATCTTGAAAGTATTGGACCAGTAGCTTATCAATTAGACCTTCCTGCCGAACTCAGTGGAGTTCACAATGTATTTCACGTGTCAAATCTGAAGAAGTGTCTATCAGATGAAACCCTAGTCATTCCATTGGATGAGATCCAAGTGGACGAACAACTACACTTTGTGGAACAGCCTATCGAGATCATGGATCGTGACATCAAGACTCGAAGGCACAGCAAAATTCCGATCGTTAAGGTTCGTTGGGACTCTAAGCGTGGACCAGGGGTTCACGTGGGAAAGAGAGGACCAAATGAAAAGCAAATACCCACACCTCTTCGCAACTGAGCAGCAAACTAACGATACCAGTAACTAAATTTTCGAGACGAAAATTCTTTCAACATGGGGATGATGTGACAACCTGGAAATTTCTCATACTTTCGCGTACCATTGTTAACTAAATCCTTGTGCATGGCACTTGGGAATCTTTGTGCATGGCACTTGGGAACTTCTTGTAACTTCGCGTACCATCATTAACGAACTAACTCTTTGTGCGTGGCACTCTAAACATGTACGCTACATTCTAAACCGCGTTTACACAATTTTCGGGACGAAAATTCTTTCAACATGGGGATAATGTGACATCCCGGTTTTTCGATAACTTAAACGCAATACTTGTTGAATAAATTGTATGTACGTATTAAACGTGTACGAGTTAGTGAATACGTGTTGTGCAATTAGGTGATTGTGTTAGTTATAAAATAATCATGGCAAATATGTATACAAACCGAACCGCGACAAGAACCAACCTTAAACTCCTTGTGACTCTAGGAGTGAACCGAGTTCTAACCCAAACCCTAAACTCCTTGTGACTCTAGGAGTGAACCGAGTTCTAACCCAAACCCTAAACTCCTTGTGACTCTAGGAGTGAACCGAGTTCTAACCCAAACCTTAAACTCAAACTATTCGGCCGCAAGATCAAACCCAAACCGAACCAACCCAAATCTTCGGCCGCAAGATCAAACCCAAACCGAACCAACCCAAGTCCTCGGCCACGAGCTCAAACCAAAACCGTAATCCTTATCTCTTTGCGCCTATATATACTAGCCATGCATGCTTCATTCACAACACAAAACCCTAGTTGATAAAGACAGCCGACGGCAGCAAATCCTCCATCCCCTCGACCGCAAACAGCCCCCTTTGCACTCCCTTTTGATCGCGAGCAGTCTTCCCTTTCAGTCCCTTTCAGTCTCGGTCACGACAAGCAGAACTGCTCATCTCATTCGGTCTGATTTTGCTTGAACAGCCGAATCATTCTTGTCCAAGTCTCGGCTTACTTACCTAGTTATTAAAGGTTAGGATTTATCTTTTGATTACAAGATCATATTCGGATATATGTGCTTGAATGAAGTGATTGGTTTGTTTTCGGATTATATGTGTTTGAATCGGCTGATTTATCATTGTTACATGCATGATTGTTTTCGGAACTTATAAGTTTGCCAAGTATGTTTTGTTTATAAAAACTAGAGGTGCGGATTAGGGTTTGCATGGATATGTTATATGTATTGATCTATGATTAGAAAAACCGGTTCTTGATCGCCTAGGTTAATAATATGGACGGTTTATGCGATAGAATGCTGAAACAGTTTGCTGAGTAATAGTTACAGCCGACTTCATCTGACTGTAACTCGGTCATTAGTTGTCGAAAAACGGATTTTATGATGTCTAGAACGTAGAGATTTGAATAACGAATCTAATGGCTCTGGATTCATATTTTTCTGAAGTAGTTTGATATTTTTAAATGGCCAAATAAGTTCAGTAACTAAAGCTGTGAAAATCCTGAAATTTTGTTTGTTGTTTATCGAGTTGGATTTTATAATCAGTAGGGAGTCGAGTCATGAATTTTGTACAGCAACTAGGCATAGAATTTCCGGGCAACTCCAACTGGAATTTTGTTAATTGGACGATCAGTGATTTTTAAATAAATTCTTCCGTGGACTACAGTCAGAAAGCGACAAATCTGACTGCAGTCTAGTATATTAATATTTATGGTTAATGGTAAAGATTTAGGACTTGGAAAATTTATATAAATTTCTACAGTATAAGTGTCACCTGCTGTAAAATAATTGGAATTTTTGGAACGTTGGAACTATTTTATAAAAATCCTAGAAAACAGCTGAATTATGAGTATTAAGCTGAAATTTGATAACTTGTGATTGTGTGCACCAAAGTGTTGTATGGATTGGATTATGTTCATGATAAATTGTTTTGATTTCTATGATCACATGAGGATACTTGCATGCATGTTTGAGTGTTAGGTATGTTGTTTGTATCACTTTGTGCGTAAATTAAGTGTAGAATTTGTATTGGTGTGTTCACACACTGACTTGAAATCAATTGGTTTGTTAGGACGCAATTAGCGGTCCCATCCTTACAACTTCTTTGCTACACTAACCGAGCAACTAAAGGTGAGTTCACGGCCCCTAACTTTATCCGGTTTTTAAACAACAGGGGAGAAACATGTATACACTCTTCAAACTCAATCTCTTTACGTTATACGAAATTAACGTCACATAACTATTCGGTAACTAAGTTGATGTTAATGTAATGTTATGGTCACTAAGCAGCTATTTCACTTAAGTCCTCGTCAATCTCTCGGATCGTTAGTATTGGGTTTTAATAGCGGGGGAATTATAAGTAGTACTACTGGGCCTGACAAGCCCCATCCGAGCTAGTCGCGCTAGCCGACCGGGTATGGTCAACGGGTGAATAATTTGGCCTAACTTCGCCATGGTCAGTGATAGGCCTGGCAACACGGAGGCACAACAGTCAGCTTCGATCGCGAACTCTTACGTGACATAACTTTAGGCTAGCTACCTATATATGTTAACATTGAACTTAATTACGAAACAACTGTATTATCCCGGGTTGAGGATAATGGAAACAACAACTATATTATCCCGGGTTGAGGATAATGGAACAACAACTATATTATCCGGGTTTGAGGATAATGGAACAACAATATATTCCGGTTGAATAATGAACCACATCATTAGTATTCCGGGTTTGGAATAATGGAACTAAATCGTTATCCCGGGTTAGGGATGACGGGGAAACAAACTCATAACCGAACAAACGAATTTATGAAAACCTGTGAACTCACTCATCTTTAATGTTGACACTTGTTTCTTTACATGTTTCTCAGGACGCTAGGAGCTCTAGGTGCACTCACATGCATTGAACAAGACATCTTTTATCGAGTCTCAATTACAAATATTGTTTGGGGTTTTTCATTTGTTTTGGCGTTTGTGTTGGCGCCCGTTTCTCTACTTATTTTATGCTTCCGCTCAACCACTTAAACTAATGCTTCCGCTAAACTTTGGTAACTAACTAAGATAATCTAAAATCTACGATGATTGGTTAATCAATGATTTTTGGAAAACGTATTATCAAATCATATAGAGTCGTTCGACGTACTAGTGTTTCAGATTCTGGTTTGTTCACACGCCTCGCGGTAAAACTCCGCAAGTGGAAATTGAGGGTGTGACATTCAGCTCCTGTTGCAAAGCCAGTTTTCGGGGCAATAGTTAATGAGAATTATGTGGCACCGCCTAATAATAGATGGAGAAATGATGGCAGTGGCGATGAAAAAGAGCTAAATGCAGAGAAATAATGGTTTAAAGACTTCAAGCCGAAAGCTAGAAGTGAATGGTTCTTAAAAGCAGAAGCTGATAAGCCTAAGAAGAAATGAGCAGCAAAGAAGGTTGTACAATGCTCATAGACGAAGATGAACCTGAGAATGTTCAAGGCGAAGCAGGTTCTAGTGCAACAGTAGTTGTTGAGAGTCAAGAGACTGAGAAAGCTACACAAGATGATGCTATATTTGCTACTTCTGAACACGGTGATGAATCTAATGAAGAACCTGTGAAAGAAACTGAAAAGACAGCAGCAGAAATAGCAGCTGAGAAAGAAAAAGAAATGGATGCTGATTTTGATCCAAATCTTGAGAAAGTATCTGATGATGAAAGACCGAAGAAAAAGGTAAAAAGGTCTAAGTCTGCACAGTTTCTATAGCTAAAACCACTGGTTCTCCTCAGACAAAGGGCAAGAAAAAGAAGAAAGCTCAAAAAGCTGTCAGTAAACGCTATAAAGGAAAGCTGAAAAACGCAGAAGTTACACAAGAACCTTCTGGCACACAGGAGACAGGAGCCACACAAGAACCTCCTACACAAGAACCTTATGTTGTTATTCCTGCTGAGATTGAACATCAAGGAGCTACACAAGAACCTCCTGTGTCTGGATTATTAGAAGTTCTTGAAATGTTGGTGCATATGTCTGTTGCCTTCGTCATTACACGAGAACGAGTCTGGAATAAAAGAGAGTTTCTGAAGACCGAACAAGACAAAGTAGATATTCAAGAGGGAGTCTATTGGTACATAATGTCTTTAGAATAGTCTTGTATCGAATCTGCATAGTATAGGTGAAACGAGGCGTATTTAAGATAGTTTAGTGACAAGTTCGCTCATGATTGTTTGTGAGAAACCAAGTTCGCGCCAACTTACCTATGGCTGTCTTCTCACCAGCGAACTTGTAACTCTACACATAGGTGCCTTGGGATTTCATTTGTAAGGGGTTGGAGATTTTGGCACAGAGACGGTGAAGCTCTGTCAGATCCGGTTCTTCGAATGTATTGAACTTTAGATCAATGAAAACAACATTTAAACGAGTAATTCTTATTATTTGGTTAACTTGTCATTAGTTTCCGCCTAATCGGACAATAGATAACAAATTTAGGTTCCGTGCTAATCGTGGACGTTCCTACAAATGGTATCAGAGCCTGGATACCTGAATTTGTTGAAATCAAGACAAGAATCTCTCTATTTCATCTCCATTCTTCTATTTTTCTTAACTTTTGAACAAAAACCAAGAATTCACGGTCAAATTTTGTCCAATTTTGAATATGTCATGTTAAATACATTCGTGGCAAACCCCTGAGTGTTTGGACATCAAATTTAAAAGTTTTGACATCAAAAAGATGCAAAAACCATGTTTTTCAAAATCATGTTGGCCGAACTTAACATCAAGTTCGCCCGAACTTGATTAAAAATCATTGATTTTCATCAAGTTCGACCGAACTTGATAGGGATTTCAGTGATTTTAAGCTAAGTCCGCTCGAACTTATTGAATTTTTCTTGAGTTTCTATCATGTTCGACCGAACTTGATATAATTATGTTGAAAATTCACTTAAGTTCAACCGAACTTGAAGTTTTTCATAAATATCCAAGCTAAGTTCGCCCGAACTTAGTGTTTCTCTAAAAAAATCAAGCTTAAGTTCGACGAACATCTTTGTTTCTCATTAATTTTCACAAGTTCGCTCGAAATCAGACATTTTTGAAATCCTTTATCCAAGTTCGACCGAACTTGGATTAAATCTGAAGATTTTCATCTTTCAACTACAAGTTCGACCGAACTTGTAGTAGTTCTAATATTTTTCAAAGTTTTATTGTGTTTTCAGTGTAATTGTCTCGATTTTTAAAATGAAAGATTTCCATAACGCATTTGCTGCTGGAGTAGCTCAAGCCTCAACGTTAAATTCAATTGCGGTTAATCAAATGAACCTCGATAATGAAATGGGAACTACTCAGAAACCACCGAAGTTGATGAGTATGGACGAGTTAGAGGGATGGAAAGAAAAGTTTTTTAATTGGATACAAGCGAATCAATTCAACAGCTGGGTTCGATTGAAGATGGTTATACTTGGCCCAAAGATGAACGTGATCAAGATCTTCCACTAAACAAGTTTTCAGCGATTGACAAAGAGAAATATGTTGCTGAAAAGAAGATGATCAGCTTGATACAACAATCGTCAAAGAAGATATCTTGATATTATTAGCAGAATATGATACTTCTCAAGAATTATGGAATTCTCTTTGCGAAAAATTCAAAGGAAGTGATGAAATGATCAAAAGCAAAAAGGCTTTGATAAAGAAAGAATTTGAGATATTTACGATGATCAATGGAGAGGCAATGAAGCAAATGATTGATAGATATTGTCACCTCATGGTCCAGATGCGAAGACATGATATCAAGAGAACTAATGAATAGCAGATTGAGAAGCTGGCCGATGCACTTCTAGAAGGAGAATGGACAACGTATCTAATGATTTTAAAGAATAGTCTATCTTGGAGACATTTTAAGTTGTCGTCCTTCATTGCAAACTTGAAGGTCATCAAATGGAATTGATGAAGATTGCAAAATCCGAAAACACTAATGTTGTTCAGGATATCGAAGTTTATTACAAAGGTGGTGTTCTAGATACTCCGATTCAAAGTCCAAATATCCAAACGGCATTTAGTGCAAACATGAATACATCAGATCAATCGTCACAAAATCAGTATTCTCCAAACACTAGTTATTCATATGTTGGTTCAAATTCTTCTTCTCAAAGCCAATCTCATCAGACAAGCCAATCCACTGCTAAAAATATTTTCCAATGCAACATAGTAGTAGATTAAAGAATGTGTTTCCTGAAAATGTTGCGAAACAGCACATAGCACTTCTTGCTACAGTTCTGGAATCATATGAAAGTCTTTTGCTGAAATGGCAGCTTAGAATTACGATCAGGTAGATGAGGAAGAGTTGGAACTGATGGACATCAAATGGTCCTTACCATCAATTATCCGAAGAGTTTCAAGTTTGTAGCACTCACTGGAAGGGATATTGGTAACTCAAGCAATAAACTTGGTTTCGAAAAAACGAAAGTTACTTGTTTCAGATGTCGACAAAAAGGGCACTTCAAACGTGAATGCCATAACCAAGAAGCTAGTGGAAACAAACCCTTTTGGAACCGGTAATGAATATTACAAGACAGCGTTGCAATACAAATCATATCTGAATAGAACACAAGTTGAAGTTGAAGATAAATTTGCAAAGAAAGCCGAACAAGCTCTTGTTGCCAATCATGAAGACGATGGTTTCGATTGGAACAAGTACATCGGAAAGAAGATTGGTGTTGCTATGATGCCAGAGGTTGTGAATGAATCTGAGATATCATTTGTGGATGCTGCTATGAAAATGCTATTCAAGAAGCATTAATGCAGAGAGCTGAGGAAGAAGCTATACTGGAAAATGCAGTTCTGGAAAGATACATGTAACAAACAGAGGAAGAAGTAATAGCTTACCTTGAGATGCAAAAGCAAGAAGAATTGAAAGCAGAAGCCGAAAAGGTAAAAGCTGAGGTAAGCATGTCTGAAAAGGAAGTTGTGAAAGTTGCGGAGGTTGAAAAACCTTGCACAAAGTGCGCAAGTCCTTGTGAATCCTGTCTGGATAAAGTCAAAGTCATAAGAGAATTGACTGAACATAAGGAAAACTTTCGTTATGATTACAGAACCATAAAAGAAGCTTATGACAAAATATCAACCAAATATAAACATGTTGAAAGAGCAAACAGTGAACTCAATTCTAATGTCACCATGTTAAATGCACAGTTATTGAAAAACAAAAGGCAATTAACATGTACATTAATACAATTGCTGAGACAAAGCATGAGTTTCATGAAATGAAAATTGAAACATAAAGAGTCAGACAATTATTAAAGAGTTACACCACAAACGCATATGTCATTGATCACATTCTTCCTACGATTAAGTCAGAGGAAAATGTTATAATTCAATGCGTAAACTGTATCGAAAATGTTCCTCCACCATTTCTTGCAAGTTACTACTGCAAGAAAGATGATGATATTGAAAAGGCATTTAATCTTTTACTTCTTTCAGAAAAGAAAGTTAAATTGCCTGAGAACATTAACGTAGACTTTACAAAATCAAATGATGACAATGAATTGGTGGTAAAAGATGTGGTAAAAAATGTCTTGGGAAATGATTCTGATGACGGCAGCTTTAAAGCGCTAACTCAAGTTCAGATAGTTCTGGTTCACAATCTGAAAGTGACGATACATCATCAGAAAATGATCTAAGTGATGATCCTAACGTTGTCATGTACAAGGTTAAGGAATCTGATAGATTATATTTCAATGATAGCTTTCCGATTCAGAATGTAAAAGAAGATCAAATCGATAAACTGTTTAAATTGTGGAAGTTTCATCAGATGATCTCGAAAAAAATGAAAAGAAGTTTTATTCTAAACCGAAACGGAATTTTAACAATTATCGTAGAAACGGTGGTGATTTTCCTGAGAACATGAGAGCAGGTTTAGGTTTGGAAGAAGCTGAAGATGAACTGAAAAAGAATCAGAAGACAACGAAAAAAGACGAGCTGCTAACATTAACATGGATCGAGCCTCTCTTTCCTTGCTCAATTTGGGTCAGACCTGGATGCTGCGACTCAGGCATTACTCAATAGAGGTGCAAGGCTTACAGAAGTACCGAAGTTCCAGGAGTACAAAAGTAAGAACATAAAGTTTGTGTATGAACGAGCACGGATCAGGAAGAAAGCTTGATAGGTAAGAAATCAAATGATGAATTCAAGAAAGAAAAGGAACTTCGGGACAAGGCTAAGTCCGCAAGTGGAGTAAAACCCACTAGTGGATAGGTTCATGACACTCGGACTTGCTTCAAATGCAATGAAGTTGGTCACATTGCTTGCAAGTGTCCGAAGTCTAAGCTTGTGTATCCCTGAAGAAAAGAAGTTTCAAGAGAGGTAAAACAAAAGCAATCTGAAAATGATCAAATCCGGATTGTAAAAAGAAACGGTGACTTAAAAGAAATGAAACGTAATGTTGAATCCAATCTAGAAATAAAACCTAAAAATGAAAACAAAATTCGAAAATTCAATTTTTCAAAAAGGAGAGACTTCAAAGTCAAACAATGATTCTAGGTTTTATATCAAGAAAGCTAGAGTTAATTCTTAAGCATGGATTGCTAAAAAGTAATCACCTAAAAAAGTGAAGGTTGTTTGTGATAAAACCGAAAATGTTATAAATCAATCAAGAAAGATAAAAGTAAAGTTGATTGTGAGTTTGAAGTTTATGATGTTGAATATGCTTATCAAAGAGCATACGAGAGTGATTACGAAGACGTGTATAGGGAGTCATATCCAAAACCCAACACCAAGAAGGCTTGGGTTGAACTTTATAACTAAAATCCTTTCATGTGCAGGAGTTCCAAGATCTACTTGATCAAAAGTTGATTCTGGATTGCGGAGCTCCATATCAGTTTTAACTTATCCAGAAATGTCATATCTTTGTCATTTTGAGAGAGAGTAGTTAAGAAGAAAAGTTTTTGAAATTACAAGTGGTTGTTAAGAAGAAAATTTTTGAAAAGTCAAAATTATGAAAATCCACACTGTTGAACAAAAAAACTGATTTCAAAGTTCTTACAAGTTCAAACTGCTTTTACAAGTGGTAAATGAGTCTAATGATTGTTTGATAAACAATTTCAGATACAGGATTGAGAAAAAGGATCGAACGACGAGGTCACGGGATCCACATTTGTTTTTTATATTTTTAGAAGAATTTCTTTAAATCTAAAATCCAAAAATATGTTTTTGATTTTTGGGTAAGTAAGAAAATTTGAAAATTGTTGAAAAATAAAAAAACATATAAAAAAATTGAAAATTTTAAAACATTGAAATAATTCAAAAAGTAAAAAAACATAAAAAAAGACAAAAAAAAATTTGTTGTCAAAAAGGAAATGATAGTAAATCAGTGGACTATCACAGTATGCTAAAGAATTGTAAAGCTTAAAAAGTGATAAACAAGTCTTACTGTGGATGTGTCGATAGGCTTTACACGTTCAGTATATTGTTTCCGGGATATAAACTAAATTTTACAACTGCTTAATCTCGTGGATTAACACATCTTGGATATATGGAGTTAGTGCTCCGAAATTTGATTGAAGGGTTGCCTGATTCTGAGATACAAGGTCTTTATAGATAATTGATATCTGGGGTATTATACAAGTTCTTCTGATTTTGCAGAAGCAATAGCCTAGAACTTCTATAATGTTTTTTTTGCTAAAAACCCCAAATAAGCATGCAAACATGAAAAAATCGAAAGATCTAATCATTTGCAATGCTGAAAAGATTCCTTAAGTGGAACACTCCTGAAAGACGAGCCTTCATCTCCTTGTCTGTATGGTAGTACTAACCTGAGCTCTTAAGGTCTCGCACAACCCAAATACAAATATATCAATTACGCTATACTCACCAGTAAGATGAAATCTAGGGAATCTGGATTCGGGAGTATATTCAAGAGGTGGGAACCATAAGTTAAGTCAAGTATCATAATTCTTACCTAACATATCTTGGAACAATTGAGAAATGTGATGAAGTTTAAGTGGACAAATATATCGACAATCTAGGTAAACGAGTTTAGAACTTAAAAGTCTCAAAAACGTCAACGGTACTGGTGATATGTCTCAACAAAACTGATATGATCCTTAGACACGAATTCACAAAGATATGTCTGTGAATATGTTTGTACATAGTTTACTTTACTTGTTAAAAGTTCTGTAAATATTTTACTTGCTTTTTAAATCCAAAAAGATTTTCAACGAGCCAATGTTGGAGAACAGAGCATCGAAGACTGGTAAGGAAAAGTTCATTAATTTGAATCTTTAAAATTGAAGATAATATCAGTTGTTCACAACGGGTTTAGCCAAGGTCATTAACTTGGACTTGGTAAACATATTTGGTTATTCAATGTCATTAACTTGGACTTGATCAACTAAGTGGATTTCATTTCAATAATTGAAAATTAAATGAATTGAAAAGGTTTTGAATGTTATATGTTTCAAGGTCATTAATTTGAACTTGAAATAACTAAAAACTGAAGATTAAAATTTGAAGTACAAGTATTGTAAGGTGGTATGGAACACATGTTGTACAAAATTTCAAAGTTAGAATCTGAAATGTTTATTTGAATTCCCAAGTACTTTGAAACAGGAAGTAAAGTTTTAGGGGGAGCAGGATGAAACGTGATTGAAGATAAAACTCAAAGCTAGGGGGAGCTCAGCTCACAGCAAGGGGGAGCTTGGAGATTAAAGTTTTATCATGTTAAATTGAAGAAAAAAGAATGTTTGAAGATCATAAAGTTTAATGCTTATTCAAGGATAAAGAAAAAGACTCATGAACTTATTTGAAGTCTGATGATTACAAGGCGTTCAAAGAAGGCTATGACACTTGAAGACTGACGAAGATGATTATTGTCAAAGATGTCTTTGAAAGAAGATGGTTGCGGCAAAATCCAAGGGGGAGTCTGTTGGTGCATATGTCTGTTGCCTTCATCATTACACGAGAACGAGTCTGGAATAAACGAGAGTTTCTGAAGACCGAACATGACAAAGTAGATATTCAAGAGGGAGTCTATTGGTACATAATGTCTTTAGAATAGTCTTGTATCGAGTCTGTATAGAATAGGTGAAACAGGCGTATTTCAGATAGTTTAGTGACAAGTTCGCTCATGATTGTTTGTGAGAAGCCAAGTTCGGGAGAACTAACCTAAGGTTGTCTTCTCACCAGCGAACTTGTAACTCTATATATAGGTGCCTTGGGATTTCATTTGTAAGGGGTTGGAGATTTTGGCACAGAGACGGCGAAACTCTATCGGATCCGGTTCTCGAATGTATTGAACTTTAGATCAATGAAAACAACATTTAAACGAGTAATTCTTGTTATTTGGTTAACTTGTCATTAGTTTCTGCCTATTCGGACAATAGATAACAAATTTAGGTTCTCATGCTAATCGTGGATGTTCCTACACGAAATTCAATCACCGGTTGCTCCAACGACTTCAAATCTTGAAAGTTCTACGCCAAAGAAGTCTACACCAAAGGTTGCTACTCCAAAGTCAACACCAAAAACTCCAGGGCCTAATCTGTTGGGTGATATGCATAATGATCCGATCAGTTTGCACGATCTAAACGATTTCTTTCCAGAGACTAATGCTGAACTTTTAGAGAAGCGTGTGAAAATCTTGGAAGAGAAAGTTGCCAAGAATGAAGAAGAGAAAGCAGAGTTAGTAAAGAAAGTGAATCAAAGCTCTGTAGAGAAAGAGATGTTAGACGACAAAGTGAAAGTGTTAGAGAATGAACGAGAATATTTCAAGGCATTGATTGAGAGTTTGCAAGATGGAAATGAAAAGCTTCAAACAGAGATTGCAGATCTAAAGTCAATCCAAGCCCTAAATGATCGAAGGTTTTCCAGGATGCAGAATGTTTTATCTAACTCTCTGGGAGTTGACTTCATTAAAGAAGATGATCGTGTGGATCAACAAGAAGCTAAAGAACGATCCGAAAAAGAGTTAGCTGCGAGTGGTAAAGGTAGAGGAGTTTAAGGTGAAGCTCCTAAATCTTCTGAGACTACAGAGAAACTAGTTGAAGAGAATGTTGTTATAGCTTCTGAGTCTGATATTACAAAGGTTGACGAATCTGTCAAGCCTTCTGATCCTACTATCGTTGCTTCTGAAGATAAGGACGATGAAGAAGCAGAGAAAGAGGATAAGGAAGATGATGAAAAGGATGATTCTGAATACGAAGATTGGAATGTTGCAGATGATGATGATGATGATGATCAAGGTGGTGTTGGTTTGAAAATCACTAAAGCAAACGTTGCTGATGAATTTGATTTCTCTAATATTATGAATGATGAATCAAATAAGATGGATGATAAAAGTGAGGGGGAATCAGGGCAGAAAGGGCCATCTGATGAAATTGATGTGTCTAATGTTGAAAGATTTGTGAAACCAGTTGCTGTAGTACCTACTAAACCTCAAATGTTGATGTTAGAACATAATGTGGAGGAAGGCGAGTTTGTGCACAGTTACACAAAGGAAGATCTGGAAAAGTTAATTGAAGTTGAGGGTGAAGATCTAGAGTTGGATTTCGAAGAAGATGTGTTGAATGTAAACACTTTTGAGCCGAATGATTATTAGTATGTTAGAAGATTTGAGGCTGATGAATACAACAGAGTGATAGTTGAAGATTGGTCGTCTGATGATGAAACAGATCAAGCTGCGAAGTATGTCGGTCCTAATACTGATAGTTTTCCTACTTTTGAGGAGATGTACAAGAAACTAGACGAAGATATGGTGAAGGAAAAGATAGAAGAATCAATTCGAGAAGGTAAAGTACCGAAGCCGACAAAAGAGGAAATTGCTTAAGCAAGGAAGTCTTGGTTGAAAGAGATGCCACGCGAACGTAAGTTTCGACGTTCTCTAGCATTCTTTACCAGAGACAAAGATGTGTCATTTGGGGGATATTTTGAGTTGGGGTTGGTTCAAGGAACTGAACGTATATGAAATCAAAAGAGAATTTGGTGTGCAATACTTCAAGTATCTTGCTAATTTCAAGACTTTACCATATTGGGATGTTGAGGAGTTGGTTCAGACTATGAATGTCACATATCAGATGAAGTATATTTGATCAGTTATTGTGGAAAATGATCAAGTATGAAGCAATGAAAGGATTCAACTATTGGAAGCCATTCATTCAGGTCACCGAATCAAAACAAACAAGAAAACAGGGGAAAAGGACATAAAAGTTGACTATGAAATGTCCAAGAGCAATGAGAAATATGCCGCTGATGCCGATTGAACAAAACTTCTATCCATTGTTCAAGTGGTGGCAGATAGATCCATCTACTTGCGAAGCAGTTATTGTGTTAAAGTTTGAAGAACATTTGGATATTACGAAGGAACAAGTTGAAATACTTGGTTCTCAGGGCATGAGGGGGTTATGGAGAACAATCAGGATTCTAGATCCTATGTAGTTGGTTAATTGCTCGAGAGAAGATATCAAATGCCTTTTCTACAGCAAGATAGTATTTGAAGAACGTGAAAAGATACAAGCGATGCAGTTTCAGAAAGTTGTTAATGTTTGCTATGCACACAAAGTTAATTCAGGAAAGATGTGGCAACCAAACAAGAGTGATCTAGAAAGAGTAGAGTTTTTAAAAGAGGAGAAGCGTCTCGAAGCAATTCATGAGAGAACAAGAAAGGCAAGTATTATCAGCATATGAACAAAGTGCCTCCTACAGACCAGGCGCCGGATCCTAAGCAAGAGCGACGAAAGAAACCGTTTAAGAACTTCTTCGGTCGTGTGTGTTACCATTTATATGAAGACAGAGTTTTGAAGACTGATACAAGACGAAGACTATATCCAAGGAGGAGTCTGTTGGTGCGTAATGTCTATGTCTTAGTCTTATATTGAGTCTGTATAGAATAGAGATGAATAGGCTAGCTGTTCGAAGTATTTATGTAATAGTGATACAAGTTCGCCCATGAGACCATGTAAGGTCAAGTTCGGGTGAACTTGCTAAGGCAAGTTCGGGCGAACTTAGGCATTCCTCTGGCGAACTTGTACTAGTATAAATAGCTAGCTTGCCTCATTCATTTGTAACATTGGCATTTTAGAGGCGAAGCTCTGTCAGTTTGTACTCTTGACGTTTTATCAATAAACATGATGTTAAACTGATTAATTCTTGTCTATTGGTAAACACGACATAATATTTCCGCTATTATGGATGTTAGATCTTAAATTTAGGTTCCTTAGCATCAAGGATCGGTCCTACAATATCATATGTTGATCTAGTTAAACAGATCCTTTGGTGGTCTAGTTAGATAGATCATTCGTTGATCTAGTTATAGAGATCATTTGTTGATCTAGTTAAAGAGACCCTTTGGTGGTCTAGTTAAAGAGATCATTCGTTGATCTAGTTAAAGAGATCATTCGTTGATCTATTAAAGACACCCTTTGGTAGTCTAGTTAAAGAGATCATTCGTGGATCTAGTTAAAGAGATCATTTGTTGATCTAGTTAAAGAGACCCTTTGGTAGTCTAGTTAAGGAGATCATTCGTTGATCTAGTTAAAGAGATCCTTGGTGATTTAGTTAAAGAGACCCTTTGGTGTTCTAGTTAAAGAGATCATTTGTTGATCTAGTTAAAGAGATCCTTTGGTGATCAAGTTAAAGAGACCCTTTGGTGGTCTTGACATCATCACATGTTTATTCGTTTGATTTTTCCTCTACATATCACAAAATGAACTATGAAGACTATGCAAAGAATTGAGTAACTATGGATGGATGAATACATAATTATAAAATTCGGTGTATAGAAAACCATAGCAAGTTTTGCCATGTGTATGAACCTACAGTGATAAGAATAACGAAACGGGAACAATGTAATAAGGGCATGGTGGATACCCGTTGATACTTCCTGTATATAAGTGTTCCCTCTTACATTGCAAGTGTGGCGTTATTTAAGTTACTAGAAGTTCTGGACCTTGACCAATGTCGTTTTATCTTACCATTCCGTCTCTAACTTCGAAAACACACATCAGTTTCGTATACTAGTCTTCATGGGAAACCTTTGTAAACAATCTTCTATCCGTTTTCAAAAATCCAACTCCATTTTAAATTCACAACCTCTTCTAGTTCTGCTACAACAAGAATACCACTTTGACATTTACATGGCTCTCTTGAGACTCGGTACAATCAAATGTCGTGCACCTGTCTGATGGAATGGAGTTCAAATCTACGGATCTGAACTCTTTCTTAGAAACAACAAACGAATACAATTGACAAAGTTCGCTGGTAAACCTACATAGCCCAGAGTTTGCGAACGAGAGGATCAGTTGAAAGCGAAACATTCACATCTATTCTCACAAGTTTCCTCAATTAAATTTCGGGACGAATTTTCCTAACGTGAGGGAGACTGTGACATTTGTGCCTTTTCGACCATTGTACAAACTGAACAATCTCGAATCCAGTGAAACCTTGTGTTTTATCTCTGGATTTGTATAATTACATGTGACACTTACACGTTTTAGTCCTTGTACAATCTCAAACTCTTAAACCTTTTCTGGAAGTTAAATCTTAAACTGTTATGCAAACGTAATCCATTTAATGTGACGTACACTCCAGAACAAGGGCATAAGCAAAACATACCCTAAATACCCTTTACATAAGTTAGAAATAAGTTTTGAGGGTTCAGTATGGCAAAAACATGCTTATTCAACTTTAGGGACTAATTTCGACAAACTGTGAAAGTCTGTTGGTCCGTATTCAAGATACGAACCACATATATAAGTACAAATGTTTTATTATTTAATAAAATCTTGTATTTTCTTGATGAGAATGCAAAAATGTCAATCATTGCGCATTTCGATCGTTTTCGTGTTCGTTAAAGTGTTTTAGGTAATTTAGCAAAACGCATAACCGTATAACCAAACGAACGACATCCATGACATTTCCAGGCAAAATCCAAGTTACATATGCCTTAACACCTTTATATAGCCTAAAAATTAGGTTAATAGGGGTAAAAATGACAAAACGCGACGAAACAAGTCCATGGGTCAAATCTGCCAGTTTTTCCAAGTTTTCGCCCTCTCCAGGGCCTTACGGACTGTAAGAGGTGACCCCTTACGGTCCGTAAGGGGTGCCCTGCACAGCAGGTTTGCTGGCAGCCTCTTGTTTCATGCTTGTAGCCCAAGAACTCGAATTTCCAGCTTGTTTCCTCCAAATGACAAGTGTTAGGACCTCCCTCCTAATCATGCCACCTCTAGGGACACTTGTAATGATCTTAAGGACTCTTAAACTGTGACATTTATGCCTTTACAAATATCATACAACTCCAAACGATTTCAAATCCAATGAAATCTTGCATTTCATTCCTGGAAGTTGTATAATTACATGTGACATTCACACATTAAAGTCCATGTACAATTTCGACACCTCAAAGCTTTTCTGGAAATTTTACGTAAACTATTACGCAAACGTAATCAGCTTAACAAGACGAACACTCCGAAACAATAACATAGGCTAAACATACCCTAAATATCCTTTACATAACTTACAAGTAAGTTTTGAATGGTTCGGTATGGCAAAACACGCTTATGCAACTCAAGGGGATATTTTGCAAAATGTGCGAAAGTATGCTGATTCGCGTATTTCGTAATACGAAACATGTACGCACATTCAAAAATTTTTATAATCGTTAAATCTTGTATTTTACTGATGAGAATGCACAAATATCATTCGTTACGCAATTACAGTTGTTTTCACGTTTGTAAAAGCGTTCGTCGTAATTAAGCGAAAAACGCAACCGTACAAAGGAATGAACCGACATCCATGACATTTTTGAGCATAATTCAATTTACATATGCTTTAACTTCCTCATAGAGCTTAAAAATGAGGTTAACGGGTGTTAGAAGTACCAAAACACAACGAAACAAGTTCAGGGGCCATTTCTGCCATTTTTCAAACTTCTGCCCCCAGAAGGTGGATGCGGACCGTATCCACATATGGATGAGGTCCGTGTCTAGGTGCCAGACAGAAGAAAATGTGCAGCAACTTCGCAGCTTCTTGTGCAAAGCCTTGGAGCCCAAGTTCACGAAATTGCCACCTTCTAACCTGCATTTGACAAGTGTTAACACCCTCCCAAGATCATTACACCTCATTGGATACTTGTTATGATCTTGTGAACCTTTAAACACTATAAATAGTCATCAATTGATTCATTCCAACTTGCTCATTTTCTTCTTCTTCTCCCGTTTGCTCTAAATTGGAGTATGCTTCCCTTTGGTGGCCTCCTATGGAGCATTCTTGCCTTCCTAGAACACAACTAAGTGTTCTCCTTAGTCTTGTTCATTATTTTAGCTTATTTTGAGCTAAAAGTCAAACAGTTGACTTTCTGTTTGAGTTTCCATATTTGGTCAAGTCAAAGTTCAATTGAACTTTGCAACGTGATCGTAATCACGAAGGTTGTAATCCCTTGCGATTATACCTACTGATTACATGGTTTACTAGTCGAAGTGACGAGTCAAAGTTTCGGTCAAAGGTGCGCATAATGTTCATTTTACAATGAAACTATTTTCAGGTATCAAAACACCAAGTTTAGATACAAAAACATTTTTATAACTTGGTTAGACATGTTTTGACATGTCTAACTAGTCACTTCTAATTTAGTGCTTTATTTGGGTCGTAAGTTGAGTCGTCTTGACCACCGCTTTGACTTTCAAATCCGACCTATTTGATCGATCTTAGTGTCCGACCAAACATATATTTGTAACCATAGTTGCATAGGGAATAACCTACTGAGGTTATACATTATGGTCACGTTGTTTGGTTAGTATTTTGATAAGTCTGTGACATCCCGGAAAACTCAGGTATCGTCTTTCGTATTTTCACGACTTAACCTTTCAGAAAAACTTATGTCGTGAATAATTGTCAAATTATAATATATGTTTATTTATTTAACGACTAATGCTATTAGTTCCATTTAAAAAGCCGAACCCGAACACGATCCGTTTCAACTTTAATTCAACCCGCCACAACACACCTCGCGACCCAAACTAACCCAACCCGACACCCCCTACCCATTTCCTCGGCCCACACACACACATAACCGCCCCTCCCCCCTCTTATGTTGATTAGAGAACAAGTCCCTTGAGGAACAAGTTTAGTGTTATAAATAATAACCAAGTTCTAAAAAACTTTCAAAACCCTAATCCCTATTCCCTTTGGAAGTCGACGGCAGCAAACGCCCCCCCCCCTCTCGTTCATGCAAGGCAGCCCCCCTCTCATCGTCGCAAGCAGCCCCCCCTCTCGTTTACTATCTCTCTCTCTCTCTATAGTACTCCTTGCACTAAGTTTAGCGTCTTGAATTTGCTTATGATTCATGGTGTGATTTGTGTGAATGTGATTATGATTAGGTGTTTTATGATAGATGTCATGATAGGATTTTGTCGTGCATGATTAGTTCGGATGAGTTATGCGAATTGTTGCGTTTATGATGATATGTTTGCGTATAAGAATCGTAGGCTGCGTTTTCTTTATAAAAACCATGATGTTATACCTCGGGTTACGAAATTATTAATGTGGATACGCGATAATTGATGTTAACCTGCTATAAGTCGTTATTATGAAGTGTTGTGGTCGTTAGATATGTTTCGGGATTTGGATGGAAAAAAGTGGGCTTAGTTGAGACAGCCAACTTCAGTTGGCTGTAAACAGGTCATAACAAATCAAAAAATCGATTTTCTGAAGCCTAAAACGTGTATTTTTTGAAAAACGCTTCTAATGGCGCTGGAATGGCGATTTTTGGACACCGTTTACTATTTTAAAAGGTCGTTTAGTACAGTAGCTGAAGCTGCGTTGTTTAGCCAGAAATTTCACGTAATGTTTTCTGTCATAACTGGTAAACCGAAAAGAGTTAGTCTCGAAATTTGTAAAGTAGATACTCCTAGGTATTCAAAGAAATCTTCAACTGGAATTTCGTCAATCGGACAAACGAGTATTTTAAAAGTATCTTTCCGTGAGCTGCAGTCAGAAAGTGACGAATCTGACTGCAGCTTAGTAAACGATTTTTTATAAATAATTGGTAATTAATTAGGTCTTGAAAATTTTGTACAAAGTTTTACAGACCGTTTGACACGTTTTGAAAATTAATTGGAAATTTTGGAATATGAGAACTATTTTATAAAAAATACCGAAAACACTCCAGTTTTCAGTGTAAAAGCTGAAACATGATATGTTGCAAATGTGTGTTCTAAATGTTGTTTTGCTACCTGAGAATTATCGAACTGTTAATTTCAAATTAGATATTATTGAATTGTTGTGTGCTATGATCATATATCTGTATATATATACATACGTGGAATATCTATAAGTTGTCAATGTGATTGCCTGATACGTGTTAAGATACGTGCATGGATTTTGTGTCTTACATGAGCATACTGATATACTAAATTGTAATGATATTAGGACGTGATTGACCAACCTCAACTTGTAATCACTTTAAAAGTCTAACCGAGCAATTGTGAGTTCACGGCCCCTACTCTTTTAAATGTTTAAAAAAACACAAGGGGAGAAAACATGCACTACATTACGGTAAAGTAATGTCATAATGTTACAGTAAAGTAACGTCACAACTATTAGAGTTATGTTATACGGTTATGGTCACAAGGAATCAGTCCCCTTAAAACTTACGATGCCGTTAGTATTGTATTATATCGAGGGAATTTTTAGTAGTACTACTGGCCCGACAAGCTCCACTCGAACTGGTCGCGCTAGTTAGACCGAACGTTGATGGTCACGAGTGTAGAATTTGCCTAACTTTTTTAGCCATGGTTGGTGATAGGCCAGGCACAACAGGGCAGCAACGTTAGCCTCGGATCGAACACTTTGTTGACATGACCTAGGCTAGCTACCTAAACATATAACATATACTGCTAAACAATATAACAAAGCGATTCGGGAATTGAATCGGGAAACTTACAACATCTGATTCAGGTTGGATCAGGGAAACTCTATTACACACTGGTTCGGGGCTGAACCAGTGGAACAACTTATTTTATAATGATAATAAAAAACCTGTGAACTCACTCATCATTTTGTGTTGACACTTGTTCATGCATGTCTTTCTCAGGTTGCTAAGGTATCACACATCAGGACTAGGATGCATTACGAGTCACATTGATTTCAACAAACTTTTAGAATCAATTTTAATTACATTAGCTATGATGGTTTTGTAATTCTTACGCTTCCGCAACTAAATTATATAAACAGTATTTTCTCATGAGTGAGCCAACATGTAAATTTTTAAACGCATATAGTGGTCGTTCAGAATGACTAATGACTGTGATCCTGGTTTGTCACGCACCTCGCGGTAGAACTCCGCATGTGGATTTTTGAGGGTGTGACAGATTGGTATCAGAGCCAATGGTTATAGTGAACTAGGTTTGCATTAGAGAGTAGACTTAGTCTATAGCCTTAGATAATGCATTAGTCACACACCAACACAAACACACATACCTGACATACAAGAACACTCATATATGATATGCCTACGGACATGGCATCAAAACTTACATTTAAATTGCGGGATGTCTATAGCATCCACTAAACCCCCTACTGACGAGGAACACACCAAACACTTTGTATATTCATCCCTAGTGGTGATGTCTGTGGAATCGCCAACAACATGAATCTACTCCTATCTGAGGGCCGTGAGACGGAGCCTCTAGAGGAGCGTTTCCCATCACAATCACCTGTACATCTTCCTACACCACATAGACGACCAAAACACTAGCTTGAGCCTACCGATGGTACTATCAGGTATGGTGAGCTTTCTCAAGTCCATGATTGGGACGACATACAACAATGATGCATATCTCTTGGGAGTTGAGTTTATCGAAAACGAGTCCTTTCTCAACCTACCAACGACATTACCCTGGCCCCACTAGTTCTACTTTCTTTTAACCTGAGCATGTGGGCCTCTCATGAGGCACCCCGCGTTAGGGCAGTTGGTTGCACACGATATTGCATAAACCATTGACATCGAGATGTCATCATTTTTCCCGAGCCACGTTCTACATCTTTGGTTGATATTCTTCGAGAGAATGGTTGACCACGAAGCTAAGAACACTTTGCCTATTGTACACCTGAACTCTAACCTGACTCGGATGGTGGAATGGTTGCTTTGCTTTTTCTGGTAACCTACGTTAATGAACTAGTTTCATCTCTCGAAGTCACATTTCATGTGCATGTTTGTTCCATGCGCACTCTTACCTCTACGACCCGTTGGATTGGATTCTCATGGTGTGTTTCAACTTGAGTAGATCCTCAGATCAATTGATCCCACATTACTGTTTCTGATATAACTCTGAGTTTATCAACATTTGGATTATTGACTACACTTTTGATAACCCTATCATTTTGACAACATTTTGTACTCGAAAAATTAAATCTGGGGGTTTGACACAAAATAGATAGAACTAGGGTGGACATGCAAACCAACTTGTCATTACGGGTGCACACGTAATAGTAATTTGCGATGTATGTGAACCCTTGTGAAACCCTGTGTGTGGATAAATTGTCCTAACCTGTGAATCTCATATTTAAAACTTCCACTGTCAATAGAATCTCTCGTAACTCATTCAACGACTAACTGATGTCTTTAAACTTGTCCAGCAGTTGATGGACGCAACAATTAGATTTAAGATCTTTGTAGACACATTGAGCTATCGTCAATGGAATCCCTCGTTATTATTTATTTATTTTTTTCTCATGTACGAGTCTTAGTGAAACTAAGATTCTCAACAGAACCTGTTATCTCGATTGAAACCCTATCAGAAATCGTAGGGTAAACCCTTCAACATCAGCATATAAACAAATTATGAAGAATCTCTCGTATGCTCACACCTTATCCCTTGCCTTAGCTATAAAATCTCCTTTGACCCCTTATACTCGGTCCTGTTGCTAATCTTAAGTCTAACCTGATGAACATTACAACATATCCAACCCTACAAACGGAGTTCCACAAAATGGTCCCATCATCTTATGGACATCAGAAAACAAGATGTAAGTTATTCAACACCCAGATAAACACGATGGCATAAACAATAATCTTACTCCTCGTATTGCTAGGATAGTTATTCCATAAAAGTTTTCCCTTCTGAGCTAGTCTATCTCCTAGCCATTGCATTGATTGATGCTTACTATTTAATGTGACAGTTAGTTACTATTGATGACGTAGACAAATCTCTCACTCAGTTGTCGTGGTCGCACTACATCTTCGAAACTTTATGCATAATCTCCCATCAAATATGTGCTCAATTTTTTAAAAGAACTCGGTGAACTCGTCTTTTTGATCCTTGGTGATTACTTCTTGAAACCTTGAGGATGGTGACGAGTTGTTGATACGATCATAGCCCCTTAATCATGTTTTCACGTCCTTTCTTTGAAACCTCTTAACTCCACATGCATATTTTAGATTCATTCACATGACCTAAGGAAACTACTCCGAATTCGGTTGCTTACTGACACGATAAATCACACACTCATCTAAGTTCATGGATCAAGGTAAATTATTCCTCCTTCGCGTGTGGGCTAGCCCGACAACTTAGACGGAGGTTTCAGTGAATCTTAACACTACAAACTCGTGCGGCGACCATTCTTCGATGGTAATTTCTTGTTATGATTGATATATCCACGTGACACCCCTTTTTGACAAATGGCGTTCTTCAATTTTTTTTATGCAACTTGTATACGACCAGCTATACCCCTGACATCAAGTAAATCCCTGTTACGGATCCTTTCACACTTACGCATCGATTGCGACTACCCTTTTTACATGTTTCCACATCCATTCGAGATATACTTCTCGGATTCTATGATCCTTATCCTAACAATATTCTTCGCAAACATTCGCTTGGAGGGGTTACTCTCTACGAACGTTACTCGAGGAGCAATGGGCAATGAATATCACAGATATGGAGGTATCATGAGAATTGTCCTTAGAACTCGTTACGAATGAGGCAGGTTCCAGTCACGACATTTGAATTTAGCCTATCTGACGAATATGCCACTTGTTTTTCTTTGACGACATTCGAATCTACTCCAAGAACTAGTAGGAATCCGAACGATACCTACACCTTACCATGGAGCCCCTACCACACAAACAACCTTATGTTTAGCTTCTAACGAACGAATTTTGACGTTGCGAAGCCCGCTTTTCTTGATCATAGGCACAAACCTTCGCAACTCTAACTCGAAAGACTTCTCAGTAATCCGCATTTCAACAGTTGAAGGTGAAACTCTATAGTACACCCATTCTTTCCTTACCAGAAGGCGCAGATGATTTAGTTGTTTACTATGACGCGTCTATCCAAGGACTAAGTTACGTGTTTGTGCAACATGAGAAAGTCGTCGCTTACGCAATCACGCCAACTCAAGGTTCACAAAAAAGAACTACACTACCCACGGTTTAGGGGTTGGAGAACAGTAGCTTTTGCACCCAAGATAGGGAGACATTGCTTGGACGGTACCAAGTCACCATCTACACCGATCACAAGAGTCCCCAACATATCTTCGATCAGAAGGAGTTGAACATGCGACAGCGTCGATGGGTCGAACTCCTCAATGACTAGGAGTGCGTGATCCTGTATCATCCAGGCAAGGCCAACGTGGTGGCCGATGCCCTCAGTCATAAGGATACCAAACCTAAGCGTGTACGTGCGTTACAGCTTCTATCCACTCCAGTCTTCCTACCCAGATTCGTGACGCTCAGATTGAAGCATTTAAGGAAGAGAACCTCAAAGCAGAATCCTTACTCGGCATGGAGAAGAAACTTGAACGAAAGGAAGACGACATTTATTATTTCATGGAACGCGTATGGACCCTATTCTAAGGAAACTTACGAGAGCTTGTGATAGACGAAACACGCAAGTCTCGTTACTCGGTGCATCCTGGTTCTGACAAGATGTATCATGATCTCAAGACTTTGTACTGGTGGCCCCACATGAAAGCTAACATAGCGACTTATGCTAGTAAATACTTGACCTGTGCTAAGGTTAAGGTTGAATACCAAAAGCCGACAGGACTACTACGACAACTAGAGATCCCAACATGGAAATGGGAGCAAATTTCCAGGGATTTCGTCAATGGCTTACCCAGATCCCAGCGAGGAAACGACACCATCTGGGTGATTGTTGATCGACTGACAAAGTCAGCACACTTTCTGGCAATCAAGGAAACTGACAAGTTTCCTACACTCATAGACATCAATTTGAAGGAAGTAGTAGCCCGGCACGGAGTGCCAGTATCCATCATATCCGACCGTGATTCACATTTTACTTCTCATCTGTGGCAATCAACACAGAAATCCTTGGGATGACGGGTCGATTTGAACACATCATATCATCCTCAGACTGATGGTCAAAGTGAATGTACCATTCAGACCCTCGAAGACATGCTTAGAGCGTGTGTAATCGATTTTGGTAAAGGCTGGGAGAATCATCTACCTTTGGTAGAGTTTACCTATAACAATAGCTATCACATGAATATCCAAGCAGCACCATTCGGGGCGCTGTATGGACGAAAATGTCGATCGCCCGTCTGTTGGCCGGGAAGTTGGTGATAGTCAGATCACTGGTCCAGAGTTGGTTCTGGAAACAACTGAAAAGATAGTGCAAATCCGAAATCGCATGGCAGCAGCTCGGGATCGCCAAAAGAGCTATGTCGACCAGCGACGCAAACCGTTAGCATTTCAAGTAGGCGATCAGGTCCTACTGAAGGTATCGCCTTGGAAGGGCGTGATTCGTTTCGGCAAGAGAGGTAAACTAAAGCCGCGATATGTCGACCCATTTGAAATAGCAAAGAAAATCGGTCCTGTAGCTTATGAGTTGAACCTTCCTGATGAACTCAGTGGAGTTCACAACGTTTTTCATGTCTCAAATATGAAGAAGTGTCTATCAGATGAAACATTAGCCGTTCCACTAGATGAGATCCATATGGACGAACAACTGCGGTTCATTGAAGAACCAATCGAAATTATGGACCGAGAGGTCAAAACACGAACGCATAGTAAAATACCGATTGACAAGGTTCGTTGGAAGTCTAAGTGTGGACCGGAGTACACTTGGGAAAGAGAGGATCAAATGAGAGACCAAAATCCCCACCTCTTTGCAACCGAATCACAAAATCCAAGTAGCGCAAACTGAATTTCGCGGAGAAATTCTTTTAACTACGGGAGAATGTGGCAACTCAGAAATATCTCTCTTACTCCAATGTTTTCAAACTCTTGCTTATTCAATTTTCGGGATGAAAATTCCTTCAACTTAGGGATAACGTGACATCCCAGAAAAATCAGGTATCGTCTTTCGTTTTTTCACGACTTAACCTTTTAGAAAAACTTATGTCGTGAATAATTGTCAAATTATAATATATGTTTATTTATTTAACGACTAATGCTATTAGTTCCATTTAAAAAGCTGAACCCGAACATGATCCGTTTCAACTTTAACTGAACCCGCCACAACACACCTCACGACCCAAACTAACCCAACCGACACCCCCTACCCGTGTCCTCGACCCACACACACACATAACCGCCCCTCCCCTCCCCTCTTATGTTTATTGGAGAACAAGTCCCTTGAGGAACAAGTTTAGTGTTATAAATAATAACCAAGTTATAAAATTCAAAACCCTAATCCCTATTCCCTTTGGAAGTCGACAGCAGCCAACGACCCCCCCTCTCCATCGTCGCAAGCAGCCCCCCCCCCGGTCACTATCTCTCTCTCTAGTTCTCCTCGCACTAAGGTTAGCGTCTTGATTTGCTTATGATTCATGGTGTGATTTGTGTGTGCGTGATTATGATTAGGTGTTGTATGATAGATGTCATGATAGGATTTTCGTCGTGCATGATTAGTTCGGATGAGTTATGCGAATTGTTGCGTTTAATGATGATATGTTTGCGTATAAGAATCGTAGGTTGTGTTTTCTTTATAAAAACTATGTTGTAATACCTAGGGTTACGAAATTATTAATGTGGATACGCGATAATTGATGTATAACCTGCTACAAGTCGTTATTATGAAGTGTTTTGGTCGTTAAATATGTTTCGGGTAGCGTTTGGATGGAAAACAGTGCGCGAGTAGTGTAAACAGCCAACTTCAGTTGGCTGTAAACAGGTCATAACAAATCAAAAAATGGATTTTCTAAGCCTAAAAGGTGTATTTTTGAAAAACGCTTCTAGTGGCGCTGGAATGAAAAGTTTTGGACACCGTTTACTATTTTTAAAAGGTGGTTTATTACAGCAGCTGAAGCTGCGTTGTTTTTGCAGAAATTTCACGTAATGTTTTCTGTCATAACCGGTAAACCGAAAAGAGTTAGGTCACGAAAACTGTACAGTAGATACTCCTAGGTATTCAAAGAAATCTCCAAGTGGAATTTCGTCAATCGGACAAACGAGTATTTTTAAATTTATTTTTCCGTGAGCTGCAGTCAGAAAGTGACGAATCTGACTGTAGCTTAGTAAATGATTTTTTTTATAAATAATTGGTAATGAATTAGGTCTTGAAAATTTTATACAAAGTTTTAAGACCGTTTGACATGTTCTGTAAATTAATTGGAATTTTTTGGAATGTGAGAACTATTTTATAAAAATTCCCGAAAACAGTCCAGTTTTGAGTGTCAAAGTTGAAACATGATAAGTTGCAAATGTGTCTTCTAAATGTTGTTTGTGCTACCTGAGAATGATCGAACCTGTTAATGTCAAATTTAGAATATTATGATCACATATCTGTATATATATACATACGTGGAATATGTATAAGTTGTCAATGTGATTGCCTGATACGTGTTAAGATACGTGCATGGATTTTGTGTCTTAAATGAGCATACTGGTATACTAAATGGTAATCATATTAGGACGTGATTGACCAACCTCAACTAGTAATTACTTTAAAGTCTAACCGAGCAATTAAAGGTGAGTTCACGGCCCCTACTCTTTTAAATGTTTAAAAAAAACACAGAGGGAGAAAGCATGCGCTACATTACGGTAAAGTAATGTCATAATATTACGGTAAAGTAACGTCACAACTATTAGGGTTATGTTATACGGTTATGGTCACAAGGAATCATTATATCGCATGACAGTCCCCTTATAACTTACGATGCCATTAGTATTGGATTATAGCGAGAGAATTTTTAGTAGTACTACTGGGCCCGACAAGCCCCACTCGAACTGGTCGCGCCAGTTAGACCGAACGTTGATGGTCACGAGTGTAGAATTTGACTAACTTTTTTAAGCCATGGTTGGTGATAGGCCTAGCACAACAGGGGCAACAACGTCAGCTTCAGATCGAACACTTTGTTGACATGACCTAGGCTAGCTACCTAAACATATAACATATACTGCTAAACAATATAACAAAGCAATTCGGGAATTGAATCGGGAAACTTACAACAATCTGATTCGGGTTGGATAAGGGAAACTCTATTACACACTGGTTCGGGGATGAACTGGTGGGAACAACTTATTTTATAATGATAATGAAAAACCTGTGAACTCACTCATCATTTTGTGTTGACACTTGTTCTTGCATGTCTTTCTTAGATTGCTAAGGTATCACATCAAGACTAGGATGCATTACGGAGTCACATTGATTTCAACAAACTTTTAGAATCAATTTTAATTACCTTAGCTATGATGGTTTTGTAATTGTTATGCTTCCGCAACTAAATTATATAAACAATATTTTCTCATGAATGAGCAAACAGGAAAATTTTTAAACGTATATAGTGGTCGTTCAGAATGACTAATGACTGTGATCCTTGTTTTTCACGCGCCTCGTGATAGAACTCCGCATGTGGATTTTTGAGAGTGTGACAAAGTCGCTTATTATGCCTTTAATAATGAACAAAACGCCTTTTTTGCGCATAAATCCATTTTAAACATATGTAATCAATGTTTTGACGTATAAACTGATGTTATAACATTTTTAAACATGTTTTGGCATATAAGACTTATCATAGGACATAGCTAACCATTAGAACACATATTTACGCAAATGACACTTTAAAGACTTATCATAAACTACCTTAACGGGTCATAACAGAGAATGTTAAGCTTATTAAACCATATCATATGAGTTCCAACACTCGACTGGTTTGTAAGACGTCATTCTACCCGACCTCCCGTTTAATGTCCCGACTTATTTACATGTTATCCAACTCATTAGGACACACTTGATTCCTTGATCTTTGGGCTTTGTTCACACATTCATACAACGCTTATTCGCAATCCCAAGTGAGTACATAGTCCCCTCTTTTATGTTTTATAAATGTTTTCGGGTGATTCATATGTGCTAAATCGTTTTCAAGTTTTCATAACAAAGTCAATGGTTTATATAAACAATACGATTTCAATAATGTAAACGAACTTGTTGGTGCGTTATCCATAACGCGAATGACATTCATTAACTTTGGCAGAAGGCGACCAGTAGTAAGTTATGGTACCATAGACTGACAATCCCATTACTAGGCTATTCACTGGAATTTGGTGGGTACTTTGGAAGCGATAGAAACTGTTTCTTATTAACAATTAAATCGTTGATTTGTTAGTCTACTTAAAGAGATCTTTTATGGTTTATTAAAGATACCTTTGGGGTATAGTCAATACAAGCTTGAATGTGTTCATTAAAGAACGACAAAAGTTTTCACAATTAAAACACGGACGATTAACTGATGACACAAACAATTGGTTTATAACAAGGACAAATGGTTTTTGAACAATGACACACAGTGATTTTCATTTAAAGATATAAACCATACAAATGTTTTCTCTTAAATCGACTTATTACTCAGTTTTACAAAAGAAAAGTTTTCGGTCATGGTTCATGGTTACAAGGCTTTCTTTTACTTATATCAACTTCTTAAGTTGATTAAATATATTGCAAAGTTAAACACTTTTGATTTCAAGGTTATACTCGTCGACTCTTGAAGTTGGATGAGGTTTTGCAATTTAAATACAAAGCCATGAGTTTGACACACACAAAACCTATGTTACTCACATGCATTTTTATGCTGATGTACCTATTTTCACATATGTTTCAGGTTTATCTATGTGATGTTTGTCGCCGCGTGCTACACATAGGATGGACTCGGGCCTAAGCGACTTAAAAATTCGAAAGACAATATATTTGTATTTCATTTCCGTTATTTCCATACATTGTAATCCGATAATTCAATAAAAAAAACTTTAAGTACCATGTGTTGTGAAACAATTTGTTACGTGACTCCCCAAGTGTTTCCGCCGCGTGTTGTACTACGGATTTGGGTTGTTACATAAACACTATAAATAGCAACAACATTCTTCACTTCCAACTTGCTCATTTCACATTTCTTTCTCTCACTCTCTTGGAGCTTGCTTCCAGCTTTGGAGGCCTCCTATTCTGAGTTCTTATAGTGTTTCCAACAAAGTAAGTACTCTCCCTTAGTCCACTTCCTTATTTTGGCTATTTATAAGCCAAAAATCAAACAATTTAACTCTCTGTTTGACTTTAAGTTCTGACCATAATTGGTCAAATCAAAGTTTAATTGGACTTTACAACGTGATCGTAATCACAAAGGTTGTAATCCCTAGCGATTTCACCTTCTGATTACCACATTTACTAGGTGAAGTGACGAGTCAAAGTTTTAGTCAAAGATGCGCATAATGTGCATTTTACGAAGAAATATTTTTGGGTATAAAAACACTAAGTTTTGATACCAAATCAGTTTTATAAACTTAGTTAGACATGTTTGACATGTCTAACTCGTCACTTCAAGTTTAGTGCTTTATTAGGGTCGTAAGTCGAGCGGTCTTGACCACCGCTTTGACTTTCGAATCCGACCCGTTTGGTCGATCTTAGGATCCGACCAAACACATATTTGTGACCATAGTTGTATAAGGAATAACCCTCTGAGGTTATACCTTATGGTCACATCGTGTGGTTAGTGTTATGATAAGTCACTTCTATGTTCTTAAAAATGACCAAAATACCCTTTTTGAGCATAAATCCATTTTTAAACATATGTAACCAAATATTTGACATATAAACTGATGTTATATCATTTTCAAACATGTTTGGGCATTTAAGATATATTATAGGACATGTTTAACCATCCGATCACGCGTTTACGCAAATGACCCGTTAAAGTAGCGTAAACTACCTTAACGAGTCATAATAGATCAAAAGCACTAGGATCTTTTCCAAATCAGAATGTTAAGCTTATTAAATCATATCATATGAGTCCCAATACTCATTTGGTTTATAAGAATTCATTCTATTCGATCTTCCGTTCAAAATCCCGACATACTAACATAGTTATCCGACACATTAGGACACGTTTGAGCTTTGTCTATTCCAATGTTTCAAGGACACTTATGCAATCCCAAATGAGTACATAGTCCCTTTTTTACATTTTTCAAATGTTTTGGGGTGAGTCACCTGTGCCGATCACTGTTTTCATGATTTCGAAACTGTATGATTCTATATACATAGTACTTTATCCATTAACCATTTGAAACTGTTATCTATGGCTTAAATAATGATTTACAAAATTTGTAAGACCTTTGTTGGTGCGTATTTGTATTCATGCCTAAAATACAAGCCGATTGGTAGTATGATGTAGCACTATAGGACTTGACACCCCATTCCCGCTTCCCAGGTTTGTTTGGAAGTTTGATTAGGGAATGTCAGAAACCAAACGACCACAATGTGTTCATACAAAGTTTTTCTAGCTAAGCCATAAATGTTTATCTTATTTTCAAACCAATGCTTAGTTTGATATGCTAAACCAAAGTATAGTTTGATATACTACCATAGCATAGTTGATATGATAAAACAAAGTATTGTTTTATATACTACCGAATCTCTTATTCTCAAACCAAGGTGTAGTTTGATATACTAACGATTCTCTTAATCATAACCTAAAGCATAGTTTGATATACTACCGATTCGATTATTCATAAACTAAAACATGTTTTGATGTACTACCAAATATATTATTTCAAAACCAAAGTATATTTTTGTATATACTATAAATCTTTTTAAAGCAAAGTATTTTAGATACCAAATTTTTATCAAGGATTCTTGGCTATTTTTAATATCGTTTAATCTTTTCTCTTAATATCCAAAGCCATGAATCTAAATCACAAAACCTATGTTACTCCCATGTATTTTTATGCTGAGGTTTTATTTTAACATATGTTTCAGGTACTATTATTTGATGATTTGATTGCATACTTCACATAAGATGGACGTGGGCCTTAGTGACTTTAACACTTGAAGGACAAATTTAATTGTATTATATTTCCATTATTTCAAAACGATGTAACATATTAATTCAATAAAACAAAACTAAATACCATGTGTTGTGAAACAATTTCCTGTAACGTGACTCCCCGATGTTTCCGCCACGATTGTTGTATTACGCGATCGAGGTGTTACAGACCAAACGTGTCAGATTCGAAAGTCAAAGCGGTGGTCAAGACTGCTCGACTTACAACCCTAATAAAGCATTAAACTTGAAGTGATGATATAGACGGGTTAAAAATGTCTAACTAAGTTATAAAAACGATTTGGTATGAAAAGTTGGAGTTTTGATACCCGAAAATAGTTTTGTCGTAAATTTTTGACAGAAACTTTGACTTTTTACTTTAACTAGTAAACGTGGTAATCAGAAGGTGCAACCGCAAGGGATTATAACCTTCGTGATTACGATCACGTTGCAAGGTTCAATTGAACTTTGACTTGAACAATTATGATCAGAACCGAAAGGCAAACAGAAAGTTAAACTGTTTGACTTTTGGCTTAGCATAGTAAAAAAAATGAAATAGACTAAGGAGGAGTACTTACTTGTCTTGAGAACACTATAAGAACTCATTTAGTAGGCCTCCAAAAGCTGGAAGCAAGCTCCAAGAGAGTGGGAGAAAGAATTGAGAAACGAGCAAGAAAAAATGGTTGAAGATCAAGGCTATTTATAGTGCATTTGAGGCCACAAGATCATCACAAGTGTCCCATGAGGTGGCAATGATCAAGGTATGAATGCTAGGATCGGACCAAACTTGTGAGCTTTCAGTCAGATTTGCTCTTCTAACAGAGTCGGAATTCATCGTTAGCTGATTGAACAAACATTGAACAAGCTTAATGATTACTGTTTAACCGTCTGTATCTTGTATTGATTAACTTCGTAAAGATTACAGACTCGAGCAGGGCTTCGCCTCTGATCACCAAAAACAACATACTAGACAAACATCCTAAGTCACCTATTTATAGGCAAGACTTAAAGCAACTAGGGACTAGGACACTGAGATTTTCCAACGAAATTTTCGTGCGAAAATTCATGCGAATTTTCGTGTGAAATTCATACGAATTTTCGTGCGAAAATTCTATCAACTATACAAAACTCTCAAACCAATACTTTTGACGCAGCAAAATCCTTATCTATCCAACAGACTCGTTCTTGACCTAGGCAATAGACAAATGTGCACCAACAGACTCCCCCTTCGATGTTGACGCAGTGTTGGATAGTCTTCAAAAATTTTTCTGCAAAAATCTTCAAACAAATTTGACTTGATTATCCGAAAAAAGCGTTTGCGTGGCTTCCGACGCTCCGCTGAAGCAATGGGAGTTTTATCTGTAGGAGGAGGTCGATTGTACGTGTTCCCGTATTTGAATCTTTCTCGAGAAGCTAGCTTTCGTCTTGCCTCGATTCTTTTTCTTCATTCTGATCTTTCTTTTTCTTTTCATTATCTTCAAGCTTTCTCCATGATGTGTTCTAGTCTTTACCTGAATTAATATTGTTAGCATAACAAACATTTACAATCTTCTGGAACTACAAGGCCTGCTCTTTATCTTTTTCTTCATAACTGATTTTTGATGAAGAATAGGCGTTCAATATCTTTCTCTTAGCAGTTGACAAGCCACGTCGGATCCAAAACTCTGATCGCACGCCACCAACACATAAATTCTCTTATGCATGATCACGGTTTCAGATAGATCTTCAGACATATCCCACGATCCTTCATCAGGCTCTACACAGATAACAGCTTCCCCAATACTTGAATCGTAATGCCACCATTTGAAGATTTTATAAAAATCTTGTTCCATTTTCTTCAAAGGCATATTCTTCATACATGCGGCTGTTTGACAATCAAAGTCACATCCTTTTCTTGTGTTACTGGATCGATCTTTATGACGGTTTTTGGCTTGTGTGGTTTCCAGTAGTTAAAACCATGTTCAGCTTCAAACTTGATAATCTTCCAAAGACGTTGATCATTTGGCCTTAACTTCATACTGAACGTCTTGGTCTGCACTAACTCTTTCACATCCCACTTAGGCAGAGTCTTTATATCACCCAGGTATTTGAAGTATTGAACTCCAAATTCACGTTTCAATGCATACACATCTAGTTCCTCAATCCATCCCCAACTGATAATGTCACCTAGAGATGCATCAGGATCTCTGGTAAAGAAAGCTAGAGGACGATGGAACTTTCTTTCGGCGCGGCATTTCCTTGAACCATTTCTTTTTCATTTCAATGATCTCTTCTTTGGTCGGTGGTTTAACTTATTGAGCTTTCCGGTCAAACTTGCTCAACTAACAGAGGGGGAATTCATTCTTAGCTGATTGAACAAACAAAGAACAAGCGATGATTACTGTTTAACCGTATGTGTATTGTATTGAATAAAGGTTTGCAACGACTATAGACTCGAACAAGACTTCGCCACTGATTCCTCCCAAAACAGCATGCCTAAAACACAACCTAAGTCACCTATTTATAGGCATGACATGACAGCACCTAGTGACTAGGAGGCTGAGATTTTCGCACGAAATTTTCATGCGAAAATCTAGCCTGATTTTCATACAAAAATTATATCATACTTACAAAACTTTCAAAACTTAACTTCTGACGCTACGAAACCCTATTGTACAATAGACTCGTCCTAGACATAGGCAACAGACATATGTGCACCAACAGACTCCCCCTTGGATGTTGCCACAGTCTTGTACAATCTTCAACACTTTTTCTTCAAAAACTTTAAACATGTTTGACTTGAATCAACCAAAAAATCTCTTGCTTGGCCTTCGATGCTCCTCTGAAGCAATGGGCGTTTGATCTGTAGGAGGAGGTCGGTTGTAAGTATTCCCGAACTTGAACCTTTCACGGGTGGCCAGCTTTCGACGAGCTTTAATCCTTTTTTCATTTTGATTTTTCTTTTTCTGCTCTTTATCTTCAAGCTTTCTCCATGAAGTTTTCCATTCTTTACCTGAATTAATGTTGTTAGCGTAACAAACATTCACGATTTTCAGGAACTGCATGGCCTGCTCCTTGTCTTTATCTTCATAACTGATTTTGATGAAGAATAAGCGTTCAATGTCTTTCTCTGAGCAGTTGACCAGCCACACAAGATCTAACACTTGATTGCTCGCCGTAGCCCATAGATTCTCTTGTGCATAATCACGGTCTCTGATAGATCCTCGGACATATCCCATGACCCTTCGTCAGGCTCAACACAAATCACAGCCTCTCCCGTACTCGAATCATAGTGCCACCACTTGAAGATCTTGTAAAAATCTTGTTCCATTTTCTTCAGAGGCATATTCTTCATAACGCGTGGCCTTTTCACAATCAAAGTCACATCTTTCTCTTGAGTAACTGGGTTTATCTTTGTCACGGTTTTTGGCTTGTGTGGCTTCCATAGATTGAATCCATGTTCAACTTCAAACTTGATGAGCTTCCACAGACGTTGATCATTTGGTCGCAGCTTCATACTGAACGTCTTGGTCTGAACTAATTCTTTCACATCCCATTCTGGCAGGGACTGTATATCTCCCAATCTTCTGAAGTGAACTCCATACTCACGTTTCAACGCATATACATCGAGTTCCTCGATCCATCCCCAACTAATAATGTCACCCAGAGATGCGTCAGGGTCTCTGGTGAAGAAAGCCAATGGATGATGGAACTTTCTTTCAAGTGGCATCTCCTTGAACAATTTCTTTTTCATCTCTATAATATCTTCCTTTGTTGGTGGATTAGGATCTGTTCCCTCTTTAACTACTTCTGCTACTTTCTGTTTTATTATCTCATCGTCGATCTCAGCAGTCATTTCGTCAAGGGTAGGAAACACGTCAGTTCCTTCACCCGTATATCTCGCCTCTTCATTATCATCCAAATCCCAATCTTCAATAACGACTCTGTCATAGTCGTTAGCTTGCGGGATGTCTTCGAAAACATAATCATTCGGCTATGTGTTTGTGTTCTTTAATTCTTCTTCAAAGTCGAATTCGAAAGAATCTTCTTGAAGGCCATATAATTCTGCAAGATCAGCCTTAGAGAGTTTATGAACATACTCCCCTACTTCAACATCATGCTCAAGATAGATAACTTTCGGCTTTGGCGCTGTTTCTGCAAAAGATGACTCCCCTTGAACCTGTTCATCGGTTAGCTCAAAAATAGAGTCGTTCATGTAAGCATCAACACATAAATTTTCATTATCAAACAAACTTAATACAAATTAAAACCCTTCCTTTTCTAGATCATCATACGTTCCGTCTACCAACTCATCAATCTCTTTCTTCAGTTCCCTATCAGCAATCGCCTTTTCCTTCGTCATTTGATACTAGAATATCGTCTCCTTGTAGCATAAACATCTTGCTCACATCAATGGTGGGATCATAAACAACTAACTCAGAAGATGCTGGCGCGGATTCAGCTTCCGGCGCAGACTGTTCGATCAAAGGAGCCATAGAGGATGCAACTTTCTACAAGGGCATGTCATCAATCTTTTCTTTGCCTCTGCCTTGAGCATCAAACAGTGCTTTGGAAGCTCGCTCTCTTTCCACAACCTTTTGTCCAGCTTCCTCTCTTTCAATCTTCTCAATCTCATCAGTGAGAGAGATACCCAGAGTACGAACTAAAATCTTCTTCATAAGCTCTACTTGCCTGTTGTTCGACTCTGTTCTGCTTCATATTCTTCCATCTTCTTTATGATCCTCTGATGTTCAGTCTCATAGCTCCTCAGAATTGCCTTTAGAACCTCCCTTTCTTTCTCCAGGACTTTGATTCTTTCTTCATACACTACAACTTTCTGGGAAGCTTGCATATATCTTTCACTATCATCAGTCACCAATCTCAAGATCTCCTTTATACTCTCCCTATTCGATTCAAGAATCTTTATCTTTTCATCAGCAGTCTTCAGCTTAGCTTCCAGCTCATTCAATCTTCCAACATACACATCATCTGCTGTGAATTTATCTCCTCCTGGAATATCACCCTTATTAATGAAGAAATCATCAAAAGCTGTGTGAACTGGAGGAAATTGCTGTGTAGGATGAGGGATGATGTTGCTTGAGCCTGAGACATAACAGGAGGAGAAGCCACTGGAGGCTCTGAAATGGGCGGAGGAGATGGAATAGGAACTTCTGTAGATGTGCGCTGTGGAGGAGGAGAACTAATTGAGAGATCAGCAACTGGTGGAGGAGAAGGAATAGGAGCTTTTGTTGTAATGTGCTGAGGAGACGGAGGGCGTTCTGATGTTGTTTCTGCAGTTGGTGCAACTGGTGCTTCAGAAGGTTTTGATCTTAGCTTGATCCAAAGCTTTCTAGTAGTTTTCTTCTTTGCAGGCTTGATGACCGAAATCTCTGCTTCGCACTCAGATGGCTCATAAGGTGTATCATCATCGCCTTTAACCTTACGCTTTTTCTGCTCCGACAATTCTTTGTCTCTATCTCTCCTCTCTTGCTCTTTTCTTTCTCTTTTTTTCTCCTTTCTCCTTCTCGTCTATCCTCAGAGTCTGTGCTTGATGATGGCCCATCATCATCGCCACCACCTGCTTCCTTTTCAACCCCAACCATTCTCTTGATGTCTGTAGTCCTTTGTTCCAACGTTTCTTCAACATAAACTGGTTCAGTTGGATGCACAGTCTCTACTACATTCACCTGTTCAACATCTGGCTCATCAATCAATCCTGTCCTCACATCTGTTTGTTTTCTTTGGCGTTTAGGTACGGAAGAAGATGTTTCTGTAGATGTCTTTCTTTTTGAAGCAACACCACCTTTCTTCCTTCCATACTGCATTTTCTCGCTGTCGCCCTTAACATACCACAAACTTCTCTTTTTAACAAAATCCTCCATCATATCTGCTTCATCTCTTTCATCACCGCTCCCCTCATTCCTCAATTTACCCTCAGGTGGAGCAATATAATCTGTCTTGACAAACATTCCAAACACAGGCTTGAATGCTGGAGCCTTTCCTCTTTTGCAGTAGTTGCTGATGTTGTGGAAGTCAGAAGCCATCATGTGTTCTAACTTTAAATGATCATCCTTCTTTTTCTCCAGATTCGGATGTAAGTGGTCTAGAATCATCTGTACAAAACGAGGATACTGCAAAAATCTACTCTTCCCCAAGTTCATCACCATTTGGTCAAAAATCATCCTACTGAAGTTGTAGGGCTTGTTTAATATCACCGCCACCATCATACACATGTGGTAGTCTACTAAATCATCCCAACCCCCTTTCATGTGGCTCAGTGAATGTATAATGCAGTGGGCAAGAAATCTTTCTTGCAAGCCCAACTGATTGATCTTGTATGGAGCAGAGTTCACATATCTGTTGTACCTATGCGGTAAAAGAAGCCTTTGACAAACTTCTCTGTATACCCAGTCGGAAAGTCACTTTCATCTCTGAAATGTAGCACTAAGCGGATCAGATCTTCTGTGATCGTAATTTCGACGTCTTGATCCCCAATCTTAACTGCTGAAATAATAGCCTTCCCATCAGCTCTTAAAATTGCTGCGCCCTAAAATCTATCAACGTGTGAGGCATAGATATCATGATGATGTGTAAGGGCATGATAAACTGGAGTCTCTCCAAAAAATCTTTGAATGTGAAAACGGAGCAAATTCGGGTACTCCGTTGTCAATCAAGCAGCAGGAGTTATGGATTGGTTGGAACTCATACACGGTTTTCTGTGAGACAGAGATATGTGAAAAAGTTAGAAAAATTTTCACAAACAAATATTTCTCTTAGATTTTTGTACGAAAATCTTGATGTAGATCTTGAATCAATTTTCATGCGAAAGTTACAACCCTAATTTCAACATTTTGAAACCAATTTTCATGCGAAAATTTGTATAGTTTTCGTGCGAAAACTCATCTTTTCGCAGTCAATATACATACCAAATCAAAAACGCCTGCAATTTTTGACTTCTTCAAGAAATTGAAACGGTAAACCTTAGATAAACTTGCCGACATTAACGTTTTAGGGTTCAATTTTAAGTTTTACCGGCTAGTTTATCCTAGATCTACGTTTTAGTCCGTTTAAGGTCTGACGAGTCCAATTTTCATGGTTAAATCTCGGTGATTACCTTCGCCATTACAAGAGGTGTGTAAATCAACCTCCCTAATGTGTTAAGACCGTAGAGAAATGAGAGATCCGAGACAAAGTGTTCAAATCGCTTTCAGTGAATCTGCACCAAAATCTTTAACAAGTTTTTGTGCGGAATCTGATGCACACTCTTATATATATAGGCAACTGATTTTTGTGCGGAAATTTGGCTTATGAAATTAAGCCAGATTTTCATGCGGAAATACCAATTTTCAAACGAAAATTGTTGCCCCTTTTAAATTTTCTCAACTTTTCAACTTTTTCATTCGTTCTCAGTTTTAATTATCCACACAGATATCCAGGTCCAAAGTTAATGACCTTGGTTGACCATTTTTGACCAAAACTGATCTTTTCATAAATTTTAAGTTTCAAATTAATGAACTTTTCATCGTTTTAGCCTAGACTTTCGTTTCCAGATTAGCTCCCAACTCGTAATTCAAACGATTTCCTCAGCATTCTGTCGCTTTAGTCTTTGATGATCTGCTTTCCATTACAGGTAGTCAGAAAATAAAGTAGTAAAAAAATCTTTTTGAATTTTCGAAAACTTCTAATCTAGAAATACTTAAAGCAATATATACAAAATATATTTACAGACATATTTTTGCGAGTTTGTTTTAGAGGATCATATCAGTTTATTGAGACACAGTACCAGTACCGTTGCTCTATATGAAACTATAAGATTCTTAAACAGATTTTCTTAGATTGTCGGTATACTGATCCACTTAAACCTCTACACATTTCTCAACTGCTTCAAGATATGTTAGGAAATTTTAGCTACATGGCATAATCTGTGTTTCCCATCTCAGAATATACTCCTGCAACGAGATTCCCTAGATTTCATCTCATAGGTGAATATATCTAACTGATATCTGTAAGGGAGTGAATTACGAGACCTTGAGAGCTCAGGTTAGTACTTCCGTACAGTGAAAGAGATGAAGGCTCGACTTTGGTGGTGTTCCTCTTGGGAATCTTTTAATTTTTGTACTGCAGAATGTCGTATCTTTTTATACATTTTTCTTCATTTTTTTATGCAGCTTTGGGGGTGAAAAATGCGAAAGTATTATACAAGTTCTAGGCCATTGCCGACGCAAACTCAGAAGAACTCATATAATACCCCAGATATAAACTAAATATAAAGACCTAGTATCTCAGAATCTGGCATTCTCTCAAATGAAATTTCGGGGTACCAAGCCCATATATCCGAGAGATGTTAAGCCACAGATTTACTAGTTTATCACTTTAGGTTTATATCCTGAAAGGAGTTTACTGAACGTGCGAAGCCTACCGACATATCCTTAGAAAGACCTGTTTAGATGCTTTTAAACACTACATTTCTTTAGCGTACTGTAATGGTCTACTGATGTACTATCATCTACTCTTATACACAAAACTCTTTTTGGATTTTTTAATCTTTTTGTATTTTTCTTGATTTTTCAATGTTTTTGTATTTTTCACAACCTTTTCTCCCCCTAAAATCAAAAACACATTTTTGGATTTTTGGTTTTTAAGAAAGCATGTAAACTATTTACAGAAAAACTTTTGACTAACCAGTGAGGATTACGTCCCAAAATCATCATCCTGAAACTCAACCTCATAAATATCCTTTGATGACAGATTCTTTAAACCATTTAATTTTGAAAGATTTTGAAATCTTGCCCTATCAAAAGCTTTGGTGTAAAAATCTGGTTTTTGGTCATCAGTGTGGATTTTCTCAGTTCGTACCAACTTTTTCTCGTGACAATCATGGATAAAGTGGTATCGGATCTCAATATGTTTAGTGCGTGAGTGTTGACAAGGATTAACCATGATATCAATAGCTCCCTTGTTATCTACGAATATAGGCGTGTCAAGAAATTGCAGACAAAAGTCTCGAATATGTTGTTGTTTCCACAGTATCTGGGAACAACAACTGGATGCTGAAACGTATTCAGCTTCACACGTAGAGAGAGCGACTGCGGTCTGTTTCTTCCACTGCCAAGTTACCAAACGAGTTTCGAAGAACTAGCAGCAGGCCGTTGTAGATTTCGAGTTCTGCTTACAGCAACAAAAATCAGAGTCCGAATAACCCGTAAGGTTGAAATCATCGTGTCGTGGATGCCACAAGCCAGTGCCTGGGTATCCCTTCAAGTAGCGCATGATCCTTTTGATGATCAACAGATGAGATTCATTTGGGCTTGACTGATATCTGGCGTAAAGGCATGTGGGATACATGTTATCCGGTCGAGAAGCTGTGAGATACATCAGGGACCTGATCATGGAGCGATACAAAGTTTCATCAACTTTTTCTCCATACTCGTCTGGACAAATGCCCTGATTTGTTGCTAACAGGGTAGAAGCGGGTTTAGTTCCTGTCATGTCGAATTTCTCTAGCACGTCATGAACATACTTCGTCTGGTGAATGAAAATACCGTCTGGTAGTTGTTCAACCTGAAGCCCTAGAAAGAATTTCATCTCTCCATAGCGCTCATTCCGAATTTTTCTTTCATGACTTTCTCAAAGTCTTTACACAGCTTTTCATTGTCGATCCGAAGATGATATCATCCACGTAGATTTGTACAACATTCAGATGACCATCTACTTCCTTGGTAAAGAGCGTGATATCTATTGTTCCTCTGGTGAATCGGTTAGCCATAAGATGCTTGGAAAACGTCTCGTACCAGGCTCTCGGGCCTGGTGTAATCCGTAAAGAGCTTTGTTCAGCAAGTAAACTTTATCTTAGTGAATTGGATCGACAAACCCAAACCTCTTCTCTTACCTTACCGTATAGGAAAGCAGACTTCACATCCAATTGGTACACTTTAAAACCTTTCCACGAGGCGAAAGCCAGGAAAACGCGGATAGCTTCTAGACGTGCGACTTGGCGTAGACTTCGTTGTAATCTATCTCCTCTTACTGACGAACACCTTGAACTTCGAGTCGAGCTTTGTTTCGAACAACCACTCCTCTATCATCTCTTTTGCACTTGTAAACCCACCGAGTGTTTATCTTTTTCTGCTTTGGTGGTAGGTCAACAAGTTCCCAGACTCCAAGTTTCTTGAATTGCAATAATTCTTCCTGCATTGCTTCCACCCAGCTGTCATCTTTAAGAGCATCTCTGATGTTTGCTGGTTCGACCTGAGAATCAAAATAACTATAAGAAAATTTATTTTGAAGTGGAGAAACTTTGGAATAAAAGCAACTTAGATCCTTGTTTATCTGATTTCGTGTTTTCACGCCCGCTTGTAGTTCTCCAATGATGTTATCTGTTGGATGGTAGGAGACCGCTCTTGGCATTACTTCACTTGGAACATCTATTGAGCTTTCTAAATATGTGATATTCTGATTAGCAACTTGTTCTGACGATGTGGCTTCATTTCTCGCACTGGTTTCGGCAGCTTGATTGTTTAGATAACTTGTAATCTCTTCTGATCCTTTATCGGAACTGGTATCCCCATTATCAAAAGTTGGATCTTGTTCAGGTTCTGCATCGGCTGGCTGAGAAGATGGTTCTACAGTATTCTGAACTGGTGGAACAACTGGTTTTGACTGAGTGTTGCTTGGACCTGCTTCTGAAGAAGGTGCTGTTGATGGAGAAATCACCAATGGCCCTGTCATCTGCTCCTGATTTGATATCTGATGTTGTTGAAATACAAGATAAGTTCTTCCTCAGATGGTTCTTTAGGCAGATCAAATGAATTCCACAACATGTCGTAATTGAACAGCCATGGATCTCCAGGTTTTTGCACGGGTGTAGTGTATCTCTGGCAGTCAACATGTTGAGCAACGATAACCTTATTCAAGCTTTGGAGAAAGACTCGCTTTTGCGGAGTTGCATATCCTACGAAGAATCCTCCCAAAGATTTGGCTCCGAATTTTCCTTTCGAGTCCAAAACTGTACACGGTGATCCAAAGGGTTCCAGAAACTCTAGATTAGGTTTTCGCTTGTTAAGAAGTTCAAAGCATGTCTTCTTGTGTTTCTTGACTGTCGTTACGCGGTTAAGGGTGTAACATGCAGAGGCAACAGCTTCACTCCAAAAACTAACAGGCAACTTAGAGTTGGCAAGCATTGTGCGTGCAGTTTCAATAAGCATTCTGTTCTTTGGTTCAGCTACTCCATTTTATTGAGGAGTATAGGGGGCACTGGACTCATGATGAATACCCTTAGCATTACAGAATTCGAGCATCTTGTTGTTCTTAAACTCAGTACCGTTGTCACTTATGATTCTCTTGATAGGCAAATGGTAAAGGTTTTCAATCTTTTGAAACAGGATCATCTGATTGTCGAATGTTTCATTTTTGCTTTCTTGAAAGAAAACCCATGAGAATCTTGAGAAGTCATCGGTTACAACCGGACAGCATAGATCTCCTGTAATACTCTTCTCATTGACAGGCCCAAAGAGATCCATGTGTAGCCTTTCTAGCAGAAGTTTAATTGAGTTGAGAAGCTTTTTCAGGTGCGACTTCTTGTGCTGCTTCCCCTCCTTGCAGCTGATACAGTCGTCTGATAAATAAAAATTTTTGAGATTCACCCTTTCCACTAGATTGTTGTGCACCAGAAAGTTCATCTTCCTTAGGTGTATGTGACCCATCTTCCTATGCCATAGGATTGATTCCTTTTCAGTAGCCTTTAATACAAAACATTGACCTTCCTTTGAAGTAGTGGATGCGACGCTCATGTCTAAGACATATAAATCATTTTCTCACGGAGCACGCATGAGGATCCACTCCTCGGGAATTACAAAACCCGGTTTGAGGATGAGACACTCTTTGTCAGTGAAGTGAGTTGTGAACTTCTTGTCACAGATTTGTGAAATTCTCAAAAGATTGTTCTCAAGCTCAGCAACGCAATTCACTTGTCGAAAGATACGACTCCGTTTGTCAAAATTCCTTCTCCCACGATCCTGCCGCCCTGTGTTCCGAAAACCCAGCATATCCTCCCCTGATGGCTTTAACATTGTACAGCAATGCCAACATCCCTGTCATGTGCCTAGAAGCTCCACTATCAATTATCCACTTCGACATGATTGACCTTGGAAGCCCCTGCACATATTAAAAGCATATTACTTAAACAGAGAGACCCAAGCCCTTTCGGTCTTGGGTGGGATGACAATGTCGACTTTTGGAACTTTGGCAACTTTGTCATCTTTCTTAACCTAAACCCATTGTCCAGTCTTGAATTCAGTTTTATCTTTTGATTTGACTGGAACATTGGTTGATTTTGGAGTTACTGGAGATGTCTTTGCTTTGGCTACCTTGGTTTGAGCCTTAGAAAATGCTTTTTTGATATAAAGTTTAGATTCTTTCTTTCAAGTTTCCTTTGATGTTTCTCCAACTTCAAATTTTGAAATGATCACAGTTGGTGATTCTTTAATTGAATAGGCATTGTCATTTCTCTTTAAAATTTTTGTTGGCACAAATGATGGACCCTTTTTCTTCTCATCTGCTGTAAACCTCTTTTGTTCATGAACAGATTTGGACGATTTTGTGAACATTGTCATGCAATATGCCCAACTTTGTTACACCTGTAACAGGTTCTACTATCATTTCCAACAATGTGTTCTAAAGCCTGTTCACGAAGCTCCTTTTCTTTCTTAAATTCGTCATTGGTTTGTTTGTTAATGACCTCTTTTTCGTCAACAGTGTTTGTACCTACACAAACTCAATTTCATTTTGAAAATTTGCCCTTTGTGGTTTTCCTCTTCTTTTCTTTTCAAAACCCAAACCATCCCTTTTGTTCTCAGGATAACTTCTTCCTCTTGGATGAATGATTTTATCTGATTTCTTGGGTTTTTAGTAGAAACCAGCAACTTGTTTTTCAAGATCAGATGTGTCAACTTCAACAAGTTTAAAGAATTTGTCGACACGGTCGAAGTTAACATTCTGGACTAGGAATTCTTCATCAGTATATAGTTTATCTGATCCTTTCAGTTTGTAGATAACTACATTAGGATCATCATTTAAGCCATTATCTGATGTTCCAGAAAGTGAACTTGATTCAGCACTTTCATACACTATGCTGTCAGACACATTTTCAAAAACATTTTCAAACACTTTGTTAACCACCTCTGATTCACATTCCTTCTCAGTTTTCGAATATGTTACGTCAAATTTTCAGGTAGCTGGTTATTCCTTTCAGTGAGAAGGTTTAAATTTAGCGCCTTATCCACTCCATCAGGATGTTTCTTAGCATAACTATTCCACATAGGAGGTGGAACATGATCGTAACATTTTCCAAAGCTCTTATCATTTTTCTTACCATCTTTGCTGTTTTCTGGTTTTGGCAGAATGTGATCGAGGACATACATGCTGGTAGAGTAACTGATTAACAACTTGTTAACCCTTTTTGTTTCAATTTTAGTTTTCTCCAGCTCACTTTTCAACTCAGCAATTGTGTTAATATGAAGATTTATGGCCATTTGTTTGTCCATCACAGTTGCTTTGAGCATTGAATGTGTTTTGTCATCTTCTTTGACAGTTTTCTCATATTGTCGAATGGTCCTGCTGAGCTTATCATATGATTCTCTTACGGTGTTGTATTCGTATGACAGCTTATTGTTGTATGTTTTAAGTTCATTAAAAGCCTTTTCTTTCTCAGCACATTGCTCACATGCTTCGGCACATTTTAAGCATGGGCTAACCAATTCGACAGTTTGAGCTTTGATTGTTTCTTTAGCTGTTTCAACCTTTTCTACTTGTTTTTCCACACTGACTACCTTGTTTGTATTGGCCATGAGAGCTTTGTTAGCAATGTAGGTTAAGCACTCCAATGTTACAGGTTTGGTTACATCAATCATCTCCTCACACTCTGCCTTGTCTCATCAGAACTCTCTTCTATATGTCTAGACTTGAAGCTACCTGCAAAACTTTTCAGAATTGTGTCAAATATACAGGATTTAGGAGTACCTGTCAGATGTTCTTCTCCTTGCTATTGTTCTGAAGTAATCTGCCAATATTTCTTCCATCTCTTCTTCTTAAACCTTTTCAGATGCTTCTGGTTCTTCCATGATCTCAGCAACTAGTGCAAGACTTTCCTTCTTGGAAATGAAATTTTTCCACTTGAACCCTTCATCTTCTTGTGTAACCACAAGAGCTTTGTCTTTTTAATTTGAGGGTCCATCTTCAATTTGAGCCATTCGTTTCTCTAGCTGAGGTCGATGATAGATAGCTTTTCTGTAATAATCATCTCCAAATGGATTCTGATTTCCCTTTACTTCACAATTAGGACATTCACATTTGAAGTGTCCTTTCTCTCTGCATTTGAAGCATGTAACTTTGGATTTATCAAATCCTAATTTACCGTCAAGGCCCCTTAAATCATCTCTTCCAGTAATTTCCATAAAACGCTGAGCCCTTCGAACCACTGATGCCATGCACCACATGATGTCAATCAATTCCATCTCCTCTGGATCAATTTGGCCGTAGTCTTCTTTAGTCATTTCTGGGTTTCCGATTCAACCAGCTACAAGACTTTATAGGATTCCAGAACAGCCACAAGGAGTACCATATGTTGTTTAGCTGTCCGTTCATTGAAATCTTGAACGTTCTGGAGATTTAATGCGATGTTGCATTGCAGGATTCTCTGGTTAGAATTGGATTGACTCTGCTGGTTGCTCTGTGGTTGATTTGAGCTCTGAGACGATTGTTGTCCTTGGTGATTGTTTGGATTGAAGGAAGAAAACGTTTGAAATCCACTGGACTGGTTGGAGGCTGGACTAGCATTTGTATTAGCATTGAAGGTTGTTTGAATCTTGGGACTCTGAACAGGAGTGTTTGGGTTTCCTTTGTAGTATAGGCTGACGTCCTGTTGCGAGTTTGATTTCTTGCCTTTTGCAATTTTCTGCATTTCTAGTTCGTGGCCTTCCAATTTTTCTATGAATCTCGGAAAATTGAGACTGTCATACTCAGCTCCATTCTTCAGGATTTTTAGATATGTTGCCCAATCTCCTTCTGGCAAAGAATCTGCAAGTTTGTCAACTAGTTCTTCATTGGTCTTGAAAATTCCCATGCGCTTCATCTGTATTACTAGGTGACAATACCTTTCGATGAGTTGCTTCATGTTCTCGCCTGGAAGAATATTGAATACTTCAAATTCTTTGTTTAGTAACGCCTTCTTTCCTTTTCGGACATAAGTGCTCCCTTGTTGGTGCATAATGTCTATGTCTTAGTCTTATATCGAGTCTGTATTGTATATAGCTGAATTGGCTAGGTTCTGAAGTATTTATGAAGTATTGTAGCCAAGTTCGCCCATAAACATATAAAGTATACATGTTCGGCCGAACTTGCTTATGCAAGTTCGGGTGAACTTGTGACTACTTGGGCCGAATTATTATGCTATAAATACCTAGCTTGTGTGTGTCATTTATAACTTTGGCAATGTAGAGGCGAATCTCTGTCAGTCTATATCCAGAACGTTTGATCAATAAAACTGACGTTTACTTGATTAATTCTTGTCTATTGGTAACACGACGTAATATTTCCGCTATTATGGATGTTAGATATCAAATTTAGGTTCCTAAGCATCGAGGATCGGTCCTACAAGTGGTATCAGAGCTAGAACAGCCTGATTTTATAGTATCAAAGCAAGAACACTTCTATTTCTACTCCATTCTTCTTTTTTCTTAACTTCTGATCACAAAATGAAGAATTCATGGTCAAAATCTTTTGAATTTTGAATATATCATGTAAAATACAACAAAGATAAACTCTTGAAAGATTGGAGACCAAAATCAACCGAATTCATGTCGAAATTTTTAAAAAACCATGTTTTTTGAAAACCCTCAGGAACGAACTTGTTGGCCATGTTCGGCCGAACTTGCCCCAAAACATCACTTTTCAAGTGATTTTTTAGTAATTTCGCCCGAACTTAGGTAAGTTTTTGAGGAAATTTAGTCAAGTTCGCTCGAAGTTACGAAAGTTTCACAGATTTTACATCAAGTTCGACCGAACTTGTGTAATATCTAAGAGATTTTAAGTAAGTTCACCCGAACTTGCTTGTATTTCATCGAAATTGTGTTGATAAGTTCGCTCGAAGTTCTGTTTGTCTGTTAAAAGATTGTAAGTTCGACCGAAGATAATCAAATTTTCAAAACCAATCTAACAAGTTCGACCGAACTTGTTAGAAAATTCAAGAATTCTTCATTTGTTGCTACAAGTTCGACCTAACTTGTAGTAGGACTAATTGTTTTCCAAGTTTTTGAAAAATTTTCAGCGTACACGTTTCGTGATTCACAATGGAAGATCAACTAAGAGCTTATATGTCCGGAGCTAGTTCGTCAAATGCCAACGTGATTAATCAAGTCAATCTTGATAGCGAAATGGGAACGACCGTCAAACCGTCCAAGCTGATGAGCAAGGACGAGTACGAAGCATGGAAAGAGAAATTTACCTACTGGGTTCAAGCCATGCACTTCGCTGGCTGGGTATCAATCGAAAGAGGCTATACTATTCCTGTAGATGAACATCAACAAGTTCTTGAGAAGTACAACTACTCGACAGCTCAGAGAGACGAATACATTGCCGAGAAAAAGATGATCAGTCTCATCCAACAGTCAGTCAAAGAAGATATTCTGATTCTGCTACCAGAGTATACTACTATAAGAGAAGTTTGGTTATCGTTACAGAAGAAATACCAAGGCAGTTCTGAAATGATCAAAAGCAAGAAGGCGCTCATTCTAAAAGAATTTGATATCTTCAGCATGTTAAAGAATGAGACCATTAAGCAAATGATTGAGCGTTTTTGTCATCTAATAGTGCAAATGCGAAGACACGGTCTTGAGAAGACAGAACAAGAATACATCGACAAACTTGCTGACGCACTACCAGAGGGTGAATGGACTACGTATTTGATGTTTCTGAAAAATAGTGTTAAGTGGGATTTCTTCAAGTTGTCAACGTTTATCGATAAACTCGAAGGCCACGAAATGGAGCTTCTGAAGATAGCAAATTCAAAGAACGCTAATGTTGTTCAAGACATCGGTTTGTACTACAAAACTGGAATGCAAGATAACATTTCGAGTCCAAAAATTGGAACTGCTTTTTGTGCAAACATGAATGCTTCTCCACAGAACCAGAATCATTCACAGCCTCAGAATGACCAAAGTCCACATTCAAAATTTCAAAGTCAAGCAAATCAGAACCAACAACAAACTTCTGATCTGAATGTTTACAAATGTAATATCGCAGTGAATTTGAACAATGTTGTTTCAGAAGAAGTTGCAAAACAACATATGTCACTACTCGCCACCGTCTTAGAGTCTTATGAATGTCTTGTTGCCGGTAAAATCGGAAATCCCGAGATGACCGCAGAAGACTATGACCAGGTAGACGAGGAAGAACTCGAACTAATGGACATCAAATGGTCCTTAGCTTCGATCATCAGGAGAGTGACAAAGTTCGTTGCACTCACAGGCCGTGATATAGTAAACTCCAGCAACAAATTGGGTTTTGACAAATCCAAAGTCACATGCTTTAGATGTAGACAGAAGGGACATTTAAAAGAGAGTGCAAAAACACCGAAGCAACCGGAAATCAAAGTCCTTTTGGAGGAGGGAATGAATATTACAAGAGGGCACTTCAATATAAACAGTTTCCGAAGAAAACTCAAGTTGAGATCCAAGAAAAGCCAAACAGTAGTACCACAGACAAAGCCATGGTTGCATCCACAGAAGATGACGGTTTTGATTGGAATTCTTACATTGGGAAAAAGATCAGAGTTGCTTTGATGGCAGAGATAGTTGAAGATTCAGCAGCTGAAGCAGCGGCAGCAGCAGAAGTAGCAGCTTTCGAACAAGCTATTCTGGAACAATACTTGCATCAACAGCAGGAAGAAGAGGAATATATCCATATGTAGAGACAAGGAATTTTATCCTCTAATTCTTGTGACAGTTTTGCAGGTCACTTTGATGGAAGCACGAAAGAACAAGTGGTTGAGGAGAAAAAGATTGATGAAGTGATCATTGATGTCACTCAAGAAATGAAAGTCGAAAACCTCAAGGACATGGCAGATAAAGCTTTAATGGCAAATCTAACCAAGGTAGGTCCAGAGGTAAAAATTATCGAGAAAGAAGTTCTTAAAGTACAAGTTAAAGAGGTTAAGAAACCTTGTTCAAAATGTACTGAACCTTGTGTCGAATGTGCCGGAAAAAACAAAGATCATCGCTGAAAACAAAGTGTATAACGATTTGTTAAAATATGATTATCGCACAATGAAAGAAGCGTATGATAAAATGAAAAATGATTATGGCAGACTCGACATAAATAACATCGAACAACATGATAATATAAGAATGATGAGTGGTACAGTAATGGATAAACAAAGAGCAATTAACATCTATATCAATACCATTGCTGAAATCAAACAACAACTTCAAGATATGACAATCGAAACTGAAAGAGTTCGACAATTGTTAAGAAGTTATACCACCAACGCGTATGTTATCGATCACATTCTTCCAACAATCTCAATGGAAGAAAAACCTAAAAAGAAAGCGGGCAAAGAATATAGCAATGTTCCTCCACCCCTTTGCGAGAAATACTGTGTTAAATCTGCAGACGGGATGGACAAAGCACTTAATGTTGAATTACTTTCTGAAAAGAAAGACGAGTTGCTAGAGAACATTGATATAGTCTATGCTAAATCTGTTGATGATAACAACGCTGTGGTTAATAAAGTCGTTGAAAATGTTTTAAGTGATTCTGATGACGGCAGCTTCAAAAGAGCCAACTCGAGTTCAAAGAATTCCGATTCACAATCTGAAAATGACGATAAGTCGTCAGAGGATGGTCTAAGTGATTATCCTAATATTGTAATGTACAAAATTAAGGATTCGGATAGACTATACTTTGATGGCAGCTTCCTGATTCAGAATGTGAAGGAAGAATTGCTTGATAAATTCTTTAAACTCGTGGAAGTCACATCAGAGGAATTGGTATCAATGAACGAAAATTCTATTCCAAACCTAAAAGAAACAATTACCGATGAAATGGTGGTGATCATCCGCAAAACCGGAGAGCGGGGTTGGGTTTAGAAGAAGAAACTAATGAATCTGTAAAGAAACCGTCACCATTTCATGAATATAAAAACAAAAACATGAAGTTTGTATATGGGACAAGTACAATTCATTAAGAGAATTTGATTGGTAAACAGTCAAATGATGAGTTCAAGAAGGAGAAAGAAATTCGAGATAAAGCCAAGGTTACAAGTGGTGCCAAAACCTCTAGTAGGGTAAAACCACCGGTTAAAGGACATCCACTTGATAATCGGACATGTTTCAAGTGCAATGAAATTGATCATATGGCAAGACAATGTCTGAAATCAAAACCGGCTTATCTTCGAATAAAAGATGAATAAAATGTTGTTAAACCAAAGCAACCAGTGTTTGCAAAACCTGTAAAGATTTTGAAACGAAATGAATCAAAACCAGAAGTTAAACCAAAGTCTGAAAAGACTTTTGAAAATTCCATTTTCGAAAAAGGTGAAACTTCTAGGTCTAATGAAAACAAGTTTTACATCAAAAAGGCTAATATCAAATCTCAAACCTGGATTGCCAAGAAAAGGTCAACAACATCTAGTGTTGTTAAGTTTGAGCTAGTAAAGACTGACAACACAAAAGAATCAAAGTCTGAAATCACTAAGTCTGAGCAGGTGAAGACTAGTGAGAATGTGAAAGAAATTAAAACAGAAATTAAGAACGATAATGCCAAATCTGTAAAAGATAAGAAAAAAGTGAAATTTTCAAACATTAACATTGTTGAAATAGATGATGAATTGATGATGTTGATGAGTTTGGATATGCTTTTGTTGATGGTTATCCAGTAAAACCCAAGACCAAGAAGGCTTGGGTAGAGCTTTTCACCTAATTTCTGAATTTTGCAGGGGCGCCAAAGATCCATACTTTCAAAGTGGATTTTGGATAGTGGAGCATCCAGGCATATGACGGGAATGAAAGCGTTGCTATTCGATATTAAAGCTATCAATGGTGGATATGTTGGATTTGCAGGAAATCAAGGTGGAAGGATAGTCACCGATGGAAAACTCTCGAATGGCGTAGTTTCTTTTGATCGCGTGAACTATATTGCAGAGATTGAGAACAATCTTCTGAGTATATCGCAGATTTGTGACAAGAAATTTACAGTCCATTTCAATGATAACGAATGTATTATCTTGAAGCCGGGATTCGAAATTCCAGATGAGTGGATTATGATGCGAGCACCGCGAGAGAATGATTTATATGTTCTTGATATGGGTGTTGCTACCACTTCATCACAATCAGCACAGTGTTTTGTATCAAAGGCTACTGAAAAAGATTCTATTCTTTGGCATCGTAAGATGGGACATATTCATTTGCGAAAAATGAATTTCTTGGTTCATAATGATCTTGTAGAAGGCGTAAATCTTCGAAGTTTTCAGATGTCTGATCATTGCTTGGAATGCAAGAAGGGAAAGCAGATCAAGAAATCTCATCCGACGGAAATTCTAAACTCAATCAAGTTGCCATTAGAACGTCTCCACATGGATTTATTTGGTCCTGTAAATGTTCAAAGCATCTCAGGAGACTTATATTGCTTGGTCGTGACAGATGACTATTCGAGATATTTGTGGGTATTCTTTCAAGAATCAAAAGACGAAACGTTCGAGAACTTGGTTATTCTATTCAAGAAACTCGAGAACATTTATCATATGCCGGTCCGACGCATTAGAAGTGACAACGACACAGAGTTTAAGAATAACAAAATGAAGGAATTCTGCAACGCAAAAGGGATGCTGCATGAGTTTAGTGCTCCCTATACTCCACAGCAAAATCCGAAGTAGCTGAACGGAAGAATCGAACTTTGATTGAAACTGCAAGAACCATGCTTGCAGATTCTAAACTTCCTATCAGCTTCTGGAGTGAAGCAGTTGCTGCGGCTTGCTATACACTAAACATGGTTCTCACTGTCAAACCAACAAAGAAAACATGTTTTAGATGATAAACCGACGGAAGCCAAATTTGAAGTTCTTAGAACCGTTCGGTGCTCCATTACCGTAATAGACCAAGATGACAAATTCGGAGCTAAATCTCTCCAAGGTTTCTTTGTCGGATATGCGAGTCCGTTGAGAAGAGTATATGTTCCTTCTTGCGAAAGGTTATTGAAGCACAGCACGTAGATTGTTTCAATTACACAGATCCTATTTAAAGGAAAGGTGACGCGTGGCTGTTTAATTATCAAGACCTTTGGAAGTCATTTAACTTGCCCAAAGAACCGACTGACGAAGAAGTTGCAGCATTATATTATCTTCACCAGTCAGCGAATCAAGAGCAAATTGTTCGACCAATTGTGGTTAATCAACCCACGTTGGATCCATCTTCTTCTGGTGCAAGTTCAAACAATAGTGGTGTTCTGGCTGAAAATGTTTCTGAAACATTATCAACATCTACTACTCTTCCAACGAATGCCTCTACTGAACCAATGAATACAACAATGGAGCCCAGTATACCTCAGAATCAAGATTCTGATTCAAATGAAGCGCCAACATTTGATGCTGATGCGGAATCATCTTCTTCAGATGAAGAAGTGGAGCAGATAACAAGTCTTCTTAATCAATCTGCAGTCCCGAACAACAGAAATGAAGCTTCATCAAGCTCTCCAAACATTGAATGGGTTGTTGATATCAACATCGCGAATCAGCAAAACTCAGTAGATGTTCCAAGTGAAGAATTGACGTGATCATATTCCTATCATCCGTCAACAAATATCATCGGAGAACTTCAAACTGGTGTTAGAACTGGAGGGCAAATTAATAAAGCACTCAGTTGTTCTACACACGCGTTGCTACAACCCAGAACTATTGTTTCTATTCATGTTTCATCTCTCAAATTGAACCTAAGACAGTTAATGAAGCTTTAGCAGATGAAAACTGGGTACAAACAATGCTAGAAGAATTATTGCAGTTTGAGAAGTTGGGCGTGTGGAAGCTTGAAGACCTACAAGAAAATCAGAAAGCAATTGATACAAAATGGGTCTTTAAGTGTAAACGTGATGATAGAGGGGTTATTGTTTGTAACAAAGCTAGTCTTGTTGTCAAAGGATTTCACCAGCAGGAAGGGATAGACCACACAGAAATTCTATGCACCAGTGGCTCAATTGGAATCTATTTGAATTTTTCTAGCTTTTGCATCATGGAAAGGATTTAAGGTCTATCAATTGGATGTCAAATCGGCTTTTCTGTATGGCAAATTACGCGAGAAGCTGTACGTTGGACAACCACCGGGGTTTGTCGATCCACTTAACAAGAAGAAAGCGTACCTACTGGATAAAGCTCTTTATGGTCTACACCAAGCCCCGAGAGCTTGGTACGAGACATTATCACAACATCTCGTCGGAAACGGTTTTATCAGATGAACTGTAAATAGTACTCTTTTCACCAGAGAAGTTGATGGCCATCTGATTATAGTTCAAATCTACGTTGACGACATCATCTTTGGATCTACAAATGATAGTCTCTGCAAGGAGTTTGAGGGAATCATGAAAAAGAAATTCGAAATGTCCTCGATGGGCAAAATGAAGTTCTTTCTTGGTTTGCAAGTAGATCAGCTTCAGGATGGTATTTTCATTCACCAGACTAAGTATGTTCACGCTATCTTGAAGAAGTTTGGAATGGAAAGCTTGAAGCCTCTATCTACGCCTCTTGCTCTCAATCACGGCATTTGCGTTGATGAGACTAGAGCCAAAGTTGACGAGACGTTATACAGATCGATGATTAGATCACTGATGTATCTGATGGCATCGCGCCCAGATATTATGTATCCAACATGCCTATGCGCCAGATATCAGTCAAGCCCGAGGATCTTACACACGCAGATTGTGAAGCGTATCTTCAGATATCTGAAAGGATGCCTAAGCACCGGCTTGTGGTACCCGAAGAATGACAATTTCGACCTCACATGCTATGCTAATTCAGATTTTTGTGTAGATAACTTGAACTCAAAATCAACTACAGCGGGATGCCAGTTCTTCGGAACAAGAATGGTAACCTGGGAGTGTAAGAAACAGACTACGGTCACTCTCTCTACCTGTGAAGCTGAATATATCTCGGCCTCCAGCTGTTGTTCACAGATTCTGTGGATTCAACAACAGATGAGAGACTATGGTCTGCAATTTCTAGACACTCCGCTGTATGTTGATAATAAGGCAACCATCGATATAACTAAAAATCCGGTTCATCACTCACGCACAAAACACATTGAAATTCGTTATCATTTAATTCGTGATTGCTATGAAAAGAAATTGGTACGAATAGAAAACGTTCACACCGACGAACAAAAGGCTGATTTTTATACCAAACCATTTTCATTGTCACGGTTTAAATACTTATTGAGAATTAACGGTATGAAAAATTTGCAGACAGGTGCGGATGCTGAGGTTGAATACGGATCGGACGACGAGTTGCGTGATCCACATTGGTTTGTAAATATATTTCTAGTTTAGAGTTTTATTAAAAACTAAAATCCAAAAAGTTGTTTTTGATTTTAGGGGGAGAAATGTTAGAGAAAATACAAAAACATTTGAAAAATTTTAAAATAAAAAAACATATAAAAATTCAAAATATACAAAAACATTTAAAAAGGCAAAGAGAATTCAGTGTCATAAAAGGAAAAGGAAATGATAGTACATCAGTGGACTACCACAGTATGCTAAAGAAATGTAAAGTTTAAAAGTGATAAACGAGTATTAATGTGGATGTATCGATAGGCTTAACACGTTCAGTAAACTCTTTTCGAGATATAAAGAAAATTTAACAATTGCTTAATCTTGTGGATTAACACATCTTGGATATATGGATTTAGTACTCCGAAATTTCGTTTGAAGGATTGCCTGATTCAGAGATACGAGGTCTTTATAGATAGTTGATATCTGGGGTATTATACAAGTTCTTCTGATTTTGCGGAAGCAATGGCCTAGAACTTCTATAATACTTTTGCTATAAACCTTCAAATTGCATGCAATATTGAAAAGTATCGAAAGATATAATCATATGCAATGCTGAAAAGATTCCTTAAGTGGAACACACCTTAAAGTCAAACCTTCATCTCTTTATCTGTACGGTAGTACTAACCTGAGCTCTCAAGGTCTCGCACAACCCAGATACAGATATCAATTACGCTATATTCACCTGTAAGATGAAATCTAGGGAATCTGGATACGGGAGTATATTAAAAAAAGTGGGAACCACAGATAAGTCAAGTTTCATGAATTCTACCTTAACATATCTTGAAACAGTTGAAAAATGTGGTAAGCTTAAGTGGACAGACATATCGACAATCTAGGTAAACGAGTTTAAAACTTAAAGTCATTTAAAGGTCAATGGTACTGGTGATATGTCTCAATTAACTGATATGATCCTTAGACATGAATTCACAAAAATATGTCTGTAAATATGTTTGTACATAGTTTACATTGCTTATTTCATAGTATTTCAGTTTTTGCAGATTAAATCAAAAAGATTTTTGGTGAGTTTTAGCATAAACTTTCAAAAATTCTAAAAGATTTTATTTCTACATTGTTTTCAGCAAACCAATGTTGGAGAACGGATCTTCGAAGTCTGGTAAGGTGCTAGAACTGGTGGGAATCTCTTTGACAACGGACTAGGATCTAATCTGTTAATTTGAAAAGATAAAACAACGAAAAGTTCATTAATTTGAAACTCTGTTTTTTAAAATATCAACAGTTTGTTCGTAACGGGTCAAACCGGGGTCATTAATTTGGACTCGGCAGACAAATCAGTTTACCAAGGTCATCAGCTTGGACTTGGTCAACTGAGTGGATTTTCGTAACTGGTGAAAAGTTGGAAAGTTCAGGGTTAAAAATGAAAATTTTGAAAAAGTTAAAATTTTGAGGTTTGGCAAGTTCGGCCGAACTTACTAAATAATTAAAGTTTAACAATCAGTAAGTTCGACCAAACTTGCAGATGGTTGTGTGTTGTTTTAAATAATAAGTTCGCTCAAACGGCCCTCGGCCTTCATGATGGGCTTAGCAAGTTCACCCGAACTTGACATGGTATAAATACCATTCAAGTTCTGCCGAACTCATGTACCTGTTTTCCAGAACGAACTTGAGCGAACTTGAGCATTGAGAGCTTTGGTGTGAAATTGACATTTTTGAACCGTTATTCTGTCCGATTGAAGTCCGTTTTTGGTGATTTACACACCAATTACTATGGCTGAGGTGAGAAATTGGAGAATAATCCATGATTGAACTGTTAAACAAACAAAACCAGATCTAAAACTTAAAATCTGATAGATTTAGGTGTTGTTGGACAAAATTGGTCATAGATTCTGAATCTACACCTAAAATAAACCGTATAACTTGGTTTGATTGGTCTGAAACGAATGTTTGAATATTTGAAATTGTTTGGTCTGTTGAAGAAGACGACAAGTTCGGCCGAACTTGTTGTCAAGTTCGACCGAACTTGTTTATTGAATTTTTTTGATCCAATCTTGTTCGACGAACTTACATTTGAAAAAGTTGGACATGTTTGTCACATGTTCGGGCGAACTTGTTAAAATCAGAGTGTTTAACACTAATCAAGTTTGCCCGAACTTGATTAAAGTCGTAGAAAATTTTTGATGATTTTTCTCGAAAAGTGTGCTAATTGTTTTATGTCATTTTTCAGGTATAGATTCCAGCGTGTGTTATCTCAGTTGAGTTTTCCAAAACTCACAATACATGCATCATGCTTGACAAGTCTATTTGTCCATCGCTGAAAAAATATGATAGTATCTTGAAGTTTCTAGAAGATAGTCACATTCGCCATGCAATTATTGTGCGCACCATATCATATCGTTCTCATATTTTTCATTTCTGGATGAACGCAAGCCTGAGCGCTGACGAAAGACAATTTCTTCTACAGTACTAGTTGGTAATGAGCTAAAGCTGATCACAGTAACCGAAGGCGATATCCGAAGGATTTTGGAGCTCAAAGATAAAGAAGATGATCCGATTCATCTAGACGAAACGATGGTTCGCGGATGCTTTTTCCGCATGGGCTACAAAGGAAGTGTAAATAAGCCGATGCTAAAGAAAAGGGAAGTGCCTAACCCCTATTCATGCGTTGATTCATACATTTAGCCATTGCAAAGCCGGTTTGGATGATGTACATGATTATTTGGCTAGCATGGCAAGGACGCTTATTCTGAAGAAGTCGTTCAATGTTTCGAAGTTAGTTTTCACTCATATGTCAAAGAATATGCAGGATTCGAGATTGTGTCTCTATCCGAGGTTTATTCAGATTTTTATTGATGAAATGTATGCCAACATTACTCGAGATCCTAATGACGTTCTTTATTTAGTTCATCTCGACGATACTACAGTGAAGAAGCTTATCAAGTTCTACAAACAAGCTTCAGCTCCTATTGCCAAGCCAGTATTCGGAGCGATTAAAGACTCAAATTATGTATCACCGCCAGACAACAAATGGAGAAAAGATGGTAGCGATGATGAGAATGAACTTAATGCTGAACGAGAATGGTTTAAGGAATTCAAACCAAAGGCAAGGAGTGAATGGTTCTTGAAAGTTGAAGCTGATAAACCAAAGAAAAAGCGAGCTGCAAAGAAAGTTGAAACTTTGCTTGTTGATGAGGAGGAAACTGAGAATGTTGAAGTAGTGGCTGGATCTAGTGCTGAAGTAGTTATTGAGAGTCAAGAAACAGTAAAAACGACTCAAGAAGATGTAATTTCTGCTACTTCCGAAAATGAAGAATCTGATAATGAGCCAGAAAAGACAGAAGCGGAAATTAGAGCAGAAAAAGAAAGGAAGTTGGATGCACATTTTGATCTAAATGCTGAAAATGAATCTGATGAGGAGAGACCGAAGAAAAAGTCAAAGCGTACAAAGTCTCCTGCAATTGAAATATCAAAGAAGACTACAGGGTCACCGCATACAAAAGGAAAAAGAAAAGCTAAGAAAGCTCAGAAAGCGGTGAGCAAGATATATAAAAGTAAGGTGCAAAGCACAGAAGCCACACAAGAACCTTCTGGTGCTCAGGAGAAAGGAGCAACACAAGAACCTCCTCCACAAGAACCTCCTGTTATCGTTCATGTCGAAGCTGAAAGGCCAGGAGTTACACAGGAACCTCCTGTGTCTGAATTTGTTGAAGTTCCGATCGCTGAATCGCCTAGTGCTCAGAAGACTTATATTCCTGAAAGTTCTACACAGAAGAAGTCTACACCGAAAGCTGCAACACCAAAAGATTCAACACCTAAGACGCCAAGAGGAAGTATGGTTGGTGATATGCCACACGGTCCAATCAGTCTTGAAGACTTGGATGAATTTTTCCCAGAGACTAATGTTGAAATGTTAGAAAAACATGTGAAGGTATTGGAAGATAAAGTTGCACAGATTGAGTTAGAAAAGGCTGAGCTTGGAAAGAAGATGAATCAAAGCGAAGTCGAAAAAGAAATACTTGATGATAAAGTGAAGGTGCTTGAGAATGAATGTGAATATTACAAGGCATTGATAGAAAGTCTGTAGGAAGCAAATGAAAACTACAAACAGAGATTGCAGAATTGAAGAAAATTCAAGCTTTGAATGATCGACGATTCATCAGATTACAAAAGGTGTTATCTAACAATCTGAATATTGATTTTATTGTTGAATACAATCGTCAGGATCGTCAAGAAGCCAAGGAATGTGCTGAGAAGGAATTGACTGAAAGTGATAAAGGAAAGCAGGTTAAGGGTGAAGCCCCTAAATCTTCTACTGAAAATCTTCTGATGTTCCCGAGAAACCTACTGAAGATGTTTCAAAAGCTTCTGAGTCTGATATCCAAAAGGTTGACGAATCTGTCAAGCCTTCTGATCCTATCATTGTTACTGAAGAAAAAGACAATGAAGAAGCCGAAAAGGAAGATAAGAATGAAGAAGAGGAAGAAGGTTATGAAGATTGGAACGTTTGGGATGATGATGATGATTTTGATCAAGGTAGTACATGTTTAAAGATCAATGAAGCTAAAGTTTCTGAATTTGATTTTTCTGATTTGATGAACGATGAATCGAATAAGATAGAAGATAAAAGCCAGGGGGAGTCAGGGCAAAAAGGGCCTCTAGATGATATTAATTTGTTGGATATTAATCGTTTTGCAAAGCCTGTGACTGCAGTACCTACGAAGCCTTTAATACTGATGTTGGAACATAATGTAGAAGAAGGAGAGTTTGTACATAACTACACGAAGGAAGATCTGGCAAAACTAGTTGAAGTTGAAGCTGAGAATTTAGAGTTTGATTTTCAAGAGGTTATGAATGTTAACACTTTTGAACCTAAAGAGTATCAGTACGAAAGAAGGTTTGAAGCTGAATGAGTTTAATCAGTGATTATGGAAGATTGGTCCTCAGATGATGAATCAAAACAGAAAGCTAAGTATGTTGGTCAGGATTCAGAAAGTTTGCCTACATTTGAAGAGATGTATAAACAGCTGAATGAAGATATGTTGAAAGATAGAATTGCTGAAGAGCTACGTGAAGGAAAGACTCCTAAACCAATGACCAAGAAGAGATAGCTGAAGCGAGAAAGTCCTGGTTCAAGGAGATGCCGCATGAACGTAAGTTTCGACGTCCACTAGCATTCTTCACCAGAGATAAAGATGTTTCTTTGGGAGATATACTTCGTTGGGGATGGTTTAAAAAGCTCAACGTATATGCAATCAAAAGAGAGTTTGGAGTGCAATACTTCAAACATCTTGTTGATTTAAAGACATTGCCGTATTGGGATATGGAAGAGCTAGTGCAAACAGTGAATGTTACTTATCAGATGAAGACAATTGATCAGTTGTTATGGAAGATGATTAAGTACGAAGCTGATAAAGGTTGGAATCACTGGAAGCCGTTTATTCCGAGACGAAGAATAAAGATTAATAAGGTTACAGGAGAAAAGGACATAACGTTAATTATGAAACGTCCTAGAGCCATGAGGAATATGCCACTTATGCCGATCGAACAGAACTTCTATCCTTATTCAAGTGGTGGCAGATTGATCCAGCTACTTGTGAAGCAGTGATTGTGTTAAAGTTTGAAGATCACTTGGATATTGCTAAAGAACGAGTTGAAGTGATGGGTCATCAGGTTATGAGAGGTTTTTGGAGGACGATAAGGATTCTAGATCCTATGTGGTTGGTTAACTGCTCGAGGGAAGATAAAAATGCCTTTTCAACAGCAAGATTGTTTTTGAAGAAAGAGAAAAGGTATAGGCGATGTAGTATCAGAAAGTTGTCAACGTTTGCTATGCACATGAAGTGAATTCAGGGAAGATGTGGCAGACAAAGTGGAGGGATCTGGAAAGAGTGGAATTTCTTAAAGAAGAAACCAGAAGTGAGGCGATCAAAGAAAAGATGGAAAAAGCAGTAAGGCAAAGTTCACTCAGAATGGCTAACTTTAAAAGACCACCGCCAACTGATCAGACGCCGGATCCGAAACAAGAGAGACGAAAGAAGCCGTACAAGAACTTCTTTGGTCGGGTACATTAATGTAAATATGAAGACAGAGTTTTGAAGACTGATAAAAGACGAAGACGATATCCAAGGGGAGTCTGTTGGTGCATAATGTCTATGTCTTAGTCTTATATCAAGTCTGTATTGTATAGAGCTGAATTGGCTAGGTTTTGAAGTATTGTACCCAAGTTCGCCCATAAACATGTAAAATATACATGTTCGGTCGAACTTGCTTATGCAAGTTCGGGCGAACTTGTGACTACTTGGGCCGACCTTGGTATGCTATAAATACCTAGCTTGTGTGTCTCATTTGTAACTTTGGCATTATAGAGGCGAAGCGCGAAGCTCTGTCAGTCTGTATCCAGAACGTTTGATCACTAAAACTGACGTTTAACTGATTAATTCTTGTCTATTGGTAACACGACGTAATATTTCCACTATTATGGACGTTAGATATCAAATTTAAGTTCCTAAGCAACGAGGATCGGTCCTACATCCCTTGTGCCCTAAATCATAAGGCGAGCCATAATGAATGAGCGTCATCATTGTGTTGTAAGAGAACTAAGATATCTTTTTTTATGCCTAGCTGAAGAAGATTCACCATCTTCTTTTCAATGACGTGTTTTTCTCGTTACTCATCGGACATACGAGCCACTGTTTTCTCAATGCCAAGTTCATTCAGCAGTGGTTGATACTTGTTTTCGAGTGCGAACCAAACTGTAAAGTTTGTTGATTGAACCCAGTTCTTAAAACGCTCACTCCAACTCTCGTAGTCTTCGATGTTCATGAGCTTTGGAGGCTTCGTAGTGGTTCCCATTTCATTTTCCAGATTAATGTTCTGGGCTGCTACGGAGGCTGTAACGGCTTGTGTAGCGAATCGCGTTATGGAATTCTTCTTCACCTGACATCTTGTCAAAAACTTAAGATAGAAAACAGATTAAAACTGTTAACTTGAAATGGACTGAAAATTGAGTTGAAGAACAAAATTTTCGTACGAAATTGGCCTCGAATTTTCATGCGAAAATTTAATTTTGATGCGAAATTTTGCTTTTTTGTTAGATCAATTCTTTTCAGGTTTTAGACCCTTAATTTTTCGTACGAAATTTATTATTCCGTGTGAAAATACTTGTCTTCTTTAACCACTTGTTCACATTCATGTTTTTGATGATTTTAAGCATGATTTTGATGGATTTTAGGTTCATTTGTTTCAATAAGCTGTTTAGAGTAGATTTTAACACGGTATACTAATAACCTAGTCCAAATTGTCTATGAAATCCTTCAGATCTAGAATAAGTTCCAAGAAAGAGTAGAAGAAGAGTTTCCAATGGATGAATCTTGAACTTCGAAGGTTGAATCCAGCTGAAACTTGGTTGTTTGTTCACAAATCAGACCTTAAGGCTCTGATACCACTTGTGAATGCTAGGATCGGACCCAACTTAATGAGCTTTCCGGTCAGACTTGCTCAACTAACAGAGGCAGAATTCATTTTTAGCTGATTGAACAAACAAAGAACAAGCGATGATTACTGTTTAACCGTTGTGTATAGTATTTGAATAAACATTAGCAATGATTACAGACTCGAACAGGGATTCGCCACTTATTCCTCCCAAAACAGCATGCCTAACACACAACCTAAGTCACCTATTTATAGGCATGACATGACACCACCTAGTGACTAGGAAGCTGAGATTTTCGCACGAAATTTTCGTGCGAAAATCTAGCCTGATTTTCGTACGAAAATTATATCATACTTATAAAACTTTCAAAACTTAACTTCTGACGCTACGAAACCCTATCTATACAATAGACTCGTCCTAGACGTAGGCAATAGACATATGTGCACCAACAGGTGTCGTGCCATCTTTCACTGCCTCTTCTACTTTGCGCTTTAGCAGATCATCGTTAACTTCAGCAGTCATTTCAGCAAAGGTAGGAAAAACATCTGTTCCTTCACCAGTATACGTTACTTCCACGTTTTCATCATCTAAATCCCAATCTTCTATAATCACTTGGTCATAATCATTAGCCTGTGGGACATCTTCAAACACATAATCATTTGGCTCTGAACTTGTATTCTTTAGCTCTTCTTCAAAATCGAACTCAAATGATTCTTCATCGATTCCCAATAGCTTAGCTAGATCAGCCTTGGAGTAGTTATGAACGTATTCTCCTTCCTCGACATCGTGCTCAAGGTAGATGACTTTGGGCTTTGGCACTGTCTCTTCAACTTCGATCGAAGACTCCCCCTGAACCGGTTCATCTGTTAGTTCAAAAATAGAGTCATTCATGTAAGCATCAACAATCATTCTTTCATTATCAAACATGTTAAATACAGATTCAATCCCTTCCTTCTCTATCACTTCACATGTTTCATCTACCATCTCATTAATCTCTTTCCTCAATTCCCTCTGAGCTATCGCTTTCTTTCTCGTCATCGACTCTAAAACTCCTTCGCCCTAAAGTACAAACCTTTTCTCTGAAGATACTGGCACAAATTCAGCTTCCGGCGCAGATTGTTCAATCAAAGGATCCAACGAAGTCATAGCTTCAGGCTCAGGTTGGCTGAGAAGAAGAATATCATCAATCTTGTGCTTTCCTTTACCTTCAGCATCGGATAGAGCTTTAGAGGCTCGTTCCCTTTCTTCAACTTTCTGCCTTGCCTCCTTTCTTTCAATCTTCTCTATTTCATCTGTCAACGATATGCCCAGAGTTCGAACCAGAATTTTCTTCATGAGATCAACCTCCTGTTGTTTGATTCTCGCTCTACCTCATACTCTTCCATCTTCTTTATCATTCTTGATTCTCCGTTTCATAACTTCTAAGAGTTAGCCTTTCGAATCTCTCTCTCATTCTCTAGTACTTTAATCCTTTCTTCATAGACAGAGACTTGCTTTGCGGCTTGAAAGACTTCTCGTTATCATCATTAACCAACCTTAGGATCTCCCTGATGTTGTCTCTGTCTGACTCAAGCACTGTAATCTTCTCATCAGCATTCTTAAGCCTTGCCTCTAATTCTCCAAGCCTCCCAACATAAACATTTTCAGCTGTGAAATTTTCTCCCCCTGGGATAGCACCATAATCGAAGAAAAAATCATCAAAGGCTGTGAATGCTGGAGGATGTGTAGGATGAGCCGATGATGTTGTCTGTGCCTGAGAAACGGCAGGAGGAGTGCCAATAGGTTGTCGTGGAGGAGATACAACTGGAGGTTCAACTACTGGTGGAGGAGATGGAGCAGGAATCTCTGTAGTAGTGTGTTGAGGAGGAGGAGATGCATGTTGAGCAGTCACACTTGGTGGTTCAACTGCTGGAGGTGGCTGAGTAGATGGAGGAGGAGATTGAGGATGTTTAGAAGATGTTTCAACAGATGGAGCAACTGGAGTTTCAGCAGACTTTGTTCTTAACTTGATTCGTAGCTTCTTAGAAGTAGACTCAGGCTTTCGAGCTGCAGCATGTTTAACTCTTTTTCCAGTTTTCTTCTTCGCAGGCTTGACAACACTTATATCTTCTTCGGTCTCAGATGGCTCATATGTAGTGTCATCATCTCCCGTAGCCTTGTGTTTCTTCTCCTCAGCTAACTTCCTCTCTCTTTCTGTTCTCTCTTGTTCCTTTCTTTCTCTTTCTTTCCTCTCTCCTTCCCCCCTATCTTCAGAATAAGTACTCGATGATGCCCCTTCATCATCACCACACACCAGCATCTGTTTTGACACCAACTATTCTATCAATATCAGCAGTGGTATCTTCGACATACTCTTCAACATGAACTGTGTATGTTGTTTGCACTGTTTCTTCAACAATTACCTGCCCAACATCAGGTTCATCAATCAAACCTATTCCTACACTTGGTTGTTTCTTTTGGCGCTTGGGAGCTGAGGAGGAAGTCTCTGATGCTTTCTTCCTATTTGTTGCAGAGGAAGGAGAACCAGCTTTCTTTTTGCCATAATGACCCTTTTCTCCCTCGCTCTTGATATACCAAATGCTACGCTTCTCAATGAAGTCTTCCATCATATTCCACTCCTCACTTTCGTCACCACTGTCCTTATTTCTCCATTTACCTTCTGGCGGAGCAACATAATCAGCTTTGACAAACGTACCTTTCCCCCTTTACGGTAATTGTTGACGTTGTGGAGGTCCGACGGGACATATGCTCTAACTTCAATATATCATCCTTCTTTTTCTCGAGATTAGGGTGTAGGTAGTCGAGGATCATCTGAACAAATCTAGGATACTGTAAGAATCGAACCTTACCCAAATTCAACACCATCTGATCAAAAATCATCTTGCTAAAGTTGTAAGGCTTGTTCAGAATCACTGCTACGATCATACACATGTGATAATCTACTAGATCGTCCATCCTCCTTTCCTGTGGCTTAAGGAATGTGTGATACAGTGAGCTAGGAATCTGTAGGGCAGCCCTAGCCGGTTGATCTAGAAAGGAGCAGAGTTCACATAGCGTTATACCCCATTCTGTAAAAGCATCCTTTGACGAACTTCTCTATAAAGCCTGTAGGAAAACTACTTTCATCCCTTAGATGCAAAACTGTTCGTATAAGATCTTCAGTAATTGTAATCTCTACATCATTCACTTCAACTCTGACTGTTGACGTAGTAGCCCTTGGTTCGGCTTGTACTCTGCTGCGACCCGAAAACAGTCAACGTGAGATGCATAAACGTCATGCTTATGTGTGAGAGCATAATATACCGGCAGCCATTCCAGAAAATCAATATACTGTGAAAATGGAGCAAACTCTGGTACATCTTTATCAATTAAGCAGCAGAAGTTGTGCATCGGGTGGAACTCATATGCGGTTTCTGTGAAACAGAGAGACATGAAAAGTTAGACAAAAAATCTGAGAAACACAAAATCTACTAAATTTTCGTGCGAAAATGACTTTTCAAGTCATGACTGGATTTTCGTGCGAAAATTCTCAATTATAATAAGAACTTTTAAACCACTATTTTTCGTGCGAAAATTTTAGATTTTCGTACGAAAATCTGCATCGTCCCCAAACAGTTTACATTATTTGAACCGACTCAAAACACTTGCAATTTTTGACATTTTCTTGAAATTGAAACGACAAACCTAGGTTAAATTAGCCGATTTTAACATTAGAAGCTTCAATTTTAAGTTTTACCGGCTAGTTTATCCTAGAACTGAGTTTTTAGCCCGTTTAAGTTCGAATTGTCCAACTTCACGGTTCGATCTTGGTGTTATACCTTTGCCATTACAAGAGGTGTGCTAATCAACCCCTAATGTGTCAAATAAGTCGGAAAGCGAGTGAAACGAGAGATAGACAAAATTCGCCTCATTGAATCCGCACCAAAAGTAAACAGGTTTTCGTGCGATATCTGTGTCACTCTCACCTATATATAGCCTACAGATTTTCGTACGAAAATTGACGTCATATGGTTTTGTCAATTTTTTGTGCGAAAAGTGCAATTTTCGTACGAAAATTGTTGACACCCATGAACTATTTTCAACTTTCCAACTTTTTTGTTTGTTTTCAGTTTTAATTGTCCACACAGTTGTCCAAGTCCAAGTTAATGACCTTGTTTAACTGTTTTGGCTACCAAGTCCAAGTTAATAACCTTGGTTGACCACTTTTTGACCAAAACTTACATTATCCTTTGATTTTAAGTTTCAAATTAATGAACTTTTCAACATTTCAAACCAGACTTTGTTTCTAGATTAGCTCCCAGCCCATAAGTCAAACGATTTTCCTCTGCATTTTGTCGCTTTAGACTTTGAAGATCTATTTTCCATCACCGGAAGTCAAAAATTAAAGTAGAAATAGAAAATCTCTTTGAATTTTTGAATATCCCTAAACTAGAAACATTTAAAGCAATATGTACAAACATATTTACAAACATATTTTTGCGAGTTTGTGTTAGAGGATCATATTAGTTTATTGAGACATGTTACCAATACCGTTGCTCTAGATAAAACTTTAAGTTCTTAAACAGATTTTCTTTAGATTGTCGGTATACTGATCCACTTAAACCTCTACACATTTCTCAACTGCTTCAAGATACGTTAGGTAATTTTTAGTAACATGGCCTAATCTAAGTTTCCCACCTTAGAATTTACTTCCGCATCGAGATTCCCTAGATTTGATCTCACATGTGAATATATCTAACTGATATCTGTAGAGGGGTGAAATGCGAGACCTTGAGAGCTCAGGTTAGTACTTCCGTACAGAGAAAGATATGAAGGCTCGACTTTAGGTGGTGTTCCTCTTGGGAATCTTTTACTTGTTGTACTGCAGAATGTTGTATCTTTTTATTACATTTTCTTCATTTTTATGCAGCTTTGGGGTGAATAATGCGAAAGTATTATACAAGTTCTAGGCCATTGCTGACGCAAAATCAGAAGAACTCATATAATACCCCAGAGATCAACTAAATATAAAGACCTAATATCTCAGAATCTGGCATTCTCTCAAATGAAATTTCGGGGTACCAAGCCCATATATCCGAGAGATGTTAAGCCACAGATTTACCAGTTTATCCTTTTAGGTTTATATCTTGAAAGCAGTTTACTGAACATGCGAAGCCTACCAACATATCCTTTGAAAAACCTGTTTAGACCTTTTTAAACAACACATTTCTTTAGCGTACTGTAATGGTCCACTGATGTACTATCATCTCCTCTTATAACAAAACTCGTTTTGTATTTTTTAATGTTTTTGTATTTTTCATGATTTTTCAATGTTTTTTTATTTTTCACATCTTTTTCTCCCCCTAAAATTAAAAACATATTTTTGGATTTTTGTTTTTAAGAAAGCATGTAAACTATTTATAGAAACATATTTGACTTACCAGTGAGGATCACATCCCAACATCGTCATCCTCAAACTCAACCTCATAAATATCCCCTGATGTCAGATTCTTAAAACCATTTAATTTTGAAAGATTTCGAAATCTTGCTCTGTCAAAAGCTTTGGTGTAAAAATCTGCTTTTTGGTCATCATTGTGGATTTTCTCAATTCGTACCAACTTTTTCTTGTGACAGTCACGGATAACGTGGTACCGAATCTCAATATGTTTAGTGCGAGAGTGTTGACAAGGATTGACCGTGATATCAATAGCCGCCTTGTTATCTACGAATATGGACGTATCAAGAAATTGCAAACCGTAGTCTCTCATCTGTTGTAGTATCCACAGTATCTGGGAACAACTGGATGCTAAAACATATTCAGCTTCACAAGTAGAGAGAGCGACCGCGGTCTGTTTCTTGCATTGCCACGTTACCAAACGTGTTCCGAATAAATGGCAGCCTGCCGTTGTAGATTTAGCGTTCTGCTTACAGCAACCAAAACCAGAGTCAGACTAACCCGTAAGGTTGAAATCGTCGTGATGTGGATACCACAAGCCGGTGCTTGGGCATCATTTCTGTAGTGCATGATTCTTTTGACGATCAACAGATGTGATTCCTTTGGGCTTGATTGATATCTGGCGCAAAGGCATGTGAGGTACATTATATCTAGTCTTGAAGCTGTGAGATACCTCAAGGATCCGATCGTGGAGCGATATAATGTTTCATCAACTTTTTCTCCATAGTCGTCTGGACAAATGCCGTGGTTTGTGGCTAAAGGGGTAGATGCGGGTTTAGTTCCTGTCATGTCAAATTTCTCTAACACGTCATGAACATACTTCGTCTGGTGAATGAAAATACCGTCTGGTAGTTGTTCAACCTGAACTCCAAAAAGAATTTCATCTCTCCCATAGCACTCATTTCGAATTTTTCTTTCATGACTTTCTCAAAGTCCTTACACAACTGTTCATTTATCGATCCAAAGATGATATCGTCCACATAGATTTGCACAATAATCAGATGTCCATCTACTTCCTTGGTAAAGAGGGTGCTGTCTACTGTCCCTCTGGTGAATCGGTTAGCCAGAAGATGTTTTGAAAGCGTCTCGTACCAGGCTCTCGGGGCCTGGTGTAAACCGTAAAGAGCTTTGTTCAGCAAGTAGACCTTATCTTTGTGAATTGGATCGACAAACCCGGTGGTTGCCGAATATACCTCCTCTTTTACCTTACCAGTACTGGAAAGCGACTTCACATCCAATTGGTACACTTTGAAACCTTCCATGAGACGAAAGCTAGGAAAATACGGATAGCTTCTAGACGTGCGACTGGGGTGTAGACCTCGTTGTAGTCTATCCCTTCCTGCTGACGAAAACCATGAACTATGAGCCGAGCTTTGTTGCGAACAACCACTCCTCTATCATCTCTTTTGCACTTGTAAACCCACCGAGTGCTTATCTTTTTCTGTTTTGGTGGTAGGTCAACAAGTTCCCAAACTCCTAGTTTCTAGAATAGCAATAATTCTTCCTGCATTGCTTCCACCCAACTTTAATCTTTAATGCATCTCTAAAGTTTCCTGGTTGTACCTGAGAAACAAAACAACTATAAGAAAATTTATTTTGAAGTGGAGCAACTTTAGAATAAAAACAACATAGATCCTTATTGATCTGATTTCACGTTTTCACGCCCGCTTGAAGTTCTCCTATGATTTTTCTGTCGGATGGTAGGAGATTGATCTTGGCATTACTTCGCCTGGACATTTACTGAGCTTTCCAAATTTGTGATATTCTGATCTACAGCTTGTTTCGAAGAAGTAGCCTCATTTCTGCACTGGTTTTGGCAGCTTGATTGTTAAGATAACTTGTAATTTCTTCTGAGCCTTCATCGGAACTGGATACCCCATTATCAAAGGTAGGATCTTGTTCAGGTTCTGCATTTGTTGGTTGAGAGGAAGACAGTTCTGCAGTAGTCTGAACTGGTGCAACAACTGGTTCTGGCTGAGTGTTGCTCGGGCCTGCTTCTGAGGAAGGTGTTTTATTGGAGAGATTACCAATGGTCATGTCACTTGCTCTTGATTAGATATCTGATGTTGTTGGAATAGCAAGATGAGTTCCTCTCAGAGGTTCCTCAGGTAGATCAAAACGAATTCCACAACCCTTCGTAATTGAACATCCAAGGATCTCCAGGTTTTTGCATGGGCGTTGTGTATCTCTGGCAATCAACGTGCTGAGCAACGATAACCTGATTCATGCTTGGTAGATAAACTCTCTTTTGGGGACTTGCATACCCTACAAAGAATCCTTCCAAAGATCTAGCTCTGAATTTTCCTTCCGGGTCCAATACGGTACACGGTGATCCAAAAGGCTCCAAAAACTCTAGATTAGGTTTTCGCTGGTTAAGAAGTTCAAAGCATGTCTTTTTTGTTTCTTGACAGTCATCACAGGTTAAGGGTGTAACATGCAGATGCAACAGCTTTGCTCCAACAACTAATATGTAACTTTGAATCGGAAAGCATTGTGCGTGCAGTCTCGATAAGCGTTTTTTTCTTTCGTTCAGCTACTCCATTTTGTTGAGGAGCCTACGGGGCACTGAACTCATGATGAATACCCTTAGCATTGCAGAATTCGAGCACCTTATGTTCTTAAACTCAGTACCGTTGTCACTTCTGATTCTCTTGACAGGCAAATAGTAAAGGTTTTCAATCTTTCAAACAAGATCATCAAATTTTCAAACGTTTCATTCTTGCTTTCTTGAAAGAAAACCCATGAGAATCTTGAGAAGTCATCGGTTACGAACAAGCAGTATAGATCTCCTGTAATACTTTTCACATTGATAGGCCCAAAGAGATCCATATTGTAGGACCGATCCTTGATGCTAAGGAACCTAAATTTGATATATAACGTCCATGATAGCGGAAATATTACGTCGTGTTTACCAATAGACAAGAATTAATCAGTTTAACATCAGTTTTATTGATCAAATGTCAAGAGTACAAACTGACAGAGCTTCGCCTCCAAAATGCCAAAGTTACAAATGACTGAGGCATGCTAGCTATTTATAGAGTAACAAGTTCGCCTGAGGAAGACCCAAGTTCGCCCGAACTTGCCTTAGCAAGTTTGGCCGGACTTGACCAAACATGATGGGCGAACTTGTCCTCAATCTACATAAATACATCATTTTGCTAGCCTATCCAACTCTATTCTATAGAGACTCGATATAAGACTAAGACATAGACATTATGCACCAACAGACTCCCCCTTGGATATCGTCTCCGTCTTGTATCAGTCTTCAAAACTCTGTCTTCATAATAAACTTTAACGCACATGACCGAAGAAGTTCATGTACGACTTCTTTCGTCTTTCTTGTTTAGGATCCGGCGTCTAATCTGTACGAGGCACTTTGTTCATATGCTGAAATCTTCTAATACTTGCCTTCCTAGTTTCCTCATGAATAGCTTCGAGACGCTTCTCCACTTTCAGTAATTCAACCCTTTCTAAATCCCTCCACTTGTTTGCCACATCTTTCCTGATTTTCTTCTTTTGCATAGCAAACATTCACAACTTTCTGATACTGCATAGCTTGTACCTTTTCACATTCTTCAAAACAATCTTGCTGTAGAAAAGGCATTTGGTATCTTCTCCTGAGCAGTTAATCAACCATATAGGATCAAGAATCCTTATTGTCCTCCATAACCCACTCATGCCCTGAGAACCAAGTATTTCAACTCTTTCCTTCGTGATATCCAAGTGGTCTTCAAACTTTAAAACAATAACAACTTCACAAGTCGATGGATCTATCTGCCACCACTTGAACAACGGATAGAAGTTTTCCTTAATCAGCATCAACGACATATTTCTCATTGCCGTAGGTCGCTTCATTATCAATGTTATGTCTTTCTCCCCTGTTTTCTTGTTAGTCTTGATTCTGCGACCTGGAATAAATGGTTTCCAATATCTGAATCCTTTGACCGCTTCATACTTTATCAACTTCCACAATAAATGATCAATCACTTTCATGTGATAGGTAACGTTAACAGTCTGAACTAACTCTTCCACATCCAATATGGTAACGTCTTGAAATCAGCAAGATACTTGAAGTATTGCACTCCAAATTCTCTTTTGATTGCATATACATTAAGTTCCTTGAACCAACCCAGCTTAAGATATCCCCAAATGACACATCTTTGTCTCTGGTAAAGAATGCTAGAGGACGTCGAAACTTACGTTCACGCGGCATTTCTTTAAACCAAGACTTATTTGCTTGAGCTATCTCTTCTTTTGTCATCGGCTTTGGTACTTAACCTTCTCGAACTGATTCTTCAATATTTTCTTTCAGCATATCTTCGTCTAGCTGCTTGTACATCTCCTCAAATGTAGGAAAACTATCAGTATTAGGACCGACGTACTTATCAGTTTGATCTGTTTCATCATCAGAAGACCAACCTTCCACAATCACTCTATTATACTCGTCAGCTTCAAATCTTCTAACATACTGATAAATCGGCTCAAAAGTGTTAACATTCAACACGTCCTCTTCAAAGTCAAATTCTAGATCTTCAGCATCAACTTCAACTAACTTTGCAAGATCTTCCTTAGTATAATTGTGCACATACTCCCTTCCTCCACGTTATGTTCAAGCATCAACAATAAAGGCTTTGTGGGTACTGCAGCAACCGGCTTTACAAATCTTTCAACGTTAGACATATCAATCTCATCAGATGGCCCTATCTGACCTGACTCCCCCTCAATCTTATCATCCATTCTATTAGATTCATAATCCATTAGCGAAGAGAAATCAAATTCACCTGAGACTTTAGCTTCAGTAATTTTCAGACCAACACCACACTGATCATCATCATAGTCATCGTCAGCAACATTCCAATCTTCATACTCAGAATCATCCTTTTCATCATCTTCCTTATCCTCTTTTTCTGCTTCTTCATCGTCTTTTTCTTTAGAAGCTATAAGATGATCATAAGGCTTAACAGATTCGTCAACCTTTGGAATATCAGAATCAGAAGCTATAACGACATCTTCAACAGACTTCTCTGTAGATTCAGAAGAAGTAGGTGCTTCACCTTCAACATTCTTTCCTTTACCACTTGCTGCTAGTTCTTTCTCAGCTCGTTCTTTAGCTTCTTGTTGATCAGATGATCATATTCGGTAATGAAATCGATATTCAGAGCATTTGATAAAACTTTCTGCATCATGGAAAATCTTCGATCATTTAGGACTTGAATTGACTTCAGATCAACAATCTTTGTTTGAAGCTTTTCATTTGCATCCTGCAAACTTTCGATTAGAGATTTGAAGTATTCACGTTCATTCTCTAACACTTTCACTTTATCATCCAACATCTCTTTCTCAACATTGCTTTGATTCATTTTCTGAATAAGCTCAGCCTTCTCCTCCTTATTCTTTGCCACTTTTTCTTCTAACACCTTCACACGCTTTTCAAGAAGTTCAACATTCGTTTCTGGAAAAAAATCATTCAAATCATGAAGACTTATTGCATCATTCTGCATATCACCAAACAGATTCAGCCCTGGAGTAGACTTTGGAGTAGTAGTCTGTGGTGTAGTCTTCATTGGAGTAGAACTCTCAAAATGTGAAGTTTTTGGAGCAATAGAGTTTGAATAACAGGCACTTCCAATAATTCAGACACATGAGGTTCTTGTGTGACTCCTTGCCTTTCAGCTTCACTTGTAACTATTACAGGAGGTTCTTGTGTAACTACTCTCTCCTGTGTGTCAGAAGGTTCTTGTGTAACTTCTGCGCTTTTCAGCTTACCTTTGTATCGTTTACTGACTGCCTTTTGAACTTTCTTTTTCTTCTTTCCATTTGTCTGAGGAGTCCCTGTAGTTTTTGTGGATGAAATAGTAGCAGTTTTTACACGTTTTGCTTTTTTCTTGGCCTTTCTTCGTCAAACTCTTTTTCGAGATTTTGATCAAAATCAGCATTAGTCTCTTTGGCCTTTTCTGCCTCAGTCTTTGCTATAGATTTGTTTGTAATTCTTTCAAGAGAATTGTCAGAATCATCATTCTCTAAAGTAGCAGCTATAACATCATCCTCTTGCATGGTTTTTTCAGTCTCTTGGCTTTCAATAACCACTGCAGCACTAGAACCTGCTTCAGTTTGAACATTCTCTGGTTCATCTTCATCTATGAGCATCGTATCGACTTTCTTTGCAACTCATTTCTTTTTCGGCTTTTCAACTTCAGCCTTTAAGAACCATTCATTCTCTGCATTCAACTCTTTTTCATCATCGCTTCCGTCTTTCCTCCATTTATTGTCAGGCGGCGCAATATAATTTTGATATTTAATTGCTCCAAACACTGGCTTAGCAACAGGAGTTGCCGCTTGTTTCTGAAACTTTAAGAGCTTCTTCACCATTGTATCATTAAGGTGACTAAGATTAAGCACCTCATTCGGATCCCGTGCAATATTAGTGAATTTCTCATCTAATGCCTTGAATCATCCATGTGTTTTGACATAAGAGTGAAACAAGCTTTGAGTAGTTAAATAAGTGTCGTTCCATACAGGCCATATAATCTTGCACGTCCTCAAGGCCTGCCTTTCGGTGACTGAAAGTGTGAATAATTGCATGCATTAGGAGCTTGTAGGGGTTAGGCACTTCCCCTTTCTTCAGCGTAGGCTTGTTCACGCTTCCCTTGTAACCCATTCGAAAGAAATAGCCTCTGACCATTTTCTCATCAAGAAATATCGGATCGTCTTTATCATCGTTGAACTGTAAAATCCGTCAAATATCGTCTTCTATAACTGTAATAGATTTGACTTCATTCCTGACTTGCACAGACGATGTAATGGTCTTTTTATCTTCACTGAGACTCGCGTTCGTCCAGAAATGGTACGTGTGAGATCTATAGGACACTGAGCGCTCCGTGATCGCTCGATGAATAGGACTTTCCTTTAAAAACTTCAAGATACTGTCGTATTCTTTCAAAGATGGACATATCGTCTTATCGAGCGTAATGCACGTGTTATGGAATTCTGAGAAATCCATAGCAATCACCATTGCTGTTTCTTGAACCTGAAAAACGACGCAAAACAATTAGCACGCATTTCGAGAAAAAGTTTCAAAATTTTTCAAACACTTTCATCAAGTTCGGGCGAACTTGATAAGTGTTAGAACATTAAGAGATTTATTAGGTTCGCCCGAACATGTATTACATTAGATGTTCAACAACATAAGTTCGAGCGAATTTATGTTAACAAAAAATCAAACACTTAAACACTAAGTTCGAGCGAACTTATAAAAACATTCTCAATTCAAATTTTTATCGAAGTTCGGTCGAACTTATGCTCTAGTCTGTTTTATTCTGATTTTCTAAACAAGTCCGGTCGAACTTGATAACAAGTTCGGCCGAACTTGTCAACTTCTTCAAGCAAAGCTTGTTCAATATAACAGCAACCATTTTACTCAATTTCAGCAAGTGTTCGTGGTCGATTTTAAGTATTTAAAAGGATTTTAAGTCCAATTCTTTCATTAAGCCCCTAGATCTATTTGACTTTTAACTTTTAAGATCTGAGATATTTGATTCTGTCCAATTCATGGTTCAAAGTTCAAAATCTCACCTCTTCCATTGTAGATAGTGTGCAAATCACCAAAAACAATATAAATTTGGGCAGAGTAATGGTATAATCAAGCCAAAATCACAAATTCTACCAAAACTCGCAAGTTCGCTCAGAGGTTTCTGATAACAGATGAATGAGTTCGGCCGAACTTGCCGGTATTTATACCATGACAAGTTTGGGCGAACTTGAGAAGCCCAGATTATAAAGCCCAACAAGTCCGGGCGAACTTCTAATGTAACAACCAGCCATTATTTTGCAAGTTCGGTCGAACTTGCTTAATTGTTAATCTTGATTCAGTTTGCAAGTTCAGCCGAAGTTGCCAAAACCAAATTCAAATTTTCAAATTTTACAATTTAACCCCTGAACTTTCCAACTTTTACCAGTTATGAAAATCCACTCAGTTGACCAAGTCCAAGTTAATGACCTTGGTTAACCAATTTGTCTGCCGAGTTCAAGTTAATAACCGAGGTTTGACCCGTTACGAACAAACTGTTGATATTTTCAAAAACAAAGTTTCAAATTAATGAACTTTTTATCGTTTTGATTTTTCAGATTTTACAGATTAGCTCCCAGCCCATTGTCAAAAAGATTCCCACCAGTTCTAGCATCTTACCAGACTTCGAAGACCCGTTCTCCAACATTGGTTTGCTGAAAACAATGTAGAGACAAGATCTTTTTGTATTTTTGTAAGTTTGTGCTAAAACACATTGAAAATCTTTTTGGTTTTAAACTGTAAAGCTGATAAACTATTTACAGGACAATGTAAACTATGTACAAACATATTTACAGACATATTTTTGTGAATTCGTGTATAAAGGATCATATCAGTTGATTGAGACACATCACAAGTACTGTTGACCTTTAGATGATTTTAAGCTTTAAACCCGTTTACCTAGATTGTCGATATATTTTTCCTCTTAAACTTTACCATGTTTCTCAACTGTTTCAAGATATGTTAAGGTAAGATTTATGAAACTTGACTTATCTATGGTTCCCACTTCTTGAATATACTCCCGTATCAAGATTCCCTAGATTTCATCTTACAGGTGAATATAGCGTAATTGATATCTGTATCTGAGTTATGCGATGCCTTAAGAGCTCAGGTTAGTACTACCGTACAAAAAAGAGATGAAGGCTCGACTTTAAGGTGTGTTCTACTTAAGGATCTTTTCAGCACTGCAAATGATTAGATCTTTCGATACTTTTCAAGTTTGCATTGGGTTTTATAGCAAAAGTATTATAGAAGTTCTAGGCTATTGCTTCCGCAAAATCAGAAAAACTTGTATAATACCCCAGATATCAACTTTCTATAAAGACCTCGTATCTCAGAATCAGGCAATCTCTCAAACGAGATTTCGGAGTACTAAATCCATATATCCAAGATGTGTTAATCCACAAGGTTAAGTTGTTGTTAAATTTAGTTTATTTCTCGAAAACAATTTACTGAACGTGTTAAGCCTATCGACACATCCACAGTAAGACTTGTTTATCACTTTTAAACTATCCATTTCTTTAGCATACTGTGATAGTCCACTGATGTACTATCATTTCCTTTTGTGACACCAAATTCTTTTTGTCTTTTTCAATGTTTTTGTACATTTTTGAAATTTTTCATATGTTTTTTTATTTTCCCAAATATTTCTCCCCCTAAAATCAAAAACATATTTTTGGATTTTTTATTTTTAAGAAATACTAAACTAGAAAGATATTTAGAAAACATACAAACCAATGCGGATGACGTGAATTCGTCATCCGATCCGTATTCAACCTCAGCTTCCGCACCTGTAAGCAAATTTTTAATACCGTTAAACCGCATTAGATATTTAAATCTTGTTAATGGAAATGCTTTGGTATAAGAATCAGCCCTTTGTTCTTCGGTGTCGATTTTTTCTAATCGAACCAATTTCTTTTCGTAACAATCACGAATGAAATGGTAACGAATTTCAATGTGTTTTGTACGTGAGTGATGAACCGGATTTTTAGTTATATCGATGGCTGCTTTGTTATCTATAAATAAAGGCGTGTCAAGAAACTGCAGACCATAATCCATCATCTGTTGCTGAATCCAGAGGATTTGAGAGCAACAGCTGGAAGCAGAAATGTATTCCGCTTCATAGGTTGAGAGAGATCGTGGTCTGTTTCTTACACTGCCACGTTACCAAACGTGTGCCAAAGAACTGCCATCCTGTAGTTGTAGATTTCGAGTTCAGTTTGTCCACTCCGAAGTCTGAGTCAGCGTATCCCGTTAAGTCGAAATTGTCGTTTTTAGGATACCATAAGCCCGTGCTAGGACATCCTTTTAAGTAACGGAAGATTCGCTTGACTATCTGCATGTGTGACATTCGAGGACTTGACTGATATCTCGCACATAAGCAAGTAGGATACATGATTTCTGGGCGAGATGCCGTCAGATACATCAGCGAACCTATCATCGATCGATAAAGTGTTTCGTCAACTTTTGTTCCCGTCTCGTCTATGCAAATCCCATGGTTCAGTGCCAGCGTGTCGAAAGCAGCTTCGAGCTATCCATTTCATACTTTTTGAGAATATCATGAACATACTTAGTCTGATGAATGAATATCCCGTCTAGAAGCTGATCCACTTGGAGACCTAAGAAGAATTTCATTTCGCCCATCGAGGACATCTCAAATTTCTTCTTCATGATTTTTCAAACTCTTTGCACAGATTGCCATCCGTAGAACCGAAAATGATATCATCCACATAGATTTGTACAATTATCAGATGCGATCCAACTTCTCTGGTAAACAAAGTGCTATCCACTGTGCCTCGTGTAAAGCCACTTCCTACGAGATGTTGCAATATCGTCTCGTATCGAGCTCTTGGGGCTTGGTGTAGTCCGTACAAGGCTTTATCTAGGAGATATGCTTTATTCTTGTTCAATGGATCGACGAAACCCGGTGGTTGGCCTACATACACTTGTTCACGAAGTTTACCGTAGAGAAATGCAGATTTTACATCCAACTGGTAGACCTTAAATCCTTTCCAAGCTGCGAACGCTAGGAAAATGCGGATAGATTCTAATCGCGCAACCGGTGCGTATACCTCCATGTAATCTATACCTTCCTGCTGGTGGAATTCCTTGACAACCAACCAAGCTTTGTTTCTAACTATAACACCCCGATCATCTCTTTTACACTTGAAGACCCACTTTGTATCAATAGCTTTCTGATTCAGTGGCAAGTCTACAAGCTTCCAAACACCCAACTTCTCGAACTGTAACAGTTCTTCTTGCATTGCTATCACCCAATTCTCGTCAGCCAGAGCCTCGTTAACTGTCTTTGGCTCTATTTGAGAAATGAAACATGAGTAGTAGTAGTAATTCTGAGTTGGTGCAACACGGGTGTAGAAACAACTAAGTGCTTTATTGATTTGCCTTCGTGTACGCACACCAGTTTGTAGTTCTCGTATAATATTCGTTGAAGGATGGTAAGAATATTGATTTGCCTTCGTGTACACACACCAACTGAGCTTTGCTGATTTGAAACAATCAGATCAATGTTCACATCAACATTAGGAGTACTTGATGAAGCTTCGTTCTGATTTCTCGGACTAGCAGATTGATTCAACATGTTAGAAATCTGCTCAACTTCGGCATCCGATGAAGTTACACCATCAGCATCAAATGTCGATGCTTTATCTGAGTCAGAATTCTGATTCTGAGGAATGCTAGGACTTGATGTTGTAGTTCTTGGTTCATTAGAAGCATTCACTAGAGGTGTAGCAGGTGTTACTTTTGCTTCAGAAACATTTTCAACTTGAACACCACTGTTATTTCTTGGACCTGCTCTGGAAGATGAAGAATCCAATGTGGGTTGATTAACCACAACTGGTCTAATGATTTGTTCTTGATTTGCCGACTATTGAAGATAGTATAACGCTGTAATTTCTTCTTCAGATGGTTCTTCCGGCAAGTCGAATGACTTCCAAAGGTCTTGATAGTTAAACAGCCACGCATCACCTCTCCTTTGAATAAGATCCGTACAGTTAAAACAATCCACGTGCTGTGCTTCAATAACCTTTCTCAATGAAGGAACATATACTCTTCTTAACGGATTCGCATATCCGACAAAGAACCCTTCAAGAGATTTAGCTCAGAATTTGCCATCTTGATCGATTACAGTACATGGCGCACCAAATGGTTCTAAGAATTTCAAATTTGGCTTATGTCGGTTTATCATCTCAAAACATGTCTTCTTTGCTGGTTTAATAGTGAGAACTCTGTTTAGCGTGTAGCAAGCCGCAACAACTGCTTCACTCCAGAAGCTGACTGGATGTTTAGAATCTTCAAGCATGGTTCTCACTGTTTCAATCAAAGTTATGTTCTTCCGTTCAACAACACCGTTTTGCTGTGGAGTATAAGGAGCACTAAACTCGTGCAGTATCCCTTTCGCGTTGCAGAATTCCATCATTTTGGTATTCTTAACCTCTGTGCCGTTGTTACTTCTAATGCGTCTGACCGGCAGATGATAAAGATTCTCGAGTTTATTGAACAGAATAACCAAGTTCTCGAACGCTTCGTCTTTTGATTCCTCAAAAAATACCCACGAATATCTGGAATAGTCATCTGTCACGACCAAGCAATATAAGTCTCCTGAGATGCTTCGAACATTTACAGGACCAAATAAATCCATGTGGAGACGTTCTAATGGCAACTTGATGGTGTTCAGAATTTTCTTCGGATGAGATTTCTTGATCTACTTTCCATTTTTACATTCGAAGCAGTGATAGCGATGCCCATATCAAGAACATATATATCCTTCTCACGTGGTGCTCGCATCAGAATCCACTCATCTGGTATTTTGAAACCCGACTTCAAGATAATACATTCTTTGTCGTTGAAATGCACAGTGAACTTCTTGTCGCAAATCTGTGATATGCTCAGAAGATTATTCTCCAACTCTGCAATATAATTCACGCGATCGAATGAAACAATGCCATTGGAGAGTTTTCCCTCCGCGACTATCCTTCCACCCTGGTTACCCGCAAATTCAACATATCCATCATTAATAGCTTTTATGTCGAATATCAATGCTTTCATTCCCGTCATATGACTGGACGCTCCACTATCCAGAATCCACTTAGAAAGTATGGATCTCTGGAGCCCCTGCACATTTCAACAATTATTTAAACATCGCGACCCAAGCCTTTTTGGTCTTGTGTTGAATTGATAACCATCATCGTAATCAAACTCACATTCGTTAGCATAATCAAATTCATATTCATCTTCTGGATTTTCGACGATGTTATTGTTTGAAAACTTCACTTTCTTTTTATCTTTTGAAACATTACCACTTGTAGATTTGACAATGTTGGTTTCAATTTCAGATTTTGATTCTTTTGTGTTATCAGTCTTTACAGGCTCAGACTTAATAAATCAGATGTTGTTGACCGTTTCTTTGCACTCCAGGCATGAGATTTTATGTTAGCCTTCTTGATGTAAAACTTGTTTTCATTAGCCTTTGAAGTTTCACCTTTTTTGAAAGTTGAATTTTCAAACTTCTTTTCTGTTTTAGGTTTAACTTCAGCTTTTGATTCATTTCTTTTCAAAATCTTTACAGGTTTTACAAACTCTGGTTGCTTCACTTTTACAACATTTGAACTTTCTTTCTTTCGAAGATAAGCCGGCTTTGATTTCGGACATTGGTGTGCAATATGACCAATTTCGTTGCACTTGAAACAAGTCCGAGAATCATGTGGATGTCCTTTAGTGGGTTTTACACCACTTGTTTTGGCACCACTTGCAATTTTGGCTTTATCTCAAAGTTCTTTTTGTTTCGTAAACTCATCATTTGATTGTTTGCCAATCAAACTTTCCTCATGAACCGTACTCGTCCGATATACAAAATTCATGTTTTTATTCTTGTATTCATGAAATGGTGACAGTTTCTTTTTAGGTTCTTCTGATTCTTCTAAACCCAACACAGCTCTTCGGGTTTCCGGATGATCACCACCATTCCTTCGGTAGTTATTTCTTTTAGGTTTGGAATAGAATTTTCTTTCATTGATTTCCAGATCATCTGATGTGACTTCCACGAGTTTAAAGAATTTGTCTAACAATTCTTCCTTCACGTTCTGAATCGGAAAACTATCATCAAAGTACAATCTATCAGAATCCTTGACATTGTACATAATAACGTTAGAATCATCACTTAGATCGTCATCCGATGATTTATCGTCATCTTCAGACTGTGAATCAGAATTCTTTGAACTCGAGTCGGCGCTTTTAAAGCTGCCTTCATCAGAATCATTTAGAACATTTTCACCACGTTTTTAGCCACAACATTGTCATCATCTGTTTTAGTATTGATTACATCAATGTTCTCTGGCAACTCATTTTTCTTTTCAGATAACAACTCAATGTTGAGTGCCTTATCCATCCCATCAGCGGATTTGCGATAGTATTTCTCGCATAGCGGTGGAGGAACATTGCTATATTCTTTACCAATTTTCTTTTTAGGTTTCTCTTCCGATGGAATTGTCGGAAGGATGTGATCGATGACATATTCATTACAAGTGTAACTTCTCAAAAGTTGTTGAACACGTTCTGTTTCAATTTTCATGTCCTGGAGTTGTTGCTTATTTTCAGCAATGGTGTTAATATAGATATTAATCGCTTTTTGTTTATCCATTACTGTTCCTTTCAACATTCTCACAGTATCATGTTGTTCAATATTGTTTGGAACGAGCCTGCTGTAATCATCTTTCATTTTGTCATGCGCTTCCTTCATTGTGCGATAATCATATTTTAAAAGTTCATTATGCACATTGATCTCAGCTATGATCTTTGATTTTTCGGCACATTCGATACATGGTTCGGTACATTTTGTAAAAGGCTTTTCAACCTCTACAACTTGTACTTTGCCAACTTCATTTACCTCTGAACCTACCTTTGTTAGATTTTCAATAAAAGCTTTGTCGGTAATATCCTTGAGGTTTTCGGCATTCACTTCTTGAGTACATCAATGTGACCTGCAAAACAATCACAAGAGTGACCTGCAAAACTATCACAAGAGTTAGGAGATAAAATTCCTTGTTTCTGCATGTGTATATACTCCTCTTCCTCCTGTTGTTGTTGCAAATACTGTTCTAGTAAGATGTTCTCTAGAACTGCTGCGTCTACGGCAGATGTATCTTCAACAATTTGTGCCATCAATGCAACTCCGGTCTTTTCCAGTCAAAACCATCATCTTCGTTTGATGCAACCATAGCTTTCTCAGTGTTACTGCTATTTGGATTCTCTTAGATTTCAACCTGAGTCTTCTTCGGGAAAGGCTTGTAATGAACTGACTTCTTGTAATACTCGTTGCCTCCTCCGAATGGACTTTGATTTCCTGTTGCTTCAGGATTTTTGCATTCTCTCTTGAAATGCCCTTTCTGGCGACATCTGAAACACATGACTTTCGTTTTGTCGAAGCCCAACTTGTGACTAGAATTACAGATATCTCGGCCTGTTAGAGCAACGAACTTTGTGACTCTTTGGATGATAGATGCTAAACACCAATTTATATCCATGAGCTCCAGTTCTTCTTCGTCAACCTGATCGTAGTCTTCGACGGTCATCTCGGGATTACCGATTTTCCCAGCTACAAGACCTTCATACGATTCTAAAACGGTGGCGAGAAGTGCCATGTGTTGCTTGGCAGTTTGCTCAGAAACAACATTATTCAAATTAACAGCGATGTTACATTTGAATACATTCAAATCAGAATTTGTTTATTGGTTCTGACTTGCTTGACTCTGATATGACGAATTTGAACTAGTGCTTGAGAATGAAGAGTGTGGACTTTGATCATATTGAGGATATGATTGATTCTGATTCTGCTGCGAATTGTTCGAATAATTTACCCTTGCGTTGAATGCTGTCTGAATCTTTGTGCTTGAAATGTTATCTTGCATTCCACTCTTGTAGTACAAACCAACGTCTTGAACAACATTAGCGTTCTTTGACTTTGAAATCTTCAAGAGTTCCATTTCATGGCCTTCGAGTTTATCGATAAATGTTGACAGCTTGAAGAATTCCCATTTTTCGCTTTCCTTCAGAACCATTAGGTAAGTAGTCCATTCTCCATCTGGTAGAGCGTCAGCAAGCTTGTCGATGTACTCTTTTTCCGTCTTCTCAAGACCGTGTCTTCGCATTTGGACTTTAAGATGACAGAAGCGTTCAATCATTTGCTTCATGGTCTCACCCTTCAGCATGTTGAAGATATCGAACTCTTTCATAATGAGCGCTTTCTTGCTCTTGATCATCTTCGCGCTTCCTTGATATTTCTTTTGAAGTGTTAGTTAGAGTTCTCTTGCAGTTGTGTATTCCGGTAGCAAGACGAGAATATCTTCTTTAACAAATTGTTGGATAAGACTGATCATCTTTTTCTCAGCAATGTATTCTTCTTTCTGTGCCGTGAAGTACTTGTATTTCTCCAGAACTTGCTGATGTTCGTCCAACGGAACTGTATAACCTCTCTCGATTGACACCCAGCCTAGGAAATGCATGGCTTGAACCCAATATGTAAACTTCTCCTTCCATCCTTCATACTCGTCCATGCTCATTAGCTTTGGCGGTTTAACAGTCGTACCTATCTCATTGTCAAGATTGACTTGGTGGATCACGTTGCATTTGACGAACCCGGTGCTGTCATCCATCGCGAATAACGAGATGTTTATACTGAAAACACTTGAAAACTTTGAAAACTATTAGTTTTACTACAAGTTCGGTCGAACTTGTAGCAGAAATGAAGAATTTTATGTTTTTATCCACAAGTTCGGTCAAACTTAGTGTTTCTGTTTTGAAAAAGTAATTTGAACTTCGGTCGAACATGTGACAGTTTAGAAAAAAAACTTTAGTTAACCTCGAGGGAACTTATCAAATGATTTTGATGAAAAACTAGCAAGTTCAGGCGAACTTAGCTAAAAATCCTTGAATTTATCAAGTTCGGTCGAACTTAACAAAATATCAATAAAAATCTAGCAACTTCGAGCTAACTTGGCCAAATTTCCTCCAAAATTCACTCAACTTCGAGCGAACTTGGTAAAAAATCACTAAAAAAGTGACTTTTTAGCACAAGTTCGGCCGAACTTGTCTAACAAGTTCGATGGAAAGTGTTTTTTCATACATTGTTTTTTCCAAATTTTGAACATCAATTTGATTGATTTTGGTCTCCAATCTTTCAAAGGTTTATCTTTGTTGTATTTTACATGATATACTCAAAATTGAAAAGATTTTGACCGTGAATTCTTCATTTTGTGTGAAAAAGTAATGAAAAATAGAAGAATGGAGATGAAATAGAAGTGTTCTTGTCTTGATTACTATCAAATCAGACTGTTCTAGCTCTGATACCATTTGTAGGACTGATCCTCGATGCTAAGGAACCTAAATTTGATATCTAACGTCTATAATAGCGGAAATATTACATCGTGTTTACCAATAGACAAGAATTAATCAGTTTAACATCAATTTTATTGATCAAATGTCAAGAGTACAAACTGACAGGGCTTCACCTCCAAAATGCCAAAGTTACAAATGAGTGAGGCATGCTAGCTATTTATAAGAAGTTCACAAGAAGTTCGCCCAAACTTGCCTTAGCAAGTTCGGCCGGACTTGACAAACATGTCACTATGGGCGAACTTGTCCTCAATCTACATAAATACATCATTTTGCTCGCCTATCCAACTCTATTCTATACAGACTCGATATAAGACTAAGACATAGACATTATGCACCAACACATATGAAGCCTTTCTAGTGGAAGTTTGATGGAGTTGAGAAGCTTCTAGGGTGCAACTTCTTGTGCTGCTTCCCCTTTTTGCAGCTGATACAGTTATCTGACAAATGAAATTTTTTTAGATTCACCCCTTCCACTCGATTGTTGTGCACCAGAAAATTCATTTTCTTAGATGAATGTGACCCATCTTCCATTTCTTCTTCTGTGACTTCTTCAGATGATTCAGGTTCTTCTATGATTTCAGCAACAAGTGCAAGACTTTCTTTCTTGGAGATGAAATTGTTCCAATGAACGCTTCAACTACTTGAGTGACCACAAGAGCTTTGTCTTTTGAGTTCGAAGGTCCATCTTTGATTTGTGCATTCTTTTCTCTGGTTGTGGTCGATGATAAATCGCCTTTTTGTAATAATCATCCCCGAACGGATTATGATTTCCCTTTACTTCTCGGTTTGGACATTCACGCTTAAAGTGCCCTTTCTCCCTGCATTTGAAGCATGTGACTTTGGATTTATGAAATCCTAATTTTCCGTCAAGGCCTCTCAAATCATCTATTCCTATAATTTCCATAAAACGCTGAGCGCTTCGAACCACTGATGCCATGCACTACATAATTTCAATCAATTCCATCTCTTCCCGATCGATTTGGTCGTCATTTTCTTTAGTCATTTGTGGATTTCCGATTCTTCCAGCTACTAGACATTCATAGGATTCCAGAACTGCTACAAGTAGCACCATGGGTTGCTTAGCGGTCTGCTCATTGATGTCTTGAGCATTCTAGAGGATCACTGCGATGTTACATTGCAGGATTCTCTGGTTAGAATTGGATTGATTTTGCTGATTGCTTTGTGGTTGTTTGGTGCTCTGAGACAATAGTTGTCCTTGGTGATTGTTTGGATTAAAGGAAGCAAGCGTTTGGAATCCACTTGATTGGTTGGAGGCTGGACTAGCTTTAAGTTAGCACTAAAGGATGTTTGGATCTTGGACTCTGAACATGAGTGTTTCGGTTTCCTTTGTAGTATAGACTCACGTCCTGTTGCGAGTTTGATTTCTTGCCGTTTGCCATTTTCTAGCATCTCTAGCTCGTGCCCTTCCAATTTTTCTATGAATCTTGGTAAACTTAGACTGTCATACTCTGCCCCATTCTGTAGGATAGTAGATATGTTGACCATTGCCCTTCAGGCATAGAATCTGCCAGCTTGTCAACTAGCTCCTCATTGGTTTTGGCAATTCCCATACGCTTTATTTGTACTACCAGGTGGCAGTATCTTTCTATGAGCTGCTTCATGTTTTCACCCGGAAGAACATTGAACACTTCAAATTCTTTGTTCAGTAATACCTTCTTTCCTTTTCTGACCTGAGTACTTCCTTGCGCTCTTAATCGTAAATCTAGCCACAATGACTGAGCATCATTGTCATGCTGTAAGAGAACCAAGATATTCTCCTTTATGGCTTGCTGGAGGAGATCCATCATCTTCTTTTAATTAACGTATTTGTCTCGTTCTTCTTCGGTCAAACGAGTTAACGTTTTCTCAATTCCAAGTTCATTAAGAGGCGCTTGGTAATTATTTTCGAGTGCAAACCAGCAATTTAAGTTTGTTGCTTGAACCCAATTTGTGAATCGCTCACTCCAACTCTCGTAATCTTCGATGTTCATGAGTTTTGGAGGCTTTCTATTGGTTCCCATTTCATTTTCTAGATTCATGTTCTAAGCTGCTACGGAAGCTGTAACTGCTTGTGTGGCAAACGTGTTATGAAATTCTTCCTCACCAGACATCTTAAAATACTTTTAACAGAAAACAGATTAGAACTTGTTAACCCGAAACTAATCTGGAAATTAGGAAGAAACTGAGAATTTTCGTACGAAATATTGTCCAAGATTTTCGTGCGAGAACTTTATTTTCGTACAAAAATTTAATTTCGCGCGAAAATTATATCCTTTGTTAGTTCAAACTTTTCAGATGTTAGGTTCCTGATTTTCGTATGAAAACTAGTGTTTCGTGCGAAAATTTTTGTCTCCTTCTAACACTTGTTCACAATTTGACGTTTTTGGCAATTTCAAGCATGATTTTGATGGATTTTAGGTTTGTATGTTTCACTGAACTGTTTAGAGTTATTTTAACACGTTATACTAATAACCTAGTCCAAATTGTCCATGAAATACTTTAGATCTAGATTAAGTTCCAAGAAAGAATAGAAGAAGAGTTTCCAATGGATGAATCTTGAACTTTGAAGGTTGAATCCATCTAAAACTTGGTTGTTTATTCACAAATCAGACCTCAAGGCTCTGATACCACTTGTGAATTCTTGGATCGACCCAACTTGTGAGCTTCCGGTTATATTTGCTCAGTGTAGGACCGATCCTCAATGCATAGGAAACTAAATTTGATATCTAACTTCATAATAGCAGAAATATTATGACGTGTTTACCAAAGACAAGAACTAATCAGTTAATAGTCAATTTTATTGATGTAACAATCAAGAATCCAGATTGACAGAGCTTCGCCTCCAAAATGCCAAAGTTACAAATGAGGACAACAAGCTAGCTATTTATAGATGTACAAGTTCGCCAGTGGAGGATGTAAGTTCGCCCGAACTTGCCTTAGCAAGTTCGCCGAACTTGACTATACATGCAAACCATGGGCGAACTTGACCACTATTTACATAAATACTTCGTATTGCTAGCCTATTCAACTATATTCTATACAGACTCGATATAAGACTAAGACATAGACATTATGCACCAACAGACTCCCCCTTGGTATCGTCTTCGTCTTGTATCAGTCTTCAAAACTCTGTCTTCATAATAAACATTAACGCACACGACCGAAGAAGTTCTTTTAAGGCTTCTGTCGTCTCTTGTTTAGGATCCGGCGTCTGATCGGTAGGAGGCACTTTGTTCATATACTGAATCTTCTAATACTTGCCTTTCTAGTTTTACTCATGAATAGCTTCAAGGCGCTTCTCCTCTTTCAGAAATTCAACCCTTTCTAGATCCCTCCAACTTGTCTGCCACATCTTCCGTGAATATACTTCACGTGTATAGCAAACATTCACAACTTTCTGATATTGCCTAGCTTGTACCTTCTCACGTTCTTCAACGCACAATCTTACCTATAGAACAAGCATTTAATATCTTCTCTCAAACAGTTCACCAACCAATTGGATCTAAAATCCTGATTGTTCTCCACAATCCTCTCATGCCTTGAAATCCCAATACCTCAACTCTTTCTTTTGTAATATCCAAGTGTTCTTCGAATCACAATACAATAACAGCTTCACAAGTAGTTGGATCTATCTGCCACCACTTAAACACTGGATAGAAGTTTTGCTCAATCGGCATCAACAACATGTTTCTCATGGCCCTCGGTCGCTTCATTATCAAAGTTATGTATTTTTCCCCCATCTTTTTATTTGTTTTGATTCTACGACCTGGGATAAATGGCTTCCAATACCCGAATCCTTTCACTGCATCATACTTGATCATTTTCCATAACAGCTGATCAATGAACTTCATTTGATATGTAACATTCACAGTCTGAACCAGCTCCTCAACATCCCAATATGGTAATGTCCTGAAATGAGCAAGATATTTGAAGTATTGCACTCCAAATTCCCTTTTGATTGCATATACATTCAACTCCTTAAACCAACCCCAACTAAGAATATCCCCCAATGATACATCTTTGTATGTGGTAAAGAATGCTAGAGGACGTCGAAATTTACGTTCGTGCGACATATTCTTTAAACCAAGACTTCCTTGCTTGAGCTATCTCTTCTTTCGTCATCGGCTTTGGTACTTTATCTTCTCGAACTGATTCCTCAATCTTTTCTTTAAAGATGTCTTAGTCTAGTTGCTTGTACATCTCCTCAAATGTAGGAAAACTATCAGTATTAGGGCCCACGTACTTCGCAGTTTGATTTGTTTCATCATCAAAAGACCAATCTTCAACAATCACTTATTATATTCATCAGCTTCAAATCTTCTAATGTACTGATAATCATTCGGCTCAAAAGTGTTTACGTTCAACACTTCCTCTTCAAAAGCAAACTCTAGATTTTCAGCTCCAACTTCAATTAACTTGGCCAGATCTTCCTTAGTATAGTTATGTATGTACTCACCTTCCTCTACATTATGTTCAAGCATCAACAATAAAAGCTTTGTGGGTACTGCAGCAACAGGCATCACAAATCTTTCAAAATTTGACCTATCAATCTCATCAGATGGCCCTGTCTGCCCTGACTCCCCCTCAATCTTATCATCCATCCTATTCGATTCATCATCCATTAATGAAGAGAAATCAAATTCATCAGCAATCTTTGCTTCATTAATCTTCAACCCGACTCCTCCCTGATCATCATCATCGTCGTCTTCAGCTACATTCCAATCCTCATATTCAGAATCATCATTCTTTTTATCATCTCTTTATCCTCATCTTCACTTCTTCATCATCCTTATTTTCAGAAGCTGTAACAGGATCAGAAGGTTTGACAATTCGTCAACCTTTGGAATATCAGACTCAGAAGCTTTAGTAACATCATCAACAAACTTCTCTGCGACTTCAGATGAATTAGGAGCTTCACCCTCAACACTTTTTCCTTTGCCACTTGCTGCTAATTCTTTCCCAGCTCTTTCTTTAGCTTCTTGTTGATCCAGGCGATCATATTCAGCAATGAAATCAATCCCCAGAGTGTTAGATAAAACTTTCGGCATCCTGGAAAATCTTCGATCATTTAGGGCTTGGATTGACTTCAAATCAGCAATCTCTGTTTGCAAATTCTCATTTGCGTCTTGCAAACTCTCAATCAGAGCTTTGAAATATTCTCGTTCATTCTCTAAAACTTTAACTTTATCATCCAACATTTCTTTCTCAACTGCGCTTTGATTCATCTTATTGATCAATTCAGCTTTTCCTTCTTCATTCTTGGCCACCTTTTCTTCCAAGATATTTACACGCTTTTTGAGAAGATCAACATTAGTTTTTGGAAAGAAATCATTTAGATCTTGAAGACTAATTGAATCATTATGCATATCACCAAACAGATTTGCCCTTGGATTAGACTTTGGTGTAGCAGTCTGTGGTGTAGTCTTCTTTAGAGTAGAACTTTCAAAATGTGAAGTTGTTGGAGCAACATGAGACTGAATAATAGGCACTTCCAATAAACCAGACACAGGAGGTTCTTGTGTTGCTCCTGGCCTTTCAGCTTCTGATGAAATGATCACAGGAGGTTCTTGTGTGACTCCTGGACGTTCAGCTTCACTTGTAACAACAACAGGAGGTTCTTGTGTAACTCCTTTCTCCTGTGCGCCAGAAGGTTCTTGTGTAACTTCTGCGCTTTTCAGCTTACTCTTATATCGTTACTAACTGGCTTTTGAGCTTTCTTTTTCATCTTACCCTTTGTCAGGGAGAACCTGTAGTCTTCTTTGAAATTTCTGTTGCTGAAGACTTTGTACGCTGAGCCTTTTTCTTCGGCCTTTCTTCGTCAGAATCTTTCTCGAGATTTGGATCAAAATCAACATCCATTTCTTTCTCCTTTTCAGCTGTAATTTCAGCCACTGATTTTTCTAGTTCTTTCACACGAGTTTCATCTGAATCATCATCATTTTCAGATGTAGCAGAGATAACATCATCTTGTGTTGTCTTTTCAATCTCTTGAATTCAACAACTACCGCAGCACTCGAACCAGCTTCAACTTGAACATTCTCTGGCTCATCTTCATCAACAAGCATTGTATCAACTTTCTTTGCTGCTCGTTCTTCTTAGGCTTATCAACTTCAGCCTTTAGGAACCAATCGCTTCGAGCTTTCGGCTTGAAACCTTTGAACCACTCTTTCTCTGCGTTCAACTCCTTTTCATCATCACTTCCGTTTTTTCTCCATTTATTGTCAGGTGGCACAATATAATTTGAATCTTTGATGGCCCCAAATACTGGTTTAGCAACAGGTGCTGACGCTTGCTTTTCAAACTTGATCAACTTCTTCACAGTTGTATCGTCGAGGTGACTTAGATATAACACATCCTTCGGATCACGTGCGATGTTTGTGAATTTCTCATCTACTAGCATTTGCACGAACCTCGGATAAAGACATAACCTTTGAATCTACCATGTTTTTCGACATAAGTGTAAACACAAGCTTTGAAAAGTTGAACGACTTCTTCAAAATTAACGTCGTTGCCATACAGGCCAGGTAATCTTTGGACATTATCTAAACCCGCCTTACGATGACTAAAGGTATGAATAATCGCATGCATCAGGGGCTTGTAAGGATTAGGCACTTCCCCTCTCTTCAGTGTTGGCTTATTCACGCTCCCCTTGTAACCCATTCGATAAAAACACCCTCTAACCATCTTCTCATCTAATAATATCGGATCATCTTTGTTATCGTTAAACAGTAGGATCCGTCGTATATGATCTTCAGTGACAATGATCTCCTTCACTTCATTCCCCACTTGAACTGATGAGATAATAGTCTTTTTGTCATCACTTAGACTTGAATTCTTCCAGAAATGATACGTATGAGATCGGAAAGACACAGTGCACTCCGTAATAGCTCTATGGATAGGACACTCCTTTAGAAACTTCAAGATACTCTCGTACTCTTTCAATGATGGACATATCTTCTTGTCGAAGCGTAATACAAGTGTTATGGAATTTTGAGAAATCCATACAAATCACACGCGCTGGAACTTGACTTGAAAAACGACACAAAACAATTAGCACGCAATACGAGAAATAGTTACAAAATTTTTCAACATTTTCATCAAGTTCGGGCAAACTTGATGAGTGTTATAACATTCTGATTTTATCAACTTCGCCCGAACATTTCCAACACATGTTCATTATTTATTTAATAAGTTCGAGCGAACTTATATTATCAAAATTCAAACATTTAAACACTAAGTTCTGGCGAACTTCCAAAATATATCCAATTCAGTTTTCTTAGAAGTTCAGTCGAACTTATGCTTTAGTCTGTTTCATTTTGATTAATTAACAAGTCCGGTCGAACTTGATAACAAGTTCAGCTGAACTTGTCATCTTCTTCAAACCAAAACTTGCACAATCATATCATAACCATTTTAATCCAATTCAGCAAGTATTCATGGTCGATTTTAAGTGTTTAACAAGATTTTAAGCTCAATTCGTTCATTAAACCCCTAGATCTATTAGATTTTATTAATTTAAATATAGATTCATCATTTCGGTCCAATTTTTGGTTGAAGATGGTGTGCTAATCACCAAAATCAATCCAAATTTGAGCAGTATAACAATACAATTTTGCCAAAATCACTTAATCGTTCAAAAGCTAACAAGTTTGCTTAGAGTATTTTGAAACAGATAAGTGAGTTCGGCCGAACTTGCAAGATACTTATACCCTAGCAATGTCGGGCAAACTTGCTGAGCCCAAACTAAAAAGCCCATTAAAAGTTCCGGGCGAACTTATACTTTAAAACAAACAGCCATTGCAAGTTCGGTCCAACTTGCTTAATGATAAACTTGATTCAGTTTAGCAAGTTCGGCCGAACTTGCCAAACTCATATTTAAACTTTTTCAAATTTTGCAATTTAACCCTTGAACTTTCCAACTTTTACCAGTTATGAAAATCCACTTAGAGTTCCAAGTCCAAGCTAATGACCTTGGTTAACCGATTTGTTTACCGAGTCTAAGTTAATGACCCCGGTTTGACCCATTACTAACAAACTGTTGATATTTTCACAATAAAGTTTCAAATTAATGAACTTTTCAAAGTTTTTGGCACTTCAGATTTTACAGATTAGCTCCCAGCCCGTTGCCAAATGATATTCCCACCATTCTAGCACCTTACTAGACTTCGAAGTGCTGAAAACAATGTAGGAACAAAATCTTTTGTATTTTTGAAAGTTTATGCTAAAACTCACTGAAAATCTTTTTGATTTTAATCTTTAAAGCTGATAAACTATGTACAGGACAATGTAAACTATGTACCAACATATTTACAGACATGTTTTTGTGAATTCATCTCTAAGGATCATATCAGTTTATTGAGACATATCACCAGTACCGATGACCTTTAGATGACTTTAAGTTTTAAACTCATTTACCTAGATTGTCGATATGTTTATCCTCTTAAACTTTACCACGTTTCTCAACTGTTTCAAGATATGTTAAGATAAGATTTATGAAACTTGACTTATCTGCGGTTCCCATTTCTTGAATATACTCCTGTATCAAGATTCCCTAGATTTCATCTTACAGGTGAATATAGCGTAATTGATATCTGTATTTGGGTTATGCGAGACCTTGAGATTTCAGGTTAGTACTACCGTACAGACAAAAAGATGAAGGCTCGTCTTTAAGGTGTGTTCCAATTAAGGAATCTTTTCAGCACTGCAAATGAGTAGATCTTTCAATACTTTTCAAGATTGCATGCAGTTTAGGGTTTATAGCAAAAGTATTATAGAAGTTCTAGGCTATTGCTTCCGCAAAATCAGAAGAAGTTGTATAATACCTGTAGGAATGTCCACGATTAGCAGGGGACCCTAAATTTGTTATCTATTGTCCGATTAGGCGGAAACTAATGACAAGTTAACCAAATAACAAGAATTACTCATTTAAATGTTATTTTCGTTTTTCTAAAGTTCAATACATTCGAGAACCGGATCCGACAGAGCTTTGCCGTCTCTGTGCCAAAATCTCTCCAAGTTACAAATGAATCACCAAGGACCTATTTATACTATTGCAAGTTCGCTGGTGAGCATTGGAAGTTCGGGCGAACTTGACTTAGTCAAATTCAGCCGAATTTGACTTCTCAGGACCATCTCGAGCGAACTTGACTCAAAATTCTCTTAAATATGCCTAGTTCCTAACATATTAAGCCCTATTCACTCAGACTCGATACATAATGACGTAGGCTACAGACATATGCACCAACAAACTCCCCTTGGATGTTGCCGCAGTCATTGATTTTTAAAATCTTCTGAGTCTTCCGATCTTTAGTTCTATAAACTTTATCATCTTAGTCTTTATATCTTCTTTCTCTTTCTTTGAGCTTTGTCTTGATAAAACTTTTAATCAACATGCTCTCCCTAGCTTTAAGCTTTAGTCTCAGACTCCCCTTTGCTTTGATCTTTAGACTTCAAACTCCCCTAGATTTGAGCTATCTGAAATCTTTAAACAGTGTTTTATCCAACTCCCCCTCAAACTTTACTACGTGTCTAAATAAGTTTTGACATTCAAATAAACATTTCAGATTCACTGTTTTGAAATTTTGTACCATCAACATTTCAAACTATAATCTTCACTTCAAAAAACGTTTTAATTGTTTAAAGTTCAATTTAATGACCTTGAATACATTTTACATTTGAAACCTTCAACTTTCACATTTTTATCATTTGATTTGTGAAAATCCACTTAGTTGATCAAGTCCAAGTTAATGACCTTGATTAACCAAATATGTCAACCAAGTCCAAATTAATGACCTCAATTTGGAAAAAACCGTTATGAGCAATCTAATTTTAAAGTTTCACATTAATGAACTTTTAAACATTCGTTAGATTTTCTTACCAGACTTCGAAGATCCGTTCTCCAACATTGGCTCGTTTGAAACTAATGTAGAAACAAAATCTTTTTGTATTTTAGAAAATTTATGCTAAAACACACTGGAAATCTTTTTGGTTTTATCTTTGAAAAGCAAGTAAAGTATTTACAGAAATTTTTAACAAGAAAAGTAAACTATGTACAAACATATTTACAGACATTTTTTGTGAATTCGTGTCTAAGGATCATATCAGTTGTTTGAGACATATCACCAGTACTGTTGACCTTTTTGATGACTTTAAGTTTAAACTCGTTTACATAGATTGTCGATGTTTGTCCTCTTAAACTTCATCACGTTTCTCAATTGTTCCAAGATATGTATTAAGAAACTTGACTTAACTATGGTTCCCACTTCTTGAATATACTCCCGAATCCAGATTCCCTAGATTTCATCTTATAGGTGAGTATAGCGTAATTGATATCTGTATTTGGGTTATGCGAGGCATTGAGAGCTCAGGTTAGTACTACCGTACCGACAAAGAGATGAAGGCTCGTCTTTCAGGAGTGTTCCACTTAAGGAATCTTTTAAGAATTACAAATGATTAGATCTTTCGATTCTTTTCAAGTTTTGCATGCTATTTGAGGTTTTTAGCAAAAAGCATTATAGAAGTTCTAGGCTATTGCTTCCGCAAAATCAGAAGAACTTGTATAATACCCAGATATCAACTATCTATAAAGACCTCGTATCTCAGAATCAGGCAATCCTTCTATCGAAATTTTGGAGTACTAAGTCCATATATCCAAAATATGTTAATCCACAAGATTAAGCAGTTGTAAAATTTAGTTTATATCCTTGAAACAATCTACTAAACGTGTAAAGCCTATTGGCACATCCACAGTAAGACTTGTTTATCACTATTAAACTTTACATTTCTTTAGCATAATGTGATAGTCCACTGATGTACTATCATTTCCTTTTTGACTCTTTTTGTCTTTTTCAATGTTTTTGAATTTTCAGTTTTTTCATATGTTTTTGATTTTTCTAAAAATTTTCAAATTTTCTTACTCCCCCTAAAATCAAAAACATATTTTTGGACTTTAGTTTTTAAAGAAATATTCTTTCTAAAAAATATAACAAACCAATGAGTATCACGAGAACTCGTCGTCCGATCCTTTTTTCATCTACTGCATCATCACCTGTCAGCAGAACAAACCATTAATCTTTGACAACATCAACTTGTAGAAACCACTTTTAAGAATCACTTTAGAAAATCAAATTTTAAATGATTTTTCAATATAACAATCAGTTCTGTTCAACAGTGTGGATTTTCTCAAAAATTTTCAAATTTTTCTTTTTAAACCACTTGTTATTTCAAAAACGTCAAAAATTATGACTTTCTAGATAATTAAATACTCATGGAGCTCCGCTATCCTGTATCAACTTTGATAGAGTGGATCTTGGGACTCTTGCACATGAAACAACTATTTGAAAAATGAAACCCAAACCTTTTTGGTTTTGGGTTTGTACTGATAAGCATCATAACCATATTCTAACTCTTCATCATATTCAAAATCATCATTAAACATTTCGTTCAATGTCGAATCTGAAAACGTTTTTACCTTTTTTTTATTTGTTTGTTTGATTACTGACTCGGTTACTTTGACATTTTTGGTTTTGTCAGCAACATATTTTGGTTTCTCTGATGATGAAAACCTTTTCTTAGCAACCCATGATTGTAGCTTGCTTCTCGCTTTCTTGATATAGAATCTAGAGTCTTTGATTTCATTAAACCTTGAAGTTTCACCTTTTTCAAATGTTGAGTTTTCGAACTTTGACACAATTTTAGATTTCACTTCTTGTTCAGATTTATTGTTTCTATTTGACTCTTTAACAGATTTCACAATCTCTGGTTGTTTTTGCTTTTCATCTTTTGATTCGGTTTTTCTTCAAGGAAACACAGGCTTTAGATTCAGACACTTGCGTGCAATATGTCCAATATTATTGCATTTAAAGCAACTCCGGTTATCAGAAACATTTCCACTAGTGGGTTTTAATCCACTTGTGGACTTGGTTTTAGCCTTGTCCTAAAGTTCTTTTTCTTTCTTGAATTCATCATTTGATTGCTTACCGATCATGCTTTCTTCTTGAACCGTGCTCGTTCCGTACACAAACTTTATATTCTTACCTTTGTATTCTTGGAGCGTTGCTTTCTCCTTCTTCTTTGGTTCTTCTTCTTCAACCTCCAAACCTAATCTTGCTCTCCGGTGCTCAGGAAAATCACCACCAACCTTTCAGTAATTGTCAACATTCCTTTTAAGTTTCGAGTAAAATCTTTTCCCGTTTATCTTAAGATCATCTGATGAAACTTCTACAAGTTTGAAAAATTTATCAAGTTGATCCTCTTTCACGTTCCGAATCAGAAAACTATCATCAAAGTATAATCTATCAGATTCCTTAATCTTGTACATGACAACATTAGGATCATCACTTATATCATGTTCTGATGATGTATTGTCATCTTCAGATTGTGATTCGAGTTTATCGAACTTTTTTGGCGCTTTCAGAGCTGCCGTCATCAGAATCATTTCCTAACACATTCTTTACCACATCTTTAACTACCACATCATTGTCATTGTTTCAATTCGTAAAGTCTACGGCAATGTTCTCAGGCAATTTATTTCTTTATCTGAATGAATAAAAATATTAAATGCCTTTTCGATCTCATAATCTTTCTTGCATGATAACTTGCAAGAAATGGTGGAGGAACACATCCATACTCTTTACGCTTTGATTTCTCACCATTTTCCTTCGATTTAATCGTAGGTAAAATGTGATCAATGACATACGCGTTTGTGGTGTAGCTCTTTAGAAGCTGTCTTAACCCGTTCCTTTTCAATTTTCATGCTGTGAAGCTCACGCTTTGTCTCAGCAATTGGGTTAATGTACATCTTAATTGCCTTTTGTTTCACAATTACTGTAGCATTTAACATTTTTACATTAGCATTAAGTTCACCATTAGCATGTTCAACATATTTATATTTGCTTGATATTTTGTCATAAGCTTCTTTTATGGTTCTGTAATCATAACGAAAGTTTTCATTGTGTACAGTCAATTCTCTTATGACTTTGACTTTATCAAGACATGGTTCACAAGGGCTTGCGCACTTTATGCAAGGTTTTTCAACCTCCAAAACTTTCACAACCTCCTTTTCAGACATACTTACCTTAGTGTTTACCTTTTCAGCCTCTGATTTCAAAGCTTCTTGTTTCTGCATCTCAAGGTAAGCTAATTCTTCTTTCTCAGCGCTCTATCTATATCCTTCCAGAATGGCATTTTCCAAAGCAGCATCGACATATGATGTATCAGATTCATCCACTACCTCTGCCATCATAGCAAGACCAGCTTTCTTTCCGATGTATCTATTCCAGTCAAAACCATCTTCTTCATGAGTAACAACAAGAGCTTGTTCGGTTGTCTTTGCAGATTTATCTTCTACTTCAACTTGTGTTCTTTTTGGATATTGCTTGTATTGAAGAGCTTTCTTGTAGTACTCATTGTTGCTGCCGAAAGGATTTTGGTTTCCACTTGCTTCTTGATTGTTGCATTCTCGTTTGAAGTGTCCTTTTTGTCGACACCTGAAGCATGTGACTTTAGTCTTGTCAAATCCAAGCTTGTTGCTTGAGTTACCAAAATCCCTTCTAGTGAGCGCTACAAATTTAGAAACTCTTCTGATGATAGATGATAGACTCAACTTGATATCCATCAGTTCAATCTCTTCTTCGTCCACTGATCATAATCTTTGGCGGCCATTTCTGGATTACCGATCTTTCCAGCAACGAGACTTTCATATGATTCGAGAACAGTAGCAAGAAGTGCTATGTGTTGTTTGGCCACCTTTTCAGGAAACATATTCTTCAAATCAACTGCTATGTTGCACTGGAAAACATTGAAATCAAAACTAGCTTGGCTTGTCTGATTTTGAAAGATGAGCTTGAACTAGCACTTGTGTAACTAGCATATGGAGAACCTTGATTTGGAGAAGAATTTGCATTTAAACTAAATGTTGTTTGGATTTTCGGACTTTGTGTCGGAGTATCAGGAATACCTCCTTTATAATAAACACCGACATCTTGAACATTAGCATTCTTTGATTTAGCAGTCTTCATGAATTCCATTTCATGTCCTTCTAATTTGTCAATGAAAGATGACAACGTGAAGTGTCTCCAAGATGGACTATTCTTCAGAATCATCAGATATGTTGTCCATTCTCCTTCTGGAAGTGCATCAGTCAGCTTTTCAATTTTCTCTTCATTAGATCTTTGGATATCATGTCTCCGCATTTGGACCATGAGGTGACAGTATCTGTCGATCATCTACTTCATTGTTTCACCTTTAATCATCGTGAAGATTTCGAATTCTTTCTTGATTAAAGCCTTTTTCCTTTTGATCATTTCATCACTTCCTTTGAATTTTTCACAAAGAGAATTCCATAATTCTTGCGAAGTGTCATATTCTGGTAATAATATCAAGATATCTTCCTTTACTGATTGTTGTATCAAGCTGATCATTTTCTTCTCCACAACATAGTTATCTTTGTCGGTATTTGAAAACTTGTTCAGCAAAAGATCTTGATCACGCTCATTCTTTGGCCATTTGTAACCATCCTCAGCTGCAACCCAGCTGTTGAATTGATTTGCTTGTATCCAGTTCACAAACTTTTCCTTCCATCCTTCAAATTCATCCATACTCATTAGCTTTGGCAGTTCGACGTAGTACCCATTTCGTTGTCGATGTTCATCTGATTTGCTGCAAGAACATTAGCATTTGATGAAGAAGCCATTTGAGTAATGAACATGTTGTGGAAATCTTCCATTTTGATAACCTGAAAACTTATCTGAAAATACAATAAAAAAATACTAGAAAACTGATTAGTAATAGACAATTTTAGCAAAAATTGACGTTTTACTCGACAATCGGTACGTTAAAAACGTTTAAAATGTTTCCGAAAACAATTTTTACCCCATTATATCTTTAAAATCGTCTCGTCGATACGATTCTAACGATATATAATGATCGTGACGTTTTTCGGGATTTTCATGCCTTAGACAAGTTCGGGCAACTTGTCACAGACTTATCAAGTTCGGTCGAACTTGATGAGGAATTTGATAAAAATCACACTTTTGAGCGGACTTGTGAAAAAATTTCATGAAACAGGTAAGTTCGGCCGAACTTAGGTGAAATTTCAAGAATATTATCAAGTTCGGGCGAACTTGTGAGAGAGAATCAAGAATTTACTCAAGTTCAGTCGAACTTGTGTAAAAATGTTGAAATATCTCTAAGGCTCGAGCGAACTTCTGTAAAAATCTTGAGAATTCTCTCAAGTTCGATCCAACTTGATTAAAATCAAAGGAATTTTAATCAAACTTCGGTCAAACTTGATGTTAAGTTCAGCTGAAACTTGTTTCCAAAACATGTTTTTTTCCAACTTTCTGATATCAATTCGATTGAATTTGATGTCCAAACTCTCAGGGTTTTGTTATTAGTGTGTTTTACATGACATATTCAAAAATCACCCATTTTTTACCATGAAATCATCAAATATGTGACAATGAAATCACCCATTTTGTCTTGATTCCAGCAAATTTAGGTATCCAGGCTCTGATACCACTTGTAGGAACGTCCACGATTAGCACGAGAACCTAAATTTGTTATCTATTGTCCGATTAGATGGAAACTAATGACAAGTTAACCAAATAACAAGAATTACTCATTTAAATGTGGTTTTCATTGATCTAAAGTTCAATACATTCGAGAACCGGGTCCGACAGAGCTTCGCCGTCTCTGTGCCAAAATCTCTCCAAGTTACAAATGAATTACCAAGGCACCTATTTATACTATTGCAAGTTCGCTGGTGAGCATTGGAAGTTCGGGAGAACTTGACTTAGTCAAGTTGGGCCGAACTCGACTTCTCAGGACCATCTCGAGCGAACTTGACTCAAAACTCTCTTAAATATGCCTAGTTTCTAACAGATTAAGCCCTGTTCACTCAGACTCGATACATAATGACGTAGGCAACAAACATATGCACCAACAATACCCCAGATATCAACTATCTATAAAGACCCCGTATCTCAGAATCAGGCAATCTCTCAAACGGAATTTCGGAGTACTAAGTCCGTATATCCAATATGTGTTAATCCTCAAGATTAAGCAGTTGTAAAATTTAGTTTATATCTCGAAAACAGTTTACTAAACGTGTTAAGCCTTTCGACACATCCTCAGTAAGACTTGTTTATCACTTTTAAACCTTACATTTCTTTAGCATACTGTGATAGTCTACTGATGTACTATCATTTCCTTTCTAGACACCGAATTCTTTTTGTCTTTTTCAATGTTTTTGTACATTTTTGAAAATTTTCATATGTTTTTTATTTTCCCAAATATTTCTCCCCCTAAAATAAAAAATATATTTTTGGATTTAAGATTTTTTAAGAAATACTAAACTATAAAGATAGACAAACCAATGCGGATTACGTGAACTCGTTGTCCGATCCGTATTCAACCTCAGCTTCCGCACCTGTAAGCAAATTTTTAATACCGTTAAGCCTCATTAGATATTTAAATCTTGTTAAAGGAAATGCTTTGGTATAAAATCAGCCCTTTGTTCATCGGTGTGGATTTTTTCTATTCGAACCAATTTCTTTTCGTAATAGTCACGAATGAAATGGTAACGAATTTCAATATGTTTTGTACGTGAGTGATGAACTGGATTTTTGGTTATATCGATGGCTACTTTGTTATCCACGAATAAAGGCGTATCAAGAAACTACAGACCATAATCCCTCATCTGTTGCTGAATCCAGAGGATTTGAGAGCAACAGCTGGAAAGTAGAAATGTATTCTGCTTCACAGGTTGAGAGGGAGACCGTGGTCTGTTTCTTGCATTGCCACGTTACCAAACGCGTTCCAAAGAATTGGCATCCTGCCGTTGTAGTTTCGAGTTCAGTTTGCCCACTCCGAAGTCTGAGTCAGCGTATCCCGTTAAGTCGAAATTTCGTTCTTAGGAAACCATAAGCCCGTGCTAGGACATCCTTTTAAGTAACGGAAGATTTTCTTGACTATCTGCATGTGTGACACTCGAGGACTAGACTGATATCTCGCACATATGCAGGTAGGATACATGATGTCTGGGCGATATGCCGTCAGATACATCAGCGATCCTATCATCGATCGATAGAGTGTGTCATCAACTTTCGTTCCCGTATCGTCTACGCAAATCCCATGGTTCAGTGCCAGCGGTGACGAAAGCGGCTTCGAGCTATCCATTTCAAACTTTTTGAGAATGTCATGAACATACTTAGTCTGATGAATGAATATCCCGTCTGGAAGCTGATCCACTTGTAAACCTAAGAAGAACTTCATTTCGCCCAATGAGGACATCTCAAATTTCTTCTTCATGATCTTTTCAAACTCTTTGCACAGACTGTCAGCTGTAGACCCGAAAATGATATCATCCACATAGATTTGTACAATTATCAGATGTGATCCAACTTCTCTGGTAAACAAAGTGCTATCCACTATGCTTCTCATAAAGCCATTTCCAACAAGATGTTGCGATACGTCTCGTACCAAGCTCTCGGGCTTGATGTAATCTGTACAAGGCTTTATCCAGGAGATATGCTTTGTTCTTGTTATGTGGATCGACGAACCCTGGTGGTTGGCCGACGTACACTTGTTCACGAAGTTTACCGGAGAGAAATGCAGACTTCACGTCTAATTGGTGCACCTTAAATCCTTTCCAAGCTGCGAACGCGATGAAAATGCGGATAGACTCTAATCGCGCAACCGGTGCGTATACCTCCCTGTAATCTATACCTTCCTGCTGGTGGAATCCCTTGACAACCAATCGAGCTTTATTTCTGACTATTACACCCCGATCGTCTCTTTTACACTTGAAGACCCACTTTGTGTCAATAGCTTTCTGCTTCAGGGGCAAGTCTACAAGCTTCCAAACACCTAACTTCTCGAACTGTAACAGTTCCTCCTACATAGCTATCACCCAGTTCTCGTCAGCCAGAGCTTCATTAACGGTCTTTGGCTCTATTTGAGATACGAAACATGAGTAGAAGCAGTAGTTCTAGGTTGGAGCAACGCGAGTGTAGAAACAACTTAGTGCTTTGTTGATTTGACTTCAAGTTCGAACACCAGTTTGAAGTTCTCCGATAATATTTGTAGAAGGATGGCATGAATATGCTCATGGCATTTCTTTACTTGGAACATCTACTGAGCTTTGTTGATTTGAAACAATCGGATCAACAACCACATCAACATTAGAGAGCTTGAAGAAGCTTCGTTTCTATTGCGCGGGCCTGCAGATTGATTTAGAAGACTTGTTATATGCTCCGATTCCTCATCTGAGGATGATTCCCCATCAGCATCAAATGTTGGCGCTTCATCTGAGTCAGAATTCTGATTCTGAGGCAAGTTAGGCTCTGAGTTGCATTCACTGGTTCAGTAGAAGCATTCTTTGCAGGAGTAGTAGGAGTTGCAAATGTTTCAGAAATATTTTCAAACGGAACACCACTATTACTTGAACTTGCGCCAGAAGAAGATGGATCCAACGTGGGTTGATTAACCACAATTGGTCTAATAATTTGCTCTTGATTCACCAACTGTTGAAGATAGTATAACGCTGCAATTTCTTCTTCAGACTTTCTTCCGGCAAGTCGAATGACTTCCATAGATCTTGATAGTTGAACAGCCACGCATCACCTCTCCTTTAAATAGGATCCGTATTGTTAAAGCAATCCACGTGTTGTGCTTCAATAACCTTTCTCAACAAAGGAATATATACTCTTCTTAGCGGACTCACATATCCGACAAAGAAACCTTCAAGAGATTTAGCTCCGAATTTGCCATCTTGATCGATTACAGTACATGTCGCACCAAATGGCTCTAGGAATTTCAAGTTTGGCTTTCGTCGGTTTATCATCTCAAAACATGTCTTCTTTGTTGGTTTGACAGTGAGAACCCTGTTTAGTGTGTAGCAAGCTGCAGAAACCGCTTCACTCCAGAAGCTGACTAGAAGTTTAGAATCCGCAAGCATTGTTCTCACAGTATCAATCAAGGTTCTATTCTTCCGTTCAGCTACTCCATTTTGTTGTGGAGTATAAGGAGCACTAAACTCGTGCAAGATCCCTTTAGCATTGCAGAATTCCTTCATTTTGTTATTCATAAACTCTGTGCCATTGTCACTTCTAATGCGTCTGACTGGCAAATGATAAAGATTCTCAAGTTTCTTAAACAGAATCACCAAGTTTTCAAATGTTTCATCTTTTAATTCCTGAAAGAATACCCATGAATATCTGGAATAGTCATCTGTCACGACCAAGCAATATCAGTCTCCCGAAATACTTAAACATTTACATGACCAAATAAATCCATGTGGAGACGTTTGAGCGGTAACTTGATTGAGTTTAGAATTTTCTTCGGATGTGACTTCTTGATTTGCTTCCCCTTTTTGCACTCGAGATAGTGATTGCTATATGAAAGCTTCTCAAGTTCTCACCATCTACCAGATCATTATGAACCATGAAATTCATCTTTCGCAAATGAATATCCCCCATCTTACGATGCAAAGGAATAGAATCTTTTTCAGTAGCCTTTGTCACAAAACATTGCGTCAATTTTGATGAAGAGGTAGCGATGCCCATATCTAGAACATATAGATCATTCTCGCGAGGAGCGTGCATCAATATCCACTCATCTGGAATCACAAAACCGGCTTTAAGATAATACATTCTATATCGTTGAAATGGACCGTGAACTTCTTGTCGCAAATCTGCGAAATACTCAGAAGATTATTCTTAAAATCTGCAATATAGTTCACACGATCGAATGACACAACGCCATTGGAGAGTTTTGTCTCGGCGACTATCCTTCCACCCTGGTTACCCGCAAATCCAACTGTCACACCCCTCAATTTCCACTTGCGGAGTTTTACCACGAGGCGTGTGAACAAACCAGAATCTGAGACACTAGTAACGTCGAACGACTCGATATGATTTGTTAATACGTTTTCCAAAATCATTTGTTTAACTATTCATAGTTAATTTTAGATTGCCTTAGTTTGGTTTCAATGTTTAGCGGAAGCATTAGTTTCTAAAGTTGAGCGGAAGCATAAAAATAAAGTAAAGGAACGGGCGCCAACACAAACGCCAAAACTAAAGAAAAACCTAAAACAATGTTTGTAAATGAGACTCGATAAAAAGATTTCTTGATCAATGCGAGTGAGTGCACCTAGAGCTCCTAGCGTCCTGAGAAACATGTAAAGAAACAAGTGTCAACATTAAAGAAGAGTGAGTTCACAGGTTTTCATAAATTCGTTTATTCGGTTATAAGTTTGTTTCCCCCGTTATCCCTAACCCGGGATAACGATTTAGTTCCATTATTCCCACCCCGGAATAATACTGATGGTTCCATTATTCCTATCCCGGAATAATAATGATGTTCCATTATTCCTAACCCGGAATAATAACGTTGTTGGTTCCGTTATCCCTAAACCGGGATAATATTTGTTGATCCATAATTAAGTTCAATGTTAACATGTAGGTAGCTAGCCTAAAGTTATGTCACGTAAGTGTTCGCGATCGAAGCTGACTGTTGTGCCTCCGTGTTGCCAGGCCTATCACTGACCATGGAGAAGTTAGGCCAAATTATTCACCCGTTGACCATACCCGGTCAGCTAGCGCGACTAGCTCGGATGTGGCTTGTCGCGCCCAATAGTACTACTTATAATTTCCCCGCTATCTAACCCAATACTAACGATCCAAGAGATTGTCAAGACTTGTGTGATATAGCCGCTTAGTGACCATAACGTACATTAACATTAACTTAGTTACCGAATAGTTTAATGACGTTAATTTCGTATAACGTAAAGAGAGAGTTGTAGAGTGTATACATGTTTCTCCCCTTGTTGTTTAAAACCGGATAAAATTAGGGGCCGTGAACTCACCTTTATTACTCGGTTAGTGTAACACAGATGTAGCAAATGATGGGACCGCTAATTGCGTCCTAACAAGTCAATTGATTTAGAGTTAGTGTGTGAACACACTGATACAAACCCTACACATAACTAACACACAATGCGGTACATACAATAACAAATCCTAACACTCAATCATGCATGCAAGTATCATCATACCAACATAGTGATCAAAACAATTTATCATGAACACAATCCAATCCATGCAACACTTTGGTACACACATTCGCAAGTTATCAAGTTTCAGCTTATATACTCATAATTAGGCTGTTTTCGAGGTTTTTTATAAATAGTTCTAATGTTCCAAAAATTCCAATTATCTTACAGAAGGTGACAACTATACTGTAGAATTTTATATAAATTTTTCAACTCCTACCACTTTACCAATTATTCTTAAATATTAATATACTAGGCTGCAGTCAGATTCGTCGCTTTCTGACTGCAGTCCACGGAAGAATTTATTTAAAAATCACCGTTCATCCAATTAACAAAATTCCAGTGAGAGTTTCCCGGAAATTTCCATATCTAGTCGCTGTACAAATTTCAGATTCGACTCTCTACAATTATTAGATCCGACTCGATAAACAACTAACAAATTTTCAGAATTTTCACAGCTTCAGTTACTGAACTTAATTGGCCACTTAAAAATATCAAACGACTTCAGAAAAATATGAATCCAGCGCCATTAGAAGGTTTTTCAAAAATCTACGTTTTAGACTTCAGAAAATCCGTTTTTCGATAAATAATAACCAAGTTACAGCCAGTTGAAGTTGGCTGTAAACACCATTCAGCATCCTGATTTCAGCATTTTACCGCAATATAACCCGCTTAAACAATCGATACGTTAAATATAAGCGATCAACAACAGAATTTCCAATCATATATCATCATATATATCATACCCATTGTGACATCCCGGGTTTTTCGGATAACTTAAACGTAATACTTGTCGAATAAATTATATGCTATGTAATAAACGTGTACGAGTTAGTGAATACGTGATGTACGATTATGTGATTGTGTTAGTTATAAAATAATTATGGTAAATATGTACACGAACCGAACCGCGACACGAACCAACCTCGATTCCTTGTGACTCTAGGAGTTAACCAAGTTTTAAACCTTAAACTCAAACTATTCGGCCGCGTGCAACCCAAACCAAACCAACCCAAGTCCCTTCGGCCGCGTGCACCCAAACCGAACAACCCAAACCACTCTCGGCCGAGAACAAGCCAAAACGCAAACCCATTGCGAGATCAATTGCAAGATCAAACCCAAACCACAACCCATTCCCTCATCTCGTTTGCGCCTATATATAACATGCATGCTCCTTCAAAACACAAAACCCTAGTGAGAAAGAAGCCGACGCAGCCCCTTGTTCACCTCCATTCGGTCGCGAGATCAGCCCATTTGTTCACTTCCTCGATCACAAACAGCCTACTTCATCATCATCTCTCGGTCGCGACAATTGAATTGCTCATCTCATTCTTTCGGTCGTGATCTTACTTGAACAGCCGAATCCATTCTCATCCAAGTCTCGACTCGTTATTCACCATTATTAAAGGTTAGGATTTATAATCGTTTGCAAGATCGTATTCGGATTATATGTGTTTGAATGTAATCGGCTGATTGATCATTGTTACATGTGTGATTGTTTTCGGAACTTGTAAGTTTGCAAGTATGTTTTGTTTATAAAAAAAAAAACTAGAGGTATGGATTAGGGTTTGCATGGATGTAATATATGTATTGATTTATGATTAGAAAAACCGGTTCTTGATCGCCTAGGTTAATTATATGGACGGTTTATGCGAATTTATGGTAACAATATGCTGAAACAGATTGCTGAGTGATAGTTACAGCCGACTTCAACTGGCTGTAACTCGGTCATTAGTTGTCGAAAAACGGATTTTCTGATGTCTAGAACGTAGAGATTTGAATAACGAATCTAATGGCCTGGATTCATATTTTTGCTGAAGTCGTTTGATATTTTTAAGTGGCCAAATAAGTTCAGTAACTAAAGCTGTGAAAATCCTGAAATTTTGTTAGTTGTTTATCGAATTGGATTTCATAATCAGTAGGGAGTCGAATCATGAAATTTGTACAGCAACTAGGTATGGAAATTTCCGGGCAACTCCAACTGGAATTTTGTTAATTGTTCGATCAGTGATTTTTAAATAAATTCTTCCGTGGACTGCAGTCAGAAAGCGACGAATCTGACTGCAGCCTAGTATATTAATATTTATGGTTAATTGGTAAAGATTTAGGACTTGGAAAATTTATATAAATTTCTACAGTATAAAGTCACCTGCTGTAAAATAATTGGAATTTTTGGAACGTTGGAACTATTTTATAAAAATCATAGAAAACAGCTGAATTATGAGTATTAAGCTGAAATTTGATAACTTGTGATTGTGTGCACCAAAGTGTTGCATTGATTGGATTATGTTCATGATAAATTGTTTTGATTACTATGATCACATGAGGATACTTGCATGCATGTTTGAGTGTTAGGTATGTTGTTTGTGTGTATCACTTTGTGCGTAAATTAAGTGTAGAATTTGTATTGGTGTGTTCACACACTGACTTGAAATCAATTGGTTTGTTAAGACGCAATTAGCGGTCCCATCCCTTACAACTTCTTTGCTACACTAACCGAGCAACTAAAGGTGAGTTCACGTCCCCTAACTTTATCCGGTTTTTAAACAACAGGGGGAGAAACATTTATACACTCTTCAAACTCAATCTCTTTACGTTATACGAAATTAACGTCACATAACTATTCGGTAACTAAGTTGATGTTAATGTAATGTTATGGTCACTAAGCAGCTATATCACTAAAGTCCTCGTCAATCTCTCGGATCGTTAGTATTGGGTTTTAATAGCGGGGGAATTATAAGTAGTACTACTGGCCCGACAAGCCCCATCCGAGCTAGTCGCGCTAACCGACCGGGTATGGTCAACGGGTGAATAATTTGGCCTAACTTCGCCATGGTCAGTGATAGGCCTGGCAACACGGAGGCACAACAGTCAGCTTCGATCGCGAACTCTTACGTGACATAACTTTAGGCTAGCTACCTATATATGTTAACATTGAACTTAATTACGAATCAACTATATTATCCCGGGTTGAGGATAATGGAAACAACAACTATATTATCCCGGGTTGAGGATAATGGAAACAAAACTATATTATCCCGGGTTGAGGATAATGGAAGCAACAACTTATTATTTGGGTTTGGAATAATGGAATCAACATCATTATTATTCCGGGTTGGGAATAATGGAACTAAATCGTTATCCCGGGTTAGGGATAACGGGGGAATCAAACTCATAACCGAACAAACGAATTTATGAAAACCTGTGAACTCACTCATCTTTAATGTTGACACTTGTTTCTTTACATGTTTCTCAGGACGCTAGGAGCTCTAGGTGCACTCACATGCATTGAACAAGACATCTTTTATCGAGTCTCATTTACAAACGTTGTTTTGAGTTTTTCATTTGTTTTGGCGTTTGTGTTGGCGCCCGTTTCACTACTTATTTTATGCTTCCGCTCAACCATAAAAACGAATGCTTCCGCTAAACATTGGTAACTAACTAAGACAATATAAAATCTACATGAATGGTTAAACAAATGATTTTTGGAAAACGTATTATTAAATCATATAGAGTCGTTCGACGTACTAGTGTTTCAGATTCTGGTTTGTTCACACGCCTCGCGGTAAAACTCCGCAAGTGGAAATTGAGGGTGTGACAGATTGGTATCAGAGCCACTAGCTATAGAGAACCAGGTTTGCATTAGAAGTAGACCTAAACTATAGCTGAATACACGACACTAGAGTAGTTTGGCACCGAACTTTTATATCTTGTTATGCGATGTACCACAACTGTGTTATGTAGATTATGACTTAATAATAAGAAATGAAAACAATTCGTAACTAACTACACGACCTAACAGGCAATGTCATCATCATCATCGTCATCATCATCCGACAAACTTACGCCACCAAGAGCGCCAGGAAAGGCACCTATGGTGGAACCCTTACCATCTTATGGCGTGGAAACGCGCTCAGCTGCGAGGAAAAGGCTCGCTCTGGGGAGGAGTCGTCATCACGCCCAACCATCGCTGTGCCGGTTGAACCGGTTAACTCTGTAGAAGTAGGAAATGACCTACTTAGAATCATGATACAGAAACAACAAGAACAGTTAGAAAGAATGCAGGAAACCATCCTAGCACAAGGATGGATGATCCGACAACTGACAGGTAAAACCGACTCGCTCGAGGAAGAGCAACATACGAGTAAGATAGCTCGTAACACCTTAGCCAGAGATCTGCGTGCCGAGCAGATAAGAGCCGACTGGCTCGAAGACAGAGTCCTGGAAAATAGTTGGAACATTCAGGAGCTACAGCAAAATCAAGCACCTGCACCAGCACCGGCCCCTCCAGTGCCGGTAGAGGAGGATCCAGAAGAGGACCCAGAAGAGGACCCAGAAGAGGACCCAGAGGAGACCAGAGAGACCCAGAGGAGGATCCAGAGGAGGATCCGGAGGAGGACCCAGCTGTACAAGCTGGAAATGCCGCGCAGGATGACGGCAACGATAGTGATTTGGGGGATGGAGACGTAGACGACTGACACGTCTCGCTTATTTATTTACTTTCCTCCAGTCTATTTATTTTCCCACTTGTGTTTAAACTTGAGACTTTATAGTGAATTCATATGTTTGGTTGGCACTTTGTAAGACGTTGAAATTTCATTTAATCAAGTATTTCTTTTGACTATTTAATATATTGAGTTGACATAAACTTGATAATTATTAAAGTACGAAGTAGGATAACTATATTGGATATATAGACTTATCGGGGTGTGTTTGTGTTGTGTTTCGAAGATCTAAATGGCAACTGGACGACGTGGAAACCTTAACTTGACGCCCGAAGAACTAGCTGCCATGATTCAAGAGCACGTGAACGCAGCTTTAGCGGGTGTTCAGAACCAACCGGCAGGTAACCATTATTAAATTTTCGTGTGAAAATCTAATAGTTGGGCTAGTAGAATTCCTTGCTGACTACCTGTTCTCTGTCAGCAGGAGGGGGTTTTAACCCCTACAAGATGTTCCTCGACGCGAAACCAAGCAAATACTCGGGGGCAGAAGGACCCATTGGACTAGTCCGCTGGATCGAAAAATCTGAATCAGTATTTGAAATGTGCAACTTTCTAGAGGCCAACAAGGTCAAGTACGCAGCCTCAACACTGGAAGATGGGGCACTAACTTGGTGGAATGCACAAGTCCAAAGCGTGGACTTATTGCTGCAAATGCTATGGCATGGGCCGAGTTTAAGGCCCTAATCAAAGAAGAGTACTGTCCGCGAGACAGAGTGCAACAGTTGGAGCAAACCTTATGGAACCACAAGATGGTGGGACCTGAAATAGAGGCATACACAGCAAAACATCATGACTTGGCATTTCTATGTCCCGATTTGGCCAACACTTGGAGAAAAGACTCGAGTTCTATCTTGGGGGTCTGGTTCCGGAGATTCAGGGTATGGTAATGGCTAGTAACCCTGTAACTGAGCATCAAGCAATCCGATTGGCGCACAAACTCACCGATAAGGCGGTGGAACAAAAGAAGTTGCCAGCACGGGGTACAACTAAAGTTGCCCCTGATAACAAAAGAAAGTTTGAAGACTCGTCTGCTCGACAGTCTTCGTCATCCCAGCCGCAACAGGGGAACCAGAAACGGTTCAATCATTACAACAGCCACCGGGGTCACCAAAATCAGCCCGCCAACAACAACAACAACCAGAACGCAAGCGGCTATGCAGGTCGAAAGCCGCAGTGCAACCGCTGTAATCTTCATCATAAAGGCCCTTGTGCCGGAAATCGCTGCCAACGATGTGGCAAGATGGGACATGCGGCAAAGGATTGTCGTGGGGAAATCATGTCCCGACAGAACCAAAATCAACCCCAAGGCCCACAACAGGGTGTTAACCGGGGATGCTATCAGTGTGGTAGCACTGCCCATTTCAAAAGAGACTGCCCACAGCTGCGTAACACCAACAACAATGGTGGGAACAACCACAACCACAATAACCACAACAACAACAATAACAACAACAATAATGGAAACGGTGGCACAGGAGGTGCCAAAGGTCGCGCATTTACATTGGGCCGCGGAGAGGCCAGAAACGACTCGAACGTGGTCACCGGTAAGTTTCCCCTTAATGAACATTTTGCTACTGTGCTTTTTGATACGGGTGCGGATAGGAGTTTTATATCTGAGTCTTTTAGGAAGAACCTAAATCTCACGCCTAAACCATTAGAGACCCTTTATATCATAGAATTAGCCGATGGTAAATCTGTAGACGTGACCCATATAGTATCCGGCTGTCAACTCAAACTCGCGGGTCACACTTTTACCATTGATCTGATGACAACTACCCTGGGTAGTTTTGACGTGGTAGTCGGAATGAACTGGCTATCCGACGTCCGGCTGAAGTTCTCTGCTTTGAAAAATCTATCCGTATTCCCCTCTCTAACGACGAAATCTTGACGGTGCAAGGCGAGATGGCAAGCGCCGTCATAAACATCATCTCTTACATGCAAGCGCAGAAGTATCTTCGGAGAAAGAACTCCTTCGCTTTACTCGCACTGGTTACTGAACAGCCTAAGGACGAGAAACGTATAGAAGACATCCCTGTCGTCCGTGATTTTTCCGATGTATTCCCAGAGGAATTACCTGGTCTTCCACCCCATCGACAATTGGAGTTTGAAATCGAACTGGCGAACCATGCAACTCCTATCGCCAAGGCTCCATACCGCCTAGCTCCAGCCGAGCTGCAGGAGCTGTCTACCCAACTTCAGGAGCTGTTAGAAAAGGGATTTATCCGACCAAGCGCTTCGCCATGTGGGGGCTCCAGTCCTGTTTGTCAAGAAGCAGGACGGGACCTTCCGCATGTGCATCGACTACAGGGAACTCAACAAGGTTACTGTCAAGAACCGATACCCGTTACCTCGCATCGACGATCTTTTCGACCAACTTCAAGGGTCAAGCTACTACTCCAAGATTGACCTTCGGTCCGATTACCACCAGCTACGCGTCAGGGAGGAAGATATCGCCAAGACGGCATTTCGTACTAGGTATGGCCATTATTAGTTCTTGGTCATGCCCTTCGGTCTCACCAATGCACCTGCGGTGTTCATGGACCTCATGAACCGTGTGTGTAAACCATACCTCGACAAGTTTGTCATTGTGTTCATCGATGACATACTCATCTATTCCAAAAGTGAAGAAGAACATGCTGAACATCTACGATTACTGTTAGGGTTACTTCAACAGGAGAAGCTATATGCCAAGCTTTCAAAGTGTGATTTCTGGATTCGGGAAGTTCAGTTTCTTGGGCATATCGTAAATGAAAAGGGTATCCACGTAGACCCTGCCAAGATTGAAGCCATCAAAAACTGGGAAGTACCCAGAACACCGACGGAGATCCGCCAATTTTTGGGTTTGGCTGGTTACAACAGACGCTTCATCGAGGGATTTTCAAAGATCGCACAACCGCTAACTACCCTCACCCAGAAAGGCATCAAGTATGCTTGGGGTGACAAGCAAGAAGTAGCATTTCAATTGCTGAAACAGAAACTTTGCAGTGCACCCATTCTGTCCTTGCCGGAAGGGACAGATGACTTTGTAGTATATTGTGATGCTTCCATTCAGGGGTTGGGATGCGTACTCATGCAACGCGATAAGGTCATCGCGTATGCGTCGCGACAACTGAAGGTTCACGAGAAAAACTACACAACGCATGACCTGGAATTGGGAGCAGTAGTGTTTGCACTTAAGATTTGGAGACACTACCTCTATGGAACGAAGTGCACAATTTTTACCGACCACAAGAGCCTCCAACACAGCTTTGATCAGAAGGAGTTGAACATGCGACAGCGTCGCTGGGTAGAACTTTTGAACGATTATGAGTGTGCCATTCGGTATCACCCGGGTAAAGCTAACGTGATAGCTGATGCCCTCAGTAGGAAGGAACACTTGAAACCTCGTCATGTGCGAGCATTGCAGCTCACTATTCATTCGGGGCTACCCGAACAAATACGCGACGCCTAGTTAGAAGCAGTTAAGGAGGAAAACATCAAGGCCGAATCGGTGGGAAAAATGGAACGCGATTGGGAAGTAAAACCCAATGGAGCCCGGTATTTCATGAATCGCATATGGGTACCTCTCTACGGAAACCTCAGAGAGCTAGTCATGGACGAAGCTCACAAATCCTGATACTCTGTCCATCTGGGTTCGGATAAGATGTATCAAGACCTTAAAGCTGCGTATTGGTGGCCCAACATGAAAGCCGATATAGCCACCTACGTGAGTAAATGTTTGACTTGTGCAAAAGTCAAGGTAGAGTATCAAAAGCCATCGGGGCTACTTCAACAACCTGAGATCCCAGTGTGGAAATGGGATCAGATCTCGATGGATTTCATCACTAAACTCCCGCGAACTTTGGGTGGTTGCGATACCATCTGGGTGATTGTGGATCGTTTAACTAAGTCCGCACACTTCCTAGCTATTAAAGAAACAGATAAGATGGAGAAGTTGACTCGCATCTACATTAAGGAAGTAGTTTCTCGGCACGGATTGCCAACATCCATCATCTCAGACAGAGATGCTCGCTTCACGTCCAACTTTTGGCAGTCACTCCAGAAAGCGTTGGGAACACGCTTAGATATGAGCACAACCTATCACCCTCAGACTGATGGTCAAAGCAAAAGGACCATACAGACCTTGGAAGACATGCTTAGGGCATGCGTAGTAGACTTCGGAAATAGTTGGGAAATTCACCTGCCTTTAGTGGAATTCTCATATAACAACAGTTATCATACGAGTATTTCGGCAGCACCGTTTGAGGCATTATACGGTCGTAAATTTAGATCACCGGTCTGTTGGGCAGAAGTCGGTGACAGTCAACTCACAGGCCCTGAGTTAATACTTGAGGCTACTGAAAAGATTGTACAAATCAGAAACCGCATGGCGGCGGCACGGGATCGACAGAAAAGCTACGCTGATCAACGACGCAAACCGCTCGAATTTCAAGTAGGCGACCGCGTCCTACTAAAGGTGTCACCCTGGAAGGGTGTAATCCGCTTTGGAAAACGGGGCAAACTAAACCCACGGTACGTAGGCCCGTTTGTAATCTTGAAACGTATCGGACCCTAGCTTGTCAATTAGACCTTCCTGCCGAACTCAGTGGAGTTCACAACGTTTTTCACGTGTCAAATCTGAAGAAGTGTCTATCAGATGAAACTCTAGTCATTCCATTGGATGAGATCCAAGTGGATGAACAACTACACTTTGTGGAACAGCCTATCGAGATCATGGATCGTGAGATCAAGACTCGAAGGCACAGCAAGATTCCGACCGTTAAGGTTCGTTGGGACTCTAAGCGTGGACCGGAGTTCACGTGGGAAAGAGAGGACCAAATGAAAAGCAAATACCCACACCTCTTCGCAACTGAGCAGGAAACTAACGATACTAACAACTAAATTTTCGGGACGAAAATTCTTTCAACATGGGGATGATGTGACAACCTGGAAATTTCTCATACTTTCGCGTACCATTGTTAACTAAGTCCTTGTGCATGGCACTTGGAATCTTTGTGCATGGCACTTGGGAACTTCTTGTAACTTCGCGTACCATCATAAACGAACTAACTCTTTGTGCGTGGCACTCTAAACATGTACGCTACATTCTAAACCGCGTTTACCCAATTTTCGGGACGAAAATTCTTTCAACATGGGATAATGTGACATCCCGGGTTTTTCGGATAACTTATAATACTTGTCGAATAAATTATATGCTATGTATTAAACGTGTATGAGTTAGTGAATACGTGATGTACGATTATGTGATTGTGTTAGTTATAAAATAATTATGGTAAATATGTACACGAACCGAACCGCGACACGAACCAACCTCGATTCCTTGTGACTCTAGGAGTTAACCAAGTTTTAAACCTTAAACTCAAACTATTCGGCCGCGTGCAACCCAAACCAAACCAACCCAAGTCCCTTCGGCCGCGTGCAACCCAAACCGAACCAACCCAAACCACTCTCGGCTGAGACCAAGCCCAAAACCGCCAACCCATTGCGAGATCAATTGCAAGATCAAACCCAAACCGCAACCCATTCCCTCATCTCTTTGCGCCTATATATACTAACACATGCATGCTCCTTCAAAACACAAAACCCTAGTGAGAAAGAAGCCGACGGCAGCCCCTTACTCACCTCCATTCGGTCGCGAGATCAGCCCATTTGTTCACTTCCTCGATCACAAACAGCCTACTTTATCATCATCTCTCGGTCGCGACAATTGAATTGCTCATCTCATTCTTTCGGTCGTGATCTTACTTGAACAGCTGAATCCATTCTCATCCAAGTCTCGACTCGTTATTCACCATTATTAAAGGTTATGATTTATAATCGTTTGCAAGATCGCATTCGGATTATATGTGTTTGAATGTAATCGGCTGATTGATCATTGTTTACATGTGTGATTGTTTTCGGAACTTATAAGTTTGCAAGTATGTTTTGTTTATAAAAAAAAACTAGAGGTATGGATTAGGGTTTGCATGGATGTAATATATGTATTGATTTATGATTAGAAAAACCGGTTCTTGATCGCCTAGGTTAATTGTATGGACGGTTTATGCGAATTTATGGTAACAATATGCTGAAACAGATTTCTGAGTGATAGTTACAGCCGACTTCAACTGGCTGTAACTCGGTCATTAGTTATCGAAAAACGGATTTTCTGATGTCTAGAACGTAGAGATTTGAATAACCAATCTAATGGCGCTGGATTCATATTTTTCTGAAGTCGTTTGATATTTTTAAGTGGCCAAATAAATTCAGTAACTAAAGCTGTGAAAATCCTGAAATTTTGTTAGTTGTTTATCGAATTGGATTTCATAATCAGTAGGGAGTCGAATCATGAAATTTGTACAGCAACTAGGTATGGAAATTTCCGGGCAACTCAACTGGAATTTTGTTAATTGGACGATCAGTGATTTTAAATAAATTCTTCCGTGGACTGCAGTCAGAAAGCGACGAATCTGACTGCAGCCTAGTATATTAATATTTATGGTTAATTGGTAAATATTTAGGACTTGGAAAATTTATATAATTTCTACAGTATAAATGTCACCTGCTGTAAAATAATTGGAATTTTTGGAACGTTGGAACTATTTTATAAAAATCCTAGAAAACAGCTGAATTATGAGTATTAAGCTGAAATTTGATAACTTGTGATTGTGTGCACCAAAGTGTTGCATGGATTGGATTATGTTCATGATAAATTGTTTTGATTACTATGATCACATGAGGATACTTGCATGCATGTTTGAGTGTTAGGTATGTTGTTTTGTGTATCACTTTGTGCGTAAATTAAGTGTAGAATTTGTATTGGTGTGTTCACACACTGACTTGAAATCAATTGGTTTGTTAGGACGCAATTAGCGGTCCCATCCCTTACAACTTCTTTGCTACACTAACCGAGCAACTAAAGGTGAGTTCACGGCCCCTAACTTTATCCGATTTTTAAACAACAGGGGGAGAAACATGTATACACTCTTCAAACTCAATATCTTTACGTTATACGAAATTAACGTCACATAACTATTCGGTAACTAAGTTGATGTTAATGTAATGTTATGGTCACTAAGCAGCTATATCACTTAAGTCCTCATCAATCTCTCGGATCGTTAGTATTGGGTTTTAATAGCGGGGGAATTATAAGTAGTACTACTGGGCCCGACAAGCCCCATCCGAGCTAGTCGCGCTAGCCGACGGGTATGGTCAACGGGTGAATAATTTGGCCTAACTTCGCTATGGTCAGTGATAGGCCTGGCAACACGGAGGCACAACAGTCAGCTTCGATCACGAACTCTTACGTGACATAACTTTAGGCTAGCTACCTATATATGTTAACATTTGAAACTTAATTACGAATCAACTATATTATCTCGGGTTGAGGATAATGGAAACAACAACTATATTATCCCGGGTTGAGGATAATGGAAACAACAACTATATTATCCCAGGTTGAGGATAATGGAAACAACAACTTATTATTCCGGGTTTGGAATAATGGAATCAACATCATTATTATTCCGGGTTGGGAATAATGGAACTAAATCGTTATCCCGGGTTAGGGATAACGGGGGAATAAAACTCATAACCGAACAAACGAATTTATGAAAACCTGTGAACTCACTCATCTTTAATGTTGACACTTGTTTCTTTACATGTTTCTCAGGACGCTAGGAGCTCTAGGTGCACTCACATGCATTGAACAAGACATCTTTTATCGAGACTCATTTACAAACGTTGTTTTGGGTTTTTCATTTGTTTTGGCGTTTGTGTTGGCGCCCGTTTCACTACTTATTTTATGCTTCCGCTCAACCATAAAAACGAATGCTTCCGCTAAACATTGGTAACTAACTAAGACAATATAAAATCTACGATGAATGGTTAAACAAATGATTTTTGGAAAATGTATTATCAAATTATATAGAGTCGTTCGACGTACTAGTGTTTCAGATTCTGGTTTGTTCACACGCCTCGCGGTAAAACTCCGCAATGGAAATTGAGGGTGTGACACCCATGCAAACCCTAATCATAACGTATAGTTTTTATCACACAAAACGCAGCCTAATGTTTCTTGATTCCGCTAATCATCATAATCGCAACTAGCATAATTAATCGACTAACACCATAACACTACATTCAAGATGATCAAGAGTTTATAATCCTAGCATAACTTTGCAAACAATGATAAATCCTAACCTTTTAACAATAAGATCAATGAGCCGTGAGCGGGATGGGAGCCGATTTGGGTTTGAATGAGGATCGCGACGATAAGGAGAGAATGGAGAGGACTGTCGCGACCGAGAGGGATTAGCAGGCTGTTTTGCGATCGAGAGGATGAATGGAAGGCTGCCGTCGGCTGTTTAGCTATTAGGGTTTGTGTGTTTTTGTTTTTGAAACAATGCACATGCATGTGTGTGTATATATAGCGCAAGAGGTAAAGGGAAAAGGGAAGGGTTTGCAGTTTGGGTGCTCGCGGCCGCAAGGGGTTCGGGTGGGTCGGTTTGGGTCTACAACTTGGTCCTCAAGTTTCGATTAACTATTGAGTCGCAAAGAAGTGAGGTCTATTCATTTCGCGGCTCGGTTCGATTCATTTATCTATTTACTATATCTATATTTTATAACTAAAACAAATCACGAAATCGGAACATCACATAATAACTCACCAACTTATAAACGTTTAATACGTAGCACGTAATTCATTTGACAAGTACACGAAATTATCGTAATTATTTTGAGCGTGCAATTTAAGTCTCCGAATCAATTTAGCGTAGGAACGAATAACCGTGAAGTAGTGCGTTTAAGATGTCTGAAAAACCGGGATGTCACATTATCCCCATGTTGAAAGAATTTTCGTCCCGAAAATTGAGTAAACACGGTTTAGAATGCAGCGTACATGTTTAGAGTGCCACGCACAAAGATTTAGTTTGTTAACAATGGTACACGAAATTACAAGAAATTTCCAAGTTGTCACATCATCCCATGTTAAAAGAATTTTCGTCCCGAAAATTTAGTTGGTGGTATCGTTAACTTGTTGCTCAGTTGCAAAGAGGTGTGGGTATTTGCTTTTCATTTGGTCCTCTCTTTCCCACGTGAACTCCGGTCCACGCTTAGAGTCCCAACGAACCTTGACGATTGGAATCTTGCTGTGCCTTCGAGTCTTGATCTCACGATCCATGATCTCGATAGGTTGTTCCACAAAGTGCAGTTGTTCATCCACTTGAATCTCATCCAATGGAATGACTAGGGTTTCATCTGATAGACACTTCTTCAGATTTGACACGTGAAAAACGTTGTGAACTCCACTGAGTTCGGCAGGAAGGTCTAATTGATAAGCTACGGGTCCGATACGTTTCAAGATCACAAACGGACCTACTACCGTGGGTTTAGTTTGCCTCGTTTCCCAAAGCGGATTACACCCTTCCAGGGTGACACCTTCAGTAGGGCGCGGTCGCCTACTTGGAATTCGAGCGGTTTGCGTCATTGATCAGCGTAGCTTTTCTGTCGATCTCGTGCCGCCGCCATGCGGTTTCTGATTTGTACAATCTTTTCAGTAGCCTCAAGTATCAACTCAGGGCCTGTGAGTTGACTGTCACCGACTTCTACCCAACAGACCGGTGATCTACATTTACGACCGTATAATGCCTCAAACGGTGCTGCCGATATACTCGTATGGTAACTGTTGTTAAACGAGAATTCCACTAAAGGCAGGTGGATTTCCCAACTATTCCCGAAGTCTACTACGCATGCCCTAAGCATGTCTTCCAAGGTCTGTATGGTCCTTTCGCTTTGACCATCAGTCTGAGGGTGATAAGCTGTGCTCATATCTAAGCGTGTTCCCAACGCTTTCTGAAGTGACTGCCAAAAGTTGGACGTGAAGCGAGCATCTCTGTCTGAGATGATGGACGTTGGCACTCCGTGCGAGAAACTACTTCCTTAATGTAGATGCGAGTCAACTTCTTCATCTTATATGTTTCTTTAATAGCTAGGAAGTGTGCAGACTTAGTTAAACGATCCACGATTACCCAGATGGTATCGCAACCACCCAAAGTTCGCGGGAGTTTAGTGATGAAGTCCATCGAGATCTGATCCCATTTCCACACTGGGATCTCAGGTTGTTGGAGTAGCCCCGATGGCTTTTGATACTCTACCTTTACTTTTGCACAGGTCAAACACTTGCTCACGTAGGTGGCTATATCAGCTTTCATGTTAGGCCACCAGTACGCAGCTTTAAGGTCTTGATACATCTTATCCGAACCAGGATGGACAGAGTATCGGGATTTGTGAGCTTCGTCCATGACTAGCTTTCTGAGGTCTCCGTAGAGAGGTACCCATATACGATTCATGAAATACCGGGCACCATTGGGTTTCACTTCCCAATCGCGTTCCATCTTTCCCACATATTCGGCCTTGATGTTTTCTTCCTTAACTGCTTCTAGCTGCGCGTCGCGTATCTGTTCGGGTAACCCAGAATGAATTGTGAACTGTAGTGCTCGTACCCGACGAGGTTTCAAGTGCTCCTTCCTACTGAGGGCATCAGCTACCACGTTAGCTTTACCCGGGGGATACCGAATGGCGCATTCATAATCGTTCAGGAGTTCGACCCAGCGACGCTGTCGCATGTTCAACTCCTTCTGGTCGAAAATATGTTGGAGGCTCTTGTGATCCGTGTAAATTGTGCACCTTGTTCCATATAGATAGTGTCTCCAAATCTTAAGTGCAAACACAACTGCTCCCAATTCCAGGTCATGTGTTGTGTAGTTTTTCTCGTGAACCTTCAACTGTCAGGATGCATACGCGATGACCTTATCACGTTGCATGAGTACGCATCCCAATCCCTGAATGGAAGCGTCACAATATACCACAAAATCATCTGTCCCTTCTGGCAAGGACAAAATGGGTGCACTGCAAAGTTTCTGCTTCAGCAATTGAAATGCTGCTTTCTGCTTGTCACCCCAAGCATACTTGGTGCCCTTCTGGGAGAGAGTGGTAAGGGGTTGTGCGATCTTGGAAAATCCCTCAATGAAGCGTCTGTAGTAACCAGCAAAACCCAAAAATTGGCAGATCTCTGTCGGTGTCGTGGGTGCTTCCCAGTTCTTGATAGCATCGATCTTGCGGGATCAACGTGTATACCCTTTTCATTCATGATATGCCGAGGAACTGAACTTCCCGAATCCAGAAATCACACTTCGAAAACTTGGCATATAGTTTTTCCTGTTGAAGTAGTTCCAGCAATAATCGTAGATGCTCAGCATATTCTTCTTCACCCTTAGAGTAGACGAGTATATCATCGATGAACATGATGACAAACTTGTCGAGATACGGCTTACACACGCGGTTCATGAGGTCCATGAACACCGCGGGTGCGTTGGTAAGACCGAAGGGCATGACCAAGAACTCATAATGGCCATACCGAGTACGAAATGCCGTCTTGGAGATATCCTCATCCCTGTCGTGTAACTGGTGATAACCGGACCGTAGATCAATCTTTGAGTAGTAGCTTGACCCTTAAAGCTGGTCGAAGAGATCGTCAATGCGAGGTAATGGGTATTGGTTCTTGACGGTAACCTTATTGAGTTCCCTGTAGTCGATGCACATGCGGAAGGTCCCGTCCTTTTTCTTGACAAAAAGGACCGGAGCTCCCCATGGCGAAGTACTGGGTCGGATAAATCCTTTTTCCAACAATTCCTGAAGTTGGGTAGACAACTCTTGCAGTTCTGCTGGAGCTAGGCGGTACGGGGCCTTGGCGATAGGAGTCGCATGGTTCGCCAATTCGATTTCAAACTCCACTTGTCATGTGGTGGAAGACCAGGTAACTCCTCTGGAAACACATCGGAAAAGTCACGGACGACGGGGATATCTTCAATCCGTTTCTCGTCCTTAGGCTGCTCGGTGACCAGTGCGAGCAAAGCGAAGGAGTTCTTTCTCCGAAGATACTACTGAGCTTGCATGTAAGAGATGACGTTTGTGACGGCGCCTGCCTTCTCGCCTTGCACCATCAAAACTTCGTCGTTAGAGAGCGGAATACGGATAGCTTTCTCGAAACAAAGAACTTCAGCTCGGACGTCGGATAGCCAGTCCATTCCGGCTACCACGTCAAAACTACCCAGGGTAGTTGTCATCAGATCAATGGTAAAGGTGTGACCCGCGAGTTTGAGTTGACAGCCGGATACTATATGGGTCACATCTACAGATTTACCGTCGGCTAGTTCTATGACGTAAGGGGCCTTAGAGGTTTGGGCGTGAGATTTAGGTTCTTCATAAAGGACTCAGATATAAAACTCCTATCCGCACCCGTATCAAAAAGCACAGTAGCAAAATGTTCATTAAGGGGAAACTTACCGGTGACCATGTTCGAGTCGTTTCTGGCCTCTCCGCGGCCCAGCGTAAACGCGCGACCTTTGGCACCTCTTGTGCCACCATTTCCATTATTGTTGTTGTTATTGTTGTTGTTGTGGTTATTGTGGTTGTGGTTGTTCCCACCATTGTTGTTGTTGTTACGAAGCTGTGGGCAGTCTCTTTTGAAGTGGGCAGTGCTACCACACTAATAGCATCCCCGGTTAACACCCTGCTGCGGACCCTGGGGTTGATTTTGGTTTTGTTGGGACATGATTTCCCCGCGACAATCCTTTGCCGCATGTCCCACCTTGCCATATCGTTGGCAGCGATTCCCGGCACAAGGGCTGTGATGATGAAGATTACAGCGATTGCACTGCGGCTTTCGACCTACATAGCCGCTTGTGTTCTGGTTGTTGTTGGCGGGCTGATTATTTTGACCCCGGTGGCTGTTGAAATTATTGAATCGTTTCTGGTTCCCCTGTTGTGACTGGGATGACGAAGACTGTCGAGTAGACGAGTCTTCAAACTTTCTTTTATTATCAGGGGCAATTTCAGTCGTACCCCGAGTTGGCAACTTCTTTTGTTCCACCGCCTTATCTGTGAGTTTGTGCGCCAACCTGATTGCTTGATGCTCAGTCACAGGGTTGCTAGCCATTACCATACCCTGGATCTCGGGGACCAGACCCCCAAGGTAAAACTCGAGTCGTTTCTCAACAGTGTTGGCCAGATCGGGACATAGAAATACCTGGTCGTGATGTTTCGCTGTGTATGCTTCGATTTCAGATCCCACCATCTTGTGGTTCCATAATGTTTGCTCCAACTGTTGAACTCTGTCTCGCGGACAGTACTCCTCTTTGATTAGGGCCTTAAACTCGGCCCAGGCCATTGCATTTGCAGCAATAAGTCCATGCGTTTGGACTTGTGCATTCCACCAAGTTAGTGCCCCATCCTCCAACGTTGAGGCAGCATACTTGACTTTGTTGGCCTCCAGACAATTGCACATTTCGAACACTGATTCGGACTTTTCGATCCAGCGGACCAGTCCTATGGGTCCTTCTGCCCCCGTGAATTTACTCGGCTTCGCATCGAGAAACATCTTGTAGGGGTTAAGACCCCCTCCTGCTGACAGAGTACAGGTAGTCAGCGAGAAATTCTACTAGCCCAACTATTAGATTTTCCCGTGAAAATTTAATAATGGTTACCTGCCGGTTGGTTTTGAACACCCGCTAGAGCAGTATTCACGTGCTCTTGGATCATTGCGGCTAATTCTTCGGGCGTCATGTTGAGGTTTCCGCGACGTCCAGTTGCCATTTTAGATCTTCGTAAGACAACATAAACACACACCGATAAGTCTATATATGCAATATAGTTATCCTATTCCATACTTAAATAATTCCTCAAGTTATATCAACCCAAATAAATTAAACAGTCAAAAGAAATACTCGATTAAATAAAATTTCAACGTCTTACAAAGTGCCAACCAAACATATGAGTTTACTATAAAGTCTCAAGTTTAAACATAAGTAGGAAAATAAACAGACTGAAGGAAAGCAAATAGAATAAGCGAGATGTGTCAGTCTTCTACGTCTCCATCCCCCAAATCGCTATCGTTGCCGTCATCCTGCGCGGCGTTTCCAGCTTCTACAGCTGGGTCTTCCTCCGGATCCTCCTCGGATCCTCTTCTGGATCCTCTTCTACCGGCACTGGAGGGGCCGGTGCTGGTGCGGTTACTGGTACAGGTGCCTGATTCTGTTCTAGTTCTTGAATTCTCCAGCTAGACTCAAGAACTCTGTCTTCTAGCCAGTCAGCCCTTAGCTGCTCAGCACGAAGATCTCTAGCTAAAGTGTTACGAGCTATCTTACTCGTATGTTGCTCTTCCTTGAGCGATCCAGTCTTACCTGTTAATTGTCGTATCATCCATCCCTGTGCTAGGATGGTTTCATGCATTCTTTCTAATTGTTCTTGTTGTTTTCTTATCATATCTCTAAGTAGGTCGTTCCCTACTTCTAACGAGTTAACCGGTTCGACCGGCACAGCGATGGTCGGGCGTGAGGACGACTCCTCCCCTAGAGCGAGCCTTTTTCTCGCAGCTGAGCGTGTCTCCACGCCATGAGGTGGTGAGGGTTCCACCATAGGTGCCTTCCCCGGCGCCTTTGGTTGCAAAAGTTTGTCGGATGATGATGATGATGATGACATTGCCTGTTGGGTTGTGTAGTTAGTTACGAGTTGCATTCGTTTCAATTATGCATTCATATTTCACATAACAAAGTTGTGGTATAACCCATAACAAGATATAACAGTTCAGTGCCAAACTAAGTCTAGTGTCGTGTAATCAGCTATAGTTTAGGTCTACCTTTAATGCAAACCTGGTTCTCAATAGCTAGAGGCTCTGATACCAATCTGTCACACCCTCAATTTCCACTTGCGGAGTTTTACCGCGAGGCGTGTGAACAAACCAGAATCTGAGACACTAGTAACGTCGAACGACTCTATATGATTTGTTAATAGATTTTCCAAAATCATTTGTTTAACCGTTCATAGTTAATTTTAGATTGCCTTAGTTTGGTTTCAATGTTTAGCGGAAGCATTAGTTTCTAAAGTTGAGCGGAAGCATAAAAATAAAGTAAAGGAACGGGCGCCAACACAAACGCCAAAACTAAAGAAAAACCCAAAACAATGTTTGTAAATGAGACTCGATAAAAAGATGTCTTGATCAATGCAAGTTAGTGCACCTAGAGCTCCTAGCGTCCTGAGAAACATGTAAAGAAACAAGTGTCAACATTAAAGAAGAGTGAGTTCACATGTTTTCATAAATTCGTTTGTTCGGTTATAAGTTTGTTTCCCCCGTTATCCCTAACCCGGATAACGATTTAGTTCCATTATTCCCACCCCGGAATAATACTGATGGTTCCATTATTCCTTACCCGGAATAATAATGATGTTCCATTATTCCTAACCCGGAATAATAACGTTGTTGGTTCCATTATCCCTAACCCGGGATAATATTGTTGATCCGTAATTAAGTTCAATGTTAACATGTAGGTAGCTAGCCTAAAGTTATGTCACGTAAGTGTTCGCGATCCAAGCTGACTGTTGTGCCTCTGTGTTGCCAGGCCTATCACTGACCATGGAGAAGTTAGGCCAGCGCGACTAGCTCGGGTGGGGCTTGTCGGGTCCAGTAGTACTACTTATAATTTCCCCGCTATCTAACCCAATACTAACGATCCGAGAGATTATCGAGGACTTGTGTGATATAGCTGCTTAGTGACCATAACGTACATTAACATTAACTTAGTTACCGAATAGTTTAATGACGTTAATTTCGTATAACGTAAAGAGATAGAGTTGTAGAGTGTATACATGTTTCTCCTCCTGTTGTTTAAAACTGGATAAAATTAGGGGCCGTGAACTCACCTTTCGTTGCTCGGTTAGTGTAACACAGATGTAGCAAATGATGGGACGCTAATTGCGTCCTAACAAGTCAATTGATTTAGAGTTAGTGTGTGAACACACTGATACAAACCCTACACATAACTAACACACAATGTGGTACATACAATAACAAATCCTAACACTCAATCATGCATGCAAGTATCATCATACCAACATAGTGATCAAAACAATTTATCATGAACACAATCCAATCCATGCAACACTTTGGTACACACATTCGCAAGTTATCAAGTTTCAGCTTATATACTCATAATTAGGCTGTTTTCAAGGAATTTTATAAAATATTTCCAACGTTCCAAAAATTCCAATTATTTTACAGAGGTGACAACTATACTGTAGAATTTTATATAAATTTTTCAAGTCCTAACCCTTTACCAATTATTCATAAATATTAATATACTAGGCTGCAGTCAGATTCGTCGCTTTCTGACTGCAGTCCACGGAAGAATTTATTTAAAAATCACCGTTCGTCCAATTAACAAAATTCCAGTGAGAGTTTCCCGGATATTTCCATATCTAGTTGCTGTACAAATTTCATAATTCGAATCTCTACAGATTATTAGATCCGACTCGATAAACAACTAACAAATTTTCAGAATTTTCACAGCTTCAGTTACTGAACTTAATTGGCAACTTAAAAATATCAAACGACTTCAGAAAAATATGAATCCAGCGCCATTAGAAGTGTTTTTCAAAAATCTACGTTTTAGACTTCAGAAAATCCGTTTTTCGATAAATAATAACCAAGTTACAGCCAGTTGAAGTTGGCTGTAAACACCATTCAGCATCCTGATTTCAGCATTTTACCGCAATATAACCCGCATAAACAATCAATACGTTAAATATAAGCGATCAAGAACAGAATTTCCAATCATATATCATCATATATATCATACCCATGCAAACCCTAATCATAACATATAGTTTTTATCACACAAAACGCAGCCTAATGTTTCTTGATTCCGCTAATCATCATAATCGCAACTAGCATAATTAATCGACTAACACCATAACACTACATTCAAGCATGATCAAGAGTTTATAATCCTAGCATAACTTTGCGAACAATGATAAATCCTAACCTTTTAACAATAAGATCAATGAGCCTTGAGCGGGATGGGAGCCGATTTGGGTTTGAATGAGGATAGCGACTGAGAAGGAGAGAATGGAGAGGACTATCGCGACCGAGAGGGATGTAGCAAGGCTGTTTTGCGATCGAGAGGATGAATGGAAGGCTGTCGTCGGCTGTTTAGCTATTAGGGTTTGTGTGTTTTTGTTTTGAAACAATGCACATGCATGTGTGTGTATATATAGCGCAAGAGGTAAAGGGAAAAGGGAAGGGTTTGCGGTTTGGGTGCTCGCGGCCGCAAGGGGTTCGGGTGGGTCGGTTTGGGTCTACAACTTGGTCCTCAAGTTTCGATTAACTACTTGAGTCGCAAAGAAGTGAGGTCTATTCGTTTCGCGGCTCGGTTCGATTCATTTATCTATTTACTATATCTATATTTTATAACTAAAACAAATCACGAAATCGGAACATCACATAATAACTCACCAACTTATAAACGTTTAACACGTAGCACGTAATTCATTTGACAAGTACACGAAATTATCGTAATTATTTCGAGTGTGCAATTTAAGTCTCCGAATCAATTTAGCATAGGAACGAATAACCGTGAAGTAGTGCGTTTAAGATGTCTGAAAAACCGGGATGTCACACCAACATATCCACCATTGATAGCTTTTATGTCGAATAGCAACGCTTTCATTCCCATCATATGCCTGGATGCTCGACTATCCAAAATCCACTTGGAAAGTACGGATCTCTGGAGCCCCTGCACATTTCAACAATAAGTTAAACAGCGCGACCCAAACCTTTTTGGTCTTGGGTTGAATTGGATAACCATCGTCGTAATCAAAATCACATTCGTCAGCATAGTCAAATTCATAACCATCATCTAGATTTTCTACGATGTTTATGTTTGAAAACTTCACTTTCTTTTTATCTTTCAAATTGTTACCACTTGTAATTTTGACAGTGTTGGTTTTGATTTCAGATTTTGATTCTTTTGTGTTATCAGTCTTTACAAGCTCAGACTTAATAACATCGGATGTTGTTCACCTTTTCTTCGCAATCCAGGCTTGAGATTTTATGTTAGCCTTTTTGATGTAAAACTTGTTTTCATTAGCCTTTGAAGTTTCACCTTTTTCGAAAGTTGAATTTTCAAACTTCATTTTTGTTTTAGGTTTAACTTCAACTTTTGATTCATTTCATTTCAAAATCGTTACAGGTTTTACAAACTCTGGTTGCTTCGGTCTCACAACATTTGAACTTTCTTTCCTTCGAAGATAAGCCGGCTTTGACTTCGGACACCGGCGTGCAATATGACAAATTTCATTGCATTTGAAACAAGTCCGAGAATCATGTGGATGTCCTTTAGTGAGTTTTATACCACTTGTTTTGGCACCACTTGCAATTTTGGCTTTATCTCGAAGTTCTTTCTGTTTCTTGCACTCATCATTTGATTGTTTGCCGATCAAACTTTCCTCATGAACCGTGTTCGTCCTATACACAAATTTCATGTTTTTATCTTTATTCTCATGAAATGGTGAGTTTTTCTTTTTAGGTACTTCTGATTCTTCTAAACCCAACCCAGCTCTCCGGTTTTCCAGATGATCACCACCATTCCTTCGGTAGTTGTTTCTTTTAGGTTTGGAATATAATTTTCATTCATTAATCTCCAGATCATCTGATTTTACTTCCACGAGTTTAAAGAATTTGTCTAGCAGTTCTTCCTTCACATTCTGAATCAGAAAACTATCATCAAAGTATAGCCTATCAGAATCCCTAACCTTATACATAACAACGTTAGGATCATACTTAGACCATCATCCAATGATTTATCGTCATCTTCAGACTGTGAATCAGAATTTTTTGAACTCTGGTCGGCGCTTTTGAAGCTTCCATCATCAGAATCGTTCAGAACGTTTTCAACCACATTCTTAACCACATCATTGTCATCATCAGATTTAGTATAGATTACATCAATGTTCTCTGGCAACTCATTTTTCATTTCAGATAACAACTCAAGTTGAGTGCCTTATCCATCCCATCAACAGTTTTTCAACAGTACTTTTCGCATAGGGGTGGAGGAACATTGTTGTATTCTTTACCAATTTTCTTTTTAGGTTTTTCTTCCTATGGAATTGTCGGAAGTATGTGATTAATGACATATGCGTTGGTTGTGTAACTTCTCAAAAGTTGTTGAACACGCTCCATTTCAATTTTCATGTCCTGGAGTTGTTCCTTAGTTTCAGCAATGGTGTTAATATACATATCAATCGCTTTTCGTTTATCCATTACTATCCCTTTTAACATCCTCACAGTTTCGATCGAGCCTGCCATAATCATCTTTCATTTTGTCATACGCTTCTTTCATTGTGCGATAATCGTATTTTAAAAGTTCATGATGCATATTGATTTTAGCGATGATCTTTGATTTTTCAGCACATTCAGCACATGGCTCGGTACATTTTGTACCAGGTTTTTCAACCTCTACAACTTGTACTTTGACACCTTCCTTTACCTTTGGACCTACCTTTGTTAGATTTGCCATTAAAGTTTTATCGGCAATGTCCTTGAGGTTTTCAGCAGTCATTTCTTGAGCAACATCAATGACTTCTTCAGCAATAGATTTCTCCTCGGCAACTTGCTCCTAAGAACTTCCATCAAAGTGACCTGCAAAACAATCACAAGAGTTAGGAGATAAAATCCCTTGATTCTGCATGTGAATATACTCTTCTTCCTCTTGTTGTTGTTGCAGATATTGTTCCAGCAAAATATTCTCTAGAGCTGCTGCTTCTTCGGCAGATGTATCTTCCACAATTTGAGCCATCAATGTAACACCGGTCTTCTATTGATATAAGAATTCCAGTCGAAACCATCATCTTCGTTTGATGCAACCATAGCTTTCTCAGTGTTGCTACAGTTTGGGTTCTCTTGAATTTCGATCTGAGTCTTCTTCGGGAAAGGCTTGTACTGAAGTGACTTCTTGTAATACTCGTTGCCTCCTCCAAATGGACTTTGATTTCCTGTTGCTTCAAGGTTTTTGCTTTCTCTTTTAAAATGCCCTTTCTGTCGGCATCTGAAGCACGTGACTTTCGATTTGTCGAAGCCCAACTTGTTGCTAGAATTTCCGATATCTCGGCCTGTGAGAGCAACAAACTTGGTAACTCTTTGGAGGATAGAAGCTAAACACCACTTTATGTCCATCAGTTCAAGCTCTTCTTCGTCCACCTGATCGTAGTCTTCGGCGGTCATTTCAGGATTGTCGATCTTTCCAGCTACAAGACTTTCATACGATTCTAGAACAGTGGCGAGAAGTGACATGTGTTGTTTTGCAACTTGCTCAGAAACAACATTATTTAGATTGACAGCAATGTTACACTTGTACATATTTGGATTAGAATTCGTTTGTTGATTCTGATTACCTTGACTCTGATAAGATGAATTTGAGCCAGTGCTAGAGAACGAAGACTGTGGACTTTGATCATACTGAGGATATGACTAGTTCTGATTCTGCTGCGAATTGTTCGAAGAATTCAAACTCGCGTTGAATTCTATCTGAATCTTTGGACTTGAAATGTTGTCTTGCATTCCAGTTTTATAATACAGACCAACATCTTGAACAACATTAGCATTTTTCGACTTCGCAATCTTCAGAAGTTCCATTTGATGACCTTCAAGTTTGTCGATGAATGTAGACAACTTGAAGAGTTCCCAATATGCACTTTCTTCAGAACCATCAGGTAAGTAGTCCACTCTCCGTCAGGTAACGCGTCTGCAAGCTTATCGATGTATTCTTGCTCCGTCTTCTCTAGACCGTGTCTTCGCATTTGGAGTTTAAGATGACAGAAACGTTCAATCATCTGTTTCATGGTTTCTCCCTTCAGCATGTTGAAGATATCGAACTCTTTCATGATGAGTGCTTTCTTACTCTTGATCATCTCCGTGCTGCCTTGATACTTCTTTTGAAGTGATAGCCAGAGTTCTCTTGCAGTCGTGTATTCTGGTAGCAAGACGAGAATATCTTCTTTGACAGACTGTTGAATGAGGCTGATCATCTTTTTCTCAGCTATGTATTCTTCTTTCTGTGTCGTGGAGTATTTGAACTTCTCCAGAACTTGCTGATGTTCATCCAACGGAATAGTATAACCTCTCTCGATCGACACCCAACCTAGGAAGTGCATGGCTTGAACGCAATATGTAAACTTCTCCTTCCATCCTTCATACTCGTCCATGCTCATTAGCTTTGGCGGTTTAACAGTCGTGCCTATCTCGTTGTCTAAATTGACTTGTTGGATCACGTTGGCATTTGACGAACCCGCTGCTGTCATATATGCTCTTTGTAGATAATCCATCGCGAATAACAAGACGTGTACACTGAAAACAATTCAAAACTTTTGAAAACAATTAGCTTTACTACAAGTTCGGTCGAACTTGTAGTGTAATGAAGAATTCAGATTTTTCTATCACAAATTCGGTCGAACTTGTGATTTCTGATTTGAAAAATTTCCCTTGCAACTTCGGTCGAACTTATGACTGTTTTGAAAATATCCCTGAGTAAACTTCGAGCGAACTTGTCTATTGAATTTTATAAGAAACTAGCAAGTTTGGGCAAACTTAGCTAAAGATTCTTGAATTTTATCAAGTTCGGTCGAACTTGATAGAATATCTATGAAAATTTAGCAACTTCGAGCGAACTTAACCAAATTTCCTCAAAAATCACTCAAGTTCGAGCAAACTTGGTAAAAATTCACTTGAAAAGTAACTTTTTAGCACAAGTTCGGCCGAACTTGACTAACAAGTTCGATGAACAAGGTTTTGGAAAACAGGGTTTTTGCACAATTTTGACACCAATTTGTTTGATTTTAGTCTCCAAACTCTCAGGGGTTTATCTCTGTTGTATCATGTCATATTCAAAATTGAAAAGATTTTGACCATGAATTCTTCATTTTTGTGAAAAAGTTATGAAAAATTGAAGAATGGAGATGAAATAGAAGTGTTCTTGTCTTGATATCAATCAAATCAGGCTGTTCTAGCTCTGATACCACTTGTAGGACCGATTCTCAATGCATAGGAATCTAAATTTGATATCTAACGTTCATAATAGCGGAAATATTACGACGTGTTTACCAAAGACAAGAATTAATCAGTTAATAGTCAATTTTATTGATGTAACAGTCAAGAATCCAGATTGACAGAGCTTCGCCTCCAAAATACCAAAGTTACAAATGAGGACAACAAGCTAGCTATTTATAGATGTACAAGTTTGCCAGTGGTGGATGTAAGTTTGCCCGAACTTGACTATACATGCAAGCCATGGGCGAACTTGACCACTATTTACATAAATACTTTGTATTGCTATCCTATTCAACTCTATTCTATACAGACTCGATATAAGACTAAGACATAGACCTTATGCACCAACACTCAGCTAACAGAGGCAGAATTTATTGTTAGCTGATTGAACAAGCGAAATGATTACTGTTTAACCATCTGTATCTTGTATTGATTAACTTCGTAAAGATTACTGACTCGAGCAGGGCTTCGCCTCTGATCACCAAAAACAATATACTAGAAAAATATCCTAAGTCACCTATTTTTAGGCAAGACTTGACAGCAACTAGGGACTAGGACACTGAGATTTTCGCACGAAATTTTCGTGCGAAAATTCTATCAAGTAAACAAAACTTTCAAAACAATAATTTTGACGCTGTGAAACCCTTATCTATCCAACAGACTCGTCCTAGACGTAGGAAATAGACATATGTGCACCAACACAAGGGAGGTCCTAACACTTGTCAAATGCAGGAACAAAGTTGGAAATTGGAGTTCTTGGGCTCCAAGGCTTCAAACAAGAAGCTCCCAAGTTTCTGCTATGCTGGGCACCCCTTACGGACTGTATTGGGGCACCTCTTATGGTCCGTAAGGCCCTGGCAGGTGCAAAGATTTTTTAAATTTGACAGATTTGGCCCCTGGACTTGTTTCGTCGCGTTTTGTCACTTTTAACCCCTTTTAACCTAATTTTTAGGCTCTATAAAGGTGTTAAGGCATATATAACTTGGATTTTGCCCGAGAATGTCGTGTATGTTGGTTCGTTCGGTTGTATGGTTACGCGTTTTGCAAAATTAGTAAAACGCTTTAATGAACACGAAAATGATCAAAATTGCGCAACGATTGACATTTTTGCATTCTTATCAACACAATACAAGATTTTATTGAATACAAAAAATATTTGGGTTGATACACATGCTTCGTATCTTGAATATGAGAATTGGCAGACTTTCGCAGTTTGGCGAAAATAGTCCCTGGACTTGTATAAGCGTGTTTTTGTCATACCTAACCCTTCAAAACTTATATCTAAGTTATTAGTGCATAATGTCTATGTCATAGTCTTGGATCGAGTATGTATAGTTTTGGATAGTTTAGACTAGAAAAATAAAGGATATTTATGTAATTTGGACACAAGTTCGCCCAGATTATATATGTTAGATCAAGTTCGCCCGAACTTGATCAATACCCAGCGAACTTGTAATCCTATAAATAGGGGTCTTGATTCCTTCATTTGTAACTTCTGCAATTTTGGCACATAAACGACGAAGCTCTGTCGGATCTGGAACTGAATGTAATGAACATTATTGATCAATAAAACAACGTTTAAATTGTAAATTTGGCATATTTGGTAATCATGTCATATTGTTTCCGCCATTATGGACATTAGAAACAATTTAGGTCCTGAGCTTAACGTGGACACGATCTAACAAGTGGTATCAGAGCCACGGTACCAAGATTGGTGAATCATAGCAAGTACTACTCTTATTCTACCCCATTCTTATCATTTTTTTTAACTTTTTCAAGAGAAAACAATGAATTCACAGATAAAAGTTGCTAATTCTTGAGTATGTCATGTAAAATACACTTGTGATAAAGCCCTGAGAGTTTGGACATCAAATTCAAACGAATTGATATCAAGAAGTTCAAAAAACCATGATTTGCAAACATGTTCTGGCCGAACTTGACATCAAGTTCGCCCGGACTTGATTAAAACTAATTGAATTCTAATCAAGTTCACATGGACTTTATAGATTTTCATGGTTTTAACAACAAGTCCGCTTGAACTTACATAAAACTTTCTTCAATTTTATCAAGTTCGCCCGAACTTGTATAAAATTTGTTAAAATTTTTAGCATAAGTTCGCCCGAACTTATCTAATTTCTTGAAAATCATTCATAAGTTCACCCGAAACTTAGTCAAAGATAATTTTCAAAAGAAAATCACAATTTCGCCCGAACTTGTGATAAACAAAATTTGATTTTCTCTCATACTACAAGTTCCCCTGAAGTTGTAGGTAAACTAATCTTTTTTCGAAGTTTGTGAACGTGTGTTTTTCAGAAAAATCTTCAGTTTTCAAGATGGAAGATTTACACAGTGCTTTCATGACTTCAACAACGTCAAATGCTCAGATGGTGAATCAAGTAAACATCGATAACGAAATGGGCGCATCCGTGAAACCGCCAAAGCTCATGAATATGGATGAATATGAGGGATGGAAAGAGAAGTTTTCTAATTGGGTTCAAGCAACGTATTTCTACAGCTGGGTTGCCGTTCAGACTGGTTACACATGGCTTGTTGATGAGAACAACAACGATATTGATATCAGCAAGTTTTCTACTTTGCAGAAAGATGCTTGTGTTGCCGAGAAACGATGATAAGCTTAATCCGACAATCTATGAAAGAAGATATTCTCATGCTGCTACCTGAAGCCAAGAATTCACAGGAGTTATGGACATTCTTGCAGAAGAAGTATCAGGGAAGCGCCGAAATGGTCAAAAGCAAGAAAACACTGATCATGAAAGAATTCGATATTTTCACGATGTTAAAAGGTGAAACGATGAAACAGATGATTGAGAGGTTTTGTCATCTGAAAATGATCATGAAGAGACACGGCTTTAGAAGAGAGAAGAAGAATACATCTATAAGTTGGCTGACGCATTCCCTGAAGGAGAATGGACGACATATCTCATGGTTTTTAAAGAAAGTCATAGCTGGCAGTTCTTTATGCTATCCACGTTTATTGATAAACTGGAAGGGCATGAGATGGAGCTGTTGAAGATAGCAAAAACGAAGAATGCTAACGTGACTCAGGATGTAGGGCTGTACTTGAGGGTCCGTTGTACGGATCGTTCGGTCCTAATTTGGCAAACCTAAGGTAAACATGCGGAATCTGTTTGCATAGGCGACATTGTAGACAAGTTATTCACTGATTAATCACTTTTTATTAATGTGTAGACGTTACAGATCCTGGAAACACTTGGACAGAGCTTCGCTGTCTCTGTGCCAAAATCACTGAAGTTACAAATGAAATCACCAAGGCACCTATTTATACTAACTCAAGTTCGCTGGTGAGAGACTAAGTTCGGGCGAACTTGACTTCACACACACCAGTACCAGCGAACTTCGCCTATATTTCACTTAAATAAGCCTCGTTTCTAATAGATTAAGCTCTAATCACTCATACTCGATATATAATGACGTAGGCAACAGACATATGCACTAACAGACTCCCCCTGGGATGTTGCGTAGTCATTTTCTCTCATAGATATTTATCTTCGAATAAGCTCCTAAGTCTTTGTCATTCTCTTGATCTTTAGTCTTGAATAATTTTAACATCTTTTATCTTCAATTTTTCTCTTGTCTCTTAAGCTTGTCTTGATAAAACTTTAATCACCATGCTCCCCCTTGCTTTGAGCTTTTTTGTATCTTCAATCAACGTGTTTTATCCAGCTCCCCCTTAAATTCAACTTCCTGTTTCAAAGTTCTTCAAACATTCTAACAAATATTTAAGATTCAAACTTTGAAATTTATAAACATCAACATTTCAAATTTTAATCTCCTCATCAGTTTTAAACCATCTCAGTTAATCAAGTCCAAATTAATGACCTTAAATATCTGATTCATGTATCCAGTTCAACATAATGATCTTGATTAAACATTTTGACACTAAACTGACGCATTTATTCAAATGTAAGTTTCAACTTAATGAACTTTTAAACTTTTCAGATCAATTTGAAATTTTCAAACTTTTGATCAGCAGCTTTAGATTTTGAATAAAAGATAATATAATATTTTTGTTTTATGAAATGAATATCAAACACTAAGTATGTACAAACATATTTTTGTTGAGTTTGTGTTAAAGGATCATATCAGTTTTCTGAGACAAATCACCAGTACCATTGACCTTTTTCTTGACACTAAGTTTTAAACAAATTTACCTAGATTGTCGATATGTTTGTCCATTTAAACTTTGACACATTTCTCAATTATTCCAAGATACATTATATAGAATTAAGAAACATGACTTAACTATGGTTCCCATCTCAGAATATACTCCCGCATCAAGATTCCCTAGATTTTATCTTGCAGGTGAGTATAGCGTAACTGATAGGTATCTGGGTTATGCGAGGCCTTGAGAGCTCAGGTTAGTACCACCGAACTGACAAAGATATGAAGGCTCGACTTATAAGGTAATGTTCCAAGATAGAATCTTTTTGAACTACCATTGTAGTATCATTCAATATTTTCAATTGAATGCAATTTTTAGGGGATTTTTGCAAAAGTATTATAGAAGTTCTAGGCCATTGCTTACGCAAAATCAGAAGAACTTGTATAATACCCCATATATCAATCATCTATAAAGACCTCGTATCTTAGAATCAGGCAATCTCTCAAACAAAATTTCGGAGTACTAAGTCCATATATCCGAAAGATGTTAATCCACAAGATTAAGCAGTTCTAAAATTTAGTTTATATCCCGGAAACAATTTACTGAACGTGTAAAGCCTATCGACACATCCGTAGTAAGACTTGTTTAACACTTTTTAAACTGTACATTTCTTTAGCGTACCGTGATAGTCCACTGATGTACTATCATTTCCTTTTATCCACAAAACTCCTTTTGCCTTTTTCAATGTTTTTGTGCTTTTCGAATTTAATATGTTTTTGGATTTTCTGAAATTTTTTTCTCCCCCTAAAATTTAAAAACATATTTTTGGAATTTTTATTTATAGACGAACCGATGAGAATCACTTCAACTCGCCATCCGTTACTGCTTCACAAATTTTCCTTTAAGCACTCTCCCCCTCGTGATGACAAAACCTTGGCATTTTTGTGTTTATAACAATTTACTGAACATGAGTTTTGTCTTGTTCAACAGTGAGGGTTCTGTGAAAGTTTTCAAATTTTCTTCAAAAATTTGTAGAACTTTCAAGTAAACGTTATTGGAAAGTATTTTCGAAAAATTATCTTCAAAAATTTTAAAGTAAACATTATTTGAACATGTTTTGAAGAAAAAATGACCTTTTTATATATAATATGATAACCCGGCTCATCTTCAATGTGTGTCACGGAACTCCATTCTCAGTAATTTGTGTTCATCTAAAAAGTTCCTGCACAAAAATTCAAACAATTAGTTGAATAGAGACACCCAAGCATTTTTACCATTAGGCGTTATTTCTTCAACCTTAATTTTGATTTTCTTTTCACAATCAGGTTTATTTTGGACTTTCTCAAGTTTTGGAAAGTCCTCTAAACTTTCAGTTTTTACTGATTGTGACACTTCCTTACCTTTGACCAACCATGTTTGATTTTTCTTTAAACCTTTCTTGAAATACAATGTGGAAACTTTTTGTTCATTACTAAAGTAATAGCTGGTTTGGATTAATCTGAAAACATTTTCTAGTAATAGCTGGTTTCACCTTGTTTGTAGTTTTTTTACATTGTTTCAAAACCTGAGTTGATACTCCAGAATTTTTGTTATCGACATGAACAGGTTTGGATTAATCTGAAAACATTTTCTAGTAATGTGTCCAGTTACTCCACATTTATGACACTTCCTGTTCTCATACTGATCCTTTTTAGCAAACCATACACTCCGTTCATAACATTGATTTAAAGTGTGGTAGCCATCTTTCCTGCTTCTTCTGTAACTTTGATTTGAGGTTGAAGCACTATGATCCGACCTTCACCACTTATTCACAAATTTTTGTGAGTTTCTATAATGATTGGATGATCGTACCGATGAGCTTTTATTTTTCTTTTGAAAATTTTCAGAATTTTTAAAACTTTGTTTTCCTTTTTGTTTTCGTTCTCCATTCTGCTTAGAAGGTTTATGCGTTGAACATTCACTTTTCTCAGTAGATTGTAGAACAGTTTGTTGAAAATTTTCTTTTAGTTTTAAAAATATTTCATTTTTCTCTTTTCTAACATTTTCATCATTGGTATCATTATCACAATCCTTAATTATCACGTCGTTATAATTTGTGACATTGTCACTTATTGGAATTTTCTTTCTTTTATCATTGTTCGTTTTGGACATATATGTTCTAACTTTAATGAGGAAGTCACAAATCCTTTCAATAATCTTGCTGAATTATCAGCTTTATTTATAACAGTCTCAACTTCCTTTTCAAGTTGAGCTATTTTCTCAATATGAGAACTTAATTGCTATTTGATTTTCTATATTTAAATTTTCAAAAATAATTTTTCATTTTAAAACTTTTTATTTCATTTTGAAAATCTACTACCATTTGTAATTTTTCGTTTTCTAAAATTTTTATTTTGTTTTCAAAATTCTTTTCATTTTCTTTGAACTTTTTATTTTCTAATGTCAAACTTTCCACATTTTTCAAAAGTTTGACAACATCAGATCTGGATTTTTCACAATTTGAGCACACAAATTCAGAACTTGAAACCTCATTTGTAGACATTCTTGAACTTTGTTCTTCACAGTTCTTCGCAATCATACTTCCTTCTCTCTTAAACTAATCATTTGAACTTTGTGCTTCCCGATCATTTCCTTGATCACTAACACGATCAGATTTCTTCTTGATTAGCAGCTTCTTGTTCTTAATCATCTCAGCTCTTTCCAAATATTTAGCCCCCAAAGATTTGCACAAATCCTGTGCAGTTTTGTACTCTCGTAACGAAACCAAGATATCTTCTTTTATCGATTTCTGTAACGAGGTTAAAATCTTCTTCTCATGGGCATATGCAGCATTCAGTTGAGTTGTAAACTTTGATACTGAAAGCTCAGCTCCACGTTCATCGACTGGCCATTTAAATCCAATTTGAATAGCAGACCAACCATAGAGATGATTTGCTCGTACCCAATCCTCAAATTTTTTATTCAGGCTTCATACACATCTATACTCATCAACATTGGCGGCTTCACAGACTCCATTACATTTTACAAACTAATCTGTCGTTCAAAAACACTCGAAAAATGATTAGCAAACAGACAATTTTAGAAAAAATTTACTTTTAAATCGACAATATTAGCGTATCGGTTTGCTAAAAACGTTTAAAATTTTTTGGAAAACTGTTTTTACCAGATTAGAGCTTTAAACTTTTCTCGTCAATACGAATCTAACGATATATAATGTCCGAGACGTTTTTCGGGATTTTCATGCCTAGTGAAAGACTTCAAGAAAAACAGCAAGTTCGGGCGAACTTGTAAAGAATTTTCAATAAAAAATGATCATGTTCGGGCGAACTTGATAAAATCTGATGAAAATTAAGTCAAGTTCGAGCGAACTTCACTAAAAATGTTGAAAAATTAATCAACTTCGGGCGAAGTTGATGAAAAATCACTCAAAAAGTGAGTTTTTTCAGTCAAGTTCGAGCGAAGTTGATGACAAGTTCGAGCGAAGTTATGATTTCAGGCATGGTTTTTTTCAATTTTTCGACATGAATTCGTTTGTTTTATGCTATGTAGGAACGTCCACGAACAACACAGGAACCTAAATTTGTTATCTAATGTCCAATTAGGCGGAAACTAATGACATGTTAATCAAATAACAAGACTTACTCATTTAAACGTTGTTTTCATTGATTTAAAGTCATATACATTCGAGAACCAGATCCGACAGAGCTTCGCCGTCTCTGCGCCAAAATCTCTAACTCTTACAAATGAAATCACAAGGCACCTATTTATAGGAACACAAGTTCGGCCATAAAAGACACAAGTTCGCCCGAACTTGCATAAGCAAGTTCGGCCGAACATGCATTACCTGTTAACATCATGGGCGAACTTGGCCAAACAAGTTTGCTGATGAGACTGTAAGTTCGCCCGAACTTAAGCAAGTCAAGTTAGGTGAAGTTCGGCCGAACTTGACTTCTCAAGTTCCATCTCAAGCAAACTTGGCTCTAAACTCTATTAAATACGTCTCGTTTCACCTATACTATACAAACTCGATACAAGACTATTCTATAGACATTAAGCACCAATAGACTCCCTCTTGAATGTCCACTTTGTCTTGTTCAGTCTTCAGGAACTCTCGTTTATTCCAGACTCGTTCTCGTGTAATGACGAAGGCAACAGACATATGCACCAACAGACTCCCCCTTGGATGTTGCCGCAGTCATCTCCTTTTAAAGACATCTTTGACAATAATCATCCTCGTCAGTCTCCAAGTGACATGGTCTTCTCTGAACGCCTTGTAATCATCGGACTTCAAATAAGTTCCTGAATCTTTATCTTTTTCCTTGAATAAGCATTAAACTTTTATGATCTTCAAAATCTCTTTTCTTCAATTTAACTTGATAAAACTTTAATCTCCAGACTCCCCCTTGCTATGAGCTGTGCTCCCCCTAGCTTTGATCTTTATCTTCAATCATGTTTCATCCTACTCCCCCTAAAACTTTACTTCCTTTTTCAAAGTACTTGAGAATTCAAATAAACATTTCAGATTCTAACTTTGAAATTTTGTACCTCATGTATTCCATACCACCTGTACAAAACTTGTATTTCAAATCTTCATTTTTCAGTTATCTCAAGTTCAAATTAATGACCTTGAAACATTTTACGTTTAAAAACTATCAACCTTCAATTATTGAAATGAAATCCACTTAGTTGATCAAGTCCAAGTTAATGACCTTGATTAACTAATTTTGTTTACCAAGTCCAAGTTAATGACCTTGGTTAAACCCGTTGTGAACAACTGATGTTTTTGTCATTTTTAAAGTTTCAAATTAATGAACTTTTTCTTACTAGACTTCGATGATCCGTTCTCCAACATTGGCACGTTGAAATCTTTTTGGATTTAAAAAGTAAGTAAAAAATTTTACAGAAATTTTAACAAGTATAGTAAACTTTGTACAAAAATATTTACAGACATATTTTTGTGAATTTGCGTCTAAGGATCATATCAGTTTGTTCGAAACATATCACAAGTACCGTTAACCTTTTTGAGACTTTAAGTTTTAAACTTGTGTACCTTAGATTGTCGATATGTTTGTCCTCTTAAACTTCATCACGTTTCTCAATTGTTCCAAGATACGTTAGGTAAGAATTATAAAACTTGACTTAACTGTGTTTCCCACTTCTTGAATATACTCACGAATCCAGATTCCCTAGATTTCATCTTACAGGTGAGTATAGCATAATTGATATCTGTATCTGGGTTATGCGAGACCTTGAGAGCTCAGGTTAGTACTACCGTACCGACAAAGAGATGAAGGCTGGTCTTTCAAGAGTGTTCAACTTAAGGAATCTTTTTCAGCATTGCAAATGAATAGATCTTTAAATTTTTTTTCAAGTGCTATTTGGGGTTTTTAGCAAAAGCATTATAGAAGTTCTAGGCTATTGCTTCCGCAAAATCAGAAGAACTTGTATAATACCCCAAATATCAACTATCTATAAATACCTCGTATCTCAGAATCAGGCAACCCTTCAATCGAAATTTCGGAGTACTAAGTCCATATATCCAAGATGTGTTAAACCATGAGATTAAGCAGTTGTAAAATTTAGTGTATATCCCGGAAACAATCTACTGAACGTGTAAAGCCTATTGACATATCCACAGTAAGACTTGTTTATCACTTTTAAACTTTACAAATCTTTAGCATACTGTGATAGTCCACTAATGTACTATCATTTCCTTTTTTGATAACAAATTCTTTTTGTCTTTTTCTTGTTTTTGTACTTCTTTAATTTTTCAATGTTTTTTAATTTTCAACTTTTTCATATGTTTTTTATTTTTCAACATTTTTTTAATTTTCTTACTCCCCCTAAAATCAAAAACATATTTTTGGATTTTAGATTTAAAGAAATTCTTCTAAAAATATGACAAACCAACGTGGATTACACTTGTAAAAGCATTTTGAACTTGTAAAACTTTTTAAATCAGTTTTTCTGTTCAACGGTGTGGATTTTCATAATTTTGACTTTTCAAAATTTTCTTCTTTTAACAACCACTTGTAATTTCAAAAAACTTTTCTTCTTAACTACTCCCCCTCAAAATGACAAACTGAAGCTTCCTTAATCTTGAATCATCTCTGATAAAGTGGATCTAGGAACTCCTGCTCACGAAAGTAACTACTTGAAAAGAGAAACCCAAACCTTTTTGGTCTTGGGTTGAACTAGATAATCGACGTAATCAAATTCATAACCATCATCATAATCAAAATTTTCACCAAACATTTCGTCCAATGATAATTTTGAAACTTTTTCAACCTCTATTTTTTTGTCTGTTTTATAAAGTCATTTTTCAACTTTGAAAGATCATTTTTAATAACTGCTTCTTTTGATTGACATTTTCAGTTTTAGCAGCAACAGACTTTTCAATTCAGTACATTTCTTTTTCGCGATCCAAGATTGTGACATGAATCTTGATTTCTTAATATAAAACCGTGAATCATCTTTTTTGTTTTTGTTTTTGTTTGACTTTGAAGTTTCACCTTTCTCAAAAACTGAATTTTCAAACTTAGATTCATTTTTTTAGTTTTTTTTCAGAAACGCATTCATTTTTGGGTTTCACAATCTCTGGTTGTTTTTGCTTTTCTTCTGCAGACACATTTCCTTCATGGAAACACAGGCTTTAAATTTAGACACTTGCGAGCAATATGACCAATCGTATTGCACTTGAAGCAAGTTCGACTATCAGAAGCATGTCCACTAGTGGGTTTTACTCCACTTGTGGGTTTGATCTTAGCCTTCTCCAGAAGTTCTTTCACTTTCTTGAATTCAGCATTCGATTGCTTACCGAGCATACCTTCTTCTTGAACCGTATTTGTTCCGTATACAAACTTTATGTTTTTACCTTTGCATTTCTGGAACGCTGACTTTGGTTTCTTTGGTTCTTCCTCTTCAATCTCAAAAGCCAATCCAGCTCTCCTGTTCTCAGGAAAATCACCACTAACCTTTCAGTTGTTATTAAAGTTCCTTTTGGGTTTAGAATAAAATTTCTTTTTGTTTTTCTCGAGATCATCTAACGAAACTTCCACAAGTTTGAACAATTTATCAATTTGATCTTCTTTCACATTCCGAATCGGAAAGCTATCATCGAAATATAATCTATCAGAATCCTCAACTTTGTACATGACAACATTAGGATCATCACTTAGATCATTTTCTGACGCTATATCGTCACTTTTGGATTGTGAACCAGAACTGTTCTCATCAGAATCATTTCCCATAACATTATTTACCACATTTTTTATCATTGTTTCAATGTCATCTTTTGATTTTGTAAAGTCTACGTCAATGTTCTCAGGCAATTCATCTCTCATTTCTGACAAAAGAAGAATGTTAAATGTCTTTTCTACTTCATCATCTTTCTTGCAACAGTAATTATCAAGAAGTGGTGGAGGAACATTTTCGTACACTTTACATTTTTTTATTTTTCACCATTTTCCTCCGATTTAACCGTAGGTAAAATGTGATCAATGACATAAGCATTAGTGGTATAAGATTTTAGCAATTGGCTTACTCGTTCAGTTTCAATCTTCATAGCATGAAGCTCTCTTTTTGTTTCAGCAATTGTGTTAATGTACATGTTAATTGCCTTTTGTTTATCAAGTACTGTGGCTTTTAACATTTTTCATTAGCACCAAGTTCAAGATTAGCTTTTTCGACATTTTTATATTTGCCTTATATCTTGTCATAAGCTTCTTTCATGTTTCTGTAATCATAACGAAAAGTTTCATTATGTTCATTTAATTCTCTTATAACTTTGACCTTATCAAGGCATGGTTCACAAGGACTTGCGCACTTTGTACAAGGTTTTTCAACCTCCACAACTTTCACAACTTCCTTTTCAGACATCCTTACCTCAGCTTTTACCTTTTCGGTCTCTGCTTTCAAAGCTTCTTGTTTTTACATCTCAGCATAAGCTATTCCTTCTTCCTCTGTTTGTTGTATGTATCTTTCCAGAACTGCATCCTCTAGGACAGCTTCTTCCTCAGCCCTCTGCATTAATGCTTCTTGAATAGCATTTTTTATAGCAGCTTCCACAAATGATGTCTCAGATTCATTCACAACCTCTGCCATCATAGCAACACCAGTCTTCTTTCCGATGTATTTGTCTCAGATTGAATTTTCGGGCTTTGAATTGGAGTATCTTGAATACCTCCTTTGTAATAAACACTAGCATCTTAAACAACATTAGTGTTCTTTGACTTTGCAATCTTCATCAATTCCATTTCATGACCTTCTAATTTTTCGATGAAAGATGACAACTTGAAGTGTCTCCAGGATGGACTATTCTTCAGAATCGTCAAATATGTCGTCCATTCTGTTTCTGGAAGTGCATCGGCCAACTTCTCGCTTTGCTCTTCGTTAGTTCTTTTGATGTCATGTCTTCGCATCTGGACCATGAGGTGACAGTATCTATCGATCATTTGCTTCATAGTTTCACCTTTGATCATCGTGAAGATCTCAAATTCTTTCTTAATTAAGGCCTTCTTGCTCTTAATCATTTCATCACTTCCTTTGAATTTATCACAAAGAGAGTGCCATAATTCTTGTGACGTTTCATATTCCGGCAATAAAATCAGGATGTCTTCCTTAACTGATTGTTGGATCAAGCTAATCATTTTCTTTTCAGCGACATAATGTAATTTGTCAGTCGGTGAGAACTTATTCAACGGAAGATCTTGATCACGCTCATCCTTTGGCCATTTGTAACCATCCTCAACTGCAACCCAGCTGTCGAATTGGTTTTCTTGTATCCAATTCACAAACTTTTCCTTCCATTCTTCAAACTCATCTATACTCATTAGCTTCGGGGGTTTCTGAGTAGTACCCATTTCAATGTCTATTCATCTGATTCGCCGCAAGAGTATTAGCATTTGATGAAGAAGCCATTTGAGAAACGAACACATTATGAAAATCTTCCATCTTGACAACCTGAAGACTTATCTGAAAATATGATCAGAACACTTGGAAATTGATTAGCAACAGGCAAATTTAGCACGATCGGTACGTTAAAAACGTTTAAAATTTTTCCAAAAACAATTTTTACCGATTATATCTTTAAAATAGTCTCGTCGATACGATTCTAACGATATGTAATGTTTATGACGTTTTTTTAGGAACCTTAGACAAGTTCGGGCGAACTTGTCAAAGACTTATCAAGTTCGGTCGAACTTGATGTGGAATTTGAGAAAAATTACACTTCGAGTGAACTTGTAAAAACAGGTAAGTTCGGTCGAACTTAGGTGAAAGTTCAAGAATATTATCAAGTTCGGGCGAACTTGTGAGAGAGAATCAATAATTTACTCAAGTTTGGTCAAACTTGTGTAAAAATGTTGACATATCTCTCAAGTTCGAGCGAACTTCTGCAAAAATCTTGAAATTCTATCAAGTTCGGTCGAACTTGATTAAGAACAAAGAAATTTTAATCAAGTTCGGTCGAACTTGATGTTAAATTCGGCTAAAACTTGTTTCCAAAACATGGTTTTTCCAACTTTTTGATATCAATTCGATTTAATTTTTTGTTCAAACTCTCAAGGGTTTGTTATTAGTGTGTTTTACATGACATATTCAAAAATCACCCATTTTTGAACATGAAATCATCAAATATGTGAAAATGTTAAGAAAAAAGATAGAATGGGGTAGAATAAGAGAGATTCTTGTCTTGATTCCAGCAAATTTAGGTATCGAGACTCTGATACCACCTGTAGGAACGTCCACGAACAGCACGGGAACCTAAATTTGTTATCTAATGTCCAATTAGGCGGAAACTAATGACATGTTAATCAAATAACAAGAATTACTCATTTAAACATTGTTTTCATTGATTTAAAGTCATATACATTCGAGAACCAGATCCGACAGAGCTTCGCCGTCTCTGTGCCAAAATCTTTAACTCCTACAAATGAAATCACAAGGCACCTATTTATAGGAACACAAGTTCGGCCATAAAAGACCAAAGTTCGCCCGAACTAGCATAAGCAAGTTCGGCCGAACATGCATTACCTGTTAACATCATGGGCGAACTTGGCCAAACAAGTTTTGCTGATGAGACTGTAAGTTCGGCCGAACTTGACTTCTCAAGTTCCATCTCAAGCGAACTTGGCTCTAAACTCTATTAAATACGCCTCGTTTCACCTATACTATACAAACTCGATATAAGACTATTCTATAGACATTAAGCACCAATAGACTCCCTCTTGAATATCCACTTTGTCTTGTTCGGTCTTCAGGAACTCTCATTTATTCCAGACTCGTTCTCGTGTAATGACGAAGGCAACAGACATATGCACCAACATGCTCTGATATTTTCAAGGGTTTTACAATTATGGATTTTACATATTATACTTGAAAATCAGTCCCTTTTGTCCGTGAATTGTCCAAGAAAAGTTAAAAATGAAAGAAATGAGTAGAAGATGAGATGTTCTATGTCCAATGTCTTCAAATTAGGCCAATCCTGCTCTGATACCAGTTGAGGATCCGTTGTACAGATCGTTTGGTCCTAATTTGGCAAACCTAAGGTAAACGTGCGGAATCCGTTTGCATAGGCGACATTGTAGACAAGTTATTCACTGATTAATCACTGTTTCATTAATGTGTAGACGTTATAGATCCTAGAAACACTTGAATAGAGCTTCACCGTCTCTGTACCAAAATCACTGAAGTTACAAATGAAATTGTAGGACCGGTCCTCGATGCTAAGGAACATAAATTTGATATCTAACGTCCATAATATCGGAACTATTACGTCGTGTTTACCAATAGACAAAATTAATCAGTTTAACATCAGTTTTATTGATTACACGTCAAGAGTACAAACTGACAGAGCTTCGCCTCCAAAATGCCAAAGTTACAAATGAGTGAGGTATGATAGCTATATATAGATGTTCAAGTTCGCTTGTGAAGGGTGTAAGTTCGCCCGAAGTTGCCTTAGCAATTTCAGCCGAACTTGGCTACATGTATATCATGAGCGAACTTGACCACTATTTACATAAATACTTCGTATCGCTAGCTTATTCAACTCTATTCTATACAGACTCGATATAAGACTAAGACATAGACATTATCCACCAACAGACTCTCCCTTGGATATCGTCTTTGTCTTGTATCAGTCTTCAAAAAACTTTGTCTTCATAGTAAACATTAACGCACACGACCGAAAGAAGTTCTTGTAAGGCTTCTTTCGACTTTATTGTTTAGGATCTGGCGTCTGGTCTGTAGGAGCACTTTGTGCATATGCTGAAATCTTCTAAAACTTGCCTTTCTAGTATTCTCATGAATAGCCTCGAGACGCTTTTCCTCTTTTAGGAATTCAACTCTTTCTAAATCCCTCCAACTTGTTTGCCACATCTTCCCTGAATTTACTTCTCTTGCATAACAAACATTCATAACTTTCTGATACTGCATAGCTTGTACCTTTTCACATTCTTCAAATACGATCTTGCTGTAGAAAAGGCATTTGATATCTTCTCTCGAGCAATTAACCAACCACATCGGATCAAGAATCCTAATTGTCCTCCATAAACCCCTCATGCCCTGAGAACCAAGTATCTCAACTCTTTCCTTCGTAATATCCAAGTGTTCTTCAAACTTTAAAACAATAACAGCTTCACAAGTAGATGGATCTATCTTCCACCACTTGAACAATGGATTGAAATTTTCTTCAATCTGCATCAATGGCATGTTTCTCATGGCTCTAGGTCGCTTCATTATCAATATAATGTCTTTCTCCCTTGTTTTCTTGTTAGTCTTGATTTCGGCGACCTGGAATGAATGGTTTCCAATATCTGAATCCTTTGACCCCTTCATACTTTATCAACTTCCATAGTAACTGATCAATCACTTTCATGTGATATGTAACATTAACAGCCTGAACCAGCTCTTCCACATCCCAATATGGTAAAGTCTTGAAATCAGCAAGATACTTGAATTATTGCACTCCAAATTCTCTTTTGATTGCATATACATTAAGTTTCTTGAACCAACCCCAGCTTAAGATATCCCCCAATGATACATCTTTGTCTCTGGTAAAGAATGCTAGAGGACGTCGAAACTTACGTTCGCGTGACATTTCTTTAAACCAAGACTTATTTGCTTGAGCTATCTCTTCTTTTGCATCGGTTTTGGTGCATTACCTTCTCGAACTGATTCTTCAATCCTTTCTTTCAACATATCTTCATCAAGTTGCTTGTACATCTCCTCAAAAGTAGGAAAACTATCTGTATTAGGACCAATGTACTTCGCAGTAAGATCTATTTCATCATCAGAAGAAAATCTTCAACAATCACTCCGTTGTACTCATCAGCTTCAAATCTTCTAACGTACTGATAATCGTTCGGCTCAAAAGTGTTTACGTTCAACACATCCTCTTCAAAATCAAACTCTAGATCTTCAGTATCAACTTCAATTAACTTGGCCAGATCTTCCTTTGTATAGTTGTGCACATACTCGCCTTCTTACACATTATGCTCTAACATCAACAATAAAGGCTTAGTGGGTACAGCAGCAACCGGCTTTACAAATCTTTCAACGTTAGATATATCAATCTCATCAGATGGCCCTGTCTGCCCTGACTCCCCCTCAATCTTATCATCCATTCTATTAGATTCATCATCCATCAACAAAGAGAAATCAAACTCATCTGAGACTTTTGCTTCAGTAATTTTCAAAGCAACACCACCCTGATCATCATCATCTCATCATAAGAAACATTCCAATCCTCATACTCAGAATCATCTTTCTCTTCATCATCATCTTTATCCTCTTTTTCAGCTTCTTCATCGTCTTTATTTTCAGAAACTATAACAGGATCAGAAGGCTTGACAAATTTGTCAACCTTTGGAATATCAGACTCAGAAGCTATAACAATATTATCTTCAACTGATTTCTCTGTAGCTTCAGAAGACTTAGGAGTTTCACTTTCAACCCCTTTTCCTTTTCCACTAGCAGCTAACTCTTTCTCAGATCGTTCTTTAGCTTCTTGTACATCCAGATAATCATACTCAGCAATGAAATCGATATTCAGAGCGTTTGATAATACTTTCTGTGTCCTGGAAAATCTACGATCATATAGAGCTTGGATTGACTTCAGATCTGCAATCTCTGTTTGAAGCTTTTCATTTGCATCCTACAAACTCTCGATCAGAGCTTTGAAATATTCTCGCTCATTCTCTAACACTTTCACTTTATCGTCCAACATCTCTTTCTCAACATTCCTTTGATTTATTTGCTGAATAAGCTCAGCCTTTTCCTCTTCATTCTTAGCTACTTTTTCTTCTAAGATCTTAAAACGTTTTTCGAGAAGATCAACATTAGTATCTGGAAATAAATTACTCAGATCTTGAAGACTGATTGGATCATGCGGCATATCACCAAATAAATTCCCCTAGGAGTTTTCAGTGTAGACTTTGGTGTTGCATCTTTTGGAGTACACTTCTTTGGAGTAGAACTTTCAATATGAGAAGTCGTTGGAGCAACCAACGATTGAATAACCGGTACTTCGAGCAACCCAGTCACAGGAGGTTCTTGTGTAACTCCTGGACGTTAAACTTCAGCAGAAATAATGACAGGAGGTTCTTGTGTAGGAGGTTCTTGTGTGACTCCTCTCTCCTGTGCGCTAGAAGGTTCTTGTGTAACCTTTTGCGCTTTTCAGCTTACTCTTATATTGTTTACTAAATGGCTTTTGAGCTTTCTTTTTCTTTCCTTTTGCTTGTGGAGAGCATGTGGTTTTAATTGTTGAAACCACTGCCGACTTAGCACGCCTAGCCTTTTTCTTCGGCCTTTCTTCATCAGACTCTTTCTCTTGATTCGGATCAAAATCAGCATCAGTCTCTTTGGCCTTTTCTTCCTCAGTCTCTGCTATAGTTTTCTTTGTAATTCTTTCATGAGAATCGTCAGAATCATCATTCTCTGAAGTAGCAGATATAACATCATCCTCTTGCTTAGCTTTTTCAGTCTCTTGGCTTTCAATAACCACTGTTGCGCTCGATCCTGCTTCAGCTTGAACATTCTCTGGTTCAACTTCATCTATGAGCATCGTATCAACTTTCTTCGCAGCTCGTTTCTTTTTTGGCTTTTCAACTTCGACCTTTAAGAACCAATCGCTTCGAGATTTTGGTTTGAAATATTTGAACCATTCTTTTTCAGCGTTTAGCTCTTTCTCATTACCATTTCCGTCTTTCCTCCATTTGTTGTCAGACGGTGCAACATAATTTGGATCTTTAACCGTTCCAAACACTGGATTTGCAACTGGTGTTGACGCTTGCTTCTGAAACTTTAAAAGCTTCTTCACAATTGTATCATCGAGGTGGCTTAGGTATAGCACATCATTTGGATCCCGTGCTATATTAGTGAATCTCTCATCTATCAGCATTTGCACGAACCTCGAATATAGTCATAGCCTTGAATCCTCCATATTTTTCGACAGAAGTGTGAAAACCATCTTAGAATAGTTAAACGGCTTCTTCAAGATCAATGTCGTTGCCATACAGGATATGTAGTCTTGAACATCGTCTAGACCTGCCTTGTGGTGACTAAAAGTACGAATAATCGCATGCATTAGGAGCTTGTAGGGGTTTGGCACTTCCCTTTCTTCAATGTTGGCTTATTCACACTCCCCTTGTAGCCCATTCGATAAAAACATCTCTACCAACTTTTCATCAAGGAATATCGGATCGTCTTTATCATCGTTGAACTGTAGGATCCGTTGAATATCGTCTTCTGTAGGAACGTCCACGATTTGCACAGGAACCTAATTTTTTTATCTATTGTCCGATTAGGCGGAAAACTAATGAAAAGTTAATCAAATAACAAGAATTACTCGTTTAATTGTTGTTTTCATTGATCTTAAGTTCAATACATTATCTGGATCCGACAGAGCTTCGCCGTCTCTGTGCCAAAATATCTCCAAGTTACAAATGAGATCAACATGCTAGCTATTCATAGAAGGTGATGTTCGCTCATGGAAGGCATAAGTTCGCCCGAACTTGCCTTAACAAGTTTGGCCGAACTTGACAATGCATATCCATCATGGGCGAACTTGACCCTATTTCACATAAATACTCCGTATCGCTAGCCTAATCAATTCTATTCTATACAGACTCGATACAAGACTAATATGCAAACGTTATGCACCAATAGACTCCCTCTTGGATATCTACTTTGTCTTGTTCGGTCTTCAGAAACTCTCGTTTATTCCAGACTCGTTCTCGTGTAATGACGAAGGCAACATACATATGCACCAACAGACTCCCCCTTGGATGTTGCCGCAGTCATCTACTTTCATAGACATCTTTGACATCCTTTGACAGTAATCATCTTCAAGTGACATAGTCTTCTTTGAATGTCTAGTAATCATCAGACTTCAAATAAGTTCATGAGTCTTTATCTTTATCCTTGAATAAGCATTAAACTTTTTGATCTTCAAACGTTCTCTTTTCTTCAATTTAACTTGATAAAACTTTAATCTCAGCTCCCCCTAAAACTTTACCTTTTGTATCACTTGTATTACATATCACCTGTACAATACTTGTATTTCAAATTTAATCTTCATTTTTCAGTTATTTCAAGTTCAAATTAATGACGTTGAAACATTTAACATTCAAAACTTTTTCAATTCATTTAATTTTCAATTATTGAAATGAAATCCACTTAGTTGATCAAGTCCAAGTTAATGACCTTGATTAACTAATTTGGTTTACCAAGTCCAAGTTAATGACCTTGGCTAAACCCGTTGTGAACAACTGATATTATCTTCAATTTTAAAGATTCAAATTAATGAACTTTTTGTTACCAGTTTTCGATGATCCGTTCTCCAACATTGGCTCGTTGAAAATCTTTTTGTATATAAAAAGTAAGTAAAGTATTTACAGAACTTATAACAAGTAAAGTAAACTATGTACAAACATATTTACAGACATATTTTTGTGAATTTGCGTCTAAGGATCATATCAGTTTTATTGAGACATATCACCAGTACCGTTGACCTTTTTGAGACTTTAAGTTCTAAACTTGTTTACCTAGATTGTCGATATATTTGTACATTTAAACTTTATCACGTTTCTCAATTGTACCAAGATATGTTAGGATATGATTTATGAAACTAAACTTATCTATGGTTCCCACCTCTTGAATATACTCCCGTATCAAGATTCCCTAGATTTCATCTTACAGGTGAGTATAACGTAATTGATATCTGTATTCGTGTTGTGCGAGACCTTGAGAGCTCAGGTTAGTACTACCGAACAGACAAAGAGATGAAGGCTCGTCTTTAAAGGTGTGTTCCACTTAAGGAATCTTTTCAGCATTGCAAATAATTAGATCTTTCGATACTTTTCAAGATTGCATGCAACTTTGGGTTTTTTAGCAAAAGCATTATAGAAGTTCTAGGCTATTGCTTCCGCAAAATCAGAAGAACTTGTATAATACCCCGGATATCAATCATCTATAAAGACCTCGTATCTCAGAATCAGGAAACTCTTCAATCGAAATTTCGGAGTACTAATTCCATATATCCAAGATGTGTTAATCCACAAGATTAATCAGTTGTAAAATTTAGTTTATATCCTGGAAAAAATCTGCTAAACGTGTAAAGCCTTCGACACGTCCACAGTAAGACTTGTTTATCACTTTTAAACTTTACATTTCTTTAGCATACTGTGATAGTCCACTAATGTACTATCATTTCCTCTTTGTGACACCAAAATTCTTTTTGTCTTTTTCAATGTTTTTGTACTTTTTGAATTTTTTCAAAGTTTTTGAATTTTCAACTTTTTCATATGTTTTTTTATTTTTCAAAAATTTTTCAAAATTTTCTTACTCCCCTGACATCAAAAACATATTTTTGAATTTTAGATTTTTTAACAAATTCTATTTGAAAAATATAACCAACCAATGTGGATCCCGTGACCTCGTCATCCGATCCTTTTTCTCAATCCTGTCCTGCAATTGTTTAACAAACAATCATTAAACTCATTTACCACTTGTAAAAGCAGTTTGAACTTGTAAGAACTTTTAAATCAGTTTTTCTGTTCAACAGTGTGGATTTTCATAATTTTGACTTTTTTCAAAATTTTCTTCTTAACTACTCCCCCTCAAAATGACAAAGATTTTAACATTCTAGATAAGTTCAAAATTATGAAGCTCCTCAATCCCGAATCAACTTTGATAAGCTGGATCTTGGAACTCCTACACATGAAAGGATTTAGTTAAAAAGGGTTCAACCCAAGCCTTCTTGGTCTTGGGTTTTGGATATAACTCCTCATACACCTCTTCGTAATCACTTTCGTATGATCTTTGATATCACAACCTTCAAACTCACAATCAACTTTACTTTTATCTTTCTTAATTGATTTGACATTTTCGGATTTTATCACAAACAACCTTCAATTTTTCAGGTGAATCTTTTTAGCAATCCAAGCTTGAGAATTAACTCTAGCTTTCTTGATATAAAACCTAGAATCGTTGTTTGACTTTGAAGTCTCTACTCTTTGAAAAATTGAATTTTCAATTTTTTATTCATTTTTAGGTTTTATTTCAAGATTGGATTCAACATTACGTTTCATTTCTTTTAAGTCAACATTTCTTTCTAAAATTCTTATTTGACCATTATCAGATTGCTTTTGTTTTACCTCTTTTGAAACTTCTTTTCTTGGGGATACACAGGCTTAGACTTCGGACACTTGCGAGCAATGTGACCAACTTTATTGTATTTGAAGCAAGTCCGAGTGTCATGAACCTGTCCACTAGTGGGTTTTACTCCACTTGCGGACTTAGCCTTATCCCGAAGTTCCTTTTCTTTCTTGAAATCATCGTTTGAGTTCTTACCGATCAAGCTTTCTCTCGAACCATGCTCGTTCCGTACACAAACTTTATGTTCTTACCTTTGTATTCCTGGAACGTTGACTTCTGATTCTTCTTTTGGTTCATCTTCAGCTTCTTCCTAACCTAAACCTGCTCTCCTATTCTTAGGAAAATCACCACCGTTTCTACAGTAATTGTTAAAATTCCGTTTCGGTTTAGAATAAAACTTCTTTTCATTTTTCTCGAGATCATCTGATGAAACTTCCACAAGTTTAAACAGTTTATCGATTTGATCTTCTTTCACATTCTGAGTCGGAAAATTATCATTGAAGTATAATCTATCAGATTCCTTAACCTTGTACATGACAACGTTAGGATCATCAGTTAGATCATTTTCTGATGATGTATCATCACTTTTAGATTGTGAACCAGAACTATTTGAACTCAAGTTGGCGCTTTTAAAGCTGCCGTTATCAAATCATTTCCCAAAACATTCTTTACCACATCCTTTACCACCGATTCATTGTCATCGTTTGATTTCATAAAGTCTATGTCAATGTTTTAAGGCAATTTATCTTTCTTTACTGAAAGAAGTAAAAGATTAAATGCCTTTTCAATATCATCATCTTTCTTGTAGTAATAACTCGCAAGAAATGGTGGAGGAACACTTCCGTAAACTTTACGCTTTGAGTTATCAACATTATCCACCGACTTGATCGTAGGAAGAATGTGATCAATGACATATGCGTTTGTGGTGTAACTTTTTAGTAATTATCTGACTCTTTCTGGTTCAATTTTCATTTCATGAAACTCACGCTTTGTCTCAGCAATTGTATTAATGTACATGTTAATTGCCTTTTGTTTTTCAATAACTGTGGCATTTAACATGGTGACATTAGCGTTGAGTTCACTGTTAGCTTTTTCAACATGTTAATATTTGTCTGATACCTTGTCTTAAGCTTCTTTTATGGTTCTGTAATCATAACGAAAGTTTTCGTTATGTTCAGTCAATTCTCTTATGAACTTTGACTTTATCCAGACAGGGTTCACAAGGACTTGCGCACTTTGTGCAAGGTTTTTCAACCTCCACAACTTTCACAACTTCCTTTTCAGACATGCTTACCTCTGCTTTTACCTTTTCGTCTTCTACTTTCAACTCTTCTTGTTTTTGCATCTCAATGTAAGCTATTCCTTCTTCCTCTGTTTGTTATATATATCTTTCCAGAACTGCATCCTCCAGGACAGCTTCTTCCTCAGCTCTCTGCATTAATGCTTCTTGAATAGCATTTTTGATAGCAGCATCCACAAATGATGTCTCAGATTCATTCACAACCTCTGCCATCATAGCAACACCAGTCTTCTTTCTGATGTATTTGTGCCAATCGAAAACCATCGTCTTCATGATTGGCAACAACAGCTTGTTGGGCTTTCTTTGCAGGTTTATCTTCAACTTCAACTTGTGTTCTATTCAGATATGATTTGTATTGCAGCGCCTTTCTTGTAATATTCGTTACCAGTTCCGAAAGGGTTTAGGTTTCCACTTGCTTCTTGGTTATGGCATTCACGTTTGAAGTGCCCTTTTTGTCGACATTTGAAACAAGTAACTTTCGTTTTGTCAAACCAAGTTTATTGCTTGAGTTACCAATATCCCTTCCAGTGAGTGCTACAAACTTTGAAACTCTCCAGATAATCGATGCTAAGTACCATTTGATATCCATTAATTCCAACTCTTCCTTATCTACTTGATCCTAATCCTCAGCTGTCATTTTAGGATTTCCGATCTTTCCAGCAACAAGACTTTCATACGATTCCAGAACTGAAGCAAGAAGTGCTATGTGCTGTTTCGCAACTTTTTCAGGAAACACATTCTGTAAATCAACTGCTATATTGCATTAGAAAACATCTGAATTAGAAGTGGATTGGCTTGTCTGATGAGATTGACTTTGAGAAGAAGAATTTGAACCAACATATGAATAACCAGTGTTTGGAGAATACTGATTTTGTGACGACTGATCTGATGTATTCATGTTTGCACTAAATGCCGTTTGGATTTTTGGACTTTGAATCGGAGTAGGAACACCACCTTTGTAATAAACTCTGACATCCTGAACAACATTAGTGTTTTTGGATTTTGCAATATTCATCAATTCCATTTCATGACCTTCCAGTTTTGTCAATGAAAGATGACAACTTAAAATGCCTCCAAGATGGACTATTCTTTAAAATCATCAGATACGTTGTCCATTCTCCTTCTGGAAGTGCATCGGCCAGCTTCTCAATTTGATTTTTGTTAGTTGTCTTGATATCATGTCTTCGCATCTGGACCATGAGGTGACAATCAATCATTTGCTTTATTGTCTCTCCTTTGATCATCGTGAAGATCTCAAACTCTTTCTTAATTAGGGCCTTTTTGCTCTTGATCATTTCATCACTTCCTTTGAATTTTTCGCAAAAGAATTCCATAATTCTTGAGAAGTATCATATTCTGGTAATAATATCAAGATATCTTCTTTGACAGATTGTTTATCAAGCTGATCATCTTCTTTTCAGCAACATATTTCTCTTTGTCAATCGCTGAAAACTTGTTCAGTGGAAGATCTTGATCACGTTCATCTTTGGGCCATGTATAACCATCTTCAATCACAACCCAGCTGTTGAATTGATTTGCTTGAATCCAATAAACAAACTTTTCTTTCCATCCCTCGAACTCGTCCATACTCATCAACTTCGGCGGTTTCTGAATAGTACCCATTTCATTATCGAGGTTCATCTGGTTAACCGCAATTGAATTTGACGTTAAGGCTTGTGCTACTCCAGCTGCAAACGCGTTATGGAAATCTTCCATTTTGAAAATCGAGATACGTACGCTGAAAACACTTGAAACTTTGAAAAATATTAGAACTAACTACAAGTTCGTCGAACTTGTAGTTGAAAGATGAAAATTTTTAGTTTTAATCCAAGTTCGGTCGAACTTGGATAAAGAATTTCAAAGATGTTTGATTTTGAGCGAACTTGTGAAAATTATCAAGCAACAGATAAGTTCGGTCGAACTTATGTCTTGACTTGAAAAACTTCCCTGATCAACCTCAAGCGAACTTGCAGAAAGAATTTGATGAGAATTAAGCAAGTTTAGGAGAACTTAGCTAAAATCCTTGAAATTTATCAAGTTCGACGGAACTTGATAGAATATCAATGAAATTGTAGCAACTTCGAGCGAACTTAGCCTAAATTCCTTTAAAAATGCCTCAAGTTCGAGCGAACTTGGTAGAAACTTACTGAAAAAGTAACTTTTTACCTCAAGTTCGGTCGAACTTGGCTAACAAGTTCGAAGAAAATGAGTTTGCCAAACTTGGTTTTTGCAACATCTCGACACCAATTCGTTTGATTTTAGTCTCCAAACTCTCAGGGGTTTATCTATAATGTATCTAACATGTCATATTCAAAATTGAACAGAATTTGTCCATGAATTCTTCATTTTTGTTCAAAAGTTAAGAAAAATAGAAGAATGGAGATGAAATAGAGAATTCTTGTCTTGATTTTAACAAATTCAGGTATCCTGGCTGTGATACCACTTTAGGTACGTCCACGATTTGCACGGGAACCTAAGTTTGTTATCTATTGTCCGATTAGGCGGAAACTAATGACAAGTTAATCAAATAACAAGAATTACTCGTTTAATTGTTGTTTTCATTGATCTTAAGTTCAACACATTCGAGATCCGGATTCGATAGAGTTTCGCCGTCTCAGTGCCAAAATATCTCCAAGTTACAAATGAGATCAACATGCTAGCTATTTATAGAAGGTGAAGTTCGCTCATGGAAGGCATAAGTAGGCCCGAACTTGAGCAAGTTCGGCGATTGACATCCCATATCATCATGGGCGAACTTGACCCTATTTCACATAAATACTCCGTATCGCTAGCCTAATCCATTCTAATCTATACAGACTCGATACAAGACTAATATACAAACGTTATGCACCAATAGACTCCCTCTTGGATATCTATTTTGTCTTACTCGGTCTTCAGAAACTCTCGTTTATTCCAGACTCGTTCTCGTGTAATGACGAAGGCAACAGACATATGCACCAACATCTTCTGTAACTGTAATAGGTTTGACTTGTTTCCGACTTGCACAGAAGATGTAATGGTCTTTTTATCATCACTTAGGTTGCATTCATCTAGAAATGGTATGTGTGAGATCTATAAGACACTGTGCGCTCCGGATCGCTCGATGAATAGGACTTCCCTTTAAAAACTTCAAGATACTGTCATATTCTTTCAAAGATGGACATATCGTCTTGTCGAACGTGTTATGGAATTTTGAGAAATCCACAACAATCACCCTTGCTGGTTCTTGAGCCTGAAAAACGATGCAAAACAATTAGCACGCTTTACGAGAAAAAGTTACAAAATTTTCAAACACTTTCATCAAGTTCGGGCGAACTTGATGAGAGTATAACATTCTGAAATTGTTAAGTTAGCCGAACATGTAATACACATGTTCAATAATTCTCAACCTAAGTTCTAGCGAACTTACATATTTCTCATCATTAAAACTATCTAAGTTCGAGCGAACTTCCACAAATCACTCTTTCTCATTCAGCTTTTATGAAGTTCGGTCGAGCTTTGGTTTTGGAACTGATTTATTTATATTTGATAGCAAGTCTGGTCGAACTTGATAACAAGTTCGGCCGAACTTGTCATAATCTACAACCAACAAACCTGCTATTAATAACATCAACCATTTTAAACAAATCAAACAAGTTTCTATGGTCGATTTTATTTGGTTATCATGATTTTATGATCAATTTAGTCCAAAACATCCTAGATCTATTCATTTTTAACATTTTAGATCTGACATGCTCAATTATAATTCAATTCATGGTTTAATCAACCAATACACACCTCTTCCATTGAAAGTGGTGTGCGAATCACCAAGTTCAAACCAAATTTTGGCAGTATAACAGTACTATCTTGCCAAATACTCAAGATCGCTCAAAAATTCTCAAGTTCGCTCAGATGTGTTTGGGATCAGACAAATGAGTTAGGCCGAACTTGCCGGATATAAATACCCCTGCAAGTTCGGGCGAACTTGCAAAGCCCAAAACTTGAGCCCATGAAGTTCGGGCGAACTTAACCTTACAACAAACCAGCAAGTCACTTGCAAGTTCGGTCGAACTTGCTGGAAAGTTATACTTTGATTATTTTGACAAGTTCGGCCGAACTTGCCAAAACCAATTTTTAAACTTTTCAAAATTTGCAATTTAACCCCTGATTTTTCAACTTTTACCAGTTGCGAAAATCCACTCAGTTGACCAAGTCCAAGTTAATGACCTTGGTTAACCGATTTGTCTGCCGAGTCCAAGTTAATGACCCTGGTTTGACCTGTTACGAACAAACTATTGATATTTTCAAAATCAAAGTTTCAAATTAATGAAGTTTTTATTGCTTTGGCTTTTCAAATTTTTACAGATTAGCTCCCAGCCTGTTGTCAAAGAGATTAGATCTCAGCCTGTTGTCAAATTTTTACAAATTTTTACCAGACTTCAAAGACCCGTTCTCCAACATTGGTTTGCTGAAAACAATGTAGAAACAAAATCTTTTTGTATTTTTGTAAGTTTATGCTAAAACACACTTAAAATCTCTTTGGTTTTAATCTTTAAAGCTAATAAACTATGTACATGGCAATGTAAACTATGTACAAACGTATTTACAGACATATTTTTGTGAATACGTGTCTTAGGATCATATCAGTTGATTGAGACATATCACCATTACAATTGACCTTTAGATGACATTAAGCTTTAAACTCGTTTACCTAGATTGTCGATATATTTGTCAACTTAAACTTTACCACTTCTCAACTGTTTCAAGATATGTTAAGGTAAGATTTATAAAACTTGACTTATCTGTGGTTCCCACTTCTTGAATATACTCCCTATCAAGATTCCCAATATTTCATCTTACAGGTGAATATAGCATAAGTGATATCTGTATCTGGATAATGCGAGACCTTGAGAGCTCAGGTTAGTACTACCGTACAGACAAAGAGATGAAGGCTCGTCTTTAAGGTGTGTTCCACTTAAGGAATCTTTTCAGCACTGCAAATGATTAGATCTTTCGATACTTTTCAAGATTGCATGCAGTTTAGGATTTTATAGCGAAAGTATTATAGAGTTCTAGGCTATTGCTTCCGTAAAATCAGAAGAACTTGTATAATACCCCAGATATCAAATATCTATAAAGACCTCGTATCGCAGAATCAGCCATTCTCTCAAATGAAATTTCAGAGTACTAAGTCCATATATCCAAGATGTGTTAATCCACAAGATTAAGCAGTTGTAGAATTTAGTTTATATCTCGAAAACAGTTTACTGAACGTGTTAAGCCTATCGACTCATCCACAGTAAGACTCGTTCATTACTTTTTAAACTTTCCATTTCTTTAGCATATTGTGATAGTCCACTGATGTACTATCATTTCCTTTTTGTGACACCGAATTCTTTTTGTCTTTTTCAATGTTTTTGTACATTTTTGAAATTTTTCGTATGTTTTTGTATTTTCCCAAATATTTCTTTCCCCAAAATTAAATATATTTTGGATTTTAGATTTTTTAAGAAATACTAAACTATAAAGATAGACAAACCAATGCGGATTACGTGAACTCGTCGTCCGATCCGTATTCAACCTCGCTTCCGCACCTGTAAGCAAATTTTTAATACCCTTAAGCCGCATTAGATATTTAAATCTTGTTAATGGAAATGCTTTCGTATAAAAATCAGCCTTTTGTTCGTCAGTGTGGATTTTTTCTATTCGAACCAATTTCTTTCGTAACAGTCACAAATGAAATGGTAACGAATTTCAATGTGTTTTGTACGTGAGTGATGAACCGGATTTTAAGTTATATCGATGGCTGCATTATTATCTACAAATAAAGGCGTGTCAAGAAACTGCAGACCATAATCCCTCATCTGTTGCTGAATCCAGAGGATTTGAGAGCAACAGTTGGAAGCAGAAATGTATTCTGCCTCACAGGTTGAGAGAGAGACCGTGGTCTGTTTCTTACACTGCCAAGTTACCAAACGCGTGCCAAAGAACTAGCATCCTACAGTTGTAGATTTTCAGTTCAGCTTGTCCACTTGAAGTCTGAGTCAGCGTATCCAGTTAATTTGAAATTGTCGTTTTTAGGATACCATAAGCCCGTGCTAGGACATCCTTTCAAGTAACGGAAGATTCGCTTGACTATCTGCATCTGTGACACTCGAGGACTAGACATGATATCTCGCACATAAGCAAGTAGGATACATGATGTCTGGGCGAGATGCCGTCAGATACATCAGCGATCCTATCATCAATCGATAGAGTGTGTCATCAACTTTTGTTCCCGTCTCGTCTATGCAAATCCCATGGTTTAGTGCCAGCGGTGTCGAAAGCGGTTTCGAGCTATCCATTTTAAACTTCTTGAGAATGTAATGCACATACTTAGTCTGATGAATGAATATCCTGTCTGGAAGCTGATCCACTTGTAAACCTAAGAGAACTTCATTTCACCCATCGAGGACATCTCGAATTTCTTCTTCATGATTTTTTCAAACAATTTGCACAGACTGTCATTCGTAGAACCGAAAATGATCATCCACATAGATTTGTACAATTATCAGATGTGATCCAACTTCTCTGGTAAACAAAGTGTTGTGCACTGTGCCTTTCGTAAAGCCATTTCTAACGAGATGTTACGATAACGTCTCGTACCAAGCTCTCGGGGCTTGGTGTAAACCATACAAGGCTTTATCCAGGAGATATGCTTTATTCTTGTTCAGTGGATGACGAAACCCGGTGGATGGCCGACATACACTTGTTCACGAAGTTTACCGTAGAGAAATGCAGATTTTACATCCAACTAGTACACCTTAAATCCTTTCCAAGCTGCGAACGCTAGGAAAATGCGGATAGATTCTAATCGCGCAATCGGTGCGTATACCTCTGTGTAATCATACCTTCCTGTTGGTGGAATCCCTTGACAACCAGCGGAGCTTTGTTTCTAACTATTACACCCCGATCGTCTCTTTACACTTGATGACCCACTTTGTGTCAATAGCTTTCTGCTTCAGTCGCAAGTCTACAAGCTTCCAAACACCCAACTTCTCGAACTGTAAAAGTTCTTCTTGCATTTCTATCACCCAATTCTCGTCTGCCAGAGCCTCATTAACTGTTTTTGGCTGTATTTGAGAAATGAAACATGAGTAGTAGGAGTAATTCTGAGTTGGAGCAACTCGGGTGTAGAAACAACTAAGTGCTTTATTGATTTGGCTTCGTGTACATACACCAGTTTGTAGTTCTCGTATGATATTCGTTGAAGGATGGTAAGAATATGATCGCGGCATTTCTTCTGTTGGAACATCAACTGAGCTTTGCTGATTTGAAACAGTCAGATCACTGTTCACATCAACATTAGGAGCACTTGATGAAGCTTCGTTCTGATTTCTCAGACTAGCAGATTGATTCAACAAGTTAGATATCTATTCAACTTCTTCATCCGATGAAGTTTAACCATCAGCATCAAATGTCCGTGCTTCATCTGAGTCAGAATTCTGATTCTGAGGCATACTGGGACCTGATGTTGTATTTCCTGGTTCAATAGAAGAATTCACTGGAGGTGTAGCAGGTGTTACTTCTGCTTCAGAAACATTTTCAACTTGAACACACTATTGCTCGGACCTGCTTTGCAACTGGTGCTGACGCTTGCTTTTGAAACTTAAAAAGCATCTTCACAGCTGTATCATCGAGGTGGCTTAGGTATAGCACATCATTTAGATCCTGTGCTATCTTAGTGAATTTCTCATCTATCAGCATTTGCACAAACCTCGGATATAGACATAGCCTTGAATCCTCCATATTTTTCGACATAAGTGTGAAAACAAGCTTAGAATAGTTCAACGGCTTCTTCAAGATCAATGTCATTGCCATACAGGCCATGTAGTCTTGAACATCGTCTAGACCTCCCTTGCGGTGACTAAAAGTATGAATAATCGCATGCATTAGGAGCTTGTAGGGGTTTGGCACTTCCCCTTTCTTCAATGTTGGCTTATTCACGCTCCCCTTGTAACCCATTCGATAAAAAACATCCTCTGACCATCTTCTCATCAAGGAATATCGGATCGTCTTTATCATCGTTGAACTGTAGGATCCTCGAATATCGTCTTCTGTAACTGTAATAGGTTTGACTTCATTTCCGACTTGCATAGAAGATGTAATGGTCCTTTTATCATCACTTATGCTTGCATTCATCCAGAAATGGTACGTGTGAGATCTATAAGACACTGTGTGCTCCGTGATCGCTCGATGAAAGGACTTTCCTTTAAAAACTTCAAGATACTGTCGTATTCTTTCAAAGATAGAAATATCGTCTTGTTGAGCGTAATGCACGTGTTAAGGAATTTTGAGAAATCCATAGCAATCACCCTTGCTGGTTCTTGAGCCTGAGAAACGATGCAAAACAATTAGCACGCTTTACGAGAAAAAGTTACTAAATTTTCACACACTTTCATCAAGTTTGGGCGAACTTGATGAGAGTATAACATTCTGAAATTGTTAAGTTCACCAAACATGTAATAAACATGTTCAATAATTCTCAACCTAAGTTCTGGCGAACTTACACATTTCTCATCATACAAACTATCTAAGTTCAGGCGAACTTCCACAAATCACTCTTTCTCATTCAGCTTTTATGAAGTTCGGTCGAACTTTGGTTTTGGAACTAATTTACTTATATTTAATAGCAAGTCTGGTCGAACTTGATAACAAGTTCGGCCGAACTTGTCATCATATACAACGAACAAACCTGCTATTAATAACATCAACCATTTTAAACAAATCAAAGAAGTTTCAATGTGTTTTGCACGTGAGTGATGAACCAGATTTTTAGTTATATCGATGGCTGCTTTGTTATCTACAAATAAAGGCGTGTCAAGAAACTGCAGACCATAATCCCTCATTTGTTGTTGAATCTAGAGAATTTGAGACCAAAGAGAGAGAGACCATGGTCTATTTCTTACACCGCCACGTTACCAAACGCGTGCCAAAGAACTAGCATCCTGCAGTTGTAGATTTCGAGTTTAGCTTGTCCACTCTGAATTCTGAGTCAGCGTATCCCGTTAATTCGAAATTGTCGTTTTAAGGGTACCATAAGCCCGTGCTAGGACATCCTTTCAAGTAACGGAAGATTCGCTTGACTATCTGCATGTGTGACACTCGAGGACAAGACTTATATCTCGCACATAAGCAAGTAGGATACATGATGTCTGGGCGAGATGCCATCATATACGTCAGCGATCCTATCATCAATCGATAGAGTGTGTCATCAACTTTTGTTCCCGTCTCATCTACGCAAATCCCATGGTTTAGTGCCAGCGGTTTCGAGTTATCCATTTCAAAGTTTTTGAGAATGTCATGCACATACTTAGTCTGTTGAATGAATATACCGTCTGGAAGCTGATCCATTTGTAAACCTAAGAAGAACTTCATTTCACCCATCGAGGGCATCTCGAATTTCTTCTTCATGATTTTTTCAAACTCTTTGCACAGACAGTCATTCGTAGAACCGAAAATGCTATCATCCACATAGATTTGTACAATTATAAGATGTGATCCAACTTCTCTGGTAAACAAAGTGCTGTCCACTATGCCTCTTGTAAAGCCATTTCCAACGAGATGTTGCAATAACGCTCGTACCAAGCTCTCGGGGCTTGGTATAAACCATACAAGGCTCTATCTAGGAGATATACTTTATTCTTATTCTTGTTCAGTGGATCGACGAAACCCGGTGGTTGGCCGACATACACTTGTTCACGAATTTTAACTTAGAGAAATGCATATTTTACATCCAACTGGTACACCTTAAATCCTTTCGAAGCTGCGAACGCTAGAAAAATGCGGATAGATTCTAATCGCGCAACCGGTGCGTATACCTCTGTGTAATCGATACCTTCCTGTTGGTGGAATCCCTTGACAACCAGCCAAGCTTTGTTTCTAACTATTACACCCCGATCGTCTCTTTTACACTTGAAGACCCACTTTGTGTCAATAGCTTTCTGCGTCAGTGGCAAGTCTACAAGCTTCCAAACACCCAACTTCTCGAACTGTAAAATTTCTTCTTGCATTGCTATCACCCAATCTCGTCAGCCAGAGCCTCATTAACTGTTTTTGGATCCTTTTGAGAAATCAAACGTGAGTAGTAGCAGTAATTCGAGTTGGAGCAACTCGGGTGTAGAAACAACTAAGTACTTTATGGATTTGGCTTCGGTATATACACCAGTTTGTAGTTCTCCTATAATATTCGTTGAAGGATGGTAAGAATATGCTCGCGACATTTCTTCTGTTGGAACATCAACTGAGCTTTGCTGATTTGAAACAATTAGATATATTCACATCAACATTAGGAGCACTTGATGGAGCTTCGTTCTGATTTCTCGAACTAGCAGATTGATTCAACAACTTAGATATCTGTTCAACTTCTTCATCCGATGAAGTTTCACCATCAACATCAAATGTCGGTGCTTCATCTGAGTCATAATTCTGATTCTGAGGCATGCTGGGACCTGATGTTTATTTCCTGGTTCAATAGAAGCATTCACTTGAGGTGTAGCAGGTGTTACTTCTGCTTCAGAAACATTTTCAACTTGAACACCGCTATTGCTCGGACCTGCTTTGGAAGTTGAAGTATCCAACGTGGGTTGATTAATCACAATTGGTCTAATGATTTGTTCTTGATTCACCGACTGTTGAAGATAGTATAACGCTGCAATTTCTTCTTCAGACGGTTCTTCCGGCAAGTCGAATGACTTCCAAAGATCTTGGTAGTTAAACAGCCACGTGTCACCTCTCCTTTGAATAGGATCCGTATGGTTAAAACAATCCACGTGATGTGCTTCAATAACCTTTCTTAACGAAGGAACATATACTCTTCTTAGCGGACTCGCATATACGACAACGAAACCTTCAAGAGATTTAGCTCCGAATTTGCCATCTTGATCGATTACAGTACATGGCGCACCAAAAGGTTCCAAGAATTTCAAATTTGGCTTCCGTCGGTTTATCATCTCAAAGCATGTCTTCTTTGTTGGTTTGACAGTGAGAACTTTGTTTCGTGTAGCAAGCCGCAACAACCGCTTCTCTCCAGAAGCTGACTGTAAGTTTAGAATCTGCAAGCATAGTTCTCGCTGTTTCAATTAACGTTTTGTTCTTCCGTTCAGCTACTCTGTTTTGCTGTGGAGTATAGGGAGCACTAAACTCATGCAGAATCCCTTTTGCGTTGCAGAATTCCTTCATTTTGTTATTCTTAAACTCTGTGCGGTTGTCACTTCTAATGCGTCTGATCGGCAGATGATAAAGATTCTCGAGTTTCTTAAACAGAATCACCAAGTTCTCGAACGTTTCGTCTTTTGATTCCTGAAAGAATACCCACTAATATCTCGAATAGTCATTTGTTACGACCAAGCAATATAAGTCTCCTAAGATACTTCGAACATTTACAGGACCAAATAAATCCATGTGGAGATGTTCTAGTGGCAACTTGATTGAGTTCAGAATTTTCTTCGGATGAGATTTCTTGATCTACTTTCCCTTTTTACATTTAAACAGTGATCAGACATATGAAAACTCCGAAGATTTACACACTCTACAAGATCGATTATGAACCAAGAAATTTATTTTTCGCAAATGAATATGCCCCATCTTACGATGCCAAAGAATAGAATCCTTTTCAGTAGCCTTTGTCATAAAACATTGTGTTGATTTTGATGAAGTGGTAGCGACGCCCATATCTAGAACATATAGATCATATCTCGTGGTTCTCACATCAGAATCCACTCATCTGGTATTTTGAAACCCGGCTTCAAGATAATACATTCTCTATCATTGAAATGCATCGTGAACTTCGTGTCACAAATCTGCGATATGCTCAGAAGATTATTCTCGAGCTATACAATATAATTCACGCGATCGAATGAAACAACGCCATTGGAGAGTTTTCCCTCGGCGACTATCCTTCCACCCTGGTTACCCGCAAATCCAACATATCCACCATTGATAGCTTTTATGCCGAACAACAACGCTTTCATACCCGTCATATGCCTGGATGCTCCACTATCCAGAATCCACTTGGATAGTACGGATCTCTGGAGCCCCTGCACATTTCAACAATTAGTTAAACACACGACCCAAGCCTTTTTGGTCTTGGGTTGAACCAGATAACCATCATCGTAATCAAACTCACATTCGTCAGCATAATCAAATTCATATTCATCTTCTGAATTTTCTACGATGTTTATGTTTGAAAACTTCACTTTCTTTTTATCTTATGAAACATTACCACTTGTGGATTTGACAGTGTTGGTTTCAATTTCGGATTTTGATTCTTTCGTGTTATCAGTCTTTACAGGCTCAGACTTAATAACATCGGATGTACTTGACCGTTTCTTTGCAATCAAGGCTTGAGATTTTATGTTAGCCTTCTTGATGTAAAACTTGTTTTCATTAGCCTTTGAAGTTTCACCTTTTTGAAAGTTGAATTTTCAAACTTTTTATCTGTTTTAGGTTTAACTTCAGCTTTTGATTCGTTTCTTTTCAAAATCTTTACAAGTTTTACAAACTCTGGTTGCTTCAGTTTCACAACATTTGAACTTTCTTTCCTTTGAAGATAAGTCGGCTTTGATTTCGGACATTGGCGTACATTATGACCAATTTCGTTGCACTTGAAACAAGTCCGAGAATCATGTGGATGTCCTTTAGTGGTTTTAAACCACTTGTTTTGGCACCACTTGCAATTTTGGCTTTATCTCGAAGTTCTTTTTGTTTCTTGAACTCATCATTTGATTGTTTGCCTATCAAATTTTCCTCATGAACCGTGCTCGTCCCATATACAAAATTCATGTTTTTATTCTTGTATTCGCGATATGGTGACGATTTCTTTTTAGGTTCATCTGATTCTTCTAATCCCAACCCAGCTCTCCGGTTTTCCGGATGATCACCACCATTCCTTCGGTAGTTGTTTCTTTTAGGTTTGGGATAGAATTTTCTTTCATTGATCACCAGATCATCTGACGTAACTTCCACGAGTTAAAAGAATTTGTCTAACAATTCTTCCTTCACGTTCTGAATCGGAAAAATATCATCAAAGTACAATCTATCAGAATCCTTAACCTTGTACATAACAACGTTAGGATCATCACTTAGATCATCATCCGATGATTTATCGTCATTTTCAGACTGTGAATCGAATTCTTTGAACTCGAGTCGGCGCTTTTAAAGTTGCCTTCATCAGAATCATTCAGAACAATTTTCAACCACATTCTTAACCACATATTGTCATCATCAGATTTAGTATAGATTACATCAATGTTCTCTGGCAACTCAGTTTTCTTTTCAGATAATAACTCAATGTTTAGTGCCTTATCCATCCCATCAGTGGATTTGCGACAGTATTTCTCGCATAGGGGTGGAGGAACATTGTTGTATTCTTTACCAATTTTCTTTTTAGATTTCTCTTCCGGTGGAATTGTCGGAAGAATATGATCAATGACATATGCGTTGCAAGTGTAACTTCTTAAAAGTTGTTGAACTCGTTTTGTTTCAATTTTCATGTCTGGAGTTGTTGCTTAGTTTCAGCAATGGCGTTAATATAGATATTAATCGCTTTTTGCTTATCCATTAATGTTCCTTTCAACATTCTCACATTATCATGTTGTTCGATATTGTTTCGATCGAGCCTGCCATAATCATCTTTTATTTTGTCATACGCTTCCTTCATTGTGTGATAATCGTATTTTAAAAGTTCATTATGCACATTTATTTCAGTGATGATCTTTGATTTTTCGGCACATTCGATACATGGTTCAGTACATTTTTTACAAAGTTTCTCAACCTCTACAACTTGTACTTTGACAACTTCATTTACCTCTGGACCTACCTTGGTTAGATTTTCCATTAAAGCTTTATCGGCAATGTACTTGAGGTTTTCGGCATTCACTTCTTGAGTAACATCAATGACTACTTCATCAGTTGTTTTCTCCTCGGCAACTTGTTCCTGAGAACTTCCGTCAAAGTGACCTGCAAAAGTTTCACAAGAGTTAGGAGATAGAATTCCTTGTTTCTGCATGTGGATATACTCCTCTTCTGCCTGTTGTTGTTGCAAATATTGTTCCAGTAAGATGTTCTCTAGAACTACTGCGTCTTCGGCAGATGTATCTTCAACGATTTGTGCCATCAATGCAACTCCGGTCTTTTTACCGATATAAGAATTCCAGTCGAAACCATCATCTTTGTTTGATGCAACCATAGCTTTCTCAGTGTTGCTACTGTTTGGCTTCTCTTAGATTTCAACCTAAGTCTTCTTCGGGAAAGGCCTGAACTGAAGTGACTTCTTGTAATACTCGTTGCCTCCTCCGAAAGGACTTTGATTGCCCGTTGCTTTAGGGTTTTTGCACTCTCTCTTGAAATGCCCTTTCTTGTGACATCTGAAGCACGTGAACTTTGTCTTGTCAAAACCCAACTTGTTGCTAGAATTTCCGATATCTCGGCCCGTGAGAGCAACAAACTTGGTAACTCTTCAGATAATAGAAGCTAAACACCACTTTATATCCATGAGCTCTAGTTCTCCTTCGTCCACCTGGTCGTAGTCTTCTGCGTTCATCTTGGGATTGTCGATTTTCCCTACTACAAGACTTTCATACGATTCTAGAAAAGTGGCGAGAAGTGCCATGTGTTGCTTAGCAGATTGTTTCAGAAACAGCATTGTTCAAATTAACAGCGATGTTACACTTGAATACATTCAAATTAGAATTTGTTTGTTGGTTCTGATTTGCTTGACTCTGATAAGACGAATTTGAACCAATGCTTGAGAATGAAGACTGTGGACTTTGATCATATTGAGGATATGATTGATTCTGATTCGGCTGCGAATTGTTCGAAGAATACAAACTTGCGTTATATGTTGTCTGAATCTTTGGGCTTGTAATGTTATCTTGCATTCCACTCTTGTCGTACAAACCAACGTCTTGAACAACATTAGCGTTCTTTGACTTTGCAATCTTCAAAAGTTCCATTTCATGGCCTTCGAGTTTATCGATATAAGTTGACAGCTTGAAGAATTCCCATTTTTCACTTTCCTTCAGAACCATTAGATAAGTAGTCCATTCTCCATCTGGTAGAGCGTCTGCAAGCTTGTCAATGTACTCTTGTTCCGTCTTCTCAAGACCTTGTCTTCGCATTTGGACTTTAAGATGACAGAAGCGTTCAATCATCTGCTTCATGGTCTCACCCTTCAGCATGTTGAAGATATCGAACTCTTTCATAATGAGAGCTTTCTTGATCTTGATCATCTTCGCGCTTCCTTGATATTTCTTTTGCAATGAAAGCCAAAGATCTCTCGCAGTCATGTATTCTGGTAGCAAGACGAGAATATCTTCTTTAACGGATTGTTGTATAAGACTGATCATCTTTTTCTCAGCAATGTATTCTTCTTTCTGTGCCATGGAGTACTTGTATTTCTCCAGAACTTGCTGATGTTCGTCCAACAGAACTGTATAACCTCTCTCGATCGACACCCAACCTAGGAAGTCCATGGCTTGAACCCAATATGTAAACTTCTCTTTCCATCCTTCATACTCGTCCATGCTCATTAGCTTTGGCGGTATAATAGTCGTGCCCATCTCGTTGTCATGATTGAATTGTTGGATTATGTTGGCATTTGACGAACCTGTTGCTGTCATATATGCTCTTTGTAGATCATCCATCGCGAATAACGAGACACGTATACTAAAAACACTTGAAAACCTTTGAAAATGTTAGAATTACTACAAGTTTGGTCGAACTTGTAAATGAAATAAAGAAATCGAGATTTTTCACAAGTTCGGTCGAACTTGTGAATACTGATTTGAAAAATTTCCTTTGAACAACCTCGGTCGAACTTGTTGAATGGATTTTGTAAAGAACTTGTAAGTTCAAGTGAACTTACCTAAACACTATTGATATTAATCAAGTTCGGTCGAACTTGATATAAAATCAGTGAATATTTGGTAACTTCGAGCGAACTTGGCAAAACTTTCCTCAAAAACACCTCAAGTTCGAGCGAACTTGGTAAAAAAATCACTAAAAAAGTGAGTTTTTAGCACAAATTCGGTCGAACTTGGCTAACAAGTTCGATGATTAGGGTTTTGCAAAACATGGTTTTTTCAAAATTTTGACATCAATTCGGTTGAATTTGGTGTCCGATATTTCAAGGGTTTATCTTTGTTGTATTTTACATGTTATATTCAAAATTGAAAAGATTTTGAACGTGAATTCTTCATTTTTTATGAAAAAGTAATGAAAAATAGAAGAATGGAGATGAAATTGAAGTGTTCTTGTCTTGATTACTATCAAATCAGCTGTTCTAGCTCTGATACCACTTGTAGGACTGATCCTTGATGCTAAGGAACCTAAATTTGATATCTAACGTCCATAATAGCAGAAATATTACGTCGTGTTTACCAATACACAAGAATTAATTAGTTTAACATCAGTTTTATGACTAAACGTCAAGTGTACAAACTGACAGAGCTTCGCCTCCAAAATGCCAAAGTTACAAATGAGTGAGGCATGCTAGCTATATACAGATGTTCAAGTTCGCTGGTGAAGGGTGTAAGTTCGCCCGAACTTGCCTTAGCAAGTTCGGCCGAACTTGGCTACACATGTATATCATGAGCGAACTTGACCACTATTTACATAAATACTTCGTATCGCTAGCTTATTCAACTCTATTCTATACAGCCTCGATATAAGACTAAGACATAGACATTATGCACCAACAGAAATCACCAAGGCACCTATTTATACTTACTCAACTTCGGTGGTGAGAGACTAAGTTCGGGTGAACTTGACTTCACACACACCATTACCAGCGAACTTGGCCTATATTTCACTTAAATACGCCTCGTTTCTAACAGATTAAGCTCTAATCACTCAGACTCGATATATAATGACGTAGGCAACAGACATAGGCAATAACAGTACTACAAGTCTGGAACTCAAGATAATATTACTGGCCCAAAGATCCAAACCGCTTTTAGCGCGAATCTGAGTTCTTTAAACCATTCCCCGCAGAGTCAAAGCCAATCATATCTAAAATATGATCAAAGTCCGCAAAGTTCTTCATTTTAAAGTACTGGATCAAATTCCTCATATCAGAGTCAAGCAAATCAGAATCAATAAACGAATTCTGATCCAAATGTGTACAAATGCAACATTGCTGTCAATTTAAACAATGTTGTTTCTGAGCAAGTTTCCAAACAACACATGTCACTTCTCGCCACAGTGTTGGAGTCGTATGAAAGTTTGGTGGCAGGAAAAAATGGCAATCCTGAAATGACCACCTAACACGATCAAGTAGACGAAGAAGAGCTTGAACTAATGGACATTAAATGGTCCTTAGCATCGATCATTCGGAGGGTTACAAAGTTTGTGGCTTGCTGGCAGAGATATCGGGAACTCAAGCAACAAGTTGGGATTCGACAAAACGAAGGTCACTTGCTTCAGATGTCGACAGAAAGGGCACTTTAAGAGAGAATGCAAAAATCTTGAAGCAATGGGCAATCAAAGTCCATTTGGAGGTGGCAATGAGTACTACAAGAAGTCACTACAGTACAAGCCATTCCCAAAGAAGACACAAGTTGAAATCCAAGAGAAACCAAACAACAACAACACTGAAAAGGCAATGGTCGCTTCGAACGAAGATGATGGCTTTGACTGGAATTCTTAAATTGCAAAGAAGACCGGTGTTGCTCTTATGGCCGAGATTGTTGAAGACACATCTGCTGAAGATGCTGCCTTGGAGAGTGCATTACTAGAAGAATATATGCAACAAGCAGAAATGGAGGAAATTTATCAGCATACAAGGATGCAGGGTATCCTTTCCCCTAATATTTCTACTAGTTTTGCAGGTTGTTTCAGTGAAACGATGTCTTCAGAGAATGTTGTTGAGGAAAAGCCCGAGATTGAAAAAGTTATCAATGTGAACAAAGAAGTGAACGAAGAAAACCTCACTGAGATCGCCAACAAGGCTATGATGGCAAATCTGACAAAGGTAGGTCAAGAGGTAAAGGTTGTAGAAAAGGTGGTAGAAAAGTCGTTGAGGTTGAAAAACCTTGTACGAAGTGTGCCGAACCGTGTGTTCAATGTGCTGAAAAATCACAGATCATAGCTGAAATCAATGTGCACAATAATAACTTCAAATATGATTATCGCACAGTGAAGGAAGCATATGACAAAATGAAAGATGATTACAGCAGGTTGGATAGTAATAACATTGAACAAGATGATTCAATCAGAATGTTAAAAGCTACATTAATGGAAAAACAAAAAGCTATTAACGTTTACATTAACACAATTGCTGAAGTAAAACATGAACTTCAAGACATGACAATCGAAACCAAAAGGGTTCGACAGCTTCTAAAGAGCTATACCACGAATGCCTATGTCATCGATCACATTCTTCCGGCAATTAAATCGGAAGAAAATGTTCAGAAAGCCAAAGCTAAGAAAAATGGAGATTATACAAAAGTTCCACCACCTTTTGCGAAAAGTATTTTCGTAAAAAGGCTGAGGGGATGGATAAGGCGCTCAACATTGAACTTTTAACTGAAAAGAAAAATGAGCTGACTGAGAACATTGATATAACCTACACTAGTGACGATGGCGAAGCAGTGGTTAAGCAAGTTGTTGACAATGTCTTGAGTGAATCTGATGATGGCAGCTTTGATAGCGCCAACTCGAGTTCGAAAATTTCTAATTCACAATCTGAAGATGACGATACATCATCGGAAGATGGTCTAAGTGATGACCCTAACGTTGTTATGTACAAAGTTAAGGATTCTGATAGACTATACTTCGACGATAGCTTTCCAATTCGGAATGTGAAGGAAGATTAGCTCGAAAAATTCTTCAAACTCGTTGAGGTTTCATCAGAAGAATTGGAAATCAATGAAAAGAAGTTTTATTCTAAACCTAAAAGATATAACTTTCGAAGTAACATTGGTGATTTTCCAGAGCACAGGAAAGCTGGATTGGGTTCGGAAGTAGAAAATGAACCGAAAAAGTTGTCACCATTTCGCGAATACAAAGATAAAAACATGACATTCGTTTATGGTACATGTACGGTTCTAGAAGAAAGCTTGATTCCGAGGTAATCAAACGATGAGTTTAAGAAACAAAAGGAACTTCGAGATAAGGCCAAAGCCCCAAGTGGTGTAAAACCCACTAGTGGACATTCTCATGATGATCGGACTTTCTTTAAGTGCAATGAAGTTGGTCACATTGCGCGCAAGTGTCCGAAATCTAAGCCGGTCTATCTTCAAAGGAAAACAAGTTCAGATGTTGTAAAAACCAAAGCAACCAGAGTTTGTAAAACTTGTCACGATTTTGAAAAGAAATGAATCAAAACCTGAAGTTAAACCTAAAACTGAAACGAAGTTTGAAAATTTAACTTTCGAAAAAGGAGAAACTTCTAGGGCAAATGAATCGTGGTTTTAGATCAAAAAGGCAAATATAAAATCACAATGCTGGATTGCGAAAAAGAAGTCAACAACATCTGTAGTTACCAAGTCTGAGCCTGTTAAGACTGGTAATAACAAAGAATCAAAATCTGAGACCAAAACCGAAACTGTCAAATCTACAATTGGTATCAAATCAAAAGGTAAAAAGAAAGTCAATTTTGAAAATGTAACCGACAGTGGAGGCTCAGATGGAGATTATGTGGATGATTACCAAGCTTTTTATCCCAAACCCAAGACCAAAAAGGCTTGGGTCACGCTGTTTAAGTGAATTTTAATGTGTGCAGGGGCTCCAGAGATCCGTTCTTTCAAAGTGGATTCTAGATAGTGGAGCGTCAAGGCACATGACAGGGATGAAAGCTCTTTTATTCGACATCAAAGTTATAAACGGTGGTTATGTTGGCTTTGCTGGTAACCAAGGAGGTCAGATCGTCGCAGAAGGAAAACACTCAAATGGAGTTGTATCGTTTGATCGTGTGAACTACATTGCTGAGCTAGAAAACAATCTTCTGAGTATTTCGCAGATTTGTGATAAACAGTTTACAGTTCATTTCAATGACAAAGAGTGCATGATATTGAAGTCGGGTTTTAAAATCCCAGATGATTGGATTCTCATGCGAGCCCCGCGTGAGAACGATCTCTATGTGTTAGATATGGGCAACGCTACAACGTCATCAAAATCGGCACAATGTTTTGTCTCGAAAGCCATGGAGAAAGATTCTATTCTATGGCATGGTAAAATGGGGCACATTCATCTGCGAAAAATGAATTTTCTGGTTCATAATGATTTGGTTGAGGGGGTGAATCTTCGCAGCTTCCACATGACGGATAACTGTCTTAAATGTAAGAAAGGGAAGCAGAAGATGTAATCACATCCTAAGAAGATTCTGAATTCTATCAAGTTGCCGCTTGAACGTCTTCATATGGATCTTTTCGGTCCAGTGAACGTTTGAAGTATTTCAGGAGAGTTATACTGCTTAGTCGTCACATATGATTATTCTCGATATTCATGGGTGTTCTTTTAAGAGTCCACAGATGAAACGTTTGATAATCTGGTGATTCTCTTCAAGAAGCTCGAAAATTTATATCATCTCCCTGTCAGACGTATTCGTAGTGACAACGGCACGGAATTTAAGAACAACAAGATGAAAGAGTTTTGCAACGCCAAAGGGATTCTGCATGAGTTCAGTGCACCTTATACTCCACAATAGAATGGCGTAGCTGAGAGGAAGAATAGAACTTTGATCATAACAGTAAGAACCATGCTTGCAGACTCGAAACTTCCTGTTAGCTTCTGGAGTGACGGGTTGCAACGGCTTGCTACACACTAAACAGGGTCTAGACTGTCAAACCAACTAAAAAGACATGTTTTGAAATGATCAACCGAAGGAAACCAAACTTTAAATATCTAGAGCCATTTGGTGCACCATGTACTGTGATTGATCAAGACGGTATGTTTGGCGCCAAATCACTTGAAGGTTTCTTTGTTGGGTATGCTAGTCTGCTTAGGAGAGTGTATGTTCCTGGGTTGAGAAAGGTGATAGAAGCATAACACGTTGATTTCTTTAAGTACACAACCCCTATTCAGAGGAAAGGCGACGCGTGGTTGTTCAACTATTAAGATTTGTGGAAGTCATTCGACTTGCCAGAGGAACCTTCTGATGAAGAACTTGCAGCGATCTATTATCTTCAACAGTCGGCAAACCAAGAACAGATTATTAGACCAATTGTGGTTAATCAACCCACGTTGGGTACTTCATCTTCTGGTGCAGGTCCGAGTAATAATGGTGTTTCGAATGAACAAGTAGCAACACCTACTACTCCCCCAACAAATGTTTCCACTGAACCAGGAAATACAACATCATAGCCCAATATGCCTTAGAATCAGAACTCTGACTCTGATGAAGCACCGACTTACGATGATGGTGGAGAAGAATCTTCTTCAGATGATGAATCCGAGCAGAATATCAACATGTTGAATCAATCTGCTGGTCCGAGCAATCATAACGAAACTACATCTAGTGCTCCTAATGTTGAATTGATTGTTGATCTGAATGTTACAACTCAGCAAAGCTCAGTTGATGTTCCTAGTGAAGATATGCCACGATCTTACTTATACCATCCTTCAACAAATATCATTGGTGAATTAAAAACTGGTGTGCGAACAAGAAGCCAAATCAACAAAGCACTAATTTGTTTCTATACCCGAGTTGCTCCTACTCAAGACTACTGCTACTATTCATGTTTCATATCTCAAATAGAGCCAAAGACTGTGAATGAAGCTCTGGGTGACGAGAACTGGGTGATAGCAATGCAAGAGGAACTGTTACAGTTCGAGAAACTGGGAGTTTGGAGGCTTGTAGAGTTACCACCGAAGCAGAAATCTATAGACACGAAGTGGGTCTTCAAGTGTAAAAGGGATGATCGGGGTGTGACTGTCAGAAACAAAGCTCGGTTGGTTGTCAAAGGTTTCCACCAACAAGAAGGAATTGACTACACAGAAGTTTATGCACCGGTTACACGATTAGAGTCAATCCGCATTTTCCTTGCATTCGCAGCTTGGAAAGGTTTTAAGGTGTACCAGTTAGATGTGAAATCCGCATTTCTCTACGGTAAGCTACGCGAACATGTGTACGTCGGCCAACCACCGGGGTTTGTCGATCCGCCGAACAAGAACAAAGCTTATCTCCTAGACAAAGCCTTATGTAGATTACACCAAGCCCCGAGAGCTTAGTACGAGACGTTATCGCAACATCTCGTTGGAAACGGATTTACGAGAGGCACAGTGGACAGTACATTGTTTACCAAGGAAGTCGGAAACCATCTAATCATCGTACAACTCTATGTGGATGATATCATTTTCGGTTCAACAGATTGTAGTCTTTGCAAAGAGTTCGAAAAGATCATGAAGAAGAAATTCGGGATGTCTTCTATGGGCGAAATGAAATTCTTCCTCGGATTACAGGTCGATCAGTTACCAGACGGCATATTCATTCATCAAACAAAGTATGTTCACGATATTCTAAAAAAGTTTGAAATGGATAGCTCGAAGCCGCTTTCGACTCCGCTGGCACTGAACCATGGGATTTGCATTGATGAGATAGGAACCAAAGTTGATGACACACTCTATCGGTCGATGAGAGGATCTTTGATGTATCTGACGGCATCTCGCCCAGATATCATGTATCCTACATGCCTATGCGCGAGATATCAGTCAAGTCCTCGAGTATCATACATGCAGATAGTCAAAAGAATATTCCGTTATTTGAAGGGATGTCCAAGCACCAGCTTGTGGTATCCAAAGAACGATAAATTTTATCTAACGGGATACGCTGACTCAGGCTTCAGAGTGGACAAGTTTAACTCTAAATCTAGAACGGCTGGTTGCCAGTTCTTCGGAACTTGTTTGGTAACATGGTAATGCAAGAAACAAACCATGGTCTCTCTTTCTACCTATGAGGCAGATTACATTTCTATTTCCAGCTGTTGTTCTCAAATCCTTTGGATTCAACAACAGATGAGGGACTTTGATTGCAATTTCTTGGTACGCATTTATATGTAGATAACAAGGCAGCAATCGACATCACTAAAAATCCTGTTCATCACTCTCGAACTAAACACATTGAAATTCGTTATCACTTCATTCGTGACTGCTACAAAAAGAAGTTGGTGTGTATAAAAAAAATCCACACCAATGAACAAAAAGCTAAGTTTTATACCAAAGCATTTCCTTTAACAAGATTTAAATATCTCATGAGGCTTAACGGTATTAAAAATTTGCTGACAAGTGCAGAAGCAGAGGTTGAATACGGATCAGACGACGAGTTCACGTGATCCACATTGGTTTGTTATATCTATTAGATTAGTATTTCTTAAAAACTAAAATACAAAAAAATCTTTTTGATTTTAGAGGGGAGAAATATTTGATGAAGTACAATAACATATAAAAAATTCTAAAAGTACAAAAACATTGAAAAAAGACAAAAAGAATTTGTTGTCACAAAAGAAAATGATAGTACATCAGTGGACTATCACAGTATGCTAAAGAAATGTAATGTTTAAAAAGTGATAAACAAGTCTTACTGTGGATGTGTCAATAGACTTTACACGTTCAGTAAATTGTTTCTGAGATATAAACTAAATTTTACAACTGCTTAATCTTGTGGATTAACATCTATGGATATATGGACTTAGTACTCCGAAATTTCATTTGAGAGTTTTCACGGCTCGATAGATAATTTGATAAGCCAATGATTTTTTTCCGTGTTTTAGAATATGGTTAACCAACATGTTAAATAATCGATTACGATAAATTGGATTGGATTTTGCAGTTTTTTCTTCTGCAGTACCTCGACGTGACATGAGCGTGAAAGGGGTTCAAGAATCAGTTTTCTTTTTATAAGGGCTAAAATCACTTATTTTGGCTTTTTACCCCATATTGTAGGGTGGATCTCGAAAGATATGAAAGATCTCCCTCTAAGCCGTACGTACGACTTTCATCGAATACGGCTTTCCGCCGAATTCTATATGTATCTATGAGATCGACCTTTTTTGAAACATTTCCAGTCGTATGTAAAGCTAGAGCAATAGCATTATGAACCAAAAAGTCTCAAGGACCTATTGTTAAGAATAGTGAATTACTATTCTCATTAACAGCATTTAACCAACCCGGCAACCATTTGCTTTGACCCGCAGAGTGAGGTCATTATAGATAGTTGATATCTGGGATATTATACAAGTTCTTCTTATTTTGTGGAAGCAATAGCCTAGAACTTCTATAATACTTTTGCTAAAAATCCCTAAACTGCATGCAAAGCTGAAAAGAATCAAAAGATCTAATCATTTGCAGTGCTTAAAAGATTCCTTAAGTGGAACACACCTATAAGTCGAGCCTTCATCTCTTTGTCGATACGGTGGTATTAACCTGAGCTCTCAAGGCTTCGTATTAACCAAGATACAAATATCAACTACGCTATATTCACCTGTAAGATGAAATCTAGGGAATCTTGATACGGGAGTATATTCTTAGATGCGAACCATAGTTAAGTCAAGTTTCATAATTCATACCTAACATATCTTGGAACAATTGAGAAATGTGTCAAAGTTTAAGTGGACAAACATATCGACAATCTAGGTAAACAAGTTTAAAACTTAAAGTCTTCAAAAGGTCAACGGTACTGGTGATAAGTCTCAATCAACTAATATGATCCTTAGACACGAATTCACAAAAATATGTCTGTAAATATGTTTGTACATAGTTTACTTTGTTCTGTACATAGTTTATCTGCTTTACAGATTAAAACCAAAAAGATTTTCAGTGTGTTTTAGCACAAACTTACAAAAATACAAAAAGATTTTGTTTCTACATTGTTTTCAGCAAACCAATGTAGGAGAACGGATCTTCGAAGTCTGGTAAGGAGCTAAACTGGTGGGAATCTAATTGACAACGGGCTGGGAGCTAATCTGTAAAATATGATAAGCTAAAACGATTAAAAGTTCATTAATTTGAAACTTGATTTTTGAAAAAGTCAACAGTTTGTTCATAACGGGTCGAACCAAGGTCATTAATTTTGACTCAGCAGACAAATCGGTTAACCAAGGTCATTAGGTTGGACTTGGTCAACAGAGTGGATTGTTAAAACTGGTAAAATCTGAAAAGTTCATGGTCTAAATTAAAAATTTTGAAAAAATTAAAGTTTGAAATAAATCAAGTTTGCCTGGACTTGCAAGCAAGTCCGACCGAACTTGTACAGGCTTTGAAAGAGTTTAACAATCTTCAAGTTCGCCCGGACTTATCTGATCTTAGTTGATTGGATATACAAGTTCGCTCGAACTTGTCAACTATAAATAGATGACAAGTTCGACCGAACTTCATTACTGGTTTTTTTCAAAACAAAGAGCGAACTTGAGCGATAAAAAGCGATTTGTGAAATTGACACTTGTAAGACGAAGTGCTGCCCGATTGAATATTGATTTGTGGTGATTTGCACATCACTAATCATGGCAATGGTAGGTGATTTGTTTTTGAACCACGGATTGTAGGTGTTTGAACAATTTGGATCTGAAACGATATGTTGGACATGTCTTGGACCTTAATTGATAAAATTAGAACTTAAAATATGTTTAACAAACATAATCGATCTCATATACGTCATTAATTTGATCGGAAATGCTCGTTAAACTTGTTGCAGGTTGTTTGGGTCGATGACAAGTTCGCCCGAACTTGTCTAAGTTCGCCCGAACTTGTCTAAGTTCGCCCGAAATTGTCCTCAGGTATTTTAAATGATAAACAACAAGTTCACCCGAACTTGTATAAAGTGTTTTGATAAATCATAAACAAGTTCGCCCGAACTTGTGTAAATAAAGTTTAAATCATAATGATAAGTTTGCCCGGACTTCTTGATTGATATTGTTGTAAAAATGACAAGTTCGCCCGAATTTAGTCAAATGAAATGTGTAATTGTCCTATCAAGTTTGCCCGGACTTGATGAAAATATGTAAAATTAAAAAATTGTCGACTAAATTTCGTCTCGATTTACGTGTTTGCAGAATATTGAGCTCCCATTTAATAAGTTTCACAACACATGCATCACGTTGGACAAACCTATCTGTCCTTCGCTCTGAGCGTTCGATGATATTCTTGGATTTATGGCATGAATTCCCATACACAAAGCTATCACGGAGAAAACAGTGGTCTTTAGGTCGCACGTGAATAGATTCTGGATGTCCGCAGCTATGAATGAAGACGATGCTGCGAGAAAGTCTGTGGTTTGTGATGATAATGAAGATAAAGAGATCACTATTACTGAAGCTGATATACGCAGAGTTCTAGAATTCAACGACGCAGCTAATGATCCGATGATGCTAGACAAGCAAATGGTTAGAGGTTGTTTTTGCCGAATGGGGTACAAGGGGCATGAGAGTGATACTACGCTAAAGAAAGGATCTGTCCCTAATCCATACAAGTTTTTGATGCACGCGATCATTCATACTTTGTCCATCGAAAGGCAGGCCTAGATGATGTTCAAGATTATATGGCCTGCATGGCGACAACTCTCATTCTAAACAAAAGATTCAACTATTTAAAACTGGTTTTTACTCATATGAAGAACAACGTGGGGTCAAAGAGGCTTGTGATGTACCCGAGGTTCGTACATATGTTGATAGAAGATCAATTCAAGAAGATTGCGAATGATCAGAATGACATTGTATATTTGAGCCATCTAGATGATACTACGGTGAAAAAGCTTATCACTTTTCAGAAGCAATCATCTGCACTTATTGCTAAACCACTATTCGGTACCATCGCGTCCGAGAATTACATTGCACCGCCTGAATACAAGTTGAGGAAAGACGACAGTGGTGATGAAAAGGAACGTAATTCTGAACTTGAATGGATGTCTACATTTAAAGAGAAGTGAAGTGATTGGTTCCTCAAGAAAGTTGTTGTGCAAGAGAAAAAGAAAGGCTCGCGAAAGCCGATGAAAGTTGAAATCATGTTAATGGATGAAGATGAGCCTGTCAATGTTTAATCAGAAGCTGGTCCTAGTACTAAAACTGTTGTGGTTATAGAAAGTCAGGGAGCAGAAAAGACAACTCAAGAGGATGATGTGATCTCTGCAACATCTGAAAATGTAGAAAACGATAGTGATGATTCTTTGGAGATTGCAATAAAGATAGCTAAAGCTGAATCGGCCGCTGAGATAATAAAAGAAATGGATGCTGACTATGAGCCAGAATATGAGAAAGATTCTGAAGAGGAGAGACCGAAGAAGAAAACAAAGCGCGTAAAGTCTTCAGTAACTGATGTATCTAAGAAGGCTACAGGGTCTCCAAAGACGAAAGGAAAGAAAACAAAGAAAGCTAAGAGCAGACGTTATGTTGGAAAGCCGGAAAGCACAAAAGTCCCACAAGAACCTTCTGGTGCACAGGAGAAAGGAGTCACACAAGAACCTCCTGTTATTATCACAGCTGAAGCGGAACATCCAGGAGTTACACAAGAACCTCCTGAGACTGTATTGTTAGAGATTCCGATTATTCAATCTCCAGTTCCTCCAACTATTCCACAAGAAAGCTCAACACCAAAAAGTCTACACCAAAGAGTACACCGAAATCTACGCCAAAGGTTACTCAAGATCTGAATGATTTCTTCCAGAATCAGACGTCGATGTTCATGAAAAGCTTGTGAAGATTCTGGAAGACAAAGTAGCGAAGAATGAGTTAGAAAAGGCTGAATTAGAGAAGTTGGTGAAGCAGAATGAAGTTGGAAAGGAAATTCTGTCTAACAAAGTAAAGTTTTTAGAAGGTGATCGAGGGTACTTAAAGGCCCTAATTGAAAGCTTGAAAGATGCGAACGAAATATTGCAGAGCTAAAGACATAAAGGGATATGAATGATCATAAGTTCAACAGACTGCAGAAAGTCTTAACGAACAGTTTGGGACTTGATTTCGTAGCAGAATATGCTAGAATGGACCTACAGGAAGCGAAAGAGAAAGCAGAGAAAGAGATAGTTGCACAGGGCAAAGGCAAGAATGTTATTGATAGTATGTCTGAAGCCACTGCTCCTGTAATAGAGTCTACTAAAGCTTCGGAGTCTAGTGTGGTTGTTCCTCAAATAGAATCTGAAAAGAAAGACGATGATGAAGCTGAAGATAAAGACGATGATGATGATAACGCAGACAATACTAAAGACGACTCTCACAATTATGATGGTAATGATGATTATGATCAAGGTGGAGTCGGTATGAAAGTAGTTGATGCGAAAGTGAATGATGAGTTTGATTTTACTTCGTTGCTGAATGATGACACCAATCAGATTGATGATCAAACTCAGGTGGAGCAGACAGGGGGGATAGAAGGATGATGTAGATATGTCTGATGCTATTACTTCTGTGATGCCTGTTACTGTGGTCCCTACAAATCCTCTGATTGCTTGAACACAATGCCGAGGAAGGTGAATTCATGCACAACTATTCTAAAGAAGACTTCGCAAAGTTGATCGATGTTGTTGCAAAATCCTTTGACTTTGATTTTGAAGAACAAGTACTAAATGTTAATGCGTTTGAGCCGAACGAGTATCATTACAAACGTAGATATGAAGCAGACGACTACAACAAAGTTATAGTGGAAGATTGGTCTTCTGATGACGAGAAAGATGAAGCTGGGAAGTATGTCGGTACTAAAACTGATAAGTTTCCAACTTTTAAGGAGATGTACGAGCAGCTAAACGAAGACATGTTAAAAGAGATTGAAGAGTCTGTGCGACAAGGTAAAATTCCTAAACCAATGACTAAAGAGGAAATTGAACAAGCAAAAAAGTCTTGGTTTAAAGCGTAAGTTTCGACGTCCACTAGCATTCTTCACCAGAGATAAAGATGTGTCATTAGGTGATATACTGAGTTGGGGGTGGTTTAAAGAGTTGAATGTTTAAGCCATTAAAAGGGAATTTGGAGTTCAATACTTAAGATATCTGGCAGATTTCAAGACACTTCCATACTGGGATGTAGAAGAGCTTGTTCGAACGAGGAATGTAACATATCATATGAAGTTCATTTATCAGTTGCTTTGGAAAATGATCAAGTTTGAAGCGACACAGGGTTTTAGATACTGCAAGCCTTTTATTCCGAAACGTCGAATCAAAACAGACAAGAAGATTGGGATTAAAGATATCACGTTGATCATGAAGCGTCCTTGTGCAATGAGAAATATGCCGTAATGCGTATCGAACAAAATTTATATCCTTTATTTAAGTGGTGGCAGGTGGATCCTAATACTTGTGAAGCGGTGATTGTTTTACGATTTGAAGATCATCTTGATATTACGAAGGAAAGGGTTGAAATGTTTGGGGTTGAAGGATTAACAAGGCTGTGGAGAACGATAAGAATACTAGACCCGATGTGGCTTGTGAACTGCTCGAAGGAAGACATCAAGTGTTTGTTCTACAGCAAGATTGTCTTTGAAGAACGTGAAAAAGAACAAGCCACGCAATATCAGAGGGTGGTTAATGTATGCTATGAACACGAGGTGAACTCTGGTAGAATGTGGGAATCAAGTTGGAGAGAATTTGAACGCCATGAGTTTTTGAAGGAAGAAGCGAGGATTGAACAAATACACGAGATGGGTAGGGAGGCAAGGCTCAGAAGGTTTCAGTTCATGACAAAAGTGCCACCTATAGATCAAACGCCCATTCCAGAACTAGAACGTCGCAAAAAGACGATCAAGAACTTCTTTGGGCATGTAAGGCAGAGATAGAGCTGTGAAAACTGATCAAGACGAAGACGATTCCAAGGGGGAGTCTGCTAGTGAATAATGTCTATGTGTTAGTCTTGGATCGAGTCTGTATAGTTGTGGATAGTTTAGACTAGAAAAATGAAGGATATTTATGTAATTTGGACACAAGATTGCCCGGATTATATATATTAGATCAAGTTCGGCCGAACTTGATCAATACCCAACGAACTTGTAATGCTATAAATAGGGGTCTTGATTCCTTCATTTGTAACTTCTGCAATTTTTGATCAGAGACGGCGAAGCTCTATCAGATCTGGAACTGAATGTAATGAACATTATTGATCAATAAAACAACGTTTAAAAAGTAAATCTTGCATATTTGGTAATCATGTCATATTGTTTTCGCCATTATGGACACTAGATACAATTTAGGTTCCCGAGCTTAACGTGGAGACGATCTAACAGGTATGTGTAGCTTATGTCCTTGTTTCGATGTGTATGTTGAATTAATTGATTACGTTTGAGTGTCAGTTAACGGATTACTTCCACAAAAGTTTTTGAGAGTTCGAAATTGTACAAGGATTGAAAATGTGCAAATGTCATTAATAATGATACAAATCCTGAAAATAAAACACAAGGTCTCATTAAATACGAAATTGTTTAGATTTGTATAATGATTGAAAAGGCACAAATGTCACATGTTGAAGTGTAGAGTTGAAGAAACAGTGAAAGAATGCAGTATTCCTAATCGTGTATCTAAAGAAGAGATAGCTGAAGCGAAAAATTCATGGTTTAAAGAGTTACCCAAAGAAAGGAAGTTCAAACATCCACTCGCTTTCTTTACACATGATCAAGATAAATCTTTGGGCATATTCTTAGTTGGGGATGGATTGAAGAGTTGAACGTTTATGCCATAAAAAGAGAGTCTGGTGTGAAGTATTTCAGGTACTTGTGATATATTAAAACGTTGCCATATTGGGACGTTGAAGAATTAGTACAAACAAAGACGATCAATTATGAAATGAAGTTTAATGATCAGAGATTGTGGAAATTGACCAAGTATGAAGCTGCCCATGGCTTTAATCACTGGATGTCGCACATTCCAAGGAAGAAAATCATGATCGATCCATTTACGAAGGAAAAGGATGTTACATTGATTGTAAAATGTTCATCCACTATGAAGAACATGCCTTTAAAGAAGATTGAACAAGATTTCTCTGAATTCTTCAAGTGTTAGCAGTATGATGTAGAAACTGGGGAAGCGGTGATCGTGTTGAAATGTGAAAGTATTTGGAGGGCCATAAGAATACTAGACCCAATGTGGCTAGTGAACTCTTCTTAGAAAGATATAGAGTGTATTTTCTTTAGGCCATGCAGTATTAGGGGGTGAAAAATGTGTGTTATGTTCATGGTATAAACTTTAGTAAGATGGAGAAATAGAAATGACGTGAGTTTGGGAAGGTTGAATTCATGAAACAGTTGAAGAAGGAAGAACGGGTTGCAGATATGATGAAGAAAGCCTGATCAGAAGGTTTAAATTTATCAAGTGGGCACCGGCTGATCATACACCAATACCTTCTGAAGAATGACAAAAGCTGAGAAAACATTTCTTTAGACGCTAAATGTTAAAGTATAAAGTTTTGAAGACTGACCAAGACTACGACAATATCCAAGGGGGAGTTTCTTGATGTAGAATGTGTATAGCCTATGTCTTAGGGTCATCTCGAGTGTGTAATAGGGCTTCATAGTAAGATTTTTAATGTTTTATTGTATGTATAGTGCACTTCGCATGAAATAGTGTGTCACTGCGTACGAAGTGAGTCACTTCGTACGGAGTGTGTCTACCTCGTGCGAAGTGAAGACTCAACTCGTGCGACCTCGAGATGTCTATAAACAGGAGAATCTAGGGCTTTGGTCTGTAGTTGTTTGTTGAATGTGAAGGCGAAGCCTTGTCCAGTTTGTCTCTGAATTGTAAATGTCGATCAAGATTAATGAAACAGTAAATATCATATTGTCACAAGTTAATAATGAATTCCGCGCATGTTGACTAGATAACAAATTAGGCCATGTGCTTTCGGATGAGAACTAATCCTCTCACACAGTGAAGTTTGGTAACGAATTTCGCAGTCATAGTCGTTCATAAGTTCAACCCAATGTCGTTGCCTCATGTTCAATCCCTTCTGATTGAATATATGTTGGAGACTTTTGTAGTCTATGAAAACCACACATTTGGTACCAACGAGGTAGTGTCTCCAAATTTTGAAAGTCCGTGATCAGGCAGTTCTAGACGGAAGTTAGTGCGTAAACGTATATAACAGTTTCGGTAGAATGTTATTACAAAATGGGTAGAAGTAGAATTCAGTGGAAGTCTTCATTCATACCGAAAGAGTATACATCTTTAAGTCTAGCTGCCGGAGTTCCTAGAGAGAATCCGACAGCATCTCCCTGTAGGGATGGCAAAAACTTAAACAACAAATGAACACACGCATATATATAGTTGAACTAGTTCGCCCGGAATGTGTAATGGACAAGTTCGATCGAACTTATCCTTCACAGGACAAGTTCGGGCAAACTTGACCAACACATGTCAAGTTCGGGCGAAATTTTTCTCATTTACACTATAAGCACCGTATTTTGATCGTGCGTTCGATTCTAACCTATACAATATTCAACAAACGCTCAATCTAGCCTATTCGACAAGTGACGAACACAATAGTGCATCAACAGATTTTTTAGTCTCCTGGACAAGTTCGGGCGAACTTGTCCACAATGTCACCAAGTGCCAAGTTCAGGCGAACTTGGTTGGCCAACACCAAGTTCGGGAGAACTTTGTTAATATGATACAAGTTCGGATGAACTTGATCACAATGATACAAGTTCGGGCGAACTTGATCAAAATGATACAAGTTCGGGCGAACTTGATCCTCCAAATCCAGCCATTTTTCACATTTTTCGATCCAGAATCTATATTTCTTCGAATTTCGAGATGAATCCACCATAGATCTAGTCAAAAATGGTTTTCTAACAATCCTATCCGTTCAATTTTACTTTTTGTCCGTGGATTGTATGTTTATTTGATGATTTACGTCTAAAACGCCTACAAATGTCCATAAATGTCCAAATTCATGAGCGTAGGTGATAACCGTAGCTTTTATACCAATTAAAGGTCCGTGATCAGGCGGTTCTAGACGGAAGTTAGTGCGTAAACGCATATAACAGTTTCGATAGAATGTTAGTACAAAATGGAGTAGAAGTAGAATGCAGCGGAAGTCTTCATTCATACCGAAAGAGTGTCCATCTATACCGAAAGAGTATCCATATTTAAGTCCAGCTGCCGGAGTTCCTGGAGAGAATCCGGCAGCATCTCCCTGTAGGGATGGCAAAAACTTAAACTACAAATGAACACACACATATATATAGTTGAACAAGTTCGCCCAGAATGTGTATTGGACAAGTTCGGGCGAACTTGACCAACACATGTCAAGTTCTGGCGAACTTGACCTTGAAAGGTCAAGTTTAGGCAAACTTATTCTCATATACACTATAAGCACCGTATTTTGATCGTGTGTTCGATTCTAACCTATACATTATTCAACACACGCTCATCTAGCCTATTCGACAAGTGACGAACACAATAGTGCATCAACAATTTTAAGAGCGAAAACAACAGCACCTAACTCAAGATCAGGAGTTGTGTAATTCTTTTTGTGGATTTTTAATTGTCTTGATGCATAGCCTATGACTTTATCTCTTTTCATGAGAACACAACCAAGGCCTAGATTTGAGGCATCACAATATACGATAAATTCATCATTGCTAACAGGTAGGGATAGAATATGAGCATCATAAAGCTTTTGTTTCAAATTTTGGAACGCTTCTTCTTGTTTGGGTCCCCACTCAAAAGTTTTATTCTTTCGAGTAATGAAGTGAGGGGAACTGCTATCTTTCAGAAGTTCGCGATGAATCGATTGTAATAACCGGGGAGACCCAGAAAAGAGAGAACTTCGGTAGGAGTAGTGGGTGTACTCGAATCCATTATCATACTGATTTTAGAAGGATCTACATGTATACCTTGTTCATTGACAACGTGACATAAGAATTCAACATCCTTCAACCAAAATTCACACTTCGAGAATTTGGCATAAAGTTGTTCCTTCTTTAGAAGTTCCATCATTAGATGGAGATGATGTTCGTGGTTAGCTCGAGATTTTGAATAAATCAAGATGTTATCAATGAAAACAATGATGAAATTATCTAATTAAGGTTTACAAACCCTATTCATTAAGTCCATGAAGACGACATGAGTATTAGTCATGCTAAAAGGCATGAGAGTGAACTCGTAATGGCCATATCGAGTGCGAAGAGCGGTTTGGGAATATCTTCTTCGAGTACACAAAGTTGATGATACCCAGAACGGAGACCGATCTTTAAAAAACAGGTAGCACCTTGTAATTGATCGAAAAGATCATCAACACGAGGTAGTGGATATCATTTTAATCGTGAGTTTGTTGATCTCACGATAACCGATACACATACGGAAAGATCCATCATTCTTTTTCACAAATTGCATAGGAGCACCCTAGGGTATGAACATCAACTCGGGTGTTGGAGCAACAGTTAATGAGGTTCTACGGATGACAGTCTGTGCAAAGAGTTTGAAAAATCATGAAGAAGAAATTTGAGATGTCCTCGATGGGCAAAATGAAGTTCTTCTTAGGTCTTCAAGTGGATCAGCTTCCAGACGGGATACTCATTCATCAGACTAAGTATGTTTATGACATTCTCAAAAGTTTGAAATGGATAGCTCGAAGCCGCTTTGGACACCGCTGGCACTGAACCATGGGATTTGCGTTGACGAGATGCGAACGAAAGTTGATGACACACTTTATCGATCGATGATAGGTTCATTGATGTATCTGACGGCATCTCGCCCAGACATCATGTATCCTACTTTCTTATGTGCGAGATATCAGTCAAGCCCTCGAGTGTCACACATGCAAATGGTCAAGCGAATCTTCCGTTACTTAAAAGGATGTCCTAGCACGGGCTTATGGTATCCTAAGAACGACAATTTCGAATAACGGGATACGCTGACTCAGACTTCAGAGTGGACAAACAGAACTCGAAATCTACAACTGCAGGATGCCACTTCTTTGGCACGCGTTTGGTAACGTGGCAGTGTAAGATGAGGGATTATGGTCTGCAGTTTCTTGATACGCCTTTATTTGTAGATAACAAAGCAGCCATCGATATAACTAAAAATCTGGTTCATCACTCACGTACAAAACACAATGAAATTCATTACCATTTCATTCGTGACTGTTACGAAAAGAAATTGGTTCGAATAGAAAAATCCACACCAACGAACAAAGGGCCGATTTTTATACCAAAGCATCTCCATTAACAAGATTTAAATATCTAATGCGGCTTAACGGTATTAAAGATTTGCTTACAGGTGCGGAAGCTGAGGTTGAATACGGATCGGACGACGAGTTCACTTAATCCGCATTGGTTTGTATGGTTTGTAAATATCTTTCTAGTTTAGTATTTCTTAAAAATCTAAAATCCAAAAATATGTTTTTGATTTTAGGGGGAGAAATATTTGGGAAAATACAAAAACATATGAAATTTTTCAAAAATGTACAAAAACATTGAAAAAAACAAAAAGATTTCAGTGTCATAAAAAGGAAATGATAGTACATCAGTGGACTATCACAGTATACTAAAGAAATGGAGAGTTTAAAAGTGAATGAGTCTTACTGTGGATGTGTCGATAGGCTTAACACGTTCAGTAAACTGTTTTCGAGATATAAACTAAATTTTACAACTGCTTAATCTTGTGGATTAACACATCTTGGATATATGGACTTAGTACTCCGAAATTTCGTTTGAGAGATTGCCTGATTTGAGATACGATGTCTTTATAGATAGTTAATATATGGGGTATTATACAAGTTTTTCTGATTTTGCGGAAGCAATAGCCTAGAACTTCTATAATACTTTCGCTATAAACCCTAAACTGCATGCAATCTTGAAAAGTATCGAAAGATCTAATCATTTGCAGTGCTGAAAAGATTCCTTAAGTGGAACACACCTAAAGACGAGCCTTCATCTCTCTATCTGTACGGTAGTACTAACCTGAGCTCTCAAGGTCTCGGATTACCCAGATACAGATATCAATTACGCTATATTCACATGTAAGATGAAATTTAGGGAATCTTGATATGGGAGTATATTCAAGAAGTGGGAACCGCAGATAAGTCAAGTTTTATAAATTTTACCTTAACATATCTTGAAACAGTTGAGTAACATGGTAAAGTTTAGGAGGACAAACATATCGACAATCCAGGTAAACGAGTTTAAAGCTTAAAGTCATATAAAGGTCAACGGTACTGGTGATATGTCTCATACAACTGATATGATCCTTTAGACACGATTTCACAAAAATATGTGTTTGTACATAGTTTACATTGTCCTGTAAATAGTTTATCAGCTTTACAGATTAAAACCAAAAAGATTTTCAGTGTGTTTTAGCATAAACTTACAAAAATACAAAAAGATTTTGTTTCTACATTGTTTTCAGCAAACCAATGTTGGAGAACGGGTCTTCGAAGTCTGGTAAGATGCTAGAACTGGTGGGAATTCTCTTTGACAACAGGCGGGAGCTAATCTGTAAAATATGAAAAGCTAAACGATAAAAAGTTCATTAATTTGAAACTTTGATTTTGAAAATATCAGTGTTTTGTTCGTAACGGGTCAAACCAGGGTCATTAACTTGGACTCGGCAGACAAATCGATTAACCAAGGTCATTAGCTTAGACTTGGTCGATTGAGTGGATTTTCATAACTGGTAAAAGTTGAAAAGTTCAGGGGTTAAATTGCAAAAGTTGAAAAAATGTTGATTTTGAGTTTGGCAAGTTTGGCCGAACTTGCTAAATAAAACAAGTTTAACAATCACAGCAAGTTCAACTGAACCTGCAGGTGAATGGATGTTTTAATAAAACTTAAGTTCGCCCGGACTTATGATGGGCTTATTAACTTGGGCTCAGCAAGTTCACCCGAACTTTCCAGGGTATAAGTACCTAAGCAAGTTTGGTAGAACTCATCTGTGCAAAGAACAATACTCTGAGCGAACTTAAGCATTTGAGAGATTTGAACGAAATTGGCATTTTAGAGACGTTACTCTGCCAAAATTTACACTGTTCTTGGTGATTTGCACACCATCTACAATGGAAGAGGTGAGAAATCATGTTTAAAACCAAGAATTGGACCTTAAATGCTTAACTTAGATCTGAAAGTGTTAAAATTGATAGATCTAAGCAATTGATGGACAAATTGAACTTAAAATCCTGTTAAACACTTAAAATCGACCGCAAATTTGTAATGAATTGATTAAAATGGTCATGATTTGAATATGCAGGTTTGGTATTGAAGGAGATGACAAGTTCGGCCAAACTTGTTATCAAGTTCGACCAAATTTGTTAAAAAATCAGAATAAATCAAACTAAAGAATAAGTTCGACCGAACTTCAATAAAAATTGTTGAGAATGTTTCTATAAGTTCGCCCGAACTTAGTGTTTAAGAGTTTGAATTTTTGGTAACATAAGTTTGCCCGAACTTATACTTGAATAGGGAACATGTTGTGAAGGGCACGTTCGGGCGAACTTGTGCAAAATCAGAATGTTTATAACACTTATCAAGTTCGCCCGAACTTGATGAAAAGTGTTTGAAAATTTGTAATTTTTTCTCTTATTGCGTGCTAATTGATTTCGTCGTTTTTGAGGTTCAAGAACCAGCAAGGGTGATTTCTAAGGATTTCTCAAAATTCCATAACACGTGCATTACGCTCGATAAGACGATATGTCCATCTTTGAAACAATACGATAGTATCTTGAAGTTTTTAAAGGAAAGTCCTATCCATCGAGCAATCACGGAGCGCACAGTGTCTTATAGATCTCAACGTACCATTTCTAGATGAACGCAAGCCTACGTGATGATAAAAAGACCATTACATCTTCTGTGCAAGTCGGGAATGAAGTCAAACCTATTACAGTTATAGAAGACTATATTCGACGGATCCTACATTTCAACGATGATAAAGACAATCCGATATTCCTTGATGAGAAGATGGTCAGAGGATGTTTTTATAGAATGGGTTACAAGGGGAGTGTGAACAAGCCGACATTGAAGAAAGAGGAAGTGCCAAACCCCTACAAGCTCCTAATGCATGCGATTATTCATACTTTCAGTCCCGCAAAGCAGGTCTAGACGATGTTCAAGACTACATGGCCTGTATGGCAACGACATTGATCTTGAAGAAGCCGTTTAACTATTCTAAGCTGGTTTTTACTCTTATGTCGAAAAACATGGATGATTCAAGATTATGCTTATATCCGAGGTTTGTTCAGATGCTAATCGATGAAAAGTACACTAATTATTGCATGGGATTTGAATGATGTACTTTATCTTAGTCACCTTGATGATACAATGGTGAAGAAACTCTTAAAGATTCAAAAGCAAGCGACAGCTCCTGTTCCTAAGCCAGTGTTTGGAGCCATTAAAGATTCAAATTATGTTGCGCTGTCTGACAACAAGTGGAGGAAAGACGGAAGTGGTGATGAGAAAGAGCCAAAAGCTGAAAAAGAATGGTTCAAAGATTTCAAACCAAAATCTCGAAGCGATTAGTTCTTAAAGGCCGAAGTTGAAAAGCATAAAAAAAGAAACGAGCTGCAAAGCAAGTCGATGTAATGCTCATAAATGAAGATGAACCAGAGAATGTTCAAACTGAAGCAGGTTCGAGCGCAGCAGTGGTTATTGAAAGCCAAGAGACTGAAAAAGCCACGCAAGAGTATGATGTTATATCTGCTACTTCAGAGAATGATGATTCTGACGATTCTCTTGAAAGAATTACAAAGAAATCTATAGCAGAGACTGAGGCAGAAAAGGCCAAAGAAACTGATGCTGATTTTGATCCGAATGAAGAGAAAGAATCTGATGAAGAAGGCCAAAGAAAAAGGCTAAGCGTACAAAGTCTTCTACAACAGAAATTTCAAAGAAGACTACAGGGTCTCCTCAGACAAAGGGCAAGAAGAAAGAGAAAGTTCAAAAAGCAGTCATTAAAAGATATAAAGGTAAGCTGAAAAGTGCAGAAGTTATACAAGAACCTTCTGGCGCACAGGAGATAGGAGTTGCACAAGAACCTCCTACACAAGAACCTTCTGTAGTTGTTACAAGTGAAGCTGAACGTCCAGGAGTCACACAAGAACCTCCTGTGATCATTTCATCGGAAGCTGAAAGACAAGGAACCACACAAGAACCTCATGTGTCTGGTTTATTGGAAGTACCTATTATTCAGTCTCCTATTGCTCCAACGACTTCTCATATCGGAAGTTCTACTCCAAAGAAGTCTACTCCAATAGATGCAACACCAAAGTCTATACTGAAAACTTCAAGAGGGAATTTATTTGGTGACATGCCGCATGATCCAATCAGTCTTCAAAATCTGAGTGATTTATCTCCAGATACTAACGTTGATCTTCTCGAAAAACGTGTCAAAATCTCAGAAGAAAAAGTGGCTAAGAATGAAGAAGAGAAGGCTGAGCTTATTCAGAAAATGAATCAAAGCAATGTTGAGAAGAGATGTTGGACGATAAAGTGAAAGTGTTAGAGAATGAGCGCGAATATTTCAAAGCTTTGATCGATAGTTTGCAGGATCAAATGAAAAGCTTCAAACAAAGATTGCTGATCTGAAGTCAATTCAAGCCCTAAATGATCGTAGATTTTCCAGGATGCAGAAAGTTTTATCTAACTCTCTGGGAATTGATTTCATCAAAGAATATGATCGTCTGGATCAGCAAGAAGCTAAAGAACGATCTGAGAAAGAGTTAGCTGCGAGTGGTAAAGGTAAAAGGGTTGAAGGTGAAGCTCCAATGTTTTCTGAAGTCGCAAAGAAACCAATTGAAGAGAATATCGTTATAGCTTCTGAGTCCGATATTCCAAAGGCTGACGAATCTGTCAAGCCTTCTGATCCTATCATTGCTTCTGAAGAAAAGGACGATGAAGAAGCAGAAAAAGAGGATAAGGAAGATGATGAAAAGGATGATTCTGAGTATGAAGATTGGAATGTTGCTGACGATGATGATGATCATGGTCGTGTTGGTCTGAAAATTACTGAAGCCAAAGTCTCAGATGAGTTTGATTCTCTTCGTTGATGGATGATGAATCAAACAGGATGGATGATAAGATTGAGGGGAGTCAGGGCAGACAGGGCTATCTGATGAGATTGATATGTCTAACGTTGAAAGATTTGTTAAGCCGGTTGCTGTTGTACCCACTAAGCCTTTATTGTTGATGTTAGAACATAATGTGGAGGAAGGCGAGTATGTGCACAACTATACAAAGGAAGATCTGGCCAAGTTAATTGAAGTTGATACTGAAGATCTAGAATTTGATTTTGAAGAGGACGTGTTGAATGTTAACACTTTTGAGCCGAATGATTATCAGTATGTTAGAAGATTTGAAGCTGACGAGTATAATAGAGTGATTGTGGAAGATTGGTCTTCTGATGATGAAACAGATCAAACTGTGAAGTACGTTGGTCCTAATACTGATAGTTTTCCTATATTTGGGGTGTACAAGCACTAGACGAAGAAATTTAAAAGAAAGGATTGAGAAATCAGTTCGAGAAGGTAAAGTACCAAAGCCGATGACAAAAGAAGAGATAGCTCAAGCAAAAAAATCTTGGTTTAAAGAGATGCCGCGCGAACGTAAGTTTCGACGTCCTCTAGCATTCTTTACCAGAGACAAAGATGTGTCATTGGAGGGATATCTTAAGCTGGGGTTGGTTCAAGGAACTTAACGTATATGCAATCAAAAGAGAATTTGGAGTGCAATACTTCAAGTATCTTGCTGATTTCAAGATTTACCATATGGGATGTGGAAGAGCTGGTTTAGACCGTTAATGTTACATACCACATGAAAGTGATTGATCAGTTATTGTGGAAGTTGATAAAGTATGAAGCGGTCAAAGGATTCAGATATTGGAAGCCATTCATTCCATGTCACCGAATCAAGATTAACAAGAAAACAGGGGAGAAAGACATTACATTGATAATGAAGTGACCAAGGGCCATGAGAAACATGTCGTTGATGCCGATTAGAGAAAACTTCTATCCATTGTTCAAGTGGTGGCAGATAGACCCATCTACTTGTGAAGCGGTTATTGTTTTAAAGTTTGAAGACATTTGGATATTACAAAGGAAAGAGTTGAGATACTTGGTTCTCAGGGCATGAGGGGGCTATGGAGAACAATCAGGATTCTATATCCGATGTGGTTGGTTAACTGCTCAAGAGAAGATATCAAATGCCTTTTCTACAGCAAGATCGTATTTGAAGAACGTGAAAAGGTACAAGCTATGTAGTATCAAAAAGTTGTGAACGTTTGCTATACGCGTGAAGTAAATTCAGGAAAGATGTGGCAAACAAGCTGGAGGGATTTAGAAAAGGTTGAATTCCTGAAAGAGGAGAAGCGTCTCGAGGTTATTCATGAGAAAACTAGAAAGGCAAGTATTAGAAGATTTCAGTACATGAACAAAGTGCCTCCGACAGACCAGAGCCGGATCCAAACAAGAACAACGAAATAAGCCGTTTAAGAACTTCTTCAGTCGTGTGCGTTGATGTTTATTATGAAGACAAAGTTTTGAAGACTGATACAAGACAAAGACGATATCCAGGGGGGTCTGTTGGTGCATAATGTCTATGTCTTAGTCTTATATAGAGTTTGTATAGAATAGAGCTAAGAGGCTAGCGATACAAAGTATTTATGTAATGATGTGTCAAGTTCGCCCATGAGTTGTTTATCAAGTCAAGTTCGGGCGAACTCATGGTCCCTCTCTAGCGAACTTGAGCATCTATATATAGCTAGCTTGCTTCTCTCATTTGTAACTTTGTCATTTTGGAGGCGAAGCTCTGTCAGTTTGTATCTTGACGTTTAATCAATAAAACTGATGTTAAACTGATTAATTCTGGTCTATTGGTAAACACGACGTAATATTTCCGCTATTATGGACGTTAGATATCAAATTTAGGTTACTTAGCATCGAGGATCGGTCATACAAGTTTTTTGACAATTCTTATATCTCAGATGGTGCAAGACGGTAAGGGGATTTGGCAATTGGGTTGGCACAAGGTACAAGGTCTATGTTGAATTCTACTTGGTGTACATGGGGTAAGCCATGTAATTCTTCCGGAAACACCTCGGGAAAATCTCAAACAATGGGGATGTCTTAAATAGTTTTACTCTTGCCTTTCTCTTTTACGCTAACACTTCGCCAAATGGAAGAGGTACGCTAACAATCTTAACCAGTCCATGTTTACTGTGACATAGAAGCTTCCTAGTTGCATTGGTGTGAGGTTGATGGGAAAAAGATGGTCATTGAGGTTTAGTTGGCAATTACAAATGACACAAGTATAAGGGGTTTGCCACTAGCTATCTCTACTGTTAAAGGTTTTCCTAGCTTAGTTCGAGGCATCGAAAGTAAAGGTTTAAAAGCTAAGGATACAAAACTTCTATTGGCACCCGCATAAAAAACAATAGAAGCAAGATGGTTGTTAACAAGGAACGTATTGTTCACAACATCGTTGTTAGCACGAGCCTCGTTATAATTCATGTTAAATGTACGTCCACAGGATGGATTAGCATTAGCAAGCTTTGGGCAGTTATTCTTGAAGTGGCCGATCTCGCCACAATTGTAACAAGACCCAAGAGGAAAGTGAGGTCGAGCAGGATTTGCTTGGGGTTGAACCAGATTCCGGATAGCTTGATTTAGAACAGATCGACAAACATTGGCCGAATGACCAAATCGTCCACATGAGGTACATTGACGACTGGGTAATTGATTTTGATGGTGACCGTTGCATTGATTGCACAAAGGTGCAGTACCAGCATAAGGTTTCCTAGCAGGAGGTTAGCTTGTTGGTTGGGAGTACCAGCATAAGGTTTCAAATACACTTCTTGGAATTTCTAGAGAGTTCAGATTTTTTTTCTATTGGTTTCTCATGGGTAGTCTTGGCAGATTGTTTCTTGTCGCCCTCACGGAAAACTTTCCATTTGACTTAAGAATCGGTTAGAGTTGCGGCTAGTTCATAGCCTCCCTAACTGTAGCTGGCTTACTACAAGTGACTATGTTGTAAACTGGATCAGGTAGGCCATCAATATATTTCTCAATGGCCTTATCCATAGGTGTCACCATGGTGGGACACAACAGGCTCAACTCCTCGTACGGATCTGTGTTGGCACGATTCTCACCACTATCTTGTTTGAGATTGTGGAATTCATTCTTGAGTGCCCTCATCTCATTGCGTGGGCAGAACTCTTTCATCATAAGAGCTCTAAGTTCCTCCCAAGTTTGTGCCATAGCCACATCCGCACCTTGATCTCTCATTATTCCATTCCACCATGTGAGTGCATTTTTTTGGAAAACACTCGAAGCAAACTCTACCTTGCGCTCATTAGAACATTGAAAATGACGAAATGTGCTCTCGATACTTTCAAACCAATGGAGGAGCCCAGTTGCTCATCAGACCCATAGAACAGGATGGGTTAATCTGAGTTGGACTGTTTGTAGTTAAAAGGCGGGGGTACGTTATTATTTTTATTGGTATTGTTGGCTTGGTTGAGTTGGGTCACAAGTTTTGGAAGTATCGCAACCATTTGTTGGGCCATTAGTGCCGCCATTTCGGCATTTCCGATAGTGTCACGTCGTGGAGGCATTCTAAAAAGGGAATGGTATATGAGAGAAAATGAGTGAGATTGATATAGGATAGTCAAAAAGAAATGTTAGAATATCGACGAAACACAAGGATTGTAATCATTTATTCGTTACTTAAAACAAATAAACGACACAAGGACTAATCAAAGTAAATGTGTCTTTATAACTTATCATGAAGACATACTTTAGCCTAAAAGTGGACACTCGCCAGGAGTTCCCAGGTAAGAGTGTCTGGTCCGATTAAGTGTATTTATACGAACACTCTAGCCTTAGACAGAAAACTCAGGGTGCAGGCATCCACCCTTCTAGGTTGCACGTGTTCACATTATGAAAACCTACACTTTGATAATATTTCGAAAACATTTAAGGCTTAAAGCCTAAACACATATCACTTAAGGATAACTGATTATTTCTTGTAGAAGTTTTGGAATAAATTTACTTTTAAGAATAATAGGTGATGGTTTGTATTAAGAATCTAAACACGAGTTACTTCTTGTTTAGGTCCTAGGAAGGTTATAGTCTAGGTCAAAATAATTTCTAATAACCTTATGCCCTATAACCATGGCTAACATGAATCGGATCAACAATTGGTACCCTGTTTGGAGACGTTCCAAAGACGATTGAGTTCTTGGAAGGCTAAAACTCTTTCTTTCGGGGGTCGGGTTACTCTTCTTAAAGCGGTAATGGAAAGTATACATAGTTATTTCTCGACACTGTTCAAAGACCGGTTAAAGTTTTTGAAGCCTTGGAGTCTATGATGAAGAAGTTTTTATGGGCCGGTTGTGAGGAGGTTAAAATGATTCACTGGCTTACTTGGGAACGGGTTGCGCTTCCGAAAAAAACGAGAGGTTTGGGATTATGTAGACTGAAAACAATCAATGATTTGCTTTCACTAAGTGGGTTTGGAGGTACAAAACGGAACTGCACAACCTTTGGAAGCTGGTCATCGATGCTTGCCATGGATCGGATAGGAGATGGACGGACCTTCCATGTAACAATGTCATTTCAGTGGTATGAAAAAATATAGTGAAAACGGAGAACAAGTTGACGGTTTAAGGAATGATAGTTCTTAACCTATAAAAGGGAAGCTGGGAAATGGCCATAATATCAGATTTTGGGTTGATTCTTGGCTAGGAGAGGGTCCTTTAAAGTTCAAAAGGCCCCGTCTCTTTGTGCTTAAAGAAAAAGAGGATTGCTAGGTGGCGATCTTTGCTCGTTCAGGATGGTGCGACGGTCTAGCTTTCGTCATGGAGTAGGCCACCGATTTTTTATGCGGAGCTAAACGAGTGGGCTGAATGTCGCTCATTTTTGGATTCGGTTACTCTCTGTGTTGGGCTGACTTTTAACATTGGCTCGGGGACAAATCGGAAAATTATTCTTCGGCCTCGGTTAAAAAAGTGTTGATTGAAGACGGGATGGACAGGAACATTGAGGTTATCAAATGGAGCAAACGGTTACCTTCGAAAAGCAATATCTTCATATGGAGGGCCGCGATGTGCAGGATTCCTACTAGGTATGCGCTCGTTAAAAGAAATATGAATATTCCGTGAATGTTATGTGTGTGCTTCGCGGGGAGGTCGAAGAAACAGTAGACCACATGTTCACTGCTTGTGAGATCTCGATGAGAGTCTGACATTTCTTTTGCTCCTGGTCTCGTCTTCCTCCTCTTTTCGTTTTTTCCTTTAAAGACATTTTGAGTTTCCACAAGTGTTGCAAGGTGAATAAGGAGCAAAACACGGTGGTCAAAGGTTTGGTTATGTTAGGGTGCTGTGTCTTTGGAATACTAGGAACGCATAGTTATTCTCTAACGGAAAGGGCGAAAGTGAAGAAATTGTGGGCGACATAAAATCTCTCGTTTTTCTTTGGATAAAGCATAGGTCGAAACACATGGTTATAGATTGTAAGGAATAGTTTAACTATCTCTTTTTTTTCTAAAATATCCATTTCCATATAAGAATACACATATATAAAAATCTACGGATCGTCTAGTTTAAATTCTCTTGTTTTGAAAATTGGAAGGATACCAAAAAATAACAAAACATTCAATATGTTTATAAAAAGTCTTTTGAATTTTATCAAAATATAAGTCATAGCTTTCACGATTCTCGAACCCAAAAGGAGCTTTTGGGGACAATCTTTTCTTCTTTCTTATTTCATACATATATGCATATCCTTTCTCTTTACAAACAATGACAATATTGCTTGTAAAGCCAAAGTTATCCACTTTCTATAAAGTCTTAGTACAGTCATGCATGTAATTTCAAGACGCTCCTGGCCTGAAAGAAATAACCTTTTGTACTATTAACGTTAATTTCCCTTTCTGAGTGATAGAAAATATATTAGTTTTAGCCTTAACCGTACATTTTTGCTTTTAGGGCTTAGGTGGCATCATCATGTACCGAATTGTAACATCCCAAAAGGTTGGCAGCTAATTTCAAAGTTCTTTGCCTCAAACTTTCAGATTTTCTCTTTCCTCTTAGTGTAAGTCGTAACTTCATGTGATTGAATTACATTCCAAAGATGATCATGTAATCATTTATAATGTTATTTCTTTTGGTTGGTTAAATGAGTACCACTCATTTCTAATCAACCCTATGTTGATTTGACTAATATGATGACTATATGTGCGTATCATACACCTGTGTATACTGGGGGTCTATGCCCGTGTACCAAATCTACACAATGATATATTAGTTGAAATGACTAACATATTAAAGTGTGCAGTTAGATCTAGTAAATGCACTTTTATATGGATGGTTTTTTATATCAAATGCCTATTTACAACTAGATGTTATTGATATCACAACCTTTTTTTTCTTTTGACGTGAGAAAATATACCTTCATTTAATTTGAATCTTAAATTATTACTAAGATAGGAAAGCCTATTTCTATACTTTGATTACAGCTGACGCTAATCTTCTATACTTTGATTACAACTGAAACTAACCATTAACACTAACCATAAAAATTCATAACATACATTGGTATTTTGTAACAAAAAAAACGTTGGTGACTGAAAAACGTGTCTACTAGTACTTTCTTTAACAGAAATCGCCTAATTTTTTGTTACTTGCGTTTAGAAAACAGATTATAATATTTCGTTTCTATTCAGTTTTGATTGTAATCAGAAAAATTCTCTACTGATTTTGTAATTCTTGGTAACGCTCCTTTGGGGTTTCAAGGTTTTTTGATAGTGAAGACGTTAACCGTATAATTGAAACAACGAAACAATGAAGAGACTAACTGAAAGGTTGAATTCTTAACCTTGTAGAGAGGGGTTTAAGAATTTATTGATGATTTTGGCAACATGTTCTGTTTATTGTAGTGTTGTAAATGAAGGACAAGGGTAATTATAGTTAATAAGTTATAATATATGTTGGAAGATGTGGAGCACATATGTGTACATAAACTTAACTAAATGCAATCTAAAGAGTTTATAAAGGGTTCGTGTTGATCTTTCACGAAAGATTAGGGTAGACTAGTTGGATAAAGGGTTGTTCAATAACGAGTCAGTTAATACATACATTACTTAAGTGGTTTTCGAAACATCACTAAACATTCTAATGTCTTGACATTCAAAAAAACTTACCTTCCAATCTTTTCTCAGACTAACCTTATGAAGTGGTTTGACGCTAGCCATTTTGAGATCAAATAAAATAATAACCATGGTCACTAAAACCTCAAGATCATTTTTGATAAATCGACTAAGTAAATATCAATATTGTTTTTACAAATCGGGTAAAGTCATCTTATAAAGTCTTCTAAATCTTGGAAGGATATGTACAAAGACACAATGAAACGTAAAATATGACACAATGGATCGGATAAAAAAGACAATTAATCGCAAAAAAGACACAATAACGAAAATGTAAAAAAACACAATGAAAATTAAAAAAATACACAATGATTTAAACAAAAATTTTAAAATCTACAAGCTAAAATTCAAAAGTGAAAACCTAAAATCTAATATCGTAGATTTCGACAAGACGATTCTGATACCACTAGACTGAGTTCAATTGGAGTATATCTAATACCATTCTTACAACATTATGTTTTTGATAGAATATGTATTTGAATGGAGAATGATCCACTAAAAAAGTGGGTTATGCCTAAGTAGCATAAGAAGAACTATGGAAATAACATGTGGCACTCCTTATAGATTTGAGAGAAGGGTATTTTGTTCTTAAACCACAAACTCCTACTGATCTGTTTTCTTAAAATACATTACATAAAAAAAGCAAACACAAAAAATACAACCCAAAAAATTACATTATGAAAAAATGTAGCAAAAAAAAGCAAACGCAAAAAATACAACCCAAAAAATTTCAACACATAAAAGAAATTCCAGCAAAAATAATGTAATACAAAATATATAGCACAAAAATTCAGCATAAAAAATTTAACACAAAAAATCCGGCCCAAAAAAAATTCAACAAAAAAAATTAACACAAAAATCATAAAAATCTAATACAAAAAATGAAGCACAAAAATGTCATACAACATAGAAATCTAATACAATTCTTTGGGTTTTATTAGATCTCATATTTTATATAGTAATATGGTGCTTAAGTTAAAGATAAAAAATGTTTGATTTATGTTGCAATTTCTTTAAAAATAATAATGTCGTTTGAAAAATTATTAACGTTAAAAGATACAAGTGAGAATATGCATGTGTCTTGCATGTGAAGATAAAAAGTTAACAAACAAGCTATTACAAAAAAACCCTTACAACCAGTTTTCCTACACTTTCATCTTAGTCATTGATTTGGAAAAATGAAAGCTCGAGATATATTCTTATACTTCTTAGACAAATCAACTTTTTGTTTGATCCTTAATTACAGCTACTGAAAGTTATAACTACTTTTGCTTAAAATGAAAATAAAAAGAAAGAATTATATATAGGGTGGTGTTGCTATATAAAGTGTGTTTTTTTTTTCTAAAAGTGTAAGAAGTGATCATTACCATTATATTAGGGTAATTGCTGGATGAGATTAAATGGGTGGTAAAATTGTAATATTTGTTTTAATTAAATTAATTAATTTCTTACATTTAGTGTGTAAAAGTAATTTTAGTGTGCCTTAAATTTAGGAACCCACATGCAAGTCACAAGCAACTTTCCCCCGTCTTTCTAAACCATAGTAATTCGTTTAAAAAAAGTTACACCATAGTAACGAGCGTTTTTATCTTTAATAAGAGTACGATATTGCTACAAATGTAAAAAAACAACTACGTTCAACTAGTGGATCTATTTTACTCGTAATGGTATGTTATATATGACAGCGTGGTGTGTTTTATATAACAATGTGTTTTATAGTTTGGATTATGTAATTTATGGAATGATGTGTTTTATAATGACGAGTTGTGTGTTTTAAGAAAATGTACGAGTGAACATATGTCTTTTAAAGTTTGGATGATCTATTTAAAGAGTTTTGTTTTTATAGTTTGAATGGTGTGTCCAAATCTGATATAACACCATTTGATCATTGCAATATATGTATAACACAATATTTACCAAATCTTAAATGATAAAACACTTTGCAAAGAAATAAACAATGATACCTACTATTAAAAAGCTACGAGCGAAGAAATAAAACACCGACACAAGTGCTTAAAACACAATGTCAAGAAAATATAATTCAATTACAAGTGTAACACATGTTGATGAACCAAATATCTAAAAAACAGAACAATAAATAACTATAAATACATGCCTTCGTTAAACCAGTGAATGATAAAAAAAAACAAATGAGAATAAACTTGTAACCGATAAAACACAACGTAAATAAACTAATAACTACTAAAACACAACATGAAGAATTTGTGAATGATGCAAAAGTAAAATCAAAGGGAACATGATTCGGTATGCATTATTCGTATTATAATAGGTAAGTTACAATTTTGCATTTTTAAAAATATTATAAACTCATCTGTAAAAAAAAATTAAAAATTGTCGAGTCGGTAGTTTTGACTGACGCAAATTTTTTACGTCTGACTTAATTTTATATTTAATTTTACGCCAGGCGTAAAAAAAAACTTGCATCATTCAAAACTACCGCATAAAAATATGTTTTTATTTTTTTTACGGATGTGTTTATAATATTTTCATCTACATTTGTGTAAAAAAATTTTGGTCCAACTCGCCTCGAATCAAAAAGTTCTCGCGGTTCTCGCAACTCGTGGTGGTTCTCATTTTAACCCATCCATATGTATATATATATATATACGTATATATATATATATAGTATATATAGGATCGGAAGAAAACAACTAGAAGCTTAAAAACGCTGAGAACGGTTCCCATCGGTTGGAATATCAAGACTTTCGTAAAGGCACGGGGTTTCATTAAGGGTAAAAGAGTCTTTTTACTAAAAAAGAACAAAAAGCCAACTCGCTGACAAATAAATGATAAAGCCTCTCAAACGTCAGAGACATTATTGTTTTCCATTTATTGTGAAAAACTTCGGCCCAAAAATACGCACCTAAAACATCATTATGTAACTAAAAACAAAATCTTCATTCTATATTAAACGCCAAACCTCTTAAACTTTCTACAACACCCATAGAAAAAAGTGGTGAACATCATCTCTTGGAGGTTCAACGCGTCAATCAGTAGGTTCGTTATCAAGTATGACACTAGAAGAAGGGTGAGGGTAAAAACTATAAACGCCATATTGAACATGGATGAAGATGTTAAGAGGGCGATACTAGAACTTGACATTCCTCTGGATAACTTGTGTGGAAAAATATAGGTTGTGATAAGGAGATTGACATGAAAATTTCAACAGAATAATCAAAATCAAATTGTCGAGCCAATCATCGAATCATGGTATTCTCATGAAGATTATGAATTGGTGACGGTTGTGTGGGATGACGGGCATGAAGATGAGCACACAGTTAATGACATTCTGACCAAAGAGATTCTTGGGTTTATAGAACAGTTATGTAATTCAAGATGTTTTAACTCTTAGATTACCCCGATAGTGGCTTCGTTGGAGGGAATATTTAAATGGAGGCGTCAAGCACTTCAAGACAAGGACGTTAAACTGAAGATGAAGATGTGTATTCTGAACAAGATTTAGAAGAAGAAAATGAGGGGACTGATGGGTACTTCTCAGACATAATCCCATCGGATGATGAGTTATGAATGATGAGTTCATGTTTTATGGCATTTTATGTTTTTATGTATTTTAAGTTTGATGAATGAATTAATTATTTATTTACGAAAAACCAATACTTGTGTGTTAAGTGGTTTGGGGAAATTTCAATAGTTAAAAAAGGATGGCTAAAAGTAATTAATAACAAGTTAAACGCCAAAAAAATAGAACATCAGTATCATATTAGCGCCAAAATTTTGTTATCAAATACATAGTTGCAAAAAATAAAATATAATAACAAAATTTTACAAACCTTCAAAGATATTCTTCACTTGTTTTCGCTCTGGAAGAACATGTTGATATTCTTTTGATAACTGGCTACGTGCATGGGGAAGCATAGTGTCCAAATTGTTTACAATTTTGACACAGTCTTTCTTTTTCTCTGATCTTCTTTTTGTCTTTTCAGTTGCCTCCTCGTGTTTAGATTTCAATCGCTTACGAGATTCAGATCCTTTAGAATTCTAAACAACAGGAACTCTTATGGGATTCTTGTCCTTTTGGAAATGCCCTGTTATCTCAGCAAATCTGTCACTCGTGCTAGGGGTTGGGGCAACAAACGTTGTGATATCCCGGCTTTTCAGGTATCTTAAACGCGCTACTTTACGGTTATTCACTCCTACGCTGATTTAATTCGGAGAATTAAATTACACGCTCGCAATAACTACGCTAACTTTGTGAATCTATAGGGTGAATCACGTGCTATGTCTTATTAGACAGATTGTATCTGAATTACGTGCTATGTGTTATTAGACGGGTTGTATCTAAATTACGTGCTATGTGTTATTAGACGTTTGTGATTTAATATTTTATAAACTCCATGTCGCAAATAAAATTAGTAAATAATTTTAGTAACTTTTATTTATAAACCGAACCAAGCTTATGAAACGTTACGACTTCGCGACCAAGCAAACCCAACCCGCCACCCACACCTCCTTGCGGCCCAAGGAAATAACCTAAACTTGAGGCCCAAGCCCCTTAACCCAAACCGCCCCCCTATTGCGGTCGCGTCCCCCCTCCCCTTTCCCTTGTTATATATAAATGTAAGTATGCATGATATGTGTTTAAAAAAAAACAACAAAACCCTAGTCTCTAAGAGAATGCCGACGACAGCCCCCCCCCTTCACGATCGCAAAATCCCACATCTCCCGGATTGGTTCCAAGCTTGTCCCGGTTCGCTAATCATCATCGTTTCAAGGTTAGGGTTTAATTGTTTTGCGATTCACATTAGGGTTTGTGTAATCTTGATCATGATTATGTGTAATGGTACGATTATTAGTATGAAAAAGTGTTGTGATTTATGATTAGTTCGGATGAATGTGCGAATCTTTGCGATTGTGATGTTATGTTGAATACTAAAATCATAGGCTGCGTTTTAGCGATAAAGATCATGTTATATAATTAGGGTTTGCATGCATATTGATATACATGATGATATTTGACAAATAAACCTGTTGTTAATCATTATTGCTAAGCGTCATGATCGTTTAAGCATGTTCTAATGCGATGAAAGTCGAAAACAGTTTGCTGATTGACATTTACAGCCAACTTCAATTGGCTGTAATCTGATCATTATTTATCGAAAAGTGGATTTTCTGAGGCCTAAAAGTGCACTTTTGAAAAACGCTTCTAATGGCGCCGGATTCATATTTTTCTGAGGTCGTTTGCTATTTTTAAGTGGTCATTTAGTGCAGCAGCTGAAGCTTCAAAAAAATCTGCAGAATTTTCTGGTTGTTTATCGAGTCGGATCTCATAGTCTGTAGGGGGTTAGGTCACGAAATTTGTACAGTAACTGGAGACGGGAATTTCCGGAAATCTCCCACTGGAATTTTTTTAATTGGATGAACGATGATTTTTAAATAATTTTTCCCGTGGACTGCAGTCAGAAAGCGACGAATCTGACTGCAGCCTAGTATATAAATGTTTATAAATAATTGGTAAAACTTTAGGACTTGAAAACTTTACATAAAATTCTACAGTCTAATGGACATCTCCTGTAAAACAATTGGAATTTTTGGAACGTTGGAACTATTTTATAAAAATCCTCGAAAACAGCCCAGTTATGAGCGTACAAGCTGAAACATGATAACTTGCGTTTGTGTGTATCTAAGTGTTGTATGAGTTAACCTGTGTTTATGACAAGTTGGTTTGATCATTATTTTGTATGGTGATACTTTGTATGCATGATTTTGGTTTCGAATTGGTTGTTACGTGTGCCGTACTGTGTGTTAATTATGCGAAGGATTTTGTGTCAGTGTGTTCACACACTAACTTTAAATCGGTTGACATGTTAGGACGCGATTAGCGGTTCCATCCTTTGCTTCTTTTGTGTTATTCTAACCGAGCAATTTAAGGTGAGTTCACGGCCCCTATTTTATCCGGTTTTGAACAACAGGGGGAGAAACACGTATACGCTCTAAAACTCTATCTTTTACGTATGCGAAATTAACGTCGTTAAACTATTCGGTAACTAAGTTAATGTTAATGTATGTTATGGTCACTAAGTAGCTATATCACGGAAGTACTCAACCAACTCTCGGATCGTTAGTATTGGGTTAGATAGCGGGGAAATTATGGTAGTACTACTGGGCCCGACAAGCCCCACCTGAGCTAGTCGCGCTAGCCAACCGGGAATGGTCAACGGGTGATTAATTTGGCCTAACTTTCGCCATGGTCAGTGATAGACATGGCAACACTGAGGCAACAACAGTCAGCTTCGATCACGAACTCTTATGTGACGTAACTTTAGGCTCGCTACCTACATGTTAACATTGAACTTAATTATGAACCAACATTATTATTCCGGGTTACGAATAATGGAACTATGTCGTTATCCCGGGTTAGGGATAACGGGGTAAAACAAACTTTTAAACCAAACTTGTGAACTTATAAAAACCTATGAACTCACTCATCTTTAATATTGACACTTATCTCTTTACATGTTTCTTAGGACGCTAGGAGCGCTAGGTGCACTCACTTGCATTCGACCAAGACATTGTTTTTTATCGAGTCTTAATTACGAATAATGTTTGGGATTTTTGGTTTTGGCGTTTATGTTGGCGCCCGTTACTTTACTTTAATGCTTCCGCTAAACTTTGAAACTAAGATATTTTGAAAATGACTATGAATGGTTACAACAAATTTTTTGGAAAACGTTTAAATAAATCATATAGAGTCGTTCGATATTGCTAGTGTCTGAGATTCTGGTTTGATCACACGCCTTGCGGTAATACTCCGCAAATGGAAATTGAGGGTGTGAGAGATTGAATCAGAGCCTCTAGCTATAGAGAACCAGATTTGCATTAAAAGTAGACCTAAACTATAGCTGTTACACGACTCTAGACTTAGTTAGCACCGAACTGTGATATCTTGTTATGTGTTATACTACAATTGTTTTATGTGAGATATATATGTATATTGTGATGCACGCAACTCATAACTAACTACACCAACCCAGCAGGCTATGTTATCATCATCATCCGACAAATCTCGACAATCAAGGGCGCCGGGAAAGGCACCCATAGTCGAACCCCCACCACTTCATGGCGTGGAGACACGCTCAGCTGCTAGGAAAAGACTCTCTCTAGGAGGGGAGTCGTCCTCCCGTCCGACCACCGCTATACCGGTCAAACCGGTCAACTCATTAGGAGTGGGGGACAATCTACTTAGAGATGTGTTAAGGAAACAACAGGAACAGCTAGAGAGAATGCAGGAGACTATCGAAGCACAGTGATGGATGATACGTCAACTAACTGGTAAAACTAGAAAGCTCGAGGAAGAGCAATATGAGAATAAGAGAGTTCGAAACATTTTAGCTAAGGATCTTCGTGCTGAGCAGCGAGGGCTTACTGGCTCGAAGACAGAGTTCTTGAGTCCAGTTGGAGGATTCAAGAACTGGAGCAGAATCAAGCACCTGTCCCCGTACCCGCACAGCACCGGCCTCTCCAGCGCCGGTAGAGGAAGAAGAGGAGGATGCAGAGGAAGACCCAGAGGAGGATCCAGAGGAAGACCCGGAGGAGGATCCGGAGGAAGAAGAGCCAGAACAGGACCCTGGCTGTTGAAGCTGAAAACGCTGAGAGAATGACGGCAATGATAGCGACTTGGGAGATGGAGACATAGAGGACTAACTCGTCTCGCCAATCTCCGCTTTGTTTTCTTTAGTTGTTTGTTTCCACTTACGTTTGAAATTGAAAATTTTATAATTAAACTGAGATGTTTGGTTAGTATTTTGTAAGACATTGCAATTTATTTAATCGAATGTTCCTTTTGATTGTTTAATTTGTTGGGTTTGACATAAATTGTGTGATTATTGATGTGTGGAATATGGTAACTATATTGGACATATATACTTATCGGTGTGTATTTATGTTGTCTTGCGAAGATCTGAAATGGCAACTGGTCGTCGTGGAAATCTCAACATGTCAACTAAAGAATTGGCCGCTTTAATCCAAGAACACGTGAATGCTGCTTTGGCAGGTGTTCAAAACCCACCAGCAGGTAACCATTATTAAATTTTCATGGGAAAATCTAATAGTTGGGCTAGTAGACTTTCTCGCTGATACCTATCCTCTGTCTTCCGGAGGGGGTCTTAACCCCTACAAGATATTCCTCGATGCGAAACCAAGCAAGTTCACGGGTGTTGAAGGACCCATATGACTGGTCCGTTGGATTGAAAAGTCTGAATCGGTTTTCGAGATGTGCAATTGCCTTGAAGCTAAAAGGTCAACTATGCTGCCTTAAGGCTGGAAGATGGGGCATTGACCTGGTGGAACGCACAAGTCCAAACGCGTGGACTTCTTGCGGCAAACGCAAAGGCGTGGACCGAATTTAAGGCCTTAATCAAGGAGGAATACTGTCAGCGGAACAGAGTTCAACAGTTGGAACAGGCGTTATGGAACCACAAGATGGTAGGGTCTGAAATTGAAGCGTACACGGCAAAACACCACGATCTGGTGTTCCTATGTCCCGATCTGGCTAACACCATCGAAAAACGACTTGAGTTTTATCTTGGGGGTCTGGTCCTTGAGATCCAGGGCATGGTAATGTCTAGCAACCCTACGACGGAGCATCAAGCGATTAGGCTGGCGTATAAACTCACCGATAAAGCGGTGGAGCAAAGGAAGTTGCCACCTAGGGGTGAAACTGAAATTGTCCCTGACAACAAAAGAAAATTTGAAGGTTCACCTGCTCGATAGTCTTCATCAGCCCGGCCACAACAAGGAAACAAAAGCGGTCCAACAATTTCAACAACAATCGGGGTCACAATAATCAGTCTGCCAACAACATCCAGAACTCGAGCGGCTATGCGGGTCAAAAGCCGCAATGTAACCGTTGTAACCTCCATCATCACGGCCCTTGCGCAGAAATCGCTGCCAACGATGTGGCAAATCAGGACATGCGGCAAAGGATTGTCGCGGGGAAATCATGTCTCGACAAAATCAGAATCAGCACCAGGGTCAACAGCAAGGTAATAACCGGGGATGCTATCAGTGCGGTAGCACTGCCCATTTCAAGCGAGACTGCCCGCAGCTTCACAACAACAACAACAACAATAACACAAGCAACAATGGAAATGGTGGCACAGGAGGTGCCAAAGGTCGTGCATTCACTCTGGGCCGGGAGAGGCCAGAAACGACTCGAATGTGGTCACTGGTAAGTTTCCCCTTAACGATCATTTTGCTACTGTACTTTTTGATACGGGTGCGAATAAGAGTTTTATATCTGAGTCTTTTAGGAAGAACCTAAATCTCACGCCTAAACCCCTAAAGACCCCTTACGTCATAGAACTAGCCGATGGTAAATCTGTAGATGTGACCCATTTGGTAACCGGCTGTCAACTTAAACTCGCAGGTCACACCTTTACCATCGATCTGATGGCAACTACCTGGGTAGTTTTGACGTGGTAGCCGGAATGGACTGGCTATCCGACGTCCTAGCTGAAGTTCTCTGTTTTGAGAAAGCTATCTGTATTTCGCTCTCTAATGACGAAGTCTTGATGGTGCAAGGCGAGAAGGCAGGCGCCGTCACAAACATCATCTCTTACATGCAAGCTCAGAAGTATCTTCGGAGAAAGAACTCCTTCGCTTTGCTCCACTGGTCACCGAGCAGCCTAAGGACGAGAAACGGATTGAAGATATCCCCGTCGTCTGTGACTTTCCCGATGTGTTTCCAGAGGAGTTACCTGGTCTTCCACCACATCGACAAGTGGAGTTTGAAATCGAAATGGCAAACCATGCGGCTCCTATCGCCAAGGCCCCGTACCGCTTAGCTCTAGCAGAGCTGCAAGAGCTGTCTACCCAACTTAGGAATTGTTGGAAAAAGGATTTATCCGACCCAGTACTTCGCCATGGGGAGCTCCGGTCCTTTTTGTCAAGAAGAAGGACGGGACCTTCCGCATGTGCATCAACTACAGGGAACTCAATAAGGTTACCGTCAAGAACTGATACCCATTACCTCGTATCGACGATCTTTTCGACCAACTTCAAGGGTCAACCTACTACTCCAAGATTGATCTACAGTCCGATTATCACCAGCTACGCGTCAGAGAGGAGGATATCTCCAAGACGGCATTTCGCACTCGTTATGGCCATTATGAGTTCTTGGTCATGCCCTTCGGTCTCACCAACGCACCCGCGGTGTTCATGGACCTCATGAACCGTGTGTGTAAGTCGTACCTCGACAAGTTTGTCATCGTGTTCATCGATGATATACTCATCTACTCTAAGGGTGAAGAAGAACATGCTGAGCATCTGCGATTATTGCTGGAACTACTTCAACAGGAGAAACTATATGCCAAGTTTTCGAAGTGTCATTTCTGGATTCTGGAAGTTCAGTTCCTCGGGTATATCATGAATAAAAAGGGTATACACGTTGATCCTGCCAAGATTGACGCTATCAAGAACTGGGAAGTACCCAAGAGACCAACAGAGATCGCCAATTTTTGGGTTTGGCTGGTTATACAGACGTTTCATCGAGGTATTTTCAAAGATCGCACAACCGCTTACCACTCTCACTCAGAAGGGCACCAAGTATGCTTGGGGTGACAAACAGGAAGCAGCATTTCAATTGCTGAAACAGAAGCTTTGCAGTGTGCCCATTTTGTCCTTGCCAGAGGGGACAGATGATTTTGTGGTATATTGTGACACTTCCATTCAGGGATTGGGATGTGTACTCATGCAACGTGATAAGGTCATCGCGTATGCATCCCGACAGTTGAAGGTTCACGAGAAGAACTACACGACACATGACCTGGAATTGGGAGCAGTTGTGTTTGCACTTAAGATTTGGAGACACTATCTATATGGAACAAGGTGCATAATTTACACGGATCATAAGAGCCCCCAACATATTTTCGACCAGAAGGAGTTGAACATGCGACAGCGTCGTTGGGCCGAACTCCTGAACGATTTTGAATGCGCCATTCGGTATCACCCGGGTAAAGCTAACGTGGTAGCTGATGCCCTCAGTAGGAAGGAGCACTTGAAACCTCGTCGGATACGAGCACTACAGTTCACAATTTATTCTGGGTTACCCGAACAAATACGCGACACGCAGCTAGAAGTAGTTAAGGATGAGAACATCAAGGCCGAATCTGTGGGAAAGATGGAACGCGATTGGGAAGTGGAACCCAATGGTGGCCGGTATTTCATGAATCGTATATGGGTACCTCTCTACGGAGACCTCAGGAAGCTAGTTATGGACGAAGCTCACAAATCCCGATACTCTGTCTATCCTGGTTCGGATAAGATGTATCAAGACCTTAAAGTCGCTTACTGGTGGCCCAACATGAAAGCGGATATAGCCACCTACGTGAGCAAGTGTTTGACTTGTGCGAAAGTCAAAGTGGAATACCAGAAGCCATCAGGGCTACTTCAACAACCTGAAATCCCAGTGTGGAAATGGGATCAGATCTCGATGGACTTTATCGCTAAACCCCCGCGAACTCCGGGTGGGTGCGATACCATCTGGGTAATCGTGGATCGTCTAACTAAGTCTGCACACTTCCTAGCGACCAAGGAAACAGATAAGATGGATAAGTTGACTCGCATCTACATTAAGGAAGTAGTTTCTCGGCACGGGGTGCCAACGTCCATCATCTCAGACATAGATGCTCATTTCACGTCCAACTTTTGGCAGTCACTTCAGAAAGCTTGGGTACGCGCTTAGATATGAGCACAGCTTACCACCCTCAGACGGATGGTCAAAGTGAAAGGACCATTCAGACCCTGGAGGACATGCTTAGGGCATGCGTGGTAGACTTCGGGAACAGTTGGGAAATCCATCTGCCTTTAGTGGAATTCTTGTATAACAGCAGTGACCATACGAGTATTCAGGCAGCACCGTTTGAAGCATTGTAAGGTCGCAAATGTAGATCACCGGTCTGTTGGGCAGAAGTCGGTGAGAGTCAACTCACAGGTCCTGAGTTGATACTTGAGTACCAAAAAGATTGTGCAAATCAGAAACCGCATGGAAGCGGCACGAGACCGACAGAAAAGTTACGCTGATCAACGACGTAAACCACTCGAATTTCAAGTAGGTGACCGCGTCCTACTGAAAGTGTCACCCTGGTAGGGCGTAATTCGTTTCGGAAAACGAGGCAAACTAAACCCACGGTACGTGGGCCCATTTGTGATTTCAAAGCGTATCAGGCCCGTAGCTTATCAGTTAGACCTTCCTGCCGAACTCAGTGGAGTTCACAACGTTTTTCATGTGTCCAATCTGAAGAAGTGCCTATCAGATGAGACCCTAGTCATTCCGTTGGATGAGATTCAAGTGGATGAGCAGCTGCATTTTGTGGAGCAACCTATCGAGATCATGGATCGTGAGATCAAGACTCGAAGGCACAGCAAGATACCGATCGTCAAGGTTCGTTAGAACTCTAAGCGTGGACCGGAGTTCACGTGGGAAAGAGAGGACCAAATGAAAAGCAAATATCCACACCTTTTTGTAGCTGAGCAGCAATCCGACGTTACCGCCGACTAATTTCGCGACGAAATTCTTTCAACATGGGGATGATGTGACAGCCTGGGAATTACTTGTACCATTCTAACAAACTGAATCTTTGTGCGTTGCATTCTAAACCGCGTTTAGTCAATTTTCGGGACGAAAATTCTTTCAACATGGGGATAATGTGACATCCCGACTTTTCAGGTATCTTAAACGCGCTACTTTACGGTTATTCACTCCTACGCTGATTAATTCGGAGAATTAAATTACACGCTTGCAATAACTACGCTAACTTTGTGAATCTATAGGGTGAATCACGTGCTATGTGTTATTAGACGGATTGTATCTGAATTACGTGCTATGTGTTATTAGACGGGTTGTATCTAAATTACGTGCTATGTGTTATTAGACGTTTGTGATTTAATATTTTATAAACTCCATGTCGCAAATAATATTTTAGTAAATAATATTTTAGTAACTTTTATTTATAAACCGAACCAAGCTTGTGAAACGTTACGACTTCCAACCAAGCAAACCCAACCGCCACCCACACCTCCTTGCGGCCCAAGGAAATAACGTAAACTTGAGGCCCAAGCCAGTTAACCCACACCGCCCCCCTATTGCGGTCGCGCCCCCCTCCCCTTTCCCTTGTTATATATAAATGTAAGTATGCATGAGATGTGTTTAAAAAAAAATAACAAAACCCTAGTCTCTAAGAGAAGGCCGACGGCAGCCCCCCCCCCTCACGATCGCAAAATCCCACATCTTCCGGATTGGTTCCAAGCTTGTCCCGGTTGGTTAAGGTTTAATTTTTTGCGATTCACATTAGGGTTTGTGTAATCTTGATCATGATTATGTGTAATGGTAGGATTATTAGTATGAAAAGTGTCGTAATTTATGATAGTTCGGATGAATGTGCGAATCTTTGCGATTGTGATGTTATGTTGAATACTAAAATCATAGGCTGCGTTTTAGTGATAAAGATCATGTTATATAATTAGGGTTTGCATGAATATTGATATACATGATGATATTTGACAAATAAACCTGTTGTTAATCATTATTACTAAGCGTCATGATCGTTTAAGCATGTTCTAATGCGATAAAAGTCGAAAACAGTTTGCTGATTGATATTTACAGCCAACTTCAATTGGCTGTAACCTGATCATTATTTATCGAAAAGTGGATTTTCTGAAGCCTAAAACATGTATTTTTGAAAACCGCTTCTAATGGCGCCGGATTCATATTTTTCTGAGGTCGTTTGCTATTTTTAAGTGGTTATGTAGTGCAGCAGCTGAAGCTGCAAAAAATTCTACAGAATTTGCTGGTTGTTTATCGAGTGGGATCTCATAGTCTGTAGGGGGTTAGGTCACGAAATTTATACAGTAACTGGAGACGGGAATTGACGGAAATCTCCCACTAGAATTTGGTTAATTGGATGAATGATGATTTTTAAATAATTTATCCCGTGGACTGCAGTCAGAAAGTGACGAATCTGACTGTAGTCTAGTATATAAATGTTTATAAATAACTGGTAAAACCTTAGGACTTGACAACTTTACATAAAATTGTACAGTCTAATGGACATCTCCTGTAAAAAATTGGAATTTTTACAACGTTGGAACTATTTTATAAAAATCTCGAAAACAGCCTAGTTATGAGCGTACAAGCTGAAACATGATAACTTGGTTTGTGTTACCTAAGTGTTGTATGAGTTAACCTATGTTTATGACAAGTTGAATATGTTTTATGGTTGATCATTATTTTTTATGGTGATACTTGCATGCATGATTTTGGTTTCGAATTGGTTGTTACGTGTGCCGTACTGTGTGTTAGTTATGCGTAGGATTTTGTGTCAGTGTGTTCACACACTAACTTTAAATCGGTTGACATGTTAGGACGCGATTGGCGGTCCATCCTTTGCTTCTTTTGTGTTATTCTAACCGAGCAATTTAAGGTGAGTTCACGGCCCCTATTTTATCCGGTTTTAAACAACAGGGGGAGAAACATGTATACGCTCTAAAACTCTCTCGTTTACGTTATCCGAAATTAACGTCGTTAAACTATTCGGTAACTAAGTTAATGTTAATGTACGTTATGGTCACTAAGTAGCTCTATCACGGAAGTCCTCAACCAACTCTCGGATCGTTAGTATTGGGTTAGATAGCGGGGAAATTATGGTAGTACTACTGGGCCCGACAAGCCCCATCCGAGCTGGTCGCGCTAACCGATCGGGAATGGTCAACGGGTGATTAATTTGGCCTAACTTTCGCCATGGTCAGTGATAGACCTGGCAACACTAAGGCAACAACAGTCAGCTTCGATCACGAACTCTTATGTGACGTAACTTTAGGCTCGCTACCTACATGTTAACATTAAACTTAATTCCGAACCAACATTATTATTCTGGGTTAGGAATAATGGAACTATGTCGTTATCCCGGGTTAGGGATAACGGGGAAAAACAAACTTTTAAACCGAACTTGTGAACTTATAAAAACCTATGAACTCACTCATCTTTAATGTTGACACTTGTTTCTTTACATGTTTCTCAGGACGCTAGGAGCGCTAGGTGCACTCACTTGCATTCGACCAAGACATTGTTTTTTATCGAGTCTTAATTACGAATAATGTTTGGGATTTTTGGTTTTGGCGTTTATGTTGGCGCCCGTTACTTTACTTTAATGCTTCCGCTAAACTTTGAAACTAAGATATTTTGAAAATGACTATGAATGGTTACAACAAATGTTTTTGGAAAACATTTCAATAAATCATATAGAGTCGTTCGATATTGCTAGTGTCTGAGATTTTGGTTTGATCACATGCCTCGCGGTGATACTCCACAAATGGAAATTGAGGGTGAGACAAAACTGCATATCCTAAACCTTCTTCATGTAGAATTGAACATGATCTTTGTATAAGGGAAGTTCCCCTTGTTCCTCGACAAACCATTCAAAGTATTCTCGGTCGCAAAAATATTTCTCGCAACTTACCTTAAACATCCGCTTCAAGCTCAGTTATAAAATCACAACTCATTGTCTAATTAGTATGACAATTTGGCGCAACATCTTCACGCTGTCTATTAAAAATGTATTGTTTTCGAAATTCCCTAATATTCATGCTATTTAAAACATAGAATACGTGTCTACATAACAAACCAGACTAGTCGAGATGCCTGCATGAAGAACTCCTGGTGCAATCAGACTTCCGAAAGATTACCTTAAAATCCCATAATATAGTAAGACTAACACCATAGGGCCAAAACAAAACATACACAAAAAAATAGGAAAAAAAAGTTCACATAACCTGAAAACGCCATAGATATTGAGAAAGTCGCCACCAAGCCAAAAAAACACAAGACTAACTCAATGTTGTTAGGTCTATTAGCTTGAATAACGTCACGGATGGAGAAAGGAAGACCTTGGGGGCTTTTCCTTATCGCACGTCTGGGTGTGCTAACAAGGTGGGGGACAATGATGCTTAGTTATTTGAAGCGGGTGGTGTAAGCGAGGTTGTCATCACCCACTTGTTTGAGGTGCAATAATTCTTCCTCGAGCTTTTGCTGCTTATGCAGAGGATAGAATTCTGCAAGCATCGTTTGTTTAAACTCGGCCCAAGGGAGGTCGTAGGCTATTCGTTCCCTTGAATGTTGCGATCAATCTCTCCACCAGTCGAGAGCTATCAACTCAAAGACGCTAGTTGCGCTTCGGGTTTTCAAGTGCTCGGGACACTCACTCTTGATGAATGTCACCTCAATGCTATCGAACCATTCGAGCATTTTGGTGGCACCATCCGTACCGTTGAATGCCTTTGGGTGGCAAGAGGTGAAATGTTTGTAGTTAAAGGAAGTTGTCTATGGTTGGTCAAGTTGGGAGTCAACCGAGGTGTTAGGGGAGTTGGCGGCGTTGATCTTACTAATGATCTCGGGTATCACTTCCGCCATTTGCTTGGCCATGAACGAAATCATCTTCTTTGTTGAGCTCGACTTGGAGCTCTTCATGGAGTTGGAGAAACGGTTGAAAGACATCTATAAGATCGAGTAAAAGGAAAGGATAAGACTTGATCATAAGGTGTTTGGATATAACTTGTATAATTTAGCATGTATCATGTCACGTAACACGTAAGTTTCAAGTAAGTCACATAGGCATAACAATAATTCACTTTGAATAAACACAAAATAATGACGAAAAGATCGTGTTTTCATGACACAATACATGCTTTGATTATATAGTACATGATTTCAATTGCATTTGCTTCATCTGTTGACTTAGCATATTTAGCACCTTGATTTTCAAAGACATTTCTTGCTATGTATGTTGACAGAGCATACTAGTACATGGTTTCAAAACATTTTCATACATGCTTGCATTGTTATTGACATATTGATGCGTTAAACTCCACAATGATACATTCATTAACATTTATGACCGACCGGTAGTATGTAATGGTACCATAGGTTTGACACCTCATTCCCGCTTCCTAGTTTTGGAAGTATCCACTGGGGAATGACAGAATCCGATGAACACTGGTAAACCTTTGTCTTTATAAAGGTTTATCCAACAATTAAAAAGGTTTGAATGTATTCGGCAACAAACCATATGATACGTATTAACAATAAAAAGCAACAATTTATAAAACATAACTTTGATTTGAACAAAACTTTTGTTCATTCAAAGACGTTATTTTACACAAGACATTTCGACTATACAAGACCTTGGTTTACTTGACATGGGTTTACATAACTTTGGTTTGCTCGACATTGGTTACTTGACATTTATTTACATGACAATGGTTTACTCGATATTGGTTACTTGACATTGAGTTACTCGACATTTGGTTTACACATAACTTTGTTTATACTTGACATTTGGTTTATACTTGACATTGGGTTTACACTTGACAATTTGGTTTACCCAAGAACAATGGCTTATTCATGACATATTTTGGTTATTGATTTAACCACACACTATCTTTTATATCATATGATTTTTCATATGATTTTATAAAAGAAAAACATTTTGTATGGATTCATGGCTATTTTGGTTAAACTTTTCTCTAACATTTTAAGCCATGAATCTTCAATACAAAACCTATGTTACTCACAGGCATTTTATGCTGACGTACCTATTTTCACATATGTTTCAGGTTAATCTATGTGATAATTATTGTTGCGTGCTACACCTAGGATGGACTCGGGCCTTAGTGACTTTAAAACTTGAAAGACAATTTGATTGTATTACATTTTCATTATTCCAAGTCAATGTAATTTGTTAATTTAATAAAACAAACTTGAAATATCAGGTGTTGTGAAACAATGTGTAACGTGACTCCCCAAGTGTTACAGATTGTTATCAGAGCACTGGTTATAGGGATTAGGTTATTAGTAATGCTTTGACCTAGTCTATAACCTTCCTAGGACCCTAACGCGAGTTTTCTTGCGTTTAGATTCTTAAAACTATACCATCCATCACCTATTCTTAGGTGATTACCCAAAATAGAACACAACACCTTTTTGAAAGTTAAATTTTTCCAAAACCTCACAAGAAATCATCTATCCTTAGATGGTTAGTTTTTGGACTTCATGCCTTCAAGGTTTTCAAATCTCGTCAAAGTTTGGGTTTTATTAATGTGAACACGTGCAATCTGGAAGGGTGGGTGCCTTTACCCTGAGTTTTCTGTCTAAGGCCTAGAGTGTTCGTACAAATCCGCATTATCGGACCAGTCACTCTTACCTGGGGACTCTTAGGGTGAGTTTCCACTTATAGGCTAAGGCATGTCTTCGCGATACATTATAAAGACCCATTTACTTTGACTAGTCGCTGTGTCATTTGTTGGTTTGAAGTAACAAACAAATGATCGAAATCCTTATATGTCATCGATTTTTTGATAACTCTTCCGATTATTCAATATAAATCTCACTCATTTCTCTCATGTTTCCTTTCTTTTAGAATGCCTCCTCGTCGCAACACTGCTCAAGACGCTGAAATGGCTGCTTTAATTGCGCAACAAATGGCCGCCGTACTTCTGAACCTTGTGATCCAATTAAATCAAGCTTGCAATAACAATAACAACAATGCACCTGCTCAGTGCAACTATAAACAATTTTGTTCAGCTAAACCACTCAGGTTTTCTCGGTCTGAGGGAGCTACTGGGCTCCTACAATGGTTCGAAAGTATCGAAAGAACTTTTCATTATGTGTATTGCCCAAATGAACGCAAGGTAGAGTTTGCTTTGAGTGTCTTTCAAAAGAGAGAACTTACATGGTGGAATGGTGTGAAAAGAGACTGGGGTGCCGAGGTAGCGATGGCTCAAACATGGGAAGAGCTTCGAGCTCTCATGATGAAAGAGTTCTGCCCACGTCATGAGCAAAGGGCAATTGAGAATGAGTTCCATGATCTTAAACAAGAGAGTGGAGAACATCATGCCTACACCACCGATATGAGGAGCTAAGCTTGTTCTGTCCTAGGATGGTTACGCCTTTGGACAAGGCAATTGAAAAGTATATTGATAGCCTGCCTGTCCTTGTTCAGCATATTGTTACTGGTAGCAACCCTACCACCGTTCGACAGGCTATCGAACTCTCTGCTACCCTGACTGAGTCTCAAATCAGAAAAGGGAAATTGTTTCGCAAAGGCGACAAGGAACAAGCTGCTAAAACCACGCAAGACAAACCCAAAGAAACCAAAGCTGAACCTTCCAAGAAATCTAGGAAGCGTAAGGCTTCACAAAACCTTTCAGTGGTTATTCGACCCAACCAAGCTGCTCCCAACCAACCAGCGCAACCCCCTGCTAGAAGACCATACAATGGAACTGCACCTTTGTGCAGCCAATGTAACCTTCATCATCATGCCAATGTTCACTACAGCAAATGTTTAAATTGTGGGCTTATTGGTCATACAACTAATGTTTACCGAGTTGCTGCTACACAAAACCAAGTTGTTAACAACCCTACTCAGGGACGTGCTCCTAATGCTGGAGTTAACGAGCCTCGTGCCAACAATAACGCAGTTATAAACAACTAGGGTTTTACATTTCAATCTCTTGTTGTCACACCCTCAATTTCCACTTGCGGGGTTTTACCGCGAGGCGTGTGAACAAACCAGAATCTGAGACACTAGTATGTAGAACGACTCTATATGATTTGATAATACGTTTTCCAAAATCATTTGTTTAACCATTCATAGTAGATTTTATATTGTCTTAGTTAGTTTTCAATGTTTAGCGGAAGCATTAGTTTTTAAAGTTGAGCGGAAGCTATAAAAATAAAGTAGAGGAACGGGCGCCAACACAAACGCCAAAACTAAAGAAAAACCCAAAACAATGTTTGTAAATGAGACTCGATAAAAGATGTCTTGATCAATGCAAGTGAGTGCACCTAGAGCTCCTAGCGTCCTAAGAAACATGTAAAGAAACAAGTGTCAACATTAAAGAAGAGTAGGTTCACAGGTTTTCATAAATTCGTTTGTTCGGTTATAAGTTTGTTTCCCCCGTTATCCCTAACCTGGGATAACGATTTAGTTCCATTATTCCCAACCTGGAATAATACTGATGGTTCCATTATTCCTTACCCGGAATAATAATGATGTTCCATTATTCCTAACCCGGAATAATAACGTTGTTGGTTCCATTATCCCTAACCGGGATAATATTGTTGATTCGTAATTAAGTTCAATGTTAATATATATAGGTAGCTAGCCTAAAGATATGTCACGTAAGTGTTCGCGATCGAAGCTGACTGTTGTGCCTCCGTGTTGCCAGGCCTATCACTGACCATGGCGAAGTTAGGCCAAATTATTCACCCGTTGACCATACCCGGTCGGCTAGCGCGACTAGCTCGGATGGGGCTTGTTGGGCCCAGTAGTACTACTTATAATTTTCCCGCTATCTAAACCCAATACTAACGATCCGAGAGATTGTCGAGGACTTGTGTGATATAGCTGCTTAGTGACCATAACTACATTAACATTAACTTAGTTACCGAATAGTTTAATGACGTTAATTTCGTATAACGTAAAGAGATAGAGTTGTAGAGTGTATACATGTTTCTCCCCCTGTTGTTTAAAACCGGATAAAATTAGGGGCCGTGAACTCACCTTTAGTTGCTAGGTTAGTGTAACACAGATGTAGCAAATGATGGGACCGCTAATTGCGTCCTAACAAGCAATTGATTTAGAGTTAGTGTGTGATCACACTGATACAAGTCCTACACATACTAACACACAATGCGGTACATACAATGATAATTCCTAAGACTCAAATCATGCATGCAAGTATCATTATGCCAATATAGTGATCAAAACAATTTATCATGAACACAATCAATCCATACACACTTTTGGGACAAACATTCGCAAGTTATCAAGTTTCAGCTTATATACTCATAATTAGGCTGTTTTCGAGGATTTTTATAAAATAGTTTCAACATTCCAAAAATTCCAATTATTTTACAGAAGGTGTCAACTATAATGTAGAAGTTTATATAAATTTTTCAAGTCTTAACACTTTACCAATTATTCATAAATACTAATATACTAGGCTGCAGTCAGATTCGTCGCTTTCTGACTGCAGTCCACGGAAGAATTTATTTAAAAATCACCGTTCGTCCAAGTAACAAAATTTCCAGTGAGAGTTTCCTGGAAATTTCCATATCTAGTTTCTGTACAAATTTCACGATTCGACTCTCTACAGATTATTAGATCCGACTCGAAAAACAACTAACAATTTTTCAGAATTTTCACAGCTTCAGTTACTGAACTTAATTGGCCATTTAAAAATACCAAACGACTTAAGAAAAATATGAATCCAGCGCCATTAGAAGCGTTTTTCAAAACTCTACGTTTTAGACTTCAGAAAATCTGTTTTTCGATAAATAATAACCAAGTTACAGCCAGTTGAAGTTGGCTGAAACACCATTCAGCATCCTGATTTCAGCACTTTATCACAATCTAACCCGCTTAAACCATCGATACATTGAACATAAGCGATCAAGAACAGAATTACCAATCATATATCATCATATACATCATACCCATGTAAACCCTAATCATAACATATAGTTTTTATTACACAAAACGCAGCCTAATGTTTCTGGATTCCGCTAATCATCTTAACCGCAACTAGCATAAATAAATCGGCTAACAACATAACACTACATTCAAACATGATCAAGAGTTTATAAACCTAGTATAACTTTGCAAATAATGATAAACTCTAACCTTTTACACCGAAGATTAATGAACCGTGAGTGAGATGGGGAGCCGATGATCAAAGAGAATCGCGACCGAGAAGGAGAATGGCGAGGGGAGGGCTGCCGCGATCAAGAGCGATGTAGCAAGGCTGTTTTGCGATCGAGAGGCTGAATGGAGGGCTGCCGTCGGCTGTTTAGCTATTAGGGTTTGTGTGTTTTGTTTGTGAAGCAATGCACATGCATGTATGTGTATATATAGCGCAAGAGGTAGGGAGGAAAGGGAAGGGTTTGCGGTTTGGGTACTCACGGCCGCAAGTGGTTCGGGTGGGTTGGTTTGGGTTTAAAACTTGGTCCTCAAGTTTCGATTAACTACTTGAGTCGCAAGGAAGTGAGGTCTATTTGTTTCGCGGCTCGGTTCGATTCATTTATCTATTTATTATATCTACATTTTTCAACTAAAACAAAACACGAAATCGGAACATCACATAATAACGCACCAACTTATAAACGTTTAAGACGTAGCACGTAATTCATTTGACAAGTACACGAATTTATCGTATTTATTTTGAGCGTGCAATTTAAGTCTCCGAGTCAATTTAGCGTAGGAACGAATAACCGTGAAGTAGTGCGTTTAAGATGTCTGAAAAACCGGGATGTCACACTTGTGTTACCCAAGACTCATGTACTTTTTTCAGTTATTTGTGTAATGATGTTTTAATTGTATGTCTGGTTGTGTAATGTGTGTTGTTATATCAAGTGCGGGAATCTCATTCTTTACTAAAGTGAACGACTCGGGTAATGCACCTCTTTGCACTCGGACATTCTTTACCAAACCTATGAACTCGTCTATCCATGGAAAACATACAGTTTATTAGCTGGCGTGAAACACGTGAGATTGCACGCATTATTTCAATTATCGAGACAAAGTATCTTTCTTTGACCATAATTTATCACTTGACAAGATAAGCTATGCAGACTATGTAACGAATTAAGTAATTATGGGTGCACACATAATTATGAGATTCGATGCTGGAGACCATAGTGAGTCCTGTTAAGTGTGGTGATATAAAATCTTGAGTGATTAGATAACGGGTGATTATAATATCATAAGAACATGGTGGATACGCCGCTGGTACTTCCTATATATAAGTGTTCTTATTGTATTATCTGTCGTAGCGTTATCCAAATCACTTGAGGATTTTATGTTATCCCAGACCCATATGTGTTAACTTAAACATGAATCGAAGACATCTATATTCATATCCATTTCTGGTGAAGTATCCATTGAGGAAAAATGAAATAGCTACTCATTTTTCGCTTCCCAGAGATTTCCATTGGGAAATGAATAATCCATTCAAAATCCACATTCATTTTCGTTTCTAATGAAGTATCCATTGGAAAATGAATTATCCATTCATTTTCGCTTCTAAAGAAATATCCATTGGAAAATGAATTATCCATTCGCAATCCTTCATATCCACTTCTAATGAAGAATCCATTGGAAAATGAATTATCTATTCATTTTTGCTTTCGAAGAAGCATCCGCGGAGAAATGAAAAACAAGCTAAGTCCTTATAGAACCTTCTATCTCAATAGTCGGATTCTTAAAGGATACTCACAGTACTATTGGTCGATTTGGTTCTACCATATATCAAATCCCTCATCTCCACTTTCCGCATTAATCAAGGAAGTATCTATTAGGAGATGAGCATCACAGGTATAACAGGCCATTCCCACTTCCTACATTATCTGAAGAAGTATGCACTAGGGAATATTAAAGTTATGCCTTACATCGAGATGCTTGATGGGTTATTCTATGTGAGTAGATGAAACCGTAGATTCCATGCAAAACGATTGCTTGACACAACTTATGCAAACGGATTCCTACGAATAAATTTCGGGACGAAATTTCCTAAAGTAGGGAAGACTGTGACAGCTGTGCCTCCAGTTGTCATTATCAAATCCTGAACAAATTCATAAGAAATAAAACCTTGTGTTTTATTCATTGAATTATGAAATTATCCATAACAATTGCACAATATCAATCCTTGTTCAAAATCGAGCTCTTAAACAATCGCTGGAAAATTATACGTAAACTGTTAGGTAAACGTAATCAGTTAAGCGCAATGTGTGTTCCAGAATAGTGACAATAGCTAAACATACCCTAAATATCCTTTACATAACTTGGAAATAAGTTTTGATGGGTTTAGTATGTCAAAAACAAGCTCATTCGATCACATGGACTATTTACGACAAACTATGAAAGTCTGCTGATTCTCGTAGTGACGCACACTCCAGAACATGAGACAAGCTTGGCATACCTAAAATACCCTTTACATAACTCAGAAATAAGTTTTGAGGGCTTTGGTATGGCAAAAACACACTTTTGTAACTTCAGGGGCTATTTTGCAAATTCTGCGAAACTATGCCAATTCGCTTGTTTCCTTGATACGGGACATGTATGGACATCCAAAAGTATTTGTAATCATTGAAATATCATATTTTAGTGATTGGAATGCAAAAATATCATTCGTCACGCATTTACGGTCATGCACGCGTCCGTTACGATTTTCGTCGTAATTAACCGCAAACCGCAACTGTATGACCAAACGAACCAACATCCGAAACAGTTTTGAGCACATTTCAAGTTCCCTATACTTTATTGTCCTTATAAAGCTTGAAAATGGGGTTAACAGGTGTTAAAAGTGCCAAAACGCGTCAAAATCAAATTAAGGGGCCATTTCTGCCAAATTTGAAACTTCAGCCCCTGCAAGGGCCTTACTGACCGTAGGGCAAAACCACATACGGTCCATAAGGGGTCTCCAGCTCATCAGAATTGTTGCAAACAGGTGGCAGCTTCTTGTTAATTAGTTCTTTGACTCATCAAACGACCTTGCCACCTTCCCTTCTGCATTTGACACCTAAGGGGACACTAATCAAGTTCATTAGTGACTCATGAACACTTGGTATGATTTGGTGAGCCCAAATTATCTATAAATAGCCATGTTCATCATACATGTGAACTTTTGATCAACTCATCCATGCTATAACCTGAAGTTGCAACAATCTCTGGAGTTTTGCTGAGTTTTCTTGACTTTCCTTTAGTGTTGTAAGTATTCTCAATCATATTTTTATTCAATTCTTATAGTTTAATTGGATTAAAAGTCGAAAAGTTTGACTTCCAAATTTGATCATGAATTGATCAACTTAAAGTCCAATTGAACCTTGCAATATGATGGTAACCAAGATGGTTATGGTCCATAATGACCATACCTACTGATTTCCATCTTTTAAGTCTTAGTGAAGAGTCAAAGTTTCGGTCAAAAATGCAATTTTTGCGCAATTTGCAACAGAACCAACTCCGGGTATCAAAACAGTTTGTTTTGGTGCTAAAACACTTTTATAAACTTAATTAGACATGTCAAAAGATGTCTAAATCGTCACTCTTATTTTAGTGCTTGTTTAGAGTCGTAAGTTGAACGGTTTAACCACCACTTTGACTTTCAAATCTGACCGGTTTGGTTGATCTTTGGACCCAACCAAATACATATTTATGACCATAATTATAAAGGGAATAATCCTCTGAGGTTATACCTTATGGTCATGTCATTTGGTTAGTGTTATGATAATTAGTTGATGTAATCTTCAATAATGACCAAAATGCCCTTTTTGGAATAAATCAACTATAAACATATGTAACATAAATTTTGACATATAATCTGATTAAATAACATTTTTAAACATGTTTTGGTAATTTAGACTTAACATAACACATATCTAATTACCCGACTACATTGTTACGCAAATGACACGTTAAAGTAGCTTCAACTACCTTAACAAGTCATAACGGGTCAAAAGCACTTAGAAACCTTCCAACTAAGAATTTTAACTTTATTAAACCATTTCATATGAGTCTCAACATTCATTTGGTTTATAAGGTCTCATTCTATCCAAATCCTCCGATTTCAAGTCTGGATATTTACATAGTAACCTTTTTTAGGACACGCTTGATTTCACGGACTCTTGATCTTGGTTTATCTTCTTGAACAAGGACCTTATTGCAATTCCAGGTGAGTACATAGTCCCCTCTTTTACATTTTCAAATGTTTTGGGGTGAAACATATGTGCTTATATCTACTTTCATGTTTTCATGACACAATACAGGCTTTGATTATATAGTACATATAGTACATAATTTCAATTGCATTTGCTTCATATGTTGACTTAGCATATTTAACACCTTGATTTTCAAAGACATTTCTTGCTATGTATGTCTACTGAGCATACTAGTACATGGCTTCAAAACATTTTCGTACATGCTTGCATTGTTATTGACATACTGGAGCGTTGAACTCGATAATGATACATTCATTAACATTTATGACCGACCGGTAGTATGTAATGGTACCATAGGTTTGACACCTCATTCCCGCTTCCTAATTTTGGAAGTATCCACTGGGGAATGACAGAATCAAATGAACATTGGTAAATCCTTTGTCTTTATAAAGGTTTATCTGACAATTAACAAGGTTTGATTGTATTCGCCAACAAACCATATGATATGTATTAACAATAAAAAGCAACAGTTTATAAAACATAACTTTGATTTGAACAAAACTTTTGTTCATTCAAAGACATTTTGACTACACGAGACATTGGTTTACATGACATGGGTTTACATAACTTTGGTTTGCTCGACATTGGTTACTTGACATTGATTTACATGACATGGTTTACTCGACATTGGTTACTTAACATTGAGTTACTCGACATTTGGTTTACACAAAACTTTGTTTATACTTGACATTTGGTTTATACTTGCCATTTGGTTTATACTTGACATTTGGTTTACACTTGACAATTTGGTTTACACAAGAACAATGGCTTATTCATGACATATTTTGGTTATTGATTTACCATACACTATCTTTTATATCAAATGATTTTTCAAATGATTTTATAAAAGAAAACATCTTATAAGGATCATGGCTATTTTGGTTAAACGTTTCTCTAATATTTTAAGCCATGAATTTTCAATACAAAACCTATGTTACTCACAGGCATTTTATGCTGACGTACCTATTTTCACATATGTTTCAAGTTAATCTATGTGATGATTGTTGCTGCGTGCTACACCTAGGATGGACTCGGGCCTTAGTGACTTCAAAACTTGAAAGAAAATTTGATTGTATTCATTTTCATTTTCCAAGTCAATGTAATTTGTTAATTCAATAAAACAAAACTTGAAATACCAGGTGTTGTGAAACAATTTGTAACGTGACTCCCCAAGTTTTTCCGCCGCGTGTTGTTGTTATACACGATTTGGGGTTTACATTAGGTTCGCACGAACTAGTACATCCACAACAAAGGGATCTTTTCAATCTGATTCTTGTACATCCGCACGAACTACTCTGGCACCATAGCTTTTGCATCCTACAAAACTGATGTTACAATGGAAAACAAATTTTATAATGTGTTTGCCACAAACCCTATAACGGTGGTTCAGAATCAAAATTTAGACAATGAAATGGGAACCATGACAAAGCCACCGAAGCTTATCAATATGGACGATTATAAAGGATGGCACGAGAGGTTTGAGAACTGGGTTCAAGACACTTATATGGATTGTTGATATTCAATAGAAGTAGAATATACTGGTCCAATCGGGGAGAATGGTCAAAAGAAAAGCTTAACCCATATCACTCAGGTTGAGAAAGAAAAATTCGTAAGAGAGAAAAAGATGTTGAATATTATTCAACAAGCTATAAAGGAAGATATATTCACAGTACTCCACATCTGGAAACTGCACAATCCATCTGGATGGCTTTGAAAGTGAAATTTCAAGGAAGTATGTCACTGCAAAAAAGCAAGAAAGCTTTGCTAAAGAAATAATTCGACCTCTATATAGCCTTGAAAGTATAGCAACTTATTGAGAGATATTGACATATCGTTGCGGAAATGAAGCGATTGAATATTCCAAAGTTGGATGAAGAATGGGTGGATAAGTTGGCTGATGCCTTACTACAAGGTGGATGGTCAACGTATTTGTAGGACCGTTTAATCCCTTAGCAAAGGTGCCTATGATGTATCTAATCCATGTATGCGCAAATTACGTGAATTAGTGACAATATACCCAAGATATTCAGTTCAAACGTCAGTTTATTAATGTTCAAAGTTGTACATTCGATATCCAAAACTGACAGAGCTCCGTCGTCTGAACTGCAAAACTGTTACAAATGAAATCACCTAACGACTATTTTTATATTTCCTAGTTCGCACCAAATCACCTTATGTCTAGTTCGTACGAACTAGCACATTACATTTGTGCACTTCGTGCGAACTAGTCCCTTAATAAACATAAACTTAACTTTAAACATCATAACCCTATACATTCACACTAGATCCAAGACATAGACAATATACATTTTGTACCAACAGACTCCCCCTTGAATGTTGTTGTTGATCAGTCTTCAAATCTTCATCCACGACCAAAGAAATTCTTGTAAGGCTTCTTGCGTCTTTCTTGGGATGGAATGGGCGTTTGATCTGTCGGTGGTGCCCATCTCATGAATTGAAATCTTCTAAGACGTGCCTCTCTTCCTTTCTAATGTATTTCTTCTAAACACTTTTTTTCTTTCAAAAATTCTTCACGTTCAGGATCACGCCATTTAGACTCCCACTGTGACATCTGTGCTTTCCGATCTTTGTATTTTATCCGACAATGTTATATTTAATAAAATTTTGTGTTACATTAATGAGTTTTGTGTATTTATTTATGACTTTTGTGCATTTTTTATATTTGTTTGATTTTGATCGTTTATACCTTTTCTAGAAGTGTAATCGCAAAATGAAATCAGTTAACCGCAACGTATAGTCCGGAATAGTGACATAAGCGAAACATACCCTAAATATCCTTTACATAACTTAAAAATAAGTTTTGAAGGGTTGGTATGTCAAAAGCAAGCTTATTCCATCACAGGGACTATTTACGTCAAACTGCAAAATTATGTCGATTCTCGTAGCGACGCACACTCCAGAACAAGGTCACAAGCTTAACATACCTTAAATAACCTTTTCATAACTTGGAATTAAGTTCTGAAGGCTTCGGTTTTGCAACTTCAGGGGCTATTTTGCAACTTCTGTGAAACTATGCAAATTCACGTATTTTTAATACGGAACATGTACGCACATCCAAAATTTTTTGTAATCATTAAAATCTTGTATTTTAATGATTGGAATGCAAAATATCATACACGCGTTCGTAACGTTTTTCGTCGTAATTAACCGAAAACCGCAACCGTACGACCAAACGAACCGACATCCGGAACATTTTTGGACACATTTCAAGTTCCCTATGCGTTATCGTCCTTATGAAGCTTGAAAATGAGGTTAACGGGTGCTAGAAGTGCCAAACGCGATGAAACGGGTGCAGGGGCATGATCTGCCAATTTTCAAAAGTGGCTGCCAGCTAAAGGGCTTACGGACCGTAAGCCCAAAGCCCTTACGGTTCGTAAGGACCCACCAGCACATTGGAAACTTGGCAGCTCCTTGTTTAAAGCCTTGGACACTAAGCATTCGAATCTGCCACCCTTTCTTCTACATTTAACAAGTGTTATGACACTAATCAAACCCCTCGATGACTCATGGACACTTATAATGATTTGGTAGCTTCAATTCAACTATAAATACCCTTGATCATCCTCATTTCAACTTGCTCAATTCTTTTCTTTCTCTCAAACACTCTAAGTGGAGGCTACCACATTGTTGGATGCCTCCTACCTGAGTTTTCTAGTCTTCTTAGAGCTCTTGGTTGTTCTTCAAACACAAGTAAGTGCTCTATCCTTGTCTTGTTTCATTTGTTTAGCTATTTCAAGCTAAAAGTCTAACAGTCTTTGACTTTCGGCTTTGACTATTAATTTGTTAAGACAAAGTTCAATTGAACTTTGCAACATTGTTGGTGCAGAATGTCTATGTCTTAGTCTTATATCGAGTCTATATAGATTAGATGTGAATAGGCTAGCGAAATAAGTATTTATAAGTTTAGAGGTCAAGTTCGCTGGAGATGTGCTTTTGATGTCAAGTTCGGCGAACTTGACATAGTCAAGTTCGCCCGAACTCATCTCCTCCACCAGCGAACTTAGCAGCTTATATATAGCAAGCTTGTTTGTTTCATTTGTAACTTTGTGCACTTTGAGGCGAAGCTCTGTCAAATTGGAGACTTGATGTTATATCAATAAAATTGACGTTTAACTGATAAATTCTTGTTATTTTGTAATCGTGTCGTAATATTTCCGCTATTATGGACATTAGATATCAAATCTAGGTTCCTATGCTATCAGGATCGGTCCTACAAGTGGTGTCAGAGCTAGAATAGCCTGATTTGATTGATATCAAGACAAGAACACTTCTAATTTTACTCCATTCTTCTATTTTTCTTAACTTTTACACTAAAATGAAGAATTCATGGGCAAATTCTATCCAATTTTGAACATGTCATGTTAAATACATCATAGATAAACCCCTGAGAGTTTGGAGACTAAAATCAATCGAATTGGTGTCAAATTGTTGCAAAAACCATGTTTTTCAAACTCACTTGATCGAACTTGTTAGCCAAGTTCGGCCGAACTTGACTTAGAAACTCATTTTCTGAGTGATTTTCTATCAAGTTCGCTCGAACTTATAAGTTTTTGATAGGATTTCAGTTAAGTTCGCTCGAACTCACTAAACTTTCTTTGATATTTTTAATCAAGTTCAAGTTCGTTCGAACTTGAAAAAAATTCAAGAATTTTAAGCTAAGTTCGCCCGAACTTGCCAAGGTTCTTATAATACTCAATCTCAAGTTCGCTCGAAGTTCTCATAACATTTTTCAAATCTCATCACATAAGTTTGACCAAACTTGTGTGTTTAAAATTGAAAATTTTCATCCATTCACTACAAGTTCGACCGAACTTGTAGTTGTTCTAACAATTTTCAAAGTTTGAACGTGTTTTCAGCGTACGTGTGTTGATATTCGTGATGGATTATATTCAGAGAGCGTTTATGTCAGGAGTGGGTACATCCAATGCCAATGTGATACAACAAGTCAACCTTGACAACGAAATGGGCATGTCCGTCAAACCTCCGAAGTTAATGAGTATGGAGGAGTACAAATGATGGAAGGAGAAGTTCAGTTATTGGGTTCAAGCCATGCATTTCCAAAGCTGGGTGGCTATTGAGAGAGGTCATACTATTCCGTTGGACGAAAATCAACATGTTCTGGAGAAGTACAAGTACTCCACAATACAAAAGGTGAGTACATTGCTGAGAAAAAGATGATCAGTCTCATTATACAATCCGTTAAAGAGGATATTTTGGTCTTATTGCCCGAATACAGACTGCGAGAGAGCTATGGTTATCACTGCAAAAGAAATATCAAGGAAGCGCAGAGATGATCAAGAGTAAGAAAGCTCTCATCTTGAAGGAGTTCGACATTTTTAACATGTTGAAGGGTGAGACAATGAAACAGATGATCGAGCATTTTTGTCATCCGAAAGTCCAAATGAGGAGACATGGTCTAGAGAAGACAAAACCAGAGTACATCGATAAGCTTGCTGATGCGTTACCTGACGCAGAATGGACTACCTACCTCATGGTATTGAAAGAAAGTCACAACTGGGAATTTTCAAGTTGGCTACATTCATTGACAAACTAGAAGGTCATGAGATGGAACTTCTAAAGATCGTAAAGTCGAAGAATGCTAACATTGTTCAAGATGTTGGTCTGTATTACAAGAATGGAATGCAAGACAACATTTCAAGCCCAAAGATACAAACAGCATTCAGTGCAAACATGAACTCTTCGCCATAGAATCAGAACCAATCATATCCACAATATGATTAAAGTCCACAGAGCACTAGGTCAAAGTCTTCATATGAGAGTCAAGCAAATCAGAATCAACAAACGATTTCTGATCCAAATGTGTACAAATGTAACATTGTTCGTCAATCTAAACAATGTTTTTTCTGAGCAAGTTGCAAAACAGCACATGGCACTTCTCGCCATAGTCCTAGAATCGTATGAAAGTCTAGTAGTAGGAAAAACTGGTAATCCTGAAATGACCGCAGAAGACTACGATCAGGTGGAACGAAGAAGGCTTAAACTGATGGACATTAAATGGTCCTTAGCTTCTATCATTCGAAGAGTGACAAAGTTTGTTGCACTCACAGGCCGAGATATCGGAAATTCATGCAACAAGCTAGGATTCGACAAATCAAAGGTCACTTGTTTCAGATGCCGACAGAAAGGGCATTTCAAGAGAGAATGCAAAAATCCTGAAGCTATGGGCAATTAGAGTCCATTTGGAGGTGGAAACGAATACTACAAGAAGTCACTATAGTATAAACCATTTCCAAATAAGAAACAAGCTGAAATCCAGGAAAACCAAACAGCAACAATACCGAAGGCAATGGTTGCTACCAACGAAGATGATGGTTTCGATTGGAATTCTTATATCGGTAAGAAGACCGGAGTTGCATTGATGGCTGAAATAGTTGAAGATACTTCTGCCAAAGACGAAGCAGCAATGGAGAATGCTCTACTGGAACAATATCTGTAACAACAGGAAGAAGAGGAAATGTATCTTCACATGAAGACACAGGGTATTTTAATGCCTAATTCAACTTCTAGTTTTGCAGGTAACTTTGACGGAAGTTCTCAAGGAGCAAGAGGTCGAAGAGAAATCGAATGATGAAGTAATCATTAATGCTGCTCAAGAAGTGAATGCTGAAAACCTCACGGACATTGTCAATAAAGCTATGATGGCAAATCTAACCAAGGTAGGTCCAGAGGTAAAGATAATCGAAAAGGAAGTTGTCAAAGTGCAAGTTATGGAGGTTGAGAAACCTTGTACAAAATGCACTGAGCCATGTGCTAAATGTGCCGAAAAATCATAAATCATCGCTGAACTCAAAGTACATAATGAACATTTCAAATATGATTATCGTACAATGAAGGAAGCGTATGAAAAAATGAAAGATGATTATGGCAGGCTCGATAGAAATAATATTGAACAACATGATACTATAAGGATGTTGAAAGGTATAGTAATGGATAAACAAAAAGCAATAAATATCTACATTAACACCATTGCTGAAACCAAACAACAACTCCTAGGACATGAAAATTGAAACATAACGTGTTCAACAACTTTTAAGAAGCTACACAACTAACGCTTATGTCATTGATCATATACTTCCCACGATTTCGTCGGAAAATAATGATAAAAAGTCTAAAAAGAAAAATGGTAAAAAATATAGCAATGTTCCTCCGCCGCTATGCGAGAAATATTTTCACAAAACTGTTGATAGGATAGTTACATTGAGTAATTATCTGAAAAGAAAAATGAGTTGCCGGAGAACATTGATGTAATCTATACAAAATCAGATGATGACAATAATGCGGTGGTTAAAAAAGTGGTTGAAAATGTTCTGAATGATTCTGATGATGGCAGCTTTGAGAGCGCCAACTCGAGTTTGAACAGTTCTGACACAAATTCCGAAGATGACGATACATAATCGGAAAATGATCTATGTGATGATCCTAACTTTGTCATGTACAAGGTTAAGGAATCTGATAGATTATACTTTGATGATAGTTTTCCGATACGGAACGTCAAAGAAGATCAATTGGATAAACTGTTCAAACTGGTTGAAGTTACATCAGTTGATCTAGAGAAGAATGAAAAGAAATTCTATTCAAACCCAAAAGAAATTATAATAACTACCGAAGAAATGCTGGTCATCATCCTAGAAAACCAGAGAGTTGGGTTGGGATTAGAGGAATCTGATGAACCTAAAAAGAAAACGTCACCATTTCATGAGTACAAAGATAAAAATATGAAATTCGTTTATGGGACAAACACGGTTCATGAGGAGAATTTGATCGGAAAACAATCAAACGATGAATTTAAAAAACAGATTGAACTTCGAAATAAGGTTAAAGCCACAAGTGGTTTAAAATCCACTAGTGGACACTCACATGATAATCAGACTTGCTTCAAGTGCAATGAAGTTGGTCATATTGCACGCAAGTGTCCGAAATCAAAACCGGCTGTAGGAACGTCCACGATTAGCACGGGAACCTAAATTTGTTATCTTTTGTCCGATTAGGCGGAAACTAATGACAAGTTAACCAAATAACAAGAATTGCTCATTTATATGTTGTTTTCATTGATCTAAAGTTCAATACATTCGAGAACCGGATCCGACAGAGCTTCGCCGTCTCTGTGCCAAAATCTCTCCTTGTTACAAATGAAATCCCAAGGAACCTATTTATACACACACAAGTTCGCTTGTGAGAGTGTATGTTCGGGCGAACTTGACCTAGTCAAGTTCGGCCGAACTTGACATCTACATAACCTTCTCAAGCGAACTTGGCCTAGAACTCACATAAATACACCTCGTTTCTAACAGATTAAGCCCTATTCACTCAGACTCGATACATAATGACATAGGCAATAGACATATGCACCAACAGACTCCCTATTGGATGTTTTCGCAGTCATTGACTTTAAAAATCTTCTGATTCTTTCGATCTTTAGTTCTTGTCTAAACTTTAACATCTTGATCTTTATATCCTCTTCCTTTTTCTTGAGCTTTGTCTTGATAAAACTTGTTAAACCAACATGCTCCCGCTAGCTTTAAGCTTTAGCCTTCAGACTCCCCTTTTCTTTGGTCTTTAGACTTCAAACTCCCCCTACCTTTGAGCTTTCTGAAATCTTTGATTTTTTCTTTATGATCTCCCCCTCAATCTTTACTTCCTGTCTAAATACTTTCTGACATTCAAATAAACATTTCAGATTCAAAATTCTGTTATAAAACTTCAAAGTTTGAATCTTCCTTTTAATCTTTTCAAATCTTTAGTTGTTTCAAGTTCAACTTAATGACCTTGAATACATTTTATGTTTAAATCCTTCAACTTTCACACTTTTATCATTTGATTTGTGAAAATCCACTTAGTTGATCAAGTCCAAGTTAATGATCTTGATTAACCAAATATGTCAATCTGATTTTAAAGTTCCAAATTAATGAACTTTTAAACATTCATCAGGTTTTCTTACCAGACTTCGAAGATCCGTTCTCCATCATTGGCTCGTTTGAAACTAATGTAGAAATAAAATCTTTTTGTATTTTAGAAAGATTATGCTAAAACACGCTGAATTTTTTTTTATTTTTATCTGAAAAGCAGTTAAGAAAGTAAACTATGTACAAACATATTTACAGTCATGTTTGTGAATTCGTGTCTAAGGATCATATCAGTTGTTTGAGACATATCACCAGTACTGTTGACCTTTTTGATGACTTTAAGTTTTAAAATCGTTTACCTAGATTGTCGATATGTTTGTCCTCTTAAACTTCAACACATTTCTCAATTGTTCCAATATATCTTAGGATATGAATTATGAAACTTGACTTATCTATGGTTCCCACCTCTTGAATATACCCCGAATCCAGATTCCCTAGATTTCATCTTACAGGTGAGTATAGCGTAATTGATATCTGTATCTGGGTTATGCGAGGCCTTGAGAGCTCAGGTTAGTACTACCGTACCGACAAAGAGATGAAGGCTCGACTTAAAGGTGTGTTCTATTTAAGAAATCTTTTAAGCACTGTAAATGATTAGATCTTTCGATACTTTTCAATATTGCATGCAGTTTAGGGGTTTATAGCAAAAGCATTATAGAAGTTCTAGGCTATTGCTTCCGCAAAATTAGAAGAACTTGTATAATACCCCAGATATCAACTATCTATAAAGACCCCGTATCTCAGAATCAGGCAACCCTTCAATCGAAATTTCGGAATACTAAGTCCATATATCCAAGATGTGATAATCCACAAGATTAAGCAGTTGTAAAATTTAGTTTATATCCCGGAAACAATCTACTGACCGTTTAAAACCTATTGACACATCACAGTAAAACTTGTTTATCACTTTTAAACTTTACAATTCTTTAGCTTACTGTTATAGTCCACTGATGTACTATCATTTCCTTTTTGACAACAAAATTCTTTTGACTTTTTGATGTTTTTGTACTTTTTGCATTTTTCATATGTTTTTTATTTTTCTGCTTTCCTTACTCCCCCTAAAATCAAAAACATATTTTTGGATTTTAGATTTTTAAGAAAAGAATTCTTTCTAAAAAAATAACAAACCAATGTGGATCACGAGAATTCATCGTCCGATCCCTTTTTCAATGTCTGCATCATCACCTGTTAGCAGAACAAATCATTAAACCTTGCTCACTTCAACTAGTAGAAACCACTTGAATGAAATCAGTTTTTAATGATTTTTCAATATAACAATCAGTGTTCTGTTTAACGGGGTGAATTTGCAAAATTTCAAACAGTCTTTTTCAATCGCCTGTAATTTCAAAAACGACAAAGATTAGGACATTCTAGATAAGTTAAATACTCATGGAGCTCCGCTATCCTATATCAACTTTGATATGTGGATCTTGGACTCCTGCAAAATAAAGCAACTATTTGAAAAATGAAACCCAAACCTTTTTGGTTTTAGGTTTGTACTGATAAGCATCATAAACACTTTCAAACTCATCAACGTAATCAATCATCATCAAACATTTCGTCCGATGTTGATTCTGAAAACGTTTTGACTTTTTCCTTCTTTGTCTGTTTAACTACTGATTTAGTTGATTTAACATTTTTTATTTTGTCAGCAACAGACTTTGGTTTTTCAGATGATGAAAGCTTTTTCCTAGCAACCCAGGATTGTAGTTTGCTTCTAGCTTTCTTGATATAGAATCTAGAATCTTTGTTTTCTTTTAATTTTGAAGTTTCACCTTTTCAAAAATTGATTTTTCAAACCTTGAACTCGTTTTAGGTTTTACTTCGTCTTTAGATTCATAGTTTCTATCTGATTCTGTGACAAGTTTTACAATCTCTGGTTGTTTTTGCTTTCTATCTTTTGAAACATTTTTCCTTCCTGGAAACACAGGCTTAAGATTCAGACACTTGCGAGCAATGTGACCAACAACATTGCATTTAAAGCAAGTCCGATTATCATGAGCATGTGCACTAGTGGGTTTTACTCCACTTGTGGACTTAGTCTTAGCCTTGTCCCGAAGTTCTTTCTCTTTCTTGAATTCATCATTTGATTTCTTACCAATCATACCTTCTTCTTGAACCGTATTTGTCCCACACACAAACTTCATGTGTTTACCTTTGTATTCATGAAATGGCGACTTCCAGTTCCTTCTCGGTTCTTCTTCACTTTCCTCCAAACCCAATCCTACTCTCCCGTTCTTAGAAAAATCACCACCAAACTTTCGATAATTGTTAGCATTCTTTTTGGGTTTCGAGTAAAATCTTTTCTCGTTTTTCTCAAGATCATTTGATGAAATTTCCACAATTTAAACTTTTTATCGATTTGATCATCTTTCACGTTCCGAATCGGAAAACTATCATCAAAGTATAATCTATCATAATCCTTAACCTTGTACATGGCAACATTAGGATCATCACTTAGATCACTTTCTGAAGATGTATCATCATCTAAACTATCTGAACTTGAGTTGGCGCTTTTAAAGCTTCCGTTATCAGAATCATTTCCCAACACATTTTTAACCACATTTTTTATCATCACTTCATTGTCATCATTTGATTTCGTAAAGTCTACGTCAATGTTCTCAGGCTATTTATTCTTCTTTTCTGACCGAATAAAAATGTTAAAAGCCTTTTCGATCTCATCATCTTTCTTGCAAGAGTAACTTTCAAGAAATGGTGGAGGAACACTTCCGTATACTTTATGCTTTGATTTGTCACCATTTTCCTCCGATTTAATCGTAGGTAAAATGTGATCAATGACATAGGCATTTGTGGTGTAACTTTTCAGCAATTGCTTTACCCTTTCTGTTTCTATCTTTATGTCATGAAGCTCACACTTTGTTTCAGCAATAGTATTAATGTACATGTTAATTGCTTTTTGTTTTTCAATCACTGTAGCATTTAACATTTTAACATTAGCACTGAGTTCACTATTAGCTTTATCGACACGTTTATATTTGCTTGATATTTTGTCATAAGCTTCTTTTATGGTTCTGTAAGCATAACGAAAGTTTTCGTTATGTACAGTCAATTCTTTTATGACTTTGACTTTATCAAGACATGGTTCACAAGGATTTGTGCACTTTGTGCAAGGTTTTTCAACCTCCACAACTTTCACAACTTCCTTTTTAGACTCACTTACCTTAACTTTTACCTTTTCTGCTTCTAATGTCAACACTTCTTGCCTTTGCATCTCAAGGTAAGCTAACTCTTCTTCTTCAGCTCTCTGCCTATATCCCTCTAGAATGGCATTTTGCAAAACAGCATCGACATACGATGTATTGGATTCATCCACTACCTCTGCCATCATAGCAACACCAGTTTTCTTTCCGATGTATCTGTTCCAGTGAAAACTATCTTCTTCATGAGTAATAACAAGAGCTTGTTCGGTTTTCTTTGCAGAATTATCTTCGACTTCGACTTGTGTTCTTTTTGGATATGGCTTGTATTGAAGAGCTTTCTTGTAGTATTCATTGTTACTACCGAAAGGATTTTGGTTTTCACTTGCTTTTTGATTGTGGCATTCGCGTTTGAAGTGTCCTTTTTTCGACACCTGAAGCATGTGACTTTTGACTTGTCAAATCGAAGCTTGTTGCTTGAATTACCAATATCCCTTCCAGTGAGTGCCACAAACTTGGTAATCTTCTGATGATAGAAACTAGACTCCACTTTATATCCATCAGCTCTAATTCTTCTTCGTCCACCTGTTCGTAATCCTCGACAGTCATCTCTGGATTACCGATCTTTCCAGCAACAAGGCTTTCATACGACTCAAGAACAGTAGCAAGAAGAGTATGTGTTGTTTGGCCACCTACTCAGGAAATACATTCTTCAAATCGACTATTATGTTGCACTGGAAAACATTTGAATCAGAACTGCCATGGCTTTTCTGATTTTGGAATATTGAGCTTGAACTAGCACTAGTATATCCAGCATATGGAGAACTTTGATTTGGAGAAGAACTTGTATTTGCACTAAATGCTATTTGAATTTTCGGGCTTTGAATTGGAGTATCTTGAACACCTCCTTTGTAATAGACACCGACATCTTGAACAACATTAGCATTCTTTGACTTTGCAATTTTCATCAATTCCATTTCATGTCCTCCAATTTGTCGATGAAGGATGACAACTTAAAATGTCTCTAAGATGGACTATTTTTCAGAATCATAAGATATGTTGTCCATTCTCCTTCTAGAAGTGCATCGGCAAACTACTCGATTTGCTCTTCATTAGATCGTTTGATATCATGTCTTCACATTTGGACCATGAGGTGACAGTATCTATCAATCATCTGCTTCATTGTTTCACCTTTAATCATTGTGAAGATCTCGAACTCTTTCTTGATAAAGGCCTTTTTGCTTTTGATCATTTCATCACTTCCTTTGAATTTGTCACAGAGAGAGTGCCATAATTCTTGTGATGTTTCATATTCTGGAAATAGATCAAGATATATTCCTTTACTGATTATTGTATCAAGCTGATCATTTTCTTCTCAGTGACATAATTATCTTTGTCGGTCGGTGAGAACTTGTTCAGTGGAAGATCTTGATCACGCTCATCCTTTGGCCATTTGTAACCATCCTCAACTGCAACCCAGTTGTTGAATTGATTTGCTTGTATCCAATTCACAAACTTTTCTTTGCATCCTTCAAACTCGTCCATGCTCATTAGCTTTGGCGGTTTCGGCGTAGTACCCATTTCGTTGTCGATATTCATCTGGTTCGCCGCAAGAACATTAGTGTTTGATGAAGAAGCCATTTGAGAAACGAACACGTTGTGGAAATCTTCCATTTTGACAATCCGAAACTTTATCTGAGAATACGATCAAAAACACTCGAAAAATGATTAGAAACAGTCAAGTTCGGTCGAACTTGTGTGAAAACATGTTTTGATTTCAAGTTTCAACAAGTTCGGTCGAACTTAGAAACAAATTTCAAATTTTATCACAATACTTCAAATTCGGTCGAACTTGATGTAGATTTTGAGAATAATTTCACTTCGAGTGGACTTGTGAAAACGATTCAAGAAAAAAGGTAAGTTCGGTCGAACTTATGAAAATTTTCAAGAAAGTTCTCAAGTTCGGGCGAAGTTGTGTGAGAAAATCAACAATTTACTCAAGTTCGGTCGAACTTGTGTAAATATGTTGGAATATTTCTCAAGTTCGAGCGAACTTCAGAAGAAATCCTGAAAATTCTATCAAGTTCGGTCGAACTTGATTAAACTCAAAGAAATTTTAATCAAGTTCGGTCGAACTTGATGTTAAGTTTGGCTGAAACATGATTCCAAAACATGGTTTTTCCAACTTTTTGATATAAAAACGTTTGAATTTGATGTCCAAACTCTCAGGGGTTTATCACAACTGTATTTTACATGATATATTCAAAAATTAGTTGATTTTGTCCATAAAATCATCAAATATGTGAAAATGTTAAGAAAGATGATAGAATGGAGATGAAATAGAGAAATTCTTGTCTTGATTCCCGCAAATTGAGGTATCCAGGCTCTGATACCACTTGTAGGAACATCCACGATTAGCACGGGAACCTAAATTTGTTATCTATTGTCCGATTAGGCGGAAACTAATGACAAGTTAACCAAATAACAAGAATTACTCATTTATATGTTGTTTTCATTGATCTGAAGTTCAATACATTCGAGAACCGGATCTGACAGAGCTTCGCCGTCTCTGTGCCAAAATCTCTCCTTGTTACAAATGAAATCCCAAGGAACCTATTTATACACACACAAGTTCGCTGGTGAGAGTGTATGTTCGGCGAACTTGACCTAGTCAAGTTCGGCCGAACTTGACATGTACATAACCTTCTCAAGCGAACTTGGCCTAGAACTCACATAAATACACCTCGTTTCTAACAGATTAAGCCCTATTCAGTCAGACTCGATACATAAGGACGTAGGCAACAGACATTTGCACCAACACCGGCTTATCTTCAAAGAAAAGAAAGTGAAGATGTTGAGAAACCAAAGCAACCAGAGTTTGTAAAACCTGTAAAGATTTTGAAAAAAAATGACTCAAAACCTGAAATTAAACTTAAAGTTGAAAAGAAATTTGAAAACTCAACTTTCAAAATAGGTGAAACTTCTAGGCAAACGAATCATGGTTTTATATCAAAAAGGCAAACATCAAATCACAAGCCTGGATTGCTAAGAAAAAGGCAACAACATCTGTTGTTATTAACTCTGAGCTTGTTAAGACTGATAACAAGAAAGAATCAAAATCTGAGACCAAATCCGAAATGTCAAATCGACAAATGGTAATGAATCTTCAAAAGGCAAAAAGAAAGTGAATTTTGATAATATAATTGACAGTGGAGGTTCAGATGGAGATTATGAAGATGACTACCAAGGTTTCTATCCAAAACCCAAGACCAAAAAGGCTTGGGTCGCGTTCTTTAACTAGATTTTAACATGTGTAGGGGCTCCAGAGATCCATACTTTCAAAGCTGATTTGGATAGTGGAGCATCCAGGCATATGACGAAAATGAAAGCTCTTTTGTTCGACATAAAAGCTATCAACGGCGGATATGTTGTATTTGCTGGTAATCAGGGTGGAAGGATCGTCGCCGAAGGAAAACTTTCCAATGGTGCTGTATCATTTGATCGCATGAACTATATTGCAGAGTGGAAAACAATCTTCTGAGCATATCGCAGATTTGTGACAAACAGTTCACGATGCATTTCAACGACAAAAATGTATTATTCTGAAGTCGGGTTTCAAAATACCTGATGAGTGGATTCTGATGCAAGCCTCGCGCTAGAATGATTTATATGTCTTAGATATGGGCGTCGCTACCACTTCATCAAAATCAGCGCAATGTTTTGTAACGAAAGCTACTTAAAAAGATTCTATTCTTTGGCATCGTAAAATGGGGCATATTCATTTGCAAAAAATGAATTTCTTGGTTCATAATGATCTTGTAAAAGGTGTGAACTTACGAAGCTTCCATATGACTGACCATTGCTTAGAATGTAAAAAGGGGAAGCAGATCAAGAAATCACATCCGAAGAAAATTCTAAACTCAATCAAATTGCCACTTGAACGTCTCCACATGGATTTATTTGGTCCAGTAAATGTCCGAAGCATATCAGGAGACTTATACTTCTTGGTCGTCACAATGACTATTCTAGATATTCGTGAGTATTCTTCCAAGAATCAAAGGACGAAACGTTCGACAATTTTGTGATTCTTTTCAAGAAACTCGAGAATCTTTATCATCTCCCTATTAACAACGAAGAAGACATGTTTTGAAATGATCAACCGACGGAAGACAAATTTGAAATTTTTAGAGCCATTTGGTGCACCATATATTGTAATCGATCAAGATGGTAAATTCGGAGCCAAATCGCTTGAAGGTTTCTTTGTCGGGTATGCGAGTCCGCTAAGAAGAGTATATATTCCCTCTTTGAGAAAGGTAATTAAAGCACAACATGTGGATTGCTTTAACTATATGGATCCTATCCAAAGAAGAGGCGACGCATGGTTGTTCAACTATCAAGACCTTTAGAAGTCGTTCGACTTGCCGGAAGAACCGTCCTAAGAAGAAATTGCAGCGTTATATTATCTTCAACATTCGGCGAATCAAGAACAATCATTAGACCAATTGTGGTAATTCAACCCAACGTTGGATTCTTGGTCTTCCGCAGCAGGTCCAAGTAATAGCGGTGTTCAAGTTGAAAATGTTTCTGAAGCAGAAGTAACACCGGTTATAACTCCATCGAATGCATCTTCTGAACCAGGGAATGCAACAATAGTGCCAAGTATGCCTCAGAATCAGAATTCTGATTCAGATGAAGCACTGACATTTGATGTTGATAATGAATCCTCATCGGATGAAGAAGTTGAGCAGATATCCAACATGTTGAATCAATATGCTAACTCGAGAAATCAGAATGAAGCTTCATCAAGTGCTCCTAGTGTTGAATTGAACGTTGATCTGAATGTCTTGAATCAGCAAAGCTCAGTTGATGTTCCTAACGAAGAAATGCCGCGATCACATTCTTACCATCCTTCAACAAATATCATTGGTGAATTACAAACTGGTGTGCGTAGACGAAGCCAAATCAATAAAGCACTTAGTTGTTTCTACACCCGAGTTGCTCCAACTCAAGACTACTGTTACTACTCATGTTTCATTTCTCAAATAGAGCCAAAAACTGTTAATGAAGCTCTTGGTGATGAGAACTGGGTGATTACAATGCAAGAGGAACTGCTACAGTTCGAGAAATTGGGTGTTTGGAAGCTTTTAGACTTACCACCGAAGCAGAAAGCTATTAATATGAAATGGGTCTTCAAGTGCAAAATGGACGATCGGGGTGTCATAGTAAGAAACAAAGCTCGGTTGGTTGTCAAATGATTCCATCAGCAAGAGGGTATTGATTACACAGAAGTATATGCACCGGTTGCACGATTAGAGTTTATCCGCATTTTCCTCGCATTTGCAGCTTGGAAAGGATTTAATGTGTACCAATTGGATGTAAAATATGCATTTCTCTACAGTAAACTTCGTGAACAAGTGTACGTCGGCCAACCACCATGGTTCGTAGATCTGCTAAACAAGAATAAAGCATATCTCCTAGACAAAGCCTTATAAGGATTACCCCAAGCCCCGAGAGCTTGGTACGAGACGTTATTGCAATATCTCGTTGGAAATGGCTTTACGAGAGGCACAGTGGACAGTACATTGTTTACCAGAGAAGTCGGATCTCATCTAATCAGTGTACATTTCTTTGTGGATGATATCATATTCGGTTCTACGGATGATAGTCTTTGCAAAGAGTTCGAAAAGATCATGAAAAAGAAATTCGAGATGTCCTCCATGGGTGAAATGAAATTCTTTCTCGGATTACAGGTTGATCAATTACCAGACGGCATATTCATTCATCAGACAAAGTATGTTCACGATATTCTCAAGAAGTTTGAAATGGATAGCTCGAAGCCGCTTTCGACTCCGCTGGCACTGAATCATGGGATTTGCATTGACAAGACGGGAACCAAAGTTGATGACACACTCTATTGATCGATGATAGGATCTCTAAAGCATTTCCTTTAACAAGATTTAAATATCTCATGAGGCTTAATGGTATTAAAAATTTACTTACAGGTGCGGAAACTGAGGTTGAATACGGATCAGACGACGAGTTCACGTGATCCGCATTGGTTTGTATATTCTTTCTAGATTAGTATTTCTTAAAATCTAAAATCCAAAAATATGTTTTTGATTTTAGGGGGAGAAATATTTGAGAAAATACAAAAACATATGAAAAATTTCCAAAATGTACAAAAACATTGAAAAAGACAAAAAGAATTCGGTGTCACAAAAAGGAAATGATAGTACATCAGTGGACTATCACAGTATGCTAAAGAAATGTAAAGTTTAAAACGTGATAAACAAGTCTTACTGTGGATGTGTCGATAGGCTTAACACGTTCAGTAAATGGTTTCCGAGATATAAACTAAATTTTACAACTGCTTAATCTTGTGGATTAACACATCTTGGATATATGGACTTAGTACTTCGAAATTTCGTTTGAGAGATTTCCTGATTCTGAGATACGATGGTCTTTATAGATAGTTGATATCTAGGGTGTTATACAAGTTCTTCTGATTTTCCGGAAGCAATAGCCAAGAAGTTCCATAATACTTTCGCTATAAACCCCTAACTGCATGCAATCTTGAAAAGTATCAAAAGATCTAATCATTTGCAGTGCTTAAAAGATTCTTTAAATGGAACACACCTTAAAGTCGAGCCTCCATCTCTTTGTATGTACGGTAGTACTAACCTGAGCTCTCAAGGCCTCGCACAACCCAGATACAGATTTCAATTACACTATATTCACCTATAAGTTAAAATCTAGGGAATCTTGATACGGGAGTATATTCAAGAAGTGGGAACCATAGATAAGTCAAGTTTCATAAATCATATCTTAACATATCTTGGAACAGTTGAGAAATGTGGAAAAGTTTAAATGGACAAACATATCGACGATCTAGGTAAACGTGTTTAAAACTTAATGTCATCTAAAGGTCAACGGTACTGGTGATATGTCTCAATTAACTGATATGATCCTTAGACACGAATTCACAAAAATATATTTGTACATAGTTTACCTTGTTCTGTACGTAGTTTATCTGCTTTACAGATTAAAGCCAATAAGATTTTCAGTGTGTTTTAGCATAAACTTACAAAAATACAAAAAGATTTTTTTCTACATTGTTTTCAGCAAACCAATGTTGGAGAACAGATCTTCGAAGTCTGGTAAGGTGCTAAACTGGTGGGAATCTAATTGACAACGCGCTGCGAGCTAATCTGTAAAATCTGATAAGTCAAAACAATGAAAAGTTCATTAATTTGAAACTTTGATTTTAAATATCAATAGTTTGTTCGTATCGGGTCAAACCGGGGTCATTAACTTGGACTCGGCAGACAAATCGGTTAACCAAGGTCATTAGCTTGGACTTGGTCAACTGAGTGGACTTTCAGAACTGGTAAAAGTGAAAAGTTCAGGGACTTAATTGCAAATTTTTGAAAAAATCTAACTTGAAATAGGTAAGTTCGACCGAACTTGTAAAAGAGTTCAGAGATGTTTATTATAACAAGCTCGATCGAACTTGTCTGAATTTTGTGAAGTTGTTTCAAGTTCGACCGGAATTGCTTAACTGATTAAAGTTTCACTTTGAAACAAGTTCGACCGAACTTGTTTGATGTCTGGTTGAGAATAGGTAAGTTCGCCCGAACTTACATGTGCTTTGAAGCTTGGGCTTATAAGTTCGCCCGAACTTGCAAACATATAAATTGAATGCATGTTCGACCGAACTTCATTAACTGTGTGTTGGTTTCTCTGAGCGAACTTAGTGTCATTGAGCGATTTGTGAAAATTGTCAAGAAACGGCCGTTATACTGCTAAAATTTATATTGATTTAGGTGATTCGCACACTTAATGCAATGGAAGAGGTGAGAATTTGGAGTTTAAACCGTAAATTGAACTCGAATCGGTAATTTAGATCTGAACATGTTAAAATCAGATAGATCTAGGGTTCTTGAGGACAAATTGAACTTAAAACGTTGTTAATCTATATAAATCGACCATGTTTGTGTGATAATTGTGATCAGAATGTTAAGGATTGAATTTGCATGTTTTGTTGGAAGAGACAAGTTCGCCCGAACTTGTGTATGAAGTCCGGCCGAACTTGCATCTGAAGACAAAATAATTCATGTTTAAGTCATGAGTTCGACCGAACTTAATATAAAAGTTGAATTGATAAAATGTTTGAAGTTCGCTCGAGCTTAGATAAGACAAACTGAAATGTTATATGTAAGTTCGCCGGAACTTATGACTGAATTGTTGAACATGTTGATAAGCATGTTCGGGCGAACTTGACAAAGCTGATTTGTAATTCTAACATCAAGTTCGCCAGAACTTGATGATAAAGTGTTGGAAAAATTTTGTAACTTTTTCTCGAAATGCGTGCTAAGTGTTTTGCGTCAATTTTCAGGTTCAAGTACCAGCGCGGGTGGTTACTATGGATTTTTCTAAATTTCACAATACTTGTATTATGCTTGAAAAGGCGTTATGTTCGTCACTGAAGGAATACGATAGCATTTTGAAGTTTCTGAAAGATTGTCCGATTCATCGCGCTATAACTGAGCGAAAAGTGTCCTATCGTTCACATACTTATCGTTTCTGGATGAACGCAAGTTTAAGTGCAGACAAGAAGATTATTACGTCGTCAGTACAAGTCAGAAACGAGAACAAAGAGATCACAGTTAAAGAGGATGATATTCGCAGGATCTTGCAATCCAACGATGAAAGATGATCCTATTTTCTTAGATGAGAAGATGGTACGAGGTTGTTTTTATCGGATGGGTACAAGGGAAGTGTAAACAAGCCGACGTTGAAGAAAGGGGAATACCAAACCCCTACAAGCTCTTAATGCACGCAATCATTCACACATTCAGCCATTGAAAAGCGGGTCTTGATGATGTTCAGGATTATATGGCCTGCATGGCAACAACGTTAATTCTGAAGAAGTCGTATAACTATTCTGAGCTTGTATTCACACATATGTCGAAGAATATGGAAGACACGAGATTATGCTTATATCCGAGGTTAGTGAAGATGCTTATAGACGAGAAGTTTACAGATATAGCACGTGATCCAAATGACATTCTATACTTCAGTCAGCTCGATGAAACCACTGTGAAGAAGTTGATCAAATTCCAGAAGTAGGATTCAGCACCAATGGCAAAACCAATATTTGGAGCTTTGAAAGATGAAAACTATATTGCGCCTGTTGGAAACAAATGGAGAAACGATGAAAGTGGTGACAAGAAAGAATTGAATGCAGAAAAAGAATGGTTTAAGTCGTTCAAGCAGAAAGCTTGCATTGAATGGTTTGTAAAGGCTGAGATAGAAAAGAAAAAGAAGGTGGTTCTAAGAAAGTGACACAATGCTTATAGATGAAGACGAGTCTGTCAATGTTCAAACAGAGGCTGGTTCGAGTGCAGCGGTTGTTACTGAAAGTCAAGATGTTGAAAAGACTACGCAAGAGGATGATGTTATTTCTGCGACTTCTACAACGAAGATGATTCGGATGATTCGCTCGAGAAAGCAACAAAGAAGTCAATAGTAGAAACTGATGCTGAAAAGATCAAAGAAACCGATGCTGATTTTGATCCAAATCTAGAAAAAGAGTCTGATGAGGTGAGACCACAGAAAAGAGTTAAACGAACAAAGTCTTCAGCAACTGAATTATCTAAGAAGACTACAGGGTCTCCAACTGCTAAAGGCGAGAAAACAAAGAAAGCTGCAAGTAGAAGATACATCGGAAAGCTTAAAAGTGCAGAAGTTACACAAGAACCTTCTGGCGCACAAGAGAAAGGAGTTACAGAAGAACCTTCTACACAAGAACCTCCTGTTATCATTACATCTGAAGCTGAAAGGCCAGGAGCAACACAAGAACCTCCTGAGTCTAATTTACTTGAAGTACCAGTGATTCAAACATCTGATCCTAAAGTTGTTCATTCTGAAAGTTCAACTACAGGAAAGCAACTCCAAAGAAGTCTACTCCAAAAGCTGCTACTCCTAAATCAACACCAAAAACTCCAAAGTCAAAATTATTTGGTGATATTCCAAATGAACCGATAGATATTCAGGATTTAGATGAGTTCTTTCCAGACACAGACATTGATGTTATAGAAAAGCGCATCAAGGTATTGGAAGATAGAGTTGAAAAGAATGAAGCTGAGAAAGCTGAGCTAATCAAGAAAGTTAATCAAAGCTCCATTGAAAAAGAAATGATGGATGATAAGATAAAGGTGTTGGAAAGTGAGCTTGAATTCTTCAAGGCATTGATCGAAAGTTTACAAGATGCTAATGAGAAGCTGCAGACAGAAATTGCTGATCTAAAAACGATTCAAGCCTAAATGATCGAAGATTTACAAGGATGCAGAAAGTGATATCAAACAGCCTTGGTATTGATTTTATTGCTGAGTATGATCGTTTAGATAGACAAGAGGCGAAAGAAAGAGCACATAAAGAACTTGCAGAAAGTGGTAAAGGCAAAGGTGTTGAAGGTGAAGCACCAAAATCTTCTGAAGCTGCTGATAAGCCTGTTGGTGAGTCTGCAAAAGCTTCTGAGTCCGATATTTCTAACGTTGACGAATCTGTCAAGCCTTCTGATCCTGTAACTGCTTCTGAAGAAGAGGACGATGATGAAGCAGAAGATGAAGATAAGGATGATGAACCACCGACAGATGATCCGAAAGATGATTCTGACCACGATGGAGGTAATGATGATGATCCGAGTGGTACGGGTATAAAGGTGATTGATGCGACAGTGAATGAAAGCTTTGATTTCACAAGTCTTCTGAATGATGAAGCAAATCCTATGAATGATCAGATTCAGGGGGAGTCAGGCAAACAGGGCCATCTGATGATGTTGATATGTCTGCAAAGCCTGTTGCTGCAGTACCGACAAAGCCTTTGATTTTGATGCTTGAACATAATGTTGAAGAAGGCGAGTACGTTCACAACTATACTAAAGAAGATTTGGCCAAGTTGATTGAAGTTGATGCTGAATCTTTCGATTTTGATTTTGAGGAGCAAGTACTGAATGTGAATATGTTTGAGCCTAACGAGTATCACTATCAACGAAGATTCGAGGCAGACGAATATAACAGGGTTATAGTAGAAGATTGGTCTTCGGATGACGAGAAAGACGAAGCTGGAAGTACATTGGTCTTAATACCGATAGTTTTCCTGTTTCGAGGAAATGTACAAGCAGTTGGATGAAGATATGTTGAAAGAAAAGATCAAGGAATCAATTCGTGAAGGTAAAGTTCCGAAACTAATGACAAATGAGGAAATAGCTGAAGCTAAGAAATCCTAGTTCAAAGAGATGCCGCCTGAACGTAAGTTTCGACGTCCTCTAGCATTCTTTACCAGAGATAAAGACGTGTCATTGGGAGATATCCTAAGCTGGGGATGGATTAAGGAGCTGAATGTATATGCAATTAAACGAGAATTTGGGGGACAATACTTCAAATATCTGGCTGATTTCAAGACGTTACCATACTGGGATGTCGAGGAGCTTGTTCAAACAATAAATGTCACATATCAGATGAAGTTCATTGATCAGTTATTATGGAAAATGATCAAGTTTGAAGCGACAAAGGGTTTTAAGTATTGGAAGTCGTTCATTCCAGGCCGTCGCATAAACAAACAGAAACAGGCGAAAAAGATATAACGTTAATCATGAAACAACCGAGAGCAATGAGAAACATGCCTTTGATGCCTATCAAACAGAATTTTTATCCGGTATTTAAGTGGTGGCAGATTGATCCTAACACATGTGAAGCAGTGATAGTATTACGATTTGAAGAACATCTAGATATCACTAAAGAAAGGGTTGAGATACTAGGGTTTCAAGGTATGAGAGGTTTGTGGAGAACGATCAGGATACTAGACCCGATGTGGCTAGTGAATTGCTCGAGAGAAGATATCAAGTGCTTGTTCTACAGATAGATTGTATTCGAAGAACGTGAAAAAGAACAGGCCATGCAATATCAGAGGGTCGTTAACGTATGCTATGCTCGAGAAGTTAATTATGGAAAGATGTGGGAAACAAGCTAAAGAGAACTAGAACGGGTTGAATTTTTAAGGAAGAAAAGCGTCTTGAAGAGATACATGAAAGAGGTAGGGGACAAGGTTCAGAAGGTTTCAATTTATGAATAAAGTGCCTCCTACTGATCAGACGCCAGATCCAAAGCAAGAAAGACGAAAGAAGCCGTATAAGAACTTCTTCGGTCCTACACGTTAAAGTTTTATTTGAAGACAGGATTGTTTTGAAGACTGATAAAAGACGAAGACGATATCCAAAGGGGAGTCAGTTGGTGCAAATGTCTATGTCTTAGTCTTATATCTAGTCTGTATAGATTAGATGTGAATAGGCTAGTGAAATCAAGTACTTATAAGTTTAGAGGTCAAGTTCGCTGGAGATGTGCTTGTGATGTCAAGTTCGGCCGAACTTGACATAGTCAAGTGCGCCTGAACTCATCTCCTCCACCAGCGAACTTAGCAGCCTATATATAGCTAGCTTGTTTGTTTCATTTGTAACTTTGTGCACTTTGAGGCGAAGCTCTGTCAAATTGGAGACTTTATGTTATATCAATAAAATTGACGTTTCACTGATAAATTCTTGTTATTTGGTAATCGTGTCGTAATATTTCCGCTATTACGGACATTAGATATCAAATCTAGGTTCCTATGCTATCAGGATCGGTCCTACAAACATGATCGTATTCACGATGGTTATGATCCATTGCGATCATGCCTACTAATTACCATGTTTACTAGTTGTAGTGACGAGTCAAAGTTTCGGTCAAATTAAATGCGCATTATACGACGGAACTATTTTCGGGTATCAAAACACTTTGTTTTGTTACCAAATCAGTTTTATAAACTTAGTTAGACATGTTTAACATGTCTAACTCGTCACTTTTAGTTTAGTGCTTGCTTAGGCTTGTAAAGTCGAGCGTCTAAACCACCGCTTTGACTTTCGAATCCGACCAAACTCATATTTGGGACCATAGTTGATTATTATGCCTTTATAAATGACCAAAATGCCCTTTTTGTGCATAAATTGATTTTAAGCTTATTTAACCAATATTTTGCCATATAGAATGATGTTACAGCTATATTAAACTTGTTTTGGCATATAAGACTTATCATAGGGCATATCTAACCATCCGATCATGCGTTTACGCAAATGACCCATTAAAGTAGCGTAAACTACCTTAAGAGTCATTATGGGTCAAAAACACTTAGGAACCTTTCCAAATCAGAATGTTTACTTTTTAAACGCTTTCATATGAGTTCCAACACTCATTTGTTTTACAAGACCTCATTCTATCTGATCTTCCGATTTTAAAGTCCCGATATTAACATAGTTGTCCGATATTAGGACATACGTGATTTCTCAGACTCTTAAGCTTGGTTTATTCTCTGGAACAAGGATACTTTTACAACCTCAAGTGAGTACATAGTCCCCTCTTTTACATGACGGAGAGTGGACTACTTATCTGATGGTTCTGAAAGAAAGTCCGAATTGGGAATTCTTTAAGTGTCTACATTCATCGACAAACTCGAAGGCCATGAGATGGAACTTCTAAAGATCACGAAGTCGAAGAATGCTAACATTGTTCAAGATGTTGGTATGTATTACAAGAACGGAATGCAAGATAACATTTCAAGCTCAAAGATTCAGACAACATTCAGTGCAAACATGAATTCTTCTCCACAGAATCAGAACCAATCATATCCACAATATGATCAAAGTACACAGAGCTCTTCGTTCTCAAGCACTAGTTCAAATTCATATTATCGGAGTCAAGCTAATCATAATCAACAAAGAATTCTGATCCAAATGTGTACAAGTGTAACATTGCTGTCAATCTAAACAATGTTGTTTCTGAGCAAGTTGCAAAACAACACATGTCATTCTCGCCATTGTTCTAGAGTCGTACGAAAGTCTTGTAGCTGGAAAGATCGGCAATCCCGAAATGACCGATGAAGACTACGATCAGGTGGATGAAGAAGAGCTTGAGTTGATGGATATCAAGTGGTCACTAGCTTCTATTATTCGAAGGGTCACAAAGTTTGTTGCGCTCACTGGCCGAGATATCATAAATTCAAGCAACAAGCTAGGTTTCAACAAATCGAAGGTCACTTGTTTCAGATGCCGACAGAAAGGGCATTTCAAGAGAGAATACAAAAATCCTGAAGCCACGGGCAATCAAAGTCCATTTGGAGGAGGCAACGAATATTACAAGAAGTCACTTTAGTACAAGCCTTTCCCAAAGAAGACACAGGTTGAAATCCAAGAGAAACCAAACAGTAACACAACTGAAAAAGGCAATGGTTGCTTCGAACGAGGATGATGGCTTCGATTGGAATTCTTGTATCGGTAAGAAGACCGGAGTTGCATTGATGGCTGAGATTGTTGAAGATACAACTGCAGAAGAAGAAGTAGCTCTAGAGAATATTTTATTGGAACAATATCTACAACAGCAAGAGGAAGAGGAGTATCTTCACATGAAGAACCAAGGTCACTTTGATGGAAGTTCTCAAGAGCAAGTGATCGAGGAAAAATCGAATGAAGAAGTTACTGATGTTGTTCAAGAAGTAACTGCTAAAAACCTCAAGGACTTTGCCGATAAAGCTATGATGGCGAATCTAACAAAGGTAGATCCAGAGGTAAAGGAAGTTGTCAAAGTACAAGTTGTGGAGGTTGTAAAGCCTTGCACAAAATGTACCAAGCCATGTGCTGCATGCGCCGAAAAATAAAAAATCATCGCTGAACACAATGTACATAACGAACATTTCAAATACGATTATCGTACAATGAAGGAAGCGTATGACAAAATGAAAGATGATTATGGCAGGCTCGATAGAAATAATATTGAACAACATGATACTATAAGAATGTTGAAAGGTACATAAATGGATAAACAAAAAGCAATAAACGTTTATATCAACACCATTGCTGAAACCAAACAACAACTCCAAGACATGAAAATCGAAACAGAATGTGTTCAACAACTTTGAGAAGTTACACCACTAACGTGTATGTCATCGATCACATACTTCCCACGATCTCTTTGGAAAAAATGTTAATAAGTCTAAAAAGAAAACTGGTAAAGAATACAGCAATGTTCCTCCACCCCTATGCGAGAAGTATTGTCGCAAAATTGTTGATGGGATGGATAAGGCACTCAACATTGAGTTGTTATCTGAAAAGAAAAATGAGTTGCCGGAGAACATTGATGTAGTCTTTACTAAAGCAGATGATGACAATGCGGTAGTGAAAAAGGTGGTTGAAAATGTTCTGAATGATTCTGATGATGGCAGCTTCGATAGTGCCACCTCGAGTTTGAACATTCTGACGCAAATTCCGAAGATAACGATACATCATCGGAAGATGATCTATGTGATGATCCTAACGTTGTCATGTTCAAACTGGTTGAAGTTACGTCAGAAGACCTGGAGAAAAATGAAAAGAAATTCTATTCTAAACCCAAAAGAAATTATAATAACTACCGAAGGAATGGTGGTGATCATCCGGGAAAACTGGAGAGCTGGGTTGGGTTTAGAAGAATTTGATGAACCGAAAAAGAAAATGTCACCATTTCATGAATACAAAGATAAAAACATGAAATTCGTTTATGGGACGAACACGGTTCATGAGAGTTTGATTGGAAAGCAATCAATGATGAGTTTAAGAAACAAAAAGAACTTCGAGATAAGGCAAAAGCCACAAGTGGTGTAAAATCCACTAGTGGTCATTCACATGATAATCGGACTTGCTTCAAGTGCAATGAAGTTGGTCATATTGCACGCAAGTGTCCGAAATCAAAACCGGCTTATCTTTGAAGGAAAGAAAGTTCAGATGTTGTGAAACCAAAGCAACCAGAGCTTGTAAAACCGCTCACAATTTTGAAAAGAAACGAATCAAAACCTGAAGATAAACCTAAATCTGAAAAGAAGTTTACAAATTCAACTTTCAAAAAAGGTGAATCTTCAAAAGCAAACGAAACAAAGTTTTACATCAAAAAGGCTAACATAAAATCACAAGCCTGGGTTGCAAAAAGGAAGTAGCCAATATCTGAAATCACTAAGTCTGAGCCTGTTAAGACTAGTGATAACATTAAAGAATCAAAATCTGAAATCAAAATTGAAGATGTCAAAATTACAAGTGGTAACAATTCAAAAGGTAAAAAGAAAGTGAAGTTTTCAATCATAAACATCGTAGAAAATCCAGATGATGAATATGAATTTGATTATGCTGACGAGTGCGAATTTCATTACGATGATGGTTATCCAATTCAACCCAAGACAAGAAGGCTTGGGTCGCGCTGTTTAACTAATTGTTGAAATGTGCAGGGGCTCCAGAGATCCGTACTTTCCAAGTGGATTCTTGATAGTGGAGCTTCCAGACATATGACAGGAATGAAAGCGCTCTTGTTCGACATAAAAGCTATCAATGGCGGATATGTTGGATTTGCTGGAAACCAAGGTGGAAGGATTGTTGCCGAGGGAAAGCTCTCAAACGGAGTTGTTTTATTTGATCAAGTGAACTACATTGCAGAACTTGAGAACAACATTCTGAGTATTTCTGAAATTTGTGATAAGAAGTTTACCGTCCACTTCAACGATAAAGAATGCATGATCATCAAACCGGGTTTCAAAATACCAGAAGAGTGGATACTAATGCGTGCACCGAGAGAGAATGATTTGTATGTTCTTGACATGGAAAATGCTACTACTTCTTCATAAAACGACACAATGTTTCGTTTCGAAAGCTACTGAGAAGGAGTCAATCTTATGGCACAGAAAGATGGGTCACATTCACCTAAGAAATACGAATCATTTGATGCATAATGATTTGGTGGAAGGTGTGAATCTGAAAAGTTTTCATATGTCAGATAATTTCCTTGAGTGTAAAAAGGGAAAGCAGATCAAGAAATCTCATCCGAAAAAGATTCCCAAATTCGATAGAGTTGCCACTCGAAAAACTTCATATGGATCTCTTTAGTCCAGTGAATTTCCGAAGCATCTATGGAGATCTCTACTGCTTCGTAGTCACAGACGATTATTCCCGATACTCGTGGGTATTCTTCCAATAATCAAAAGATGAGACGTTTGAAAACTTAGTGATTCTTTTCAAGAAACTTGAGAACATGTACCATCTTCCAGTGAGACGCACTAGAAGTGACAATGGTACTGAGTTCAAAATATATCAAAATGAGGGATTCTGCAATGCTAAAGGGATTTTGCACAAATTCAGTGCTCCCTACACTCTGCAACAAAATGGAGTTGCAGAATGGAAAAATAGAACTTTGATAGAAACTACAAGAACAATGCTCACAGATTCTAAACTTCCCGTCAGCTTTTAGAGTGAAGCAGTTGCAACAGCTTGCTACACACTTAACAGAGTCTTAACAGTCAAACTAATGAAGAAGACTTGTTTTGAGATGATTAACCGACGGAAGCCGAACTTGAAGTTTTTAGAGCCATTTGGTGCGCCATGTACTGTAATTGATCAAGATGGTAAATTTGGAGCCAAATCTCTTGAGGGTTTCTTTATCAGATATGCGAGTCCGTTAAGACGTGTGTATGTTCCCTCGTTGAGAAAGGTAATTGAAGCACAACATGTGGATTGCTTTAACTATACGAATCCTATCCAAAGAGGAGGCGACACATGGTTATTCAACTATCAAGATCTTTGGAAATCATTTGATTTGCCTTAAGAACCATCCGATGAAGAAATTGCAGCGTTATATTATCTTCATCAATCAACAAATCAAGAGCAAACCGTCAGACCAATTGTGGTTAATCAACCCACGTTGGGATCATCTTCTTCTGGTGCTAGTTCAAGTAATAGCGGTGGTTAAGAAACTCAAACAGAACAAGTGACCCCGACTACAGAACATGTCAATACTATAGTGATTCCTAATCTTTCTGAAGCACAAAGTTCAGACTCGAACGAGGCTCCAACATTCGATGCCGATGTCTTCAGATGAAGAAGCAGAGCAGATTATAAGTTTAATGAATGAATCTGTAGGCCCGAGTAGTGCTCCTGAAGTTAAAGTGGTGGTAGATCAAAATATCACAAATCAAGAGAATATTGTGGTTGTTCCAGGCAAAGTGATGCCAAGATCATATTCTTATCATCTGTCAAATTCTATAATAGGCGAATTACAAGCTGGTGTGAGAACACAGAATCAAATAAACAAAGCCTTGAGTTGTCTCTATACTCGTGTTGCTCCAATTCAAGAATATTGCTACTATTCATGTTTCATATCCCAGATAGAGCCAAATAATGTTTCTGATGCTTTAGGGGATGAAAGCTGGGTACAAGCAATGCAAGAGGAATTGTTAGAGTTCGAGAAGCTAGGAGTGTGGAAGCTTGTAGACCTACCTGAAAATCAGAAAGCGATTGATACTAAATGGGTCTTTAAATGCAAGCGAGATGATCGAGGGGTTATAGTTCGAAACAAAGCTTGGCTTGTTGTCAAGGGATTTCACCAACAGGAAGGGATAGACTACACGGAAGTCTACGCACCAGTAGCTCGCTTAGAATCTATTAGAATATTTCTTGCTTTCGCAGCATGGAAAGGATTTAAAGTCTATCAGTTAGATGTCACATCAGCTTTTCTGTACGGAAAATTACGCGAGAAGGTGTAAGTCGGACAACCACCAGGGTTTGTCGATCCTCTCAACAAAAGGAAAGCATATCTTCTTTATAAAGCTCTTTACGGTTTACACCAAGCCCCGAGAGCTTGGTACGAGACGTTATTGCAACATCTCGTGGGAAACGGCTTTGTCAGAGGAACTGTGGATAGTACTCTCTTCACCAGAGAAGTTGGTAGTCATCTAATTATAGTTAAATCCATGTGGACCACATCATCTTTGGATCAACGAACGATAGTCTTTGCAAGGAGTTTAAGGTATCATGAAGAACAAGTTCGAAATGTCTTTGATGGGCGAAATGAAATTCTTCCTCGGATTGCAAGTAGATCAACTTCCAGACGGTATTTTCATTCATCAGACCAAGTATGTGCACGACATCTTGAAGAAGTTTGATATGGAAAGCTCGAAGCCGTTATCTACTCCTCTTGCTCTTAATCACGGGATTTGCATCGACGAAACTGGAACCAAAGATGATGAGACGCTCTACAGATCAATGATAGGATCACTGATGTATCTGACGGCATCGCACCCAGATATCATGTATCCTACCTGCCTTTGCGCCAGATATCAGTCAAGCCCGAGAATATCACACATGCAGATCGTGAAGCGAATCTTCAGATACTTGAAGGGATGACCAAGCACCGGCTTGTGGTACCCGGAGAATGATAACTTCGATCTTGCAGGATACGTTGATTCTGATTTTGGTGTAGATAGGTTGAATTCAAAATCGACTATAGCGGGATGCCAGTTCTTCGGAACAAGAATGGTAACCTGGTAGGGTAAGAAACAGACTATGGTCCCTCTCTCTACCTATGAAGCTGAGTATATCTCGGCCTCCAACTGTTGTTCACAAATTCTGTGGATACAACAGCAGATGAGAGACTATGGTCTGCAATTTCTTGACACTCTGCTGTATGTTGATAATAACGCAGCCATTGATATAACAAAAATCCGGTTCATCACTCACGTACAAAACACATTGAAATTCGTTACCATTTCATTCGTGACTGTTACGAAAAGAAATTGGTGCAAATAGAAAAAATCAACACCGACGAACAAAAGGCTGATTTTTATACCAAACCACTTTCTTTATCACGGTTTAAATACTTGTTGAGAAATAATGGTATGAAAAATTTGCTGACAAGTGCGGACGCTGAGGTTGAATACGGATCGGACGACGAGTTCACGTGATCCACATTGGTTTGTTATATCTTTCTAGGTTAGAATTTTATTAAAAACTAAAATACAAAAAGATGTTTTTGATTTTAGGGGGAGAAATGTTAGAGAAAATACAAAAACATATGAAAAATGCAAAAAGTACAAAAACATTGAAAAAAAGACAAAAGGAATTCAGTATCACAAAAGAAAATGATAGTACATCAGTGGACTATCATAGTATGATAAAGAAATGTAAAGTTTAAAAGTGATAAACAAGTATCTGTGGATGCGTCGATAGGCTTAACACGTTCAGTAAACTGTTTTCGAGATATAAACTAAATTTTACAACTGCTTAATCTTGTGGATTAACATATCTTGGATATATGGACTTAGTACACCGAAATTTCATTTGGTAGATTGCCTGATTCTGAAGATACGAGGTCTTTATAGATAGTTGATATCTGGGGTATTATACGAGTTCTTCTGATTTTGCGGAAGCAATAGCCTAGAACTTCTATAATACTTTTGCTATTAAACCCCTAAACTGCATGCAATATTGAAAAGTATCGGAAGACCTAATCATTTGCAGTGCTAAAAAGATTCCTTAATTGGAACACATCTAAAGTGACCCTTCATCTCTTTGTCGATACGGTGGAATTAACCTGAGCTCTCAAGGCCTCACATTAACCCAGATACAGATATCAATTACGCTATATTCACCTGTAAGATGAAATCTAGGGAATCTTGATATGGGAGTATATTCAAGTAGTGGGAACCGCAGATAAGTCAGTTTCATAATTCATATCTTAACATATCTTGAAACAGTTTAGAAACATGGTAAAGTTTAAATGGACAAACATATCGACAATCTAGGTAAACAAGTTTAAAAGTTAAAGTCATCTAATAGGTCAACGGTACTGGTAATATGTCTCAATCAACTGATATGATCCTTAGATACGAATTCACAAAAATATGTCTGTAAATATGTTTGTACATAGTTTACATTGTTCTGTACATAGTTTATCAGCTTTACAGATTAAATCCAAAAAGATTTTCAGTGTGTTTTAGCATAAACTTACAAAAATTCAAAAAGATTTTGTTTCTACATTGTTTTCAGCAAACCAATGTTGGAAAAGGGGTCTTCGAAGTCTGGTAAGGTGCTAAACTGGTGGGAATCTCATTGACAACATGCTGGTAGCTAATCTGTAAAATCTGGAAAGCCAAAATGATAAAAAGTTCATTAATTTGAAACATTGATTTTGAAAATATCAATAGTTTGTTCGTAACGGGTCGAACCAAGGTCATTAACTTCGACTCGGTAGACAAATCGGTTAACCAAGGTCATTAGGTTGGACTTGGTCAACTGAGTGGATTTTCATAACTAGTAAAAAGTGGAAAGTTCAGGGACTAAATTTCAAAAACTTGAAAATGTTCGAAAATTGGGTTTGGCAAGTTCGGCCGAACTTGCTAATCTAATAAAAGTTTAAACACTTAAGCAAGTTCGACCGAACTTGCATTGATGGCTGTTTAAAAGAGCAGTTCGCCTGGACTTCATGGGCTTATTTAATTGGGCTCTCAAGTTCGCCCGAACTTGCCAAGGTATAAATACCTTGCAAGTTCGGCCGAACTCATTGCTTACACCCAAGAACTCTCTGGAGCGAACTTAATCATATTCGAGCGATTGTGTGCAATTGGCAATTTAGGGTCGTTATACTGCCGATTTCAATTGATCTTGGTGATTTGCACACCATTATCAATGGAAGAGGTGAGAAATTGTTGATTGAACCATGGAATGAACGTTAACCGATCATCTAAGATTGAACTAGTTAAGAATGATAGATCTAGGATGAATTGGACCAAATAGAACCTAAAACAATGATAAACAATATAAATCGACCATGGATTTGAGTTAAATTTGATTAAAAGTGGTCAATCTAGTGTTGGGCAGGTTTTTGATTGAAGGAGATAACAAGTTCAGCCGAACTTGTTATCAAGTTCGACCGAACTTGCTAATCAATTAATGAATAAATTTGATCAAGACTCAAGTTCGACTGGACTTCATGTTAAACCCGAATAAGAAATGTGTATGGGAAGTTCGCTCGAACTTAGTTTGAAAAGTTTGTTATTTGTTAAATGTAAGTTCGCCCGAACTTACAAAAGGCTGTGAACATGATAGTTATACATGTTCGGGCGAGCTTGTCAAAATAATATAGTTATATTCACATCAAGTTCGCCCGAACTTGATGAAAAGTGTTGAAAAGTTTTTATAACTTTTTCTCGTAATGCGTGCTAATTGTTTTGCGTCAATTTTCAGGCTCAAGTACCGGCGTGTGTTAATTTCTATGGATTTATCTGAGTTCCATAACACTTGTATTACGCTCGACAAAGCAATATGTCCGTCACTGAAGGAGTACGAGAGTATTCTGAAGTTTCTAACGGAGTGTCCTATCAATCGAGCTATCAAGGAGCGCACTGTATCTTATCATTCGCATACTTATCACTTTGGATGAATGCGAGTCTCAGCGAAGATAAGAAGACCATTATATCATCAGTTCAAGTCGGGAATGAAGTAAAAGAGATCACTGTTACTGAAGATGAAATTCGAAGGATCTTGCAGTTTAATTATGACAAAGATGATCCTATATTTCTTGATGAAAAGATGGTGCGAGGTTGTTTTTACCGCATGGGCTACAAGTGGAGTGTTAATAAACCAACATTGAAGAAAGGGGAAGTGCCTAACTCCTATAAGCTCCACATGCACGCGATTATTCACACTTTCAGTCACCGGAAATAGGGCCTAGACGATGTGCAAGATTACATGGCATGCATGGCAACGACATTGATACTGAAAAAGCCATTCAATTATTCAAAGATTGTGTTTACACATATGTCGAAGAATATGGAGGATTCGAGACTATTCTTATATCCGAGGTTCGTGCAGATGCTCGTCGATGAAAAGTTTTCTAACATTGCACGTGAACCAAACGACGTTCTATATCTCAGTCACCTTGATGATACAATGGTAAAGAAGTTGATCAAATTCCAAAGGCAAGCTTCAGCACTGGTGGCAAAGCCAATATTTGGAGCTATTAAAGATGAAAATTATATTGCACCGGCTGACAACAAGTGGAGAAAAGATGGAAGTGGTGATGAGAAGGAGTTAAACGCAGAAAAGGAATGGTTTAAAGATTTCAAGCCAAAAGCTCGCAGTGATTGGTTCCTTAAAGCTGAAGTAGAAAAGCCTAAAAAGAAACGAGCAGCTAAGAAAGTTGAAACAATGCTTGTTGATGAAGACGAGACAGAAAATGTTCAAACAGAGGCTGGATCGAGTGTTGCGGTAGTTAATGAGAGTCAGAAAACTGTTAAAACGACTCAGGAAGATGATGTTATTTCAGCTACCTCAGAAAATGATGAAAATTCTGATGACTCTCTCGAAAGAGTTACAAAGAAAACAATAGTAGAGACTGAGGCAGAAAAAGTCAAAGAGACTGATGCTGATTTCGATCCGAATCTAGAAAAAGAGTCTGACGAGGAGAGACCAAGAAAAAAGCTAACCGTGTGAAGTCTGCTACAGTTTCAACAACAAAAACTACAGGGTCTCCTCAGGAAAAAGGAAGGAAGAAATCAAAGAAATCTCAGAAACCTGCTAGTCGTCATTACAAAGGAAAGCCTAAAAGCACAGAAGTTACACAAGAACCTTCTGGTGCACAGGAGAGAGGAGTCACACAAGAACCTAGCAGCTAAGAAAGTTGAAACAATGCTTGTTGATGAAGACGAGCCAGAAAATGTTCAAACAGTGGGTAGATCGAGTGCTACGGTAGTTATTGAGAGTCAGAAAACTGTTAAAACGACTCAGGAAGATGATGTTTTTTCAGCTACCACGGAAAATGATGAAGATTCCGTTGATTCTCTCGAAAGAGTTACAAAGAAAACAATAGCAGAGACTAAGGCAGAAAAATTCAAAGAGACTGATGCTGATTTCGATCCGAATCTAGAAAAAGAGTCTGACGAGGAAAGACCCAAGAAAAAAATCTAAGCGTCTGAAGTCTGCTACAGTTTCAACAAAAAAAAACTACAGGGTCTCCTCAGGCAAAAGGCAGGAAGAAATCAATGAAATCTTATAAACCTGCTAGTCGTCGTTACAAAGGAAAGCCTAAAAGCACAGAAGTTACACAAGAACCTTCTGGTGCACAGAAGAGATGAGTCACACAAGAACCTCCTACACAAGAACCTCCTGTTGTTATTACTGCTGAAGCTGAACGTCCAGGAGTTAACACAAGAACCTCCTGAGACTGTATTGTTAGAGATTCCTGTGATTCAATCTCTAGATCCAAAGACTGTTCAACCTGAAGGATCTACACCGAAAACAACACCAAAGACTGCTACTCCAAAGTCAACACCAAGGGAAAATCTATTTGGTGATATGCAGAATTAGCCAATAAGTCTTCAATTTATCTGAATGATTTTTTTCCTGACACTAATGTTGATCTTCTCGAAAAGCGTGTAAAGAGTTTAGAAGAAAAAGTTCAACAGAATTAAGCTGAGAAAGCAGAGCTTATCAAGAAAGTGAATCAAAGCTCTGTGGAGAAAGAAATGTTGGATGATAAAGTCAAGATATTGGAAAACGAGCGAGAATTTTTCAAAGCCCTAATTGAAAGTTTGCAAGACGCCAACGAGAAGCTGCAAACAGAGATTGCTGAATTGAAAACGATCCAAGCCCTAAATGATCAAAGATTCAGCAGGATGCAGAAAGTATTATCTAACACTCTGGGTATTGATTTTATTACAGAGTATGATCGTTTAGACAGGCAAGAAGCTAAAGAAAGATCTGAGAAAGAGCTAGCAGCAAGTGGCAAAGGCAAAGGGGTTGAAGGTGAAGCTCCTAAATCATCTGAAGCTGCATAAAACTCTATTGAAGAGAATGTGGAAAAAGCTTCTGAGTCTGATATTGCTATGGTTGACGAATCTGTCAAGCCTTCTGATCATGTAACTGTTTCTGAAGATAAAGACGATGAAGAAGCAGAAGAATGAGGATAAGAATGCTGACGAAAAGAAAGATGACTCTGATTATGAAGATTGGAATAATGCTGATGACGATGATGATGATCAGGGAGGAGTTGGTCTGAAAGTTAGTGAAGCTAAAGTCTCTGATGACTTTGATTTTTCTTCTTTGATGGATGATGAATCGAACAAGATGGATGATAAGATTGAGGGGGAGTAAAGGCAAATAGGGCCATCTGATGATGTAGATATGATGAATGTTGATAAATCTGCAAAGCCTTTACTGCAATGCCAATCAAGCCTTTGATACTCATGTTAAAACATAATGTGGAGGAAGGTGAATTCTTGCACAACTATACCAAAGAAGATCTTGCAAAGTTGATTGAAGTTGATGCAGAATCACTAGAGTTTGATTTCGAAGAGGAAGTGTTGAATGTAAATACATTTGAACCGAATGATTATCATTACATACGAAGGTTTGAAGCTGATGAGTATAATAGAGTGATTGTAGAGGATTGGTTTTCAGATGATGAAACTGATCAAACTGCGAAGTACGCCGGTCCTAACACTGATAGTTTTCCTACATTTGAGGAGATGTACAAGCAACTTGATGAAGATATGTTGAAGGAAAAGATTGAAGAATCTTTACGAGAAGGAAAAGTTCCAAAACGATGACAAAGGAAGAGATAGCTCAAGCAAAGAAGTCCTGGTTCAAAGAGATGCCGCGCGAACGTAAGTTTCGTCATCCTCTAGCATTCTTTACCAGAGATAAGGATGTGTCATTGGGGGATATTCTCAGTTGGGGTTGGTTTAAGGAGTTAAATGTTTATGCAATCAAAAGGGAATTTGGAGTGCAATACTTCAAATATCTGGCTGATTTCAAGACTTTGCCATACTGGGATGTTGAGGAGCTGGTTCAGACTGTGAATGTTACATATCAAATGAAGTTCATTGATCAGTTATTGTGGAAGATGATCAAGTATGAAGCGGTTAAAGGTTTTAGATATTGGAAGCCGTTCATTCCAGGTCGTCGAATCAAAAGAATAAGAAGACGGGTAAAAAAGACATAACATTGATAATGAAGTGACTGAGAGTATGAGAAACATGCCGTTGATGCCGATCGAACAAAACTTCTATCCAGTGTTCAAGTGGTAGTAGATAGATCCAACAATGTGAAGCCGTTATTATATTACAAAGGAAAGAGTTGAGATATTGGGATTTCAGGTTATGAGAGGATTATGGAGGACCGACCAGGATTCTAGATCCAATGTGGCTTGTCAATTGTTCAAGAGAAGATATCAAGTGTTTGATCTACAGCAAGATAGTATTTGAGGAACGTGAAAAAGAACAGGAAATGCAGTATCAAAGAGTTGTGAATGTTTGTTATGCACGTGAAGTGAATTCAGGGAAGATGTGGCAGACAAGCTGGAGGGAGCTAGAACGGGTTGAATTTTTAAAGGAAGAGAAGCGTCTCGATTAAATACACGAGAAAGGTAGGGCGGCAAGGCTTAGAAGATTTCAGTATATGAACAAACTGCCTCCTATAGATCAGATGCCGGATCCAAAGCAAGAACGACGAAAGAAGCCATTCAAGAACTTCTTCGGTCGTGTTCGTTGATGTTTATTTGAAGACAGAGTTTTTAAGACTGATACAAGACGAAGACGATATCCAAGGGGGAGTCTGTTGGTGCAGAATGTCTATGTCTTAGTCTTATATCGAGTCTGTATAGATTAGAGTTGAATAGGCTAGCAAATTGAAGTATTTATTTTTGTTTGAGTCAAGTTCGCTGGAGATGTTACTTGGAATGTCAAGTTCGGCCGAACTTGCTTAGGCAAGTCCGCCCGAACTCATCCCTCCTCCAACGAACTTGCAACACTATAAATAGCTAGCTAGTCTCTCTCATTTGTAACTTTGGCATTTCTGAGGCGGAGCTATCAATTTGGAGACTCGATGTTATATCAATAAAATTGACGATTCATTGACTAATTCTTGTTATTTGGTAAACTTGTCATTCACTGAAAGGACAATCCAAACATTGGAGGATATGCTTAGAGCCGGTGTGATCGACTTTGGTGGTAGTTGGGATTCGCATCTACCATTGATTGAATTTCCTACAACAATAGTTATCACTCCTGCATTGACATGGCACCTTTCGAAGCTCTTTATGGTCGAAAATGTCGTTCACCTGTCTGTTGGAATGAGATTGGTGAATCTCAATCACTGGATCTGAACTCATTCATGATACAACAGACAAAGACAAGAAAATTCACGAAAACCTTTTGACAGCTAGAAGCCGTCAAAAGAGTTACGCGGACAAATGACGTAAGCCCTTGGAATTCCAAGTCGGTGATCACGTACTCCTTAAAGTATCCCCTTGGAAAGGTGTGATTAGATTCAGGAAGAAAGGAAAACTTGCACCACGATACGTTGGACCATTTAAGATCATTGAGAGAATCAGAAAAGTGGCCTACAAACCTGAGCTACCTCCATAGCTTGGTAACGTTCATCCAACCTTCCACGTGTCATATTTGAAAAAGTGTTTGGTTGATGAAAACCTCCACATCCCTATTGATGAAATTCGTGTTGATAACATGATGCATTTTGTTGAGAAACCAGTGGAAATATTGGTTCGTGAAGTCAAGAAGCTAAAGCGCAGATGGATACCGATTGTTAGTTTCGCTGGAGTCCAAACGTGGCCCAGAGTTTACTTAGGAATGAGAGGACCAAATGAAGGCGAAGTATCCACATTTCTTCTCAACAGTTTCCTCTAGTTAATTTCGGGACAAAATTTTCTGAAGTAGGGGAGACTGTGACATTTGTGCTTTCCGATCTTTGTATTTTATCAGAAAATGTTATATTTAATAAAATTTTGTGTTACATTAATGAGTTTTGTGTATTTATTTATGACTTTTATGCATTTTCGATTTTGTTTGATTTTGATCTTTTAAACCTTTTCTACAAGTGTAATCGCAAAATCGAAATTAGTTAAATGCAACGTATAGTCTGGAATAGTGACATAAGCTAAACATACCCTAAATATCCTTTACATAACTTAGAAATAAGTTTTGAAGGGTTTGGTATGTAAAAAACAAGCTTCTTCGATCACAGGGACTATTTACATCAAACTGCAAAAATATGTCGATTCTCGTAGCGACGCACACTCCGGAACAAGGTCACAAGCTTAACATACCTTAAATAACCTTATCATCACTTGGAATTATGTTCTGAAGGCTTCGGTTTGGCAAAAACACGCTTTTGCAATTTCAGGGGCTATTTTGCAAATTCTACGAAACTATGCAAATTCGCGTATTTCTTAATACGAAACATGTACGCACATACAAAAATTTTGTAATCATTAAAATTTTGTATTTAATGATTGGAATGCAAAATATCATTCGTTACGCTTTTACGGTCATACACGCGTTTGTAATGATTTTCGTCGTAATTAACCGAAAACCGCAACCGTACGACCAAACAAACCGACACCCGGAACATTTTTGGACACATTTCAAGTTCCCTATGCTTTATCATCCTTATGAAGCTTGAAAATGAGGTTAACGGGTGTTAAAAGTGTCAAAACGCGACGAAAGGATGCAGGGGCCTGTTCTGCCAATTTCAATAGTGGCTGCCAGCTAAAGGCTTACGGACGTAAGCCCAAAGCCCTTATGGTCTGTAAGGACCCTCCAGCACATCAAAAACTTGGCAGCTCCTTGTTTAAATCCTTGGACACTAAGCATTCGAATATGCCACCCTTTCTTTTGCATTTAACAAGTGTTATGACACTAATCAAACCCCTTGATGACTCATGGACACTTGTAATGATTGGTAGCTTCAATTGACTATAAATACCCTTGATCATCCTCATTTCAAATTGCTCAATTCTTTTCTTTCTCTCAAACACTCTAAGTGGAGGCTACCATATTGTTAGATGCCTCCTACCTGAGTTTTCTGGTCTTCTTGGAGCTCTTGGGTGTTCTTCAAACACAAGTAAGTGCTCTATCCTTGTCTTATTTCATTTGTTTAGCTATTTCAAGCTAAAAGTCAAACAGTGTTTGACTTTTGGCTTTGACCATCAATTTGTCAAGACAAAGTTCAATTGAACTTTGCAACGTGATCGTAATCACGATGGTTATGATCCATAGCGATCATGCCTACTGATTACCAAGTTTACTAGTTCTAGTGACGAGTCAAAGTTTCGGTCAATGCATTATACTACGGAACTATTTTTGGGTATCAAAACACTTTGTTTTGATGCCAAATCAGTTTTATAAACTTAGTTAGACATGTTTAACATGTCTAACTGGTCACTTTTAGTTTAGTGCTTGCTTAGGGTCGTAAGTCGAGCGGTCTTGACCACCGCTTTGACTTTCGAATCCGACCCGTTTGGTCGATCATAGGATCGACCGAACTCATATTAGGGACAATAGTTGTATAGGGAATAACCCTTTGAGGTTATACCTTATGGTCATATCGAATGGTTACTGTTATGTTAAGTTGCTTATTATGTCTTTATAAATGACCAAAATGCCCTTTTTGCGTATAAATTGATTTTAAGCTTATGTAACCAATTTTTTGCCATATAGACTGATGTTACAACTATATTAAACTTGTTTTGGCATATAAGACTTATCATAGCGATATCTAACCATGCGATCACGCGTTTACGCAAATGACCCGTTAAAGTAGCGTAAACTACCTTAACGAGTCATTATGAGTCAAAAACACTTATGAACCTTTCCAAATAAGAATGTAAACTTTGTTAAACCATTTCATATGAGTTCTAACACTCATTTGGTTTACAGGACCTCATTCTATCCGATCGTCCGATTAATGTCCCGATATTAATATAGTTGTCCGATATCAGGACATCGTGATTTCTCGTACTCTTAAGCTTGGTTTATTCTCTTGAACAAGGATACTTTTGCAACCTCAAGTGAGTACATAGTTCCCTATTTTACTTTTCAAATCTTTTGGGGTGAAACATATCGTGCCTATAATTACTTTCGCGATTTCATGACATTATATACATGCTAGATTACATAGTACATATAGTACATGATTTCCATTGCATTTTGCTTCATATGTTGACTTGGCATATTTTGCACATTGATTTTCAAAGACATTTCTTGCTATGTATGTTGACTGAGCATACTAGTACATGGTTTTCAAAGACATTTCTTGCTATGTATGTTAACTGAGCATACTAGTATATGGTTTCAAAAGACATTTCTTGCATTACTATTGTACATGGAAAAAATTATTGGTAACGCGTTGGTGATTGACTTAATGCATTCATTAACATTGATCACACCGACTGGTAGTATGTAATGGTACCACAGGATTGATAATCCTGTTCCCACTTCCAGGGTTTTCTTGGAAGCGACTTTAGGGAATGAGAGAATCCGATAAAATGGATAGACTTTTATCTTTATAAGGGTCTATTTGACTATCAACAAGGTTTGAATGTGTTTGCCAACAAACTTAATGTATGTTTTAAACAATAAAAGCATGACTTATAAAACAAAACGTTTGATTTTTTTTCAAAGACATTGTTTTATACAAGACATTTTGACTATACAAGACACTGGTTTACATTTGACATTTTGGTTACACAAGACTTCATTAACACATGACATTTGTTTACTTGACACTAGTTTACATGACATACTTATTACAAGATATTTCTTTGGTTTAAACAAGACTTTTTGATGGTTGGTTTATAGTAAGTTATTTAAAGAACGGGACGGGTGTAATATAATAAAAGCATGGTGGATACACCGCTGTTACTTCCTATATATAAGTGTTTTTATCATATTGCATATCATGTCGTTATCTAAATCATTTCAAACAAAGTACAAGACAAGACATTTTTATCTATGACATGACATTTTTACACGAAACATGACTTATATTTTGGTTAATGATTTAACAACGTTATTTCTTTTATATCATTCGATTTATCTTATGATTTCATAAAAGAAAACATTTTGTAAGTATTCTGGATACTTTTTAACTAAGTATTCCTTTAAACATTGTAGGCCATGAATCTTAAATGCAAAACCTATGTTACTCAAAGGCATTTTTATGTTGACGTACTTTATTTTCACATATGTTTCAGGAGCGAATTCTTAAGGTTGATCATGCGACACTTAGGATGGACTTTAGGCTTTAGTGACTTAAAACCGGAAGACAATTTAACTTATGTTACGTTTTATGTTTAAATTCCAGACACTGTAAACAATTATATTTAATAAAACTTAACATTTTATGCCATATTTATTGAAACAATAATTCTATTACGACACTCCCCACCGATTCCGACGCGGTTTGTTGTTTTACGTTGTCGGGGTGTGACACCCACATATAACCAGAATTAATACCATGTGCGTAACAAACGTTGATCACGCCTTGGTATTGCTTCGATTGAGTATCTTCACGTTTATCATAGCATATCTTGTTGAAGAATAAACATTTCATGTCACATCCCGACCACGTAAAACAACAAACCGTGGCGGAAACGTCGGTGAGTGTCGTAACAGAATTATTGTTTCAAAAACCATGGCACATAAGTTGAGTTTCATTAATTAATATTGTTTACATTGTCTTGGATAAAAAGAAAATACAACAAAAGCTAAGATATTATTCTGATTTTATAGTCACTAAGGCCCAGTCCGCCCTAAGTGTAGCTAACTTGACATCAAACATTTGCACCTGAAACATATGTGAAAATAAAGTCAGCAAAAAAAATGCCGGCGAGTACATAAGTTTTGTGTTGATGCTTCATGGCTTTGATTATTTTAAGGAAAGTTTAATGTAATACAAAAGTTTCCATGAATCATAAAAAGTCTCTTTTATAAAAACCATATGAAAAATCAATATCATATAAAAGAAATAATCTATGGTTAAATAGATAACCAAAAATAAGTTTTGTCTTTTGTAGAACTGTTATGTCTTGTGTTTTGTTTAACATGATTTAAATAACGCAACAATATGTAAGGTAATAAAAGCACTTATATATAGGAAGTACCATCGGCGTATCCACCATGCTTTTATTACATTACATACGTCACGCTATTTAAATCATTCATCATAAACCAATCATCAAAAGCCTTGTGTAATACAAAGTAATGTAAACAATGTCAAGTAAATCAATGTCATGTAAACAATGTCGAGTAAATCAATGCCAGGTAAACAATGTCGAGTAATTCGATGTCATGTAAACAATGTCGAGTAAACCAATGTCACGTAAACAATGACGAGTAAATCAATGTCATGTAAACAATGTCGAGCAAACCAAATATCGAGTTGTATAGACCATTTGCTTTTATTGTTAAAGACATGGGTTGTTGGCGAATACATTCAAGCCTTGTTGACTGTTGGATAAACCCCTATCCGGTCAAGGGTTTATCAATGTTCATCGGATTCTGTCATTCCCTAAGGTCACTTCCAAACAAACCTAGGAAGCGGGAACGAGATTGTCAATCCTATGGTACCATTACATACTACCGGTCGGCATGATCAATGTTAATGAATGTATCATTGTCGAGTTCAACGCACCAACATGTCAAATAACAAACATAAGCATGTCTTGTTGAAAATGTCTTTTTGAAAATGTCTTTGAAAACCATGTACTAGTATGCTAGGTCAACATACATAGCAAAAATGTCTTTGAAAAACCAATGTGTTGATTATGAAAATCAACATGTAAATCAAATGCAAAAAAAAAAGTCATGTAGTATATGTAATCAAAGCATGTAATATGTCATGAAAACACGAAAGTAATCATAGGCACAATATGTTTCACCCCAAAACATTTGAAAACGTAAAAGAGGGGGGACTATGTACTCACTTGAAATTGCAAGTATCCTTGATCTAGTGATCTAACAATGCTCGAAAAGTCAAGGAATCAAGTGGCACCTAGTATGGAATCACTATGTTAATAATTCGGAACCTAAATCGGGAGATCGGATAAAATGAGTCTTGTAAACCAAATAAGTGTTGGAACTCATATGATATGGTTTAACTAAGCCTACATTCTGATTTGAAAGCAAATCCTAAGTGCTTATGACCCGTTACGACTCGTTAAGGTAGTTTAAGCTACTTTAACGTGTCGTTTGCGCAAAAGCGCGTTCGGATGGTCTAACTAGTCCTATGATAAGTCTTATATGCCTAAACATGTTTAATATTGTTGCACAATCAGTTTAAGTGTCAAAATTTAGGTTACATATGCTTAGATTGAATTTATGCGCAAAAAGGGCATTTTGGTCATTTTCCTAAGGCATATAAACTACCTATCATACAACTACTTAAACTAAGTAACCATAAGGTATAACCCCTGGAGGTTATTCCCTATACAACTATGGCCACATAATATGTTTGGTCGGATCCTAATGATCGACAAAACGGGTCGGGTTCGAAAGTCTAAGCGGTTGTCAAGACCGCTTAACTTACGACCCAAAATAAGCACTAAACTAGAAGTAACGAGTTAGACATGCTAAAACATGTCTAACCTAAGTTTTAAAAATGTTTTGATATCAAAACAAAGTGTTTTGATACCCGGAAATAGTTCCGTCAGATAATGCGCCTTAATCGCATTATTGACCGAAACTTTGACTCGTCACTACAACTAGTTAACGTGGTAATCAGTAGGTATCGTCACAAGGACTATAACCATCATGATTACGATCACGTTGCAAAGTTCTAACGAACTTTGTCAATTCATGGTCAAAGCCGAAATTCAAACACTGTTTGACTTTGAGCTTGAAATAGTTAAACAAGCCAAGGAAGAACACTTACTTGTGTTCTAGAAAGAAGATGAACTTAGGTGGGAGGCCTCCAACAAGTGGTAGCAACTCCTCCTAGAGTGTATGATGAGAAAGAAAAGAAATGAGCAATTAATGAATGGAATGGAGCTTGCTATTTATAGGAGTTCTTGGATTGTAGGATTATTACATGTGGATTATGTGTTCTCTAAGGAATGATCTCCACCACACAAGTGTTAGGGACTTATTTGAGGACTTGTTGAACACTTAACTTGGTCCCCAAACAGAGAAATAATCAAACAAAACAAGTTGCAAACAACTGGAAACTGGCTGGAATGTTTCTGCTATCAGGGCACTGCTTACGAACTGCATGGGGTCCATGCTTACGGTCGTAAGCACCCATGCAGGGACCAAGTTCCTCAAAATGGCAGATCAGGCCCCTGAACTTGATTTCTCGCGTTTAGGCACTTCTAACACCCGTTAACCTCATTTTCAAGCTTCATAAACATGAGAAAACATCGCAAATTGAAGAATGCTAGGAAATATTTCGGATGTCGGCTCGTTCGGTCGTACGGTTGCGGTTTTCGGTTAATTATGACGAAGGTTGTAACGAACGCGAAACGATTCAAATTGCGAAACGAAAGGTATTTTTGCATTCCAATCACTAAAATATGATACTTTAATGATTACAAAATTTTTTTGGATGTCCGTAGATGTTCCGGATTAAGAAATACGTGTAACGGCATAGTTTCACAGAATTTTCATAATAGCCCCTAGAGCTGAATAACATGTTTTTGGCATACCGTACCCTTCAAAACTTATATCTAAGTTATGTTAGGGTTATTTAGTATGTTCAACTTATTCCCTTGTCCGGGAGTGTACGTTGCGTTAAACTGATTAAATTTACGTAACGGTTTGCGATTTCACATCCAGAAAATGTTTAAAGGATCAGATTTGAACAAGGATTAAAAATACACAAATGTCATAAGTAAATATAGAAAACTCATAAAATGTAACAAAAAATTTTATTTATATAACATTGTCGGATAAAATACAAAGGTCGGAAAGCACAGATGTCACATTTCACGTCTTCCCTTGAACAATTCACTAGCCACATCAGGTCTAGTATTCTTATCGTCCTCCATAAACCCCAAATCCTTCGACGTTCAATCAATTCTAGAGTTACTTCTTTAGTGGCATCCCAATTACCTTCAGCTCGAAGCACAATCATTGCTTCACATGTTTCAGGATCTTTTTGCCACCACAAAAAATAAGGATGGAAATCTTGTTCAATTGGTTTTAGAGGCATATTCTTCATAACTTTGGGCCTCTTCATTACCAATATAACATCTTTCTCTTTCGTAACCTTGTTTATCTTCACTCTTCATTTAGGAATAAATGGTTTCAAGTGTTTGAAATCATGCATCGCTTCAAACATTATAACCTTCCATAAATGTTGATCATTAAAATTCATCTGATAACGAATATTCTTCGTATGTACCACTTCTTCAACATCCCAGAATGTTAAACTCTTCAAATCATTCAGATATCAGAAGTATTGAACACCAAACTCCATCTTTATAGCATAAACATTCAGCTCATTGATCCAACCCCAGCTTAGAATATCTCCAAGTGATTTATCCTTATCTCGTGTAAAGAATGCCAATGGACGTTTAAACTTTCTTTCTTTTGTCATCTCTTTAAACCAAGACTTCTTCACTTCAGCTATCTCCTCTTTTGATAAACGTTTTAGAATGCTTCCATCTTTCACAACTTCATCAATCTTTCTTTTTAATAGCTCTAGTTCAACTTCTTTCATGCTTTCCTCAAATATTGGAAAACTATCAGTGTCAGCTCCAGAATATTTCTCAACTTCATCATCTGAAGCATCTTCAATAATAAAACGATCGTAATCATCTGCTTCTGGCACTGTCTTATACACATAGTGTTGATGCATATGTCTGTTACCTTCGTCATTACACGAGAATGAGTCTGGAATAAACGAGAGTTTCTGAAGACCGAACAAGACAAAGTAGATATCCAAGAGGGAGTCTATTGGTACATAATGTCTATAGAATAGTCTTGTATCGAGTCTGCACAGAATAGGTGAAACGAGGCGTATTTATGTGTATTTTAGGACAAGTTCGCTTGAGGGTGTTGATGAGAAGTCAAGTTCGGGCGAACTTCTATCCATCTACAGCGAACTTCGTTGCCTATAAATACCTAGCTTGCCCAATTCATTTGTAACTTGTCTTCATCTTACAATATGAGCGAACTTGACTAAAAACCTTATAAATACTTCGTTTCGCTAGCCTATTCTATACAGACTCGATACAAGACAAAGACATAGACATACTGTACTAACAGACTCCCCCTTGGATATAGTCTTTGTCTTGATCAGTATTCCAAATCCTTTATCGTTAGATTGTGATGATGTAGGTAACAGACACATGCATCAACAGACTCTCCCTTGGATGTTGTCGTAGTCATCATTCTTCAATTAGTTCCCGAGTCTTTATTATTTCTTGATCTTTATATCTTAAATAACTTTAACATCCATGCTCCCCCTTGCTTTGAGCTTTCTGGTATCTTTAATCAACATGTTTATCTAGCTCCCCCTCAAATGATGCTCTGAATCTCTAAGATTTGACGATTAAGAACAATCACACGTATCCACACACAAACAGTTTCTTAACAGTCTCGTTGGTCCGGCTCACATTCAACATTATTAGGTTACCATGGAAGATTTTGAAAGAAAATCTTTTTGGATTTTTAATATTGAATGCAGAAATGTAAAAAAACTAAAATGTAATATTTACAGTTTATATTTTTGTGAGAAAACGTGCTAGAGGATCATATTAGTTTTTGAGACATACCACTAGTACCGTTGACCTTTTAATGACTTTAAGTTTTAAACTTGTTTACCTAGATTGTCGATATGTTTATCCACCTAAACTTTAACACATTTCTCAATTGTTCCAAGATATGTGAGGGTAAGAATTATGAAACTTGACTTATCTGTGGTTCCCACTTCTTGAATATACTCCCGTATCAAAATTCCCTAGATTTCATGTTACAGGTGAATATAGCATAATTTATATATGTATCAGGGTAATGCAATGCCTTGAAAGCTCAGCTTAGTACTACCGTACAGATAAAGAGATGAAGGCTCGACTTTAAGAAGTGTTCCATTTAAGGAATCTTTTCAACACTGCAAATGATTAGATCTTTCGATACTTTTCAAGATTCCATGCAATTTAGGGGTTTATTGCAAAAGCATTATAAAAGTTCTAGGTCATTGCTTCCGCAAAATCAGAAGAACTTGTATAATACCCCAGATATCAACTATCTATAAAGACCTCGTATCTCAGAATCAGGCAATCTTTCAAACGAAATTTCAGAGTACTAAGTCCATATATCCAAGATATGTTAATCCACAAGTTTAAGCAGATGAAAAATTTAGTTTATATCCGTGAAACAATTTACTAAACGTGTAAAGCATATCGACACATCCACAATAAGACTTGTTTATAACTTTTTAAACTTTACAAATATTTAGCGTACTGTGATAGTCCACTGATGTACTATTGTTGGTGCATATGTCTGTTGACTTTGTCATTAATGTCATTATGTATCGAGTCTGAGTGGTTAGAGCTTAAACTGTTAGAAACTAGGCGTATTTATGTGAAATAGAGACCAAGTTCGCTGGAGAGTAACTTTAGAAGTCAAGTTCGGGCGAACTTTTATCATCCTTGGGTGAACTTGAGGTCTTTATGAGCGAACTTGCTTACCTATAAATAGGAGCCCTGGGTTTTCATTTGTAACAACTTGTAATTTTGGCATCTTAGAGGCGCTGCCGGATCTGGATCTCGAATGTATATGAACTTTAGACCAATGAAATGAATCTTTAAATGAGTAATTCTTGTTATTCCATTAACTTGTCATTAGTTTCCGCCTAACTGGGCAATTAGATAGCAAACTTAGGTTCCCGAGATGTTCGTGGACGTTCCTACAAGTGGTATCAGAGCCTGGATACCTAAATTTGCTGGAATCAAGACAAGAATCTCTGTTGTTCTACTCCATTCTATCATTTTTCTTAACATTTTCACATACTTGATGATTTCATGGTCAAAAATGGGTGATTTTGAATATGTCATGTAAAATACACTTGTGGTAAACCCTTTAGAGTTTGGACATCAAATTCAACCGATTTGATTTCAAAAAGTTCCAAAAACCATGATTTGTAAAACTATTTCAATCGAACTTGAGACCAAGTTCGACCGAACTTGACGAAAATTCACTGAATTTTACTCAAGTTCGACCGAACTTGATAGTTTTTAAGCTTTTTATCTCAAAGTCCGCTCGAACTTAGCACAAAATTCTTCAAAATTTATCAAGTTCGACCGAACTTAAATAAAGGTTGTTGAAAATTTGCTTAAGTTTGCTTGAACTTAGTTAAAGTTTTGAAAACTCTTCATAAGTTCGACCGAACTTAGCTGTTTCTTGAAATATCCATATCAAGTTCGACCCAACTTGATAAGTCTTTGACAAGTTCGCCCGAACTTGTCTAAGGTTCATAAAAAAAGGCATGAAAATCCCAAAAAACGTCACGAATATTATATATCATTAGAATCGTATCGACGAGACGATTTTAAAGATATAATAGGCAAAATTTGTTTTCGGAAAAAATTTAAACGTTTTTAACGTACCGAGCATGCTAAATTTGTCTGTTGCTAATCAATTTCCAAGTGTTTTTTATCATATTTTCAGATAAGTTTTCAGGTTGTCAAGATGGAAGATTTTCACAAGGTGTTCGTTTCTCAAATGGCTTCTTCATCAAATGCTAATACTCTTGCGGTGAATCAGATGAATATCGACAATGAAATGGGTACTACTAAAAAACCACCGAAGCTAATGAGTATAGATGAGTTTGAAGGATGGAAGGAAAAGTTTGTGAATTGGATACAAGCAAACCAATTCGACAGCTGGGTTGCAGTTGAGGATGGTTACAAATGGCCAAAGAATGAGCGTGATCAAGATCTTCCGTTGAACAAGTTCTCACCTGGTGATAAAGCAAATTATGTCACCGAAAAGAAAATGATTAGCTTAATTCAACAATCAGTAAAGGAAGATATTCTGATACTGTTGCCAGAGTTTGAAACTTCACAAGAATTATGGCAATCTCTTTGTGATAAATTCAAAGGAAGTGATGAAATGATCAAGAGCAAGAAGGCTTTAATTAAGAAAGAATTTGAAATCTTCACGATGATCAAAGGTGAAACTATGAAGCAAATGATTGATAGATACTGTCACCTTATGGTCCAGATGCGAAGACATGATATCAAAAGATCTAACAAAGAACAAATCGAGAAGTTGGCCGATGCACTTCCAGAAGGAGAATGGACGACATATCTAACGATTCTGAAAAGTAGTCCATCTTGGTGACATTTCAAGTTATCATCTTTCATCGACATATTAGAAGGTCATGAAATGGAATTGATGAAGATTGCTAAATCAAAGAATGCAAATGTTGTTCAAGATGTCGGTGTCTATTACAAAGGAGGTATACAAGATACTCCGATTCAAAGCCCAAAAATTCAAACGGCTTTTAGTGCAAATGCAAATTCTTCTCCGAATCAAAGCTCTTCATATTCTGGCTATTCTAGTGCTAGTTCAAGCTCTTCTTCCAAAATCAGACAAGTCAAGCTAGTTCTGATTCAAATGTTTTCCAGTGCAACATAGCAGTCGATTTGAAGAATGTATTTCCAGAAAAAGTGGCTAAACAACACATAGCACTTCTCGCTGCCGTCCTTGAATCGTATGAATGTCTCGTTGCTGGAAAGATCGAAATCCAGAAATGACAGTAGAAGATTATGATCAGGTAGACGAAGAAGAATTGGAGCTGATGGATATTAAATGGAGCCTTACGTCCATCATCAGAAGAGTTACTAAATTCGTGGCACTCACTGGCAGAGACATTGGAAATTCAAGCAACAAGCTTGGATTCGACAAATCAAAAGTCACATGCTTCAGGTGTCGACAAAAAGGACACTTCAAACGCGAATGCAGTAATCAAGAAGCAAGTGGAAACTAAAATCCTTTCGGAAGCAACAATGAGTACTACAAGAAAGCTCTTCAATATAAGCCATATCCAAAGAAAACGCAGATTGAAGTAGAAGATAAATCTGCAAAGAAATCCGAACAAGCTCTTGTTGCTAATCATGAAGAAGATGGCTTTGACTGGAACAATACATCGGAAAGAAAACTGGTGTGGCTATGATGGCAGAGGTTGTAAATGAACCAGAGACATCGTATGTTGATGCTGCTTTGGAGAATGCATTTCTGGAAGCATACATGCGGAGAACTGAAGAAGAAGAGATAGCTTATGCTGAGATGCAAAAACAAGAAGCTTTGAAAGCAGTGGCCGAAAAGGTAAAAGCTGAGGTAAGAATGTCTTAAAAGGAAGTTGTGAAAGTTGTGGAGGTTGAAAAACCTTGCACAAAGTGTACAAGTCCTTGTGAAGCATGCCTTGATAAGGTCAAAGTCATAAGAGAATTAACTGAACATAATGAAACTTTTCGTTATGATTTCAGAAACATGAAAGAAGCTTATGACAAGATACAGGGCAAATATAAAAATGTCGAAAAAGCTAATCTTGAACTTGCTGCAAATGAAAAAATGTTAAAAGCAACAGTGATTGATAAACAAGAGGCAATTAACATGTACATTAATACCATTGCCGAAACAAAACGTGATATTCTTGACATTAAGATAGAAACAGAAAGAGTAAGACAATTACTGAAAAGTTACACTACTAACGCTTATGTCATTGATCACATTTTACCTATGATCAAGTCGAAGGAAAATGTTGATAAATCAAAGCGTAAAGAATACGGAAATGTTCCTCCACCATTTCTTGAAAATTATTCGTGCAAGAAAGATGATGAAGTGGAAAAGGCATTTGATTTACTTCTCTTATCAGAAATGAAAGATCAATTGTCTGAGAACATTGATGTAGACTTTAAGAAATCAAACGATGACATTAAAGCGGTGGTAAAAAATGTGGTTAAAAATGTGCTGGGAAATGATTCTAACGATAAAAATTCTGATTCACAGTCCGAAAGTGACGATATAGCATCAGAAAGTAATCTAAGTGATGATCCTAACGCTGTCATGTACAAAGTTAAGGATTCTGATAGATTATATTTCGATGATAGGTTTCCGATTCGGAATGTGAAAGAAGATCAAATTGACAAATTGTTCAAACTTGTGGAAGTTTTGTCAGATGATCTCGAGAAAAATCAAAAGAAATTTTATTCTAAACCCAAAAGGAGTTTTAACAACTACCGTAGGAATGGTGGTGATTTTCCTGAGAACAGGAGAGCAAGTTTGGGTTTGGAGGATGAAGAAGATGAATCGATGAAGAAACCGAAGACAACATTCCAGGAATACAAAGGTAAAAACATGAAGTTTATGTACGGAACAAATACGGTTCAAGAAGAAGATATGATCCGTAAGCAATCAAATGATGAATTCAAAAAGGAGAAAGAACTTTGGGACAAGGCTAAGACCAAGTCCACAATTGGATTGAAACCCACTAGTGGAAATGTTTCTAATAGTCGGACTTGCTTTAAATGCAATACTGTTGGTTATATTGATCGCAAGTGTCTGAATAAAGCCTGTGTTTCCAAGAAGGAAAACCGAATCAAAAGATGAAAAGCAAAAACAACCAGAGATTTGATGAAATCAAAGATTCTAGATTCTATATCAAGAAAGCGAGAAGCAAACCACAATCCTGGGTTGCTAAGAAAAGGCTTTCATCATCAGAAAAACCAAGGTCTGTTGCTGACAAAACTGAAAATGTTAAATCAACTGCGTCAGTAATCAAACAGACAACGAAAGAAAAGGTCAAAACGTTTTTAGAATCAACATTGGACGAAATATTCGATGATGATTTTGAATATGATGAAGAGTTAGAATATGGTTATGATGGTTATCAGTACAAACCTAAAACCAAAAGATTTGGGTTTCATTTTTCAAATAGTTGTTTCATGTGCAGGAGTCCCAAGATCCACTCTATCAAAGTTGATACAGGATAGCGAAGCTCCATGAGTTTTTAACTTATCCAGAAATGTCATATCTTTGTCATTTTGAGAGGGAGTAGTTAAAAAGAAAAGTTTTTGAAATTACGAGTGGTTGTTAAAGGCAAAAGTTTGGAAAAGTCAAAATTATGAAAATCCACACTGTTGAACAGAAAAACTGATTTCAAAGTTCTTACAAGTTCAAACTACTTTTACAAGTGGTAAATGAGTCTAATGATTGTTTGTTAAACAATTGCAGATACAGGGTTGAAAAAAAGGATCGGACGACGAGGTCACGGGATCCGCATTGGTTTGTTACATTTTTAGAAGAATTTATTTAAATCTAAAATCCAAAAATATGTTTTTGATTTTAGGGGAGTAAGAAAATTTTAAAAAAATTGTTGAAAAATCAAAAACATATGAAAAAGTTGAAAATTCAAAAACGTTGAAAAATTCAAAAAGAACAAAAACATGAAAAAGACAAAAAGATTTTTGTTGTCAATAAGGAAATGATAGTACATCAGTGGACTATCACAGTATGGTAAAGAATTGTAAAGTTTATAAGTGATAAACAAGTCTTACTGTTGATGTATCGATAGACTTTACATGTTCAGTGGATTGTTTCCGGGATATAAACTAAATTTTACAACTGCTTAATCTCGTGGTTTAACACATCTTGATATATTGACTTAGTACTCCGAAATATCGATTGAATGGTTGCCTGATTATGAGATATGAGGTCTTTATATATGATTGATATCTAGGGTATTATACAAGTTCTTCTGATTTTGCGGAAGCAATAGCCTAGAACTTCTATACTATATTTTCCAAAAAACCCCAAAATAGCATGCAAACTTGAAAAAATCAAAAGATCTAATCATTTGCAACGGTTAAAAGATTCCTTAAGTGGAACACACCCTGAAAGACGAGCCTTCATCTCTTGGTTGGTACGGTAGTACTAACCTGAGCTCTCAAGGTGTCGCACAACCCAGATACAGATATCAATTACGCTATACTCACCTGTAAGATGAAATCTAGGGATCTGGATTCGGGAGTATATTCAAGAAGTGGGAAACACAGTTAAGTCAAGTTTCATAAATCATATCTAACATATCTTGGAACAATTGAGAAACGTGATGAAGTTTAAGTGGACAAACATATCGACAATCTAAGGTAAATAAGTTTAAAACATAAAGTCTCTAAAAGGTAACGATACTGTATGTCTCAAACAAACTGATATGATCCTTAGATGCAAATTCACAAAAATATGTATGTAAATATGTTTGTACATAGTTTACTTTACTTGTTAAAAGTTCTGTAAATACTTTACTTACTTTTTAACTCCAAAAAGATTTTCAACGAGCCAATGTTGGAGAACGGATCATCGAAGTCTGGTAAGAAAAGGTTCATTAATTTGAAACTTTAAAATTGACAAAAACATCAGTTGTTCACAACGGTTATAGCCAAGGTCATTAACTTGGACTTGGTAAACAAAATTAGTTAATCAAAGTCATTAACTTGGACTTGGTAAACAAAATTAGTTAATCAAGGTCATTAACTTGGACTTGATCAACTAAGTGGATTTCATTTTAATAATTGAAGGTTGAAGGTTTTAAAACATAAAATGTTTCAAGATCATTAATTTGAACTTGAAATAACTAAAAAATGAAGATTAAATTTGAAGTACAATTTTTGAACAGATGTTTATTTGAATTTTTTATTTGATACAAAATTTCAAAGTTAGAATCTGAGATGTTTATTTGAATTCCCAAGTACTTTGAAACAGGAAGTAAAGTTTTAGGGGAAGCAGGATGAAATGTGATTGAATATAAAGCTCAAAGCTAGGGGGAGCACATCTCACAGCAAGGTGGAGCTTGGAGATTAAAGTTTTATCAAAGATTAAATTGAAGAAAAGAGAACGTTTGAAGATCAAAAAGATTATACTTATTCAAGAACGAAGATAAAGACTTAGAAGCTTATTTGAAGTCTGATGATTACGGGGTACTCAAGAAAGACTATGACACTGGAGATATCCAAGAGAAGTTGTATGGGGAGTCTGTTGGTGCTTATATCAAAAGGGATATCTACATCAAGATGACTGCGGCAACATCCAAGGGGGAGTCTGTTGGTGCATATGTCTGTTGTCCTCGTCATTAATGTCATTATGTATCGAGTCTGAGTGGTTAGAGCTTAAACTGTTAGAAACTAGGCGTATTTATGTGAAATAGAGACCAAGTTCGCTGGAGAGTAACTTGAGAAGTCAAGTTCGGCCGAACTTGACTAAGGCCAAGTTCGGGCGAACTTTTATCATCCTCGGGCGAACTTGAGGTCTTTATGAGCGAACTTGCTTGACTATAAATAGGAGCCTTGAGTTTTCATTTGTAACAACTTGTAATTTTTGGCATCTTAGAGGCGAGGCTCTGCTGGATCTGGATCTCGAATGTATATGAACTTTAGATCAATGAAATCAATCTTTAAATGAGTAATTCTTGTTATTTGATTAACATTGTCATTAGTTTCCGCCTAATTGGACAATAGTTAGCAAACTTAGGTTCCCGAGCTGTTCGTTGACGTTCCTACAACTATCATTTCCTTTTTGCACAGAAGTAATCTCATTTTCCATTTTTCAATGTTTTTTTATATTTTAAGATTTTCTATTGTTTTTGGCTTTTTCAATCATTTTATCTATCTAAAATGATTTCGAAACGATGTTTTTCAATTTTACAAGAATTTTTTACAATTTTAAAAATTTTTTCTCCCCCTAAAATTGAAAACATCTTATTAAAATCAAAAATAAGAATCTTGCATTTTAACCATTTAACGACTTTTTACGAATGTGAACGCGAGACTACCATTTTGTTTGTGTGGAATATCACTCATGTCTCTTGTCTCTCTGCATGAACAACCATTGCGTCTCAAATGACGTTTGGCTTGAAGCTTGGTTATCCTGCCCATTTAAACAAACTTCAATCAGTTTTGAATAGGAACCGAATCCATTCTGGATTTAGGTTTACCAAAATCATTAACATCTGAAGTAAACAAACATTCACACTTTTTTGATATTTAAACAGTTTGATAGAAACTTTATTTGAAAATTTTACTTTCTTTGATTTTTTAACTGTTTGAATTATCAAATTTTTCTCCACTGCTCTCTCTTTTGTCCTCAAATTTGTATCTGATGAATTCGTTTTACTTGGATGTGAGTAAAATGATTCATTAGAACTTTTATCTGATTTTTTAGACGTATCCGAGGACAAAATCTTTTCTAAATACTCTCTAACTTTTTTCCTCTTTTTTCTCAGTCTGTCTTTTTGCCCTTGTGATAACTTGACTTTTTGTTCTTTGGGCTTCTCTACAGTTTTCTCATTTTTCTTCTCTGTTTTCTTCTCCTCTGGTCTTTTCTCCCCCTGAGATTTAACCGATCTTCTTTTCAGATTAGTCGGACAATCCCTGGAAATATGACCTTTGATTTGACATTTATAGTATCTTCTCGTATCAAATCTCTTTTTCAGGCAGTTAACAGCAATGTGTCCACCAAATCCACAGTTGTAACACACTCTGTTCTCGTACCAATCTCTCCATTCAGACCAAACACCCAAATCAGCACATTGATTTGACATGTAGTAGTCATCTTTCCTGCCTCTTCTATAAAAATGGATTTGACTTTGAAGCACTGTGATCCGACCTGCACCACTTATTCTCAAATTTTTTGAGTTTTTATAATGATTGGATGACCGTACCGATGAGCTTTTATTTTTTTTTTGAAAATTTTTAGAATTTTGTTTTCATGTTGTTTTTGTTCTCCATTCTCCTTAGAAAGTTTTTGCGATGAGTCTTCACCTTTTTTAGCAGATTGTAGACCAGTTTCTTGAAATTTTTCTTTTAGTTTCAAAAATATTTCTTTTTTATCAATTTCATCATCGGTATTATCATCATAATCCTTAATTATGACATCGTTATAATTTGTGATATTGTCACTTATTGGAATTTCCTTTTTATTCTTATTGAACGGTTTAGGACATATCTGATCTAACATTACAAGTGAAGTCACAAAACCTTTCAATTGTTTTCCTAAATCATCAATTTTATTTTTTGCAATCTCAACATCTTGTTCAAGTTTTCTAATTTTTTTTAAGATGCGAGTTTATCATATTTTGTTTTTGAATAACATTTTTGTTCAAAACAGATTTATCATTTTCTAAAATTTTTATATTATTTTGAAAGTATTTCACATTTTGTAATTTTTAATTTTCTAAAATTTTTATTTGATTTTCAAAATTCTTTTCATTTTCTTTTAACCTTTTATTTTCTAATGACAAAACAAATCTTTCAAAAGTTTGACATTAATAGATTTGAATTTTAACAATTTAAGCACACAGATTCAGAACACTTTGTGCAAGGTTTTTCGACCTCCACAATTTGTACCTTTACCACTTCTTTATAAACAATTTTTACCTCTGACTTTACCTTGTTGCTTTTAATCATCTTAGTAAGCTCCAAATATTTAGCACGTAGAGCATTCCATAGTTTTTGTGCCGTATCATATTTTGGTAGCAGATTCAAGATATTTTCTTTCACCGACTGCTGTATTAGAATAATCATTTTTTCAGCAAAATAATCATCTTGTTGTTGTGTAGAATATTTGCACTTCTCCAGAATTTGCTGATTTTCATCTCTAGGAATGACATAACCTGTCTCAATCACGACCCAACTACGGTAATGCGTAGCTTTGACCCAGATCTCAAATTTTCCTTTCCAAACATCATATTCATCAACATAGGAGGCTTCATGGACTCCATTTCATTTTCCAAACTAATCTGTTTTTGAAAACACTTAAAAACTGATTAGCAAACAGAAAATTTTAGAAAAATTTGACTTTTTAACCGACAATATCAACGTATCGGTTTGCTAAAAACGTTTAAAATTTTTCGAAAAACCTTTTTTTACCAGATTAGAGCTTTAAACTCGTCTCGTTAATACGAATCTAACAATATATAATGTCCGAGACGTTTTTTTTCTTTTTTTTATAGAAAACTTGGACAAGTTCGGTCGAACTTGACACAGCGTGTGAAACTCAGCTATTTAACAAGTTCGGGCGAACTTGTATAAGTTACAAGAGAAATAAGCAAGTTCGGGCGAACTTGTACTAGATTTTCAACAAATTTTAATCAAGTTTGGGCGAACTTGATAAAATTGATTGAAAAGTAAGCAAGTTCGAGCGAACTTAACCTAAAACCTTGAAAAATCAATCAAGTTCGGGCGAACTTGATGAAAAATGTGAATTTTTCAGTCAAGTTCGAGCGAACTTGATGTTAAGTTCGAGCGAACATGTGTTTTCAAACATGGTTTTTTCAATTTTTCGGCATGAATTCGTTTATTTTAAGCTCTTATCTTTTCAAGGGTTTATCTATTATGGATTTTACGTATTATACTTGAAAATCAGTCCATTTCATCCGTGAATCGTCCATGAAACGTTAAAAATGAAAGAAATGAGTAGAAGATGAGATGATTTCAGTCCAATGTTTTCAAATTAGGCCAATCCTGCTCTGATACCACTTGTAGGTCCGTTATACGGATCGTCTGGGCACAAATATGACAAACCTAAGGTAAACGTGCGGAATCCGTTTGCTTAGGCGACATTAGATACACTCATTTGTTTCTATTTAATCACCGTTTCATTAATATTCAACGTTACAGATCTTGGAAACACTTTGACAGTAGCTTCGCCTCTGTCGTGAAAAAATCTCTGAAGTTTCAAATGAAATGAACAAGCTAGCTATTTATACAAAAACAAGTTCGCTGGAGATTATTGAAGTTCGGGCGAACTTAACATAGTCAAGTTCGGCCGAACTTGTCTTCATCTTACTATATGAGCGAACTTGACTAAAAACCTTATAAATACTTTGTTTCGCTAGCCTATTCTATACAGACTCGATACAAGACAAAGACATAGACATAATGTACTAACAAATCATAGGTGAAGCTCTGTTGGATCCGGATCTCGAATGTATTGAACTTTAGATCAATGAAAACAACTATTAAACGAGTAATTCTTGTTAGTTGATTAACTTGTCATTAGTTTCCGCCTAATCGGACAATAGATAACAAATTTAGGTTCCCGTGCTAATCGTGGACATTTCTACAAGTGGTAGCAGAGCCTAGATACCTGAAATTGTTGAAATCAAGACTAGAATCTCTCTATTTCATCTCCATTCTTCTATTTTTCCTTAACTTTTGAACAAAAAACGAAGAATTCACGGTCAAATTTTGTCCAATTTTGAATATGTCATGTAAAACATACTAATAACAAACCCCTGAGAGTTTGGACATCAAATTCAAACGTTTTGACATCAAAAAGTTGCAAAAACCATGTTTTTGGAACAAGTCATGGCCGAACTTAACATCAAGTTCGACCAAACTTGATTAAAATCTCACTGATTTTCATCAAGTTCGACCGAACTTGATAGGATTTTCAAGGTTTTTGTAAGAAGTTCGCTCGAACTTGAAGGATATTTCAATAGTTTTGGTTAAGTTCGACCGAACTTGATCGAATCTCATTGAATTTTATTCACAAGTTCGCCCGAACTTGACGAACTCATTGAAAGATTAGCTAAGTTCGATCGAACTTATGTGTTTGTCTAGGAAATCTTGATCAAGTTCGCTCGAAGTTACTAATTTTTCACTGATTTTATATCAAGTTCGACCGAACTTGGATAATCTCAAGGAAATTAAAGGTAAGTTCGCCCAAACTTACAATATTGTGATCAAAGCTCATTATACAAGTTCGACCGAAGATAAAACAACTTTTTCAAATCAAATATCACAAGTTCGACCGAACTTTTGACAAAATAAAGAATTCTTCATTTCAAACTACAAGTTCGACCGAACTTGTAGTAAATCTAAAAATTTTCAAAGTTTTTATCGTTTTTCAGCGTACGTGTCTCGTTTTTCAAAATGGAAGATTTCCATAACGCATTTGCAGCTGGAGTAGCACAAGCCTCAACGTCAAATTCAATTGCGGTTAACCAGATGAACCTCGATAATGAAATGGGTACTACTCAGAAACCGATGAAGTTTATGAGTGTGGACGAGTTCGAGGGATGGAAAGAAAAGTTTGTTAAATGGATTCAAGCAAATCAATTTAACAGCTGGGTTGCGATTGAAGATGGTTATACATGGCCCAAAGATGAACGTGATCAAGATCTTCCACTGAACAAGTTTTCAGCGATTGACAAAGAGAAATATGTTGCTGAAAAGAAGATGATCAGCTTGATACAACAATCTGTCAAAGAAGATATCTTGATATTATTACCAGAATATGATACTTCTCAAGAATTATGGAATTCTCTTTGCGAAAAATTCAAAGGAGGTGATGAAATGATCAAGAGCAAAAAGGCCATGATTAAGAAATAGTTTGAGATTGTGACATCCCGGCTTTTCAGGTATCTTAAACGCGCTACTTCACGGTTATTCATTCCTACGCTAATTTAATTCGGAGAATTAAATTACACGCTCGCAATAACTACGCTAACTTTGTGAATCTATTGGGTGAATTACGTGCTATGTGTTATTAGACGTTTGTAGATTTTGTAGATTATTATATCACGCTTTGATTTCGTGATTATTATTATAAAAAAAATATATAAATAAATAGCCAACCGAACCAAAAACGTGTCGACCTCACCTCCTTGCGGCCCAAGGAAATAACCTAAACTTGAGGCCCAAGCCACTCAACCCAAACCCCCCCCCCTATTTGCGGTCTCGCCCCCCCCCTCCCCTTCTTTTCCCTTATTTTATATAAATGTATGTATGCATGAGTTGTGTTAAAAAAAACAACAAAACCCTAGTCACTAAGAGAAGGCCGCGGCAGCCCCCCCCCCTCACGGTCGCACAAGCTCCAACTTCCGGATTGATTCCAATCTTGTCCCGGTTCGCTAATCATCATCGTTTCAAGGTTAGGGTTTAATGTTTTGCAATTCACATTAGGGTTTGTGTAATCTTGATCATGATTATGTGTAATGGTAGGATTATTAGTATGAAAAGTGTTGTGATTTATGATTAGTTCGGATGATTGTGCGAATCTTTGCGATTGTGATGTTATGTTGAATACTAAAATCATAAGCTGCGTTTTAGCGATAAAGATCATGTTATATAATTAGGGTTTGTATGAATATTGATATACATGATAATATTTGACAAATAAACCTGTTGTTAATCATTATTATTAAGCGTCATGATCGTTTAAGTATGTTCTAATGCGATAAAAGTCGAAAACAGTTTGCTGAATGACATTTACAGCCAACTTCAATTGGCTGTAACCTGATCATTATCTATCGAAAAGTGGATTTTCTGAAGCCTAAAACGTGTATTTTTGAAAAACGCTTCTAATGGCGCCGGATTCATATTTTCTGAGGTCGTTTACTATTTTTAAGTTGTCATTTAGTGCAGCAGCTGAAGCTGCATAAATTCTGCAAAATTTGCTAGTTGTTTATCGAGTCGGATCTCATAGTCTGTAGGTGTTGGGTCACCAAATTTGTACAATAATTGGAGACGGGAATTTCCGGAAATCTCTCACTGGAATTTTGTTAATTGGATGAACGATGATTTTTAAATAATTTTCCCGTGGACTGCAGTCAGAAAGCGACGAATCTGACTGCAGCCTAGTATATAAATGTTTATAAATAATTGGTAAAGAGTTAGGACTTGAAAATTTTACATAAAATTCTACAGTTTAGTTGACATCTCCTGTAAACAAATTGGAATTTTTGGAAAGTTGGAACTATTTTATAAAAATCCTCAAAAACAGCCCAGTTATGAGCGTACAAGCTGAAACATGATAACTTGCGTTTGTGTGTACCAAAGTGTTGTATGAGTTAATCTGTGGTTATGACAAGTTGGTTTGATCATTAATTTGGTATGATGACACTTTGCATGCATGATTGTGTTTTTGAATTGGTTATTACGTGTGCCTCACTGTGTGTTAGTTATGCGTAGGGTTTTGTATCAGTGTGTTCACACACTAACTTTAAATCGGTTGGCATGTTAGGACGCGATTCGCAGGTTCATCATTTGCTTCTTTTGTGTTATTCTAACCGAGCAATTTAAGGTGAGTTCACGGCCCCTATTTTATCGGTTTTGAACAACAGGGGGAGAAACATGTATACGCTCTAAAACTCTATCTTTTACGTTATTCGAAATTAAAGTCGTTAAACTATTGGTAACTAAGTTAATGTTAATGTATGTTATGGTCACTAAGTAGCTATATCAGGAAGTCCTCAACCAACTCTCAGATCGTTAGTATTGGGTAAGATAGCGGGGAAATTATAGTAGTACTACCCGGGCCCGACAAGCCCCACCCGAGCTAGTCTGCTAGGCGACCGGGTATGGTCAACGGGTGATTAATTTGGCCTAACTTTCGCCATGGTTAGTGATAGACATGGAAACACTGAGGCAACAACAGTCAGCTTCGATCGCAAACTCTTATGTGACGTAACTTTAGGCTCGCTACCTACATGTTAACATTGAACTTAATTACGAACAACAATATTATTCTGGGTTAGGAATAATGGAACTACATCGTTATCCCGGGTTAGGGATAACGGGGGAAAACAAACTTTTAACCGAACTTGTGAACTTATAAAAACCTGTGAACTCACTCTTCTTTAATGTTGACACTTGTTTCTTTACATGTTTCTCAGAACGCTAGGAGCGTTAGATGCACTCACTTGCATTTGATCAAGACATTTTTATCGAGTCTTATTTACGAATATTGTTTGGGATTTTTGGTTTCGGTGTTTATGTTCGCACCCGTTACTTTACTTTACTCTAATGCTTCCGCTAAACTTTAAAACTAAAAGATAAATTTGAAAATAACTATGAATGGTTAAACAAATGTTTTTGGAAAACGTTTAAATAAATATATAGAGTCGTTCGATATTACTAGTGTCTCAGATTCTGGAAATTGAGGTAAAACTATAGAGAACCTCTAGCTATAGAGAACCAGGTTTGCATTAAAAGTAGACCTAAACTATGGCTGTTACACGACACTAGACTTAGTTGGCATCGAACTGTGATATCTTGTTATGTGTTATGCTACAAATGTTTATGTGATATATATAGTATTTTTGGTATATACACAACACGTAACTAACTACACCAACCCAGCAGCTATGTCATCATCATCATCCGACAAATCTCGACAATCAAGGGCGCCGGGGAAAGCACCCATGGTCGAACCCTCACCACCTCATGGCGTGGAGACACGCTCAGCTGCTAGGAAGAGACTCGCTCTAGGAGGGGAGTCGTCCTCCCGTCCGACCACCGCTATCTGGTCGAACCGGTCAACTCGTTAGGAGTAGGGGACGATCTACTTAGGGATATGTTAAGGAAACAACAGGAACAACTAGAGAGAATGCAGGAGGCTATCGAAGCACAAGGATGGATGATACATCAACTAACTGGTAAAACTGGAAAGCTCGAGGAAGAGCAATATGAGAATAAGAGAGTTCGAAACATTTTAGCTAAGGATCTTCGTGCTGAGCAGCTGAGGGCTGACTGGCTCGAAGACAGAGTTCTTGAGTCCAGTTGGAGGATTCAAGAATTGGAGCAGAATCAAGCACCTGTCCCCGTACCTGCACCAGGGCCTCTCCAGCGCCGGTAGAGGAAGAAGAGGAGGATGCAGAGGAAGACCCAGAGGAGGATCCAGAGGAAGACCCGGAGGAAGAAGAGCCAGAACAGGACCCGACTGTTGAAGCTGAAAACGCCGCAGAGGATGACGGCAACGATAGCGACTTGGGAGATGGAGACGTAGAAGACTAACTCGTCTCGCCAATCTCCGCTTTGTTTTTCTTAGTTTGTTTGTTTCCACTTATGTTTGAACTTGAAATTTTATAATTAAACTGAGATGTTTCGTTGGTATTTTGTGAGACATTGCAATTTATTTAATCGAATGTTCCTTTTGATTGTTTAAATTGTCGGGTTGACATAACTTGTGTGATTATTGAAGTGTGGAATATGATAACTATATTGGATATATATACTTACCGGTGTGTGTTTGTGTTTTCTTGCGAAGATCTGAAATGGCAACTGGTCATCACGGAAACCTCAACATGTCACCTGAAGAATTGCCGCATTATTCCAAGAACACGTGAATGCTGCTCTAGCAGGTGTTCAAAACCCACCAGCAGGTAACCATTATTAAATTTTCATGGGAAAATCTAATAGTTGGGCTAGTAGACTTTCTCGCTGACTACCTATCCTCTGTCTTCAGGAGGGGGTCTTAACCCCTACAAGATGTTCCTCGATGCAAAACCGAGCAAGTTTACGGGCGTTGAAGGACCCATAGGACTGGTCCGTTGGATTGAAAAGTCTGAATCGGTGTTCGAGATGTGCAATTGCCTTGAAGCCAATAAGGTCAAGTATGCTGCCTCAACGTTGGAAGATGGGGCATTAACCTGGTGGAACGCACAAGTCCAAACAGCGTGGACTTGTAGCGGCGAACGCAATGGCCTGGACCGAGTTTAAGTCCCTAATCAAGGAGGAATACTGTCCGCGGGACATAGTTCAGCAGTTGGAGCAAGCATTATGGAACCACAAGATGGTAGGGTCTGAAATTGAAGCGCACAAGGCAAAACATCATGATCTGGTGTTCCTATGTCCCGATCTGGCTAACACCATCGAAAAACGACTTGAGTTTTATCTTGGGGGTCTGGTCCCTGAGATCCAGGCATGGTAATGTCTAGCAAAGCTACGACGGAGCATCAAGCGATTAGGCTGGCGCATAAACTCACCGATAAGGCGGTGGAGCAAAGGAAGTTGCCACCTCGGGGTGCAACCGAAGTTGTCCCTGATAACAAAAGAAAATTTGAAGACTTACCTGCTCGACAGTCTTGTCAGCCTAGCACAACAAGGAAACCAGAAGCGGTCCAACAATTTCAACAACAATCGGGGTCACAATAATCAGTCTGCCAACAACACCCAGAACTCAAGCGGCTATGCGGGTCGAAAGCCGCAATGTAATCGTTGTAACCTCCATCATCACGGCCCTTGCGCCGGAAATCGCTGCCAATGATGTGGCAAAGCGGGACACGTGGCAAAGGATTGTCGTGGGGAAATCATGTCTAGACAAAATCAAATCAGCACCAGGGTCAACAGCTAGGTAATAACTGGGGATGCTATCAGTGCGGTAGCACTGCCCATTTCAAGCGAGACTGCCGCAGCTGCGCAGCAGCAACAAACAACAACAACAAACAAACAACAACACAGCAACAATAACAACAATGGCAACAATGGAAATGATGGCACAGGAGGTGCCAAAGGTCGTGCATTCAAGCTGGGCCAGGAGAGGCCAGAAAGGGCTCGAATGTGGTCACTGGTAAGTTTCCCTTTAACGATCATTTTGCTACTGTACTTTTTGATACGGGTGCGAATAAGAGTTTTATATCTGATTCTTTTAAGAAGAACCTAAATCTCACACTATAAACCCCTAGAGACCCCTTACGTCATAGAACTAGCCGATGGTAAATCTGTAGACGTGACCCATTTAGTAACCGGCTGTCAACTTAAACTCGCGGGTCACACCTTTACCATTGATCTGATGACAACTACCCTGGGTAGTTTTGACGTGGTAGCCGGAATGGACTGGCTATCCGATGTTCAAGCTGAAGTTCTCTGTTTCGAGAAAGTTATCTGTATTCCGCTCTCTAACGACGAAGTCTTGATGGTGCAAGGCGAGAAGGCAGGCGCCGTCACAAACATCATCTCTTACATGCAAGCTCAGAAGTATCTTCGGAGAAAGAACTCCTTCGCTTTGCTCGCACTGGTCACCGAGCAGCCTAAGGACAAGAAGCAGATTGAAGATATCCCCATCGTCCGTGATTTTTCCGATGTGTTTCTAGAGGAGTTACCTGGTCATCCACCACATCGACAAGTGGAGTTTGAAATCGAATTGGCGAACCATCGACTCCTATCGCCAAGGCCCCGTACCGCCTAGCTCCAGCAGAGCTGCAAGAGCTATCTACCTAACTTCAGGAATCGTTGGAAAAGGGATTTATCCGACCCAGTACTTCGCCATGGGGAGCTCCGGTCCTTTTTGTCAAGAAAAAGGACGGGACCTTCCGCATGTGCATCGACTACAGGGAACTCAATAAGGTTACGTCAGAACCGATACCCATTACCTCGCATCGACGATCTTTTCGACCAGCTTCAAGGGTCAAGCTACTACTCCAAGATTGATCTACGGTCCGGTTTTCACCAGTTACGCGTCAGGGAGGAGGATATCTCCAAGACGGCATTTCGTACTCGGTATGGCCATTATGAGTTCTTGGTCATGCCCTTCGGTCTCACCAACGCACCCGCGGTGTTCATGGACCTCATGAACCGCGTGTGTAAGCCGTACCTCGACAAGTTTGTCATCGTGTTCATCGATGATATACTCGTCTACTCTAAGGGTGAAGAAGAACATGCTGAGCATCTACGATTATTGCTGGAACTACTTCAACAGGAGAAACTATATGCCAAATTTTCGAAGTGTGATTTCTGGATTCGGGAAGTTCAGTTCCTCGGGCATATCGTGAATGAAAAGGGTATACACGTTGATCCCGCCAAGATCGATGCTATCAAGAACTGGGAAGCACCCAGGACACCGACAAAGATCCGCCAATTTTTGGTTTGGTTGGTTACTACAGACGTTTCATCGAGGGATTTTCCAAGATCACACAACCGCTTACCACTCTCACCCAGAAGGGAACCAAGTATGCTTGGGGTGACAAGTAGGAAGCAGCATTTCAATTACTGAACAGAAACTTTGCAGTGCGCCCATTTTGTCCTTGCCAGAAGGGACGGATGATTTTGTGGTATATTGTGACACTTCCATTCAGGGATTGGGATGTCTACTCATGCAACGTGATAAGGTCATCGCGTATGCATCCCGATTTTGTGGGTTGAACTTCTAAACGACTATGACTGCGAAATTCGCTACCATGCTAGCAAGGCGAATGTCGTAGCCGATGCTCTTAGTCGTAAAGAACGTGTCAAGCTGCATTGCATTCAAATTCGATCCGATATCTAGACGCGTATTCTTGAAGCTCAATGTACTTGTGTTGCACAAGACAAAATGGGTAATTAATTGCGACATCATCTCGAGCTTCAACTAGAAACACAAGACAATGGGTTATCTTATTATCTAAACCATTTGTGGGTTCCAAGTTTAGACAATCTCCGCACCTTGATAATGGATGATGCTCATAAGTCTCGTTATTCAATTCATCTAGGTGCAGACAAAATGTACAAGGATCTTCGTACCTAGTATTGGTGGCCTGGTATGAAGAAAGAAATAGCCTTGTACATATCCAAATGCCTTACTTGTCTCGAGGTTAAGGCAGAACATCAATGTCCTTCTGGTTTGCTTGAACAACCAAAGATTCCGGCTTGGAAATGGGAAAACATGGCTATGGATCTCATTACCAAATTACCGCGCACTTCTAGAGGGCACGATGCTATTTGGGTAGTCGTTGATCATCTAACAAAGTCAGCACATTTTATAGCCATTTGTGAGGACTACTATGCTGACAAACTTGCTAAGATCTATGTGGATGAAATAGTATCTCGTCATGGTGTCACTTTAGATATTATATCTGATCGTGATGCTCGATTCACATCTCATTTTTGGAGTACCATGGAGTCTTCCATGGGATCCAAGCTTAACTTTAGCACTGCTTATCATCCTCAAACGGATGGACAATCTGAATGTTGGTGCAGAATGTATATGTTTTAGTCTTATGTCGAGTCTGTATAGATTAGAGATGTTACTTGGAATGTCAAGTTCGGCCGAACTTGCTTAGGCAAGTTCGCCCGAACTCATCCCTTATCCAACGAACTTGCAACACTATAAATAGCTAGCTAGTCTCTCTCATTTGTAACTTTGGCATTTATGAGGCGGACCTCTGTCAATTTGGAGACTCGACGTTATATCAATAATATTGACGATTAATTGACTAATTCTTGTTATTTGGTAAACTTGTTATAATATTTCCGTTATTATGGACAATAGAGATCAAATCTAGGTTCCTATGCATTGAGGATCGGTCTTACAAGTGGTATCAGAGCTAGAATAGCTTGATTTGATTGATATCAAGAAAAGAACACTTCTAATTCTACTCAATTCTTATATTTTTCTTAGCTTTTACACAAAAATGAAGAATTCACGGGCAAATTATGTCCAATTCTGATTATGACATGTTAAATACAACATAGATAAACCTCTGAGAGTTTGGAGACTAAAATCAAACGAATTGGTGTCAAATTTGTGCAAAAACCATGTTTTTTCAAACACACTTTCATCGAACTTGTTAGCCAAGTTCGGCCGAACTTGAGTTCACTCGAACTTGAGGAGTTTTTGTAAGAAATTAAGCTAAGTTCGCTCGAAGTTGCTAAAAATTCATTGATGTTTTATGAAGTTCGACCGAACTTGATAAAATTCAAGAAAATTTAGCTAAGTTCGCCTGAACTTGCAAGATTCTTATAATGTTCAAAATACAATTCGCTCGAAGTTAAAACTCAGGAAATTTTTAAAACAAATCACAAGTTCGACCGAACTTGTGATAAAAGCTGAAATTCTTCAATTACAACTACAAGTTCGATCGAACTTGTAGTAAATCTAACTTTTTCAAAAGTTTTAACGTGTTTTCATCGTACGTGTCTCAATATTCGCGATGGATAATATTCAAAGAGGTTTATGTCTGGAGTGGGTACATCCAATGCCAATGTCATACAGCAAGTCAATCTAGACAACGAAATGGGCACGACTGTTAAACCACCAAAGTAAATGAGCATGGACGAGTACGAAGGATGGAAGGAGAAATTCAGGTATTGGGTTCAAGCCATGCATTTCCAAAGGCTGGGTTTGATTGAGAGAGGTTATACTGTTCCGTTAGACGAACATCAGCAAGTTCTAGAAAAGCACAAGTATTCCACAATACAGAAAGAAGAATACATTGCTGAGAAAAAGATGATAAGCCTCATTAAACAATCTGTTAAAGAGGATATTCTGGTCTTGTTACCATAATACACACTGCGAGAGATCTCTGGCTATCACTGCAAAAGAAATACCAAGGAAGCGCAGAGATGATCAAGAGTAAGAAAGCTTTCGTCATGAAAGAGTTCGATATCTTTAACATGTTGAAGGGTGAGACAATGAAACAGATGATTGAGCGTTTCTGTCATCTGAAAGTCCAAATGAGAAGACAAGGTCTCGAGAAGACAGAACCAGAGTACATCGATAAGCTTGCAGATGTGTTACCTGACGGAGAGTGGACTACTTATCTGATGGTTCTGAAAGAAAGTCCGAATTGGGAATTCTTTAAGTTGTCTACATTCATCGACAAACTCGAAGGCCATGAGATGGAACTTCTAAAGATCGCTAAGTCGAAGAATGCTAACATTGTTCAAGATGTTGGTCTGTATTACAAGAACGGAATGCAAGATAACATTTCAAGCCCAAAGATTCAGACAACATTCAGTGCAAACATGAATTCTTCTCCACAGAATCAGAACCAATCAAATCCACAATATGATCAAAGTCCACAGAGCTCTTCGTTCTCAAGCACTAGTTCAAATTCATCTTATCGGAGTCAAGCTAATCAGAATCAACAATCGAATTCTAATCCAAATGTGTATAAGTGTAACATTGCTGTCAATCTAAACAATGTTGTTTCTGAGCAAGTTGCAAAACAACAGATATCACTTCTCGCCACTGTTCTAGAGTCGTACAAAAGTCTTGTAGCTAGAAAGATCGGCAATCCCGAAATGACCGCCGAAGACTACGATCAGGTGGATGAAGAAGAGCTTGAGTTGATGGATATCAAGGGGTTACTAGCTTCTATCATTCGAAGGGTTACAAAGTTTGGTTGCCTCATAGGCCGAGATATCGAAGGTCCCTTGTTTCAGATGCTGACAGAAAGGGCATTTCAAGAGAGAATGCAAAAATCCTGAAGCCACGGGCAATCAAAGTCCATTTGGAGGAGGCAATGAATATTACAAGAAGTCACTTCAGTACAAGCCTTTCCCAAAGAAGACACAGGTTGAAATCCAAGAGAAACCAAACAGCAACACTACTGAAAAGGCAATGGTTGCTTCGAACGAGGATGATGGCTTCGATTGGAATTCTTATATCGGTAAGAAGACCGGAGTTGCATTGATGGCTGAGATTGTTGCAGATAGCAGCTCTAGAGAATATTTTATTGGAACAACATCTGCAACAGCAAGAGGAAGAGGAGTATCTTCACATGAAGAACCAAGGCATATTATCTCCTAACTCATGTGATAGTTTTGCAGGTCACTTTGATGGAAGTTCTCAAGAGCAAGTGATTGAGGAAAAATCAATGAAGAAGTTATTGATGTTGTTCAAGAAGTAACTGTTGGAAAACCTCAAGGACTTTGCCGATAAGCTATGATGGCGAATCTAACCAAGGTAGATCCAGAGGTAAAGGAAGTTGTCAAAGTACAAGTTGTGGAGGTTGTAAAACCTTGCACAAAATGTACCGAGCCATATGCTGAATGCGATGAAAAAATCACAAATCATTGCTGAACACAATGTACATAACGAACATTTCAAATATGATTATCGTACAATGAAGGAAACGTATGACAAAATGAAAGATGATTATGGCAGGCTCGATAGAAATAATATTGAACAACATGATACTATAAGAATGTTGAAAGGTACATTAGTGGATAAACAAAAACAATAAACATTTATATCAACACCATTGCTCAAACCAAACAACAACTCCAGGACATGAGAAATCAAAACAGAATGTGTTCAACAACTTTTAAGAAGTTACACAACTAACGCGTATGTCATCGGTCACATACTTCCCACGATCTCGTTGGAAGAAAATGTTAATAAGTCTAAAAAGAAAACTTGTAAAGAATACAGCAATGTTCCTCCACCCCTATGCGAGAAGTATTGTCGAAAACTGTTGATGTGATGGATAAGGCACTCAACATTGAGTTGTTATCTGAAAAGAAAAATGAGTTGCCGGAGAACATTGATGTAGTCTTTACTAAATCAGATGATGACAATGCGGTAGTAAAAAAGGTGGTTGAAAATGTTCTGAATGATTCTGATGATGGCAGCTTCGATAGTGCCACCTCGAGTTTGAACAGTTCTGACACAAATTCCGAAGATGACGAAACATCATCGGAAGATGATCTATGTGATGATCCTAACGTTGTCATGTACAAGGTTAAGGAATCTGATAGATTATACTTTGATGACAGTTTTCCGATTCGGAACGTCAAAGAAGATCAATTGGATAAACTGTTCAAACTGGTTGAAGTTACGTCAGAAGACCTGGAGAAAAATGAAAAGAAATTCTATTCTAAACCCAAAAGAAATTACAATAACTACCAAAGGAATGGTGGTGATCATCCGGAAAACTGGAGAGCTGGGTTGGGTTTAGAAGAATCTGATGAACCGAAAAAGAAAACGTCACATCATGAATACAAAGATAAAAACATGAAATTCGTTTATGGGACGAACACGGTTCATGAGGAGAGTTTGATTGGATAAACAATCAAATGATGAGTTTAAGAAACAGAAAGAACTTCGAGATAAGGCGAAAGCCGCAAGTGGTGTAAAATCCACTAGTGGTCATTCACATGATAATCGGACTTGCTTTAAGTGCAATGAAGTTGGTCATATTGCACGCAACTGTCCGAAATCAAAACCGGCTTATCTTTGAAGGAAAGAAAGTTCAGATGTTGTGAAACCAAAGCAACCTTGTAAAACCGGTCACGATTTTGAAAAGAAATCAATCAAAACCTGAAGACAAACCTAAATCTGAAAAGAAGTTTGCAAATTCAACTTTCTAAAAAGGTGAATCTTCAAAAGCAAATGAAACAAAGTTTTACATCAAAAAGGCTAACATAAAATCACAAGCCTGGGTTGCAAAAAGGAAGTTGCCAATATCTGAAATCACTAAGTCTGAGCCTGTTAAGACTAGTGATAACATGAAAGAATCAAAATCTGAATCAAAATTGAAAATGTCAAAATTACAAGTGGTAACAATTCAAAAGGTAAAAAGAATGTGAAGTTTTCAAACATAAACATCGTAGAAAATCCAGATGTTGAATATGAATTTGATTATCCTGACAAGTGTGAATTTGATTACGACAATGGTTATCCAATTCAACCCAAGACTAAGAAGGCTTGGGTCGCGCTATTTAACTAATTGTTGAAATGTGCAGGGGCTCTAGAGATCCGTACATTCCAAGTGGATTCTGGATAGTGGAGCTTCCAGACATATGACAGGAATGAAAGCGCTCTTGTTCGACATAAAAGCTATCAATGGCGGATATGTTGGATTTGCTGGAAACCAAGGTAGAAGGATTGTTGCCGAGGGAAAGCTCTCAAATGGAGTTATTTCATTTGATCAAGTGAACTACATTGCGGAGCTTGAGAACAACCTTCTGAGTATTTCTCAAATTTTTGATAAGAAGTTTACCGTCCACTTCAACGATAAAGAATGCATGATCATCAAACCGGGTTTCAAAATACTAGACGAGTAGATACTCATGCGTGCACCGAGAGAGAATGATTCGTATGTTCTTGAAATGGGAAATGCTACTACTTCTTCAAAAAACGGCACAATGTTTCGTTTTGAAAGCTACTGAGAAGGAGTCAATCTTATGGCACAGAAAGATGGGTCACATTCACCTAAGAAAGACGAATCATTTGATGCATAATGATTTGGTGGAAGGTGTGAATCTGAAAAGTTTTCATATGTCAGATAATTTCCTTGAGTGTAGAAAGAGAAAGCAGATCAAGAAATCTCATCCGAAAAAGATTCTCAATTCGATAAAGTTGCCACTCGAAAGACTTCATATGGATCTCTTCGGTCCAGTGAATGTCCGAAGCATCTATGGAGATCTGTACTGCTTGGTAGTCACAGACGATTATTCCCGATACTCGTGGGTATTCTTCCAAGAATCAAAAGATGAGACGTTTGAAAAATTAGTTATTCTTTTCAAGAAACTTGAGAACCTGTACCATCTTCCGGTGAGACGCATTAGAAGTGACAATGGTACTGAGTTCAAAAACATCAAAATGAGGGAATTCTGCAATGCTAAAGGGATTTTGCACAAATTCAGTGCTGCCTACACATGCAACAAAATGGGGTTGCTGAACGGAAAAATAGAACTTTGATAGAAACTGCCAGAACAATGCTCGCAGATTCTAAACTTCCCGTCAGCTTTTGGAGTGAAGCAGTTGCAACAGCTTGCTACACACTTAACAGAGTCTTAACAGTCAAACCAATGAAGAAGACTTGCTTTGAGATGATTAACCGACGGAAGCCGAACTTGAAGTTTTTAGAGCCATTTGGTGCGCCATGTACTGTAATTGATCAAGATGGTAAATTCGGAGCCAAATCTCTTGAGGGTTTCTTTGTCGGATATGCGAGTCCGTTTGTTGTCACACCCTGAATTTCCACTTGCGGAGTTTTACCGCGAGGCGTGTGAACAAACCAGAATCTGAGACACTAGTAACGTCGAACGACTGTATATGATTTGTTAATACGTTTTCCAAAAATCATTTGTTTAACCATTAATAGTTAATTTTAGATTGCCTTAGTTTGGTTTCAATGTTTAGCGGAAGTATTAGTTCTTAAAGTTGAGCGGAAGCATAAAAATAAAGTAAAGGAGCGGGCGCCAACACAAACACCAAAACTAAAGAAAAACCCAAAACAATGTTTGTAAATGAGACTCGATAAAAGATGTCTTGATCAATGCAAGTGAGTGCACCTAGAGCTCCTAGCGTCCTGAGAAACATGTAAAGAAACAAGTGTCAACATTAAAGAAGAGTGAGTTCACAGGTTTTCATAAATTCGTTTGTTCGGTTATAAGTTTGTTTCCCCCGTTATCCCTAACCCGGGATAACGATTTAGTTCCATTATTCCCAACCCGGAATAATACTGATAGTTCCATTATTCCTTACCCGGAATAATAATGATGTCCCATTATTCCTAACCTGGAATAATAACGTTGTTGGTTCCATTATCCCTAACCCGGGATAATATTGTTGATTCGTAATTAAGTTCAATGTTAAAGTATATAGGTAGCTAGCCTAAAGTTACGTCACATAAGTGTTCGCGATCGAAGCTGACTGTTGTGCCTCCGTGTTGCCAGGCCTATCACTGACATGGCGAAGTTAGGCCAAATTATTCACCCGTTGACCATACCCGTCGGCTAGCGCGACTAGCTCGGATGGGGCTTGTCGGGCCCAGTAGTACTACTTATAATTTTCCCGCTATCTAAACCCAATACTAACGATCCGAGAGATTGTCGAGGACTTGTGTGATATAGCTGCTTAGTGACCATAACGTACATTAACATTAACTTAGTTACCGAATAGTTTAATGACGTTAATTTCGTATAACGTAAAGAGATAGAGTTGTAGAGTGTATACATGTTTCTCCCCTGTTGTTTAAAACCGGATAAAATTAGGGGCCGTGAACTCACCTTTAGTTGCTCGGTTAGTGTAACACAGATGTAGCAAATGATGGGACCGCTAATTGCGTCCTAACAAGTCAATTGATTTAGAGTTAGTGTGCGATCACACTGATACAAGTCCTACACATACTAACACCCAATGCGGTACATACAATGACAATTCCTAAGACTCAAATCATGCATGCAAGTATCATCATGCCAATATAGTGATCAAAACAATTTATCATGAACACAATCAATCCATACAACACTTTGGTACATACATTCGCTAGTTATCAAGTTTCAGCTCATATACTCATAATTCGACTGTTTTCAAGGATTTTTATAAAATAGTTCCAACATTCCAGAAATTCCAATTATTTTACAGAAGGTGTCAACTATACTGTAGAATTTTATATAAATTTTTCAAGTCCTAATACTTAACCAATGATTCAAAAATATTAATATACTAGGCTGCAGTCAGATTAGTCACTTTCTGACTGCAGTCCACGGAAGAATTTATTTAAAAATTACCGTTCGTCCAATTAACAAAATTCCAGTGGGAGTTTCCCGGAAATTTCCATATCTAGTTTCTGTACAAATTTCATGATTCTACTCCCTACAGATTATTAGATCCGACTCAATAAAACAACTAACAAATTTTCAGAATTTTCACAGCTTCAGTTACTGAACTTAACTGGTCACTTAAAAATATCAAACGACTTCAGAAAAATATGAATCCAGCGCCATTAGAAACGTTTTTCAAAACTCTACGTTTTAGACTTCAGAAAATCCGTTTTTCGATAAATAATAACCAAGTTACAGCCAGTTGAAGTTGGCTGTAAACACCATTCAGCATCCTGATTCAGCACTTTATCACAATCTAACCCGCTTAAACCATCGATACATTGAACATAATCAATCAAGAACAGAATTTCCAATCACATATCATCATATATATCATACCCATGCAAACTCTAATCATAACATATAGTTTTTATTACACAAAACGCAGCCTAATGTTTCTGGATTCCGCTAATCATCTTAACCGCAACTAGCATAAAGAAATCGGCTAACAACATAACACTACATTCAAACATGATCAAGGGCTATTATAACTTCGCAAATAATGATAACTCTAACCTTTTACACCGAAGATTAATGAACCGTGAGTGAGATGGGGAGCCGATGATCAAAGAGAATCGCGACCAAGAAGGAGAATGGCGAGGGGAGGGCTGCCGCGATCAAGAGGAATGTAGCATGGCTGTTTTGCGATCGAGAGACTGAATGGAGGGCTGCCGTCGGCTGTTTAGCTATTAGGGTTTGTGTATTTTGTTTGTGAAGCAATGCACATGCATGTATGTGTATATATAGCGCAAGAGGTAGGGAGGAAAGGGAAGGGTTTGCGGTTTGGGTACTCACGGCCGCAAGTGGTTCGGGTGGGTTAGTTTGGGTTTAAAACTTGGTCCTCAAATTTCGATTAACTACTTGAGTCGCAAGGAAGTGAGGTCTATTTGTTTCGCGGCTCGGTTCGATTCATTTATCTATTTATTATATCTACATTTTTCAACTAAAACAAAACACGAAATCAGAACATCACATAATAACGCACCAACTTATAAACGTTTAAGACGTAGCACGTAATTCATTTGACAAGTACACGAAATTATCGTAATTATTTTGAGCGTGCAATTTAAGTCTCCGAGTCAATTTAGCGTAGGAACGAATAACCGTGAAGTAGTGCGTTTAAGACGTCTGAAAAACCGGGATGTCACATTATCCCCATGTTGAAAGAATTTTCGTCCCGAAAATTGAGTAAACGCGGTTAGAATGCAGCGTACATGTTTAGAGTGCCACGCACAAAGATTTAGTTCGTTAACAATGGTACGCGAAATTACAAGAAATTCCCAGGTTGTCACATCATCCCCATGTTAAAAGAATTTTCGTCCCGAAAATTTAGTTGCTGGTATCGTTAGTTTGCTGCAAAGAGGTGTGGGTATTTGCTTTTCATTTGGTCCTCTCTTTCCCATGTGAACTCCGGTCCACACTTAGAGTCCCAACGGACCTTGACGATTGGAATCTTGCTATGCCTTCGAGTCTTGATCTCATGATCCATGATCTCGATAGGTTGTTCCACAAAGTGCAGTTGTTCATCCACTTGAATCTCATCCAATGGAATGACTAGGGTTTCATCTGATAGACACTTCTTCAGATTTGACACGTGAAAAACGTTGTGAACTCCACTGAGTTCAGCAGGAAGGTCTAATTGATAAGCTACGGGTCCAATACGTTTCAAGATCACAAACGGGCCTACGTACCGTGGGTTTAGTTTGCCTCGTTTTCCAAAGCGGATTACACCCTTCCAGGGTGACACCTTCAGTAGGACGCGGTCGCCTACTTGAAATTCGAGCGGTTTGCGTCGTTGATCAGCATAGCTTTTCTGTCGATCTCGTGCCGCCGCCATGCGGTTTCTGATTTGTACAATCTTTTCAGTAGCCTCAAGTATCAACTGAGGGCCTGTGAGTTGACTGTCACCGACTTCTGCCCAACAGACCGGTGATCTACATTTACGACCGTATAATGCCTCAAATGGTGCTGCCGATATACTCGTATGGTAACTGTTGTTATACGAGAATTCCACTAAAGGCAGGTGGATTTCCCAACTATTCCCGAAGTCTACTACGCATGCCCTAAGCATGTCTTCCAAGGTCTATATGGTCCTTTCGCTTTGACCATCAGTCTGAGGGTGATAAGCGGTGCTCATATCTAAGCGTGTACCCAACGCTTTCTGAAGTGACTGCCAAAAGTTGGACGTGAAGCGGGCATCTCTGTCTGAGATGATGGACGTTGGCGAGAAACTACTTCCTTAATGTAGATGCGAGTCAACTTCTCCATCTTATCTGTTTCTTTAATAGCTAGGAAGTGTGCGGACTTAGTTAAACGATCCACAATCACCCAGATGGTACCGTAACCACCCAAAGTTCGCGGGAGTTTAGTGATGAAGTCCATCGAGATCTATCCCATTTCCACACTGGGATCTCAGGTTATTGGAGTAGCCCCGATGGCTTTTGATACTCTACCTTGCCTTTTGCACAAGTCAAACACTTGCTCACGTAGGTGGCTATATCAGCTTTCATGTTGGGCCACCAATACGCAGCTTTAAGGTCTTGATACATCTTATCCGAACCAGGATGGACAGAGTATCGGGATTTGTGAGCTTCATCCATGACTAGCTTTCTGAGGTCTCCGTAGAGAGGTACCCATATGCGATTCATGAAATACCGGGCTCCATTGGGTTTTACTTCCCAATCGCGTTCCATTTTTCCCACCGATTCGGCCTTGATGTTTTCTTCCTTAACTGCGCGTCGCGTATCTGTTTGGGTAATCCCGAATGAATGGTGAACGTAGTGCTCGTACCCGACGAGGTTTCAAGTGTTCCTTCCTACTGAGGGCATCAGCTACCACGTTAGCTTTACACGGGTGATACCGAATGGCACATTCATAATCGTTCAAGAGTTCGACCCAGCGACGCTGTCGCATGTTCAACTCCTTCTGATCAAAGATGTGTTGGAGGCTCTTGTGGTCTGTAAAGATTGTACACTTCCTTCCATATAGGTAGTGTCTCCAAATCTTAAGTGCAAACACTACGGCTCCCAATTCCAGGTCATGTGTTGTGTAGTTTTTCTCGTGAACCTTCAATTGTCGGGACGCATACGCGATGACCTTATCGCGTTGCATGAGTACGCATCCCAATCCCTGAATGGAAGCATCACAATATACTAGAAAATCATCTGTCCCTTCCGGCAAGGACAGAATGGGTGCACTGCAAAGTTTCTGTTTCAGCAATTGAAATGCCGCTTCCTGCTTGTCACCCCAAGCATACTTGATGCCTTTCTGGGTGAGGGTGGTAAGCGGTTGCGCGATCTTTGAAAATACCTCGATGAAACGTCGGTAATAACCAGCCAAACCCAAAAATTTGCGGATCTCCGTCGGTGTCCTGGGTGCTTCCCAGTTTTTGATAGCTTCAATCTTGGCAGGGTCGACGTGGATACCCTTTTCATTTACGATATGCCCGAGGAACTGAACTTCCCGAATCCAGAAATCACACTTTGAAAGCTTGGCATATAGTTTCTCCTGTTGAAGTAATCCTAGCAGTAATCGTAGATGTTCAGCATGTTCTTCTTCACTTTTAGAGTAGATGAGTATGTCATCGATGAACACAATGACAAACTTGTCGAGGTATGGTTTACACACACAGTTCATGAGGTCCATGAACACCGCGGGTGCGTTTGTGAGACCGAAGGGCATGACCAAGAACTCATAATGGCCATACCGAGTACGAAATGCCGTCTTAGCGATATCCTTCTCCCTGACACGTAACTGGTGATAACTGGACCGTAGATCAATCTTGGAGTAGTAGCTTGACCCTTGAAGTTGGTCGAAGAGGTCGTCGATGCGAGGTAACGGGTATCGGTTCTTGACAGTAACCTTATTGAGTTCCCTGTAGTCGATGCACATGCGGAAGGTCCCGTCCTTCTTTTTGACAAAAAGGACTGGAGCTCCCCATGGCGAAGCGCTAGGTCGGATAAATCCTTTTTCTAACAGCTCCTGAAGTTGGGTAGACAGCTCTTAGAGCTCGGCTGGAGCTAGGCGGTATGGGGCCTTGGCGATAGGAGTTGCATGGTTCGCCAATTCAATCTCAAACTCCAATTGTCGATGTGGTGGAAGACCAGGTAACTCCTCTGGGAATACATCGGAAAAATCACGGACGACGGGGATGTCTTCTATACGTTTCTCGTCCTTAGTCTGTTCGGTAACCAGTGCAAGTAAAGCGAAAGAGTTCTTCCTCCGAAGATACTTCTGCGCTTGCATGTAAGAGATGATGTTTGTGACGGCGCCTGCCTTCTCGCCTTGCACCGTCAAGATTTCATCGTTAGAGAGCGGAATACGGATAGATTTTTCGAAACAGAGAACTTCAGCTCGGACGTCGGATAGCTAGTCCATTCCGACTACCACGTCAAAACTACCAAGGGTAGTTGTCATCAGATCAATGGTAAAGGTGTGACCCGCGAGTTTGAGTTGACAGCCGGATACTATATCGGTCACATCTACAGATTTACCATCGGCGAGTTCTATGACGTAAGGGGCCTCTAGAGGTTTGGGCGTGAGATTTAGGTTCTTCCTAAAAGACGCAGATATAAAACTCCTATCCGCACCCGTATCAAAAAGCACAGTAGCAAAAAGTTCATTAAGGGGAAACTTACCGGTGACCACGTTCGAATCGTTTCTGGCCTCTCCGCGGCCCAGCGTAAATGCACGCCCTTTGGCACCTCCTGTGCCACCATTTCCATTATTGTTGTTGTTATTGTTGTTGTTGTGGTTATTGTGGTTGTGGTTGTTCCCACCATTGTTGTTGTTGTTACGCAGCTGTGGGCAGTCTCTTTATAAGTGGGCAGTGCTACCACACTGATATCACCCCCGGTTACTACCCAGCTGCTGACCCTGGGGTTGATTTTGATTTTGTCGGGACATGATTTCCCCGCGACAATCCTTTGCCGCATGTCCCACTTTGCCACATCGTTGGCAGTGATTCCCGGCACAAGGGCCGTGATGATGAAGATTACAGCGATTGCACTGCGGCTTTCGGCCTACATAGCCGCTTGCGTTCTGGTTGTTGTTGGCGGGCTGATTATTGTGACCCCGATGGCTGTTGTAATTATTGAACCGTTTTTGGTTCCCCTGTTGTGGCTGGGATGACGAAGACTGTCGAGCAGACGAGTCTTCAAACTTTCTTTTATTATCAGGGGCAATTTCAGTCGTACCCCGAGTTGGCAACTTCTTTTGTTCCACCGCCTTATCGGTGAGTTTGTGCGCCAACCTGATTGCTTGATGTTCAGTTGCAGGGTTACTAGCCATTACCATACCCTGAATCTCAGGGACCAGACCCCCAAGGTAGAACTCGAGTCGTTTCTCCATAGTGTTGGCCAGATCGGGACATAGAAATATCAAGTCGTGATGTTTCGTTGTGTATGCTTCGATTTCAGATCCCACCATCTTGTGGTTCCATAATGTCTGCTCCAACTGTTGAACTCTGTCTCGCGGACAGTACTCTTCTTTGATTAGGGCCTTAAACTCGGCCCAGGCCATTGCATTTGCAGCAATAAGTCCACGCGTTTGGACTTGTACATTCCACCAAGTTAGTGCCCCATCTTCGAATGTTGAGGCTGCATACTTGACCTTGTTGGCCTCCAAACAGTTGCACATTTCAAACACTGATTCGGATTTTTCGATCCAGCGGACCAGTCCTATGGGTCCTTCTGCCCCCGTGAATTTGCTCGGCTTCGCGTCGAGAAACATCTTGTAGGGGTTAAGACCCCCTCCTGCTGACAGAGGACAGGTAGTCAGCGAGGAATTTTACTAACCCAACTATTAGATTTTCCCATGAAAATTTAATAATGGTTACCTGCCGGTTGGTTTTGAACACCCGCTAGAGCTGCATTCACGTGCTCTTGGATCATTGCAGCTAATTCTTCGGGCGTCATGTTAAGGTTTCCGCGACGTCCAGTTGCCATTTAGATCTTCGTAAGACAACATAAACACACACAGATAAGTCTATATATCCAATATAGTTATCCTATTCCATACTTAAATAATTCCTCAGATTATGTCAACTCAAATAAATTAAACAGTCAAAAGAAATATTCAATTAAATAAAGTTTCAACGTCTTACAAAGTGCCAACCAAACATATCAGTTTACTATAAAGTCTCAAGTTTAAACATAAGTAGGAAAATAAATAGACTGAAGGAAAGCAAATAAAATAAGCGAGACGTGTCAGTCTTCTACGTCTCCATCCCCCAAATCGCTATCGTTACCGTCATCCTCCGCGGCGTTTCCAGCTTCTACAGCTGGGTCTTCCTCCGGATCCTCCTCTGGATCCTCTTCCGGATCCTCCTCTACCGGCACTGGAGGGGCCGGTGCTAGTGCGGGTACTGGTGCAGGTGCCTGATTTTGTTCTAGTTCTTGAATTCTCCAGCTAGATTCAAGGACTCTGTCTTCGAGCCAGTCAGCCCTTATCTGCTCAGCACGAAGATCTCTAGCTAAAGTGTTACGAGCTATCTTACTCGTATGTTGCTCTTCCTCGAGTGATCCAGTCTTACCTGTCAATTGTCGTATCATCCATCCCTGTGCTAGGATGGTTTCATGCATTCTTTCTAATTGTTCTTGTTGTTTCCGTATCATATCTCTAAGTAGGTCGTTCCCTACTTCTACCGAGTTAACCGGTTCGACCGGCATAGCGATTGGCGGGCGTGAGGACGACTCCTCCCCTAGAGCGAGCCTTTTTCTCGCAGCTGAACGTGTCTCCATGCCGTAATATGGTGAGGGTTCCACCATAGGTTCCTTTCCCGGCGCCCTTGGTTGCAAAAGTTTGTCGGATGATGATGATGATGACATTGCCTGTTAGGTTGTGTAGTTAGTTACGAGTTGCATTCATTTCTTATTATGCATTCATATTCTACATAATACAGTTGTGGTACATCACATAACAAGATATAACAGTTCGGTGCCAAACTACGTCTAGTGTCGTGTAATCCGCTATAGTTTAGGTCTACTTTTAATGCAAACCTGGTTCTCTATAGCTAGAGGCTCTGATACCAATCTGTCACACCCTGAATTTCCACTTGCGGAGTTTTACCGCGAGGCGTGTGAACAAACCAGAATCTGAGACACTAGTAACGTCGAACGACTCTATATGATTTGTTAATACGTTTTCCAAAATCATTTGTTTAACCATTAATAGTTAATTTTAGATTGCCTTAGTTTGGTTTCAATGTTTAGCGGAAGTATTAGTTCTTAAAGTTGAGCGGAAGCATAAAAATAAAGTAAAGGAGCGGGCGCCAACACAAACGCCAAAACTAAAGAAAAACCCAAAACAATGTTTGTAAATGAGACTCGATAAAAGATGTCTTGATCAATGCAAGTGAGTGCACCTAGAGCTCCTAGCGTCCTGAGAAACATGTAAAGAAACAAGTGTCAACATTAAAGAAGAGTGAGTTCACAGGTTTTCATAAATTCGTTTGTTCGGTTATAAGTTTGTTTCCCCCGTTATCCCTAACCCGGGATAACGATTTAGTTCCATTATTCCCAACCCGGAATAATACTGATAGTTCCATTATTCCTTACCTGGAATAATAATGATGTCCCATTATTCCTAAACTGGAATAATAACGTTGTTGGTTCCATTATCAGTAACCCGGGATAATATTGTTGATTCGTAATTAAGTTCAATGTTAATATATATAGGTAGCTAGCCTAAAGTTACGTCACGTAAGTGTTCGCGATCGAAGCTGACTGTTGTGCCTCCGTGTTGCCAGGCCTATCACTGACCATGGCGAAGTTAGGCCAAATTATTCACCCGTTGACCATACCCCGTCGGCTAGCGCGAGTAGCTCGGATGGGGCTTGTCGGGCCCAGTAGTACTACTTATAATTTTCCCGCTATCTAAACCCAATACTAACGATCCGAGAGATTGTCGAGGACTTGTGTGATATAGCTGCTTAGTGACCATAACGTATATTAACATTAACTTAGTTACCGAATAGTTTAATGACGTTAATTTCGTATAACGTAAAGAGATAGAGTTGTAGAGTATACATGTTTCTCCCCCTGTTGTTTAAAACCGGATAAAATTAGGGGCCGTGAACTCACCTTTAGTTGCTCGGTTAGTGTAACACAGATGTAGCAAATGATGGGACCGCTAATTGCGTCCTAACAAGTCAATTGATTTAGAGTTAGTGTGCGATCACACTGATACAAGTCCTACACATACTAACACCCAATGCGGTACATACAATGACAATTCCTAAGACTCAAATCATGCATGCAAGTATCATCATGCCAATATAGTGATCAAAAAAATTTATCATGAACACAATCAATCCATACAACACTTTGGTACATACATTCGCAAGTTATCAAGTTTCAGCTTATATACTCATAATTAGACTGTTTTCAAGGATTTTTATAAAATAGTTCCAACATTCCAAAAATTACAATTATTTTACAGAAGGTGTCAACTATACTGTAGAATTTTATATAAATTTTTCAACTCCTAACACGTTACCAATTATTCATAAATACTAATATACTAGGCTGCAGTCAGATTAGTCACTTTCTGACTGCAGTCCACGGAAGAATTTATTTAAAAATCACCATTCGTCCAATTAACAAAATTCCAGTGGGAGTTTCCCGCAAATTTCCATAAGTTTCTGTACAAATTTCATGATTCGACTCCCTACAGATTATTAGATCCGACTCGATAAACAACTAACAAATTTTAAGAATTTTCACAGCTTCAGTTACTGAACTTAATTGGTCACTTAAAAATATCAAACGACTTCAGAAAAATATGAATCCAGCGCCATTAGAAATGTTTTCCAAAACTATACGTTTTAGACTTTAGAAAATCCGTTTTTCGATAAATAATAACCAAGTTACAGCCAGTTGAAGTTGGCTGTAAACACCATTCAGCATCCGATTCAGCACTTTATCACAATCTAACCCGCTTAAACCATCGATACATTGAACATAATCGATCAAGAACAGAATTTCCAATCACATATCATCATATATATCATACCCATGCAAACCCTAATCATAACATATAGTTTTTATTACACAAAACGCAGCCTAATGTTTCTGGATTCCGCTAATCATCTTAACCGCAACTAGCATAAAGAAATCGGCTAACAACATAACACTACATTCAAACATGATCAAGGGCTATTATAACTTTGCAAATAATGATAACTCTAACCTTTTACACCGAAGATTAATAAACCGTGAGTGAGATGGGGAGCCGATGATCAAAGAGAATCGCGACCAAGAAGGAGAATGGCGAGGGGAGGGCTGCCGCGATCAAGAGGAATGTAGCAAGGCTGTTTTGTGATCGAGAGACTGAATGGAGGGCTGCCGTCGGCTGTTTAGCTATTAGGGTTTGTGTATTTTGTTTGTGAAGCAATGCACATGCATGTATGTGTATATATAGCGCAAGAGGTAGGGAGGAAAGGGAAGGGTTTGCGGTTTGGGTACTCACGGCCGCAAGTGGTTCGGGGGTTGGTTTGGGTTTAAAACTTGGTCCTCAAGTTTTGATTAACTACTTGAGTCGCAAGGAAGTGAGGTCTATTTGTTTCGCGGCTCGGTTCGATTCATTTAACTATTTATTATATCTACATTTTTCAACTAAAGCAAAACACGAAATCGGAACATCACATAATAACGCACCAACTTATAAACGTTTAAGACGTAGCACGTAATTCATTTGACAAGTACACGAAATTATCGTAATTATTTTGAGCGTGCAATTTAAGTCTCCGAGTCAATTTAGCGTAGGAACGAATAACCGTGAAGTAGTGCGTTTAAGACGTCTGAAAAACCGGGATGTCACATATGTTCCCTCGTTGAGAAAGGTAATTGAAGCACAACATGTGGATTGCTTTAACTATACGGATCATATCCAAAGAACAGGCGACGCATGGTTATTCAACTATCAAGATCATTGGAAATCATTTGATTTGCCTGAAGAACCATCCGATTAAGAAATTGCAGTGTTATATTATCTTCATCAATCAGCAAATCAAGAGCAAACCGTCAGACCAATTGTGGTTAATCAACCCACATAGGGATCATCTTCTTCTGGTGCTAGTTCAAGTAATAGCGGTGGTTAAGAAACTCAAACAGAACAAGTGACCCCGACTACAGAACATGTCAATACTATAGTGATTCCTAATCTTTCTGAAGCACAAAGTTCAGACTCGGACGAGGCTCCAACATCGATGCCGATGTCTTCAGATGAAGAAGCAGAGCAGATTACAAGTTTAATGAGTGAATCTGTAGGCCCGAGTAGTGCTCCTGAAGTTGAAGTGGTGGTAGATAAAAATATCACAAATCAAGAGAATATTGTGGTTGTTCCAGGCAAAGTGATGCCAAGATCATATTCTTATCATCTGTCAAATTCTATAATAGGTGAATTACAAGCTGGTGTGAGAACACAAAGTCAAATAAACAAAGCCTTGAGCTGTTTCTATACTCGTGTTGCTCCAATTCAAGAATATTGCTACTATTCATGATTCATATCCCAGATAGAGCCAAATAATGTTTCTGATGCTTTAGGGGATGAAAACTGGGTACAATCAATGCAAGAGGAATTGTTAGAGTTCGAGAAGTTAGGAGTGTGGAAGCTTGTAGACCTACCTGAAAATCAGAAAGCGATTGATACTAAATGTGTCTTTAAATGCAAGTGAGATGATCGAGGGGTTATAGGTCGAAACAAAGCTCGGCTTGTTGTCAAGGGATTTAACCAACCGGAAGGGATAGACTACACGGAAGTCTACGCACCAGTAGCTCGCTTAGAATCTATTCGAATATTTTTTGCTTTCGCAGCATGGAAAGGATTTAAAGTCTATCAGTTGGATGTCACATCAGCTTTTCTGTACGGAAAATTACGCGAGAAGGTGTAAGTCGGACAACCACCAGGGTTTGTCGATCCTCTCAACAAAAGGAAAGCATATCTTCTTGATAAAGCTCTTTACGGTTCACACCAAGCCCCGAGAGCTTGGTACGAGACGTTTTCGCAACATCTCGTGGGAAATGGCTTTGTCAGAGGAACTGTGGATAGTACTCTCTTCACCATAGAAGTTGGTAGTCATCTAATTATAGTTAAATCTATGTGGACCACATCATCTTTGGATCAACAAACGATAGTCTTTGCAAGGAGTTTAAGGTATCATGAAGAAGAAGTTCGAAATGTCTTCGATGGGCGAAATGAAATTCTTCCTCGGATTGCAAGTAGATCAACTTCAAGACAGTATTTTCATTCATCAGATCAAGTATGTGCATGACATCTTGAAGAAGTTTGATATGGAAAGCTCGAAGCCGTTATCTACTCCTCTTGCTCTTAATCACGGAATTTGCATCGACGAAACTAGAACTAAAGTTGATGAGACTCTCTACAGATCAATGATAGGATCGCTGATGTATCTGACGGCATCGCACCCAGATATCATGTATCCTACCTGCCTTTGTGCCAGATATCAGTCAAGCCCGAGAATATCACATATGCAGATCATGAAGCGAATCTTCAGATACTTGAAGGGATGCCCAAGCACCGGCTTGTGGTACCCGAAGAATGATTACTTCGATCTTGCAGGATACGCTGATTTTGATTTTGGTGTAGATAAGTTGAATTCAAAATCGACTACAGCGGGATGCCAGTTCTTCAGAACAAGAATGGTAACCTAGCAGTGTAAGAAACAGACTACGGTCGCTCTCTACCTGTGAAGCTGAGTATATCTCGGCCTCCAGCTGTTGTTCACAAATTTTGTGGATACAACAGTAGATGAGAGACTATGGTCTGCAATTTCTTGACACTCCACTGTATGTTGATAATAAGGCAACCATTGATATAACCAAAAATCCGGTTCATCACTCACGTACTAAACACATTGAAATTTGTTACCATTTCATTCGTGACTGTTACGAAAAGAAATTGGTGCGAATAGAAAAAATCAACACCGACGAACAAAAGGCTGATTTTTATACCAAACCACTTTCTTTATCACGGTTTAAATACTTGTTGAGAATTAATGGTATGAAAAATTTGCTGACAGGTGTGGACGCTAAGGTTGAATATGGATCGGACGACGAGTTCACGTGATCGACATTGGTTTGTCTATATCTTTCTAGTTTAGAATTTTATTAAAAACTAAAATACAAATGGATGTTTTTTATTTTAGGGGGAGAAATGTTAGAGAAAATACAAAAAACATTTGAAAATTTTAAAATTAAAAAACATATGAAAAATGCGAAAAGTACAAAAACATTGAAAAAAGACAAAAGGAATTCAGTGCACAAAAGGAAATGATAGTACATCAGTGGACTATCACAGTATGATAAAGAAATGTAAAGTTTAAAAGTGATAAAATAGTATTACTGTGGATGTGTCGATAGGCTTAACACGTTCAGTAAACTGTTTTCGAGATATAAAACTAAATTTTACAACTGCTTAATCTTGTGGATTAACATATCTTGGATATATGGACTTAGTACTCCGAAATTTCGTTTGATAGATTGCCTGATTCTGAGATACGAGGTCTTTAAAGATAGTTGATATCTGGGGTATTATACAAGTTCTTCTGATTTTGCGGAAGCGATAGCCTAGAACTTCTATAATACTTTTGCTATTAAACCCCTAAACTGCATGCAATATTGAAAACTATCGAAAGATCTAATCATTTGCAGTGCTGAAAAGATTCCTTAATTGGAACACATCTAAAGTCGACCCTTCATCTCTTGTCGATACGGTGGTATTAACCTGACCTCTCAAGGCCTCGCATTAACCTAGATACAGATATCAATTATGCTATATTCACCTGTAAGATGAAATCTAGAGAATCTTGATACGGGAGTATATTCAAGTAGTGGGAACCGCAGATAAGTCAAGTTTCATAGTTCATATCTTAACATATCTTGAAACAGTTGAGAAACTTGGTAAAGTTTAAATGGACAAACATACCGACAATCTAGGTAAACAAGTTTAAAACTTAAAGTCATTAATAGGTCAACGGTACTGGTGATATGTCTCAATCAACTGATATGATCCTTAGACACGAATTCACAAAAATATGTCTATAAATATGTTTGTACATAGTTTACATTGTTCTGTACATAGTTTACCAGCTTTACAGATTAAATCCAAAAAGATTTTAAGTGTGTTTTAGCATAAACTTACAAAAATTCAAAAAGATTTTGTTTCTACATTGTTTTCTACAAACCAATGTTAGAGAACGGGTCTTCAAAGTCTGGTAAGGTGCTAAACTGGTGGGAATCTCATTGACAACGGGCTGGGAGCTAATCTGTAAAATCTAAAAAGCCAAAACGATAAAAAGTTCATTAATTTGAAACTTTGATTTTGAAAATATCAATAGTTTGTTCGTAACGGGTCAAACCGAGGTCATTAACTTGGACTCGGCAGACAAATCGGTTAACCAAGGTCATTAGCTTGGACTTGGTCAACTGAGTGGATTTTCATAACTGGTAAAAAGTGAAAAGTTCAGGGACTAAATTGCAAAAACTTGAAAATGTTGAAAATTGGGTTTGGCAAGTTCGGCCGAACTTGCTAATCTAATAAAAGTTTAACACTTAAGCAAGTTCGACCTAAATTGCATTGATGGCTGTTTAAAAGAGAAGTTCGCCCGGACTTCATGGGCTTGTTTAATTGGGCGCTCAAGTTCGCCCGAACTTGCCAAGGTATAAATACCTTGCAAGTTCGGCCGGACGCATTGCTTACACCCAAGAACTCTCTGCAGCGAACTTAATCATATTCGAGCGATTGTGTGAAATTGGCAATTTAGGGTCGTTATACTACCGAAATTTTAATTGATCTTGGTGATTTGCACACCATTATCAATGGAAAAGGTGAGAAATTGTTGATTGAACCATGGATTGAACGTTAATCGATCATCTAAGATCTGAACTTGTTAAGAATGATAGATCTAGGATGCATTGGACCAAATTGAACCTAAAACAATGATAAACAACATAAATCGACCATGGATTTGAGTTAAATTTGATTAAAAGTGGTCAATCTAGTGTTGAGCATGTTTTTGATTGAAGGAGATAACAAGTTCAGCCGAACTTGTTATCAAGTTCGACCGAACTTGCTAATCAATTAATGAATAAATTTGATCAAGACTCAGGTTCGACCGGACTTCATGTTAAACCTGAATAAGAAATGTGTATGGGAAGTTTGCTCGAACTTAGTTTGAAAAGTTTGTTATTTATTAAATGTATGTTCGCCCGAACTTACAAAAGGCTGCTGAACATGATAGTTATACATGTTCGGGCGAACTTGTCAAAATAATATAGTTATATTCACATCAAGTTCACCCGAACTTGATGAAAAGTGTTGAAAAATTTTTATAACTTTTTTTCTCGTAATGCATGCTAATTGTTTTGCGTCATTTTTCAGGCTCAAGTACCAGCGCGTGTAATTTCTATGGATTTCTCTAAGTTCCATAACACTTGTATTACGCTCGACAAAGCAATATGTCCGTCACTGAAGGAGTACGAGAGTATTCTGAAGTTTCTAAAGGAGTGTCCTATCCATCGAGCTATCACGGAGCGCACTGTATCTTATCGTTCACATACTTATCACTTCTGGATGAATGCGAGTCTCAGCGAAGATAAGAAGACCATTATATCATCAGTTCAAGTCAGGAATGAAGTAAAGGAGATCACTGTTACTGAAGATGATATTCGAAGGATCTTGCAGTTTAATGATGACAAAGACGATCCTATATTTCTTGACGAAAAGATGGTGGAGGTTGTTTTTACCGCATGGGCTACAAGGGGAGTGTTAATAAACCAACGTTGAAGAAAGGGGAAGTGCCTAACCCCTATAAGCTCCTCATGCATGCGATTATTCACACTTTCAGTCACGGAAAGTGGGCCTAGAAGATGTGCAAGATTACATGGCATGCATGGCAACGACGTTGATACTGAAAAAGCCATTCAATTATTCAAAGCTTGTGTTTACACATATGTCGAAATATATGGAGGATTCGAGACTATGCTTATATCCGAGGTTCGTGCAGATGCTCGCCGATGAAAAGTTTTCTAACATTGCACGTGATCCAAACGACGTTCTATATCTCAGTCACTTGATGATACAATGGTAAAGAAGTTGATCAAATTCCAAAAGCAAGCTTCAGCCCGGTGGCAAAGCCAATATTTGGAGCTATTAAAGATTAAAATTATATTGCACCGACTGACAACAAGTGGAGAAAAGATGGAAGTGGTGATGAGAAGGAGTTAAACACAGAAAAGGAATGGTTTAAAGATTTCAAGCCAAAAGATCACAGTGATTGGTTCCTTAAAGCTGAAGTAGAAAAGCCTAAAAAGAAACGAGCAGCTAAGAAAGTTGAGACAATGCTTGTTGATGAAGAGAGCCTAGAAAATTTTCAAATAGAGGCTGGATCGAGTGTTGCGGTAGTTATTGAGAGTCAGAAAACTGTTAAAATGACTCAGGAAATGATGTTATTTCAGCTACCTCAGAAAATGATGAAGATTTTGAAGATTCTCTCAAAGAGTTACAAAGAAAACATAGCAGAGACTGAGGCAGAAAAAGTCAAAAAGACTGATGTTGATTTCGATCCGAATCTAGAAAAAGAGTTTGACGAGGAGAGACCCAAGAAAAAAGCTAAGCGTGTGAAGTCTGCTACAGTTTCAACAGCAAAAACTACAGGGTCTCCTCAGGCAAAAGGCAGGAAGAATTCAAAGAAATCTCATAAACCTGTTAGTCGTCGTTACAAAGGAAAGCCTAAAAGCACAGAAGTTACACAAGAAACCTCTGGTGCACAGGAGAGAGGAGTCACACAAGAACCTCCTACACAAGAACCTAGCAGGTAAGAAAGTTGAAACAATGCTTGTTGATGAAGACGAGCAAGAAAATGTTCAAACGGGGGCTGGATCGAGTGCTGCGGTAGTTATTGATAGTCAGGAAACTGTTAAAACGACTCAGGAAGATAATGTTATTTCAGCTACCACAGAAAATGATGAAGATTCTGATGATTCTCTCGAAAGAGTTACAAAGAAAACAATAGCAGAGACTGAGGTAAAAAAAAGTCAAAGAGACTGATGTTGATTTCGATCAGAATCTAGAAAAAGAGTCTGACAAGGACAGACACAGGAAAAAAAGCTAAGCATGTGAAGTCTGCTACAGTTTCAACAAAAAAAACTACAGGGTCTCCTCAGGCAAAAGGCAGGAAGAAATCAAAGAAATCTCAGAAACCTGCTAGTCATCGTTACAAAGGAAAGCCTAAAAGCACAGAAGTTACACAAGAACCTTCTAGTGCACAGGAGAGAGGAGTCACACAAGAACCTCCTACACAAGAACCTCCTGTTGTTATTACTGTTGAAGCTGAACGTCCATGAGTTACACAAGAACCTCCTGAGACTGTATTGTTAGAGATTCATGTGATGCAATCTCCAGATCCAAAGACTGTTCAACCTGAAGGATCTACACCGAAAACAACACCAATGACTGCTACTCCAAAGTCAACGCCAAGGTCAAATCTATTTGGTGATATGCAGAATGAGCCAATAAGTCTTCAAGATCTGAATGATTTTTTTCCTAACACTAATGTTGATCTTCTCGAAAAGCGTGCAAAGAGTTTAGAAGAAAAAGCTTATCAGAATTAAGCTGAGAAAGCAGAGCTTATCAAGAAAGTGAATCAAAGCTCTGTGGAGAAGAAGTGTTGGATGATAAAGCAGAGCTTATCAGATTAAGCTGAGAAAGCAAGCTTATCAGAATTAAGCTGAAAACAGAGCTTTCAAGATGTTGGAAAACGAGCGAGAATTTTTCAAAGCCCTAATTGAAAGTTTGCAAGACGCCAATGAGAAGCTACAAACAGAGATTGCTGAATTGAAAATGATCCAAGACCTAAATGATCGAAGATTCACCAGGATGCAGAAAGTATTATCTAACACTCTGGGTATTGATTTTATTACAGAGTATGATCGATTAGACAGGAAAGAAGCTAAAGAAAGATCTGAGAAAGAGCTAGCAGCAAGTGGCAAAGGCAAAGGGGTTGAAGGTGAAGCTCCTAAATCATCTGAAGCTGCAGAAAAGTCTATTGAAGAGAATGTGGAAAAAGCTTCTAAGTCTGATATTTCTAAGGTTGACGAATCTTTCAAGCCTTCTGATCATGTAACTGTTTCTGAAGATAAAGACGATGAAAAAGCAGAAGATGAGGATAAGAATGATGACGAAAAGAAAGACGACTCTGATTATGAAGATTGGAATAATGCTGATGATGATTAGGGAGTAGTTGGTCTGAAAGTTAGTGAAGCTAAAGTCTCTGATGACTTTGATTTTTCTTCTTTGAAGGATGATGAATCACATAAGATGGATGATAAGATTGAGGGGGAGTCAGGGCAAACAGGGCCATCTGATGATGTAGATATGATGAATGTTGATAAATCTGCAAAGCCTGTTGTTGCAATGCCAATCAAGCCTTTGATACTCATGTTAGAACATAATATGGAGGAAGGTGAATTCGTGCACAACTATACCAAAGAAGATCTTGCAAAGTTGATTGAAGTTGATGCAGAATCACTAGAGTTTGATTTCGAAGAGGAAGTGTTGAATGTAAATACATTTGAACCGGATGATTATCAGTACATACGAAGGTTTGAAGCTGATGAGTATAATAGAGTAATTGTAGACGATTGGTCTTCAGATGATGAAACTGATCAAACTACGAAGTACGCCGGTCCTAACACGAATAGTTTTCCTACATTTGAGGAGATGTACAAGCAACTAGATGAAGATTTGTTGAAGGAAAAGATTGAAGAATCTTTACGAGAAGGAAAAGTTCCAAAACTGATGACAAAGGAAGAGATAGCTCAAGCAAAGAAGTCCTGGTTCAAAGAGATGCCACGCGAACGTAAGTTTCGACATCCTCAAGCATTCTTTACCAGAGATAAGGATGTGTCATTGGGGGATATTCTCAGTTGGGGTTGGTTTAAGGAGTTAAATGTTTATGCAATCAAAAGGGAATTTGGAGTGCAATACTTCAAATATCTGGCTGATTTCAAGACTTTGCCATACTAGGATGTTAGGAGCCGGTTCAAACTGTGAATGTTATTATGGAAGATGATCAAGTATGAAGCGGTTAAAGGTTTTAGATATTGAAAGCCATTCATTCCAGGTCGTCGAATCAATACGAATAAGAAGACGGGTGAAAAAGACATAACATTGATAATGAAGCGACCGAGAGCTATGAGAAACATCCCGTTGATGCCGATCGAACAAAACTTCTATCCAGTGTTCAAGTGGTGGCGGATAGATCCAACAACATGTGAAGTCGTTATTATATTACGATTTGAAGAACATTTGATATTACAAAGGAAAGAGTTGAGATATTGGGATTTTAGGTATGAGAGGATTATGGAGGACGATCAGGATTCTAGATCCAATGTGGCTTGTCAATTGTTCAAGAGAAGATATCAAGTGTTTGTTCTACAGCAAGATAGTATTCGAGTAACATGAAAAAGAACAGGCTATGCAATATCAAAGAGTTGTGAACGTTTGCTATGCACGTGAAGTGAATTCAGGGAAGATGTGGCAGATAAGCTGGAGGAAGCTAGAATGTGTTGAATTTCTTAAGGAAGAGAAGCGTCTCCATTAAATACATGAGAAAGGTAGGGCGGCAAGTCTTAGAAGATTTCAGTATATGAACAAACTGCCTCCTACAGCTCAGATGCCGGATCCAAAGCAAGAACGACGAAAAAGCCATTCTAGAACTTTTTCGGTCGTGTTCGTTAATGTTTATTTGAAGACAGAGTGTTTGAAGACTGATACAAGACGAACACGATATCCAAGGGGGAGTCTTTTAGTGCAGAATGCCTATGTCTTAGTCTTATATCGAGTCTGTATAGATTAGAGTTGAATAGGCTAGCAAATCGAAGTATTTATGTTAGTTTGAGTCAAGTTCGCTGGAGATGTTACTTGGAATGTCAAGTTCGGCCGAACTTGCTTAAGCAAGTTTGCCCGAGCTCATCCCCCCTCCAACGAACTTGCAACACTTAAATAGCTAGCTAGTCTCTCTCATTTGTAACTTTGGCATTTCTGAGGCGGAGTTCTGTCAATTTGGAGACTCGACGTTATATCAATAAAATTGACGATTAATTGACTAATTCTTGTTATTTGGTAAACTTTTCATAATAGTTCCGCTATTATGGACAATAGAGATCAAATCTAGGTTCCTATGCATTGAGGATTGGTCCTTCATTGAAAGAACAATCCAAACATTGGAGGATATGTTGGGGTTTTGACATGGATATCAAAGTTATTTTATCCATATAAAAGCGGAATATTTATTTAAAACATGTTACTTACAAGATATAAAACCCAATTTATATGTAAAACCAAAACCCGGATCCATATATGAGCATGCATGCTATCCAAAATGCAACCATAGGGTGTTTCAAGAATACTACCTTCCAAGAACAAGTAGGTGAAAAGGATGATGCTTCTTGAATGGTAATCTTCTAAGTAGAAGAGCTCAAGATTGTATACCCCAAGCTTTCCAACAAACACCGCAAGATTGCTAGGATTTGAACACTTGAATTAAACTTGAAGAACTCTTGGACAAACACTATGTTTGGCCGAAAATTTGAGAGCATTCACAAGAGTTCTTTCAACTTGAATTGTCTTAAAGAAAAAATGTATAGAAAGATTATATGAGATATAAAACCAATCTCCATATATCTTCTAAGATCACATGTTGGATAATGTAAGATATGTAAGATATTGCATGAAATATGAATGGTGGAAGACCACCTTGGGAAGACCCCAAAAAACGGCCATATGGCCTTGGTTTTGTCACCCAACATTTTCAATTTAATTTTTAAAAGTCTTATAATTATTTTATAACTTTTATAAAATTATAACATCACATGTTATAAGACTTATGCAACATACCACAATTATTTATAATGTTACTTAACCCATTAAATAACAATATAAAATATTCTCTCAAAATAAATTATCCATATAATTTATTAGTTTCTCAAGTGCAATTATTTAGAAAACCAATTTCTAAATATTCTAAGTGTTAATATTTATTTGTTTCATCACATCATAAGTAAATATTATATGTGTTTGTCTAGCTTGTTATTGGGTATGACCCGACTTGGATCATAACGTACTAGCCACATCAATTTAATATGTGTCTTGGGCATACCGATTCCAACAATCTCCCACTTGCACAAGATACATATAAGATTGATGCAAGTAGCAAATACCGCCTAACAACGGTTTACTACCCCTAATACGTATGACGAAGTGCCATTCAATAACATCATCCCCTTCAAGTCCCTTACTTGAACATGATTTAGGTGAAACGAACATTTATCCTTTAGTTACAGATGTCTTGTTAAATCCAGCGACATAGAGTGATCATTCTCTGTTGATTTAACTTTAGCAGGCCTTAGACATCTTACTCTTAACGAATAAGAGGAACAAATCAAATCTTGACTACATACGTCTCTCACAATCACCTCGTACCACACCTGAGCTTAGCCCTATGTACTGCCATATTACTGACAGCAAAGAACCAAGTCAAAGTACAATATTTGGTGAATATCAAGACCCAATATGTATCTCAGGTCAGAGGATACAATGATATTCTCCTTTACTCAAATTTACTTATGATCAATCTCAAAGATTCCATGTAATAATATTTGAGAGCGGGTCAGTCCAATATTTGTATCCCCCAAATATCTATGAACTTTGGCAGCAACACTTTGCTCTATATTCATACCTAATGAATATCCACCAATCCAAGTTCATAATAGTCTTACCTTCATATTTGTTCCCCAAAATATGATCGACTACGGACATTTAGAATAATTAACTTATTCATGGATTTAAACATGCTAAAATGGAACACAACTCAAAATACGATAATCATTAAAATGAGTCAAAATAGCAATTGTTCCAATATCCAAATACAAAGTAGATCAATTCCAATCACTAGAATATCGAAGTCCTAAGGCACAAGTATGACCCTCATGCTTTGGCCGTTCAAGGCGTTTCGTGAGTGGATCCGCAATGTTTTGATGGGTGTGAACTTTGCGAATACATATCTTTCCTTTTTCAACTTCATACCTTATGTAGTTGAATCTCCGCTCAATGTGCCTAGTCTTTTGATGTGCACGAGGTTCCTTAATTTGTGCAATTGCACCCTCGTTATCACAAAAGATTTCTAGGGGATCCTGAAAGGTAGGGACTACCCCTAGGTAGGTGATGAATTTCTTCAACCATGCAGCTTCTTGTGCTGCCAATGAAGCAGCGATGTATTCTGATTCTGTAGTGGACAATGCTACAGCATCCTGCTTCGTGCTCTTCCAAGAGACTGCAGCTCCATTCAAAATGAAGACATACCCAGATTATGATCGAGAACCATCTCGGTCAGTTTGGAAACTCGCATCCGTGTAACCCTTTACTACGAGTTCCTCTTCACCAGATCCATATATCAGAAACATATCCTTAGTCCTTCTAAGGTATTTCAATATGCTTTTAACAGCCATCCAATGACTGTTAGCTGGATTTTGCTGGTATCTACTTGTCATGCTTAAGGCACATGACACGTCCGGTCTAGTGCATATCATTGCATACATGATGGATCCTATAGCAAACGCATATGGGACTCCTTTCATTCTCTCTTGCTCATCCTTTGAGCTTGGACATTGAGTCGCATTCAATATCGTTCCCTTTTGAATAGGTACCAAACCTTTCTTAGAGTTCTCCATCTTGAACCTTTTCAAGACTTTGTCAATGTATGCACTTTGGTTCAAACCTATCAAGCGCCTTGATTTATCCCTATAGATCTTTATTCCCAAAATATAGGCGGCTTCACCAAGATCCTTAATGGAAAAACAACTTTCAAGCCAGGTTTTAACACCTTCCATGGTTGGAATATCATTTCCAAATAGTAGAATGTCATCGACATACAGTACTAGGAAAGTGATGATGCTCCCACTAGCCTTCTTATACACACAAGCTTCATCGGCGTTCTTGATGATCCAAAATTCCTAATTTCTTCATCAAAACGATGATTCCAACTTCTAGATGCTTGTTTCAATCCATATATCGATTTCTTTAACTTGTATACTTTGTTAGGATGTTTTGGATTGACAAAACCTTCAGGCTGAACCATATAGACATCTTCATTAAGATATCCATTGAGGAAAGCCGTTTTGACATCCATTTGCCAAACTCATAATCGTAATATGCCGCTATGGCAAATAATATCCTAATTGACTTTAGCATCGCCACGGGCGACAAGGTCTCATCATAATCAACCCCTTGAGTTTGAGTGAAATCTTTTGCTACAAGTCTCGCTTTATAAGTATCCAAGTTACCATGCATATCAGTTTTCTTCTTGAAAACCCACTTACTTCCAACTACTTTGGAGTTAAGAGGTGGTACAACCAATTCCCATACTTGGTTGTCATACATGGATTGCATCTCGACGTTCATTACTTCAAGCTACTTGTCACAATCGGATTGTGACATTGCACCATGGTATGTGGTTGGTTCATCTGAATCTACCACGTAGCATCCATCCATGAAAAATCCATATCTTTTGGGTGGATGACTAATTCTACCAGATCTGCGAACGTTTTGTGTGTATTGATCAACCATTTGATCCTCTTCAACAACCTCTTGTTGAGTGCTAGTACCAACCAAACGTGTATCGGCTTGTGGTTCTTGATCCTCATCAAGTTCCACTGTTCTACTCCCCAGTTCCTTCCATAAGGAACTTAGCCTCCAAGAACTTACCCTTTCGAGCAACAAATACCTTTTGCTCTGTTGGATCGTAAAAGTAATATCCTATATCATCTTTAGGATATCCTACAAAGATACACTTAGTGGATCGTACTTCCAATTTGTTTGGGGTGTATTGCTTCACATAAGCTTCACAACTCCATATTTCAAATATGATAATGATGGAGCCATTCCATGCCATATTTCAAAAGGTGTCTTATCCACTTTCTTGGTTGGGGCCATATTCAGTATACGGGCCGCGGAGATCAAAGCGTAACCCCAAAATGATAGAGGCAATGTGCTTCTAGCCATCATAGATCGAACCATATCCAATAGAGTTCGATTCTTCCTTTCAGACACACCATTATGTTGTGGTGTTCCAGGTGGAGTAAGTTGTGAGATAATCCCACAACTCCTAAGATGATCTTGAAAAGCATCACTAAGGTATTCACCTCCTCTATCGGTACGAAGGACTTGATTGTTTTCTTGAATTGATTTTCTACTTCACTTTGAAATCTTTGAACATTTCAAATGCTTCATCTTTGTGTCTTATCAAGTAAACATAACCATAACGACTATAGTCGTCGGTAAAACTAATGAAGTATCTTTCACCATTCCTAGTCATTGGCTTAAAAGGACCACATATATCCGAATGTATGATACTTAATAAGTCTTTTGCCCTTTCAAAGGTTCCACTAAAGGGTGCCTTAGTCATTTTTCCTTGTAAACAAGATTCACATACATCAAATAAATCATCTTCATTTGTTTCCAAAATACCATTCTTTTGAAGTGTTTACATGCGATTTTTGTTTATGTGTCCAAGGCGACAATGCCAAAGATAGGAATCACTCAAATCTAATTTGAGTTTCTTGGTGGTTGCTTGGTACATTGAACTATCAAATGTATTATCATGAACCAATTCATAAATACCATTTGAAGGCATAGCTTTAAAGTAAAACATGTCATTCATCAAAACATAAATGTCATCGTTTACAAACTTAAATTAAAACCATATTGTAGCAAGAGGGAAACTGAAATAATGTTTCTTGTCAAAGTAGGAGCATATAAAACATTTTTCAAGATGATTTCCAAACCACTTGGAAGTTTCAAAACATAGTCGCCTCGGGCTTCAACTTGAACCTTTGCTCCATTGCCCATGAAGAGACTAATGTCTCCCTTCTTGTAATGTTTATTTCTTTGAACCCCTACAGCAAATTGCAAATATGAGTTCCACACCCGGTGTCCAATACCCTGTGTTTGAAGAAATAACATTAAGGTCAATATGTATCATAAAGATTGTACCTGAGGTTTGCCCCGAATCCCTCTTGTTTTTCAACTCCTTGAGATAGGTTGGACAATTTCTTTTCCAATGTCCTATCTCTCCACACTAAAAGCATGGGTCAGTCGAAGCAACCTTTTGCTTCTTTTCCTTTGGTTTCATGGGTTCCGCTTTAACCTTTCCTTTTCCTTTCCCTTTGACGTGGCCCTTCCTTTTGGCAAAAATTTCCTCGGAGTCGGGGTGGGGCCTCTTCTTGTTGCCTCCCTCATTTATCGTTAGAACGGGTAAAGCCTTTTGACCCATGCCCGCCTTGGCAGTTTTGAGCATTGCATGAAGCTCACCAGTGCTCTTGTCCCATCCGTTCATGTTATAATTCATGACAAAAGTCTCAAACTTCTTTGTTAAAGAGTTGAGGATCAAATCCGTAGCTAACTCTTTAGAGACGGGACAATTAAGCCTTTCGAGGCGATCAATGTGGCTTTTCATCTTCAGGACATAAGATGAGACCGATTGGTTTCCTCCATACGACATGCATGAAGCGCCGAACCGTTTCGAAGCGTTCTACCCTTGCTTATTGAAGGAACATTTCCTTCAATTGGGTAATCATGTCGTATGCCCCATGATGTTCAAAATCCTTTTGAATCTCGGGAATCATAGTTCCCAACATGAGGCAAGAGGCTTGCATGGAGTCCTCGGTATACTTAACCCAATCGTTATAGGTCTCCTCATCTTCCATGTTAGGTTCATCGGGAATAGGATCGTCCAACACATAAGATATCTTTTCTTGCTTGAGAACGATTCTCAATTTTCGATACCAATCCATGAATTTGTTATGGGTTGAGACGATCCTTTTCAAGGATGGTTCTTAGTGATAGGTTACAGACAGTTTGGGTAATTGTGTTTGCATTTTAGCGGCCATCTACAAAATTTAACAAAGTTTAATTTTAGTATTTTCGATATTATTAAATTTTAATTATTAATACCCTTTTGTGTCTCATAGACAATTAATAATTAAAATTTAGAATCCAAGTTACATTTAAATATTGGTTAGGTGACCTTTATCCCTTTATTTAAATTAACAAGGTAGTCAACGTTTGACAATTGCAACCCTTTGCAATTTCTAGCCATATGGGATCGGTTAAACATCTTAATGTTTAGTTGGCATGTTTAATCCCATCAACACCTTTGTACGCCATGCTTCGGTGACCCTAAGCACATGTTTCCAAATCAAATCGTCCTACTTACACACACATGTAAGTTTACACATACAAGTGGTTAGGTGACCTTTATCCCACAAATATTGTAAGCCTACCTCCAATTCACAAGTTCCTTCAAATGTGGTTAGGTGACCTTTATCCCATAAATAATTTCCAACTGATTCGAGTGTTGTATAAAAGGATGGTGTTTGACTTGTTTTATAAAAGGGATTTTATGTTTTCAAAAATTCTAGTTTTAGAAAACTTTATGTACATACATTTGCATGCATTCAAATTCATGGTACCTTAGTGAAAACCAATTTTCAAGGTTCTTTTAATAAAACCATTTTATTATAAAATCATTAATTTTTAATAAAACCATTTTATTAACCACTTCAATGATTTTAAAGAACCAACTTTAAACTTGTTATGGATTATAAGTTGTTAAGCATGCATATCCAAATATCATCTAACAACCATACAAGCATAACACACAAAAATAGGTGCATAACCATAGCCAACTATTTTGTTGACAACACTTGTTAGCCGAAACAAGTGTGCCAAAAGGTCCTTCCTAAAGGGGTATATTGACACAAAATGTGTCGTTGAACTCCCACTTGAACCCGCATCCAAATGCTTCAATTATTCCTTTTGTGTTGCGATTTCTTCACTTTCTTTGGGCTTCCAAATGGACTTTATATTCAGCTCCAAACTCCTTTGGGCCTCAAAAAATGTGTTTTGATTATTGGTTAAATCCCGTTAAGAACCATGAGGTTCTTTAGGCCCAAAATTGGCCAAAATCAAAACGCATTTTTGTGTGCATCTTCTTTTACAATGAAGTATCCTAATACATTTTTCTTGTAAAATAAAATGCACCTAATCTATTTATTTACATACCAAATGAAAATAAATATATTACAACTTTACAAATGGAAGAACAAAGATAATTAATTATTACAACCCATTGAATAATTAAATAAAAAACAACACAATCATTAAACATATTTAAACACAAGGTCATGGCTAGGTTATGAACACAAAAAATATATATCCACATATACATTTAAATTCAAGAGCAAAATGGTTTCCCTTTTGTAACCCAATTTTCGGCCTAGTGGAAAACCGAAAAGATGGGTTTTTGTCCAAACAAACAAATCATCCAAATGATATAATTTTTAAGATACTTTTATGCATGTAAATAAACATCTTGAAAAACAAAGGAAACCATGATTAAAATTTTCGGCCATAGGGTTTCCACAAACCCAAAATCCTGAAATTTTTAAATCCTTTGAAGCACACATTCATATAAGCAGCTCTGATACCACTGTTGGGGTTTTGACATGTTTATCAAACTTATTTTATCCATATAAAATAAAAACGCAGCAGAATATTTATTTAAAACATGTTACTTAACAAGATATAAAACCCAATTTATATGTAAAACAAAACCCGGATCCATATATGAACATGCATGCTATCGAAAACGCAACCATAGGGTGTTTCAAGAATACTACCTTCCAAGAACAAGTAGGTGAAAATGATGATGCTTCATGAATGGTAATCTTCTAAGTAGAAGAGCTCAAGCTTGTATACCCCAAGCTTTCCAACAAACACCGCAAGATTACTAGGATTTGAACACTTGAATTAAACTTGAAAAACTCTTGGACAAACACTATGTTTGGCCGAAAATTTGAGAGCATTCACAAGAGTTCTTTCAACTTGAATTGTCTTCAAGAAAAAAAGTCTAGAAAGATTATATGAGATATAAAACCAATCTCCATATATCTTCTAAGATCTCATGTTGGATAATGTGAGATATGTAAGATATTGCATAAAATATGAATGGTGGAAGACCAGCTTGGGAAGACCCAAAAAAACGGCCATATGGCCTTGTTTTTGTCACCCAACATTTTCAATTTCATTTTTAAAAGTCTTATATTTATTTTATAATTTTTATAAAATTATAACATCACATGTTATAAGACTTATACAACTTACCACAATTATTTATAATGTTACTTAACCCATTAAATAACAATATAAAATATTCTCTCAAAATAAATTATCCATATAATTTATTAGTTTCTCAAGTGCAATTATTTAGAAACCAATTTCTAAATATTCTAAGTGTTAATATTTAGTTGTTTGATCACATCATAAATAAATATTATGTGTGTTTGTCTAGCTTGTTATTGGGGGTGACCCGACTTGGATCATAACGTACTAGCCACATCAATTTAATATGTGTCTTGGGTATACCGATTCCAACAGGATATGCTTAGAGCCGGTGTGATCGACTATGTAGGTAGTTGGGATTCGCATCTACCATTGATTGTATTCTCCTACAACAACAGTTATCAGTCCAGCATTGACATGGCACCTTTCGAAGCTCTTTATGGTCGAAAATGTCGTTCACCTGTCCGTTGCAATGGGATTGGTGAATCTCAATTCACTGGACCTGAACTCATTCATGATACAACGGACAAAGGCAAGAAAATTCACGAAAACCTTTTGACCGCTAGAAGCCGTCAAAAGAGTTACGCGGACAAACGACGCAAGCCCTTGAAATTCCAAGTCGGTGATCACGTACTCCTTAAGGTATCCCCTTGGAAAGATGTGATTAGATTCGGGAAGAAAGGAAAACTTGCGCCACGATACATTGGACCATTTAAGATCACTGAGAGAATCGGAAAAGTGGCCTACAAACTTGAGCTACCTCCACAGCTTGGTAACGTTCATCCAACCTTCCACGTGTCGTATTTGAAAAAGTGTTTGGCTGATGAAAACCTCCACATCCCTATTGATGAAATTCGTGTTGATAACACGATGCATTTTGTTGAGAAACCGGTGGAAATATTGGATCGTGAAGTCAAGAAGCTAAAGCGCAGACGGATACCGATTGTTAAGGTTCGCTGGGAGTCAAAACGTGGCCCAGAGTTTACTTGGGAATTAGAGGACCAAATGAAGGCGAAGTATCCACATCTCTTCTCAACAGTTTCCTCTAGTTAAATTTCGGGACAAAATTTTCTGAAGTAGGGGAGACTGTGACATTTGTGCTTTTCGATCTTTGTATTTTATCCGACAATGTTATATTTAATAAAAAAATTTGTTACATTAATGAGTTTTGTGTATTTATTTATGACTTTTGTGCATTTTCGATATTTGTTTGATTTTGATCTTCTAAACCATTTCTAGAAGTGTAATTGCAAAACAAAATCAGTTAAACGCAACATATAGTATCGAATAGTGACATAAGCTAAACATACCCTAAATATCCTTTACATAACTTAGAAATAAGTTTTGAAGGGTTTGGTATGTCAAAAACAAGCTTATTCCTTCACAGGGACTATTTACGTCAAACTGCAAAAATATGTCGATTCTCATAGCGACGCACACTCCGGAACAAGGTCACAAGCTTAACATACCTTAAATAACCTTTTCATCACTTGGTATTAAGTTCTGAAGGCTTCGGTTTGGCAAAAACACGCTTTTGCAACTTCAGGGGCTATTTTGCAAATTCTGCGAAACTATGCAAATTCGCGTATTTCTTAATACGAAACATGTGCGCACATCCAAAAATTTTTGTAATCATTAAAATCTTGTATTTTAATGGTTGGAATGCAAAATATCATTCGTTACGCTTTTACGGTCATACACGCGTTCGTTACGATTTTCGTCGTAATTAAGCGAAAACCTCAACCGTACGACCAAACGAACCGACACCCGGAACATTTTTGGACACATTTCAAGTTCCCTATCCTTTATCATCCTTATGAAGCTTGAAAATTGTAACATTTGTCAAAAACGGGTTTTCCAAACCCGCTTCGTTTGTAATCGAATATCAAGTTTTAAATGTTTTGTTGCGTATTTATGTTAATTTAAATTTTAAACGATGCATAATTAATAAACAAACTAGAATATAAAAGTTATAATTGATAAAAAGTAAAAATAAAATAAATAAAAAAGAAAACCGGCTGTCGGGATTCGAACCCGGGTCAGCCGGGTAAGCATAAGACTTAACACACACGCATATAACCACTCCGCCACTTGATGTTTTCTGTGAATTCTAGGAAACAATTAAATCTTATGTTCAACCATGAATCGATCTGTTTACGCTAACTGTAACCTAAATCGGTCTCCAAACGTCCAAAAACGTTTGATTGTTCGCGGTTTTCTGACAATAACCGATACACCGACACCTTCAATCAATTTGATCTTGAATGGACTTGAATTCATAAGTTGAGCGGTTGTAATAACCGAAAAATCTGCACTTCCTGATTTACTCCAACCTTAGTTCCCTCTCGCGACTCAAACTCATCTGCAGACATTCAATTTCATCTTCGCACTACTTTCAGTTCGTTGGAGCAGCTTTTTGAACTCGCCGGACTCTCGCCGGAAAACCGTGTTTTCCATCAAATCAGTAAGTCTCTCAATTCTTTCATCCTCTATCAGTTGTTAAGCTGTTGCTAACTAAAACCCTTCAATCAGAGTCAGTTTCAGACGTCGAAAATCGGGTAATTCACTTTCGCCGGAAAATTTCTGAAAGTTCCCAATTCTCGCTGTGAAACGGTATAGCCTTTTAAACCTTCTGGTAATTCTTGTTCAGTGCTTCAATTCCGCATCTAGATAATCAAAATTGTTAATTTGTCCGCTCAGACGATATCCATAAAAACAGAGCCGACGACTTCGCCGGAATTCTGAGATAAATCGTTTCTCCGGTATGTTTACTTCCGAAAACTTCTCTGCCATTTCATTTTAGTCATTTGAATGTTCGTCAATCGAATTAATCAAGAAACAATACAGTAATCGTAGTTTGTGATTTCTGTAACGAAGAAGACGAAGTAGGTTGTTTATAAGTTTAATATAATTTGGATATTATCTCGGGTTAGACACACAGTCCAGCGGTGGACTGTGTGCACACATATATCACTCGCCGCGAGTTCGATCCTTGACACACACACATTCTCTGTAATTAAATGTTCCTTTTTAAACTGAACCGGATCCATTCTCAATTAGATGTTAAGTATAATAAAAATCAGTATATTAACCAAGTTAGACACACAGTCCAGCGGTGGACTGTGTGCGACATTAAATCACAGGTCCCGGGTTCGAGACCTGTTGACGGCACCGGTTCGATAATTAAAATCTTTTTAAAAATAAATGAATTTTGAATAAATTAAAACAGTATATAAATATAATTAAAACAGAAATATTTCGGGTTAGACACGTAGCTCAGTTGTTAGAGTTGCGTGCACGCGTACGGGAGGTCTCGGGTTCGAGTCCTGCCCGGCGCATACATACACACAATAGAACCGGTCAAACAGTCAACAGTCATAGTCAAACAGTCAACGGTCAATGGTCAACGCAAAAGTCAACATTTTTTTTTATTTAATTTAATTTAAAAATACTTAAAAATAATGTTTTTAAAGATAGGAAATAGCCTTAAAACCACAAAAATATATCTAAAAATCCTATTAAAATTATTAATAAAATCCACTCATTTACTATACCTTCCGTTATTATTTAGGTTAGTTAATCCTCGTTGATCAATCCTTCAAACTCGTGCGCATCTCATCATCTCCAACCGAACGCACCCAATGTGAGTGAATCTCTACAAATTCCCCGTTTTAATCACGTTTTTTGGGGTGTATCATGTGTCTTACCATTTATTATATTTAAATCATTGTGCATACATCATATCATGAACAAATGTGTATTCAGCTTGTATCAACTGTTGTGTGGTTATTGTTTAGATTTAATTTATTATTTTCAGTACATGCAATATCATAGGCCGCCGCTGCCCATTACATTATGAGCGTTGAGCAGTTCCCCATTACATTATGAGCGTGAACCGGGCGTTGCCAACATACGATCGGCTCCGTTTGTTTGAACCTTTATCGCACAGACATTCATCATAGGCCGTCAGTTCCCCATTACATTATGAGCGTGAACGTGACGTTGCCAACATATACAGTTTCATTCATGTTATATATTCATGCAAGTTCATATGTTATTGTATGTTGTTGTATGTTATTGTTGTGGTTGTTATTGTTATGGTACGATTATTTACATTTGCTCGTATATGACTATTGCACAATTTTTTAAGGTTCACTCGCCAACTTATGTTGACCAAAAACCCCTATTTTTACACATGATACAGGTGATCCAGCCGCAGCAAGAAACACATAGGATTGGCTTAGAAGAATAAACTGGTTTAGAGCTTGGATTGTTTAGTTGATTATTTTTCTTTGTATTTGTATGAACATGTTTGGATTATTGAGGATGTAATTTTGACTTAAATAAATATGAAACATATTAGTAAATATCATGAGCTTTGGTGATAACCCAATTATGCCCCGACTTTTATTCCGCTGCGGGTCGGGGTGTGACAGATTGGTATCAGAGCCATGACTATAGGGATATAGGATAGGTTATTAGACCCTTAGAGCCTATACTATAGTTGATTAGAATTTTTAAAATTTTGTGTGTTACATGCCAAATTTCGTGATGATTATATGTTTTATGTTTAATGTTACATTCAGTGTTATGCAAGCATGTTCATAAGTACATATTATTATATAATGCCTATCATGAATTATATTCTCACAACATATCATATCCATGCGAGCACACACCACATCATTTTCATGATTGTTTTTGCAATGATTTTTGTATTTTCAAATCCCATCAAAGTGAGTTCTCATGACGGGCACGTAGTAACTGAAGGGTACAAATACCGGTAGTCGAACGTCCTGTCTAGGCTGGCATTCGTATAAATCCAAATTAAAGGACTAGTTTGCCTACCTGGGGACTAACGATGAGAGTACGAAGTACCTATTAGGCCAAAGCATGCTGTACCAAACGTCGTGTGAGCTAACCCCACTTTGAGTTGTCATTGTGTCTACACCTGGACACATTCCGACCATCCATCTCGAAAACATATTTCATGGTTTTCATTCGGGTGATGCGAGCGTTAAACTGCCAATACTAATGTGAATCCTACCAAGCCAATAGTCATGAGGGCCCACATGACTATAAAGGTGAAGGTAATGGGGGACATTTGAGGCCCAACATGAGCAAACCCAAGACATCCTATGGATGTAGTTGCATTATTGATATTTATGTTATTTTCATTTTCTTTAAGACACATGACACCTAAAAAGACTCCATAAACTCACAATCTTCTTATGTATGTTCCTGTAGATGTCGGCTAGACAACAACGAGGGGGTAGAAGATCAGGAAGGTCTCACGAACGCTTGGCCACTCAAATCGCAAAACAAATGGCCGCGGTGCTTCCTGACATTGTGGTTCAAGTACAACAAGCTCTCGCCACAAATCCCACCAATCCTCCACAGCAAGATGACCAGAACATCGGCAACCCTCCTACCAACAAGTGCTCATACAAACATTTCAAGTCTTGCGATCCTCCGAAATTTGAAGGGACCGAAGGTGTCACTGCTCTCCTCCACTGGTTTGAGGAAATGGAAAACACCTTCCTCAACTGCGATTGTCCTGAGGATCGCAAGGTACGATACGCAACCGGGAGACTATTTGGGGTAGCTCTTACCTGGTGGAATACTGAAAAGGGTAAGAGGGGAATCGAAGATGCAATGGCCTTAACGTGGGAGGAGTTAACGGAAATCATGACGAGACGATTCTGTCCTAGAAGTGAGATTAAAAAGTTAGAGGACGAATTTCATTCTTTGAAGCAAAAGGAGGGAGATCATACTTCCTACAAAAAGAGGTTCTTAGAGTTGAACCAAATGGTCCCTAACTTGCTCACCCAGTTTACCGCTTAATCGAGCATTATATTCGAGGTCTTCCCTCGAAAATTCAAGATTCAGTTCTCAGCACTTCGCCAGCAACACTTGAAGCTGCTATGGAACTAGCTACTGAACTGACCGAGAATCGAATTCACAACGGTAAATTTAAAGAGGAGAAAAAGAAAGCCCCCGTTGAGGGCCAAATTTCAAACCATTCCACCTCCTCCTCTAAGTTTGCTAACAAGAGGAAACGTAACACCAGAAATTTCGCTGTCACATAAACCAATTACCCTATCCCTGCTGCACCCATTACCCAAGTTACCCCCTCACTTGCACCATATAAAAGGCCATACTCTGGCCCATTACCAAAATGCAACCGTTGCCAATACCATCACTTTCCTGATCATCCCTGCCAACATTGCACCGGCTGTGGTCGCGCAGTTCATACTGTTCAAACCTGTCGCATACCTCAGCGAACGAACCGCCACCAGCCTTCAACCCAAACCCACCAACAAATAATGGTCAAGCCCAACAACCCCTACTACTACCACCTACCCAACATTTAGCCCAATCATACTACCAACCCAACTATCCCATAGTGCAACCTATGCGGGCTTGCTACAATTGTGGAGATCCAAGCCACTTTAGAAACACTTGTCCACGTTTGGTGAACATTATACATGCTCAAGCCCAAGCAAATCCGGTGAATCAAGCTAACCAAGCTCCTCCACCTGCAAGAGGAAGAGCTTTCAACATCAACGCTAACCAGGCTAGAGCTGACAGCAATGTGGTTAACGGTATGTTTCTTTTCAATGGTAGTTATGCATCCATGTTGTTTGATACTGGCGCGATAAAAGTTTTGTGTCCTTAGAGTTTGAACCCATCCTAAACCAAATTCATGATAAGCTCATGGAATCCATAACAGTAGAAGTTGCTGACGGGAAACCGATCTCATTAAACTCTATTATACGAAATTGTACTCTCACCTTAAACGATCACGACTTTCCAGTTGACCTCATTCCTATGAAGTTGGGAAGCTTTGACATTATAATTGGTATGGACTGGCTCAGCCAACACCAGGCTGAGGTTGTATGTCGCGAAAAGTTTATACGCATTCCTCTTACAAACGGTCAGACTCTACGAATCTTTGGAGAAACCTCATCGAAAGGGCTCAGATTAATGTCCTGTCTTCAAGCTCGAAAATATCTTCGCAAGAATTATGTCGCATTTTTAACCCATGTCGTCAAAAAGGGAACTATGGAGAAGAAACTTGAAGACATCCCAGTAGTAAAAGATTTTCCGCAAGTTTTTCCTGACGACATTTCAGGACTTCCTCCCGTGAGAGAAGTCGAATTTCGTATCGATCTTATACCTGGTGCTACACCAGTTGCAAAGTCTCCTTATAGGTTAGCCCCCTCTGAAATGCAAGAGCTAGCCAGTCAATTGCAAGAGTTGACTGACAAAGGATTCATACGTCCTAGCTCCTCGCCTTGGGGTGCACCTGTCCTTTTTGTAAAGAAGAAATATGGAACGTTTCGCATGTGCATCGACTACAGAGAACTCAACAAGTTAACGATCAAGAATCGTTATCCATTACCTCGCATTGATGATCTTCTTGACCAACTTCAAGGCGCCAGCTGTTTTTCAAAAATCGACCTTCGTTCTGGTTATCATCAACTCAGAGTACATGAAGAAGACGTCCCAAAGACCGCCTTCCGAACTCATTATGGTCATTATGAATTCATGGTCATGCCATTTGGTTTAACCAACGCTCCAGCTGTCTTCATGGATTTAATGAACAGAGTCTGCAAACCCTATCTCGATCGTTTTGTTATAGTCTTCATCGACGACATCCTCATTTACTCAAAGTCTAAGTCTGATCATGAATGGCATCTTTGACTCATCCTTACACTCCTAGAGAATGAAAAGCTTTACGCCAAATTTTCCAAATGCGAATTCTGGTTAAAAGAGGTACAATTCCTTGGACATGTTGTTAATGACAAGGGAATACATGTCGACCCCTCAAAAATCAAAGCGGTACAAGAATGGCAAGTGCCACGTACACCAACTGAAGTAAGATCATTCCTTGGTTTGGCTGGTTATTATCGCCGTTTCATTTCAAACTTCTCTCGCATTGCTGTACCACTCACGGCTTTAACTCATAATGGAAAACCCTTCATATGGGGACCCAAACAAGAAGAAGCCTTCCAAACCCTTAAACAAAAACTCTGTGATGCACCAATTCTCACTCTTCCTGAAGGTTGTGATGACTTCGTGGTTTATTGGGACGCGTCAGGGCAAGGACTAGGCTGTGTTCTAATGCAAAGAGGAAAGGTTATAGCTTATGCTTCGAGACAACTCAAAACTCATGAGAAGAACTACACCACCCATGACCTAGAACTTGGAGCCGTTGTGTTCACTCTTAAGATATGGAGACATTATCTCTACGGTACTAAGTGTGAAATATACACTGACCACAAGAGTCTTCAACATATCTTCAACCAAAAGGAGTTAAACATGAGGCAACAAGATGGGTCGAACTTCTAAATGACTACGACTGTGAAATTCGGTATCACCCTGGCAAGGCAAATGTGGTGGCTGATGCACTCAGTCGGAAGGGTTATGCAAACTCCATTCGTCTCCTATGTTCACAAATCATAACCGACATCAAAGATCAAATTCGAGAAGCCAACATGTGTCCATAACAGAAGACGACGTACGAAAGGAGCTGTCCTGTGGAGCTGAACTTAAAATTGAAACTAAATCTGACGGTATTCTGTACTATCTAGATGCATATGGATTCCTGACCACAACAACCTTCGTGAATTTCTTATGAATGAGGCTCACAAAACACGATACTCTATACACCCAGGAGCCGATAAGATGTATCAAGACCTTCGATACACCTATTGGTGGACTGGAATGAAAAAGGATATTGCATGTTTTTGTTTCCAAGTGCCTTACATGTTCCAAGGTAAAAGCTGAACATCAAAGACCCTCAGGACTTCTGGTCCAACCTGAAATACCTGTATGGAAGTGGGAAAACATAACCATGGACTTCATTACCGGGTTACCTCGCACTTCTGGTGGGTATGACACTATATGGGTAATCATTGATCATCTTACAAAGTCAGCTCACTTTATTCCAATCCGCGAAGATTTCAAGAACGAGAAGCTAGCTCGTATCTACATCAGTGAAATCGTAAGCCGACATGGTGTACCGTTAAGCATTATTTCAGATCGTGATGGTTGTTTCACTTCACGAACATGGCAAGCTGTACAAACCGCTTTGGGTACACGATTAGATCTCAGTACCGCTTATCATCCTCAAACTGATGGACAATCTGAACGCACCATTCAAACTCTTGAAGATATGCTTCGAGCATGTGTCATAGACTTCAAGGGAAATTGGGACGCTCATCTACCATTAGTTGAATTTTCGTACAACAACAGCTATCATTCAAGCATCGGCATGGCACCTTTTGAAGCGTTATATGGTCGTAAGTGCCGAACTCCAGTATGTTGGCACGAAATTGGGGAAGCTCAAATCACCCGTCCAGAATTGATTGAAGAAACCACAGATAAGATCCATCAAATTCGAAACAATCTTCTAGCGGCTCAAAGTCGTCAAAAGAGTTATGCAGATAAACGACGGAAGCCTTTGGAGTTTAACATTGGGATCATGTACTTTTAAAAGTATCACCGTGGAAGGGAGTAGTTCGTTTTGGTCAAAAAGGCAAACTAGCACCACGCTACGTAGGACCTTTCAAGATACTCGAAAGAGTAGGACCTGTAGCATACAAGCTTAATCTACCAGAAGAACTCAACAGAATTCACCCCACATTCCACGTATCAAACTTGAAGAAGTGCCTCGCTGATGAGAACCTCCATATTCCTCTGGAAAATATTCAGATTGATGAATCTATGCATTTTATTGAAAGACCAGTAGAGATCATGGACTTCGGAGAAAAACGTCTAAGACGAAGTCGCATTCCAATTGTTAGGGTACGCTGGGAGTCGAAACGGGGACCTGAGTTTACTTGGGAACGTGAAGACTCAATGCGCAAAAAATACCCGCATCTTTTTCCTACTACTACTATTTAAATTTCGGGACGAAATTCCTAAAAGTAGGGGATATGTAACATTTGTCAAAAACGGGTTTTCCAAACCCGCTTCGTTTGTAATCGAATATCAAGTTATAAATGTTTTGTTGCGTATTTATGTTAATTTAAATTTTAAACGATGCATAATTAATAAACAAACTAGAATATAAAAGTTATAATTGATAAAAAGTAAAAATAAAATAAATAAAAAAGAAAACCGGCTGCCGGGATTCGAACCTGGGTCAGCCAGGTAAGCATAAGACTTAACACACACGCATATAACCACTCCGCCACTTGATGTTTTCTGTGAATTCTAGGAAACAATTAAATCTTATGTTCAACCATGAATCGATCTGTTTACGCTAACTGTAACCGAAATCGGTCTCCAAACGTCCAAAAACGTTTGATTGTTCGCGGTTTTCTGACAATAACCGATACACCGACACCTTCAATCAATTTGATCTTGAATGGACTTGAATTCATAAGTTGATCCGTTTTAATAACCGAAAAATCTGCACTTCCTGATTTACTCCAACCTTAGTTCCCTCTCGCGACTCAAACTCATCTGCAGACATTCAATTTCATTTTCGCACTACTTTCAGTTCGTCGGAGCAGCTTTTTGAACTCGCCGGACTTTCGCCGGAAAACCGTGTTTTCCATCAAATCAGTAAGTCTCCAATTCTTTCATCGTTTATCAGTTGTTAAGCTGTTGCTAACTCAAACCCTTCAATCAGAGTCAGTTTCAGACGTCGATATCGGATAATTCACTTTCGCCGGAAAATTTCTGAAAGTTCCCAATTCTCGTTGTGAAACGGTATAGCCTTTTAAACCTTCTGGTAATTCTTGTTCAGTGCTTCAATTCCGCATCTAGCTAATCAAAATTGTTAATTTGTCCGCTCAGACGATATCCATAAAAACAGAGCCGACGACTTCGCCGGAATTCTGAGATAAATCGTTTCTCCGGTATGTTTACTTCCGAAAACTTCTCTGCCATTTCATTTTAGTCATTTGAATGTTCGTCAATCGAATTAATCAAGAAACAATAGAGTAATCGTAGTCTGTGATTTCTGTAACGAAGAAGACGAAGTAGGTTGTTTATAAGTTTAATATAATTTGGATATTATCTCGGGTTAGACACACAGTCCAGCGGTGGACTGTGTGCACACATATATCACTCGCCGCGAGTTCGATCCTTGACACACACACATTCTCTGTAATTAAAATGTTCCTTTTTAAACTGAACCGGATCCATTCTCAATTAGATGTTAAGTATAATAAAAATCAGTATATCAACCAAATTAGAGACACAGTCCAGCGGTGGACTGTGTGCGACATTAAATCACAGGTCCCGGGTTCGAGACCTGTTGACGGAACCGGTTCGATAATTAAAATCTTTTTTAAAAATAAATGAATTTTGAATAAATTAAAACAGTATATAAAATAATTAAAAACAGAAATATTTCGGGTTAGACACGTAGCTCAGTTGGTAGAGCTGCGTGCACGCGTACGGGAGGTCTCGGGTTCGAGTCCTGCCCGGCGCATACATACACACAATAGAACCGGTCAAACAGTCAACAGTCATAGTCAAACAGTCAACGGTCAATGGTCAACGCAAAAGTCAACATTTTTTTTAATATTTTTGTTTATTTAATTTAATTTAAAAATACTTAAAAATAATGTTTTTAAAGATAGGAAATAGCCTTAAACCCACAAAAATATATCTAAAAAACCTATTAAAATTATTAATAAAATCCACTCATTTACTATACCTTCCGTTATTATTTAGGTTAGTTAATCCTCGTTGATCAATCCTTCAAACTCGTGAGCATCTCATCATCTCCAACCGAACGCACCCAATGTGAGTGAATCTCTACAAATTCCCCGTTTTAATCACGTTTTTAGGGTGTATCATGTGTCTTACCATTTATTATATTTAAATCATTGTGCATACATCATATCATGAACAAATGTGTATTCAGCTTGTATCAACTGTTGTGTGGTTATTGTTTAGATTTAATTTATTATTTTCAGTAGATGCAATATCATAGGACGCCGCTCCCCATTACATTATGAGCGTTGAGCAGTTCCCCATTACATTATGAGCGTGAACCGGGCGTTGCCAACATACGATCGGCTCCGTTTGATTGAACCTTTATCGCACAGACATTCATCATAGGCCGTCAGTTCCCCATTACATTATGAGCGTGAACGTGACGTTGCCAACATATACAGTTTCATTCATGTTATATATTCATGCAGGTTCATATGTTATTGTATGTTGTGTGTATGTTATTGTTGTGGTTGTTATTGTTATGGTATGATTATTTACATTTGCTCATATATGACTATTGCACAATTTTTTCTTGATAAAGATAACAAGAAATCACTAATAAATGTTTATCTAATAAGGTTCACTCGCCAACTTATGTTGACCCAAAAACCCCTATTTTTACACATGATACAGGTGATCCAGCCGCAGCAAGAAACACATAGGATTGGCATAGAAGAATAAACTGGTTTAGAGCTTGGATTGTTTAGTTGATTATTTTTCTTTGTATTTGTATGAACATGTTTGGATTATTGAGGATGTAATTTTGACTTAAATAAATATGAAACATATTAGTAAATATCATGAGCTTTGGTGATAACCCAATTATGCCCCGACTTTTATTCCGCTGGGGTCGGGGTGTGACAAAAATGTGGTTAACGGGTGTTTAAAGTGCCAAATCGTGACGAAACGGGTGTAGGGGCCTGTTCTGCCAATTTTCAAAAGTGTCTGCCAGCTAAAGGGCTTACGGACCGTAAGCCCAAAGCCCTTACGGTCTGTAAGGACCCTCCAGCACATCAAAAACTTGGCAGCTACTTGTTTAAATCCTTGGACACTAAGCATTCGAATACGCCACCCTTTCTTTGCATTTAACTAGTGTTATGACACTAATCAAACCCCTTGATGACTCATAGACACTTGTAATGATTTGGTAGCTTCAGTTCAACTATAAATATCCCTGATCATCCTCATTTCAACTTGCTCAATTCTTTTCTTTCTCTCAAACACTCTAAGTAGAGGATACCATATGTTGGATGCCTCCTACCTAAGTTTTCTTGTCTTCTTGGAGCTCTTGGGTGTTCCTCAAACACAAGTAAGTGCTCTATCCTTGTCTTATTTAATTTGTTTAGCTATTTCAAGCTAAAAGTCAAACAGTGTTTGACTTTTGGCTTTGACCATTAATTGGTCAAGACAAAGTTCAATTGAACTTTGCAACGTGATCATAATCACGATGGTTATGATCCATAGTGATCATGCCTACTGATTACCACGTTTACTAGTTGTAGTGACGAGTCAAAGTTTCGGTCAATAATGCGCAAAGTGCGCATTATACGATGGAACTATTTTCGGGTATCAAAACACTTTGTTTTGATACAAAATCAGTTTTATAAACTTAGTTAGACATGTTTAACATGTCTAACTCGTCACTTTTAGTTTAGTGCTTGCTTAGGGTCGTAAGTCGAGCGGTCTTGACCACCGCTTTGACTTTCGAATCGATCCCTTTGGTCGATCATAGGATCCGACCGAACTCATATTAGGGACCATAGTTGTATAGGGAATAACCCTATGAGGTTATACCTTATGGTCACATAGTATGGTTAGTGTTATGTTAAGTTGCTTATTATGTCTTTATAAATGACCAAAATGCCCTTTTTGCGTATAAATTGATTTTAAGCTTATGTAACCAATGTTTTGCCATATAGACTGATGTTACAACTATATTAAACTTGTTTTGGTAGATAAGACTTATCATAAGGCATATCTAACCATCCGATCACACGTTTTCGCAAATGACCCGTTAAAGTAGCGTAAACTACCTTAACGAGTCATTATGAGTCAAAAACACTTAGGAACCTTTCCAAATCAGAATGTTAACTTTTTTAAACCATTTTATATGAGTTCCAACACTCATTTGGTTTACAAGACCTCATTCTATCCGATCTTCCGATTAATGTCCCGATATTAATATAGTTGTCCGATATTAGGACGTCTTGATTTCTCGGACTCTTAAGCTTGGTTTATTCTCTTGAACAAGGATACTTTTGCAACCTCAAGTGAGTACATAGTTCCCAATTTTACTTTTCAAATGTTTTGGGGTGAAACATATCATTCCTATAATTCCATTCGCGATTTCATGACATTATATACATGCTAGATTACATAGTACATATAGTACATGATTTCCATTGCATTTTGCTTCATATGTTGACTTGGCATATTTTGCACATTGATTTTCAAAGACATTTCTTGCTATGTATGTTGACTGAGCATACTAGTACATGGTTTTTAAAGACATTTCTTGCTATGTATGTTGACTGAGCATACTAGTATATGGTTTTCAAAGACATTTCTTGCTATGTATGTTGACTGAGCATACTAGTACATGGTTTTCAAGAACATTTTTGCTTACATTGTTCATGACATATTGGTAGTTGGAGATTGACTTAATACATTCATTAACATTGATCACGCTGACCGGTAGTATGTAATGGTACCATAGGATTGACAATCTCGTTCCCACTTTCCGGGTTTGTTTGGAAGCGACTTTAGGGAATGACAGAATCCGATGAAATGGATAGACTTTTATCTTTATAAGGGTCTATTTGACTGTCAACAAGGTTTGAATGTGTTTGCCAACAAACTTAATGTATGTTTTAAACAATAAAAGCATGACTTATTAAACAAAACATTTGATTTTTTTCAAAGACATTGTTTTATACAAGACATTTCAACTATACAAGACATTTCAACTATACAAGACATTGGTTTACATTTGACATTTTGGTTACACAAGACTTTATTAACACATGACATTTATTTACTTGACACTAGTTTACATGACATACTTATTACAAGACATTTCTTTGGTTTAAACAAGACTTGTTGATGGTTGGTTTATAGTAAGTTATTTAAAGAACGGGATTGGTGTAATATGATAAAAGCATGGGGGATATGCCGTTGGTACTCCTATATTAAGTGTTTTTATCATATTGCATATCATGTCGTCATCTAAATCATTTCAAACAAAGTAGAAGACAAGACACTTTTATCTATGACATGACATTTTTACACGAAACATGACTTATATTTTGGTTAATGATTCATGCATTATTTCTTTTATATCAATCGATTTATCTTATGATTTCATAAAAGAAAACGTTTTGTAAGTATTCCTTTAAACATTCTAGACCATGAATCTTAAATGCAAAACCTATGTTACTCAAAGGCATTTTTATGCTGACGTACTTTATTTTCACATATGTTTCAGGAGCGAATGCTTAAGGCTGATCATGCGACACTTAGGACAGACTTAGGGCTTTAGTGACTTAAAACCGGAAGACAATTTAACTTATGTTATGTTTTATGTTTAAATTCCAGACACTGTAAACAATTATATTTAATAAAACTTAACATTTTATGCCATGGTTATTGAAACAATAATTCTATTACGACACTCCCTGACCATTCCGCCGCGGTTTGTTGTTTTACACTGTTGGGGTGTGACACCCACATATGACCAGAATTAATACCATGTGCGTAACAAACATTGATCACACCTTGGTGTTGCTTCGATTGAGTATCTTCACGTTTATCATAGCATGTTGAATAATAAACATTTCATGTCACACACCGACCACGTAAAACAACAAACCGTGGCGGAAACGTCGGGAGTGTCGTAACAGAATTATTGTTTCAAAAACCATGGCATATAAGTTGAGTTTCATTAATTAATATTGTTTACATTGTCTTGGATAAACACGGAAATACAACAAAATTTAAGCTATTATTCTGATTTTATAGTCACTAAGGCCCAGTCCGCCCTAAGTGTAGCTAACTTGACATTAAACATTTGCACTTGAAACATATGTGAAAATAAAGTCAGCAAAAAAAATGCCGGCGAGTACATAGGTTTTGCGTTGATGCTTCATGGCTTTGATTATTTAAGGAAAGTTTAAAGTAATACAAAAGTTGCCATGAGTCATAAAAAGTCTCTTTTATAAAAACCATATGAAAAATCAATATGATATAAAAGAAATAATATATGGTTAAATAGATAACCCAAAGTAAGTTTTGTCTTGTGTAAAACTGTTATGTCTTGTGTTTTGTTTAACATGATTTAGATAACGCCACAATATGTAATGTAATAAATGCACTTATATATATGAAGTACCATCGGCGTATCCACCATGCTTTTATTACATTACATACGTCATGCTATTTAAATCATTCATCATAAACCAATCATCAAAATCCTTGTGTAATACAAAGTAATGTAAACAATGTCGAGTAAATCAATGTCATGTAAACAATGTCGAGTAAATCAATGCCAGGTAAACAATGTCGAGTAATTCGATGTCATGTAAACAATGTCGAGTAAACAATGTCACGTAAACAATAACGAGTAAATCAATATCATGTAAACAATGTCGAGTTGTATATACCATTCGCTTTTATTGTTAAGACATATATTATGGGTTGTTGGCGAATACATTCAAGCCTTGTTGACTGTCGGATAAACCCTATCCGGTCAAGGGTTTATCAATGTTCATTGGATTCTGTCATCCTAAGGTCACTTCCAAACAAACCTAGGAAGCGAGAACGGGATTGTCAATCCTATGGTACCATTACATACTACCGGTCGGCGTGATCAATTTTAATGAATGTATCATTGTCGAGTTCAACGCACCAACATGTCAAATAACAAATATAAGCATGTCTTCAAAATGTCTTATTTAAAATGTATTTGAAAACCATGTACTAGTATGCTAGGTCAACATAAATAGCAAAAATGTCTTTGAAAAACCAATGTGTTGATTATGCAAATCAACATGTAAATCAACTGCAAAAAAAAAGTCATGTAGTATCTGTACTAGTAATCAAAGCATGTAATATGTCATGAAAACACGAAAGTAATCGTAGGCACAATATGTTTCACCCAAAACATTTGAAAACGTAAAAGAGGGGGGACTATGTACTAACTTGAGATTGCAAGTATCCTTAATCTAGCGATCTAACAATGCTCGGAAAGTCAAGGAATCAAGTGGCAACTAGTATGGAATCACTATGTTAATAATTCGGAACCTAAATTGGGAGATCAGATAAAATGAGGTCTTGTAAACCAAACGAATATTGGAACTCATATGATATGGTTTAACTAAGCCTAGATTCTGATTTGAAAGCAAATCCTAAGTGCTTATGACCCATTACGACTCGTTAAGGTAGTTTATGCTACTTTAACGTGTCGTTTGCGCAAAAGCGTGTTCGGATGGTCTAACAAGTCCTATGATAAGTCTTATATTCCTAAACATATTTAATAATGTTGCACAATCAGTTTAAGTGTCAAAATTTAGGTTACATACGCTTAGACTAAATTTATGTGCAAAAAGGGCATTTTGGTCATTTTCCTAAGGCATATAAACTACTTATCATACAACTACTTAAACAAACTAACCATAAGGTATAACCCCTAGAGGTTGTTCCCTATACAACTATGGCCACAAAATATGTTTGGTCGGATCCTAATGATCGACCAAATGGGTCGGGTCGAAAGTCTAAGCGGTTGTCAAGACCGCTTAACTTACGACCCTAAATAAGCACTAAACTACAAGTGATGAGTTAGACATGCTAAAACATGTCTAACCTAAGTTTTAAAAATGTTTTGATATCAAAACAAAGTGTTTTGATACCCGGAAATAGTTCCGTCAGATAATGCGCCTTAATCGCATTATTGACCGAAACTTTGACTCGTCGCTACAACTGGTCAACGTGTTAATCAGTAGGTATCGTCGCAAGGACTATAACCATCGTGATTACGATCACGTTACAAAGTTCTAACGAACTTTGTCTTGACAATTCATGGTCAAAGCTGAAAGTCAAACACTGTTTGACTTTTAGCTTGAAATAGTTAAACAAGCCAAGGAAGAACGCTTACTTGTGTTCTAGGAAGAAGATGAACTCATGTGGGAGGCCTCCAACAAGTGATAGCAACTCCTCTTAAAGTGTATGATGAGAAAGAAAAGAAACGAGCAATGGATGAATGGAATGGAACTTGCTATTTATAGGAGTTCTTGGATTGTAGGATTATTACATGTGGATTATGTGTTCTCCAAGGAATGATCTCCACCACACAAGTGTTAGGGACTGATTTGAGGACTTGTTGAACACTTAACTTGGTTCCCAAAACAGAGAAATAATCAAACAAAACAAGTTGCAAATAGTTGGAAGCTGGCTAGAAAGTTTTTGATTTCCGGCACTGCTTACGGACCGCATGGGGTCCATGCTTACGGTCCGTAAGCATCCCTGCAAGGACCAAGTTTCTCAAAATGGCAGAACGGGCCCCTGAACTTGATTTGTGGCGTTTAGGCACTTCTAACACCCGTTAACCTCATTTTCAAGCTTCATAAAGATGAGAAAACATAGGGAACTTGAAAAATGCTCGGAAATGTTTCGGATGTCGGCTCGTTTGGTCGTACGATTGCGGTTTTCAGTTAATTACGACGAAGTTTGTAACGAACGCGAAACGATTCAAATTGCGAAACGAAAGGTATTTTTGCATTCCAATCACTAAAATATGATATTTTAATGATTAAAATTTCTTTGGATGTCCGTACATGTTTCGGATTAAGAAATACGCGTAACGGCATAGTTTCACAGAATTTGCAAAATAGCCCCTAGAGCTTAATAAACATGTTTTTGGCATACCGTACACTTCATAAACTTATTTCTAAGTTGTGTTAGGGTTATTTAAGGTATGTTCAACTTATTCCCTTGTCCCGGAGTGTACGTTGCGTTAAACTGATTAAATTTATGTAACGGTTTGCGATTTCACATCCAGAAAATGTTTAAAGGATCGGATTTGAACAAGGATTAAAAATACACAAATGTCATAAGCAAATATACAAAACTCATAAAATGTAACACAAAATTTTATTGATATAACATTGTCGGATAAGATACAAAGGTCAGAAAGCACAGATGTCACATTTCACGTCTTCCTTTGAACAATTCATTAGCCACATCAGGTCTAGTATTCTTATCATCCTCCATAAACCCCAAATCCTTCGACGTTCAATCAATTCTAGAGTTACTTCTTTAGTGACATCCCAATTACCTTCAGCTCGAAGCACAATCATTGGTTCACATGTTTCAGGATCTGTTTGCCACCACAAAAAATAAGGATGGAAATCTTGTTCAATTGGTTTTAGAGGCATATTTTTCATAATTTTGGGCCTCTTCATTACTAATGTAACATCTTTCTCTTTTGTAACCTTGTTTATCTTAACTCTTCATTTAGGAATAAATGGTTTCCAGTGTTTGAAACCATGCATCGCTTCAAACATTATAACCTTCCATAAACGTTGATCATTAAACTTCATCTGATAACTAATATTCTTCATCTGTACCAATTCTTCAACATCCCAGAATGTAAAACTCTTCAAATCATTCAGATATCAGAAGTATTGAACACCAAACTCACTCTTTATAGCATAAACATTCAGCTCATTGATCCAACCACAACCTAGAATATCTCCAAGTGATTTATCCTTATCTCGTGTAAAGAATGCCAATGGACTTTTAAACTTTCTTTCTTTCGGCATCTCTTTAAACCAAGACTTCTTCGCTTCAGCTATCTCCTCTTTTATAAAACGTTTTAGAATGCTTCCATCTTAAACAACTTCATCAATCTTTCCTTTTAAAAGCTCTAGTTCAAATTCTTTCATGCTTTCCTCAAACATTAGAAAACTATCAGTGTCAGCTCCAGAATATTTCTCAACTTCATCATCTGAAGCATCTTCAATAATAACACGATCGTAATCATCTGCTTCTGGCACTGTCTTATACACATAGTGTTGGTGTATATGTCTGTTGCCTTCGTCATTACACGAGAACGAGTCTGGAATAAACGGAAGTTTTTGAAGACCGAACAAGACAAAGTAGCTATCCAAGAGGGAGCTATTGGTACATAATGTCTATAGAATAGTCTTGTATCGAGTCTGTATAGAATAGGTGAAACGAGGCGTATTTATGTGTATTTAGGACAAGTTCGCTCGAGGGTTTGATGAGAAGTCAAGTTCGGCCGAACTTGACTAGGTCAAGTTCGGGCGAACTTCTATCCATCTCCAACGAACTTCGTTGCCTATAAATACCTAGCTTGCCCAATTCATTTGTAAATTTGTCAAATCAGAGGCGAAGCTCTGTCGGATCCGGATCTCGAATGTATTGAACTTTAGATCAATGAAAACAACTATTAAACGAGTAATTCTTGTTAGTTGATTAACTTGTCATTAGTTTCCGCCTAATCGGACAATAGATAACAAATTCAGGTTCCCGTGCTAATCGTGGACGTTCCTATAAGTGGTATCAGAGCCTGGATACCTGAATTTGTTGAAATCAAGACAAGAATCTCTCTATTTCATCTCCATTCTTCTATTTTTTCTTAACTTTTGAACAAAAACGAAGAATTCACGGTTAAATTTTGTCCAATTTTGAATATGTCATGTAAAACATACCAATAACAAACCCCTGAGAGTTTGGACATCAAATTCAAACATTTTGACATCAAAAAGTTGCAAAAACCATGTTTTTGGAACAAGTCATTGCCGAACTTAACATCAAGTTCGACCGAACTTGATTAAAATCTCACTGATTTTCATCAAGTTCGACCGAACTTGATAGGATTTTCAAGGTTTTTGTAAGTAGTTCGCTCGAACTTGAAGGATATTTCAATAGTTTTTGTTAAGTTCGACCGAACTTAATCGAATCTCATTAAATTTTATTCACAAGTTCGCCCGAACTTGACGAACTCATTGAAAGATTACCTAAGTTCGACCGAACTTACGTGTTTGTCTAGGAAATCTTGATCAAGTTCACTCGAAGTTACCAATTTTTCACTGATTTTATATCAAGTTCGACCGAACTTGGATAATCTCAAAGAAATTAAAGGTATGTTCGCCCGAACTTACAATATTGTGATCAAAGCTCATTATACAAGTTCGACTGAAGATAAAACAAAATTTTCAAATCAAATATCACAAGTTCGACCGAACTTGTGACAAAATCAAGAATTCTTCATTCCAAACTACAAGTTCGACCGAACTTCTAGTAAATCTAAAAATTTTCAAAGTTTTTATCGTTTTTCAGCGTACGTGTCTTGTTTTTCAAAATGGAAGATTTCCATTACGCATTTGCAGCTGGAGTAGTACAAGCCTCAACGTCAAATTCAATTGCAGTTAATCAGATGAACCTCGATAATGAAATGGGTACTACTCAGAAACCGCCGAAGTTGATGAGTATGGACGAGTTCGAGGGATGGAAAGAAAAGTTTGTTAATTGGATTCAAGCGAATCAATTCAACAGCTTGGTTGCGATTGAAGATGGTTATACATGGCCCAAAGATGAACGTGATCAAGATCTTCCACTGATCAAGTTTTCAGCGATTGACAAAGAGAAATATGTTGTTGAAAAGAAGATGATCAGCTTGATACAACAATCTGTCAAAGAAGATATCTTGATATTATTACCAGAATATGATACTTCTCAAGAATTATGGAATTCTCTTTGCGAAAAATTCAAAGGAAGTGATGAAATGATTAAGAGCAAAAAGGCCCTGATTAAGAAAGAGTTTGAGATCTTCACGATGATCAAAGGAGAGACAATGAAGCAAATGATTGATAGATACTGTCCCCTTATGGTCCAGATGCGAAGACATGATATCAAGAGAACTAACGAAGAGCAAATTGAGAAACTGCCGATGCACTTCCAGAAGGAGAATGGACAAGTATCTGATGATTCTAAAGAACAGTCCATCTTGGAGACATTTTAAGTTGTCATCTTTCATTGACAAACTTGAAGGTCATGAAATGGAATTGACGAAGATTGCAAAATCCAAAAACACTAATGTTGTTCAGAATGTTAGAGTTTATTACAAAGGTGGTGTTCCAGATACTTCGATTCAAAGTCCAAAAATCCAAACACATTTAGTGCAAACATGAATACATCAGATCAGTCATCACAAAATCAGTATTCTCCAAACACTGGTTATTCATATGTTGGTTCAAGTTATTCTTCTCAAAGTCAATCTCATCAGACAAGCCAATCAACTTCTAATTCATATGTTTTCCAATGCAACATAGCAGTTGATTTAAAGAATGTGTTTCCTGAAAAAGTTGCGAAAACAGCATATAGCACTTCTTGCTACAGTTCTGGAATTGTATGAAAGTCTTGTTGCTGGAAAGATCGGAAATCCTGAAATGACAGCTGAGGATTACGATCAGATAGATGAGGAAGAGTTGGAACTGATGGACATCAAATGGTCCTTAGCATCAATTATCCGGAGAGTTTCAAAGTTTGTAGCACTCACTGGAAGGGATATTGGTAACCAAGCAATAAACTTGGTTTCAACAAAACGAAAGTTACTTGTTTCAGATGTCGACAAAAATGGCACTTCAAACGTGAATGCCATAACCAAGAAGCAAGTGGAAACCAAAACCCTTTTGGAACCAATAACGAATATTACAAGAAAGCGCTGCAATACAAATCATATCCAAATAGAACACAAATTGAAGTTGAAGATAAACAAGCAAAGAAAGCTGAACTAGCTCTTGTTGCTAATCATGAAGACGATGGTTTCGATTGGAAAAAATACATCGGAAAGAAGACTGGTGTTGCTATGATGGAAGAGGTTGTGAATGAATATGAAACATCATTTGTGGATGCTGCTATAAAAATGCTATTCAATAAGCATTAATGCAGAGAGCTGAAGAAGAAGCTGTCATGGAGAATGCAGTTCTAGAAAGATACGTGCAACAAACAGAGGAAGAAGGAATAGCTTATCTTGAGATGCAAAAGCAAGAAAAGTTGAAAGCAGAAGCCGAAAAGGTAAAAGCTGAGGTAAGCATGTCTAAAAAGGAAATTGTGAAAGTTGTGGAGGTTGAAAAATCTTGCACAAAGTGCGCAAGTCCTTGTGAACCCTGTCTGGATAAAGTCAAAGTCATAAAAGAACTGACTGAACATAACGAAAACTTTTGTTATGTTACAGAACCATAAAAGAAGCTTATGACAAAATATCAGGCAAACGCCTGAACTCATCTTCACTACCAGTGAACTTGTCTCCCTATATATAGGTGTGTTGTTCATTTGTCATTTAAGTTTTTGGCATCCCTACGGGGAGGTGCTGCTGGATTCTCTCCAGGAACTCCGGCAGCTGGACTTATAAAGATGTATACTCTTTCGGTATAAATGAAGACTTCCGCTGCATTCTGTTTCTACTCCATTCTGTAATAACATTCTACCGAATCGGTTTACATTTATCCACTAACTTCCGTCTAGAACCACCTTATCACGGACCTTCACAGTTATTGAAAAACAAAAGGCAATTAACATGTACATTAATACAATTGCTGAGACAAAGCGTGAGTTTCAAGAAATGAAAACTGAAACAGAAAGAGTCGGAAAATTACTAAAAAGTTACACCACAAACGCATATGTAATTGATCACATTCTTCCTACGATCAAGTCGGAGGATAATGTTGATAACTCAAAGCGTAAAGTTTATGGAAATGTTCCTCCACCATTTCTTGCAAGTTACTGCTGCAAGAAAGATGATGATATTGAAAAGGCATTTAATATTTTACTCCTTTCAAAAAGAAAGATAAATTGCCTGAAAACATTGACATAGACTTTACGAAATCAAACGATGACAATGAATCGGTGGTAAAAGATGTGGTAAAGAATGTTTTGGGAAATGATTCTGATGACGGCAGCTTTAAAAACGCTAACTCGAGTTCAAATAGTTCTAGTTCACAATCTGAAAGTGACGATAAATCATCAGAAAATGATCTAAGTGATGATCCTAACGTTGTCATGTACAATGTTAAGGAATCTAATAGATTATATTTCAACGCTTACTTTCCGATTCAGAATGTGAAAGAAGATCAAATTGATAAACTGTTTAAACTTGTGGATGTTTCATCAGATGATCTCGAGAAAAATGAAAAGAAGTTTTATTCTAAACCGAAACGGAATTTTAACAATTACCGTATAAATGGTGGCGATTTTCCTGAGAACAGGAGAGCATGTTTAGGTTTGGAAGAAGCTGAAGATGAACCAAAGAAGAATTAGAAAACAATGTTCCAGGAATACAAAGGTAAGAACATAAAGTTTGTGTACGGAACGAGCACGGTTTGAGAAGAAAGTTTGATCGGTAAGAAGTCAAACGATGATTTCAAGAAAGAAAAGGAACTTCGGGACAAGGCTAAGTCAGCAAGTGGAATAAAACCCACTAGTGGACAGGTTCATGACACTTGGACTTGCTTCAAATCCAATGAAGTTTGTCACATTGCTCGCAAGTGTCTGAAGTCTAAGTTTGTTGTATCCCCGAAGAATAGAAGTTTCAAAAGAGGTAAAACAAAAACAATTTGATAATGGTCAAATCAGAATTCTAAAAAGAAATGTTGACTTAAAAGAAATGAAATGTAATGTTGAATCCAATCTTGAAATAATACCTAAAAATGAATCAAAATTTGAAAAATCAATTTTTCAAAAAGGAGAGACTTCAAAGTCAAACAATGATTCTAGGTTTTGTATCAAGAAAGCTAGAGTTAATTCTAAAGCTTGGATTGCTAAAACAAAATCACCTGAAAAAATGAAGGTTGTTTGTTATAAAATCGAAAATGTCAAATCAATTAAGAAAGATAAAAGTAAAGTTGATTGTGAGTTTGAAGTTTGTGATGTTGAATATGCTTATCAAAGAGCATACAAAAGTGATTACGAAGAGGTGTTTGAGGAGTTATATCCAAAACCCAAGACCAAGAAGGCTTGGGTTGAACTTTTTAACTAAATCCTTTCATGTGCAGAAGTTCCAAGATCCAGCTTATCAAAGTTGATTCAGGATTGAGGAGCTTCAGAATGTTTAACTTATCTAGAATGTAAAATCTTTGTCATTTTGAGGGGGAGTAGTTAAGAAGGAAATTTTGAAAAAAGTCAAAATTATGAAAATCCACACGGTTGAATTGAAAAACTGATTTCAAAGTTCTTAAAAGTTCAAACTGCTTTTACAGTGGTAAATGCGTTTAATGATAGTTTGTTAAACAATTGCAGATACAGGATTGAGAAAAAGGATCGGATCGACGAGGTCACGGGATTCACATTGGTTGGTTATTTTTCAAATATATTGTTAAAAAATCTAAAATTCAAAAATATGTTTTTGATTTTAGGGGGAGTAAGAAAATTTTAAAAATTATTGAAAAATCAAAAACTTATGAAAAAGTCAAAAATTCAAAAAAATTGAAAAAATTCAAAAAGTACAAAAACATTGAAAAAAAGTCAAAGAGAATTTGTTGTCAAAAAGGAAATGATAGTACATCAGTGGACTATCACAGTATGCTAAAGAATTGTAAAGTTTAAAAGTGATAAACAAGTCTTACTGTGGATGTGTCGATAGGCTTTACACGTTCAGTAGATTGTTTCCGGGATATAAACTAAATTTTACAACTGCTTCATCTCGTGGATTAACGCATCTTGGATATATGGACTTAGTACTCCGAAATTTCGATTGAAGGGTTGCCTGATTCTGAGATACGAGGTCTTTATAGATAGTTGATATCTGGGGTATTATACAAGTTCTTCTGATTTTGCAGAAGCAATAGCCTAGAACTTCTATAATGCTTTTTGCTAAAAACCCCTAATAGCATTCAAAACTTGAAAAGAATCGAAAGATCTAATCATTTGCAATGCTGAAAAGATTCCTTAAGTGGGACACACCTGAAAGACGAGTCTTCATCTCTTTGACTGTACGGTAGTACTAACCTGAGCTCTCAAGGTCTCGCACAACCCAAATACAAATATCAATTATGCTATACTCACCTGTAAGATTAAATCTAGGGAATCTGGATTCGGGAGTATATTCAAAGGTGGGAACCATAGTTAAGTCAAGTTTCATAATTCTTACCTAACATATCTTGGAACAATTGAGAAATGTGTTGAAGTTTAAGAGGATAAACATATCGAAAATCTAGGTAAACGAGTTTAGAACTTAAAGTCTCAAAAAGGTCAATGTTACTGGTGATATGTCTTAAACAAACTGATATGATCCTTAGATGCAAATTCACAAAAATATGTCTGTAAATATGTTTGTACATAGTTTACTTTACTTGTTAAAAGTTCTGTAAATACTTTACTTATTTTTTAAAATCCAAAAAGATTTTTAACGAGCCAATGTTGGAGAATGGATCATTGAAGTCTGGTAAGAAAAAGTTCATTAATTTGAATCTTTAAAATTGAAGATAATATCAGGTGTTCACAACCAGTTTAGCCAAGGTAATTAACTTGGACTTGGGAAACAAAATTAGTTAATCAAGGTATTAACTTGGACTTGATCAACTAAGTGGATTTCATTTCAATAATTGAAAACTTTAAATGAAGTGAAAAAGTTTTGAATGTTAAATGTTTCAAGATCATTAAGTTGAACTTGAAATAACTGAAAAATAAGATTAAAATTTGAAGTACAAGTTTTGTACAGGTAGTGTGTAATACAAGAGGACAGAATTTCAAAGTTAGAATCTGAAATGTTTATTTGAATTTCCAAGTACTTTGAAACATGAAGTATAATTTTAGGGGGAGCAGGATGAAACGTGATTGAAGATAAAGCTCAAAGCTAGGGAGAGCACAACTCACAGCAAGGGGGAGCTGGAGATTAAAGTTTTATCAAGATAAATTGAAGAAAATAGAAAGTTTGAAGTTCAAAAGTTTAATGCTTATTCAAGGATAAAGATAAAGACTCAGGAACTTATTTGAAGTCTGATGATTACGAGGCATTCAAAGAAACTATGACACTTGAAGACTGACGAGGATGATTATTGTCAAAGATGTCTATGAAAGTAGATGACTGCGACAACATCCAAGGGGGAATCTGTTGGTGCACATGTCTATTGCCTTCGTCATTACACGAGAACGAGTCTGGAATAAACGAGAGTTTCTGAAGACTGAACAAGACAAAGTAGATATCCAAGAGGGAGTCTATTGGTACATAATGTCTATAGAATAGTCTTTTCGAGTCTGTATAGAATAGGTGAAACGAGGCGTATTTATGTGTATTTTAGGACAAGTTCGCTCGAGGGCGTTGCTGAGAAGTCAAGTTCGGCCGAGCTTGACTAGGTCAAGTTGGGGCAAACTTCTATCCATCTCCAGCGAACTTCGTTGCCTATAAATATCTAGCTTGCCCAATTCATTTGTAACTTTGTCAAATCAGAGGCGAAACTTGTCGGATTCGGATCTCAAATGTATTGAACTTTAGATCAATGAAAAGAACTATTAAACGATTATTCTTGTTAGTTGATTAACTTGTCATTAGTTTCCGCCTAATCGGACAATAGATAACAAATTTAGGTTCCTGTGCTAATCGTGGACCTTCCTACACATAGTTGTTTGGCTCAAATGTGCTAATATTAACCAACTCTTCTTCGGAATCGAAATCAATTGATTCTTCATCAATCTCTAGCAACTTAGCAAGTTCTTCCTTCGAATAGTTATGAACAAACTCACCTTCTTCAACATTGTGTTCCGACATTAACATCATAGGTTTGTAGCTATCAGGAACAACTGTTACAGGATTAGCTGTGAAGATTCCTGAAGCTTCAGTCGTTGTTTGCCCTGATTGCTTCCCCTGAGTTTGAGCATCTTCAACATTCACTTTGTCGTTCAAGATCGAATCGTAATCAAACTCATCATGTACCTTAGCAATTTCAACAGTAAGACCAACTCCACACTGACCATCATCATCGACATCATTATCATCTTTCTTCTCAAAATCATCTTTCTTATCATCATCTTATTTGTCATCGTTGTATTTCTCTTCATCTTCATCCTTCTCTTCTTCAGTCACCACTCTTTCAGCCCTTAGACGATCTTAGTTCGGCAATCCTCTGAAGAATAGGATTGTCAAAGACATCAACAACCTGACCCACTACCAGTAAACCTCTTTCAGCAATAAGTTCATCAACTTCTTCAACGGTAGTTTCAACAATAGGATCAGCAGTTCCTTCAATTATGTTTTTGCCCCTTCCTTGTGCTTCTGATTCAGCAACAGCTTGTCGTTCATGTTCAGCAACCTTTTGTTTTGCTTCTTGTACTTCTAGACGGTCGTACTCAGCGGCAAAATCTTTCCGAGGTTGTTTGCCAGAACTTTCTGAAGCATATCAAACCTCTTGTTGCTTACTTCTCGTTCACTTTTAAATAATTCACCACTTTTCTCAATCTTTCGTTTTCTGTGGTTAAGCTTTCAATCACTGCTTTCATGAATTCTCGATCGTTCTCCATGAATTTCATTCTTCCTTTTAACACTTCTTTCTCCTCTTCATTAGCCTTCATTTGTTTTTCTAGTTCTTTATTCTATTCTCCAACTCAACAAGCTTTGATTCGTTAGACATATCAGCAAATGAATCCGTAGTAATTCCTTGATCAAAATCCCGTGGAGGAAGAGGAATATCTCCAAAAGCATCATTAAAATCACGTTCACGTTCACGTTCTGAAGTTTAACTTTGAGCAGTTTTCTGTTTTGGAGTTGATTTTGGCGTTGCTTGTTTAGCAGTTGTTTGTATTAGAGGAGAAATTGGTTGTGCAGTAGCCGGTGGTGTTTGAACACTAGTAGATGATGTGATAACATGAATTGGTGATGTTGGTGGAGCTGTAGAAGTTGTTGTTTCTTTCACAGGCTTTGATTTCTTCATGAACTTACATCTTTCCGCAGCAACAGGTGACCCTGTAGACTTCAATGAATCTCCAGCTTTCTTCTTTACACGCCTTATTTTCTTTTTACGCCTTTCTTCTTCCGATTCATGTTCAGAAGGCTCATCAAGATCATCACATTGTTTCTTCAACCTTTCTTGCTCTAACTCTTCTCTAATCTGTTTTCTCTAACATCAATGGGATCTTCAGAATCTTCTTTGTATGATGTAGCACTAATAACACCATGATTTCTATTTCAACATTCTGATCCTCAAGATTTTCAGACTCAGCATTCTCTGCTTCAACATTCGCAGCAGTACTCACCTCACGAGTTTCTCCAACATTTACAGGTTCATCTTCTGGTTCATCAATTAACAAAGTATCAGCTTTCTTTGGCGTTCTCTTTCGTTTCTTCTTTTCTAGCTCAGGCTTGATATACCAGTAACTTCTCATTTCTTTGAACCCTTCCAAACTCTTTATTTCATCCCTTTCATCACCACTGCCTTCTTTCCTCCATTTACCATCAGGTGGTGAAACATAATACTTTTAACAATAGCCCTAAACATAGGCTTTGGAGTCGGTGCGTTCTCTTGCCTCGGATAAATGTTTAGCTTCCTCAAAGTTTCATCATCCATGTGATGTAGATATAAGACACCGTTATCCTTCTTCTCAAGATCTTTAAACTTGTCATCAATCAACATCTGAACGAACCTTTGATATAGCAGAAACTTGTCAACTCCAGTATTCTTTGACATGTTAGTGAATATAACGCGTGAGAAATTGAATGGCTTGTTCAATAAAAATGTTGTAGCCATGCACATCATGTAATCTTGCATATCTTCAAATCCTCCTTTGCGATGGCTCATTGCATGTATCAATGCATGTAAGAAAAAGTTGTAAGGACGACCAAGACCACCTTTCTTAAAAGTTGTAGCGTTAACATACCCACGATATCCCATCCTGTAGAAACATCCTTTAACCATTCATTCAGGAAATCCAATAGGATATGAAGCTTTGTCATTGAATTCCAAAACCCTACGAACATCTTCTTCAGTGATTTTGATTTCATGGTCCTCATTCTTTATTCTGACCGCAGATGTAATAATCTTATCCGCATCACTTTATGATGCCGACGTCCAGAAGAAAGAAACGTGTGAACAATACGTCGTATGATGTTGCGTTATAGCATTAGTTACTGGCAGACGACACATGAACTAACACTTCTTGAAATGGTGCCAATCCCGGAAATCTTTCTTTATCCAAAACACAGTACGTGTGATGGAACTTCGAATATCCCAACTGCAACAACAACGACAAAAAGACAAACATTTAGAAAAATATACCAAAATTTCATTTTATGGGGTAGTTCATACGAACCATGTAACAAACAGACTTAAATCAAACACCCAATCTTCTAATTTGCACGAACTAAACAATTTCAAAACATTTTGACATTTAGTTGTACTTCGTACGAATCAAGCAAAAACAATTTTGTTTCAACTTCATCCTAGTTCATACGAACTAAACTTAGAACAATTTTTCCACTTTGAATACCTAGTTCGTATGAACTAGGTCGTCGTCCCCAACATAACCTGTAAACATCAAACATGGTTCAAATTCAAAATTGATGGTTCCCTTATGTGTTATTCAGGCCGATTAACATTCTATTATGTTTATTTTCAAGATTTAACCATTAAATCCTATCAGATCTACGTTTGTTAAGTCTGACGTATTCAAACTATCAAAATTAACCATCCAAACAACTTCTATTACTTGTACCATTGATCTATTGGTGCAAACCAACTAAATCAATTGAAAATTGGGCAGTATAACGGCTTTTTTTGACAAAATCGCTAATTTGCACAAATAGTTCCAAGAGAATACAAAGAGAAAATGTGTGATTCGTCCGAATTGAGCTTCTATTTACACTCTCTTTTTTATCTACTTCATACGAATTAGGTCATATACCTAAACTTCTACTTCATACGAAGTAGGATATTTTATATTCAAACTTTTTCAAATTTTCAACTTTAACCCACTTGTTTTACCATTTTATCAGTTTTAGAAATCCACTCAGTTGACCAAGTCCAAGTTAGTGACCTTGGTTAACCAATTTGTCTACCAAGTCCAACTTAATGACCTTGGTTTGACACTTTATGAACAAACTGAAGTTTTCGGTAGTTTTAAAGTTTCAAATTAATGAACTTTTAAATCATTCAAAGCTTTTCGTCATTTTTATTAGCTCCCAGCCCGTTGCATCAAGATTTTCATCAGCACACTCCTTCTTTGGACTTTGAAGATCCGCTTTCCATCATTGGTAGTCGAAACTAAGATAGAAATAAAATCTTTTTGCATTTTCCAAAGTTTATGCTAAAATACACCGCAAATCTTTTTGGGATCTTATGAAAATGAAATGTAAAGCACTATGTACAAACATATTTACAGAGATTTTTGTGAGTTCGTGTTTTGAGGATCATATCAGTTTTTGAGACAAATCACCAGTACCGTTGACCTTTATACTACTTTAAGTTTCAAAAACCAATTTCACTTTGATTGTCAGTATGTTTGTCCTTTTAAACTCTCAATTGATTTGAAATATGTTAGGTAGAATTAAGAACTTGACTTAACTGTGTTTCCCACCTCAGAATATACTCCCGTATCAAGATTACCTAGATTTCATCTTACAGGTGAGTATAGCTTAACTGATATCTGTATCTGGGTTGTGCGAGACCTTGAGAGCTCAGGTAAGTACCACAGTACCGACAAAGAGATGAAGGCTCGACTTTAAAGTGTTGTTCCAATATGGAATCTTTTAACTGCAATTGATTAGACCATTCGATACTCACAAGTCGCTGTAGTTTAGGGGTTTTTAAGCAAAAATATTATATACGTTCTAGGCCATTGCTTACGCAAAATCATAAGAACTTGTATAATACCCCATATATCAATAATCTATAAAGACCTATCTTACAATCAGGCAATCTCTTAAACGAAATTTCGGAGTACCAAGTCCGTATATTCGAGAGATGTTGACCCACAAATCAAGAAGTTGTTGTTGATGCATATGTCTGTTGCCTACGTCATCGTATAATATCAAGTCTGTATTTAGAAGCGAAATGTCAAAGTTTATGTTTGTAAAGGGTCAAGTTCGCTTGGAATGATGTGTGGATAGTCAAGTTCGGCCGAACTTGACTAAGCAAGTTCGCCGAACTTGCACTTTTATAAATAGGAGTCTTGACATTTCATTTGTAACTTCAGTGATTTTGGTACAGAGACGGTGAAGCTCTGTCCAAGTGTTTCAGGATCTGTAACGTCTACACATTAATGAAACAGTGATTAATCAGTGAATAACTTGTCTACAATGTCGCCTATGCAAACAGATTCCGCACGTTTACCTTAGGTTTGAAAATTAGGACCCGAACGATCCGTATAACGGACTCTCAATTGGTATCAGAGCAGGATTGGCCTAATTTGAAGACATTAACTGAAATCATCTCATCTTCTACTCATTTCTTCTATTTTTAACTTTTCTTGGACAATTCACGGACAAAATGCACTGATATCTGAGCTTAAAACAAATGAATTCATGCTTCGCTCGAACTTGTCATCAAGTTCGCTCGAACATGACTGAAAAACTCACTTTTTGAGTGATTTTTCATCAAGTTCGCCCGAAGTTGATTAATTTTTCAATATTTTTAATGAAGTTCACTCAAACTTGACTTAATTTTCATCAGATTTTATCAAGTTCGCCCGAACTGGATCATTTTTATTGAAATCTTTCACAAGTTCGCCCGAACTTGCTGTTTTTCTTGAAATCTTTCACAAGTTCGCTCGAACTTGTATTCAAGGTGAATTTTTCATAAAATCTCAACAAGTTCGCCCGAACTTGTTAAGTTGCTGATTTCACGAGCTGTGACAAGTTCACCCAAACTTGTCCAAGGTTTCTAAAAAAATAAACGTTTTCGGAAATCATATATCGTTAGATTCGTATCGACGAGACGAGTTTAACGCTCTAATCTGATAAAGTTGTTTTCTGAAAAATTTTAAACTTTTTTAACGTACCGATTGTCGATTAAAACGTTAGTTTTTGCTAAAATTGTTTGTTTGCTAATCATTTGTCAAGTGTTTTTTGAACGACAGGTTAGTTTGGAAAACGAAATGGGGTCTGTGAAGCCGCCAATGTTGATGCATATAGATGAGTATGAAGCCTGGAATGAAAAATTCGAGGACTGGGTACGAGCAATCACCTCTATGGTTGGGTTGCTATTCAAACTGGATTTAAATGGCCAGTCGATGAACGTGGAGCTGAGCTTTCAGTATCAAAGTTTACAACTCAACTGAATGCTGCATATGCCCTTGAGAAGAAGATCCTAAGCTCGTTACCGCAATCGATAAAAGAAGATATTTTGGTTTTGTTACCAGAGTATAAAACTGCACAGGATTTGTGGAAATCGCTAGGCGCAAAATATTTGGAAAATGTTGAGATGATTAAAAACAAGAAGGTGCTAATCAAGAAGAAGTCTGATCGTGTTAGTGATCAAGGAAATGATCTGGAAGCACAAAGTTCAAATGTTTAGCTGAAGAGAGAAGGGAGTATAATGGCGAAGAACTGTGAAACAAAAGAGTCTTCAAGTTCTAAACCAGTCTGCCAAGGATTTGATGTAGATCTGAATGATTATCAGGTAGATAATGCCAAACTTTTTAATGATTTAAAGAGTTTGAGACTAGAAAATAAAAGAATAAAAGAAAATGAAAAGAATTTTGAAAACAAAATAAAAATTTTAGAAAATGAAAAATTACAAATGGTAGTAGATTTTCATAACGAAATAAAAATGTTTAAAAATGAAAAAATTGTTTTTGAAAAATTTAATATAGAAAATCAAAAAGTAATAAATTCTCATATTGAGAAAATATCTCAACTTGAAAAAGAAGTTGAGACTGTTAAAAATAAAGCTGTTAATTCAGAAAAATTATTGAAAGGTTTTGTGACCTCCTCATTAAAGTTAGATCATATTTGTCCAAAACCGATCAATAATAATAAAAAAGAAATTCCAATAAGTAACATTGTTACAAATTATGACGATGTCATAATTGAAGATTGTGACGATAATACCGATGATGAAAGAGCTAAAAATGATAAACATGAAATATTTTTAAGACTAAAAAAAATTTTCAAAAAACTGTTGTACAATCTACTGAAAAAGGTGAATGCTCAACATAAAAACCTTCTAAGCAGAATGAAGAACAAAAACAAAGTTTAAAAGTTTTCAAAACAAAAATAAAAGCTCATCGGAACAATCATCCAATCATTATAAAAATTCAAATAAATTTGAAAAACAAAACTCACAAAAATTTGAAAATAAGTGGTGCAGGTCGGACCACAGTGCTTCAACGTCAAATCAAAGGTACAGAAAAAGAAGGAAAGTTGGCTACAAAACATCAAATCAATGTTATGATTTGAGTGTATGGTTTGATAGAAAAGATCGATATGAGAACAGGAAATGTCATAAATGTGGAGTAACTGGACACATTGCTAGTAAATGTTTACAAATTAAACCTAATCCTGCTCATATTGATAACAAAAATTCTGGAGTATCAACTCAGGTTTTGAACAATGTACAGAAACTATAAACAAGGTGAAACCAGTTACTACTAAGTTTTCAAATTTTGAAACTGGTGAATCCTCGAATAGTAATGAACAAAAAGTTTCTACATTGTATTTCAAGAAAGCTTTAATGAAAAATCAAACATGTTGGTGAAATGAAAAGAATTTACACAATCAGTGAAAATTGAAAGTTTATAGGACTTTCCGAAATTTAAGAAAGTCCAAAATAAACCTGATTGTGTAGAGAAAATCAAAATTAAGGTTGAAGAAACAACTCCTAAGACTGAAAAGGCTTGGGTGTCACTATTCAACTAATCGTTTGAATTTTTGTGCAGGAACTTCTGAGATGAACGTAAATTACTAAGAATGGAGTTCTGGGGCACACATTGAAGATGGGCCGGGTTATCATGTTATATATAAAGGCCAATTTTACAAAACACATTCAAATAATGTTTACTTTAAAATTTTGAAAATTTTTGGAGAAAGTTTTTCGAAAACATGTTTTACTAACGTTTACTTGAAAATTTTACAAATTTTTGAAGAAAATTTGAAAATTTTCACAGAACCCTCATTGTTAAATAGACGTAACCAAGGGATATAAATTGTTATAAACACAAAGGTGTCAAGGTTTTTGTCATCATGAGGGGGAGAGGACTTAAAAGAAAAATTTGTGAAGCAGTAATGGATAGCGAATTGAAGTGATTCTCATCGGTTGGTCTATAAATCAAAATTCCAAAAATATATTTTTGAATTTTAGGGGGAGAAAAATTTTCAGAAAGCCCAAAAACATATTAATTGCAAAAAGCACAAAAACATTGAAAAAGGCAAAAAGAGTTTTGTGGATAAAAGGAAATGATAGTACATCAGTGGACTATCACGGTACGCTAAAGAAATGTACAGTTTAAAAAGTGTTAAACAAGTCTTACTGTGGATGTGTCGATAGGCTTAACACGTTCAGTAAATTGCTTCTGAGATATAAACTAAATTTCACAACTGCTTAATTTTGTGGATTAACATCTCTCGGATATATGGACCTAGTACTCCGAAATTTCGTTTGATAGATTGCCTGATTTTGAGATACGAGGTCTTTATGCATGGTTGATATATGGGGTATTATAAAAGTTCTTCTGATTTTGCGTAAGCAATGGCCTAGAACTTCTACCACGCTTTTGCAAAAATCTCCAAAAACTGCATTTAATTGAAAATATCGAAAGATATACAATTACAGTATAAAAAGATTCCATTTTGGAACACTACATTATTAGTCGAGTCTTCATCTCTTTGTCGATACGGTGGTATTAACCTGAGCTCTCAAGGCTTCGCATAACCCAGATACAGATATCAATTATGCTATATTCACCTGTAAGATGAAATCTAGGGAATCTTGATACGGGAGTATATTCTGAGATGGGAACCATAGTTAAGTCAAGTTCCTTAAATCTATCTAACGTATCTTGGAACAATTGAGAAATGTGTCTAAGTTTAAATGGACAATCATATCGACATTCTAGGTAAATTTGTTTAAAACTTAATGTCATGAAGAGGTCAACGGTACTAGTGATATGTCTCAAGAACTGATATGATCCTTTACCAGAAACTCAACAAAAATATGGTTGTAAATATGTTTGTAAATTCTTAGTGTTTCAAATTCATTTCCAAAAACAAAAAGATTATATTATCTTTTAGTTACGACCACTGATGATGAAAATCTGATTTTCAAAGTCTAGAGTTGCTAAACAAAATTTAAAAAACCTTTTGAAAATTGATCTGAAAAGTTTAAAAGTTCATTAAGTTGAAACTTACATTTGAATAAATGTGTCAGTTTTGTGTCAAAACATTTGATCAAGATCATTAAGTTGAACTTGATATAAATCATATACTCAAGTCATTAATTTGGACTTGAATAACTGAGAGAGTTTAAAAACTGATAGAAGATAAAATTTGAAATGTTGATGGTTAGAAATTTCAAAGTTTTCTGAAATGTTTATTTGAATTTGAGAAACTTTGAAACAGGAAGTCGATTTTAAGGGGGAGCTAGATAAAACACGTTGATTGAAGATACCAGAAAGCTCAAAGCAAGGGGGAGCATGGTGCTTAAAGTTTTATCAAGACAAGCACAAGAAAAGAGAAAAGGTTTGTAGATGCTATGAAGATCAAGGAAATTAAAGTTATTCAACAAATAAAGATCAAGAAAACATTAAAGACTCAGGAACTTAATTGAAGAATGATGACTACGGAAACATCCAAGCGGGAGTCTGTTGATGCATATGTCTGTTGCTACGTCATCGTATAATATCGAGTCTATATGTAGAAGCGAAATGTCGAAGTTTATGTTTGTAAAGGGTCAAGTTCGCTTAGAATGATGTGTGGATAGTCAAGTTCGGCCGAACTTGACAAAGCAATAGTCAAGTTCGGCCGAACTTGACTAAGCAAGTTCGCCCAAACTTGCATCTCACAAGCGAACTTGCACTCCTATAAATAGGAGTCTTGACATTTCATTTGTAACTTCAGTGATTTTGGCACAGAGACGGCGAAGCTCTATCCAAGTGTTTCCAGGATCTGTAACGTCTACACATTAATGAAACAGTGATTAATCAGTGAATAACTTGTCTACAATGTCGCCTATACAAACAGATTCCGCACGTTTACCTTAGGGTTTGCCTAATTAGGACCCGAACAATCCGTACAACGGACTCTCAGTTGTAAATTTAGGTTAATATCCCAGAAATAATCTATTGAACGTGCAAAGCCTACTGGCACATCCACAATGAGATTTGTTTTCTCACCTTTTTAAACACTGCAATTCTGTAGCATACTGTGATAGTCCACTTGTCACACCCTCAAAAATCTAATTGCGGGATTTTACCGCGAGGCGGGTGACAACCGGGATCACAGTCATTAGTCATACTGAAGGACCACTATATGAGTTTAAAAAAATATTCCTATTTGCTCATTAATGAGAAAATATTGTTTATACAATTGAGTTGCGGAAGCGTAATAATTACAAAACCAAAATAGTTAATGTAATTTAAAGTTGTGTCTAAATATTTGATGAAATCAATGCGACACCATAATGCAGCCTAGTCCTGATGTGTGTTACCTTAGCAACCTGAGAAAACATGTAAAAATCAAGTGTCAACAATTATGATGAGTGAGTTCACAGGTTTTAGTTTATAGATATAAGATAAGTTGTTTCCACTGGTTCAAATCTCAAACCAGTATGTTATGATAGGTAACCCCTGATCTAAACCCGAATTAGAATGTTCAAGTTTCCCGTTCAAAACCTGAATCGTGTTGTTATAAGTTGTTCCCGATTCAAAACCCGAATCGCGTTGCTATAAGTTGTTCCCAATTCAAAACCCGAATCGTGTTGCTATTCCCGATTCAAAACCCGAATCGTGTTGTTATAAGTTGTTCACAATTCAAAACCCGAACCATGTTGTTATATTGATTAGCAGTTTATGTTATATGTTTAAGTAGCTAACCTAGGTCATGTCAACAAAGTGTTCGATCCAAAGCTGACGTTGATGCCCCTGTTATGCCAGGTCTATCACTAACCATGGCTAAGTGTTAGGCAAATTCTACACACGTGACCATCAACGTTCGGTCTAACTGGCGCGACCAGTTCGAGTGGGGCTTGTTAGGCCCAGTAGTACTACTAAAAATTCCCTCGCTATAATCCAATACTAACGACATTGTAAGTGTTAAGGGGACTGACATGTGATATATGCTTCCTTGTGACCATAACCGTATAACATAACTCTAAATAGAAAGACGTTACTATACCGTATATATACCACCTATACATCTCTTAATGTGTACATGTTTTCTCCCCTTTTGTTTTGTAAACGTTTAAAGAATAAGGGGTCGTGAACTCACCTTTGATAGCTCGGTTAGACTTTTAAAGAGATTATGAGTTGAGGTTAGTCAATCACGTCCTAATATGATTACCATTTAGTTTATTAGTGTGCTCATGTAAGACACGAAATCCATACACTTATCTTAACATGAATCATGCAATCACGTTGACAATTTATATATATATTTCACGTATAATCATCTATGATCATGGCACACAACAAGTTATATAATATTTAAGTCACAACAAAACGGGTTCGGCTATTCACAGATACCACATACAACATCCAGATGCACATATAACAACTTACTGTGTTTCAGCATAAGTGTCCAGAACTAGGCTCTTTTCGGGTATTTTTATAAAATAGTTCCCATATTCAAAATTCCAATTAATTTACAGAACGTGTCAAACGGTCTGTAAAACTTTGTGTAAAATTTTCCAGCCCTAACTCATTACCGATTATTTATAAAAAATCATTTACTAGGCAACAGTCAGATTCGTCACTTTCTGACTGCAGTCCACGGAATTCCAGTGGGAGAATATTTGTTAGGATTTTGAATAACGCTTTTAATGGCCCTGGAATCGCATTTTTCTGAGGTCGTTTACTACTTTAAAATAATTATTTCGTGCAGCAGCTGAAGTTGCGTTTTTTCTGCAGAAATTACGTGTGGTTTGCTGTGTCATATCTCGTAATCTAGATAGAATTAGGTCATGAAATTCGTATAGTAGTTTGGACACAGGTGTCGCCGAAAATCTCCCAAGACACATATTAAATTGATGTGGTTAGTACGTTATGATCCAAGTCGGGTCATACCCAATAACAAGCTAGACAAACACTTATAATATTTATTTATGATATGATCAAAAAATAAAATATTAACATTTAGAATATTTAGAAATTGGTTTTCTAAATAATTGCACTGAGAAACTAATAAATTATATGGATAATTTATTTTTGAGAGAATATTTTATATTGTTATTTAATGTGTTAAATAACATTATAAATTGTTATGAGATGTTGCATAAAGTCTTGTATTATGTTATGCTATATTTTATAAAAGTTATAAAATACATATACAAGATTTAAAAAATAAAATTTTCAAATCTTGGATTGGAAAAAGGGCCATATGGCCGAAAATTAGAGGTCTTCCCAAGGTGGTCTTCCACCAATGAAGATGCATGCAATCTCTTACAAGATTTGGACAAGATCACACAAGAATATATGGGTGTCTTTGGTGATTATTTTTGCAACATACATACACTTCACTCTAACAAATATTCAAGTGTAAGAACTTCTTTTGTTCCATCAAAATTTTCGGCCAAGGGGGGCTTTCAAGAAGGGTTTTCAAGTGAGTTCATAAGTGTAGAAATCCTAGCAATCTTGTGGTGTTTGTTAGAAAGCTTGGGGTATACAAGTTTGAACTCTTCTACTTAGAAGATTACCATTCAAGAAGCATCATCCTTTTCATCTACTTGTTATTAAAAGGTAGTATTCTTGAAACATCCTATGGTTGTGTTTTGATAGCATGCATGTTCATATATGGATCCGGTTTTTGGTTTTACATATAAAATTGGTTTTATATCTTGTAAGTACATTTTTAAACAATTATTTAGCTGCGTTTTTATTTTATATGGATAAAATAACTTTGATAAACATGTCAAACCCCCAACAGTGGTATCAGAGCCGCTTATATGAATGCATGCTTCATAGGATTTAAAATTTCGGGTTTTTGGTTTTTGTTAAAACTCCATGACCGAAATTTTAGCCATGGTTATCCCTTGTTTTTCAAGACACTTTTACTAACATGCATAAAGGTATCTTGAAAAATTATGTCATATGGATGATTTGTTTGTTTGGAGAAAAACCCATCTTTTCGGTTTTTCTCTTTGTCGAAAATTTGTATGTAAAAGGGAACCATTTTTGCTCATGAATTTTATATATATGTGGATATATATTTTGGTGTTCATAACCTAGCCATGACCTTGTGTTTGAATGTTTTGAATGTTTGTATTTGTGATTTATATTTAATTATTTCAATGGGTTGTAACAATTAATTATCTTTGTTCTTCCATTTGTAAAAAATGTAATTTATTTATTTTTCATTTGGCATGTAAAATAAATAGATTAGATGCATTTTATTTTACTAGAAAAAGTGTATTAGGACATTTTATGTAAAAGAAGAAGCACATAAAAATACGTTTTTGGTTTTGGCCAATTTTGAGCCTAAAGGACTTCATAGTTCTTAACGGGATTTTAGCCCAATAACCAAAACACATTTTGAAGCCCAAAGGATTTTGGAGCTCAATTTAAAGTCTATTTGGAAGCCCAAAGAAAGTGAAGAAATCGCAACACAAAAGGAAGACTTGAAGCATTTGGATGCGGGTTCAAGTGGGAGTTCAACGACACATTTTTTTGTGTCAATATTCACCCTTTAGGAAGGACCTTTTGGCACACTTGTTTCGGCTAACAAGTGTTGCCAAAAATAGTTGGCTATGGTTATGCACCTATTTTTGTGTGTTTTGCTTGTATGGTTGTTTTATTTAAGGTTGTTTAGATGATATTTGGATATGCATGCTTAACAACTTATAATCCATAACAAGCTTAAAATTGGTTCTTTTAAAATCATTAAAGTGGTTAATAAAATGGTTTTGTTAAAAATTAATGATTTTATAATAAAATGGGTTTTATTAAAAAGAACCTTGAAAATTGGTTTTCACTAAAGTACCATGAATTTGAATGCATGCAAACGTATGGTACATAAAGTTTTCTAAAACTAGAATTTTGAAAACATAAAATCCCTTTCATAAAACGAGTCGAACACCATCCTTTTACACAACACTCGAATCACTTGAGAATTCTTTATGGGATAAAGGTCACCTAACCACATTTGAAGGAACTTGTGTGTTTGAGGTAGGCTTACCATATTTGTGGATAAAGGTCACCTAACCACTTGTATGTGTAAACTTACATGTGTGTGTAAGTAGGACGACTTAAATTTGGAAACCATGTTATTAGGGTCATCGAAGCATGGCGTACAAAGGTGTTGATGGGATTAAACATGCCAACTAAACATAAAGATGTTTAACCGATCCCATATGGCTAGAAATTGCAAAGGGTTGCAATTGTCAAACGTTGACTACCTTGTTAATTTAAATAATGGGATAAAGGTCACGTAACCAATATTTAAATGTAACGTTGCATTCTAGATTTCAATTATTAATTGTCTATGAGACATAAAAGGGTATTAATGATTAAAATTTAATAATATCGAAAATACAAAAATTGAACTTTGTTAAAATTTTGTAGATGGCCGCTAACAATGCAAACACAATTACCCAAGCCGTCTGAAGCCTATCACTAAGAACCATCCTTGGAAAAGATTGTCTCAACCATAACAACTTCATGGATTGGTATCGAAACTTGAGAATCATTCTCAAGCAAGAAAAGATATCTTATGTGTTGGACGATCCTATTCCCGATGAACATAACGTGAAGACGAGGAGACCTATAACGATTGGGTTAAGTATACCGAGGACTCTATGCAAGCCTCTTGCTTCATGTTGGGAACTATGATTCCGAGATTCAAAAGGATTTTGAATATCATGGGGCATACGATATGATTACCCAATTGAAGGAAATGTTCCTTCAACAAGCAAGGGTCGAACGCTTCGAAATGGTTCGAGCGCTTCATGCATGTCGAATGGAGGAAACCCAATCGGTCTCATCTTATGTCCTTAAGATGAAAAGCCACATTGATCGCCTCGAAAGGCTCAACTGTCCCATCTCTAAAGAGTTGGCTACGGATTTGATCCTCAACTCTTTAACAAAGAAGTTTGAGACTTTTGTCATGAATTATAACATGAACGGATGGGACAAGAGCATTGGTGAGCTTCATGCAATGCTCAAAACTGCCGAGGCGGGCATGGGTAGGCTTTACCCGTTCTAACGATCAATGAGGGAGGCAACAAGAAGAGGCCCCACCCCGACTCCAAGGCAAGTTTTGCCAAAAGGAAGGGCCACGTCAAAGGGAAATAAAAAGGAAAGGTTAAAGCGAAACCCATGAAACCAAAGGAAAAGAAGCAAAATGTTGCTTCGACTGACCCATGCTTTGAGTGTGCAGTGACAGGTCACTGGAAAATAAATTGTCCAACCTATCTCAAGGAGTTGAAAACCAAGAGGGATGCGGGCCAAACCTCAGGTACAATCTTTATGATACATATTGACCTTAATGTTATTTCTTCAAACACATGGGTATTGGATACCGGATGTGGAACTCATATTTGCAATTTGTTGCAGGGGTTCAAAAGAAATAAACATTACAAGAAGGGAGACATTAGTCTCTTCATGGACAATGGAGCAAAGGTTCAACTTGAAGCCCGAGGAGACTATATTTTGAAACTTCCAAGTGGTTTGGAAATCATCTTGAAAAATGTTTTCTATGCTCCTAGTTTGACTAGGAACATTATTTCAGTTTCCCTCTTGCTACAGTATGGTTTTAATTTAATGTTTGTAAGCGTGACATTTATGTTTTGATGAATGACATGTTTTACTTTAAAGTTATGCCTCAAATGGTATTTATGAATTGGTTCATGATAATACATTTGATAGTTCAATGTACTAAGCAACCACCAAGAAACTCAAATTAGATTTTAGTGATTCCTATCTTTGGCATTGTCGCCTTGGACATATAAACAAAAATCGCATGCAAACACTTCGAAAGAATGGTCTTTTGGAAACAAATGAAGATGATTCATTTGATGTATGTGAATCTTGTTTACAAGGCAAAATGACTAAGGCACCCTTCAGTGGCACCTTTGAAAGGGCAAAAGACCTATTAGGTATCATACATTCGGATGTATGTGGTCCTTTTAAGCTAATGACTAGGAATGGTGAAAGATACATCATTAGTTTTACCGACGACTATAGTCGTTATGGTTTTGTGTACTTGAAGATGAAGCATTTTAAATGTTCAAAGATTTCAAAAGTGAAGTAGAAAATCAACTCAAGAAAACAATCAAAGTCCTTCGTACCGATAGAGGAGGTGAATACCTTAGTGATGCTTTTCAAGATCATCTTAGGAGTTGTGGGATTATCTCACAACTTACTCCACCTGGAACACCACAACATAATGGTGTGTCTGAAAGGAGGAACCGAACTCTATTAGATATGGTTCGATCTATGATGGCTAGAAGCACATTGCCTCTATCATTTTGGGGTTACGCTTTGCTCTCCGCGACACGTATACTGAATATGGCCCCAACCAAAATAGTGGATAAGACACCTTTTGAAATATGGCATGGAAAGGCTCCATCATTATCATATTTGAAGGTATGGGGTTGTGAAGCAATACACCCCAAACAAATTGGAAGTACGATCCACTAAGTGTATCTTTGTAGGATATCCTAAAGATGATATAGGATATTACTTTTACGATCCAACAGAGCAAAAGGTATTTGTTGCTCGAAAGGGTAAGTTCTTTGAGGCTAAGTTCCTTATGGAAGGAACTAGTAGTAGAACAGTGGAACTTGATGAGGATCACGAACCACAAGCCGATACACGTTTGGTTGATACTAGCACTCAACAAGAGGTTGTTGAAGAGGATCAAGTGGTTGATCAATACACACAAAACGTTCGCAGATCTAGTAGAATTAGTCATCCACCCGAAAGATATGGATTTTTCATGGTGGATGCTACGTGGTAGATTCAGATGAACCAACCACATACCATGATGCAATGTCACAATCCGATTGTGACAAGTGGCTTGAAGCCATGAACGTCGAGATGCAATCCATGTATGACAACCAAGTATGGGAATTGGTTGTACCACCTCTTAACTCCAAAGTACTTGGAAGTAAGTGGGTTTTCAAGAAGAAAACTATTATGCATGGTAACTTGGATACTTATAAAGTGAGACTGGTAGCAAAAGGTTTCACTCAAACTCAAGCGGTTGATTATGATGAGACCTTCTCGCCCGTGGCGATGCTAAAGTCAATTAGGATATTATTTGCCGTAGCTGCATATTATGATTATGTGATTTGGCAAATGGATGTCAAAACTGCTTTCCTCAATGGATATCTTAATGAAGATGTCTATATGGTTCAGCCTGAATGTTTTGTCGATCCAAAACATCCTAACAAAGTATGCAAGTTAAAGAAATCAATATATGGATTGAAACAAGCATCTAGAAGTTGGAATCATCATTTTGATGAAGAAATGAGATCAAGAACGCCGATGAAGCTTGTGTGTATAAGAAGGCTAGTGGGAGCATCATCACTTTCCTAGTACTGTATGTCGATGACATTCTACTATTTGGAAATGATATTCCAACCATGGAAGGTGTTAAAACCTGGCTTGGAAGTTGTTTTTCCATTAAGGATCTCGGTGACGCCGCCTATATTTTGGGAATAAAGATCTATAGGGACAGATCAAGGCACTTGATAGGTTTGAACCAAAGTGCATACATTGACAAAGTCTTGAAAAGGTTCAAGATGGAGAACTCTAAGAAAGGTTTGGTACCTATTCAAAAGGGAACAATATTGAATGCGTCTCAATGTCCAAGCTCAAATGATGAGCAAGAGGGAATGAAAGGAGTCCCATATGCGTCTGCTATAGGATCCATCATGTATGCAATGATATGCACTAGACCGGACGTGTCATGTGCCTTAAGCATGGCAAGTAGATACCACCAAAATCCAGGTAACAGTCATTGGATGGCTATTAAAAGCATATTGAAATACCTTAGAAGGACTAAGGATATGTTTCTAATATATGGATCTGGTGAAGAGGAACTCGTTGTAAAGGGTTACACGTATGCGAGTTTCCAAACCAATCGAGATGATTCTCGATCACAATCAGGGTATGTCTTCATTTTGAATGGAGCTGTAGTCTATTGGAAGAGCTCAAAGCAGGATGTTGTAGCATTGTCCACTACAGAATCAGAATACATCGCCGCTTCATTGGCAGCACAAGAAGCTGCATGGTTCAAGAAATTCATCACCGGCCTAGGGGTAGTCCCTACCAATCAGGATCCCCTAGAAATCTTTTGTGATAACGAGGGTGCAATTGCACAAATTAAGAAACCTCGTGCACATCAAAAGACTGGGGACATGACCGGAGATTCAACTACATAAGGGATAAAGTTGAAAAAGGAAAGATATGTATTCGCAAAGTTCACACCAATCAAAACATTACGGATCCACTCTGGAAGCTCCTTGAACGGCCAAAGCCTGAGGGTCATACTTGTGCCTTAGGACTTCGATATTCTAGTGATTGGAATTGATCTACTTTGTATTTGGATATTGGAACAATTGTTATTTTGACTCATTTTAAGGATTATGGCATTTTGAGTTATGTTCCATATTAGCATGTTTAAATCCATGAATAAGTTAATTATTCTAAATGTCCGTATTCGATCATATTTGTGGGAACAAATATGAAGGTAAGACTATTATGAACTCGGATTGGTGGATATTCATTAGGTATGAATATAGAGCAAAGTGTTGCTGTCAAAGTTCATAGATATTTGTGGGATACAAATATTAGACTGACCCGCTCTCAAATATTACTACATGGAGTCTTTGTGATTGATCATAAGTAATTTTGAGTGAAGGCGAATATCATAGTATCCTCTGACCTGAGATACATATTGGGTCTTGATATTCATCAAATATTATACTTTGACTTGGTTCTTTGCTGTTAATAATATGACAGTACATAAGGCTAAGCTTAGGTTTGGTACAAGGTGATTGTGAGAGATGTATGTAGTCAAGAAGGGATTCTAACTCGTTGAGAGTTAGATGTCTAAGGCCTGCTAAAGTTAAATCAATAGAGAATGATCACTCTATGTCTCTGGATTTAACATGACATCAGTAACGAAAGGATAAATGATCGTTTCACCTAAATCATATTCAAGTAAGGGACTTGAAGGGGATGATGTTATTGAATGGCAATTCGTCATACGTATTAGGGGTAGTAAACCGTTGTTAGGCGGTATTTGCCTCTTGCATCAATCTTATATGTATCTTGTGCAAGTGGGAGATTGTTGGAATCGGTATGCCCAAGACACATATTAAATTGACGTGGCTAGTACGTTATGATCCAAGTCGGGTCATACACAATAACAAGCTAGACAAACACTTATAATATTTATTTATGATATGATCAAACAAATAAATATTAACACTTAGAATATCTAGAAATTGGTTTTTTAAATAATTGCACTTGAGAAACTAATAAATTATATGGATAATTTATTTTTGAGAGAATATTTTATATTGTAATTTAATGTGTTAAATAACATTATAAATTGTTATGAGATGTTGCATAAAGTCTTGTATTATGTTATGCTATATTTTAGAAAAGTTATAAAATACATATACAAGATTTAAATAAATAAAATTTTCAAATCTTGGATTGGAAAAAGGGCCATATGGCCGAAAATTATGGGTCTTCCCAAGGTGGTCTTCCACCAATGAAGATGCATGCAATCTCTTACAAGATTTGGAAAGATCACACAAGAATATATGGGTGTCTTGGTGATTATTTTTGCAACATACATACACTTCACTCTAACAAATATTCAAGTGTAAGAACTTCTTTTGTTCCTTCAAAATTTTCGGCCAAAGGGGGTTTTCAAGTGAGTTCATAAGTTAGAAATCCTAGCAATCTTGTGGTGTTTGTTGGAAAGCTTGGGGTATACAAGTTTGAGCTCTTCTACTTAGAAGATTACCATTCAAGAAGCATCATCCTTTTCATCTACTTGTTATTAAAAGGTAGTATTCTTGAAACATCCTATGGTTGTGTTTTGATAGCATGCATGTTCATATATGGATCCGGTTTTTGGTTTTACATATAAAATGGGTTTTATATCTTGTAAGTACATGTTTTAAATAATTATTCCCCTGCGTTTTTATTTTATATGGTTAAAATAACTTTGATAAACATGTCAAACCCCAACACTATCATCTTGTATATCAAACCACCCCAACCCTAGATATATATTAGCAATAATCATCACTGATGTGCTAAAAGTAGTTCAATAAAAACAACTGAAATTAACCTAAATCTAGACACGAAGTAATACTCTAGACTCACTAAAACGAACTAAACTACTAACCGGCAAGTGTACCGATCGACTCTAGTATAGCTAAAGTAAGTCCGGATATCGAACCCACGAGACTCTACTGATTAAATTAACTACTTTATTTAGACGCTGGCAGACACGGACTAAAATGTTGTTGTTGATGGGGGGGTTTCTAACAAATTCCTAAGAAAACAATTTAAAAACTAACTAAGATTAACGAAGTTAATTAAACGAATTACTTAAGATTTAACTCTGATGGTGAGAAAACACTACCTAGACTGGATCCTGTTTGCTTCAAGTAATGATTTTTAATTAGAAATTATCAACCATGGAACCGGGATCATAAAGTTCTCGCCTTTGGAATATCTAATGGACCCCTGACCCTTCTCAAGAGTACACAGTGATACCCTAAAGGTTGTTAAATTGCCGGTTATTAGACTCCCTCACAGGACCTCTAATAGGTTTATGGAAGTACCATTGCAAGACCCACTCCCTCACAGGATCTGAGTCAAAGGTAAACTTGGACTTCTAGTTAGACTCGCTAGACAATAGCCAACAGGTTTACTTTCTAAGAAAGCTCCTACCTTGCAACTTAATGACTTAGACCTAGCGATAACCTCGCACCTCACAGCTATTAATGATTAGTAGAACACTTGATTTTATACGTTTACTAATTATAACTTCTAAGGTTTATTACGTAGTTCAACCCTAAAGACTATAGCATTATTATGTGATATAGACACTCACCAAAAACTAGACCCTAGCAAGACTCTCTTATGTGATAAAGACCGTCACCAAGAATCAAGTGAAGCATAAACAATGAGCAAATACCCTCAAGCATGCATACACATCTAACTATAAGAACAAATCGCTTACAAACTCATAAACAATCCATGATATCCACAAATCACATAAAAAATCAAAACTTTAATGCAAACATTCATCCAATCTAGGTAGTTCAATAAAACTAACCAAACAAAGTCATTGAAAGTATCAAACACAAGTATGAATCAAGAGTATTGGACATCATATGAGAAAAAGCAAGAATAAAGAACACCTGAATGGTAAATCACTAAGCCGAATGCTTCCAAAGCTTCCAATCCTCAACGTGCAACTCTGAATACTTGAAAATACCCAAAAAGTTGATAACTTTGCGCCTCAAGCTCTCCCAATTCGTCCAACTAGGGTTATGGACAAGATAATGATGCTTTTATAGGTTTGGAAGAATTATGCAGCAACCAACAATCAGAATTCCCAGAAAACACCCCGTCACGTCGCGCGAGGGGTGAAAGACATGAGCTCCGCGCAGCGCGGCGCTATAAAAAGTTCTCGTTTCTTTTTCCCTACCTTGGTGTAGCGCGACGATGTATCCATATGCCTGTCGCGCTACACCTAGGCCTATTTTCTCCAGAAGTTTCGTTTTTCTCATCAGTATTTCAGCTCCAGCTATTCCAACTTTCATCCTTAAGTTCTCCCAAGCATAAAATCAACATTTTCAAGCATATTTCTACACAAAGACCTTGTACACGACAAAGTATCAAACTCCTACGAAATAACTACTAAAATCAAACAAACTCAAACGAAAATTAAACAAACTCTACATGATAAATAGATGTATTTCGCAATACATCAACTATCCCCACACTTACTATTTTTTCGTCCTCGAAAAAGAATCTATGCAAAACGGAATCAGAGACAGAAAATCACCCGGGACAAAAGTTATTCATACTTATTAAAGTCAAAATTGTGTTAGCCACGATTGCAAATATGTTTGTCCTCTTAAACCCGAACCCGGTTCCAAACCCTTATCATGCAATTTAAGTTCAAGTGTAATCAGTTTACCTAGGGTCTCACACTAGAAGCCACAATTAATCTAATTCCGCCTCAAGTTTACAGAACAAAAGGAACGATCACTGGACCAATTCCTAACCGTTTTATATCAAAATCAAAAGAATTTAAAACCAAATTTTTTTTTTTTATTCTTCTTTCTCATTGAGCTTAGATAATGCTTTACCTAACCCAGAGGCATTCCAGCTGTAGAGTCGCTATCCCCAACTCACATTACAATAGGCTTGGGTAAAAATTCTTTTCCGCACTTTGTTTTCACACATCCCAGCGGCAGTCTAAGTCAGAGTCACCATCCCCAACGAAGATTACGTAGGCCTGCGCTACTTTCCTTAATTCCTAGCTCAAATTTTTTTTATTATTATTCTTTATTTTTTTCATGATTAAAAATTCTGACAATTTTAACTTATAACGGCATTCCTTATACTATTATTGGCGGTTTCGACTTCCCACTTTTCCTAGATGAGCACCCACTAGCAAACCGACAATTAGGTGCATTAAGATCAAAGGAACCTAGAACCAAACCCGGGCCTATTCACATATCTCAAACTAGACACAAGCTCGACTATTTTTAACTCATATTATCATTATTTGAACCCGAGTACCCACCTATCTTTTCTATCATTTTCCACTTTATTTTTGCAAACTTCTTATTTCAAAAGACATTTTCTCAGTTTAATTTTTTTTTATTTATTTAATTTTTTAATAAGCTCTACAACTACGACCCCTATGTACACCATGTATCCCATCCCCACACTTAAAGATTGCATTGTCCCTAATGCAAAGACGAGACACGACTCAAATTACCTAGAAAATAAGAAATACTAACTAAAGAAATAATTATATACAAAGTATACAAGTGAAACGACTTAGCTGTAAATATGCGAGACTGTCAATCTGCCAGTCAATTCCACATATGCCCTCCATTTCGAATACGCTCAGCAAACAACTCCTACCTCTCGGACACGCAAACGAACGCGGCATAAAACACGTCAAACCTATAACAAAACACACCAACTAGCATAGCATAATAGATAAAAGTGTCCAAACATCCAACAATCATCAAACAACTGATCATCCTACCCCAACCCAACCAAACCAAGTACCCAAAATTAGGAGTACAGACCAGATTAGATATAAAACAGCATAAAAGAAAGAATAAAAGATACTAGATAATACTCCTGCTACTGCCACCATCTCTGATCACTCGTCACCGTCTGACTCCTCCTCTTCCATCTCTTCATCACTGTCCTCATCTTCATCACTATCCTCATAAACCTGATACTCGGCGTCGGATCTGCATAACCACTTGGCCCCGCACCTGAACCACCCTGCTGACCCGAGCTACCTGGAGCACTAGGATCCACTCCACCGGGCATCGGAAACTGACCCGGGTCAACAAACGGCTGAAAGAAATTCAGAACACGCATATTCATTCGCTCGATCATATACCGGATGGCTCCATCCTGCCTATCCTGCCTAATCAATTCTACCAAAACCCTGATCCATCCGATCATAAAGAGATGCTAAGGTAAGAGGCTCCGGTGGTGGCTGTCGACGAGGATACTGAGGAGCGGGCATCTCTTGCCTCTGTCGCGGAATCTGGCAAGCTGTCGGATAAATTGCCTGCATAACATCATCAGCCGGATGTCCTACCGGTGGCAAGCCTTGAGGCCCCTGCCTCTCATCAATCCAAGTCACCGGCTCACTAATACTAACAATCCCTGCCTTCTGCAAATCCCTCACATTCACATGCCTCGACGCAGGTCCCACCTTCAGTGTGTTCAAATTATATTTCCCAAAAACACCCAAATTCTCAGCTATCTTCGTAATGTACGGACCCATGTCTAATGCAGCCCTGACTCCTCCTCTACGTGCCCCGCTAAATGACCATGCCAACACGCTCGCCAAATTCATATCTCTACCCTCAACCCGACATATCAACAAGAAAATGTCAATCCAGTTCGCTTTGTTCTTACCTGATTTCCTACCAACCAGAGTGGTAGAGAAAACCTTCAACACAAACCTATAAATCAGATCTCGAACCGAAGTAATCAAATTTGTTTTCCCAAAAGGACGGTCGGCTATAGTACCCCAAAACCTTGCTAGATCACCACGTGCCAAACATCGCTCCCTCAGTTTCACATACACCCCCCTAAGGCCATTCATGAACTTATCAGAAGAAACATCCTCAAAAGCATAGAAACCACTTATAACAGCAAACTGAGGTATAGAAAATTCATGCAACATCCTTCCTAAACTGAACGAAACTGCATCCTCCTCAAGAAACGATCCCTCCTTGTGTTGAAAAGTAGAATGAAACTCCACGACTAGCTCATCATACTGTGGCCAATCACAGTTTACCATATCCAACAATACTGGACCCAACAACTCCTCCACTCTCTCGCGAGCACCCATTTGGGTTAACCAATCACAATCGATAGTCCAATGTTAAAAGAGCTCCGCGCGAATGATCTTTTGCAACTTCACCCATTCTTTCGTATTAACCTCAAACTGAAGTAACGGATGATCTTTTCTTAGAGGAACCCTGGAATAAATCTTTCGCTCATAACCTTCATATCGAATGCGTCTTTTCGGTGGACCCGTAACATATCGCACCTCTTGACTTGGCGAACCTCTTCGCCTGCCTATTGACCTCTTCTTCCAGCCCAAGGTTCACCTGAGCTTCCTTCACCTGACATATCTGCATAAACATGTTTAAACACGGCAAAACACAGCAGGAAATTAGCGATAACAAACTATATATTTTTTTATTTTTTTTAAGACCAACCTAAAACCGGATTACGTTTACAAAAGGCAAAAGTTCTAAACAACCTCGCCCGAATGGAGATTGAGTACGGGCAAAGTTTTTATACTTGTACGTGCCTACAAAAAACTAAACCCAAGCTAGAACTAATAAATGAATAAAATTAAAGACTCGAAAACACAAACTCAATGTACACTACCCCCTACCGGCACTAAAATTGTCCTCAATTTTACGTCAAGTGCCAAATGCAAATGACATTGAGTGTTAACCCACGCAACTCTCTAATCTTTATAATGTAAAAAGTGAAACGGGTGAAAACCATGATTGGAGATCACAACCCGAATCCCCACACTCAACATTGACATATCCCAAAACTACGCTATCCGCAAAGCACAAGATTCTCTACCCAAACAACCCATCCGCAGCCTGTAACACGCGAAGCTATCCAATCCAAACCATCCACAACCTGATACTAGCATAGCAAATGTTCAAAACACAACCCTAGACCTAGCCCCGACACACAAAATAGCAAAAACAAACTCAAAAATAACTAATAAACGAATAAAGTACATAAAATTGCAAGGAAACATACCAGATTCGTGAAGAACAAGTGAAAATTTTCAACTTTTTATGTGAAGAAAGAAGGTCCCGTGTTTGGTGAGTTTTTACAGTAAATCGGCTGTTTTGGATGGTGAAAAGGAATGTGGAAGTGGAATGGTTGATATTGGTGAAAGATTGGTGAAAAATGGTGAAGTTTGGTGGTGGTTATGGTGAAAATGGGTGGTTTGGGCTGCACCTTCGTGGATTAGGGTTTTGAAAGTTTGAAGAAGAAAAAGGGGAAAAGCAGCTGATATACCCAGGCATAGGGTCATCGCGCTACGAGGAACCTCGAAGGAGACAGCGTCGCTCTGCGCGGCGCTATGAAATTTTGTTGTTTTGAAATCAGGCCTCCACGCTGCGTGTAGGCCTCAATCCTTACCCGTCGCCCTACACCTAGCTCGTTTTTTCACAGAAAGTTTCGAATTTTTGCCAGATCTGTGCCTTATTAAATTTTTGCAATTCACCCAAACCTTCCAACACCAAACCCAAAATCTTTCTAACACTTATACTTACCTAGGACCTCGTTTTCTTCATCCAATTTTGTAAATCCACGACTATGATTCCCTGCAAATGACTCAAAAATGACTCAACAGGTCAACGGTCAACGGTCAACGCTCAACGCAAAAAAACAATTTTTTTTTATATTTTTATTTATTTAATTTAATTTAAAAATCAATTAAAAATACTTAAAAATAACATTTTTAAAGATAGAAAATAGCCTTAAACTCACAAAAATATATCTAAAAATTCCATTAAAATCCTTAATAAAATCCACTCAATTACTATATTATTCCGTTATTATTTAGGTTAGGGATTCTCGTTGTTCAATTCTTCCGATTCGTGCGCATCTCATCATCTCCATTCAATCGCACCCAATGTGAGTGAATCTTACAAATTCCCAGTTTTAATCACGTTTTGGGGTGTATCATGTGTCTTGTTATATATATTATAATTACACCATTGTGCATACATCATATCATGAACATGTGTATTCAGTTTGTTTCAGCTATTGTGTAGTTATTGTTGGATGCAATTTATTATTTTCAGTACATGCAATTTCATAGGCCGCCGCTCCCCATTACATTATGAGCGTTGAGCATGTTCCCCATTTTATTATGAGGTTGAACCTGGCGTGCCCACATACGATCGGCTCCGTTTGATTGAGCCTTGATCGCACAGACATTTTTCATTTTCAGTACATGCAATACGATCGGCTCCGTTTGATTGAGCCTTGATCGCACAGTTTCATTTATGTTATTTATCGTATGATGTTGGTATGTTCATGTATGCTGTCATATGTTATTGTTTGTTGTAGTTGTGATTGCTATTTGCCACTGCTTGATTATTTACATTTGCTCATTTATGATTATGCACAATTTTTCATTGATAAACTAACAAGTAATTCATTAATAAATGTTTATCTAATAAGGTTCACTCGCCAACTTATGTTGACCCAAAAAACCCCATTTTTACACATGATACAGGTGAACCAGCAGCAGCTAGGAACACATAGGATTGGACTAGAAGAATAAAATGATTTAGAGTTGGGATTGTTATGTTTGGTTTATTTTCTTTGTATTGTATGAACATGTTTGGATAATTGGAAATGTAACTTTGACTTTATTAAATATGAAACATATTAGTAAATGTCATGAGCTTTGGTGATAACCCAATTATGCCCCGATTCTTATTCCGCTGCGGGTCGGGTGTGACAGATTGGTATCAGAGCCATGACTATAGGGATATAGGATAGGTTATTAGACCCTTAGAGTAAGGAAGATGATTTATGGGATCGGATCTTCCAGACAAAGAAGTGTACCAGTTGCTGACGAAAGAGATTATCCATTTAGGATTCTGTGATCACAGGAAGTTCCGAGATTTCAGTTCATGATACAGAGTGATGCTTAAGGGTTAGAGTCCTGATCTCCGGTGAAGGAACATTTAGCTGGATTAGCAGTCATTGATACCAGTGAGGAACAGAGGACGTTCAAAACGTTCGGTGATGATCTTAGGAATAGTGACTAGATTCGTAGACAGATGGTTTCAAAATTACCAAGGAAATCTGATGATAGCTTTTGGTGGCCATTATTTTTAGTCATCAAGCATATGAATCATTCTTCTCTTTGGACTAACCGCCGTTGGATGATGATGTTTGGTGATTAAGTGGCGCTGGTCTACCGGAGATAGCTATATATCTGACATTGTGACTGGCGAAGAAGAATGTGATTTTGATCGCAGACGAATGTTTCTCAGAGTCGAAGTGTTACCAGATGATTTGGTTCCAATGATGATTTGCTGATTGAAAAAGATTACCGATTTGCTGATCAGGATTGATTACGGAAATTGGGATTTCTGATTTTTGCGGGTAAACATTGATTTGAAATTTACCGGTGTGGTATTTTGAAGTTTTTCTCAATTGCCGGTTTGAAGATCGGAAGATCGAGCATGGTAGATATGCGCTAAACTGAATGCGGATGTGGTTAAAGTTGAAATGGAGAAGCTGAATTGATAAGCTTCAAATTGGTGTCTATTCAAGATCATCTGTCGGTCAAGCAAATCAGAGGAGTTTGGAAACTGTGCAACAAATATCTGAACTAGAGATTTCAAGGGGAATTAGATGTTGATAATGCAAACCCGAATCATCAATTAAGGGGGAATTTGTTGACGCATTTCGACGAAATCGGCAAACACCTTAATTGAAATTGCAGAATATTCAAACACGGCTCACGTTTGAAGACCAATATTCGACAGTAACGAACAAGGGGGAATCTGTTGATGCACCTTGTGTTCGTCACTTGTCGAATAGGCTAGATAGAGCGTATGTTGAATATTGTATAGGTTGGAATCGAACACACGACCGAAATACGGAGATTTCACTGTAAAAGGGATCAAGTTCGTTCGAACTTGAATAGGCTAGATAGAGCGTATGTTGAATATTGTATAGGTTAGAGTCGAACACACGACCGAAATACGGAGATTTCAGTGTAAAAGGGATCAAGTTCGTTCGAACTTGATGTGCCTTTAGTCAAGTTTGCTCGAACTTGTCCTGTGAAGGACAAGTTCGCCCGAACTTGACTATAGCACATCCGGGCGAACCTTGGCTCCCTGTATATATGTGTGTGTTCATTTGTCATTTAATTTTTTGGCATCCCTATGGGGAGGTGCTGCCGGATTCTCTCCAGGAACTCTGGCAGCTGGACTTATAAAGATGTATGCTCTTTCGGTATGAATGAAGACTTCCGCTGCATTCTGTTTCTACTCCATTCTTAATAACATTCTACCGAAATTGTTATATACGTTTATGCATTATCTTCCGTCTAGAACCGCCTGATCACGGTACTTCAATTGGTATCAGAGCACTGATACCACTTGTAGGTCCATTGTACGGATCGTTCGGGCACTAATCTGACAAACCTAAGGTAAACGTGCGGAATCCGTTTACTTAGGCGACATTGGATACACTCATTTGTTTCTATTTAATCACCATTTCATTAATATTCAACGTTATAGATCCTGGAAACACTTGGACAGAGATTCGCCTCTGTCGTGACAAAATCTCTTAATGTTGCAAATGAAATGACAACACACATATTTATACTTAAACAAGTTCGCTCCAAATGTGGTTAGGTCAAGTTCGGCCGAACTTTTCATAGCCATGACAAGTTTGAGCGAACTTGTCCTTCCCACTACAAGTTCGAGCGAACTTGACTCATAACATATTTAATTTTGACATTTCGCTCCTAAATACAGACTCGATATTATACGATGACGTAGGCAACAGACGTACGCATCAACAGACTCCCCCTTGGATGTTGCTGTAGTCATCATTCTTCAATTAAGTTCCTGAGTCTTTAATGTTCTCTTGATCTTTATATCTTGAATAACTTTAACATCCATGCTCCTCTTGCTTTGAGCTTTCTGGTATCTTTAATCAACGTGTTTATCTAGCTCCCCCTCAAATGATGCTTCGAATCTCTAAGATTTGACGATTAAGAACAATCACACGTATCCACACACAAACAATTTCTTAACAGACTCGTTGGTCCGGCTCACATTCAACATTATTAGGTTTCCATGGAAGATATGAGAAAAAAATCTTTTTGGATTTTTAATATTGAATGCAAAAATATAAACATACTAAAATGTAATATTTACAGTTTGTATTTTTGTGAGAAAACGTGCTAGAGGATCATATTAGTTTTTGAGACATATCACCAGTACCGTTGACCTTTTAATGACTTTAACTTTTAAACTTGTTTACCTAGATTGTCGATATGTTTATCCACCTAAACTTTAACACATTTCTCAATTGTTCCAAGATATGTTAGGTATGAATTATAGAACTTGACTTAACTATGGTTCCCACCTCTTGAATATACTCCCGCATCAAGATTCCCTAGATTTCATCTTACAGGTGAATATAGCGTAGTTGATATCTGTATCTGGGTTAATGCAAAGCCTTGAGAGCTCAGGTTAGTACTACCGTACAGACAAAGAGATAAAGGTTCGACTTTAAGGTGTGTTCCTTTTAATGAATCTTTTCAGCACTGCAAATGATTAGATCTTTCGATACTTTTCAAGATTGCATGCAGCTTAAGGTTTATTGTGAAATATTATAGAAGTTCTAGGCTATTGCTTCCGCAAAATCAGAAGAACTTGTATAATACCCCCGATATCACTATCTATAAAGACCTCGTATCTCAGAATCAGGCAATATCTCAAACAAAATTTCGGAGTACTAAGTCCATATATCCAAGATATGTTAATCCACAAGTTTAAGCAGTTGTAAAATTTAGTTTATATCCCGAAACAATTTACTGAACGTATAAAGCCTATCCACAATAAGACTTGTTTATCACTTTTAAACTTTACATTCCTTTAGCATACTATGATAGTCCACTAATGTACTATCATTTCCTTTATTCGCACAAGTAATCTCATTTTTCATTTTTCAATGTTTTTGATATTTTATGATTTTCTATTGTTTTTGGCTTTTTCAATCATTTTATCTATCTAAAATGATTTCGAAACGATGTTTTTCAATTTTACAAAAAATTTTACAGTTTAAAAAAAAATTCTCCCCCCAAAATTGAAAACATCTTTATTAAAATCGAAAATAAGAATCTTCCATTTTAACCATTTAATGACTTTTTACAATGTGAACGCGAGACTACCATTATGTTTGTGTGGAATATCCCTCCTGTCTCTTGTCTCTCTGTATGAACAACCACTGCTTTTGAAATGACCTTTGGCGTGAAGCTTGGTTATCCTGCACATTTAAACAAACTAATCATTTTGAATTGGAACCCAATCCATTCTGGATTTAGGTTTACCAAAATCATTAACATCTGAAGTAAAAAACATTCACACTCATTTTGATATTCAAACAGTTTGATAGAAACTTTATTTGAAAATTTTACTTTCTTTGATTTTTTAACTGTTTTAATTATCAAATTTTTCTCCAATGCTCTCACTTTTGTCCTCAGATATGTATCTGATGAATTCGTTTTACTTGACTATGAGTAAAATGATTCATTAGAACTTTTATCTGATTTTTAGACGTATCCGAGGACAAAATCTTTTCCAAATACTCATCTAACTTTTTTCCACTTTTTTCTTAATTTGTCTTTTTGCCCTTGTGATAACTTGACTTTTTGTTCTTTGGGCTTCTCTACAGTTTTCTCATTTTTATTCTCTGTTTTCTTCTCCTCTGGTCTTTTATCCCCCTGAGATTTAACCGGTCTTTTTTTAGATTAGTCGGAAAATCCCTGGAAATATGACCTTTGATTGACATCTATAGCATCTTCTCGTATCAAATCTCTTTTTCAGGCAGTTAACAGCAATGTGTCCACCAAATCCTCAATTGTAACATACTCTGTTATCATACCAATCTCTCCATTCAGACCAAACACCCAAATCAGCACATTGATTTGACGTGTAGTAGTCATCTTTCCTTCTTCTTCTGTAAAATTAAATTTGACTTTGAAGCAATGTGGTCCGACCTGCACCACTTATTCTCAAATTTTTGTGAGTTTTTATAATGATTGGATGACCGTACCGATGAGTTTTTATTTTTGTTTTTGAAATTTTTTAGAATTTTGTTTTTCATGTTGTTTTTGTTCTACATTCTGCTTAGAATGTTTTTGCGTTGAGCATTCACCTTTTTCAGTAGATTGTAGAATAGTTTCTTGAATTTTTTCTTTTAGTTTTAAAAATATTTCATGTTTATCATTTTTGGTACTTTCATTATCGGTATCATCATCACAATTCTCAATTATGACATCGTCACAATTTATGACATTGTCACTTAATGAAGTTTCCTTTTTATTCTTATTGAACGATTTAGGACATATGTGATCTAACATTACAGATGAAGTCACAAAACCTTTCAAATTTTTTTCTAAATCATCAATTTTATTTTTTGCAATCTCAACATCTTGTTCAAGTTTTCTAATTTTTTCAAGATGCGAAGTTATTATATTTTATTTTTCAAAAATATTTTTATTTAAAACAGATTTATCATTTTCTAAAATTTTTATATTATTTTGAAAGTATTTCACATTTTGTAATTTCTAATTTTCTAAAATTTTTATTTGATTTTCAAAATTCTTTTCATTTTCTTTTAATTTTTATTTTCAAATGACAATCATTTCAAATCTTTCAAAAGTTTGACATTAATAGATTTGGATTTTTGACAATTTAAGCATACAGATTCAGTATACTTTGTGCAAGTTTTTTTACCTCCACAATTTGCACCTTTACCACTTCTTTATCAACAACCTTTACCTCTGACTTTACCTTCTTGCTTTTAATCATCTCAGCACGCTCCAGATATTTAGCACGTAGAGCATTCCATAACTTTTGTGCCGTATCACATTCTGGTAGCAGAATCAAGATATTTCCTTTCACCGACTACTGTATCAGAATAATCATTTTCTTTTCAGCAAAATAATCATCTTTCTGTTGAATAGAATATTTGCACTTCTCAGAATTTGCTGATTCTCATCTCTAGGAATGACATAACCTGTCTCAATCAAGAACCAACTATGGAAATGGGTAGCTTTGACCCAGCTTTAAATTTTCCTTACCAAACTTCATATTCATCTATATTCATCAACATTGGCGGCTTCATGGACCCCATTTCGTTTTCCAAACTAATCTGTTGTTCAAAAAACACTTGACAAAAGATTAGCAAACAGACAATTTTAGCAAAAACTGACGTTTTAAACGACAAACGATACGTTAAAAACGTTTAAAATTTTTTGAAAAACTGTTTTTACCCGATTATATCTTTAAAATCGTCGTGTCGATACGATTCTAACGATATATAATGTTCGTGACGTTTTTCGGGATGTTCACGCCTTTTTTTTTAAAACCTTGACAAGTTCGGTCGAACTTGTCACAACTTGTCAAAAACAACTACTTAAACAAGTTCGGGCGAACTTGTTGAGATTTTATAAAAAAATCAAAGTTTGAGCGAACTTATGTTGGATTTCAAGAAAAATTTGCAAATTCGGGCGAACTTGATATAAATTTCAATGAAATTGATCAAGTTCGAGCGAATTGATAAAAATCAAAAGAAATAATGCAAGTTCGAGCGAACTTAATACAATTTTCACTGAACACCAATCAAGTTCGAGCGAACTTGATGCTATGTTCGAGCGAACTTGGGTTACAAAACATGATTTTTACAATTTTTCGACATAAATTCGTTTGTTTTAAGCTCTAATCTTTTCAAGGGTTTATCAACTATGGATTTTATGTATTATACTTGAAAATCAGTCCATTTTTTCTGTGAATTGTCCAAGAAAAGTTAAAAATAGAAGAAATGAGTAGAAGATGAGATGTTCTATGTCCAACGTCTTCAAATTAGGCCAATCTTGCTCTGATACCACTTGTAGGTCCATTGAACGGATCGTTCGGGCACTAATCTGACAAACCTAAGGTAAACGTGCGGAATCCGTTTGCTTAGGAGACATTGGATACACTCATTTGTTTCTGTTTAATCACCATTTCATTAATATTCAACGTTATAGATCCTGGAAACACTTGGACAGAGCTTCGCCTCTGTCGTGACAAAATCTCTTAATGTTGCAAATGAAATGACAACACACATATTTATACTAGAACAAGTTCGCTCCAAATGTGGTTAGGTGAAGTTCGGCCGAACTTTTCATAGCCATGACAAGTTTGAGCGAACTTGTCCTTCCCACTACAAGTTCGAGCGAACTTGACTCATAACATACTTAATTTTGACATTTCGCTCCTAAATAAAAGACTCGATATTATACGATACTGTAGGCAACAGACATATGCATCAACATTTGGATTGAGCTAAAATTTAGTGTGGTGAAGTAGGGTATTGTCAGGAAGGTCCACGTAAAATTTTCGAATTTTTTGAATTTTCTACGATTTGTGGTGAATTTTTAACTATTTTATCGAAAGAATTTCGAAATAATTATCAAATGAATTCAATAAATCACCAAATTTTACAGAGACACTAAGGAACATATGAAGAATGTTCAAGGAAAATTCAGAGTCCATTGGTTGAGTTTTGATTTGGGTTAAAAATCCACGTTTTTGCGAGTTTTCGGTGACCGGGAACGCACCGAAACGAAATCGAAAAAATCTCAAAATTTTGTCAAGAGTTCATGAACATGTAAAAGGTGTTCAGGAATTGTTTGAAATTTTTGAACCGTGATGCTAATTATTTGATTAAGTATTTTTTTATATAATTTATTAAATAGTTAAATTGCCAAAATAAATTCCCAAATTTTTTCCAAAAATCTACAGATTTTTAGAGAGTTATATAAAAATTTACATATTTTTATTCAAATTATAGATTAAATGGGAATTTATGGAATTAAAAATATATTATTTTAAATCAATTTCGGCAAATTACCGTTTAACAAACCTGCCGGAACCGGGAACTGACCCAACCAGACAATTACTATAACTGGAACACTGGGAGTATTCCGGGATATTCCCGGGCAAATTGGGCACTATGGGTGTGTCCTAAGACAGTTAGGGAGAATTCCAGACGGTGAAAATGGAAACTCAAATTTGGGCAACCTAGACTCCCCAAACACAAACTCCCTTGATGGAAAGTTAATCATTCTTAAATAACCACGTGTTGGCACTATTGGTATTCCCGTACCATTGTCCGAACACGTTAAACTACTGACTTTAGCTGGCACGCGAAACGGTGCCCGGAAGCCAAATTGAAAACTAATACTACCCTAACGTCCATCACCATACCAGTGTCCTATAGACTCAATCCAGAGTAAGAACTCCTGACCAGATCCAAGTTATAACCATTACCAACTTAGATACTGATTTGAATCCATACTTCCATGGGTGTTATTAAAGTTGATCCAGTTGCTTGATCACTCGTGTGTTGAAACTACTACTCGCACTGTGAGTTTTCACTTTCCCGCTTTTAAATTGTTTCCTATTTTCTGGGGAGCATGTTAAAAACTGTGTTGATTACACCAAGTTGGAAGTGAGTCTCACTTCCCCACTTTGAATGATTTTACTGTTTTCTAGGGAGTTGCATGTTATAAACTGTGTTGATTACGCCAAGTTGGGAGTGAGTTTCACTCCACCATTTTAAACTGTGTTACTGTTTTCTGAGGTGATTTGCATGTTACAAAACTGTGGTAATTGCACCAACTTGTGATGATGTAAATATTATAACAGATGGTCCGCCAAGCTGCAAGTGTCTGTTATGACACGGTTCGGCGAGCCGCAGGTGCTTGTTGTAACACGGTTCGGCAAGCTGCATGTATCTGTTATGACACGGTTCGGCGAGCTGCAGGTGCTTGTTGTAACACATCCTGCTAGCTGAAGGTGTTTGTGGTGATAAATCTGTGACTGTGACCAGTGCAATTAAACTTGTTAACACATATTGTTACACAACAACTAAACCAGTGGAACTCACGCAGCGTTTAGCTGACCCCTTTTTAAAACTAACATGCATTTCAGGTAACTTGAGATTGGTGTGATCCGTGTACGTTGTTCAAGACGTGTTTACAGCCGAATACTGATATAGATTCATGCAGCTTATAAGACTTATGTGGTTCATGGGAACACGCTGTTGTAACATACATGTAGTATGTAATCAACATTTCGTAAGTAATAAAATATAGTGTCTTTATAAACAATGTGCTTGTACCAGAGGTATCTGTTGCATCCCGTATTTTTCCTTCCACTGCAAGTTGGGGTGTGACAGAAGATGGTATCAGAGCCATTGGTTATAGAGAATTAGGTGCCTTTAAGGAAACCTAGACTACAACTACAGTCTCGGACTTTAGTGGACATCATTGGAAAAATTAACCTCAACTAAAAATGCTGAGTGAACACTGTAAAGTATCCTAATTGCAAGTACCAGGATGGCCTTGGGGGCAAGTCTGTTATTATGGTCTGGAGCGTAATAACAGACTTGCTCATACGGGGCAGTGTTGGGAAAGCCGCGGTAATAAACACCCTTAAATACATGGAATGGTACATACGTGTACCAAGGTGATAGTGTGTGAACGTTTGGGCGTAATTTGATACATGAATTGGATTGGTGAATAATGCGTTACTACATATGCCTTTGGGATAGGCAGAAAATTGGTATTACAGTCCATTCCACATTCCTACTGACCACATATTTAATATCCACTAGAGTTGGATTCCTATCACTCACACAGTTGTTACTTATACTTTATAATGTGAAAGCTTAAGCCTTTATTGCGATTCGACCTCACCAACTCTATCCCTATAATTATTATAACAACGATTGCATACTAGAATGGTACTTCAAAATGAACATAGATACCCAGAGAACGCGCAGGTCGTTCTGATAGACTGGGAGGACGTGTACGGATCCTCACTTCACTTCTCGTTGCTTCACATTCAATTGTTATACAACTGCAGAGTTCAAAAATTTTACGAAACTCTTAGTCCTTGAACCCACGTTTCATTTGGTTGTTCGCTTGATTCCGCTTTTGTTTAAATATTGGCTTTAGCTTTCGCGTCATGCGATACTATGATGCTCAGTGGTATTCCTTAGCAAATGTCCGGATATATGTTATGTATAAGTTTAATGATCTCTGGGTTCTGGTGATGGCATGGAGTGCTTGAATAAGTTATCCTTCCCGTTGTCATCCGATGCCATTGGTTATAGAGTTTGGGAACATACAGATTCCTTTGAAACACTCTGCGATGTGGAACATCGTTTGTGTGACCGTCGGTTACGTTATTTTCTTTACAATTAACGATTGTTTTGAAATTCAATTGTTTATTTGCAAAAAGTAATATGTGGCCCGAATATCGTGGTGAACGGAACACTAATCAGGTATATGGGTGTGGTGGATACGCTGCGGTACTTCCTATATATAAACACCCGGCTACATGATCAAGGTGCCGATACTCCGGGCAAACGGGCTTCATGTTGCGATTTGTTTGGATATGTTTTGGGCGATGCAGTGTTGAGCCTTCGTTGATACAATAGATGATGCCATAGTTGCCGTAAATACGATATTAATACACGGTTGTAGTAATGTTACATGAAAAATAGGTTGGGGTTGACATATAACGACCTTTGGGTTAATCCGGGAAAGGTCCTTTTTCGAAAATATAGTACGACTTTCTAGGGTACTACACCTCGGTAGTACTCTGCACTGCACCATTTGGGTATAGCCGGTGATAGCTTCCCCACATCGATTACCCTATGATTAATTTGGGATAAGTAACAATGTTCTCTCTTTGGTAGGACAATTCAGTATAATTTATTTCTTTTAGCGGGATTTGCTAGAACGTATATCCATTTATTCGAAATCATTATGTCGCGACGAACCAGTTATACTTATGTCACCGACCGTCGTCTAGGAAGTTATTCGGTTGAAGTGTATATTTCCTTTACTAGCTATTATTCGCTAGTGATACAATCTCTAATTCTTAGTAAGGATGCGTAATTAGCGTCGGTGTTGATAACCCAATGGGATTTAAGGGTAACACATAAATGGAGAAACTTATTTGATGTAATCAAAGTTCGGCATGGAGTTTGTTGGTGCATAATGTCTATGTCTTAGTCTTATATCGAGTCTGGATTGTATAGAGCTGGATAGGCTAGGTTAAGGAGTATTTATGATGTGTCTTAGCCAAGTTCGCCCATATGTTTAAGTATTTGAGCATGTTCGGGCGAACTTGCACCTCATGGGCCGAACTTGTAATCCTATAAATACCTAGCTTTTGTGTCTCATTTGTAACATTGGCATTGTAGAGGCGAAGCTCTGTCAGTTTGTAATCTGAACGTTTAATCAATGAAACTAACGATTAACTGATTAATTCTTGTCTATTGGTAACACGACGTAATATTTCCGCTATTATGGACGTTAGATATCAAATTTTGGTTCCTAAGCATCGAGGATCGGTCCTACAAGTGGTATCAGGCTAGAACAGCCTGATTTGATAGTATCAAGACAAGAACACTTCTATTTCTACTCCATTCTTCTTTTTCTTTAACTTTTGATCACAAATGAAGAATTCATGGTCAAAATCTTTTGAATTTTGAATATATCATGTAAAATACAACAAAGATAAACCCTTGAAAGATTGGAGACCAAATTCAACCAAATTCATGTCGAAATTTTCAAAAAACCATGTTTTTGAAAACTTTCTGGAACGAACTTGTTGGCCATGTTTGGCCGAACTTGCACCAAAACATCACTTTTCAAATGATTTTTAGTAAGTTCGCCCGAACTTAGGTGATTTTTTGAGGAAATTTGAGTCAAGTTCGCCCGAAGATACTAAATTTTCACCAATTTTACATCAAGTTCGACCAAACTTGTGTAAAATCAAGAAGATTTTAAGTAAGTTCGCCGAACTTGCGTGTATTTCATCAAAGTTCTTTTGAACAAGTTCACTCGAAGATCTGTTTAATTGGGGTTATAAGTTCGACCGAAGATAATCGAAATTGTTTCAAAGTAAATCTAACAAGTTCGACTGAACTTGTTAGAAATTTAAGAATTCTTCATTTGTCACTACAAGTTCGACCGAACTTGTAGTAGGACTAACTATTTTCAAAGTTTTTGAAAAATTTTCAGCGTATACGTTTCGTGATTCACAATGGAAGATCAACTAAGAGCTTATATGTCCGGACTAGTTCGTCAAATGCCAATGTGATTAATCAAGTTCAATCTTGATAACGAAATGGGAACGACCGTCAAACCGCCCAAGCTGATGAGCATGGACGAATACGAAGCATGAAAAGAGAAATCTACCTACTGGATTCAAGCCATGCACTTCGCTGGTGGGTGTCAATTGAAAGAGGCTACACTATTCCGATAGATGAACATCAACAAGTTCTTGAGAAGTACAACTACTCGACAGCTCAGAGAGACAAATACATTGCAGAGAAAGAGATGATCAGTCTCATCAACAGTATGTTAAAGAAGATATTCTGATTCTATTACCAGAATATACTACTGCAAGAGAGCTTTGGTTGTGATTACAGAAGAAATACCAAGGCAGTGCCGAAATGATCAAAAGCAAGAAGGCTCTCATTCTGAAAGAGTTCGATATTTTCAGCATGCTAAAGAATGAGACCATTAAGCAAATGATTGAGAGTTTTTGTCACCTCAAAGTGCAAATGCGAAACACGGTCTTGAAAGACGGAACAAGAATACATCGACAAACTTAATGACGCACTACCAGAAGGTGAATGGACTACATATTTGATGGTTCTGAAGAATAGTGATAAGTGGATTTCTTCAAGTTATCAACGTTTATCGATAAACTCGAAGGCCACAAATGGAGCTTCTGAATATAGCGAAGTCAAAGAACGCTAATGTAGTTCAAGACATTGGTTTGTACTACAAAATCGGAATGCAAGATAACATTTCGAGTCCAAAAATTGGAACTGCTTTTAGTGCAAACATGAATGCTTCTCCACAGAACCAGAATCATTCACAACCTCAGTATGACCAAAGTCCACAAAATTCTTACTCGAGCACTGGTTCAAATTCAACATTCCAAAGTCAAGCAAATCAGAACCAACAGCAAAGTTCTGATCCGAATGTTTACAAGTGTAACATCGCAGTAAACTTGAACAATGTTGTTTCAGAAGAAGTTGCATAACAACATATGTCACTACTCGCTACCGTCTTAGAATCTTATGAATGTCTTGTTGCCGGTAAGATCGGAAACCCCGAAATGACCGTAGAAGATTATGACCAGGTTGACGAGGAAGAACTCGAACTAATGGACATCAATGGTCCTTAGCTTCGATCATCAGGAGAGTGACAAAGTTTGTTGCACTCACAGGCCGTGACATAGGAAACTCCAGCAACAAATTGGGTTTTGACAAATCCAAAGTCACGTGTTTTAGATTTCGATAGAAGGGACATTTTAAAAGAGAGTGTAAGAACACCGAGGCAATAGGAAATCAAAGTCCTTTTGGAGGAGGGAATGAATATTACAAGAAGGCGCTTCAATATAAACCATTCCCGAAGAAAACTCAGATTGAGATCCAAGAAAAGCCAAATAGTAGTACCACGGAGAAAGCCATGGTTGCATCTACAGAAGATGACGGTTTTAATTGGAATTCTTATATTGGGAAAAAGACCGGAGTTGCTTTGATGGCTGAGATAGTTGAAGATAATTCTGCAGAGGAGGCAGCAGCAGCAGCAGAAGTAGCAGCTTTCGAACAAGCTATTCTTGAACAATACTTGCATCAACAGCAGGAAGAAGAGGAATATATCCATATGCAGAGACAAGGAATTTTATCCTCTAATTCTTGTGACAATTTTTAGGTCACTTTGATGGAAGCACGAAAGAACAAGTGGTTGAGGATAAAAAGATTGATGAAGTGATTGTTGATATCACTCAAGAAATGAAAGTCGAAGACCTCAAGGACATGGCAGATAAAGCTTTAATGGCAAATCTAACCAAGGTAGGTCCAGAGGTAAAGATTATCGAGAAAGAAGTTGTCAAAGTACAAGTTGTAGAGGTTGAGAAACCTTGTACAAAATGTACTAAACCTTGTGTCGAATGTGCCGAAAAATCAAAGATCATCGCTGAAAACAATGTGCATAACGAATTGTTAAAATATGATTATCGCACAATGAAAGAAGCATATGATAAAATGAAAAATGATTACGGCAGACTCGACATAAATAACATGAACAACATGATAATATAAGAATGTTGAGTGGTACAGTAATGGATAAACAAAGAGCAATTAACATTTATATCAACACTATTGCTGAAATCAAACAACAACTTCAAGATTTGACAATTGAAACTAAAAGAGTTCGACAATTGTTAAGAATTTACACCACTAACGCGTATGTTATCGATCACATTATTCCAACAATCTTATCGGAAGAAAAACCTAAAAAGAAAGCGGGCAAAGAATATAGCAATGTTCCTCCACCCCTTTTCGAAAAATACTGTGTTAAATCTGCAGACGGGATGAACAAGGCACTTAATGTTGAATTACTTTCTGAAAAGAAAAACGAGTTGCCAGAGAACATTGATATAGTCTATGCTGAAACTGATGATGATAACAACGCTGTGGTTAACAAAGTTGTTGAAAATGTTTTAAGTGATTCTGATGATGGCAGCTTCAAAAGCGCCAACTCGAGTTCAAAGAATTCTGATTCACAATCTGAAAATGACGATAAGTTGTTAGAAGACGGTCTACGTGACGATCCTAATATTGTAATGTACAAAATTATGGATTCTGATAGACTATACTTTGATGATAGCTTCCCGATTCAGAATGTTAAAGAAGAATTGCTTGATAAATTCTTTAAACTCATGGAAGTCACATCAGAGGAATTGGTAATCAATGAACAAAAATTCTATTCCAAACCTAAAAGAAATAATTACCTAAGAAACGGTGGTGATCATCCAGAAAACCGAAGAGCAGGGTTGGGATTAGAAGAAGAAACTGATGAATCTGTAAAGAAACCGTCATCATTTCATGAATATAAAAACAAAAACATGAAGTTTGTATATGGGATGAATACAGTTCATGAGGAGAATTTGATTGGTAAGCAATCAAATGATGAGTTCAGAAGGAGAAAGAAATTCGAGATAAAGTCAAGGTTACAAGTGGTGCCAAAACCTCAAGTAGTGTTAAACCACAAATTAAAGGACATCCACTTGATAATCGGACATGTTTCAAGTGCAATGAAATTGGTCATGTGGCACGACATTGTCCGAAATTAAAACCGGCTTATCATCGAAGAAGAGATTCTAATGTTGTGAAACCAAAGCAACCAGTGTTTGTAAAACCTGTAAAGATTTTGAAACGAAATGAATCAAAACCAGAAGTTAAGCCAAAGTCTGAAAAGATTTTTGAAAATTCCATTTTCGAAAAAGGTGAAACTTCTAGGTTTAATGAAAACAAGTTTTACATAAAAAAGGCTAATATCAATTCTCAAACCTGGATTGCTAAGAAAAGGTCAACAACATCTGGTGTTGTTAAGTCTGAGCTGGTAAAGACTAATAGCACAAAAGAATCAAAGTCTGAAATCACTAAGTCTGAGCTGGTAAAGACTAGTGAGAATGTGAAAGAAATTAAAACAGAAATCAAGAACGATAATGTCAAATCTGTAAAAGATAAGAAAAAACTGAAATTTTCAAACATTAACATTGTTGAAACAAATGATGAAATTGATTTTGATGATGTTGATCAGTTTGAAAATGATTTTGTTGATGGTTATCCTGTAAAACCCAAGACCAAGAAGGCTTGGGTAGAGCTTTTCACCTAATTTCTGAATTTTGCAGGGGCTCCAAAGATCTGTACTTTCAAAGTGGATTTTGGATAGTGGAGCGTCCAGGCACATGACGGGAATGAAGGCATTGCTATTCGACATTAAAACTACCAATGGCGGATATGTTGGATTTGCAGGAAATCAAGGTGGAAGGATAATCGCCGAGGGAAAACTATCTAATGGCGTAGTTTCTTTTGATCACGTGAACTATATTGCAGAGCTTGAGAACAATCTTCTGAGTATATCGCAGATTTGTGACAAGAAATTCACAGTTCATTTTAATGATATGGAGTGTATTATCTTGAAGCCGGGATTCAAAATTCCAGATGAGTGGATTTTGATGCGAGCACCACGAGAGAATGATTTATATGTTCTTGATATGGGTGTTGCTACCACTTCATCACAATCAGCACAATGTTTTGTATCAAAGGCTACTGAAAAAGATTCTATTCTTTGGCATCCTAAGATGGGCATATTCATTTATGAAAAATGAATTTCTTGGTTCATAATGATCTTGTAGAAGGCGTAAATCTTTGAAGTTTTCAGATGTCCGATCATTGATTGGAATGCAAGAAGGGAAAGCAGATCAAGAAATCTCATCCGAAGAAAATTCTAAACTCAATCAAGTTGCCTTTAGAACGTCTCCACATGGATTTATTTGGTCCTGTAAATGTTCGAAGCATATCAGGAGACTTATATTGCTTGGTCGTGACAGATGACTATTCGAAATATTCGTGGGTATTCTTTCAAGAATCGAAAGACGGAACATTCGAGAACTTGGTTATTCTATTCAAGAAACTCGAGAACATTTATCATCTGCCGGTTAGACGCATTAAAAGTGACAACGACAAAGAGTTTAAGAATAACAAAATGAAGGAATTCTGCAACGCAAAAGGGATTTTGCACGAGTTTAGTGCTCCCTATACTCCCTAGCAAAACGCTGTTGCTGAACTGAAGAATAGAACTTTGATTGAAACTGCGAGAACCATGCTTGCAGATTCTAAACTTCCAATCAGCTTCTGGAGTGAAGCAGTTGCTGCGGCTTGCTACGCAAAATAGGGTTCTCACTGTCAAACCAACAAAGAAAACATGTTTTGAGATGATAAACCGACGGAAGCCAAATTTGAAGTTCTTAGAACCATTCGGTGCACCTTGTACCGTAATAGACCAAGATGGTAAATTTAGAGCTAAATCTCTCAAAGGTTTCTTTGTCGGATATGTGAGTCCGTTGAGAAGAGTATATGTTCCTTCATTGCGAGAGGTTATTGAAGCACAGCACGTGGATTGTTTCAACTACACGGATCCTATTCAAAGGAAAGGTGACGCGTGGCTGTTTAACTATCAAGACCTATGGAAGTCATTTGACTTGCCCAAAGAACCAACTGACGACGAAGTTGCAGCATTATATTATCTTCACCAGTCAGCGAATCAAGAGCAAATTGTTCGACCAATTGTGGTTAATCAACCCACGTTGGATCCATATTCTTCTGGTGCAAGTTCAAACAACAGTGGGTTTCCGGCTGAAAATGTTTCTGAAACATTATCATCACCCACTACTCTTCCAACGAATGCCTCTACTGAACCAATGAATACAACAACGGAGCCTAGTATGCCTCAGAATCAAGATGCTGATTCAGATGAAGCACCAACATATGATGCTGATGGGGAATCATCTTCTTCAGATGAAGAAGTGGAGCAGATAACAAGTCTTCTTAATCAATCTGCAGTCTTGAACAACAGAAATGAAGCTTCATCAAGCTCTCCAAACATTGAATTGGTTGTCGATCTCAACATCACTAATCAGCAAAACTCAGTGGATGTTCCAAGTGAAGAATTGCCGCGATCATATTCCTATCATCCGTCAACAAATATTATCGGAGAACTTCAAACTGGTGTTAGAACTCGAGGGCAAATTAATAAAGCACTTAGTGGTTTCTATACATGTGTTGCTACAACCCAGGACTATTGTTTTCATTCATGTTTCATCTCTCAGATTGAGCCTAAGACAGTTAATGAAGCTTTAGCAGATGAAAACTGGGTACAAGCAATGCAAGAAGAATTATTGTAGTTTGAGAAGTTGGGTGTGTGGAAGCTTAAAGATCTACCAGAAAATCAGAAAGCAATTAATACAAAATGGGTCTTTATGTGTAAACGTGATGATAGAGGAGTTATTGTTCGTAACAAAGCTAGGCTTGTTATCAAGGGATTTCACCAGCAGGAAGGTATAGACTACACGGAAGTCTATGCACCAGTAGCTCGATTGGAATCTATTCGAATATTTCTAGCTTTCGCATCATGGAAAGGATTTAAGGTCTATCAATTGGATGTCAAATCAACTTTTCTGTATGGCAAATTACGCGAGAAGGTGTACGTTGGACAACCATCGGGGTTTATCGATCCACTTAGAAGAAAGCGTACCTACTCGATAAAGCACTTTATGGTCTACACCAAGCCCCGAGAGCTTGGTACGAGACATTGTCGCAACATCTCGTCGGAAACGGTTTTATCAGAGGAACTATAGTACTCTTTCACCAGAGAAGTTGATGGCCATCTGATTATAGTTCAAATCTACGTTGACGACATCATCTTTGGATCTAAAATGATAGTCTCTGCAAGAGTTTGAGGGAATCATGAAAAAGAAATTCGAAATGTCCTCGATGGGCGAAATGAAGTTCTTTCTTGGTTTGCAAGTAGATCAGCTTCCGGATGGTATTTTCATCCACCAAACTAAGTATGTTCACGACATCTTGAAGAAGTTTGGAATGGAAAGCTTAAAGCCTCTATCTACGCCCCTTGCTCTCAACCACGGCATTTGCGTTGACGAGACTGGAGCCAAAGTTGACAGACGTTATACAGATTGATGATTGGATCGTTCATGTATCTGACGGCATCGCGCCCAGATATTATGTATCCAACCTGCCTATGCGCCAGATATCAGTCAAGCCCGAGGATCTTACACATGCAGATTGTGAAGCGTATCTTCAGATATCTAAAAGGATGCCCAAGCACCGGCTTGTGGTACCCAAAGATCGACAATTTTGACCTCACAGGCTATGCTGATTCCGATTTTGGTGTAGATAAGTTGAACTCTAAATCAACTACAGCGGGATGTCAGTTCTTCGGAACAAGAATGGTAACCTGGCAGTGTAAGAAACAGACTACGGTCGCTCTCTCTACCTGTGAAGCTGAGTCTCCAGTTGTTGTTCACAGATTTTGTGGATTCAACAACAGATGAGAGACTTTGTTCTGCAATTTATAGACACTCCGCTGTATATTGATAACAAGGCAGCCATGATATAACTAAAAATCCGGTTCATCACTCACGCACAAAACACATTGAAATTCGTTATCATTTCATTCGTGATTGCTACGAAAAGAAATTGGTAGAATAGAAAAAATCCACACTGACGAACAAAAGGCTGATTTTTATACCAAACCATTTTCATCATCACGATTTAAATACTTGTTGAGAATTTACGGTATGAAAAACTTGCTGACAGGTGCTAACGCTGAGGTTGAATACGGATCGGACGACGAGTTTGCGTGATCCACATTGGTTTGTAAATATCTTTCTAGTTTAGAATTTTGTTAAAAAAACTAAAATCCAAAAAGATGTTTTTGATTTTAGGGGGAGAAATGTTGGAGAAAACACAAAAACATTTGAAAATTTTAAAATCCAAAAAACATAAAAAAATTCAAAATGTTCAAAAACATTGAAAAAGACAAAAAAAAATTCAGTTTCATAAAAGGAAATGATAGTACATCAGTGGACTATCACAGTATGCTAAAGAAATGTAAAGTTTAAAAGTGATAAACGAGTCTTACTGTGGATGTGTCAATAGGCTAACATGTTCAGTAAACTGTTTTGAGATATAAACTAAATTTTACAGCTGCTTAATCTTGTGGATTAACACATCTTGGATATATGGACTTAGTACTCCGAAATTTCGTCTGAAAGATTGCCTGATTCTGAGATACGGGGTCTTTATAGATAGTTGATATCTGGGGTACTATACAAGTTCTTCTGATTTTGTGGAAGCAATGGCCTAGAACTTCTATAATACTTTCGCTTTAAACCCCCAAATTGCATGCAATATTGAAAACTATCAATAGATATAATCATATGCAATGCTGAAAAGATTCCTTAAGTGGAACACACTTTAAAGACGAGCCTTCATCTCTTTGTCTGTACGGTAGTACTAACCTGAGCTCTCAAGGTCTCGCACAACCCAGATACAGATATTAATTACGCTATATTCACCTGTAAGATGAAATCGAGGGAATCTGGATACGGGAGTATATTCAAGAAGTGTGAAACATAGATAAGTCAAGTTTCATGAATTCTATCTTAACATATCTTTAAATAGTTGAGAAATGTGGTAAGTTTAAGTGGACAAACATATCGACAATCTAGGTAAACGAGTTTAAAACTTAAAGTCATATAAAGGTCAACGGTACTGGTGATATGTCTCAATCAACTGATATGATCCTTAGACACGAATTCACAAAAATATGTCTGTAAATATGTTTGTACATAGTTTACATTGCTTATTTCATTATATTTCAGCTTTACAGATTAAAATCAAAAAGATTTTCGGTGTGTTTTAGTATAAACTTACAAAAATACAAAAAGATTTTGTTTCTACATTGTTTTCAGCAAACCAATGTTGGAGAACGGATCTTCAAAGTCTGGTAAGATGCTAGAACTGGTGGGAATCTCTTTGACAATGGGCTGGGACTAATCTGTTAAAATTTGAAAAGTTAAAACGATGAAAAGTTCATTAATTTGAAACTTTGTTTTTGAAAATATCAATAGTTTTTCGTAACAGGTCAAACCGGGGTCATTAACTTGGACTCGGCAGACAAATCGGTTAACCAAGGTCATTAGCTTGGACTTGGTCAACTGAGTAGATTTTCATAACTGGTAAAAAGTTGGAAATTTCAGGGTTAAAAATGAAAATTTTGAAAACTTGAAAAAGTTTGAAATTTTTAAGGTTTGTCAAGTTCGGCCGAACTTGCTAAACAATTCAATTTTAACAATCAGCAAGTTCGACCGAACTTGCAGATGGCTGATTGTTTGTTTTATGATAAGTTCGCCCGAATTCTCCAGGCTTCATGATAGGCTTAACAAATTCGCCCGAACTTGACATGGTATAAATACCATTCAAGTTCGGCCGAACTCATTTACTTGATATCAGAACGTTTTGAGCGAACTTGAGATTTTTGAGAGAATTTGTGAGAAATTGTCACTTTAAAGCCGTTATACTGTCCATTTGAAGATAGTTTTTGGTGATTAGCACACCAACTACTATGGCAGAGGTAATTAATTGATAATAAACCATGATTGACCTGTTAACAAACAAAACCAAATCAAAAAAATTTAAAATATGTTAGTTTTAGGTGTTATTGGACAAAATTGAATTTAGATCTTTGATCGACACTTAAAATCGACCGAGAAATTGTTTTTGATTGATCTGAAATGCACGTTTGCATGTTTTATTTTTGTTGGTCTGATTGAAGAAGACGACAAGTTCGGCCGAACTTGTTGCCAAGTTCAACCGGACTTGTCCAAAACACAACTTAATGATTCTAAAACATGTTGACGAACTTCAGTGTTGAAATATTTTTGTTCTAAACATGTTCGACCGAATTGTGTTAACAAAAAATGATTTGTTTGTAGTGTATGTTCGACCGAACTTGTTCTTTAATAAAGGCATGTGTCTCATACATGTTCGGCCAAACTTAGAAAAAATTGATTAATAAAAGCTGTAAGTTCGCCCGAACTTGTATTAGGAAAATTAAACATGTATGTTACATGTTCGGGCGAACTTATTAAAATCAGCGTGTTTAACACTAATCAAGTTCGCCCGAACTTGATTAAAATGTTAGAAAATTTTTATTTTGTGATTTTTCCTCGAAAAGCGTGCTAATTGTTTTATGTCGTTTTTCATGTACAGGTTCCAGCGCGTGTTATCTCAGTTGAGTTCCAAAACTCAGAACACATGTATCACGCTTGACAAGTCTATTTGTCCGTCGCTGAAAGAATATGACAGCTTTTGAAGTTCCTTGAAGACAGTCATATTCGCCGTGCAATTATTGAGCGCACTGTATTTATCGATCTCATGTTATTCATTCTGGATGAACGCGAATCTAAGTGCTGATAAGAAGACAATCTCTTCTACAGTATAGGTTGGTGATGAAATAAAGCCGATTACAGTTACTGAAGGGATATTCGAAGAATTTTAGAGCTTAAAGATAAAGAAGATGATCATTCTTCTAGATGAGAAGATGATTCGCGGATGTTTCTTCCGCATGGGATATAAAGGGAGTGTGAATAAACCAACGCTGAAGAAATGGGAAGTGCCAAACCCCTATAAACTTTGATGCATGCTCTAATTCATACGTTCAGCCATCGCAAAGCCGAGTTAGATGATGTTCAATATTATTTGGCTAGCATGGCAACGGCGCTTATTTTGAAGAAGCCGTTCAATGTTTCTAAGATGGTGTTCGTTCACATGTCAAAGAATATGAGAGGATTCAAGATTATGTTTATATCATAGATTTATTCAGATGCTGATCGATGAGAAGTATCCCAACATTGCTCGAGATCCGAACGACGTTCTTTATTTGGTTCATCTCGACGAAACCACAGTGAAGAAGCTTATCAAATTTCAGAAAAAAGCTTCAGCTCCTATTGCCAAACCAGTATTTGGAGTAATTAAAGATTCAGATTATGTATCGCCACCTGGAAATAAATGGAGAAAGGAAGGTAGCGACGATGAGAATGAGCTTAAAGCTGAACGAGAGTGGTTTAAAGAATTCAAACCGAAGGCAAGAAGTGAATGGTTTTTGAAAGAAGAAGCTGATAAACCAAAGAAAAAGTGAGCATCAAAGAAAGCTAAAACTTTGCTTGTTGATGAAGAGGAGACTGAGAATGTTGAAGCAGTGGCTGGATCTAGCATTGCAGTCGTTAATGAGAGTCAAGAAACAATGAAGTCGACTCAAGAAGAAGTAATTTCTGCTACATCTGAAAATGAAGAATCTGATAAAGAGCCTGAAAAGACAGAGGCTGAAATAAGAGTAGAAAAAGAAAAGAGAGTTGATGCAGATTTTGATCCGAATGCAGAAATAGAATCTGATGAGGAGAGGCCAAAGAAAAAGACTAAAAGAACAAAGTCTCATGCAATCGAAATTTCTAAGAAAACTACAGGGTCAACTCACACGAAAGGGAAACGAAAGGCCAATAAAGCTCAGAAAGCGATGAGCAAAAGATATAAAAGCAAGATACAAGCACAGAAGCCACACAAGAACCTTTTGGTGCTCAGGAGAAAGGAGCCAAACACACAGAACCTCCTGTTATCATCCATGCTGAAGCAGAAAGGCAAGAAGTTACACAAGAACCTCCTGTGTCTGAATTTGTTGAAGTTCTGATCGTTGAATCGCCGAGTGCTCAAAAGAATTCTATTCCTGAAAGCTCTACGCCAAAGAAGTCTACACCGAAAGCTGCGACACCAAAAGACTCAACACCAAGACACCAAGGGAAGTATGTTTGGTGATATGCCACATGGTCCTATAAGCTTGAAGACTTGGATGAATTTTTCCCTGAAACGAATGCTGAGATGTTAGAGAAGCGTGTGAAGGTTTTGGAAGATGAATTGGAAGATTGAGTTAGAAAAGGCTGAGCTCGTAAAGAAGGTGAATAAAAGCGAAGTTGAAAAGGAAATTCTTGATAATTGAGTGAAGGTGCTTGAAAATGAAAGAGAATATTACAAGCGTTGATAGAGAGTTTGCAGGACGCCAATGAAAAATTACAAACAGAGATTGCAGAGTTAAAGAAAATTCAAGCTCTGAATGATCAAAGATTCATCAGATTACAAAAGGCCTTATCCAATAATCTGAATATTTGATTTTTATCGCCGAATACGATCGTCTGGATCGTCAAGAAGCCAAGGAGCATGCTGAAAGAGAATTGGCTGAAGGTGGTAAAGGGAAGCAGGTAGAGGTAGAAGCCCCTAAATCTACTACAGAGAAATCTTATGATGTCCCCGAGAAATCTACAGAAGATGTTTCAAAAGCTTCTGAGTCTGATATCCAAAAGGTTAACGAATCTGTCAAGCCTTCTGATCCTATTGTCGTTACTGAAGAAAAAGACGATGATGAAGCCGAGAAAGACGATAAGAATGAGGATGAAGAAGAGGAAGGATATGAAGATTGGAATGTAGGGGATGACGATGACGATTTTGATCAGGGTGATGATGATTTTGATCAAGGTGGTACTAGCTTAAAGATCAATGAAGCTAAAGTCTGATGAATTCGATTTTTCAGATCTGATGGACGATGAATCTAATCGAATGGAAGATAAAAGCAGGGGGAGTCAGGGCAAAAAGGGCCTTCAGATGATATTGAATTATTAGATGTTGATCGTTTTGTGAAGCCTATGACTGCAGTACCTACGAAGCCTTTGATATTGATGTTGGAACATAATGTTGAAGAAGGTTAGTTTGTACATAATTATTCGAAAGAAGATATGGCGAAGCTAGTTGAAGCTGAAGTTGAAACTTGGAGTTTGAATTTTGAGGAGATAATGAATGTCAGCCAAAAGAGTATCAGTATGAAAGAAGATTTGAAGCTGATGAATACAACCGTGTGATTGTTGAAGAATGGTCCTCAGATGATGAAACAGAAAAGAAAGATAAGTATGTTGGTCAGGATTCAGAAAGTTTTCCTACATTCAAAGAAATGTATAAACAGCTGAATGAAGACATGTTAAAAGATAGGATTGTTGAAGAGCTACGTGAAGGAAAAATTCCTAGGCCAATGACCAAAGAGGAGATAGCTGAAGCGAGAAAGACCTGGTTCAAGGAGATGCCTCGTGAACGTAAGTTTCGACGTCCACTAGCATTCTTCACCAGAGATAAAAAAAAATTCTTTGGGAGATATATTGAGTTGGGGATGGTTTAAGGAGCTCAACGTATATGCAATCAAAAGAGAGTTTGGAGTACAATACTTCAAATATCTTGCTGATTAAAGACTTTGCCGTATTGGGATATGGAAGAGCTAGTGCAAACAGTGAATGTCACTTATCAGATGAAGACGGTTGATCAATTGTTATGGACAATGATAAAGTACGAAGCCGAAAAAGGTTGGAATCACTGGAAGCCGTTTATTCCGAGGCGAAGAATAAAGATTAACAAGGTTACGGAGAAAATAACATAACATTAATGATGAAACGTCCTAGAGCCATGAGGAATGTGCCACTTATGCCGATCGAGCAGAACTTTTATCCTTTATTCAAGTGGTAGCAGATTGATCCAGCTACTTGTGAAGCAGTGATTGTATTAAAGTTTGAAGATCACTTAGATATTGCTAAGGAACGAGTTGAAGTGATGGGTTATCAGGGTATGAGAGGATTGTGGAGGACGATAAGGATTCTAGATCCTATGTGGTTGGTAAACTGCTCGAGAAAAGATATAAAATGCCTTTTCTACAGCAAGATTGTTTTTGAAAAAGAGAAAAGGTACAAGCGATGCAGTATCAGAAAGTTGTCAGCGTTTGCTATGCACGTGAAGTGAATTCAGGGAACATGTGGCAGACAAAGTGGAGGGATCTGGAAAGAGTTGAATTCTTAAAGGAAGAAACCAGAAGTGAGGTGATTAAAGAAAAGATGGAAAAAGCGGTAAGGCAAAGTTCACTCAAGATGGCTAACTTCAAAAGACCACCACCAACTGATCAAACGCCGGATCCGAAACAAGAAAGATGAAAGAAGCCCTACAAGAAATTTTTTGGTCGGGTACGTTAATGTTTATATGAAGACAGAGTTTTGAAGAAGGATACAAGACGAAGACGATATCCAAGGGGGAGTCTATTGGTGCATAATGTCTATGTCTTAGTCTTATATCGAGTCTGTATTGTATAGAGCTGGATAGGCTAGGTTAAGGAGTATTTATGATGTGTCTTAGCCAAGTTCGCCCATATGTTTAAGTGTTTGAGCATGTTCGGCCGAACTTGCATAGGCAAGTTCGGGCGAACTTGCACCTCATGGGCCGAACTTGTAATCCTATAAATACCTAGCTTGTGTGTGTCATTTGTAACTTTGCCATTGTAGAGGCGAAGCTCTGTCAGTCTGTAATCTGAACATTTAATCAATGAAACTGATGATTAACTGATTAATTCTTGTCTATTGGTAACACGACGTATATTTCCGCTCTTATGGACATTAGTATCAAATTTAGGTTCCTAAGCATCAAGGATCGGTCCTACAGAGTTGTGTGGGTGCGGATCGGATGATAATAAGACTTGTGGAGGTGAGAACAATTTTGTCCATATTCCTCGTAACCGTTAATACTTCGTATTAACCGAACACTCATATGTATACGTTTATTTATGAATATACAACATTCACCGCGGTCCAATCCAAGTGTCAATTTGGGTAAATTTCGGTTGAGGGTGACATAACGCCTGTATGAAGTAAGAAAACTATAATTAGAAAGTAATCCAATTCTTTGCTTCAAATCACTTCAACTCTCCTCACTAACACTGTTGGAAAGTGTTGAGGTCCGGTACATATAAATTATTAAAGTGATACACCCTACTTTTAATCAATGTTCAACCATGTTGCGGTATGTTAGCTTCCTGCGAAATTATGATAGGTATTTCAGTGATAGAACCAAGTGGCGTACAACCTTGAATCCTATCGATTTAGTTCAAACTAATACCACGTAAATCCCCAGTAACTTGAAGTAGTAATGAATGAGCGGTACGAAGGAACCGTAACGAAACTATCTCTTAATGCATATTTAGTAAATAAAATGACACAAAGCGAATTTTTGTCGGATGATTATTTTATTTATATATATAATTCGAAGGACGACATTTAAAAGAATCATATAAAATGTTTATATAGCAAACGATCCCTTGTTTTTAGCTCGCATAACTTAGTAAAAATATATTCCAATAAAATACGAGATCGCCTTTGAATAGTATTTGAGTACCATAATACAATGATTAACCTATGTGACAACTCTTATGTACATCTTCAAACTCTAGACTACACGGGGTCCTGACCTGAATTATTTTGGTAACCCTGAGATACTAAGTCTTGAATCAATATCACTTGTAGGAGGGCGGTCCATTCATGCTAGAAATCGCATAAAGGGATACATGGTTCTTTGATTCCTTTTGATTAAGGCTTTTCACGTCATGATACCCTACGCTTGTGAGTAACCAAGAGTATGCGTTAAACGGTGTTGCTTGTCCTCGTGAGTATACGAGAAATAATTTTTTTAGATCAGGGGAGTATTATTGAATCATCCCTCGTCTTCCTTCAAATGATTGGTTCCTTCAATTGATTTTCAGTTCGATCGATTTAAATAAGCATTCGTAAAATACGATGCTACAAGAAACCCGATTCTTCGTTATTTTCGAGTGACGAAACTTGGGTTACCCATAGAAATAAGAACGGAGATATCTTAAGTATAATACTGTATATATACATATATACCTGGGTATTCGGACCACGAGTGAAATTCACGATCGCGGGGAGGATTGTCGAAAGATGTTGCGCTATCAATTGCGCGATTTCTGCCTCATCATTTGTGGTGAGTGTTTCAGGGCCATTTTATTATAAACTATATATATACATATATCAATGTCACATATTCAATCATCCCATATCACGCAATTTCGTCGCAAACATGAGTCCACAACGTGTATAACCAACATCATTATCATGTATATAATAACATCCGTCATCATACAACTGTTAAAATTTGCACATAGACTTAACCCATAAGGGCCAGGGCTTAAATATGCGGTCAAATCATGTCACCAGGTGACGTATGTACCCCATACTACAAAAAGCATGAACTACCCTGCATGAAGAACACAGTCAAAACCAAACTCTCTTTGAAATGAAGTAGTCATGAGTCGTCTGAATATCGTAATTGGTGTCTTTTGTGTGCTGAACCACCTGGGGAAAGCTAACCCATAAATCTAGTAGTCCCGATCACTCCCAATGAAGGGACTGGTGAATCTTCCGAATACGTCCCTCAGATATCATGTTCACCCCGTAGGGGAATTCCATTAATAAGCACGTATTTTATACTTAAAAGAGGGATAAGACTTTCACGCGACAACTAATTCTTTTCAAATTTGGAGAGTTACTTAACACACGCTACGAATTGTAAATACCTCGATGTGCGATACCAAGTCAAACTAAATGACCAAAATGTAAATCGGTGCTTGGATGGATGCACCGACAGCTGTGAAATGGCATTAATAACCTCTACTCGTATCCTAGCCGTCAAGTGCTAGGCGTACCCCGATTGATTATGGTTTTCATTCAGCCTTTCTTAAAGCTGCTGCTGTTGTTACAAAAGGTTGCCGAGCGATTGTGGATCTATGTTACTACATTTCCCAGCAGCACGTATCCCTTCTGTGCCCTAGTGAGAAACAGAACTGATTAATCCTAAGACAAAGGGTCGAGAAACTCAACGACCCTAGTCTTGACCAACTCGAGGGCCGGATCTTCTTTTCTTGTTCACATAATTACAAATATGAGACTAACGGGAAAAATCAGATGCAGTGGTCACACTGTCCCTATCGGAACTAGGGTGACTAGTATGGGCAATATTCGCCGGTGTATTAGATAATCTTTCCAGAACACGATGGAAAATGATTATTTCTTGTTGTTTCCATTAACGATATCCTTTCGAAACGTTAGTCGAGCGTGGCTATGTTCCTACCCTGTGAGGGGTACTCCGTTGATGGGGAATCTTGACTGATGACTCGTTACTTAGTCATCTTTTACAAAATTACCTGTACGTCTACGATTAAATATGGTCCCATGGTAGGGCATCATGGTGATGCATGTGACCATTAGAAACTAATCACACCTAATATTTCCATGTGATATAGTAGCATTCTAGAGATGGTACTACTTGAATTAAAGCCGCATTGGGTACACACTCCACCATTCCCAGTATTTGGAAAACCGTATACGATTATCTCCAGAAAATCGCATCGATGTTATCGAAGTTATTAAGTTATTTCCTTCTGGGAAAGACATAAATAGCTGTACCACAGTTGGAGCCAAGTTCCCAAAACTTAACATAAACTGGAATTATTATTGTAGAAATTTTATATCTTTACAACGTAACCCGACTAATGGTAAGTAGTTCGGGCACACCATGGATGTAAGTGTGCAGATTCGTTATTACTCGTGTACATCCTCACCTTATGGCAGCCTTAGGCTCTTAAAAGCCTTTCTCTTTCTTATTTTCTGCCATACAGTAGGGATTCTCGTGGTCGGTTCGTAGTAACCAAAGATAACCATGCACAGAACAACAAGGGAAGACTGTCACTCACAACTCGGTGAAACCAAATTAATTTCTTTATACCAACATGCGGAGCACGGGGCTCACTATTGCGGTATTCGTAACGAACCTTGGGAGAGTACCCATACTCCTCCTTTATAGGGGGTGTTCAATAACTATTAAACGAAGTCGTAATTGAAACTTATGGTGTATGAATGGTGAAGACAATGAATGCAAAGAAAACGTAATAATTGCAGTCACCTATAAGCTGAATACGAAACTCATATCCTACTGTGAGTCCAACACACTCTACTTTCAGATTGGAAGTGATGACAGACGTTACTCTTAACATACGTAGGAATTGTGGATGGACAAATTACACTGCTACTATGTAGCACAATTATCATCTCCGCACGATGATGATATTAAACGAAAAGCGAAAACATACTTGTCTGTCAGATGACTGACACGAATATAAATATGGAGCTTTCCAATGGATTACTAAAAGGAATTTCAAGGACGAAATTCTTTTAACCGGGGAAACTGTGACAATTGTGAAAAATCCCGGTAAACTTTGATTGGTACAAGTCCGTGGTAACCGGACGTGATATGTATATCATGATATTGTTGTGATTATGTGTGATGATAACTGTGATACCCATGACGAAACCAGGTACACCTTAATTGGTCCTAAACTTAAAGCATGATTAAAACATTAATTGCGGGTAAACCTTGTAAACTTGTATGACTTGTGTGCTATGCTAAGGAATCGTTATTACGTCTCGGAAGAATCCGAGAGCACGTCATGGTTAACATGACACTACTAAGGACCAACGATGTGAGGCTGGTGTCCTTAGTCTTGAACAACGTGATAAACGGAGACTTGACGTTTAACCGCGCATTAAACCTTTGACGTTGATTATTAGGTTGTCGGTAGCATCATTTGAGATTCCGAGTTCCAGAAACAACGTAGTTTTGTGCCATAGACTGTGTCGTAAGGTTTGAATATAATCAAAGCCCGGGCACGTAAAACGAAGCAGCTCCCGGTTGGGGAACTGCCTTCGTTCCAGGCATAACATAAGGCAACCAAATGTGCAAGGAACAATCGATCAAGCTTAAAAACACTTAAACGAACGTATACGAGACTTTTATGATTAAAACGTAACCATGCTCGGTTTCGAGATGATTATGCCCAAGTTTTAAAACCGAGTCTTTTGACAGTAAGAACGCGAAAAACAGAGCCCGTTTCGCAAATCGAGAACGCGTCCGGGACCCGAAAACAAACCTAAACGCAAACGGAAGATAAACATCATCTTTTAACATGTATAACGAAGCACGAGGTGTCCCCTTGGGACCCACCCGCAAACCGCCACCCCCTATATACATATTTTATTTTTTTTTTGCATTTTATTTTCATTAAATTCAAGAAAAAAACTCATCAAGCTCTCAAAAATCTGCCATTCCATCATCTTCTCCAGCTGATTTTGATCATAACCTTCAACAAATCAAAGGTATAAAACTTTGTTCTTATAATTTTAACCTTGTTTTCTTGATTAAACGTGATTTCTAGCCGAAAAACTCATTTTAATCCAAGATTTATGAAGGTTTAAAGATGTTTATGGGCTGAATAAGAACACCTTGGTATTCCCCTGGTGTTATATGGCAGCCATGGTCACAAATCTTTGGGGTTAACCCTAATCAACACCTCTTCGACAAAAATCGCTTAACTATTCGATTAACCGAAAAACAATGAAATAAAGCTTGATTGACCTGAGTTCTAGCATATTTGAGTTGTACTTGATGTGTAGGTATTGAATATAGCACCCACCCACTTCTGGACTCACAAGAAGCGCTTGAAATCGAAGCTTTTGCTAGGTATATCATCCGAAAACCGAAACTAGCATAGGCAGAATCATGTTTTAGCTCTAACTTGGTCCGTGAAACTTGGATTGAACTGAATTTGGTGCGATGATGTAGGGTATTGTCAGAATGGTCCACGTAAAAGTTTTGAATTTTTGGAATTTTCTACGATTTTTGGTGAATTTTTAACTATTTTATCGAAATAATTTTGGAATAATTATCAACCGAATTCAATAAATCACCAATTATACAGAGACACTAAAGAATATATGGGGAATATTCTGGAAAATTTTGGAGTCCATTGGTTGAGTTTTGATTTGGGTAAAAAATCCGCGTTTTTGCGAGTTTTCGGTAGCCGGGAACGCATCGAAACCAAATCGGAAAAATCTCAAAATTTGGTGAGCAGTTCCTGGAAATGTAAAACATGTTCTAGAATGTTTTTGGAATTTTTGAACCCCTGATGCTAATTAATTCTAATTATTTGATTAAATATTGTTTTTTAAATAATTTAGTTAAATAGTTAAAATGCCAAAATAAATTCCCAAAATTTTTACCAAAAATATACAGATTTTTACAGAGTTATATAAAAATTTACAGATTTTTATTCAAATTATAGATTAAATGGGAATTAAAAAATAGATTATTTTAAATCAATTTCGGCAGATTACCGTATAACGAACCTGCCGAAACCGGGAACTTACCCAACCCGACAATTACTATAATTGGAACACTAGGAGTATTGCGGGAGATTCTCAGGCAAATTGGGAACTATGGGTGTGTCCTAAGACAGTTCGGGAGAATTCCTGACGGTGAAAATGGAAACTCAAATTTGGGCAACCTAGACTCCCCAAATACTCAAATTCCCTTGATGGAAAGTTGATCATTCTTAAATAACCATGTGTTGGCACTATTGGTATTCCCGTACCATTGTCCGAACAAGTTAAACTACTGACTTTAGTTGGCACGCGTAACGGTGCCCGGAAGCCAAACTGAAAACTAATACTACCCTGACGTCCATCACCATACCAGTGTCCTATAGACTCAATCCGGAGTAAGAACTCCTGACCAGATCCAAGTTATAACCATTACGAACTTAGATACTTATTTGAATCCATACTTGCATGGGTGTTATTAAAGTTGATCCAGTTGCTTGATCACTCGTGTGTTGAAACTACTACTCGCACTGTGAGTTTTCACTTCCCCGCTTTTAAATTGTTTTCCTGTTTTCTGTGGATTTGCATGTTAAAAACTGTGTTGATTACACCAAGTTGGAAGTGACTTTTCACTTCCCCTACTTTTGAATTGTTTTACTGTTTTCTAGGGATTTGCATGTTAAAAACTATGTTGATTACACCAAGTTAGAAGTGAGTTTCACTTCCCCACTTTTGAATGATTTTACTGTTTTCTGAGGACCTGCATGTTATAAACTATGTTGATTACGCCAAGTTGGGAGTGAGTTTCACTCCACCACTTTTAAACTGTGTTACTGTTTTCTGAGGTGATTTGCATGTTACAAAACTGTGTTAATTGCACCAACTTGTGATGATGTAAATATTATAACACATGGTCCTGCAAGTTGCAGGTGTCTGTTATGACACGGTTCGGCAAGCTGCAGGTGTCTGTTACGACACGGTTCGGCGAGCTACATGTGCTTGTTGTAACACAGTCCTGCTAGCTAAAGGTGTTTGTGGTGATAAATCCATGACTGTGACCAGTTGCAATTAAACTTGTTAACACATAACTGTTACACAACAACTATAACCAGTGGAACTCACTGCAGGAGATTTATCAAAAGCTACCATGAAAAAAGGGAAAAATACTCACCTACTATGAAATTTTTGTTTCATACCCTGCTCACATGGTGTCAAATTAAAACAACTGGTTTTGATGAAATACCATTAAAAATTCAATACTTGGGATATGCTATTATGTCTAAAACTGATTACAATTACTCCCAAGTGTTGTTTAATGATTTGGTAATAAATCTAGAAAATTTGAAAAACAAAAGGGAAAATGCTTTTATGCTATTTCCAAGGTTTTTAAGTTAATATTTACTAAAGAAAATCCCAAAAGAAAGTGCACATGTTCTTGTTCAAAGTGTGCCTTTTCAAATAAACAGTTTATCCTCTGAAACGTATACTCGCCTTATGGCCGAAGATTTAAAAGTTTCAAAAACACAAGCAAGGGAGTCTGAGCAAAATTTAGATGAGTCCACATCTGCTCCTCAGACCTCAGCTGCTGAGCCCACTGCTCTTGGTGACCGCAGCAGCAAAACCACTATTGTGCAACCAACACCAAAAACCACTAAAAAGACCAAAAAGAAACCTTCAAAACCCACCAAACCTATCAAAAAGGACCTTTTGGAAGAGAGATCCCAGAAGTTAATCCAGTGACAACACAAAAGTCACATAAAACCACTACTGCTACTTCCTCACAGCAGATGGTAGAAAGATCTCCACCCAAAACCATAACTCCTCATGATTCATCACAAAAGGAACATGTTGTAAGCACAGGGATCCCACAACTTATAACATCACCCTCATTTGAGAATATGTTAAATTGTCCAACTCCCAGGACAAACCTGCTTTCCACACCACTCTCCACATTTCAAATAACAACAACCACCACATCATTGTTTGAAGCCTTTGATAGTCAGTCACAAAAAGGCCACTCTCACCAACACATTACAGAGAGCCAAAACTTCCACAATGGTTGTGTCTGATAAAAGTCAATTGTTATCCCACAAACAGTTGAGGAGGCTACATCACTTGGATTTCACAAAATCCTTGTTGATAGTTCAATTGGAGCAGCTACTACAGATGTTGAATCCACTGATTTACATCTGGACAATAGTTTCATATATAAGTCTCCTTTGAAGGCAACCACTGTTGAGGCTACCAAGGTAACCTCAGCTCCAGTGGGAAGACCCCAGTACCAAGAAAAAGGGGCATCTAAGGTTGAAGCTAGTGTTAAATCACTTGTTCATGATATCTTAGATACAACTACCACCTCTGGTAGGAGCTCAGATGATCCTATTAAGTTAGGAGATTGGCTAAAACATAAGGAATTGACGGACAAAGTCACAAGGATTGAAACATCAGTGGGAGATATCCAAAATGTGCTGCAACATATGTTACACTCCGCACAATCTCGAAACACTGCTCAAACCTCTACTCAAGCCACCATAATTGCAAACAAGTGTATCCTCTGTTTCAACAACATTATCAGCATGCTAATCAGTTATATGATTCAAAAGTGCAGACATTCAAAGAAAAAGTTGAAGCAAGATATAAAGACACACAGGAAGAGCTTAAAAATATAATGAAAATTGTCATTCCTGACACTACCCCTGCACCTGTCTTCGAAAGAGTTGATGATGCCAAAAAGGGGGAGAAAAATGACTCTGGGGAAAAATCTCTCAGTAACTTCTGCTGAAACATATGTCAAAGAAAAGGAAAATGGAGGTGATGAAACCCTGAAAACTCAAGCAGATGATGAAGATACACAAATGGGGATCGTTCAAAGTCATGTCATGATAAAAGAGAAAGAGATGAAGGATACCACTACTGTCCCAAAACCACTGCTGGTATTAAAAGGCAAACCACTGACAGTTCAATTTTATTGCCTTCCTCATCTCAGCAACCACCTGTCACAGTAACATATGTTGATACTACCAAAAGTACAACAGATGTTCCGACAGCAGTGGTTTGCACAAATGCCCCTGCACCAAAACTGGTTTTATGCTAGAAAAAGAAGAAGAACGACTATAGTGAATGATGATGACATACCATCTTCATTTGTTATCCAAACAAATCCAGAACCAGTCACCATCCATCCATCATCATCACAAATCACTTTTGCTGAATCACTCCAAGGTCAAAACCCTTATAGAAACATTCCTATGGAAACAACATATCCTTTAGAGTTGGTCACAGTACAAGGTGAAATGCTACAATTCTATACAGAAGCCGATCCATCCAAAAGAACCTTCCTATCTCTTCATGGCTATAGAACTCCTAAAACCATTGATGAGTATCTAATACTGAAAACAAGACAAGCAAAAATCATAGCAAAAGAAGAAAGCAAAGGGAAAGGTAATACCTATTTAACAAGAAGGGAGCAGCATGAGCTAAGCAAAGTTAAGAAATTAGAAGAGTATGCAAAAGAGCTTAATGAGAAAATGACAAAAGAATCTCCAAAAGATGATCCTCAAAAGAAGCTAAGGGAAAACCTTATAAGATTTATCATGAAAGAAAAACCCTATCAAGCTGAGGAAGATCAATTCAAGGAGTGGTCCATCCCAGCTCTTAAACAAGAAGCAAATAGAATTGGAAGGATGAAGAAAGACCCTCAAATGAAACAGATGCACCAGACTGGAAAGATACTAAAAATCCAAGTGCAAATCTTGTTTTAGATTCAACCATCCAAACCCTCAACCAAAGGAAGAGGCAGCTGCTGATGGTTAAGGATGATTAACAAAGGGATGCTAATATGCAGGCTATCACAAATGAACCTTCGTCTGACTTCAAGTCTCAAGCTAAATATGAAGATCTTTTTCTAAGGCTTTCAAGAAGTTCACCTTTTCAATTCTCATCACAAATAACTCCTCTCCCAAGAAACCCATTGAACTCAAAAATACTAAAGTGGCTCTCTGATAAAAAGACCCATGTATTGACTCTACTCAGGTCCAATGCGAAAGTTGTGAATATATCAAGGAAGGATGCACTAAGCCTGGGTGTAGCTGACCTTCAAGATCTTTTGGAACTACAACTGTGCAGGGATGAGGGTGATGAAAGTTCCTAGAACTTTGAATCTCAATTCAAAGATTATATCAGGGAAAACTGATGAGACATAAAGATAATGAATAAAGAAGAGTTTTGGCATCATCTGTTCTAGGGGGAGATTGTTGGCATTGAACCCTATAAAAGAAAAGATGATAGAAAGCCAAAACAGGTCTGCTCTATATGATCCAGAATAAACAGTGTTTAGAACCACTCTTCACAAAGACCAGCTACCAAATCACTGATAGTTCTAACAACTGCCTTATGCCAAAGCTCTGCCAGTTATAAAGTCTGCTGAATCACCAAATCTCTGATTGGTCAAAAGTCTGTTAGAAGTCAAAGGTCTGCTGGAAGTCAAAGGTCTAATCATCCCTTGAAGAACATCTGCCAGTACTTCATCAGAGTTTATGCTTATCACAGGATAGGTCATCAGTGCTTTGCTATCAGTGTTTATATCTATTTATCAGAGGATAGGTTAGGCCGTGGTTAGAGTTTGTTATTGTTGTTAGATGTCATTGTCAAGATAATGTCAGCATAGACGAACATGGTTAGGATTGTACTATAAATTGACAGTGCCTGTATTGTTCTATGGAGCTCACACTATTACACTTTTTGTACATTCTTTTAGTATGTAGCTTGGTCTGAGGGGGAGTTTAGTGATTCATACATGTATTTACTTTGTATTTGATGTCAATCTTTGGAGTAATGAAAACATGTTATGATGAAAACTTTTCTCTCGTTGATTGTGTTATAAAGTTTTAACTGTTCTTCCGCTGCAAAGTTCTTCATGATTTATCAATTTGTTATCAATTTGGTTAAAACAATACAATCAATCCAAACTCAGATCCTAACAATTCTAGATCGCATATGTCCAAAACCGATCAATGAAAATAAAAAGAAAATTTCATAAGTGACAAGATCACAAATTATGACGATGTCATAATTGAGAATTGTGATGATAATACTGATGATGAAAGTGTTAAAAAGAAAAAAAATGAAATATTTTTAAAACTAAAAGAAAAATTTCAAGAAATTGTTCTACAATTTACTGATAAAGGTGAATGCCCAATACAAAAACCTTATAAGCAGAATGAAGAACAAAAACAAAAGGAAAAACAAAGTTTTAAAAATTCTAAAAACTTTCAAAAGAAAAATTAAAGCTCATCGGTACGATCATCCAATTATTATAGAAATTCACAAAAAATTGTAAATCAAAACTCACAAAAATTTGTAAATAAATGGTGCAGGTCCGACCACAGTGCTTCAACATCAAATCAAAGTTACAGACGAAGCAGGAAAGATGGCTACCACGTGTCAAATCAGTGTTATGATTTGAGTGTATGGTTTGATAGAAAACGATATGATAACAGGGTGTGTCATATGTTGGTGCACCTGGTGTTCGTCACTTGTCGAATAGGCTAGATAGAGCGTGTGTTGAATATTGTATAGGTTAGAATCGAACACACGACCGAAATACGGAGAGTTCAGTGTAAAAGGGATCAAGTTCACCTGAACTTGACCTGTATGGTCAACTTCGCTCGAACTTGACTATAGCAGGGCCAAGTTCGCTTGAGATTACATGTTGATGTCAAGTTCGGCCGAACTTGACATAGTCAAGTTCGCCCGAACTCACCTACACTCCAGCGAACTTGTCTCCCTATACATAGGTGTGTTGTTCATTTTGTCATTTAAGTTTTTGGCATCCCTACGGGGAGGTGCTGCCGAATTCTCTCCAGGAACTCCGGCAGCTAGACTTATAAAGATGTATACTCTTTCGGTATTAATGAAGACTTCCGCTGCATTCTACTTCTACTCCTTTCTGTAATAACATTCTACCGAATTGGTTTACGTTTATCCACTAACTTTCGTCTAGAACCGCCTGATCACGGACCTTCATCATATTTGTGGGGTAACTGGACACATTGCTAAAAAATGTCTACAAATTAATCCTAAACCTGCTCATATTGATAACAAAAATTCTGGAGTATCAACTCAGGTTTTGAAACAATGTAAAGAAACTACAAACAAGGTGAAACCAGTTATTACTAAGTTTTCAAATTTTGATGTAGCTAGTACGTTATGATCCAAGTCTGGTCATACCCAATAACGAGCTAGACAAACATACATAGTATTTATTTATGATGTGATCAAACAAATAAATATTAACACTTAGAATATTTAGAAATGGTTTTCTAAATAATTGCACTTGAGAAACTAATAAATTATATGGATAATTTACTTTGAGAGAATATTTTATATTGTTATTTAATGGGTTAAGTAACATTATAAATAATTGTGATATGTTGCATAAGTCTTATAACATGTGATGTTTATAATTTTATAAAAGGTTATAAAATATATATAAGACTTATTTTATAAAAATGAAATTTTTGGGTGACAAAAACAAGGCCATGTGGCCGAAAATTTTGGGGTTTCGCAAGGTGGTCTTCCACCATTCATTTTGCATGCAATCTTCACACAACCTCATCAAATCCAAGACTAGATCTTGCAAGATTATATGGAGGATTTTGATGTTTAATTCATTCATTCTTACACACATATTCTCTCATAATAATTCAAGTGCAAGAACTCATTCCTGAGCTCTAATATTTTCAGCCACAAGGTGGTGTCCCAATAGAGTTCAAGTAGTTTAATTCTAAGTGTAAAATCCTAGCAATCTCGTGGTGTTTGTTGGAAAGCTTGGGTATATGAGCTTGAGGTCTTCTCCTTTGAAGAGTATCATTCAAGTAGCATCATCATCTTCATCTCCTAACTACTTGAGAGGTAGTATTCTAAAACACCCTATGATTGTGTTTTGATAGCATGCATGTTCATATATGGATCCGGGTTTTTGGTTTTACATATAAAATGGGTTTTATATCTTGTAAGTAACATGTTTTAAATAATTATTCCGCTGCGTTTTTGTTTTATGTGGATAAAATAACTTTGATAAACATGTCAAAAACCCAACAGTGGTATCAGAGCCGCTTATATGAATGCATGCTTCAAAGGATTTAAAGATTTCGGGATTTTGGGTTTTGTTGGCCAAAATTTTAAACATGGTTTTCCATTGTTTTTCAAGACACTTTTACTAACATGCATAAAAGTATCTGGAAAATTATGTCATATGGATTATATGTTTGTTTGGACAAAATAAACCCATCTTTTCGGTTTTAACTTGACCGAAAATTAGGTTACAAAAGGAAACCATTTTTTTAGCTCTTCAATTTAAATATATATGTGGATATATATTTTGGTGTTCATAACCTAGCCATGACCTTGTATTTAAATATATTGAATGATTGTGTTGTGATTTATTTGATTATTTCAATGGGGTTGTAATAATTAATTATCTTTGTTCTTCCATTTGAAAATATGTAATTTATTTATTTTTCATTTGGTATGTAAAATAAATAGATTAGATGCATTTTATTTTACTAGAAAAAAAATGTATTAGGACATTTTATGTAAAAGAAGATGTACACAAAAAATGGTTTTTGGTTTGAGCCAATTTTGGTCCAAAGGACTTTATAGTTCATAATGGGATTTTAGCCCAATAACCAAAACACATTTTTGAGGCCCAAAGGAGTTTGGAACTAAATATAAAGTCTATTTGGAAGCCTAAAGAAAGTGAAGAAATCGCCACACAAAAGGAATACTTGAAGCATTTGGATGCGGGTTCAAGTGGTAGTTCAATGACACATTTCTTGTGTCAATATTCACCCTTTAGGAAGGACATTTTGGCACACTTGTTCGGCTAACAAGTGTTGTCAAAATAGTTGGCTATGGTTATGCACCTTTTGTGATAATAAGTGTTGTGCTTGTATGATTATTTATTTATGGTTGTTTAGATGATATTTGGATTTGCATGCTTAACAACTAATAACTCATAACAAGCTTAAAATTGGTTCTTTAAAAATCATTAAAAGTGGTTAATAAAATAGTTTTATTAAAGGTTAATGATTTTATAATAAAATGGGTTTTATTAAAAAAGAACCTCAAAAATGATTTTCACTAAAGTACCATGAATTTGAATGCATGCAAATATATGGTACATAAAGTTTTCTAAAACTAGAATTTTGAAAACATAAAATCCCTTTTATAAAACAAGTCAAACACCATTCCTTTACACAACACTCGAATCATTTGGGAATTCTTTGTAGGATAAAGGTCACCTAACCACATTTGAAGGAACTTGTGGGTTTGAGGTTGGCTTACCATATTTGTGGGATAAATGTCACCTAACCACTTGTATGTGTAAACTTACATGTGTGTGTAAGTAGGATGACTTGATTTGGAAACCATGTGATTAGGGACACCGAAGCATGGCGTACAAAGGTGTTGATGGGATTAAGCATGCCAACTAAACATAAAGATGTTTAACCGATCCCATATGGCTAGAAATTGCAAAGGGTTGCAATCGTCAAACGTTGACTACCTTGTTAATTTAAATAATAGGATAAAGGTCACCTAACCAATATTTAAATGTAACGTTGGATTCTAGATTTTAATTATTAATTGTCTATGAGACATAAAAGGGTATTAATGATTAAAAATTTGATAATATAGAAAATACTAAAATTGAACTTTGTTAAAATTTTGTAGATGGCCGCTAACAATGCAAACACAATTACCCAAACCGTACGTAACCTATCACTAAGAACCATCCTTGAAAAGGATCGTCTCAACCATAACAACTTCATGGATTGGTATCGAAACTTGAGAATCGTTCTCAAGCAAGAAAAGATATCTTATGTGTTGGACGATCATATTCCCGATGAACCTAACGTGGAAGATGTGGAAGCCTATAACGATTGGGTTAAGTATACCTAGGACTCCATGCAAGCCTCATGCCTCATTTGGGAACTATGATTCCTGAAATTCAAAATGATTTTGAACATCACGGGTCATACGACATGATTACCCAATTGAAGGAAATGTTCTTCAACAGGCAAGGGTAGAACGCTTCGAAACGGTTCGAGCACTTCATGTATGTCGAAATGGAGGAAACCCAATCAGTCTCATCTTATGTCCTTAAGATGAAAAGCCACATTGATCGCCTCGAAAGGCTCAATTGTCCCGTCTCTAAAGAGTTGGCTACGGATTTGATCCTCAACTCTTTAACAAAGAAGTTTGAGACTTTTGTCATGAATTATAACATGAACGGATAGGACAAGAGCATTGGTGAGCTCCATCAAATGCTCAAAATTGCTGAGGCAGGCATGGGTAAAAAGGCTTTACCCGTTCTAACGATCAATGAGGGAGGCAACAAGAAGAGGCCCCACCCGGACTCCAAGGCAAGTTTTGCCAAAAGGAAGGGCCACGTCAAAGGGAAACGACAAGGAAAGGTTAAAGCGGAACCCACAAAACCAAAGGAAAAGAAGCAAAAGGTTGCTTTGACTGACCCATGCTTTGAGTGTGGAGAGATAGGACATTGGAAAAGAAATTGTCCAACCTATCTCAAGGAGTTGAAAACCAAGAGGGATGCGGGGCAAACCTCGGGTACAATCTTTATGATACATATTGACCTTAATGTTATTTCTTCAAACACATGGGTATTGGATACCGGATGTGGAACTCATATTTGCAATTTGTTGCAGGGGTTCAAAAGAAACAAACATTACAAGAAGGGAGACATTAGTCTCTTCATGGGCAATGGAGCAAAGGTTCAAGTTGAAGCCCGAGGAGACTATGTTTTGAAACTTCCAAGTGGTTTGGAAATTATCTTGAAAAATGTTTTGTATGCTCCTAGTTTGACTAGGAACATTATTTAAGTTTCCCTCTTGCTACAATATGGTTTTAATTTAAAGTTGTAAACGATGACATTTGTGTTTTGATGAATGACATGTTTTACTTTAAAGCTATGCCTTCAAATGGTATTTATGAATTGGTTCATAATAATACATCATTTGATAGTTCAATGTACCAAGCAACCACCAAGAAACTCAAATTAGATTTGAGTGATTCCTATCTTTGTCATTGTCGCCTTGGACATATAAATCGCATGCAAAAACTTCGAAAGAATGGTCTTTTAGAAACAAATGGAGATGATTCATTTGATGTATGTGAATCTTGTTTACAAGGAAAAATGACTAATGCACCCTTCAATGGCACCTTTGAAAGGGCAAAAGACTTATTAGGTATCATGCATTCGGATGTATGTGGTCCTTTTAAGCCAATGACTAGGAATGGTGAAATATACTTCATTAGTTTTACCAACGACTATAGTCGTAATGGTTATGTGTACTTGATAAGATACAAAGATGAAGCATTTGAAATGTTCAAAGATTTCAAAAGTGAAGTAGAAAATCAACTCAAGAAAACAATCAAAGTCCTTCGCACCGATAGAGGAGGTGAATACCTTAGTGATGCTTTTCAAGATCATCTTAGGAGTTGTGGAATTCTCTCCCAACTTACTCCGCCCGGAACACCACAACATAATAGTGTGTCTGGAAGGAGGAATCGAACTCTATTGGATATGGTTCAATCTATGATGGCTAGAAGCACATTACCTCTATCATTTTGGGGTTACGCTTTGCTCTCCACGGCCCGTATACTGAATATGGCACCAACCAAGAAAGTGGATAAGACACCTTTTGAAATATGACATGGAAAGGCTCCATCATTATCATATTCGAAGGTATGGGTTGTGAAGCATATGTGAAGCAATACACCCCAAACAAATTGGAAGTACATCCACTAAGTGTATCTTTGTAGGATATCCTAAAGATGATATAGGATATTACTTTTACGATCCAACAGAGCAAAAGGTATTTGTTGCTGGAAAGGGTAAGTTCTTGGAAGCTAAGTTCCTTATGGAAGGAACTAGTAGTAGAACAGTGGAACTTGATGAGGATCAAGAACCACAAGCCGATACACGTTTGGTTGATACTAGCAAGCAACAAGAGGTTGTTGAAGAGGATCAAGTGGTTGATCAATACACACAAAACGTTCGCAGATCTGGTAGAATTAGTAATCCACCCGAAAAGATATGGATTTTTCGTGGATGGACGCTACGTGGTAGATTCGGATGAACCAACCACATACCATGATGCAATGTCACCGATTGTGACAAATGGCTTGAAGCCATGAACATAGAGATGCAATCCATGTATGACAACCAAGTATGGGAATTGGTTGTGCCACCTCTTAACTCCAAAGTAGTTGGAAGTAAGTGGGTTTTCAAGAAGAAAACGGATATGCATGGTATACCTATAAAGCGAGACTTGTAGCAAAAGGTTTCACTCAAACTCAAGGGGTTGATTATGATGAGACCTTCTCGCCCGTGGCGATGCTAAAGTCAATTAGGATATTATTTCCATAGCTGCATATTACGATTATGAGATTTGGCAAATGGATGTCAAAACGGCTTTCCTCAATGGATATCTTAATGAAGATGTCTATATGGTTCAGCCTGAAGGTTTTGTCGATCCAAAACATCCTAACAAAGTATGCAAGTTAAAGAAATCAATATATGGATTGAAACAAGCATCTAGAAGTTGGAATCATCGTTTTGATGAACAAATTAGGAATTTTGGATTCATCGAGAATGCCGATGAAGCTTGTGTGTATAAGAAGGCTAGTGGGAGCATCATCACTTTCCTAGTACTATATGTCGATGACATTCTACTATTTGGAAATTATATTCCAACCATGGAAGGTGTTAAAACCAGGCTTGGAGGTTGGTTTTCTATTAAGGATCTTGGTGAAGCCGCCTATATTTTGGGAATAAAGATCTATAGGGATAGATCAAGGCGCTTGATAGGTTTGAACCAAAGTGCATACATTGACAAAGTCTTGAAAAGGTTCAAGATGGAGAACTCTAAGAAACGTTTGGTACCTATTCAAAAGGAACGATATTGAATGCGTCTCAATGTCCAAGCTCAAAGGATGAGCAAGAAAGAATGAAAGGAGTCACATATGCGTCTGCTATAGGATCCATCATGTATGCAATGATATGCACTAGACCGGACGTGTCATGTGCCTTAAGCATGACAAGTAGATACCAGCAAAATCCAGGTAACAGTCATTGGATGGCTGTTAAAAGCATATTGAAATACCTTAGAAGGACTAAGGATATGTTTCTAATATATGGATCTGGTGAAGAGGAACTCGTTGTAAAGGGTTTCACGGATGCGAGTTTCCAAACTGACCGAGATGGTTCTCGATCACAATCTGGGTATGTCTTCATTTTGAATGGAGCTGCAGTCTCTTGGAAGAGCTCGAAGAAGGATGTTGTAGCATTGTCCACTACAGAATCAGAATACATCGCCGCTTCATTGGATTTGATATTCTAGTGATTGGATTTGATCTATTTAGTATGTGGATATTGGAACAATTGTTATTATGACTCATTTAATGATTATGGCATTTTGAGTTATGTTCCATTTTAGCATGTTTAAATCCATGAATAAGTTAATTATTCTAAATGTCCGTAGTCGATCATATTTGTGGGAACAAATATGAAGGTAAGACTATTATGAACTTGGATTGGTGGATATTCATTAGGTATGAATATAGAGCAAAGTGTTGCTGCCAAATTCATAGATATTTGTGGGATACAAACATTAGACTTAACCGCTCTCAAATATTACTACATGGAATCTTTGTGATTGATCATAAGTAATTTTTGAGTAAAGGCGAATATCATAGAATCCTCAGACCTGAGATACACATTGGGTCTTGATATTCACCAAATGTTATACTTTGACTTAGTTCTTTGTTGTTCTGAAACATGGCAGTACATAAGGCTAAGCTCAGGTGTGGTACAAGGTGATTGTGAGAGACGTATGTAGTCAAAATGGGATTTGTTCCTCTTATTCGTTGAGAGTAAGATGTCTAAGGCCTGCTAAAGTTAAATCAACAGAGAATTATCACTCTATGTCTCTGGATTTGACATGACATCTGTAACAAAAGGATAAATGATCGTTTCACCTAAATCATGTTCAAGTAAGGGACTTGAAGGGGATGATGTTATTGAATGTCACTTCGTCATACGTATTAGGGGTAGTAAACCGTTGTTAGGCGGTATTTGCTACTTGCATCAATCTTATATGTATCTTGTGCAAGTGGGAGATTGTTGGAATTGGTATGCCAATATATATGGCTACTACGTTATGATCCAAGTCAGGACATACCCAATAACAAGCTAGACAAACACACATAATATTTATTTATGATGTGATCAAACAAATAAATATTAACACTTAGAATATTTAGAAATTGGTTTTCTAAAAAATTGTACTTGAGAAACTAATAAATTATATGGATAATTTATTTTGAGAGAATATTTTATATTGTTATTTAATGGGTTAAGTAACATTATAAATGTGACAACCGGAAATCCATGCTAACATCCGTACAAACTTTAATCTTGCACACATAGTGATCTTACGGGTTAGACATAATTTTCATTAACTAGGTTGTCATGCATCTAGCAAAGCTGGACTTTTACATATATGCATTGCTGGTTGGTAAAAAAAAAACAAAATCTAGATATATAGAATAAATCCATTATACATGGATCTTACAATTATGACTTATGTTCAAGACTTTGGATCGTCATACGAAAGACCACTTATGTCTTTATTATTTTTGTGCGTACATATTTTTAAGAGTATGTGTGTGTATATATATACACACTAGACATATACATGGGTGTATATTTTATATTAGTGAGTTATTTTATAAAACAATATATTATAAATGATATAATATATAATGATAATCATTCTTATTATTTATTTGTTGTGTTTAAATAACATTACGGCAATTATATATATGTACCTACTGATTAAGTTCCCACATATGTAGGCTAAATCCTTTTTAACTAAATTATGATATTACATATTTTGTTATTTAATTGAGCAAGCTGATTTCCCTAAAACCACTTACTGGTTTATAAAATAAAAACCATCAAAGATATTCCATTTAAAAACACAAAACCATCAAACCTTTCTGGAGATCTAAAACTATCACTCCACTTTGAGAGAGAGGGAGAGAGTTACGAGAGTCTAGGGAGAGAGGGATAGGGAACCGGCGTGGTGGTGCACGGTAGAGCCACGACATCGACCTCGACCGTGTGCAATGCAAGTAGGAGATGGTGGTAATGCGGGAACCGCAATGCACGGTGGCGGCTTTGACGGAATCTGATGGCACGCGGTGTTTCGGGACAAGTTAAACTTCCAGTAACTAGATCCATGGATAAGATACCAGATCTAGTGATGATTGTGAAGAAGATGGTGGCGGTGGCGACTAGAACAAAGGTTTCGGCAAAACCCTCATTTTCCAGCAAACATGATGAGCATTTTTAGGTGGCTTGGCTTAGGTTCGGGTTGGTGGTTGTTCTTCTGGTGGTTGCTTGGGTAAGTTGGAGTGATGCGTTGGGTGATGTTAGGAAACAAATCTAAGGGTTGTAAGGTTGTTTGGACACAAGCCAAAGCTGGTCAAACATTGCCAAAATCGGTCAACGCAGTCAACGAGCGGGTCAAAGTTTAACCATTCGACAACTAAAGTGATTTATACTTATTGGTTGGCAGGAAGTCTTTCGGATGGGTTGTCTTGGTGAATAGTTGCATACTATGACTAGCTCACGTTTTGACACATGGTACATTTGCGAAAGAACCAGGTGAGTTCATAACCCCCACTTTTTATAATTTTACATTTTATAAATGTGTTTCGGGGGTGGAAAAACATGCATGTTTTGCGAAAGTACATAATATTTCGAGGAACGAAAACAACATATTTTTAAATTATGTTATGAATGAATCCCACTACATAATGGTTTACGAATGGTTTATACTAAAGATACCGTTTTACAAAATACACGCGTATTTTCAGAACGTACATGAGTTTCATGGCTAGTGACGTGATTGTCATAGCTACAATTTAGGGACTGGAGTGTCCTACATCTGAACTACGGGACTGGATTGTCCTACATCTAAACAACAGGACTGGATTGTCCTGCATCTGAACAACGGGACTGGATTGTCATGCATCTGAAAAACGGGACTAGATTGTCCTGCATCTAAACAACGGGACTGGATTGTGCTGCATTTGAACAACAGGACTGGATTGTCCTGCATCTGAAACAATGGGAATGGATTGTCATGCATCTGAAACAACAGGACTGGGTTATCCTGCATACAAACACAAGGACTAGGTTGTCCTTTACTCAACACTAAGGGCCGTCGGGTCGCTTAAAACTGTACAGTCCTCGCTACATATCGAAACTATAACCACCTGCTAGTCTATCGTCTTGAGTAAACGGTTTGGCGAGGCACTTCCTAGCATGGGGTGGGTTATAGACTCATGCGGGCATGTTGTCTTTGTCGTACTCGGACATTGACGGTTAAACAATTTTTACAAACACAAGGATTTCATATAACATGCCGAGAAAAAAGATTTTATTATGTTTTCTCAACAATATTTAAACTGGTTACTAAAAAGATTTGTTTCAAATTATTTACAAACAAACTCTGAACTCGCTTAACTTAATGTTGATTTTTCGCATGTTTCTTTCTCAGGTCATATATTCAATTTATGGCACGGTTGGAATAGGAGAACCCATTGGGATTCGAGTACTTAGCGGGCGTTCATATTCTAGAAGTCTTAGCACATTCAATACTTCCGTGTGCAATGAAGATATCAATCAAATCATGCCCGGCTCTGATGTGTCGAATTATCGGGTGTGACAGATTGGTATCAGAGCTATAAGTTTCAGCGAATTAGGTTTCTGTAGAGATACGTAGGCTCTAACCTCACTTTCCTTTGGGACATTAGATTATTAAGACTTTGAATACATATCGAACGCCTAGGACTCGAATATGAGCTCCAACCAGTGCCGAAACGATGAGTCAACATTTAGTGTTGTTTTGATATACGTTACACGAATTAGTTACATATAGTAAGCAAAACTTTGAAAGTTTTGGTAACATGCATTTAGGACCTTTGGAAAAACGTGTGTCGAATTCTATTAATGGTTGGTACGTTGGAACTGTGACTATTAACTTGGAAAACGTATTATGTATATTGTCCATGCTAAGCAGGTAACCTACACGGAACGAAACGCTAGTGCGCAAATATAAAAGAAACTTAAACTATACATCAACGGATGTCAAAGCACATCACATACGACTTTCGAGGCTCGGCCTTGAGAAAGCACGACAGTACAAAAAGGATGCTAATCCCGTCGATGGGAGAACTACTGACCAGAATGCGACAATTTGTCATGTGGTCCTGTAGGCGACACGAATCACGAAGAGGTACGTCCAAACGAGATTTCATAACACTTGATACTTAGTCTAATGGTAAACACAGCTATTGACATCGCAAAGGAAGTCACAAGTCTTCACATTCCCCCTACTTCTTTAATGGCAATTAGGCTATGTTCGACATTCCATGGAAATGTCACCTAACAATCGGTCATCACACGAAATTTCAAGTAAGTCCTAGAATTTCTTTACTTGAAATTCCGATTTTTGCATATAGCGAGCAGATTTTCGCATCGCTACTCTTCCTAATGGTCATTGTATCACACAAAATTTCTTTCATGTTAGCGAACGCTCGTTTGCGTCTTATCTTGACAAATTCATATGTATGCATGTATTGTTGTCACGCATATGGTTAGTTGATTTGTGGACACCTCAGGCCTTCACTTCGAATGGTTGTTTCATCAATAATTCAAATATTGTTTCGCTATACTCGAATCTTTGCATTATGATCTAGATGACCTGCATTATTGTAAGTGTTAATTCATTGATATCGAGTCAATGAATTTCTTGAAACTTCTTTTCCTGTCAAGTTACATACATGGTTTTTCCTTGTTACCATGTCGAAACTTCCTTGTCGTTACATGTATTCATTGATGGATTGTGTCTAAACCAAGTTCAATTGTTTGAACTTGCTCGTAATATATATTCAATTCAAGGTCCTATATGATAAGTTGAGGCCATCATATTCAAAATAATCCCAACAAACACTTCATTTGTTTCGAACCACCATAGACTTGTTTGGTCTCCAACTCCATTAATTCATTTGTGGGTTATGACCCCTTATGGTGGCGTTTTCACAAATTGAAGCTTGCGCTTATCTCGTTTGCACACCTCATGTACGGATTTAATTATTTATGTATTTTTCATTTTTAAATCCACTTCGTTAGTTGTCATATTAAAGCATGTCTTAATACAATCGTGTGTTAAGATAATGGTACACCTATTTATAATATATTTCAGTGTACCTCTTAACGGTTCTTTGATCATTGGTCGATAACCTTTCGATATTGTTATTCTTTCGCAATCGAACGAAAATGATATTTATTTGTACTTTCATCTTCGATTGAAAATCCTACGAGATTTATTTGGGAAAAAGTATTCAGATTTTCTTCGTTGAACCTTTCATCTGATTGCAATCACGGTGAACTTGTTCGGTCACCGCTATTATTGAATTATTTCGATCACTACGACACCTTGTGGCGTCGGTATAAACTTGTAGCTTGGGCTAATCATGGTCAGCCTTTTCATGCAAAATTAGGTTTGCCTTTCGTTTGACTCATCATCTAATTAGTCTTAATGCAACTATGTATTAAGACAACGATACACTAAGTTCTGTTGTATATCGATGTATCCTTGTAATTCAATAATGTCAACACCTTGATTTTTATTAACGTTATGGTTGAAAGTTGACAAATCATTTTCATATTTCTATTTCATTTGAGTTTGTTGATTCTAAATTTCACTTATTTAACGACTAACGCAACTTTCAGTTGGTGGCAAATTCTATTGTTTCAAAAATTTAGTTGTAGATTGTGAACGCTCATTTGGACATCTATTAGTTGAATTCCTCTTTTGTTGAATCCATGTAAACTCAATCACATTGGTGATTGTATCATTACACCTCGTTAACTTGGCATCGATTCTTGAAATAAATTCAGTTGAACCTTTAGGTACTTATTATTGTTGTATGTCATTGTATTCAAATAATTCGAACAAGTCTTGATTCAATTACGTGGTCATTCACTTTGGCATTATTCGTAACTCCCTACACATGACTAACTCTAAAGGGATAACATACTTTGAATTTCAAGGACGAAATTTCTATAACAGGGGAAGAATGTGACAACCGGTAAATCCATGCTAACATCCGTACAAACTTTAATCTTGCACACATAGTGATCTTACGGGTTAGACTTAATTTTCATTAACTAGGTTGTCATGCATCTAGCAAAGCTGGACTTTTACATATATGCATTGCTGGTTGGTAAAAAAAACAAAATCTAGATATATAGAATAAATCCATTATACATGGATCTTATAATTATGACTTATGTTCAAGACTTTGGATCGTCATACGAAAGACCACTTATGTCTTTATTATTTTTGTGCGTACATATTTTTAAGAGTATGTGTGTGTATATATATACACACTAGACATATACATGGGTGTATATTTTATATTAGTGAGTTATTTTAGAAAACAATATATTATAAATGATATAATATATAATGATAATCATTCTTATTATTTATTTGAAGTAAATGTATATTTGTTGTGTTTAAATAACATTACGGCAATTATATATATGTACCTACTGATTAAGTTCCCACATATGTAGGCTAAATCCTTTTTAACTAAATTATGATATTACATATTTTGTTATTTAATTGAGCAAGCTGATTTCCCTAAAACCACTTACTGGTTTATAAAATAAAAACCATCAAAGGTATTCCATTTAAAAACACAAAACCATCAAACCTTTCTGGAGATCTGAAACTATCACTCCACTTTGAGTGAGAGAGAGAGAGAGAGTTACGGGAGTCTAGGGAGAGAGGGAGAGGGAACCGGCGTGGTGGTGCACGGTGGAGCCACGACATCGACCTCGACCGTGTGCGATGCAAGTAGGAGACGGTGGTAGTGCGGGAACCGCAATGCACGGTGGCGGCTTTGACGGAATCTGATGGCACGCGGTGTTTTGGGACAAGTTAAACTTCCAGTAACTAGATCCATGGATAAGATACCAGATCTAGTGATGATTGTGAAGAAGATGGTGGCGGTGGCGACTAGAACAAAGGTTTCGGCAAAACCCTCATTTTCCAGCAAACAAGATGAGCATTTTTGGGTGGCTTGGCTTAGATTCGGGTTGGTGGTTGTTCTTCTGGTGGCTGCTTGGGTAAGTTGGAGTGATGCGTTGGGTGATGTTAGGAAACAAATCTGAGGGTTGTAAGGTTGTTTAGACACAAGCCAAAGCTGGTCAAACATTGCCAAAATCGGTCAACGCAGTCAACAAGCGGGCCACAGTTTAACCATTCGACAACTGAAGTGATTTATACTTATTGGTTGGCAGGAAGTCTTTCGGATGGGTTGTCTTGGTGAATACTTGCATACTATGACTAGCTCACGTTTTGACACATGGTACATTTGCGCAAGAACCAGGTGAGTTCATAACCCCCACTTTTTATAATTTTACATTTTTATAAATGTTTTCGGGGGTGGAAAAACATGCATGTTTTGCAAAAGTATATAATATTTCGAGGAACGAAAGAACATATTTTTAAATTATGTTATTAATGAATTCCACTACACGAATGGTTTACGAATGGTTTATACTAAACATACCGGTTTTACAAAACACACGCGTATTTTCAGAACATACATGAGTTTCATGGCTAGTGACGTGATTGTCATAGCTACAATTTAGGGACTGGAGTGTCCTACATCTGAACTACGGGACTGGATTGTCCTGCATCTAAACAACGGGACTGCATTGTCCTGCATCTGAACAACGGGACTGGATTGTCCTGCATCTGAAAAACAGGACTGGATTGTCCTGCATCTGAAACAACGGGACTGGATTGTCCTGCATCTGAAACAACAGGACTGGGTTGTCCTGCATACAAACACAAGGACTAGGTTGTCCTTTATTCAACACTAAGGGCCGTCGGGTCGCTTAAAACTGTACAATGAAGTCCTCGCTACATATCAAAACTATAACCGCCTGCTAGTCTACCGTCTTGAGTGAACGGTTTGGCGAGGCACTTCCTAGCACGGGTGGGTTATAGGCTCATGCGGGCATGTTGTCTTTGTCGTACTCGGACATTGACGGTTAATCAATTTTTACAAACACAAGGATTTCATATAACATGCCGAGAAAAAAGATTTTATTATGTTTTCTCAACAATATTTAAACCGGTTACTAAAAAGATTTGTTTCAAATTATTTACAAACAAACTCTGAACTCGCTTAACTTAATGTTGATTTTTCGCATGTTTCTTTCTCAGGTCATATATTCAATTTATGGCACGGTTGGAATAGGAGAACCCATTGGGATTCGAGTACTTAGCGGGCGTTCATATTCTAGAAGTCTTAGCACATTCAATACTTCCGCTGTGCAATGAAGATATCAATCAGACCATGCCCGGCTCTGATGTGTCGAATTATCGAGGTGTCACAATAAATAATTGTGATATATTGCATAAGTCTTATAACATGTGATGTGTAATTTTATAAAAGGTTATAAAATAAATATAAGACTTATTTTATAAAAATGAAATTTTTGGGTGACAAAAACAAGGCCATGTGGCTGAAAAGTTTGGGGTTTCCCAAGGTGGTCTTCCACCATTCATTTTGCATGCAATCTTCACTCAATCTCATCAAATCCAAGACTATTTGCAAGATTATATGGAGGATTTTGATGTTTAATTCATTCATTCTTACACACATATTTTCTCATAATAATTCAAGTGCAAGAACTCATTCCTGAGCTCTAATATTTTCGGCCACAAGGTGGTGTCCCAAGAGAGTTCAAGTAGTTTAATTCTAAGTCTGAAATCCTAGCGATCTCGTGGTGTTTGTTGGAAAGCTTGGGTTATACGAGCTTGAGGTCTTCTCCTTTGAAGATTATCATTCAAGTAGCATCATCATCATCTTCATCTCCTAACTACTTGAGAGGTAGTATTCTAAAACACCCTATGATTGTGTTTTGATAGCATGCATGTTCATATATGGATCCGGGTTTTTGGATTTACATATAAAATGGGTTTTATATCTTGTAAGTAACATTTTTAAATAATTATTACGCTACGTTTTTATTTTATGTGGATAAAATAACTTTGATAAACATGTCAAAAACCCAACATAATTGAAGCGATTCTCATTGGTTGGTCAATGTTTTTACAAATAAAAAATTCCAAACATATGTTTTTGAATTTTAGTGGGAGAAAAAATTTTCAGAAAATCCAAATAATTTTAAATACGAAAAGTACAAAAACATTGAAAAAGGCAAAAAGAGTTTTGTGGATAAAAGGAAATGATAGTAGATCAGTGGATTATCACAATACGCTAAAGATTTGTAAAGTTTAAAAGTGATAACCAAGTCTTACTGAGGATGCGTCGATAGACTTTACTCGTTCAGTAAATTGTTTCTGAGATATAAACTAAATTTTACAACTGCTTAAACTTGTGGATTAACATCTCTCGATATATGGACTTAGTACTCTGAAATTTCGTTTGGAAGGTTGCCTGATTCTGAGATACGAGGTCTTTATAGATAGTTGATATCTGGGGTATTATACAAGTTCTTCTGATTTTGCGGAAGCAATAGCCTAGAACTTCTATAATGTTTTTGCTAAAAACCTTAAACTGCATTCAATTGAAAATATCGAAAGATACTACAATTGCAGTACAAAAAGATTCCATTTTGGAACACTACTTTATAAGTCGAGCCTTCATCTCTCTGTCGGTACGGTGGTACTAACCTGAGCTCTCAAGGTGTCGCATAACCCAGATATAGATATCAATTACGCTATATTCATCTGTAAGATGAAATCTAGGGAATCTTGATGCGGGAGTATATTCTGAGATGGGAACCATAGTTAAGTCAAATTTCATAATTCTATCTAAGATATCTTGGAACAATTGAGAAATGTGTCAAAGTTTATGTGGACAAACATATCGACAATCTAGGTAAACGAGTTTAAAACTTAAAGTTATCAAAGGTCAACGATATTGGTGATACGTCTCAAACGTCTGATATGATCCTTAGACACGAAATCAACAAAAATATATTTGTAAATATGTTTGTACATAATTAGAGTTTGATTTTCATTACATAAAAAACATGAAGATTATATTATCTTTTAGTTTTGACCAATGATGATGAAAAGCTGATTTTCAAAGTCTAGAGTTGCTGAACAAAATCTAAAAACTTTTGAAAATTGATCTGAAAGGTTTAAAAGTTCATTAAGTTGAAACTTACATTTGAATAAATGTGTCAGTTTAGTGTCAAAACGTTTAATCAAGATCATTAAGTTGAACTTGATACATAAATCAGCTATTCAAGGTCATTAATTTGGGCTTGATTAACTGAGAGGGTTTAAAAACTGATAGAAGATTAAAATTTGAAATGTTTTGTGTTTAGAAATTTCAATGTTTGAATCTGAAATGTTTATTTGAATGTTTGAGAAACTTTGAAACATGAAGTTGATTTTAAGGGGGAGTTGGATAAAACACGTTGATTGAAGACACCAGAAAGCTCAAAGCAAGGGGGAGCATGGTGATTAAAGTTTTATCAAGAAATAAAGGTCATGGAAATTGTAGATGCCATGAAGATCATGGATGTTAAAGTTATTCAAGAAATAAAGATCAAGAGAACATTAAAGACTCAGGAACTCAATTGAAGAATGACGACTACGGCAACATCCAAGGGGGAGTCTGTTGATACATATGTATGTTGCCTACCTCATCGTATTACGTCGAGTCTGTGTTTAGGAGCGAAACGTAAAGTTTATGTATGTAAAAGTGCAAGTTCGCCCGAACTTGTCCATGATATATTCCGTGCGAACTTTTTCTACTATATATAGGATAGTTGTGTTCTCATTTATTAGATTCGGAGATTTTGTCATGACAGAGGCGAAGCTCTGTCCAAGTGTTTCCAGGATCTGTAATGTCTACTAATCAATGAAACAATAATTAAACATTAAAGAACTTGTATCCAATGTCGCCTATGCAAACGGATTCCGCACGTTTACCTTAGGTTTGCCAAATTAGGACCCGAACGATCGTATAACGGACCCTCACTATCAAAAGCATCTGAGGCTGAGTCGATGTTATGGCACTGACGCATGGCCCATATTCACTACCGTAAAATGAATTACATAATTAAAAACGGTTTAGTGAAAGGGGTGCCAGTGCAGAGTTTTCACATGGAAGATAAATGTCTTCCATGTCAAAATGGAAAACAACATAAGAAACCTCATAAGTCAAAAACAGTAAATTCCATAGATGCCCCTTACGAATTACTTCATATGGATCTTTTCGGTCCAGTGAACGTAAGGAGCATAGGTGGAAAGTACTATTGTTTAGTTGTCACAGATGATTACTCACGTTATTCATGGGTTTTCTTTTTAGGTACAAAAGATGAGACACCTGAGTTGCTGATAGATCTTTTTACGAAATTAGAGAATGTTCATGAAGCACGGATCAAAAGGATAAGGAGTGCTAATGGCACGGAGTTCAAGAATCAGATTCTGGATCTCTATTGCTTGCGCAAGGGAATTGAACATCAATACTCGGCTCCTTATACACCTCAACAGAATGGAGACGCTGAGAGGAAGAACATGACGTTGATTGAAGCCGCTACGACTATGCTGTGTGAATCAAAGCTTCCAGTTCAATTATGGGGAGAAGCAGTGAACACAGCGTGTTATGTCCTAAATAAAGTGTTAACCTCTAAACGTTTTAACAAAACATGTCATGAACTTATGTTTAACGAAAAACCAAATTTAAAAGGCTTTGAACCATTTGGATTACCCTACACGATTGTGAAAAACAAAGATAAACAAAAATTCGGTGAGGTAGCTGATGAGGGTTACTTTCTAGGTAATGTACCTGGAACACCGAATAAAAGGCTTTTTAATCTCAAAACGGGTAAAATTAAGGTCATGTTTAATGTGGAAATCACGATTTATACGCCTCAATAATCAACGAGTGGTCCTGCTATATTATATGATTATGAGAGTGTCTTTAAATCGTTTAATATTCCTGAGTTTTCTAATGCAGATGAGTCTCAGTTGATCCAAACTGCGATTAGTGAGGATGAAGAGGGTGACTTTATGCCGAGATCACGTATATCGATGACAGATACCCCAGAAACTTCCTCAAGTGCAAATGCAAATGCAAAAGCAGCGGATTCAAATGATAGTGAGTCTGAACCTATTCAGGAGGAGGATTTCACTAATCCGTTTGTGACTCAGAATATTCAGGGGGAGGTTGGTTCGAATCTGGGTGATAATTTAGAAGTGGACTCCATTGCTACTACACGAGCAAACAGAGATCACCCAATTGAGAACATTATAGGTGATGTTGCTGCAGGTGTACAGACTAGAAGAGGAGTGATTGAAGGTTCCTGTTTGTTTGATTCGATACAGAAGACAGGGATTAGCAATGAATGTTTGTATAGTTGCTTCATTGCTCAAGAGGAGCCGAAGAATGTGCACATGGCTCTAAAAGATAGTTCTTGGGTTGAAGCGATGTAAGAGGAGTTAGATCAGTTTAGGAAGTTGAAAGTTTGGGAACAAGTTGACTTGCCTGAAGGAGAAAGAGAAATAGGCACTAAGTGGGTATTGAAGTGCAAGAAAGATGATCGAGGAATTGTGACGAGGAACAAGGCTCGGTTAGTTGTTAAGGGGTTCAATCAGCAAGAAGGAATTGATTATACAGAAGTGTTTGCCCCAGTTGCAAGGTTGGAAGCAATTCGCTTGTTTCTAGCTTTCGCATAATTCAAGGGCTTCAAAGTTTACCAACTAGACGTGAAGAGTGCATTTCTTTACGGGAAAGTCCAAGAAGTGGTGTATGTCTCACAACCAGATGGGTTTACTGATCCAGACTATCCAGATCAAGTGTACAAGCTCAATAAGGCATTGTATGGATTACATCAGGCACCCAGGGCTTGGTATGAGACACTATCAGCTCATTTGTTGAAGAATGTCTTTAAACAAGGTCAGATTGACAGTACATTGTTCATTAAGAGAAAGAAAGAAGATTTTCTGCTGGTACAAGTATACGTGGATGACATTATCTTCGGGTTATCTGATGAGAACATGTGTCATGAATTTGAGAAGGTGATGAAGAGCAAGTTTGAAATGAGTGGATGGGTGAGTTGTCCTACTTTCTGGGATTACAAGTTGAACAGAAGAAGGATGGGATGTTTATTCATCAGACAAAGTATGTGTATGACATCTTGACTCGTTTTAAAATGGATGATTGCGCTACTTTTAATACACCTATCTACGAGAATCACAATCTAGGTCCAGATCATGAGAGTGTGGAAGATGTTGATACAACTCAGTACAGGGCATACGTGACTGCTTCAAGACCGGATATCATGTCCGCAGTGTGTCTTTGTGCCAGATATCAAGCGAATCCTAAGGAGTCTCATATGAAGGCAGTGAAGCGTATTATATGTTACTTGAGAGGGAAACCTATACTTGGTTTGTGGTATCCAGCTGCTAGTGACCTGAAGTTTGTTGCTTACACTGATTCAGACTTTGGAGGATGTAAATCGACTAGAAAATCTACTACTGGTGGTTGTCAGTTCTTAGGAGGCAGGATTGTATTTTGGCAATGCAAGAAGCAGTCTTGCGTGTCTACATCTACGTGTGAAGCTGAATATATTGTTGCGGGTAGCTGTTGCTCTTAGGTTCTCTGGATTCAACAGCAGCTGCGCGATTACGGTTTGAATTTCACTCGTACTCCTATTATGATAGACAATAATGCCACTATTTCAATCACAAACAATCCCGTTAAGCACAGTAGAACAAAACATATTGACATTCGTCATCATTTTAAATGGGATTGTGCTGAAAGCGAATTATTGAACTTCACAGAGTCGACACACTAGATAACCTTGCAGATCTTTATACTAAAGCGTTTGACAGGACTCGTTTTGAACATCTTGTCGAACTCAATGGGATGAGGAATCCTGAATAACCAGTTTTTCATAAGAATTTTTGTAAATGGTTTACTGTTTTTTATTAAATCAAAAACATAAAAAATAGAAAGTAAGAAAAACCATAAAAATTAGAAAAACAAAACAAAATTGAGTTTTCACTGTGTGGAAAAGAAGAAATGATAGTACATCAGCAACTTAGACTGTCACACTGAAAATGAAATGAAATGCTTAAGTGTGATAGCAGCTTCATCATATGATGTACCAGTAGGAAAATACATGAAATAATCAACTTACCAAAGTGATATAAATCTAACGAACTGAATATGAGTGGGTAACATATCATTGGCGTATCGTTTAATGACGTTAAATCTTGCATTGATATATTGCCAAAATTTGAAGTTTTGGGTCTTTATGCTGTTATTTCATCTGGGGTATCATGGTTGTCCTTCTGCTGCCTCCAGATATATGCTGACCTAGGCACAACCAGGATATCTTAAAAGAGCAAAAATGCCAAAAACCTAGAAATAAAGAAGCTCTCTAGAGAGTCATTCAACTGTGTAAAAAAATGCATACATGTACCAAAATACGTGGTATTTGCCCAAACCCTCATTGGATATTGGTCTCTTTGTTGTACGTAAGTACTGACCTGAACACCAATTATCTAATGTTGTAAAACAAAAGGATGATTTTTGGTATACTCACCTGCTATGATGAATCTTTGAGCATACCTTGATCATGGGAATATGTCCTGAAGTGGGACACACTAGTATATCAGTATAATATTACCTTAACATATCATACGGTAATGGTACTTGAAATATTCATGCATTTTGTTTAAGTGGACAAGCATACTGGTAATTGTCTTGAACTGCTATTCACCAAAATAACTTAAAGAATTATCTAATAGTGTGAAAACAGTTTGATTTTGTTGATATGATCTTCTTAGAGGTGATTCTCACAAAAATAGAGTGTTTTATTTTTTGTGTTATTTAATTGCTTTCAGAAAATATAATAATACAAAAATATTTTAATTTTTCTTTAAGAATTCTTAATGTACGGAAAATGGTTGTTCGTGGAGGAGTTGTTACTGATAGGTGGAGACGGTGTTAGAAGATGTGTTCCAAAATTTTAAATCTTGCAGGCTATAAGTGTGTTGGATAAAAATGTTTTGAGTGTTTGTGTTAGTTTGGTTGTTGCTTAATCAGTTATACAGTTCTACCATCATCTCTCGAATAATACAAATTTGTTTAACTGTGTTGAAAAATTCTTATGGTTTCTCGAGATGTTTGTTTTGTAGTATACATATTGTAGCAGTGTGTTGATGAGAAATTGATGTGATGAGTTGAAAGATTGTTGCTGCTTGGTAGAGCCTCCTTTCTACAATGCAGAATGGATGTTGTGAAGACTTAAAACTTGGAAGTTTGGTGATTGGATGCATCAGCTTAGGGGGAGTCTGTTGCTGACAGAGTTCATGTTGAAGTTGATGCTATCCAAAGACCAAAGAATGTTAGATTCTGAAGACTAAAGTTTACCTTTGCGAGCTATTGCCAAGGGGGAGTTTGTTGGTGCATATTATGTGACAACAGCTTTGGCTTGGTCTTTGGATATTAAACGAGATTGGATCATGAAGACATAAAGGAATTAAAGCTATTGTGAAGCCCAATCAAGTCCAAGTTGTTAGATTAGTCTAATTCGAGTTTATATGTGTCTGTGGGCCTAGCCCAGTTTGCATGTATGGTTGTGCGTATATAAACAGCATTATGTTTTAGGGTTTAGGTGAGACACTTGATAGACACTTGAGATAATTGAGAGATTTCGAGTTTGAGTGTTTGGAGAATACACAGACATTGGTTGTGAGTTTGTGAGATCTTGAGTGATTGTAAAATAGTTTCGAGTGTTTGATAATCGCAGAAGATCGGTTTGTTTAATTGTGTTACGAGTTCTTCATCTATACTTGTTTCTGTGATTTCGGTTTATCAAGGGGATTCCGCACCCTTGGTAGATTATCAGTTTTATTACGATCCATACGGACTAGGGGACCTACAAGGGACAAACAACAGCGGGTATCGAGACTCCCTTTGCTGGTGGGACCAGCGCCCTAGCTGGTGTATCTGATACATGTGTCGATGCATAGGTGTAAACGTCTACCATGGGGGATATAAGACTTTAATTGGCTGAGGCCGCTACACTACTATCTCAGTGTTCTCCTTGGTGGCTGCTATTCAGACGTCCGCCACTGTGATGATGACGGTGGCCAAAACGATGCCGGTGACCCCGTTAACCTCCATTGGTAACCCTCTCCCAATACATCCGCTTTCATCTACCAAGTTATCATATGAAAGGGTAGAGGGCACAGCGGGTTCTAGCAGTGGCCTTCGTGAAGAAGATCATGTTGTTGAAGGGTTGTACTTGCCTACCATAACTTGGGATAATCGTCTCCCTGACAGGCCTTATAGGCCCAAGTGGAAACTTGCCGAGTCCTCTCAATTGATTCATCCTCATGTGGTCAACCACTGGGTCGAGCATGCCTTTCCTCTTGCTGAGGTTGCTTATGTGGAATGCCAAGATCGCGGTCAATTATCAGATGTTACTCTCACTGACGTGGTGTCTGGGGTGCGGAGAATTGCTGAAATAAAACAACGTTGGGCCCAAGACAACCGTGAATTGTATCAGGCTCGCCAAATGATACAACAAATAATGGATGACTTACAGCGGCTTGATAGCTTGTTGGATGCTGCCCAGGTAAGGGAAGCTCGCCTGGCCCTAGAGAAGCAAAAGGCTGAGGAGAACTTGAAGCAAGTGACAGGAAACCTTGCTGAAGAGCGCGTGGTATGGGCCCGTGATAGCCAAGAGAAAAGTTGGATCATTGAATCAGCGTTGAAAACTCAGTGCGAGCTGGGAAGCGGAAAAGGTTCATGTTCTTTCCTCCCAAATTCGTGGCCTTCTGATTGATGTTGAATTCGTGTCACAGGTACAGGAGAGGCATACCGCCTTGATGTCGGAGATGGAAGAAGCCCGGGCACGTCATGAGCGTGCTTTCCAGAGTCTTGACGACCTCCTAGTCCAGAAGGCCCAGCTGCAGCAAGAACTTGCTTCCCGTCAAACTCAACAAGTGGAGCTGGAGACTGCAAAGAACAGCGCTGTTGCTCAGGCGGAGGAAATGGGTAGTCGTTATGAACTGCTACAGCACGAGGTGCAATGGTGGAAATCACGTGGAGTTCAAGGTTGCTTGGAACTTCTCAGGCGGTCCCCTCATTTTAGCAACTTGCTAGATGAGATAGTTGCGGGCGCCTAGGAAACTGGGAGGCATGATTGGATGCATGCCGCCTATATCGAATGTGGCCGTGAAGAGCTAGTTACTGAATAATTTTGCTCGGCGAATGTTAGTGCGTCCAAGCTTATGGCGGGTAGTTTGGCTGCAGTAGTAAACGACCCTTTACCAGAGTTTCAACAAATTGCTGATGCGACGGCCAGTGAGGACCTGGAAGCCTTGTGCCGTTTGTTGGACATTTCGACTTCTAATGTCTAATAACTATGTTTTAAGTGTATGGACACGTGTCAGATGTAATAAAATATTAGTATATTTACTATCAGCTTAATCATTTTGTGACGTAATGATCAGACCAAAAAAATGCACAGTCATCATTATTCTGACCTCGCCTCCCTGACATTGTGGCGATGTGACTGTTTGGCGTCCCTTGTGTATGATAGCTCTATATATGCTTGTGGCCTTGACCTTTTATACCATTTCCGGCAACCCCCATAAGAAACATGAACAAAGGGTGTCGTCGTCGTCGCGTCACCGAAATACGAAAATCGTGTGAGATTTCAAATACATTGCTTTCTCTACACTCATTATCATCGTACGTTGATTCCCAAACCGTTCATCGATCCCTGGAAGTTGCAGACATAGAAGAAAAAATGTCTGATCATTTGGAGCCTCTTGCACGAGTCCTATCCTGTTCATCCGAAAGGTCGTCGTTCCCAACGTAACGGTGGTCGTAAAAGCAATGCTTGTGGAGAACTGGATCGCCGGCACGGATTGTGTTACATCCGTTAGCGCCAGTGATGCCCTCAAGTAGTCGAACCACCGGCTGCGATTTATGCATCCGGTCCTGTTGCAACATCACCGACGGTGGGGGTCAACGTGGGCGTTGCTCATGTGGATGGTCAACCAGATGTCAAACCTCTGGTAATGGAGGATGGGTTGGTTATATTCCCCACCTTGTTAGTGATGGACACCGGCATCTTTCACACCCCTGCAGAAGTGATGAAGATGATGGACGGTGTTGATTAGCAAAATGTGCCTCTTGGGCAGCTTTTTGTTTCTAGTGCTACCGGGATGTTACAAGTACTTGTTATGTTTTTGGGCTATGGTGAAGATGGGTGGCAAGTTCACTTATTAACAAGGCACCTATCTTGTTAGCGCTATAAATGTATTTTATTGTATAGTCAAAATGACCAGCAATATGTTATGTCTGGTTTGTTTCAGGTCATGTATTCCCCGTGTTTTGGATGTAAATACCTATGTGTGGGGATAACAATTTTCCATGTCACGATGAATAAACGTATAACTAGAAAAATAAAGTCTTTATTATTGAAAAGAAAAAAAATCATAGAACAGTCAATAGAAATGAGCATTGCTTTCTCCGTTAGGGGAGAAAAGCTACATGTAACATTTTTTCAACTGAACCACGTTCCATGAGCGTGGAATGGATGTTCCGTTTAAGTGTTCAAGGGTGTATGCACCTTTTCCCAGCACCTCGCGTATTTTGTACGGTCCTTCCCAGGTGGGTCCCAATTTGCCTGTGCTTTCCGCCCTGTTGGCTTCATTGTTCCTTAAGACGTAATCTTTGACCCGGAATGTCACCGCACCACTCTTTTTTTTAATATTTGGCCATGCTCTGCTTGTACCGTGCTTCACTGATCGCTGTTGTTTCTCGTCGCTCTTCCAACAAGTCCAAGTTATCCCGCAGCTGCTGGTCATTATCATTCTGGGTGGACATTCATCGCAGCGATGGCAACCCAACTTCGGCTGGGATTATTGCCTCGGTTGTTGGTGCATAATGTCTATCGTCTAAGTCTTGGATTGAGTATGTATTGTATAGCGTTTGATTTGTTAGATTTTGAATATTTATGTAGTTAGAGGGACAAGTTTTGCTGAAGTTAACATGTCAATGGACAAGTTCGCCCGAAGTCAAGTTCAGACGAACTTGACCACAGCATATCTCATCCAAACTTGTTTCCCTATATATATAGCTAGCCTTGGTTTGTCATTTGTAACTTTGCAACTTTTAAGGCAAAGCTCTGTCGGTTTAGAATCTCACATTGTAAAGACATTTGGACTAATAAATCGACGTTTAAACAGTAATTCTTGTGTATTTATCACTATTCACGTAAATTTCGCATACGATGACATAGATATAACCTAGGTTTCTGCGACAAGTGAACGGATCGATCCTAACAAGTGGTATCAGAGCCATGGATACCTAGTTTGCAGATATCTACACAATACATTCTCTATTTCTACCCATTTCTTCTTTATTTTCACATTTTTTTCACAAAATTGATGAATCTACGGTTAAAAATGGCTAATTCTTGAATATGTCATACATAATCACCTAATAACAAACCCTTGAAAGTTTCAGATCAAAATTCAATTAATTTCATGTTAAAATTCATAAAAAATCATGTTTGACAACAACATTCTGTCCGAACTTGTTGACTAACTTCGGCCGAAGTTGTCCCAGAGTTATAAAATATGTGTGTTTAACAACTTCGCACGAAGTTGTGAAGAGTTTTTACAAAGGTTTTTCAATCAAGTTCGAGGAAGAGTTAGTGAACATTGATAGTTTTGAGCCGAAAGAATATTTCTACAAGCATACTCCTGAAGCTGATGATTATAGCAGAGTTATTATTGAAGATGCTTCTGATGATGAAGAGGGTGCAGAAAAGTATTGTGGTGTGAACACTGACAACTTTCCAACATTCGAAGAAATGTATGAAGAGTTAAATGCTGATTTGTTAAAAAGAAAGATTGAAGAGACAGTTAGAGATGGTTCTATGCCACGACGAATGTCAAAAGAAGAAATCGTTGAAGCAAAAAAGTCATGGTTCAAAGAAATGCCAAAACAAAGAAAGATTTAGATGTCCGCTTGCATTCTTTACCAGAGACAAAGACAAGTCAATGGGTGATATATTGAGTTGGGGTTGGTTGAAAGAGTTGAATGTTTATGCTATTAAACGAGAGTTTGGGGTTCAATACTTCTAAGTTATGGTAGATTTGAAAACATTGCCTTTCTGGGATATTGAAGAGTTGGTGCAAACACGTAACATCAGCTACCAAATGAAGTTTAATGATCAAAGGCAGTGGAAGGTGATTAAGTTTGAAGCATTACACGGATTTAGATACTGGAAGCCGTTTATTCCTAAGCATCGAATCAAGATAGATAAGAAGACAGGTGAAAAAGATGTGGCACTTGTGATGAAAAGGCCTAGAACAATGAAGAATATGCCTTTGATGCAAATCGAACAAGATTTCTATCCGATGTTTAAATGGTGGCAGATAGACCCAGAAACATGCGAAGCTATTATAGTGCTACGAGCTAATGATAATGGGAGATTGCTGAAGAAATAACACCAGAAATGATAGAAAGACGAAGAATATGGGGTTTATAGCGAACGATCAGAATACTAGACCCGATGTGGCTAGTGAATTGCTCGAAGGAAGATATTCGATGTTTATTCTTCAACAAAATCTGCTTTGAAAAGAAAGAGAAAGTTCAAGCAATGCAGTATCAAAGTGTTATAAATGTATGCTTTCCTCATGGGATAAATTCAGGGCATATGTGGGAATCAAGCTGGAGAGAGCTTGAAAGAGAAGAATTACTAAAGGAAGAGAAGCGTTTAGAAAGAATTCATGAAAGGGGTAGAGAGGCAAGGCTACGAAGATTTCAGTTTATGAAATGGGCACCTCCTACTGACCAAACGCCAATTCATAAGCAGAACGAAGGAGAAAGCCCTACAAGAATTTCTTCGATAGAGGTTGAAGATTTTGAAGACTGATCAAGACTACGACAATATCCAAAGGGGAGTCTGTTGGTGCATAATGTCTATCGTCTAAGTCTTGGATCGAGTCTGTATTGTATAGGGTTTGATTTGTTAGATTTTGAACATTCATGTAGTTAGAGGGACAAGTTCGGCCAAAGTTAACATGTCAATGGACAAGTTCGCCCGAAGTCAAGTTCGTAGGAACTTGACCACAACATATCATCCGAACTTGTTTCCCTATATATAGTAAGCCTTGGTTTGTCATTTGTAACTTTGCAACTTTTAAGGCGAAGCTCTGTCGGTTTGGAATCTCACATTGTAAAGACATTTGGACTAATAAATCGACGTTTAAACAGTAATTCTTGTGTATTTGTCATTATACATGTAAATTCCACATACAATGACATAGATACAACCTAGGTTTCTGTGATAAGTGGATGGATCGATCCTAACATCGGTCCCGTAAGTCATGCGGAATGGTGTTTCTCTGCTTCCTGACTTAGGTATTGTCCTGTGATCCCATAGAACCATTGGTAATTCATCCACCCAGCACCCGCCTTCGTGATCGAGGTGCTTCTTTAAACCATCCAGCAGACTCCTATTAGCCCGTTCCACCTGACCATTCCCCTGTGGGTGAGCAACTGAGGTAAAGATTTGTTGGATGTGTAAGTCGTTGCACCAATCTTGGACCATTTTATCAGCGAATTGGGTCCCATTGTCACTAACCAAGTAAAGTGGTAAGCCAAAACGGCAAACGATGTGTTCCCATAGGAATTTCTTAACACTGTCCACCCCAATTTTGGCTAGTGGTTTCGCCTCAACCCATTTAGTAAAATAATCAATTGCGATGATAAGAAACCTGACTTTGCTCGGGGCAGGAGGAAAAGGTCCTACTATGTCGATTGCCCATGTTGATGCATAATGTCGATTGTCTAGGTCTTGGATCGAGTCTGTACGATTAGGGTTGAATGTGTTAGAATTTGAAGTATTTATGTGTTGTAAACACAAGTTTGACCGAACTTGTGTATAGGATGATCAAGTTCGCCCGAACTTGATCTATCCTTGACATACTTCGCCCGATCTTGTGTGTCTATATATAGTTGGTCATGGATCTTTCATTGTAAGAACTTTGCGACATTAACGGCGAAGCTCTGTCTGTTTGGATACTCGATGTACATGATTTGACATTAATAAACAGACAATTTAAACAGTAAACTTGTGTATTTGATTAACATGTCACATAATTTCCGCTTATGTTGGACATTAGATACAAATTAGGTTCCTTGAAAGTGGAGGAGCGATCCTAACACAAATGATGATGAAAACTGTGTGAATCAAAATGCTTTAGAGAATATAATAGCTCATAAAATAGCAGAGGAAAATGCCTCAAATTATTGAAGTTGTTGAAAATCTGATGCCTATAGAAAACAATAAGGTTGTAAGTAGTAAGCGAAACTGTAGAAACAATTATAGTCGCAGGGATAACGATGTCTTTATTAGAACCCCTAAGAGAATGAAAGCTATTGCTTCTGGATGTTCTGCGATGGCTGGAAAAGACTAAGGCTGTCCTTAAAATTAGCAAATGTGCTTCTAATCTCTTCAGGGATGAAGCTTTAGAATGGTGGAACACTATCCTCCATGCAAAAGGTAGTGACATGGCTTATGCCATGACTTGGAATGAATTCAAGGAAATGACAGAAAGGAAATTTTGTCATCCTCATGAGAAGGAACAAATGGCAAACAAATTCCTAAACCATAGAATGGTTGACGTGAAGTGTCGCGAATATATAAAAACGTTCTTTGAATATGCAAGAATGGTACCAACCCTGGCTTCGTCAGAACCTGTACTTATTTCTTGTTATATTTTGGGACTGATCAGCGAGATCCGGGATATAGTAAGGCCGCTAGACCTCAGACTATTGAGGAAGCTGTCGAGCTGGGACCAATACATTGACTAACGGGTTAGTTCGCACCAGGGACGAAAATAAGAAGAAGGAGTTAGCTCATAAAATTACCCAAGAGTTTCGCTCGGGTAATAACTACATGAGAAAAGGAACTGGTTAATCATCTGCACCGCCTTTTTATAGAATTTGTAGAAAGAACCATTCTGGGAAATGTGCTTGGTATTGCAACTTTTGCAAAACACTCGGGCATAAAGAAAAACAATGTAGAAGGAAATCCACTGTCTGTTTCAACTGTGGAGAGCAGGTCACATTAAGCCAAATTGCCTAAAGCTAGCTAAGATACCAGACACTAAGACAAAAGCAGCAGACAAAGCTAAGAAGAACGCACGAGCCTTTGCGCTTACTGCACAGGAAGCTGCAATGATTCCCGACGTGATCGCCGGTACGTTTCTTGTCCATGACATATATGCTAAAATATTATTTGACTCTGGTGCCATCTAAGTTTTATAAATACGGCATTATTTCAAACACTTAACCGTTAACCCAACTTAGTCAAGCTTGTACGGTAGAAACGGCAGAAGGAAACACTACTAATATACGTGAAGTGTTGCAAGGGGGAAAATAGAATTACTAGGACACAAGTTCGAGGCAAACTTACTACCTATGAATCTAGCCGGATTCGATGTAGCATTTGGAATGGATTGGTTAGTAACCAATCATGCTCAAATCCTATGTGATAAGAATATTGTTGAGATTTGTACGCCAACAGGAAAAATGATCATGATTCGAGGAGACAAGCGGACCAAGCCAACGAAATTCATCTCTGTGATGAAGGTTGCAAGTTACTCACGGAAGCAAGGCATAGTGTATATGATCTTTGTAATCATTAACACTAGAGGCAAGGAGCTAAAAGAAATTCCGGTAGTATCGGAATACCCCGATGTTATTCCAGAAGATTTACCAGGACTGCCACTGAATCGAGAAGTAGAGTTCAGAATTCATCTGATACCTAGAACTGCTCCAATCGCTAAAGCACCTTATCGATTAGCACCAACGGAGATGCTGGAATTAAAGTAGCAATTAGATGAGTTGCTAGAAAAAGGTTTCATACAACCAAGTTCATCCCCTTGGGTTGCACCTGTGTTGTTTGTCAAAAAGAAAGATGGTTCAATGCGTATGTGTATCAATTATAGGGAATTGAATAATGTCACAATCAAGAATCGGTACCCATTACCGAGAATTGATGATCTATTTGATCAACTCCAAGGAGCTAGATATTTTTCTAAAATCGATTTACGTTCAGGATACCATCAATTGAAAGTACAAGAAGAGGACATTCCTAAAACTGCTTTCAGAACTAGATATGGTCATTACGAGTTTACAGTCATTCCATTCGGATTAACAAATGCTCCAGCAGCATTTATGCACATGATGAATAGAATATGTAAACCGTACCTGGATAAATTTGTAATTGTATTCATAGATATACTTATTTATTCCAAGAGCGAAGAAGAGCATGCTAAGCATCTACGTGTACTTTTAACACAACTTAGAAAAGAGAAGCTTTATGCTTAATTCTCTAAGTGTGAATTCTGGTTGCAAGAATGGGATTCTTAGGACACATGATTAATCGTGAAGGAATTCATGTGGATCCTACGAAGATCGAGGCGATTACCAAATGCAAAGTCCCTAAGTCCGCTACAGAAGTCAGAAGTTTCCTAGGATTAGCGGGATACGTTTCATCCAAGACTTTTCACGGATAGACATTCCGTTAACCAAGTTAACGGATAAATCGGTTAAGTTTGAATGGGGACCCAAGCAGGAAGAAGCCTTTACAACCTTGAAGCAAAAGTTAACAAATGCACCAATACTTGCATTACCCGAAGGAACTGAAGATTTTGTAGTCTTTTGCGATGCTTCTAAATTAGGATTAGGGTGTGTTTTGATGCAACGCGAGAAGGTGATTGCTTATGCATCTAGGCCACTGAAGAAGCACGAAGAAAATTATACTACTCATAACTTAGAACTAGGAGCAAGAATTTTTGCCCTTAAGATTTGGAGACATTATTTGTATGGTAGTAAGTTTACCATTTATACATATCATAATAGCTTAAGGTATATTTTTGGGCAAAATGAATTGAACATGAGACAAAGAAGATGTATGGAAATTTTAAGCAATTACGACTGTGATATCCAGTATCACGAAGGTAAAGCCAATGTAGTAGCAGATGCTTTAAGTCGTAAGTATCATGAAAAGCCAAAAAGAGTACATGCACTCAGATTAAATCTGCAGATAGATTTAATGGAACAATTAAAAAGTACCAAGAAACAGCAATCAAGGATGATGCTGAAGGATTAAAATGAATGTTAAAGGAATTAGAGAAAGGAACATATGGAATTTGGAAATTCCATAAGAAAAGAATTTGGGTACCTATCCAAGGGAACTTAAGACATAGAATTTTAGAGGAAGCTCATAAGTCTAATTATACGATGCATCCTAGTAATAACAAGATGTATCAAGATTTAAGGAGGAATTTTTTGTGGATAGGAATGAAAAAGGACATAGCTAGTTATGTCTCTAAGTGTTTAACTTGTTCACAAGTTAAGGCTGAACATCAGAAACCTTCAGGTCTACTCCAACAGTTAGAAATTCCCGTATGTAAATGGGAATTAATAACAATGGATTTTGTTACTAAATTACCCAAAATAAGAAAAGGTAATGACACAGTCTGGGTGATTGTGGATCGGTTAACCAAATCAGCTCATTTCCTACCAATGAAGGAAACCTTTAGCATGGAGAGATTAGCTAAGTTATATGTGTATGAGGTAGTGTCATTACATGGAAGTTCCTTTATCCATATTGTCTGATAGAGATAGTCGTTTCACTTCTCATTTTTGGACGAGTTTCCAAAAAGCTATGGGAACACAACTTAATCTAAGTACAGCATATCATCCTCAAACTGATGGACAAAGTGAGAGGACAATTCAAACCTTGGAAGACATGTTAAGGGCTTGCGTGATAGATTTTGGAGGTAGTTGGGACGATCATTTGCCATTTAATGGAATTCTCCTATAACAATAGTTATCACACAAGTATTAATGTTGCCCCATTTGAAGCACTTTATGGACGAAAGTGCCGAACTCCAGTATGTTGGGCAGAAATAGGAGAAAAGCAGTTATCAGGTCCCGAGATTGTACAAGAAACAACTGGCAAGATAATTCAAGTCAAGGAAAGACTGAAAACAGCACGAGATCTTCAAAAAGTTATGCAGATAATAGACGTAAGCCACTAGAATTCCAACTGGGAGACAAAGTACTGTTAAAAGTTTCTCCTTGGAAAGGAGTGGTTCAATTTGGTAAGAAAGGAAAGCTAAGCCCAAGGTACATTGGACCATTTAAGGTTATTAAGCGAATTGGTCCAGTAGCTTATCAGCTACAATTACCTGAAGAAATGGCTGGTATACATGATGTATTTCATGTATGTAATTTGAGGATATGTTTAGCTGATGAGTCTTTGATAGTACCTCTTCAAGATATAGAGGTAAGTGAAAAATTAAAATTTGTTGAGAAACCTCTCCAAATTGAAGATAGGAAGGTTAAGAATCTCAAACATAAAAGATTGATTCTGGTCAAAGTGAAATGGGATTCGAAACGAGGATCAGAATATACATGGGAATTAGAATCAGAAATGAAACGAAAATATTCGTACCTGTTTCAGTGAATCTCGAGGACGAGATTCTAAACAAGGTGGGGAAAATTGGACCTCCCAGGCGCCATGCGGGAGGATCCTTGGATCCTCCCGCAACGTGCAGGAGAGGGCCAGATGACGTGGCACCGTTTCACGACATGTGGCAAGCCTATGCTGGTTATGAGGCTGACCTAGCCCTAGCTAAGCCATGTCGCGCCACACGAGGGATTCCCCAGTACCTCCCGCGACGCGCGGTAGAAACCCAGTTTGGGTATAAAAGGAGCAGTCTGGGACAAGTTCAAACTGCTCAAATCGATTTCAGAAACCGAACACTTACTCTCCCTAAGTTCTGTTCAAGTACCGACCCCCTAAATCCGAAATGTTGCTGCGTTACCAGGGTAATAACTCTAATCACTGGCACGGTACTATATCCGATTGATTGAAACCAATCCAATGGATGTTTAAGTGCTGTCGGTATCGGCTATACTTTGTCATTCGTTGTGGGTTTTGATTTCGTGACTATCGTAAAAGCTTAATCGAGTTAATACACTAATACGTGTGCATTGTGTATTTATTAGGTTTACCAGTTTTAAACCAGTAGGCAATACTTAAACCTGCAATGTGAGTCATTCTCTTTTTCTCAAATGCTTTGGCAAAACCCTAAATGTTTTACGACTTGTATTTACAGTGATTAAGTCTTTGTGTTCTAAAATTACAGCCGATATGTGGGGTTTTGTATACATTACTTGATAATCTTTACTATTGGACAACGGGTTAGCCAATAGTAATATGACCATTGTCACCGATTGAGCGAGTGACAAGTACTGTGGGTAATGGAAATATATAAACAAATATAAAAACTCTTAATGCTGTAAATTACAATGTTGTGTTTTCATAAAATAGAATGAACTCACCAGTATTTTTAACTGACCAAATGTTTTCAAAACGCGTTTCAGGTGATTTACTGTGAAGTGAAGGAAAAAGTGATGGGAGGCACTCAAGCTTAAATAAGTGGCTATAAACACCTGAATAAAACATGTTTTATAAATAAGGTATATCTCTATGAAAATCCTTAATGTAAATACTAGTTTTATCCCATCTTTTACAAAATGAAACAGCGGTGTTTTTGAAACTCTGATATTTTTTCTGACACCGTCCTGATAAAATATTCCGCTGCGAAATTTAAAATAACACTGGTACCACTGTATCTGGCCGTAGCTCCCGCCCAGGGTAGGGTCGGGGGTCGTGACACGGGAATGGCGATACTCTCTTTATTGAATTGTGTCAAAAAAATTTCCAAGGTCTCTTGTCTCTACGCCGAATGTGCAGTACCTCGGTCTGATCCTTGGCATGCCTCCGCTGCTGGCTGAATTGTTGTGAAAACTTGACTGTGAGTTCATCGAAACTTTCAATCCCGCCAACGGGGAGGCTATCCCACCAAACTCGGCCGGCCCCTACGAGGGTTTGGACGAACATTTTGCACCATAGAGGCATAGGCCACAGGGCGACTTCCCTGCGCTTCTAAATAGGTTAATGTGATCATCTGGGTCACTGGTCCCATCATACTTGCCTACAGTATGCGGCATTTTTGGCTTATCTTTTATAGGAGCTTCATCTATTCGCCGAGAGAATTTAGACCTAAATGTGATCTCCGCTGGCTTATATGGTCTCGTAAGCTCATCATCTTCTGCGTCCACTGCAATAAGTATCGGTGAAGAAATTATTAATTTCGTAGAGAAGAGAATGAGTGCCTTTACCTTTTAAGAGACCCCCTTTACTTATAGGCTTTGGTGAAATAGGGTTTCCTTAGAAAACAGAGAGTTAGTTACGTAAGATCTCCTATTTAATTGGAGATCGCGACGGATCCTTTGTTTGTGTACCAAGATTTGGTTATTTATTATACATAATTATTATTTGATTATCCCGAAATGTCCTTGTCGGGTCATTCATCCACAATACCATACCTTTCCAAAAAAGTAGAAGCAAGAACAGCCCTGGCAACACCGGCTCCAACAAAAGTGATTTCAATCCATGTAGAATCCGTTCAAAAACAACTTATAGAATATGTTCAAAACTTGTAGACAACATTACTTACACTCTAAATCCCAACTGTACATAAAAAACAAGAACAAAAAAAGGTACAGAATCCAATATATCACCCCCCATATTTTTCCATATACTTAATACATCAAACCAATGAAACCCTATTGTGTTCAATGACCATAGAAAAGGAAAACAAAATCAATAAAACAGAAGAAAAGAAAGGTACCTGGTGCAACGGACGAGGTGGGGGGAGCGAGCGGGTGAGGAGGTGAGATGACTCCAAAGGCTGCAGGTCGTGACGGCGAGTGAGCCGCTGTGGCCTGGTTGAATCAATCCGCATCGTGGGGTTTGGGGGAGGGCTAATGGATCGATTTGGGGGACTGCTAGTGAATCGATTGGGGGGGTGAGTGAATGGTTTGTCCACCACAGGTTTTGTAAACCTAATTCTACAATAAAATATGGTCCATTAGATTGCACACAAGATCAACGGTCAGGGATTGGTTTTAAAACCTAGACGCGGATTGGGCTTTTAGCGACGACTTCTTTGGTGTCGCCGTCGTCGCTATAGCCCAACTTTCTTGTAGTGTATGTAATGTTTAATTTTGGTGTTTATGTATTATGTAATGTTTTAATTAGATTCATTATGATTATGTAATGTTTTATTATGTTTATATTAAGTAATGCGTGTGAGTTTTAAATTTCAAAAATTAATTATTCTTTTTTTTACACTTAACCGTTGGAAAACAATTTTTTTTTCTTTTTTTTTTCTTTTCATCGCTGGACCTACATTGGACCGTATGGACAAGTCCGGATTTCCGGATATCATGTCGGACGCCACCCACCAAGATATTAAAAATCGTGTTTATTTATGGGTTAAACATTTGTAATTTGACATATTAAATAATAAAAATTCATGTATTTAAGAACTCGTGTATTTTACGGGTTGAATAATTGTAATTTTATATAAAAAACCAAAACAGTTATATCGTTAAAAATCTTGTGTATTACACGGGTTGAATAAATGTATTTTTTTATACTAAATAATAAAAAGTTATATTTAAAAAAACGTGTATCGTACGGGTTGAAAAAATTTATTTTTATATACCAAATAATAAAAAGGTTGTATCTATAATATGTTTTATTTCTAAAAATCTTAAATTAGCAATTTAAAATTAAGGATAATATTTTATAACAAATATAGATGAATTCTATTCGACATTCAAAATAGAATAAAATTTAATAATAATTTATTATTTATTTTATTAATATAAGATAAGTAAAAAAGAGAGACGTAAAAAATAGACATGATCCGATGAATGACACGTGAACACATAATTTCTTTTATTGTTATATAGTATAAGAGATTAGGGAGAGATATAAAAAAAAAACTTACATAACGAAGTTTTTCTTTATAAAGAAAATTAGTAAATGTAAGTCACAGATTATAGATTATATGATATATATTTGTTATATGTCGTGACAGTTTTTTGAATTATCATTATGTCTAGCAAAGGGAGTTGGTACAGAGATGGCTAACATGATATTCGCAATATATCATATACACAAAAATGCCGAGAACTTTATAGTATGTGGCATCTTAGGGGGAGATAAGATTTTGAGACAAATAGGTATTGGGTACGATTCCTACAGGGGGGTTTCCTATATTTATTAGGTTTACTCCTGAGTTAGTGTATTTGCATTATGCCTAGCGAAGATGGATATGATTGGGTGGTTTCGTTAGTGACACGATGATATTCCCTAGCCATCATTCACAACACCCAATCATCAAACGCACGTCATCGAGCTTGGTTCCATCACTAGTGATGGATTTTAGTTGGGTGCCCATCGTTAGTTATGAAATTTTTTTAATTTTTTATTTTTAAATAATAAATTAACAATAACCATTTCGTTTAAATAAATATTACATTAAAAAAAACCCTAAATTACAAACTAAACAAAATACTAAACATTGCAAATTAAAAAAAAAACTAAAAATCCTATGGCATCCCCCAACCCCACTTTTCACACATTTCGCGTTTGCGTTAAAGTACGATCGACTTAAAGGATTCGTGTAACAGTGTCGTGTGGTTGTAATATGACGTTTAAATCACTATTTTTTTCGGTTAAGTGTATAATGTATGCGGCCGCAAATGTTTCTTTTCTTTCTTTGGATTCGGCCATTTCAACCAACCTAACTGCTTTGGATTCGGCCATTTCAACCAATCTAACTGCTTTGGATTCGGTGATGGAGTCCACCAGCCCTCTTGTTGACGTTTCACCACTTTTCTTGCTATACGGTCGTGTGGGTGTATCATATTTATCGCGTTCGTCATCGGGTAGGTCGTTCAGATTCATTTCGGTTGCTTGACATACCATCATTCGAAGTAGTGTAGTTCCCGGAGTCGGAAGTTTTTTATCCTTTTGAACCTCCTCTTTTTTCGGAACTGTCGGCACACCCATGTTGACCAATGAAACCAGTTCCCACTTCGGGTGATGTCTCGCAACCTACCATGGCACCATGTGTGGAAAAAATTTAAATTTGTATGTCTAGCCATACTCTTCTAGGGCGTTTTTGATGATAGTCGTCTCGCTTGCTCCGCTTTGTGGATTTCGGGTCTAAAAAATATTCTATAAACAAGATAATATAAAGATTTTATAAACAAAATAAAAAATAACAAAATAAAGTAATAACATTAAAAAATTACCAATTGAATGAAGCAAGCATTACATTTACTCATTTTTCGTTTCAAATCTCCCCACTTTGACGTTATTTGATCCATGTTGTGTTCGGTCGAACCGGGAAGTTTGGAAAAATGTGCAATAACTCGACGTGAAAACAACTCTCTTCTTTGTTCATTTGAACGTTTTTTTTTTTTTGTTTTTGGAGGTGTGTAAGTATGCCTTGACCAAGACAACCTCCTCGGCGCTCGTCCAATCTCTCCGACCACCAGCTATTGGGACGATATCTACATCGTCTTCTTCTGCTTGAACCTGTTCACTACCGTCAACATCATCTTGTTGTTGTTGTCAGGGCTGGCCTTGGGGTGGGCGAGCCGCACCCCCGGCTGAGGCCCGTTTTTTTCTAGGGGCCTAAAATTTTCAGAAACATATTGTGTATATTTTAAACTTGAAGTTCTAATCGGTAGAGACATTATAGTTTAGATGATAAAAAGAATTAAAGAGAGGTGGGTTTTAACATGACCTTCAATGGTAGGTTTCAATAGAGGGTGGTGAGGAGGAAGAAGATGAGCAGGAAAGAAGGGGAGAGAGAACCAAAAGTAATACCCCGCTACTAGGGTAGAGTAGTGGGGCCACTAACAATATTTATCTTATTTAAGTTTTATTTTTCATTTATATGAACTTGTGAATTTATTCATTTATATATCGTAACTAATATACTAATTTACTATTTCCAATTACACGTATTCTTCATTTCTGTAAATGAATAAAAATATATATTTTCTGGATCCGCTGTCTATTACTACAAAATAATATAATAATATTGATACTTTGTAAATATTACTATCGTAAATAATATACTAATTTACTATTTCCAATTACACGTATTCTTCATTTCTGTAAATGAATAAAAATATATATTTTCTGTATCGGCTGTCTATTACTACAAAACAATATAATAGTATTATAATTTGTAAATATTACCATTTTTATAACATTTTGACTCTGCAATCGAGTATAAAATCATATTGTCATAAGTATGCATGTGAAATCTAAGTTTTGTAAAACCAATATACATGGGTTATTTTTTTGATCAACTTAGAGTTAGAATATTAGTTTGTTTTTAATGCATGTTTTACAAAGATAGATGTATTTTACTATAATAAAGTATTTTAGTTTTACGCAACCTGACTTGAAAATTGAACTCTTACATTTTATAGGAATTATTGGATAAAAAATGTGACTCCATATAATAATCTTGGGTCAGTTACTCTTTATCGTCATTTTACAAATATATATAATATAACGTTATACATTGAGGGGCCTTTTTTTTAAGCTCGTCCTAGGCACATGAATTCTCGGGGCCTGCCCTGGTTGTGGTTCGCGATATGCACGGGCAAATTGGTGGATGAGATTATTATCTTCAAGTGGGTCGAGAGACATTTGATTAAAAGGTTGGTGTTGAAACGGTTGGGTTTGAAACGGTGGAATAAAAGGTTGGCTTTGATACGGTTGGGTTTGAATCGGTTCGTTTTGAAATCTCACCAGCTCGTTAAGATTAACTTGAACCTTTGGCAGCGTGTGTTTTTTCTTCGAACCTGAACTGTGTTTGCTTTAACCTTCTATTTTTCGATTAGAATGTAAGTGTAGAGATGGTAGTTTTTTGTGGGTTTAAAAGGTTAAATTGGATGGTTATATATAGTGTTTAACCTTTTTTTTAAGTTTAAAATGCCCAAACGGTCCCATACGGTCATCTTGCAATACTACTCTTTCAAACAATCATCTCCTTCACGTGCTTGGGACAACGCTTTTTGGCCATTACAGCGTGGTCACCTTGGTGACGGTGGTGTTTCACACATGGTCACCGGCCACCACGCTTGCACCGCCTCCCCTTATATGTGGATTAAATTAATGTAAAGAAATAACGACCAATAAAAAACAAACTTCTGTGTGAGTCAGTAGACCGTCAGATCATTAAATGAAATGCTTCAAAGAAACCACCGTTCTATTCTTATATACTTGCAAGAAGAAGAAAACATACTCATCATAAACCCATCATGACCTTGTGCTTAGTGTAAAAAGACAACATCTACCCTAAAGACTTTCTCCTCTCTCTCTCTCCCTCTAGGCACTGACTTTTGCCATTGGAAGAAAAAGGAAAGCTTTATAAAAGCTTTCTGCAGCTCTCTCTCTCTTTATATAATACAAAATCACAAAATAATATTGTTTATATTTTATGTTTTTTTAATGGCAATTTTTTTATTTATTCCACATGTGGGACTTGAACTCAAAACTTTTCATTTTCAAAGTGGTTGAATGTTTTGTCTTTGTCAATAAATACCACTCCATGTTATGTATTTTAATATGTAAACATTGAGTTATTACCTAATGTATATTCATCTAATATTTAAACTGATTTGAAGTATATAAACTTACCTAAAGGCCCTGGGGGCGTTCACCAAGACATCACGACCAATGGGGGTGAAACCAGGGTTGCTCCATCATTGGGTGTCCCTACAACAAACACACACACATCTCTCTTTCTCTCTTGTGCAACAAAAACATACATACCGGTAAACATCACCAGATTCACATACCCGAAATCCCTTACTCGGACCGCCAGGGGTAATGTTACCGATCGGGTAGGGGTACCTGATACCGGTATCTGATGACGCCCTGAGTGGCCTAAGTTTGTATTATTTATTTATATGAAAAAACTTTTGTCCGGTATCTATTTTTGGACTTGTTTATTTTCCAGATATCTATAGGGTATGTTTGGCGAAAGTAGCTGGTGTCTGGAAGCTGTTAGCTGGTGGGTGGAAGCTGGAAGCTGGTAGCTGATAGTTGTAGCTTTTAGATATATTTAGATATTTGGCAAAGTAGCTGGAGCTTTTAACAAAATTTATAAATGACCAAAATGGACATTAAAAAGTTGGTGCATTAAAAAATTCGTTATCTTTAGAGGTTAAAATAGTCATTTTTTTCCTAAAAACTTGTAGCTCCTTCTAAACGCTATTAGTAGAAGCGTTTAACCAAAAGCTTCAAGCTCCTAACCTAAAATCTTCAAGTTCCTTCAACCAAACAAGGCTTTTTATTGAGTAAGAGTTTTTTCTTAAAAGCTTAAAGCTATAAGCTCCTAAAAGCTTCACACCATAACATACCCATAGTTAAATATAAATTAATTCTAAACCATATATGTGTGTGGTGTTTACAGACACCTTAAATGAGTATATTTATAGTGACAAAATAAGTTAATATATATGTACAAAGATATAAAACGTAATAAACATCTTATTTAATTTAAACACTGAAGTTGCTTTTATTAATTGATAAAATAATTTTGGTTTTTAAATGAATTATATTATTATATTATACATCAACTTTGTGTACAACTATAAGAGCATTCACATCCAGCTCTTTAAAAATATACATACATTCCACTAAAAAACAACCAATATATCCATATAATTCCATTAAAAACAAATATTTTTTCTCTCTTATTTTCAATTAAATAATATTTTTATACCTTTATAATTACATTTTCTCTCTTTTTCACTCACAATCACTTTTAATATATATTAAAAAAGTAAGGGTAGAATAGTGTTCTCTCAAATATACAGATGAACAGTAACATTTTCTCTTTCTTTCACTAATAACCACTTTTATACTTTTATATTTTAAAAACCTAACACACATTTTGATTCTAGGATGTGAATACTCTTACTCTCTTTCACAATCTCTAGCTCTATCTCTTGACCTTTTCAGTCTTTTTCTCTCTCTCTCCGAAGCATTCAATCATAAAGCAATGATTACAAAATGATTTTAAAGCAAAGGTGTAGATAGGGGTGGTGGCTCTCACATCCATCTTTTAGGTCCTGCCAAAAGAGGTCCTTGCATGCATTCTTCTGCCCCCACATTTAATACTGTGTTCTTGATGAATGGGCCATGTGAGAGGTTAGACCCTTACCTTCTCTCTCTTCTCTCTCACTTGTTAACTTCATATTTTTATGCATATTCCATCCAATGTGTCACTAGCTTTCGTCCTTATGTTTTATGTCTGAAAGCTATCATTCTTATATTTTAAGCCATAATTATGTAAAAATACATCAATTCAGAAGATATACAATAATTGATTTATTATAAAAAAATTGAATATCATTTACATGGATACCAATTTCATTTGCTTTTTTTAAATTGATTTATTATAAAAAAATGAATATCACGATATCAATTTCATTTGTTTTTTTTAAATAAAATTGCACATACAGTATCTGCTTTTTACATATCACATATTTACTTATTTCAACCAACAATAGTAAAAAAATACATTTAATTATTTAAATTACTATATAACCCACTTACAAAGATAAAAACTAATAACAAAAGAAAATTATATAATATACAAAAGCCTTACTCCCCATTTATATCCTCATGTTGAGTTCTTCTTCCTCATCTTCCTTTAGACCGTGGGTATGGTGAGGCGGGACTTTGGGGCATGGCCCGACACGTGGACTTAGGGGGCACCGCTGGTCAGTTGCATTATCGGTGGGTATGGTGGGGCGTGGCTAGCCTGCGTGGCTAGGCCACGTGTAATTTTTTTTTCAATTTTTCTATAAATAAAAAAACCAAAATAAAACAAACCTAAAAATATTATTAAAATTTCCTAGAAATTACAAATCTAAAAAACCATAATTACAAATCTAAAAAAACCCTAAAGCGTTTGGTAGATTTCGAAGAGGGCCAACTTCTCAAACGGCTTCCGCTCCTTGCCTCGGTACTCAATGTTGGCCACCACTGGGCACGCTGTCGTAGTACGCTTTAAACCGGTCGAGCTTCGGTCGTAGTTCGCGCCACTTGTGTTGGCACGCGTTTAGATTGTGTCGGTCGTTCCCTACGTTGTGCCGGTAGCTCGCAAAAGCTTCCGGCCAGTAACATGTATCACGGGTCGGCGGGCCTTCATAGCGTCCACGACACTCGTTACTAGTGTTATCTCTTCCTCGTTCGTCCATGAGGCCATGATTTCGAGTGTCGGGTGAGGATGCCGGTGGGGGTTTTATACTACTCGGGGGTGGCGAACAGGGATGGCAAACAAGGATGGCGGTGGGGGTTTTATACTACTCCGGGTTGCCGTTTGGCTTGGCCAAACGGTTATAGTTTAAAATTCAAATCCTTGTCAGCGGCCTAGCCAAGCCAGCCAATAAGAAACCGCCACAGAGGACTGCTAGGCCCGCCCAACGCCTGGGCTGAAACCCCCGCCCAAGGGGCCACACCGAAACCCAAGCCCACCCGGGGTGGTACTCGGGCGTTTATACCCAACCCATGCCGAAACCCAAGCTCCATACCCCATAGTCTTAATGCTTTTGCTAAACTCTCACCCGAGGTCACAACAGATGAAAGAATCACCGATATCAAAGAAAAACTCACATTTAATGGAATTGCTGATATGAAAAGTTGATCAAGAATTGCTGACATCACACAACAAATAAATATGAATTGCTAACATCGTCATATAACAAATAAAAACGAAACCCTGACATCTGATGGTGCATATTATGTATGTCTGTCATTGTACGAATAAGCTAGATAAAGCGTGTGTTTAATATTTTATAGTTGAGATACGAACATATAACATGTTTGGGAGGACGAGTAGTGTTGATCCGTAAGAATAAGGACTCATCCGTTTGGATGAGTCATCCGCACGAACTACTCATCCTCTCTAAATCATCATGTTTATAAATATGGAGTCATGTGTTCATAGTTGATAAGTTTTGGAAAGTTTTGGGGAAAGGCTTCAGATACCTCAAATTTCTCTCCAGCTTGTAAAATGATATATGCTCTTTCGATATAAAATAGAATCATTCTACTTCTTATCTTAATAAATTTCTACCGAATCAGCTCTACTTATCCAAACTTCGCCAGATCCGGAACTTTCAACATCACAAACTATATAATGGGGTCAAGCAATCAGAATGTAATGGAGAAAACAGATTGAGGTGAGGGAATGATGATATTTACAGTGGCAAGATGGTGGTAGGGTGTGACGGAGGCTATAATGAGTCGTGAAGTGGTTCCCATATCTTTATGAACATCTCGTCTTTATCTTCATTCAATCTGAAATATGTGTAGGTTTTGAAGAAACTTCATATATTTCTAAAAATGTAGTTTTTAGAACCTAGAAACATTATAACTCTCCCAATTCCATTTTTATACAAATGTTGGGATTGACTTTGCTCAATAACAGTTGATTTGATAAGAAAAAAGTATGGAACATAACGAGAAGTAACAAAAACACTAATTATCAACAACACATCATGACATATTTTATATTGATCATTAAATCATCTAACAATTAAGAATAATGAAATATGTGCCCCCCCTAGAGATATTAACATAATCATCATATCGTTGATAGTGACACGTAACATTCTAACAGAATAAATTATTGGGTAGACAAAAAGCCTATAACGAATCAGCTGGAATTTGCATCACTTGTAATTTGTTATTCAATTGAGGTGTGATCACTTACGAAAATTTAGTTACAAAATGCTTCATTATCTTTATGGTTGCATTGTCTTGGGTCTTTAGTGAAACTAAGCAATACAAACGATCAGTGACAAGTCTTTCATATTATAGGTTCTTATTTTCTAAAATTTCATATGGTTGAAGACAGATTTGAAATCTTTTATTTTCTTTTTCTCATATTGGACATGAATCAAAGAACGGATCCTCAATTTCCGTAGAGATTGTTACGAGATGCGTTTCAATATTTTTTATATTAATTTCTCGCTAGGAGTTGGCTACAAAGTTCATATTTCATAAAAAGTGTAAAAAGTCATAAAATACCATAAAACACACCAAAAAACACACAAATGACAAAATGAAGATTACTTACACATCACATATGTGGGTTTTGTATTGTGTTTTAGTAATCAACACTCTATTATTTGTGGGTTTAGGTATGTTTTGTGTCTGAAATTATAGTTTTTATGACTTTTTACACTTTTTAGGAAATTTAAACTTTGTAGCCGAACCCCATGTGACAAATGGCAAAATATCCGATAACTTGTACAACTTTATCAATATTTACGTTCATATATTTTACCTCTTTTGACTTAATTTTATATTTAATTAAATCTTAGTCTAAGAATATACAATATCATAGTATAGTATGTTAATAAATTTGCCACATTTCAAAAGAACACAAAACTATGTCCTAGACTGGCGGCATAAATGCAAACACACTATTCATGTCAGGATAGTCGCAGTACAGCCCGAAGTAACAAATACAAGATAGGAAAACATATCCAAGATGACTTATTCACAAAAACACTAGTTGAGAATAACTTATAAATTTTACTTTCCGGATATTTACATAAACATTTAATTGTTCGATCCAACTAAAACGCCACACGAACCGACACTTATAAAAATAATGTTTGGACATTATAAGGCCAACAAAACATAGTAATGGTCGTCGAATATCATAAGAGTATTTATTTACAACAAACATTTGTAAATATAAATCATCCTAACAATTTACATAAAATTGTCAGAAAATAGCCAGGTAACGAAACAAGTGCCGAATTTCAAAATCCGAACACCACTTAGACTAGTCTAGTGAACTAGTTAACATATTTTTAACATCATAAACATTTTTCGTAGATACATATGTATACATTCCGTACAGTTTCACAAATTAATTGGTAATGACCCGATAACGAAACTAGTGTCATATATATCGCCAAAACAACAAATTAACTAGTCTAGTGAACTAGTTAACATAATTTGAACATCATGAACATTAATTAACATCTTAATTACTTATAATTAAGATAATTGTATAATCTCCTAATCACCATTAAAACCTAACTAGATTTACCAACTAACAATAAAAATCCAACAAAACACCCCCCCCCCCCCTTCTGTAGCCCTCTCCACTAACCACATGTGTGATGTGTTGTAAGATGATTAAGCATGCTTAGTAAATACTATAACCATTTCACTTCCATTCTTACAACAACAATCACAAACACATCCTTCCTTCCTCCAAATTTTCAGCCAAACCCCACCGAAAAACCCATCTTTTGATTACAAAACATCCTATTTTTATTACTTACATGGCTAAAGGTTTATGATCAAAGACTTTTGCAAGTGATTGGAAGTTATCTGAAGCAAATAACAATGATTTTTATCTTAGTTTTGGTAGTAGTTTAACGTAGTTAGATTGATCTTGCAAAGTTATGCTTAAAAGTGAGATCTAAACATGTTCATGTTTAGATCTAGCAAGATCTATCCACACAAAATATTATGAACTATTTTATACATAAAAATGATTTCATTAAAACTAACAAGTATAGTTTTTATATAAAAACTCACGAACAAGATTTATTTTGAAAAAGTGTAATTAAAGTTTATATAAACTTGTTATAAAAAAAATAAATAAAGATAATTATCTGTTTGAAATGTATAAATTACATACAAGTTCATATGCATTTTTGTTGATATTATGATTATTGAGTTTTGTAAAACTTGGCAAACTGTTGATGTAATAAAGTGTATAAAAATCATATTTTAAAACATGGGAAAAGTCCATAGTTTTGTATAAAAATCATATGTTAAAACATCAGAAAAGTCCATAGTTCAGGGAAAACTAAGGCAAATTTTTTATAAAATCTAATCATGATTAAGGTATAATTAACAAGGATTTATTTGGCTAAAAATTTGACTAACAACCTTAATCATGATCATACAAAATTTTATGTGAAAAGTTTAAGTTAAAAATTACTAGATTTTTGTAAACTAAAATCGGTTATATATATATATATATATGTATATATATATATATATATGTATATATGTATATAGATATATATGTATATATATTTAGACCACCAAAATTATGTGTATATGATTTAGTGTATTTATTTGTATGTATTTAGAAAGTTAGGAAAATACATACTAAATTAAATACTTACAAAAATACAAAACAAAATATTAGACAAAACAGACAAAACGAACAAAACGGACAAGAGAAAGTAGCCAACTTGACTGTTATTGTTGAGAGTCTAGTTATAAAGAATGAGATTACGTAAACAGAATGAAGACCAACAAGTTAAAATTGACGAACATGAAGCAAGGCGACATGTGCAGGCTAGTATGATGTTGGAATATATAGATTATTTTAGAGTGTCGGAAGAAAAACTGGGAATTAACTTTGATAATGAAGTAAAGGTGATGAGGTCAACCAACATAAGAAGAGATCGTGTTACAAAAGGATGTTGCTGATGCTGCTGCAAGAAAAGCTTAGGGTAAGAAACCAGTTTATGGTATTCCTGAAACCACAACTGAAGCTGAAAAACCATTTGAACCTGAGCTGACAACTCAAGAGAAGGAAATTACGGATGCGTTGTACGGTCTAGAAAACAAAGATGATGAAGAGGAGGATAAAGAAGATGAAAACTGCGAGATTACGGTGATTCGGGATAATGATGATGGTGGTGATGATTAAGATGATAATGAAGATAATCAAGGTGGAGGTGCAGGTGTGCTAGTGTCTGAAGGTCAAAATCAAAACACTAAGGCTGGTAAGAATCAACAAGAAACAGCTTCAATAAACAATGAAACATAAGATGTTCAACGACAGGGGGAGTCTTTACAAGAAACTAATATTCAAAATGCATTGATCATTGTAGATGCAATACCTGTTACATCAGTTCCTATAAGTGATATTGCTGAACAATTCAAGGATGCTGGGTACATGGTAGAAGAAGAGAATTTGTTCACAGTTACACGAAGGAAGAACTAGCAAAATTGTGCGGCATTTATAAAGATGAAGTTGTGTTTTATTTTGAAGAAAGATTGAATGATGAAGATGTCAACGATGATAAACAGGAATTTGTTAACATTCCTGAAGCTAATGATTTCGATTGAGTGGAAGTTCAAGAAGACTTTAAGATTTTAATGACTTTCCAGCATTCACTGAAATGTTTGATGTTGAGATTGATGAATTTCTGAAATGACATGTAGAAGAGAAAGCTAAAGAAAACGCGCCCATAGTAGATGAAGTTGAGATAGTTGAAGCTAAGATAAATGGTTTAAGGAAATAAAGCCGGAAAGGAAGTTTCTAAGGCCGTTAAAGTTTTATCAACAACACAAAGATATGTCGATGGGTCATATTATCAGTGTAGCATATTTACTGAAAATTTGAAAAGTGGCGATTAGAATAGAATACAGTGTAAAGTACCTTCAAAGAATCAATTGTTACACCCCGACCGCGTAAAACAACAAACCACGGCGGAAACGTCGGGGAGTCACGTAACAGAACTATTGTTTTACAACCATGGTACTTAAAGTTTTGTATTATTGAATTTAATTTTTTACATTGTCTTGGATTAAAGGAAAACATAACATAAATTAAACTGTCTTTCACAATTTCAGTCACTAAGGCCCAAGTCCACCCTAAGTGTAGCATGCTCAACATCAAACATTCGCTCCTGAAACATATGTGAAAATAAATACGTCAGCATGAAAATGCATTGAGTAGCATAGGTTTTGTGATGATGACTCATGGCTTTGAATGTTTAAAAGAGATGTTTAAATATACAAAAGTGGCCATGAACCATTACAAAATGTTTCTTTTATAAGACCATATGAAAATCAAATGATTTAAAAGAAATGATGCAAGGTTAACTTAATAACCAAAATATGTCATGTCTTGTATAAAAATGTCAAGTCTATTGTAAAATATATCGTGTCTTGTATTTTGTTTGAAGTGGTTTAGATAACGCTACGATATATAATATAATAAAAGCACTTATATATAGGAAGTACCAACGGCGTATCCACCATGCTTTTATCATATTACACATGTTTCGTTATTTAAATCACTCGCCATAACCAACCAATGAAATGTCTTGTTTAAACCCGTGTGATGTCTTGTATAAACCAATGTCATGTAAAATGAAATGTCTATGTATAAACCAATGTCTTGTGTAAACCAGTGTCTTGTGTAAACCAATGTATTTGTGTAACAAAAATCTCTTGTATAAAACAATGTCTTTGAATAAACAAAGGTTTCGATTAAACAAAAAGTTATGTCTTATAAATCATTGCTTTTTATTGAAAAAACACATATTAGGATTGTTGGCGAATACATTCAAGCCTTGTTGACTGACGGATAAACCCTTATAAAGAAAATGGTTTATCAAATGTTCATCGGATTCTGTCATTCCCTAAAGTCACTTCCAAACTAACCTAGGAAGCGGGAATGGGATTGTCCATCCTATGGTACCATTACATACTACCTGTCGGCGTGATCAATGTTAATGAATGTGTCACTGTATATTCAACGCACCAATATGTCTTGAACAATGTAAGCATGTCACACCCGACTTGCAGCGGAAGAAAAAAATACGGGATGCAACATACACCTCTGGTACAAGCACATTGTTTATAAAGACACTACATTTTATTACTTACAAAATGTTGATTAGATACTACATGTATGTTACAACTGCGTGTTCCCATGAACCACATAAGTTTTCTAAGCCACATGCGTCTATATCAGGGTTCGCCTATAAACATGTCTTGAACAACATACGCGGATCACACCAGTCTCAAGTTACCTGAAATGCATGTTAGTTTTAAAAAAAGGTCAGCTAAACGCTGCGTGAGTTACACTGGTTTAGTTGTTGTGTACAATATGGGTTCACAAGTTTAATTGCAATGGTCACAGTCACAGTCACAGATGGAATTACACGAGAACACAAGTGAATCCTTGACCTGTCATAGTCACTTCGTGTCACCCCGGCACATCATCGCACCGGGCCGTGTCACTGCAGACACTTCTCCACTTGGCCGTGTCAAGACAGGCACGTCATCCCAGCACGAAGTCATATAAAGTTCAATGTTCCCCTGCAGTTATGTCTAACAACATAACTGAGTTCAGGACGTGTGCAATTGCCTAGTCACCGACACTACCTGGAGCAACTGGGTTTGTCAGACCAATAATATTATCCACTGCCCATGGCTTACGCTAATCACTTGTAGAGGGGAGGTAGTTCGTGTGTTAGATAATTCACATCTCACAAGTTGGTGCAATTACACAGTTTCGTAACATGCAAGTCATTCCAGAAAACAGAAACACAGTTGAAAGTGGTGGAGTGAAACTCACTCCCAACTTGGTATAACCAACACAGTTTGTAACATGCAAATCCCCAAAAATCAGTAAAACAATTCAAAAGCGGGGAAGTGAAACTCACCGGATAGCAGTATCACAGTAGCAATAGGATTATATGTAAGTTTGTTCGGTTTTAACAGCACTCATGCAAGTAATTACTAATATCAGTTTCTAGGTCGGTAATGCCTATAACTCGGTTACAAGTGGGTATTTTCAGTCCATGATGTACATATAGTATCCTAGTGTGGTAGGGGATGTTAGGGTAGGATTAGTTATTTGGCTCCCGTGCACCGGTTCGCGTGCCCGCCAAAGTCGGTTGTTTGACACGTTCGGATAAGGGTACGGGAATACCAATAGTGCCAGCGTGTTGTGATTTAAGAAAGATTAACTTTTCATTAAGGGAGTTTGGGTGTTTAGGGAGGTTAAGTTACCCAAATTTGAGTTTCCATTTTCGCGGTCACGGATTCTCCCGAACGGTGATGGAACACATCCAGAGTGTTCCGCTTACCCTGGAACCTACTACTCCCGGTGTTCCAATTATAGTCAAAATAGGTTTTGGTCCGTTCCCAGTTTCGGCGGGTTCGTTGTCGGTAAACTGCCGAATTTAGTTAAAATAAGGGTTTTAAAAGTCGAAAAATCCCAGTTATCTACATCGTTCATAAAATCCAGGAAATTTTTGTAGAACTAGGTAAAAAGTATATAGATTCCAATAAAATTATTTTGGGAATTTATAAAGCTATTTTAACTTCTCAAATAAATCATTTGTAAAACGGTATTTACCCGAATAATTCACTTTGTTTATCATCCGATGTCCAAAAATTCCCAAAATATTCAAGGAACTTCCTTACCTGCCCAAAAACTCCCTGTAAAAATTTGAGATTTTTCCAATTTCGTTTCAGTGCGTTTTCGGCTACTGAAAACTCATAAAAACGCGGATTTTTAATCCGTATCAAAACTCAACCAATGGACTCCGAAACTTCCCAGAGCCTTTCTTATTAGTGTTCGTGTAAATTTTTGGTGATTTATTGACTTCGTTTGGTATTTTTTTCCGAATTTCGTTTTGTAAAATAGTCAAAAATTCACTAAAAATTGTAGAAAATTCCAACAATTCTAAAATTTTACTTGTAGCCTGTCAATACCCTACATCACAACACCAAATTTCAGCTCAATCCAATACCCACGAACCAAGTTATGGTCCAAACAATATTCTGCCTATACTAGTTTCGAGTTTCGGGTGATATACCTAGCAATTCCTTCGATTCCAGGCGTTTTTTTAGTCCAAAAGTGGGTGTGAGCCATATTCAGTACCTATATTCCAAGAAAATTCCAACCATGCCGTAACCCATGTCAATCAAGCCTTGTTTCATAGTTTTTCGGTTAATCAAATAGTTACGCGATTTTGGTCGATAGGTGTTGATTAGGGTATCAAAACCCAAATATTTGTGATCATGGCTGCCATAGAACACCAGGGAATTCACAAGGTGTTCTTATTCAGCCAAGAACCCTTGTTAAATCATCCATAAACATGGAATAAAAAGTTTTCATGGTCTAAATCAAGTTTTCTCAATAAATCACAATCAAAACTATATGAAACATGGATTATACCTTAGTTTTAGTTGGATTTAAGGTGTGATCAGCTGTGCTTTGTGAGTTCTTGAGCAAAATCCTTGTAAAAGTTAAAGAAAAAAATGAAAAGAAAACATTAAAATAGGGGATGGCGGCCAAGGGTGGGGTGCCCCTACCCCTCAAGTAGCTTAGTCGTGCTTCGGAAAACATGTTAAAAGATGATGTTTATCTTCGGTGTTGCATTTAGGTTCGTTTTTGGGTCCCACACGCGTCCCTGATTTGCGAAACGGACTCCGTTTTTTGCGTTTTTAGTGTCAAAAGACTCGGTTTTAAAAACCGTGCATAACCGTCTTGAAATCCAAACTCAGTTACGTTTTAATCATAAAAGGCTCGTATTGGGTTAGTTTAAGTGTTTTTAGGCTTGATTGACCGTTCCTTGCATGTTTGGTTTGTCTTTCATTGCTCCTAACGCAAAGGCGTTTCCCTAACCGGGACTGCCTCGTTTTGCGTGCCCAAGCTCCGATTTGTTGCTAATCTTTTGTCATAGTCTATGGCTCGTAACTAAGATGTTTCGTGAACTCGGAATCTTAAAGGGCCCTACCGTTGGCCTAATAGTCATGATCGAATGTTTAATGCGCTGATAAACGTCAAGTTCCCGTTTAACACGTTGTCAAAGACTAAGGACACTGACCTCACATCGTTGGCCCTTAATAATGTCATGTCAACCCTAACATGTCCTCAGGGTCGTCAATCCATTCACGACTTTGTCTTGCCATGTAGGTGACGCATAGCGTCAATGTAATGTTTTTGGTAATTACTTGGCATATACTCCTATTATAGTTGGTGTATAATTTTCCATAATTCGTATCATTACACATAATCACAACAATATCACGATATACATATCACGTCCATTTACCGTGGACTTGTACCAATCAAAGTTTACCGGGATTTTTCACAATTGTCACAGTCTCCCCCGGTTAAAAGAATTTCGTCCTCGAAATTTCGTTTAGTACTTTGTTGGAAAGTTCAGTCTTTACAGTTGAGTCAGTCATTTGACAGACGAGTATGTTTTCGCTTTTCGTTTAGTATCATCATCGTACCGGGAGGATGATTGTGCTACATAGTAGCTGTTTAATTTGTCCATCCACAATTCCTACGTATTGCTAGAGTAACGCTTCTCATCACTTCCAATCTGAAAGTGAGAGTGTTGTTGGACTCACCGTAGAATTGGAGTCTGGGATTCAGTTTGCAGATAACTGCAATTATTACGTTTTCTTCACACTCATTATCTTCACCATTCATACACCATAAGTTTCATTTACAATTTCGTCTAATAGTTATTGAACACCCCCTATAGAGGAGGAGTATGGGTACTCTCGCAGGGTTCGTTGCGAACGTCGCAATGGTGAGCATAATGCTCTGCATGATTGTGTTAAGGGAATAAATTTGGTCTTACCGAGTGGTGTACGACAATCTTCCCTTGTTGTCGTGTACGTGAGTATCTTCGGCTAATACTAATCGACCAAGAGAGTCCCTGCTCTATGGTAGAGAATAAGAAAGAGAAAGGCTTTTAAGAGCCTAAGGCTGCCATAAGGCGAGCATGTACACGAGTAATAATGAATCTTTACACTTACCTCAATGGTGTGCTCGCACTACTCACCAGTAGTCGATTACGTCATAAGGATATGAAATTTCTGCAATAGTACTTCCCGTTTGTGTTAAATGTCGGGAGCTTGGCTCCAGCTGTTGTACAACTGTTTATGCCTTCTCCAGAAAGAAACAACTTAGTAGCTTCGATAACATCGATGTGATTTTCCGGGAGATAATCGTATAAAAATTCCCATATACCGGGAATTGTAGAGTGTGTACCCGATGCGGCTTTAATTCAAGTAGCACCATCTCTAGAATGCTACTATCACGTAGACATATTTGAGATGTGACGAGTGCCTAGCGATCACAAGTATCACCAGGATTCCCCTACACGTGGGACCAGGTTTAATCGTAGACGTACAAGTAATTTTGTAAAAGATGACCAAGTAACGAGTAATCGAATCAAGATTCCCTATCAACGGAGTACCTCCCGCAGGGTTGGAATACAGTCACGCTCACTAACGTTTCATAAGGATATTATTAATGGAAATACGAGAAGTAATCATTTTCCATCCTGTTCTTGAAAGATTACCTAATGCATAGGCGAATATAGCCCATGCTAGTCACAAGGTGGTTAATCACCACTTGACCATCTCGGTCTCGTGGTTTTTCGAGTCAACTTCGGACTTGGTATGATCTGAACTGTATATGAGTATAAAAAGATATAATGCCTTCCCATCTTGACACCTCCGCCATTTGAATCATTGATTACACGTAAGGGTATCGTCGAGTTCATTCATGCCAAACCATCTTGGTTTAGATTGGGAAATTCATGTGGTTTTATGAAACCAGGGCTAAAGCCCGAATCCATAGTCACCCTAGTCCGATAGGGACAGCTGACCACTGAATCTGATTTTTCCTGTTAGTCTCATATTTTCAATAATGTGAACAAGAAAAGAAGACCCGGCCCTCGAGTTGGTCAAGACTAGGGTCGTTGAGTTTCTCGACCCTTTATCTTAGGATTAGTCAGCTCTGTTTTTCAATAGGGCGGGGAAGGAATACGTGCTGCTGGGAAATGTAGTAACATAGGTCCACAATTGCACGGCAACCTCTTGAAATAACAAAAGTAACTTTAAGAAAGGCTGAATGAAAACCGTAATCAATTGAGGTAAGTCTAGCACTCTGACGGCTAGGACACGAATAAAGGCTATGAATGCAATTTCACAGCCAGTCGGTGCATCCGACCAAGCACTGATTTACACTTTGGTAATTTAGTTTGGCTTGGTATCGCATATCAAGGTATCAATAATTCGTAGCGTATGTTAAGAAATTCTCCAAGTTGGAAGAGAATTAGTTGTAACGTCGAAGTCTTATTCCTATTGCAAGTATATAATACGTGCTTACCAAAGGAATTCCCCTCTGGATGGGCATGATATCCGAGGTACGTATTCGAAATATTCACTAGTCCCTTCATCTGGAATGATTGGGACTACTAGATTTCTGGTTTAGCTTTCCCCAAGTGGGTTTAGTGCACAAAAGACACCAATTACGATATTCGGACAACTCGTGACTATTCCTATTTCAAAGAGAGTTTGGATTTAACCGTGTTCCTTCATGCAGGGTAGTTCTTGCTTTTCATAGGATGGCGTATATATGTCACTCCAGTGACATGTTTTGACCGCACATTTAAGCACTGGCCCTTTTGGGTTAAGTCTAAGTGCAATTTTTAATAGTTTTATGGTGACATATATCATTGTATACATGATAGTGATGTTAGTTATACAGGTTGTGGACTCATGTGTGCGACGAAATTATGTGATATGGGATAACTGAACATGTGACATTGATACATGTATACAAGTATTGTTTATAATAGAATGGCCCCGAAACGCTCACCACAATGACCAAGGCGGAAATCGCGTAATTGATAGCGCACAGCTTTCGACAATCATCCCCACGATCGTGAATTTTACTCGTGGTACGCATACTCAGGTATATATGTATACATAAAGTATTATACTTAACATTTCTCCCGTTCTTATTTTTATAGGTAACACAAGAATTTTCGTCACTCGAATATAACGAGGAATCGGATTTCTTGGTAGCATCGTATTTTACGAATACTTATTTAAATCGATCAAACTGAAACTCAATTGAAGGTACCAACTAGTTGAACGAAGAGATGGGTGTTTCAACAATATTTCCCTGATCTAGAGAATTTACTCCTCGTATACTCACGAGGACAAGCAACGTCGTTTAACGTGTAACTCTTAGTTACTTACAAGAGTAAGGTATTGTGAACTTTGTATCCATTCGACGGATGAAAGTCAGTGTGCCTCATGCATCATCCTCCTACGCATGTAGGTGACCGTTACCAAATAACACCTTTACTATGGCCCGAAGGGAATTTCGATCATCCCCTATGAATCGTGAATTCATCATGTATAAAATTTGGACTCCTCGGGTGTTTCAAGGAAGAGGAGGAGACGTATGGTGTTCCCCAGGTATTATTATTATCGTAGAGTTGGGGAGTCAATATGTTTTATAGACGTATAAATATCGGAGTTGGTCCGTACCCAGGACCACTCACACGGTCGTCGTAGGTTTTGTGGCGCGAAAGTCTTAACCGAAAGGAATCAAAGAACCATGTATCCCCCTTATGCGATTTCTAGCATGAATGCACCGCCCTCATACGGGTGATATTGATTCAAGTCTTAGTATCTCAGGGCTACCGAAGGAATTCAGGTCAGGACCCCATGTAGTCTCGAGTTTGAAGATGTAAATAACAGTTGTCACATAGGTTAATCATCGTATTACGGTACTCGAATCTAACCGAAGGCGGTCTCGTCTTACATTAGAACATATTTTCACTAAGTTATGCGAGGCTGAAAACAAGGGATCGTTTGATATATAAAAATCTTATATGATTCTTTTAAATACCGTCCTTCAAATTAGATATATGTATTTATAAATAAAGTAATCGTCTGACGAAAAATTTGCTTTGTGTCATTTTGTTTACTAAATATACATTAAGAGGTAGCTTCGTTACGAGTCCTAAGCCCCGCTCAATTATTACTACCTCGAGTTACTAGGGATTTATCTTGTATTAGTTTGAACTAACCCGATAGGGCGTATCAAATTAGTAATTTATATGTACCGGACCTTAACACTTTCCATTAGTGTTAGTAAGGAGAATTGAATTGATTTGAAGCAGTGAGTCAGATTACTTCATGATTATAGTGTTCTTACTTCGCACCGGGGTTACGTCACCCTCAACCGAAATTTACCAAATTGACACTTGGATTGGACCGCGGTTAATGTTGTATATTTATAAATAAACATATACATATTAGTGTTCGGTTAATAAGAAATATTAACGGTTACGAGGAATATGGACAAAATGTTTTCGCCTCCACGAGTCTTATTATAATCAGATCCGCATCCACACAATTCCTTGCCAAACCTGGATTGCATCGGATAAATTTCTCCATTTATGTGTTACCCCTAAGTCCCCTTGGGTTACCAACACCGATGCTAATTATGCGTCCTTACTAAGAATTAGAGATTGTATCACTAGCGAACAATAGCTAGTAAAGGAAATATACGCTTCAACTGAATAGCTTCCTAGACGATGGTCGGTGACATCAGTATAATTTGTTTGTCGTAATGTAATGATTTCGAATAAATGGATATATGTTCTAGCAAATCCCGCCAAAAGTAATAATTTACGCTGAATTGTCTTACCAAAGACAAAACATTGTTACTTATCCCGAATTAATCATTGGGTAATCGATGTGGGTAAGCTATCACCAGCTATACCCAAATGGTGCAGTACAGAGTACTACCGAGGTGTAGTACCCCTAGAAAGTCGTACTACATATTCTAAGAAGGACCTTCCCAGGATTAACCCCAAGGGTCGTTATATGTTGACCCAAACTACCTTTCATTTAAATTCACCGTGAACATATATAGATATTGTGGTTATGACAACTATGGCATTATCTATCGCATCAAACAAGGTCGAAGTCTCAACACCGCGTTACCCAAAAATAACCAAACAAACCGTAACATGAAGCCCGTCTGCCCTGAGTAACGGAACCTTGATCATGTAGTCGGGTGTTTATATATAGGAAGTACCGCAGCGTATCCACCACACCCATATACCTGATCAATGTTCCGTTCACCAAGATATTCGGCCTACTATTGCTTTACGCGACTAGCCAACTGAAATTTGAAACAATCAATAATCGTAATAGAACATAATGTAATCGATGGTCACACGAAACGATGTTCCACAACGCAAAGCATTTCAAAGGATCTGTACCATCACAAACATTATATCCCAAGGAATCGAATGACAACAGGAAGGGAAACTTATTCACGCACTCCATGCCATCTCCATGACCCAGAGATCGTCATATTCAGGTACAACATATACCGAAACATGTGCTAAGGAATACCACTAAGTATCATAATATCACATAACGTGAAAGCTAAAGCCAATATTGTAAGTAGGAGAGGAATCCATCGGACAATCAAATGAATCGTGGATTCAAGGATGAAAAGTTTCGTACAATGTTTGAATTCTGCGATTGTATAACAATCAAATGTGAAACAACGAGAAGCGGAGTAAGGATCCATACACGCCATCCCAGTTTATCAGGATGACCAACGCGTTCTTTATGTATCTATGTTCTTTTTGAAATACCATTCTGGTATGCAATCGTTGTTATAATAATTATAAGGATAGAGTTGGTGAGATCGTATCATAATAAAGGCTTGGGTTCTCGCATCATAAAGTATAAATAACAACTGTGGGAGTGATATGAATCCAACACTAGTGTATCTTACACATGTGGTCAGTAGGAAGGTGGAATGGAATGTAATGTCAGTTTTCTGCCTATCCTGAAGGCATATGTAGTAATGCATTATCCACCAATCCCACTTCATGTATCAATTCACGCACAAACATTCACACACGATCACCTTGGTACACGTATGTATAATTCCACGTATTTAAGTGTGTTTATTACCACGGCTTTCCCAACACTGCCTCGTATGAGCAAGTATGTTATTACGTTCCGGACCATAATAACCCACTTGCCCCACAAGGCCATCCTGGTACTTGCATATAGGATCCTTTACAGTGTTCACTAACGACCTTGAGTAGAGGTTAATTTTTCCAATGATGTCCACTAAAGTCCGAGCCTGTAGTAATAGTCTAGGTTTCCTTAAAGGCACCTAATTCTCTATAACCAATGGCTCTGATACCATCTTCTGTCAAACCCCGACTTGCAACGGAAGAAAAAAATACGGGATGCAACAGACACCTCTGGTACAAGCACATTATTTATAAAGACACTACATTTTATTACTTACAAAATGTTGATTACATACTACATGTATGTTACAACTGCATGTTCCCATGAACCACATAAGTCTTCTAAGCCACATGTGTCTATATCAGGGTTCGCCTATAAACATGTCTTGAACAACATACGCGGATCACACCAATCTCTAGTTGCCTGAAATGCATGTTAGTTTTAAAAAAGGTCAGCTAAACGCTGCGTGAGTTCCACTGGTTTAGTTCTTGTGTAACAATATGTGGAGGGGTATGGTCCCAAAAACCTTGCGCCAATCGAGGAAACCATACCCATTAACTACTAAGGAAACTTCGCGCAGACTTCTTTGCCAAAATGAGATTTATTAGAACTCTGCGCCAAATATCCAAAAGAGGAAAGGATCATATAACTACCTTGCGCGGGCTCGCGCAAGGTTCAAGGTTAAAAGCCTAAACATTCTCTTTGGATAAATGCTTCATTTAACCACCTTGCGCGGGCTCGCGCAAGGTTCAAAGTTAATCTTGAATAATCTCGTTTGATAATGCTTCATGCACCGCGCAAGGTTCAAAGTTAACCTTGAATAATCTCGTTTGATAATGCTTCATGCACAAACCTTGCGCGGATATTTATATCAAAGCAAGTATCCACCAAACGTTGCGCTAAGCAGCAAGGAGAAGAAAGAAGATCAGTCAACTAACTTGCGCTTCTCGCGCAAGCAAACAGTTAACCCTGAGAAAATTTCCCTTAGCAAAATCCTTGACTTGGTGCGAAGCAAAGGGAATCTTTTCTGTTGTAACAGAATGTACACGCGGCAAACAACGAATGGGTAACAGTTGTGAATCTTCTAGAAGCCATTAACACCCAATCGTGCAAGCATCACTTCGGTTATAACCAATTGCCACATGGCAGCATCTGGACGGCTGAGGAAGATCACGGTGATGGCATGCTCACATTTATAAAATGTAGTGATCTCATGTTGACACGTGGCACCTCCCTAACCGCTGATGAGCTCACGATCCGTGTGCACTAACGATTGCCAACAAACATTAACGGAATAGCAGAAGATTCCGTTAAAATTAACAATCTCTCTTTTTGGTGCCAAACACCGGCTATAAATAAGTAACTTGGAGTTCAAGGAAAGGTATTCACTCTCAACTACTCTCTCTCTTACAATACTTTACTTCCGACTACCTGTACTTATTCCCACGCCGGAGGGTGGTCACGGAGAGAACCCCCTTCTCCCCGAGGCGATCTAACGGTGTTCTGTTTTGCTGGATCATTCGGAGTACTGTTCCATTCATCCTCATCGTGAAACCAAAGAAGGATTAACCCTTTTATGCAGAGCCCATTCCATAGATCTACTTAGATTCCGGTCTAGTTGATCTAGGGTTTCTTCATTGGCGCCCACCGATTTCAATCTTTTTTCTCATATTTCGTTTCGTTTCACCTAGATCTGCAGCATCATGGCTGATGGATCATCTTTTCAAGGTCCTCGATCAGAAATCCGTCGCGTTGTTGTCGGACCTCAAATCAACGGACAAATAGTTGAGGATTCCTCCGGTGAAGCTAATGCTCAGTATGATCCCGATCATGCGAGTATTCCAGTAACACCGGCAGCTCCTCAGGTTTATGTTACGTCGATTTTACCACCTGGAGAGACTTCATTATCATGGTTAATCAAATCTCAAGCGGCTCTAAACGCTATGTTTGCTCAGTTATGTGCCCAAACCGGAACTCTAGCTTTTCAAGCTCCGGTTAACGCTCCTCAGGTTCGTGCTTCGCCGGCACCTCGAGTTTTGAGTTATAATACTCAAAGTCATGCTCGTTCCCCTTCGCACATGCCTGAAGATGGAACAGAAATGTATTCTAATACCAGGAATGATCCTGTTCATTCTGGTAATAGAAGACAAGAAGACAACGTTCAGCGTCGTGCATCTGTCCACTCTCGTTTGGGCCCGCGGTCTTCACAGAAGCGGGACACCCAACACGATGAGCTCGATAAGACCTATGAGGAAGGAGATAGTGCAAGTATTTTCAAACGAATATCTGCAGATCATGCTAGTTACAAGCCAAAAGTACGTGCAGTATACAATCCAGAAGCTGAGCATGATTACAATTTGGTGTATCGCCCAACCGAAGCAGCTGAACAATCAAAGTTTACCAGAGAGATAGCACTAGCTCCGTTGGAGCGAGCGAAATTACCATCCAACGTTGGAAAATTTAACGGTTTAACCGATCCTGATGATCACATGCGCCTCTTAACGGTGCAGGGTTACTTGGGTGCTGGACATTCCCAATGTGGTGTCACCTATTTGTACAGACCCTTACCGGTGCTGCGCGCCTTTGGTTTGATAATTTACCGACAGGTAAACTTTCCACTTTGAATGACTTAAAAGAAAATTTTCTTACACACTTCAGTCAGCAACGGCGATACGTGCGCGACTCCTCAGATGTAATGAACATCTAGCGGAGGGACGATGAGAACCTCGAAGATTTTATAGCGCGTTACAATAAAGAGGTGTTGGAGATTGGAGATGTTCACGAAGACCTTATACACGCGCAGTTCAAGTACGTGGTAAGGTGTGACGAAATGATTAAAGTGTTGTCCGGTATAACTGGCCTTCCAAAAAGCTGGGATAAACTCATGGCGGCAGCCAAGGTCTACGCCCAGACTGAGCACAACTTAAATTCTAACAGGCCACCTCTACCTTAGAATCGTCGCAAGACCTAAGTAGAGGTAGTCGCAAGTATAAGAGAAATTGGAAAGAGTCACGTCAGAATTCGTACTCTCCTTATTCACCAGTTTGATGTGCGTGTAACAATCAACAAGATAACAACTCAAAAAGCAATTAAACAAGAGAATAGGGAACGCCAGTGGACTCCCTTAACAAAATCTCCAGCTGAAGTTCTCAGCACTGAGAATTATCAGTTCAAACAGCCGCAACCAATGAAAAACAAAAAAGGGCAAGACCCAAATTTGTTCTGTGACTATCATAGAGACACAGGCCACACAACAGATAACTGCATCAGTCTGCGCACGGAGATTGAAAAAGCATTAAAGAGTGGGAAGCTTACACATCTACTCCAGAATGTGCGCAAAGAGATTAAACAGATTACGCGCGAGGACGAAGGGCCTAGCAACAAGAAAATGAAACAACACGTTCCATGATTCAAGGAGGTCCGTCACGCAAGCGTAATCTTCAACACTTTCAAAACAACACATGGCGCGAGCAGCAAGTCATTTTTCCTATCGTTCCAGGAGGTCCTCAAGAAGACCGGCCAGTAGTTATCACCGGTATCTTTGGGCACTACCAAATAGATTATATGTTTATAGATCCGGGTAGTTCCATGGATATTATGTCTGAGCAGTGCTTCAAGCAGCTAGATCCTGAGGATAAGGCACGCTTGGAACCAGTTGATTTTCCATTAACTGGGTTCTGCAATGAGCATGTCTTTCCTCTAGGACAAATCCTTTTTCCTGTTACTTTTATCTGATGGGAGGTGTTCTCGAACGAGTAGCGTCAACTTCATGGTGATGCCGGCAAATTCCCGTCACGATGTACTATTGAGACGCCGCACGCAGCGTGATTTTAGTATGATTACCTCCGCTCCACATGCTGCTTGTGGTTTTCCGACACCAAATGGTATAGCTATACTTTACGCGCGGAAATAAATCATGTCAATTGAAGAACCAGTTATGAAGGCTGTCAAGACATTGCCAAGTAACGAACCAGAAAAATGGGTACTCAACAATAAGTATCCTGAGCAAACAATCTTGTTAGGGCCTGCAGTCAGTATTGAAGTTCGCGCAAAGCATAAACTACTGTTGTTTTGCAACAAAGACATTTTCGCTTGGACACCTGCCGACATGGTCGGTGTCCCACGCAACGTTGCGGAACATTGTCTGAATGTATTTCCATCAACAGAACCAGTTGTACAGAAAAAGCGCAGCCTCGGGTCAGAAAAGACAAAAGCGATGAACGAACAAGTCACCGAGTTACTAAATGCTGGTATTCTGCGCAAGTCAAATACCAGACCTGGGTGGCAAACTCAGTCATGGTAAAGAAACATAATGGCAGATGGCGGATGTGCATAGATTTTAAAGATTTAAACAAGGCATGTCCGAAAGATTGTTACTCTCTTCCCGAGATTGACAAAAAGGTTGACTCTTTAGCTTCCTTTCGCTGGAAATGTTTTCTAGATTGTTATAAAGGTTATCATCAAGTCTTGATGAAAAAAGAGGAGGAAGATAAAACAGCTTTTCGCACGGAGAAGGGCATTTTTCGTTATACCAAGATGCCTTTTGGTCTCCGCAATGCGGGAGCTACTTATCAAAGATTGATGGATACAGTTTTTAGAGATGATATCAGGAAAACTGTGGAAGTCTACATTGATGATTTGGTCATTATGAGTAACTCAGAAGACACTATGTTAGACAACATCCAACGAATTTTTGGCTCTCTGCGAAAGGTAAATCTAAAATTAAATCCAAGCAAATGCTCCTTAGGTATGGAGGAAGGCAAATTTTTGGGTTTCATCGTCACCAAGGATGGTTTCAAAGTTAATCCTGAGAAGGTCGAAGCAATACAAAAAATGTCTTCCCCTAGTACCATCAAAGAGATGCAACGTTTGGCTGGAAGGTTAGCTGCGCTAAACCGCTTCCTCGCCAATCATACTGCAAAGTCTTATCCATTTATTCGAACCTTACGCAATTGTACGAAGAGCAAAGAGTTCGCATGGACTTCTGAAGTTGATAAAGCTTTCCAGCAAATGAAAGATTGTTTAGTTCAACTTCCCACACTTACTGCTCCTCGTGTAAAAGAACCCATGGTCTTATATCTTGCTGCATCTGAGGTAGCAGTAGGTGCTGTCTTGTTGGTAGAACACGAAGGGGTCCAGTCTCCAATTTATTATATCAGCAAGATGTTGAACGATCCAGAGACAAGGTATTCAATTATGGAGAAATTAGTTTTAGCATTGGTCCACGCCTCGCGCAGGCTGCGAAGATACTTTTCAAGACATGTTATTACAGTTTTAACAAATTTTCACATTGGCCAAGTCTTGACCAAGCCAGATGTTTCTGGACGACTTGCGAAGTGGGCAATCGAATTTGGGGATTATAACACCTATTATAAACCTAGACCAGCAATCAAAGGCCAAGTTTTGGCAGATTTCCTCGCTGAAATTCCTGCTGATAAAACTTGAAGAATGCCAAGCAATTCAAAACCCAGTCCCAGTCATAGATAATAGAGCCTGGACACTGTTTACAGACGACGCATCAAACAGTGATGGGGCTGGAGCAGGTCTTCGATTAATAAGTCCAGAGGGAGCAGAATTCACATATGCAATTCGGTTGGATTTTAAAAGCACCAATAACGAGGCCGAATATGAAGCTTTCCTAGCAGGCTTACGCCTCGCTATCAAAATGGGGCAACAAATTTGGAAGCCCATGTTGATTCATTACTAGTGGCTGAGCAAGTAATTGGAACGTACGATGCCAAAGGAGATATCATGGCTTTGTACTTGGCGCAAGCCAAGGCTCTTATAGCACAGTTCCAACAATTTAAAGTCACACACGTCAAGCGAAGTGAAAACAAACATGCTGACGCTCGAAGTAAACTGGCAAGGAAGTTCGCATTGAAGTTTTAAGTAATCCATCAGTCCCTCTCAGAAAAGTAACAATGGTCGAAGTAGGAGATCCATCATGGATGTCTCCAATAATGATGTATTTGTTACATGGTTCTTTACCAGAAGATAAAGCGCAAGCACGTAAGTTACGGTGCAAAGCCCTCAATTACGAGATGATTGACGGTATTCTATACCGACGCTCTTACATGGGTCCTTCGCTCCGCTGTGTTAGCAAGTATGATGGCAGTACCTAATCAGGGAGATTCATGAGGGGCTATATGGTATACATTCTGGGCCGCGCATGGTAGTAGCCAAAGTGAAAAGCACACGGTATTATTGGCCCGGAATGTACGTTGACGCTGTAAGATCTTGCGCAAATGCATGTCCTGCCAAAGGCATGCCCCTAAAACGTTGCGCCCAAAGAATCCTTTGGTATCCGTCACTACAGCTTGGCCTTTTCAACAATGGGCCATTGATTTAGTTGGACCATTTCCAGATGCGCCCGGCGCAGTCAAGTTCATTATTGTTGATGTCGATTACTTCACCAAATGGGTTGAAGCTAAACCTTTAGCTTCTACTACCGCGATGGTAATTCGCAAATTCATCTGGGACTACATTATTTGCCGTTTTGGTCTGCCCATGGGCATTACTACATACAACGGTCCAAACTTAACGGCTGAAGAGTTGCAAACGTGGATGACCGAAATGGGAATCCAGCATGTCTTTTCTTCTGTTGCGCACCCACAAGCAAACGGTCAAGTTGAAAGCATAAACAAGCAGTTGGTCGACGGTATCAAAGCCTGCCTCGGCACGACACGGCGGGGGTGGGTTGATGAATTGCCTAGCATCTTGTGGGCACACCGAACCATGCCCAAGACTAGCACTGGAGAAACTCCTGTTAGCCTTGTGTACGGAACGGAGGCTGTGATTCCTGCCGAAATTGGGTTACCATCTCCAAGAATGCTAGCTTTGGAAAAACAAGATAACGAAGAACAAAGGCGCATCGACCTAGACTTATTGGAAGAACGACGAGAAAATGCAGCGATTCGCGAAGCTAAGTACAGTCTCAGCTTGAAAAGTATTACAACAAAAGGGTACACATCTGCTCCTTTTTGCCTAGTGACTTTGTTCTTCGCGATAATGAAGCGTCGAATGCCAAAAAACCGGGGAAGTTAGCCCCGCGACGGGAAGGTCCGTACGTGATAAATGAAGTATTGGGAAAAGGCGCGTACACTCTGAAGCATATGGACGGATCCAGTGTTCCTCGAACATGGAACGCCCAACAACTACGCCGATGTTATATGTAATCTCAGTCCTTTAAGTAACTTCTGGGCGTTGCGTAACGAAACTGCTTACTTTATTTCTTATGTAATCTTAGTGGCAGCCATAGCTTTACGCTTTATCAGTATGAATAAAATACTCTATCACTACTTATAGTCTGGTATATGTTCATTTACAAATGCATGCAATTCCTTTGGATAAACAAAAACACAAACTCATGAGCCACAAGCTAACTTACTACTTATGCTCACACATGAGAAAAGAAATTGTAAGTAATTGGTCACATGCAAACATTGGAAAACTAAAATATATTATATTCACATCCAAAGTACTTGCGCAGCAGCGCAACGTTACAAATAATTACAAAATAAAGAATTACAAAGTTCCTACTCTATGGATTTTGTGCCCGCCTGCTTCTCTGTTGTTGCAAAGCTCTCCTTAAGTCTATCGACAAAGTCATCTTGCTGCAGCGCGGCATCCACAAGGTCCATAATAGGAATCTGAAGCTGATCATACTTTTCTTTAGCAGCAGAATAAATGGCAGCAGTATTTAACCCATGCGTGGCAGCCCGGCTAATATCCCATTCGGTCTTCAGCGCATGTGCCACGTGCAAAGTGCACTCTTTATAGCCCTCGGCATGCCCGTCACTGCGCGCAGCCATCATCAGTTCTGCCACTCTCTCATCCAACTCCGTGGAGTTAAGGATGGCATTTGCGATCTGTATACAAATACAATCAGTATATGTTATGACGCTCGAACCAGACATGTATAAAGAAAAGGGAATGTTACCTCCACAATCCCATACTCCCGCAACCAGGTAAGCTGGTTCATGAGGGATTCGGTCAGGCTTTCTGCTGTAGCGCGAGCGACCTCCGTGTCGTTAAGCTTTTGTTCACCTTCAGTTAAACGGCGGGTCAACTCGGCTTTCTCTGTTCGGTGAAGGTTGATATCTTTTTTCAAAATATCAACCTCATCTTGCAGCCGTGCCTAGTCAAATAGCATAGAAGTTAGATCATCAATCTCTTTATTCTTAAGAAGGAGTCATTTTGGTTGATACCTCATTCTGCTCGCTCCTTTCTCTATGAGAGCGCGCCTATTCTGCTGCCGCAACTGCATCCGCTTTCTCTTTCTTAAGCTTCTCAATTTCATTGCACAGAGATATCTTTTCTTTGTATCACGATCGCAAGCCTCCACAAAGCGCTTGCGCTCTGCGCAGCAGAGGCCTCACATTTGCGCTTCCAAGACAGCGCAGACCACTCCTCGGTCTTCTTCTCCTCCTCAAACTTGGCTTTTTCAGCCTCAAAATCGACGATCATCTTTAACGTCTTCTCTTTTTCAAGTTTGGCCTTCGCCTTCTCAATCTCAACTTCATCCCATTCCTTGTTCATACTGCGCCTTTCGTGCACAATCCTGTTTATTGTGGAAGAGGCAAGGGCAAGGACAGACTCTTGAAAATATGACTCGTAAGTAGCCTCGTGGTCTTTCTCTTCTTGGCGCTTCACCTCCGCTGGAGGGAAGATGCCCTTATACCACTCCCTGCAGGAGTGCCAATTCGTAAAAACATCACCCTGCTTAACCTTCCACACAGGCTGATGGATCGCAGAGGCCCGCTTCTCAGTATAAGAACGATAATAGTAATCCCCAGGCGTCTCCTCTGGGCAAGCGACTCCTCATCAGAATCATCAAAAGACATAAACCCTTCGCTTTGTGTCGAAGGGCCAGCTCCCTTAGATATCAACTTTGAAGGCTCCGGCACAGGGGTAGATATTTTTTCTTGCTCCGCAGCTGCGGTATCCTTCACCCCAAGATCTGAAATAGTATCTTTAACCTGCTCTTCAGCAGGATCCTTTGTAGTATCCGTAGCAGTATCTTTAACCTGCTCGCCAGCAGGATTCTCAGCAGAAAATTTTTTTAGACTCTTCTTCTGGAGTCACTTTCTCAATATTTTCTGGGATGATGGGGTCGGAGTAAAAAACGGGTGTCTCTCGCTCCGCATCTCCCTCCTCCACATTTTCAGGCTTGCGCAACGATAATACAGCAGATGAGGTGGCCGGCGCAGCCTTCACCATTTTCTCTGCAAAGCGTATTAACAAATACGAAGTATAAGATTCCGTGCAACTTTTCTGACAGAAATGCGCAACAAACTGAACATACCAGGTGAGAACTTCTTTGCAAAGGCATCCAGATTGCCCTTCTTGCAAATGCGCGGGCGCGCAACTTTTGTTTGAACAGGAGGTTTAGTTTCAGCCTCTTTCCTCTTCTTGGAAATGCGCTTCCACGCCTCTTCCGGGCTTGAGGGTATTTCCAAGGGATCATCTGGGTTCGAAGCAGTTAGAGAGGAGGTGTCAATGGGTTCTGGCTTTGGTTTCCTCAAACCTACAGGCGCAAGACCCTCCAGTGAGTCCAACACCACCACATAATCACACCAAGAGTCAGATACGAGACGCGTACCTTTCTTACCCTCAGCTTTCGCAGCAGCTGATGGCTTGGTTTTTTGATCTGGTTTAGAAGGGGAGGTGCAACAGGTGCGGCAGCAGTTGGTTTCTTCTTCTTCTTCGAGTCAGGGCCTACGCCCAAGTTAAGCAAATCACCTACATAGTTAATCATATTGAAGAAAGGTTGCGCCATTAGTAATATTGCAATATTACTTAGAAAATATGTTCAAGAGTAATATTGTATCAACTTAGGCCTTGTAAGAATTTAATTACCAGACTTAGAAGATGGTTGCGCCTCCAGATCCTCCTTTTTGGGCAGCTCAAAGTTCCCCAAGATTTGTGAGAACCAAGTATCCTCACCCTCAAAAATAGGCACGACGACCATTTTCCCTTCTCTCTCTTGAAAGATACCAAGTAGAGCGGCGCAGCTACATAACAATTTTTTTTACATCAGTACATATCTATTAAAAGATATTACGAGGAAGTTAAACGGTTACGTACCAGTCCCATCTTCGGTATACACCAGTTTTTCCCGGCGTTCTTTCTTCCAAAAAATACTCATCCCAGCAGCGATGAGGGCCCTCTCCGGCGAAACAATGTTGGGCACATCTTTAATATCCTGGTACCAACACCTCGTCGGCAAAACAATATGGGTTCACAAGTTTAATTGCATCGGTCACAGTCACAGTCACAGATGGAATTACACGAGAACACAAGTGAAACCTTGACCTGTCATAGTCACTCCGTGTCACCCCCGACACATCATCGCACTGGTCGTGTCACTTCAGACACTTCCCCACTGGGCCGTGTCAAGACAGACACGTCATCCCAGCACTAAGTCATATAAAGTTCAATGTTCCCCTTCAGTTATGTCTAACAACATAACTGAGTTCAGGACGCGTGCAGTTACCTAGTCACCGACACACAGTGTCACCTAGACACTGCCTGGAGCAACTGGGTTTGTCAGACTAATAGTACTATCCACTGCCCACAAGCTTACGCTAATCACTTGTAGAGGGGAGGTAGTTCGTGTGTTAGATAATTCACATCTCACAAGTTGGTGCAATTACACAGTTTCGTAACATGCAAGTTATTCAAGAAAACAGTAACACAGTTGAAAGTGGTGGAGTAAAACTCACTCCCAACTTGGTATAATCAACACAGTTGGTAACATGCAGGTCCCCAGAAAACAGTAAAACAATTCAAAAGCAAGGAAGTGAAACTCACCGGATAGCAGTATCACAGGTAGCAATAGGAGTATATGTAAGCTTGTTCGGTTTTTAACAGCACTCATGCAAGTAAGTACTAATATCAGTTGCTAGGTCGGTAATGCCTATAACTCGGGTCCAAGTGGGAATTTTAGTCCATGTTGTACATATAGTATCCTGGTGTGGTGAGGGATGTTAGGGTAGGATTAGTTTTACATTTGGCTCTCGTGCACCGGTTCGCGTGCCCGCCAAAGTCGGTTGTTTGACACGTTCGGATAAGGGTACGGGAATACCAATAGTGCAAACGTGTTGTGATTTAAGAAAGATTAACTTTTCATTAAGGGAGTTTGGGTGTTTAGGGAGGTTAAGTTGCCCAAATTTGAGTTTCCATTTTCGCCGTCACGGATTCTCCCGAACAGTGGTGGAACACACCCAGAGTGTTCCGCTTACCCTGGAACCTCCCAAACTACTCCCAATGTTCCAATTATAGTCATAATAAGTTTTGGTCCGTTCCCAGTTTCGGCAGGTTCGTTGTCCGGTAAACTGCCGAATTTAGTTAAAATGAGCGATTTAAAAGTCGAAAAATCTCATTTAATCTACATAGTTCATAAAATCCTGGAAATTTTTATAGAACTCAGTAAAAATATATAGATTCTAATAAAATTATTTTGGGAATTTAAGCTATTTTAATTTCTCAAATAAATCATTTGTAAAACAGTATTTACCCGAATAATTCACTTTGTTTATCATCCAATGTCCAAAAATTCCCAAACTATTCCAGGAACTTCCTTACCTGCCCAGAAACTCCTTGTAAAAATTTGGGATTTTTCCGATTTCGTTTCAGTGCGTTTCTGGCTACCGAAAACTCATAAAAACGCGGATTTTTAATCCAAACAAAACTCAACCAATGGACTCCGAAACTTCCCAGAACCTTTCAAATATGTTCCTTGGTGTTCATGTAAATTATGGTGATTTATTGACTTCGTTTGTTACTTTTTCCGAATTTCGTTTGTTAAAACAGTAAAAAATTCACCAACAATTGTAGAAAATTCTAACAATTCTAAAAATTTTATGTGGAGCTTCATGTCAATACTCTGCATCACCACACCAAATTGTAGCTCAATCCAATACCGACGGACCAAGTTATGGTCCAAACAATATTCTGCCTATACTAGTTTCGAGTTTCGGGTGATATACCTAGCGATTCCTTCGATTCCAAACGTTTTTCTTGAGTCCAGAAGTGGGTATGAGCCATATTCAGTACCTATATTCTAAGAACAATCCAACCATGCCATAACCAATGTCAATCAAGCCTTGTTTCATAGTTTTTTGGTTAATCCAATAGTTACGCGATTTTGGTCGAATAGGTGTTGATTTGAGTATCAAAACCCAAATATTTGTGATCATGGCTGCCATAGAACACCAGGAATTCACAAGGTGTTTTTATTAAGCCAAGAACCCTTGTTAAATCATCCATAAACATGGATTATAAAGAGTTTTCATGGTCTAAATCAAGTTTTCTCAAGAAATCACAATGAAAACTATATGAAACATGGATTATACCTTAGTTTTAGTTGGATTTAAGGTGTGATCAGCTGTGTTTTGTAACTTCTTGAGCAGAATCCTTGTAAAAATTAAAGAAAAAAATGAAAAGAAAACATTAAAATAGGGGGGTGGCGGCCAAGGGTGGGGTGCCCCTACCCCTCAAGTAGCTTAGTCGTGCTTCGGAAAACGTGTTAAAAGATGATGCTTATCTTCGGTGTTGCGTTTAGGTTCGTTTTTGAGTCCACACACGTCCCCGATTTGCGAAACGGACTCCGTTGTTCGCTATTTTAGTGTCAAAAGACTCGGTTTTAAAAACCGTGCATAACCGTCTTGAAATCCGAACCCAGTTACGTTTTAATCATAAAAGCCTCGTATTGGGTTAGTTTAAGTGTTATTAGTCTTGATTGACCGTTCCTTGCATGTTTGGTTTGTCTTTCATTGCTCCTAACGCAAAGGCGTTTCCCTAACCGGGACTGCCTCGTTTTGCGTGCCCGAGCTCCGATTTGTTGCTAATCTTTTGTCATAGTCTATGGCTCGTAACTAAGATGTTTCGTGAACTCGGAATCTTAAAGGGCCCTACCGTTGGCCTAATAATCATGATCGAATGTTTAATGCGCTGTTAAACGTCAGGTTCCCGTTTAACACGTTGTCAAAGACTAAGGACACCAACCTCACATCGTTGGCCCTTAATAATGTCATGTCAACCCTGACATGTCCTCATAGTTGTCAATCCATTCACAACTTTGTCTTGCCATGTAGGTGACGCGTAGCATCAATGTAATGTTTTTGGTAATTACTTGGCATATACTCCTATTATAGTTGGTGTATAATTTTCCAGAATTCGTATCATTACACATAATCACAACAATATCACGATATAAATATCACGTCCGGTTACCACGGACTTGTACCAATCAAAGTTTACTGGGATTTTTCACAATTGTCACAAAGCATGTCATGAAAATGTTTTGAAACCATGTACTTGGCAAACTAAGTTAATATACCAAGCAAAAATGTCTTTGAAACCAATTGTTGGGTATGTTAAGTAAATATGCCATTTAAATGTCTTTGAAGCCATGTGTAGGTATACTAAGTCAATATACAATGTAAAATGTCTTTGAAACCATGTGTAGGTATACTAAGTCAATATACCATGTAAAATGTCTTTTAAACCATGTACTAGGTATGCTAAGTCAATATACGAAGCAAAGATGTCTTTGAAAATCATGTACTATATGTACTAGATAGGCAAAACATGTATAATGTCATGAAAACAAGAAAGTAGTGATAGGCACATACGAATCACCCCAAAACATTTGAAAAAACGTAAAAGAGGGGACTATGTACTCACTTGGGATTGCGTATAAGTCTTGTATATAAGATCAAACAACGCTTGGAGAATCAAGATTCAAGTGGTTCCTAATATCGGATAACTATGTTAATAAGTAGGGACTTTAATCGGCAGATCAGATAGAATGAAGTTTTATAAATCAAATGAGTATTGGAACTCATATGGTATGATTTAATAAACTTAACATTCTGATTTGGAAAGGATCCTTAGTGCTTTTGACCCGTTATGACTCGTTAAGGTAGTTTATGCTACTTTAACGTGTCATTTGCGTAAACGCGTGATCGAAAGGTTAAACATGTCCTATGATAAGTCATAATGCCCAAACATGTTTGAAAATGTTATAACATCAGTATATATGTCAAAAATTTGGTTACTTTTGTTAAAAATAGATTTATGCGCAAAAAGGCAATTTTGGTCATTTCTAAGGAACATAAGAACGGCTTATCATAACACTAACCAGACGACGTGACCATAAGGTATAACCTCAGGAGGTTAACCCTATGCAACTATGGTCACATATATGTGTTTGGTCGGATCCTAAGATCGGCCAAATGGGTCGGATTTGAAAGTCAAAGTAGTGGTCAAGACCGCTCAACTTACGACCCTAAATAAGCACTAAACTAAAAGTGACGAGTTAGACATGTCTAACTAAGTTCCAAAACTAATTTGGTACCAAAACTTGGTGTTTTGATACCCAAAAATGGTTTCGTCGTAAAATGCACATAATGCGCATCTTTGACCGCAACCTTGACTCGTCACTTCAACTAGTAAACGTGGTAATCAGAAGGTGAAATCACTAGGGATTATAACCTTCGTGATTACGAAAGTTCAATTGAACATTGACTTGACAAAAAATGGTCAAAACCGAAAGTCAAACAGAAAGTCAAACTGTTTGACTTTTGGCTCAAAATAGCCAAAATAAATGAACAAGACTAGGAGTGAGCACTTACTTGTGTTGAAGAACACTTAAGAGCTCAGTAAGAGGCTTCCAATCAGCTGGAAACTACTCCAAGAGAGGGAGATGAATTTCGGAATGAGCAAGTTGAAATGGGACTTTGATCACCTATTTATAGTGATCCTGGAGCTCCCAAATCATGACAAGTGCCCATCCAGGTGTTATGGCAATGCTTGGTGTCCTCCCAGGTGTCCAAAGGAGAAGAAGTGTGGAAAAAATCGCGAGCTTGGTGGCCAAGGAATACACAAGAAGCTGCCAAGTTGCAACCAGAAGCTGTTGTGCTGGCACCCCTTACGGACCGTAAGGTGAAGTGCATACGGTCCGTAAGCTGGCCTCTGGGGCCAAGTTCTGCTTTATGGCAGAAATGCCCCTGGACTTGTATTGTTTACGTTTTGTCACTTCTAACACCAGTTAATCTCATTTTTAAGCTCTATGAGGAAGTTATAGCATATGTGACTTGAATTACATCCAAAAATGTCATGGATGTCGGTTTGTTCGGTTGTACGGTTGCGCCTTTCGGTTAATTATGACGAACGCTATAACAAACACGAAAATGACCGAAATTGTGCAACGATTGATATTTTTGCATTCTTATCAATAAAGTACAAGATTTTATTGATTTGTCACACCCCTACTTGCAGCGAAAGAAAAAAATACGGGATGTAACAGACACCTCGGGTACAAGCACATTGTTTATAAAGACACTACATTTTATTACGTACCAAACGTTGATTACATACTACATGTATGTGACAACTGCGTGTTCCCATGAACCACATAAGTCTTCTAAGCTGCATGCGTCTATATCAGGATTCGTCTACAAACACGTCTTGAACAACATACATGGATCACATCAATCTCAAGTTACCTGAAATGCATGTTAGTTTTAAAAAGGGTCAGCTAAACGCTACGTGAGTTCCACTAGTTTTGTTGTTATGGAACAATATGTTTTAACAAGTTTAATTGCACTGGTCACAGTCACAGTGATGGTCACAGTCACAGTTATAGTCACAGATTGCCCGATGGAATTTCACGCGCGTACAAGTGAAACCTGACTATTTCCCCCGGGCTGTGTCACCCAGACACTCCCGGTCCACCAACTGCGTCACGTGCCGTTCAACGCCCCTTAGCAGTTGTGCCTAACAACACAACCAAATTAGGACACGTGCAGAGCTGGTTGCCGACCTTCCTGTCGGGCGCGGCCTGGGTTTGTCAGACCAATAGTACTATTCACTGCCCATGGCTTACGCTAATCACTTGTAGAGGGGAGGTAGTTCATGTGTTAGATAATTCACATCATAAGTTGGTGCAATTAACACAGTTTCGTAACATGCTAATTATCTCAGAAACAGTATCACAATTTAGAAGTTGGGGAGTAAGATTCACTCCCAGGTTGGTGTAATCAACACAATTTGTAACATGCAAGTCCCCAGAAAACAGTAAAACAATTCAAAAGTGGGGAAGTGAAAACTCACTGTGCGAGCAGTGATCTAAACGCAAGAGTGATCAAGCAACTGGATCAACTTTAATAACCCACATGCAAGTATGGACTCAAATCAGTATCTAAGTTGGTAATGGTTATAACTTGGATCTGGTCAGGAGTTTTTACTCCGGATTGAGTCTATAGGACACTAGTATGGTGATGGACGTCAGGGTAGTATTAGTTTTCAGTTTGGCTTTCGGACACCGTTTCGCGTGCTAGCCAAAGTCAGTAGTTTAACGTGTTCGGATAATGGTATAGGAATACAAATAATGCCAACACGTGGTTATTTAAGAATGATTAACTTTTCATTAAGGGAGTTTGAGTATTAGGGGAGTCTAGATTACCCAAATTTAAGTTTCCATTTTCATCGTCGGGGATTCTCCCGAAGTGTCTTAGGACACACCCATAGTGTCCAATTTGCCCGGGAATCTCCCGGATTACTTCCAGTGTTCCAATTATAGTATTTGTCGGGTTGGGTCAGTTCCCGGTCTGACAGGTTCGTTATACGGTAAACTGCCGAAATTGATTTAAAATAACTTATTTTTAATTCCATAAATTCCCATTTAATCTAGAATTTGAATAAAAATCTGTAAATTTTTATATAACTTAGTAAAAATCTGTAGATTATGGGAAAATTTTCTGGGAATTTATTTTGGCATTTTACTTATTTAAATAAATTATTTATAAAACCATTTTTAACCACATAATTACCATTAAATACCTTCAGTGGTTCAAAAATTCCAAAAAAGTTCCAGAACACCTTTTATATGTCCAGGAACTTCTCACAAAATTTTGAGATTTTTCAATTTCGTTTCGGTGCGTTCCCGGCTACCAAAACCTCACAAAAACGCGGATTTTTACCCCAAATCAAAACTCAACCAATGGACTCCGAATTTTCCCAGCACATTTCCCATATGTTCCTTAGTGTCTCTATAGAATTTGGTGATTTATTGAGTTCGTTTGATAATTTTTCCGAAATTCTTTTGGTAAAACAGTTAAAAATTCACCACAAATGGTAGAAAATTTCAAAAATCCTAAAATTTTACGCGGACCTTCTTGACAATACCCTACATCACCACACCAAATTTCAGCTAATTTTGGTTATAGGTAAAACTAGATTCTGCCTATGCTAGTTTCGGTTTTCGGATGATATACTTAGCGAAAGCTTCGATTCCAAGCACTTCTTGTGAGTCCAGAAGTAGGTGGGTGCTATATTCAGTACCTACACATCAAGTACAACCCAAATATGCTAGAACTTAGATCAATCAAGCTTTAGTTCATTGTTTTTCGGTTAATCGAACAGTTAAGCGATTTTTTGTCGAATGGGTGTTGATTAGGGTATCAAACCCCAAACATTTATGACCATGGGTGCTATATAACACCAGGGAAATACCAAGGTGTTCTTATTAAGCCCATAAACATCTTTAAACCTTCAAAAATCTTGGATTAAAATGAGTTTTTCGGCTAGAAATCGCGTTTAATCAAGAAAACATGATCAAAATCATAAAACCCAAGGTTTATACCTTTGATTTGTTGATGTTTAGAAGATGATCAGATGGATTCTTGTGCTTATGGTAGAAATTTGGAGAAAAAGGTTGAATTTTCTTTGAATTAAATGAAAATAAAATGAAAAATAAATAATATATATATATGGGAGGTCCATGTGGGCCACCTCGTGCTTCGTCTTTTCGTGTTAAAAGATGATGTTTATCTTCCGTTTGTGTTTAGGTTCGTTTTTGGGTCCCGGACACGTTCTCGATTTGCGCAACGGGCTCGTTTTCGCGTTCCTACTGTCAAAAGACTCGGTTCTAAAAAGTGGGCATAACTGTCTTGAAACCGAGCATGTTTAAGTTTTAATCATAAAAGTCTCATATGACGTTCGTTTAAGTGTTTTTGAGCTTGATCGATCGTTCCTTACACATTTGGTTGCCTTATGTTATGCCCGGAACGAAGGCGTTTCCCCAACCAGGAGCTGCTTCGTTTTACGTGCCCAGGCTTTGATTATTTCAAACCTTATGTCACAGTCTATGACACAAAACTAAGTTATTTCTGGAACTCAAAATCTTAAATGATGCCACCGATAACCTAATAATCAACATTAAAGGTTTACTGCGCTGTTAAACGTCAAGTCTCCGTTTAACACGTTGTTCAAGGCTAAGGATGCCAACCTCGCATTGTTGGTCCTTACTAGTGTCATGTCAACCATGACGTGCTCTCAGATTCTTTCGAGACATTACAGATATCGCTTAGCATAGCACACAAGTCATGCGTGTTTACTAATACTTATTCCCAGAGTCGTCAGTTCATTCACAACTTTGTCTTGTCATGTAGGTGACGCATAATGTCACTTAATGTTTTTGTTAATTACTATGCATATACTCCCATTATAGTCGGTGTATCATTTTCCAGAATTCGTATCATCACACATAATCACAACAATATCACGATATACATATCACGTCCGATTACCACGGACTTGTACCAATCAAAGTTTACCGGGATTTTTCACAATTGTCACATGATTACAAAATAATTGATGTGTAAATATGGTTCGTATTAAAAAATACGAGAATTGGTAGACTTTCGCAGTTTGTCGCAAATAGTCCCTTAGCTCGAATAAGCATGTTTTTGCCATACCAAACCCTTCAAAACTTATTTCTAAGTTATGTAAAGGGTATTTAGGGTATGTTCGGATTATGTCCTTGTCCCGGAGTGTATGTCCGTTAAACTGATTACGTTTGCGTAACGGTTTACAATTTCACTTCCAGAAAAGGTTTGAAAGATCAAAATTGAATAAAGATTGAGAATGCACGAATGTCATGAATTTATACAAATCTTGGAAATAAAACACAAGGTTTCATTGATTATGAAATTGTTCGGGATTGTACAATGAATAAAAGGTACAAATGTCACATCAATGACTTGAAGACTTTGTCGTGGTTTGTGTAGAATGAAGATGATATATCATGAGGCTGGCGGGTATACACATCATGTTTGGATGTTCATAAAGCACCAATCTAGGACCGGATTCAAAGTTTGGACACCACAAGAACGACAAAGAATAGAATCAAACACAGAGATAGATCCAAAGACGTAAGAAGGCATCTATCACTAGGTTTAAATATATGAAGCCAGATGTGACTGATCAATCTACACATCCAAGTTTTGAAGAACACAGAAAGAAAACCGAAGGTAGATATTCAGGATAGCTTACTGAAAAAATTTTGATTAAAGAAGACAAGACTACGGCAATATCCAAGGGGGAGTTTGTTGATGCGTATGTCTAATGCATGCGTCTAAGTCTTGTGTCTGTTTAGTTATAGGGTAGTATGTTAGTGTGTTTGAGTTTGTTTTATAATGTAAAGCACTCATACGCACATAGGATTCCTACGTGCGTGTGAGTCACAGAACGTAGGAGTATTACGCCCCGTGTGTTCATGTATGTCCTATATATAGGTTGATGGGGCGAATGACTTCATAACTTTTGGAACATGCACATTTGGTCTTAGAGAGCATTTTGTCAACCTTTGTATATCCAAATGTTATGCTTCCCAAATTAATATAGAAGACATAGATTATGGAATTCTACATGTTCTTATGTTTTGAGATGGATTCCGCACATTTCCGAGTTATATAGATATCATAATTTGTGTTCTATGCACCAAACATGATCCTACACACAGGTAAAGGTTGATCTACAGGATCACCACGACCTTCGAGTCATAAATAGTGTTAAAGGTCTACAGGACCAATGTGAGAATGAGGTCACGAATACAAAAGGATGAACCTTAGAGGTCGTACCTTAAAAGATGAACGCCTAAAGTAATAGCCTACAAAGTAAAGTAAAAGGGGTGTGTTGGTTCATTGGATTAAGGCTTGGGAAACGATACCCCACATAAAATTAAATTAGAAAAGAGAAATAATTGTTGCCAATTCCTTAATGCGAGTAATTGACAAAAGTTAAAAAGAAAATAATGAACCAAAACTTGGTTTTAGTTAATAGCGACATTTTAATGAACGTAAAGAATTAGCAAAGAATTGGAAAATTGTTTTAATTAAAATAAACAAGTTTTGGCACTAATAGATGCAAGATGATGTTTAAAAAAAGGAACATCGGAAAGGGGTCGAGCACACCCTACCATGTTGGTAACAATATTGAACGATCAAAACTTGAGCGATGCTCAAGTGTAAAACCGAAACTAATTTCCTTGGGCTTGACCCAAGGAACTACATAAGAAAGATTTCGGGGATGAAACCTCTTTAAGGGCGATAGACTTTTAACATCCCAAAATGGGTTTGGTAAATAAACTAAATTAACTAGGGATGAGCGGGTAAAATACCATTAGTGGTAAAAGTTAACATATAAACGTTGGGATTAAATAAATAGACCTAAAGTTAAATAAAAGCCGAGTAAATATTTTTATAGAATAAAGTCTATAAAAGGCTAAGGTTATCGGGACTTAAATTAAATGGGTTGTAACCTCCCCGAATTAACTAATTTAACCAGGAATGCTTAACCTAGTTAATATGAGTTACTTTAACCAGGAATGCTTAACCTAGTTAATATGAGTTAATATGGGTTGCACATTTGGATAGTTAAAAAGATAAAAGGGGGAAGAAAATAAAACACACACACATATTTGTATGTGTGTGTGTCGTATATAGAATGAGAGGGAGGAAGAACACCTCCCAAAAACCTAAAACAAGGAAATTGCAAGATTCAAGTGCAAATGAAGATGGAAATCCTTGCATGTTTGAAGGATTGAATCATTTAATCCTAATAAACCCAACGTATGTTGTAATTCCACATGTTGATGAAATTCTATGAAAAAGTGACTTGAATGTGAATCTTGAATCAGATATATTGATAGTATGATAAAATTGATGATAAAGTTATGTTTATGATCATCATATTTGCTAGTATATGTGAAATACTCAAACAATTTAGAGATATAAGTATATGTTCATAATGTCATAAATTGGGTTTTTGTGATATGATAAAATTGGTGTTGTTTTGATGTTCATGATCACCATACTTGCTTGTATGTGCGAGTTAATTAAACATTTTGAAAGTTTGATTGAGTGTTCACACATGCCATGAAATGAGTCTTTAACATGAAGACGAACTTATGATTAATTAGTAAAAAGGGTGAATAAGTGTATAATAGTTGAAAGTTCATGTTAACTTGATGTTAATAAGTGTATAAACTTGTTAAATTGGAAAGAAACATGGTGATTTTATATGGTAAAGTTAGCTGATATGATAGCCTAAAATGATTTTCACCAAGTGTTTGATAAAATGCCTAGATGAGTTTATCGAATTTGTTAGTGTATTTGCATATGTCAATTGGCAGTTTGACTTGACCTATAATAGATTTGAATGAGAAAGATGGTATAAAAGTCCATAAGGCGATGGTCATAGTGTAGGATGACTAATCTAACCATCTTATGAATATTATGTAACAGTTTGACACTTAACAAACTAGGTGGGAGCTTGGAAAGGAATGGGTCAAACAATTAAAGATGCGAGAAGGCTCAAATAGACACAAGGTAAGTAAAACTTACACTTCCTATAATAGAATCACTAATTAAGAAATGAGAAGCAATTGGAAATAAACAATAACTTGTTAAAGTCGAGATCGCATGGTGTAAACCATGAAACAGGTAAAAATGGATAAAATTATAACACACTATAGTTGGAATTAAACAATGACTTTTTAAAGTCGGACCCATGGTGTAAACCATGAAACATGTCAAAATAGATAAAATTATGGCATTCTGTAGATGGAAATAAACGATAATATCATAAGGTAAGACCTTCTGAAGCGAACCAATATGTGTCGAGCCAGTAAAATGGTAAGTAACCATGTTTTGGTGATAAAACAATAAATTTTTAAAAGAAGACCTTATGGTGCAAACAAATACGGATCGAACGAGTAAAAAGGTAATTAACCATGTTTTAGGGATAAACCAATAAAATTTAAAATAAGACCTCTGGCGCGAACCAATACGGGTCGAACGAGTAAAACCGTAAGCAACCGTATTTTGGTGATAAACCAATAAATTTTTAAAATAAGACCTTCTTGCGAGTACCAATACGGGTCGAACGAGTAAAATGGTAAGTAACCATGTTTTGTGATAAAACAATGAATTTTTAAAATAGGACCTTATGGCGTAAACCATAACGGGTAAATTGGTAAGATGGTAAGTATGCACCTTTTGGCAATAAACAATACATGGTTAGTTGAAACGCTAAAAGGGTAAGCTATGAATGGTCAAATGAACAATCGGGTCAAAGAGGTTAAATGGTGATGTTGTCACCATTTGGATATGATATTTGATGCTTTTTGTTAAGTTTCATACTTACTGGTAAGTCTAATGTAGGGCGTGCATTGCCATGAATTAGCGAATAGAATCACAAGGTATTGGTAACGGGTCATTGCTTTGACCCGCGCTAAGTATGTGTAAAGTATTATACTTTTGGTAAGGGCTTATGGCCCGACGAAATATGGGTGAGCCAGATGTGGCAAATAGATTAATTCAAGTGAAATATACCTAGTATATGGGTAACATGGCCTTTAGATCCAATAACATGTCGATGCGAAATTTTTGATCAAAGAGGTTTAAACCATTAACTTTTATGTCCTTAAGGACATAATAAATCTAGATGGGATAACGAGCTAAATATGCCCACTAGTTTTCATTTAAAATTATAAAAAGTTTTCTGGTTCGGAAAATGATTAAAGTTGACCAAAACGTCGTCGGATAATGTTTCAGGCAAACTACCTCCAAGGTAGATTTAAAAATGAGTTCTTTAATAGAATTGATCATTTTGATGTAATAAGAAAACACGAGGGATGAAATCGAATGGATAATGCCTCTTAACGACCGATTGGGTAATTAACTTAGAATCGAAAGAATGATTTAAAAGACTAAAGAATTCCGGTTTAGGAATGGGTTGGAACCTATAATTATGGGGAAGTCTTAAAAATGATAAACTTGAAGTTAGGTCATGTTCGTTGCAAAAATGTGAAATTTTGGCAGAAACGGCTGTAGGGGTTAAAACTGCCAGCTCTGCAAAACTTCTGGAAACGTGTTCCTAGGCGCCACGCCGGGGGGGCACTTGTACCCGACGCGACGCACGGGAGCGTGCGAATGGAACAAAAGTCAAACAATGCATCCCCGCGCCACACGAGGTTGCGTGGTGGCCCTCCGCGACGCGTGTGGCACCCTATTTAAGAAAAACATGTTTTCTTCATTAAATCTGAATGCACTGACTGTTTAATTTAAACACTAATTATTTATAGTGTTTATGATAAGTTGTCTCTGAAGCGGGTACCAGACGGAAGGACGACCAAGCACGTGAAGAACCAAACATTCCTAAACCGCCTGTTTTGTGGAAGCATCCTTTCGTAAAAGGTTAAAGCATGATAATGCATGGCAAAGCTTTCAGGTTTAAAACCTTTAAATTGTAAAATGTAAATCCATTGTAATAATTCGTTATGTTGGTTCGTCTGAGTTATCGGTTAACCCAGGCAAGTAGGTTATTTGTTTTTAAATAAAAAAACTGGGACCAAATCATGCTTTTATTAAAATTCATTAAAACGGGTTAGAGTGTTACTCAAAACCGTGATGAACCGAATCAATACCGACCAAATCTTCTCATGTAACAAACCCGACCGATTTTGATCGAATTCCTGCCATACTGTGTGGAAGAATCACACTAGTTTTTCTTAAACCAAGTCTGACCAACCCAGCGCGGGCTCGGTTAAGACAACGTAGTCTGAACAGATCTTGACTGGGGTCATCGTTTATGCGGTGTGATATTGGGTCACTCAAAAAGAAATTCACCGTTCAAAAAAATAAATAAATGACCTTCGTTTGTTATTCCTTGTTTGTAAGAATGATAAGCTTGTTTAGACATTTAGAGTAGTAATTAAGAGAGAATATATGTGGTGTAAATATAATCTTGAAGGGACCTGTGTGTAGGGGACTGCCATTGTCCTTCCACAAAGTCACTGGTGGTATTGTCTGACCACATTAAATGCGCTTCATTACTCAGTACGTTACGTATTAAAAGTAGTACACATGCGTATGTGTGTTACCCAACTAATAAAGTAAGTAAAGTATCGGTCAAAAGGTGGGGATACCCAAATGGTATCTTATTAAATCCAACTACAGTTTTATAAAAGGATGTTTGTGACAACCCATTAATTTTGCAGTGGTTAAAATATAAATGTGCAAACTATAGTTATTCTAGAGTAGTTGAGGTATGACTTTTATCTTGATAGGACCATTATTGCGACTAATTAAAATTAGCGATCTAAAAATTAGCAACAAATGCCTTTAATTTAAATAATCAGATATTATATGTTTAAAAACTATTTTTTTCTTTCTACAGCTTTACTAAACTAGATATTGTTAGATTTGAGGTAACTAGCAAAAATTAGTTTTGTCAATAAGATAGTGTCTATACGAAAAAGGGTTATTACCTTCATAGCATCTATCTAAACGAACAATCATTTCAAAGAAATAGCTTTTTATGTTGTTTGTTAAACTAATATTATTCAGAAATCAAACTACTACACCTTAGTTTTGATGGTATGATAACAACTTAACATATATAGTGTGGTGAAACATAAATAATACTAATGATGCATAGTACACACATTCATTGAGTTTAGCTAGAATGTTCACATTCTGGTTCGGCCAGTTATAATAAGAACATTTGGTTGAGTCGCTAGCTAATGTTTAGAAAGTCGTAAACCAAACAGCATAGGCTGATCTAGCCAGATTGGGGGTTTTTTTTTGGAATGGCAACTTAGCCAGACTCGTAAACCTTGAGAAATGATTCCGTTTAGCATTTTGAACCATTATTTTTAATTGAAAACTGTTACTTTGTGTTAAAATTTTGAAAACAACAAATGTATTACATAAATCATAAGTAATTTACAAACATACATAAGTAATTTTTAAGAAAATAATAAGGGGTAGATTAAATGCACCCCCTTTTTACTTTTCACACCTCTTTTTCTAAAAAAATCATTTTAAAACTTATCAAATTTGTATTCTCTAAAACTCCTCATTTTATCATTGCATCCAGAAGTTAAGGGCAGGCAGCACTAAAACTATTTTATTTTAAAAGTGAATTATTATGTACGCGTGTAATATAAGTTTCAAAGCAATTCACGTAATTATATTTTTACAATAAGTATATATTAATACTTAATTTATTTCAGTATTATCTATATAACAATTACAAATTTTGTTAACAATGTTTTTCTTTTTTTTTTTGTGTAAATAATGTTTTTGAATTTTATTTTTATCTTTTTTACTTTTAATGCTCAACTTTTAGTATTCACACTTATAACTTTATGACTTTCTAAAAACTTTTTAATCGAATTTTACGTGTTTATTTTTATTTACGTGTCGGTATAAATACAAGTTTATTTATGTTTTTTTTTGTGTTTTCTCAACTTTCAACATTGACATTTAAAATTCTTTAACTTTCTGAAGACTTTGCAATTGAGTTTTATGTGTTTAGTTTTTTAAATACGCGTCGATATAAATTCAAGTTACGTTTTGACGTAAAATTTATTTTTCCCTCGGAAATGAGTCGGGTCAGATACAATACGTTTTCATGCTTATTTTTATACATGTTTTTAGTTGGTCTACGTTTTGGCGAAAATTTTGTTCGTAAACAAGTCGGGTGAAATTTAATGCGTTTTCATTAGATGGTAAAAGTTCGATCCATTTTACGTTTCGACACCGCCGCGATGCGCCGTACCCTTCCTTAACTTAGAAAAAAATTATTCTTACGAGCTTATTTTTTATACATGTCGGTATAAATTCAAGTTGTTTATGTTTCGATATAATTTTATTCGAAAATATGTCAAATCATATATCATACGTTTTCGTGCTTATTTTTATGTACATTTTCAGTTGGTCTACATTTTGAGGTTTTTTTCTCTGGAAACTAGTCGGGTCACATTAAATGATACACGACTTCCTTTGAATTTATTTTGGGTATTCTATGCATACACTTTTACAACGACATATTTTTGTGCTTTTCAAATATATAGTTGTTAAGTGCGTTATTTTTACGTTTAAATTTTATAAACAACCAGCCTTAACGCGCACATTTAAAAAGGTGTTATCTCGTCACGAAGCACGGGTATAACTTTTAGTTATTAACAATTCGAATTTAAGTATAATTAATTATCAGTTAACGATATAAACGAGGAAAGGTCCTCCTAAGTCCTATATACTATGGAAAAAAAACTAATAATTCATGATATTGTGACCTAAAAACTATCAGAGAAAAACTATCAAAGTTTTTTATTATAGCTCCGGGGTTGTTTGGCAACTTCTGAATGATTAAGTGCGAAACTAGTTAGAAGTCTCAACCATTAAGTGTTGAACCAATAAGAGGTCTAAACCATTAAGAGGCAGTATAATGCTTAACCATTCAGAGACAAATGTCTGACCAAATCAGATTATAGATCTTAACCATTTAGACTCAGTATATTGATTAACCATTCAGAGGCAAATGTTTGAACCATTCAGACATCTGCTCAAGAAACAAATTGTTTAAATTATTAAGTGATGAGCCCGTAAGAGATCTAAACCATTAAAAGGCTCATTAAAAGCTAAACAAACAGCCCCCAATAGTTTTGTTTTAACTGTCAATTGCAAGGGAACCTACTATAAATGATAATCTGGATCAAATGTTTCTGTAAGCTACCATGGGGATGCATTTGTAATTAGTTTTATGTTGAATTTAAGCATGATACATTCATTAGTTGAGTTGTCCAATGAGGCAAGATGTATAATGAACACCTACATGTACACATGAGCACCAGATTTTTCATTTTTAAGGAATGTGAAGATTTGTAGGTTAACTGAAAGGAAAACACACATGCACATCCCCAGGGAGTTTTATTTATTGTTAAATGGAGGGGGGGCAAGACAGAGACAAAGCGGTGTAGACCTAAGGCGGCGGTGCAGGAAAATCCTAAGAACTCAGGGGATGATGCTGAATGGGAGAGAGTGAGGAGCTATAAGGGAAAAGATGGTGACGTAGAGGAAACGCGCACTACGTTCTTTCTGGCAAATATTCCGGAGGGGGCTACTCGGAAAGAAGTCTGGATGGAATGTAGGAGATGCGGTCACCTTACTGATGTTTACATGCCCAAGAAGAGGGATGTGATGGGGAAGAGGTTCGTGTTTGTAAGATTTAACAAGATCTGGGACATTGACAAGCTTGAGAAGGCTTTAAACAATGTGTGGATTGGAGATCGGAAAATAAGGGCGAATGTTTCTAAGTTTGTAAGGGAAGACGTGAAGATTGGGGGGAGGGGTGCAGGGGTTTGACTGGCGTTGAAGGGTGGGGTTACGGTTGGAGGCAGTATCAGTGGGCTTGGTAGACAGTGGGGGGCTGGAGGGAAGGTGGAGTTACCGGAGATTCAGGGTGGGGTGTTGGATGTGGAGGATGGTAGGGGGTTGTGGTGGTGGCTAAAACTGTTGAGTTCCTTTGTCAGGCGAAGAAGTTGTTAGGGGAGAGCTCGAAGAGGAGGATGGAGGTAAGGTATTTGGGGGGTTGAGAGTCCTGGTCTCTTTTGAATCGTCTTGAGAGGCAGGAGAGTTCTTGGGGAAGGATGTAGTTTTATGGGGGCAGTGGTTTCTTGGTGGGGAGATCCGGAACGTTGGGTCCTATAGTTTTGATCGTTTAGCTTGGTTACGTATTAGTGGAGTGCCAGCAAGTTTGTAGGACAATTCTGTCTTTGACTCCATTGCAGGAAGTTTTGGAGAGGTGGTGGGAGGTGCCAAGGTTTGCAGTGAAGATGGTGAGTTATCATTCACGTTCGTCAGAATTTTAGTAAAGTCTGGGCGTAGAATCAACTCAGAAGTTGTAGCGGTGCATAAAAACTTGTCTTTTAAATGCTGGATATATGAATCACATTTGAACTGGGCTCCTAGGTTTATGTCGGACGCTTCGGTGAGGGTTAATTTTCTTGAGGAGGAGAAGGTGTTTGATTCAAATGAGGGTGTCGTGTCTCAGAAGGGATCGGAGGTTTTGGTGGATCAGGTGGTAGAGGATGAGGAGGACGAGCTAGTCGTAGTTGAGTCGGAGCAAGTGAATCGGAAAAAGGAGTCGGAGTCATTGTCGACACAAGCGGATTTCTCGGATCTTCTAGAGGTGGAAAAGGAAAGTATTGAGGCAGAGCAAGTTGTGAAGGAAAGTTTTAAGTCAGATCTGGCTATTTTTGGGGTGATAGGAGGTCAATCTTTGCAGATTGCATGGAAAAAGATTGTGGGACCACCAGTTTCGATTCTAGGTGTACCCAAGAGGAGGGTTTTGATGTTTTAGGATGTGTGCCTGGTGACAAGAGCTGCTTTCAATCCAAAGATGGGTGTTCTGTCAGGTCTAAAGTTAATTGGCTGCTTGGAGAGACAATTGGTCAGGGTAGAGTTGCCAACACTAAGCCCAAGTCAGTGAAAAGAAGTAAAACGGTGTCCAGTCCTTTTGTTGATGATGATCCTTTTAATTTGATAGATCTTATTCGCAAGTCTGGGTATTTTTACAAGTCCTCTAAAAGGAAAAAGTCTGCAGATTCCTTCACTTTTCTGAAGTGTGATAGGGTCACCAACAAAAGGAGATGTATGGATGAAGGAGAAGGGATTGAGAAACGAGCCAATGACGAGGTATGTTTTGACATGTCTGATTTTACTTTTGACCTGAATAAAAGTCGAGTGTGTGAAGTTCAGAATGAGGTAGACGTGACTGTGGAGGTGGGGAATATTGCTGGTATGAGGGTTTCTGATTTCAAATCAGAAATTAGTAAGATTGTGCAGGATGAATTAGAGTTTGATGGTTTCCAATGAATTGGTTGAGCATTAATATTAGGGGTGTTGGAGGAGATGCGAAGCCAGTTTGGGTTAAATCACTGGTTAGAAAGTTTAAATTTTTTTTATGTATTCAAGAATCTCAAGTTTCTCAGTTAGATTCGATGGTGGTTAATCGGTATTGGGCTCGGGTTTTGATTGGGAGTGTGTTGATGCCGTGGGTAGATCAGACGGTCTAGTTTCAGTGTGGGATCCGAATGTTTTCTCTAAGATTGATGTGTGTAAAAACGAGTCATTTCTAATGGTGAGTGGGAAGATGTTAGGGTCCGAAAACATTATTAATGTGGTTAATGTTTATGCGTCGAGAGATGTTAGGAAGAGAAGGGCTCTTTGGGGGGATCTTAAAAGGGCAAAGGAAGGAAGAGATGGTTGTGGTGCCTAGCGGGAGATTTTAATGAGGTGAGAGAGGAAGGGGATAGGTGTAACATCCGTCAAAAAACGGATTTACCAAACCCGCTCCGTTTATTAACCGAACAATCAGTTAAAAATTTCGTTGCGAATTTAATGCCCAAAATAATTTTAAACGATACATAATTAATTATTATATGGGAATATATAATTAGTTTTTGAAAAACTGTCAAAAATAAGAAAATAATAATAGTTTGGTTCTGCCGGGTTTCGAACCCGGGTCAGTCGCCGGGTCAACACAAACTTAACACACGCGCACTAAACCACTGCGCCACTTGTATTATCTGTTAATTATTAGAATCATTTAATTCATATCATGACTTTCCGAATTCAAAACCGGCGCCCAAATGCAGTCGTCGGAAATCCCGGCGATCTCGCCAAGAATTAACGACATCTTCAGTTATAACGTAAACATTTACTAAGACATCGGTTATAACCGACGTCTGAGTCCGCGACACCATCTATAACCGCCGGAGAAATTTAAACCGACGAATCCAGTCGGAAATTGGACCAAGTTCATCGATAACCTGCCCTATAAATACCCCCTCGAACCTCTGCAAACCTTTTCGCTCAAAACCGCACCCTTTCTCGGCGAAAACTCACTCGCCGGAAATCACCTGCAAATCGCCGGAAAACCGGGTTCTTCATTTCTGAGCCTTACTGAACCCCCTAAGCTTATACCGAAGTCACCTTTACCTTTTTCAAACTTTCTGAAGACTCGCTGCTGCAAGACACACGTCGCCGGAAGTGGTTGCTGTCGCCGGAGTTCTGCCGGAAAACAGAGGAGTCCAGTCGGTATACCTTTCGCCTAATTTCTCTTTCTTTTTATTCATATCTCATCTGTAATTAATCATAAAACGCTAAAGAAACCTCAATAAAAACTTCGAATCAGTCAGTCATCATTTCTGGTTATAACTCAACGAAGAAGACGAAGTTCGGTATCATATAAGTATAATTAAAATCAAGTTATTACTCGGGTTAGACACACAGTCCAGCGGTGGACTGTGTGCACATTAAACACACAAACGTCTCGAGTTCGAATCTTGTTCAACACACGCTGCCTTAATAAAAATGTCTTTTTTGTTAACTGAACCGGATTCATTTGATATATATGTTAAGTATATTAATAAATGGAATAATAACCATGTTAGACACACAGTCCAGTGGTGGACTGTGTGTATGTTTAATCACAGGACACGAGTTCGAGTCCGGTCTACTGCATCGATCCAGATAATATTTCAAACTTTTTAAATACGGCATAAATGAAAATGCTTAGTTTGTATTTAAGAATAATAAAAATCAATTTAGTTAACAAGTTGGACACACAGTCCAGCGGTGGACTGTGTGTTAGCATAAGCCACAGGTCCCGGGTTCGAGACCTGTGGAGCGCACCGAGACTTGAAATAAAATCGTTTTTAGAAAATAAAGGATTTTCTGTTTAATCTAATTAATATATATATATGTGTAATTAAAAACAGAAATATTTTGGGTTAGACACGTAGCTCAGTTGGTAGAGCTGCGTGCACGCGTACGGGAGGTCTCGGGTTCGAGCCTCACTCAGCGCACACATAAACGATTCGGACCGGTCAAAGTCAACAGTCAATGGTCAATGGTCAACGGTCAACGGTCAAAAAAGTCAAATTTTTTTAATTATTTTTATTTATTTATTTTAATTAAAAATCAATTAAAAATACTTAAAAATAACATTTTTAAGGTTAGAAAATAGCCTTAAACTCACAAAAATACACCCAACAATCCTACTAAAATGGATTAATAAAATCCGTTTACTTACCAAACCATAATGCTATCTATCTAGGTTAATTTCACTCGTGGTTAAAACCACTTCGCGTGCATTCAACATCATCAACCGAACGCACCCACTGTGAGTGAATCTTACAACTCCCCCTTTTTAATTACACGTTTTGGGGTGTGTCATGTGTCACAAAATAATTAACTCGTTTATTTAAAATTGTGCCATACCATATCGTGACCTAAACTTAGATTGTTTATATTGTTGTGATTACTTATTTCATTTTGTCAAATTATATGAAATTCATTCATTAAGCCCATCAGTTCCTCGTGGGAGACGAGTTGAACAACGCGTGCCTCAAAACCAATCCATTATTGTTCATGTGTGTATCATTGAGTTTATATTGTTTGTAGTTATGTCTTTCATATTATCATGTTTATGCAATTCATTCATTAGGCCCATCAGTTCCTCGTGAGAGACGAGTAGAGCAACGCGTGCCTCTAAACGTTCCATTATTGTTCATGTGTGCTTTATTTAATATCTAATGATTGTTGAATAAGTTACATCTATTTTTACTCATGTGTGGTTGTGCACTCATTTCATAATCAATTAAATAAACTTGTTCAAATGTTTTCCATAGGATTCACTCGCCAACTTTATGTTGATCCAAAAAACCTTTTTACACATGATACAGGTGAACAGGTTGAAGCAAGGAAAACATAGGAAATGCCTTAGAAGAGAACAAAGAAGCTTAGATTGATAGTTAGAACATGTTGTAATATTTATTGTAAATTTCCATTAAATTGTATTAAATGAATATGAAACGCATAATAAATGTCATGAGCTTTGATGATAACCCAATCATGCCCCGATCACCTTTTCCGCTGCAGGTCGGGGTGTGACAATAGGCTGTACTCGAGGTTTGATAGTTTTGGGGCTGTGATTTTTAATAATTTCATTGCTGAGATGGGTCTTATTGAATTTCAAATGGGAGGGTATAGGTTCACTTTTATGCCGAAAGACGGGTCGAGTATGAGCAAGATTGACCGAGTTTTTGTTTGTGATTCTTTTGTCTCTAAATGGCCTCTAGCTCGTTTTGAAGCCCTTTCGAGGAAATTTTTGGATCATTGTCCGTTGTTGCTGTCCTGTTCTAAAGTAAATTTTGGGCCGGTCCCGTTTCGTTTCTATAATAGTTGGCTGTTGAGTGACGCTTTTTGGGAGTTTATTAAGAATGTAGTTGGTTCGTATGAATTTCAGGGTAGTAGTATGAAGGGTTTGACTGGGTTGTTGAAATCTCTAAAATTTAATATTAAAGATTGGAGGAGGTCGACTAGTGCATTGGAGGATAAAGCCTTAGTTGAGTGTATGGCTGAGGTGGAAGGGATAGAGAAAATTGCTGAATGTAGGAGGCTTACAGTGGAAGAAAAGGATAGAAGACGGAAAGGTAGGTGGAAACTGAAGTCGTTCGAGAAAAAGAAAATTAGTGATTTGAAACAAAAGGTGAAGTTGAGGTGGGCGAAAGTGGGATATGAGAACTCAAAATTTTTTCATGGCTTAATTAATAGCAGGAAAGCAAAAAACTGTATAAATTCTCTTGTGATTGATGGTATGACTGTTTCGGATCCGGCTATTATTAAAAAAGAGGTGATGGACCGGTTATGGCCAGATTCAAGGAGCCGTTTCAGCGAAGACCAACGTTTGATGGTAGGGGTTTTAGGAAATTATCGGACGCTCAAGCTTTGTCTCTAATTGCCAAGTTTACTAAACAAGAGATAAAAGATGCGGTGTGGGCGTGTGGGACTGATAAGGCTACGAGGCCTGATGGATTTACGTTCAAATTTATTAAAAATGCTGGGAGTCGTTGGAGAGTCATCTTTCGAACGTGATGAATGAATTCCACGAGAAAGGTTTTATCGAGAAAGGGTGTAACGCTTCGTTTATTGCTTTGATTCCAAAGGTTAGAGACCTAAAGACTGTTAATAAATTTCGTCTGATTTCGCTTACTGGGGTCCTCTATAAGGTAATCGCGAAAGTCCTTGCTTTAAGATTGAAATCTATGATATCATCTTTGGTGGCTCCGATCCAAACTGCTTTCGTGGAAGGTAGATCCATTCTTGACGGCCCGTTGATTACTAGTGAAATAATTTCGTGGGCAAAGAAATGTAAAAAGAAAATTTTCATCTTTAAGGTGGATTTTGAAAAGTCTTATGATTCGTTAAATTGGAAATTTAACATTAAAGCTATGGGTTTTCCGCTTCGATGGAGGAAATGGATTGCTGCTTGTTTGAAATCTAGCTGGGCGTCGGTGTTTGTCAATGGGTCGCCTACTAGCGAGTTCCAGTTGCAAAGAGGTCTTAGGCAAGGGGATCTGCTTTCTCCTTTCCTTTTTATTCTAGCTATGGAGGCCTTGGATTTAATTACGAATAGGGCGAGGTCCAGGGGAGTGTATAAGGGTGTCAAACTTCCGAATGATGGTCCGTGCATCTCTCATCTGTGTTACGCAGATGATGTTGTTTTTTTGGGAGAGTGGTCGGAGGTTAACATAAAAAATTTGAATAGGATCTTGAGATGCTTTTTCTTATGCTCTGGGTTGAAGGCAAACCTTAATAAATCGTTGCTTTATGGAGTGGGGGTGGAGGAGTCGGACGTAGTCGGTTGGCATTTGACCTTAAGTGTAAAATGGGAGAGTTGACGTTTAACTTCCTAGGCTTTCCTATTGGAGCTAATATGAAGAGGGTCAAGTTCTGGAAGCCCATTATTGATCAATTTAACTCGAAACTTTGGCTTGGAAGGCTAAAAATCTTTCTTTTGCTGGTAGAGTTGTGTTAGCGAAAGCGGTGATGGGGACTTTACCGAGTTATTACTTTTCAATGTTTCGTGCTCCGAAAAAGGTTATTGATAGCTTAGATTCCATAAGAAGAGATTTTGTGTGGGGGAGGAAGTAAGGGTCTTATAAGATTAGATGGATTGCTTGGGCCAAGATGATTAAACCAAGAAAATTTGGGGGTCTAGGCATCAGGGATCTTAGGAGTATAAATTGTGCTTTTATGGCAAAGTGGTTGTGGAATTTTAAGACTCAACCGTATGCGTGCTGGGTTAGGTTGGTCGAAGCAATTCATGCGAACAAGAGACAAGCTAGATGCATTTCGATTAATAAAAGGTTAATGGTATTTGGAATGATACAGTTTCAGCATGTAAAGATTTTGAAAATTTTGGTGTATCTCTAAAAGATAATATTGTTGCTAATATTGGTACGGGGTTTCGGTGAGTTTTTGGGCCGATTGTTGGGCGGATGGGAAGGTGTTGATGGAATGGTTTCCAGCCATTTATAAAGTTGTGGAGAATATGAAGGCGACTGTGGCTGATAACTTTGTTAGAACTAGTGACGAAATTCAATGGAATATTTGGTGTTTGCGGCCTCCGTGTAATGAAATGGAATGGGCTGAATGGACAGATTTGATGCGTATTTTATATGAGGCTAAACTTAAAGAGGGGTGCGATACATGGATGTGGAAACCGGTCAGAGATAGTTTCACAGTTGCTGTGGTTCAGGATCATATTCAGAGTTAGCCGTTCGACATTGAAAATGGTTGGAAATATTGGAACAAGTGGGTTCCTCCTAAAGTTAATCTATTTTCATGGAGGGTTGACTTGGGAAGGATTCCGGTCAAAGATCAGCTTGTTAAAAAGGGTGTTACGGTGAATTGCCTAAACTGTTCTAGGTTGATGCTGATATTGAATTAGATCATTTGATATGCGGTTGCTCGATGTCTAAATCTATATGGTGGAATGTTTTGGCTTAGGTTAAGCTTCCTGTAAATATGGTTTTCGGCTCCCCTATAGATGTTCCTGAGTTCGCTGAAGGTATGAAAGGATCCAGCCAATGGAAACAAATTATAAATTTGATTTTTCAGGCTACTATGTGGCACATTTGGAAGACCCGTAATGAGAAAGAGTTTAATGGTCGATACGTCTCCGACATCATGATGATAGATGAGATTAAAAGTGACACTTTTCTTTGGTTAAGGAGTCGGTCTAAGTTGTTAGATTTGGATTGGGGTAGGTGGGAGGATTTTAATGTTCGTGATTGTATTAAGTAAGTGGGGGTTTGGGTGTTTGTGTCTTTTGTTGGTTGTGTATTTGTGTACCGTTTCTTTTCGGGTTTTTACAACATATGCTGGCCCTATTCTATAAATCATAGAATTTTGCTGTTCAAAAAAAAAAAAAAAAAAACAACAATTGCACATCCGAAATTGTGGTACCGATAACAGTACCAAAGCGGCAATTTCGGTATGGTATTGGCTTACTTTCAATATTCTATCGATGGTACAGGTTCGGTATCAACCTCGAATAACTATCATAAAAATTAATGTAAGTTAAATATATATATGTATGCAAGTTACATTGGTAATTTAAAGGCTTATGGGTTTCAGGTTTTTCAAGTCTAAGTTTTTAAGGGTGTGCATTTAGTATGATAATCCAACCATTTAAGATTTGGATGCATCTTAAAACATGTATTTTTTACAACAATATAACAACAATCTAAGAATTTCTTTTAATGTGAAAATCTATATCTATATACATAATATATGAATAAGGTTTGGAAACATGTTATCACATGGTGCAACTTCATTGGGTTTTGGGGCGGGAAAATGTTATAATTTTAATGGATAAAGCGTGTTTTACGTACTGTTTTTGACCGTAATTACTCTAAAATACTAAAACTATGTTTTATGGTCCAGCCGCTATGTGTTCTCTATTCTCACATTCATCCATCCTGATTGTTTGATTCTTTTCAAAACATGTCTCTTGCAAACGATTGCTTAATAATCAACAAATCCATCCATCTGTTGTGTTCTCTCTTCTCGCGATTCATCATCCATCCGGTCAGGTATATTTATTTACGAATTTGATATCGGTTAATCATTTGTGAATACCCAATTATCTCGATTTTTGTTTATTGATAAAATTCTAACCTAATCTATGTTCTTGATTTTTGCCACGTTATTGCAATCGTTTGACTTAACTCGAATTTCTGATTGTGATTTGATATGATGATGGTGGTGATTATGTATTCGAATGATTTGAGTGTATGTTCAAGTTTGGGGATCTAACTATTCGATTAGTTGTTTAGGTTGTCTGATTCAGATTCCAAAATTATAGATGGTGTTTATATGTGTTTGTATCGATGTGTTTAGGTAGATGAATATTTAGTTTAGGTTTTTTTAAATGTTTAAATAAGAATGGATATGATTTGTGATGTTGAAATTAGTCAGCTTGAAATCTGATTATATGTACCCTAACGATATAGCAAATGAGGAGCATAATTTATTGAATCGTCCATTGATAAACCAAATCCCTTTATATACGCATTTGAAATCTGATTAGATGTTATTAAATAATATGATGTACCAGGTTCTTAGGCAGAAGAAAAGGCGGAGCCGGTCAATCAACGGCGGTCTCCCACACTGGTTCCCGGCCGAAAACAGTTGCAATCTCCAAGAGCCACCGATTCACTTTCTTTACTTCTCCCTTTATGGAAGAATAATTGTAATGGTAAGTCTCAGTATTTCTATCCCCGTTTCTTCGATTTGTTTCTGGATATGTTTGATTTTTCGGATTCCGAGTAGAAATTGTTTCGAGGATCCTTTGTTTCAGCAAATGCAAATGATACTATAATATTTATGGTTCACGTAAGAGGGTACCCGCACACCAAGTGCTTGATGAAATGCTTCAACAAAACTGATTTTCATTTCACATGTTTTTATTATATAATATAAGTGGATCTTTAGTTGTTTAGGTTTAACTTTACTGTTTTTGATGGTAATTATAACTCTACTGTTATGTATGTGCCGGACATTCGGGTGAATTTAGGTGGCAGCCTGGTTCCCTTACTCAGGTTGGTTATTCTCTTTTAGATTATTTACTTTTGCTTTGATAGAAGTTAATATATCGGTTCTTGATGACATGCTTTTGTTATCCGTAGGCTATCCTTAATGGACTTTGGGTTGTCTTTGAGGACATTGATAAAGCTCCTGCAGATGTTCAATTCATTTTGTTACCTCATGGGTGCTAGCTCCTTCTTAACTGGCCATAGGGAGGTACCATTTCATTTTTCTAAGGTTTCGGATGTCATTGCATGTTTGTTTCTAGCAGATAATCTTTAAAATGGATGTTTTTACGGTTCCATAATATCAAATGTCTTTAACTGGTTTTTCATCTTTGCACGAAGGGTTGATTTTTGTTTTGATTTGGCTATGTAGTGGATCAACTTTGTTTGATAAATTGAATGATATTCAGTTGGAGTATTGATGTATATCAAATTTAGGGATAGACATTTGTTTAGGTGTTTTTGGTTAGGTATACTTATATTTCTTACCCTCATGCCACCTTCCTGCTTCTTGTACTTGACAACAAAAACAACAAAATTTAATGTTTTTACCTTACGATCACTAGACAGAGCATTCACGATTCTATGGGTTACTCGGTGACGTAGAAAATCTCGAAAAGGGTCATTACCCTCTTGTGCTCCTATAGAACTCGAATTGAAATGGTAAAGTGTTTGGTTCAGCAAGTTTTTGTGTATGGAATAGCTACTGGATATTGTTTACCGGTGTCACTACACTCCATTATCAACAAGTGGGTTGTTATTAACTTCCCTTACCCTAGAGCCATGACTGCTTTACAGTATTTCATGAGTGTTGGATACTGTCCTCTTATTGTCCATTTTAAGCTTTTAGAACATGACTGTTTAGATCTACTCATAATGTGGTGGTTCCTTCCGGTGGCGGTTATGTTCTCTTTCATCTCCATGCAAACGTTGACACCTTTATTTTGTTTTGGTCTGCAGTCTCAATCTTTGTTTCCATGAGAAACCCTTTTTCTTCACATGACATGTGATGAATAGATCAATACCCCCACCATTTTTGTTGCTATAAAATGTGATATAGATCAATGCCACAACAACAGTGGCACCCACAGGATACAGGTTCAGAATTGCGTTTAACCGTCAATGATTCTACTTTCTTTTTCTTTTAACTTGTAAAGTCTCATTCGTGGTTCCTTTGATCAGTTCGTGTAAACTCTCATTCGTGGTTCCTTTGTTAGTAGTGAGATATTATATGACGAATCTGATATATTTCGAAGAAGAAAGTAGAATTTGTTGGACCTGATTATTATATTTATAAGTTGCTTATGCACTAATTATTATGTTCTGTTTACTATTTTTTATGTATTGTAAACCGCTACTTAGAATAAGAAAGTATTTTGCACGTATTATTTTAAAAAAAGCACAATTAGATAGATGAATATGAATTTGCTACAGCAATATACATTAATCATTATGCTGCTATGATACTTTTCTTAAAATAAGTGTGATTCATGATTCGTCTTCTGGCTTATCATGCTTATATCAGAACTCCCAAATAAGGTTCTTTTTAATATTTTATCATTAACCCCATAAAGATGGATGTCTGTAATCTTTCATAGTTGTGAAAAGATGGTATTTAATGTCTTTGTGTTCAAATGTTTTTCATGGGGTTGCTACTGCTAGCCATGAAACATATACCATATGGCCCATATATGAGGTTGACTTGTGACTAAGCTTATTAGGTGGGCCTTAAATGCTGGTGTAGTATGTTGGGTACAAGGTTGTTTAGCCGATTTGTGCCCCTCACTACGGCCCATTATTGGTTCAGCAAAGTAGATAGCTTGAAGTCCAAGTTTAGTGATGGTTTTGGTAGGTCTATTCTGGAGGCCCAGTTTGGGTGCTAAGAGCTTTTTGGGCCTGTCTGTTCCCAGCCCAATCTGAAGGCCTGCTTGTTTGGTTGTGTTAGTTTTAATGGTTTTTTGTCTTAATTTTTGCAGTGGGATTTTATTTATGTTTGGTGCGGTTCGCATGACCCATCATCTTGGTTAGGAAACAATATTTTTTACTACTGGGATAACTAGCATAGTTTGGTTCTATATGTTTTTTTGTTTAAAGTCCTCAACGCCCGTTTTGGCTATCGTATTGGTTAGGTAGCTTACTGAGTTGATTCATCCGCGGCTCAACAACAGTTACCCCGGGGCAGGGGTTCGATGTATGTCACGTTGTGCTTCGTTGTGCATCAGTCGTGACCCGCATTCGAGACTTAAGATGTCTCAGGTATGAACACCAAACCCGAACTTATATTTATTAACAAATCTTTATTTTGTATTAACGAAAGTTATTAACAGTATTGATAAAGTTCAATCTTTCATTTTCCCCATAATAGGTGATTTACGATTTTTTGCGAATTATGCGGGACTGCTGAAATGGGGCTTATTAGACAACTAAAAAGAAAACTAAAGTAAGTGATGATAAGTAAGTCAACAGTTGAATTGTTGCATTGTGTTATCTAATCCTGAACTTCAACATATGTTTCAAATGGAAGGGTTAACAAGGAGAAGCGACACGAGAATTCGATTACACTTTACATCTGCTCGGAGAGGTCACCATCGGGATGGTCATGTTGAGTGATTTGGGGGGGTTTCACTTTGCCGGTGCTGGTTCTGCAGCGACTGCCGTTGTTGAGGACTTCCTGTGGGCGTTTGCAGGTACTTTCATCTTGGTTTAATGATTCGGTTCGGGCCAGATGTCACCGGTTTTGTTTCCCATTCACATGATAATTTATTTTGAATCTAGCCCATTAGTTATTTTCGTGAGTATTTCTTAACTTGTTCGATCACTCCATTTAATTGTAAACATGTTAGTTGAAATATTAATCATCTTAATTTTCATTTGATGCTCTGGTTCTTGATAACTAGAAGTTAGGAAAAAAAATAAACTTGACGTTAATCAAGATGCCATTTTGACCCTGATTTAGCACCACATAAGAAAAACAATATGAACTTTAGAGCATTTCAAAAGAGCCTATAAAGACTTAACATTCCTGTATTTGAGAAGCAATTATATCTATTAGATAGACCATATGAGTGTCTTTACTGATAGGCAATTGTTGTTTTAGGTATGGCTCACTTGAAAAGACTATTTTTTCCATTGACCATGTTAGTTGTTGTTTTACCCCCTACTTACTACAACATGGAATTCAAATGTAGCTACTACGTATAAGAACAATGATGAAGAACTGAAGTTAAGTTGTGAAATTATTTCATGAGAAAGTTGAATTCAGAGTGTGTAACTGTGTATATGGAGATGAGGAGAAATAAAGTAGTAATTCATTTCATCATTTTCTTTATTTCCTCATGATTAATCCTCTAAAATACCAACCTTTATTTATCTTTTGATTACTACATACAAATTTCGGGAAGCAATGGGGTTGAGCGAAGGATCTGTCAAAAAGAAGAAGATTGCTTACCTGTGTACGACGTTGCTAATTACAGAAGTGAAAGAGATCTTCCCCGTTTGGCTCATCTTATGTCCTCGGAGCTAAGAGACTCAAACATGCTGTGAAAGATGGATGTCAAAGTGAAAGGCATGTTTCGGGCCATTCGTTTAGTAGATGCTTACGAAGGTAACAAATACATGCAAGCATCCTTAACAATTGTGGCCTTTGACTAAAGAATGGCATACTTCAACTACGAAAACAATTGTCATTTTGGTAGACATAGTTCATTCATAAATTGATGTCTAAGTTCAGTTTGATTTGTACACCTTTTGTTTTTTATTATATTGTTTCCCATTTCAACAACTATCTTTTTATAATGCAATTGGCAATATACTGTCTTTTTGTGTGAAATGTATGTACTTTTTTGTTATTGTTAATTCAATAAATAATTGAAGAGATTATGACATAATAGATGTTATGACATAATAGATGAATCTAGAGGACGGGTCATCCTAAAAGCCAAGGTGTGTTGTATATATATATATGTATATATATATATATATTATTTATTTTTATTTTTATTTTTATTGTGATTTACTTAACACAAGTCATAACAAGTCAAAATCGTCACCCCTAGCTGAAGTCAACCAATCCCACTTATAATTAGGTGAAAAATCAGTGCTTTGGACAGTTGATTGACATGGCACGGCGGGTCAAATTTTCCACCTTTGTCCGTTTCACCCGTAAAAACGTATACCTCTTAGTATAAAGCTTCGAGATAAGCTAATTACTTGCATAGAAAAAGTGTGATGGATGTTGGTATGCCGTGAGGATAGAGATGGGCATAAAAACCGGTTCCGAACCCGAACCGGTAGAACCGAACTGGAACCGGTTCCAGTTCCTACCCGACATTAAGTAGAACCGGTTCCGGGTTCAAAATACCCGTTGGTTCCAACCCGGTTTCACAATTTTACCATTTGAATCGGGTAGTACCGGTTCCTATCCGTTGGAACCGGTTCCTGACCGTTATAATGTTACCGTTGGAACCGGTTATAGCCGTTAAAATGTTACCGTTGGAACCGGTTCCTGACCGTTGGAACCGATTATATATATATTGTTTAGAAATCTATTGTTTAGCACACAATTTCTTCTTGTTCTTTTTTCACATTCTAATCAACAAATGGCCTCAAAGAGTTCCAAAAACGCAAATTCCCAATCCGTTAACAATGTTCCTCAAGATCAATCGGTTCCATATGTGGTTGGAACATTGTCTCATAATCGCAGTAAGGAAGTTTGGAGCAATTGGGAGTTGGTCGAGATGAGTGACGGCTCGCAAAAAGCTCAATGTAAACATTGTGGATCGTTATTAGCCAAGGAATCAAACTCAACGTTAACGAAGCATATTAATAAGTATTGCAAAGTTTTAAAGGAAATGACATCCGGTCAAGTTCCACTATCCAATATGGTACCATTTTTCGTTATGAGCAAAAATTAGCTCGAGATCGGATGGCGAAGTTGGTGATACAAAAAGCGTTGCCGTTTGGACACTTCGACGACCCCGATCTTACAAATCTTATTCGGGAGACGCTACAACCTCGCTATAAACATGTAAGTCGTCGCACTTTAAAACGTCTTTGTTTAAGTTTATGGGAAAATGCAAAAAAAGATTTAATTGTTTTTTTTAAAATTTAAAAACTAGTGTAAACCTAACTAGTGATGTGTGGTCGGCTCCACATGGTTTACCGGAATCGTACATTGTGTCACCGCTCATTGGGTTGATCCCGATACATGGCAAATGATGAAGCGTACGATTGCGTTTGACGAGTTTCCTTCTCCTCATACGGGAGAAAATATTTATAAAATTATAATGACACAATAATTAAATATGGTTTAGAAGATAAAAGTTTTTTCAATATCCTTTGATAACGCTTCAAACAACACAACGGCGATTGAAAAATAAAGTTGAAGTACAAACCAATACTTGATGGTGTTTTTTTTCACACACGATGTGTTGCACATATTATTAACTTAGTAGTGCAAACCGGTTTAAAAGATCAATTTGTATCGGATTTTATTATAGCATTTAGAGCTATGCTCCAAGATGTTTTCAAAAGTGGAAAAGAAAGATATCAAGAATATAAAAAACTTTGTAAAGATGTCAACCAAAAAATTATTGGACCGAATTGGGATATACCGACTCGTTGGAATTCAACTTGTCATATGTTTGAAAAGCAAATGGGCACTTTAAAATCTTTTCATACAACTTTAAGTGATGAGTACCTTGTCGTCCCCTTTCCCGACACGGCTTGGGAAAATATTAATAACCTAAGTACTTTTTTACAAGTTTTTAAAACTACAACGACTTTGATTTCCGGTGTTTATTATCCTACTAGTTCTAAAGTTGTGGACCAATTGTATTTGATAACAACTAATTTTAAAAAGTTTGAAAATTCTAGTGACATGTTAAGGAATATGACGAGACCAATGATTCAAAAATTTTAAAAATATTTTTTAGAATTACCACCCGTTTTTCTATGTGCCGCTGCTTTAAATCCAGCTTTAAACGTCCCAGGGTGTTGAAGCTTTAATTGATGAAATTTATGACAAGTTGGATATGCATGAGGAGGACCCAACTTTAAAATCAAAAACAAAAAAAAATATTCAATGAGTGTATGGCCAAACTTTATGATCATTATTTTAAAAAATATGGTGAAAAAAATCATACAAATTTGTTTGAGTCTCGGTCCACGGCCTCTAACGATGAAACAAGTGGGGATCCACTTATAACCATGTTGAATGTCGTTAGAGACGAGACCGCTAGACAACAAAGGGGTAGTGAACCAACAAGTGAACTTGGGAGATATAAAAAAATCAGTATTCGCTTACTATGACCACCGAGGAGTATAGGAAATTTGATGTTTTGGCATGGTGGAAATCGAAAGAATCCGAATACCCGATTCTAGCCACCATGGCTCGTGATATACTAACGGTCCAAGCTTCCACGGTAGCTTCGGAAAGTGTGTTTTCTCTTAGTGGCAGGGTTTTGTCAATTAGAAGAACAAGACTAACTCCAAAATCGCTAGAGATGGCAATATGCTTAAAGGACCATTTGGATGCCGTTGATCGTGTTCAACATAAAACTAGTCTAGAAGATGAAGTTGAGTTAGAGTATAAAATTGTTGACGAAGAGGAGGACGAAGAAGTGGAGACTAACGATTCGGACGACGATTGTACCGAGGTACCCCATCTAAGAGAAACTCATCGGAAAGTGTTGCACCTGCCGCTAGTAAACGATCAAAGAAATAAAATCTTACTAGAACCGGTTTGAGTAATTTATTTTTTTTGTAACCGGTTAATTTTTTTTATATATTGTAACCGATTAATTTGTTTTTTAATTTTAACCGATTATTGTTACTATTTTTATTTATCAATGTAACTAATAATAAAAATCGAACATAACAAATCACAACAGAAAGAACACATTACACAAACTTTATTAAAACACCAACGATAACATTTATCAGGAACCGGTAAGTAGGAAGGGGTTTATATAAAAAAAAACGATTTTTTAATCAGGAACCGGTTCTGAACAGTAAAAGTCAGGTTTTTACTGTCAGGAACCGGTTCTGAACACTATCAGGAACCGGTTCCGCACCATACCCGGTTCCACACCATACCCGGTTCCATAATACCCGTACCCGGTTCTACACGGTTCCATATTCTTGGGTGTGAACCGGGTAGGAACCGGACCCGGTTTCACACCATACCCGGTTCCAATGACATCCAAGCAGAACCGGTTCCGGGTTGGAACCGGTTCCGGGTAATAATAAAACCCGATTATGCCCATCTCTACGTGAGGATGATAACTAGAACAGTGCAAGTAAGATAAATAAGCAATAATACCTCACCACTGTTATATCTTGTTTATTAGTACTACTCGGTTCTAGAATATGATCGATCATGAGAATACTAAATTTCCCTTTTTTCTTGATACATGCCATAATATATGATGCACCTTTAAAATTATGATTTGAGAAAATTCTATTTATGGGAAAAACCATGATAATTACCTCTCCGGTAAAACTGGGCATGGTGCGATAGACTCTCCAACTTGTCCGGGTAAGATGGGGTTACCTCTCCGGCAAGACTGGGTATAGTGTGGTAGACTCTCCAGCTTGTTCGGGTAAAGATGGGTTACCTCTCCGGCGAGACCAGGTAAGATGGGGTATTTGTTCTGTTAATGAAATTCCCTAAATAATACCGTGACTTGATGTCTGACTTGTTTTTGGAAATATAAATCTGTTAAATACATTAACCTTATGAATGGTATATATTACACTATGTGAAATACATGATTTCATAGACTTGTATATCTATAAGGAAATCCAAGGACCATAATGATTGGAAATTAGGGATAACCACGAACAGGTGTGCCAATAATAATTTTAGATTTATTTATCAGGAATCTTTGGTGTACATCTTAATTCCGATATCAAACACCATTTCATTTGATCATCCGTCTCGTAACTCGTGCGACAAGATGAACGACGAGAACCCTTTAAGTTGGGACACCATCAAAAGTATAAGAATTTCCCTTGCGTTACCTTAGATTATTAATGCATTAAGAAACCTGTAACTAAAATTTTTGCTAGGAACTGACACTAATAATTCTACCTTCATTAAAAAGATAAGAATCTCAAAGTATAGAGAATAATTCTAGTCAAAGTAAAGTAGAATTCAAAGCAAGGACCAGAATATACTTAGGAACTAGAATCAATGATGAGCTAAAAGTATTCATCTATATTTCAGTGAATCTAGAGGACGAGATTTAAAACAATGTGGGGAGGATATAACATCTCCAAAATTTTTATCTATAAATATTTAAAATAAAGTATATAGAAACTTATACTATTAAACGGGTAGAATACGGGTAAGTTGACTATTAGAAATATGAGTATTTAGACGAACATAGGAACCGTTTAAAAATTATAATAATAAAAATACATTATATTTGACTTTACTCCGTTTTAATGAAACTTAGGTTAAAATGTAGATAAAAATATTCTCGCTCTAATGGCATATTCATCGTTTTATAAAACGTCATATTTTAGAAGTTATAAGCGATAAATGAGTTTAGCAACTTAATTAATTATATAAATATAATAATAAAATAATAAAACATATGTGAAGAAATGAAAGTGTACGTGTCCCTTTGATATCAGAACAAATGAATTCTAAGCGTAGCCTCCAAATAAATAGAACAAGAGACTTCTTTCTTTCTCTGCTTACTCTCTCGCTTTCCCTCTCGCCCCCTATCCGTCTCTTCTATAATTCTATTTTCTTTTAGTATTTCACCCATAATAATAATAAAGCCCTGCTTCGTTTTAAGTGTTTTAACCTCTGATCATTAATTCGTTACCTTACCCGATTGATTTTGGACCCACCAACGCATGTCAAGGCTCTGCCTGACTAAGTTCGTTGGGGTTCTGTCTCGGGTTGTATGTGACCTGGGTTATTATACTTAACACGAGTGCATTATATATTTTATTTAAAAGCTCAGGAGTTATGCCCAAGATTATACCAGGAGGCCTGTAGTTAGACCCTAAAGTTACAAAGTGAGTCATCCTCTCTTTTTACCAAATTACTTTACAAAACCTCAAATGTTTTTCAGTTATATTTACAGGGATTAAGTTTGTGTAATCTATAATTGTTGCCATTAGTTGGGGTTTTGTACATTACTAGTCCACAGTCACCAAGGGTGTGACAGGAACCGTTACTTGTTGGGAGACAGGTCCCACAGTAATATGACCATAGCCGGGGGATGTCCCAGTCGCCTACTGTGTTGAATAATTGATAGAAAACTTACACTGTAATCGCCCTTAATACTGTAAAGTAATGTGTCATTTTATAAAATGGAATGAACTCGCCAGTATTTTTTGCTATAAAATATTTTAAAACGCGTTTCAGGTAACTCGCTGTAGAAATAATAGAAGCCAGCTATGGAGCACTGAACGCTTAAATAAAGTGGCTATAATTACCTGAATAAAGGAAGAAATTTATATTTATTATATATGAAACAGTTGAATGGAATATGGGTGTTAGCCCGCTTATTTATTAATAAAAGTTTGGTGTTTTTATAAACTCTGAAATTATTTCTAACATCGATCCTGATGATATTTTCCGATGTCAAATTAATAAACACCGGTACCAATTGACTGGTTCACGGTTCCCGCTCCCAGGGTGAGGTCGGGGATTGTGACACATGTCGTCTAAAGTGGTTGGGTTCCAACATCGGTTCAACTCGGGTCTGTCAATGATGTGGAAGGAAGTAATAAATGTGCTATCCTCAAGTCTTAATTTCAAGATTAGTCTGCATGTTTGTTAATGATGCATGCATGTATATGTGTAATCTTTTTAGCTACTTAGGATGTCAACTATTTTTGCATGATCTCTTATTTTTTGTTTACTTAATAGTTTATTACTGTAACTTACTTTCAAAGCATGTCGCTTTTATCATAAATTTTATGGATAAAAGTTGAATAACTACACCATGTTTAAAGAAGGATAATTCAAATACATCTTTATATGTAACGGGTCAAAACTAACACCTCCAGTTCTATGGATTTAAAAAGACAAATTGAATACTTATGAAACCGAACTAATAGTTAATGGTGGGGAAGGGAAAGATGATACTTCAGAGGTTCAAGGTGTTGTTTATGTACTTTTATTTATTGAAAAATAAACTTTCCTAGCCCGGGAAATTCTCGGGTGATAGCCTAGTCTATCCATATACATATACATATGGCAAAACAATCTTAGAATTTAATCTTGGAAAATTGTTATATATACTTTTTCGTTTTTAGAATTCAATGCTTGACATATTCATGTAGTGTAAATCACATCTTAGAATTCTTATGAAAATCATAAAAATAGGGGTGGGCTAAATGCACCTCAATTTTTATTTTTTATACCTCATTTTAAAAAATATCAATTTAAAACTTGTCAAGTTTTACCCTTTTAAAAATCCTTCTTTTATAATAGATACGAAAGTTAGGACCATGAAGCCAATTCTTAAATTATATTATTTTAAAAGAAAATATTATATAATATAATATAAAATACATTGCTATTTACGTCTTATATTTTTATAACAAATATATGTGGACAATGTTCAACTAATACAAGATCTTAAAATTTTAAAATTCTGATTATATGTGAAAATCATAAAAAAAATTATCGTTTACTTGAGAAGCCATTGTTACACCTTAAAAGAAGTTGCAAACAACTATTTCTTGGTGGTGGATTGTTGGTACAATTTAAAACAATTACCATATTCAATGATTTAAATTGTAGTTTGGAACTAAAATGTTTAATATATAGACTCTAAATTTTAACGCTAACAATTGGTAACTTTCTAGATGAATATATACTCTATGTATTTGCATCAAATGTTTTTGGTCATGGTTGATTTAATAGATTCTTGTTTTCTTTTTTTTTTTTTTGGATTTAGATGTAAATGACAACTGAAGTGTTGGAACAGAACAACAAAATTGTGTACACAACTATTATGGTCATGGTTGATTTAATAGATTATCTTTTTCAAATTGAGATAGATAATGATCACCTAAAATATAGAATAGAATAACAAATACTAAGATAGTTTAAAAAAATAGAAACGAGGTTTTCTGTTTAGGGGCTGACCTAGCTTATACGAAGGGGCAACCTCCGCTACGGCTTGGCGCTTCGACGGTAGTGTAAAATTAGTGTAAATTTTGGAAAATTTTGACGTTTTTTCGATTTCGTTACGACTTTTTATAAAACGTTACGGCTTGGCGGATTTTCTAGACCCGCCACTGTTTCTGTTAGTAGAGATTGTAGCTCAAACCTACCGTATATAGGGGAATTTTCCAAAATAATCCTTATAGATTCAAAATTTAAGTTATTAAAAGTGGATAAACCCCTAGAAAAGCTTGAGAGGTTTACAAATGCAATTTTTTAAAAAAATTAGAAAATAAAAGGTAATATTGTATTTTTTGAAAAACTTGAAGGGGGAATATAATTAGTAAAAATTAGAAATAAGAGAGTACATTTAGTAACAACCAAAAAATAAACCATCATAAAAGGCCATATTTATTGATACATCTTAATTAACTTAAAATTTAAAAAGAAGATCACGAAAAAGGAAAAAGCGACTATTTTAATCTTTTAGCCTTTACTATTTTAATCTTTTAGCATTAGAGAAGCAAACGCGTAAAACGTACAACGATAGGAAATCTACACTAATTTTAAGTGATGGATTACTGGTAAATTTAAAGACTGAAAAACTCAAAGATGCAATAACTTATTTTATGGAAATCTATTATTCAAATTTCAATTTATGGAAGGGGGATAAGCCTCTAGAAAAATTCGTCATGTTTACTAATGCAATTTTAACAAATTTGACTTTTTTTCCTCTCTCTTTCTCTTTCATCAAACACAAGTGTATACATTAATTTTGCGTATAAATTATGTCCACATAGTTAACATGTTTGTATTTAATTACATTACTAGTTGTTTTCCTGGCGTGCATTGATGCGCTGTTTTTTTACCTATGTGTCACTTTTTCTACCAACTATAAGACTGTATAGCTCATGGCTTTATAGCCTAGTGATATCTTGGTGTTGTGATAAAGCTTTAGAACCAATAGGTCCTGAGTTCGATCTCACAAGGGGGGTTTTCCCATATTTATTGGGTTTCCCCCTGAATTGGTGATAGGCATTATGTCTAAGTGGAGATGGATATGATCAGGTGGTTCTGCTGGTGGCACGATGATACTCCAGTGATCCGCCGGTGATCCAAATTTGCCGTTCAAAAAAAAAAAAAAACAAAAAACAAAACTATAAGACTGTATAGATTATGATCATAAAGGAACAAATTAGTACATTCCATTGTTATGTTTTGTACATGCAGTTCAGCTATAAGTTTGTTAGATCTAATGGCCATACAAGAATGGGTTTTTCTCATATTTATTGGGTTTTCTCCTGAACTGGTGTATAAGGCATTATGTCTAGTGGAGATGGATATGATCGGGTGGTTCCACTGGTGACAGGATGATACTCCAGTGGTTTGTCAGTGATTCAAATTTGCCGTCCAAAAAAAACTTTAAATATATATATATATATATAGGGATCGGTTCAAGAGAGAACCAAACCGAGTTGCGAGAACCGCAAGAACCACTCTCCACCAATAATATAATGACAACCAAAAGGGTATTATAGTCATTTAATCAAAACCATCAAATCATCTCTCTCTCCTAATTAAAGTCACTTTTAAAGTCTTTTCAATATCTCTCTCTTCAATTTCTCTCTCCTCTTTTTATTATTTTGTAAAAACAAAATTATAAAAAACTTTTTGTAAAAAAAAGTTTAAAAACGGGCGAAAAAACGGGCGTAAAAAACGAGACGTAAAAACCGGTGTAAAAAAAGTTTAAAATGCACGCGTAAAAACCGGCGTAAAAAGTTTTAAAATGCACGCGTAAAAACCGGCGTAAAAAAGTTTTAAAATCGGCGCGTAAAAAAAGTTTATAACCTGCGTGTAAATAAAGTTTAAAATGCACGCGTAAAACCGCGCGTAAAAAAAGTTTTATACCGGCTCGTAAAAAAAGTTTAAAACCGCTCGTAAAAAAATTTTAAATCGGCGCGTAAAAAAGTTTCTATACCGGCGTGTAAAAAAAGTTTAAACCCGCGTGTAAAAAAGTTTTAAATCGGCGCGTAAAAAAAGTTTTAAACCGCGCGTAAAAAAAGGTTTAAACCGGCGCGTAAAAAAGTGTACACCGGCTCGTAAAAAAGTTTAAACTGGCGCGTAAAAAAAGTTTAAAACCGGCGCGTAAAAAAAGTTTAAACCCGCGCGTAAAAAAAGTTTTAAACCAAGCGTAAAAAAAGTTTATAAACGGCGCGTAAAAAAGTTTTTTGAACCGGCGCATAAATTTTTTTTTTAAACCGGCGCGTAAAAAAAGTTTATATACCGCGCGAAAAAAAAGTTTATATATCGGCGTGTAAAAAAAGTTTAAACCCGCGCGTAAAAAAAGGTCGCGTAAAAAACGGCGCGAAAAAACGAGGCGTAAAAAACGGCGCGAAAAAACGGGGCGTAAAAACGGGCACGTTATAAACGGTGCGTAAAAAAACTGAACGTAAAAAAACGGCTCGTAAAAATGCTTTTTGTAAAAAAAATCTTGAAAAACATCGTTTTTTTGTTAAAAAACCGATTTCAAATTTTTTAATAAAAAAATTCTGATTTTAATAAAAAACAATAATATATAATAAAACAAAAAAGTAATAAAAAACAATAAATACAATAAGAAAAAAAACAAATTTACTAAACTACCCTTTTGATATTAAAATATAAAATTTAATATTACTTTTAATCTCATTCATCCATAATCTAAGATCCAATGGTTAGAAAGTGATTCTTGTTAAAAGGTTGATTCATAAACACTGAATTGATGTGTGTATTCATATATCTCATTACAAAGAAGGGTATTCTATTTATACACAAAAAAACGTAATCTAAATATAGAAGACAGCAGCTGATTGCTAGCTGTCTTTATCGTTGCTGTCGATTGCTGTTGATCTGCTGGAGATTGATTGCTGTTGATCTGCTGAAGATTTGCTGGATATGTGGCTGTTGATTAGCTGCCGCAGGATGTCCGGCTGTTGATTAGCTGCAACTTCCTTCAAGGTTAGACCTTCCTTTCTAACACTCCCCCTCAAGTTGAATAGTTGGATTTCCAAAATTCAACTTGCCCAAATTGTCATTGAGAATTTTCCCGTTAACTGCTTTTGTTAGAATGTCAGCAAGCTGATCCTTTGATCGAACGAATGGTAGTTCAATCGTACCATCTTCCAATTTTTCTTTGATGAAATTCCTATCAACTTCCACGTGTTTTGTTCGATCATGTTGAACTGGGTTTTCTGAAATCTGAATTGCAGCTTTATTATCACACATAATCTTACTTGTTTCTTTTGGCGGAAAACCAATCTCAGCTAAGAGTCTCCGCATCCACATGGCTTCTGTTAAACCCCGAGCTATACCTCTAAATTCAGCTTCTGCACTTGAAAGAGCAACCACTTTTTGTTTTTTACTTCTCCAGGTAACAAGGTTCCCTCCAACTAAAGTGAAGTAGCCTGTTGTTGATCTCCGACTTCCTTTATCTCCTGCCCAGTCTGCATCGGTATAGACTTGAACATTTAGGTGTCCATGTGATTGAAACAGGACTCCGTGTCCTACTGTACCTTTGAGATATCTAATAATTCTCCAAACTGCTTCCATATGTGACTGTTGAGGTTGGTGCATGAACTGACTTACTACCCCTATAGCATAGGCGATGTCTGGACGAGTATGTGAGAGATATATTAGTTTTCCCACCAACCGTTGGTATCTTTCTTTATTTGCTAATTTTGCTCCTTCTTCCATGTAAAGCTTTTGGTTTACACTCATAGGAGTATCTGCTGGTTTGCAATCGATCATTCCAATTTCTGCCAACAGGTCTAAGACATACTTCTTTTGACTAATGAAAATTCCTTGTTTTGACCTTAGTACTTCAATTCCGAGGAAATACTTAAGTCTGCCCAAATCTTTCATCTCAAATTCAGCAAACAAGTTTTCTTTGAGTTTTACCATTTCTTCTTTATCGTTCCCTGTAATGATCATATCATCTACATAGATAATTAGACAGGTTACGAATTTTCCTCTTTTTTTGAGAAACAAAGTATGATCGGCATTACTCTGTTTATATCCAAATTTTTTCATAGCTACCGTAAATCTGCCAAACCAAGCCCGTGGAGATTGCTTCAGACCATAAAGAGACTTCTTCAGATGGCAAACTTCTCCAGTTTTGAAATCTTCTGTGAATCCTGGAGGAGCGTCCATAAATACCTCTTCATCTAGGTCTCCGTGTAAAAAGGCATTTTTTACATCAAACTGTTGAAGCGGCCACCCTTCATTTGCAGCTATCGAAAAAAGGACCCTAATTGTGTTCATTTTTGCAACTGGGGAGAATGTTTCAGCATAGTCAATCCCATGTGTCTGGGTATACCCTTTTGCTACCAGTCGGGCTTTATATCTTTCAATTGTACCATCTGGTTTATACTTAACCATATAGACCCAACGACACCCCACAGATTTCTTTCCCAATGGGAGAGTACACTTTTCCCAAGTATTGTTCTTGATTAGGGCTTCCATTTCCGTTTTCATTGCTTCCTTCCAATGTTTAGATTTTAAGGCTTGATCCACGTTTGTAGGAATTTCTTCGGAATACACAGATGAGATAAATGCTTTGGCTTCCTTAGTGAAATTTCCATCGGCCACACTAGCTATAGGATAACTAGATCTTCTTGGTTCTTTTTCAGGAGAATACCGTTTTGGAGGAACTCCCCTGTTTGTTCTAGGGGGCAACACATATCTTGATGGTGGTTCTTCTTGTCTGGATTCATTTGCCTGCAAATTTTCAGTTTGTTCTGTGGCAGTTTCATGGTTAGACGTATCGGTATCCTCGGAGTCATTAGAAACTTCAAATGTACCACTAGACTGAATAGGGTGAGTATTACTTACCTCGGACACCAGGTTAGGAGGAACATTAGGATCGTCAGTGGCACTGAAATTGAAGTCTGGTGAGTCTGGTGACTCTGTAGTAGGTGACTCTTTAGTTGGTACATAAGGAACATATTTTAACCAGCTTAGTGTGTCTAAACATTCCTTCTCCCCCTGACCACTGAGTTGGGAATTGTAGTAATACTCGGTTTCAAGAAAGTCACAGTTTATCGTGGTGAACATATGACGTGTTTTTGGATTATAACATCTGTATCCCTTTTGATTCATTCCATACCCAACAAAGACACATTTTTCAGCACAAGGGTCAAGCTTGGTTCGATCTGATTTAGGTATGTGAACAAAGGCAGTACATCCAAAGACTCGTGGTTGAAGAGTAAGAACTGAGGGTAGTTTGAAGAATTTTGAAAGGATGTGTAACGGAGTGTTAAGCTTTAGGATTTTTGTTGGGAGTCGGTTGAGAAGATAGGTAGCAGTAGCAAGGGCTTCAGGCCAAAAATATTTCGGAACCTGAGATTCAATTAGGAGAGCTCGTGTCATTTCTAGCAAAATGCGATTTTTCCGTTCGGCGACACCGTTTTGTTCTGGGGTGTTTGGGCATGTGGTTTGGTGGATTATTCTCTTGTCTTGGAAATAGGATTTAAACGAGGTATTAACAAACTCACCGCCATTATCAGATCGGAATATTTGGATGTTTGTTTGAAATTGGGTTTGGATCATGGCGTAAAACATAGTGAACTTTTCAAATACTTCGGATTTGTTTTTCAAAAAATAAACCCAGGTCATTCGGGTACAATCATCAACGAACATCACAAAGTACCGAAGGTTTTGCCCCCCAAGAACTGGGGCAGGACCCCATACGTCAGAATGAATTAATGAAAATGGCAAAGCAGCCTTAGTATTATTGGGTTTAAAAGTTTTCCTATGGCTCTTTGCTAAAACGCATGTTTCACAATGTGACATAGAATTAACTGGAAATAGTTTTGGAAATAAAATATGCGAATAACTTGTAGAAGGGTGACCTAATCTTCGGTGCCACAGCCAAGCTTCTCGTTCTGATGTCCCATGAGTCAGCATCACAGCATCACTTTGAGTCACCTCATCCACATAGTACAACCCTTGACTTTCAGTGCCACGCCCAATGATCACTCCCGTCCTGATATCCTGTAAAATACAAAACGTAGGGTACATTAGGACAATACAGTTAAGTTCCTTTGTGACATGGCTGATGGAAAGCAGCTTATGTGATAACGAGGGAACATAAAGACAATTAGAGATTTTTATTGTGGGTGAAATCTCAATAGTCCCTCCCGATTTTACATCCATTATCCCGCCATTCGCCGTTTGAATATGTGTTTTTTCTGGTTTAGTTGTTGAAATAATATCCGATGACTCATAAGTCATTGTGTCGGTTGCGCCGCAATCGAATATCCATCGTTTTTGTTTACCAGGATGTTTTTGGGCCATATTAGCATTCCCATTTTTTTCAGGGACCAAATGTGACATATTCACATTTTGACTATATGGGTTCAGTTTACCCGCCCCAAACCCATCTGCCCCTAACCCGTTCCCTTTTCTTTCTTCTTCTCCGCCTTTACCTAGCCATTCATCTCCTTCACTTGTTGCTTCGGCCATTCCGCCGAACCCTGATCTGTTCCGGCTTTCATCTCTGGTGACATCTCGGCTGCTGGTGGTGGATGACCTCCCCTTTTCCGCAGTCTTTGTGCCTCTCTTTTGACCATCAGACCACCATTCGGGATATCCAACGAGTTTGAAACATTGTTCCCGGGTATGTTTTGTCATACCGCAATGATCACACTTGAGGTGAGCTTTGTCGTCTCTGTTACTTGTTCCGATCCTTTTTCCCTCGGCCCGTCGGTATCCCTTTGATGCAAGCCCTAATCCGTCAGTTTCAGAGGCCATTAGACCCACTGTGATACCCTGTGTGTCACTGAGAGGTGTTCCCAGTATGTTCTGGTGAGCGGCCTCCTTGCGGATAGTGGCGTATGCAGTTTCTACGGTTGGGAGGGGTTCTAACCGGAGTATTTCCCTCTTTATAGGGTCATATTTCCGGTTGAGGGCGTTTAGAAACTGAAACAGTTTCTGCTCCGTCCTGATTTTGTGATATGCTTGGATATCGGTTGGGCAGGTCATAGGGTTTTGGGTCAATCCGATCAATTTCTCCCCATACTCCTTGGAGTATAATCCACAATTCTTCTAGGGAGAGATTGTTCTGTTTGATTTCATTTGCCTTGACATGTAGGTTGAAGGTTTGGAGCTTGTCACGCCCACTGCTATATGTTATAGCTAGGGCATCCCACAGCGATTTTGCTGTTGGGAATTCGGTTAGATTGCTGGCAAGGCTTGGTTCGATGTTCTGTATGAGCCATGAGAAGACGACTAGGTCGTCTTGTTCCCATTGCTCATATTCCTCGCTGGTTTGGTTCGGCGGGTTGGTTGATAAATGGTTTAGAAAGGCTTTTGATTTGCCGCCTATGGCAACCCTCATCATCCGGGTCCATAAGGCGTAATTCTGGCTGTTGAGCTTGAGGTTTATTTGAAGGTTATCGGATAATTTTGGGTTTCTGTTTTGTGGGTTGAGGCCATTCTTGAGTAGGTTGGCGATTTGGATTGATAGATCTTCTCCCAAGTTACCGGCTTCGGCCATGGCAGCTTGGTTGAGAGGATGATTTGGTTTTGGGTGAGCAAGGTAAATGATGAACAGGTCAAGAACGACACTGCTCTGATACCATGTTAAAAGGTTGATTCATAAACACTGAATTGATGTGTGTATTCATATATCTCATTACAAAGAAGGGTATTCTATTTATACACAAAAAAACGTAATCTAAATATAGAAGACAGCAGCTGATTGCTAGCTGTCTTTATCGTTGCTGTCGATTGCTGTTGATCTGCTGGAGATTGATTGCTGTTGATCTGCTGAAGATTTGCTGGATATGTGGCTGTTGATTAGCTGCCGCAGGATGTCCGGCTGTCGATTAGCTGCAACTTCCTTCAAGGTTAGACCTTCCTTTCTAACAATTCTCACGGTTCTCGCAACTGGAGCCGGTTCTTATTTTACCCATTCCCTATATATATATATATATATAAAATTGGCCATACATCTGGTTTACCTGGGACGGTCTAGTTACAAAAGACATCAAGCAAATACCAGTGAAAACCCCGTTTGAAGATTATGAACAAACGTAACTTGTGAGGTAGCGAAACAACAGCTTGGATAATGAGTTCTCAATTCATTCTGGAAAACATCAGCTACAAATACCGTCTACAAAATCGAACAGTTGAAATAAAATTCAATCTATAAACAATACTATGCATGGATGATGTTGCCTTTTGCGTAAAAGCTTTGAAAGCATCAGAAATATTTAGTGTTTATATCCGTTATAAATTCTTGATGTCTCTTCACTTTCTTCTATCTAATAAAAGCACCAAACGTATTTCACAAACTTTTATCGATCACTTGTCAAAATGTGTATTCTAAAGTACTTAATTATCACTTGTCAAACGTAATTAAATATCTGTTACAAATTCTTGAGAGACCTTCATGGATCTATTTATTTATCACATATATTTATACTTTTGCACAAATACTTAACTATGAGCTCTGCAGTTTTATTCTAAACAAGCCCTTATCTTTAATCATTAGCTTTTGTTTTTAACCACACCAAGCGCCCATTTATTTTTTCTGTGACTGAAATTAAGATCGAAAACAAACAAATAGAAAAACAACGGTAATCCCTAAAAACGAAGAAGACACATCGGCAGAATTAAATCCAAATGTGAGGAATTCGAAACAATAAACACTAAGCTGAAGAAGGAGAATGCCGGAGACAAATCGCTTTAAAGTATAAACCTGACATCGGAAGCCGCCACGTAACAGGAGAATATAAACGTCGAGAGAACACGTGTAAAAATAAGTAGCTGCAGCCCAAAAAAAAGAGAGAAAGAATGGCCAGCTGCCACGCAGCTGACAATCACTTTTCCTGGCCATAAGCTTTGTAGGGGGAGCTGGCAACCAATATTCCCGGCCATTAGCTTTTTTTTTTTAATAATAATAATTTTTTTTTAAATTCAGAAAACTTGCCAAGTTACATCAAAACAGAAGGTAGCCGGGCAACAAGCTGCGCTGTCAATCCTTTCTGAATTGCAAACCCTAACATTCCAAATACAAATCATTGCCCTCTTGGGGTTGAACAATTGCTGTAGACGAGTGGTTATTTTAAATTAAATTTAAAATTAAATTTAAATTAAATTTAAATTTTAAATTTAAACTTTAAATTAAATTTAAATTTTAAATTTAAACTTTAAATTAAATTAAATTAAAATTAAATTAAATAAATAAATATGCTGTTAAAAAAAATTAATTAATTTATATATTATATCTGAAGCATTTTTGTCTACTTTCGAAACATGTGTGAAGTTTGATCCAGCTAACCAATATTAGCTACTATTTTAGTCATCAATTTATAATTTTCTAGAGGTAATCTTGTCTTTTACACGTCCATATTTTTACACGTATATATATTACACGTCAATATTTTTACACGTATATATATGTGTTTGCCTAAAATTAATAATTGTTATACGTCGTATACTCTTATTTTGAACTTATTTCAGTTCGCTTGTTTACATATTCATAATATGTTTTTACGTATATGTGTTGGCTCCAAATTAATAAATGTTATACACCATTGTGATATCCAGGACAAAACCAGTCACATCATAATTGGTCCAAAACTTTAAGTATGCTTAAAACAATAATTGTGCGAAAATCCTAAAAACATGTATGACTTGTGTGCTATATTAAATGATATCGCACAACACTAATAAGGGCCAACGGTGCGAGGTTGGTGTCCTTAGCCTTTAAAAACGTGTTAAACGGGAGCTTTCCGTTTAACAACGCATTAAACATTTGATTACGATTATTGAGCTATTTAAGATTCTGAGTTCACGGAACATCTTAGTTATGTGCCATAGACCATGACATGAGATTTGAAGCAAATCGGAGCTCGGGCAACCCAAAGTGAGGCAGTTTCCTGGTTAGGGAAACGCCTTCGTTTTGAGAGCAACAAAAGACAACCAAACATGTAAGGAACGACCAATCAATCCTACAAACACTTAAACTACCCTAATACGAGGCCATTATGAATGAAACGTAACCGTGTTCGGGTTTCGAGAAGGTAATGCATGGTTTTTAAAACCGAGTCTTTTAACACTAAAAACGCGAAAAAAGGAGCTCGTTTGGCAAATCGGGGATGCGTGTGAGACCCGAAAACGAACCTAAACGCAAAAAATGAAGATAGTCATCATCTTTTTAACACGAAAAACGAAGCACGACAAAGCAGGGGGTGGGGTAGGGGCACCCCACCTTGCGATCGGCCCCTTATTATATAAAAGTTTTTTTTTTAATTTTTTCTTCATTTTGCAACCAAATTCTGCTCTCAAGCATCAAAAACACAGCTGATCATCATCTTAGTTCAGCAAAATTAAAGGTATTTTTCAAGTTTTGTAAGGTTTTGATGAAGATTTCTTGTATAAACATGAACTAGACTAGGAAAACCCTTTCTAATCCATGCTAATGGATGGTTTAAACATGGTTCTTGGCTGAATAAGAACACATCAGGGATTCCCTGATGTTATATGGTAGCCAAGATAAAAAAACTTCGGCTTTTGATGTCACACCCCAACCGATGGCGGAAACATCGGGGTAGTGGCACTAGGCGACCAGATTGTCACATGAGAATTCCATTACAATTATTTATCAACATCATTTAATATTTAACGTCCCATACCATTAAACACAATATTTCAAAATAACTATTACAGAAACTCGTTTTTCCCACAAAACAAAAAGGTTCGATATCCCCTAAATTTTATTACAAACCATTCTAAACAAAAGTAAACTAAACTAAGCACGCTACGTCCAAAGCATCCAAGCTAAAATCCTCATCCTGTTACATACGCTAAAATACAAGTTAATACAATTAAGTAAAGGTGAGCATACATGTTTAGTAATACTAGCATAATAAGAAAGCCGTTCGCGAAATAGTCCAATTACATATCATGATACATCAAAACATATCACACAGATAAACATAGGCTTATTTCTCATGCTAACTACCGTGAGAAGGCTTGCGCGTCCATCCTAACTAGACCCCGTCGGGTGTTAGCCAAACTATAGTACCATACTAGCTAAGGAGGCAAGTTAACGAAAATAAGTCCTAGTCACATGTTTCTAGTATCACGTATTGAGCACATATAATCAGGTTATTCGCGTGTGATAAACAGTTTGATTTGTGAAGTGATTTTTTATAGAGGAACGTATGTAACACCCACAAAGTGCATTAAAGCGAAAACGAGTCAAGTATACTCAATGTGGGTGCGTTTAGGTAAGATTGAGGGATCTGAGAAGAGTTGCGGAGTGCGCCGGGTCAGCCTGTAAACGAACAGAAGTGCATCAGTCTTCCGAAAAGCTGAAACGGTGAAGTCTTGGTTGAGCAGTAGACAAGTTCTGCCGAACTTGTATGTAAACATACAAGTTCGAACGAACTTGCAAGGTCTGAGTGATTTAGAGTCAAGTTCGGTCGAACTTGGCAAGTTTCTTTAGGAAATTTGACAAGTTTGGGCGAACTTGTGAGAAAACCTTACTGGAAAGACAAGTTCGGGCAAACTTGTATAGTTTCCTAAGAAACTAAACAAGTTCGGGCGAACTTGCAAGGGATTTGATGAAATAGACTCAAGTTCGGTCGAACTTGACCCATTTGGATACAAGTTCGGTCGAACTTGACCTGGGTGATGGTGATTCTTGAGCGAACTTGATGTTTTCGGGTCCAAAATCTTGCGTTTTCGCGTCGTTTCTGAGGAAATCGAGTGCCCATCCCTCCAACCTTAAGCCACTGAGTAAAACTTAGGCTGGAGAGGTCTTTTGGAGCGAACTTAGCCATTTTACATAAACTCGGGCTAATCCGGGCGAACTTGATGGTTCGTACGGGTTAGTCCAGCTTGTGTAAAGTGACGATTTCGTCCTTGTGCTTCCGGATTTGAGATCTAGCTTCGACAACGCCTCGTTCCACTCAAAGGTGAACGAAACATACGTCATTAGTCCGAAAATGGTGAAAAAATCAATACTTTTAAAAGGTTTTGCTCAGATCTAGCATAGATCTGAGTGAAAACAGAAGTTTTAATGGAAAAAGATGAAGATTTCGTAAAATAGAAGAGTTTTGATGAAAACGAAGGCAACCAAATTCGTTGTAAAATATTGTATAACGTTGTTGAACATCATTGTGGTAGAAATCGGGTTGATTCTTACTTAGAAAATAGAGGGTTTCGGGTTTCGGGAGCTCAGAGTGAAGTTGCAGCAAGTTCAAATGAGAGAATGTGACTGAGTATATATAGGTGAAAGCAAAGTTGGAGGCTGGTGGAGTCAAGTTCGGCCGAACTTGCATGGAATTATGCAAGTTCGCGCGAACTTGTGGAATATTCAAGAGGGATCAATCAAGTTCGGCCGAACTTGTTGATTCTGTGAGGAATCAAGCAAGTTCGAGCGAACTTGAGATTAAAAGGGGGATTCTGCTTTGGCCAGTCAAGTTCGGCCGAACTTGGGGTCACCAAGTTCGAGCGAACTTGACCCAATTTGTTGGGTTTCCTTCGTTTTTCGTTCATTTATCGATTGTTCAGCGATGTAATCGAGTTATAAAGTAACGTTAAGCGGTTTAGCGATGATTTAAGCGTTGTAATAGCGAGTCAACGCGTGAGAGCGAGTTGCGGGAGTTTGCGGGCGATTAAACCGCGATAATTCCAGTTCACATATAACACATAAACACGTATAACACACAGACACGTAAACTAATATTACCACATAATTCCAATATACCAAATTAAGTAATTGCGTTGCGATAGCGATGGGATAGCGATGAGATATGCGAAGCTTTGCGTTAAATAAGCGTTTAAATAGCGTTTAGCTGTGATGTAATAATGCAATGTAATGACAAAACATATTTAATTTAATGCGAACATTTCTATTGACGAATCTCGGAGTACAAATCTGGAAAATTAAAATAAATACACGAAAACAGGAACAACTGAAAATATGGGTTGTTACATTTGATACCCTAATCGACCCCTAATCGACCAAAAGCGATTAACAAAGTTATTAACCGAAAAACAGTGAAACGAGGCTTGATTGACATGGGTTATGGCATGTTTTGGATTGTGCTTGATGTGTAGGTACTAAATATAGCACCCACGCACTTCTAGACTCAAGAGAAACGCACGGGAACGGAGCTTGCGCTAGGCATAACACCCGAACCCTTCGGTTAGTTTAGGTAGAATGTTGTTTGGACTATAACTTGGTCCGTGATGCTTGGATTGAGCTTAAACTGGTGTGGTGATGTAGGGTATTGACAGGAATGTCCACCTAAAATGTTAGAATTTTTGAAATTTTCTATGATTTTTGTCAAATTTTTGACTGTTTTACACAAAGAATTCGGGAAAAATACCAAACGTAGTCGATAAATCACCAAATTTATATGAACACTAGGGAACATATAGGGAATGTTCTGGGAAGTTTGGGAGTCCATTGGTTAGATTGTGATTCGGATTAAACATCTGCGTTTTTAGGAATTTTCGGTCGCCGGAAACACACCGAAACGAAATCAGAAAAATTCCAAATTTTTATAGGGAGTTCCTGGACATATAAGGGACTTTCTGGAATATTTTGGGAATTTTTAGATATCTGATGATAAGCAATATAAATAATTCGGTTAAATAATGTTTTACAAATGATTTATATTGAGGAGTTAAAATGGCTAAATAAATTCCCGAATTATTTTTCTCATAATCTATATATTTTTACTGAATTGTATAAAATTTCCAGATTTTTATCAAACCTATGTATTAAAGGGGAATTTACGGAGTTAAAAACGCTTTATTTTAAACTAGTTTCGGCAGTTTACCGTGTAACGAACCTGCTGGAACCGGGAACTGACCGAACCCGACGTTTCCTATAGTTGGAACACCGGAAATATTCCGGAGATTCTAGTGTCGTTTGGACACTAGGGGTGTGTCCCATGCCAGTTCGGGAGAATCCCGACGGCGAAAACGGAAACTCAATTTTGGGCAACATATACTCCCCAAATAGCCAAACTCCCTTAATGAAAAGTAAATCTTTCTTAAATGACAACATGTTGATACTATTGGTATTCCCGTACCATTATCCGAGCGTGTCAAACAACTGACTTTTGCTGGCACGTGAACAGGTGCCTAGAAGCCAAACTAAAAACTGATACTACCCTAACATCCATCACCATACCAGTATCCTATAGGTTTAATTCGGGGTGAAAACTCATAACCGGATCCAAGTTATAACCCTTACCAACCTAGATGCTGATTTAAGTCCCTACATACATGCGTGTTATTAAAGCTGATCCAGTTGCATAATCACTCTTTGATTGAGGCTACTACTCTCACTGTGAGTTTCACTCCTCCACTTTTAAACTGTTTTACTGTTTTCTGGAGTGAATTGCATGTTACAAAATGTGTTAATTGCACCAACTTGTGATGATGAGAATTACCTAACACACAAACTATCCCCAATGCAAGTGATTAACGTAAGCCATGGGCAGTGGATAGTACTATTGGTTTGACAAATCCAGTTGCCGCCGGACCGGTGTGCTGGCAACCAGGCAACTGCACGCGTCCTAACCTATGTTATGTTGTTAGGCATAACTACCCCTGGGGCGTTGGACTGCATGTGACGCAGTCGGTGGGCTGAGGTGTCAAACGTGACACGACACGGTTATTGCGGTCAAGGTTTCACTTGTGAACTCGTGTAATTCCATCCGTGATCTGTGACACGTGCAATTAAACTTCTTAACGCATATTGCTGTAAAACAACCAAATCAGTGGAACTCACCAGCTCGGTAGCTGACCCTTTTTTTAAAATTAACGTGCATTTCAGGTAAAACTAAACAGGAATGAGGAACGTTCGTATGGAATGGCTTGAGTAAGCGGACAGTAGCAAAATAAAGGCTGTAGTGGCTTGTAGTACCGCACTTGAACTAATGGGTTGTAATATGATAGTTTATGTGTGTTGTAACCGATGTTCCCTCTTTATATGATATCACGTTTTTAAATTATGAGGAAATACCATGTGTCTGCCGCACTCCGCAATTGTCTTCCGCTGCGAGTCGGGTTGTAACAACCATCTACTGTTTTTTCGTTGTTATACTTTACTATTTGTGTTCTTGTGTATATTATAATAATATATTATAATGAGAATAAAATATTATTTTATATATTTTTAAGACTTAATTACTAGTTTTGAAACATATAATGCAATTTTTTTTTGAAAATATTATTGATTTTTAACAAAGTTGTCCCATAATTTTCTTTAAAAAAATCTTCAATAAAAACAATCATTTTGTTTTTTGTTATTCATATATAATATTGTTATAGTTTTTTTTTTGTTTAATTTAACATGTTACGTGATTAATAAAGTTTGTGTTTCCTGCCGCATTACGTGAACACCCCTCTAGTATTCATAATACATATATATGTGTGTGGTGCTTTTAGATATCTAGGCTTGATACGAAACTAATAAAAATACACCGTTTTCATTAAAATTTTGTAAGACCTTATTACGTAATAAAAAAATACTAGTTTTCTCTGAAAATTTATTCACTCATCTTTCTTCTAGATAAATGCAACATATGATACTTTCCAAAAGTTCATGTTAAGATCCATCCATTGAGATTTAATCAACTTTTATTCTTAAAGTTTTATGAAAATTTCAATTAATATAAAAATATTAATTCCTTGTATTTGTATATCTATACACAACAACAATAATAAAAAAAATAATATGTGACTTAATACATTTCAGTTGAGTAATGATACATGTGTCAATTACACATATTAAAAGTATGTCAAAGTTTTGAAAGGTAGATTTGACATTTTTTCATCCTGTCTTTTGTCTTGAATATCCCAAGTGTCTATTACTTTTATAAAAACAACATTCAAGCCCAATGAAGTCACATGGTTTAATCCTATCATGCTATTGGGCTAACAGTTATCCAAAGTATGGGTTTAATTATATGGGGTCCTTTTTCCAAATTTCTATTTAAGTTATTGGGCTAACAGTTATCCAAAGTATGGGTTTAATCATCTCAGCTCCTTATTCAATCTTTTATTTTCTTTTGCTTTAATATTTGTTTGTTTATATGTCTTTGATTTATAAGGGGATAAATAGTTTATATGTCGTGCGGTCAGATAAAATGCACTCCAAAACAAATTTGAAACTGGTACTCAGGAATCGTGCATTGCTGCGGACCTTTAAATCAAACAAAAAATAGATGTAAAAACATCGAATCACACACATGTTACACGGTGTTATTTCACCAAATTTAGACCGAAACGTAAAATATTATCATAGAAAAGAATAACCAAGTGAAAACGTTAACAAAACACACGTAAAAAGGGAATTAGAAAACTAAAAAAGCTTCATAGCAATAAATTTATAAACTATATACATTTTATTAAAAAAGATCGTAAAGATACTTAGATTAAAAAGAAAAACCGCTAGGTTTTAAATCAAAACGCACCAAAATATTAACACTATAATTTTAAATCTAGCAAAGAAATTTGAAGGATAATTTATTTAATATTAAAAAAGAATAAATAATAGAACTATATAACGATAGTTATATAATTATTTTCCATTTGAAATATTATATACACATCTTCTTATCGAGTTGAGGACTGCAGGTTTGTTAGCTAGAAATCACACCAACTCTATCTATAGTTAGTTGCCAACCGACCCTAGGCAGGCAACCTTACTTGGCCACCACGTTTAACCACCACCGCCAACCACATCTTACCATCTCCGCCGACCACAATGTACGTTAGAAATGACCGTCGTCCGCCACCACCCTCCGACTTCTTCCCACCACCATTGTCTCGATCTCCCTCTCGTCTCTCTCTCTAGGTGACATCTCGTATACGCTGATTAGCGTCTGATACGTTACCACTGTCGGTGCGCGAGAATGCAGATGAAGGCGAGCAGGTAGTTTAGGTGGACTCACACAACGTACACATGTCGGGGAAAAAAAGAAAATTTGTTGCGTAGAGTAACACGTGAACAAATAAGATGCGTGAAAAGTGAACAATAATTTATACTAACAAACAGAAATTGATAATTGATATAGAGGGAAACAATTGTAACATGCAACAAAACGACTTATATTAACCAATACATATAACGCCTACCCAAATATTGCTATTTTATTTAAGTATATTGTTAGTGTATTAGAAAATAATAAATATAAACGCTTGTTTTGGCTCGCGAGCTTGTTCGAATCCGATACGTAAAGCTCATGATTAGGCACATTTATCATACAAACTTATTTTTATGCTCGAGCCCAGGCTTTAGAGTGTTTAAGCTCAACTCGATTTGAGCTTCTTTACGAGCCAATAACTGGCAGTTCACCTACTTACACCCTCCACCATGTCTGCCAAACCACGATTATGGTATTTTACAAAAAATGAGTGTTATACTTAATGTACATTCTATTACCCTAACACAAGTTACACGGGTAGGTAGTTAGGATATTTGGTGATAGAAGTAGACCATGAAGTCGAAGTTCATTGGTATCATGAGTCGTACGTTCATATTGTATAAACTCAGACGGATTTGGAAAACATCTAATCTTCACGATATGTTTACTTTAACGTGAGGGATTTTCTTAGGTGTGAAGGCTTCATACTTGGACTCGGTGTGTGCAAACAAGTGTTTGATTGATGTGGTAAATATGGTCCATAAAAACTAACCTAATCTAGACACCCTAGTTTTAAATTTATAAAATAAGACTCTTTAAATGATAGATCACTGACAGGAAAGTGTACCTATCAAACGTAGTAAAGCCTAATGAAGTCCGAGTATCGAACCCACACTAGACTCTTACTCAACTACTTACTTAACTGGTTTATTTGGATTTTGAGTTTTATTAACTAATTAACTAATATCCAAAATTAACAAAGGGTTTAAACTACCAAGACGCAGGCTGAAGGCTACTAAGGTGAAATCAAGGATGATAGGAAAGTAGGTTACTTAGGCAAGAATCCCTAGACTCGTGAACAAAATCCTAAACCCTGGAATTGAATGAAGACTCTGTCTAACCCGATAAACCCCTGGAAGATAAAACGAATCTAACATTATAACACGTGAAGAAGTGCTAAAATGGACTGACTCAAGTTATCAACCACCAAGTCCCACAACTATCGGTGTAAAGTAATTAAGGTACTAAAAACCCTCAAATTATGAAGCTGAAACAACTAAGAACACCAAAACCCTAGGAAACTCTACACACAAATAAATAGATGAATCCAAGCTATCGGTCACCCAACTATCAAACAACGCCTAGCTAATAACCTAGCAATTCTAGATTTGATTTCTCACTTCTAGAAGAGATTGCACGTCTTAATCAATTGGTTTTAACAATTATTACACTTGAATTAGATTTCTCACTTTCAAGGCCTAGACTAAAGTTTAACAACCTAGACTGACTCCTGGCTCTAAAGTATATTTCTAAGTACCTAGAGCAATGGAACCAACAAATAAATTATTAAACCAATCAACACCAACACGAAAATAATTAGAATCAGTTTTCTAAGTTATAACATGTAAATCAACACATTCATTCAAAACCAAAAGTTATTCAATCAAACAAATCATCTAGTTCATCTGTCACACCCCCAAATTACCACTTACAGAGTTTTACCGCGAGGCGTGTGACGTACTAGGATCTAGCCACTAATCATGTCGAGCTAATATTAAATAATGTAAAACAAAGTCGCCATATCCAACATGAATAGTGAACTTCAAATTAAACGTTTCAAACATAGTATGTGTTCAGGGGAAGAAATGTAAACATCTCAACAATTGAAATCAAAATATTTTTAAGCGTAATGTGTTAATGTTTGCAATCCAGTATCACGCGCATGACACTCCAACTCCTCAGACTGTAAGTTCCCATGCGAGATTTATCTAACGACCTGCAAGCATGCAGAAAAGTGTATCAGGGATTAAGCCGGTGAGTTCACAGTTTAGTTTTACGTAAATAGGTGTTTAGTTTAAAGACATATCAATAATAAACTCGATACCGAAGTGACTGTTATGTTTGTTGTTCCATCATCAATGCCTATCAACATTGGCCATGTGTTTAAGGTCCTTAGTTCACGCCCATCCTCCCAGGTATGGTGTGAGGTTGTCAAGCCTAATAGCGCTATCAACTAATACCCTGTTGCCTCCAAGGCAACTAGTTTCGGTAGTAAGTAGGGACTTTTGTGATAGAGTTGATTTTATTAACTAACATCGAAATTAAACTACAACATTTATAAAAAGTATTCCTCCAAGGAATAGTAGTTTGTCCCATCAGGACGCATGCTCGTGAAAGTGTAGTGAACTCACCTTAGTTTACTCGGTAAGTGTTAACATGTCTTTACGCGTTAAGTAAGTGTTTGGTCCGTTACACGCGACCTATCGTACAATAACGTGTACGTATGCATTCAAGTAGGGTTTTGCAATATCCTAAGTGTCCAAACAACTCAATGTTTTAATGATCAGGTTAACATGTTTTATCATACAATAACACGCAACAGCCAGGGTTTTTGTTTCACAGAGAGAGAGAGAACTTGCATTTCATTCACTGAGTATAAATACAAGATCCTAAGTTCGGACACGTAAGTCCTTACAAAATTAACTCCATTAATTAAGTTCTATGAATAATTAAGTTCTATCACCCCACAAACAATAAGTTCTATCATCAATTAAGTTTGTTCTATCACCCCACATACAATAAGTTCTATCATCAATTAAGTTCTATCAATAATTAAGTTCTATCACCTCACAAACAATAAGTTCTATCATCAATTAAGTTCTATCAAAAATATTAAACCCTGGTCCTCCCTTTGATTCCCCTATAAATACAGACAACACACATATATGCTCATAAATTCGGATAGTTGCATGAATGACACAAGTTCGGACTCCAAACACAGATCAGATTTGGACATCATGTAGAAGGTAAACTCGGACATATATTTTTTCAACAAATTCAAACTTTTATTGAATTTAATGAATTCAAACTTTTAATGAGTTTAAAAAATTTGGAAAAGGTAAATCATATTAAACCCAGATCCTTACGAGTTTCAGTAACTCGGACTTTGTGACTTCACAAAGTCGGATCCTTTACAACGCACAGTAACACAAAACCAAGCAAATAGTTTCTCAATGTAACAGTTGGAATTCTACGATCAAAACCCTAATCTCAACAATGTTATCAATCTAATCAGCAGTTTAGCATTCCTAACATGTAAGTGGGATCCCTAATCATCAAACGTCACTTCAGTATTCATCAAGTATGATCAATTTCACACAATCAATTGTTTGGATCATCTCAATAAGAACAAGTTATTAACCTAAACATAAACACATACCTTAGGTTCAATCTAGTGTTTGTTCTAGGAGAATTGGAAAGATCAAGATTGAGGATGGAGAGTTGTGTTGAAAAAACCAAAATGATCAGAGAATGTTTTGAGAAGAATGAACTGTCGTACGGTGATTTTGAGAGGTGTTTAGGGTTTGTGTTTTTATTATAACTTCTCTAATATCCGTAATACACCCTTAATTATAAAATCTTCATATAAAGCACACAACATCTTGTAATTTACAATTAAGGCATACAATTCACATATATGTCAAGCATGCATAAGTTTCGTATAAAAGTTTTGTATAAACCGTCCGTTTACAATTATTATCCGAGTTAGTCACCAACGTTCGAGAGTTATCATGTGAGTGTTCTAGTAATTCCCCGAATTACCATAGTAGACTCATTTAACTAACCATAGTTAAATTAAGTGCTATGAATGTATGCCTAAATTAATTATGCTTAGGTTAAAGTATTAACCTGAAATTGCGGGTTGTCACATCATCCCCAAGTTGAAAGAAATTTCGTCCTGAAATTTGCTAAGCCGTCCCGGAAGAGCGAAAGGAATACGTTATGATGACTGTGGGTTTTCCTCGGTACCACATCATCCCTAAGTTGAAAGGGAATTTCGTCCCGAAATTTGCTAAGCAGTCACAGAAGAGCAAAAGGAATACGTTATGATGACTGTGGGTTTTCCTCGGTACCACATCATCCCCAAGTTGAAAGGGAATTTTGTCCCGAAATTCGGTAGTTGTATCCGTGTTAGGTTCAGCAGTTTTGAATAAGTGAGGGTACTGAGCATCATCTGATCCTCGCGTTTCCACGTGAACTCCAGTCTACGTTTCGAGTTCCAACGAACTCTCACGATAGGTATTCGACTGTGCTTAAGGACCTTGACTTCCCGATCCATAATTTCGCAGGTTCCTCGATGAATTGCAACTTATCATCGATCTTTAGTTCCTTGAAAGGAACTACAAGTGTTACGTTCGACAAACACTTATTTAGGTTGGATACATGGAAAACGTTGTGTACGTTACCAAGTTCTTCACGCAGATCAAGTTTGTAAGCCACCTTACCGATCCTTTCCAAAATTGTGAACGACCTAACATAACGCGGATTAGTAGGACATGATCACCCACGGCGAATACCAAGGGTTTCCTGCGCTTGTCGGTGTAGCTTTTCTATCGATCACGAGATGCCACTTTACGATTTCTGGTTTGAACAATTTTCTCAGAAGTTTCAAGTACAAGTTCTGGACCTGTGATTTGGTTGTCACCAACCTCGGCCCAACAGAGAGGAGATCGGCATTTCCGTCCTTATAATGCTTCGAACGATGTGCCTGAATGCTAGAGTGCTAACTATTGTTGTAAGAAAACTCTACCAAAGGCAAATATCTTTCCCAACTATTACCAAAATCGATCACACATGCTCGCAACATGTCTTTAAGCGTCTGAATCGTCCGTTCTCTTTGACCATCTGTTTAAGGATGATAAGCGGTGCTCATGTCTAAACGTGAGCCGAATGATTTGTGCATGGCAAGCCATAAATCAGATACGAAACACAGGTTACGATTGGAAATGAAGGAAGTCGGCACCCCGTGCCTGGAAACTATTTCCTTCAAGTAAATGCTGGCACGTTTGGGAAACCTGCCAGGTTTCTTGATCGCAAGAAAATAAGCAGACTTGGCTAAACGGATCGATGATCACCCAAATGGTATCGTTTCCGTTTTGAGTTTTGGGTAGACTGGTGACGAAATCCATGGAAATCTGTTCCCATTTCCACATGGGCCGTTCTAGTTGTTGAAGAAACCAGACAGTTTTTGGTATTCGACCTTGACTTTCGGTAAGTCAATCATTTTCTCACATACATCGCTATGTTAGCTTTCATGCCTAGCCACCGGTACAAGAGTTTTAGATCATGATACATCTTGTCAGAACCCGGATGAATTTAGTATCGAGACTTGTGTGCTTCCTCCAACACAAGTTCTCGTAGATTTCCATATAGTGGTATCCATATTCCCTCCATGAACTAGCGAATACCATAAGAATTGGTTACGAGTTGTTTCTCCATACCCCGCATGGATTCAACTTGAAGGTTCTCATCCTTCAATGCTTCAGCTTGAGCAGAACGGATCTGGTCAGGAAGGTTAGAATGAATGCTGTAAAGCTCGAACACGTTTAGGTTTAGTTTCCTTCCGACTGAGGCTTAGGTACCACATTAGCTTTGCCTGGATGTTACTTGATCGCCCAATTGTAATCGTTCAAGAGTTCAACCCAACGACGTTGTCGTATGTTTAACTCTTTCTGATCGAAGATGTGTTGAAGGCTCTTGTGGTCAGTATAAATAGTGCATTTAGTACCGTACAAGTAATGCCTCTAGATTTTAAGTGCGAAGACTACGAATCCCAATTCCAAGTCGTGAGTCGTGTGGTTCTTCTGTGAGTTTTCAACTGTCGGGAACCATAGGCTATCACTTTCTCGCGTTGCATTAGAATGCAACTGAGACCCTGAATAGAGGCGTCACAGTACACCACGAAGTCATCCGTACCCTCAGGTAAAGATAATATCAGAGCATTGCAGAGTTTTTGTTTAGAAGCTGAAAGGCATTCTCCTGGGTCTCTCCCCACGAGTAAGTAACACCTTTTTGTGTTAAGGCGGTCAGAGGATGAGCGATTTTTGAAAATCCCTCAATGAATCTACGATAGTATCACGCGAGACCAAGAAATCGTCGCACCTTTGTAGGGGTCTTAGGTACCGCCCACTTCCTAATAGAATCAATGTTTTCCGGATCAACATGTATTACCTGACTTGTTGACCACGTGACCAAGGAAGTGTACTTCTGAATCCAGAAGTCGCACTTAAAGAATTTCGCAGAGAGTTGTTCCTTTCTCAGGATTTCCAAGATAAGACGCAAGTGTTGTTCATGTTCCTCCTTGCTCTTAGAGTAGATTAATATGTCATCGATAAACAAAAAATCATCGAGATACGATTTGCACATACGGTTCATAAGATCCATAAAGACCGTTGGTGCGTTGGTTAACCCCAATAGCATTACCATAAACGCGTAATGGTCGTACCATGTTCGGAAGGCTGTCTTGGGGATATCTCCCTCTCGGACTCTCATCTGATGGTAGCCCGATCTTAAATCTATTTTTGAGTAGAAGCTTGACCCTTGCAACTGGTTAAACAGATCGTCAATACGAGGAAGAGGATAACGATTCTTGACCGTCACCTTGATGAGTTCATGATAGTCGATACGCAAGCGGAAAGTCCCGTCTTTCTTCTTTACGAATAGAACTGGGCTCCCCACGGCGAAGAATAGGTCAGATGAAACCTCTATCCAATAGTTCTTGAAGTTGGTTGGACAGTTCTTGCAACTCCCCAGGTGCAAGACGATAAAGAGCACGAGCAATCGGAGCTGCTCCAGGAGTAAGTTCGATTTGAAATTCCACCTGTCGATGTGGAGGTAGTCCTGGGAGTTCCTCGGGAAAAACATCAGAAAAGTCACGAACGACTGGAATGTCTCGATCTTCTTCTCCTCGAATTGATTGTCGGTAACTAGGGCTAGAATAGCCGGATGGCCCTTTCTTAAGCACTTTTGAGCTTTCATAGCTGAAATGATGCCAACCATGGCACCACTCCGATGGCCTCGTACAGACAGAAAATCTCCACCAGGGAGAGGAATATGAACGATTTTCTCCGTATAGAGAATTTCCGCTCTATGTTTGGTCAACCAATCCATACCAATAACTACATCCAAGCTTCTGAGAGTAACGGAGGAGGTCAATGTCAAACACTTGACCTAAAGGATCGATTTTGCACCCAGTATGAATATGGGTTGCTTCAATCGGCTGACCATCAGCCAATTCTACAATACGTCTGGTTTCAAGAGGGGTTGGAGTCGATCCTAACAATCTACTGAATTTTAAGGACAAGTAACTCCAATTGGCACCGGAATCGAATAAAATAGAAGCAAAAAGATTGTTCACACAAAACTTACCGGTCACAACGTTGTTATCATTCCTGGCATCACCCGCGCCAATCGTAAATGCTCTCCCGCGAGCACCATTTCCACCGTTGTTATTATTGTTGTTGTTGTTAGTCCCGATGTTGTTGTTGTTGTTCCGTGCATTGTTGGCTTTCTGGTTTATCTATGGGCAATCCTTCTTGAAGTGGCCCTCACTTCCACACGAAAGCAGCTCTTTCGATTACCCTTGTCACACCCCCAAATTACCACTTGCGTAGTTTTTATAGCGAGGCGTGTGACATACCAGAATCTAGCCACTAATCATGTCTAACTAATATTAAATAATAAAAAACAAGTCATCCTATCCAACATGAATAATGAATTTCGAATTAAACGTTTCAAACATAATATGTGTTAGCGGAAGCAATGTATACATCTGAAACATTTGAAAACAAAATGTTTCAAAACGTAAAGTATTAATGTTGGCAATCCAGTATACGCCCCATGACACTCCCACTCCTCATACTGCAAGTTCCCATGCAATATATAACGACCTGCAAGCATGCAGAAAAGTATATCAGTGATTAAGCCGGCGAGTTCAGAGTTTGTTTAACGAAAACAGGTTGGTGTTAGTTTAAAGACATGTCATTAATAAACTCGATACCAGAGTGACGTATGTTTGTTTCCCTCATCAATTTCTATTAATATTGGCCATGTGTTTAAGGTCCTTAGTTCATGCCCGTCCTCCTGGGTACGGTGTGAGGTTGTCAAGCCTAATAGAGCTATCAACTAATACCCCGTTGCCTCCAAGACAACTGGTTCGCTAGTAAGTAGGGACTTTCATGATAGTGTTGAGTTTATTAACTAACATCAAAATTAAACTACAATAGTTGTAAAAAGTATTCCTTCAAGGAATAGTAGTTTGTCCCCCTGGGACGCATGCTTGTGAAAGAGTAGTGAACTCACCTTAGTTTGTTCGGTAACTGTTAACGTGTTTTTAGCGTTAATAAAGTGATAGGTCCGTTACACGCGACCAGATGTACGATAAATGTAAGTATGCATGTATGTAGGGTTATGCAATACCCCTAGGGTCCAAACAACTCTGTGTTTAAGAAATCAGGTGGTCAGGTAACACACAATTGGTCCTCTAGTTAGTGGCAAGTATTGTGAGTTAAGAAACTCAGATGTACAAGTTATTAGCAAACACAAACATCACATATACGCATATACACAAAATCAGAGACGTGTGAATGCATCAAACTCGGAACATACGAATATATTAAATTCAGAACATGTAATTCTCCTAAACTTGAGATAGCTTCATTGTACATATAAATTTGAATGCCCATGTATACAAGTTCGGACCATATGCACACACACACACATATATGTATATATATATATATATATAAAAAATTCGGACAAGACACCTACGTACACTTAAATTCAGAAAACTCTATACACATACTTAAATTTGGAAAAACCCATCATACACATAAACTTGGACTACGTTAAGTAACTCAGATCCACTTAAGCATATAAACTCGAAGGAGTACACATAAACTCGGAGGAGCATACATAAACTCGGAGGAGCATACATAAACTCGGAGGAGTATATAGTACATAGTAGTTAAACTCGGACAACTTTGAGAAACATAAACTTGGACATCATTCTCATGAAGTTAAACCCGGATACTGAGTTCCTGAAACTCGGACTTTGTGACTTCACAAAGTTGGATCATCTTCAAACGCACCGAACAACACAAAATAAGCTAGTCCTTCAAAGTAATAGTTACAATCTGCTGTTCTATGATCAAAACCCTAACCCACAATAATCAACAACAGTTTAACAATTCTAGCATTACAATTGTATCCTAATATCAGGCAACCAATTACACAATCATTCACAACCCATTGCACAATCAATCAGAATGATTAACAGAACAAAGTATCATTGTTTGGAGAACTAGGGTTTGCATAAAATCAAAAGAGCAGAGATAACAACATAAACATAAACACATACCTTAGATCGATATAGAGATTATTCTAGGTGGAATGAAAGATAGATGGTAGATGATTGTTAGAAGATTATAGGAAAAGGATGGAGAAGAACTACCATAACTTGGATTATGAGAAATGATTAGGGTTGCAGGAGTTTTATTCCCTTTTCAATATTAGCTTTCTAGACACCCCTAATTTTGTAACTTTCTGTGACAACTGTGAAAAACCCGGTAAACTTTGATTGGTACAAGTCCGTGGTGACCGGACGGGATATGTGTATCTTGATATTGTTATGATTATGTGTGATACCCATGACGAAACAGGTACACCTTAATTGGTCCTAAACGTTAAGCATGATTAAAACAATAATTAAGCGTAAACTTTGCAAATTGCATGACTTGTGTGCTATGATAAACAATCTCTGTAATGTCTCGGAGGAATCCGAGAGCACGTCATGGTTAACATGACACTACTAAGGACCAACAATGCGAGGTTGGTGCCCTTAGCCTTGAACAACGTGTTAAACGGAGACTTGACGTTTAACAGCGCATTACATATTCAGCTGTGATTATTGGGCCAACGATAGGGCCCTTTGTAATTCTGAATGCACGAAACATTTTGATTATGTGCATACTCTATGACATAAGATTAGAAACAAATCGGAGCTCGGGCATGCAAAACGAGACGGTTCCCGGTTAAGGAAACACCTTGTTTTAAGAGCGACGAAAGACAAACCAAACATGTAAGGAACGGTCTGTCACACCCTCAATTTCCACTTGCAGAGTTTTACCGCGAGGCATGTGATCAAACCAGAATCTGAGACACTAGTAATATCGAACGACTCTATATGATTTATTTAAACGTTTTCCAAAAACATTTGTTTAACCATTCATAGTTATTTTAAAATTATCTTAGTTTCAAAGTTTAGCGGAAGCATTAGTTTCAAAGTTTAGCGGAAGCATTAGAGTAAAGTAAAGCAACGGGCGCCAACATAAACGCCAAAACCAAAAATCCCAAACAATATTCGTAAATAAGACTCGATAAAAATGTCTTGATCTCCTAGCGTCCTGAGAAACATGTAAAGGAACAAGTGTCAACATTAAAGAAGAGTGAGTTCACAGGTGTTTATAAGTTCACAAGTTCGGTTTAAAAGTTTGTTTTCCCCGTTATCCCTAACCCGAGATAACGATATAGTTCCATTATTCCTAACTCGGAATAATAATGTTGGTTGTAATTAAGTCAATGTTAACATGTAGGTAGCGAGCCTGAAGTTACGTCACATAAGAGTTCGCGATCGAAGCTGACTGTTGTTGCCTCAGTGTTGCCAGGTCTATCACTAACAATGGCGAAAGGTACGCCAAATTAATCACCCGTTGACCATACCCGGTCGGCTAGCGCGACTAGCTCGGGTGGGGCTTGTCGGGCCCAGTAGTACTACTTATAATTTCCCCGCTATCTAACCCAATACTAACGATCCGAGAGTTGGTTGAGGACTTCCGTGATAAAGCTACTTAGTGACCATAACGTACATTAACATTAACTTAGTTACCGAATAGTTTAACGACGTTAATTTCGCATAACGTAAAAGATAGAGTTTTAGAGCGTATACATGTTTCTCCCCCTGTTGTTCAAAACCGGATAAAATAGGGGCCGTGAACTCACCTTAAATTGCTTGGTTAGAATAACACAAAAGAAGCAAATGATGGAACCGCTAATCGTGTCTAACATGCCAACCGATTTAAAGTTAGTGTGTGAACACACTGATACAAAATCCTACGCATAACTAACACACAGTGCGGCACACGTAATAACCAATTCGAAAACACAATCATGCATGCAAAGTATCATCATACCAAAATAATGATCAAACCAACTTGTCATAAACACAGATTAACTCATACAACACTTTGGTACACACAAACGCAAGTTATCAGCTTGTTACGCTCATAACTCTGCTGTTTTCGAGGATTTTTATAAAATAGTTCCAACGTTCCAAAAAATACCAATTTTTTTACAGGAGGTGTCAGCTAAACTGTAGAATTGTATGTAAAATTTTCAAGTCCTAACGCTTTACCCATTAGAAGCGTTTTTCAAAAATACACGTTTTAGGCTTCAGAAAATCCAGTTTTCGATAAATAATGATCAGGTTACAGCCAATTTAAGTTGGCTGTAAATGTCATTCAGCAAACTGTTTTCGACTTTTATCGCATTAGAACATGCTTAAACGATCATGACGCTTAATAATAATGATTAACAACAGGTTTATTTGTCAAATATCATCATGTATATCAATATTCATGCAAACCCTAATTATATAACATGATATTTATCGCTAAAACGCAGCTTATGATTTTAGTATTCAACATAACATCACAATCGCAAAGATTCGCACAATCATCCGAACTAATCATAAATCACAACACTTTTCATACTAATAATCCTACCATTACACATAATCATGATCAAGATTACACAAACCCTAATGTGAATCGCAAAACAATTAAACCCTAACCTGGAAACGATGATGATTAGCGAACCGGGACAAGATTGGAATCAATCCGGAAGTTGTAGGGTTTTGCGATCGTGAGAGGGGGCTGCCGTCGGCCTTCTCTTAGAGACTAGGGTTTTGTTTTTTTTTTAACAAACAATCCATGCATACATATATATAGATATAACAAGGGAAAAGAAGGGGAGGGGGTGCGGCCGCGATGGGGGGGGGGGGTTGGGTTAAATGGCTTGGGCCTCAAGTTTAGGTTATTTCCTTGGGCTGCAAGGAGGTGAGGTCGACACGTTTTGCGGTCGCTTGGTTCGGTTCGGCTATTTATTTATTATATTTTTTTTATAACCAATAATCGCGAAATCAAAGCGTGATATAATAATCTACAAGATCTACAAACGTCTAATAACACATAGCACCTAATTCACCCAATAGATTCACAAAGTTAGCGTAGTTATTGCGAGCGTGTAATTTAATTCTCCGAATTAAATCAGCGTAGGAATGAATAACCGTGAAGTAGCGCGTTTAAGATACCTGAAAAGCCGGGATGTCACACGGTCAATCAAGCTTTAAAACACTTAAACTAACATCATGCGAGACATTTATGATTAAAACGTAACCATGCTCGGATTTTTAGACGGTTATGCTCAGTTTTTAAAACCGAGTCTTTTGACAGTAAGAACGCGAAAAACGGAGCCCGTTTTGCAAATCGAGAATGCGACCGGGACCCGAAAACGAACCTAAACTCAACACGGAAGATAAACATTATCTTTTAGCACGTAATTCAAAGCACGGGTGTCCCTTGGGACCCATACCCAAACCGCAACCCCACATATTTTAATGTTTTTTTTCTTTTAAAAACCTTTTATTAATTCATTTTCACATAATTCTTCTTCAAATCTGCCCTCAAACACCTTCAATCCAGCTGACTTTCACCTTAAACTTCAACAAATCAAAGGTATAAACCTTGGTTCTTATAGTTTTCACCATGTTTTCTTGATTAAACGCGATTTCTAGCCCAAAAACTCATTTTAATCCAAGATTTTTGAAGGTTTAAACATGTTTATGGGCTGAATAAGAACACCTTGGTATTTCCCTGGTGTTATATGGCAGCTATGATCACAAATTTTGGGGTTTGATACCCTAATCAACAAGTATTCGAAAAAATCGCATAACTATTCGATTTAACTGAAAAACAATGAAATAAAGCTTGATTGATCTAAGTTCTAGCATATTTAATTTTACTTGATGCGTAGGTACTGAATATAGCTCCTACACCCTTCTGCACTCATAAAAAGCGCTTGGAAACGAAGTTTTCGCTAGGGATACCACCCAAGAACCGAAACTAGCATAGGCAGAATCTTGTTTTAGCTATAACTTGGTCCGTGATACTTGGATTGAGTGGAAATGTGGTGTGGTGATGTAGCGTATTTTCATGAAGTTCCACGTAAAATTATAGAATTTTTGAAATTTCTACGAATTTTGGTGAATTTTTTACTGTTTTATCGAAAGATTTCAGAAAAATTATCAAACGAATTCAATAAATCACCAAATTTTACAGAGGCACTAAGGAACATATGGTGAATGTTCTGGGAAAATTCGGAGTCCATTGGCTAGTTTTGATTTGTGTTAAAATCCCGCTTTTGCGAGTTTTTGGTAGCGGGAACGCACCGAAACCAAATCGGAAAAATCTCAAAATTTTGTGAGAAATTCCTGGACATGTAAAAGGTGTTCTGGAGATGTTTTTGGAATTTTTGGACCACTGATGCTAATTAATGTTAATTATTTGATTAAATATTGTTTTATAAATAATTTATTCAAATAATTAAAATGCCAAAATAAATTCCCAAAATTTTTCCCAATTACAGACTTTTACTGACTTATATAAAATTTACAGATTTTTATTCAAATTATAGATAAATGGGAAATTATAGAATTAAAAATGAGTTATTTTAAATCAATTCGGCGGTTTACCGTATAACGAACCTGCCGGAACTGGGAACTGATCCAACCCAACTAATACTATAACTGGAACACCGGGACTATTCCGAGAGATTCCCAGGCAAATTGGGCACTATGGGTGAGTCCTAAGACAGTCCGGGAGAATTCCCAACGATGAAAATGGAAACTCAAATTTGGGTAACCTAGACTCCCCAAACACTCAAACTCCCTTGATAAAAATTAATCATTCTTAAATAACAACGTGTTGGCACTATTGATATTCCCGTACCCTTATCCAAAAACGTTAAACTACTGACTTTGGCTGGCACGCGAAATGGTGCCCGGAAGCCAAACTGAAAAATAATACTACCCTGATGTCCATCACCATACCAGTGTCCTATAGACTCAATCCAGAGTAAAAACTCCTGACCAGATCCAAGTTATAACCATTACCAACTTAGATACTGATTTGAGTCCATACTTGCATGTGTGTTACTAAAGTTGATCCAGTTGCTTGATCACTCCTGTGTTAAGACAACTACTCACACTGTGAGTTTCACTTCCCCACTTTTGAATGATTTTACTGTTTTCTGGGGACTTGCATGTTATAAACTGTGTTGATTACACCAATCTAGGAGTGAGTTTTACTCTCCCACTTTTAAACGAGGTTACTATTTTCTGAGGTAAATTGCATATCGCAAATTGGTTGATTACACCAACCTGGGAGTGAATCTTACTCCCCCACTTCTAAACTGTGATACTGTTTCTGAGATGATTGGCATGTTACGAAACTGTGTTAATTGCACCAACTTATGATGTGAATTATCCAACACACGAACTACCTCCCCATTGCAAGACAAGTGACTAAGTAAGCCTGTGGACAGTGGATAGTACTATCGGTTTGACCAAACCAGTGCCACGACTGAAAGGTATGTCGGCTCTAGGCTACTACACTCGTCCTAATTTGGTTGTGTTGTTAGGCATAACTACTATGGGGCGTTGATCTGCACGTGACGAAGTTGATGGGCTGGGAGTGTCTGGGATGACACGGCCCGGGGAAAAAACTGTCAAGGTTTCACTTGTATACTCGTGTAACTCCATCTTGTGACTCAGACTGTGACCGTCACTGTGACTGTGACCAGTGCAATTAAACTTGTGAATCCATATGGTTACACAACCACTAAACCAGTGGAACTCACTCAGCGTAGCTAACCCTTTTAAAACTAACATGCATTTCAGGTAACTTGAGACTAGTGTGATCCGTGTATGTTATTCAAGACGTGGTTATGGTAAATACTGAGATAGACACATGCGACTTAAAAGACTTATGTGGTTCATGGGAACACGCAGTTGTAACATACCTGTAGTAGTAATCAACATTTTGTAAGTAATAAATGTATGTCTTTATAAACAATGTGCTTGTACCAGAGGTGTCTGTTGCATCCCGTATTTTTCTTCCACTGCAAGTCGGGGTGTGACAGAAGATGGTATCAGAGCCATTGGTTATAGAAAATTAGGTGCCTTTAAGGAAACCTAGACTATAACTACAGGCTCGGACTTTAGTGGACATCATTAGAAAAATTAACCTCTACTCAAATGTTAGTGAACACAGTAAAGTATCCTATTTGCAAGTACCAGGATGGCCTTGTGGGGCAAGTGGGTTATTATGGTCCGGAACGTAATAACAGACTTGCTCGTAGAGGCAGTGTTGGGAAAACCGTGATAACAAAAACACTTAAATACATGGAATGATTCATACGTGTACCAAGGTGATAGTGTGTGAATGTTTGTGCGTGAATTGATAATGAATTGGGATTGGTGGATAATGCGTTACTACATATGCCTTTGGGATAGGTAGAAATCTGGTATTACAGTCCATTCCACATTCCTACTGACCACCTGTTTAATATACACTAGAGTTGGATTCATATCACTCCCACAGTTGTTACTTATACTTGATGATGTGAGAACCCAAGCCTTTAGTGCACTATGATCTCACCAACTCTATCCTTATAATTATTATAACAATGAATGCATACCAGAATGGTATTTCAAAAAGAACATAGATATATAAAGAACGCGTGGGTCGTCCTGATAAAATGGGAGGACGTGTACGGACCCTTACTCCGTTTCTCGTTGTTTCACATTTGATTGTTATACAATCGTAGAATTCAAACATTTTACGAAACTTTTCATCCTTGAATCCACGATTCATTTGATTGTCCGCTGGATTCCTCTTTGGCTTACAATATTGGCTTTAGCTTTCACTTCCTGTGATACTATGATACTTAGTGGTATTCCTTAGCAAATGTTTCGATATAGGTTATATGTTAGTATGACGATCTCCGGGTATGGAGATGGCATGGAGTGTGTGAATAAAGTTACCCTTCACGTTGTCATTCGATTTCATGGGGTATAGAGTTTGTGATGATACAGATTCCTTTGAAACGCTTTGTGTTGTGGAACCTCGTTTCATGTGACCATCGGTTACATTGTGTTCTGTTACGATTATTAATTGTTTCGGATTTCAGTGACTAGTCGCGAAAAGCAATATTAGGCCGAATATCTTGGTGAACGGAACGTTGATCAGGTATATGGGTGTGGTGGATACGCTGCGGTACTTCCTATATATAAACACCCGGCTACATGATCAAGGTACCGTTACTCAGGGCAGACGGGCTTCATGTTGCGATTCGTTCGGTTATGTTTTGGGTAACGCGGTGTTGAGACTTCGACCCTGTTTGATGCGATAGATACTGCTATAATTGTAGTAACCACGATATTTATATACGTTTGTGGTGACTTTAAGTGAAAAATAGTTTGGGGGTTGACATATAACGACCTTTGGGTTAGTCCGGGAAAGGTCTTTTTTTTCGAAATTATAGTACAACTTTCTAAGGGTACTACACCCTGGTAGTACTCTGTACCGAACTATGCAGGGATAGCCGGTAATAGCTTACCCACATTGATTTACCCAATGATTGATTCATGATAGGTATCAATCCTTCTGCCTTTGGTAAGACAATTCAGCGTAATTTATTTTGTAGCGGGATTTGCTAGAACGTATAGTCATATATTCGAAATCACTACGTTACGACAAACCAACTATGCTTATGTCGCCGACCACGTCTATGAAGCAATTCAGTTGAAGCGTATATTTCCTTTACTAGCTATTGTTCGCTAGTGATACAATCTCTAATTCTTAGTAAGGACGCGTAATTAGCATCGGGGTTGATAACCCAAGGGGATTTAGGGGTAACACATAAATGAAGGAACTTATTGATGTAATCAAAGTTCGGGAGGGAGTTGTGTGGATTCGGATCTGATGGTAATAAGCCTTGTGGAGGCGAGACCAATTTTGCCTGTATTCCTCGTAACCGTTCATACTTCGTACTAACAGGACACTCCTATGTATACATTTAATTATAAATATACAACATTCTCTGTGGTCCAATCCAGGGGTCAAATTGGTAAATTTCGGTTGGGGTGACGTAACTCCAGTGCGAAGTAAGAAAACTATAATTAGAAAATAATCCGATTCATTGCTTCACGTCAATTCAATTCTCCTTACTAACACTATTGGAAAGTGTTATGGTCCGGTATATATAAATTACTAATTTGATACGCCCTATCGATTTAGTTCAAACCAATACAAGATAAATCCCCCGTAACTCGAAATAATAATAAAGGAGCGATATGAAGGACCCGTAACGAAGCTACTTCTTAATGTATATTTAGTAAACAAAATGACACAAAACAAAATTTTCGTCAGACGATTATTTTATTTATAAATATATATATCTAATTCGAAGGACGGTATTTAAAAGAATTGTATAAATTTTTTATATATCAAACGATCCCTTGTTTTCAGCCTCGCATAACTTAGGGAAAATATGTTCTAATGAAAGACGAGATCGCATTTCGAGTAGTATTCGAGTAGTATTCGAGTACCGTAATACGATGATTAACCTATGTGACAACTCTTATTTACATCTTCAAATTCTAGACTACACGGGGTCCTAACCTGAATTCTTTCGGTAACCATGAGATACTAAGTCTTGAATCAATATCACCCGTATGAGGGCGGTGCATTCATGCTAGAAATCGCATAAGGGGATACATGGTTCTTTGATTCCTTTCGGTTAAGGCTTTCGCGCCACAACACCTACGACACCGTGTGAGTGGTCCAGGGTAGGGACCAACTCCGATGTTTATACGTCTATAAAACATATTGACTCCCCAACTCTATGATAATAATAATACCCGGGAAAACACCATATGTCTCCTCTTCTTCCCTGAAACATTCACGAAGTCCAAATATTTATACACGATGTTATTCACGATTCATAGGGGATGATAGAAATTCCCTTCGGGCCATTGTAAAGGTGTTATTTGTTAGTGGTCTCCTACATGAGTAGGAGAATGATGCATGAGATACACTGACTTTCATCCGTCGATGGGACACAAAGTGAACGATACCCTACGTTTATGAGTAACCAAGAGTATGCGTTAAACGATGTTGCTTGTCCTCGTGAGTATACGAGGGCTAAATTCTCTAGATCAGGGAAATATTGTTGAAACACCCCTCGTTTTCTTTCAAATGGTTGGTACCTTTAATTTATTTTCAATTTGATCGATTTAAATAAGTTTAGTAAAATACGATGCTACCAAGAAACCCGATTTTTGTTATTTTCGAGTGACGAAACTTGTGTTACCTATAGAAATAAGAATGGGAGAAATCTTAAGTATAATACTGTATATATACATATATATACCGGTATTCGTACCACGAGTGAAATTCACGATCGTGGGAGGATTGTCGAAAGCTATTGCGCTATCAATTGCGCGATTTCCGCCTCAGTCATTTGTGGTGAGCGTTTCGGGGCCATTTTATTATAAACTATATATATACATATATCAATGTCACATATTCAATCATCCCATATCACGCAATTTCGTCGCACACATGAGTCCACAACGTGTATAACCAACATCATTATTATGTATATAATAACATCCGTCATCATACAACTGTTAAAATTTGCACATAGATTAACCCATACGGGCCAGGGCTTAAATGTGCGGTCAAATCATATCACCAGGGTGACGTACATACGCCATACTACAAAAAGCAAGAACTACCCTGCATGAAGGAACACGGTCAAATCCAAACTCTCTTTGAAATAGGAATAGTCACGAGTTGTCCGAATATCGTAATGGTGTCTTTTGTGCCTGAACCCACCTGGGGGAAAGCTAAACCAGAAATCTAGTAGTCCCGATCATTCCAGATGAAGGGACTAGTGAATCTTCCGAATACATCCCTCAGATATCATGTCCATCCAGATGGGGAATTCCTTTGATAAGCACGTATTATGTAGTTAAAATAAGAATAAGACTTTGACGCTACAACTAATTCTCCTTAAATTTGGGGAGAGTTACTCAATATACGATACAAATTGTAATACCTTAAGGTGTGATACCAAGTTAAAACCAAGACTAAAGTGTAAATCAGTGCTTGGGTGGATGCACCGACTGGCTGCGAAATGGATTCATAACTTTTATTCGTACCCTAGCCGTCAGAGTGCTAGGCTTACCTTGATTGATTGCAGTTTTCATTCAGCCTTCTTGAAACTACTTCTTTTATTTCCGGAGGTTGCCGAACGATTATGGGTTCCCAGCAGCCCGTATTCCTTCCCTGCCCTTTTGGGAAACAGAACTGACTAATCCTACGACAAAGGGTCGAGAAACTCAACGACCCTAGTCTTGACCAACTCGGGGGGCCGGGTCTTCTTTTCTAGTTTACATTGTTACGAATATGAGACTAACGGGAAAAATCAGACTCAGTGGTCAATTGTCCCTACCGGACTAGGGTTACTATGGATTCGGGCTTTAGCCCATGGTTTATTAAAACCACACGAATTTCCCAATCTAAACGAAGATGGTTGGACGAAACCCTTACGTTTAGTCGGTGATTCAAATGGCGAAGGTGCCAAGATGGGAAAGCATCATATCCTCCTATCCTCACATACCATTTCAAATCATACCAAGTCCGAGTGGGACTTGAAAAACCACGAGACCGAGACAAACCATCTTGTGAACTATGCCACCTCATCCAGATAAGGATAAAAAGTACACAATGGGTACCCCTATTAAACAAAAGCATTTATTTCATTAACATTAGTTATAAATGTTCAAACGTTGGAGCTTTAAACGATGCCACATTTTACCAGACTAAATATCAATTGGTTCACAAAAGTTCACTAGAATGAGAAATGATTACTTCCCATTATTTCCATTAACATTATCATTATGAAACGTTAGTCAAGCGTGGCTATGTTCTAACCCCGCGGGAGGTACTCCGTTGATGGGGAATCTTCATTCGATAACTCGTTACTTAGTCATCTTTTAAAGAATTACTTGCACATCTACGGTTAATTTTGAGTCCATAATTGGGAGCATCATGGTGACACTTGTAGTCGCTAGACACTCGTCACACCTCAAATATTTCCACGTGATATAGTAGCTTTCTAGAGGTGCTGTTACTTGAATTAAAATCGCATTGGGTATACACTCTACCATTCCCGGTATATGGGAATTTTTATACGATTATCTCTCGGAAAATCACATCGATATTATAAAAGTTACTAAGTTATTTCTTTTTGGAAAAGATATAATCAGTTGTACCACAGCTGGAGCCAAGCTCCCGAAACTTAACATAAACTGGAATTATTTTGTAGAAATTTTATATTTTTACGACGTAACCCAACTAATGGTAAGTAGTTCGGGCACACCATGGATGTAAGTGTGCAGATTCGTTATTACTCGTGTACATGCTGCCTTATGGCAGCCTAAGGCTCTTAAAAGCCTTTCTCTTTCTTATTCTCTGCCTTAGGGCAGGGACTTTCGTGGTCGGTGAGTATTAGCCGAAGATAGTTCCCGTACACGACAACAAGGGAAGATTGTCGCGCACCACTCAGCGAGACCAAATTTATTCCCTTTACACAAACATGCAGAGCATGATGCTCACCAATGCGACGTTCACAACGAACCCTGGGAGAGTACCCATACTCCTCCTTTATAGGAGGTGATCAATAACTATTAAATGAAATCGTAAACGAAACTTATGGTGTATGAATGGTGAAGATAATGAATGCAAAGAAGACATAATAATTGCAGTTATCTGCAAGATGAATAGGAGACCCCTTTCTACTGGGAGTCCAACAACACTCTCACTTTCAGATTGGAAGTGATGACAAACATTACTCTTCGCAATACGTAGGAATTGTGGATGGACAAATTACACAGCTACTATGTAGCACCATTATCATCCCTGTACGATGATGATACTAAACGAGAAGCAAAAACGTACTTGTCTGTCGGATGACTGACACGAACATAAATACTGAACTTTTCAACGAATTACTAAACGAAATTTCGAGGATGAAATTCTTTTAACCGGGGGAGACTGTGACAACTGTGAAAAATCCCGGTAAACTTTGATTGGTACAAGTCCGTGGTAACCTGATGGGATATGTGTATCTTGATATTGTTATGATTATGTGTGATACCCATGACGAAACAGGTACACCTTAATTGGTCCTAAACGTTAAGCATGATTAAAACAATAATTGCACGTAAACTTTGCAAATTGCATGACTTGTGTGCTATGCTAAACAATCTTTGTAATGTCTCGGAGGAATCCGAGAGCACGTTATGGTTAACATGACCCTACTAAGGACCAACAATTCGAGGTTGGTGCCCTTAGCCTTGAACAACATGTTAAACGGAGACTTGATGTTTAACAGCGCATTACATATTCAACTATGATTACTAGGCCAACGATAGGGCCCTTTGTAATTCTGAATGCATGAAACATTTTGATTATGTGCCATAGACTATGACATAAGATTAGAAACAAATCGGAGCTCAGGCACGGAAAACGAGACGGTTCCCGGTTAGGGAAGCGCCTTATTTTAAGAGCGACGAAAGACAAACAAAACATGTAAGGAACGGTCAATCAAGCTTGAAAACACTTAAACTAACGTCATGCGAGACTTTTATCATTAAAACGTAACCATGCTCGGATTTCGAGACAGTTATGCTCAGTTTTTAAAACCGAGTCTTTTGAGAGTAAGAACGCGAAAAACGGAACCCGTTTCGCAAATCGAGAACGCGACCGTGACCCGAAAACGAACCTAAACTAAACAGGGAAGATAAACATCATATTTTAGCACGTAATTTAAAGCACGAGGTGTCCCTTGGGATCCACACCCAAACCGCCACCCCCATATTTTAATGTTTTTTTCTTTTAAAAACCTTTTATTAATTCATTTTCACATAATTCTTCTTCAAATCTGCCCTCAAACACCTTCAATCCAGCTGATTTTCACCTTAAACTTCAACAAATTAAAGGTATAAACCTTAGTTCTTATAGTTTTAACCATGTTTTCTTGATTAAACGCAATTTATAGCCGAAAAACTCATTTTAATCCAAGATTTTTGAAGGTTTAAACATGTTTATGGGCTGAATAAGAACACCTTGGTATTTCCCAGGTGTTATATGGAAGCTATGATCACAAATCTTTGGGGTTTGATACCCTAATCAACACCTATTCGACAAAAATCGCATAACTATTCGATTAACCGAAAAACAATAAAATAAAGCTTGATTGATCTAAGTTCTAGCATATTTAGATTGTACTTATGTGTAGGTACTGAATATAGCTCCTACACCCTTCTGGACTCACAAAAGCGCTTGGAAACGAAGCTTTCGCTAGGTATACCATCCGAGAACCGAAACTAGCATAGGCAGAATCTTGTTTTAGCTATAACTTGGTCTGTCATACTTGGATTGAGCTGATATTTGGTTTGGTGACGTAGGGTATTGTCAGGAAGGTCCACATAAAATTTTAGAATGTTTGGATATTTCTACGATATTTGGTGAATTTTTGACTGTTTTACTGAAAGAATTTCGGAAAAATTATCAAACGAATTCAACAAATCACCAAATTTTATATAGACACTAAGGAACATATGGGAATGTTCTGGGAAAAATTCGGAGTCCGTTGGTGGAGTTTGATTTGGGTTAAAAATCTGCGCTTTTGCGAGTGTTCGGTAGCCGGGAAACACCAAAACGAAATCGGAAAAATCTCAAAATTTTGTGAGAAGTTCCTGGACATGTAAAAGGTGTTCTATAATTTTTTTTGGAACTTTTGGACCACTGATGCTAATTAATGTTAATTATTTGAATAAATATTGTTTTATAAATAATTTATTCAAATAAGTGAAATGCCAAAATATATTCCCAACAATTTTCCCCAAAATCTACATATTTTTACTGACATATATAAAAATTTACAGATTTTTATTCAAATTATAGATTAAATGGGAAATTATGGAATTAAAAATGAGTTATTTTAAATCAATTTCGGCGGTTTACCGTATAACGAACCTGCTGGAACTGGGAACTGACCCAACCCAACGAATACTATAATTGGAACACCGGGAGTATTCTGGGAGATTCCCGGGCAAATTGGGCACTATGGGTGTGTCCTAAGACAGTTCGGAAGAATTCCCGACGGTGAAAATGGAAACTCAAATTTGGGTAACCTAGACTCCACAAACACACAAACTCCCTTTATCAAAAATTAATCATTCTTAAATAACAACGTGTTGGCACTATTAGTATTCCTGTACCCTTATCCAAACACGTTAAACTACTGACTTTGGCTGGCACGTGAAACGGTGCCCAGAAGCCAAACTGAAAACTAATATACCCTGATGTCCATCACCATATTTAGTGTCCTATAGACTCAATCAGAGTAAAAAATCCTGACCAGATCCAAGTTATAACCATTACCATCTTAGATACTGATTTGAGTCCATACTTGCATGTGTGTTACTAAAGTTGATCCAGTTGCTTGATAACTCCTGTGTTAAGACCACTACTCGCACTGTGAGTTTCACTTCCCCACTTTTGAATGATTTTATGTTTTCTGGGGACTTGCATGTTATAAACTGTGTTGATTACACCAATCTAGAGTGAGTTTTACTCTCCCACTTTTAAACGAGGTTACTATTTTCTAAGGTAAATTGCATAGCGCAAACTGGTTGATTACACCAACCTGGGAGTGAATCTTACTCCCCCACTTCTAAACTATGATACTGTTTCTGAGATGGTTGGCATGTTACGAAACTGTTTTAATTGCACCCACTTATATGTGAATTATCCAATACACGAACTACCTCCCCACTACAAGACAAGTGATTAACGTAAGCATGTGGACTGTGGATAGTACTATCGGTTTGACCAACCCAGTGCCATGACTGACGGTATGTCGGCACTAGGCTACTGCACTCGTCCTAATTTGGTTGTGTTGTTAGGCATAACTACTATGGGGCGTTGATCTGCACGTGACGAAGTTGATGGGCCGGGAGTGTCTTTGTGACACGGTCGGTGGCCGGGAGTATCTGGGATGACACGGCCCGGGGAAAAAACAGTCAAGGTTTCACTTGTATACTCGTGTAATTCCATCTATGACTCAGACTGTGACCAGTGCAATTAAACTTGTGAATCCATATTGTTACACAACAACTAAACCAGTGGAACTCACTCAGCGTAGCTGACCATTTTTAAAACTAACATGCAATTAAACTTGTGAATCCATATTGGTTAACTTGTAGGAACGTCCACGATTAGCACGGGAACCTAATTTGTTATCTATTGTCCAATTAGGCGAAGCTAATGACAAGTTAACCAAATAACAAGAATTACTCATTTAAACGTTGTTTTCATTGATCTAAAGTTCAATACATTCGAGAACGGATCCGACAGAGCTTCGCCGTCTATGTGCCAAAATTACTGAAGTTACAAATGAGAGACTCAAGCTTGCTATTTATAGGATTACAGTTCGTTGGTGAGGGAAATAGTTCGGGCGAACTTGACCTAGTCAAGTTCAGCCGAACTTGACATCATAACAACCTTACCATCGAACTTGGCTCCAAATACACATAAATAAGCCTTGTTTCTAACAGATTAAGCCCTATTCTCTCAGACTCGATACATAATGACGTATGCAATAGACATATGCACCAACAGACTCCCCCTTAGGATGTTGCCATAGTCATTGACTTTTAAAAACTTCCGAGTCTTCCGATCTTTATTTCTTGAATAAACTTTAACGTATTGATCTTTATATCCTCTTCCTTTTTTTTGAGCTTTGTCTTGATAAAACTTTAATCAACATGCTCCCTCTTGCTTTAAGCTTTGCTCCCTAGCTTTAAGCTTTCCGTTGTCTTCAGACTTTGCTTTATCAACTCCCCCTTAATCTTTACTACATGTCTAAATACTTTCTGACACTAAAAACAAAACATTTCAGATTCAAACTTTGAAATTTTGTACCATCATTTCAAATTTTAATCTTCATTTCAATCTTTTCAAAAAAAAACTTTTAGTTGTTTCAAGTTCAACTTAATGACCTTGAACACATTTTACATTTAAAAACCTTCAACTTTCACATTTTTTCATTTGTGAAAATCCACTTAGTTGATCAAGTCCAAATTAATGACCTTGATTAACCAAATATGTCAATCGAGTCCAAATTAATGACCTCAGTTTGAAAACTGTTAAGAACAATCTGATTTTAAAGTTTCAAATTAATGAACTTTTAAACATACATCCGATTTTCTTACCAGACTTCGAAGATCCGTTCTCCAACATTGGCTTGTTGAAACTAATGTAGAAACAAAATCTTTTTGTATTTTAGAAAGTTTATGCTAAAACATACTGAAAATCTTTTTGGTTTTATCTTGAAAAGCAAGTAAAGAATTTATAGAATTTTTAACAAGTAAAATAAACTATGTACACCATATTTACATAAATATTTTTGAGAATTCGTGTCTAAGAATCATATCAGTTGTTTGAGACATATCACCAGTACCGTTAACCTTTTTGAAGACTTTAAGTTTTAAAATCGTTTACCTAGATTGTCGATATATTTTCCTCTTAAACGTCGACACATTTCTCAATTGTTCCAAGATATGTTAGGTATGAATTATGAAACTTGACTTAACTATGGTTCCCACCTCTTGAATATACTCCCGTATCAAGATTCCCTAGATTTCATCTTATAGGTGAGTATAGCGTAATTGATATCTTTATCTGGGTTGTGCGTGACCTTGAGAGCTCAGGTTAGTACTACCGTACAGACAAAGACATGAAGGCTCGTCTTTAAAGGTGTGTTCCATTTAAGGAATCTTTTAAGCATTGCAGATGATTAGATCTTTCGATACTTTTCAAGCTTGCATGCAATTTGGGGATTTTTAGCAAAAGCATTATAAAAGTTCTAGGCTATTGCTTCTGCAAAATCAGAAGAACATGTATAATACCCCAGATATCAACTATCTATAAAGACCTCGTATCTCAGAATCAGGCAACCTCTCAAACGAAATTTCGGAGTACTAAGTCCATATATCCAAGATATGTTAATCCACTAGTTTAAGCAGTTGTAAAAATTTAGTTTATACACCGGAAACAATTTACTAAACGTGTAAAGCCAATCGATACATCCACAGTAAGAATTGTTTATCACTTTTTAAACTTTACAATTCTTTAGCATACTGTGATAGTTCACTGATATACCATCATTTCCTTTTTAACATAGAAATTCTTTTTGTCATTTTCGATGTTTTTGTACTTTTTAAATTTTCCAAAATGTTTTTGAATTTTCCAAAATGTTTTTGAATTTTCAATTTTTTTCATATGTTTTTGAATTTTTTTTTAAAATTTTACTCCCCCTAAAATCAAAAACATATTTATGTATTTTAGATTTAAAAAAAAATTCTTCTAAAATGTAACAAACCAATGAGGTGTTAGAATCGGTATGCCCAAGACACATATTAAATTGATGTGGCTAGTACGTTATGATCAAAGTCGGTCATACCTAATAACAAGCTAGAGAAACACAATAATATTTATTTATGATATGATCAAACAAATAAATATTAACACTTAGAATATTTAGAAATTGTTTTTCTAAATAATTGCACTTGAGGAACTAATAAATTAGATGGATAATTTATTTTGAGAGTATATTTTATTTTGTTATTTAATGGGTTAAATAACATTATAAAAGGTTATGAGATAATGCATAAAGTCTTGTAAACATATGATGTTAACTTTATAAAAGTTATAAAATAATACAAGACATAATTTAAAAGAAAATATCTTGCAAATCTTATAAGATCTCACAAATCTAAGAAAAGATCTTACAAAGATATATGGATATCTTGGAAGATTTTGTGAGATCTTTACAAATCTCACAATATCCAAGAAAAGATCTTACAAGAGATATATGGATATCTTGGAAGATTTGGTGAGATCTTTACAAATCTCACAAATCCAAGAAAGATCTTACAAGAGATATATGAATATCTTGAAAGATTTGGTGAGATCTTTACAAATCTCACAAAATCCAAAAAGATCGTACAAGAGATATATGGATATCTTGGAAGATTTTATGAGATCTTTACAAATCTTACAATATCCAAGAAAGATCTTGCAAGAGATTATATATAGTGGATTTGATTCATTATTCAAGGAGTTGTAATTCTTACACATACATTAAGATTTCAAGTGCAAGAACACTCTAAATTTCTCTCTAGAATTTCGGCCAAAGGTTGGTTGATCGAGAGGTGTTCATAAGTGAAAATCCTAGCAACATAAGGTGTTTGTTGGAAGGCTTGGGGTATACAAGCTTGAGGTCTTCTCCTTTGAAGATTGTCATTCAGAATCATCATCTTCTTCCATCTCCTAGCTCCTTGAAAGGTCGTTTCTTAAAACACCCTATGGTTGTGTTTTTGATAGCATGCATATTCATATATGGATCCAGGGTTTTGGTTTTACATATAAAATGGGTTTTATATCTTAAAAGTAACATGTTTTAAATAATTATTCCGCTGCTTTTTCATTTTTATGGATAAAATGGCTTTGATAAACATAACAAAACCTCAACAGTGGTATCAGAGCTGCTTATATGAATGCATGCTTCAAAGGATTTAAAAATTTTTGGTATTTGGGTTTGGAGAAACCCTATGGCCGAAATTTTTAAACATGGTTCTCCCTTTGTTTTTCAAGATTATTTCTTACATGCATAAATGAATCTTGAAAAATTAAATATATGGATGATTTGTTTGTTTGGACAAAAACCCACACTTTTCGGTTTTTCATTCTTGGCCGAAAATATTGGTTAAAAAAGGGAACCAATTTTGCTCTTGAATAATATACATATGTGGATGTATATTTTGGTGTTCATAACCTAGCCATGACCTTGTGTTTGAATATGTTAAATGATTGTGTTTGTGATTTATATTTATTTATTTCAATGGGTTGTAATAATTAATGTCTTTGTTCTTCCATTTGAAAAATATTTAATTTATTTGTTTTCATTTGGTATGTAAGTAAATAGATTAGTTGCAATTCTTTTACTAGAAAAAAATGTATTAGGATACTTTATTGTAAAAAAGATGCACACATAAAATGCGTTTTTGGTTTTGGCCAATTTTGGGCCTAAAGGACTTCATAGTTCTTAACGGGATTTTAGCCCAATAACGAAAACACATTTTTGAAGACCAAAGGAGTTTGGAGCTGAATTTAAAGATCATTTGGAAGCCCAAAGAAAGTGAAGAAATCACAACACAAAGGAAGACTTGAAGCATTTGGATGCGGGTTCAAGTGGGATTCAACGACACATTTCTTGGTCAATATTCACCCTTTAGGAAGGACATTTTGGCACACTTGTTTCGGCTAACAAATGTTGTCAAAAATAGTTGGCTATGGTTATGCACCTATTATTTTGTGTGTTATGCTTGTATGGATGTTTTATTATGTTGTTTGGATGATATGTGGATATGGATGCTTAACAAACTAATAAACAACAACAAGCTTAAAATTGGTTCTTTAAAAATCATTAAAGTGGTTAATAAAAGGATTTATTAAAGGTTAATGATTTTATAATAAAATGGGTTTTATTAAAAGAACCTTGAAAATTGGTTTTCACTAAAGTACCATGAATTTGAATGCATGCAAATGTATGGTATATAAAGTTTTCTAAAACTATAATTTTTTGAAAACTAAAATCCCTTTTATGAAACAAGTCAAACACCATCCTTTTATACAACACTCGAATCACTTGCGAACTCTTTGTGGGATAAAGGTCACCTAACCACAATTGAGGAAACTTGTGTGTTTGAGGTAGGCTTACCATATTTGTGGGATAAAGGTCATCTAACCACTTGTATGGGTAAACTACATGTGTGTATAAGTAGGACGACTTGATGTGGAAACCATGTGCTTAGGGTCACCGAAGCATGGCGTACAAAGGTGTTGATGGGATTAAACATGCCAACTAAACATAAAGATGTTTAACAGATCCCATATGGCTAGAAATTGCAAAGGGTTGCAATCGTCAAACGTTGACTACCTTGTTAATTTAAATAATGGGATAAAGGTCACCTAACCATATTTAAATATAACGCTGGATTCTAGATTTTAATTATTAATTGTCTATGAGACATAAAATGGTATTAATGATTAACATTTAATAATATCGAAAATACTAAAATTGAACTTTGTTAAAATTTTGTAGATGACCGCTAACAATGCAAACACAATTACCCAAACCGTCCGTAACCTATCATTAAGAACAACTTGAAAAGGATCGTCTCAACCATAACAACTTCATGGATTGGTATCAAAACTTGAGAATCGTTCTCAAGCAAGAAAAGATATCCTATGTGTTGGACGATCCTATTCCCGATGAACCTAACATGGAAGATGTGGAAGCCTATAACGATTGGGTTAAGTATACCGAGGACTCTATGCAAGCCTCTTGCCTCATGTTGGGAACCATGATTCCCGAGATTCAAAAGGATTTTGAACATCATGGGGCGTACGACATGATTACCCAATTTAAAGAAATGTTCCTTCAACAAGCTAGGGTAGAACGCTTCGAAACGGTTCGGGCGCTTCATGCATGTCGAATGGAGGAAACCCAATCGGTCTCATCTTATGTCCTTAAGATGAAGAGCCACATTGATTGCCTCGAAAGGCTTAATTGTTCCGTCTCTAAAGAGTTGGCTACGGATTTGATCCTCAACTCTTTAACAAAGAAGTTTAAGACTTTCGTTATGAACTATAACATGAACGGATGGGACAAGAGCATTGGTGAGCTTCATGCAATGCTCAAAATGGCCGAAGCGGGCATGGGTAAAAAGGCTTTACCCGTTCCAACGATCAATAAGGGAGGCAACAAGAAGAGGCCCCACCCCGAGTCCAAGGCAAGTTTTCCCAAAAGGAAGGGGCACGTCAAAGGGAAAGGGAAGGGAAAGGTTAAAGCGCAACTCATGAAACCAAAGAAAAGAAGCAAAAGGTTGCTTCGAACGATCAATGCTTTGAGTGTGGTGAGGTAGGACATTGGAAAAGAAATTGTCCAACCTATCTCAAGGAGTTGAAAAACAAGAGGGATACGGGGCAAACCTCAGGTACAATCTTTATGATACATATTGACCTTAATGTTATTTCTTCAAACACATGGGTATTGGATACCGGGTGTGGAACTCATATATACAATTTGTTGCAGGGGTTCAAAAGAAATAAGCATTACAAGAAGGGAGACAATAGTCTTTCATGGGAAACAGAGCAAAAGTTGAAGTCGAAGCCCGAGGAGACAATGTTTGAAACTTCCAAGTGGTTTGGAAATTATTTTGAAAAATGTTTTGTATGCTCCTAGTTTGACTAGGAACATTATTTCAGTTTCCCTCTTGCTACAATATGGTTTTAATTTAAAGTTTGTAAACGATGACATTTATGTTTCGATGAATGACATGTTTTACTTTAAAGCTATGCCTTCAAATGGAATTTATGAATTGGTTCATGATAATACATCATTTGATAGTTCAATGTACCAAGCAATCATCAAGAAACTCAAATGGATATGATGATTCCTATCTTTGGCATTGTCACCTTGGACATATAAACAAAAATCGCATGCAAACACTTCGAAAGAACGGTCTTTTGGAGACAAATGAAGTGGGTTCATTTGATTCATGTGAATCTTGTTTACAAGGTAAAATGACTAAGGCACCTTTTAATGGCACCTTTGAAAGGGCAAAAGACTAATTAGGTATCATACATTCGGATGTCCTTTTAAACCAATGACTAGGAATGGTGAAAGATACTTCATTACTTTTACCGACGACTATAGTCATTACGGTTATGTGTATTTACTAAGACACAAGGATGAAGCATTTGAAATGTTCAAAGACTTCAAAAGTGAAATAGAAAATCAACTCAAGAAAACAATCAAAATCCTTCGCACCGATAGAGGAGGTGAATACCTTGGTGATGCTTTTCAAGATCATCTTAGGAGTTGTGGGATCATCTCGCAACTTACTCCACCTGGAACACCACAACATAATGGTGTGTCTGAAAGGAGGAATCGAACTCTATCGGATATGGTTCGATCTATGATGGCTAGGAGCACATTGGCTCTATCATTTTGGGGTTACGCTCTGCTCTCCGCGGCCCGTATATTGAATATGGCCCCAACCAAGAAAGTGGATAAGACACCCTTTGAAATATGGCATGGAAAGGCTCCATCATTATCATATTTGAAGGTATGGGGTTGTGAAGCTTATGTGAAGCAATACACCCCAAATAAATTGGAAGTCCGATCCACTATGTGTATCTTTGTTAAAGAGCAAAGGTATTTGTTGCTCGAAACGGTAAGTTCTTGGAAGCTAAGTTCCTTATGGAAGGAACTAGTAGTAGAACAGTGGAACTTGATGAGGATCAAGAACCACAAGCCGATACACGTGTGGTTGATACTAGTACTCAACAAGAGGTTGTTGAAGAGGATCAAGTGGTTGATCAACACACACAAAAAGTTCGCAGATCTGGTAGAATTAGTAGTCCACCTAAAAGATATGGATTTTTCATGGATGGATGCTACGTGGTAGATTCTGATGAACCAACCACATACCATGATGCAATGTCACAATCCGATTGTGACAAGTGACTTGAAGCCATGAACGTAGAGATGCAATCCATGTATGACAACCAAGTATGGGAATTGGTTGTACCACCTCTTAACTCCAAAGTAGTTGGAAGTAAGTGGGTTTTCAAGAAGAAAACCAATATGCATGGTAACTTGGATACTTATAAAGTGAGATTTGTAGCAAAAGGTTTCACTCAAACTCAAGGGGTTGATTATGATGAAACCTTCTCGCCCGTCGCGATGCTAAAGTAAATTAGGATATTATTTGCCATAGCTGCATATTATGACCATGAGATTTGGCAAATGGATGTCAAAACCGCTTTGCTTAATGGATATCTTGATGAAGATGTCTATATGGTTCAGCCTGAAGGTTTTGTCGATCCAAAACATCTTAACAAAGTATGCAAGTTAAAGAGATCAATCTATGGATTGAAACAAGCATCTAGAAGTTGGAATCACCATTTTGATGAAGAAATTAGGAATTTTGTATTCATCAAGAACGCCGATGAAGCTTGTGTGTATAAGAAGGCTAGTGGGAGCATCATCACTTCCTAGTACTGTATGTTGATGATATTCTACTGTTTGGAAATGATATTCCAACCATGGAAGGTGTAAAAACCTGGCTTGGAAGTTTTTTTCCATTAAGGATCTTGGTGAAGTCGCATATATTTTGGGAACAAAGGTATATAGGGATAGATCAAGGCGCTTGATAGGTTTGAACCAAAGTGCATACATTGACAAAGTCTTGAAAAGGTTCAAGATGGAAAACTCTAAGAAAGGTTTGGTACCTATTCAAAAGGGGACAATATTGAATGCGTCTCAATGTCCAAGCTCAAAGGATGAGCAAGAAAGAATGAAAGGAATCCCATACGCATCTGCTATAGGATCCATCATGTATGCAATGATATGCACTCAGACCGGATGTGTCATGCGCTTTAAGCATGACAAGTAGATACCAACAAAATCCAGGTAACAGTCATTGGATGGCTGTTAAAAGCATATGAAATACCTTAGAATGACTAAGGATATGTTTCTAATATATGGATCTGGTGAAGAGGAACTCGTTGTAAAGGTTACACGGATGCGAGTTTCCAAACTGACCAAGATGGTTCTCGATCACAATGTGGGTATGTCTTCATTTTGAATGGAGCTGCAGTCTCTTGGAAGAGTTCGAAGCAGGATGTTGTAGCATTGTCCACTACAGAATCAGAATACATCGCTGCTTCAATCGTAGCACAAGAAGCTGCAAGGTTAAAGAAATTCATTGCCGACCTAGGGGTAGTCCCTACCATTCAGGATCCCCTAGAGATCTTTTGTGATAACGAGGGTGCGATTGCACAAATTAAGGAACTTCGTGCACATCAAAAGACTAGGCACATTGATCGGAGATTCAACTACATAAGGGATGAAGTTGAAAAGGGAAAGTATGTATTCGCAAAGTTCACACCGATCAAAACATTGCGGATCCCCTCACGAAGCTCCTTGAACGGCCAAAGCGAGAGGGTCATACTTGTGCCTTAGGACTTCGATATTCTAGTGATTGGATTTGATCTATTTAGTATTTGGGATATCGGAACAAATGTTATTTTAACTCATTTTAATAATTATGGCAATTTTGAGTTATGTTCCATTTTAGCATGTTTAAATCCATGAACAAGTTAATTATTCTAAATGTCCGTAGTCAATCATATTTGTGGGAACAAATATGAAGGTAAGACTATTATGAACTTGGATTGGTGGATATTCATTAGGTATGAATATAGAGCAAAGTGTTGCTGCCAAAGTTCATAGATATTTGTGGGATACAAATATTGGACTGACCCGCTCTCAAATATTACTACATGAAATCTTTGTGATTGATCATAAGTAATTTTGAGTAAAGGAGAATATCATAGTATCCTCTGACCTGAGATACATATTGGGCCTTGATATTCACCAAATATTATACTTTGACTTAGTTCTTCGCTGTTCTGAAATATGGCAGTACATAAGGCTAAGCTCAGGTGTGGTACAAGGTGATTGTGAGAGACGTATGTAGTTAAGAAGGGATTTGCTCCTCTTATTCGTTGAGAGTAACATGTCTAAGGCCTGCTAAAGTTAAATCAACAGAAAATGATCATTCTATTACTCTGGATTTGACATGACATCTGTAACAAAAGGATAAATGATAGATTCACCTAAATCATGTTCAAGTAAGGGACTTGAAGGGGATGATGTTGTTGAATGGCACTTCGTCATACGTATTAGGGGTAGTAAACCGTTGTTAGGCAGTATTTACTACTTGCATCAATCTTCTATGTATCTTGTGCAAGTGGGAGATTGTTGGAATCGGTATGCCCAAGACACATATTAAATTGATGTGGCTAGTACGTTATGATCCAAGTCGGGTCATACCCAATAACAAGCTAGACAAACACTTATAATATTTATTTATGATATGATCAAACAAATAAATATTAACACTTAGAATATTTAGAAATTGTTTTTCTAAATAATTGCACTAGAGGAACTAATAAATTATATGGATAATTTATTTTGAGAGTATATTTTATTTTGTTATTTAATGGGTTAAATAACATTATAAAAGATTATGAGATATTGCATAAAGTCTTGTAAACATATAATGTTAATTTTATAAAAGTTATAAAATAATACAAGACATAATTTAAAAGAAAATATCTTGCAAATCTTATAAGATCTCACAAAATCTAAGAAAAGATCTTACAAGAGATATATGGATATCTTGGAAGATTTTGTGAGATCTTTACAAATCTCACAATATCCAAGAAAAGATCTTACAAGAGATATATGGATATCTTGGAAGATTTGGTGAGATCTTTACAAATCTCACAATATCCAAGAAAAGATCTTACAAGAGATATATGAATATCTTGAAAGATTTGGTGAGATATTTACAAATCTCACAAAATCCCAAAAAGACCGTACAAGAGATATATGGATATCTTGGAAGATTTTATGAGATCTTTACAAATCTTACAATATCCAAGAAAGATCTTCCAAGAGATTATATATAGTGGATTTGATTCATTATTCAAGGAGTTGTAATTCTTACACATACATTAAGATTTCAAGTGCAAGAACACTCTAAATTTCTCTCTAGAATTTCGGCCAAAGGTTGGTTGATCGAGAGGTGTTCATAAGTGAAAATCCTAGCAACATAAGGTGTTTGTTGGAAGGCTTGGGGTATACAAGCTTGAGGTCTTCTCTTTTGAAGATTGTCATTCAAGAATCATCATCTTCTTCTATCTCCTAGCTCCTTGAAAGGTCGTTTCTTCAAACCCCCTATGGTTGTGTTTTTGATAGCATGCATATTCATATATGGATCCGGGTTTTGGTTTTACATATAAAATGGGTTTTATATCTTAAAAGTAACATGTTTTAAATAATTATTCCGCTGCGTTTTTCATTTTATATGGATAAAATGGCTTTGATAAACATGACAAAACCTCAACATGAGGATCACGAGAACTCGTCGTCCGATCCTTTTTTTCATCTTCTGCATCATCACCTGTCAGTAGAACAAACTATTAAACTTTGTTAACAACAATTTTTTAAATGGTTTTGATATAACAATCATTGTTCTGTTTAACGGTGTGAATTTTCTCAAACATTTCTTTTTAATCACTTTCTTTCAAAAAGACAAAGATTTTAACATTCTAGATAAGTTAAAAACTCATGGAGCTCCGCTATCCTGTATCACTTTGATAAAGTGGATCTTGGGACTCCTGCACATGAAAGTAACTACTTGAAAAGTGAAACCCAAGCCTTTTTGGTCTTGGGCTGGAAGGAATAACAATCTTCGTAATCACTTTCCAAACCATCATCATAATCAAAATTGTCATCAAACATTTCATCCAATGATAATTTTGAAACTTTTTTGACCTTTTCTTTCTCAGTCTGTTTTGAAAACGTTGTTTTAACTTTGAAAGATCATTTTTGATTACTGAGTCTTTTGATTTGAAATTGTCAGTTTTATCAGCAACAGGCTTTCCATTCTCAGTTAATTTCTTTTTCGCAACCCAGGATTGTAACTTGCTTCTAGCTTTCTTGATATAGAATCTAGAATCTTTGTTTTCTTTTGATTTTGAAGTTTCACCCTTTTCAAAAGTATAGTTTTCAAACTTTGATCCAGTTTTAGGTTTCACTTCGCATTTAGATTCGTAGTTTCTATTTGAATCTGTGACAGATTTTCACAATCTCTGGTTGTTTTTGCTTTTCATCTTTTGACAAATTTTTTCTTCGTGGAAACACAGGCTTTAGATTCAGACATTTGCGAGCAATGTGACTAACAGATTAAGCCCTATTCTCTCAGACTCGATACATAATGACGTAGGCAACAGACATATGCACCAACATATGACGACAGCTTTAAAAGTTGGCACTTTTAAAGCTGTCTCATCTGTTGGTGCATATGTCTGTTGCCTACGTCATTATGTATCGAGTCTGAGTGAATAGGGCTTAATCTGTTAGAAACAATGCATATTTAAGTATGTTGTATGCCAAGTTCGCTCATAGTGGTCTTGAGAAGTCAAGTTCGGAGGAACTTGACTAAGTCAAATTCCCCCGAACTTCCACACTCACTAGCGAACTTGTGCAAGTATAAATAGGTGCCTTGGTTATTTCATTTGTAACTTGGAGAGATTTTGGCACAGAGACGACGAAGCTCTGTCGGATCCGGTTCTCAAATGTATTGAACTTTAGATCAACGAAAACAACATTTAAATGAGTAATTCTTGTTATTTGGTTAACTTGTCATTAGTTTCCGCCTAATCAGACAATAGATAGCAAATTTAGGTTCCCGTGCTAATCGTGGACATTCCTACAAGTGGTATCAGAGCCTGGATACCTAAATTTGCTGGAATCAAGACAAGAATCTCTCTATTTATCTCCATTCTATCATTTTTCTTAACATTTCAAATAATTGATGATTTCATGGACAAAATTCAGCTAAAAAGTGAATATGTCATGTAAAATACATCATAGATAAACCCCTGAGAGTTTGGACATCAAATTCAAACGTTTTGATATCAAAAAGTTGAAAAAACCATGTTTTGGAATTTCAGCCGAACTCAACATCAAGTTCGACCGAACTTGAGTAAAACTTCAGTGTTTTTAATCAAGTTCGACTGGACTTGATCAAATTTCTTTGAATTTTTGTCACAAGTTCGCCCGAACTTGAGAAAGTCTTGATAACTCACATAAGTTCGACCGAACTTACTTGTTTTCTTGAGATATTTTTACAAGTCCTCTCAAAGTGAAATTTTTCTCAAAATTCATATCAAGTTCGACCGAACTTGAGGTATTGTGATAAAATTTAAATTTTGCCGTATAAGTTCGACTGAACTTGTGAAAACTTGAAATCAAAATTGTTTTCACACAAGTTCGAACGAACTTGTCTGTTTCTAATCAATTTTCGAGTGTTTTTGATCGAATTTTCAGATAAGTCTTCGGATTGTCAAAATGGAAGATTTCCACAACGTATTCGTCTCTAAAATGGCTTCTTCATCAAACGTTAATGTTCTTGCGGCAAACCAAATGAATATCGACAACGAAATGGGTACTACGTCGAAACCGCCAAAGCTAATGAGCATGGACGAGTTTGAAGGATGGAAAGAAAAGTTTGTGAATGGATACAAGCGAATCAATTCAACAGCTGGGTTACAGTTGAGGATGGTTACAAATGGCCAAAGGATGAGCGTGATCAAGATCTTCTGCTGAACAAGTTCTCACCGACCGACAAAGATAACTATGTCGCTGAAAAGAAAATGATCAGCTTGATACAACAATCAGTAACAGAATATATCTTGATTCCCTTTCCAGAATATGAAACACCTCAAGAATTATGGCACTCTCCTTGTGACAAATTCAAAGGAAGTGATGAAATGCTCAAAAGCAAAATAGGCCTTGATCAAGAAAGATTTCAAGATCTTCACAATGATTAAAGGTGAAACAATGAAGCAGATGATCGATAGATACTGTCACTTCATGGTCCAAATGCGAAGACATGATCTCAAACGATCTAATGGAGAGCAAATCGAGAAGTTGGCCGATGCACTTCCAGAAGGAGAATGGACGACATATTTGATGATCCTGAAGAATAGTCCATCCTGGAGACACTTCAAGTTGTCATCTTTCATCGACAAATTGGAAGGTCATGAAATGGAGTTGATGAAAACTGCGAAATCAAAGAATGCTAATGTTGTTCAAGATGTCGGTGTTTATTATAAAGGAGGTATTCCAGATACTCCGATTCAAAGCCCGAAAATTCAAACAACATTTAGTGCAAATACAAATTCTTATCCGAATCAAAGTTCTCCATATGCTGGTTATACTAGTGCTAGTTCAAGCTCTTCGTTCCAAAATCAGACAAGCTAAGCTAGTTCTGATTCAAATGTTTTCCAGTGCAATATAGCAGTTGATTTGAAGGATGTATTTCCAGAAAAGGTGGCCATACAGCACATAGCACTGCTTGCTACTGTTCTAGAATCTTATGAAAGTCTTGTTGCTGGAAAGATCGGTAATCCATAGATGACCGCCGAAGATTATGATCAGGTGGATGAAGAAGAGTTGGAACTGATGGATATCAAGTGGAGCCTTGCATCTATCATCAGAAGAGTTTCCAAATTTGTGGCACTCACTGGAGGGATATTGGTAATTCAAGCAATAAACTTGGATTTGACAAGTCTAAAGTCACATGCTTCAGGTGTCGACAAAAAGGACACTTCAAACGAGAATGCAGCAATCAAGAAGCAAGTGGAAACCAAAATCCTTTTGGCAGCAACAATGAGTACTACAAGAAAGCTCTTCAATACAAGCCATATCCAAAAAGAACACAAGTCGAAGTTGAAGATAAATCTACAAAGAAAGCCGAATAAGCTCTTATTGCTAATCATGAAGAAGATGGTTTTGACTGGAACAGATACATCGGGAAAAAGACCGGTGTTGCCATGATAGCAGAGTTAGTGGATGAATCTGACATATCGTATATTGATGTTGCTTTAGAAAATGCTATTCTGGAAGGTTATAGACAGAGAGCTGAGGAAGAAGAATTAGCTTACCTTGAGATGCAGAAACAAGAAGCTTTGAAATCAGAGGCAGAAAAGGTAAAAGCTAAGGTAAGTATGTCTGAAAAGGAAGTTGTGAAAGTTGTGGAGGTTGAAAAACCTTGCACAAAGTGTGCAAGTCCTTGTGAACCATGTCTTGAAAAAGTCAAAGTCATAAGAGAATTGACTGTACACAACGAAAACTTTCGTTATGATTACAGAACCATGAAAGAAGCTTATGACAAAATATCAAGCAAATATAAAAATGTCGAAAAAACTATTCTTGAACTTGGGGCTAATGTAAAAATGTTAAATGCTACCGTAATTGAAAAACAAAATGCAATTAACATGTACATTAACACTATTGTTGAAACAAAGTGTGAGCTTCATGATATAAAGATTGAAACAGAACGGGTAAAACAGCTTCTAAAGAGCTACACCACAAACGCGTATGTCATTGACCACATTTTACTACGATTAAATCGGAGGAAAATGGTGTTAAACCAAAGCGTAAAGAATACGGAAGTGTTCCTCCACCACTTCTTGCAAGTTATTCCTGAAAGAAAGATGATGAGATTGAAAAGGCATTTAATATATTTATTTTGTCAGAAAAGAAAAATAAATTCCCTAAGAACATTGACGTAGACTTTAAGAAATCAAATGATGACAATGAAGCGGTGGTAAAAAATGTGGTAAAGAATGTGTTGGGAAATGATTCTGATAACGGCAACGTTCAAAGCGCCAACTCAGGTTCAAACAGTTCTGATGCACAGTCCGAAAATGACGATACAGCTTCAGAACATGATCTAAGTGATGATCCTAACGTTGTCATGTACAAAGTTAAGGATTATGATAGATTATACTTCGTACGTAAATAAACTGTTTAAACTTGTAGAAGTTTCATCAGATGATCTTGACAAGAATGAAAAGAAATTTTACTCTAAACCGAAAAAGAATTTTACCAACTACCGTAGAAATGGTGGTGATGTAGGACCGATTCTTGATGCTTAGGAACCTAAATTTGATATCTAACATCCATAATAGCGGAAATATTACGTCGTGTTACCAATAGACAAAATATAATCAGTTAATCGTCAGTTTCATTGATTAAACGTTCAGATTACAGACTGACAGAGCTTCGCCTCTACAATGCCAAAGTTACAAATGTGACACACAAGCTAGGTATTTATAGCACAACAAGTTCGGCCCAAACATGTATAAGTTCGCCTGAACTTGCCTATGCAAGTTCGGCCGAACATGCTCAATCATGTAATCCTATGGGCGAACTTGGCTAAGACATATCATAAATACTCCTTAACCTAGCCTATCCAGCTCTATACAATACAGACTCGATATAAGACTAAGACATAGACATTCTGCACCAACAGACTCCCCCTTGGATATCGTCTTCGTCTTTTATCAGTCTTCAAAACTCTGTCTTCATATAAACATTAACGTACCCGACCAAAGAAGTTCTTATAGAGCTTCTTTCATCTCTCTTGTTTCGGATCCAAAGTTTGATCAGTTGGCGGTGGTCTTTTAAAGTTAGCCATTTTGAGTGAACTTTGCCTTACCGCTTTTTCCATCTTCTCTTTAATCGCCTCACTTCTTGTTTCTTCCTTCAAGAATTCAACTCTTTCCAGATCCATCCACTTTGTCTGCCATATCTTTCCTAAATTCACATTACGTGCATAGCAAACATTGACAACTTTCTGATACTGCATCGCCTGTACCTTTTCTCTTTCTTCAAAAACAATCTTGTTGTAGAAAAGGCATTTAATATCTTCTCTCGAGCAGTTTACCAACCACATAGGATCTAGAATCCTTATCGTCCTCCACAATCCTCTCATACCTTGATAACCCATCACTTCAACCCGTTCCTTAGCAATATCTAAGTGATCTTCAAACTTTAAAACAATCACTGCGGCGCATGTAGCTGGATCAATCTGCCACCACTTGAATAACGGATAAAAGTTCTGTTCAATCGCATAAGCGGCATATTCCTCATGGCTCTAGGACGTTTCATAATCAACGTTATGTCCTTTTCTCCTGTAATCTTGTTAATCTTTATTATGCGTCTCGGAATAAATGGCTTCCAGTGATTCCGACCTTTTTCAGCTTCGTACTTTATCATCTTCCATACAATTGATCAACCGTCTTCATCTGATAAGTAACATTCACTGTTTGCACCAGCTCTTCCATATCCCAATACAGCGAAGTCTTTAAATCAGCAAGATATCTGAAGTATTGTACTCAAAACTCTCTTTTGATTGCATACACATTGAGCTCCTTAAACCATCCCCAACTCAATATATCTCCCAAAGAAACATTTTTATCTCTGGTGAAGAATGCTAGTGGACGTCGAAACTTACTTCACGAGGCATCTCCTTGAACCAGATCTTTCTCGCTTCAGCTATCTCCTCTTTGGTCATTGGCCTAGGAATTTTTCCTTCACGAAGCTCTTCAGCAATCCTATCTTTTAACATGTCTTCATTCAGCTGTTTATACATTTCTTCTAATGTAGGAAAGCTTTCTGAATCTGACCAACATACTTATCTTTCTTTTCTATTTCGTCATCTGAGGACCAGTCTTCAACAATCACTCGGTTGTATTCATCAGCTTCAAATCTTCTTTCATACTGATACTCTTTGGCTCAAATGTATCGACATTCATTATCTTCTCAAAATCAAACTCCAAGTTTTCAACTTCAGCTTCAACTAGCTTCTCCAGATCTTCTTTTGAATAATTATGTACACACTCAGCTTCTTCAACATTGTGTTCCAACATCAATATCAAAGGCTTCGTAGGTACTGCAGTCATAGGCTTCACAAACCGATCAACATCTAACAATTCAATATCATCTGAAGGCCCTTTTTGCCCTGACTCCCCTGGCTTTTATCTTCCATTTGATTCAATTCATCGTTCATCAGATCAGAAAAATCAAATTCATCGGAGACTTTAGCTTCATTGATCTTTAAGCCAGTACCACCCTGATCAAAATCATAATCACCCTGATCAAAATCGTCATCCTCCTCCCCTACATTCCAATCTTCATATCATTCTTCTTCTTCATCCTCATTCTTATCCTCTTTTTCGGCTTCATCATCGTCTTTTTCTTCAGTCACGACAATAGGATCCGAAGGCTTGACAGATTCGTCAACCTTTTGTATATCAGACTCAGAAGCTTTTGAAACATCTTCAGCAGACTTCTCGGGGACATCAGAAGATTTCTCTGTAGTAGATTTAGGGGCTTCTCCCTCTACCTGCTTCCCTTTACCACCCTCAGCCAATTCTTTTCCACACGCTCCTTGGCTTCTTGACGATCCAGACGATCGTATTCAGCGATAAAATCAATATTCAGATTATTGGATAGCACCTTTTGTAATCTGATGAATCTTCGATCATTTAGAGCTTGAATTTTCTTTAACTCTGCAACCTCTGTTTGTAATTTTTCATTGGCGTCTTGCAAACTCTCTATCAACGACTTGTAATATTCACGTTCATTTTCGAGCACCTTCACTCTATCATCAAGAATTTCCTTTTCGACTTCGCTTTTATTTACCTTCTTTTCGAGCTCAGCATTTTCTAACTCAATCTTCGCAACTTTATCTTCCAAAACCTTCACACGCTTCTCTAACATCTCAGCATTCGTTTCAGGGAAAAATTCATCCAAGTCTTCAAGACTTATAGGACCATGTGGCATATCACCAAACATACTTCCCCTCGGCGTCTTTAGTGTTGAGTCTTTTGGTGTTGTAGTGTTCGGTGTAGACTTCTTTGGTGTAGAGCTTTCAGGAATAGAAGTCTTTGAGCACTCGTCAATTCAACGATCGGAATTTCAACAAACTCAGACACAGGAGGTTCTTGTGTAACTCCTTGCCTTTCTGCTTCAACATGAATGATAACAGGAGGTTCTTGTGTAGGAGGTTCTTGTGTGCTCCTTTCTCCTGAACACCAGAAGGTTCTTGTAGGGCTTCTGTGTTTGTATCTTGCTTTTGTATCTTTTGCTCATGGCTTTCTGAGCTTTCTTGGCCTTTCGTTTCCCTTTCGTGTGAGGTGACCCTGTAGTTTTCTTAGAGATTTCGATTGCAGGACACTTTGTTCTTTTAGTCATTTTCTTTGGCCTCTCCTCATCAGATTCTACTTCTGCATTCGGATCAAAATCTGCATCAAGTCTCTTTTCCTTTTCTGCTCTTATTTCGGCCTCTGTCTTTTCAGGCTCTTTATCAGAATCTTCATGATCAGATGTAGCAGAAATTACTTCTTCTTGAGTCGATTTCATTGTTTCTTGACTCTCATTAACGACTGCAGCGCTAGATCCAGCCACTGCCTCAACATTCTCAATCTCCTCCTCATCGACAAGCAAAGTTTCAGCTTTCTTTGATGCTCGCTTCTTCTTTGGTTTATCAGCTTCATCTTTCAAAAACCATTCACTTCTTGCGTTCGGTTTAAACTCTTTAGACCATTCTCGTTTAGCTTTAAGCTCATTCTCATTGTCGCTACCTTCTTTTCTCATTTGTTTCCAGGTGGCGATACATAATCTGAATCTTTAATTGCTCCAAATACTGGTTTGGCGATAGGAGCTGAAGCTTGTTTCTAAAACTTGATAAGCTTCTTCACAGTGGTTTCGTCAAGATGAACCAGATAAAGAACATCATTAGGATCTCGAGCAATGTTGGGATACTTCTCATCGATCAGCATCTGAATAAATCTTGGATATAAACACAGTCTTGATCCTCCATATTCTTCGTCATGTGAACGAACACCATCTTAGAAACGTTGAACGGCTTCTTAAAAATAAGCGCCGTTGCCATGCTAGCCAAATAATCTTGAACATCATCTAACCCGGCTTTGCGATGGCTGAACGTGTGAATTAGAGCATGCATCAAAATTTTATAGGGGTTTGTCACTTCCCCTTTCTTCAGTGTTGGTTTATTCACACTCCCTTTATATCCCATGCGGAAGAAACATCCGCGAACCATTTTCTCATCTAGATGAATCGGATCATTTTCTTTATCTTTAAGCTCTAAAATTCTTTGAATATCGCCTTCAGTAACTGTAATCGGCTTAATCTCATCACCAACCTGTACTGTAGAAGAGATTGTCTTCTCATCTGCACTTAGATTCGCGTTCATCCAGAAGTGAATAACATCGATAAGATACTGTGCGCTCAGTAATAGCTCGGCGAATATGACTATCTTCAAGAAATTTCAAAATGCTATCATATTCCTTCAGCGACGGACAAATAGACTTATCAAGCGTGATACATGTGTTGTGAGTTTTAGAAAACTCAACTGAGACAACACACGCTGGAATCTGTGCATGAAAAATGACACAAAACAATTAGCACGCTTTTCGAGGAAAAATCAAAAACAATTTCTAACACATTTAATCAAGTTCGGGCGAACTTGATTAGTGTTAAACACACTTAGTTAAACAAGTTCGCCCGAACATGTAACACACATGTTCAAATTTTTTCTTATTGCAAGTTCGGGCGAACTTACAGTCTTATTATACAATTTTTCCTAAGTTCGGCCGAACATGTATGAGACACATGTTTCATGTTAAAGACCAAGTTCGGATTCAAAACTGTTTAGATAAAAAATATTTGAACACTCAAGTTCGGTCGAACATGTTACTGATTCATTCAATTGTGTTTTGGACAAGTCCGGTCGAACTTGACAACAAGTTCGGCCGAACTTGTCGTCTACTTCAATCAGACCAAACAAGTTTCAGGATGCAAACATGGATTTTAGTTCAATCAAAAACAGTTTCTCGATCGTTTTTAAGTGTAGATCAAAGATCTATGTTCAATTTTGTCCAATAACACCTAAAACTAACAGATTTTAAATTTTTTGTTTGGTTTTGTTTGTTAACAGGTCAATCATGGTTTAGTTTCAATTAATTACCTCTGCCATAGTAGTTGGTGTGCTAATCACCAAAAACTATCTTCAAATGGACAGTATAACGGCTTAAAATTGACAAATTCTCACAATTCTCTCAACAAGCTCAAGTTCGCTCAAAACGTTCTGATATCAAGTGAATGAGTTCGGCCGAACTTGAATGGTATTTATACCATGTCAAGTTCGGGCGAACTTGTTAAGCCCATCCTGAGGCCCAGAGAAGTTCGGGCGAACTTATCGTAAAACTAACAACCACCATCTGCAAGTTCGGTTGAACTTGCTGATTATTAAACTCGAATTGTTTAGCAAGTTCGGCCGAACTTGCCAAACCTTAAAAATTTCAAACTTTTTTCAAAATTTTCATTTTTAACCCTGAACTTTCCATCTTTTTACCAGTTATGAAAATCCACTCAGTGACCAAGTCCAAGCTAATGACCTTGGTTAACCGATTTGTCTGCCGAGTCCAAGTTAATGACCTCGGTTTGACCCATTACGAACAAACTGTTGATATTTTCAAAATCAAAGTTTCAAATTAATGAACTTTTTCATCGTTTAACTTTTCAGATTTTAACAGATTAGCTACCAGCCCATTGTCAAAGAGATTCCTACCAGTTCTAGCATCTTACCAGACTTCGAAGATCCGTTCTCCAACATTGGTTTGCTGAAAACAATGTAGAAACAAAATCTTTTTGTATTTTTCTAAGTTCATGCTAAAACACACCGAAAATCTTTTTGATTTTAATCTGTAAAGCAGAAATATAATGAAATAAGCAATGTAAACTATGTCCAAACATATTTACAGACATATTTTTGTGAATTCGTGTCAAAGGATCATATCAGTTGATTGAGACATATCACCAGTACCGTTAACCTTTATATGACTTTAAGTTTTAAACTCGTTTACCTAGATTGTCGATATGTTTGTCCACTTAAACTTTACCATATTTCTCAACTGTTTCAAGATATGTTAAGATAGAATTCATGAAACTTGACTTATCTATGGTTCCCACTTCTTGAATATACTCCCGTATCCAGATTCCCTAGATTTCATCTTACAGGTGAATATAGCATAATTGATATCTGTATCTGGGTTGTGCGAGACCTTTGAGAGCTCTGGTTAGTACTACCGTACAGACAAAGAGATGAAGGCTCATCTTTAAGGTGTGTTCCACTTAAGGAATCTTTTCAGCATTGCATATGATTATATCTTTCGATACTTTTCAATATTGCATGCAATTTGGGGTTTAAAGCGAAAGTATTATAGAAGTTCTAGGCCATTGCTTCCTCAAATCAGAAGAACTTGAATAATACCCCAGATATCAACTATCTATAAAGACCTCGTATCTCAGAATCAGGCAATCTTTCAAATGAAATTTCGGAGTACTAAGTCCATATATCCAAGATGTGTTAATCCACAAGATTAAGCAGTTGTAAAATTTAGTTTATATCTCGAAAACAGTTTACTGAACGTGTTAAGCCTATCGACACATCCGTAGTAAGACTCGTTTATTACTTTTTAAAACTTTACATTTCTTTAGCATACTGTGATAGTCCACTGATCTATTATCATTTCCTTTTATGACACTGAATTCTTTTTGTTCTTTTTCAATGTTTTTGATCATTTTGAATTTTTATATGTTTTTGGATTTTAAAATTTTTTGAATGTTTTTGTATTTTCTCTAACATTTCTCCCCCTAAAATCAAAAACAACTTTTTGGATTTTAGTTTTTTTAAAAAAATTATAACCTAGAAAGATATTTACAAACTAATGTGGATCAAGCAAACTCGTCGTCCGATCCGTATTCAACCTCAGCGTTCGCACCTGTCAGCAAGTTTTTCATACCGTTAATTCTCAACAAGTATTTAAACCGTGATAATGAAAATGGTTTGGTATAAAAATCAGCCTTTTGTTCGTCGGTGTGGATTTTTTCTATTCGTACCAATTTCTTTTCGTAGCAATCACGAATGAAATGATAACGAATTTCAATGTGTTTTGTGTGTGAGTGATGAACCGAATTTTTAGTTATATCGATGGCTGCCTTGCTATCAACATACAACAGAGTGTCTAGAAATTGCAGACCATAGTCTCTCATCTGTTGTTGAATCCACAGAATCTGTGAACAACAGCTGGAGGCCGAGATATACTCAGCTTCACAGGTAGAGAGAGCGACCGTAGTCTGTTTCTTACACTGCCAGGTTACCATTCTTGTTCCGAAGAACTGGCATCCCGCTGTAGTTGATTTAGAATTAACCTTATCTACACCAAAATCGGAATCAGCATAACCTGTGAGGTCGAAATTGTCGTTCTTCGGGTACCACAAGCCGGTGCTTGGGAATCCTTTTAGATATCTGAAGATACACGATCTGCATGTGTAAGATCCTCGGGCTTGACTGATATCTGGCGCATAGGCAGGTTGGATACATAATATCTGGGCGCGATGTCGTCAGATACATCAGTGATCCAATCATCAATCTGTATAACGTCTCGTCAACTTTGGCTCGAGTCTCGTCAATGCAAATGCCGTGGTTGAGAGCAAGAGGCGTAGATAGAGGCTTCAAGCTTTCCATTCCAAACTTCTTCAAGATGTCGTGAACATACTTAGTTTGATGAATGAAAATACCATCCGGAAGCTGATCTACTTGCAAACCAAGAAAGAACTTCATTTCGCCCATTGAGGACATTTTGAATTTCTTTTTCATGATTCCCTCAAACTCTTTGCAGAGACTATCGTTTGTACATCCAAAGATGATGTCTTCAACGTTGATTTGAACTATAATTAGATGGCCATCAACTTCTCTGGTGAAAAGAGTACTATCCACAGTTCCTCTGATAAAGACGTTTCCGACGAGATGTTGCGATAACGTCTCGTACCAAGCTCTCGGGGCTTGATGTAGACCGTAGAGTGCTTTATCTAGTAGGTACGCTTTCTTCTTGTTAAGTGGATCAACAAACCCCGATGGTTGTCTAACATACACCTTAAATCCTTTCCATGATGCGAAAGCTAGAAATATTCGAATAGATTCCAATCGAGCTACTGGTGCATAGACTTCCGTGTAGTCTATACCTTCCTGCTGGTGAAATCCCTTGACAACAAGCCTAGCTTTGTTACGAACAATAACTCCTCTATCATCATGTTCACACTTAAAGACCCATTTTGTATCAATTGCTTTCTGATTTTCTGGTAGATCTTCAAGCTTCCACACACACAACTTCTCAAACTGCAATAATTCTTCTTGCATTGCTTGTACCCAGTTTTTATCTGCTCAAGCTTCATTAACTGTCTTAGGCTCAATCTGAGATATGAAACATGAATGGAAACAATAGTTCTGGGTTGTAGCAACACGTGTATAGAAACAACTGGGTGCTTTATTAATTTTCCCTCGAGTTCTAATACCAGTTTGAAGTTCTCCGATAATATTTGTTGACGGATGATAGGAATATGATCGCGGCAATTCTTCACTTGGAACATCTACTGAGTTTTGCTGATTAGTGATGTTGAGATCATCAACAACCAATTCAATGTTTGGAGAGCTTGATGAAGCTTCATTTCTTGTGTTCGGGACTGCAGATTGATTAAGAAGACTTGTTATCTGCTCCACTTCTTCATCTGAAGAAGATGATTCCACATCAGCATCAAATGTTGGTGCTTCATCTGAATCAGAATCTTGATTCTGAGGCATACTGGGCTCCGTTGCTGTATTCATTGGTTCAGTAGAGGCATTCGTTGGAAGAGTAGTGGGTGAAGATAATGTTTCAGAAATATTTTCAGCCGGAACACCACTATTGTTTGAACTTGTGCCAGAAGAAGATGGATCCAACGTGGGTTGATTAACCACAATTGGTCGAACAATTTGCTCTTGATTCGCTGACTGGTGAAGATAATATAACGCTGCAACTTCTTCGTCAGTTGGTTCTTTGGGCAAGTCAAATGACTTCCATAGGTCTTGATAGTTAAACAGCCACGCGTCACCTTTCCTTTGAATAGGATCCGTGTAATTGAAACAATCCACGTGCTGTGCTTCAATAACCTTTCGTAATGAAGGAACATATACTCTTCTCAACGGACTCGTATATCCGACAAAGAAACCTTCGAGAGATTTAGCTCCGAATTTGCCATCTTGGTCTATTACGGTACAAGGTGCAGCGAATGGTTCTAAGAACTTCAAATTTGGCTTCCGTCGGTTTATCATCTCAAAACATGTTTTCTTTGTTGGTTTGTTAGTGAGCACCCTGTTTAGTGTGTAGCAAGCTGTAGCAACTGCTTCACTCCAGAAGCTGACTGGAAGTTTAGAATCTGCAAGCATGGTTCTCTCAGTTTCAATCAAAGTTCGATTCTTTCGTTCAGCAACTCCGTTTTGCTGTGGAGTATAGGGAGCACTAAACTCGTGCAGAATCCCTTTTGCGTTGCAGAATTCCTTCATTTTCTTATTCTTAAACTCTGTGCCGTTATCACTTCTAATGCGTCTGACTGGCAGATGATAAATGTTATCGAGTTTCTTGAATAGAATAACCAAGTTCTCGAACGTTTCATCTTTTGATTCTTGAAAGAATACCCAAGAATATCTCGAATAGTCATCTATCACGACCAAGCAATATAAGTCTCCTGAGATGCTTGAACATTTACAGGACCAAATAAATCCATGTGGAGACGTTCTAAAGGCAACTTGATTGAGTTTAGAATTTTCTTTGGATGTGATTTCTTGATCTGTTTTCCCTTTTTGCATTCCAAGCAATGATCAGACATCTGAAAACTTCGAAGATTTACGCCTTCTACAAGATCATTGTGAACCAAGAAATTCATTTTCGCAAATGAATATGCCCCATCTTACGATGCCAAAGAATAGAATCTTTTTCAGTAGCCTTTGATACAAATCATTGTGCTGATTGTGATGAAGTGGTAGCAACACCCATATCAAGAACATATAAATCATTCTCTCGTGGTGCTCGCATCAGAATCCATTCATCTGGAATTTTGAATCCCGGCTTCAAGATAATACACTCTTTATCATTGAAATGAACTGTAAATTTCTTGTCACAAATCTGCGATATACTCAGAAGATTGTTCTCAATCTCTGCAATATAGTTCACGCGATCAAATGAAACTACACCATTAGAGAGTTTTCCCTCGGCGATTATTCTTCCACCTTGATTTCCTGCAAATCCAACATATCAACCATTGATAGCTTTAATGTCGAATAGCAATGCCTTCATTCCCGTCATGTGCCTGGACGCTCCACTATCCAAAATCCACTTTGAAAGTACGGATCTTTGGAGCCCCTGCAAAATTCAGAAATTAGGTGAAAAGCTCTACCCAAGCCTTCTTGGTCTTGGGTTTTACAGGATAACCATCAACAAAAGCATATTCAAACTCATCAACATCATCAAAATCAAAGTCATCATCTATTTCAACAATGTTAATGTTTGAAAATTTCACTTTTTTCTTATCTTTTACAGATTTGACATTATCGTTCTTGATTTCTGTTTTAATTTCTTTCACATTCTCACTAGTCTTTACCTGCTCAGACTTAGTGATTTCAGTCTTTGATTCTTTTGTGTTGTCAGTCTTTACTAGCTCAGACTTAACAACACCAGATGTTGTTGACCTTTTCTTGGCAATCCAGATTTGATATTAGCCTTTTTGATGTAAAACTTGTTTTCATTAGACCTAGAAGTTTCACCTTTTTCGAAAATGGAATTTTCAAAAATCTTTTCAGACTTTGGTTTAACTTCTGGTTTTGATTTATTTCTTTTCAAAATCTTTATAGGTTTTACAAACACTAGTTGCTTTGGTTTAACAACATTAGAATCTCTTCTTCGATGATAAGCCGGTTTTGATTTCGGACAATGTCGTGCCACATGACCAATTCATTGCACTTGAAACATGTCCGATTATCAAGTGGATGTCCTTTAATTTGTGGTTTAACACTACTTGAGGTTTTGGCTCCACTTGTAACCTTGGCCTTATCTCGAATTTCTTTCTCCTTTTTGAACTCATCATTTGATTGCTTACCAATCAAATTCTCCTCATGAACTGTACTCGTCCCATATACAAACTTCATGTTTTTGTTTTTATATTCATGAAATGGTGACGGTTTCTTTACAGATTCATCAGTTTCTTCTTCTAAACCCAACCCTGCTCTCCGGTTTTCCGGATGATCTCCACCGTTTCTTCGGTAATTGTTTCTTTTAGGTTTGGAATAGAATATTCGTTCATTGATTACTAATTCCTCTGATGTGACTTCCACGAGTTTAAAGAATTTATCAAGCAATTCTTCTTTCACATTCTGAATCGGGAAGCTATCATCAAAGTATAGTCTATCCGAATCCTTAATTTTGTACATTACAACATTAGGATCGTCGCTTAGACCATCTTCTGACGACTTATCGTCATTTTCAGATTGTGAATCAGAATTCTTTGAACTCGAGTTGGCGCTTTTGAAGCTGCCATCATCAGAATCACTTAAAACATTTTCAACAACTTTGTTAACCACAACGTTGTTATCATCATCAGATTTAGCATAGATTATATCAATGTTCTCTGGCAACTTGTTTTTCTTTTCAGAAAATAATTCAACATTGAGTGCCTTGTCCATCCCATCTGCAGTTTTAACACAGTATTTCTCGCAAAGGGGTGGAGGAACATTGCTATATTCTTTGCCTGCTTTCGTTTTAGGTTTTTCTTCCGATGAGACTGTTGGAAGAATGTGATCGATAACATACGCGTTAGTGGTATAACTTCTTAACAATTGTCGAACTCTTTCAGTTTCGATTGTCATATCTTGAAGTTGTTGTTTGATTTCAGTAATGGTGTTAATATAGATGTTAATTTCTCTTTGTTTATCCATTACTGTACCACTCAACATCCTTATATTATCATGTTGTTCGGTGTTATTTCTGTCGAGCCTGCCGTAATCATTTTTCATTTTGTCATACGCTTCTTTCATTGTGCGATAATCATATTCTAACAAATCGTTACGCACATTGTTTTCAGCGATGAACTTTGATTTTTTGGCACATTCGACACAAGGTTTAGTACATTTTGTACAAGGTTTCTCAACCTCTACAACTTGTACTTTAACAACTCCTTTCTCGGCAATCTTTACCTCTGGACCTACCTTGGTTAGATTTGCCATTAAAACTTTATCTGCCATGTCCTTGAGGTCTTCGACTTTTGTTTCTTGAGTGATATCAACAATCACTTCATCAATTTTTTTCTCTTCAAACACTTGTTCTTTCGTGCTTCCATCAAAGTGTCCTGCAAAACTTTCACAAGAATTAGAGGATAAAATTCCTTGTCTCTGCATATGGATATATTCCTCTTCTTCCTGTTGTTGATGCAAGTATTGTTCCAGAAGCTGCTGCTTCAGCTGCTACCGCTGCCTCCTCTACAGAATTATCTTCAACTATCTCTGCCATCAAAGCAACTCCGGTCTTTTTCCCAATATAAGAATTCCAGTCATAATCGTCATCTTCTGTGGATGCAACCATGGCTTTCTCCGTGGTACTACTATTTGGCTTTTCTTGGATCTCAATCTGAGTTTTCTTCGGGAAAGGTTTATATTGAAGTGCCTTCTTGTAATATTCATTCCCTCCACCGTAAGGACTTTGATTTCTGGTTGCTTCATTGTTCTTACACTCTCTTTTAAAATGTCCCTCCTGTCGACATCTAAAAACGTGACTTTGGATTTGTCAAAACCCAATTTGTTGCTAGAGTTTCCTATGTCTCGGCCTGTGAGTGCAACGAACTTTGTCACTCTCCTGATGATCGAAGCTAAGGACCATTTGATGTCCATTAGTTCGAGCTCTTCCTCGTCTACCTGGTCATAATCTTCTGCGGTCATCTCGGGATTTCCTATCTTGCCGGCAACAAGACATTCATAAGATTCTAAGACGGTAGCGAGTAGTGACATATGTTGTTTTGCAACTTCTTCTGAATCAACATTGTTCAAGTTCACTGCGATGTTGCACTTGTAAACATTCGGATCAGAACTTTGCTGTTGGTTCTGATTTGCTTGACTTTGGAATGTTGAATTTGAACCAGTGCTCGAGTAAGAATTTTGTGGACTTTGGTCATACTAAGGTTGTGAATGATTCTGGTTCTGTGGAGAAGCATTCATGTTTTCACTAAAAGTAGTTCCAATTTTTGGACTCGAAATGTTATCTTGCATTCCGGTTTTGTAGTACAAACCGATGCCTTGAACTACATTAGCGTTCTTTGACTTCGCTATCATTAGAAGCTCCATTTCGTGGCCTTCGAGTTTATCGATAAATGTTGACAACTTGAAGAAATCCCACTTATTACTATTCTTTAGAACCATCAAATATGTAGTCCATTCACCCTCTGGTAGTACATCAGCAAGTTTGTCGATGTATTCTTGTTCCGTCTTCTCAAGACCGTGTCTTCGCATTTGCACTTTGAGGTGACAGAAACGCTCAATCATTTGCTTAATGGTCTCATTCTTTAGCATGCTGAAAATATCGAACTCTTTTAGAATGAGAGCCTTCTTGCTTTTGATCATTTCGGCACTGCCTTGGTATTTCTTCTGTAATGACAACCAAAGCTCTCTTGCAGTAGTATATTCTGGTAATAAGATCAGAATATCTTCTCTGACAGACTGTTGGATGAGACTGATCCTCTTTTTCTCTGCAATGTATTCGTCTCTCTGAGCTGTCGAGTAGTTGTACTTCTCAAGAACTTGTTGATGCTCATCTACCGGAATAGTGTAGCCTCTTTCACTTGACACCCAGCCAGCGAAGTGCATGGCTTGAACCCAGTGGGTAAATTTCTCTTTCCATGCTTCGTATTCGTCCATGCTCATCAGCTTGGGCGGTTTGACGGTCGTTCCCATTTCGTTATCCAGATTGACTTGATTAATCACATTGGCATTTGACGAACAAGCTCCAGACATATAAGCTCTTAGTTGATTTTCCATTGTGAATCATGAAACGTGTACGCTGAAAATTTTTCAAAAACTTTGAAAACAGTTAGTTCTACTACAAGTTCGGTCGAACTTGTAGTGACAAATGAAGAATTCTTGAATTTTCAAACAAGTTCGGTTGAACTTATTAGATTTACTTTGAATTTTCAATTATCTTCGGTCGAACTTATAACCCAATTAACAGATCTTCGAGCGAACTTGCTCAAAAGAACTTTGATGAAATACAAGCAAGTTCGGGCGAACTTACTTAAAATCTTCTTGATTTTACACAAGTTCGGTCGAACTTAATGTAAAATTAATGAAAATTTAGTATCTTCGGGCGAACTTAACTCAAATTTCCTCAAAAATCACCTAAGTTCGGGCGAACTTACTAAAAAATCACTTGAAAAGTGATGTTTTACTGCAAGTTAGGCCGAACATGGCTAACAAGTTCGTTCCAGAAAATTTTCAAAAACATGGTTTTTTCAAAATTTCGACATGAATTCGGTTGAATTTGGTCTCCAATCTTTCAAGGGTTTATCTTCGTTGTTTTTTACATGTTATATTCAAAATTCAAAAGATTTTGATCATGAATTCTTCATTTTGAGATCAAAAGTTAAAGAAAAAGAAGAATGGAGTAGAAATAGAAGTGTTGTCTTGATACTATCAAATCAGGCTGTTCTAGCTCTGATACCACTTGTAGACCGATCCTCGATGCTTAGGAACATAAATTTGATATCTAACGTCCATAATAGCGGAAATATTACGTCGTGTTACCAATAGACAAGATTTAATCAGTTAATCGTTAGTTTCATTGATTAAACGTTCAGATTACAGACTGATAGAGCTTCGCCTCTACAATGCCAAAGTTACAAATGAGACACACAAGCTAGGTATTTATAGCACAACAAGTTTGGCCCAAACATGTATAAGTTCGCCCGAACTTGCCTATGCAAGTTCGGCCGAACATGCTCAATCATGTAATCCTATGGGCGAACTTGGCTAAGACATATCATAAATGCTCCTTAACCTACCTATCCAGCTCTATACAATACAGACTCGATATAAGACTAAGACATAGACATTCTGCACCAACATGTGATTTTATTGAGCACAGGAGAGCAAGATTAGGTTTGGAGGTTGATGAAGAAGAACCAAAGAAGAAGGAGAAATCAGCGTTCCAGGAATACAAAAGTAAGAATATAAAGTTTGTGTATGGAACGAGCACGGTTCAAGAAGAAAGCGTGATGGGTAAGCAATCGAATGATGAATTCAAGAAAGAAAAAGAACTTCGGGACAAGGCTAAAACCAAGTCCACAAGTGGAGTAAAACCCACTAGTGGAAATGTTTCTGATAATCGAACTTGCTTTAAATGCAATACTGTTGATCATATTGCTCGCAAGTGTCTGAATCTAAAGCCTGTGTTTCCACGAAGAAAAAACTGTGTCAAAAGATGAAAAACAGAAACAACCAGAGATTGTGAATTCTGTTACAGTGTCAAATAGAAACTATTAATCAAAAGAAGAAGTGAAACCTAAAACGAGTTCAAGGTTTGAAAACTCAATTTTTGAAAAAGGTGAAACTTCAAGATTTAATGAAAACAAAGATTCTAGATTCTATATCAAGAAAGTGAGAAGCAAGCTACAATCATGGGTTGCTAAGAAAAGGCTTTCATCATCAGAAAAACCAAAGTTTGTTGCTGTAAAACTGAAAATGTCAAAACAAACGAGTCAGTGATTAAACAGACAAAGAAAGAAAAGGACAAAATGTTTTCAAAATTAACATTGGACTAAATGTTTGATGATGATTTTGAATAAGATGAAGAGTTAGAATATGGTTATGATGCTTATCATGTCAAACCCAAAACCAAAAAGGTTTGGGTTTCCTTATTCAAATAGTTGCTTTGTGTGCAGGAGTTCCAAAAGATCTGCTTTTCAAAGTCAAATCTGGATAATGGAGCTTCATGATGTTTTAACTTATCTAGAATGTCTTAATCTTTGTCGTTTTCGAAATTACAAGTGGTTAAAAAAGAAGAAGTTGAAAAGAAAATTTGTGAAAAGTCAATTTCTGCAAATCCACTCCATTGAACGAAACACTAATTCTATAACCATTTTGTTTTGTTGAACAGGTGCATATAAAAGTAGATGAAAAAAAAGGATCGGACGACGAGTTCTCGTGATCCTCATTGGTTTGTTATTTTATAGAAGAATTTCTTTAAATCTAAAAACCAAAAATATGTTTTTGATTTTAGTGGGAGTAAGAAAATTTTTAGAAAAATCAAAAACCTATGAAAAAGTTGAAAATTCAAAAACATTGAAAAGGTCAAAAAGAATTTCGATGTTCAAAAGGAAATGATAGTACATCAGTGGACTATCCCATTATGCTAAAGAAATGTATAGTTTAAAAGTGATAAACGAGTCTTACTGTGGATGTCGATAGGCTTTACACGTTCAGTAGATTGTTTCCGAGATATAAACTAAATTTTACAACTGCTTAATCTTGTGGATTAACACATCTTGGATATATGGACTTAGTACTCCAAAATTTCGATTGAAGGGTTCCTGATTCTGAGATACGAGGTCTTTATAGATAGTTGATATCTGGGTATTATAAAGTTCTTCTGATTTGGCGGAAGCAATAGCCTAGAACTTCTATAATGCTTTTGCTATAAATCCCTAAACTGCATGCAAAACTTGAAAAGTATCAAAAGATCTAATAATCATTTGCAGTGCTTAAAAGATTCCTTAAATAGAACACACATTTAAGTCGAGCTTTCATCTCTTTGTCGGTATGGTAGTATAACCTGAGCTCTCAAGGCCTCGCATAACCCAGATACAATATCAATTACGCTATACTCACCTGTAAGATGAAATCTAGGGAATCTGGATTCGGGAGTATATTCAAGTGGTGGGAACCATAGATAAGTCATGTTCCATAATTCATATCCTAAGATATCTTGGAACAATTGAGAAATGTGTTGAAGTTTAAGAGGACAAATGTAACCCTTGTGCCAAAATTTTGGGCTTTCAAAACTTTTTCTTTGAAGGCTTTCCGATAACTGATACTTAAACGTTACCGTTTAACGTAAAGTACGCACTAGGACAAGGACATAAGCTAAACATATCCTTAAATATCCTTTATATAACTTAGAAATAAGTTTGGAAAGGTTTGGTATGTCAAAAAAACAAGCTTATTCGATCACAGGGACTATTTATGACTAACTACGAAAGTCTGCCGATCCTCGTAGCACACTCTGGAACAATGACATAAGCTTAACATACCCTAAATACCATTTACATAACTTAGATATAAGTTTTGAAGGCTTCGGTATGGCAAAACACCTATTTTAACTCCATTGGCTATTTTGCAAATTCTACGAAACTATGCCGATTCGCGTATATCGTTATCCGAAACATATACACACATCCAAAAATTTTTGTAATCATTAAAATATAGTATTTTAATGATTGGAATGCAAAAATATCATTCCTTACGCGTATAAGGTTATTTGCGCGTTCGTTACGATTTTCGTCGTTATTAACCGAAAACCGCTAACCGTACGACCGAACGGAACCAACACCCGGGAAATTTTTGAACATATTTCAAGTTTCTATGTTTATTCATCCTTATGGAGCTTAAAAATGGGGTTAACGGGTGTTACAAGTGCCAAAACGCGACGAAAACAAGTTCAGGGGCCATTTCTGCCAATTTTTTGAAACTTCTGCCCCTGCAAGGGCCTTACGGACCATAAGGAAAAACCCCATACAGTCTGTAAGGGTCCCCAGCTTAGAAGCTTCTTAAATTCAAGCTTCCAGCTTCTTGTTAACTTCCTTGGCCACCAAGTCGCGATCTATGCCTCCTTTAACCTGCATTAGACACCTGGAGGGACACTAATCCATGCCTTAACACCTGGATCAACACTGGCATGATTTGGGAGCTCCAAGATTAGTATAAATAGGCTTGATCTTCACCATTTCTCTTTGCTCATTCCATTCTTTCTTCCTCCATCTTTTTGGATTTGTTTCCAGCAATTGGAGACCTCCTCTCTGAGTTCTTAAGTGTTTCTCAAACACAAGTAAGTACTCTTCCATAGTCTTGTTCATTCTTTTAGCTATTTCAAGCTAAAAGTCAAACTGTGTTTGACTTTAAGCTTTGACCATTAAGTGGTCAAGACAAAGTCCAATTGGACTTTGCAATGTAACATCCGCCAAAAACCGGATTTACCAAACCCGCTTCGTTTATTAACCGAACAACCAGTTAAAAATTTTTGCGTATTTAATGCCCAAATTAATTTTAAACGATACATAATTAATAAGTATATTAGAATATAAAATTTATTATTGAAAATCTGTTAAAAATAATGAAATAAAAATAAAATACTGCTGCCGGGTTTCGAACCCGGGTCAGCCAAAGGTTACACAAAGACTTAACTCACACTCGCTCAACCGCTCCGCCACTTGTGTTGTTTGTTAACATATTGAAACAATTAATACATAAATCAATCTGGAAATCAAAACTCAGTTACTCAAACGCGCCCAAATCCGTTCACGTCGGAAATCCCGACAATTTCGTCAAATTTGGCCGTTTCTTTTTAGTCATAACGTAGCATTAACACTAAGATCGGTTATAACCGAAGGAATCATCAATTTCATTCCTTTCAATTCAAAACCAAAAATACAATTCAAATCCGGGAGTTATACTTTCTTCATTCAGTGAGCTCGTGAATTCTATCAAACACACTCATCATTTCGCTCAGAAAACTTCGTCGGAAGTCACCGGAATTCTCTGAAAAATTACCGGAAAGTTTCGCCGGAAAACCGAATTCAATTCATCCTTTCTTTTTACCCAAAAGTAAGATCATAGGACTCATACTGACATCACTCCCACTCACCCTAAACCTCTGAAGAATCTATGTCGCAAGAAAATTCACTCGCCGGAATCTCTGCAAGTCGCCGGAAAACCGGGACTTTCATCTACACGGTAATTACCTCGATGTTTCTGTTTCATTCCATTAAAAAGACGAATTCTAACACCATTTCATCGCTCAGCATCAACCCCAGACGACATTGCCGGATTTTTCTGTTTTCGCCGGAAAGTTTCTGAAAGTTTCAGAATCACGCGGATAACCGGTATGATCATGTAATCTACTGATAATCATTACTCATTAGTTCAATTTCACATCAATCCCTCCAAACTGCTAATTGACTCTAACAGCCGAAGGTCACCAGAACAGAGCCGACGAGCTTCGCCGGATTTTCTGAAGAAGACGATCTGTTCGGTATTTTCTTTCCCCAAACTCTTCGATTCAATACTTTCCAATTGTTCATCTTGTTCATTAACCGAATTAATCAAGTATCAGTTGCTTTGACCGATGTCTGTGTTTTGAACGAAGAAGACGAGTTCAGATATGATATAAGATTAATTAAAAACCGTTTTATGAACGGGTTAGACACACAGTCCAGTGGTGGACTGTGTGCAAACAATATGCATAACGTCCCGAGTTCGATTCTTGACACACGCACCTTCACCGAAATAAAATGCCTTTTTTTTAGAGACTGAACCGGGTTAATTCAGTAATATGTTAAGTATAATAAAAACTAGAATATTTACCAAGTTAGACACACAGTCCAGCGGTGGACTGTGTGCCAAACTAAACCACAGGTCCCGGGTTCGAGACCTGTGGAGTGCACCGAGTCGCTACATTAAAATCTTTTTAAAATAAATGATTTTCGGATTAATTTAATTAGTATATAAATATAATTAAAAACAGAATTATTTCGGGTTAGACACGTAGCTAGTTGGTAGAGCTGCGTGCACGCGTACGGGAGGTCTCGGGTTCGAGCCTCACCCGGCGCATACACTTACACAATAAAACCGGTCAACAAGGTCAACGGTCAACAAGTCAACGGGCAAAAAGTCAACATTTTTTTTATTATTTTTATTTATTTATTTTATTTAAAAATCAATTAAAAATACTTAAAAATAACATTTTTAAGGTTAGAAAATAGCCTAAAACTCACAAAAATATATCCAAAAATTCTATTAAAGTTGTTAATAAAATCCATTTATTTACCTTACTTTTTCATTATTAATTAGGTTAGTTATTCCTTGTCGATCAATCCTCTAAACTCGTGCGCATTCATCATCATTCACCGAACGCACCCACTGTGAGTGAATCTCTACAAATTCCCCGTTTAAATCACGTTTTTGGGGTGTATCATGTGTCTTACTATTTATTATATTTAAATCATTGTGCATACATCATATCATGAATAAATGTGTATCCAGCCTGTGTAAACTGTTTGTGTGATTATTGTTTAGATTTAATTTATTATTTTCAGTACATGCAATTTCATAGGCCGCCGCTCCCATTACATTATGAGCGTTGAGCAGTTCCCCATTTAATTATGAGCGTGAACCTGGCGTTGCCTACATACGATCGGCTCCGTTTGATTGAGCCTTGATCGCACAGACATTTTTCATTTTCAGTACATGCAATACGATCGGCTCCGTTTGATTGAGCCTTTATCGCACAGACATTTTTCATTTTCAGTACATGCAATACGATCGGCTCCGTTTGATTGAGCCTTGATCGCACAGTTTCATTTATGTTATATATTTATGCAAGTTGATATGTTATTGTATGCTGTTGGTTTGTTAATGTATGTTATTGTTTGTTGTTGTTTGATATCGTATGCTGTTGGTTTGTTAATGTAAGTTATAGTTTGTTGTTGTTTGATATCGTATGCTAATGGTTTGTTATTGTATGCTAATTGTTGTTATTGTATGTTTATTTACGTTTGTTCATATATGAATATTGCACAATTTTTTCCATATTAAATACAACCAGAAATAAATAATAAATGTTTTCTAACAAGGTTCACTCGCCAACTTTTTGTTGATCCAAAAACCATTTTTAATATGATACAGGTGAACAGGATGAAGCAAGGAAACATAGGAAATTGCCTTAGAAGAAAAATAATGAAGTTTAGAAGGATGAATAGAACATGTTGTATTTGTTTGAAATGATTGTATGATCTCATTTAAATTGAAATAATAAATATGAAACATTATAATAAATGTCATGAGCTTTGATGATAACCCAATCATGCCCGATCACCTTTTCCGCTGCGGGTCGGGGTGTGACAGATTGGTATCAGAGCTTTTGACTATAGGGATATAGGATAGGTTATTAGACCCTTAGAGCCTATATTATAGTTGACTAGATTTAATTGTTTATGTGGTTACATGCAAACTTATGATATTTATTTGTTTCATATTTATTACATACACAAATGCATGCAAACATTTCCAATATTACATTTTGTGATACATAGTGAATTATACTTACAGTCAAACATACATACTTACATACATATTCATCATACATGTTACAATATTCACATATTCAAATCATCTTCATACTTCCGTTATTCAAGATTTTGTCGCATTTTTCATTTTTCAAATCTCATCAAAGTGAGTTCTGCGACGGGCATGTAGTAACTGTAAGGGTACAAGTACCGGTAGTCGGAACGTCCTGTCTAGGTTGGCATTCGTATAAATTCAATATAACGGACCAGTTTGCCTACCTGGGGACTAACGATGAGAGTACGAAGGACCTATTAGGCCAAAGCATGCCACACCAAACGTCGTTCGAACTAACCCCACTTTGAGGTGTCACCGTGTCCACACCTGGACACATTCCGAATATCATATGTTACATATTTCTCGATTTTCTCCGGGTTTTAGTGTACGTAACCAGGCAAACACATGCGAACCATATGAAAAACCCGGTAATCATGGGGGCCCACATGATTACGAAGGTGAAGTATGGCGGCATGCAAGGCCCAATTACGAGCAAAGCCAAGACATCCTATGGATGTAGTAGATTTATTTTGCTATGTTTATTTTATGAATGTTCATTCCTAAATACGACACATGATCCAAAAGCATCCAACTCATACTCTTGATATGTATTCCTTGTAGATGTCTTCTAGCCTCGCTCGTAGGAAGATGAGATCAAGAAAAGCTCGCGAGCGCATGGCTGCCCTAATCGCTCAACAAATGGCTGCCGTAATACCCAACATTGTGGTTCAAGTCCAACAAGCCCATACCGCTAATCCCGTCAATCAAGAAGTTCAAAATGTTATCATCCCTCCCCCAAATACCACTAAATGCACCTACAAGCATTTCAAATCCTGCGACCCTACAAAATACGAAGGGACTGAAGGTGTCACCGCTCTTCTCTATTAGTTTGAAGAAATGGAAAACATTTTTCTAACTTGCGATTGCCCCGATGATCGCAAAGTGCGATATGCTACTGGTCGTTTATTTGGAATAGCACTTACTTGGTGGAATACAGAGAAGGCCAAACGGGGTGTTGAAGATGCTATGACTTTGACTTGGGAAGAGTTGAAAGAAATCATGACAAGACGGTTTTGCCCAAGGAGCGAAATCAAGAAATTAGAGGATGAGTTCTATTCGTTGAAACAAAAGGAAGGCGACCACACTACATACAACAAGAGATTCCTCGAGTTAAATCAAATGGTTCCCAACTTGTTCACTCCCCACTACCGTTTGATCGAGCACTACATTCGAGGTCTTCCTTCAAAAATTCAAGACTCTGTAATAAGTACCACACCTGCAACCTTGGAAGCAGCAATGGAGTTAGCTACAGAACTCACCGAGAACCGAATCCGGAACAAAGACTTCAAGGAGGGAAGAAGGATAAAGCATCGACTGAAACCTCCAACTACACCCAAACCGAATCCCCTTCTCAACCCATTTCTAAGAGAAAACGAGACGAGCAACATTTCGCTGTCACCCAACGCAACCAACCAGCCTTACAAGCCGTACCCCTCCAAGCTATCCCAATCACTCAAGTAGCACCCAACTCAACCTATCCAAATAAGAAACCTTACCTTGGACCTCACCCTCGATGTAACACCTGTTTTTATCACCATCCATCTACCGTACTTTGTCGACTATGTGCGAATTGTGGACGCTATGGTCATTTGAGCAAAGTTTGCCGCACCTCTCAAAACCAAACCTCACCCCCTACTCAAAACATGATCCAAAATTATCAACAACCCCATTACCCCATGTTCCCATATGTTTGAGCTTGTTTCAATTGTGGCGACTCTACCCATTTTAGAAACACGTGCCCTCAATTGGTTAACATCATAAACGCCCAAGCTCAAGCAAACCCAGTTAACCAAGCAAATCAAGAAAACCCAACCACTAGGCCACCAGCAAGAGGAAGAGTTTTCAACATCAACGCCAATCCGGTTGAAGATAATGACGGCCCAAATGAAAACACTCAACTAGTCCCCTTCACCAACAATCAAGATTCAACTCCCACTGCTTAGTTTTATGCTTTCTTTATGTTATCTCAATTCTCACGTGTCTCAATTTTAAATTGGAAGTTTATCCAAGGATCTTAATGCGAATTATTATTTCAGATTTGTTTTATACTCATTGATTCAACATTCATACCATCATACATCTCAACGTATTTCAATCTCATTATTTAAAGAAGTTGGGTTGTGTCTCACTTCTACATAGACTAACCTCTCCATCACAACAAACGAGAGAGGGATGGTCATCATTCAAACATGTATACTATCAGGATTATGACTCAGGCATTGTTTTTTGTGTTTATTTATGTTTTAGAGTCACATAGGACTAATCATAGCTTACTGATAAAACCAATGAGAATTTGACTGAGGATATGGTGGATACGCCGCTGGTACTTCCTATATATAAGTATTCTTGTCAAAGGATCAGAGGCATTATCAGGCGGTTATGAGAAGTTCCATGTAGGAATTAGTAATGTTTTGGTTGAAATTTGTTTTACACTCACTGATTTAACATTCATATCAACTCATCATTTAAAGAAATTGGATTGTGTTCCATTTTCTACATAGACTAACCTCTCCATCATAACAAACGAGAGAGGTATTGTCATCATTCAAGGACTCAAGCTTTGGTTGTTGTGTTTGTGTATGTTTTAGAGTCACATAGGACCAATCATAACTAACTGATAAAACCAATGAAAATTTGACAAGAATATGGTGGATACGCCACTGGTACTTCCTATATATAAGTATTCTTGTCAAAGGATCAGAGGCATTATCAGGCGGTTATGAGAAGTTCCATGTAGGATTTGGTATTGTCTTGATTGAAGTTTGTGTTATACTCACTGATTTAGCATTTATATCATCGCATCCTTTAAAGGAATTGGATTGTGTCATCAATCCAACATGTATGCTATCAGAATTAGGACTCAGATATTGGTTGTTATGTTTATTTATGTTCTAGAGTCTCATCATAGAACCAATCATAACTAACTGATAAAACCAATGAAAATTTGACAAGAATATGGTGGATACGCCGCTGGTACTTCCTATATATAAGTATTCTTGCCAGAGGATCAGAGGCATTGTCAGGCGGTTATGAGAAGTTCCATGTAGGTTTTAGTATTAGAAGTTATTTTAGGATATAATCTAATCTTTCAAACGTACCCAAACTCATATGCATAACATCATACTTAGTCAATCAACTCTGTGTATCCATGTTCCGTATTCATACACTTTAGGCAACAAAAAGCGATTCCTGTAGCAGGGTATTCAACCCTTACAAGGAACGTTACCGCCTCAAACAAAATTTAAACTCTTACTCTCTTCTAAGTATGTAATTGTCAAATTAAAACACCATCCTTTCTAGACAAATATGCCACTACTTAAATTTCGGGACGAAATTTCTAAAAGTAGGGGATACTGTAACATCCGCCAAAAACCGGATTTACCAAACCCGCTTCGTTTATTAACCGAACAACCAGTTAAAAATTTCGTTGCGTATTTAATGCCCAAATTAATTTTAAACGATACATAATTAATAAGTATATTAGAATATAAAATTTATTATTGAAAATCTGTTAAAAATAATGAAATAAAAATAAAATACTGCTGCCGGGTTTCGAACCCGGGTCAGCCAAAGGTTACACAAAGACTTAACTCACACTCGCTCAATCGCTCCGCCACTTGTGTTGTTTGTTAACATATTGAAACAATTAATACATAAATCAATCTGGAAATCAAAACTCAGTTACTCAAACGCGCCCAAATCCGTTCACGTCGGAAATCCCGACAATTTCGTCAAATTTGGCCGTTTCTTTTTAGTCATAACGTATGCAGGAACACTAAGATCGGTTATAACCGAAGGAATCCATTAATTTCATTCATTTCAATTCAAATCCGGGAGTTATACTTTCTTCATTCAGTGAGCTCGCGAATTCTATCAAACACACTCATCATTTCGCTCAGAAAACTTCGCCGGAAGTCACCGGAATTCTCTGAAAAATTACCGGAAAGTTTCGCCGGAAAACCGAATTCAATTCATCCTTTCTTTTTACCCAAAAATAAGATCATAGGACTCATACTGACATCACTCCCACTCACCCTAAACCTCTGAAGAATCTATGTCGCAAGAAAATTCACTCGCCGGAATTCTCTGCAAGTCGCCGGAAAACCGGGACTTTCATCTACACGGTAATTACCTCGATGTTTCTGTTTCATTCCATTATAAGACGAATTCTAACACCATTTCATCGCTCAGCATCAACCCCAGACGACATTGCCGGATTTTTCTGTTTTCGCCGGAAAGTTTCTGAAAGTTTCAGAATCACGCGGATAACCGGTATGATCATGTAATCTACTGATAATCATTACTCATTAGTTCAATTTCACATCTAATCCCTCCAAACTGCTAATTGACTCTAACAGCCGAAGGTCACCAGAACAGAGCCGACGAGCTTTGCCGGATTTTCTGAAGAAGACGATCTGTTCGGTATTTTCTTTCCCCAAACTCTTCGATTCAATACTTTCCAATTGTTCATCTTGTTCATTAACCGAATTAATCAAGTATCAGTTGCTTTGACCGATGTCTGTGTTTTGAACGAAGAAGACGAGTTCAGATATGATATAAGATTAATTAAAAACCGTTTTATGAACGGGTTAGACACACAGTCCAGTGGTGGACTGTGTGCAAACAATATGCATAACGTCCCGAGTTCGATTCTTGACACACGCACCTTCACCGAAATAAAATGCCTTTTTTTTAGAGACTGAACCGGGTTAATTCAGTAATATGTTAAGTATAATAGAAACTAGAATATTTACCAAGTTAGACACACAGTCCAGCGGTGGACTGTGTGCCAAACTAAACCACAGGTCCCGGGTTCGAGACCTGTGGAGTGCACCGAGTCGCTACATTAAAATCTTTTTAAAATAAATGATTTTCGGATTAATTTAATTAGTATATAAATATAATTAAAAACAGAATTATTTCGGGTTAGACACGTAGCTTAGTTGGTAGAGCTGCGTGCACGCGTACGGGAGGTCTCGGGTTCGAGCCTCACCCGGCGCATACACTTACACAATAAAACCGGTCAACAAGTCAACGGTCAACAAGTCAACGGGCAAAAAGTCAACATTTTTTTATTATTTTTATTTATTTATTTTATTTAAAAATCAATTAAAAATACTTAAAAATAACATTTTTAAGGTTAGAAAACAGCCTAAAACTCACAAAAATATATCCAAAAATTCTATTAAAGTTGTTAATAAAATCCATTTATTTACCTTACTTTTTCATTATTAATTAGGTTAGTTATTCCTTGTCGATCAATCCTCTAAACTCGTGCGCATTCATCATCATTCACCGAACGCACCCACTGTGAGTGAATCTCTACAAATTCCCCGTTTAAATCACGTTTTTGGGGTGTATCATGTGTCTTACTATTTATTATATTTAAATCATTGTGCATACATCATATCATGAATAAATGTGTATCCAGCCTGTGTAAACTGTTTGTGTGATTATTGTTTAGATTTAATTTATTATTTTCAGTACATGCAATTTCATAGGCCGCCGCTCCCATTACATTATGAGCGTTGAGCAGTTCCCCATTTAATTATGAGCGTGAACCTGGCGTTGCCTACATACGATCGGCTCCGTTTGATTGAGCCTTGATCGCACAGACATTTTTCATTTTCAGTACATGCAATACGATCGGCTCCGTTTGATTGAGCCTTTATCGCACAGACATTTTTCATTTTCAGTACATGCAATACGATCGGCTCCGTTTGATTGAGCCTTGATCGCATAGTTTCATTTATGTTATATATTTATGCAAGTTGATATGTTATTGTATGCTGTTGGTTTGTTAATGTATGTTATTGTTTGTTGTTGTTTGATATCGTATGCTGTTGGTTTGTTAATGTATGTTATAGTTTGTTGTTGTTTGATATCGTATGTTAATGGTTTGTTATTGTATGCTAATTGTTGTTATTGTATGTTTATTTACGTTTGTTCATATATGAATATTGCACAATTTTTTCCATATTAAATACAACCAGAAATAAATAATAAATGTTTTCTAACAAGGTTCACTCGCCAACTTTTTGTTGATCCAAAACCCATTTTTACATATGATATAGGTGAACAGGATGAAGCAAGGAAAACATAGGAAATTGCCTTAGAAGAAAAATAATGAAGTTTAGAAGGATGAATAGAACATGTTGTATTTGTTTGATATGACTGTATGATCTCATTTAAATTGAAATAATAAATATGAAACATTATAATAAATGTCATGAGCTTTGATGATAACCCAATCATGCCCCGATCACCTTTTCCGCTGCGGGTCGGGGTGTGACAGATTGGTATCAGAGCTTTTGACTATAGGGATATAGGATAGGTTATTAGACCCTTAGAGCCTATACTATAGTTGACTAGATTTTAATTGTTTATGTGGTTACATGCAAACTTATGATATTTATTTGTTTCATATTTATTACATACACAAATGCATGCAAACATTTCCAATATTACATTTTGTGATACATAGTGAATTATACTTACAGTCAAACATACATACTTACATACATATTCATCATACATGTTACAATATTCACATATTCAAATCATCTTCATACTTCCGTTATTCAAGATTTTGTCGCATTTTTCATTTTTCAAATCTCATCAAAGTGAGTTCTGCGACGGGCATGTAGTAACTGTAAGGGTACAAGTACCGGTAGTCAGAACGTCCTGTCTAGGTTGGCATTCGTATAAATCCAATATAACGGACCAGTTTGCCTACCTGGGGACTAACGATGAGAGTACGAAGGACCTATTAGGCCAAAGATGCCACACCAAACGTCGTTCGAACTAACCCCACTTTGAGGTGTCACCGTGTCCACACCTGGACACATTCCGAATATCATATGTTACATATTTCTCGATTTTCTCCGGGTTTTAGTGTACGTAACCAGGCAAACACATGCGAACCATATGAAAAACCCGGTAATCATGGGGGCCCACATGATTACGAAGGTGAAGTATGGCGGCATGCAAGGCCCAATTACGAGCAAAGCCCAAGACATCCTATGGATGTAGTAGATTTATTTTGCTATGTTTATTTTATGAATGTTCATTCCTAAATACGACACATGATCCCAAAAGCATCCAACTCATACTCTTGATATGTATTCCTTGTAGATGTCTTCTAGCCTCGCTCGTAGGAAGATGAGATCAAGAAAAGCTCGCGAGCGCATGGCTGCCCTAATCGCTCAACAAATGGCTGCCGTAATACCCAACATTGTGGTTCAAGTCCAACAAGCCCTACCGCTAATCCCGTCAATCAAGAAGTTCAAAATGTTATCATCCCTCCCCCAAATACCACTAAATGCACCTACAAGCATTTCAAATCCTGCGACCCTACAAAATACGAAGGGACTGAAGGTGTCACCGCTCTTCTCTATTGTTTGAAGAAATGGAAAACATTTTTCTAACTTGGATTGCCCCGATGATCGCAAAGTGCGATATGCTACTGGTCGTTTATTTGGAATAGCACTTACTTGGTGGAATACAGAGAAGGCCAAACGGGTGTTGAAGATGCTATGACTTTGACTTGGGAAGAGTTGAAAGAAATCATGACAAGACGGTTTTGCCCAAGGAGCGAAATCAAGAAATTAGAGGATGAGTTCTATTCGTTGAAACAAAAGGAAGGCGACCACACTACATACAACAAGAGATTCCTCGAGTTAAATCAAATGGTTCCCAACTTGTTCACTCCCCACTACCGTTTGATCGAGCACTACATTCGAGGTCTTCCTTCAAAAATTCAAGACTCTGTAATAAGTACCACACCTGCAACCTTGGAAGCAGCAATGGAGTTAGCTACAGAACTCACCGAGAACCGAATCCGGAACAAAGACTTCAGAGGAGAGAAGAAGGATAAAGCATCGACTGAAACCTCCAACTACACCCAAACCGAATCCCCTTCTCAACCCATTTCTAAGAGAAAACGAGACGAGCAACTTTTCGCTGTCACCCAACGCAACCAACCAGCCTTACAAGCCGTACCCCTCCAAGCTATCCCAATCACTCAAGTAGCACCCAACTCAACCTACCCAAATAAGAAACCTTACCTTGGACCTCACCCTCGATGTAACACCTGTTTTTATCACCATCCATCTACCGTAGTTTGTCGACTATGTGCGAATTGTGGACGCTATGGTCATTTGAGCAAAGTTTGCCGCACCTCTCAAAACCAAACCTCACCCCCTACTCAAAACATGATCCAAACGTATCAACAACCCCATTACCCCATGTTCCCATATGTTCGAGCTTGTTTCAATTGTGGCGACTCTACCCATTTTAGAAACACGTGCCCTCAATTGGTTAACATCATAAACGCCCAAGCTCAAGCAAACCCAGTTAACCAAGCAAATCAAGAAAACCCAACCACTAGGCCACCAGCAAGAGGAAGAGTTTTCAACATCAACGCCAATCCGGTTGAAGATAATGACGGCCCAAATGAAAACACTCAACTAGTCCCCTTCACCAACAATCAAGATTCAACTCCCACTGCTTAGTTTTATGCTTTCTTTATGTTATCTCAATTCTCACGTGTCTTAATTTTAAATTGGAAGTTTATCCAAGGATCTTAATGCGAATTATTATTTCAGTTTGTTTTATACTCATTGATTCAACATTCATACCATCATACATCTCAACGTATTTCAATCTCATTATTTAAAGAAGTTGGGTTGTGTCTCACTTCTACATAGACTAACCTCTCCATCACAACAAACGAGAGAGGGATGGTCATCATTCAAACATGTATACTATCAGGATTATGACTCAGGCATTGTTTTTTGTGTTTATTTATGTTTTAGAGTCACATAGGACTAATCATAGCTTACTGATAAAACCAATGAGAATTTGACGAGGATATGGTGGATACGCCGCTGGTACTTCCTATATATAAGTATTCTTGTCAAAGGATCAGAGGCATTATCAGGCGGTTATGAGAAGTTCCATGTAGGAATTAGTAATGTTTTGGTTGAAATTTGTTTTACACTCACTGATTTAACATTCATATCAACTCATCATTTAAAGAAATTGGATTGTGTTCCATTTTCTACATAGACTAACCTCTCCATCATAACAAACGAGAGAGGTATTGTCATCATTCAAGGACTCAAGCTTTGGTTGTTGTGTTTGTGTATGTTTTAGAGTCACATAGGACCAATCATAACTAACTGATAAAACCAATGAAAATTTGACAAGAATATGGTGGATACGCCACTGGTACTTCCTATATATAAGTATTCTTGTCAAAGGATCAGAGGCATTATCAGGCGGTTATGAGAAGTTCCATGTAGGATTTGGTATTGTCTTGATTGAAGTTTGTGTTATACTCACTGATTTAGCATTTATATCATCGCATCCTTTAAAGGAATTGGATTGTGTCATCAATCCAACATGTATGCTATCAGAATTAGGACTCAGATATTGGTTGTTATGTTTATTTATGTTCTAGAGTCTCATCATAGAACCAATCATAACTAACTGATAAAACCAATGAAAATTTGACAAGAATATGGTGGATACGCCGCTGGTACTTCCTATATATAAGTATTCTTGCCAGAGGATCAGAGGCATTGTCAGGCGGTTATGAGAAGTTCCATGTAGGTTTTAGTATTAGAAGTTATTTTAGGATATAATCTAATCTTTCAAACGTACCCAAACTCATATGCATAACATCATACTTAGTCAATCAACTCTGTGTATCCATGTTCCGTATTCATACACTTTAGGCAACAAAAAGCGATTCCTGTAGCAGGGTATTCAACCCTTACAAGGAACGTTACCGCCTCAAACAAAATTTAAACTCTTACTCTCTTCTAAGTATGTAATTGTCAAATTAAAACACCATCCTTTCTAGACAAATATGCCACTACTTAAATTTCGGGACGAAATTTCTAAAAGTAGGGGATACTGTAACATCCGCCAAAAACCGGATTTACCAAACCCGCTTCGTTTATTAACCGAACAACCAGTTAAAAATTTCGTTGCGTATTTAATGCCCAAATTAATTTTAAACGATACATAATTAATAAGTATATTAGAATATAAAATTTATTATTGAAAATCTGTTAAAAATAATGAAATAAAAATAAAATACTGCTGCCGGGTTTCGAACCCGGGTCAGCCAAAGGTTACACAAAGACTTAACTCACACTCGCTCAATCGCTCCGCCACTTGTGTTGTTTGTTAACATATTGAAACAATTAATACATAAATCAATCTGGAAATCAAAACTCAGTTACTCAAACGCGCCAAATCCGTTCACGTCGGAAATCCCGACAATTTCGTCAAATTTGGCCGTTTCTTTTTAGTCATAACGTATGCAGGAACACTAAGATCGGTTATAACCGAAGGAATCCATCAATTTCATTCATTTCAATTCAAATCCGGGAGTTATACTTTCTTCATTCAGTGAGCTCGCGAATTCTATCAAACACACTCATCATTTCGCTCAGAAAACTTCGCCGGAAGTCACCGGAATTCTCTGAAAAATTACCGGAAAGTTTCGCCGGAAAACCGAATTCAATTCATCCTTTCTTTTTACCCAAAAATAAGATCATAGGACTCATACTGACATCACTCCCACTCACCCTAAACCTCTGAAGAATCTATGTCGCAAGAAAATTCACTCGCCGGAATTCTCTGCAAGTCGCCGGAAAACCGGGACTTTCATCTACACGGTAATTACCTCGATGTTTCTGTTTCATTCCATTATAAGACGAATTCTAACACCATTTCATCGCTCAGCATCAACCCCAGACGACATTGCCGGATTTTTCTTTTTTTCGCCGGAAAGTTTCTGAAAGTTTCAGAATCACGCGGATAACCGGTATGATCATGTAATCTACTGATAATCATTACTCATTAGTTCAATTTCACATCTAATCCCTCCAAACTGCTAATTGACTCTAACAGCCGAAGGTCACCAGAACAGAGCCGACGAGCTTCGCCGGATTTTCTGAAGAAGACGATCTGTTCGGTATTTTCTTTCCCCAAACTCTTCGATTCAATACTTTCCAATTGTTCATCTTGTTCATTAACCGAATTAATCAAGTATCAGTTGCTTTGACCGATGTCTGTGTTTTGAACGAAGAAGACGAGTTCAGATATGATATAAGATTAATTAAAAACCGTTTTATGAACGGGTTAGACACACAGTCCAGTGGTGGACTGTGTGCAAACAATATGCATAACGTCCCGAGTTCGATTCTTGACACACGCACCTTCACCGAAATAAAATGCCTTTTTTTTAGAGACTGAACCGGGTTAATTCAGTAATATGTTAAGTATAATAAAAACTAGAATATTTACCAAGTTAGACACACAGTCCAGCGGTGGACTGTGTGCCAAACTAAACCACAGGTCCCGGGTTCGAGACCTGTGGAGTGCACCGAGTCGCTACATTAAAATCTTTTTAAAATAAATGATTTTCGGATTAATTTAATTAGTATATAAATATAATTAAAAACAGAATTATTTCGGGTTAGACACGTAGCTCAGTTGGTAGAGCTGCGTGCACGCGTACGGGAGGTCTCGGGTTCGAGCCTCACCCGGCGCATACACTTACACAATAAAACCGGTCAACAAGTCAACGGTCAACGGTCAACAAGTCAACGGGCAAAAAGTCAACATTTTTTTTATTATTTTTATTTATTTATTTTATTTAAAAATCAATTAAAAATACTTAAAAATAACATTTTTAAGGTTAGAAAATAGCCTAAAACTCACAAAAATATATCCAAAAATTCTATTAAAGTTGTTAATAAAATCCATTTATTTACCTTACTTTTTCATTATTAATTAGGTTAGTTATTCCTTGTCGATCAATCCTCTAAACTCGTGCGCATTCATCATCATTCACCGAACGCACCCACTGTGAGTGAATCTCTACAAATTCCCCGTTTAAATCACGTTTTTGGGGTGTACCATGTGTCTTACTATCTATTATATTTAAATCATTGTGCATACATCATATCATGAATAAATGTGTATCCAGCCTGTGTAAACTGTTTGTGTGATTATTGTTTAGAGTTTAATTTATTATTTTCAGTACATGCAATTTCATAGGCCGCCGCTCCCCATTACATTTGAGCGTTGAGCAGTTCCCCATTTAATTATGAGCGTGAACCTGGCGTTGCCTACATACGATCGGCTCCGTTTGATTGAGCCTTGATCGCACAGACATTTTTCATTTTCAGTACATGCAAGATCGGCTCCGTTTGATTGAGCCTTGATCGCACAGACATTTTTCATTTTCAGTACATGCAATACGATCGGCTCCGTTTGATTGAGCCTTGATCGCACAGTTTCATTTATGTTATATATTTATGCATGTTGATATGTTATTGTATGCTGTTGGTTTGTTAATGTATGTTATTGTTTGTTGTTGTTTGATATCGTATGCTATTGGTTTGTTAATGTATGTTATAGTTTGTTGTTGTTTGATATCGTATGCTAATGGTTTGTTATTGTATGCTAATTGTTGTTATTGTATGTTTATTTACGTTTGTTCTGTAACACCCATGCCCCTCGTTATCACCAATATTGTCGCTTTGCCCTTGATGGGTGGCCCATCCAGGAACTCACGGCTTTGTTTTTGGTTGCCCTGGTGGAGACTTCCCAGGAGGTCACCCATCCTAGTACTACTCCCACTTGAGCACGCTTAACTGTGGAGTTCTCCTCTCATCCACTAGCATTAAGCTCAAAACGCCTTGGTGATTTTAGAGGTAGGGCATTACTTATGAACCAGGAATCTCTCCTGTCCACGGACGATGTTGGGAGGTATGCCATTAGGTGTTATAATCACCCCTCTAGGGACTCATCGTCCTCGATGAGGTTTTGCCCCAACATGTACGAGGTTGCCATTATCCTCGATGAGGTTTTTTTGCCCCACATTTGGGAGGTTGCCATTAGGTGTTACAATCACCCCCCTAAGGGACTCATCGTCCTCGATGAGGTTTTGCCCCAACATCCCGAATGGCACAGGAGTGGCTCTGATACAACTCTGTAACACCCATGCCCTCGTTATCACCAATATTGTCCGCTTTGCCCTTGATGGGTGGCCCATCCAGGAACTCACGGCTTTGTTTTTAGGTTTCCCTGGTGGAGACTTCCCAGGAGGTCACCCATCCTAGTACTACTCCCACTTGAGCACGCTTAACTGTGGAGTTCTCCTCTTTCCACTAGCATTAAGCCCAAAACGCGTTGGTGATTTTAGAGGTAGGGCATTACTTATGAACCAGGAATCTCTCCTGTCCACGGACGATGTTGGGAGTATGCCATTAGGTGTTATAATCACCCCCCCTAAGGGACTCATCGTCCTCGATGAGGTTTTGCCCCAACATGTAGGAGGTTGCCATTATCTCGATGAGGTTTTTTGCCCCACATTTGGGAGGTTGCCATTAGGTGTTACATGCAACGTGATCGTAATCACGATGGTTATGATCCTTAGCGATCATGCCTACTGATTTCCACGTTTACTAGTCGTAGTGACGAGTCAAAGTTTCAGTCAACAATGCGCAACGCATTATGACGAAACTATTTTCGGGCATCAAAACTCTTTGTATTGATACCAAATCAGTTTTATAAACTTAGTTAGACATGTTTGACATGTCTAACTCGTCACTTATAGTTTAGTTGTTGGTGCATATGTCTGTTGCCTTCGTCATTACACGAGAACGAGTCAGGAATAAACGAGAGTTTCTGAAGACCGAACAAGACAAAGTAGATATCCAAGAGGGAGTCTATTGGTGCATAATGTTTATAGAATAGTCTTGTATCGAGTCTGTATAGTATAGGTGAAACGAGGCGTATTTAAAATAGTTTAGTGACAAGTTCGCTCATGATTGGTTGTGAGAAGCCAAGTTCGGCCGAACTTGACTAGTCAAGTTCGGGCGAACTTACCTATGGCTGTCTTCTCACCAGCGAACTTGTAACACTATATATAGGTGCCTTGGGATTTCATTTGTAAGTTGTTGGAGATTTTGGCACAGAGACGGCGAAGCTCTGTCAGATCCGGATCTTGAATGTCAACTACAAGTTCGACCGAACTTGTAGTTAATTCTAATATTTTTCAAAGTTTAAAGTTTTTTTTTCAGCGTACGTGTCTCGACTTTCAAAATGGAAGATTTCAATAACGCGTCTGTAGCTGGAGTAGCACAAGCCTCAACATCAAATTCAATTGCAGTTAATCAGATGACCTCGATAATGAAATGGGTACTACTCAGAAACCACCGAAGTTGATGAGTATGGACGAGTTCGAGGGATGGAAAGAAAAGTTTGTTAATTGGATTCAAGTGAATCAATTTAACAGTTGGGTTGCGATTGAAGATGGATATACATGGCCTAAAGATGAACGTGATCAAGATCTTCCACTGAACAAATTTTCAGCGATTGACAAAGAGAAATATGTTGCTGAAAAGAAAATGATCAACTTAATACAACAATCTGTCAAAGAAGATATCTTAATATTATTACCAGAATATGATACTTCTCAAGAATTATGGAATTTTTCTTTGCAAAAAAAGTCAAAGGAAGTGATGAAATGATCAAGAGCAAAAGGCCCTGATTAAGAAGAGTTTGAAATCTTCACGATGATCAAAGGAGAGACAATGAAACAAATGATTGATAGATATTGTCACCTCATGGTCCAGATGCGAAGACATGATATCAAGAGAACTAACAAAGAGCAGACTGAGAAGCTGGCCGATGCACTTCCAGAAGGAGAATGGACAACGTATCTGATGATTCTAAAGAATAGTCCATCTTGGAGACATTTTAAATTGTCATCTTTCATTGACAAACTTGAAGGTCATGAAATGGAATTGATGAAGATTGAAAATCCAAAAACCTAATGTTGTTTAGGATGTCGGAGTTTATTACAAAGGTGGTGTTCCAGATACTCCGATTCAAAGTCCAAAAATCCAAACGGCATTTAGTGCAAACATGAATACATCAGATCAATCATCACAAAATCAGTATTCTCCAAATATTATGTGGTTCAAATTCTTCTTCTCAAAGTCAATCTCATCAGACAAGCCAATCCACTACTAATTCAAATGTTTTCCAATGCAACATAGCAGTAGATTTAAAGAATTTGTTTCCTGAAAAAGTTGCAAAACAGCACATAACACTTCTTGCTACAGTTCTGGAATCGTACGAAAGTCTTGTTGCTGGAAAGATCGGAAATCCTGAAATGACAGCTGAGGATTACGATCAGGTAGATGAGGAAGAGTTGGAAGTGATGGATATCAAATGGTCCTTAGCATCGATTATCCAGAGAGTTTCAAAGTTTGTAGCACTCACTGGAAGGGATATTGGTAACTCAAGCAATAAATTTGGGTTTCGACAAAACGAAAGTTACTTGTTTCAGATGTCGACAAAAAGGGCACTTCAAACATGAATGGCATAACCAAGAAGCTAGTGGAAACTAAAACCCTTTTGGGACCGTAACGAATATTACAAGAAAGCGCTGCAATACAAATCATATCCGAATAGAACACAAGTTGAAGTTGAAGATAAATCTGCAAAGAAAGCCGAACAAGCTCTTGTTGCCAATCATGAAGACGATGGTTTCGATTGGAACAAATACATCGGAAAGAAGACTGGTGTTGCTATGATGGCAGATGTTGTGAATGAATCGGATACATCATTTGTGGATGCTGCTATTGAAAATGCTATTCAAGAAGCTTTAATGCAGAGAGCTGAGGAAGAAGCTGTCCTGAGGATGCAGTTCTGGAAAGATACATGCAACAAAATAGGAAGAAGGAATAGCTTACCTTGAGACACAAAAGCAAGAAGATTGAAAGCTGAAGCCGAAAAGGTAAAAGCTGAGGTAAACATATCTGAAAAGGAAGTTGTGAAAGTTGTGGAGGTTGAAAAACCTTGCACAAAGTGCGCAAGTCCGTGTGATCCTGTCTGGATAAAGTCAAAGTGATAAGAGAATTGACTGAACATAACGAAAACTTTCGTTATGATTACAGAACCATAAAAAAAGCTACGACAAAATATCAGGCAAATACAAACATGTTGAAAGAGCTAACAGTGAACTCAACGCTAATGTCACTATGTTAAATGCCACAATTATTGAAAAACAAAAGGCAATTAATATGTACATTAATACAATTGCTGAAACAAAGCGTGAGTTTCATGAAATGAAAATAGAAACAGAATGTCACACCCCGACCCGCAGCGGAATAGGAGTCGGGCAAATTGGGTTATCACCAAAGCTCATGATTTACTAATATGTTTCATATTTATTAAATTCAAATTACATCTCAAAGTTCCAAGTCAAATTCATACAATACAAGGAAAGGAAAAATTAACTAAAACAATCCATAATCTAAACTGGTTTATTCTTCTAAGCCGCCCTATATGTTTCTTGCTTCAACTTGATCACCTGTATCATGTGTAAAAATGGGAAATTTTGGGTCAACAAAAGTTGGCGAGTGAACCTTGTTAAAAACATTTGTTATTGATTCATTATTGTAATTAATTTAGGAAAATTGTGCAATAATCATATATGAACAAATGTATGTAAACATAACGATCACAAACCACCTTGCTTAAGTATGTAATAAGAATGACAATGTATATGTTGGCAACGTCCCGTTCACGCTCATAGGTAATGGGGAACAGACGGCCTATGCTAATGTATGTGAGATCAAGGCTCAATCAAACGGAGCCGATCTTATGTTGGCAACGCCTGGTTCACGCTCATAGGTAATGGGGAACAGCTCACGCTCATAGGTAATGGGGAGCGGCGGCCTATGAAATGTATGTACTGAAAATGATAAATTAAATCTAAACTTCAACCACACAAATGACTGATACATATTGAATACACATTTGATCATGAACATGATGGATGCACAAGTGTTTAATTATAATAAATAAATAGCGACACATGATACACCCCAAAATGTGATTAAAACGGGGAATTGGTAGAGATTCACTCACCTTGGGTGCGTTTGTTTGAAGGTGTTGATTGCGCATGAGTTTAGAGGATTGATCGACGAGGAATAACTAACCTAATTAATAATGAAAAGGTACGGTAAGTATGTGGATTTTATTAACTATTTTAATAGGATTTTCGGATATATTTTTGTGAGTTTAAGGCTATTTTCTAACTTTAAAAACGTTATTTTTAAGTATTTTTAATTGATTTTTAAATTAAATAAATAAATAAAAATAATAAAAAATGTTGACTTTTGACCATGACCGTTGACCGTTGACGGTCCGGTCGATTATATATGTGCGCTGGGTGAGACTCGAACCGTGACCTCCCGTACGCGTGCACGCAGCTCTACCAACTGAGCTACGTATCTAACCCGAAATAATTCTGTTTTTAATTATACTTATATACTATTTAGATTTATCCAGAAATTATTTATTTTTAAAAAGGATTTTAATATAGGTATTTGAACACCGGGGTCTGCACACCACCGCTGGATGTGTGTCTAACCTGGTTAATAATCCGGTTTTTATTATACTAAACATGATTTTGTGAGTTAACCCGGTTCAGTTAAAAAGGCATTTTATATTTCAAGAGAGTAAGGTTGGGACAGGAATCGAACTCGCGACGTATGTGTATTTGTTTGCACACAGTCCACCGTTGGACTGTGTGTCTAACCCGTTCATAAAACTGATTTTAATTAATCTTATATTATAACCGTCTTCGTCTTCTTCGCTCAAGAACACAGACAGTGATAACTTGACTGGTTTATGTCTAATTTGATTATCAAACATTATAAGTAATTGAAAGGTAATGAATGGAGAGAGTTTGGGGATAGGAGGTACCGATCCGTGTCTTTCCCAGAACTCCGGCAAAGGTCCGTCGGCTCTGATGTGAACTTCGGCTGTTAGAATCAACTAACAGTTCTGTTCGATTAGTTATGAAATTGAGGTACTTAAACAAAGATTAACAGAAGTTTGAATGATCATACCGGCTCTCAGCGTGATTCTGGAAGTTTCAGAAGTTTTCCGGCGAAGGCAGGAATTCCGACAACGTCGTCTGGGATTGATTCTGGATGGTGGATTTGTGTTAGTAACAGTCTAACAATGGATTGAAACAGAAAGAGTCGAGGGAATTACCGTGTGGATGTGAGTCTCGGTTTTCCGGCGAAAGTCCGGTGATGGCATGGATATTTCCGGCGAGTGAAATTTCGTCGAGAAAAGGTGCGATTTTGAGCGAAAAGGCTACCAGTGAATTGTGGGTGAATTTATAGGGAAGAATCGAGACGCATGGGGTCTGATTTCAGTCTCGATTCATGGTCAGCCGTTCTCCGGCGGTTACGACTGATGTTGCGGGTTCAGAATCGGTTATAACCGACGTTGAGGTTAATTCTTCGGTTAAATTAGAAGAAACGTCAATTATCGGCGAAATCGTCGGGATTTCCGACGACTGCGAATTGGGCGCGACTTTGACTGGATTTGATTTCCGTGTTTTATTATTTGAATTAATTGTTTCGATATGTTATCAAATAACCAAAGTGGCGGAGTGGTTGGTTGTGTGAGAGTTAAGACTTGTGGATTCCCGGCTGTCCCAGGTTCGACTCCGGCAGCCGGTTTTTCTTTTTAATTAATTTATTTTTACTTTTTAACAATTTTTAATTTATAACTTCCAATTTGTTTATTAATTATGTATCGTTTAAAATTAAAATAAGTCATAAATAAACAACAAAAGTTTAAAACTGATTTTTCGGTTAATAAACAAAGCGGGTTTTGAAAACCCGTTTTTCGACGGATGTTACAGTACCCCCTACTTTTAGAAATTTCGTCCCGAAATTTAAGTAGTAGTAGTTACAGGAAATAGATGTGGGTATTTCTCGCGCATTGAGTCTTCACGTTCCCAAGTAAACTCAGGTCCTCGTTTCGACTCCCAGTGTACCCTGACAATTGGGATGCGACTTCGTCTTAAACGTTTTTCTCCGAAGTCCATAATTTCTACTGGTCTTTCAATGAAATGCATAGATTCATCGACTTGAATGTCTTCTAGAGGAATATGGAGATTTTCATCGGCGAGGCACTTCTTCAAGTTCGATACGTGGAATGTGGGATGAATTCTGTTGAGTTCCTCTGGTAGGTCAAGCTTGTATGCTACAGGTCCTACTCTTTCGAGTATCTTGAAAGGACCTACGTAGCGTGGTGCTAGCTTGCCTTTTTGGCCAAAACGAACTACTCCCTTCCACGGCGATACTTTTAAAAGTACTTGGTCACCAATGTTAAATTCCAAGGGCTTTCGTCGCTTGTCTGCATAGCTCTTTTGACGACTTTGTGCCGCTAGAAGGTTGTTTCGGATTTGATGAATCTTGTCTGTTGTTTCTTTATTAATTCTGGACCGGTGATTTGAGCTTCTCCAATTTCGTGCCAACATATTGGTGATCGGCACTTACGACCATATAACCTTCGAAAGGTGCCATGCCGATACTTGAATGATAGCTGTTGTTGTACGAAAATTCAACTAATGGTAGGTGAGTGTCCCAATTCCCTTTGAAGTCTATGACACATGCTCGAAGCATGTCTTCAAGAGTTTGAATGGTGCGTTCAGATTGACCATCAGTTTGGGGATGATAAGCGGTACTGAGGTCTAATCGTGTACCCAAAGCGGCTTGTACAGCTTGCCATGTTCGTGAAGTGAAACGACCATCACGATCTGAAATAATGCTTAACGGTACACCATGACGGCTTACGATTTCGCTGATGTAGATACGAGCTAGTTTCTCATTCTTAAAGTCTTCGCGAATCGGAATGAAGTGAGCTGATTTTGTAAGACGATCAATGATTACCCATATAGTGTCATACCCACCGGAGGTGCGAGGTAACCCGGTAATGAAGTCCATGGTTATGTTTTCCCACTTCCATACAGGTATTTCAGGTTGGACTAGAAGTCCTGAGGGTCTTTGATGTTCAGCTTTCACTTTAGAACAGGTAAGGCACTTGGAAACAAAAACAGCAATATCCTTTTTCATGCCAGGCCTCCAGTAGGTGTATCGAAGGTCTTGATACATCTTGTCGGCTCCTGGGTGTATAGAGTATCGTGTTTTGTGCGCCTCTTTCATAAGGGTATCGCGAAGGTTATTGTGATCGGGAATCCATATGCGATCTAGGTAATACAGAATGCCGTCAGATTTTGTTTCGAGTTTAAGTTCTGCTCCACAAGATAACTCATTTCGTATGTCGTATTCCGTTATGGAAACATGTTGAGCTTCTCGGATTTGATCTTTGATATCGGTTATGATTTGCGAACATAGAAGACGAATGGAGTTCTCATAACCCTTTCGACTGAGTGCATCGGCCACCACATTTGCCTTGCCGGGATGATACCGAATTTCACAGTCGTAGTCATTAAGAAGTTCGACCCATCTTCGTTGCCTCATATTCAACTCCTTTTGATTAAAGATGTGTTGGAGGCTCTTGTGGTCAGTGTAAATTTCACACTTGGTACCATAGAGGTAATGTCTCCATATCTTAAGAGCGAACACAACGGCTCCAAGTTCTAGGTCTGGGTAGTGTAGTTCTTCTCATAGTTTTGAGCTGCCTAGAAGCATAGGCTATCACTTTTGCCCTTTGCATTAATACACAGCCTAGTCCCTGCCCTGATGCGTTGCAATAAACTACAAAGTCATCGCAACCTTCGGGAGTGTGGAGGATAGGTGCGTCACAAAGCTTTTGCTTAAGGGTTTGGAAGGCTTCTTCTTGTTTAGGTCCCATAAGAAGGGTTTTCCTTTATGTGTCAAAGCCGTGAGTGGTAAAGAGATACGAGAGAAATTTGATATGAAACGACGATAGTAACCAGCCAAACCAAGGAAAGATCTTACTTCGGTTGGTGTACGTGGCGCTTGCCATTCTTGCACTGCTTTGATCTTTGAGGGGTCGACATGTATTCCCTTGTCATTGATGACATGTCCAAGGAATTGTACTTCTTTTAACCAGAATTCGCATTTGGAGAACTTAGCGTAGAGCTTTTCGGTTCTTAAGAGCGTGAGGATGAGTCGAAGGTGTCGTTCATGATCAGTCTTAGATTTGAGTAAATGAGAATATCGTCGATGAAGACTATAACAAAGCGATCGAGATAGGGTTTGCAAACTCTGTTCATTAGATCCATGAAGACGGCTGGAGCGTTGGTTAGACCAAAGGGCATGACCATGAATTCATAGTGATCATAACGAGTTCGGAAGGCGGTCTTTGGGACGTCTTCTTCATGTACTCTGAGTTGATGATAGCCGGAACGAAGGTCGACTTTGAAAAACAAGTGGCACCCTGGAGTTGGTCTAGAAGATCATCGATACGAGGTAATGGATAGCGGTTCTTGACCGTTAATTTGTTGAGTTCTCTTAATCGATACACATGCGAAACGTTCCGTCTTTCTTCTTCACAAACAGAACAGGTGCACCCCAAGGCGATGAGCTAGGGCGTATGAATCTTTGTCGGTCAATTCTTGTAATTGACTGGCTAGCTCTTGCATTTCAGATGGGGCTAACCTATAAGGAATTTCGCGACGGGTGTAGCGCCCGGTATAAGATCAATGCGGAATTCGACTTCTCTCTTGGGAGGAAGTCCTGAGATGTCGTCGGGGAAAACTTGCGGGAATTCTTTACTACAGGTATGTCTTCGAGTTTCTTCTCCTTATTTCCCTTCTTGACAACATGGGTTAGAAATGCTACATAATTCTTGCGGAGATATTTTCGGGCTTGAAGACAGGACATCAGTTTGAGTCCTTTCGAAGGGGTTTCTCCAAAGATTCGTAGGGTTTGCCCGTTGCAAGAGGAATGCGAATGAACTTTTCGCGGCATACCACTTCAGCATGATGTTGGCTGAGCCAGTCCATGCTGATTATAATGTCAAAACTTCCCAACTTCATAGGAATGAGGTCAACGGAAAATCGTGATCGTTTAGAGTAAGAGTACAGTTTCGGATAATGGAGTTTAATGAGACCGGTTTTCCGTCAGCAACTTCTACCGTTATGGATTCCATAAGTTTATCACGAGTTTGGTTGAGGATGGGTTCGAATTCTAAGGACACAAAACTCTTATCCCGCCAGTATCAAATAACACGGATGCATAACTACCATTTATGAGAAACGTACCGTTAACCACGTTGTTGTCGGCCCTAGCTTGGTTGGCGTTGATGTTAAATGCTCTTCCTCTAGCAGGTGGAGGAGTTTGGTTAGCTTGGTTCACTGGATTTGCTTAAGCTTGAGCATGTATGATGTTCACCAAGCGTGGAAAGTGTTTCTAAAGTGGTTTGGGTCTCCACAATTGTAGCAAGCCCGCATGGGTTGCATCGTGGGGTAGTTGGGTTGGTAGTAGGTTTGGGCCGTATGTTGTGTAGGTGGTGGTAGTAGGGGTTGTTGGGCTTGACCCATTGTTTGATGGTGGGTTTGGGTTGTGGGTTGGTTGCGGTTCATTCGATGTAGTGAGCGGCAGGTTTGGATGGTGTGACCTGCACGGCCACAGCCGGTGCAATATTGACAGGGGTGTTCGGGGGAGTGATGGTATTGGCAACGGGTGCATTTTGGGTAGGGGCCAGAGTATTGCCTTTTGTATGGTGCGGGTGAAGGGGCAACTTGAGTGATGGGTGCAGCAGGGATAGGGAAATTGGTTTGGGTGACAGCAAAGTTTCTGGTATTTCGTTTCCTCTTGTTTGAAAATTTTGAGGAGGAGGTGGAATGGTTGGAAGTTTGGCCCTCAACGGGGCTTTCTTTTTCTCCTCTTTGAATTTACCGTTTCTGATGCGGTTCTCGGTAAGTTCGGTGGCTAATTCCATAGCAGCTTCGAGAGTTGCAGGCGAAGTGCTGAGGACTGAGTCTTGAATCTTCGAGGGGAGGCCTCGAATATAGTGTTCAACCAAACGGTATACTGGGGTGAACAAGTTAGGAACCATCTGGTTCAGCTCCAGAAATCTTTTGTTGTAGGAAGTATGGTCCCCTTCCTTTTGCTTCAGCGAGTGGAATTCGTCTTCCAACTTCTTGAGTTTGCTTCTTGGGCAAAAGCGTTTTGTCATCATTTCCCTTAACTCTTCCAAGGTTAAGGCCACCGCGTCTTCAACTCCTCTCTTACCCTTCTCGGTGTTCCACCAGGTCAGGGCTACCAAATAATCTCCCGGTTGCGTAACGTACCTTGCCATCCACGGGACAATCGCAATTTAGGAAGGTGTTTTCATTTCCTCAAACCAGTGGAGGAGAGCGGTGACACCTTCGGTCCCTTCGAACTTTGGGGATGCAAGACTTGAAGTGCTTGTAGGAGCACTTCTTGGAGGAAGGGTTGTCGATGTTTTGATCCTCTTGATTGGGTGGGTTGACAGGATTGCGGTGAGAGCTTGCTGGACTTGAATTACAATATCAGGAAGCACCGCGGCCATTTGTTTCGCAATCTGAGTGGCCAAGCGTTCGTTTGACCATTCCTGACTTTCGTCCTCCACGTAGCTGCCTAGCCGACATCTACAGGAACATACATAGGAAGATTGTGAGTTTATGGAGTCTTTTTAGGTGTCATGTGTCTTAAAGAAAATGAAAATAACATAAATATCAATAATGCAACTACATCCATAGGATGTCTTGGTTTGCTCAGTTGGGCCTCAAATGTCCCCATATTTATCGCCGGTATAGTCATGTGGGCCCCATGACTATTGGCTTAGTAGGATTCACATTGGTATTGGCGGTTTAACACTCGCATCACCCGAATGAAAACCACAAAATATGTTTGCGAGATGTATGGTCGGAGGGTGTCCAGGTATAGACACAATGACAACTCAAAGTGGGGTTAGTTCACACGACGTTTGGTATAGCATGCTTTGGCCTAATAGGTCCTTCGTACTCTCATCGATTAGTCCCCAGGTAGGCAAACTGGTCCTTTATTTTGGATTTATACGAATGCCAAGCCTAGACAGGACGTTCCGACTACCGTACTCGTATCCTTCCAGTTACTACATGCCCGTCATGAGAACTCACTTTGATGTGATTTGAAAAACAAAAATCGTTGTAACAATCGTATACATTGTGAGGTGTGTGCTCCCATGGATATGATATGTTATGAGAATATGATTCATGATAGGCATTGTATAATAATATGTACTTATGAACATGCTTGCATAACATTGAATGTAACAATAAACATAAAGCGTATAAACATCATGAATTTTGCATGTAACACACAAAAATTTAAAATTCTAAGCAACTATAGTATAGGCTCTAAGGGTCTAATATCCTATCCTATATCCCTATAGTCATGGCTTTGATACAATTTGTCACACCCCGACCCGCAGCGGAATAAGAGTCGGGTCATAATTGGGTTATCACCAAAGCTCATGATGTTTACTAATATGTTTCATATTTATTAAATTCAAATTACATCTCAAAGTTCCAAGTCAAATTCATACAATACAAGGAAAGGAAAAATTAACTAAAACAATCCATAATCTAAACTGGTTTATTCTTCTAAGCCGCCCTATATGTTTCTTGCTTCAACTTGATCACCTGTATTATGTGTAAAAATGGGAAATTTTGGGTCAACAAAAGTTGGCGAGTGAACCTTGTTAAAAACATTTGTTATTGATTCATTATTGTAATTAATTTAGGAAAATTGTGCAATAATCATATATGAACAAATGTATGTAAACATAACGATCACAAACCACCTTGCTTAAGTATGTAATAAGAATGACAATGTATATGTTGGCAACGTCCCGTTCACGCTCATAGGTAATGGGGAACGGACGACCTATGCTAATGTATGTGAGATCAACGGCTCAATCAAACGGAGCCGATCTTATGTTGGCAACGCCTGGTTCACGCTCATAGGTAATGGGGAACAGCTCACGCTCATAGGTAATGGGGAGCGGCGGCCTATGAAATGTATGTACTGAAAATGATAAATTAAATCTAAACTTCAACCACACAAACAACTGATAATATTGAATACACATTTGATCATGAACATGATGGATGCACAAGTGTTTAATTATAATAAATAAATAGCGACACATGATACACCCCAAAATGTGATTAAAACGGGGAATTGGTAGAGATTCACTCACCTTGGGTGCGTTTGTTTGAAGGTGTTGATTGCCACGAGTTTAGAGGATTGATCGACGAGGAATAACTAACCTAATTAATAATGAAAAGGTACGGTAAGTATGTGGATTTTATTAACTATTTTAATAGGATTTTCGGATATATTTTTGTGAGTTTAAGGCTATTTTCTAACTTTAAAAACGTTATTTTTAAGTATTTTTAATTGATTTTTAAATTAAATAAATAAATAAAAATAATAAAAAATGTTGACTTTTGACCCATGACCGTTGCTTGACCGGTCCGGTCGATTATATATGTGCGCTGGGTGAGACTCGAACCCGTGACCTCCCGTACGCGTGCACGCAGCTCTACAACTGAGCTACGTGTCTAACCCAAATAATTCTGTTTTTAATTATACTTATATACTATTTAGATTTATCCAGAAATTATTGTATTTTAAAAAGGATTTTAAATGTATCGAACCGGTGCTGACCACAGGTCTCGAACCCGGGACCTGTGGGTTAAGTGCACACAGTCCACCGCTGGACTGTGTGTCTAACCTGGTTAATAATCCGGTTTTTATTATACTAAACATGATTTTGTGAGTTACCCGGTTCAGTTAAAAGGCATTTATATTTCAAGAGAGTAAGGTTGGGACAGGAATCGAACTCGCGACGTATGTGTATTTGTTTGCACACAGTCCACCGCTGGACTGTGTGTCTAACCCGTTCATAAAACTGATTTTAATTAATCTTATATTATAACCCGTCTTCGTCTTCTTCGCTCAAGAACACAGACAGTGATAACTTGACTGGTTTATGTCTAATTTGATTATCAAACATTATAAGTAATTGAAAGGTAATGAATGGAGAGAGTTTGGGGATAGGATGTACCGATCCGTGTCTTTCACAGAACTCCGGCAAAGGTCCGTCGGCTCTGATAGTGAACTTCGGCTGTTAGAATCAACTAACAGTTCTGTTCGATTAGTTATGAAATTGAGGTACTTAAACAAAGATTAACAGAAGTTTGAATGATCATACGGCTCTCAGCGTGATTCTGGAAGTTTCAGAAGTTTTCCGGCGAAGGCAGGAATTCCGACAACGTCGTCTGGGATTGATTCTGGATGGTGGATTTGTGTTAGTAACAGTCTAACAATGGATTGAAACAGAAAGAGTCGAGGGAATTACCGTGTGGATGTGAGTCTCGGTTTTTCAGCGAAAGTCCGGTGATGGCAGGATATTTCCGGCGAGTGAAATTTCGTCGAGAAAAGGTGCGATTTTGAGCGAAAAGGCTACCAGTGAATTGTGGGTGAATTTATAGGGAAGAATCGAGACGCATAGGGTTTGATTTCAGTCTCGATTCATGGTCAGCCGTTCTCCGGCGGTTACGACTGATGTTGCGGGTTCAGACATTGGTTATAACCGACGTTGAGGTTAATTCTTCGGTTAAATTAGAAGAAACTGTCAATTATCGGCGAAATCGTCGGGATTTCCGACGACTGCGAATTGGGCGCGACTTTGACTGGATTTGATTTCCGTGTTTTATTATTTGAATTAATTGTTTCGATATGTTATCAAATAACCAAAGTGGCGGAGTGGTTGGTTGTGTGAGAGTTAAGACTTGTGGATTCCCGGCTGACCCGGGTTCGACTCCCGGCAGCCGGTTTTTCTTTTTAATTAATTTATTTTTACTTTTTAACAATTATAATTTATAACTTCCAATTTGTTTATTAATTGTATCGTTTAAAATTAAAATAAGTCATAAATAAACAACAAAAGTTTAAAACTGATTGTTCGGTTAATAAACGAAGCGGGTTTTGAAAACCCGTTTTTCGACGGATGTTACACAGAAAGAGTCAGACAATTACTAAAAAGTTACATCCACAAACGCATATGTCATTGATCACATTCTTCCTACGATTAAGTCGGAGGAAAATGTTGATAATTTAAAGCGTAAAGTGTACGGAAATGTCCCTCCACCATTTCTTGCAAGTTACTGCTGCAAGAAAGATGATGATATTGAAAAGGCATTTAATCTTTTACTTCTTTCAGAAAAGAAAGATAAATGCCTGAGAACATTGACGTAGACTTTACAAAATCAAACGATGACAATGAATCGGTGGTAAAAGATGTGGTAAAGAATGTTTTGGGAAATGATTCTGATGACGGCAGCTTTAAAAGCGCCAACTCAAGAACAAACAGTTCTGGTTCACAATCTGAAAGTGACGATACATCATCAAAAATGATCTAAGTGATGATCTAACGTGTTATGTACAAGGTTAGGAATTGATAGATTATATTTCAATGATAGTTTCCGATTCGAATGTGAAAGAAGATCAAATCGATAAACTGTTTAAACTTGTGGAAGTTTCATCAGATGATCTCGAGAAAAATGAAAAGAAGTTCTATTCTAAACCAAAACGGAATTTTAACAATTACCGTAGAAACGGTGGTGATTTTCCTGAGAACAGGAGAGTAGGTTTAGGTTTGGAAGAAGCTGAAGATGAACCGAAGAAGAATCAGAAATCAATGTTCCAGGAATACAAAGGAAAGAACATAAAGTTTGTGTATGGAACGATCACGGTTCAGGAGGAAAGCTTGATAGGTAAGAAGTCAAATGATGATTTCAAAAAGGAAAAGGAACTTCGGGACAAGGCTAAGTCCGCAAGTGGAGTAAAACCCACTAGTGAACAGGTTCATGATACTCGGATTTGCTTTAAATGCAATAAAGTTAGTCACATTGCTCGCAAGTGTCCGAAGTCTAAGCCGGTGTATCCCCGAAGAAAAGAAGAGGTAAAACAAAAGCAATCTGAAATTAAACCTAAAAATGAATCAAAATTTGAAAATTCAATTTTCAAAAAGGAGAGACTTCAAAGTCAAACATTGATTCTAGGTTTTATATCAAGAAAGCTAGAGTTAATTCTCAAGCTTGGATTGCTAAAAAGAAATCACCTGAAAAAGTGAAGATTGTTTGTGATAAAACCGAAGATGTCAAATCAATCAAGAAAGATAAAAGTAAAGTTGATTGTGAGTTTGAAGTTTGTGATGTTGAATATGCTTATCTAAGAGCATATGAAAGTGATTATGAAGATGTGTATGAGGAATTATATCCAAAACCCAAGACCAAGAAGGCTTGGGTTGAACTTTTTAACTAAATCCTTTCATGTGCAGGAGTTCCAAGATCTACTTGATCAAAAGTTGATTTTGGATTGCGGAGCTCCATATCAATTTAACTTATCCAGAAATGTCATATCTTTGTCATTTTGAGGGGGAGTAGTTTAAAAGAAAAGTTTTTGATATTACAAGTGGTTGTTAAAAGGAAACATTTTGAAAAGTTAAAATTATGAAAATCCACACTGTTGAACAGAAAAACTGATTTCAAAGTTCTTACAAGTTCAAACTGCTTTTACAAGTGGTAAATGAGTCTAATGATTGTTTGTTAAACAATTGCAGATACAGGTTTGAGAAAAAAAAGGATCGGATGACGAGGTCACGGGATCCGCATTGGTTTGTTATATTTTTAAAAGAATTTCTTTAAATCTAAAATCCAAAAAATATTTTTTGATTTTAGGGGGAGTAAGAAAATTTTAAAAAATTATTTAAAAATCAAAAGCATATGAAAAGGTTGAAAATTCAAAAACATTAAAAATTCAAAAAGTACAAAATCATGAAAAAGACAAAAAGAATTTGTTGTCTAAAAGGAAATGATAGTACATCAGTGGACTATCACAGTATGCTAAAGATTTGTAAAGTTTAAAAGTGATAAACAAGTCTTACTGTGGATGTGTCGATAGGCTTTACACGTTCAGTAGATTGTTTCTGCGATATAAACTAAATTTTACAACTGCTTAATTTTGTGGTTTAACGCATATTGGATATATGGACTTAGTACTCCGAAATTTCATTGAAGGGTTGCCTGATTCTGAGATACGAGGTCTTTATAGATAGTTGATATCTGGGGTATTATACAAGTTCTTCTGATTTTGCGGAAGCAATAGCCTAGAAATTCTATAATGCTTTACTAAAAACCCCAAATAGCATGCAAACTTGAAAAAATCGAAAGATCTAATCATTTGCAATGCTGAAAAGATTCCTTAAGTGGAACACTCCTGAAAGACGAGCCTTCATATCTTTGACTATACGGTAGTACTAACCTGAGCTCTCAAGGCCTCGCATAACCCAAATACATATATCAATTACGCTATACTCACCTGTAAGATGAAATCTAGGGAATCTGGATTCAGGAGTATATTCAAGAGGTGGGATACATAGTTAAGTCAAGTTTCATAATTCTTACCTTAACATATCTTGGAACAATTGAGAAATGTGATGAAGTTTAAGAGGACAAACATATCGACAATCTTGGTAAACGAGTTTAAAACTTAAGAGTCTCAAAAAAGGTCAACGGTACTGGTGATATGTCTCAATCAAACTTATATGATCCTTAGACACGAATTTACAAAAATATGTCTGTAAATATGTTTGTACATAGTTTACTTTACTTGTTAAAAAGTTCTGTAAATACTTTACTTAGTTTTTAAATCCAAAAAGATTTTTCAACGAGCCAATGTTGGAGAACGGATCATCGAAGTCTGGTAAGAAAAAAGTTCATTAATTTGAATCTTTAAAATTGAAGATAATATCAGTTGTTCACAACGGGTTTAGCCAAGGTCATTAACTTGGACTTGGTAAACAAAAATTAGTTAATCAAGGTCATTAACTTGGACTTGATCAACTAAGTGGATTTCATTTCAATAATTGAAAAGGTTTTAAACGTAAATTGTTTCAAGGTCATTAATTTGAACTTAAGATAACTGAAAAATGAAGATTAAAATTTGAAGTACAAGTTTTGTACAGGTGGTATGTAATATATGTGGAACAAAATTTTAAAGTTAGAATCTGAAATGTTTATTTGAATTCCCAAGTACTTTGAAATGGGAAGTAAAGTTTTAGGGGGAGCAGGATGAAACGTGATTGAAGATAAAGCTCAAAGCTAGGGGGAGCACAACTCATAGCAAGGGGGAGCTTGGAGATTAAAGTTTATCAAGTTAATTTGAAGAAAAGAGAATGTTTGAAGATCATAAAGTTTAATGCTTATTCAAGGATAAAGACAAAGACTTAGGAACTTATTTGAAGTCTGATGATTACGAGGTATTCAAAGAAGACTATGACTTGAAGACTGACGAGGATGATTATTGTCAAAGATGTCTATGATAGAAGATGACTGCGGCAACATCCAAGGGGGAGTCTGTTGGTGCATATGTTTGTTGCCTTCGTCATTACACGAGAACGAGTCAGGAATAAACGAGAGTTTCTGAAGACCGAACAAGACAAAGTAGATATCCAAGAGGGAGTCTATTGGTGCATAATGTTTATAGAATAGTCTTGTATCGAGTCTATATAGTATAGGTGAAACGAGGCGTATTTAAGATAGTTTAGCGACAAGTTCGCTCATGATTGGTTGTGAGAAGCCAAGTTCGGCCGAACTTGACTAGGTCAAGTTCGGGCGAACTTGACTAGGTCAAGTTCGGACAAACTTACCTATGGCTGTCTTCTCACCAGCGAACTTGTAACACTATATATAGGTGCCTTGGGATTTCATTTGTAAGTAGTTGGAGATTTTGGCACAGAGACGGTGAAGCTCTGTCGGATCCGGATCTTGAATGTATTGAACTTTAGATCAATGAAAACAACTATTAAACGAGTAATTCTTGTTATTTGGTTAACTTGTCATTAGTTTCCACCTAATTGGACAATAGATAACAAATTTAGGTTCCCGAGCTGTTCGTGGACGTTCCTACATTAGTATTTGTTTAGGGTCGTAAGTCGAGCGGTCTTGACCACCGCTTTGACTTTCGAATCCGACCCGTTTGGTCAACTTTACGATCCGACCAAGCCCATTATTATTACCATAGTATTATAGGGAATAACCCTCTGAGGTTATACCTTATGGTCATACCGTTTGGTTAGTCAAATGACAAGTCGACTATATATTCTTTAAAATGCGAAAATGCCCTTTTTGCACATAAATTAGTTTTGAAGATATAAGAACATTGTTTTGACATCTAAACTGATTATACAACTTATACAAACTAATTTTGGCGTATTAGACTTGTCATAGGACATATTTAACCATTCGAACCTATAGTTACGTTTATGATCCGTTAAAGTGGCGTAAACCACTTTAGTAGCCGTATCAAGTCAAAACACTTTGTAATGCTTCCAATTCAGAATGTTTGATATTATAAACCATATTATACAAGATCTAACTCTTTTTTTGGTTTATATACCTCATTCTATCCGATTCCTCATTTTCAATTCGACACACTAACATGTAGTTATCGATACACTAGGACCCACTTCGACACTTGAACTCTTGATCCTTTGAGCTTTGTTATGTCATTTGAACAAGATCTATATGCAATCCCAGGCGAGTACTTAGCTCCCGTTTTCTACGTTTTCAAATGTTTTTGGGATGATTCATATGTGTAATCAATTTTTCACAATGTATGGCAATTATGTGTTTACTAAGTGCGTTTTTGTGTAACATTCCTTTTATGCAAGACATGACAACTGGGGACACAAAGCAAATCCTTATAGTATCTTTCTATCTTTATAGATTGATTCTTGTAGGATACTTTAAGTACAGTCTTAAATCTTCCTATCTTCATAGTGGGATTTCTAAGAAGTGCTTTACAAGACGATGGTTATTGTTTATGTGTAGAGATTTTGGTGATTTAGATAATGAAAGTAGAGTAATATAATAAGGACATGGCGAATACGCCGCTGGTACTTCCTATTTATAAGTGTGCTTATTGTATTACCGTTTGTAGCCTTATCCGAATCACCATTAGGATTTAGGATATTGTAATACAATGGGACAAGCAAGTGACTAAACTAAATCCTTAAAGCATCTATCTATCTTCATAGTTAGATTCTTGTAGGATGTTTAATGTACTAATTGGTAGTCCTTTATTGATTCTGTGTACATTAATGTGTATGTAACAAGGCAATGTGACAAGACAAGTGACTAAACCGAAATCCCTAATGCATCTATCTATCTTTATAGTCAGATACTCGTGGGATGTTTAATGTACTAATTGGTAGTCCTTTATTGGATTATGTGTACATTAATGTGTATGTGACAAGACAATGTGACAAGTTGACGATGAATATGTGGCTATTGTGATTAGTTGTGATTTAGATAACGAAACGAGTGTAATACCATAAGAACATGGTGGATACGCCGCTGGTACTTCCTATATATAAGTGTTCTTATTGTATTAATCTTGTAGCGTTATCCGATCACATTAGGATTTTGTGTTCGATTGATTCAAACTACAATATCCATATCCTTGTAAACTCTTACATATTTTTATATATTAGATTCTCAGAAGGATAACCAAAGTATTATTTTAAATCCTTGATTTAATTTCTAATAATACTCACGCGAGATATGATAAATTTCAATATTGTTATTATTAATCCTTGATTGGATTTCTAATAACATACTCATAAATTTTATGACTAAATTGAAGGCGATTACAATGAACAAATACAATTTTCAATGGCATAAAAATTTCTTAGTATTAATCATGTTGCCATATACAAAACTATTTTGTTACAAGTTTCATAATCAAGTTAATGTATTGAAATGCTAATTCTTTTTGCCATTCCTTGGCTTCAAAGAGTCCATTTTCAATAGACGACTCTTGTAGTTGTCGAAATATTGCAACACTAAACTTTTGCCATTAACTTGGCTAACAAAACTATGTACTCACCAACATTGTTTGTTGATGTCTCTTTTCCACATATGTTTCAGGTTTCGATTATTCAAGCATGCTGCACATAGGAATGCATCTAGGCTTTAGACTTCTATGAATAAAAAGACAATTTCATGTATTCTTTGTATTGTAAAATGATGTTAACAATAATGAAACAATTTAGTAGTTGTGAGCAATTTGTAACGTGACTCCCCGATATTTCCGTGGCGTATTGTTGTATTACGCGATTTGGGTGTTACAGATTGGTATCAGAGCACTGGTTATAGGGAATTAGGTTATTAGAATTGTTGATGCACTTTGTGTTCGTCACTTGTCGAATAGGCTAGATAGAGCATGTGTTGAATATTTTATAGGTTAAAATCGAACACACGACCGAAATACAGAGATTTCAGTGTAAAAGGGATCAAGTTCGCCCGAACTTGACCTATATTGGTCAAGTTCGCCCGAACTTGATGTGCCTTTAGTCAAGTTCGCCCGAACTTGACTATAGCAGGGCCAAGTTCGCTTGAGAGTGCATGTTGATGTCAAGTTCGGCCGAACTTGACATAGTCAAGTTCGGCCAAACTCACCTCTCCACTCCAACAAACTTGTCTCCCTATATATAGGTGTGTTGTTCATTTTGTCATTGAAGTTTTTGGCATCCCTACGGGGAGGTGCTGCCGGGTTCTCTCCAGGAGCTGGACTTATAAAGATGTATACTCTTTCGGTATGAATGAAGACTTCCGCTGCATTCTACTTCTACTCCATTCTTAATAACGTTCTACCGAATCGGTTTACGTTTATCCACTAGCTTCCGTCTAGAACCGCCTGATCATGGACCTTCAAGAATGCCTTTAACCTAGTATATAACCTTCCTAGGGGCCCGAACATGAGTAGACTTAGGATCTCCATCCTAATCCTCATCCTTACTCGTGCCACAATTATTCTATGAGTTACGAATCATCTATCCTTAGATGATTTATCGTAAATCTTTAGGCTTATTGCCTCAATGTATTCCCCAAAATATATTTTTTCTCAACAACATTTTCATTGGAGTACTTCTCAAAATGTTTTCACAAACGCTCTCAACAAAATGTTTCTCAACCTATTTATCTCAAACAATTATCAAAAAGATTTCTCAAGATGTTTTACTCTTAAAAATTTCCATCGAAATCTTGGGTTTTAATAATGTGAACTCATGCAATCTGGAAGGGTGAATGCCTGTACCCCGAGTTTTCTGTCTAAGGCTAGAGTGTTCGTAAAAATCCGCATTATCGGACCAGTCACTCTTACCTGGGAACTCTTAGGGTGAGTGTTCACTTATAGGCTAAAGCATGTCTTCTCGAAAACATTATGAAAACCGTCTACCTTGATCAGTCGAACGAATTCCAAAACGCTACTACCTTTGTGACATTACTCCAACATGTTACCTTCGGTCATATGTTACGACAATATTCAACCCATCCGAAACAAATTTCACTTTTATCACACGACACTTTATAATCCTACTTCATTTTCAAATACTATTTTTCGCTTTTCAAATCTTCAAAATTTTATTTATTTGGATGTGGTTTTTCAAATTTATACACTAAGTTTCTTTATTTTAAAAATTCGATTAAAAATATTTTTATCTTAAAATTCGATTAACACAAACCATTAACTTGGTTTGTATCTCCTCATCCAAAAGTATAACAAAAGTTTATTTTCAAACAAATTCGAAACAAAATTCACAACACTATTTTTCTAAGTACAAGAACACGATTTTTGAATGAGTACCAAGTTGAGATTTTCAAATGACTATGGTGTTTAGATTTATAACAATTTTACAAAATCTAACTTATTTTGTTATAGTTACTTCTTCGAGATGCCTCCTCATCGTGACGTCTCGAGGTACGCTGAAATTGCGGCAATGATAGCTCAGCAAATAGCTGCTGTAGTCCCAAACCTTGTGGCCCAACTCAATCAAATCTACTACAATAACAACAACAACAATGTTCCTACGCCATGTAACTACAAACAATTCAACTCAGCTAAACCACTCGAGTTTAATGGGTCTGAAGGAGCAACTGGGCTCCTACAATGGTTTGAGAGTACAGAAAGCACATTCCGCCATGTTCAGTGTCCTAGTGAGCGCAAGGTAGAGTTCGCCTCGAGTGTTTTCCAAAAGAGAGCACTCACTTGGTGGAACGGAGTCATGAGAGACAGAGGTGCATAAGTAGCTATGGCAAAAACGTGGGAAGAATTCACGAATCTTATGATGAAAGAATTCTGTCCATGACACGAAATAAGGCTACTTGAAACCGAATTCTATCACCTTAAACAAAATAGTGGGGAAAACCGCGCCTACACTGACCAGTTTTAACAGTTAAGCCTGTTCTGCCCCACTATGGTCACACCTTTGGATCGGGCCATTGAGAAATACATTGATGGCTTACCTGATCCAATTCAAGATATTGTCACTGGCAGCAAACCCACAACGCTTAGGGAGGCTAAGGAATTAGCCACTACCCTAGCTGACTCCCAAGTTAGAAAAGGGAAACTTTTTCGAAAGGGAGACAAGAAACAAACTACACAAGAAACAAAGGGTGAACCTTCTAAAAATTCTAAGAAGCGTAAGACTTCAAATAATTATACGATCGCTGCACCAATCCCACTTAACTAAGTGCCCGTTAGGGAGTCTTATCGTGGGAAACATCCTCGGTGCAATCGTTGCAACTATCACCACCCAGCAAATTCTTCGTGCCGCCAGTGTACAATTTGTGGTCTTTTAGGACATTTAGCTATGACCTGTCGCATCCAAAACCAAGCAGCCCATACTCAAACACGCCCTCGCTATCCAGCTGGAGCATGTTTCAATTGAGGTGATTTAAATCATTTAAAATGAAACTGCCCTAAGCTTGCTATTGCTAATGGACGAATGTACAATGCCAATGTGGTTCAAGCTGATGATCAAGTACTCATGATCATTTGAACCTCTAAGTTTTCTTTTTATTATCCAAAAACTATGAACAATATTTCAATAATATTGGTAATGACAATATAAATTTCAAGAAGTTTTTCTTCATTCTTGTTATTCGTATTTCAGTTACAAATTCCAATATGATTACATTGTGTGTAATTACAACTACATACCAACTTCGAGGATTCTGTTCTTTATTATTAGGAACTAAGTCTCGCAAAGAATAACATATTATGATTTGCACATTAGTGCATTCATACAATCACTGCAAAACAAACACTACAAATACACTATTGCTTGTTGACTTAGCATACCTAGCACATGATTTCAAAATATTTTCACGACATACTTACATTGTTGTGACAATCCATGCTTACTATATGATGCACGCTATCTGTATGACCAGTGTGAAAGATATATTAATATTGTACTAGGATGAAATACCTGCTACTGATTTTGTTGGACGCAAAACAAGTAGTGTTAACATTTTCTAGTATGAAACACGGTCGATTTAATAGATGTTGTGTTATGATGATGTTTATTTAATTTTAGATGTTACTTCGACCTTATTGTCTGTTTCCCTTTACTTAACAAGAGAAGCTATGTGGACCATGTGACGAAACGCGTAATTATGGGTGCACACTTAATTATGGGAAATCGACACATGAGAATCATATTAATCTTTGTTAAGATGGTGGCATAAAATCTAGAATGATTAGGTAACGGGAAGGGTATGACGCAAAAGACAACGGTGGATAGGCCGTTGGTACTTCCTATATATATGTGTTCTTATTGTGTTATTCTTCGGAACGTTGCCAGAGTCACTTGAGGGTTTTATGTTATCTTGGACCATTATGTGATTATGTGATTGTTTGTTATCTGTTTATTGAATGCAATGGACGAGGCGAGTACATTCATTAACTCTATTCGAGCTGACCAGGAGTATATTATGGTGTTAAAGGTGACGACCTTGACGCCATAGGTATGTTGACCCATCTCCTATGCATGAGATGTTCATGGTACATGGGATGTACCTCGTGGGACGTTAGAAACCATGTACGTATGGCTAGGCTTGAATGTACACCCCTTGTTTGCTATGGAATTACATTAAGTGCCTAAGTATAACATAGTGCCATACAAAGCAATTTTATACACTCGATGACATTTTAAAGATTCAGAAATTCTAAAGGTTGAATAGCTTAAGATGTTTTGAATATCCTTGTTTACGCTTTGAATCCCCCAAACATTCCTAACACCTAAATGATGCTCCGCAACTTTGGAATCTCGAGCTTTGTTATCTTTCAATTATTCCAAACACACTGTATGGTCTCCTTCAAACAAATTTTGGGACGAAATTTCCAAAAGTAGGGGAGACTGTAACCCTTGTGCCAAAATTTCGGGCTTTCAAAAACTTTTTCTTTGAAGGCTTTCCGATAACAGATACTTAAACGTAACCCGTTTAACGTAACGTAGCACCGGGACGAGGACATAAGCTAAACATACCCTAAATATCCTTTATATAACTTAGAAATAAGTTTGGAAAGGTTTGGTATGTAAAAAAAAACAAGCTTATTCGATCACAGGGACTATTTATGACTAACTAGGAAAGTCTGTGATCCTCGTAGCAACGCACACTCTGGAACAATGACATAATCTTAACATACCCTAAAGACCATTTACATAACTTAGATATAAGTTTTGAGGGCTTCGGTATGGCAAAAACACTCTAACTCAAGGGACTATTTTGCAAATTCTGCGAAACTATGCTGATTCGTGTATATCGTTATCCGAAACATATACGCACATGAAAAAAATTTGTAATCATTAAAATATAGTATTTCAATGATTGGAATGCAAAAATATCATTCATACGCGTATACGGTTATTTGCGTGTTCGTTGCGATTTTCGTCGTAGTTAACCGAAAACCGCAACCTACGACCGAACGAACCTAGACCCAGGAAATTTTTGAACATATTTCAAGTTCCCTATGTTTATTCATCCTTATGGAGCTTAAAATGGGGTTAACGAGTGGTAAAAGTGCCAAAACGCGACGAAAACAAGTTCAGGGGCCATTTCTACCAATTTTTTAAACTTCTGCCCCTGCAAGGGCCTTACGGACCGTAAGGCAAAACCCCATACGGTCCGTAAGGGGTCCGAAGCTCAGAAGCTTCTTAAATTCAAGCTGCCAGCTTCTTGTTAACTTCCTTGGCCACCAAGTCGCGATCTATGCCACCTTTAACCTGCATTAGACACCTGGAGGGACACTAATCCATGCCTTAGCACCTGGATCAACACTTAGCATGATTTGGGAGCTCCAAGGCTAGTATAAATAGGCTTGAACTTCACCATTTCTCTTTGCTCATTCCATTCTTTCTTCCTCCCATCTTTTTGGAGTTGTTTCCAGCAATTGGAGACCTCCTCTCTGAGTTCTTAAGTGTTTCTCAAACACAAGTAAGTACTCTTCCATAGTCTTGTTCATTCTTTCTATTTCAAGCTAAAAGTCAAACCGTGTTAGACTTTCAGCTTTGACCATTAAGTGGTCAAGACAAAGTCCAATTGGACTTTGCAACGTGATCGTAATCACGATTGTTATGATCCTTAGCGATCATGCCTACTGATTTCCACGTTTACTAGTCGTAGTGACGAGTCAAAGTTTCAGTCAATAATGCGCAAAGTGCGCATTATATGACGAAACTATTTTCGGGTATCAAAACTCTTTGTATTGATACCAAATCAGTTTTATAAACTTAGTTAGATATGTTTGACATGTCTAACTCGTCACTTATAGTTTAGTATTTGTTTAGGGTCGTAAGTCGAGCGGTCTTGACCACCGCTTTGACTTTTGAAATCCGACCCGTTTGGTCAACTTTAGGATCTGACCAAGCCCATTATTATTACCATAGTATTATAGGGAATAACCCTCTGAGGTTATACCTTATGGTCATACCGTTTGGTTAGTCAAATGACAAGTCGACTATATATTCTTTAAAATGCCGAAAATGCCCTTTTTGCACATAAATTAGTTTTGAAGATATAAGAACATTGTTTTGACATCTAAACTGATTATACAACTTATACAAACTAATTTTGGCGTATTAGACTTTTCATAGGACATATTTAACCATTCGAACCCATAGTTACGTTTATGATCCGTTAAAGTGGCGTAAACCACTTTAGGAGCCGTATCAAGTCAAAACACTTTGTAATGCTTCCAATTCAGAATGTTTGATATTATAAACCATATTAAACAAGATCCCAACTCTTTTTTGGTTTATATACCTCATTCTATCCGATTCCTCGTTTTCAGTTCGACACACTAACATGTAGTTATCCGATACACTAGGACCCACTTCGACACTTGAACTTTGATCCTTTGAGCTTTGTTATATCTTTGAACAAGATCTATATGCAATCCCAGGCGAGTACTTAGCTCCCGTTTTCTACGTTTTTCAAATGTTTTTGGGATGATTCATATGTGTAATCAATTTTTCACAATGTATGGCAATTATGTGTTTACTAAGTTCGTTTTTGTGTAATATTCCTTTTATGCAAGACATGACAATTGGGGACACAAAACAAATCCTTATAGTATCTTTCTATCTTTATAGATTGATTCTTGTAGGATACTTTAAGTACAGTCTTAAATCTTCCTATCTTCATAGTGGGATTTCTAAGAAGTGCTTTACAAGACGATGGTTATTGTTTATGTGTAGAGATTTTGGTGATTTAGATAATGAAACTAGAGTAATATAATAAGGACATGGTGAATACGCCGCTGGTACTTCCTATATATAAGTGTGCTTATTGTATTATCGTTCGTAGCCTTATCCGAATCACCATTAGGATTTAGGATATTGTGATTCATGGGACAAGGCAAGTGACTAAACTAAATCCTTAAAGCATCGATCTATCTTCATAGTTAGATTCTTGTAGGATGTTTAATGTACTAATTGGTAGTCCTTTATTGGATTCTGTCTACATTAATGCGTATGTAACAAGGCAATGTGACAAGACAAGTGACTAAACCAAAATACCTAATGCATCTATCTATCTTTATAGCCAGATACTCGTGGGATGTTTAATGTACTAATTGGTAGTCCTTTATTGGATTCTGTGTACATTAATGCGTATGTGACAAGACAATGTGACAAGATTACGATGATTATGTGGCTATTGTGATTAGTTGTGATTTAGATAACGAAACGAGTGTAATACCATAAGAACATGGTAGATACGCTGCTGGTACTTCCTATATATAAGTGTTCTTATTGTATTACTCTTGTAGCGTTATCCGAATCACATTAGGATTTTGTGTTTGATTGATTCAAAGTACAATATCCAAATCCTTGTAGAACTTTTACATATTTTTATATGTTAGATTCTCAGAAGGATAACCAAAGTATTATTTTAAATCATTGATTTGATTTCTAATAATACTCACGCGAGATATGACAAATTTCAATATTGTTATTATTAATCCTTGATTGGATTTCTAATAACATACTCACAAATTTTATGATTAAATTGAAGGCGATTACAATGAACAAATACAATTTTAAATGGCATAAAAATTTCTTAGTATTAATCAGGTTGCCATATGCAAAACTATTTTGTCACAAGTTTCATAATCAAGTTAATGTATTGAAATGCTAATTCTTTTTGCCATTAGTTGGCTTCAAAGAGTCCATTTTCAATAGACGACTCTTGTAGTTGTCGAAATATTGCAACACTAAACTTTTTGCCATTAACTTGGCTAACAAAACTATGTACTCGCCAACATTGTTTGTTGATGTCATTTTTCCACATATGTTTCAGGTTTTGATTATTCAAGCATGCTACACATAGGAATGCATCCGGGCTTTAGACTTCTTTGAATAAAAAGACAATTTCATGTATTCTTTGTATTGTAAAACGATGTTAACAATAATGAAACAATTTAGTACCAGTAGTTGTGAGCAATTTGTAACGTGACTCCCTGATATTTCCGCCGCGTCTTGCTGTATTACGCGATTGGGGTGTTACAAGAATCATATCGACAATCTAGATAAATGAGTTTAAAACTTAAAGTCATCAAAAAGGTCAACGGTACTAGTGATATGTCTCAAACAACTGATATGATCCTTAGACACGAATTCACAAAAAATATGTCTGTAAATACGTTTTGTATAGTTTACTTTCTTAATTGCTTTTCAAATATAAATCAAAAAGATTTTCAGTGTGTTTTAGCATAAACTTTCAAAAATTCAAAAAGATTTTGTTTCTACATTAGTTTTCAATGAGCTAATGTTGGAGAACAGATCATCGAAGTCTGGTAAGGTGCTGAAAAAATGTTTATAGAAAGTTCATTAAATTGAAACTTTAAAATTGGAAGAAAACATCAGTTTGTTCATTACGGGTCAAATTGAGGTCATTAACTTGGACTCAGTTGACATGGTTAATCAAAGTCATTAATTTGGATTTGATCAACCAAGTGGATTTCATAATTGATAATTTTTTTCAAAAGGACAAATTCTTAAATGTTAAAAGTATTCAATGTCATTAAATTGAACTTGAATAACTAAGATTTGAAAAGGATTAAAAAGAAGATTCAAACTTTGAAGTTTTATAACCGAATTTTAAATCTTAGATGTTTATTTGAATGTCATAAAGTATTTAGGCAAGAATCAAAGATTGAGGGGGAGTTGATAAAGCAAAAAAAATAAAGATTTCAGAAAGCTCAAAGCTAGGGGGAGTTTGAAGTCTAAAGACCAAAGCAAAGGGGAGTCTGAAGGCTAAAGCTTAAAGCTAGGGGGAGCATGTTGGTTTAGAAAGTTTATCAAGACAAATCTTAAGAAAGAGGAAGAGGATATAAAGATCAAGATGTTAAAGTTTATACAAGAACTAAAGATCGGAAGACTCAGAAGATTTTAAAAGTCAATGACTGCGGCAACATCCAAGGGTGAGTCTGTTGGTGCATATGTCTGTTGCCTACGTCATTATGTATCAAGTCTGAGTGAATAGGGCTTAATCTGTTAGAAACAAGGCATATTTAAGTATGTTGTATGGCAAGTTCGCTCATAATGGTCTTGAGAAGTCAAGTTCGGCCGAACTTGACTAAGTCAAGTTCGCCCGAACTTCCACACTCACTAGCGAACTTGTGCAAGTATAAATAGGTGCCTTGGTTATTTCATTTGTAACTTGGAGAGATTTTGGCACAGAGACGCGAAGTTCTGTCGGATCCGGTTCTCGATTGTATTGAACTTTAGATCAATGAAAACAATATTTAAATTTGTATTTCTTGTTATTTGGTTAACTTGTCATTTGTTTCCGCCAAATTGGACAATAGATAACAAATTTAGGTTCTCGTGCTAATCGTGGACGTTCCTACATCATCAGAATCATTTCCCACAACATTTTTATCCACATTTTTTACCATCGTTTTACTGTCATCTTTTGATTTTGTAAAGTCTACGTCAATGTTCTCAGGCAATTTACCTTTTATTTATGATAAAAGTAGTATATTAAATGCCTTTTCAATCTCATATCTTTCTATAGGAGTAGCTTGCAAGAAGTGGAGGAGGAACACTTCTGTATTCTTTACGCTTTGATTTATCAACATTTTCCTCCGACTTAATCGTAGGAAGAATATGATCAATGACATAAGCGTTTGTGGTGTAACTTTTCAGTAATTGTCTTACCCTTTCTGTTTCTATCTTTATATCATGAGGCTCACGTTTTGTTTCAGCAATGATGTTAATGTACATGTTAATTGCCTTTTGTTTTTCTGTTACTGTGGCATTTAACATTTTTACATTAGCACTGAGTTCAAGATTAGCTTTTTCGACATTTTTATATGTGTCTTTCATTTTGTCATAAGCTTCTTTCATAGTTCTGTAATCATAACGAAAATTTTCGTTGTGTACAGTCATTTCTCTTATGACTTTGGTCTTTTCAATACAAGATTCACAAGGATTTGCGCACTTTGTGCAAGGTTTTTCAACCTCCACAACTTTCACAACTTCTTGTCAGACACACTTACCTCAGCTTTTACCTTTTCTGCCTCTAATTTCAATGCTTCTTGCCTTTGCATCTCAAGGTAAGCTATTTCTTCTTCCTCAGCTCTCTGCATGTATCCTTCTAGAATTGCATTCTCTAGAGCAGCATCAACATACGATGTCTCAGATTCATCTACTACTTCTGCCATCATAGCAACACCAATTTTCTTTCCAATGTATCGATTCCAGTCAAAGCCATCTTCTTCATGAGTAACAACCAGAGCTTGTTCGGTTTTCTTTGCAGATTTATCTTCTACTTTGACTTGTGTTCTCTTTGAGTATGGCTTGTATTGAAGAGCTTTCTTGTAGTACTCATTATTGCTGCCAAAAGGATTTTGGTTTCCACTTGCTTCTTGATTGTTTCATTCACGTTTGAAGTGTCCCTTTTGACGACACCTGAAGCATGTGACTTTTGACTTGTCAAATCCAAGCTTCTTGCTTGAATTACCAATATCCCTTCCAGTGAGTGCCACAAACTTCGTAACTCTACTGATGATAGATGCAAGTCTCCATTTGATATCCATCAGTTCCAACTCTTCTTCGTCTACCTAATCATAATCCTCGGCAGTCATTTCCGGATTACCGATCTTTCCAGCAACAAGACTTTCATACGATTCTAGAACAGTAGCAAGAAGTGCTTTGTTTTGTTTGGCCACTTTTTCAGGAAATACATTCTTCAAATCGACTGCTATGTTGCAATGGAAAACATTTGAATCAGAACTGGATTGGCTTGTCTGATGCGACTGATTGTTTTGATTTGGGAATGAAGAGTTTGAACTAGCACTTGTATATCCAGCATATGGAGAACTCTCATTTGAAGAAGAATTCATATTTGCACAAAATGCTGTTTGAATTTTCGGACTCTGAAATCGGAGTATCTTGAACACTTCCTTTGTAATAAACACCGACATCTTGAACAACATTAGCATTCTTTGATTTTGCAATCTTAATCAACTCCATTTCATGACTTTCTAGTTTGTCGATGAAAGATGACAATTTGAAAAGTCTCCAAGATGGACTATTCTTCAGAATCATTAGATATGTTGTCCATTCTCCTTCTGGAAGTGCATCGGCCAATTTCTCGATTTGTTCTTCATTAGGTCTCTTGATATCATGTCTTCGCATCTGGACCATGAGGTGACAGTATCTATTGATCATCTACTTTATAGTTTCACCTTTGATCATAGTGCAGATCTCGAATTCTTTCTTAATCAATGCCTTTTTGCTCTTGATCATTTCATCACTACCTTTGAATTTGTCACAAAGAGCGTGCCATAAATCTTGTGACGTTTCATATTCTGGCAATAATATCAAGATATCTTCCTTTACTGATTGTTGTATCAAACTAATCATTTTCTTCTCAGCGACATAATTTCCTTTGTCGGTCGGTGAGAACTTGTTCAGCGGAAGATCTTGATCACGCTCATCTTTTGGCCATTTGTATCCATCCTCAACTGCAACCCAGCTGTTGAATTGATTTGCTTGTATCCAATTCACAAACTTTTCCTTCCACCCTTCGAATTCGTCTATACTCATTAGCTTTGGCGGTTTTGTCGTAGTACCCATTTCGTTGTCTATATTCATCTGGTTTCCCCCGCAAGAGTATTAGCATTTGATGAAGAAGCCACTTGAGAAACGAACACATTGTGGAAATCTTCCATTTTGACAATCTGAAGACTTATCTGAAAATACGATAAAAACACTTGAAAACTGATTAGCAATAGGCAAGTTCAGTCGAACTTGTGAGAAAATCAGATTTTGATTTCAGTTTTCAACAAGTTCGGTCGAAATTAGATAAGAGTTTTCAAAAATTTATCACAAACTCTCAAGTTCGGTCAAACTTGATATAGTTTTGAGAAAAAATTACTCTTGAGCGGACTTGTGAAAATGTTTCAAGAAATACAGTTAAGTTCGGTCGAACTTAGGAAGGATTTTGAAGAAAATAGCTAAGTTCGCTCGAATTTATGCTAAAATTTCAACAAATTTTATACAAGTTCGGGCGAACTTGATAAAATTGAAGAATTTTTAGATGAGTTCGAGCGAACTTGAAGTTAAATCCTTGAGAATCTATCAAGTTCGGCGAACTTGATTAAAATTCAAAGAATTTTAGTCAAGTTCAGGGAACTTGATCTCAAGTTCGGCCAAAGTGATTTTGCAAATCATGGGTTTTTTGAACTTTTTGCTATCAATTCGATTGAATTTGATGTCCAAACTCTCAGGGTTTACCACAAGTGTATTTTTCATGATATGTTCAAATTTTAGCCAATTTTGTCCATGAAATATTCAAATATGTGAAAATGTTAAGAAAAATGATAGAATGGAGGAGAATAAGAGAGATTCTTGTCTTGATTCCAACAAATTTAGGTATCCAGGCTCTGATACCACTTGTAGGAACGTCCACGATTAGCACGGGAACCTAAATTTGTTATCTATTGTCCAATTAGGCGGAAACTAATGACAAGTTAATCAAATAACAAGAATTACTCATTTAAACGTTGTTTTCATTGATCTAAAGTTCAATACATTCGAGAACGGATCCGATAGAGCTTCGCTGTCTCTATGCCAAAATTACTGAAGTTACAAATGAGCGACTCAAGCTTGCTATTTATAGGATTACAAGTTCGTTGGTGAGGGAAAGAGTTCGGGTGAACTTGACCTAGTCAAGTTCGGCCGAACTTGACATCATAACAACCTTACCAGCGAACTTGGCTCCAAATACACATAAATAAGCCTTGTTTATAACAGATTAAGCCCTATTCTCTCAGACTCGATACATAATGACGTAGGCAACAGACATATACACCAACAGACTCCCCCTTGGATGTTGCCACAGTGGATAGTACTATCGGTTTGACCAACCCAGTGCCACGACTGACGGTATGTCGGCACTAGGCTACTGCACTCGTCCTAATTTGGTTGTGTTGTTAGGCATAACTACTATGGGGCTTTGATCTGCACGTGACTAGTTGATGGGCCGGGAGTGTGTTTGTGACACGGTCCGGTGGCCGGGAGTGTCTGGGATGACACGGCCTGGGGAAAAAGAGTCAAGGTTTCACTTGTATACTCGTGTAATTCCATCTGTGACTCAGACTGGACCGTCACTGTGACTGTGACCAGTGCAATTAAACTTGTGAATCCATATTGTTACACAACAACTAAACTAGTCGAACTCACTCACCGTAGCTGACCTTTTTAAAACTAACATACATTTCAGGTAACTTGAGACTGGTGTGATCCGTGTATGTTATTCAAGACGTGGTTATTGGCAAATACTGAGATAGATGCATGCGACTTAAAAGACTTATGTGGTTCATGGGAACACGCAACTGTAACATACATGTAGTATTAATCAACATTTTGTAAGTAATAAATGTAGTGTCTTTATAAACAATGTGCTTGTACCAGAGGTGTCTGTTGCATCCCGTATTTTTCTTCCGCTGCAAGTCGGGGTGTGACACTTTCACACACAACACATACAACTAGTAATTTACAATGAAAGTATATAATTCACGTATTTGTCATGCATCACATAAGTTTTGTATAAATCATCCGTTTATAATTAACCCTAGTTAGATGCATTTCCATGAGTGTATATCTAAATTAACTGTGGTTAGGTTAAAGTATTAACCCGAAATTGCGGGTTGTCACAACCTGTTGCTGCTGTGACTGTTGCCTCTGTTGTTGTTGCTGCGGTTGCTGTTGCTGTTGTTGCTTTGGGAACAGAGCCCTGCAATCCTTAGCCATGTGACCTACCTTGTCAGCATCTTTGACACACTCTGGTACACTACCCATGGTGATGATAGTTACACTTGTTGCACTTCGGCTGTTTACCAGCGTACGAACCCTGATTTTGGTTGGAGCCTTGATTCTGATTGGTAGCAGAAGACTGGTTGAAGTTGCAGCTTTTTGTTGTTGTTGTCGGCCCTCTTCTTTTGTTGGCTAGAGTTAGAGGCTTTGTCTGAGTCGTTCCACTTGCGTTTGTTGTCGTTGAGGTGTCAGAAGCAATAGTGTTTCGCTTGGGCAGTTTGCCCTGCTCGACTGCTTGGTCTGTGAGACGATGAACTAAACGGATAACTTGCTGAATCGTGGAAAGGTTACCAAGCTTTGGATCTCAGGAGCTAAACCCTTGAGGTAAAGCTTGATACGTTTGTAAGCGGGCTCGAACATGTTAGGACAAAAACCAGCTAAATCGTTAGACCTCTTCATGTAAGCTTCGATCTCGGACACGATCATCTTTAGGTTGTAATACTCCACTTCCAATTTTTGAATGTCGTCTCTGTGACAGTGTTCCTCCCTTATCAGAGTCTTAAAATCATCCCACAAGGTAGCATTGGCAGCTGGCAACTCAAGCATCTGAATCTGTGCGTTCCACCACGAGAGCGCGCTGCCTTCTAAAGTACCGGTTGCGTACTGGACCCGATTGTTAACAGGACAATCACACATCTCGAAGACCGATTCTACTTTGTCAATCCAAAGAAGAAGACCCATTGATCTTTCCGTGCCGTTAAAAGAGTGAGGCTTGCAATCTATGAAGGTCTTAAAGGTAAAAGCTCGAGGTTGAGTAGGTTGCTGTTGTTGTGCTGCTAGAGCTTCGGCAACCCGTGCATTGATTAGAGCCTGAATCTGGGCCTGTGTCATATTATGTTTATGCACTTTGTGTCCATCACTATGTGAATATGCTAGATAGAGTGTGTGTTGAATATTGTATAGATTAGATACGAACACGCGACCCAAGTACGAACTGAACGAAGTTAATAGTGTCACTTCATAGGAAGTGGTCACTTCGTACGAATTGACAGTTCGTATGAAGTGGTGTCACTTTGTACGAAGTCATCATTCAGTTCGTATGAGTTGTCATGTTGCCTATAAATAGGTGTCGCGTGTTCATCATTTGTAAGTTTTTGCGCTCCCGGACGTGGAGGTGCTGGCAAAATTTCTCCAGGATTTCGCCAGCTTGACAAGATGTATACTCTTTCGGTGTGAATGAATAACATATGATTCCGATGCTTCTACTCCTTTCTTAATAACATTCTACCAAAACTGTCATATTACGCACTAACTTCCGTCTAGAACCGCCTGATCAGGACCTTTATATCAGCTCCACCGCATCCACTCATGATTCTATATCCACAAGATACCAACATGAGAAAAATATGTAGCGCATATTATTTCCATATTCAGTACAAGTAGGCAAGAAAAGGTAAGAGTATAGTTCAAGATCAAGTAGGAGTCCATCATCGCTATGGCTCCTATGGATATATGAATCCCCAATTATGTCGGATAATAGGTCAGAATCCCTTTACACATGCTTGGTCTCACTGGGACTCACATGCACCCCTAGTTATTATTACGTGTGCACCCATAATGATAATTCGATTTGCATGTTTACCCCAATTCCTCCTAACTTGTGTCAAAAGATCCTCATATTAGAATGTCAAACGGGAGTGTTGTCAAAATGATAGAGATCACAAAAGGTCTAAGAAAAATAATGGCATGCTTCTGATTTACCATAACATGTATGGTAACATATGAAATCGTACTATAATGCTGTGTGTAACTATGTGCAGTGCAATGCATATGTATATGTTAAATGTATGATATTTACGATAATAAAAGACGAACCTTGCAATCTGGAGCGTAGTGTCATGGTCGCTTTCGGAATTGATTCGGGTTTAGTCTGGTTTTACAAAAACTTTTTAAAACCTAGTTCACTATAACTGGTGGCTCTAATACCAAATTATCACACCCCCAAATTACCACTAACAGAGTCTTATGGCGAGTCGTGTGACGTACTAGGATCTAGCCACTAATCATGTTGAACGAATAATAAGTAATATAAAACAAAGTCGTCATATCTAACATGAATAGTGAACTTCAAATTAAATATTTCAAACATAGTATGTGTTCAGCGGAAGCAATGTAAACATCTCAAAAATAGAAATCAAAATGTTTAAAAACGTAAGGTATTAATGTTTGCAATCCAGTATCACGGCCCATGACACTCCAACTCCTCAGACTACAAGTTCCCATGCAAGATTTATCTAATGACCTGCAAGCATGCAGAAAAAGTGTATCAGCAATTAAGCCGGCGAGTTCACAGTTTAGTTTAACGTAAGACAAACATGTGTTTAGTTTAAAGAATAGCAAACATGCATAAGTAAGTTTCGTATAAAACGGTTTTGTATAAACCGTCTGTTTACAATTATTATCCGAGTTAGTCACCACGTTCGAGAGTTATAATGTGAGTGTTTAGGTAATTTCCCGAATTACCAAAGTAGATTCATTTAACTAACCATAGTTAAATGCAGTGCTATGAATGTATGTCTAAATTAACTGTGGGTAGGTTAAAGTATTAACCTGAAATTGCGGGTTGTGATTTCATCAACCTAAACAACTATAACTAGTTTAGCTACTCATAGTCAGAAGCGAAACAAAAACAAATTTAAAGCAAACAGGTTCAGAAAACATTGTTTAATAATTCAAGTTTAAACAACTGAAAAACTAACAAACGATGTCTGACCAAATAAAGCTATGAATTCGAATTAGTTTGCTTTGGTCTCAAGCTTCCTCCTCTCTCTTGAAACTCCTCAGAATTGTTCCTTTGATTTGTAGCAGCCGTCCTTTTACGTCCAATCGCCTCCGTCTTAGTAGATATTATGTATATATTCGACGTGTATCCCCCATATTCAATCCTCCGTATGGTATTAGTTTTTGAGTATAAGGCGTTTTCTACAACTGGGCCTGATCTAGCGATGCACTAACCACAATCCCACATGCCTCACGTTACTTCAGGCGGCCCAATCAACTAGTTATTATTTATATAATTTATAAACTTCTTTCATAAAATGATTTTTGTCTTTTTGTGAAATTTTTCTTTATGATTTTTTTCATCTTTCCCTTTTTCTTTTCTATTTTTTGGTTTTTCTATTTCCTTTTTAAGTTTTAAATCGAACTTGGTGTTGTACATGTAACAAAACGAATGGTCTAATACTGACCGAACAACGTCAGTACCGAAATTTTGGTATTCGTTTTTATTGTTTCAATCGATGTAAACACATCTCGGTACTTTTTTGATCGTATCATGAATTTTTTTGTTTCTCTTTCGATAAGTGTCGGTATCTTAATGAATTGAATCAATATCAAACGAATGCCTGCTGTTAACGTTATTTTACTGTTGCGTCTACGTTTAAAATTGGGCCGCCCCGTCACAGAGCGCTGGTGTAACCCACTAGTTCCCTTAATTAGTTCTCCAAAATTGCGATATATATATTTATAGGGCTTGGTTCAAATTAGAACCACCATGGTTGTGAAAAGTCCTTCATCTCGCGTGAGTTGGCCAAAATTTTTTGTACAAACGCAGATAAAAATATTATAAACACATCTGTAAAAAAAGTAAAAAAATTCCGAGTCAGTAGTTTTGACTGATGCAAGTTTTTTTATGTGCTGGTGTAAATTTTATATGAAGATAAATATATTTTTTACGCCTCATGTAAATGTGTGTATGCGGCATTTTGTTTTTGCTGAAACAAATGATTTTTTTATGATTTTGAGAAAAAAAAGTTTCGGAAAAACCTTTTGGATGACCTAGTTCTCACGGTTTTCACAACTTAAGGTGGTTCTCATTTTAACCATCCTATATATATCTTTTTACTCATAACTAGTGCTAATACTCGCGACCTTCGCGAGATGGACAAAATAATATGTTTTCGAGGTATAGGTTCGAAGTACATTATATGTACGTTTATGATGATCATAACGAAAATCTCCGAAGGTTTTTTATTATGGAACTCTCATGTTCATAAAGTAAAAAAAATAACCAACGTACTATCGATATAAGTAAAACGAAAAGATACACAAATGATAAATTATGTTTTGTAGTTCAAAATATCAATAGAAAACCTATTAATCTAATATTTCTGCTTAACCAATAATCTCACCTTTATTGTTGACAGATTAACAAAATATTTTCGACTTGAATAATTTTATATCATTCAATAACATAAAACATATTGTAAACAACCTAAATAAAAGAAAATCTATTAGTAACAAATTGAAAAATATAATAAAAACTAATTTTTTTAATCAATACTCTCTTTATGGAGCTAAATAAATGATACGTTGTGAAATGAACAAAAAAATATAGTAAATAAATTACAAATTTGTAAAACTTTCTTTGTTTGCAATGCTGTAAGCTTTATTTGTTATTTTTCATGTTAAAAGTTTAAAATAAAATTAATCAATACTCTCTTTACGGGGCTAAATAAATGATACGTTGTGTTGTGAAATGAAAAAAAAATAGTAAATAAATTACAGATTTGTAAAACTTTCTTTGTTTGCAATATTGGAAGTTTTATTTGTCATTTTTATCACTATCTATGGTTAAAAGTTTTAAACAATCAATATTTACTCTTAAAAAAAGTCGCACAAAAGAGAGTTTGAAATCTTGATGGCAGCGCGTGGAATGCAAGAATAGGATTTGTCATGATAAATGATACAATCAAGGCTTGTTATAAACAAATATGATAAAGTAGGGGAAGGTTGAAATTGAAAGTTTGTTTTAACTAGAAATGATAGGAAACAATGATAGAGTGACACGTGTCAAAGATAAAAAAATATTGGAAGAACATTTTAGTCAAACAACCCTAAGAAAAAAAACTCAGTTCTATAACAAAAACCCAATATGTTATTTTCTTTCACGATACATCTAACCCCACCACCACCGCCATCACCACCACCACCGTCGTCACTCCATCGCCCACCACCACCAGAATCGTCTCCCCAACCTCACCACTCTGTCAAATTTAACATAATGCGATGGGACACGAGATTTCTGTTAAAAAAGGTACTCTTCTTCTCAAATTTCTTAAACATTTTGTATTTAAAGTGAAGATATCTATGATTCTACTCTTTCTCTTGATTTATTCATGCGTATGTGCAACATCATTAGTTCCAATTTCATTGAGAAATCATTAATAAAAAGTTGCACACCAGGTGTTTGACAAAATGTCTCAAAGAAAAATTACAAAACACCTTTCAGTTTGAACTTTCATTTAAAATTGCGTTTTACAAAAAAATGAAAAAACCCACCTTTTTGGTGTTTTTTGTCCATTGCGTTTTACAAAATAATGAAAAAACTGTTTTTTATCCATTGCGTTTTTACAAAAAAAAATGAAAAAACACATTTTTTTGGTGTTTTTTATCTATTGCGTTTTAAAAAATAATGAAAAAACACACTTTTTGTGTGCTTTTTGTCCATTGCGCTTTACAAAATAATGAAAAAAACACAGTTTTTTTGTCTATTGCGTTATACAAAAGAATGAAAAACACACTTTTTGATAGTTTTTTGGTCTATTGCGTTTTACAAAATAATGAAAAAACACAGTTTTTATCTATAACGTTTTACAAAAGAATGGAAAAACACACTTTTTGGTGTTTTTTGTCAATTGCGTTTTACAAATAAAATGAAAAAACATTGTTTTTTATCCATTGCGTTTTACAAAAGAATGAAAAAACACATTTTTTTGTGTTTTTTGTCTATTGCGTTTTACAAAATAATGAAAAAACACAGTTTTTTGTCCATTGCTTTTACAAAAGACACTTTTCTTTTGTGATTTTAGTTCATTGCGTTTTAGAAAGTACACTTTCTTTTATATTTTTAGTCAATTGCGTTTTAGAAATAAACTTTGTTTTGTGTTTTAATTCATTGCTTTTTATATAAAAAAACATTTTCTTTTGTGTTTTTTGTCCATTCCCTTTAAAAAAACACTTTATTTTGTGTTTTTTAGTCCATTGTGTTTTATAAAAATGAAAAAAATTGTGTTTTTTTTTCATTGCGTTTTACGCATCTGGGTTATCGAAAACTTTTTTTCAAAAGTATAGCAATAGTGTGCTCGTTTTAAAGATAAAAAACGCTCGTTTTTATGGTGCAATTTTTATAAAAAAATAATATCGTATGAATGAGTTATTAACGTTTAAAAAATGGGGGGCAATTGGAGGAGAGAAACTATTACCTTGGATTGACTACAATGCCCCTCAACAAACTCACGCGCTTCCTTTTCTTCCTACAATGCCACCAATTTAATCTTAGCCCTTGATTACTAAATAGATGGTCAAGATTACTTCATATCCTTCATACCCATAGAAACTTCCTAGTATATCCTGACCCTGATAAAGTAATCTTTTCACTAAATTAAGAGGGTGTTTGGTTCGCAGGAATTCCAATGGAGTTCAAGGGAATTAGAATCTGAATTCCATCTTGTAGTATGTTTGGTTCACATAATTTGTTGGAATTTGGGAATCTTAATTCCAATCTTCATGTGTTTGGTTGACAATGGAATTTGAATTGGAATTAGCATGAATTCCTTTAAATTCCTTTAGGTAAAGGAATTCAAAATCCTTCCTATATGTGAAGGAATTAAAGTATTTTCATTGGAATCTTCGACCGTTTTGACCCGAACCGTTTCGACCGGTACCATTTCGACGCAAACCGTTTCGACTCGAACCGTTTCGACGCAAATCGTTCGACCATAACGTTCAAGCGAACATTTGACCAGTACCGGTTTCAAACCGACGTTCGCCCTGTTTGACCGTCGACCAGTACCGTTTCGACCGTACCGTTTCGAGGCGAACCGTTTCGACCCTACCGTTTCGACACAAACCGTTTTGACCGTACCTTTTCAAATCGAACCGTTTCGAGCGAACCGTTTTGAGCGAAACCGTTTCGAGCGAACCGTTTCGATCGAACCGTTTCGACACGAACCGTTTCGACCCGTACCGTTTCGAATCGAACCGTTTTGCCCCGGTACCATTTATTCGCGAACGTTTCGACCCGTACAATTTCGAATCGAACCGTTTCGACACGAACAGATTCGACCGAATCATTTTGACCCATACCGTTTCGACCCGAACAGGGGTTGTGGGTGACAGGGTGATGGATTTCAATTCATTTGACAACCAAACACAACAAAAATGGAATTGAGATTCCATTCTAACAATTTCCAATTCCCATTGAATGTTTAAATTCCAAATCCAATTCCCTCAGATTCTAATTCCTATAAAAATTCCAATTCTAATTTCAAAAATTCAGCGAACCAAACGCCCCTAAGATTCTTACAAAGTTATCAGCACACGCTTTGTAATGGACATTTTTAACTCATATCTTTCGGGTACTTCCTTCTTTACATCCAAGTCCATCGATTCCTTGCTCTTTTTCGTGGGAGATGCGTCACCCTTTAGTTCTGGAAAATAAAGATGTCTCGCAAGTGTTATGGAATTTGGACTCTTATATGCCAGAGAGATTACGTATGGACATGATGCTTTAGAGTTTTTATTATTAAAAAAAATATTATCATTAAAAACGTTAAAATCCAATATATGATCTGTTGGTTAACATCCGATAGTAATGGTCTCCCTAATAGCATTTATGGCCATAGCCACTACGACACGCACTCATGACAAATTTATATATTCTAAGTACATAAGGTTAAACATGTTCAAATAAAGATACTCACATTACCAGTACTTGATTAAGCCACCATCTTTGTATATAGAATCGACCCAACCTACATGATTCATAATGATAGTAAGATTATGATTTTTCTAATTCTGATTATTGAAATGAAAATATTCACACAAAAACATCTAAACCACCCCCTAATAATACCTAAATTTTGTATTACTTATTGTATTTGTATATCCACATCATTGATAATGCTGAGAACAAATAAATTGAAAGCCAAAACTATAAATGATTAGAAAATAAGAAAAGACATACTCATTTCAAGAACCGGAGACACCAACTGAAATTTGATATTTGATAATTTTGTTAATTCCTAAAGCTTTTTCCCTTACTTCCACCTTATTTTACATTACTCCATTAATCTCCTCCACTGTTGTACATGAATTCATTCGTTTTCACCCTCTAACTACTTCAATCTCCTCAAAAACTTCTCTGCAACTCTCAAAAACCTAAATGTTCGAGGTTTAACAAAGCGAATTTAATAGATTATTGATCCTACTCTTATATCTTGTTTCTTGTAACTAACTATTGTTTAGACTTTTCAAACAAAAAATCTTTTATCTTTACTTTTAACACGGAAAAAGTTGACTTTTATATCACAAACAAATATGCAAAATAATGAAGATCAATAGCTTGATACGTACTCCAAGAAAATATTAAGTTGATAAGCATCTCTAAGAAAGTATTAAGTAAGTACTTAAGTTTGGTAGGGAACTGTGTGACTCGTACTTAAAAATGATTATTTGAATCCATATATTTTTGACTCACTATCTAACCCGTCCATCTTGCCATCTCTATTAAATTGAAATCATGAAATTTGTTATAAAATGTTTCATATTATAATTAAAACCAAATACACTTATCCACACTAATATTAAGTACAGATTTCAAATAAATATTAATGGCAAATTATTCAAGTGCCTCAAAGACGAACTTTTGCAAGATAAAAGCTATTGATTTAGGTTGCCGCTAAGTGTTAGATGGAACGTGGGGTCAAGACACATCTGGCCGTTCATTTGTTATTCAGTCCAACGAACGGGGTTTAGTTCGTATCTTCAGAGCAATAGTGCATTACCCGTGTGCCTGAAACATCACTTTAAATATTGCATAATCAAATCAATAACTACTAATGGTTTACTTTAATTTCAGCTAAGACGAGTGAATTTACATTACTACTTAGACCACCTACAGTGGGTTTTTTTAGCTTATTTCCTCAAAAAATTGCCCAAACAAGCCCACCAACCGTCACCCGGGCGTTTTTTAAATACCCCACGCGTGCTTTAAAAAACGAGGGTTTTCACCATTTTCGAAAAAAGACTGTTGAGGGGGAAAAGGTTGGGTGTGTCCATTGGGTTGGGGATGTTAAAAAAAGATTTTGCTAAAGGTTTTTTTTCTTCTTTCTGAAGGATGATGTTGGAGGTTGTTGTGGTGTACAATGGAAGAAGATGATGATTTTGACGGGTGGTGTTATTTGTTTAAAATTTTGGTTTTTGATAAATTGCAAATTCAGTCCGGACACTTTGGTTTTATTTAAAAAAGGTTTTAAACTTTAAAAACTTTAATATTTCAAGTTTCAAAAATGCTATATCAGTCTCTAAAGTTTTCTTTATTAAATGTCTGATTTGAATCTTTTATAAAACCTAAAATTTTGCAATGTATTTTTTTTACTTTTTCCGTTTTTTTTTTAATTTTTAGTAATGTAATTTTTTAATTAATGAAGTATTATTAGTTTTATTTAAATTAAAAAAATAATTGGGTATGATTGGTTGGGACATTATGGGGCTTTATTCCACTACCCATTAAAAAAACGCCAAATAAAGCTCTCTTTCTAACTGGATTGTCAAATGGTGCACAAACGCCTAAGGGTGTGGGCTTTGTTTTATCCTCACACTACACATATCTTATTTTATTTTAGGAAGGGCGAGTCTAGCATTGCATTTAAAACACTTATATCAGTAACAAAATTATGAATAATTTCTTTTAATATAATAAATGTTGTACTGAATGTAAAAATAAAAACTTCAAATAATAAATATAAAGACAAAAAGGTTTCACATGTTTGACTTTGGCTTTGATATATTTTATCTTTGTACAAAATACCTACAAATGCAAAGATAATTTGACTTCAAATAAAATGTGAAGAATAAATCAGTGAGTTAAACTACTTGATAGCTACCTACTGAGTACACGCAAATAACTAACATGATCACTAATTTTTTTTAAAAAATAATTAACAATTAATGAAAATCCCCAAGTGGAAGTACCTGGTTCTAGGGGACTCGAGATGGAATTTCAAATTCGAAATCAACCGGAAACCCAAAAAATCCATGTAAACGATCAGATTCATGTAAAAAATACTTAAAAGGAAGACACAAAAGTATTTTAGGTGAACCGTTTTTCAAAAGTACCCAATTAAAGCCGAACCCATGTTGACCAGATTCTAATTGACCTGACCTAAATATTTTTTTTTCATCTTAAGTGTATTCTATTTACTTATTCCAGATGTATAAACTAATGTGATTTCAACTTCTTGTTCAGAATCTACAACCACTGTCTCATCTATGGAGCATGTAGATATGAAAACTATTGCAATTACAAAGTACATTTACATTTAACAAAAATAAGAAATTAAGCAAAAGGTATTGTGATTAGGTATTTTTTATGCAATAGGCATCGGTACCATTTGAGTACAACCCGCTTAATGTAAAGGATTTCAGTGATAATTCTTACATAATCCACCAGTAATCTTCTAATCATGTTTAATAGGTTGGGTAAAATCACTACTAGTCAACATTTGGGTTGGTAAAATTTGAAGTTGATGTTTCTAATCATGTTTAATCCAATCCTAACCTGATCGCACACATGGCAACTATCACTTCTTCCCATCCACTTCTGTTTTAGGAGAAGCATTTTCTTCGGTTAAAGTCTCAATCGCTCTAGACTCAAGATTGTATGAACTGGCACCCAGATTACACACATACATTAGATTACACACATATACATTGAAAAGATAAAAAGTGCAATCTAGAAAAATATATATTTAGTTGATAAACCTCACTGAAAATGTGCTCATATAAGCCAAAAAAGACAACTGGTGCAGGGTATAAGGCTGCTGATGTTAGTGGAGGTCCATAGCTACCTATATTTAAGGACATTGATCCATTTGAAGTTGAGTCACCGGAACTATATCTGATGAGGGCTCATGTGCGGAGGAGCGGGTCATCTTATATTTGGAGGCTCAAGATCGTGTGACAAATGGGGCTTCATTAAAATGGCTCTAACTTGGGCTATGGGGGTCCATTTTGGGCGTGCGACCAGGCGAAACGATCGTGAGAGAAAGACCCATTTTTGGCAAACGTCTACGGCGGTTTGGGTCATCGTTCAGGCCCAAAAACGCTTATTTCTATGAGTTATTTATCATTTTGCGTTTTTTTTTATGTTTTGGTGGACTTTTATTTTGTTCTAGCTTTTGGCCCAAGTGTGTTTCGGGTCCATTTCGAATTTCGGTTTCTATTTATATGTTGCTAATGTAATGTGGATGGTCACATTTTTATTTTGAGAAAAACCACCTTTCACTTCAAATTCCATGTCCTTTGGTTGAATTTTGGGGTTGTGACAAGATCATCACGGGTATTCGCAGAATCAACGTGATTGTTCATTTTTATCTTTTCATACACCACATCAATATCCTAGGATATTTGTAAAGTATAAATAATTGATGATAAAAACATATCTTCAGATAACAACATATGATTAAAGAAGACGAGCCTTTGACTTTGTATTGTAGCCAACTTTTTTTTACACACATTCAAACACTCTTGTACAACATCAATGTTTTGCAATAAACTTGAACGTGTTTTGTACAAAATTATGTCAAATAATTTGAAAGTATACCTTGTGTATCAATTCATCATCAATAATGGGGAACTCAAGCTCTTAAATAGTCTGAAAAGTGCATCTACCTCATTGGTACTAACTACAAAAGCTCATAGAAAACGGGTTAAAGGTACCTTTTTGGAACCTTCTCTTAGTCCTACACACATATATTTACACTTAATAAAAGGGCCACATAATTCGATGGAGCTAGAACATAGGCATATGTGTAGTTTAGTTATCTAAGAAATTGAAGTTGGTCATTTATACATTGTAAATTAAAAACTAATAGATGTTATCTACAATTAGTTACTCTTAAATATTCTTGATCCAAATAAACTTGGCCTTTGTAATTATTTTTGAAAATTGAACTACAAAGGTCAGTGGCCACATTTTAGTTATCATTCTACCCGGATGGTGATCTAACCAAAAACCTCGGGTTTCAGTTGATTTCAAACGACAATCACCTGGCCAAAGCTTCTTTGAATTTACCAACCAAAACTCCTCTACTTCATAATTAAATAAATTTAATATAGTCTCATTTGTGAAAGATAATGATAGACTCATTACATCACATTATTTTAAAGTAAAAATAATGATTCTAAAGCGTATTATGTTATTGATTTTTACATAACGAAACAAAGTAACATAAAGAACGGTACCTTAATCGCATAAAGTTTTCCATCAACCTGGTATCAGCCTCGTTTGGTAAAGGAGTTATAGAACATACATGTCAAAGTTAAATGCTTGTAAAATATTCCTGTAGGAATTGGAATAAACAACCATAAATCAACTAGTTACCATTTGTATAACATACTCATTTACCATCGTGTTCCTATTTTCTTCTTAAAATTAGCAACAAAAAAAACATAGTTCAAGATGGTAACAAAAAACATGGTGATCATCACATGCTACTATAAATATAAACTAAGGATTCCTAATTCATGATATTATGCCACATATGAAGCAAAACAAAGGTACTTTGATGTGGATAACACTTGTTAGGCTTCTGATCATACTTCCTCCAAAATACTAACCAAGATAGATTTCAATCAACTTGTTACTAATCGCAGGTACTTTGATTGACCACTTCATCCTAAGTTCTGAACAAACAAAACAAATTTAAACAAATTAGTATCTTAGTTATTACTAAAAACACAACCCATTAGTATATTAATTTCATAGTTATGAAAGGTATGATATTAGCATCTTTTTGAACTTTGGAACAATGAAATGGAAACATGTACTTATATGAGTGAACATCACCAAGACCCCACAGATGCAATTAAGCAACAGTTGGCGGTGTGCATTATTGTACATTTCAAGTGATACACAATTGTTGCTCAAATCACTACAGCCTTTACAATTGATATACTATTGTTGTAAAATTGATAAACAAAGTGGCTCAATTCGTTGCACACTTGCACCCTTACTATCACAAAAAAAAAATTGACAGAAGAAATTTTACAAACTTATAATAAGAAAAACAATTACCTGTGTAGGAAATTTGAATGTAAGAGCGAAAGGTTGCTGAACCGACTGCGAAGATAACGACAAATCATCACCTCCTCCGATGTCATTGTTCAACTCGTTCGTAGTATTCGATGCTTCTCAATTAGATTATGTCGCAATTTCCACACCGTTCCGAATCATGAAACAAATTTTGGAACATTATAGATGGAGAAAACCTAACCTAGTTGCTTGACTGCTTTGTTAGATCGCTCCATTACTAGCATAGGAACCTAAATTGGTATCTAACGTTCGTATATGCGGAACTTATATGACGTATTAATCGAATATGCGAGATTTACCGTTTAATCATTGTTTATTGATCATAAATGTTCTGTACATGTCAAATCCGGATCGGGCAGAGCTTCGCCGTACAAGTGACAAAGTTGAAGAAGTTACAAATGAAAACCTCAAGGCACCTATTTATAGAGTAACAAGTTCGCTGGGAGGAAGACAACTTCGGGCGAACTTGTCTTGATCAAGTTCGGCCGAACTTGATCTTACATTTTGAATCCGGGCGAACTTGTTAACCATTTACATAAATAACCCTATATTTTGACATAATCTAGCCCAAAACAAACAGACTCGATCCAAGACTAAGACATAGACATTATGTACTAACAGACTCCCCCTTGGATATCGTCTTCGTCTTGATCAGTCTTCAAAGCTCTACTTTTGTCTGACTCTTCCAAAGAAGTTCTTTATCGGCTTCTTTCTTCGCTCTTGCGATGGAATCGGCGTTTGATCTGTAGGTGGCACCTTTGTCATGAATTGAAAACGTCTCAATCTTGCCTCCTTTGTTCTTTCAAGAAACTGTTCCCGACGCCTTTCTTCTTTTAGAAACTCTTCAGGTTCAATCTCTCGCCAACTCGATTCCCACATTCTTCCAGAGTTAACTTCATGCGCATAACAGACATTCACAACTCTCTGATATTGCATAGCTTGTTCTTTCTCGCGCTCTTCATAACAAATCTTGCTGAAGAATAAACATTTGATATCCTCCTTTGAGCAGTTTACTAGCCACATCGGGTCTAGTATTCTAATCGTCCTCCATAATCCTCTTAAACCTTCTGTTCCAAACATTTCAACCCTTTCCTGAGTGATATCCAAATGATCTTCAAACTTTAGAACAATCACTGCTTCACACGTTGTCGGATCCACTTGCCACCACTTAAACAATGGATAGAAATTCTGTTCAATCGGCATTAGGGGCATGTTCCTCATTGCTCTAAGACGCTTCATTATCAACGTTATGTCCTTTATACCAGTCTTTTTATCTGTTTTGATTCGTCGTTTTGGAATAAATGGCTTCCAGTACCTGAAACCTTTTGTTGCTTCGAACTTGATCATTTTCCACAGCAACTGATCAGTAAACTTCATATGATATGTGATGTTACGTGTCTGCACCAACTCTTCAACATCCCAGTACGGAAGTGTCTTGAAATCTGCCAAGTATTTGAAGTATTAAACTCCAAACTCACGTTTTATGGCATAAACGTTCAACTCTTTAAACCAACCCCAGCTCAATATTTCTCCCAATGAAACATTTATCTCTGGTAAAGAATGCTAGTGGACGTCTAAACTTTCGTTCTCTTGGCATTTCTTTAAACCAGTGCTTGCGCAATCTCCTCTTTCGTCATTGGTTTAGGGATATTTCCTTCTCGTACAAACTCTTCGATCTTTTCTTTCAACATATCTTCGTTAAGCTGCTCGTACATTTCCTCAAAGGTTGGAAAACTATCAGTATTGAACCCTGTATACTTTTCAGCTTCATCTTTCTCATCGTCTGACGACCAATCTTCAACTATAAGCTTGTTGTACTCGTCAGCTTCATACCTTCTTTTATAACAATACTCGTTTGGCTCAAACGTATTCACATTCAACACTTGCTCTTCAAAATCAAAATCGAATGTTTCAGCATCAACATCGTTCAACTTTGCCAAATCTTCTTTCGAATAATTATGAACATACTCGCCTTCCTCAACATTGTGCTCTAACATAAGAATCAACGGCTTCGTAGGCATACCAGCAACATGCATAGCCGTAATAGCATCATAATATCAACATCATCTTTCTGACCTGATTCCCCTGTTTGCTCCCCCTGAGTTTGATCATCCATTCTGTTAGATTCATCATTCAGCAAAGAAGTAAAATCGAACTCTTCTGTTATTTTAGCATCAATAACTTTCAGACTGACTCCACCCTGATCATCATCATTATTACCATCATCATTGTCAGAGTCGTCTTTAGTATCATCAACCGTTTATCATCATCTTTTTCCTCAGCTTCTTCATCGTCTTTGTTTTCAGTTTCTGTCTCTGGAACAACAGTAGACTCAGAAGCTTTTGCAGATTCCACTATTGGCTCAGAAATCTCGGGCATACTTTCAATCATATGTTTACCCTCCCCCTGTTCAACCATCTCTTTTTCTGCTTTCTCTTTTGCTTCCTGCAAATCTATACGAGCATATTCAGCAACAAAATCAATACCATGACTGTTTGTCAAAACTTTTTGCAGTCTGGAGAATCTTCGATCATTCAAATCTTTTTCCAATCGTAATTCTACTATCTCTTTCATTAATCGTTCATTTGCGTCCTGCAGACTTTCAATTAGGGCCTTTAAATACCGTCTATCGCTTTCCAAGAATTAGACTTTATCACTTAGAATCTACTTTTCAACCTCGCCATGTTTTACCAGACTTTCCAAAGCAGCTTTTTCTACTTCATTATTCGCAACTTTGTCTTCCAGAACTTTCACACGCTTTTCAAGTTCATCAATGTCTGTATCTGGGAAGAAATCGTTTAAGTCTTGAATATCAACCGGCTCATTCGGAATATTTCCAAACAACTTTGTCTTTGGAGTAGTTTTCGGCGTAGACTTTGGAGTCCTTTTGGTGTAGATGCTTTAGGAGTTGAGCTTTCAGGTTGAGCAGCTGTTGGAGGACCTTGTGATTGAATAACTGGAATTTCGAGTAATTCAGACTCAGGAGGTTCTTGTGTGACTCCTGTCTGTAGTAATGTTTCTTCAACAGCAGATGTTTGAATTGTTTCGGCTGCAGGAGGTTCTTGTGTAACTCCTGTTCGTTGTGCAACAGAAGGTTCTTGTGTAACTTCTGTGCTTTTCTTTTGGCCCACATATCGACGGCTCTTTGGCTTTTGGACTTTCTTTACTTTTGTCTTCGGAGAACCAGTAGTCTTTGTAGTTGAATCTTTTGCAGAAGACTTAACACGCTTCGCTTTCTTTTTCGGTCTCTCCTCATCAGAATCTTTTTCATGTCCTGGCTCGTAATCTGCGTCAGGTCTCTTTTACTTTTTCAGCAGCTGTTTCGGCGATTGATTTCTTTGTGGCTTTTTCTAAAGAATCATCACTATCTTCATCATTATCAGATGTAGCCAAAATAACCTCATCTTCTTGAGTAGTTTTCTGTGCCTCTTGGCTTTCAATAACAACCGCTGCGCTCGAACCAGCTTCATGTTGAACATTCTCAGGCTCTTCCTCATCAATCAGCATAGGATCCACTTTCTTAGGCTTTCGCGAAGCTTTCTTTTTCTCTTGAACTACAACCTTCTTCAGAAACCAATCACTGGTTTCTCTTTGAATGTAGATAGCCATTCTAGCTCAGCGTTTCTTTCATTTTCATCACCACTGTCATCTTTCCTCCACTTATATTATGGTGGCGCAATATAATTTTCAGAATCGATAGCACCGAATAAAGGTTTTGCAATTGGTGCTGAGGACTGCTTCTGGAATGTGATAAGTTTCTTGACAGTAGTATCATCCAGATGACTAAGATACAAGATATCATTTGGATCTTTGGCAATCTTCTTGAATTTGTCATCTATCAACATCTGTACAAACCTCTGATACATCATGAGCCTGTTGGATCCCATGTTGTTCTTCATATGCGTAAAAACAAGCTTCGAATAATTGAATCTCTTGTTCAGAATAAGTGACATGGCCATACATGCCATGTAATCTTGAACATCATCTAAGCCTGCCTTTCGATGACTGAAGGCGTGAATAATAGCGTGCATAAAAACTTGTAGGGGTTACGGACTGATCCTTTCTTCAACGTAGATTCATTAACGTGCCCCTTGTATCCCATTCGACAAAAACACCCTCTAACCATTCTCTCATCGAGCATCATTGGATCATCTTTGTCATCGTTGAAGTTCAGAACCTTTCGGATGTTGGCTTTTGTTACAATAATCTCCTTATCTTCATCACCAACACGAACTACTAACTTGATCGTTGTATCATCTTCATCATCGTTGCAGAACTCCAAAATCTATAAATATGCGACCTGTAGACCACCGTCTTTTCTGTATCCGCCTTGTGGATTGGAATTCGCTCCATAAATGCGAGAATATCATCAAATGCTCCAAGAGATGGGGCAGATAGCCTTGTCTAGCGTGATGCACGTGTTGTCGAATTTGTTAAACGAGAGCTGAATATTCTACAAACACGTAAATCGAGACAAAATTAGTCGAATTTTACAATTTTCATAAACACTATATCAAGTTCGGGCAAACTTGATTGTTCATATGACATTTCAAAACATTAAGTTTGGTCGGACTTGTTTACAACATATAAACATTACATATCATCAAGTCCGGGCGAACTTGCCATAACAAATTGATCATTTCTTAAACAAGTTCGGGCGAACTTGTAAATGTTTAACAATTAACTCTCATTCAGACAAGTCCGGGAAAACTTGTCAGATATTTATCATTTTTGAATTTTAACAGGTAAGTTCGGGCGAACTTATGAATTTTATAACATTTCAACATCAGATGACAAGTTCGGCCGAACTTGGTTCAACGAACCAATAGACAAGTTCGGGCGAACTTGTCATCTTGTTCACCAAAACCTACAAACTTATTTCAAGATGATCTTGTTAAATTGAAGTTTCATTTAAGGTCGTTTATCATTGTTTACCATGTTTTAATGATTAATTTGTCCTTTAATAGTCTCAATCATGTTCATTTCGTTCAAATCAGATCTAATATGTTCAATTCTCATCAAAACACGGTTCAAATTCGAATCACTCACCATTGCCATGATGAGTAGTGTGTAAATCACCACTAATCAAGTTCAATTTTGACAGCAATTCGACGTATTAATGCCAATCTTAGAAATCTCTCAAAATCGCCTATAAGTTCGCTCTGGTGTTCAGGACTAATAATGAAGTTCGGGCGAACTTGTCTTCTATTTATAGTTGACAAGTTCGGGCGAACTTACAACATTAATTGGTTAAGATTAATGATAAGTCCGGGCGAACTTGTTAACTAAGAAGGTTTTACAAGCAAGAACAAGTTCGGTCGAACTTGATTACAAGTCCGGGCGAACTTGATCAATTTCAAACTTAAATTTTTCAAAATTTTTCAATTTAGACCCTGAACTTTTCAGATTTTACCAGTTTTAACAATCCACTCAGTTGACCAAGTCTAAGCTAATGACCTTGGTTAACCGATTTGTCTGCCGAGTCCAAGTTAATGACCTCGGTTTGACCCGTTATGAACAAACTGTTGGTTTTTCTCAAAAACAAGTTTCAAATTAATGAACTATAATCGTTTTGGCTTATCAGATTTTACAGATTAGCTCCCAGCCCGTTATCAATCATATTTCCACCACTTTAGCACCTTACCAGACTTCGAAGATCCGTTCTCCAACATTGGCTTGTAGAAACTAATGTAGAAACAAAATCTTTTTGTATTTTTGTAAGTTTATGCTTAAAACACAAAGAAAATCTTTTGGTTTTAATCTGTAAAGCAGATAAACTATGTACAAAACAAATAAACTATGTACAAACATATTTACAGACATATTTTTGTGAATTCGTGTCTAAGGATCATATCAGTTGTTTGAGACATATCACCAATACCGTTGACCTTTAGATGAGTTTAAGTTTTAAATTCGTTTATCTAGATTGTCGATATGTTTGTCCATTTAATCTTTGACACATTTCTCAAATGTTCCAAGATATCTTAGGTATGAATAATGTAACTTGACTTAACTGTGGTTCCCATCTCAGAATATACTCCCGTATCAAGATTCCCTAGATTTCATCTTACAGGTGAATATAGCGTAATTGATATCTGTATCTGGGTTAATGCGAAGCCTTGAGAGCTCAGGTTAATACCACCGTATCGACAAAGAGATGAAGGCTCGACTTAAAGGTGTGTTCCACTTAAGGAATCTTTTTAGCATTGCAAATGATTAGATCTTTCGATTTTTTCAACTTTGCATGTTGTTTAGGGGTTTTTAGCATAAAGCATTACAGAAGTTCTAGGCTATTGCTTCCGCAAAATCATAAGAACTTGTATAATACTGTTGATGCATATGTCTGTTGCCTACGTCATAACAATCTAACGATAAAGGTTTTGGAAGACTGATCAAGATAAAGACTATATCTAAGGGGGAGTCTGTTAGTACATTATGTCTATGTCTTAGTCTTGTATCGAGTCTGTATAGATTAGGCTAGAAAAATGGAGTATTTATGGTGTATTTCGTCAAGTCTGCTCATCATGTAATGTATATAGTCAAGTTCGGCGAACTTGACTATCAAGTTCGCCCGAACTTGCTATATCTCCAGTGAACTTGTCCAAGTATATATAGGGGTCTTTGATGTTTCATTTGTAACTTTCAAAAACTTTGGCATCTTAGAGGCGAAGCTCTGTCAATTTGGGTTCTTGATTGTTACATCAGTAAAATTGACTATTAACTGATTAATTCTTGTATTTGGTAAACACTTCGTAATATTTCCGCTATTATGAACGTTAGATATCAAATTTAGGTTCCTTAGCATCAAGGATCGGTCCTACAAGTGGTATCAGAGCTAGAACAGCCTGATTTGATAGTAATCAAGACAAGAACACTTCTATTTCTACTCCATTCTTCTATTTTTCATAACTTTTTCACAAAAATGAAGAATTCACGGTCAAAATCTTTTCAATTTTGAATATAACATGTAAAATACAACAAAGATAAACCCTTGAAAGATTGGAGACCAAAAATCAACCGAATTGATGTCAAAATTTTGAAAAAACATGTTTTCCAAAACCCTTTCCATCGAACTTGTTAGCCAAGTTCGGCCGAACTTGTGATAAAAAGTCACTTTTTCAATGAGTTTTTACCAAGTTCGCTCGAACTTGAGGTATTTTTGAAGGAATTAAGGCTAAGTTCGCTCGAAGTTGCTACAATTTCATTGATATTCAATCAAGTTCGACCGAACTTGATAAAATTTCAAGGATCTTAGCTAAGTTCACCCGAACTTGCTAAATTCTCATCAAATTCTTTCTGCAAGTTTGCTCGAGTTAACTCAAGGTCGTTTTTTTTTTCAAAACAGTTATAAGTTCGTCCGAAGTTCAAGAGAATTTTTTCATTTCAGAAGTCACAAGTTCGACCGAACTTGTGACAAAATCTAGGAATTCTTCATTTCAACTACAAGTTCGACCGAACTTGTAGTAAATCTAACATTTTCAAAAGTTTTCAAGTGTTTTCAGCGTACGAGTCTCGTTATTCGTGATGGATGGTATTCAAAGAGCTTATATGTCCGAAGTGGGTTCGTCAAATGCCAACGTGATCCAACAAGTCAATTTAGACAACGAAATGGGCACGACAGTTAAACCGCCAAAGCTAATGAGCATGGACAAGTATGAAGGATGGAAGGAGAAGTTTACATATTGGGTTCAAGCCATGCACTTTCTAGGTTGGGTGTCGATCGAGAGAGGTTAAACAGTTCCGTTGGATGAACATCAGCAAGTACTGGAGAAACTCAAATATTCTACGACACAGAAAGAAGAATATTTTGCTGAAAAGAAAATTATTAATCTTACCAGCAATCGGTTAAGGAAGACATCTTGATACTTTTACCAGAATACAAGACTGCGAAAAAATTATGGACATCTCTGAAGAATAAGTTTGAAGAGAGTGTGGTATTTAAGAACTGTGAAGCTCTAGTTTCAAGTATATCCATAAATGAGTCTTCAGTTCTAAACCAGTCTGCCTGGTCTATGATGTAGACATTATCAGGCAGATAATGCCAAACTCTTGAATGAGATTGAGAGTTTGACATTAGAAAATAAAAAATTAAAAGAAATTGAAAAAATTTTGAAAACAAAATAAAAATTTTAGAAAAAGAAAAATTACAAATGGTAGTAGATTTTCAAAATGAAATAAAAATGTTTAAAAATGAAAAAATTGTTTTTGAAAAATTAATATAGGAAATCAAAAAGCAATAAATTCTATATTGAGAAAATTGCTCAACTTGAAAAAGAAGTTGAGACTGTTAAAAATAAAGCTGTTAATTCAGAAAACTTATTGAAAGGTTTTGTGACCTCCTCTTTAAAATTAGATCATATATGTCCAATAGCGATCAATAATAATAAAAAGGAAAATCCAATGAGTGACAATGTCACAAATTATGACGATGTCATAATTAAAGTTTGTGATGATGATACCAATGATGAAAATGTTAGAAAAGAGAAAAATGAAATATTTTTAAAACTAAATGATAAATTTCAACAAATTGTTCTACAGTCTACTGAAAAAGGTGAATGCTCAACGCAAAAACCTTCTAAGCAGAATGAAGAACAAAACAAAGTTTTAAAAGTTTTCAAAACAAAAATAAAAGCTCATCGGAATAATCATCCAATCATTATAAAAAATCAGACAAATTTGAAAAACAAAACTCATAAAAATTTGAGAATAAGTGGTGCAGGTCGAACCACAGTGCTTCAACGTTAAATCAAAGGTACAAAAGAAGCAGGAAAGATGGCTACCACACGTCAAGTCAGTGTTATGATTTGAGTGTATGGTTTGCTAAAAAGGATCAGTATGAGAACAGGAAGTGTCATAAATGTGGAATAACTGGACACATTGCTAGAAAATGTTTTCAAATTAATCCTAAACCTGCTCATATTGATAACAAAAATTCTGGAGTATCAACTCAGGTTTTGAAACAATGTAAAGAAATTACAAACAAGGTGAAACCAGTTATTACTAAGTTTTCAAATTTTGAAGCTGGTGAATCTTTGAATAGTAATGAACAAAAAGTTTCTACATTGTATTTCAAGAAAGCTTTAAAGTAAAATCAAACATGGTTGATCAAAGGTAAAAAAGTGACACAATCAGTGAAAATTGGAAGTTTAGAGGACTTTCCGAAACTTGAGAAAGTCCAAAATAAACCTGATGTGAAAAGAAAGTCAAAATTAAGGTTGAAGAAATATCACCTAAGACTGAAAAGGCATGGGTGTCACTATTCAACTAATTGTGTGTATTTTTGTGCAGGAACTTCCGAGGAAAAAGCAAATTACTGAGAATGGAGTTCCGTGGCACACATTGAAGACGGGCCGGATTATCAAGTTCTACATAAAGGCCTTATTACATTTTAAATAACGTTTACTTTACAATTTTTTGAAAAATTTTTGGAGAAAATTTTTCGTAAACATGTTTTAATAACGTTTACTTGAAAATTTTACAAATTTTTGAAGAAAATGTGGAAAATTTCACAGAACCCTCTCTGTTGAAGAGACAAAACCCATGGGATATAATGTTTTATATGCACGAAAGTGTCAAGGTTTTTGTCATCATGAGGGGAGAGGTGCTTAAAAAGGAAATTTTGTGAAGTAGTAATGGATGGAGAATTAAAGTGATTCTCATCGGTTGGTCAATGTTTTTCTAAAAATCAAAAATCCCAAAGAATATGTTTTTGAATTTTAGGGGGATAAATTTTTTTTCAGAAAATCCAAAAACATATTAAATGAGAAAAGCACAAAAACATTGAAAAATGCAAAAAGAGTTTTGTGGATAAAAGGAAATGATAGTACATCAGTGGACTATCACAGTATGCTAAGGATTTGTAAAGTTTAAAAGTGATAAACAAGTCTTACTGTGGATGTGTCGATAGGCTTTACACGTTCAGTAAATTGTTTCTGAGATATAAACTAAAATTTACAACTGCTTAATTTTGTGGATTAACATCTCTGGATATATGGACTAGTACTCCGAAATTTCGTTTGAGAGATTGCTGATTCTGAGATACGAGGTCTTCATAGATGATTGATATCTGGGGTATTATACAAGTTCTTCTGCATTTGCGTAAGCAATGGCCTAGAACTTCTATAATGCTTTTGCAAAATCTCCTAAAACTGCATTCAATTGAAAATATCGAAAGATACTACAATTACAGTACAAAAAGATTCTTTTTTGGAACACTACCTTATAAGTCGAGCCTCCATCTCTCTGTCGGTATGATGGTACTAACCTGAGCTCTCAAGGTCTCGCACAACCCAGATACAGATATCAATTACGCTATACTCACCTGTAAGATGAAACTAGGGAATCTTGATGCGGGAGTATATTCTGAGATGGGAACCATAGTTAAGTCAAGTTTTCTAATTCTAACTAACATATCTTGAACAATTGAGAAATGTGTTGAAGTTTAAGAGGACAAATAGAATCTAGGTAAATTTGTTTAAAACTTAGTGTCATGAAGAGGTCAATGGTACTAGTGATATGTCTCAAAAACTGATATGATCCTTTAACACAAACTCAACAAAAATGTGTTTGTAAATATGTTTGTACATACTTAGAGTTGATATTCTTTATATTATCTTTTAAGTTTCGACCTCTGATGATGAAAAGCTGATTTTCAAAATCTAGAGTTGCTGATCAAAATTTAAAAACTTTTGAAAATTGATCTTAAAAGTTTAAAAGTTCATTAAGTTGAAACTTACATTTGAATAAATGTGTCAGTTTTGTGTCAAAACATTTGATCAAGATCATTAAGTTGAACTTGATATAAATCAGATATTCAAGGTCATTAATTTGGACTTGAATAACTGAGAGGGTTTAAAAACTGATAGAAGATTAAAATTTGAAATGTTGATGGTTAGAAATTTCAAAGTTTGAATCTGAAATGTTTATTTGAATGTTTGAGAAACTTTGAAACAGATGTAGATTTTAAGGAGGAGCTAGATAAAATACGTTGATTGAAGATATCAGAAAGCTCAAAGCAAGGGGGAGCATGGTGATTCAATGTTTAATCAAGACAAGCTCAAGAAAAGAGAAAAAGATGGTAGACGATATAAAGATCATGGTAGTTCAAGTTATTCAAGAAATAAAGATCAAGAAATATTAAAGACTCAGGAACTCAATTGAACAATGATGACTACGGCAATATCCAAGGGGGAGTCTGTTGATGCATATGTCTGTTGCTTGCGTCATCACAATCTAACGATAAAGGTATTGGAAGACTGATCAAGACAAAGACTATATCCAAGGGGGAGTCTGTTAGTACAGTATGTCTATGTCTTAGTCTTGTATCGAGTCTGTATAGATTAGGCTAGAAAAATAGAGTATTTATGGTGTATTTGGTCAAGTCCGCTCCCATCATGTAATGTATATAGTCAAGTTCAGCCGAACTTGACTATGCAAGTTCGCCCGAACTTGCTATATCTCCAGCGAACTTGTCCAAGTATATATAGGAGTCCTTGATGTTTCATTTGTAACTTTCAGAAACTTTGGCATCTTAGAGACGAAGCTTTGTCAATTTGGATTCTTGACTATTACATCAATAAAATTGACTATTAACTGACTAATTCTTGTGTTTGGTAAACACGTCGTAATATTTCCGCTATTATGAACGTTAGATATCAAATTTAGGTTCCTTAGCATTAAGGATCGGTCCTACAAATACCCCAGATATCAACTATCTATAAAGACCTCGTATCTCAGAATCATGCAGTCTCTCAAACGAAATTTCGGTGTAGTAAGTCCATATATCCGAGAGATGTTAATCCACAAGTTTAAGCAGTTGTAAAATTTAGTTTACATCCCGGAAACAATCTACTGAACGTGTAAAGCCTATCGACAAATCCACAATAAGACTTGTTTATCACTTTTTAACCTTTACATTTCTTTAGCATACTGTGATAGTCCACTGATGTACTATCATTTCCTTTGTGACAACAAATTCTTTTTATCTTTTTTAATGTTTTTGTACTTTTTGAATTTTTCATATGTTTTTGTATTTTCTCAAATATTTCTCCCCCTAAAATCAAAAACATATTTTTGTATTTTAGTTTTTAAGAAATACTAATCTAAAAGATAGACAAAACAATGTGGATCACGTGAACTCGTCGTCCCATCCGTATTCAACCTCTGCTTCCGCACCAGTCAGCAAATTTTTAATACCGTTAAGCCTCATGAGATATCTAAATCTTGTAAAGGAAATGCTTTGGTATAAAAATTAGCTTTTTCTTCATCGGTGTGGATTTTTTCTATTTGTACGACTTCTTTTTGTAGCAGTCACGAATGAAGTGATAACGAATTTCTATGTGTTTAGTTCGAGAGTGATGAACATGATTTTTAGTGATATCGATTGCTGCCTTATTATCTACATTATAAAGGCGTATCAAGAAATTGCAATCCAAAGTCCCTCATCTGTTGTTGAATCCATAGGATTTGAGAACAACAGTTGGAAGCAGAAATGTATTCTGCCTCACACGTTGAGAGAGAGACCGTGGTTTTTTTCTTGCATTGCCACGTTACTAATCTAGTTCGAAGAACTGGCAACCAGCTGTTGTAGACTTAGAATTCAGCTTGTCCACCCCGAAGTCAAAGTCAGCGTATCCCGTCAGATCAAAATTATCGTTTTTGGGTACCACAAGCCAGTGCTTGGACATCCCTTCAAGTAACGGAATATTCTTTTGACTATCTTCATGTGTGACACTCGAGGACTAGATTGATATCTCGCGCAAAGGCAGGTAGGGTACATGATATCTGCGATATGCCGTCAGATACATAAGAGATCCTATCATCGACGATAGAGCGTATCATCTACTTTAGTTCCTGTTTCGTCAATGCAAATCCCGTGATTCAGCACCAGAGGAGTAGAAAGCGGCTTCGAGCTATACATTTCAAAATTCTTCAGAATATTGTGAACATATTTGGTTTGATGAATAATATGCCGTCTGGTAACTGATCAACTTGTAATCCGAGGAAGAATTTCATTTAGCCCATAGAAGACATCTCGAATTTCTTCTTCATGATCTTTTCGAACTCTTTGCAAAGACTATCATCCGTTGAACCAAAGATAATATCGTCCACATAGATTTGTACGATGATTAGATGGCTTACAACTTCCTTGGTAAACAATGTCTCGTACCAATCTCTCGGGGCTTGGTGTAATCCGTATAAATCTTTGTCTAGGAGATAAGCCTTGTTCTTGTTCAACGGATTGATGAACCCCGGTGGTTGGCCGACGTACACTTGTTCGCGTAGCTTACCATAGAGAAATGCAGATTTCACATCTAACTGGTACACCTTAAAACCTTTCCAAGCTGCGAATGCAAGGAAAATGCGGATTGACTCTAATCGTGCAGCCGGTGCATAGACTTCTGTATAGTCAACCATCACACCCCGAGCTTTTTTCTAACAATCACACCCGATCATCTCTCTTGCACTTGAAGACCCACTTCGTATCTATTGCCTTCTGCTTCGGTGGTAAATCTACAAGTCTCCAAACTCCCAGTTTCTCGAACTGTAACAACTCTTCCTGCATCGCTATCACCCAGTTCTCATCACCCAGAGCTTCATTCACAGTCTTCGGCTCTATTTGAGATATGAAACATGAATAATAACAGTAGTCTTGAGTAGGAGCCACTCGGGTATAGAAACAACTTAGTGCTTTGTTGATTTGACTTCTTGTTCGCACACCAGTTTGTAATTCACCAATAATGTTTGTTGAGGGATGATAAGAATAAGATCGTGGCATTCTTCTCTAGGAACATCAGCCGTGCTATTCTGATTTGTGACATTCAGATCAACGATCAATTCAACATTAGGATTATTAGATGTAGCTTCATTTGATTGCTCGGGCCAGCAGATTGATTCAACATATTGGATATCTGCTCGGATTCTTCATCGGAAGAGGATTCTCCATCATCATCGAAAGTCGAGCATCATCAGAGTCAGGAATTCTGATTCTGAGAAGTATTGGGTTCTGTAGTTGCATTTCCCGTTCAGTGGAAACATTTGCTGGAGTTGTAGTAGGTTCTGCTTCAGAAACTTGTTCAATCGGAACACCACTATTACTCGGACCTGCACCAGAAGACGAAGTACCAAACGGGGTTGATTAACCACAATTGGCCTAATAATCTATTCTTGGTTTGCCGACTGTTGAAGATAATAAAGAGCTGCAAGTTATTCATCAGACGGTTCTTCTAGCAAGTCGAATGACTTCCACAAATCTTGTAATTGAACAACCACGCGTCGCCTTTCCTCTGAATAGGAGTTGTGTACCGAAAGCAATCAACATGTTGTGCTTCGATCACTTTTCTCAAAGCAGGAACATAAACTTTCCTTAGCGGACTAGCATACTCGACAAAGAAACCTTCAAGTGATTTGGCACCAAATTTACCATCTTGATCAATCACTGTACATGGTGCACCAAATGGCTCTAGATATTTCAAATTTGGTTTCCTTCGGTTGATCATTTCAAAACATGTCTTTTTAGTCGTTTGACAGTTAAGACCTTGTTTAGAGTGTAGCAAGCCGCTGCAACCGCCTCATTCCAGAAGCTAACAGGAAGTTTCGAGTCTGCAAGCATGGTTCTTGCTGTTTCGATTAGATTTCTATTCTTCCTCTCAGCTACGCCATTTTGTTGTGGAGTATACGGCGCACCAAATTCGTGCAGAATTCCTTTAGCGTTGCAAAATTCTTTCATCTTGTTGTTCTTGAACTCCGTGCCGTTGTCACTGTGAATACGTCTGCCAGGGAGATGATATAGATTTTCGAGCTTCTTGAAGAGAATCACCAGATTATCGAACGTTTCATCTTTAGACTCTTGAACGAAAACCCATGAATATCGAGAATAATCATATGTGAAGACTAAGCAGTATAGATCTCCTGAAATACTTCGAACATTTACCAGACCGAAAAGATCCATATGTAGACGTTCAAGCGGCAACTTTATAGAATTCAGAATCTTCATAGGATGTGATTTATTCTTCTGCTTCCCTTTCTTACATTCAAGACAGTGATCCATCATGTGGAAGCTTCAAAGATTCACCCCTTCAACCAAGTCGTTATGAACCAGAAAATTATTTTTCTCAGATGAATGTGCCCATTTTTCTGTGCCATGGAATAGAATCTTTCTCCATGGCTTTTGTGACAAAACATTGAGCTGATTTCGATGATGTGGTAGCGTTGCCCATATCTAATACATAGAGATTGTTTTTGCGCGGGGATCGCATGAGAATCCAATCATCCGGAATTATGAAACTCGGCTTTAAAATCATGCACTCTTTATCATTGAAGTGAACTGTGAACTGTTTATCACAAATCTGCAAGATGCTTAGAAGATTGTTCTCTAGCTCGCAATGTAGTTCACACGATCAAACGATACTACGCCATTGGAAAGTTTTCCTTCAGTGACGATCCTTCCTCCTTGATTACCGGCAAAGCCAACATATCCACCGTTTATAGCCTTGATGTCAAAGAGAAAGTTTTCATCCCGGTCATGTGCCTTGACGCTCCACTATCTAGAATCCACTTTGATAGAATGGATCTCTGGAGCCCCTACACATATTAAAGTTCAGTTAAAAAGCGCGACCCAAGCCTTCTTGGTCTTGGGTTTGGGATAAAAAGCTTCATAATTATCCTCAAAATCACCATCTGAGATGTCACTGTTGTTACCATTTTCAAATTGAACTTTCTTTTTATCTTTTGAAGGTTTGACAGTTTCAGTTTTAATCTCAGAGTGACTCTTTGTTGTTACCAATCTTAACTAGCTCAGACTTGATAACTTCAGATGTTGATGATTTCTTTTTAGCAATCCAGGATTGTGATTTAACTTGTGCCTTTTTAATGTAAAACCTTGATTCATTTGTCTTGGAAGTTTCACCTTTTTTGAAAGTTGAATTTTCAAATTTAGTTTTAGGTTTAACTTCAAGTTTAGATTCATTTCTTTTCAGAATCGTGACCGGTTTTACAAACTCTGGTTGCTTAGGTTTTTCAACATCTGAACTTGTTTTCCTTCGAGGATAGACCGGCTTTGATTTCGGACACTTGCGTGCAATGTGACAAACTTCATTGCACTTGAAGCAAGTCCGATCATCATGAGAATGCCCATTAGTGGATTTTACACCACTTGCGGCTTTAGCCATATCTCGAAGTTCTTTTTCCTTTTTGAACTCATCGTTTGATTGCTTCCCAATCAAACTTTCCTTTTGAACCGTGCTTGTCCCATACACGAATTTCATGTTTTTATCTTTATATTCGTGAAATGGTGACTTTTTCTTATTCGGTTCTTCTTCCACATCCAAACCCAACCCAGCTCTCCTATTTTCAGGAAAATCACCACCATTCCTTCGGTAGTTGTTTCTTTTAGGTTTAGAGTAGAATTTTTTTTCATTGATTTCCAAATCTTCTGATGAAACTTCAACGAGTTTGAAGAAATATCAAGGTGATCTTCCTTCACATTCCGAATCGGAAAGCTATCGTCGAAGTATAGTATATCAGAATCCTTAACTTTGTACATGACAACGTTAGGATCATCACTTAGGCTATCTTCGATGATGTATCGTCATCTTCAGATTGTGAATCAGAATTGTTCGAACTCGAGTTGGCACTTTCAAAGCTGCCATCATCAGAATCATTCAGAAAATTTTCAACAACATTCTTAACCACTGCTTCGCCATCATCACTCGTGTAGGTTATATCAATGTTCTCAGGCAACTCGTTTTTCTTTTCGGTTAAAAGTTCAATGTTGAGTGCCTTTTCCACCCCCTCAGCCATTTTTGCGACAATATTTTTCGTCATAGGGGTGGTGGAACATTGCTATAGTCTCCATGTTTCTTACCTTTGGCTTTTTGAACATTTTCTTTCGACTGAATCGTTGGAAGAATGTGATCAATGACGTAGGCATTTGTTGTATAGCTCTTTAGAACCTGTCGAACCCTTTCGTTTCGATTTTCATGTCTTGAAGCTCTTGTTTTACTTAAGCAATGTTGTTTATGTAAACGTTAATAGCTTTTCGTTTTTCCATTAAAGTAGCTTTTAAAATTTTGATAGTATCATCTTGTTCAATGTTGTTATTATCTAATCTGCTGTAATCATCTTTCATTTTGTCTATGCCTCCTTCATTGTGCGATAATCGTATTTGAAATTATTATTATGCACATTGATTTGGTTATGATCTGAGACTTTTCAGCACATTGAATACACGGTTCAGTATATTTTTACATGGTTTTTCTACCTCAACAACTTGTACCTTTACTTCTGTACTTACCTTCGTCAGATTTGCCATCATAGCCTTGTTGGCGATCTCTATAAGGTTTTCTTCATTCATTTCTTTGGTTAATTTGATAACCTCCTCAACCACAGGTTTTTCCTCAGCAACATGCTCTGAAGATGTTGTATCGCCAAAACAACCTGCAAAACTAGTAGACATATTAGGGGAAAGGATACCCTGCATCTTTGTATGCTGATAAATTTCCTCTTCCTCAGCTTGTTGTATGTACTCTTCTAGTAATGCACTTTCCATGGCTGCATCCTGAGTAGATGTGTCTTCCACGATCTCGGCCATAAGAGCAACACCGGTCTTTTTGGCAATATATGAGTTCCAGTCAAAACCATCGATCTTCATTTGAAGCGACCATTGCCTTTTCTGTGTTGTTGGTTGGTTTCTCTTGAATTTCTACTTGAGTCTTCTTTGGGAATGGCTTGTGCTGTAGCGATTCTTGTAGTATTCATTGCCACCTCCAAATGGACTTTGGTTACCAGTTGCCTTTGGATTCTTGCATTCTCTCTTGAAATGCCCTTTTTTGTCGGCATCTAAAGCAAGTAACCTTTGTATTGTCGAAACCTAATTTGTTGCTTGAATTCCCGATATCTTTGCCGGTTAAAGCAACAAACTTAGTAACCCTCCGAATGATCGATGCTAAGGACCATTTGATGTCCATTAGCTCAAGCTCTTCTTCATCTACTTGATCATAATCTTCGTCGGTCATTTCCGGATTACCAATCTTCCCAGCCACCAAACTTTCATATGATGCTAACACTGTGGTGAGAAGTGCCATGTGTTGTTTGGCAACTTGTTCAGAAAGACATTGTTTAGATTAACAGCAATGTTGCATTTATACACATTTGAATCAGAATTTGATTAATTATTCTGATTTGCTTGATTCTGATATGAAGAATTTGAACCCGTGCTTGAATACGAAGAATTTTGAGGACTCTGATCATATTTCGGATATGATTGAGTTTGACTCTGTGGCAATGATTCGAGGAATTCAGATTCGCGCTAAAAACGGTTTGGATCTTCAGGCTAGTGATATTCTCTTGAGCTCCGGTTTTGTAGTAAAGCCCTACATCTTGAGCAACATTTGAATTCTTTGACTTTGCTATCTTTAACAACTCCATCTCGTGCCCTTCCAGTTTATCGATGAATGTGGACAGTTTGAAGAACTCCCAACTTCACTTTCTTTGAGCACCATGAGATAAGTCGTCCACTCACCCTCAGGTAAAGCGTCTGCTCGCTTATCAATGTATTCTTCTTCTGTTTTCTCAAGCCTGTGTCTCCTCATGATCACTTTCAGATGACAAAATCTTTCGATCATCTGTTTCATCATTTCCCCTTTAATCATCGTAAATATGTCAAATTCTTTCATGATCAGTGCTTTCTTGCTTTTGACCATTTCTGCACTTTCCTGGTATTTGTTCTTCAAGGATATCCATAGCTCTTGTGCAGTCTTGTATTCCGGTAGAAGCACCAAAATATCTTCTTTTACTGACTATTTGATCAATTTATCATTTTCTTCTCGGGACGTAAGCATCTTTCTGTAAAGTTGAGAACTTGCTGATGTCTATAACATTATCATTCTCATCTCGGGGCCATGTATAACCTAGTCTCAATTGCCACCCAGCTGTGGAATATGTAGCTTGGACCCAATTCATAAACTTCTCTTTACATCCCTCATATTCATCCATACGCATGAGTTTTGGAGGCTTTACAGACGTGCCTATTTCGTTGTCGATGTTCACTTGATTCACCATTTGAGCATTTAAACCTGAAGCGTCATGAATGCACTATGAAGATCTTCCATCTTGAAAAATTGACGAATATTACTGAAAAACATACGTTCACAAACTTCGAAAAACGATCAGTACACTGACAAGTTCGGGCAAACTTGTAGTTTGAGAAAAATCAAGTTTGATTACACAAGTTCGGGCGAACTTGTGTTGACACTTTGAAAATTTCACCCTGATATAAGTTCGGGCGAACTTATGTTGATTTTCAAGAAATTATCAAGTTCAGGTGAACTTGTAAGAAAAATTTAACAAATTTAATCAAGTTCGGGCGAACTCGATGTAAATTCAGTTGAAAAATGAACAAGTTTGAGCGGACTTCTTCAAAAACTCTTGAAATATCAATCAAGTTCGGGCGAACTTGATTAAAATCAATGAAATTTTAATCAAGTCCGGGCGAACTTGATGTTAAGTTCGACCAAAATCAGTTTGCCAAACATGGTTTTTTCAACTTTTTGATGTCAATTCGTGTGAATTTGATGTTCAAACTCTCAGGGGTTTACCACAAGTGTATTTTACATGACATATTAAAAAAATTTACAACTTTTATCCGTGAATTCATTGTTTTTCTTGAAAAAATGAAGATAAATGGTAGAAAGAGGTAGAATAAGAGTAGATCTTGCAATGATTTCACCAATTCAGGTATCCAGGCTCTGATACCACTTGTTAGATCGCTCCATTACTAGCATAGGAACCTAAATTGGTATCTAACGTTCGTATATGCGGAATTTATATGACGTATTAATCGAATATGCAAGATTTACCGTTAATCATTGTTTATTGATCATAAATGTTCGGTACATGTCAAATCCTGATCGGGCTGAGCTTCGCCGTACAAGTGACAAAGTTGTAGAAGTTACAAAGAAAAACATCAAGGCACCTATTTATAGAGTAACAAGTTCGCTGGGAGGAAGACAAGTTCGGGCGACCTTGTCTTGATCAAGTTTGGCCGAACTTGATCTTACATTTTGAATCCGGGCGAACTTGTTAACTATTTACATAAATAACCCTATATTTCGACATAATCTAGCCCAAAACAAACAGACTCGATCCAAGACTAAGACATAGACATTATGTACTAATTCATGCTTTTTCCAAATTGCATAGCGGGTCACAATGCTTGATGTTGAGTCTGTAATAGAGATTTTTTCAATATGAGAGGAAGACATAGTGATCTTAAAACATAGGGGAATTGAGCGATAGTGGTCGGCAGAACCCGTGGCTGTAGGTCCATATTATGTATGTCTGCGATTATGCGAATTGATTTTAGTGAGAAAAAAGAAAACATGACACGTTGGTGAGAATGTAACATCGTCGTACGAAGGTAACACCTTTGTATGGAGGTAAACTAGTCCACCATCGTACCAAGGTGACTACCTTCGTAAGCAGGTGATTACCTTCATACGAAGGTGACTACCTTCGTATGAAGGTAAGCTAGTCCGCACCAAATTCATGTCTATATATAGGGTTGTGTGTTCATAGTTTGATAAGTTTTGGAGATCCCAGAGGGGAAAAGGATTTCTCCAGCTTGTAAAGATGTATACTCTTTCGGTATGAATGGAATCATTCGACTTCTGCTTCTACTGCGTTCTTAATAACATTCTACCGAATTAGTGATATCCCATCTAAACTTCCGTCTAGACCCACGGTTCCTAGACTTTCAGTTAATATAAGAGCTACGTACTGATTTAATCGATCTAACAATTGATTGAATCACCTACGCTCATGAATTATGGACTTTAAAGGATTTTGGATGTAAATCATCAAATGAACGGACAATCCACGGACCAAAATTAAAATAAAAACCATAAGGTTGTTTAGAAATGAATTTCGACCATATATGTGGAAGAATCATCATGAAATTCGAAGAAATTAAGATTCTAATCGAAAAATTGAATCATATTTGTTCAAACGGAGGAATTACCTCTACATGAAGGTACTTCGTTCACACGAAGGTAGTACCTCCGCACGAAGGTAACCTAATTTGTTCAAAAAATCTTCTCTTGCAAGGTAAGCTACCTCGTACAAAGGTAACCAAAATTCCTAAAAAAGGCATTGAAAATTTTGTTGATCATGGTCAGAGACGAGTGTCAAAAAAAAAATTGGTGATAGAAATTTTTTCGAGATTTTAATGACAAATACAGGTTGTTCGAGGTCACCGTCGGAGCTTTACAGAATATATTTGAGGATATGATCACAAAGTGTTAAAGTTAGTAGGGGTAGTCATTGGTACCTATGCAGACTGTTTATTATTTGGTATAGTGACAATGAATGGGCCAACAAGAAAAATCCGCAGTGACGAAAAACTAACTTTTATGGACAAAAATGACACAATTTCTGCATATAGAGTTTTTCAATGAAAAGAATGGACTGAATTTGCTTATTTTGAGGGGAAATTCAGGATAAGTATTAGAGAGGACAAAATTTTAAAAAATGAGGACTAGAAATAATTAATATACTGAAGTTCTGACATTTTTGAAATTAATGACGTGCAACAGTATTCGGGTGGTTCCGACTTTAAATTGTCCGGGGATGCATTTGATCTGGATTCGTTAGTTCATGATCATATGAAGATCAAATTCTTCAGATCGAGATCAGATTGATGTCTTATGGTTTGAGTCACGTGTCTTCGTTAAGTCAGATAGCAGGATTAGCGTCAGGAGATGCATTTGTATTGTCGATACTTAAAAGATATAACAATTTTGTGATAGTCTAAAGTGTCCGTATGGTAATCTTCGAGTAGAAGAATTTTTTTCGGACTAATCGCCAGGGAATGATGATGTTTATTGATTAAGTTGTTGTCGGGTCTAACGAAGAAGACTATATATCTGTTATTGTGACTAAAGAGGGAGAATGTGATTCTGATCGTGGAAGAATTTTTCTTAGATCTGAATTGTTAGCAGATGATTTTTTATCTGTAACACCCCCACTGCGTAAAAACAATAAACCACATGGAAACTCGGGGAGTCACGTAACAGACTGTTTCATCAACACATGGTACTTTAAGTTTGTATTATTGAATTATTAACGCGTTTACATTGTCTTGAGAATATTAGAAACAAAACATAGTTAAATTGTCTTTCGTGATTTTATGTCACTAAGGCCCGTGTCCAAATCCTATGTGAAGCAAGCATCAAACCATCAAACATTGTTGCCTGAATCATATGTGAAAAATAGTCAGCATAAAAAGCCGGCGAGTACATAGGTTTTGTGAGTGTGTCAAATTCATGGCTTTGAATATGTATTGCAATGCCTCGTCAGACAACTAGAGTCGTTAAGTGAAAACCTTGTATAAAAAATGTTTGGTATTGCAATATTGTTAACCAACTAAAACAAGTTGGTTAGAGTTAGTGAAATACCTTGTAGCCATGAATCTTGACCAAAACATTTTTTTTGTAACACGGAGTAGTAAACTGATTTAGGAGAAAAATTCATATAGTTTATATCTTTAAGTGAAAATCGTTGCGTGTCATCGTTTGAAAACATTTGTCCAAGTGATCAGATAAGGCCACATTATGCAATACAATAAAAGCACTTATATATAGGAAGTACCAACGGCGTATCCACCATACTTTTATTATATTACACCTGTCTTGTTATCTAAATCACCTACCATAAACCATTCGTCCGTGTTATAAACTATTCATCCATGTTATAAACCAATCGACCTTGTTATAAACCAATCGTCCATGTTTTAATTGTGAAAACTTTTGGTCGTTTTAGTGAATACATTCAAACCTATGTTGACTCTTCTAGACCACCAAAGGGTCTCTTTAAATCGACTAACAAACCACCAAAGGTTGTTAAAATATACAGTTTTTGTCCTTCCCTAAACTACCACCAAATTCCAGTGAATAGCCTACTAACGAGATTGTCAGTCCTATGGTACCATAATTACTACTGGTTGGCTTGGCTAAAGCTAATGAATGTAATTCATGTTATGAATAACGCACCAACAAGTTCGTTCAGATTATTGAAATCGTCGTGTTTATATAAACCATAAACTTTGTTTTGAAAACTTGAAAACGGTTTAGCACATATGAATCACCCCAAAACATTTGCAAACAATAAAATAGTGGAACTATATACTCACAGTGGGATTGCTAGTGTGTCTTTTGTTTCAATGATCAAATCAAGCTCGAGAGTTCAAGGATTCAAGCGTGTCCTAAAATCGGATAACTATGTTAATATCGGGACTTTAATCGGGGATCAGATAGAATGAGGTCTTGCAAACCAAATGAGTGTTGGAATCATATGAAATGGTTTAACAAACTCAACATTCTGATCTGAAATGAATCCTAAGTGCTTTTGACCCGTTATGACTCGTTAAGGTAGTTTACGCTACTTTAACGGATCATTGGCGTAAATATATGTTCGGATGGTTAAATTTGATAGTCTTATATACCAAAACATGTTTGATAATGTTGTAACATCGATTTATATGTCAAAACATTGGTCACATATGCTTAAAATTGATTTATGCGCAAAAGGGGCGTTTTGGTCATTATTAAAGAACATAAAGGCGACTTAAGATAATACTAACCAAACGACGTGACCATAAGGTGTAACCTCAGAGGGTTATTCCCTATACAACTATGGTCACAAATATGTGTTTGGTCGGATCCTAAGATCGACCAAAGGGTCAGATTCGAAAGTCAAAGCGGTGATCAAGACCGCTCGACTTACGACCCTAAATAAGCACTAAACTAGAAGTTACGAGTTAGACATGTCAAAACACGTCTAACTAAGTTGCAAAACTGATTTGGTAACAAAAACTTAGTGTTTTGATACTCGAAAATAGTTTCGTCGTAAAATGCACATAACGCGCATTTTTGACCGAAACTTTGACTCGTCACTTCGACTAGTAAACGTGGTAATCGGTAGGTATAATCGCAAGGGATTATAACCTTCAGTGATTACTTGACCAAAAATGGTCAGAACTGAAAGTCAAATAGAAAGTCAACTGTTTGATTTTTAGCTCAAAATAAGCTAAAATAATAAACAAGACTAAGGAAGAACACTTGTGTTCTAGGATGGCAAGAAGGCCTCCAAAGAGAAGCAAACTCCAATTTAGAGCAGATTAGAGAAGAAAAGAAAAGGAAATGAGCAAGTTTGAATGGCAAATTCCTTGGCTATTTTTAGTAATCTTGAGCTCACAAGATCAAGCCAAGTGTCCCATGAGGTGTTATGACATGCTTAGTGTCCTCACACTTGTCCAATATAGCAGAAATAGTGGCAAATTCGCGTGCTTGGTGTCCAAAGAATGCACAAGAAGAAGACAACAAAGTTGTTGTGCTAGAGGATCCTTATGGACCGTATGGGCTTAGGCTTACGGTCCGTAAGCCCTTTAGTTGGCAGCAAGTTTCAAAAAGTGACAACTTTGGCCCTTGAACTTGTTTCGTCACGTTTTGGCACTTCTAACACCCGTTAACCAAATTTTCAGGATTTATAAGGATGTTAAAGCATAGGGGACTTGAAATATGCCCAGAAATGTCATGGATGTCGGTTCGTTCGGTTGTACGTTTGCGTTTTTCTCTTAATTATGACGAACACTTTAATTAATGCGAAAAAGGACCGAAATTGCGTAATGAATGATATTTTTTCATTCTCATCACTAAAATACAAGATTTTAATGATTACAATTTTTTTTGAATGTGCGTACGTGTTCCGTATTAAGAAATACGCAAATCGGCATAATTTTGTAGATTTTGCAAAATAGCCCATGAGCTTGAATAAACTTGTTTTTGCCATACCGAACCCTTCAAAACTTATTTCTAAGTTATGTAAAGGATATTTAGGGTATGTTTAGCTTGTGTCATTGTTCGGAGTGTAGGTCGCGTTAAACTGATTACGTTTGCATAACAATTGGCGATTTCACTTCTTGAAGTTGTTTGGGAGTTTGAATTCGTGCAATAATTGAATATGTGCAATTGTCATGATAACTATACAAATCTGGGAAATAAAACACAATATTTCATTGATTAATAATTTGTTTGGAATCTTTACATGATCGAATCACCACAAATGTCATAGTCTCCCCTACTTTAGGAAATTTTGTCCCAAATTTAATTAGAGGAAACTTGTGGAAACAGATGTGGGTATTTCGCTTTCATTTGGTCCTCTCATTCCCAAGTAAATTATGGGCCACGTTTGGATTCCCAGCGAACTTTAACTATTAGAATTGAACCCTACAAAGAACAGATGATAAAATGCCAAAACAGGTCTAATCTATATGATCCAGAATAAACATTGTTTTGAATACAACTCCCTCAATGGCAAGATATCTAACATCTGATAGTTCTAACATCTGCTCTTGGCTAAGCTCTGATGGTTATAAAGTCTATTCAAGAACCAAAGCTCTGTTGAAGTCAAAGGTCTGCTGGAAGTCAAAGGTCAGATCACCCTTTGAAGAACATTGGATAAAGCTTCATCAGTGTTTAGGTTCATCAGTGGGTAGCAACAATATTGATTATCTATCAGTGTTTTGCATAGTTATCAGAGGATAGCATGAGCAGTGTTTGGAGTTTGTTAGGTTAGTTAGATGTCATTGTCTTGGTGATGTCAGCAAAGATGCCACAGAGGTTAGGATTGTACTATAAATAGACAGTGCATATACTGTTCTATTTTGCTCACACACACACACTTTTCTTGTATGATCTAATCTGTGTGAAGCTCGGGCTGAGTGGGAGTTAGTGATTCATGCATGTAAATTACTTGTAATCTTTCGAATCATTTGAGTAATGAAAACATTGTGTGATGAAAGCTAATCTTCCATTTGATTGTGTTACAAAGTTTTAAATTGTATTCCGCTGCAAATCTTATCTGTTGTATCTCATTTCATCTTCAATTTGTTTAAAACAACACACAGGTTAAACTCAGATCCTAACAATTGGTATCAGAGCTTGGTCAGTCAAATTCGATCTAACAATCGATTTGACGTAAAAAGATCAGCTCAACTTTTGTGATACTGTGTTGATCGTAATTATTAGAAAACAAAGTAAAAGCCAAATCCTGTTTTATAAGTTTTCGAGTATTTGTGTTAAAATTTGTGATGATTCTATGATTGATGGTTGCTAAGAATTCATCTAACGTATTTAAAAGACTAAGGTGAACCCAAATCTTAGGAACAAGGTCCATATGATGAACGAAAATTATGAGAAATTTTTTTAAAGGTTATGGGGTGAGTTTTGGAAAAGCCGCATCAAAAGTAATGTGAATTTTAGCATAAGCAGTTTTTTTGCAAAAATGTCTAAAGTTCACAAAACATTACTGTAAATGATTCTGGATTGATTACTTCTTCATTAAAAACCTTCCAATGAATGTTATTTCCTCATGGAAAGCTTAAAAAAGGAATAGAGAGAATCACAAAAACTCTGAAAGTGTGTTTTATCTCGAAACTTTTAACATTAAAAGAAATGAGTATAAACATAAAACACTTAAGGGTTCACATCTCTGCTCATACATCTGCTACCAAACAGATTGAGTGCAACCACTGCTTACAGGTAGATCCAGGTAAATGTTGTATCTCAAGTTAGCAATTGTTTCAAAAGAAATTAGAACATCAAATCAGATGGAATTGATTTATTTATCAACGAAGTTTTTACTAAAATTTATTTTAACTGTAAAAACTTCATGTACATATCAGGACATGTATTAACCTTTCATTTTTTTAAGGAATACATGATGAGCTTTTACTTGTTTTAGATAGTCAAAGTTCAATTTCCTACTAGGGAGCAAAACCTTTCTATTTTTAGAAAAGAAGGGAGTTACTTCTTGTTGATAATAAATCAAAAGAAATCTGTTGATGATCAAGGTTATCTCATAATTTGCTTGTCTAGATTGAATCTGCAGATATTCACAATTCTTATCACAAAAGCTGCAGATGTTCAAAACAATTGTCAAAATTCATCCTCTGCTGGTTTCAATAGTTGGTGATCAAAACACTGATGTCATCAGACATCATTTATGAGGGATTGCTATAAAAAGGGTTTGATCTCTGTATAACATGTTTAGTCTAAAGATCAGTTGGGAGATTTATAAAAACCAAAAATTGGAATCATATGTTCTTAATACTTGATCTCTAGATCTGGAATGCTAATCATGGATTAAAACAAGTTTTCTTGTATTTCCTGTGGAAATAGCATAAAAATGTTTTCTGGAAATCAAAATCCATCCCTAAAAATAGTTTAAAATTGAATTTTTCAATAAATCCTCAAAGTCTGTTCAAAGCACTAATAGCTCAAAAACACTGTTCGTTTAGAAAAATCTATCCACTGTCAAAAAGTGTATCCTCTGCTAGTCGCAGCCACTGTTCCTATCCACTGATCATATTCTTCAACAGTGGTTAGCCAAACAATGGTCTTCCATTTACCGAACAGAGGTTACACGTGGGTAGATGTTATTCGACAATCGTTGCATCAGATGCCACGTCATCATCACTTTTTCTAAACCCTACAAAAACCGTGTTCTATCAAGAACAGAGGGTTCACCAAACTGTGTCGATTTCAAAAATCTCAAAACAATTTTTCACTCAAAATCATGGCTCCCAAAACAAAATCCAAGGCAAAATCAAAAGCTAAATCTAAACCCATATCATCGACATTCACGTTGATCATAAAAACTCCTCATAACTACACTGCAATCTTAGAAGAAATCGAGTCAAATATGAGATATCACATGATGATTCGGTTACTAAAGGAATCAAAATTCAAGGAGATGTTGGCGGCAAAACCCCAATTTATGAAGGTTCAGTCCGACAATTTTGGGCAAATGTTGAGGTTCACTCAACAGAGGGAGTACCTTATGCAATAATTTCAAGAGTGGGCAAAACCTTGGTGCAAGTTACTCCACAATCCATCTCACATGTGTTTAAATTGAATGACATGTCATATCCTATGACATTTCCTCTGGGTGAGATTCAAGCAGAGTTTACTAGAAGAGGGTATGCTGGTGAATTCAAAGGTATCAGTATATACAAACCAAATTTCCCTGCTGAGGTGAGATTTTTCTTTCATACCATTCTGACATGTCGCTCAGCAAAAACTACTGGTTTTTATGAAATACCATTGAATATTTGGGATATGCTATTATAACTGGTTCAGATTTTAATTTTTCCCAAGTCTTGTTCATGACATTGTTAACAACTACTATAATATTGCAAAAGAAAAGGCTTTTCTTATACATCCCAGGTTTTTAAGCATATATCTTCAAAATCAATTACCTGGAGATGATTCTAAACTTGGCCCAGTTAGCAAGGCAGGAGCTATGGGTCATGAAACTTTTACACGCATTTCTAATCAAGATAAGGTTTCTAAAACCCAAGTAGAGGTGGTAGAGGAAGATTTACCAGAACAACCTGCCCAAACTCAACCACCTGCTACTGAGCCCACTGCTCTTGGTGACCACAGCAGCACAACCACTGCTGTGCAACCCCAACCAAAAACCATCAAAAACACCAAAAAGAAATCTACCAAGCCCACCAAACCCAATAAAAAGGGTCTTCTGGAAGATGAGATCCCAGAAGTTAACCTAGTGACAGCACAAAAGTCACAAGATACCACTGTTGCTACTTCCTCACAACAGCTGGAAAGATCTCCACCTAAAACCACAACTCCTCATGATTCCTCACAAAAGGAACATGTCGTAAGCAAAGGGACACCACAACTTGAAACATTACCCTCACTTGAGAGTATGTTGAACTGTCCTTCTCCCAAGGCAATTTCTCTTTCCACCTCACTTCCCACATCTCAAATTCAATCAACCCTGAAGTACCTGTTTGAGGTCATCGGACAAAAAGGCCTCTCTAACCAACACATCACTGAGAATATATCATGTAAAATGGCTGTGTCTGATAAAATTTCATTGACTAACCCACAAACAGTTGAGGAGGTTACACCACTTGAATTTCATGAAATTCTTGTTGGTAGTTCAAGTGGAGCAGCTACTACAGATGTTGAATCCACTGATTTACATCTGGACAGTGGTTACATAAGTAAGTCTCCCTTGAAGACAATTTCTACTGAGGCTACCATGATATCCACGGTTGGTGTTAAAACCACTGTTGGAATTACTAAGGAAATCTCTGCTGTAGAAAGAAGTCCCCAGTACCAAGAAAAAGGGGCCTTTGTGTTTGAAACAAGGATTGAAACCTCTGTTCATGATAACATAGATATAACTACCAATCCTGGTAGGAGATCAGATGATCCCATTAAGTTAGGTGATTATCTAAAATCTAAATATTTGACGGAGAGAGTAACAAAGATTAAGACATCTGTGGCAGATATAAAAAATATGCTGCAACAGATGTTAGAAGCTTCAAAGTCTCAAAACATTGATCAATCCCCTGCTCTTCAAACCACTGATATAGTCAAGCAAGTATTAACTTTGTTTGAACAACAACGCCAACTTGTTGATCAACAACATGAAATACGGGTACAAATGTTAAAAGATTTGGTTGATGAAAAATATAGAGAAACTCAGCCGACCTCAAGGGCATCAAAGAATTCCTTACAAAGAAGTCTGGCATTTCCTCGAGATCTATCTCAGAAAAAGATGATGCCAAAAAGGGGGAGAAACTGAGTCTGTGGAAAATGTGTCAAAGAAAAAGCCAGAACCTAAAAAAGAATCTTTGGTAACTTCTGCTGAAACGTCTGCCAAAGAAAAGAAAAAGGGAGTTGATGAAACCCTAGAAATTCAAGCAGATGATGAAGATACAAGAAAAAGGACTTTGGAAAAGGATCTTGGCATTTCAAACAAAAAGAAATCACCACCACAAGAACCCAAAAGACAAACCACTGCTTGTCTCAAAACCACTGTTGGTACTATATCCTCTGTTGCATCTAAACCAACAACCCCAACCCCCAAATCACCTGCCAAAAAGAAGAAAACAACACCACCACCTTCATTACCAACTTTCACTGCAACAGATATTGTGACTACAAAAGTTACAACAGATGTTAACACAACAGTGGTTGAGATAACAGTTCCTTCATCAGCTGTTAGCCAAACCACTGTTAACTTATCTTCTCAAATCCAAACCCCTGCAACACACACCACCACAACAACTCAGTCACCAAGCTCAGTCTACATAAGAAAAAGAAAATTCAAAGTGACAGATGATACACCCACACCTACACCACTTGTTCTAACCAATCTAGAACCTTTTATCCTTCCATCATCACCAACATCAAATCCACTTACTCAATCACCCACTGGCCAAAATCCAACAAGACAAATACCTCTGGCAGTAAATTATCCTCTGGAAGTGCTTGCAGTTAAAGATGAAATGTTACAAAATTCTTCACAGAGGATAACCCATCCAAAAGAACATTCCCATCTCTTTTTGGCTATGGAGCTCCAAGGAACATTGAGGAGTATCTGAAATTAAAGTCAAACAAGCCAATAACATTGCAAAAGAAGAGCGTAAAGGGAAAGGTGAAAATTACTTGTCAAGTCGAAAACAACATGCACTTAGTAAAGTTAAGAAATTGTAAAACTTTGCAAAAGACTTGTACAAGAAGAAGTCAACTCAATCACCTGATGCTGATATTCAAAAGAATCTAAGAAGAGACTTCATAGAAATTTTCATGAGAGGCAAACCATACCAAGCTGAAGAGCATCAATTTGAAGAATGGCCTCTCAAAGCTCTTCGATAAGAAGCAAACAAGTGTGAGAAAATGAAGAATGATCCTCAGATAAGGAAGATTGCACTAGATTGGAACAAGTTCAAGAAAACTAAATCACATGCAGATCTTGCCTAAGATGAATACATCCAAGCCTTCAATCAAAGAAAAGAGCATCAATTGGATAAAATACATGAAAAGAAGGAAGATGAAAACATGAAAGAATCTAAAATGGATGCTACTTCATCATATCATTAGGACCCACCTACTATCACCGCCACATCCTTATCAAGCAGACAAATCTCACCAAACTCATCACAAATAAAACTTCTCCCAAGAAACCCAATGAACTCAAAAATACTAAAGTGGATGTCTGATAACCAGACCAATGTATTGACCTTACTCAAGTCCAATGGGAAAGTTGATTATATTACAAGGAAGGATGCACTAAGCTTGGGTGTAATATTACAAGGAAGGATGCACTAAGCTTGGGTGTAGCTGACCTTCAGGATCTCTTGGAACTTCAACTGTGTAGGGATGAAGATGATGAAAATTCCCTGAATTTTGAACTACAGTTCAAGAAATAAATCAGGGAAAAACCGATGAGAGAATAAAGATCATGAATAAAGAAGATTTTTGGCATCATCTGTTCTAGGGGGAGATTGTTGGGATTGAACCCCACAAAAGAAAAGATGATAAAATGCCAAAACATGTCTAATCTATATGATCCAGAATAAACAGTGTTTTGAATTACAACTTCCCTCAATGGCAAGATATCTAACATATGATAGTTCTAACATCTGCTCTTGGCTAAGCTCTGATGGTTATAAAGTCTGTTGAAGAACCAAAGCTCTGTTGAAGTCAAAGGTCTACTGGAAGTCAAAGGTCTGATCACCCTTTAAAGAACATTGGATAAAGCTTCATCAGTGTTTAGGTTTATCAGTGGGTAGCAACAATATTGATTATCTATCAGTGTTTTGCATAGTTATCAGATGATAGCATTAGCAGTGTTTGGAGTTTGTTAGGTTAGTTAGATGTCATTGTCTTGGTGATGTCAGCAAAGATGCCATAGAGGTTAGGATTGTACTATAAATAGACAGTGCATGTACTGTTCTATTTAGCTCACACACATACTTTTCTTGTACGATCTAATCTGTGTGAAGCTCGGGCTGAGGGGGAGTTAGTGATTCATGCATGAAAATTACTTGTAATCTTTCGAATCATTTGAGTAATGAAAACATTGTGTGATGAAAGCTAATCTTCCATTTGATTGTGTTACAAAGTTTTAAATTGTATTCCGCTGCAAATCTTATCTGTTGTATCTCATTTTATCTTCAGTTTGTTTAAAACAACACAATCAGGTCAAAGTCAGATCCTAACATTAACTATCGGTATTCGTCTATGCTTGAGTTTCTTTACTTCACGGTCCAATATCTCTACGGGTTTCTCGACAAAGTGTATAGTATCATCAACGTGAATTTCATCGAGGGGAATGTGGAGATTTGTATCGGCTAAACCCTTTTTAAAATTGGACACATGGAATGTTGGGTGAACGTTCCCGAGTTCAGGAGGTAGCTCAATCGGTAGGCTACCATTCCGATTCTCTCAATGATCTTGAATGGTCTAACATATCGTGGTGCAAGTTTTCCTTTCTTTCCAAATCTGACCATTCCTTTCCAAGGGGATACCTTGAGCAGGACGTGGTCACCAACTTGAAATTCCAAGGGCTTGCGTCGCTTGTCCGCATAACTCTTTTGACGGCTTCTAGCTGTCAAAAGGTTAACGCGTATTTTCTTGACTTTGTCTATTTTGTCGTGAATGAGTTCAGGTCCAGTGAACTAAGACTCCCAACTTCATTCCAACAGACAGGGAACGACATTTTCGATCGTATAGAGCTTTGAAAGGCGCCATGTTGATGCTGCATGATAATTAATGTTGTAGGAGAATTCGATCAACGGTAGATGCGAATCCCGACTACCACCAAAGTCGATCACACATCGTCTAAGCATATCCTCCAGTGTTTGAATAGTCCTTTCAGTTTGTCCATCCGTTTGAGGATGATAAACAGTGCTCAGATTGATTTTGGTTCCCATGGCAGATTGCATGGTCTTCCAAAAGTGAATGAGAATCGAGCATCTCGGTCAGACATGATGTCCAAAGGAACACCATGGCGAGATACAATCTCATCGACATAGATTTTGGCAAGTTTGTCAGCAGATAGATCCTCATGAATTGGCAAAAAGTGTGCTGACTTTGTTAGACGATCAATGACTATCCAAATGGCATCATGACCTCTAGATGTGCGTGGTAGTTTAGTGATGAGATCCATCGCAATGTTCTCCACTTCCATACCGGTATTTCAGGTTGTTCGAGCAAACCAGATGGGTGTTGATATTCAGCCTTGACTTTAAGACAAGTTAGGCATTTCGACACATACAAGGCAATATCCGTTTTCATACCCGGCCACCAATACTGGGTACGGAGATCCTTGTACATTTTGTCTGCACCAGGATGGATTGAATAATGAGACTTATGCTTCGTCCATCTATAAGGTGTGGAGATTGTCTTGACTTGGAACCCACAAACAGTTCAAATAATAGAGTAATCCATTATCTTTCATTTCGAGTTGAAGTTCGAGATTTTGTGGCAGCTCATTTTTCAACAAGCTTTGGTTCACACATGTACGTTGTGCTTGAAGGATACGTGTTTGGATATCAGATTGAATTCGAATGAAGTTTGACACGTTCATTACGACTTAATGCATCGGCTACGACATTCGCCTTGCCAGGATGGTAGCGAATTTTGCAGTCGTAGTCGTTCAAGAGTTCGACCCAGCGTCGTTGTCTCATGTTTAGCTCCTTTTGATTGAATATGTGTTGGAGACTTTTATGGTCAGTGAAAACCACACATTTCGTACCATAAAGGTAATGTCTCCAAATATTGAGAGCAAAAACTACATCACCTAACTCAGGATCATGAGTCCTATAGTTCTTCTCGTGGACTTTTAATTGTCTTGATGCATAGGCAATGACTTTATCTTGTTGCATGAGAACACAACCCAAGGCCAAAATTCGAAGAGTCATAATATATCAACAAAATCATAATTTCCATCGGGTAAAGATAGGATAGGAGCATCACAGAGTTTTTGTTTTAGTGTTTGAAAAGCTTCCTCTTGTTTGGGTTCCCACTCAAAAGGCGAGGTAGGGATATCGATTTTTAATCGTTAGTTTGTTGATATCACAGTAATCGATACACATGCGGAAGGATCCATCCTTCTTTTTCACAAATAGAACAGGAGCGCCCCAAGGTGAAAAACTCGGACGAATGAATCCTTTGTCAGACAACTCCTGAAGTTGTTTCGATAACTCTTGCATCTCAGATGGTGCAATACGGTAAGGGATTTGGCTAAAGGGTTGGCACCAGGTATAATATTTATATGAAATTCAACTTGTCGAGCTGAGGGTAAATCAGGTAGTTCCTCGGGAAAGATCTCAGGATAACCCCGAACAACGGGGATGTCCTGAATAGTTTTGCCTTTGCCTTTCTCCTCTATGATATGTGCCAAGAAGGCTACATAATTCCTTCGCATGTATTTTTGGGCTTGGGTACAGGTCATGAGTTTTTGGCTACTAGAGGGTTTCTCTCCATGAATTTCTAGGATTTTTCCAGATAGAAGAGGTATTCAAACTATCTTATCAAAATAGATAACTTCGACATCATGTTTGGTTAACCAATCCATCCTATGATGATGTAAAACTCCCGAGTTACATTGGTGTGAATGGGAAAAAAGATGGTTATTGAGGTTCAATTGGAAATTACGAATGATAGAATCAAGTTTAAGGGGTTCGCCACTCGCTATTTCGACTGCCAAGGGCTTTCCTAGTTTAGTTCTAGGCATTGAAAGCAAAGGTTCGAAAGCGAGGGATACAAAGCTTCTACCGACCCCCGAATCGAAAAGAACAGAAGTGGGACAATAGTTAACAAGGAATGTACCATTAACTACATCGTTATCAGCACGAGCCTCGTTGCATTGATGTTGAATGCGCGTCCATGGGCTGGATTTGCATTCGCGTTCACGAGTTTTGGGCAGTTGTTTCTATAGTGACCCATCTCTTATAGCAAGAACCAAGTGGAATGGATGTTAGGATTGCTCCATCCACTTGTCACGGAACCTAAGTTTGTATCTATGTCATCATAAGTAGAAATTACGTGATTAGTGACAAATACACAAGAATTACTGCTTAAATGTCAGTTTATTAGTCCAAATGTCTTTACAATGCGAGAAATCAAACCGACAGAGTTTCGCCTCAAAAGTTGCAAAGTTACAAATGACAAACCAAGGCTAGCTATATATAGGGATGCAAGTTCGCCTGAGATGTGGCTTGGCCAAGTTCGGGCGAACCTGTCCAATACACTTACAAGTTCGGGCGAACTTGTCCCTTTACACCATAAATACTTTGAAATCTAACATTTTCAGCCCTATACAATACAGACTCGATCAAGAGTTAGACGATAGACATTATGCACCAACAGACTTCCCCTTGGATATTGTCGTAGTCTTGATCAGTCTTCAAACTCTTCAAATTCTTCCGAAGAAGTTCTTGTAGGGCTTTTTCCTTCGTTTTTGTTTGGGGATTGGCGTTTGGTCAGTAGGAGGTGCCCATTTCATAAAGTAAAACCTTCGAAGCCTTGCCTCTCTACCCCTTTCATGAATCCTTTCTAATCGCCTTTCCTCTTTCAGAAATTCTTCTCTTTCTAGCTTTCTCCAACTCGATTCCCACATCCTTCCTGAATTGATTCCATGTGCAAAGCAAACATTTACAACACTTTGGAATTGTAGCGCTTGAACTTTCTCTTTCTTTTCAAAGCAGATTTTGTTGAAGAATAAACATCGAATATCTTCCTTCGAGCAATTCACTAGCCACATCGGGTCTAGTATCTAATCGTTCGCCATAAACCCCATCTCCTTCGTCTCTCTATCATTTCTGGTGTTATCTCTTTAGTAATATCCCAGTTATCCTCAGCTCGTAAAACTATCACAACTTCACATGTCTCTGGGTCTATTTGCCACCATTTGAAAACATGATAGAAGTCTTGTTCAATCGGCTTTAGAGGCATATTCTTCATCACTCTTGGCCTTTTCATAACTAAAGTAACATCTTTTTCACCAGTCTGTTTATCGATCTTGACTCGACGCTTTGGAATAAACGGCTTCCAATATCTAAAACCGTGCAATGCTTCAAATTTGATCACCTTCCACTGCCTTTGATCATTAAACTTCATTTGGTAACTGATATTCCATATGTTGGAAGTATTGAACTCCAAATTCCCTTTTGATTGCATAAACATTCAATTCCTTAATCCAACCCCAACTCAATATATCACCCAACGACTTGTCTTTGTCTCTGGTAAAGAATGCAAGCGGACTTCTAAACTTTCATTGTTTCGGAATCTCTTTAAACCATGACTTCTTAGCCTCAGCAATTTCTTCTTTTGTCATACGCCGTGGAAAGAACCTTTTCTAACTGTCTCTTCAATATTTTCTATTAACAACTCAGCATTCAATTCTTCATACATTTCTTCGAATGTTGGAAAGTTGTCAGTGTTCACGCCAGAATACTTTTCAGCACCCTCTTCATCATCTGACGCATCTTCAATAATAACTCTTTTATAATCATCAGCTTCAGGAGTATGTTTGTAGAAGTATTCCTTCGACTCAAATGTATTCATATTCACTAACTCCTCTTCAAATCAAAGTCAAATGCTTCAGGCTCTATTTCAAACATCTTTGCTAATTCTTCTTAAGAGTAGTCATGAACAAACTCTCCCTCTTCCACATTGTGTTCTAACATCAGAATTAGGGGTTGTTGTTCAGAAACAGCTGCAAAAGGCTTAGTAGTAACTGCATTTGAATCATCTACATCTTTAGGGCCTTCTTGCTCCCCCTTACTTTGAACATCTTCTGCCCATTGCTTCGTCGTTCATAAATGTATCAAAATCAAAGTCTGTAGAGAACTTTGCAGAATCCACTTTCACACCAACACCACCCTGACCATCATCATCGTCGTTACCATGATCTGAATCATCTTTTGGATCATCGACATGATCATCATCTTTATCATTCTCAACATCATAATCCACTTTTTTTTCAGTTTCTTTCTCTGTTTCAGTAGCTTTGACTGATTCATCAACTTGTTCAACATTCTAAACTACTTCAACATTCTGAACTTCTTGAATCTCTACAACAGGTGTTTCTTCAACAACAGGAACTTCATAGGACATTGATCCTTCACCAATCACTGTTTCAACAGTACTTTCAACATGCTTTCCCTTTTCCTGTGTTGCTAACTCCTTTTCAGCTCGTTCTTTCTCATCTGCACTTCCAATCTATTGTATTCAGCGATGAAATCTATCCCAAGATTGTTAGCTAGCACACGATGTAGCATATTGAATCTTTTGTTGTTTAGTGCTTTTTCTGCTTCAAGCTCTGCAAACGTTTTCCTCAGCCTTTCATTTTCTGTACCAAGGCTATAAACCACAACTTTCATGTACTCACCATCATTCTCCAGAAATTTAACTCTGTCTTCCATTATCTCTTTCTCGGTCTCATTCTTTTTTGTAACACCCCAACCGAAGACGGAAATGTCGGGGCGCCATGTATGATAGGATGCTCAAAGACAGATGGCACTAATTAAAGTTCAAATATAATATTAAGTCAAGTTCATGTTCAACAACCAAACCAAACAAACAATGAAACAACTTGTCCAAAAGAAGACATAATAATCGTTTTAAAGTTTAACTAAGGCAAAAGGTTTCATGATCCTAAGTGATAGAAAGCTTGCAAATCATCATCAATTGTTACCACCTGAAACATATGTTAGGAAAAACACGGGTCAGCTAAAAAGCTGGCGAGCAACATATGTTTTATAGTAAATCATGTAACAACATATTTTATTTACAATTCATATGGCATAAGTAGAACACTAAGCATATTGCATTTAACGAGTATGGGTCACGGTGGCACATTCAAACCTTAGCTGACATGTTTAACGGATTCTATCATCCTCCACTTCTCAAAAAGCAAATAAGCAAAATGTGTAAAATAAGCAAAACCAAATGGAAGTGGAGACGGGTCGTCAAACCAATAGCGCTATAATATACTACCGGACGGCTTGTACGGAGTTAATGAATGCACAAGTTGAAGCAAACGAAACAAGTTTCATACAAAGCAAATAGTGATCACATAAGCCATAAATGAATTGTATAAACGTTTAAGCAAAATTTGTGCAACATATGTATCATACCAAAAATAGGTAAAAAGAGAACTATGTACTCACTTTAGAGTGCAAGCAAAACCAAACAAACTGCAAATATGTAATATGTTTGGAGAAATCCCAAACATTACCCTAACAATTAAATGATAAAGTTTAGCTGGCAGCGAACCTAAGTTGGTGTCTAAATCATGCTAGGATTATAGGAAATTGGGGAGCTCTATAGCTAATTTGGGAAGTTTGGGGTTCTAGGTTTGAAATGTTGATAATTGATTAATTAAATAATTATTGAATAAAACTGTTACAAATTATTTATTTAGAATAATTTATTTATGATAAAACGTCAAAAAAAAAAAAAATAAATGAAAAAAAAAAGAAACACAAGAAAATTATAAGACAACCATGTCTAAATATCTAAAAAGGAGAATCATTTGATTAGTTTAAATGGGACATATAATTATTGTTTAATTTTAAAAGTGTAAGGGTTTATAAAAGAAAAGACCGATATAATGGATGATTTATCTACAAAATAAGAGTTAAACATAGACGTTGGATTTCACAAATTATCTTGCTAAAATTATCTTACATAATTTCGTTTATGCTTAAAACAAAATTACATAAACAGCATATGCTTTAGTTCTCATAACATTATAAAAGACGATTTGTATTTTTTTTTTTGTTAAACTGTAATTAAATAATATCAGAAATTAAATTCCCCTTTTTTTGAAACATATCTCTTCCTTTTTTTATCAATATCAATACAACATAACTAGAATGGTTTCATTTGCTTTAAAAATATATTTATGTATTAACAGTAATAGGAATAGTAAACTGATGTTTTTTTTTGTTACAAATGAACGATTTAATAGTTTAAATTACAAAACTTACTAAACTACGTTTATATATTTTTTCTTTTTGTTTAAATGAGATTGAAAGGTTCCATGTGTTTAAAAAGACTTACGAAGAAGAAAAAAAAATCGAGATATATAAAAACTTGGAAAACAAACTATCAGTTATTGGCTACTAGAGAAAAAATATTATAATAAAGGAAGTAACAATACAAAAAAATTAGTGCAGGGCCGGGTCGAACCCGCGACTTCGGACGCTGAACGTGTTAACATAGTGTGGGACCAGCGAACCACAAACGAATCCGTTTCATAAATACTTTTAAATGATTTCGGTGATGCCATCTTCCCAAATTATCACGAAACCGTAACTCCTATAATCTCAGATCAAGCATTCAAGTGATACAGATAATCAAATCGAACATTGGGCTTTTGATACCAAAATAAAAACGAGACAGTGTTTAAGTTGGCTTACAAATTGCGAAGAACAAAGCGAATTACAGGTTCCCCCGGTGATGAACTTCGGCAAGATGCAGGAACCAAAATTAGTAAAAATTAAGATGAATTATGGAGGTCAAGGGTTTAGAACGAAGCGTTGATACTCGTGTTCATACTAAAACGGACAAACAGTACTAATTAGGAATGAATCGATGATTGGTAGTAAAATCCGATTTTGATTCGGATGCAATTAGCACGATACGATGAATAAAAATCGTGATTAAAATATACGATCTTGATTAACTGTCCTGATGTTTGTGTTTGTGTTTGTGATTTATATTTGATTGTTTCAATGGGTTGTAATAATTAATTATCTTTGTTCTTCCATTTGTGAAAAATGTAATTTATTTATTTATTTTTCATTTGGCATGTAAAATAAATAGATTAGTTGCATTTTATTTTTACTAGAAAAATGTATTAGGACATTTTATGTAAAAGAAGACACACACAAAATGCGTTTTTTGTTTTAGCCAATTTTGGGCCTAAAGGACTTCATAGTTCTTAACGCAAAAACATATTTTGGAGCCCAAAGGAGTTTGGAGCTGAATTTTAAGATCATTTGGAAGCCCATCGCAACACAAAAGGAAGACTTGAAGCATTTGGATGCGGGTTCAAGTGGATGGGAGTTCAACGACACATTTCTTGTGTCAATATTCACCCTTTAGGAAGGACCTTTTGGCACACTTGTTTCGGCTAACAAGTGTTGTCAAAAAAATAGTTGGCTATGGTTATGCACCTTTTGTGATAATGTATGTTATGCTTGTATGGTTGTTTTATTTATGGTTGTTTAGATGATATTTGGATATACATGCTTAACAACTTATAATCCATAACAAGCTTAAAATTGGTTCTTTAAATATCATTAAAGTGATAATAAAATGGTTTTATTATAAAAAAAATAATGATTTTATAATAAAAATGGGTTTTATTAAAAGAACCTTGAAAAATTGGTTTTCACTAAGGTACCATAAATTTGAATGCATTCAAAATGTATGGTACATAAAGTTTTCTAAAACTAGATTGAAAACTTAAATCCCTTTTATAAAACGAGTCGAACACTATCCTTTTACACAACACTCGAATCACTTGGGAATTCTTTGTGGGATAAAGGTCATCTAACCACATTTGAAGGAACTTGTGTGTTTGAGGTAGGCTTACCATATTTGTGGGACAAAAGTCACCTAACCACTTGTATGTGTAAACTTACATGTGTGTGTAAGTAGGACGACTTGATTTGGAAACCATGTGATTAGGGTCACCGAAGCAAGGCGTACAAAGGTGTTGATGGGATTAAACATGCCAACTATACATAAAGATGTTTAACCGATCACATGTGGCTAGAAATTGCAAAGGGTTGCAATTGTCAAACGTTGACTACCTTGTTAATTTAAATAATGGGATAAAGGTCACCTAACCAATATTTAAATGTAACGTTGGATTCTAGATTTTAATTATTAATTGTCTATGAGACATAGAAGGGCATTAATGATTAAAATTTAATAATATCGAAAATACTAAAATTAAACTTTGTTAAAATTTTGTAGATGGCCGCTAACAATGCAAACACAATTACCCAAACCGTCCGTAACCTATCACTAAGAACTATCCTTGAAAAGGATCGTCTCAACCATAAAAATTTTATGGATTGGTATCGCAAATTGAGAATCGTTCTCAAGCAAGAAAAGCTATCTTATGTGTTGGACGATCCTATTCCCGATGAACCCGAGTTGAAAATGTGGAGGCCTATAACGATTGGGTTAAGTATACCGAGGACTCCATGCAAGCCTCTTGCCTCATGTTGGGAACTATGATTCCCGAAATTCAAAAGGATTTTGAACATCACGGGGCGTACGACATGATTACCCAATTGAAGGAAATGTTCCTTCAACAAGCAAGGGTAGAACGGTCCGAAACGGTTCGAGCGCTTCGTGCATGTCGAATGGAGGAAACCCAATCGGTCTCATCTTATGTCCTTAAGATGAAAAGCCACATTGATCGCCTCGAAAGGCTCAATTGTCCCGTGTCTAAAGAGTTGGCTACGAATTTGATCCTCAACTCTTTAACCAAGAAGTTTGAGACTTTTGTCATGAATTACAACATGAACGGATGGGACAAGAGCATTGGTGAGCTTCATGCAATGCTCAAAACTGTCGAGGCAGGCATGGATAAAAAGGCTTTACCCGTTTAACGATCAATGAGGGAGGCAACAAGAAGAGGCCCCACCCCGACTCCAAGGCAAGTTTTGCCAAAAGGAAGGGCCACGTCAAAGTGAAAGGAAAAGGAAAGGTTAAAGCGGAACCCACAAAACCAAAGGAAAAGAAGCAAAAGGTTGCTTCGACTGACCCATGCTTTGAATGTGGAGAGATAGGACATTGGAAAAGAAATTGTCCAACCTACCTCAAGGAGTTGAAAAACAAGAGGGATGCGGGGCAAACCTCATGTACAATCTTTATGATACATATTGACCTTAATGTTATTTCTTCAAACACATGGGTATTGGATACCGGATGTGGAACTCATATTTGCAATTTGTTGCAGGGGTTCAGAAGAAATAAACATTACAAGAAGGGAGACATTAGTCTCTTCATGGGCAATGGAGCAAAGGTTCAAGTTGAAGCCCGAGGAGACTATGTTTTGAAACTTCCAAGTGGTTTGGAAATCACCTTGAAAAATGTTTTGTATGCTCCTAGTTTGACTAGGAATATTATTTAAGTTTCCCTCTTGCTACAATATGGTTTAATTTAAAGTTTGTAAACGATGACATTTATGTTTTGATGAATGACATGTTTTACTTTAAATCTATGCCTTCAAATGGTATTTATGAATTGGTTCATGATAATACATCATTTGATAGTTCAATGTACCAAGCAACCACCAAGAAACTCAAATTAGATTTGAGTGATTCCTATCTTTGGCATTGTCGCCTTGGACATATAAACAAAAATCGCATGCAAACACTTCGAAAGAATGGTCTTTTGGAAAGAAATGGAGATGATTCATTTGATGTATGTGAATCTTGTTTACAAGGAAAAATGACTAAGGCACCCTTCAGTGGCACCTTTGAAAGGGCAAAAGACTTATTAGGTATCATACATTCGGATGTATGTGATCCTTTTAAGCAAATGACTAGGAATGGTGAAAGATACTTTATTAGTATTACCGACGACTATAGTCGTTATGGTTATGTGTACTTGATAAGACACAAAGATGAAGCATTTGAAATGTTCAAAGATTTCAAAAGTGAAGTAGAAAATCAACTCAAGAGAACAATCAAAGTCCTTCGTACCGATAGAGGAGGTGAATACCTTAGTGATGCTTTTCAAGATCATCTTAGGAGTTGTGGAATTATCTCACAACTTACTCCGCCCGGAACACACAACATAATGGTGTGTCTGAAAGGAGGAATCGAACTTTATTGGATATGGTTCGATCTATGATGGCTAGAAGCACATTACCTCTATCATTTTGGGGTTACGCTTTGCTCTCCGCGGCCCATATACTGAATATGGCCCCAACCAAGAAAGTGGATAAGACACCTTTTGAAATATGGCATGGAAAGGCTCCATCATTATCATATTTGAAGGCTTGGGGTTGTGAAGCTTATGTGAAGCAATACACCCCAAACAAATTGGAAGTACGATCCACTAAGTGTATCTTTGTAGGATATCCTAAAGATGATATAGGATATTACTTTTACGATACAATAGAGCAAAATGTATTTGTTGCTCGAAAGGGTAAGTTCTTGGAAGCTAAGTTCCTTATGGAAGGAAATAGTAGTAGAATAGTGGAACTTGATGAGGATCAAGAACCACAAGCCGATACACATTTGGTTGATACTAGCACTCAACAAGAGGTTGTTGAAGAGGATCAAGTGGTTGACTATACACACAAAACGTTCGCAGATCTGGTAGAATTAGTCATCCACCCGAAAGATATGGATTTTTCATGGATGGATGCTACGTGGTAGATTCGGATGAACCAACCACATACCATGATGCAATGTCACAATCCGATTGTGACAAGTGGCTTGAAGCCATGAACGTAGAGATGCAATCCATGTATGACAACCAAGTATGGGAATTGGTTGAAGCACCTCTTAACTCCAAAGTAGTTGGAAGTAAGTGGGTTTTGGAGAAGAAAACTGATATGTATGGTAACTTGGATACTTATAAAGCGAGACTTGTAGCAAAAGGTTTCACTCAAACTCAAGGGGTTGATTATGATGAGACCTTCTCGCCCGTGGCGATGCTAAAGTCAATTAGGATATTATTTGCCATAGCTGCATATTACGATTATGAGATTTGGCAAATGGATGTCAAAACGGCTTTCCTCAATGGATATCTTAATGAAGATGTCTATATGGTTCAGCCTGAAGGTTTTGTCGATCCATAACATCCTAACAAAGTATGCAAGTTAAAGAAATCAATATATGGATTGAAACAAGCATCTAGAAGTTGGAATCATCGTTTTGATGAAGAAATTAGGAATTTTAGATTCATCAACAACGCGACAAACAATAGAAGAAGTAGTGGAATTGGCAAATACCTTGACAGATGAATTGGTACATACGCAAGAAGAAAACCAGAAAAGGAACCTAGCTCAAAAGATCACCAGGAACTACGTATATGGTAATTCCAATCGCGGAAAGGGCAAGTTCTTCTTCACCCCATGTAAGTACTGCAAAAGAAACATCAGGGAAATGTCTACATACTGCAATTTCTGCAAATTCCCAGGCATAGGATAAGACTGCAGAAAGAAAGTTAACAATAGGTTGTGCTACAATTGCGGAGAAGCCGGTCATATTAAAACCAACTGTCTGAAACTAGCTCCAGCAGCATACAACAAAGCCAAGGCGATGGAAGGACCCAAGAGAAATGTTAGAGCATTCGTGCTGACCGCCGAGGAAGCCAAGATGATTCCGGATATGATTGCCGGTACGCTTTTAGTTAATGATGTTTATGCAAAACTCTTATTTGACTCTGATGCAAACCAAAGTTTCATAAATACGTCCTTCTGCAATTTTCTTAATCAACCATTAACTAAACTTCACCAAGACTGTTTGGTGGAAACGAAAAATGGATCTTCTATCAAAATAAGCGAAATCCTGTAGGAAGTAAAGATAGAAATTTCAAGTCTTAACTTTATTGCTAACCTTTTTCCCATGGATCTAGCCGGATTCGATGTTGTGTTAGGAATGGATTGGTTGGTAGCCAATCAGGCAAGCATATTATGTGATCAAAAGTCTGTAGAAGTATAGGCGCCATCTGGAAAAAGGATCACAATTAAAGGAGATAAGTCGACAAGGTCAACAAAGTTCATCTATGTGATGAAAGCTGCAAGCTATATACGGAACGAATGAATAGTGTATATGATTTCCTAATAATTAACACTAAAGGAAAAGAATTAAAGGATATTCCCGTAATATGTGAATTCTCTGACGTTTTCGTAGAAGAGTTGCCTGGATTACCACCAGATCGGGAGGTTGAATTTAGAATTCACCTAATACCAGGAACGGCACCGATTGCCAAAGCATCCTATCGCCTACCACCGACGGAGATGTAGGAATTGAAGAAACAGTTGGATGAATTACTATAGAAAGGTTTTATACAACCCAACTCATCACCATGGGGAGCACCAGTGTTATTTGTCAAGAAAAAATACGGATCAATGTGAATGTGCATTGATTACCGAGAATTGAATAAGGTGACAATCAAAAATCAGTACCTATTACCGAGAATTGATGATTTGTTCGATCAACTCAAAGGAGCCCAATTCTTTTCTAAGATCGACTTACACTCAGGATATCATCAATTGAAAGTACAGAAAGGGACATTCCTAAAACTGCTTTCAAAACGAGGTACGTCATTATGAATTTACAGTCATGCCATTTGGTTTAAACAACACAGCTGCATTTATGGACATGATGAAAAGGATATCTAAACCATACCTGGATAAATTTAGAATTGTCTTTATAGATGATATTCTAATTTACTCTAAGAGTAAGGAAGACCATGCAGAGCATTTGCATATACTCTTGTCGCTGCTAAGAAAGGAAAAGCTTTTTGCGAAATTTTCAAAATGTGAATTCTGGTTACAAGAAGTACAATTCCTTGGACATCTGGTAAACCACGAAGGAATTCATGTGGATCCCACAAAGATCGAAGAAGTCACCAAATGGAAGGTCCCAGATGAAGGTCCGTTGTACGGATCGTTCGGGTCGAAATTCAGCAAACCTAAGGTAAACGTGCGGAATCCGTTTGCATAGGTGACATTGGATACTAGTTTGTTACTAATTAATCACTATTTCATTAATGTGTAGACGTTACAGATCCTAGAAACACTTGGACAGAGCTTCGCCGTCCAATACACAACATCTCTGAATCTTACAAATGAGAAATCAAGACTCCGATTTATAGGAGAACAAGTTCGCTCCAAATGTGGCATGACCAAGTTCGGGCGAACTTGTCCTTCACAAGACAAGTTCGTGCGAACTTGTTCATGTATATTACAAGTTTGGGCGAACTTGTTTCTCAACATATATAAACTTAATGTTTCACTCTGAAACACAGACTCGACTTTATACGATGACATATGCAACAAACATATGCATCAACAGACTCCCCCTTGGATGTTGCCATAGTCATCAGTCTTCAGTTAAGTTCCTGAGTCTTTCATGTTCTCTTGATCTTTATTTGTTGAATAACTTTAACTTCCTTGATCTTTATAGCATCTACAATCCTTTTCTCTTTTCTTCTCGAGCTTGTCTTGATAAAACTTTAATCACCATGCTCCCCCTTGCTTTGAGCTTTCTAGTATCTTCGATCTACGTGTTTTATCTAGCTCCCCCTTAAAATCTACTTCCTGTTCAAAGTTCCTCAAACATTCAAATAAACATTTCAGATTAAAACTTTGAAATTTCTAAACACCAACATTTCAGATTTTAATCTCCTCTTTAGTTTTTAAACCCTCTTAGTTATTCAAGTCCAAATTAATGACCTTGAATATCTGATTCATGTATCAAGTTCAACTTAATGATCTTGATTAAACGTTTTGACACTAAACTGACACATTTATTCAAAAGTAAGTTTCAACTTAATGAACTTTTAAACTTTTTCAGATCAATTTCCAAAAGTTTATTAGATTTTGTTCAGCAACTCTAGAGTTTGAAAATCAGCTTCCATCATCAGTGGTCAAACTAAAAGATAATATAATCTTTTTGTTTTTATGTAATGAATATCATACTCTAACTATGTACAAACATATTTACAGATATATTTTTGTTGAGTTTGTATTAAAGGATCATATCAGTTTTTGAGACATATCACTAGTACCATTGACCTTTTGAGACTTTAAGTTTTAAGCAAATTTACCTAGATTGTCGATATGTTTGTCCTCTTAAACTTAAACACATTTCTCAATTGTTCCAAGATACGTTATGTAGAATTAAGAAACTTGACTCAACTATGGTTCCCATCTCACAATATACTCCCGTATCAAGATTCTATAGATTTCATCTTACAGGTGAATATAGCGTAATTGATATCTGTATTTGGGTTAACGCGAACCCTTGAGAGCTCAGGTTAATACCACCGTATCGACAAAGAGATAAAGGCTCGACTTTAAGGTGTGTTCCAATTGAGGAACCTATTAAGCACTCCAAATGATTAGATCTTTTGATTCTTTTCAAGTTTGCATGCAGTTTTAGGCTTTTTAGCAAAAGCATTATAGAATTTTTAGGCTATTGCTTCCGCAAAATCAGAAGAACTTGTATAATACCCCAGATATCAATCATCTATAAAGACCTCGTATCTCAGAATCAGGCAATCTCTCAAACGAAATTTCGGAGTACTAAGTCCATATATCCGAGAGATGTTAAGCCACAAGGTTAAGCAGTTGTAAAATTTAGTTTATATCCCAGAAACAATTTACTGAACGTGTAAAGCCTATCGACACATCCACAGTAAGACTTGTTTGTCAATTTTTAAACTTTAAAATTCTTTAGCGTATGTGATAGTCCACTGATGTACAATCATTTCCTTTGTGATACAAAATTATTTTTGTCTTTTTCAATGTTTTTGCACTTTTTGATTTTTCATATGTTTTTGTATTTTCTCATACTATTTCTCCACCTAAAATCAAAAACATATTTTTGTATTTTAGTTTTTAAGAAATACTAATCTAAAAGATAACACAAACCAATGTGGATCACGTGAACTCGTCGTCCGATCCTTAATCAACCTCTGCCTCTGCACCTATCAACAAATTTTTAATACCGTTAAGCCTCATTAGATATTTAAATCTTGTTAAAGGAAAAGCTTTCGTATAAAAATTAGCTTTTTGTTCATCGGTGTGGATTTTTTCTATTCGCACCAACTTCTTTTCGTAGCAGTCACGAATGAAGTGATAACGAATTTCTATGTGTTTAGTTCGAGAGTGATGAACTGGATTTTTAATGATGTCGATTGCTGCCTTATTGTCTACATGTAAAGGCGTATCAAGAAATTGCAATCCAAAGTCCCTCATCTTTTGTTGAATCCATAGTATTTGTGAACAACAGCAAGAAGCAGAAATGTATTCTGCCTCACAAGTTCAGAGAGAGACCGTGGTTTGTTTCTTGCATTGCCACGTTACTAATCGAGTTCCGAAGAACTGGCAACCAGCCATCATAGACTTTGAATTCAGCTTGTCCACCCAAAAGTCAGAATCAGCGTATCCCGTCAGATCAAAGTTATCGTTCTTTGGATACCACAAGCCGATGCTTGGACATCCCTTCAAGTAACAGAATATTCTCTTTACTATCTACATGTGAGAAACTCTGGGACTGGACTGATATCTTGCGCAAAGACAGGTAGGATACATGATATTGGGCGAGATGCCGTCAGATACATAAGAGATCCTATCATCGACCGATAGAGCGTATTATCCACTTTTGTTCCTATTTCGTCAATGCAAATTCTGTGATTCAGCGCCAGAGGAGTCGAAAGCTGCTTCGAGCTATCCATTTCAAACTTCTTCAGAATATCATGAACATATTCGTTTGATGAATGCATATGCCGTCTGGTAACTGATCAACTTGTAACCTAAGGAAGAATTTCATTTCGCCCAAAGAAGACATTCGAACTTCTTCATTATCTTCTCGAATTCTTTGCAAAGACTATCATATGTTGAACCAAAATGATATCATCCACTAGATTTGTATGATGATTAGATGACTTCGACTTCTTTGGTAAACAATGTACTATCCACTGTGCCTCTTGTAAATCCGTTTCCAACGAGATGTTGAGATAACGTCTCGTACCTCGGGACTTGATGTAATCCGTATAAGGCTTTGTCTAGGAGATAGCTTTGTTCTTAGTTCGCCGGATCGACGAACCCCGATGGTTGGCCGACGTACACTTGCTCGCGTAGCTTACCATAGAGAAATGCGGATTTCACATCTAACTGTATACTTTAAATCTTTCCAAGCAGCGAATGCAAGGAAAAATGCAGATTTACTCTAAACATGCAACCGGTGCATAGTCTTCTGTATAGTCAACTCCTTCTTACTGGTGGAAACCTTTGACAACCAACCGAGCTTTGTTTCTAACGATCACACCTCGATCATCCCTCTTGCATTTGAAGCCTACTTTGTATCTTTCGCTTTTTGCTTTGGTGGTAAGTATACAAGTCTTCAAACTCCCAGTTTCTCAAACTGTAATAACTCTTCCTGCATCGCTATCACCCAGTTCTCATCACCCAAAGCTTCATTCACAGTCTTCAGCTCGATTTGAGATATGGAAACATGAATAATTGCAATAATCTTGAGTCGGAGCCACTCGAGTATAGAAACAACTTAAAGCTTTGTTCATCTGGCTTCTCATTCTCACACCAGTCTGTAACTCTCCAATTATGTTGGTTGAAGGGTGATATGAATAAGATCGGGTATCTCCTCACTAGGAACATCAACCGTACTATTCTGATTTGAAATATTCAGATCATCGATCAAATCAACTTCAGGAGCACTAGATGTAGCTTCATTTTGATTGCTCGGGCCAGCAGATTGGTTTAACATATTGGATATCTGCTTGGATTCTTCATCAGAGGAAGATTCTCCATCATCATCGAAAGTTGGAGCTTCATCAGAGTCAGAATTCTGATTCTGAGGAATAATTGGCTCTGTAGTAGCATTTCCTGGTTCAGTGGAAACATTTGCTGGAGTTGTAGTAGGTGTTAATTCTGTTTCAGAAACTTGTTCAACTGGAACACCACTATTACTAGGACCTGCACTAGAAGAAGATGTAGTACCAACAATAGGTTGATTAACCACTATTAGCCTTGGAATCTGTTCTTGGTTTGCCGACTGTTGAAGAAAATAAAGAGTTGCGAGTTCTTCTTCAGATGGTTCTTCTGGCAAGTCGAAATGACTTCCACAAATCTTGATAATTGAACAACCACGCATCGCCTTTCCTCTGAATAGGAGTTGTGTACCGAAGCAATCAACGTGTTGTGCTTTGACCACTCTTCTCAAAGAAGGAATATAACTCTCTTGAGCGGACTAGAGTAACCGACAAAGAAACCTTCAAGTGTTTTAGCATCGAATTTTCCATCTTGATCAATCACTGTACACGATGCACCAAACGGTTCTAGATATTTCATATTCGGTTTCCTTCGGTTAATTATCTCGAAACAAGTCTTTTTAGTCGGTTTGATAGTTAAGACCCTGTTTAACGTGTAGCATGTCGCTGCAACCGCCTCACTCTAGAAGCTAACAGGAAGTTTGGAATCTGCAAGCATTGTTCTTGTTGTTTCAATTAGAGTTCTATTCTTCCTCTCAGCTACGCCATTTTTTGTGGAGTGTACGGTGCACTGAATTCGTGCAGAATTCCTTTGGCGTTGCAAAACTCTTTCATCTTGTTGTTCTTGAACTCCTTGCCATTATCACTTCGAATCCATCTAACATGGAAATGATATAGATTTTCGAGCTTCTTGAAGAGAATCACAAGATTTTCAAACGTTTCATCTCTAGACCCTTGAAAGAAAACCCATGAATATCGAGAATAATCATCTATGACGACTAAACAGTACAGATCTCCGGATATACTTCGAACATTCACCGAACCGAAAAGATCCATATGTAGACGTTCAAGTGGAAACTTTATGGAGTTAAGAATCTTCTTAGGATGTGACTTCTTAATCTGCTTCCCTTTCTTGCATTCAAGACAATGATCGTCATGTGGAAGTTTTGAAGATTTACTCTTCATTGTGAACCACAAATTAATTTTCCTCAGATGTATATGCCCCATCTTTCTGTGCCATAGAATCGAATCCTTCTACGTGGCTTTTGTGACAAACATTGAGCCGGCTTTGACGATGTAGTAGCAACACTCATGTATAGAACATAGAGATTGTTTTCACGTGGAGCACGCATTAGAATCCAATCATCAAGAATCTTGAAGCCCGACTTAAGAATAATGCATTCCTTATCATGGAAATGAACGGTGAACTGCTTATCGCAAATCTGTGAGATACTGAGAAGATTGTTCTCTAGCTTGGCGATATAGTTAATAGATCAAAAGATACAACACCATTCGAAAGCTTTCCTTCAGCAACAATCCGAACTCGTTGATTTCAAGCGAAGCCTACATACCCTCCATTAACCGCTTTGATATCCAATAGTAGTGCTTTCATCCGGTGTTGTGCCTCGAAGCTCCGCTATCCTGAATCCACTTTGATAATATGGATCTTTGGAGCCCCTGCACACATTAACAACTCAGTGAAAAAGTGCAACCCAAGCCTTTTTGGTCTTGGGTTTGGGATAATAATCTTCATAGACATCCTCAAATTCACCATCAAAGACTTCATCGACATTATCGTTTTCAAACTTGACCTTTTTCTTATCTTTTGAAAGTTTTAGACAAACTTTGACAATTTCAGTTTTATCTTTTGAATTAGACACTTTGTCGACCTTGGTTTCAATTGACTCAGACTTTGCAACTTCAGATGGTATTGTTTTCTGTTTGGCAACCCTATATTGTGATTTTACTCTTGCTTTCTTAATGTAGAATCTTGAATCCTTGTTTTCTTTCGATTTGGAAGTTTACCTTTCTCAAAAGTTGAATTTTCAAACTTTGAATCAGTTTTAGGTTTAACTTTGATTTTAGACTGATTGTTTCGTTTTAAGATTGTGATTGGTTTAGCAATCTTTGGTTGCTTAAGTTTCTCAACATCTGAACTTGTTTTTCTTTGAGGATAAACAGGGTTTGATTTCGGACACTTGTGAGCAATGTGACAACTTCATTGCATTTAAAGCAAGTCCGTGTATCATGAGAATGTCCACTAGTGAATTTTATTCCACTTGCGGATTTAGCCTTATCCCGAAGTTCTTTTTCCTTTTTAAATTCGTCATTTGATTGCTTCCCACTCAAATTTTCTTCCTGAACCGTACTAGTCCCATACACGAATGTCATGTTCTTATTTTTATATTCGTCGAAATAGTGACTGTTTCTTTTTCAGTTCCTCTTCTTCTTCCAAACCCAAACCCACTCTCCTATGTTCAGGAAAGTCACCACCATTCCTTCGGTAGTTGTTGTAGTTTCTTTAAGGTTTAGAATAAAATGTCTTTTCCATTCTCTCCAAATATTCTGATGATACTCGACAAGTTTGAACAACTTATCAATTTGGTCTTCTTTCACATTTTGAATCGGAAAACTGTCATTGAAATATAGTCTATCAGATTCCTTAACTTTGTACATGACAACATTAGGATCATCACTTAGGCTATCTTCCGATGATGTATCGTCATCTTCAGATTGTGATTCAGAATTGTTCGAACTCGAGTTGGCGCTCTCAAAGCTGCCATCATCAGATTCACTCAAAACATTTTCGACAACATTTTTTACCACAACTTCACTGTCATCTTTTGTGTAGGTTATGTCAATGTTCTCGGGCAGCCCATTTTTCTTTTCGGACAAAAGTTCAATATTAAACGCATTTTCCATCCCTTCAGCTTTAATATTTTTCGCACAAGGGTGGTGGAACATTGCTATAATCCCCACGTTTCTTACCTTTCGATTTCTGAACATTTTCTTCCGACGGAATTGTTGGAAGTATATGGTCGATGACGTAAGCATTTGTGGTATAGCTTTTCAAAAGTTGTCTTACCCTTTCGGTTCAATTTTCATATCTTGAAGCTCTTGTTTTATTTCAGCAATGGTATTGATGTAGATGTTAATGGCTTTTTGTTTTTCCATTACCGTTGCTTTTAACATTCTTACTGTATCATGTTGTTCAATGTTGTTTTAATCAAGTCTGCCGTAATCATCTTTCATTTTATCATAAGCTTCCTTCATTGTGCGATAATCATATTTAAAATTGTTTTTATGCACATTGAGTTCACTTATGATTTGAGATTATTCGGCGCATTGCAGACAAGGCTCGGTACATTTCATACAAGGTTTTTCAACCTCAACGACTTGCACTTTTACAACTTCTTTTTCTACAACTTTTACCTCCGGACCTAGTTTTGTCAAATTTGCCATGATCGCTTTGTTTGCGATCTCCGTGAGGTTTTCCTCAATCATCTCTTTAGACACGTTGATGACTTCTTCAACTTCTGGTTTTGTTTTAACAGCATGCTCAGAAGTTACTGCATCACCGAAGCAACCTGCAAAACTAGAAGTAATGTTAGGAGAAAGAACACTCTGCATTCTTGTATGATGATAGATCTCCTCTTCTTCTACTTGTTGTAAGTATTCTTCTAGCATTGCATTCTCCATAGCTGCATCCTCAGCATATGTATCTTCCACAATTTCAGCCATTAGAGCAACCCCAGTCTTCTTGGCAATATATGAGTTCCAATCAAAACCATCATCTTCATTCGAAGCAACCATAGCTTTTTCTGCGTTGTTGGATGGTTTCTCTTGAACTTTGATTTGAGTCTTCTTTGGAAATGGCTTATATTGCAACAACTTTTTGTAGTAATCACTGCCCCTCCGAAAGGACTTTGGTTGCCACATGCTTCTGGATTCTTGCAATTCTCGTTTGGAATGCCCTTTTTGTCGGCATCTGAAGCAAGTAACTTTCGGCTTGTCAAAACCCAGTTTGTTGCTTGAGTTTCCGATGTCTCTTCTAGTTAGAGCAACGAATTTGGTAACTCTTCAAATAATCGAAGCTAAGGACCATTTGATGTCCATCAACTCAAGCTCTTCCTCATCCACTTGATCATAATCCTCGGCAGTCATTTCTGGATTACCAATCTTCCCGGCCACTAAACTCTCGTAGGATTCTAACACTGTGGCAAGTAGTGCCATATGTTGTTTGGCCACTTGTTTAGAAACGACGTTGTTTAAGTTGACAACCATGTTGCATCTAACACATTTGGATCAGAATTCGATTGATTATTCTCATCAGAACCAGTGCTTGAAAATGATGCATTTTGAGGACTCTGGTCATAGTTAGGATATGATTGAGTTTGGCTATGTGGCGAATGATTCAAGGAATTCATATTCGCGCTCAAAGCAGTTTGGATCTTTGGACTTGAGATATTCTCTTGAGCTCCAGTCTTGTAATACAGTCCAACATCTTGAGTAATGTTCGGATTCTTTGACTTGGCAATCTTTAATAATTCCATCTCGTGCCCCTCCATATCAATAAAAGTGGATAACTTGAAAAATTCCCAGCTTGGACTTGTAGGACCGATCCTCGATGCTTAGGAGCCTAAATTTGATATCTAACTTCCATAATACGGAAATATTACGTCGTGTTTACCAATAGACAAGATTTAATCAGTTAATCGTCAGTTTTATAGATCAAACATTCTGGTTACAAACTGACAGAGCTTCGTCTCTGAAATGCCAAAGTTACAAATGAAGTAGGCTAGCTAGGTGTATATACTATTGCAAGTTCGCCCCTAAGAGACTCAAGTTCGCCCGAACTTGCTACTGCAAGTTCGGCCGAACATGTATACATGTAAGACACTGTCACACCCCGACCCGCAGCGGAATAAGAGTCGGGGCATAATTGGGTTATCACCAAAGCTCATGACATTTACTATTATGTTTCATATTTAATAAAGTCAAAGTTACATTCTCAAATATCCAAACATGTTCATTCAATACAAAGAAAATAAATCAAACATAACAATCCCAACACTATATCGTTTTATTCTTCTAGTCAAAATCCTATGTGTTCCTAGCTGCAGCTGCTTCACCTGTATCATGTGTAAAATGGGGGTTTTTGGGTCAACATAAGTTGGCGAGTGAACCTTATTAGATAAACATTTATTAATAAATTAATTGTTAGTTTATCAATGAAAATTGTGCATAATCATAGATGAGCAAATGTAAATAATCAAGTAATGGCAAATAGCAGTCACAACTATAACATACAATAACACATGGCAGCATACATGAACATACCAACATCATAAATGAAACTGTGCGATCAAGGCTCAATCAAACGGAGCCGATCGTATTGCATGTACTGAAAATGAAAATGTCTGTGCGATCAAGGCTCAATCAAACGGAGCCGATCGTATGTGGGCACGCCAGGTTCAACCTCATAATGAAATGGGGAACATGCTCAACGCTCATAAATGGGGAGCGGCAACCTATGAAATTGCATGTACTGAATAATAAGTTGCATCCAATGATAACTACTTAACAGCAACAAACTGAATACACAAGTTCATGTTATGATATATGCACAATGGTTTAGTAATTATATATATATACAAAGACACATGATACACCCCAAAACGTGATTAAAACGGGGAATTTGTAAGATTCACTCACATTGGGTGCGTTGGATTGGAGATGGTGAGATGCGCACGATTTAGATGAGCGGATCAACGAGGAATACTAACCTAAATAATAATGGAAAAATATAATAAATGGATGGATTTTATTAAGGATTTTAATGAAATTTTTAAATATATTTTTGTGAGTTTATAGCTATTTTCTATCTTTAAAAATGTTATTTTTAAGTATTTTTAATAATTTTTAAATTAAATTAAATAAATAAAAATATAAAAAAAATATTATTTTTTTAGCGTTGACCGTTGACCGTTGACCGGTTCGGTCAGCGAATAAATCTGCGCCGGGTGAGATTCGAACCGGCGACCTCCGTTCGCGTGCGCACCGCTCTACCAACTGAGTTGCGTGTCTAACCCGAACTAATCTCGTTTTTAATTATATTTATACACTTATTCGATTTAACCGAATTTCCTTTATTTGCAAAAACATTTTAATTCAATCGGACCGGTGCTCGTGACGGGTTTCGAACGCGCGACGTGTAGTTCATGTTGCACACAGTCCACCGCTGGACTGTGTGTCTAACCCGGTTATTATCTAGGTTTTTAATATACTTAACAACTATCTGAGTTAACCCGGTTTAGTTCTTGATTAAAAAGGCATTTTATTACACAAGGTGTGCGTGTAGCAGGGATCGAACTCGGGACGTATAGTTTTTGTTTGCACACAGTCCACCGCTGGACTGTGTGTCTAACCCGTTTATAATTCCGATTTTAATTGATCTTATGTTATCACTGAACTCGTCTTCTTCATTACGAACGCAGACACCAATCAAACAACCGATTCGTGATTAATTTAGTTAATAAACATGATGTCTAGTTTGAATGCATTGCACCGAAAAGTTTGGGGAAAGAAGATACCGAACAGGTTGTCTTCTTCAGAGAGTCCGGCGAAACTTGTCGGCTCTGTTTTTGAAACCTTCGGCTGCGAGAATCAATTAACAGATTTAAGGGATTAGATATGAAATTGAACTAATGAGTATTGATTATCAGTGCGTTGGAATGTGCATACCGATAATTAACGAGTTTCCGGCAATTCCAGAAGTTTTCCGGCGAACACAGAAAGTCCAGCAATGACGTCTGTGGTTGATTTTGAGCGATGGGTTAATGTTAGTAAGGTTCTAACAATAGATTGAAACCGTAAAGTAGAAGTATTTTACCGGTTTGAGTTGAATACGGTTTTCCGGCGACTTTTGCAGAGAATTCCGGCGAGCTGTTTTAGGCGCTCTGATGGTCTGAAAATGCGACGAAAAGGAAATAGAGTATTGGTATGATATCTCTGAATCGCGAGAGTGGTTTGGAGTTTGTGAAATTCTGAACTTGATGTTCTTTTTCGGTTTTAAAATCAACAATGATGAGTCTTGAAGTTTAATCAATTTCTGATTGATTAAAAACCGTCGTGCATCGGTTATAAACTAAATGTGTGAGGTAAACAATCGATTTGACGCTTGGTTTGCCGATTACCGTTTCTCAGATGGCGCCATCGGTTATAACTGAGTTTGTGTATAAGACTCATTTGTGTTCCTAGAGTTAGCAGAAAACACAATGTGGCGGAGTGGTCTAGGGAGTGAGTGTTAAGTTGTTGAAGAGTCTTGGCTGACCCGGGTTCGAATCCCGACAGCTTCATTATTTTTTTATTTATTTTATTTTAACTTTTTATCAAATATAATTTTTATAGTTTAGTTTATTTATTAATTATGTATCGTTTTAACTCAAAATAATCATAAATATTTAATGTAACTTTTATAACTTGGTACTTGATTACAAAACGGAGCGGGTTTTGAAGACCCGATTTTTACAAATGTTACAGTATCCCCTAATTTTAGGAATTTCGTCCCGAAATTTAAGTAGTTGAAGTAGTAGGAAAAAGATGCGGGTATTTTTCACGCATTGAGTCTTCACGTTCCCAAGTAAACTCAGGTCCCCGTTTCGACTCCCAGCGTACCCTAACAATTGGAATGCGACTTCGACGAAGAGGCTTCTCCCCGTAGTCCATGATCTCCACTGGTCTTTCAATAAAATGCATAGATTCATCAATCTGAATATCTTCCAGCGGAATATGGAGATTCCCATCAGCGAGGCACTTCTTCAAGTTCGACACGTGGAATGTGGGATGAATCCTGTTGAGTTCTTCTGGTAGGTCAAGCTTGTATGCTACAGGACCTACTCTTTCGAGTATCTTAAAAGGTCCTACGTAACGTGGTGCTAGCTTCCCCTTTTGACCAAAACGAACTACTCCCTTCCACGGTGATACTTTTAAAAGCACATGATCACCAATGTTAAACTCTAAGGGCTTCCGTCGTTTATCTGCATAACTCTTTTGACGACTTTGAGCCGCTAGAAGATTGTTTCGAATTTGATGGATCTTATCTGTGGTTTCTTGGATTAATTCTGGACCATTAATTTGTGCTTCCCCAATTTCGTGCCAATATACAGGAGATTGGCACTTACGACCATATAAGGCTTCAAAAGGTGCCATGCCGATGCTCGAATGATAGCTGTTGTTGTACGAAAATTCAACTAATGGTAGGTGGGCGTCCCAATTTCCCTTGAAGTCTATGACACATGCTCTAAGCATATCTTCAAGAGTTTGAATGGTGCGCTCAGACTGTCCATCAGTTTGAGGATGATAGGCGGTACTGAGATCTAGTCGTGTGCCCATAGCGGATTGTACTGCTTGCCATGTTCGCGAGGTGAAACGACCATCACGATCAGAAATAATACTTAATGGTACCCCATGCCGGCTCACGATTTCGTTGATATAAATACGTGCAAGCTTTTCGTTCTTGAAATCTTCGCGGATAGGAATAAAGTGAGCTGATTTTGTAAGTTGGTCTATAATCACCCATATAGTGTCATACCCACCAGAAGTGCGAGGTAACCCGGTAATGAAATCCATGGTTATATTTTCCCACTTCCATACAGGTATTTCCGGTTGGACTAGAAGTCCTGAGGGTCTTTGGTGGTTAGCCTTCACCTTGGAACATGTGAGACACTTGGAAACAAAAACGGCAATATCCTTCTTCATTCCAGGCCACCAATAGGTGTATCGTAGGTCTTGATACATCTTATCGGCTCCTGGGTGTATAGAATATCGCGTTTTGTGAGCTTTATTCATAAGAGTTTCACGAAGATTGTTGTGGTTAGGAATCCAGATACGATCTAGGTAATACAGGATACCGTCTGATTTAGTTTCAAGTTTTAGCTCGGCTCCACAGGACATCTCTTTTCGTACGTCTTCTTCTGTTATTGAAACGTGTTGAGCTTCTCGAATTTGATCTTTAATGTCGGTTATTATTTGCGAACATAGAAGATGAATGGAGTTCGCATAACCCTTTCGACTAAGTGCATCAGCCACCACATTTGCCTTACCAGGGTGGTATCTAATTTCACAGTCGTAATCATTCAGAAGTTCGACCCATCTTCGTTGCCTCATATTTAACTCTTTTTTATCGAAGATATGTTGAAGACTCTTGTGGTCAGTGTATATATTTCACACTTAGTACCATATAGATAATGTCTCCATATCTTAAGAGCGAATACAACGGCTCCAAGTTCTAGGTCATGAGTGGTGTAGTTCTTTTCATGTGTCTTGAGTTGTCTCGAGGCAAAAGCTATGACTTTTCCTCTTTGCATGAGAACGCAGCCTAATCCTTGCCCTGACGCGTCGCAATAGACTACAAAATCATCACAACCTTCAGGAAGAGTGAGGATTGGTGCATCACAAAGTTTTTGTTTAAGAGTTTGAAAAGCTTCTTCTTGCTTGGGTCCCCATACAAAAGGTTTTCCCTTATGGGTTAAAGCCGTGAGTGGCACAGCAATGCGAGAGAAGTTTGAAATGAACCGACGATAATAGCCAGCTAGTCCAAGAAAAGATCTTACTTCAGTTGGTGTACGTGGAGCTTGCCATTCTTGAACTGCTTTGATCTTTGATGGGTCAACATGTATTCCTTTGTCATTGACTACATGCCCGAGGAATTGCACCTCTTTTAACCAGAATTCACATTTAGAGAACTTGGCATAAAGCTTTTCCTTTTCTAGAAGTGCAAGAACGAGTCGAAGATGACGTTCATGATCAGCTTTAGATTTTGAATAAATAAGAATATCGTCGATGAAGACTATAACAAATCGATCAAGATAAGGTTTGCAGACTCTGTTCATTAGGTCCATGAAGACAGCTGGTGCGTTGGTTAATCCAAACGGCATAACCATGAATTCATAGTGGCCATAACGAGTTCGAAAAGCAGTCTTAGGGACGTCTTCTTCATGCACTCTAAGCTGATGATAGCCAGATCGAAGATCAATTTTCGAAAAGCAGCTGGCACCTTGTAGTTGGTCAAGAAGATCATCAATGCGAGGTAAAGGATAGCGATTTTTGATGGTTAACTTGTTGAGCTCTCTGTAGTCGATGCACATACGAAAAGATCCATCTTTCTTCTTTACAAAAAGGACAGGTGCACCCAAGGCGATGAGCTAGGGCGTATGAAACCCTTGTCAGTCAACTCTTGTAATTGACTGGCTAGCTCTTGCATTTCAGAGCGGGCTAACCTATATGGAGACTTTGCAACTGGTGTAGCACCAGGTATAAGATCAATACGGAATTCGACATCTCTAACTGGAGGAAGTCCTGAAATGTCGTCAGGAAAAACTTGTGGAAAGTCTTTTACTACAGGAATGTTTTCAAGTTTCTTCTCTGTGGTCCCCTTCTTGATGATATGGGCTAAAAACGCGACTTAATTCTTGCGAAGATATTTTTGAGCTTGAAGACAAGACATTAAGCTGAGCCCTTTCGACGAGGTTTCTCCAATGATTCGAAGAGTCTGACCGTTTGAAAGAGGAATACGAATAAATGTTTCACGACATACAACTTCCGCCTGATGTTGACTGAGCCAATCCATACCGATTATGATGTCAAAACTTCCCAGCTTCATAGGAATAAGGTCGACTGAGAAATCATGGTCGTTTAAAGTGAGGTGTACAGTTGCGTAATATAGAGTCTAATGAAACTGGTTTCCCGTCCGCAACCTCTACCGTTATGGATCACGTGAGCTTATCCCGATTTTTGCTTAAGATAGGTTCAAATTCTAATGACACAAAACTTCTATCCGCACCAGTATCAAATAACATAGAGGCATATCTACCATTTATAAGGAACGTACCGTTGACCACATTGCCGTCAGCTCTGGCCTGGTTCGCGTTAATATTGAAAGCTCTTCCTCTTGCAGTTGGAGGAGCTTGGTTCGCTTGGTTCACTGGGTTGGCTTGGGCCTGAGCATGAATAATATTAACCAGCCTTGGACATGTGTTTCTGAAATGACTTGGGTCGCTGCAATTGAAACAAGCCCGCATAGGTTGGCCCATAGGATAATTGGATTGGTAGTATGTTTGGGCTAAATGTTGGGTGGGTGGAAATGGTAGGGGTTGTTGGGCTTGACCCATTAACTGTTGGTGGGTTTGGGTTAAAGGTTGGTGGCGATTTGTTCGTTGAGGCATGCGGCAGTTTTGAACAGTATGTCCTGCGCGACTGCAGCCGGTGCAGTATTGGCAAGGATGATAAGGGGAATGGTGATACTGACAACGGTTACATTTTGGTAATGGGCCTGTGTAGGGTCTTCTGTATGGCGCGGGTGAAGGAGTGACTTGAGTAATGGGTGTAGCAGGAATAGGGGTGTTGGTTTGGGTAATTGCAAAATTCCTGGTGTTACGCTTCCTCTTGTTAGCAAACTTAGAGGAAGGAATGGGGTGGTTTGAAGTTTGTCCCTCAACAGGGGCTTTCTTCTTCTCTTCTTTGAACTTCCCGTTGCGTATTCGGTTTCGGTCAGTTCAGTTGCCAACTCCATGGCAGCTTCAAGTGTTACTGGTGAAACGCTGAGAATTGAATCATGGATTTTCGAGGGAAGTCCTCGAATATAATGCTCGATCAGACGATAGGTTGGAGTGAATAAATTTGGAACCATTTGGTTCAACTCCAAGAACCTCTTGTTGTAAGTAGAGTGATCACCCTCCTTTTGCTTTAGAGCATGAAATTCATCCTCCAACTTATTAATTTCACTTCTAGGACAGAAACGCCTAGTCATGATTTCCCTTAACTCCTCCCAAGTTAAGGCCATCGCATCTTCAGTTCCCCTCTTCCCTTTCTCAGTGTTCCACCAAGTGAGAGCTACTCCAAGTAGTCTCCCGGTGGCGTATCGAACCTTGTGATCCTCAGGACAATCGCAGTTTAGGAAGGTGTTTTCCATCTCCTCGAACCAATGTAGGAGAGCAGTGACACCCTCGGTTCCTTCAAATTTTGGAGGATCACAGGACTTAAAATGTTTGTAAGAGTACTTGTTGGTAGGAGGGTTGTCGATGTTCTGGTCCTGTTGTTGAGGAGGGTTAGTAGGATTTGTAGCAAGGGCTTGTTGTACTTGTACCACAATGTCAGGCAATATCGTGGCCATTTGTTTCGCGATCTAAGTGGCCAAACGTTCCTGAGACCTTCCCGATCTTTTACCCCTTCGTTGCTGTCTAGACGACCTCTACAGGATCATAAAATGAGAAGATTGTGAGTTTATGGTGTCTTTTTAGGTGTCATGTGTCTTTAAGAAAATGAATATAACATAAATATCAATAATGCAACTACATCCATAGGATGTCTTGGGTTCGCTCATGTTGGGCCTCAAATGTCCCCCATACCTTCACCTACTTAGTCATGTGGGCCCCCATGGCTATTGGCTTGGTAGGATTCACATTAGTATTGGCAATTTAACACTCGCATCCCCCGAATGCAAACCACAAAATATGTTCATGAGATGGTTGGTCGGAACGTGTCCAGGTGTAGACACAATGACAACTCAAAGTGGGATTAGCTCACACGACGTTTGGTATAGCATGCTTTGGCCTAATAGGTACTTTGTACTCTCATCGTTAGTCCCCAGGTAGGCAAACTGGTCCTTTATTTTGGATTTATACGAATGCCAGCCTAGACAGGACGTTCCGACTATCGGTACTGGTACCCTTCCAATTACTACATGCCCGTCATGAGAACTCACTTTGATGAGATTTGAAAACACGAAAATCATTGTAAAAACAATCATGATGTGGTGTGTGCTTTCATGGATGTGATGTGTTATGAGCATACGATTTCATGATAGGCATTATATGATAATACATACTTATGAACATGCTTGCACAATATCAAATGTAACATTTAACATAAAACATATAAACATCATGAAATTTGGCATATAACACACAAAATTCTTATAAGTTTCTAATCGACTATAGTATAGGCTCTAAGGGTCTAATAACCTATCCTATATCCCTATAGTCATGGCTCTGATACCAATCTGTCACACCCCGACCCGCAGCGGAATAAGAGTCGAGGCATAATTGGGTTATCACCAAAGCTCATGACATTTACTATTATGTTTCATATTTAATAAAGTCAAATTTACATTCTCAAATATCCAAACATGTTCATTCAATACAAAGAAAATAAATCAAACATAACAATCCCAACACTATATCGTTTTATTCTTCTAGTCCAAATCCTATGTGTTCCTAGCTGCAGCTGCTTCACCTGTATCATGTGTAAAATGGGGGTTTTTGGGTCAACATAAGTTGGCGAGTGAACCTTATTAGATAAACATTTATTAATAAATTAATTGTTAGTTTATCAATGAAAATTGTGCATAATCATAGATGAGCAAATGTAAATAATCAAGTAATGGCAAATAACAGTCACAACTATAACATACAATAACATATGGCAGCATACATGAACATACCAACATCATACTGTAAATAACATAAATGAAACTGTGCGATCAAGGCTCAATCAAACGGAGCCGATCGTATTGCATGTACTGAAAATGAAAATGTCTGTGCGATCAAGGCTCAATCAAACGGAGCCGATCGTATTGCATGTACTGAAAATGAAAATGTCTGTGCGATCAAGGCTCAATCAAACGGAGCCGATCGTATGTGGGCACGCTAGGTTCAACCTCATAATGAAATGGAGAACATGCTCAACGCTCATAAATGGGGAGAGGCGGCCTATGAAATTGCATGTACTGAATAATAAATTGCATCCAATGATAACTACTTAACAGCAACAAACTGAATACACAAGTTCATGTTATGATATATGCACAATGGTTTAGTAATTATATATATATATACAAAGACACATGATACACCCCAAAACGTGATTAAAACGGGGAATTTGTAAGATTCACTGCGTTGGATTGGAGATGGTGAGATGCGCACGATTTAGATGAGCGGATCAACGAGGAATACTAACCTAAATAATAATGGAAAAATATAATAAATGGATGGATTTTATTAAGGATTTTAATGAAATTTTTAAATATATTTTTGTCAGTTTATAGCTATTTTCTATCTTTAAAAATGTTATTTTTAAGTATTTTTAATTGATTTTTAAATTAAATTAAATAAATAAAAATATAAAAAAATATTATTTTTTAGCGTTGACCGTTGACCGTTGACCGGTTCGGTCAGCGAATAAATCTGCGCCGGTTGAGATTCGAACCGGCGACCTCCCGTTCGCGTGCGCACAGCTCTACCAACTGAGCTACGTGTCTAACCCGAACTAATCTCGTTTTAATTATATTTATACACTTATTCGATTTAACCGAATTTCCTTTATTTGCAAAAACATTTTAATTCAATCGGACCGGTGCTCGTGACGGGTTTCGAACGCGCGACGTGTAGTTCATGTTGCACACAGTCCACCGCTGGACTATGTGTCTAACCCGGTTATTATCTAGGTTTTTAATATACTGAACAACTATCTGAGTTAACCAGGTTTAGTTCTTGATTAAAAAGGCATTTTATTACACAAGGTGTGCGTGTAGCAGGGATCGAACTCGGGACGTATAGTTTTTGTTTGCACACAGTCCACCGCTGGACTGTGTGTCTAACCCGTTTATAATTCCGATTTTAATTGATCTTATGTTATCACTAAACTCGTCTTCTTCATTACGAACGCAGACACCAATCAAACAACCGATCGTGATTAATTTAGTTAATAAACATGATGTCTAGTTTGAATGCATTGCACCGAAAAGTTTGGGGAAAGAAGATACCGAACAGGTTGTCTTCTTCAGAGAGTCCGGCGAAACTTGTCGGCTCTGTTTTTGAAACCTTCGGCTGCGAGAATCAATTAACAGATTTAAGGGATTAGATATGAAATTGAACTAATGAGTATTGATTATCAGTGTGTTGGAATGTGCATACCGATAATTAACGAGTTTCCGGCAATTCCAGAAGTTTTCCGGCAAACACAGAAAGTCCAGCAATGACGTCTGTGGTTGATTTTGAGCGATGGGTTAATGTTAGTAAGGTTCTAACAATAGATTGAAACCGTAAAGTAGAAGTATTTTACCGGTTTGAGTTGAATACGTTTTCCGGCGACTTTTGCAGAGAATTCCGGCGAGCTGTTTTAGGCGCTCTGATGGTCTGAAAATGCGACGAAAAGAAAAATAGAGTATTGGTATGATATCTCTGAATCGCGAGAGTGGTCTGGAGTTTGTGAAATTCTGAACTTGATGTTCTTTTTCGGTTTTAAAATCAACAATGATGAGTCTTGAAGTTTAATCAATTTCTGATTGATTAAAAAACCGTCGTGCATCGGTTATAAACTGAATGTGTGAGGTAAACAATCGATTTGACGCTTGGTTTGCCGATTACCATTTCTCAGATGGCGCCATCGGTTATAACTGAGTTTGTGTATAAGACTCATTTGTGTTCCTAGAGTTAGCAGAAAACACAATGTGGCAGAGTGGTCTAGGGAGTGAGTGTTAAGTTGTTGAAGAGCCTTGGCTGACCCGGGTTCGAATCCCGACAGCTTCATTATTTTTTTATTTATTTTATTTTAACTTTTTATCAAATATAATTTTTATAGTTTAGTTTATTTATTAATTATGTATCGTTTTAACTCAAAATAATCATAAATATTTAATGTAACTTTTATAACTTGGTACTTGATTACAAAACGGAGCGGGTTTTGAAGACCCGATTTTTACAAATGTTACAGACACTATGGGGGAACTTGGCTAAACTAAACATAAATACTTCATATACCTAGGCTATTCAGCTCTATACAATATAGACTCGATATAAGACTAAGACATAGACATTATGCACCAACAGGACTTTCCTTTAGCACCATGAGATAAGTCGTCCATTCACCTTCAGGCAAAGCATCAGCCAATTTGTCAATGTATTCTTCTTCTGTCTTCTTAAGACCATGCCTTCTCATAATCACCTTCAAATGACAAAAACGTTCTACCATTTGTTTCATCAATTCTCCTTTAAGCATTGTGAAGATGTCGAATCTTTCATGATTAGAGCTTTCTTGCTCTTCACCATCTCTGCACTCCCCTGATATTTGTTCTTTAGGGACTTCGTAAATCTTGTGCAGTTTTGTATTCTGGCAATAGCACCAAGATATCTTCCTTCACGGACTGCTGAATCAGACTAATCATTTTCTTTTCAGCAACGTATGCATCCTTCTGTGAAGTTGAAAACTTTCTTATCTCGATAACATTATCATGTTCATCTCTTGGCCATGTATAACCTGTTTTGACAACAACCGAACTGTGAAAGAATGTAACTTGAACCCAGTTCGTAAACTTCTCCTTCCACCCCTCGTATTCATCCATGCACATAAGTTTTGGTGGCTTCACTGACGTACCCATCTCGTTATCAATATTAACTTTATTCACCATGTTGGCATTCGAAGTTGAAGCCCAAGCTGTCATATACGCATTGTGGGTATCTTCCATCGCAGAAAACTGACGAGTATCACTGAAAACACGTTCACAAACTTGAAAAGATGATTAGTGCACTGACAAGTTCGGGCGAACTTGTGCAGATCATAAAATCAGATTTTGTTTCAAAAAAGTTCGGGCGAACTTGTGTTGTGATTTTGAAAATTTTCACCCAGAAGCAAGTTCGAGCGGACTTGTATGGAATTTGAAGAGACTTAACAAGTTCGGGCGAAGTTGTATAAAATTTTCAACAAAATTTGATCAAGTTCGGGCGAACTTGATTAAATTTGAATAGAAATCTTATAAGTTCGAGCGAACTTATCTAAAAACCTTGAAAATTCAATCAAGTTCGGGCAGACTTGATGAAAATTCACTCAAAAAGTGAAACATGATTTTTTTCAACTTTTCGACATCAATTCGTTTGAATTAGGTCTTGAAACTTTCAGGGGTTTATCTTTAGGGTATTTTACGTGACATATTCAAAATTTAGTAAATTTTAACCGTAGGTTCATTGTTTTCCATGAAAAAGTTAAGAAAAATGGTAGAAATGAGTAGAAATAGAGGTTCTTGTGATGATTTCACCAATCAGGTATCCGTGGCTTTGATACCAAATGAAGGTTCGTTGTACGGATCGTTCGGGTCCTAATTTAGAAAACCTAAGGTAAACGTGCGGAATCCGTTTGCATAGGCGACATTAGATACTGATTAATCACTGTTTCATTAATGTGTAGACGTTACAGATCCTAGAAACACTTGGATAGAGCTTCGCCGTCCATTACACAAAATCTCTGAATCTTACAAATTAGAAATCAAGACTCATATTTATAGGAGAACAAGTTCGCTCCAAATGTGGCATGACCATGTTCGGGCGAACTTGTTCATGTACATTACATGTTTGGGCGAACTTGTCTCTCAACATACATAAACTTAATGTTTCGCTTCGAAACACAGACTCAACTTTATACGATGACGTAGGCAACAAACATATGCATCAACACCAGAATCACCAATGAAGTAAGAAGTTTTCTTGGATTGGCAGGATATTATAGACTTTTTATTCAAGATTTTTCTAGAATAGCCATCCCGTTAACCAAGCTAACTTGCAAATCAGTTAAGTTTGAATGGGGACCAAATCAAGAAGAAGCACTCAGGATTTTGAAGCAAAAGTTAACCAACGCACCCATACACGCTTTTCCAAAAGGAACTGAAGACTTCGTAGTTTTTTGCGATGCGTCTAAGTTAGGATATGGATGTGTGCTGATGCAACGTCAAAACGTAATAGCTTATGCCTCTAGGCAACTTAAGAAGCATGAAGAAAATTATACTACACATGATCTAGAGTTAGGAGCAATAATTTTTGCCCTTAAGATTTGGAGATACTATCTTTACAGTAGTAAGTTCGTGGTATTTACAGACCACAAGAGTTTAAGATATGTCTTTCAACAAAAGGAATTAAACATGAGACAGAGGTGATGGAGGGAAATTCCTAGTGATTATGATTGTGACATCCAGTATCATGCACGAAAAGCTAACGTAGTAGCTGATGCTTTAAGTCGAAAATTCCATGAGAAGCCGAAAAGAGTACGCTCTTTTAGACTAAATGTAACACCCCAAATTGCGTAAAACAACACGCGGCGGAAACACTTGGGGAGTCACGTTACAAATTGTTTTACAACACATGGTACTTAAAGTTTTGTTTTATTGAATTATCGAATTTACATAGTTTTGGAATAACCGAGATTAAAAACAATCATATTGTCTTTTGAATTTTAATGTCACTAAGGCCCGAGTCCATCCTATGTATAGCATGCAGCAACAATCATCACATAGATAACCTGAAACATATGTGATAATAGGTACGTCAGCATAAAATTCCTGTGAGTAACATAGGTTTTGTGATTTAGGTTCATGGCTTTGAGTATTTAAAGAAGTATTTAAATGGTTTCAAAAACTGCCATGAATCCATACAAAATGTTTTTCTTTTATAAATCATATGATAATCAATGATATAAAAGAAAAGATGCAAGGTTAACTTAATAACCAAAAAGTGTCATGAATAAACCATTGTTCTTGTATAAACCAGATTGTCATGAATAAACCATTGTTCTTGTATAAACCAGATTGTCATGAATAAACCATTGTTCTTGTATAAACCAAATTAACTTTGAATAAACCATTGTTCTTTATTGTTAAAACATATATTATGGTTTGTTGGCGATACATTCAAACCTTGTTAATTGTCGAATATAACTTTATAAAGACAAAGATTTATCAATGTTCATTGGATTTTGTCATTCCCCAATGGATACTTCCAAACAAAATAGGAATGGGTTGTCACCTATGGTACCATAAGATACTACTGGTCAGCGTCAATGCTAATGAATGTATCAATGTAAAGTTCAATGCGCCAATATGTAAATAACAATGTAAGCATGCTTGTGAAAATGTCCTTGTAACAATGTACTAGGTATGCTAAGTCAACATACGAAGCATAATGTCTTTGAAAACATGTGAAGGTATACTAAGCCAATATACGAATGAAAATGTCGTTTGAAATCGTGTACTAGGTATACTATGTATTCCAAAACTTGTATACGTCATGAAAGCACGAAACTAGATATAGGCACAATATGCTTCACCCCAAAACATTGAAAACGTAAAAGAGGGGTCTATGTACTCACTTGAGGTTGCAAGAAAGTCCTTGTTCAAGAAGATAAACCAAAGCTCAAGAGTCCAAGAATTCAAGTATGTCCTAATATCGGATAACTATGTTAATGTCGGGACATAATCGGCGGATAGGATAGAATGAGGTCTTGTAAACCAAATGAGTGTTGGTAATCTATGACATGATTTAACAAAGTCTACATTCTTATTTGAAATGATTCCTAAGTGCTTTTGACCCATAATGGCTCGTTAAGGTAGTTTATGCTACTTTAACGGGTCATTTGTGTAAATTCGTGATCGGATGGTTAGATGTGTCCTATGATAAGTCTTATATGCCATAACAAGTATAATATAGTTGTAACATCAGTCTATATGGCAAAACATTGGTTACATAAGCTTATAATCAATTTATGCGCAAAAAGGGCATTTTGGTCATTTATAAAGGCATACTAGGCGACTTAACATAACACTAACCAAACGACTTGACCATAAGGTATAACCTCAGAGGTTTATTCCCTATACAACTATGGTCCCTAATATGAGTTTGGTCGGATCCTATGATCGACCAAACGGGTCAGATTCGAAAGTCAAAGCGGTGGTCAAGACCACTCGACTTACGACCCTAAGCATGCACTAAACTAGAAGTGACGAGTTAGACATGTTAAGCATGTCTAACCGAGTTTATAAAACTGATTTGGTATCAAAACAAAGTGTTTTGATACCCGAAAGTAGTGCTGTTGTATAATGCACACTTTGCGCATTATTGACCGAAACTTTGACTCGTCACTACAACTAGAAAACGTGGTAATCAGTAGGCATGATTGCTATGGATCAATACCATCGTCATTACGATCACGTTGCAAAGTCCAATTGGACTTTGACTTGACCAATTAATGGTCAACACTCTATTTGACTTTTAGCTTGAAATAATTAAACAAATGAAACAAGACAAGGATAGAGCACTTACTTGTGTTAAAGAACATCCAACAGCTCCAAGAAGACAAGAACAACTCAGGTAGGAGGCATCCAAGAATGTGGTAGCCTCCACTTAGAGTGTTTGAGAAAAAGAAAAGAATTGAGCAAGGAATGAGGTGAACTTTGATGGGTATCTATAGTGTTCTTGGATCAACAGATCATTTCAAGTGTCCCATGTGTTGGCATGATCTTATGGAAGTCCTAACAAGTGTCAAATGCAGGTGAATTGGTGGCAAAATTGATTTGCTTGGTGTCCAATGAGTATACAAGAGGCTGCCATCTAGTTTTAAGCATTCTGCTGAGCTGGGGGGTCCTTACAGACTGTAAGGTCTTTGAGATTACGGTCCGAAAGCCCTTTAGCTGGCAGATAGTTTCATAAATTGGCAGAACAGGCCCCTTCACTCGTTTCGTCGTGTTTTGGCATTTCTAACACCCGTTAACCTCATTTTCAAGCTTCATAAGGATGAAATAACATAGAGAACTTGAAATATGTTCAAAAATGTTCCGGGTGTCGGTTCGTTGGGTTGTACGGTTGCGGTTTTCGGTTAATTACGACGAAAAGCGTAACGAACGTGCAAATGACCGTAAATGCGCAACGAATGATATTTTTGCATTCCAATCACTAAAATAAAATACTTTAATGATTACAAAATTTTTTGGATGTGCGTACATGTCCCGTATCAAGGAAATACGCGAATTGGCATAGTTTCACAGAATTTACAAAATAGTCCCTGAAGTTGCAAAAGCATGTTTTTGCCATACCGAATCCTCAAAACTTATTTCTAAGCTATGTTAAGGGTATTAGGGTATGTTTAGCTTATGACCTTGTTCCGGAGTGTGTGTTGCTACGAGAATCGGCAGACTTTCGTAGTTTTTCGTAAATAGTCCCTGTGATCGAATAGGCTTGTTTTTGACATACCAAACCCTTCAAAACTTAATTCTACGTTATGTAAAGGTTATTTAAGGTATGTTAAGCTTGTGTCAATGTTCCGGAGTGTATGTCGCGTTAAACTGATTATGTTTGAGTAACAGTTTGCGATTTCACTTCCAGAAGTTGTTCGAGAGTTTGTTATCGTGTAATAATCGAATATGTGCAATTGTTATGGATAAGTTCCATAATTCAATGAATAAAACACAAGGTTTTATTGCTTATGAAATTGTTCGAGATATGATAATGACAACTGGAGGCACAGTCGTCATAGTCTCCCCTACTTTAGGAAATTTCGTCCCGAAATTTATTCGTAGGAAACCGTTTGCATAAGTTGAATCACGCCATCGTTTTGCATGGAATATAAGGTTTCATCTATTTATATAGAATAGGCCATCAAGGATCTCCACGTAAGGCATAACTTTATCGTTCCCTAGTGGATACTTCCTCAGATAGTGTAGGAGTGGGAATAGGCTGTTATACCTGATGATGCTCATCTCCTAATAGATACTTACTTGATTAATGTAGAAAGTGGAGATGAGAGATTTGATTTATGGAAAAACCAAATTGACTAATAGTACTGTGAGTATCCTTTGAGAATCTAACTATTTAGATAGAAGGTTCTATAAGGATTTAGCTTGTGTTTCATTTCTCCGTGGATGCTTCTACAAAAGCAAAAATGAATGGATAATTCATTTTTCAATGGATACTTCGTCAGAAGTGGAAATGAATGATTGTTGAATAGATTATTCATTTCCCTGACGGATATTTCTTTGGAAGCGAAAATGAATGAATAATTCATTTTCCAATGGATATTTCGTCAGAAGTGGAAATGAAGGATTAAGATTAGATAATTCATTTCCCCAATGGATATTTATTCAGAACCGAAAATGAATGGATAATTCATCTTCCTATGGATACTGCGTCAGAAATGGAAATGAAAGATTATGAATAGGTAATTCATTTCCCCGATGGATATTTCTTCAGAAGCGAAAATGAATGGATAATTCATTTTCCTATGGATACTTCGTCAGAAATGGAAATGAAAGATTATGAATAGGTACGTATGGTCTCTCTCTAAATTGGGCGATTTTGGCGATTTAGGGTTTCTAGGGTTTTCCGGTTCCCGTATTCTCTCTTTTCTTCATTTCTCTGTCACTGTTCCATTGTTTGCTTAAGGATTTTACTTCTAAGCATGATTTGTTCATATTCCCCCTGATCCTCCTCCGAATTTAGGGCTTAGGAGTTTTGCGAATGGGGCTGATAGACTCAAGCTCTTCGGTGAAGGAAATATTAGTTTCGGTAGGGTAAAGGATGCGGGATTCCTCGATGAGAGGATTAATAATGATGTTTCGAAGACTTGTGATGTTGGAATGGGCCAGTTGGCTCCTGGTAGGGTTTTGGAGGTTCCTGCTGGTAGTGATACAGGTATTTTTCGTTCTGTTTCGTTGAGTAAAGTGGATTTGAGTTACTTGAAGTGTTTATTAGGGGAGGAATGGAAAGTCAGATTGTATTCAGAGCAGTTACTGCTTAGTGATTCAGGTCTAAAGGTATCGTTTCATGTTGTTTCTGATTTAAATGATGTTGATGAGGGTTGTGTGGTGGATTTGAGAACTAAGGGGTTGGGTATGCTTAGGTGTGCTGATGATGTGTTTAATGGTCAACAAGGTTCTGTTTTGGAAACGTTGGCTAGTTTGGTGAAGAGTAGAGGTAGTAATGAAGGTGTTGTGGGAAGGGAGATCAGGGTGATTTGGTGATGAAAGATGAGGGTGGACGAATCAGGTTCCCTCAATTGAATATTAATGATAATGTGTTCAATGTGAAGGATGGGGGTTCTCTGGAGTTTGTGGATAAAAGGAAAAAGAGGTCAATTCGTAATGGGGGTGTTCAGGTGAAAGCCATTAAGGGTATGTGGGGAGAGAATGCTTATATCAGGGTACTGGTGGATGGCAATGAAGCAAGTAAGTTTGAGGTGCTGCCGGATGGGTCAAATGTATTGGAAATGGTCCATGATCTTTCCAAGAGTGGGAAAAAGAGTAGATGTGGGGAGGTTGTGTGTAAAGGGGTGAAGGGTAAGGGTTTTAATGACAATGCAAGAATGTTTAAGTTTTCTGTGGTTGCTCATCAATTTGCTTTTAATCCGGGATCTGATGGTAATATGGTGAGGAAGGATGGCCCGATTTTTAGGGGTAGTATGGGAGCTTTAGATGGGAAGTTGGCTAATAAGGTGAATGTGGTTAAGTTGGCAATTAAGAAGGGAAACAATAAGGTTTCTATGAAGCATTTAATTCATAAGAAATCTGATGAGTTGAGTCCTTATCGTATAACAAAGAAGGATCTACCATTTCTTAACAGCTTGAAGCCTGATATGAAGTCGTTTTTGAGTACTGTTACTTTAAGGAGAATGTTGTTTTTACTGCAACTAGGAGTGAAGTTAAAGGAGAAGCTAAGAGTAAAGAGGTGGTATCTTATGCTAACTCTGCTAAGGGGCCAGTGAGGAATGTTATGATTGAGAAGATTAGTTATTATCCTCCGAAAGTGTTGGATAATGGTGATGTTGTTGTTGTTATTAAACCAGAGAAGCTTGCTATTGCTAAGAAAGTGTATAGTGCATACTTATATGGGTATTTTATTGGAAGGGATTTGCCTCTGGGAATGGTCAGGTTTCATTTGTCAAGAATGTGGAAGAAATTTGGAATTATGCAGATTTCTACTAATAACAATGGGATTTTTTTCTTTAAATTTAGAAATGAGGTTGGTATGATTAATGCTATGAGAAAGGGCCGTGGTTAGTGAATGATATTCTTCTTTGTTTGAATAAGTGGGAGGCTGGTATATGTTTGGAGAAGACTGAACCTTATTCTCTTCCATTGTGGGTCTCAATCCCCAATCTGCCTTTAGAATTTTGGAATACAAAAAGTATATGTTGTATGTTGAGCTGTATTGGGAAGCCTATTTTGTTTGACAAAGTAACATCAGAGCGATGTGGGTTGGTAGAGGGGTCTCCGGGGTTTGCTAGAATTTTGGTAGAGGTTAGTGCAGATACTGTTTTGCCAGATACTGTGAAAGCTTATTATCCAGAAGATGAAGATGGTCCTGCTTTTGTTAAAGATGTTAGAGTTGAGTATTAATTGAAAGTTAAGAGATGCTCGGTATGCAGAGTATTTGGTCATGACATTGAATCTTGTACTAAGAGAGTTATGTCTGAGGAAGAGTTGAGAGATAAATCAGAAAAGTTGGTAAATGAAATTAGAAATGCCGGTAAGCAGGATTTCCCTGTTTCAGGTGTAGATGCTGAGGGTTTTTTAACTGTGGGAAAGAATAACAAAGTTATTAAAGGAAATGAATATAGGAGGCCGGCTGTGCAAAACAGGGGCGTAAATAATAGAAAGTCACAAATGAGTTGGAAAGGAGGTGGTGAAAGAGGAGGAGTTTCAGGGGTTAAGAATGAAAGAGGAGAATTAAAAGATGCGGGGAGTGTTAATTATGCTATGGCAGGAAGTATTGTTAAGAAGGAATATGTTAAAGCCACACAGTCCATTCAAAAGCAAAAGTATAGAGCGAAGGCTCAGGTGACTAAGGGCAATGTTATTGGTGAGAATAAGAGTATGGGTGATGTTAAAACTTTTAATAGATTTGAGATGCTGGATGGTATGATTAAGGGGAGGAGTTTAATGATAAGAAGGGGAATGATGGGGATGTGAATATGGAGGGTGCCATGCCTAATACTAAAAAGGATGTTTCTGTTGATAGAAGTAAGAAAGGTGGCGAGCCTTCTAGTTTGTCTAAAGAGGAGATTATGGAGGAAAATAAACCAAATAAGATTGATTCTAATATCAATACTAAGTCAGGGTATTTTAAAATAAATGATGCTGAGTTTAATGAAGTTTCTCATTATATTCTAAATAATACTTGCCCTGCTAGGAATATAATGTAGAAATGGAGTATTGCGCAGTGGGATAAATTGAGATTTGAGAAAGTTTGTGTTGATAGAGATGTAGAATCTGAAAATGATGAAGTGGCAGTTTCTATAAAGAATGAGAGAAGCTCTGATGAGATAAATGAAGAGTTGTCCAGTCTGGATGATTCTTTTAATCATGTCATTCATCAATGAAGGTGCAGGTACTGTCATGGAATGTTAGGGGTCTGGGCAACATTGGTCATCAGTCTCAGGTTAGAAAGCTTATCAGGGAAAATAACGTTAATGTTTGTAGTCTGCTAGAGTCTCATTTGGGTATGAATAGTATGATGGAAGTGTATGAAAGAATCAACAAGAAATGGAAATGGTTTTCTAATGGGGACAAATGTAGTAATTGGGTTCATATTGTTGTGGGATGGGATTCTAATATTGTGGATCTGGTTGTGTTGGATTATTCTGATCAAGTGATACATTGTAAGGTGAGTAGTGTCCTGGATGGGGAAGAATTTGCGTGCTCTTTTATTTATGGACACCCTGTTATATCTGGTAGAAGACCTCTTTGGGCTGATCTTTTTAATTTTGGGGTGGGACTGCTGAATATACCTTGGGTTTTAATTGGTGATTTCAATGCTATTCTAAGTTCTATGGAGAGGAGTACTTTGCATAAAGGGGTTAAGTATGGTATGGAAGATTTCAGGGAATGTGCTGCTGAGCTGAATATTATGGACGTGTCTTATACTGGGTTTCATTTTACATGGAATCAGAAGCCTGGAAAGAAGGATGGTTTAATGCAAAAGTTGGATAGAGTTATGGGCAGCCAGAAATTTGTGAGTGTTTTTCCAGCTGTTGTAGCTAAGTTTATGACTTATTATACATATGATCATTCGCCAATATTGTTGAGCTTTCCTGATTGCAAGAAGGAGGGTCCTAAACCTTTCAAGTTTTGTAATTATCTTGCTTCAAAGGATGAGTTTATTCCTATTGTTAGAAATATTTGGGATAGGAAGTTCAGTGGGTATAAGATGTTTATTTTGGTTTCTAAGTTAAAGGCTTTGAAGAAGCCTTTAAGAAAGTTGAAGTATATTAATGGTAATCTTCATAAAAAGGTGGAGTTACTTCAGGGTGAACTTGAAAGAATCCAGAGTGATGTTAGTTTGGATCCTTGTAATGAAGTGTTAAGAGATGAAGAGGCTGTTTATATGAAGGCTTATAAAGATGCGTTGATGGATGAGGAGTATATGTTAAAACAAAAGTCTAGAAGGCATTGGTTGAAAGTGGGTGATCAGAATACCAAATATCTTCATCAATCTGTTAAGCATAGGGAGTGCAGGAACCATGTTAGCAGAATTTCTGATTTGGAGGGTTTGGAATATGAGGGGCAAGATGTTGGTAATGCTTTTGTGAAGTATTTCAAAGGGATTATGCTGGTTAAAAAAGATGTTGAGCCGTTACGTGATACTGAGTCTTTGTTTATAAATAGTTTGGAAGCTACCGATGCTCTGAAAATGGTTAGTGATGTAACCAGGAGGAAGTTAAAACTGCCATGTTCCAGATCAGTGATGAGAAGGCTCCGGGCCCTGATGGGTTTTCTGCAAAATTGTTTAAAAGTGCTTGGGAAATTGTAGGAGGTGAAGTTACTGATGATGTTATTTAGTTTTTTGAAAATGGAAAGCTTTTGAAAGAGGTTAATGCCACTGTTCTTTCTATGTTTCCTAAAGTTAAGACTCCCAAACTGGTTAGTGAATTTAGACCAATTGCATGTTGTAATGTGATTTATAAATGCATCAGTAAGGTCATATGTAAAAGGTTGAAAGGGTACTTGGATAATTTGGTTAGTTGCAACCAGAGTGCTTTTGTTCCGGGAAGACTTATTAGTGATAATATTTTGTTGTCACAAGAATTTGTCAAAGGTATGATTAGAATAAGAGTTGTCCGAGAGTGGCTTTAAAGATTGATCTTCAAAAAGCCTATGATTCTGTAAATCTCAAGTTTCTTGAAGACTGTTTGGAACAATTTGGTTTTCATAAAAAATTCATAGGGTGGATATTGACATGTATGTCTACTGTTTCGTATTCTGTTGCTATTCATGAAAACTCTATGGTTACTTTAAAGGTGAAAAAGGGCTAAGGCATGGGGATCCAATGTCACCCTATCTGTTTACTCTTGTCATGGAAGTTTTAAATCTTATTTTGATCAGAAGAATAAAAGAATGTGAGAAGTTTTTTTTATCATTGGAGATGTGAAAAGCTTAATCTTACACATTTGTGCTTTGCTGATGATCTGTTTGTTTTTTGTGGAGCTGATAAAGTATCTATAGGAGTTGTTAAAATAGGCAATGGAAGAATTTAGTCTGGTCTCTGGATTGGTTCCTAATATGGGAAAAAGTGAGATTATATTTGGTAATGTAAAGGATGATTTGAAGACTGATATTATGCAGATGCTTCCTTTTAGCATTGGCAAATTCCCTATGAAGTATCTTGGTATTCCTTTGTCTTCTAAAAAGTTATATCAAAAGGACTGTTGGTTCTCATTGAAAAGGTCAAGAATAGAATTTTGGATTGGAGAGTGAAGTACCTTTCTTATAGTGGAACAGTTCAATTTATTAAAGTTGTGTTATCTTCCTTACGGTGTATTGGTCAGGTCTCTTTATCCTTCCCCATAATGTTACTAAAGATTTTGAAAGGTGGATTAGGGAGTTTTTATGGCATCAAGGGGAGGGGAGTAAAGGTGTTGCTAGGGTAAGTTGGGAGGACATTTGTACTTCCAAAAATCAGGGTGGGTTGGGGATTTCTTCTTTGAAAAATCAAAATCTGGCTTTAATGACTAAGCACATTTGGAATTTGGTGTCTAACAAGGATTCCTTATGGGTTAAATGGGCCAGTATTTATAAATTGAAAGGTAAATGTTTTTGGGAAGTTAGTGAAACTAGATGTTATTCTTGGAGTTGGGGTCAGTTGTTGCAGTGTTGAAATATGGTTGGAAGCAATTTTGTTTCAAAAATTGGTAATGGTAGGAATGTTTTTGTATGGCTGGATAATTGGTTTGAAAAGGGGCTGCTTACTAATTTAGTTAACAGAAGGGATATAAAGGCAGCTGGATTTAACCGGAATAATAAAATTGTGGAAATTTATATAGATGGAGTGTGGAATGTTCCTGCTGAGTGGAAACTTAAATATCCTTGGTTGGTTGAGTATAAGATTCAGAGTTTCAGTTCTGATAGGAATGATGTTGTGATGTGGAGAGGGAAGGATGGTAAGGAGGATGATTTCACTGTTAAGGCTGTGTATAACAGTTTACGTGATGAGGGGCCTGTGGTTAAATGGGGAAACTGTCTTGTTTAGTCAATGTATTCCTAGACATACTTTCATCCTATGGATGGCATTTAAATTCCGATAATTAACCCATGATTGAATGTTGAACTCGGGTTGTCTGGGATATTTTAAATGTGCTTTGTGCAACAGTGTACCAGATAATCATGAGCATTTGTTCTTTTGTTGTGACTTCTCAAAGGCTGTTTGGGTCAGAATTAAAGTGCATGCTGGTCTTGTTAATATTCCTGATGATTGGATTGGCCTGGTGAAGTATGTGGAAGATAAGAAGTTTGGCAAATCTGTTTGGCATTGTAGTGGATGCTGCTGTTTATTATATTTGGCAGGAAAGAAATGGCAGGTACTTTCAAAAACCGTTTAGATCAGTTCAGCAAATTTGTGATTTAATTATTAATGATGTTAGAAGTAGATTATTGGGATTGATATGGAGAAATACTAAGGATGTTAGGGAGGCTGTTGTTATTTGGGGGGTGAGTCTAAATAATGCTAAGGGCAATTTGGGCAAGTGATTATTCATGGTTGTTGTGTTATTAAAGATGAGGCTAGGCATGGATTGTTGGTTGTATTGGTGGTATATGAAAGAATGTGATTGTCCTTGGAGTAGGTTTTATAAGGGCAGGTGGGGATATTGTTTTATTTGGAGGAGTTTTAGGAGATGTAACTGTTGTTTGGTTTGGGAGAAGGGTATCCACGGATTTTGGGCTTTATGGTGTATATCTATGTTGGTAATGATGGAAGTAAGAAAGGAGGGTTCATAGGGCAGTTGGTTTTGGTAGGGTACAAAGGTAATTCTGTTGATTGGTTTATTTTTGATCAGGGTGGTAATTGCTGGGGAACTGTTGTATTGGTTAAAGGTAAATCTATTGTTTTGTATGGGATAAGGGTTGTTTGGTGGCCTGATCATCATTTAGAGGGATGTAAGTATTTTATGCTGGATAATATGGAGGAGCTGATGGGTAGTAGGGATATGGAGGAGTGTTATAGAAGTACTTTAAAGTCTAATGATCTGCTATCAAGAGCAGTGGTGCAGCTAATGAGAAGCGTAACCTGTTGCAGATGATGAATAGAGTTCAAGAGGGAAGGCAGCTGGTTGGAGTTGCTGGATGTCAAAATGCTAGAGAGTTGCTGATCTTTCTTTTGTGCAGGTTATTATTGTTTTTGTTTGCAGGTTGCTTGGGTGCTAGCTACAAGTTAAAGAGTGGAGATTTGTTATGTTTTTTATTGTTAGCTTTGATGTATAGATTTACTTTTTTTGTGTTAGGATTGTGTCTTTTGTGGATTGGCTATTGTTTTGTTTTATTGGTTGGTTATCTAGGTTAGGCAGGGGTCGAGTCAGGTTGACTCATTTTGTTAGGCTCGTTGCATTTGGGGTGGTGTTTTCCTTGGGTTTTATGTCGCGGGAATCTAAGCCCTTTTAGGTGTAAAATTTCTTGTTATTAATAAAATTTACCAGAGGTGCCGCCCTCCTTTACCAAAAAAAAAGATTATGAAGAGGTAATGCGTTTCCCCGATGGATATTTCTTCAGAAGCGAAAATGAATGGATAATTTATTTTCTAATGGATACCTCGTTAGAAGTGGAAATGAAAGATTATGAATAGGTAAGTCATTTCCCCAATGGATATTTCTTCAGATGCGAAAATGAGGGGATAATTCATTTTCCAATGGATACCTCATCAGAAGTGGAAATGAAAAATTATGAATAGGTAATTCATTTCCCCGATGGATATTTCTTCCGAAGCGAAAATGAATGGATAATTCATTTTCCAATAGATACCTCGTCAGAAGTGGAAATGAAAGATTAGGACTGGATTATTCATTCCCCAATGGGTATTTCTTTAGAAGTGAAAATGAATTGGTAATTCATTTTCCTCAATGGATACTTCATCAGAAGCGGAATGAATTTATTCATTTTTCCCAATGGCTATTTATTTAGAAGCGGAAACAAACGGATAGTTCATTTTCCTTGATGGATACTTCATTAGAATGAAAATGAATGTGGACTTCTAATGGATGATTCACAAGGTGCGGAAGTATAGCGGCCATTTGTTGTGCAATTAAAGCCGCCATTTCGGCATCTTGAGCAGTGTTGCGACGAGGAGGCATTCTAAAAGAGAGAGGAAATATGTGAGAGAGCGAATTAGATTGATAAAGGATAACCAATGATGAATAAATATCGACAATAAGGATTGTGATCATTTTTTCGTTATTTGAAACAAACAACGACACGGTGACTAATCAAAGTAAATGGGTCTTTACAATTTATCACAAAGACATGCTTTAGCCTATAAGTGGACACTCACCCTTAGAGTTCCCAGGTAAGAGTGACTGGTCCGATAATGCGGATTTGTACGAACACTCTAGCCTTAGACAGAAAACTCAGGGTACAGGTATTCACCCTTCCAGATTGCACGTGTTCATATTATTAAAGTCCAAACTTTGACGGGATTTTGAAAACTTTGAAGGCAAAAAGCCAAAAGCGAATCATCCAAAAATAGACGATAAATTATCAAAATCATTTTGAAATTTGTGTTTTTGTTTGGTATTCACCTAAGAATAGGTTATATTATTGTGTTAAGAATCTAAACGCAAGTAAACTCACGTTAGGGTCCTAGGAAGGTTATAGACTAGGTTAAAGCATTACTAATAACCTAATTCCCTATAACCATGGCTTGGTACCAATCAATAACACCCTAAATCGCGTAAAAAACATGCGGCGGAAACACTTGGGGAGTCACGTTACAAATTGTTTCACAACACATGTACTTAATGTTTGGTTTTATTGAATTATCGAATTTACATTGTTTTGGAATAACGGAGATTAGAAACAATCATATTGCCTTTCGAATTTTAATGTCACTAAGGCCCGAGTCCGTCCTATGTATAGCATGCAGCAACAATCATCACATAGATAACCTGAAACATATGCGAAAATAGGTACGTCATCATAAAAATGCCTTTGAGTAACATAGGTGTTGTGATTTAGGTTCATGGCTTTGAGTATTTAAAGAAGTATTTAAATGGTTTCAAAAACTGCCATGAATCCATACAAAATGTTTTTCTTTTACGAATCATATGATAGTCAATGATATAAAAAAAGGATGCAAGGTTAACTTAATAACCAAAAAGTGTCATGAATAAACCATAATTCTTTTATAAACAAGATTGTCATGAACAAACCGTTGTTCATGTATAAACCAAATTGTCTTTGAATAAATCATGGTTCTTTATTGTTAAAACATATATTATGGTTTGTTGGCGAATACATTCAAACCTTGTTAATTTTTTGATAGACCTTTATAAAGACAAAGATGTATCAATGTTCATTGGATTTTGTCATTCCCCAATGGATACTTCCAAACAAAATAGGAAGTCGGGATGGGTTGTCAAACCTATGGTACCATAACATATTACTGGTCGGCATCAATGTTAATGAATGTATCAATGTCAAGTTCAACGCACCAATATGTAAATAACAATGTAAGCATGCTTGTGAAAATGTCCTTGTAACAATGTACTAGGTATGCTAAGTCAACATACGAAGCATAATGTCTTTGAAAACATGTGAAGGTATACTAAGTCAATATACCAATGAAAATGTTGTTTGAAATCGTGTACTAGGTATGCTATGTACTCCAAAACTTGTATACGTCATGAAAGCACGAAACTAGATATAGGCACAATATGGTTCACCCCAAAACATTGAAAACGTAAAAGAGGGGTCTGTGTACTCACTTGAGGTTGCAAGAAAGTTCTTTTTCAAGAAGATAAACCAAAGCTCAAGAGTCCAAGAATTCAAGTATGTCCTAATATCGGATAACTATGTTCATATCGGGACATAATCGGCGGATAGGATAGAATGAGGTCTTGTAAACCAAATGAGTGTTGGTACTCATATGAAATGATTTAACAAAGTCTACATTCTGATTTGAAACGATTCCTAAGTGCTTTTGACCCATAATGGCTCGTTAAGGTAGTTTATGCTACGTTAACGGGTCATTTGCGTAAACGCATGATCGGATGGTTAGATATGTCCTATGATAAGTCTTATATGCCATAACAAGTTTAATATAGTTGTAACATCAGTCTATATGGCAAAACATTGGTTACATAAGCTTATAATCAATTCATGCGCAAAAGGGCATTTTGGTAATTTATAAAGGCATACTAGGTGACTTAACATAACACTAACCAAACTACGTGAACATAAGGTATAACCTCAGAGGGTTATTCCCTATACAACTATGGTCCCTAATATGAGTTTGGTCGGATCATATGATCGACCAAACGGGTCGGATTCGAAAGTCAAAGCGGTGGTCAAGACCGCTCGACTTACGACCCTAAGCAAGCACTAAACTAGAAGTGACGAATTAGACATGTTAAGCATGTCTAACCTAGTTTATAAAACTGATTTGGTATCAAAACACGCACTTTGCACATTTTGACCGAAAGTTTGACTCATCACTACAACTAGAAAACGTGGTAATCAGTAGGCATGATTGCTATGGATCAATACCATCGTGATTACGATCACGTTGCAAAGTCCAACTGGACTTTGACTTTACCAATTAATTGTAACATTTGTCAAAAAAGGTTTCCAAACCCGCTCCGTTTTGTAATCGAATATCAAGTTATAAATGTCACGTTGTGAATTTATGGCTATTTTGATTTTTAATGATACATAATTAATAAACAAACTAAACTATAAAAATTATAATTGATAAAAAGTAAAAATAAAATAAATAAAAATAAAATGAGGCTGCCGGGACTCGAACCCGGGTCAGCCGGGTTGTGAACTCCAAAGACTTAACACTCACACGCATAACCACTCCGCCACTTGTTGTTTTCTGTCAACTCTAGGAAACAAATAAATCTTATCTACAAATATAAATCAACCGCTTACGCCAACTGTAACTGAAATCGGTTATCAAACGCTCAAAGACGATCTGAATACTCGCGGTTCACTGAGTATAACCGATATACCGACGTTTTCAATCAAGTTGCTTTGAATGAACTTGAATTCTAAAAGTGGATCGGTTTTTATAACCGAAAATCTTCAATTCCAGTTTTACTTCCATCTTTGTACTCCTTCATGACTCAAACATAATCTACAGACTTTCAATTACATTTTCGCTCAAGTTTCAGTCCGCCGGAGAATCAAATTTTACTCGCCGGAAAGTTTCTGCAAGTCGCCGGAAAACCGTATTCTCCATCAAAACGGTAAGTCTTTCAATACCGTCGTGATCTAACAATTGTTAAGCTATTTTTAACTCAGACCTTTCAATTGAAATCAAATTCAGACGCTGTTATCGGATAATTCCAGTTCACCGGAAAACTTCTGGAAATCCTTATTTTCATCTGTAAAACGGTAAGGACATTCAAACACTCTGTTAACGTTTGTTTAGCACTTCAATTCCACGATTAGCTAATCAAAACGGTTAATTTGCTTGCTCAGTTGAAGTTCATAAAAACAGAGCCGACGCCTTGCCGGAAGTCCGAAATAAATCGTTCACCTGTATGTTTACTTCTAAATATCGTCTCTGCCATTTCATATTAGTCTGTACAATGTTTATCAATCGAATTAAACAAGATATAATGGTGTAATCGCAGTCTGTAATTTTGAAATGAAGAAGACGATGATAGTTTGATTATAAGTTTAATAAAATCTGGATATTATCTCGGGTTAGACACACAGTCCAGCGATGGACAGTGTGCAAATAATACGCACATGCCGCGAGTTCGATCCCTGATACACGCACCCTCTCCGTAATAAAAAACGTTTATATTTCTAACTGAACCGGGTTAACTTACGTTAGTTGTTAAATATAATAAAAATATGTATATTAACCAAGTTAGACACACAGTCCAGCGTTGAACTGTGTGTAGCGTTAAAGCACAGGTCCCGGATTCGAGACCTTTACATGGCACCAGTTCGATGATTTAAAATGTTTTTGAAAATAAAAGAATTTTGAATAAGCTGAGTTAATATATAAGTATAATTAAAAACAGAATTATTTCGGGTTAGACACGTAGCTCAGTTGGTAGAGCTGCGTGCACGCGTACGAGAGGTCTCGGGTTCGAGCCTCACCCGGCGCATACAATTACATAATAAAACCGGTCAACAAGTCAAACGGTCAATGGTCAACGGGCAATGAAAAAAGTCAACATATTTTTATATTTTTAATTATTTAATTTAATTTAAAAATCAATTAAAAATACTTAAAAATAATGTTTTTAAAGATAGGAAATAGCCTTAAACTCACAAAAATATATTTAAAAATTCCATTAAAATCCTTAATAAAATCCACTCATTTACTATATTTTCCGTTATTTATTTAGGTTAGTAATTTTTGTTCTTCAACTCTTTCAACTCGTGCGCACCTCACCATCTCCAATCAAACGCACCCAATGTGAGTGAATCTTTACAAATTCCCCGTTTTAATCACATTTTTGGGTGTATCATGTGTCTTGCCACTTATTATACTTAAATCATTGTGCATACATCATATCATGAACAAATGTGTATTCAGTTTGATTCAATTGTTTGTGTGGTTATTGTTAGATTTAATTCATTATTTTCAGTACATGCAATTTCATAGGCCGCCGCTCCCCATTACATTATGAGCGTTGAGCATGTTCCCCATTACATTATTAGCGTGAACCTGCGTGCCAACATACGATCGGCTCCGTTTGATTGAGCCTTGATCGCACAGACATTTATCATTTTCAGTACATGCAATACGATCGGCTCCGTTTGATTGAGCCTTGATCGCACAGTTTCATTCATGTTATATATTTATGCAAGTTGATATGTTATGGTATGCTGTTGGTATGTTTTTGTATGTTATCGTTTGTGGTTAACATTGTTACTGATTGATTATTTACATTTGCTCACTTATGATTATGCACAATTTTTCCTTGATAAAATAACAAGAAAATCAATTATAAATGTTTATCTAACAAGGTTCACTCGCCAACTTATGTTGACCCAAAAACCCCCCATTTTTACACATGATACAGGTGAACCAGCTGCAGCCAGAAACACATAGGATTGGCCTAGAAGAACAAAATGGTTTAGAGCTTGGAATTGTTTAGTTGGTTATTTTTCTTTGTATTTGTATGGACATGTTTGGATTATTGAGAATGTAATTTGATTTAAATAAATATGAAACATAATAGTAATATCATGAGCTTTGGTGATAACCCAATTATTCCCCGACTCTTATTCCGCTGCGGGTCGGAGCGTGACAGATTGGTATCAGAGCCATGACTATAGGGATATAGGATAGGTTATTAGACCCTTAGAGCCTATACTATAGTTGTTTAGAAATTTTTAAGATTTTTGTGTGTTACATGCCAAATTTCATGATGCTTATATGTTTTATGTTAAATGTTACATTCAATGTTATACAAGCATGTTCATAAGTATATATTATCATATAATGCCTATCATGAATCATATTCTCACAACATATTATATCCATGAAAGCACACACCACATCATTTTCATTATTGCTTTTACAACGATTTTTGTATTTCCAAATCTCATCAAAGTGAGTTCTCATGACAGGCATGTATTAACTGTAAGGGTACCAGTACCGGTAGTCGGAACGTCCTGTCTAGGCTGGCATTCGTATAAATCCAAAATAAAGGACCAGTTTGCCTACCTGGGGACTAACGATGAGAGTACAAAGTACCTTTTAGGCCAAAGCATGCTATACCAAACGTCGTGTGAGCTAACCCCACTTTGAGTTGTCATTTTGTCTACACCTGGACACATTCCGACCATACATCTCGTAAACATATTTTGTGGTTTGCATTCGGGTGATGCGAGTGTTAAATCGCCAATACTAATGTGAATCCTACCAAGCCAATAGTCATGGGGGCCCACATGACTATACAGGTGAAGGTATGGGGACGTTTGAGGCCCAACATGAGCAAACCCAAGACATCCTATGGATGTAGTTGCATTATTGATATTTATGTTATTTTCATTTTCCTAAAGACACATGACACCTAAAAAGACTCCATAAACTCACAATCTTCTTATGTATGTTCCTGTCGATGTCGGCTAGACAACAACGAGGGGGTAAAATATCAGGAAGATCTCACGAACGCTTGGCCGCACAAATCGCGAAACAAATGGCCACGGTGCTTCCTGACATTGTGGTTCAAGTACAACAAGCTCTCGCTACAAATCCTACTAACCCTCCCAAGCAAGACGACCAGAACATCGGCAACCCTCCTACCAGCAAGTGCTCATATAAACATTTCAAGTCTTGTGATCCTCCTAAATTTGAAGGGACTGAAGGTGTCACTGCTCTCCTCCACTGGTTTGAGGAAATGGAAAACACCTTCCTCAACTGCGATTGTCCTGAGGATCGTAAGGTTCGATACGCCACCGGAAGACTCTTTGGGGTAGCTCTTACTTGGTGGAATACTGAAAAGGGGAAGAGGGGAATTGATGATGCAATGGCCTTAACGTGGGAGGAGTTAAGGGAAATTATGACTAGGCGGTTCTGTCCTAGGAGTGAGATTAAAAAGTTGGAGGACGAATTTCATTCTTTAAAGCAAAAGGAGGGAGATCATACTTCCTACAACAAGAGGTTCTTAGAGTTGAACCAAATGGTTCCTAACTTGTTCACCCCAAATTATCATTTAATCGAGCATTATATTCGAGGACTTCCCTCGAAAATTCAAGATTCTCAGCACTTCACCAGCAACACCTGAAGCTGCTATGGAACTAGCCACTGAACTGACCGAGAATCAAATTCACAACGGTAAGTTTAAAGAAGAGAAAAAGAAAGCCCCTGTTGAGGGTCAAACTTCAAACCATTCCACTTCCTCCTCTAAATTTGCTAACAAGAGGAAGCGTAACACCAGAAACTTTGCTGTTACACAAACCAATTTCCCTATTCCTACTGCACCCATTACCCAAGTTGCCCCTTCACCTGCACCATACAAAAGACCATACTCTGGTCCGTTACCAAAATGCAACCGTTGCCAATACCACCATTTTCCGGATCAACCTTGCCAACATTGCACCGGCTGTGGTCGCGCAGGTCATACTGTTCAAACCTGCCGCATGCCTCAGCGAACGAATCGCCACCAGCCTTCAACCCAAACCCACCAACAAATAATGGGTCAAGCCCAACAACCCCTACTATTACCACCTACCCAACATTTAGCCCAAACATACTACCAACCCAACTATCCCGTGGTACAACCTATGCGGGCTTGCTACAATTGTGGTGACCCAAGCCATTTTAGAAACACTTGTCCAAGGTTGGTGAACATTATTCATGCTCAGGCCCAAGCCAATCCGATGAATCAAGCAAACCAACCTCCTCCACCTGCAAGAGGAAGAGCTTTCAACATCAACGCTAATCAGGCTATCGCTGACGGTAATGTGGTTAACGGTACGTTCCTTATAAATGGTAGATATGCATCCATGTTGTTTGATACTGGCGCGGATAAAAGTTTTGTGTCCTTAGAGTTTGAACCTATCTTAAACCAAAATCGTTATAAGCTCATGGAATCCATAACAGTAGAAGTTGCTGACGGGAAACCGGTCTCTTTAAACTCTATTATACGCAACTGTACACTCACCTTAAACGACCACGACTTTCCAGTTGACCTTATTCCTATGAAGTTGGGAAGTTTTGATATCATAATTGGTATGGACTGGCTCAGTCAACATCAGGCAGAAGTTGTATGCCGCGAAAAGTTTATACGCATTCCTCTTCCAAACGGTCAGACTCTGCGAATTTGGAGAAACCTCGTTGAAAGAGCTTAGATTAATGTCCTGTCTTCAAGCTCAAAAATATCTTCGCAAGAATTATGTCGCGTTTTTAGCTCATATCGTCAAAAAGAGAACAATGTAGAAGAAACTTGAAGACATTCCTGTAGTAAAAGATTTCCCGCAAGTTTTTCCTGACGACATTTCAGGACTTCCCCCCGTAAGGGAAGTCGAATTCCGCATTGATCTTATACCTGGTGCTACACCAGTTGCAAAGTCTCCTTATAGGTTAGCCCCTCTGAAATGCAAGAGCTAGCCAGTCAATTGCAAGAGTTGACTGACAAGGGATTCATACGTCCTAGCTCCTCGCCTTGGGGTGCACCTGTCCTTTTTGTAAAGAAGAAAGATGGATCGTTTCGCATGTGCATCGACTATAGAGAACTCAACAAGTTAACAATCAAAAATCGCTATCCATTACCTCGCATTGATGATCTTCTTGACCAACTTCAAGGTGCCAGTTGCTTTTCAAAAATCGACCTTCGATCTGGTTATCATCAACTTAGAGTGCATGAAGAAGACGTCCCAAAGACCGCTTTTCGAACTCGTTATGGTCATTATGAATTCATGGTCATGCCATTTGGTTTAACCAACGCTCCAGCTGTCTTCATGGATCTAATGAGCAGAGTCTGCAAACCTTATCTCGATCGTTTTGTTATAGTCTTCATCGACGACATCCTCATTTATTCAAAGTCTAAGTCTGATCATGAGCGACATCTTCGACTCATCCTTACACTTCTAGAGAATGAAAAGCTTTACGCCAAATTCTCCAAATGTGAATTCTGGTTAAAAGAGGTGCAATTCCTCGGACATGTAGTCAATGACAAGGGAATACATGTCGACCCCTCAAAGATCAAAGCGGTACAAGAATGGCAAGCGCCATGTACACCAACTGAAGTAAAATCTTTTCTTGGTTTGGCTGGTTATTATCGTCGTTTCATTTCAAACTTCTCTCGCATTGCTGTACCACTCACGGCTTTAACTCACAATGGAAAACCTTTCATATGGGGACCCAAACAAGAAGAAGCCTTCCAAACCCTTAAACAAAAACTCTGTGATGCACCAATGCCTGAAGGTTGTGATGACTTCGTGGTTTATTGCGACGCGTCAGGGCAAGGGCTAGGCTGTGTTCTAATGCAAAGAGGAAAGGTTATAGCATATGCTTCGAGACAACTCAAGACTCATGAGAAGAATTACACCACCCATGACCTAGAACTTGGAGTCGTTGTGTTCGCTCTTAAGATATGGAGACATTATCTCTATGGTACTAAGTGTGAAATATACACTGACCACAAGAGTCTTCAACATATCTTCAAACAAAAGGAGTTAAACATGAGGCAACGAAGATGGGTCGAACTTCTAAATGATTATGACTGTGAAATTCGGTACCACCCTGGCAAAGCAAATGTGGTGGCTGATGCACTTAGTCGAAAGGGTTATGTGAACTCCATTCGTCTTCAATGTTCGCAAATCATAACTGACATTAAGGATCAAATTCGAGAAGCCCAACATGTTTCAGTAATGGAAGATGATGTACGAAAGGAGCTGTCCTGTGGAGCTGAACTTAAAATTGAAACTAAATCTGACGGTATTCTGTACTATCTAGATCGTATATGGATTCCTGACCACAACAATCTTCGTGAAATTCTTATGAATGAGGCTCACAAAACACGATACTCTATACACCCAGGAGCCGATAAGATGTATCAAGACCTTCGATACACCTATTGGTGGCCTGGAATGAAAAAGGATATTGCTGTTTTTGTTTCTAAGTGCCTTACATGTTCCAAGGTGAAAGCTGAACACCAAAGACCCTCAGGACTTCTGGTCCAACCCGAAATACCTGTATGGAAGTGGGAAAACATAACCATGGACTTCATTACCGGGTTACCTCGCACTTCTGGTGGGTATCACACTATATGGGTAATCATTGATCGACTTATAAAATCAGCTCACTTTATTCCTATCCGTGAAGATTTCAAGAACGAAAAACTAGCTCGTATTTATATCAGCGAAATCGTAAGCCGACATGGTGTACCGTTAAGCATTTTTTCAGATCGTGATGGTCGTTTCACTTCACGAACATGGCAAGCAGTACAAGCCGCTTTGGGTACGCGATTAGATCTCAGTACCGCTTATCATCCTCAAACTGATGGACAATCTGAACGCACCATTCAAACTCTTGAAGATATGCTTCGAGCATGTGTTATAGACTTCAAGGGAAATTGGGACGCTCATCTACAATTAGTTGAATTTTCGTACAACAACAGTTATCATTCAAGTATTGGCATGGCACCTTTTGAAGCCTTATATGGTCGTAAGTGCCGATCTCCAGTATGTTGGCACGAAATTGGGGAAGCTCAAATCACTGGTCTAGAATTGATTCAAGAAACCACAGACAAGATCCATCAAATTCGAAACAATCTTCTAGCGTCTCAAAGTCGTCAAAAGAGTTATGCAGATAAACGACGGAAGCCTTTGGAGTTTAACATTGGTGATCATGTACTTTTAAAAGTATCACCGTGGAAGGGAGTAGTTCGTTTTGGTCAAAAAGGCAAGCTAACACCACGCTACGTAGGACCTTTCAAGATACTTGAAAGAGTAGGACCTGTAGCATACAAGCTTGATCTACCAGAAGAACTCAACAGGATTCATCCCACATTCCACGTATCAAACTTGAAGAAGTGCCTCGTTGATAAAAACCTCCACATTCCTCTGGAAGATATTCAGATTGATGAATCTATGCTTTATATTGAAAGACCTGTACAGATCATGGATTTCGGAGAAAAACTTCTTCGACGAGGTCGCATTCCAATTGTTAGGGTACGCTGGGAGTCGAAACGGGGACCTGAGTTTACTTGGGAACGTGAAGACTCGATGCGCGAAAAATACCCGCACCTTTTTCCTACTACTACTACTTAAATTTCAGGACGAAATTCCTAAAAGTAGGGGATACTGTAACATTTGTCAAAAACGGGTTTCCAAACCCGCTCCGTTTTGTAATCGAATATCAAGTTGTAAATGTCACGTTGCGTATTTATGGCTATTTTGATTTTTAATGATACTTAATTAATAAACAAATTAATATAAAAATTATAATTGATAAAAAGTAAAAATAAAATGAGGCTGCCGGGACTCGAACCCGGGTCAGCCGGGTTGTGAACTCCAAAGACTTAACACTCACACGCATAACCACTCCGCCACTTGTTGTTTTCTGTCAACTCTAGGAAACAAATAAATCTTATCTACAAACATAAATCAACCGGTTACGCCAACTGTAACTGAAATTGGTTATCAAACGCTCAAAGACGATCTGAATACTCGCGGTTCACTGAGTATAACCGATATACCGACATTTTCAATCAAGTTGCTTTGAATGAACTTGAATTCTAAAAGTGGATCGGTTTTTATAACCGAAAATCTTCAATTCCAGTTTACTTCCATCTTTGTACTCCTTCACGACTCAAACATAATCTACAGACTTTCAATTACATTTTCGCTCAAGATTCAGTCCGCCGGAGAATCAAATTTTACTCGCCGGAAAGTTTCTGCAAGTCGCCGGAAAACCGTATTCTCCATCAAAACGGTAAGTCTTTCAATACCGTCGTGATCTAACAATTGTTAAGCTATTTTTAACTCAGACCTTTCAATTGAAATCAAATTCAGACGCTGTTATCGGATAATTCCAGTTTGCCGGAAAACTTCTGGAAATCCTTATTTTCATCTGTGAAACGGTAAGGACATTCAAACACTCTGTTAACGTTTGTTTAGCACTTCAATTTCACGATTAGCTAATCAAAACGGTTAATTTGCTTGGTCAGTTGAAGTTCATAAAAACAGAGCCGACGCCTTGCCGGAACTCCGAAATAAATCATTCACCGGTATGTTTACTTCTAAATATCGTCTCTGCCATTTCATATTAGTCTGTACAATGTTTATCAATCGAATTAAACAAGATATAATGGTGTAATCGCAGTCTGTAATTTTGAAATGAAGAAGACGATGATAGTTTGATTATAAGTTTAATAAAATCTGGATATTATCTCGGGTTAGACACACAGTCCAGCGATGGACAGTGTGCAAATAATACGCACATGCCGCGAGTTCGATCCCTGATACACGCACCCTCTCCGTAATAAAAAACGTTTATATTTCTAACTGAACCGGGTTAACTTACGTTAGTTGTTAAATATAATAAAAATATGTATATTAACCAAGTTAGACACACAGTCCAGCGTTGAACTGTGTGTAGCGTTAAAGCACAGGTCCCGGATTCGAGACCTTTACATGGCACCAGTTCGATGATTTAAAATGTTTTTGAAAATAAAAGAATTTTGAATAAGCTGAGTTAATATATAAGTATAATTAAAAACAGAATTATTTCGGGTTAGACACGTAGCTCAGTTGGTAGAGCTGCGTGCACGCGTACGAGAGGTCTCGGGTTCGAGCCTCACCCGGCGCATACAATTACATAATAAAACCGGTCAACAAGTCAAACGGTCAATGGTCAACGGGCAATGAAAAAAGTCAACATATTTTTATATTTTTAATTATTTAATTTAATTTAAAAATCAATTAAAAATACTTAAAAATAATGTTTTTAAAGATAGGAAATAGCCTTAAACTCACAAAAATATATTTAAAAATTCCATTAAAATCCTTAATAAAATCCACTCATTTACTATATTTTCCGTTATTTATTTAGGTTAGTAATTTTCGTTGTTCAACTCTTCCAACTCGTGCGCACCTCACCATCTCCAATCAAACGTAACAAATGTGAGTGAATCTTTACAAATTCCCCGTTTCAATCACGTTTTTGGGGTGTATCATGTGTCTTGCCACTTATTATACTTAAATCATTGTGCATACATCATATCATGAACAAATGTGTATTCAGTTTGATTCAATTGTTTGTGTGGTTATTGTTAGATTTAATTCATTATTTTCAGTACATGCAATTTCATAGGCCGCCGCTCCCCATTACATTATGAGCGTTGAGCATGTTCCCCATTACATTATGAGCGTGAACCTGGCGTGCCAACATACGATCGGCTCCGTTTGATTGAGCCTTGATCGCACAGACATTTATCATTTTCAGTACATGCAATACGATCGGCTCCGTTTGATTGAGCCTTGATCGCACAGTTTCATTCATATATATTTATGCAAGTTGATATGTTATGGTATGCTGTTGGTATGTTATTGTATGTTATAGTTTGTGGTTAACATTATTACTGATTGATTATTTACACTTGCTCACTTATGATTATCACAATTTTTCCTTGATAAAATAACAAGAAAATCAATTATAAATGTTTATCTAACAAGGTTCACTCGCCAACTTATGTTGACCAAAAAACCCCCATTTTTACACATGATACAGGTGAACCAGCTACAACCAGAAACACATAGGATTGGCCTAGAAGAATAAAATGGTTTAGAGCTTGGAATTGTTTAGTTGGTTATTTTTCTTTGTATTTGTATGGACATGTATGGATTATTGAGAGTGTAATTTTGATTTAAATAAATATGAAACATAATAGTAATATCATGAGCTTTGGTGATAACCCAATTATGCCCCGACTCTTATTCCGCTGCGGGTCGGGGTGTGACATTAATGGTCAAAGTTTTTTAGCTTGAAATAGCTAAACAAAATAAACAAGACAAGGATAGAGCACTTACTTGTGTTAAAGAACGGTAGCCTCCACTTAGAGTGTTTGAGAGAAAGAAAAGAATTGAGGAAGGAATGAGATGAACTTTGATGGGTATTTATAGTGTTCTTGGATCAACAAGATCATTCCAAGTGTCCCATGTGTTGGCATGATCTTATGGAAGTCCTAACAAGTGTCAAATGCAGGTGAATTGGTGGCAAAATTGATTTGCTTGGTGTCTAAGGAGTATACAAGAGGCTGCCATCTGGTTTTAACCATTTTGTTGAGCTGGGGGTCCTTACGGACCGTAAGGGCTTTGGGCTTACAGTCCGTAAGCCCTTTAGCTGGCAGATAGTTTCACAAATTGGGCACTCGTTTCGTCGCGTTTTGGCACTTCTAACACATGTTAAAAAAATATTCTGGGTGTCGGTTCGTTTGCTCGTACGGTTGCGGTTTTCGGTTAATTACGACGAAAAGCACAACGAACGCGCAAATGACCGTAAATGCGCAACAAATGCTATTTTTGCATTCCAATCACTAAAATAAAAGATTTTAATGATTACAAAAATTTTTGGATGTGCGTACGTGTCCCGTATCAAGGAAATACGCGAATTGGTATAGTTTTGCAGAATTTGCAAAATAGACCCTGAAGTTGCAAAAGCATGTTTTTGCCATACCAAAGCCCTCAAAACTTATTTCTAAGTTATGTTAAGGGTATTTAGGGTATTTTTAGGTTATGACCTTGTTACGGAGTGTGCGTTGCTACGAGAATAGTCCCTGTGATCGAATAGGCTTGTTTTTGACATACCAAACCCTTCAAAGCTTAATTCTAAGTTATATAAAGGTTATTTAAGGTATGTTAAGCTTCGCATTAAACTGATTATGTTTGCGTAACAGTTTGCGATTTCACTTCTAGAAGCTGTTCGAGAGTTTGTTATTGTGTAATAATCGAGTATGTGCAATTGTTATGGATAAGTTCCATAATTCAATGAATAAAACGCAAGGTTTTATTGCTTATGAATTGCTCGAGATATGATAATGACAACTGGAGGCACAGTTGTCACACTAAACCTGCAGATAGATTTAATTGAGAAAATTACACAGACACAGGAAACAGCAATCAAGGATGATGTTGAAGGATTAAAAGGGATGATTAATGAATTAGAGAAAGGAACAAATGGAATTTGGAGATTCCATAAGTAAAGGATTTGGATTCCTATCCAAGGAGATTTACGAAATCGAATTTTAGAGGAGGCCCATAAGACTAAGTATACAATGCATCTTGGAAGTGATAAGATGTATAAAGACTTGAGAAAGAACTTCTGGTGGATAGGAATGAAAAAGGATGTAGCAAGCTATATTGCTAAATTTCTAACCTGTTCACAGGTTATAGCCGAACATCAGAAACCTTTAGGATTGTTGCAACAATTGGAAATACCAATTTGGAAATGGGAATTGATAACAATGGACTTTGTTACCAAACTACCCAGAACACAAAAAGGTAATGATACAATCTGGGTGATTGTAGACAGGTTAACCAAATCTGCTCATTTCTTATCGATGAAAGAAACTTTCAGTATGGAACAGTTAGCTAAGTTATATGTAAATGAAATACTTTCATTACATGGAATTCCTTTGTCTATTGTGTCTGACAGGGACAACCGTTTTACCTCTCATTTCTGGACAAGTTTCCAAAAAGCAATGCGAACTAGATTAAATCTAAGTACAACATATCATCCTCAAACCGACGGTCAAAGTGAAAGGACAATCCAAACAATGGAAGATATGCTTAGAGCCTGTGTAATGGATTTTGGAGGAAATTGGGATGAACATTTGCCTTTGATAGAGGTTTCCTACAACACCAATTATCATATGAGCATCAATGCTGCACCATTTGAAGCACTCAACGGGCGAAAATGTCGAACTCCAGTATATTGGGCAGAACTTGGAGAAAAGCAACTATCAAGTCCTAAATTGTGCAAGAAACAACTGACAAAATCATTCAAGTTAAGGAAAGACTGAAAGCGGCCCGAGATCGTCAAAAGAGTTATGCAGATAACAGACGCAAACCTTTGGAATATCAAGTTGGAGATAAAGTGCTATTAAAAGTCTCACCATGGAAAGGGAGTTGTAAGATTCGGTAAGAAAGGAAAACTAAGCCCAAGGTATGTCGGACCTTTCAAGATTATCAAACAAATAGGGTCAGTAGCTTATCAGCTACAATTGCCAGAGGAAATGGCAAGGTTACATGATGTATTTCATGTATGTAATCTCAAGAAATGTTTAGCAGATGAATCACTGGTGATACATCTTCAAGATGTAGAAGTAAATGAGAAACTTAAATTTGTAGAGAAACCCGTTCAGATTGAAGATAGAAAGATCAAGAATCTCAAGCGCAAGATATTAGTTCCGGTCAAAGTTAAATGGGATTCAAAAAGAGGACCAGAAGATACATGTGAGCTAGAGTCAGAAATGCGAAGAAAGTATCCACACCTATTCCAGTGAATCTCGAGGATGAGATTTAAAACAAGGTAGGGACGATGTAACAACTCTCCAAAACACCCCAAACCGGACCGTAAACGACGAACCGGAAACGCACCATGAGACCCGACGCGAAAAACGAAGAAGTTCCACCAGGGCGCCTCAGGTGACACGCGCCAGAAACCCTGGCATCTCCCGCGATGCGTGGGAGACGTCCATGTGACGTGTCACCGTTCGCGCCATGTGGCAACCCTACACTTGTGACCAGGCTGCCCTAGCCTTTCTAGGTGTCTCAGGCGCCACGCGAGGGAGGTCCAAGAATCCCGCGCGACGCGCGGGAGAAGCCAATTTCGGGTACAAATAGAGCAGCGTGGGACTGAGTTCGTTTCTCAAAATCGATCGAATTCTCTGATCGTATACTCCCCATATCTCTGTTTCTCGGTGAACCCCCCCAAACCTGCGAAGCGCTGCCCGTTGTAACTATCTTAACCCCCGATCACTAATTCGTTACCCTACCCGATTGATTTAGGATCCCCTGACGCATGTCAAGGCTCTCCTGACTAAGTTACATTGGGATTCTGTCTCGTGTTGTATGGCTAAAGTGACTTGGGTTAATTTACTAACACTTGTGCATTGTATGTTTTAAATAGAAATTCCAGGAAGTAATCAGGAATTGTTACAAGGAAGCCTGTAGGAATACCTAAGTTTCCAAGGCGAATACATTCTCTTTTTGTAAATCTTTTTGTGAGTCAAAATGTGTTACCAAAACCTCAAATGTTTTAATTACGCTTAACAGTAATTGAGTATATGTATTCTATAATTACTGGCAGTATGTTGGGGGTTTTGTATACATTACTAGTCCACAGTCACAGGATTGTGACAGTAACCGTTACTGTTGGGTGACAGGGCCCAAAGTAATATGACCCACAAGTTAGGAGTGACAGTATTGAATGAGTAATTGTGTAGATATAAACATTGTAAATGCGGATGCTCTCAATAATGTAAAGTGTAAACACGTGTTTTGATTAAACTGGGATGCACTCGCCAGTATTTCTTGCTGATAAAATGTTTTTAAAACGCGTTTCAGGTAACTTAATGTGAAGCTAACAGAAGCCAGCTGGAGAGCGCTGAAGGCTTAGAAAAGTAGCTATAAAAATTACCTAAATAAAAAGGAGTTTATGTTTTTCATAAATGGGGTTTACCCCTCTACGAATGTATTGTAATGGAAACATGGCTTTTATCCCATTTGTTTTGAAACTCATATATTTATTTCCTAACTACGATCCTGATGTTTTAATTCTGATGCCAAATTAATAAACACCGGTACCACTTGACTGGTTCACGGCTCCCACTCCCAGGGTGGGGTCGGGGGTAGTGACACTCATCCACGGGGTGGATTTGCATTAACAAGCTTCAAGCAATTGTTTCGATAGTGAGTAAGATCACCATAGTTGTAGCATGATGTAGGACCGATCCTTATAGCATAGGAACTTAGATTTGATATCTAATGTCCATAATGGCGGAAACAATATGACATGATTACCAAATAACAAGAATTAATCAGTTAAATGTCCATTTTATTGATAAACTTCAAGTTTCCAAATTGATAGAGCTTCGCTACACAGCGCACCAAAAGTTACAAATGAGAGACTCAAGCTAGCTATTTATAGAAGCACAAGTCCGCTGTTGAGACACTAAGTTCGGCGAACTTGACCTAGTCAAGTTCGGCCAAACTTGACATCACAGCATATTAACCAGCGAACTTGGCATATAATCACTTAAATACTTCATTTTGCTAGCCTTTTCTCATCTAATATATACAGACTCGATATAAGACTAAGACATAGACATTCTGCACCAACAGACTACCCCTTGGATATCGTCTTCGTCTCTTATCAGTCTTCAACACTCTGTCTTCAATAAAACTTTAAAGTTAACGCCCAAAGAAGTTTTTTACGGCTTCTTTCGTCTTTCAAGCTTTAGATCTGGCGTCTGATCAGTTGGTGGCACTTTAATCATAAATTGAAACCTTATGAGCCTTGCCGCCCTACCTCTTTCATTAATCTCTTCGAGACTCTTTTTGTGACATCCCGGTTTTTCAGATATCTTAAACGCACTACTTCACGATTATTTGTTCCTACGTTAATTTGGTTCGGAGAACTTAAATTGCACGCTCGAAAGAATTACGATAATTTCGTGTATTGTCAAATAAATTATGTGCTACGTATTAAACGTTTATAAGTTGGTGCGTCATTATGTGATATCCGAGTTCGTGTTTTATGTTAGTTATAAAGTATAGACGTAGGAAATAAACAAATGAATCGAATCGAGCCGCGACACGAGCCAACTTCACTTCCTTGCGACTCAAGTAGTTAATCTAAACTTGAGGACCAAGTTTAAACCCAAACCGACCCACCCAAACCCCTCGGCCGCGAATGAACCCAAACCATAAACCCTCCCCTTGTTTCTTCTACTCTTTGCGCTATATATACACACACATGCATAAGCCTTCTTCACAAAAACAAAACACAAAACCCTAGTGGCGAAATCAGCCGACGGCAGCCTTCCTTTCAGTCTCGCGACCGCAAACAGCTGGTTACAACTTCATCTTGATCGCGGCAGTCCCCTCACCGTTCTTCTCTTCTCGGTCGCAAGTCCTCGCCAACATCCGATTCAGTCCCATCTAGTTCTCGGCTCTTGTCCAAGTCTCGGCTCATTGATCTTGTTATTAAAGGTTAGGATTATCATTGTTTGCAAGATTACATTCGGATTTATATGTTTGAATGTAGTGCTATGTTAGCCGATTAGTTTATGATGTTTGCAAGTTTGACGTTGTTCGAAATCTGGAAACATAGGCTGTGTTTTGTTGATAAAAACTCTAGGTTATGATTAGGGTTTGCATGGGTATGATATATATGATGATATATGATTTGTAATTCAGTTCTTGATCGCCTATGTTCATTGTATCGAGGGTTTAAGCTAGTTAGTTGTGATAAAGTGCTGAATCAGATTGCTGAATGGTGGTTACAGCCAACTTCAACTGGCTGTAACTCGGTCATTATTTGTCGAAAAACGGATTTTCTGAAGTCTAGAACGTAGAGTTTTGAAAAACGATTCTAATGGCGCTGGATTCACATTTTTCTGAAGTCGTTTGATATTTTTAAGTGGCCAATTGAGTTCAGTAACTAAAGCTGTAAAAATCCTGAAATTTTGTTAGTTGTTTATCGAGTTGGATTTAATAATCTGTAGGGAGTCGAATCATGAAATTTGTACAGAAACTAGATATGGAAATTTCCGGGCAACTCCCATTGGAATTTTGTTAATTGGACGAACAGTGATTTTTAAATAAATTCTTCCGTGGACTGCAGTCAGAAAGCGATGAATCTGACTGCAGCCTAGTATGTTAATATTTACGAATAATTGGTAAAGTGTTAGGACTTGAAAAATTTATATACAATTCTACAGTATAGTTTTCACCTTCTGTAAAATAATTGGAATTTTTGGAATGTTGGAACTATTTTATAAAAATCCTTGAAAACAGCCTAATTATGAGTATATGAGCTGAAACTTGATAACTTGTGAATGTATGTACCAAAGTGTTGTATGAATTGGTTTTGTGTACATGGTAAATTGTTTTGATAACAAAATTGTCATTTTTATCTATTTTCGATTGAATTTAAATTGGGCGGAACAGATCTACTAATTCTTTGATTCCAGTTAGTAAGAGGGATCTTCACTATGTTCATATGAGGATACTTGCATGCATGTTGAGTGATAGTAATTGTGAATGTGTGTACTGCTTTGTGCGTTAATTATGTGTAGGATTTGTATTGGTGTGTTCACACACTAACTTGAAATCAATTGACTTGTTAGGACGCAATTAGCGGTCCCATCATTTCAACTTCTGTCTTACACTAACCGAGCAACTAAAGGTGAGTTCATGGCCCCTAATTTTATCCGGTTTTAAACAACAGGGGGAGAAACATGTATACACTCTTCAACTCAATCTCTTTACGTTATACGAAATCAACGTCACATAACTATTCGGTAACTAAGTTAATTTTAATGTAATGTTATTTTCACTAAGCAGCTATATCACATAAGTCCTCGACAATCTCTCGGATCGTTAGTATTGGGTTTAAATAGCGGGGAAATTATAAGTAGTACTACTGGGCCCGACAAGCCCCATCCGAGCTAGTCGCGCTAGCCGACCGGGTATGGTCAACGGGTGAATAATTTGGCCTAACTTCGCCATGGTCAGTGATAGGCCTGGCAACACGGAGGCACAACAGTCAGCTTCGATCGCGAACACTTACGTCACATAACTTTAGGCTAGCTACCTATATATGTTAACATTGAACTTAATTACGAATCAACTATATTATCCCGGGTTAGGGATAATGGAAACAACAACTATATTATCCCGGGTTAGGGATAATGGAAACAACAACTTTATTATTCCGGGTTTGGAATAATGGAACATCATTATTATTCCGGGTAAGGAATAATGGAACCATCAGTATTATTCCGGATTGGGAATAATGGAACCAAATCGTTATCCCGGGTAAGGGATAACGGGGAAAACAAACTTGTAACCGAACAAATGAACTTTTGAAAACCTGTGAACTCACTCATCTTTAATGTTGACACTTGTTTCTTTACATGTTTCTCAGGACGCTAGGAGCTCTAGGTGCACTCACTTGCATTGATCAAGACACCTTTTATCGAGTCTCATTTACAAACATTGTTTTGGGTTTTTCTTTAGTTTTGTCGTTTGTGTTGGCGCCCGTTTCTCTACTTATTTTTATGCTTCCGCTCAACCATAAAAACTAATGCTTCCGCTAAACATTGGAAACTAACTAAGACAATATAAAATCTACAATGAATGGTTAAACAAATGATTTTGGAAAACGTATTATCAAATCATATAGAGTCGTTCGACGTACTAGTGTCTCAGATTCTGGTTTGTTCACACGCCTCGCGGTAAAACTCCGCAAGTGGAAATTGAGGGTGTGACAGATTGGTATCAGAGCCTCTAGCTATAGAGAACCAGGTTTGCATTAGAAGTAGACCTAAACTATAGCTGATTACACGACACTAGACTTAGTTTGGCACTGAACTGTTATATCTTGTTATGTGATGTACCACAACTATGTTATGTGAAATATGAATGCATAATTGAAACGAATGCAACTCGTAACTAACTACACAACCTAAAGGCAATGTCATCATCATCCTCATCATCATCCGACAAACTTACACAACCAAGGGCGCCAGGAAAGGCACCTATGGTGGAACCCTTACCATCTCATGGCGTGGAGACACGCTCAGCTGCTAGGAAAAGACTCGCTCTAGGGGAGGAGTCGTCCTCACGCCCGACCATCGCTGTGATGCTCGAACCGGTTAACTCGTTAGAAGTAGGGAACGACCTACTTAGAGATATGATAAGAACGCAACAAGAACAACTAGAAAGAATGCATGAAACCATCCTAGCACAGGGATGGATGATACGACAATTGACAGGTAAAACTGGATCGCTCGAGGAAGAGCAACATACGAGTAAGATAGCTCGTAACACTTTAGCCAGAGATCTTCGAGCTGAGCAGCTGAGGGCTGACTGGCAAGAAGACAGAGTTCTTGAGTCTAGCTGGAGAATTCAAGAACCAGAACAGAATCAGGCACCTGTACCAGTACACGCACCAGCACCGGCCCCTCCAATGTCGGTAGAGTCAGAGGAGGATCCAGAGGAGGAAGACCCAGCTGTAGAAGCTGGAAACACCGCGGAGGATGACGGCAACGATAGCGATTTGGGGGATGGAGACGTAGAAGACTGACACGTCTCCTTATTTTATTTACTTTCCTTCAGTCTATTTATTTTCTACTTAGATCTAAAATGGCAACTGGACGTCGCAGAAATCTCAACATGACGCCTTAAGAATTAGCCGCAATGATCCAAGAACACGTGAATGCTGCTCTGGCAGATGTTCAAAACCCACCAGCAGCAGGAGGGGTCTTAACCCCTACAAGATGTTCCTCGATACGAAACCGAGCAATTTCACGGGTGCAGAAGGACCCATAGGACTGGTCCGTTGGATCGAAAAGTCCGAATCAGTGTTCGAAATGTGCAATTGCCTTGAGGCCAATAAGGTCAAGTATGCTGCCTCAACGCTGGAAGATGGGGCATTAACCTGGTGGAACGCGCAAGTCCAAACGCGTGGACTTATTGCTGCAAATGCAATGGCCTGGGCCGAGTTTAAGGCCCTAATCAAAGAAGAGTACTGTCCGCGAGACAGAGTTCAACAATTGGAGCAGACATTATGGAACCACAAGATGGTGGGATCTGAAATCGAAGCATACACAGCGAAACATCACGACTTGGTATTTCTATGTCCCGATCTGGCCAACACTGTTGAGAAACGACTCGAGTTTTACCTTGGGGGTCTGGTTCCGGAGATTCAGGGTATGGTAATGGCCAGTAACCCTGCAACGGGCATCAAACAATCAGGTTGGCGCACAAACTCACCGATAAGGTGGTGGAACAAAGAAAGTTGCCAACTAGGGGTACAACTGAAGTTGCCCCTGATAATAAAAGAAAGTTTGAAGACTCGTCTGTTCGATAGTCTTCGTCATCCCAGCCACAACAGGGGAACCAGAAACGGTTCAATAATTACAACAGCCACCTGGGGTCACCAAAATCAACCCGCCAACAACAACCAGAACGCAGGCGGCTATGTAGGTCGAAAGCCGCAGTGCAATCGCAGTAATCTTCATCATCACGGCCCTTGTGCCGGGAATCCTGCCAACGATGTGGCAAGGTGGGACATGCGGCAAAGGATTTGTGGGGAAATCATGTCCCGACAGAACCAAAATCAACCCCAAGGCCCACAGCAGGGTGTTAACCGGGATGCTATCAGTGTGGTAGCACTGCCCACTTCAAAAGAGACTGCCCACAGCTGCGTAACAACAACAACAATGGTGGGAACAACCACAACCACAATAAACACAACACACATAACAACAACAATAATGGAAATGGTGGCACAGGAGGTGCCAAAGGTCGCGCATTTACATTGGGCCACGAGAGGCCAGAAACGACTCAACGTGGTCACCGGTAAGTTTCCCCTTAATGAACATTTTGCTACTGTGCTTTTTGATACGGGTGCGGATAGGAGCTTTATATATGAGTCTTTTAGGAAGAACCTAAATCTCACGCCTAAACCTTAGAGACCCCTTATGTCATAGAACTAGCAGATGGTAAATCCGTAGATGTGACCCATATAGTATCTGGCAGTCAACTCAAACTCGCCGGTCACACCTTTACCATTGATTTGATGACTACTACCCTGGGTAGTTTTGACGTGGTAGTCAGGAATGGACTGGCTATCCGAGTCCGAGCTGAAGTTCTCTGCTTCGAAAAATCTATTCGTATTCCGCTCTCTAACGACGAAATCTTGACGGTGCAAGGCGAGAAGGCAGGCGCCGTCACAAACATCATCTCTTACATGCAAGCGCAGAAGTATCTTCGGAGAAAGAACTCCTTCGCTTTACTCGCACTGGTTACCGAACAGCCTAAGGACGAGAAACGTATAGAAGACATCCCTGTCGTCCGGATTTTTCCAATGTATTCCCAGAGGAATTACCTGGTCTTCCACCCCATCGACAATTGGAGTTTGAAATCGAATTGGCGAACCATGCAACTCCTATCGCCAAAGCCCCATACCGCCTAGCTCCAGCCGAGCTGCAGGAGCTGTCTACCCAACTTCGGGAGCTGTTAGAAAAGGGATTTATCCGACCAAGCGCTTCTCCATGGGGAGCTCCAGTCCTTTTTGTCAAGAAGAAGGACGGGACCTTCCGCATGTGCATCGACTACAGGGAACTCAACAAGGTTACTGTCAAGAACCGATACCCGTTACCTCGTATCGACGACCTCTTCGACCAACTGCAAGGGTCAAGCTACTACTCCAAGATTGATCTACGGTCCGGTTACCATCAGCTACGCGTTCAGGGAGGAGGATATCGCTAAGACGGCATTTCGTACTCGGTATGGCCATTATGAGTTCTTGGTCATGCCCTTCGGTCTCACCAACGCACCCGCGGTGTTCATGGACCTCATGAACCGTGTGTGTAAACCATACCTCGACAAGTTTGTCATTTATTCATCGATGACATACTCATCTACTCTAAAAGTGAAGAAGAACATGCTGAACATCTACGATTACTGCTGGGATTACTTCAACAGGAGAAACTATATGCCAAGCTTTCGAAGTGTGATTTCTGGATTCGGGAAGTTCAGTTTCTCGGGCATATCGTAAATGAAAAGGGTATCCATGTCGACCCTGCCAAGATTGAAGCTATCAAAAACTGGGAAGCACCCAGGACACCGACAGAGATCCGCCAATTTTTGGGTTTGGCTGGTTACTACAGACGTTTCATCGAGGGATTTTCAAAGATCGCACAACCGCTTACTACCCTCACCCAGAAAGGCATCAAGTATGCTTTGGGGTGACAAGCAGGAAGCGGCATTTCAATTGCTGAAACAGAAACTTTGCAGTGCACCCATTCTATCCTTGCCGGAAGGGACATATGACTTTGTAGTATATTGTGATGCTTCCATTCAGGGGTTGGGATGCGTACTCATGCAACGCGATAAGGTCATCGCGTATGCGTCCCGACAATTGAAGGTTCACGAGAAAAACTACACAACACATGACCTGGAATTGGGAGCAGTAGTGTTTGCACTTAAGATTTGGAGACACTACCTATATGGAACAAAGTGCACAATTTATACAGACCACAAGATCCTTCAACACATCTTTGATCTGAAGGAGTTGAACATGCGACAGCGTCGCTGGGTCGAACTTTAAACGATTATGAGTGTGCCATTCGGTATCACCCGGGTAAAGCTAACGTGGTAGCTAACGCCCTCAGTAGGAAGGAACACTTTAAACCTCGTCGGGTATGAGCATTACAGCTCACTATTCATTCGGGGCTACCCGAACAGATACGCAACGCGCAGTTAGAAGCAGTTAAGGAGGAAAACATCAAGGCCAAATCGGTGGGAAAATGGAACGCGATTGGGAAGTAAAACCCAATGGAGCCCGGTACTTCATGAATCGCATATGGGTACCTCTCTACGGAAACCTCAGAGAGCTAGTCATGGACGAAGCTCACAAATCCCGATACTTGTCCATCCTGGTTCGGATAAGATGTATCAAGACCTTAAAGCTACGTATTGGTGGCCCAACATGAAAGCTGATATAGCCACCTACGTGAGTAAGTGTTTGACTTGTGCAAAAGTCAAGGTAGAGTATCAAAAGCCATCGGCTACTCCAACAACCTGAGATCCCAGTGTGGAAATGGGATCAGATCTCGATGGACTTCACACTAAACTCCCGCGAACTTTGGGTGGTTGCGATACCATCTGGGTGATTGTGGATCGTTTAACTAAGTCCGCAGACTTCCTAGCTATTAAAGAAACAGATAAGATGGAGAAGTTAACTCGCATCTACATTAAGGAAGTAGTTTCTCGGCACGGAGTGCCAACGTCCATCATCTCAGACAGAGATGCTCGCTTCACGTCCAACTTTTGGCAGTCACTTCAGAAAGCGTTGGGAACACGCTTAGATATGAGCACAGCCTATCACCCTCAGACTGATGGTCAAAGCGAAAGGACCATACAGACCTTGGAAGACATGCTTAGGGCATGCGAGTAGACTTTGGAAATAGTTGGGAAATCCACCTGCCTTTAGTGGAATTCTCGTATAACAACAGTTACCATACAAGTATATCGGCAGCACCGTTTGAGGCATTATACGGTCGTAAATGTAGATCACCGGTCTGTTGGGCAGAAGTCGGTGACAGCCAACTTACAGGCCCTGAGCTGATACTTGAGGCTACTGAAAAGATTGTATAAATCAGAAACCGCATGGCGGCGGCACGAGATCGACAGAAAAGCTACGCTGATCAACAACGCAAGCCGCTCGAATTTCAAGTAGGCGACCGCGTCCTACTAAAGGTGTCACCCTGGAATGTGTAATCCGCTTTGGAAAACGGGGCAAACTAAACCCACGGTACGTAGGTCCGTTTGTGATCTTGAAACGTATTGGACCCGTAGCTTATCAATTAGACCTTCCTACCGAACTCAGTGGAGTTCACAACGTGTTTCACGTGTCAAATCTGAAGAAGTGTCTATCAGATGAAACTCTAGTCATTCCATTGGATGAGATTCAAGTGGATGAACAACTGCACTTTGTGGAACAGCCTATCGAGATCATGGATCGTGAGATCAAGACTCGAAGGCACAGCAAGATTCCGATCGTTAAGGTTCGTTGGGACTCTAAGCATGGACCGGAGTTCACGTGGGAAAGAGAGGACCAAATGAAAAGCAAATACCCACACCTCTTCGCAGCTAAGCAGCAAACTAACGATACCAGCAACTAAATTTTCGGGACAAAATTCTTTCAACATGGGGATGATGTGACAACCTGAAAATTTCTCATACTTTCGCGTACCATTGTTAACTAAATCCTTGTGCATGGCACTTGGGAATCTTTGTGCATGGCACTTGGGAACTTCTTGTAACTTCGCGTACCATCGTTAACGAACTAACTCTTTGTGCGTGGCACTCTAAACATGTACGCTGCATTCTAAACCGCGCTTACTCAATTTTCAGGACGAAAATTCTTTCAACATGGGAATAATGTGACATCCCGGTTTTTCAGATATCTTAAACGCACTACTTCACGATTATTTGTTCCTACGTTAATTTGGTTCGGAGAACTTAAATTTCACGCTCGAAAGAATTACCATAATTTCGTGTACTTGTCAAATAAATTATGTGCTACGTATTAAACGTTTATAAGTTGGTGCGTTATTATGTGATATCTGAGTTCGTGTTTTATGTTAGTTATAAAGTATAGACGTAGGAAATAAACAAATGAATCGAATCGAGCCGTGACACGAGCCAACTTCACTTCCTTGCGACTCAAGTAGTTAATCTAAACTTGAGGACCAAGTTTTAAACCCAAACCGACCCACCCAAACCCCTCGGCCGCGAATGAACCCAAACCGTAAACCCTCCCCTTGTTTCTTCTACTCTTTGCGCTATATATACACACACATGCATAAGCCTTCTTCACAAAAACAAAACACAAAACCCTAGTGGAGAAATCAGCCGACGGCAGCCTTCCTTTCAGTCTCGCGACCGCAAACAGCTGGTTACAACTTCATCTTGATCGCGGCAGTCCCCTCACCGTTCTTCTCTTCTCGGTCGCAAGTCCTCGCCAACATCCGATTCAGTCCCATCTAGTTCTCGGCTCTTGTCCAAGTCTCGGCTCATTGATCTTGTTATTAAAGGTTAGGATTATCATTGTTTGCAAGATTACATTCGGATTTATATGTTTGAATGTAGTGCTATGTTAGCCGATTAGTTTATGATGTTTGCAAGTTTGATGTTGTTCGAAATCTGGAAACATAGGCTGTGTTTTGTTGATAAAAACTATAGGTTATGATTAGGGTTTGCATGGGTATGATATATATGATGATATATGATTTGTAATTCAGTTCTTGATCGCCTATGTTCATTGTATCGAGGGTTTAAGCTAGTTAGTTGTGATAAAGTGCTGAATCAGATTGCTGAATGGTGGTTACAGCCAACTTCAACTGGCTGTAACTCGGTCATTATTTGTCGAAAAACGGATTTTCTGAAGTCTAGAACGTAGAGTTTTGAAAAACGATTCTAATGGCGCTGGATTCACATTTTTCTGAAGTCGTTTGATATTTTTAAGTGGCCAATTGAGTTCAGTAACTAAAGCTGTAAAAATCCTGAAATTTTGTTAGTTGTTTATCGAGTTGGATTTAATAATCTGTAGGGAGTCGAATCATGAAATTTGTACAGAAACTAGATATGGAAATTTCCGGGCAACCCCCATTGGAATTTTGTTAATTGGACGAACAGTGATTTTTAAATAAATTCTTCCGTGGACTGCAGTCAGAAAGCGATGAATCTGACTGCAGCCTAGTATGTTAATATTTACGAATAATTGGTAAAGTGTTAGGACTTGAAAAATTTATATACAATTCTACAGTATAGTTTTCACCTTCTGTAAAATAATTGGAATTTTTGGAATGTTGGAACTATTTTATAAAAATCCTTGAAAACAGCCTAATTATGAGTATATGAGCTGAAACTGGATAACTTGTGAATGTATGTACCAAAGTGTTGTATGAATTGGTTTTGTGTACATGATAAATTGTTTTGATCACTATGTTCATATGAGGATACTTGCATGCATGTTTGAGTGATAGTAATTGTGATTGTGTGTACTGCTTTGTGCGTTAATTATGTGTAGGGTTTGTATTGGTGTGTTCACACACTAACTTGAAATCAATTGACTTGTTAGGACGCAATTAGCGGTCCCATCATTTCAACTTCTGTCTTACACTAACCGAGCAACTAAAGGTGAGTTCATGGCCCCTAATTTTATCCGGTTTTAAACAACAGGGGGAGAAACATGTATACACTCTTCAACTCAATCTCTTTACGTTATACGAAATCAACGTCACATAACTATTCGGTAACTAAGTTAATTTTAATGTAATGTTATTTTCACTAAGCAGCTATATCACATAAGTCCTCGACAATCTCTCGGATCGTTAGTATTGGGTTGAAATAGCGGGGAAATTATAAGTAGTACTACTGGGCCCGACAAGCCCCATCCGAGCTAGTCGCGCTAGCCGACCGGGTATGGTCAACGGGTGAATAATTTGGCCTAACTTCGCCATGGTCAGTGATAGGCCTGGCAACACGGAGGCACAACAGTCAGCTTCGATCGCGAACACTTACGTCACATAACTTTAGGCTAGCAACCTATATATGTTAACATTGAACTTAATTACGAATCAACTATATTATCCCGGGTTAGGGATAATGGAAACAACAACTATATTATCCCGGGTTAGGGATAATGGAAACAACAACTTTATTATTCCGGGTTTGGAATAATGGAACATCATTATTATTCCGGGTAAGGAATAATGGAACCATCAGTATTATTCCGGATTGGGAATAATGGAACCAAATCGTTATCCCGGGTAAGGGATAACGGGGAAAACAAACTTGTAACCGAACAAATGAACTTTTGAAAACCTGTGAACTCACTCATCTTTAATGTTGACACTTGTTTCTTTACATGTTTCTCAGGACGCTAGGAGCTCTAGGTGCACTCACTTGCATTGATCAAGACACCTTTTATCGAGTCTCATTTACAAACATTGTTTTGGGTTTTTCTTTAGTTTTGGCGTTTGTGTTGGCGCCCGTTTCTCTACTTATTTTTATGCTTCCGCTCAACCATAAAAACTAATGCTTCCGCTAAACATTGGAAACTAACTAAGACAATATAAAATCTACAATGAATGGTTAAACAAATGATTTTGGAAAACGTATTATCAAATCATATAGAGTCGTTCGACGTACTAGTGTCTCAGATTCTGGTTTGTTCACACGCCTCGCGGTAAAACTCGCAAGTGGAAATTGAGGGTGTGACACTTTTCTCTTTCAAAAACTCTACCCGTTCAAGTTCCCTCCAGATCGATTCCCACATCCTACCAGAGTTAACTTCTCGTGCATAGCAGACATTTACAACCCTCTGATATTGCATTGCTTGCTCCGTTTCACGTTCTTCAAAACAAATCTTGCTATAGAATAGACATTTGATATCTTCCTTTGAGCAATTTACTAGCCACATCGAGTCTAGTATCCTTATCATCTTCCATAACCCTCTCAAACCTTCAGCTCCAAACATTTCAACCCTCTCTTTAGTGATATCAAAATGATCTTCAAATCGTAAAACAATCACTGCTTCACAAGTTGTTGGATCCACTTGCCACCATTTAAATAAAGGATAGAAGATTTTTCGATCGGCATCAAAGGCATATTTCGCATTGCTCGCGGACGTTTCATGATTAACATGATATCTTTAATTCCGGTCTTCTTGTCTGTTTTGATTCGACGCTTAGGAATAAATGGCTTCTAGTATCTGACCCCTTTCGTCACTTCAAATTTGATCATTTTCCAAAGCAACTGATCAATGAACTTCATATAATACGTGACATTTCTTGTTTGCACTAGTTCCTCAACATCCCAGTATGGAAGTGTCTTAAAATCTGTCAGATATTTGAAGTATTGAACTCCAAATTCCCTTTTAATAGCGTACACATTCAACTCTTTGAACCACCCCAGCTCAGTATATCTCCCAATGACACATCTTTATCTCTGGTAAAGAATGCTAGTGGACGTCGAAAATTACGTTCTCGTGCCATTTCTTTAAACCATGATTTCTACACTTGCACAATCTCCTCTTTTGTCGTCGGTTTAGGAATTTTACCTTATCGCACAGACTCTTCAATCTTTTTTTTAACATGTCTTTGTTAAGCTGCTTGTACATCTCTTCGAAAGTTGGAAAACTATCAGTATTCGGACCGACGTACTTCTCAGCTTCGTCTTTCTCGTCATCATAAGACCAATCTTCAACAATAACCCTATTATATTTTCAGCATCATATCTACGTTTGTAATGATACTCATTCGGCTCAAACGTATTCACATTTAGAACTTGTTCTTCAAAATCAAAATCGAAAGATTTCTGCATCAACATCGATCATCTTCGCTTGATCTTCTTTAGAATAATTGTGCACATATTCGCCCTCTTTGACATTATGTTCAAGATCAGAATCAGGGGCTTTGTAGGGACTGCAGCAACAGGCATCGCAGTAGTAATAGCATTAGACATGTCAACATCATCTTTTTGCTCATTTCCCACTGTTTGCTCCCCCTGAGTTTGATCATCCATCCAGTTTGATTCATCGTCCATCAACGAAAAGAAGTCAAACTCATCTGTCACTTTTACATCAACAATTTTAAGACCGACTCCACCCTGATCATCATCGTTATTTCCATCATCGTTATCAGAGTCGTCTTTAGTATTATCTGCATTGTCATAATCATCATCAGTTTTTATCTTCAGCTTCATCATCGTCTTTTGTTTCTAATTTTTGTCTCTGGAGCAATTACATACTCTGAAGCTTTAGCAGATTCTTTCACAGGTTCTATAATCTCTGGCATGCTTTCAATAACATTCTTTCCTTTGCCCTGTTCTAGCCAATTCCCTCTCTGCTTTTTCTTTTGCCTCTTGCACATCCATTCTGGCGTATTCTTCTTTGAAACAGATCCCCAGATTATTAGATAAGACTTTTTGAAGTCTGTTGAACCTTTGATCATTCATTTCTTGTTCAGATTGTAGCTCTGCTATTTCTTTAATCAATCATTCATTGGCTTCTTGCAAGCTTTCAACAAGAGCCTTTAAATACCCTCGATCACCTTCTAAAAACTTAACTTTGTAAGACAAAATTTCTTTCTCTACTTCATTCTGCTTTATCAACTTCTCTAACTCAGCTTTCTCTGTCTTGTTTTTAGCAACTTTGTCTTCCAACACTTTCACACGCTTCTCTAAATCATCAATGTCTGATTCTAAAAAGAAATCATTTAAGTCTTGAAGATCCACAGCACATTTGGAATATCTCCAAATAACTTTGATTTTGGAGTAGTTTTTGGCGTAGACTTTGGCGTTGTAGTCTTTGTTAGAGTAGACTTTGGTGTAGCATGAATAACATTCTCCGGTTGTGATCCAGATGGATGCTCTTGAGAATCAAAGATTGGAATATCTAACATACAGTCTCAGGAGGTTCTTGTGTAACTCCTGACGTTCTGCTGCAGCTGTGATAATAACAGGAGGTTCTTGTGTAGGAGGTTCTTGTGGGACTCCTTTCTCCTGTGCACCAGAAGGTTCTTGTCGGACTTCTATGCCTTTCTTCCTTCCAATGTATCTACGGCTCGATGGTTTTTGGGTTTCTTCGTGATTCTGCCCTTCGTACTTTTGACGTTTTTTAACTTGAACATCTTTTGCATGTTTTTTTGGCTTTTAACTTGAACATCTTTTGCTGTCGATTTTTGACGTTTTTTTCTTTTCTTCGGCCTTTCTTCATCTGAATCTTTCTCTAATTCAGCTTCGTAATCAGTATCACCCTTAGTTAATCTTTCTTTTACAGCTTCGGCATCAACAATCTTTTGCCTTTTCTCAAGCGAATCATCTGATTCTTCATCTTTGTCAAAAGTAGAAGATATAACATCATCGTGTTGAGTACCTGTCTCGATCTCTTGGCTTTCTATGTTAGCAGCAGCACTAGAACCGGCTTCACCTTGAACATTTTCTGGCTCATTTTCATCTATAAGCATAGTGTCTGCTTTCTTAGATACACGTTTCTTTTTCTTTTCGACTTCAGCTTTTAAAAACCATTCACTTCGAGCTTTAGGCTTGAACGTCGCAAACCATTCCTTTTCAGCATTTAACTCTTTTTCGTCACCACTACCATCATTCCTCCACTTGTTTCCAACAGGTGCAACATAATTTTCGTTTTTCATCGCCCCAAACAGTGGCTTTGCAACAGGTGCTGAATCCTGCTTCTGAAACTTGATCAATTTCTTCACGGTAGTTTCATCAAGATGCTAAAGTATAAGATGTCATTTGGATCACGTGCAAGTCAGTAAATTTATCATCAAAGAGCATTTGCACAAATTTGGATACAAACACAGTCTAACATCTTCCATATTCTTTGACATGTGAGTAAAAACGAGCTTTGAATAGTTGTACGGCTTCTTCAAGATCAAAGCCGTAGCCATGCAAGCCATAAAATCTTGGACATCATCGAGACCTACTTTACGATGGCTGAATGTATGAATAATTGCGCATGAGAAGCTTGTAGGGGTTTGGAACTTCCCTTTCTTCAATGTAGGACTTGTTCACGCTCCCGTTGTAGCCCATTCGGTAAAAAACATCCACGTACCATCTTCTCATCAAAAAATTGGATCATTTTATCATCGTTGAACTGTAATCAGATATCTTCTTCAGTGACCGTGATATCTTTATTCTCGTTTCTGACTCTAACAGACGAGCTAATAGTCTTTTTAACTTCACTCAGACTAGCGTTAATCCAGAAATGATAAATGTGCGATCGATAGGACACAGTTCTTTCAGTGATAGCATGATTGTATCGGAATATCCTTCAAAAACTTCAAAATACTATCATACTCCTTTAACGATGGACACAGCGTCTTATCAAGAGTAATACAGGTATTGTGGAACTTGGAATAATCCATCGTGATTTCCCGCGCTGAAACCAGAACCTGAAAATCGACGTGAAACATTTAGCACGCATTTCAAGAATAAGTTACAAATTTTTCATCATATTACATCAAGTTCGGGCGAACTTGATGTCATAATTATAAACATATTACTGCAAGTTCGCCCGAACATGTCACAAAACTGTTCAACAATTCAATACAAGTTCGGGCAAACTTGTAATTATACATTTCAATTTTATTGCCTAAGTTCGAGCAAACATTTCAAATAATTCACAATTTCAGTTTTTAACCTAAGTTCGGTCGAACTTAAGGTTTTGGAAATAGTTTTTATTATTTAGGAGGCAAGTTCGGCCGGACTTGATGAACAAGTTCGAGCGAACTTGTCATCTTCTCCATGAAACCTGCACAACCTATCTTGTTCAATTTGTCAAATTACATCTTCTCGTTTTATGTTGTTTATTACAATTTCATGTTTAATTTGTCAAATTACATCCAAGATCTAGTTGTTTTAACAACTTCAGATCTCAATCTTATTTCAGTCATCAACAAAACACGGTTACAACTGTCCAATTCTCACCTCAGCCATTGTAAGTGATGTGCAAATCACCACAAACAATCAATATTTTGGCAGTATAACGGTACAAACTTAACAATTTTGAAATCTCCCTAAATGCCTCAAGTACGCTCAGATTTAAAGAACAGTGATGATGAAGTTTTGCCGAAATTGCAATCTTTTTATAGCATAGCAAGTTCGGGCGAACTTGTAAGCCCAAGCTTTTGAAAGCCCATTGTAAGTTCGGGCGAACTTACAAATCTCAATAACTTCCCAAACAAGTTCGGTCGAACTTGTTTTAATCTTGATTCCTGAACTTTTAAGCAAGATTGGCCGAACTTGCCTAAACCAAGTTTAAATTTTTCAAGATTTTGCTATTTAGTCCCTGAACTTTTCACCTTTTATCAGTTCTGAAAATCCACTCAGTTGACCAAGTCCAAGTTAATGACCTTGGTTAACCGATTTGTCTACCGAGTCCAAGTTAATGACCTCGGTTCGACCCGTTATGAGCAAACTGTTGGTTTTTCAATTTTAAAGTTTCAAATTAATGAATTTTTGATCATTTTGGCTTTTTCAAATTTAACAGATTAGCTCCCAGCCCGTTGTTACTTAGATTTCCACCAGTTTTGCACCTTTCCAGACTTCGATGTTCCGTTCTCCAAATTGGCTTGATTAAAAATAATGCAGAAACAAAATCTTTTTGTATTTTGAAAGTTTATGCTAAAACACACTGAAAATCTTTTTAAATTAATCTGAAAATCAAATTGAACTATATACGAATCAAATTTATAGTATTTCAGACATATTTTTGTGAATTCGTGTCTAAGGATCATATCAGTTGATTGAGACATATCACCAATACCGTTGACCTTTTTCTGACATTAAGTTTTAAACTCATTTACCTAGATTGTCGATATTTTTGTCCACTTAAACTTTGACACATTTCTCAATTGTTCCAAGATATCTTAGGTATGAATTATGAAACTTAGTTAACCGTGTTTCCCACTTCTTGAATATACTCTCGAATCCAGATTCCCTAGATTTCATCTTACAGGTGAATATAGGCTGTAACTGATATTTGTATATGGGTTAATGCGAAGCCTTGAGAGCTCAGGTTAATACCACTATATCGACAAAGAGATAAAGGCTCGACTTTAGGTGTGTTCAATTTAAAGAATCTTTTCAGCACTGGAAATGATTAGATCTTTCGATTCTTTTCAAGTTTTGCATGCAATTTTAGGGGTTTATAGCAAAAGTATTATAGAAGTTCTAGGCTATTGCTTCCGCAAAATCAGAAGAACTTGTATAATACCCCAGATATCAACTGTCTATAAAGACCTCGTATCTCAGAATCAGGCAATCCTTCAATCGAAATTTCGGAGTACTAAGTCCATGTATCCAAGATATGTTAATCCACAAGTTTAAGCAGTTGTGAAATTTAATTTATATCTCGGAAACAATCTACTGAACGTGTTATGCCTATCGACATATCCACAGTAAGACTTGTTTACTGAAGGTCCGTGATCAGGCGGTTCTAGACGGAAGTTAGTGGAAAAACGTAAACCGATTCGGTAGAATGTTATTACAGAAAGGAGTAGAAACAGAATGCAGCGGAAGTCTTCATTCATACCGAAAGAGTATACATCTTTATAAGTCCAGCTGCCGGAGTTCCTGAGAGAATCCGGCAGCACCTCCCCGTAAGGATGCCAAAAACTTAAATGACAAATGAACAACACACCTATATATAGGGAGACAAGTTCGCTGGAGTGTATGGAAGTTCGGGCGAACTTGACCTAGTCAAGTTCGGCCGAACTTGACTTCCTAAGAGCATTCTCGAGCGAACTTGGCCTGCATTAGTCAAGTTCAAGCGAACTGGACTAAAGGCACATCAAGTTCGGGCGAACCTGACCAATACAGGTCAAGTTCAGGCGAACTTGTTCCCTTTTACATGAAATCACCGTATTTTGGTCGTGTGTTTGTTTCTAACCTATACAATATTCAACACACGCTCTATCTAGCCTATTCGACAAGTGACGAACACAATAATGCATCAACAGATTCCCCCTTGTTCGTTAAGCATGATCTTGAACTTCAAAACTTTGAGCCGTGTTTGAATATTTTCTGCAAGCTTCAATCAAGGTGTCTGCCGATGTCGTCGAGCCGCGTCAACAGATTCCCCCTTAATTGATGATCCGGGTTTGCATTAACAACTTTCAAAACCGCTGAAATTTCCATTTTAGATCTTTGGTTGCGTGGTTTCTGACTCCTCTGATTTACTTGACCGATGAATTTTCTCGAATAATCATCAACTCAAAGCTAATCAATGCAGCAGCTTCTCCATTTCGACGATAACCGCATCCGAGTTCAGTTTTTGAATAACGTTGAGCATCGAGATTTATTCCGCACACTCCTAAAGTATCAAAAACCCAACAGGCAATTGATAGAAACTTCGAATCACCGCATCGGAAAACTTCAAATCAACGAATACCCTTGAAAATCCGAAATTCCGATTTCCGTAATCGTAGTTAAGCACCCTTCAGAAAGATTTGATTAGCAAATCGGTAATCTGCTTAATCAGCAAATAATCTGGTAACACTTCGACTCTGAAAACATTCGTCAGCGATCAAAATCACATTCTTCCTCTACAGTCACAATGACAGATGTATAGCTATCTCCGCTGAACTGGCGCCTTCAAACTACAAAACATCCCTATTTCCGGCTTACCCAATCAAAATAGTTCATTTGCTTTGCATAGTTAATGATAAGCAGTCGTGTATGCACCAACCCCACATCGGAGATCAGGACCTAAATCCTAGATCCCTTAAGTATCAACCTGTGTCACAATCTGAAAAATCTGAACTTCCTGTGATCACAGAATCCCAAATATATAGCCTCTTTTATAGCAACAGGTATACACAGCTTTATCCGAAAGATCCGATCCCATAAATCATCTTCTTTAATCATGGTACCGCGTACAACATGGGGCAACTGAAACTACAGAGCATCCCTATCTCCTGGCGGTTAGTCCAGTCAATAGTTCATGTGCAAAGTAGAGTTAAAGATAGGCAGTCGTGTGAGCTTCCAAACCATACGCGCGACTCAGGTGTCAATCCACAACCATGACCTCAGAATCTAATAAACAACTCCTCCAAGACTCAGTTATGTAACCACCCACTTTCAAAATAGACATCAGTTTGAAATACCCAATGAATCTCAATCCTCTGTATTTCCCGATAATCTGCAATCGAAAACCACCTGAATACTGTTGCAGTGTCACGAATTTCAAAAATGCCGGAATCTTCAAATATTGAAAATTTTTTATTCCCCCTCATTTTTGCAAATTCCGACCATACCAATTTTTTCACTAAAATTCCCCCTCAAATCCGGAATTTTCAGTATTTAGCAAATGCGGAATTACTTTAAGGCCCATCGGTAGTCTTCAACTCTAATGATCACCAAATTGCTTTGGTATCAATGACTACCCTCTCATCTTCAACCATCTCTAACCTCATCATCTCAGCCTCTCTCTAAAGCCTCTGACGGTGTCCCCGAATAGTCAGTATCGGACGTTAAAATTTCTAAAAAATTTCTATCACCAAATTTTTTCTTGACACCCGTCTCATCAACCCGAGCAATAAATTTTTTTTCAATGCCTTTTTTTAGGCTCCTTGACAAGTTCGGGCGAACTTGTGTGACAAGTTCAGGCGAACTTGGTCACTATGTGACAAATTCGGTCGAACTTAGTCGGTTTGATGGAAGTTCAGGCGAACTTGATTGGCCACTTCCAAGTTCGGGCGAACTTGCATGAAAAAGATAAGTTCGGGCGAACTTAGCTTAATTTCAATGAAAATCAGTCAAGTTCGGGCGAACTTGATGAAAATTCATGAAAAACTTTGTCAAGTTCGGCGAACTTGATGAAAAGTCTTGAAAAACCATGTTAAGTTCGGGCGAACTTGACCTCGACAGGTCAAGTTCGGGCGAACTTGGTCTCCCAAATCAGCCATTTTTCACATTTTTTGATCCAAAATCGTTATTTCTTCGAATTTCGAGATGATTTCACCATAGATCTGGTCGAAAATGGTTTTCTAACAATCCTATCCGTTCAATTTAGGATTTTGTCCGTGGATTGTAGGTTTATTTCAGGATTTACGTCTAAAACCCCTCCTAATATCCATAAATGTCCAAATTCATAGCGTCGGTGATAACCGTAGTTCTGATACCAATTGAAGGTCCCTGATCAGGCGGTTCTAGACGGAAGTTAGTGGATAAATGTAAACCGATTCAGTAGAATGTTATTATAGAAAGAAGTAGAAAAAGAATGCAGCAGAAGTCTTCATTCATACCGAAAGAGTATACATCTTTATAAGTCCAGCTGCCGGAGTTCCTAGAGAGAATCCGGCAGCACCTCCCCGTAGGGATGCCAAAAACTATAATGATAAATGAACAACACACCTATATATAGGGAGACAAGTTCGCTGGAGTGTATGGAAGTTCGGGCGAACTTGACCTAGTCAAGTTCGGCCGAACTTGACTTCCTAAGAGCATTCTTGAGCGAATTTGGCCTGCATTAGTCAAGTTCGAGCGAACTTGACTAAAGGCACATCAAGTTCAGGCGAACATGTTCCCTTTTACACTGAAATCTCCGTATTTCAGTCGTGTGTTCGATTCTAACCTATACAATATTCAACACACGCTCTATCTAGCCTATTCGACAAGTGATGAACACAATAGTGCATCAACATTTACTACTTTTTAAAATGTCCATTTCTTTAGCATATTGTGATAGTCCACTGATGTACTATCATTTTCTTTGTGACACTGATTCTTTTTGACTTTTTCAATGTTTTTGTATTTTTGAATTTTTCATATGTTTTTATATTTTCCCAAATCTTTCTCCCCTAAAATCAAAAACATATTTTTGTATTTTAGATTATTAAGAAAATAATAAACCTAGAAACTAACAAACCAATGTGGATCACACAAACTCGTCATCTGATCCATATTCATCCTCCGCTTCCGCACCTTTCAATAAATTTTTAATACCGTTAAGCCTCATTAGATATTTGAATCATGTTATTGGAAAAGCTTTGGTATAAAATCAGCTTTTTTCTCATTGGTGTGGATTTTTTCTATTCGTACCAACTTCTTTTCATAGCATTCACGAATGAAATGGTAACGAATTTCTATGTGTTTAGTGATGACGATAGCTGCCTTGTTATCTACGAATAAAGGCTTATCAAAAATTGCAACCCAAAGTCCCTCATATGTTTTTGAATCTAAAGGATTTGCGAACAACAGCTGGAAGCAGAAATGTATTCCGCTTCACAAGTTGACAGAGAGACCGTGGTTTTTTTCTTGCATTGCCACGTTACCAAACGAGTTCCGAAGAACTGCAACCAGCCGTTGTAGATTTAGAATTTAGCTTATCCACCCCAAACTCCGAGTCAGCGTATCCCGTTAGATCAAAATTGTGTTCTTTGGATACCACAAGCCGATGCTTGGACATCCCTTCAAGTAACGAAATATTATTTTGACTATCTGCATGTGTGACACTCGAGGACTGGACTGATAACTCGCGCATAGGCAGGTAGGATACATATATCTGGGCGAGATGCCATCAGATACATCACAGACCCTATCATCGACCGATAGAGTGTGTCATCAACTTTGGTTCCAATCTCATCAATGCAAATCCCATGGTTCAGTGCTAGCGGAGTCGAAAGCGTGAGCTATCCATTTCAAACTTCTTGAGATTATCGAACATACTTTGTTTGATGAATGAATATGCCATCTGGTAACTGATCGACCTGTAATCCGAGGAAGAATTTCATTTCACCCATGGAGGATATCTCAAATTTCTTCTTCATGATCTTTTAGAACTCTTTGCATAGACTATCATCCGTGAACTAAAGATCATATCATCCACATAGATTTGTACAATGATTAGATGGTTTCCGACTTCTTTGGTAAACAATGTATGATCCACTATGCCTCTTGTAAAGCCGTTTCCAACGAGATGTTGCGATAACGTCTTGTACCAAGCTCTCGGGGCTTGGTGTAATCCGTATAAGGCTTTGTCTAGGAGATAAGCTTTGTTCTTGTTCAGAGGATCGACGAACCCTGGTGGTTGGCCAACGTACACTTGTCCACGTAGCTTACCATGGAGAAATGCGGATTTCACATCTAACTAGTACACCTTAAAACCTTTCCAAGCTGCGAACGCAAGGAAAATGCGGATTGACTCTAATCGTGAAACCCGTGCATAAACTTCAGTATAATCAATTCCTTCTTGCTGGTGGAACCTTTGATAACCAACCGAGCTTTGTTTCTAACAATCACACCCCAATCTTCCCTTTTGCACTTGAAGACCCACTTTGTGTCTATAGCTTTCTGCTTCGGTGGTAAGTCTACAAGCTTCCAAACTCCCAATTTCTCGAACTGTAACAGTTCTTCCTGCATTGCTATCACCCAGTTCCAATCACCCAGAGCTTCATTCACAGTCTTAGGCTCTATTTGAGATATGAAACATGAATAGTAGCAGTAGTCTTGAGTTGGAGCAACTCAGGTGTAGAAACAACTTAATGCTTTGTTGATTCGGCTTCTTGTACGCACACCAGTTTGTAATTCACCAATGATAATCATTGAAGGATGGTAAGAATATGATCGTGGCATTTCTTCGCTAGGAACATCAACCGAGCTTTACTAATTTGTCACATTCAGATAAACTATCAATTCAACATTAGGAGCACTCGATGAAGCTTCGTTCTGATTGCTCGGGCCTGCAGATTGATTCAACATGTTGGATATCTGCTCAGATTCTTCATCCGATGAAGATTCTCCATCAACATCAAATGTCGGCGCTTCATCAGAGTTAGAATTCTAATTCTAAGGCATATTTGGCACTGTTGTTGCATTTTCTGGTTCAGAAGAGACATTCGAAGGAGTTATAGTAGGTGTTGCTTCTGCTTTAGAAACATTTTCAACCTGAACACCACTATTACTCGGAGCTGCTTCAGAAGATGAAGTATCCAACGTGGGTTGATTAACCACAATTGGTCTAATGATCTGTTCTTGATTCGCCGACTGTTGAAGATAATAAAGCGCTACGAGTTCTTCATCAGACGGTTCTTCTAGCAAGTCGAATGACTTCCACAAATCTTGATAGTTGAACAGCCATGCGTCGCCTCTTCTTTGAATAGGATCCGTATAGTTGAAGCAATCAACATGTTATGCTTCAATTACGTTTCTCAAAGAGGGAACATACACTCTTCTTAGAAGACTAGCATAACCAAAAAAGAAACCTTCAAGCGATTTGGTGCCGAACTTACCATTTTGATCAATTACTGTACATGGCGCACCAAGTGGCTCTAGATATTTCAAATTTGGTTTCCTTCGGTTGATCATTTCAAAACATGTCTTTTTCGTCGGTTTTAAAGTTAAGACCATGTTTAGTGTGTAGCAAGCCGCTGCAACCGCCTCACTCCAAAAGCTAACAGGAAGTTTTGAGTCTGCAAGCATCGTTTTTGCTGTTTCAATCAATGTTCTGTTCTTCCTCTCAGCTACGCCGTTTTATTGTGGAGTGTAAGGTGCACTGAATTCGTGCAGAATCCCTTTGGCGTTGCAAAATTCTTTCATCTTGTTGCTCTGAAATTCCGTGCTGTTGTCACTGCGAATACGTCTGACAGGCAGATGATATAGATTTTCGAGCTTCTTGAAGAGAATCACCGGATTTTCGAACGTTTCATCCTTTGACTCTTGAAAGAAAGCCCACGAGTATCGTGAATAATCATCTGTGACAACTAAGCAGTATAGGTCTCCTAAAATACTTCGGACGTTCACCGGACCAAATAAATCCATGTGAAGACGTTCAAGCGGCAGCTTTATAGAATTCAGAATTTTCTTCAGAGGTTACTTTTTTATCTGCTTCCCCTTTTTACATTCTAGGCAGTGATAAGACATATGGAAACTTTAAAGATTCACTCCCTCTACCAGATCATTATGAACCAGAAAATTCATTTTTCGCAAATGAATATGCCCCATTTTTCTATGCCAAAGAATAGAATCTTTCTCCATAGCTTTAGTCACAAAACATTGAGCCGATTTTGATGATGTGGTTGCGTTGCCCATATCTAACACATAGAGATCGTTTTCGTGCGGGGCTCGCATCAGAATCCAATCATCAGGTATTTTGAAACCTAGCTTTAATATCATGCACTCTTTGTTGTTGAAGTGAACCGTAAACTGTTTATCACAAATGTGCAAGATGCTCAGAAGATTGTTCTCAAGCTCAGCAATGTAGTTCACACGATCAAACGATACTACGCCATTATAGAGTTTTGTGACACCTGGCTATTTAGGTTGTCCCGTACAAATGTAACACGTGTCATGAATGAATAAAAGGCTGTATTTGACTATTTATGATGTTTATATATGGTATTTGATGTGTTGGTAAATCCAAAGTTTGATAAAAGTTACGTTGGCAATTTAGGATAAACGCTTATCGCGTAACGGTTAAAATGGAAAACGAACATCGGTGACCGCCGAATAATGTTATGGTTAAATAATATATTTAATCATAATCGTGAGGAAAAATTATTTAAAACGCTTAAAATCTCTATTTTTTCGAGTTTAGGCGCGTACTGCGCGATACTGCGCGTATCTGACAAAATACTGTCAACACAGCCAATTCAGGGCAACTAATAATTATTATAGTAATAATTTGACAAGTTTATTTTTATAGAATGATAAAAATAAATTAAAATGATTAGCATCCCTATTTTGTGAATTTAAGCGCGTACTGCGCAACACAGCGCGCATACTGCCAAACACCGACAACGTAACTGGTCCTGGCAAATAAAATATTGATTAGTAATATTTTGGTGTGTTTATTTTTATAGGGGGCTGAAAATAATTTAAAACGCGTTAAAATGCAGTTAAAACGCTAGATAAAACACCCGGTATCCAGTTAAATACCAGTTTTGAACACATATATGTAATATATACATATATATGCGTGAGGTGTGTGTGAGTGGAGGATGGTGGCCGCCATTTAGGGCCTCTCTCTCCTCTATCTTGACACTTGGTGGAGTTAGGGACATGTATAATGATTAAAAGATATGAAGATCTTCCATATCTTGCAAATTCCAACACCAAAAATTCAAAATACTCTTCCACTCTCTCTCTAAGAACCGTACATGCATACACACACACCCATTTTGGAATTTCAAACATAATCTTGAAGATTAAAGCTATTCCAAGCAAGTTTCTAAGTTGTCTTGAAGATCCAAAGGTGTTTTAAGTGATTTCAAGGTATAAACTTACTTTATAAAATTTATATTCTTGTTTCATGACGATAATGATGATAGAAAGTTTGTCAAGAATTTGGGGTTCTTCACAAACTTAAAAATAATAACAAGTGGGTTTTCAAAGAAAATGAAAATGGATTAGTGTGTGTAAGTATGTAGGGTCGTGGGTATGTATGTATGTACATATGAGATTGAGTTTTGATTTTGTTGAATGATTTATGTTGATGTGACTCATGGAAGTTGAATGCATGCATGATCTAAATGGGGTTTTGTAAAAGTTCTAGTGATTAAAGAATGTTGTGAAAAGTGATATTTTGGAATCATATGTATGTGTACATATGGCCGTATATATATATATATATATATATATATGTGCATGCATACAAATTTTTGATGATTAGTTCATAAAAGCATGAGAGTTACATGCATTAATGCTATGAATGATTTGATGATGATTATATGAAGATGAGAATGTTCTTGGATATATGAACATGAAGTAAAGTCATGTCTAGATGCATATTAGTTCATACAAAATGATGAAGAAATGATGTTAGTGCATTAAGTACTTGTACATGGACATGCATGTGGGTGTATTACAGAGAAAGATGAATAAATGATGATATGATAAATTGATTTTAGATTAGATTATAAAGCATAAAAATAATGTTGTTTGAACTGTAAAATGGTATGGAACTTTGACATAAAGTTTACTAGCTTGGCATGTTGTACTATGTGCCTAAAAGTGTTGTAAAATACAAGAAATCGCATGATTTATGTGCCTTACACAAAAACTGCACTAATCTGATTATAGCCATCATTTTAATCAGTATATAACATGTATTTTGTTAAAATATGAAGTCGTTTCGAGTTCAGAAGGTTATGGTAACGTTTGACGCAAAACTATGCGGTAAAAAGGTAAAAATCGCCTTTTAAAAGGGTTTTTATGAAACTGTTTTAAATCAGTAAATAAACTGATTTTTTATTATAAATATAAGTATATTAACTTATATTTAGTTTATTTGGTGTTTGGTTGGTCATACGTGACTTTCGACGCCCGAAAATGTTACCGAATCGCTAAAATACGCATTTTCAACATACACTAGAATTGGTTGTTCATGGATGAATCTTATGTGTTTAAATGTGTTATGTGATTTAAATATGTGAATATTATAATATGTTAAGCGTTGACATGATAGCGGGAATTAAGACTATGCATGTACGCTTGTATGTTTAAAATGGTAGATCGGTAAAATCGCGTTCAATGTGTAACTTATTTATCGAGCATGAAAATTGATACATAGGTTAACTTAGTGAGTTATTTTATGTATACATGCTTTAAAAATCATAAAGTGAATAAGTTAATGAGTTTTCGCGTGATATGATATTGTGAATATGTGCACGTTTATGTATATATATAACGACGCACAAATCGTAGATATATAGTATTTATAAACGGGAGTGTAACGGATATAACATAAAGGTCACCAATAAAATCGTTCAAGTTGCAAAATCTAAAAATATATATATATGAACTCATATATATATTAATAGGCCAACATAATAAAAAATAATTACTTTTCGAGAAAATCTCAAAGTTATGTGAAAATTCTAAGTATTGGAGAAACTTAGGAATTTTGTAAAATATTGATTATTAAATCGTGCCTACGTATGTTAGGACGTGTAGAATCAAATTGTGGGATCGCGCTATTTTAAATACGCACCCAAAGGTGAGTGTCACTATACCCCTCTTTTTACTGTTTTAGTATATGTTTTGGGGGAAGAACACGCCTTAAAAGGATAAGTATACGTTTTCGTATAAAATATGCCTTTGATTAAACTATAAATATATTTTCATGGAAAATATGATTTTGAAATTATGTGATATGTTTTTGGAGAAAAACATGGTTTTGGATATAAATATGTTTCGGATGAAACGGATTTTGGAATAATGATATATACGTTTCGGGATGAAACAGGGATTTTACGACGTTATGGGAAAGAACGACCATGTGGATTAAAATGTTTAAATCTAAAGTTGTAACGAATTTGCCCGGTCTCAAGGGAGTAAGTATCGGGATTAGGCTTACGTTTCGGTGGGGACGTCGGGGATTCGTACAACGTGTTATATTAAATTTTATCATTTTAGTAGGATATATATATATATATATATATATATATATATATTGTTCATAAGGTTGGCACCTTGGGTGACCCATTGCGGGCACTTTGCACAAACTTAGACATTTAATCATTAATATGGATTGCGTGGAATTGTTGATAGATATATCGGGTTGACAACTCCATCATGACCGGTAGCTCCGTGTCATGTCAAGCGATGAATTTATATTCTGTTATTGTCTAGCGTTGATTAAACCTTAATGTTAATATATAGCTCGTAATGTCTTGCAAACTTACGAATCTAAACAAATGGATGTAAAATAAATTTAATATGTGAAACTTGGGAAGATGCTAAGTTCGGAGTTTTCGGGAAACGCTTGCGACGGCTGACCCATGGATTTTATTAAGGAATTAAATAAACTTTCGAAAATATTATTTGGATGTTTTGATAATAAACACATAATTAGAAAGTTTTCCTTGTTTTAAAATTGAATATGTGAGCTCATCCTCCTTTGTGTTAACACTTGATTTTAACGTGTTCTTCAGGTACTTGAGCATGGCTTGGGAATCTTTGGCGTATCTTGTGGTTGTGATGCATGTTTATTTAATAATAAACTTTGGACACTTTTAAAACTTATTTGGGACGACTGTATTAAGATCCATAAGGATCAAGACAACTTAACTATTTTATGGTTGTGGTTTGTGTTTAATTTGGAAACCATGTTTTAATTAAGTAATATGTCCAAAGATTAATGATGCATCATCCACCAAGATATTTATGGGCACCAACTTCCGTCACCATTTTGTGTTTCCGTTACGACGTTTTTGGGGTGATTACAAGTTTTCCTTCGGTGATAATCCTTCCATCTTGATTACCGGTAAAACCAACATATCCATCGTTTATAGCTTTTATGTCGAACAGAAGAGCTTTCATCCCTGTCATATGTCTTGACGCTCCACTATCCAGAATCCACTTTGAAAGAACGGGTCTCTGGAGCCCCTGCACATATTATAATTCAGTTAAAAAGCGTAACCCAAGCCTTCTTGGTCTTGGGTTTGGGATAAAAAGTGCGTAATCATCTTCAAAATCTCCATCTGAGCCTCCACTGTCATTTACATTTTCAAAGTTAACTTTCTTTTTACCTTTTGAAGATTTGACAGTTTTAATTTTGGTCTCAGATTTTGATTCTTTGCTATTACCAGTCTTAACAAGCTCAGACTTGGTAATTTCAGATGTTGATGACTTCTTTTTAGCAATCTAGGCTTGTGATTTTATGTTAGCCTTTTTTATGTAAAACCTTTATTCATTTGCCATGGAAGTTTCACCTTTATTGAAAGTTGAGTTTTCAAATTTAGTTTTAGGTTTAACTTCAAGTTTTGATTCATTTCTTTTGAGAATAGTGACCAGTTTTACAAACTCTAGTTGCTTAGGTTTTACAACATCTGGACTTTCTTTCCTTCGAAGATAGACCGGTTTTTTATTTCGGATACTTGCGTGCAATGTGACCGACTTCATTGCACTTGAAGCAAGTCTGATCATCATGAGAATGTCCACTAGTTGGTTTTACACCACTTGTGGCTTTGGCCTTATCTCGAAGTTCTTTTGCTTTCTTAAACTTATCGTTTGATTGCTTTCCAATTAAACTTTCCTCTTGAACCGTCCTCGTTCCATAAACGAATGTCATATTTTTATCTTTGTATTCGTGAAATGGTGACTTTTTTTTAACCGGTTCTTCTTCCACATCTAAACCCAACCCAGCTCTCTGGTTTTCCGGATGATCAGCACCATTTCTCCGGTAGTTGTTGTAATTTCTTTTGGGTTTAGAATAGAATTTCTTTTCATTCTTCTCCAGATCCTCTAATGTAACTTCAACCAGTTTGAACAGTTTATGAAGTTGTTCTTCATTGACATTCCGAATCAGAAAACTGTCATCAAAGTATAGTCTATCAGATTCCTAAACCTTGTACATGACAACGTTAGGATCATCACATAGGCCATCTTCCGATGATGTATCGTCATCTTCGGATTTTGTGTCAGAACTGTTCGAACTCGAGGTGGCGCTCTCAAAGCTGCCATCATCAGAATCAATCAAAACTTTTTCAATCACATTTTTAACCACAGCATTACTGTCATCATCTGATGTAGTATAGATTACATCAATGTTCTCCGGCAACTCATTCTTCTTTTCAGTTAAAAATTCAATGTTGAGTGCCTTATCCATCCCATCAACAGTTTTGCGACAATATTTCTCGCATAGGGGTGGTGGAACATTGGTGTATTCTTTACCATTTTTCTTTTTATAGTTTTTATCATTTTCTTCCGAAAAATCGCGGGAAGAATATGATCGATGACATAAGCATTAGTGGTATAACTTCTCAAAAGTTGTTGAACATGTTCTGTTTCTATTTTCATATCCTGAAGTTGTTGTTTGGTTTCAGCAATGGTGTTAATGTATACATTTATTGCTTTGTGTTTATCCAATAATGTCCCTTTTTTTAAAATTCTCACAATGCCGTGTTGTTCAATATTATTTCTGTCGAGCCTGCCATAATCATCTTTCATTTTGTCATATGCTTCCCTCATTGTGCGATAATCATATTTGAAATGTTCATTATGCACATTGAGTTCAGCGATGATTTGTGATTTTTCGGCATATTTAGCACATGGCTAGGTGCATTTTGTGCATGGTTTCTCAACCTCCACAACTTGCACTTTGGCAACTTCCTTTTTGACTATTTTTACCTCTGGACCTACCTTGGTTAGATTTATCATCATAGCTTTGTTGGCAATGTCCGTGAGGTTTTCAGCATTCATTCTTGAGTAACATCAATGACTTCTTCAACTATTGGTTTCTCCTCGACCACTTGCTCCTGAGAATTTCCATCAAAGTTACTTGCAAAACTAGAAGTTGAATTAGGAGATAAAATGCTTTGTGTCTTCATGTGAAGATAAGTCTCCTCTTCTTCCTGTTGTTGCAAATATTGTTCTAGTAAAGCATTCTCCAGAGCTATGTCTTCAGCAGATGTATCTTCGACAATTTCAACCATCAATGCAACTCATGTCTTCTTACCAATATAAGAATTCCAATCAAAACCATCATCTTTGTTGGTAGCAACCATCGCCTTCTCGGTATTGTTGGATGGTTTTTCTTGAATATCAACTTGAGTCTTCTTTGGAAATGGCTTATATGAAGAGCCTTCTTGTAATAATCACTTCCACTTCCGAACGGACTCTGATTGCCGCTTGCTTCAGAATTCTTACATTCTCTCTTAAAATGCCCCTTTTTTCGGCATCTAAAACAAGTGACCTTTGATATCTCGGCCCATGAGTACAACAAACTTTGTCACCCTTCGAATGATAGAAGTCAAAGACCATTTGATATCCATCTGCTCAATTCTTCTTCGTCCACCTGATCATAATCCTCGGCAGTGTTCTCAGGATTACCAATCTTCCCAGCAACAAGACTTTCATAAGATTCTAACACTGTTGCGAGAAGTGCCATGTGTTGTTTGGCAACTTATTCAGAAACGACATTGTTTAGATTAACAGCAATGTTGCACTTGTTTGATTGATTATTCTGATTTGCTTGATTCTGATAAGAAGAATTTGAACCCGTGCTTGAATATGAAGAACTATGCGGACTTTGATCATATTGTGAATATGATTGATTTTGATTCTATGGCGAATGATTCGAAGAATTCATATTTGCACTGAATGCTGTTTGAATCTTTGGGCTTGAAATGTTGTCTTGAGCTCCGTTCTTGTAATATATACCGACATTTGAACGATGTTAGCATTCTTCAACTTTGCAATCTTTAGAAGTTCCATTTCATGACCTTCGAATTTGTCGATGAATGTAGCCAGCTTGAAGAATTCCAAGTTTGGACTTTCTTTCAATACCATGAGATAGGTAGTCCAGTCTCTGTCAGGTAACGCATCTGCAAGCTTATCAATATACTCCAGTTCTGTCTTCTCAAGACCGTGTCTCTTCATTTGTACCTTCAGATGACAAAAACGTTCGATCATCTGCTTCATTGTCTCGCCCTTCATCATAGTAAAGATTTCAAACTCCTTCATGATAAGGGCCTTCTTGCTCTTTATCTTTTCTGCACTACACTGGTATTTATTCTTCAACGATAACCAGAGTTCCCTTGCAGTCGTGTATTCGGGAAACAAGATCAAAATAACCTCTTTAACAGACTGTTAAATGAGGCTAATCATTTTCTTCTCAGAGATATATTCTTCCTTTTGTTGCGAAGAATACTTGTACTTCTCTAGAACTTGCTGAGTTTCGTCTAACGGAATGACATATCCTCTTTCTATTGCCACCCAGCTTTGGAAATCATGGCCTGAACCCAGTAAATGAACTTCTCCTTCCATCCCTCGTATTCGTCCAAACTCATTAACTTCAGAGGTTTAACGGTCGTGCCCATTTCAGTGTCAGGTTACCTTGATGTATCACATTGGCATTGGATGTACCCACTCCTAACATAAACGCTCTATCCATCGCGAAATTAAACACGTACACTGAAAACACGTTCAAACTTTGAAAAGTATTAAATTTACTATAAGTTCAGTTGAACTTGCAGTGGAAGAATGAGAATTTTCAGTTTTTAGAACTTTTTGTGGCTTGATTTTAAAATTGTCCCTGAGTCAAGTTCGAGCAAGCTTATAGCTTATTTCAGAAGAAAACTTGCAAGTTCGGGCGAACTTGAAATAAATTTCAATGAAATTGATCAAGTTCGAGCGAACTTGATAAAACATAAAGAATCTAGTGCAAGTTTGATCGGACTTAACAAAATTTTTCTCAAAAACCCTCAAGTTCGAGCGAACTTGGCTCACAAGTTCGATCAAAATGACTTTTGGAAACATGATTTTTTCAACAATTTGGCATCAATTCGATTAATTTTGATCTCCAAACTCTCAGGGGTTTATCTATAGCAATGACATATTCAAATTTTGACAGAATTTGCCCGTAAATTCTTCATTTTTAGTGTAAAATTTAAGAAAAATAGAAGAATGGAGTAGAATAAGAGTTGTTCTTGTCTTGATATCAATCAAATCAGGTGTCTAGCTCTGATACCACTTGTAGGACCGATCATTTTAGCATAGAAACCTTGATTTGATATCTAATGTCCATAATGGTGGAAACAATATGACATGATTACCAAATAACAAGAATTAATCAGTTAAACGTCAATTTTATTGATAAACTTCAAGTTTCCAAATTGACAGAGCTTCGCTACACATAGCACCAAAAGTTACAAATGAGAGACTCAAAGCACAAGTCCGCTTGTTAGAGACTAAGTTCGGGCGCACTTGACCTAGTCAAGTTCGGACGAACTTGACATCACAACATATTAACCTGCGAACTTGGCATATAATCACTTAAATACTTCATTTTGCTAGCCTTTTCTCATCTAATATATTATAGACTCGATATAAGACTAAGACATAGACATTCTGCACCAACACATGATCCAGGTGGATATGGTGCTTGAGCAGCAGCAGGGTTTACATTTGCTTGATTTAGGCTGTTGGTAGCAAAACGACATGCATTGACCAAATGTCCAATCGTCCAGAGTGGGTATGTTTGTGACATGGTGTTTGATTTAGATGATGACGATTGCATTTGTTGCACTGAGGTGCGGTCCCAGCATAAGTTTTCCTAGCATGAGGTTGTGCTGGTTAGTTTGGAGCAACTTGATCGTTCTGAGCAACTACAACGAAGTTTTGTGAAGCCTTACACTTCTTTGACTTCTTAGAGGATTCAGTCTGGTTTTCCTTTTGTTTTTCTTGGGTAGTCTCGTCCGATGGTTTCTTGTCGCCTTTACATAAAAGCTTATCCTTCTTGATTTGAGATTCAGTCAGGGTAGCGGATAGCTCAATGGCCTGTCTAACTGTAGCAGGATTGCTACCAGTGACTATGTCCTGAATTGGGTCAGGGAGGCCATCAATGTACTTTTCAATTGCCTTATCTAAAGGCTTAACCATGGTAGGACATAACAGACTTAGCTCCTCATAACGATGAATGTAGGCTCGATGTTCACCACTATCTTGTTTTAGATCGTGGAATTCGTTCTCAGGTGCCCTATATTCATGACGGGGCAGAACTCTTTTATCATAAGAGCTCTAAGCTCTTCCCATCTCTGAGCTAGTGCTACGTCAGCACCTCTATCCCTCATAATCCCGTTCCACCACGTGAGTGCCCTCTTTTGGAAAACACTCGATGCAAACTCTACTTTTCGCTCATTCGAACACTGAACATGGCGGAAATTGCTTTTGATACTCTCAAACCATTGTAGGAGCCAAGTAGCTCCTTCAGACCCAGTGAAGTTGAGTGGTTTGGCTGAGTTGAATTGTTTAAAGTTGCACGGAGTAGGTGCATTGTTGTTGTTATTGTTTTGATAAGCTTGATTGAGTTGGGTCACAAGATTTGGGAGTACATCAGCCATTTGCTAAGCGATTAAAGTCGCCATTTTGGCGTCTTGAGTAGCGTTGCGACAAGGAGGCATTCTAAAAGAGAAAGGGAAAATGTGAGAGAAAACGAGTGAGATTAATATTGGATAGTCAAAATGAATTTGTTAAAAATATCGACGAAGTACAAGGATTGTGATCATTTGTTCATTAATTAAAACAAACAAACGACACAGTGACTAATCAAAGTAAATGGGTCTTTATAATGTATCGCGAACACATGCTTTAGCCTATAAGTGGACACTCACCCCAAGTAAATGGGTCTTTATAATCAAAAGATGTATTATGCTTTGTTTTTGGTAATCACCTAAAGATAGGTGATGGTAGTGTAATAAGAATCTAAACGCAAGTGAACTCGCATTGGGGTCCTAGGAAGGCTATAGACTAGGTCAAAATATTACTAATAACCTAGTTCCCTATAACCGGTGCTCTGATACCAATCTGTAACACCCCAAATCGCGTAAAACAACACGCGACGGAAACACTTGGGGAGTTACGTTACAAATTGTTTCGTAACACATGGTGCTTAAAGTTTTGTTATATCGAATTATCGAATTTAAATGTCTTGGGATACCGAAAAAAATCAATCAAATTGTCTTTCAAATTTTAATGTCACTAAAGCCCGCATCCATCCTATGTGTAGTATGCAGCGACAATCATCATGTAAATAAACCTGAAACATATGTGAAATTAGGTACGTTAACAAAAAAGTGCCTGTGAGTAACATAGGTTTTGTAATTTAGATTCATGGCTTAGGATGTTTAAGAAAAGAACATATATTTTCAAAAATAGCCATGAATTCTCGCAAAAAGTTTAGTATCTATAATACTTTGCTTTTTGATAAAAAGATTTTGTAGTATATACAAAATATACTTTGGTTTTGAAATGACAATATCGATAGTATATCAAACTATATACTTTGGCTTTCGAATAAGAGACTTGGTAGTATATCAAAATACTCTTTGGTTATGAAATAGTTAAATTGATAGTATATTTAAAATATACTTTTGAAAAGATAGATTTGGTAGTATATCAAATATACTTTTGTTTGACAACGAGTGAATCGGTAGTATATCAAAATATACTTTGGCTTTTGAATAAGAGAATCGATAGTATATTAAAATATACTTTGGTTTAAGAACAATAAGAGAATCGATAGTATATTAAACTATACTTTGGTAAATAGTAAGAGAGTCAGTAGTATATCAAACTATACTTTAGTTTAAGAACAAGAGATTCGGTAGTATATCAAACGATACTTTGATAAAACAATATCACATTGGTAGCATATCAAAATATGCTTTGGAAGTATATCGAAATATACTTGATTGTGATTTGGCAGTATATCAAAATATACTTTGGTTTAGGAAATAAAAGATAAGTTTTTATGGCTTAATTACAAAACCGTTGTAAAAACACATTGTGGTCGTTTGGCAATACATTCAAACCTGAGTATATCAAACTATACTTTGGTGACTATAGATTTACCACGAAGGCAAATCTATTTGGTTTAAACTTGGTTTCTGACATTCCATACAACAGGAATGGGGTGTCAAATCCTATAGCGCTATATCGTACTACCAATCGGCTTGATCATTGTTAATAAATGTATAAGAATAAATACGCACCAACAATAGTCTTACAAACTTTGAAAATCGTTATTTAAGCTATAGGTAACAATTTCGATTCGTTAAAGGATAAGTATTATGTATGCGAAATCATATAGCTTTGAAATCGTGAAAATAGTGAATAGGCACATATGAATCACCCCAAAACATTTGAACAACGTAAAAGATGGGACTATGTACTCACTTGGGATTGCGTATAAGCCTTGTATGAATGTGTAAACAAAGCCCAAAAGATCAAGGAATCAAGTGTGTCCAAACATCGGGTAATTATGTTAGAATGAGGTCTTGTAAAACAAATGAGTGTTGGAACTCATATGAAATGGTTTAACAAAGTCAACATTCTGATTTGGAATGAATCCTAAGTGCTTTTGACCCGTTATGACCCGTTAAGGTAGTTTATGCCTCTTTAACGTGTCATTTGCGTAAACGCGTGATCAGATGGTTAAACATGTCCTATGATAAGTCTTAAATGCCCAAAAATGTGTGAAAATGTTACAAATAAGTTTACATGTCAAAAATTTGGTTACATATGTTTAAAATGGATTTATGCGCAAAAAAGGCATTTTGGTCATTTATAAAGAACACAAAAACGACTTATCATATAACTAATCAAACGAAGTGACCATAAGGTATAACCTCAGAAGGTTATTCCCTATACAACTATGGTCACAATATGTGTTTGGTCAGATCCTAAGATAGACCAAACCGGTCGAATTCGAAAGTTAAAGCGGTGGTCAAGACCGCTCGACTTACAACCCAAATAAGGCACTAAACTAAAAGTGACAAGTTAGACATGTCAAAACATGTCTAACTAAGTTTATAAAACTGATTTGGTATCAAAACTTGGTGTTATGATACCCGAAAAAAGTTCCATCGTAAATTGCACAAAATGCGCATTTTTTACCGAAACTTTGACTCGTCACTTCGACTTGTAAACGTGTTATTCAGAAGGTGAAATTGCTAGGGATCATAACCTTTGTGATTACGATCATGTTGCAAAGTTCAATTGAACATTGACTTGACCAAATATGGTCAGAACCGAAAGTCAAACGGAAAGTCAAACTGTTTGACTTTTGGCTCAAAATAGCCAAAATAATGAAATAGACTAATAGAGAGTACTTACTTGTGTTAGGAACACTATAACAACTCAGAGATGGAGGCCTCCAAAGCTGGAAGTAAGCTCCAAGAGAGTGGGAGAAAGAAGTTTTGAATGAGTAAGTGAAAATGAATGGAATCACTTGCTATTTATAGTGTTCTTGAAGCCATAAGATCATCATAAGTGTCCCATGTGTTGGCATGATCTTAAAAGGGGTTTAACAAGTGTCAAATGAAGGTTAGAAGGTGGAAATTTCGTGAACTTGGAGCCCAAGACAAAGAAAGAGAAGCTGTCAGGTTTCAGCATAATTTTCTGCCCAGACAAGGGCGTCGCGCTGTGTGACGGGTATACACCCAGGGTGTCGCCATACACCAAGCCCCCCTTCTGAAGTTTCAAAAATGGCAGAACAGGTCCCTGCACATGATTTTGATGATTTTTGACGTTTTTAACACCCGTTAATGCAGTTTTCAGGCTTTATAAGGATGTTAAAGCATATGGGACTTGAAATATGCCCGGAAATGTTGTGGATGTCGATTCGTTCAGTTGTACCATTGCGTTTTTCGCTTAATTACGACGAAAGTTGTATAGGACGCGAAAACGATCCTAATTGCGAAACGAATGGTATTTTTGCATTCCCATCATTAAAATACAATATTTTAATGATTATGTTGATGCATTTTTGTTCGTCACTTGTCGAATAGGCTAGATTGAGCGTGTGTTGAATATTGTATAGGTTAGAATTGAACACACGACCAAAATACGGAGCGAATAGTGAATTTGGGAACAAGTTCGCCCGAACTTGACATGTAATAGTCAAGTTCGTCCGAACTTGACATGTAATAGTCAAGTTTGCCCGAACTTGTCCTGTGAAGGACAAGTCCGCCCGAACTTGTCCATGCACACTCGGGCGAACTTGTTACCCTATATATAGGTGTGTTGTTCATTTGTCATTTAAGTTTTTCGCATCCCTACGGGGAGGTGCTACCAGATACTCTCCAGGAACTCTGGCAGCTGGACTTAAAGATGTATACTCTTTCGGCATGAATGAAGACTTCTGCTGCATTCTACTTCTACTCCATTCTTAATAACATTCTACCGAAACTGTTATATACGTTTATACACTAACTTCTGTCTAGAACCACCTGATCACGGACCTACAGATTACAAAAATTGTTTGGATGTACATATATGGTCTGAATGCAGAATGTACGCGAATTGGCATACTTTCGTTGTTTTGACACAAATAGTCCCTGAGCTTGATTAAGCATGTTTTTGCCATACCGTACCCTTCAAAACTTTTTTCTCAGTTATGTAAAGGATATTTAAGGTATGCTTAGATTATGTCATTGTTCCAGAGTGCACGTCACGTTAAACTGATTAAGTTTACGTAACAGTTTACGTTTAAATTCTAGAAAAGCTTTGAGGTGGCGAAATTGTACATGGACATAAATGTGTGAATGTCACATATAATTATCCCAGGAGTGAAATACATGATTTCATTGGATTCGGATTGTATGATGGTTGTAAAGGCACAAATGTCACAATGCGAGTAAAAGTTTCATGTGTAAGGCTGCCATGTGGTGTCACAACCCCTTGTTTAATAGCATCACCAATCTTCTTTTGAAGATAAACACTTAAAAACCTTAGATGCATCAGAAAAGTTGCTCGATCTTTTTTAATGTTTTCAAAATTTGTCACCAAGTCATTGAACAATACTTGGGAAGAATTAAAATCAGATTTTGTTAAAATAACATAGCCCAAGTATCGCATGTTTAAAGGTATTTCATTAAAAGCTGTTGACTTGGCAGACATGCAGGTTAACAAAGTATGGAAGAAAAACTTCATTTCAGCAGGAAATTGTGGTTTTAGATAGTTTTACCTTTTAGTTGACCAGTATACCCTCTTTCTATGAACTCATTTTGTAGCTCTACGGTTGAAAGGTAGTAGCATGGGTTAGGTCATTCAACCCAAAGACCTCTGAAATGGAATCAGGGGTTGCTTCCAACAATGTGTCTCCCACGTGGTAACAATAAGATAAGCCACCTTGTCTGTGTAATGGACCTTGGCATTTGCCCAAAACTCTCTTAAAGATTGTCGATACATGGGAGCATGAATAATCATGTGTTCTTTTCTTTAAAAAAATAAACAATAAAAGAAGAGATCATCGGACGATATCGTTTATTTGAGTCAAATTCTTCGAAAATGGCAGTGTAGTTGTGTGGGGTTTTGAAATTTAGATTCGACATGATCGAAAAAGATGAAGAATAGTTGTGAAAGTGATGAAGATTTGATAGAATACCGCTTTGAGAATATTTGAATTCGATACGGCAAAACCTCTACTTGGGATAAACAGGGTTTTATAAAGTGAAAAAGTGATGATGACGTGGCAAAGATCTGACGGCTATCATCTGTCCACGTGTATCCTTTGATAATGTATGGAAGACAGTTGTTATGGTAAACACTGTTGTGTATCAATAGTGGATGAAAGCAGTGTTTTGAGTTTTACACTATCAGTGGATAAGGTCAACGCAGTGGTTTGACCAAGCAAAGGATATACTTTTTCCAATGGATTGATTTTCCAATCCTATCAGTGTTTTGAAAGAACAGTGGTTTGAACAGACTTTTGAGATTTATTGAAAAACTTCAATTTTGACTATTTTTAAGGATGGATTTTTAATTTTCTCAAAATATTTTATTGCTATTTACACATGGAACACAACAATTTGTTTTTAATCCATGTTTAGCATTCCAATTCTAGAAATCAGACTTTCAAAAGTAGATGTATCTAATGCTTTGGTTAGAACATCTGCTAGTTGATCTTTAGTATGGACATGTTGTAAAGAAATCAAACCTATTTTAATAGCAATCTCTCACAAAGTGATGTCTGATGTCAATGTGCTTTGTTGTGGAGTATGAGACAGGATTTTTGATGATATTTTCAGCTGCTTGACTGTCTATCTTGAGAGTAGTCTTTAAAGCAGTTATACCAAAATCCAGCAGTTGGTTCTGAAGCCAGAAAAGTTGAGCAGTGCAACTTGCAATAGCAATGTATTCTACCGTAGCAGTGGATGTAGAAACTGCAACTTCCTTTTTCTTTGCCATGACACAAGGCAATCACCTAGGAATTGAACTCCTCCTGATGTGGACTTCCTTGTTGTGCGGCAACTAGCAAAATCACTATCTGAATAACCTGAAAGCTCAATGTTTCGATTAGCAGGATACCAGATACCAAGTGTGGGAGCACCTTTTATGTATCTGAATATCCTTTTCACAGCAATTAAGTTTGACTTTCTAGGTGCTGATTGGATCTGGCACAAACGCATGTTGTGAACATGATATCTAGCCTAGAAGTAGTTAGATACAATATAGACCCAATCATACTTCTATAAAGAGCTTGATCAACCAAGTCATCTTTGTCCTCAATAGTGACATGATTTGAGGTTGCCATGGGTGTGCTACAAGGTTTACAGTCATTCATATCAAATTTGTTAAGTAGTTCTTTGACATCCTTATTTTGATGAATGAAAGTGCCATTGTGCTTTTGTTTAACTTGAAGACCAAGAAAACATTGTAACTCACCCATTGCACTCATTTCAAACTCAGCTTCCATGACTTGTCTAAACTCTTCACACATGCCAATGCATGTGGATTCAAATAAGATGTCCTCCACATAAATTTGGACAAGCATCAAATCTTTTCCTCTCCATTTCAAAATAATGTTTTGTCAATTTTACCTCTTGAGAATTCAATGGATAAGAGAAAAGTGGAAAGATTTTCATACCAGGCACTGGGTGCTTATTTTAGACCATATAGTGCTTTGTTTAACTTGGACACATGATCAGAATAGAATGCATCTTCAAATCTAGAGGTTGACACACATACACTTCTTCATTGATCTTTCCATACAAAATGCACTTTTGATGTCTATTTGAAACACTTTGATGTTGTGGTTGGCAGCAAAAGCTAAGAACAGTCTGATGGCTTCTAACCTTGCTACAGGAGTAAAGGTTTCATCATAGTCAATACCTTTTTCCTGTCTGTAGCCTTGAACCACGAGCCTTGCCTTGTTCTTGACAACAATACGCCTTTCATCATTTTTGTTCTTGAAGACCCACTTTGTACCAATAGGACATACATCCTGAGGCCGTGGTACAAGCTCCAAAACTTGTTGTCTTTTGAACTGAAGGAGTTCCTCTTGCATAGCTTCTAACCAACTATTGTCTCTTAGTGCCTCTCGGTACTTGACAGGTCGTGTGAGTGATAGAAAGCCAGCAAGAGGCAAATGTTTTGAGATTGGCTTCTTGTGAGCACTCCTGCATTGATGTTGCCAATAACTTGATCCAATGGATGGTTTCTCCCCTAACATCAAAAACATATTTTTTTATTTTCTTGTTTCATTTCTCCCCCTAAAATCAAAAACATATTTTTATATTTTAGTTTTTAAGAAATTCTAATCCTAAAAGGTAACAAACCAATGAGGATCACGAGAACTCGTTGTCCGATCCATATTCAACCTTTGCATCCGCACCTGTCAACAAATTTTTCATACCGTTAAGCCTCATTAAGTATTTAAACCGTGAAAGACTAAATGGTTTGGTATAAAAAGCAGCTTTTTATTCATCGGTGTAGATTTTCCCAATCCGTACCAATCTTTTTTCGTAGCAATCACGAATAAAGTGGTATCGAATCCTGATATGTTTTGTTCGAGAGTGATGAGCTGGATTTTTCGTTATGTCGATAGTTGCCTTATTATCAACATACAGCAGAGTGTCAAGAAATTGCAAACCATAGTCTCTCATCTGTTGTTGGATCCATAGAATCTGTGAACAACAGCTGGAGGCCGAGATATACTCAGCTTCACAGGTAGAGAGAGCGACCGTAGTCTTTTCTTACATTGCCAGTTTACCAAGCGTGTTCCGAAGAACTGGCAGCCCGCTGTAGTTGATTTTGAATTCAACTTATCTACACCAAAATCAGAATCATCATATCCCGTCAGATCGAAGTTGTCATTCTTCAGGTACCACTAGCTGGTTCTTGGACATCCCTTCAAGTATTTGAAAATTCGCTTCACGATCTGCATGTGAGAGATTCTTGGACTAGACTGATATCTGGCGCAAAGGCAGGTAGGATTCATTATATCCGGGCGAGGTGCCGTCCGATACATAAGTGATCATATTATTGTGACAACCCGTACCTTTCAGGTAAAAACCCGTTTGTTTCATATTTATAAATAAATCATACATTTTTATTATTTGATGAATTAAGTATATTTTATCCATTTCGCGTTGAACCAACCCGAACCGGTTGAACCAAAACACTTGTCTCACGTGTCAATCGAACCCACTCGCGTAGCTCGAAACATATGAGGCCCGAACCTTATCATGAATATTATACATTTGTATTAGTTAATTAATTATTCATTATTATAGTTAATTAATCTTTCACTTAGATTAGTTGTAAAAAAAATATATGGAATGCAAATAATCTGTCGCTAACTACCAACTCCAATTGTTTCAATTTGTGAGCTAGATTTTGTGAGCAGCCTTTAACGACCCAAACCCCCAAGCCTATAAACCCCCTTCACTCTTTTCTTGTTCTCACCACTAAGGTAACTGCCCACCCACTAAACCATGTAAATACACTTTACGTAACACGTAAGGATAATTTTTTTATAACATTCTAATTACCCACAACCCTAATTCCCTAAACAAAATTGCAACCATCTCTCTCCCTCTCCCTCCCTCTTCACTCTTCTAGCGACGCAACCAAGGAGCACCAGGGACTCCACACTTCCAGTTAGAGGCTTGATCATACTCTCACTTCGTCACTAGGTATTACGCCTCGATTTCTATGCTTAGTTCTAGTAGTTATACATGTGTTTTTGGTTGCAAACATCCCATAACTTGGCTGCGTTTTCTGAGTTTGTTGATGGTATGATGATTGAATGTAGTGCTAGTGGCTAGAATCCATGCGTGATTGTTGTTATTATCATATTTGCGTTCGTATGTTTACTAGGGTTTTGATATTCGTATGATGGGTTATATCTTGTTGGTCTTGATGCTTTGGGGGATAAATAAATCTGAGTTTAATGGTAACCTGTTGTAAGTCTATATAAGGGTTGTTGTTGTTCGCTAAACATGTTAACGGAATCACTCGAACACGCATTAGAAAATTAAGAGCTGAAAACAGGAAGCTGGTTGATGTTTGTAGCTGTTCAGTTGGCTGTAACCGGGTCAAAATTTATCGAAATCTAGATTTTCTTGAGTCTAAAACGTACGATTTTGAAAAAATCTTCTAATGGCACTTGAATTGCAATTTTATGATGTCGTTTGCTATTTTAAAATAATTGTTTCGTGCAGCAACTGAAGCTGCGTTTTTTTCTGTAGAAAATACGCCAACTTCCGCAGTCCTTTTTGGGACTTAACTTATCTAAACGCTTGTTTTTAGAATCTAAAACCAGGTATCCGAAAATAGCTTTCAAACAGAAGTGGTTTCGTATTTTTCGGACAGGTCTAGGTATTTTTAGCGGAATTGTTTGTAAAAGTGATACGAGCTGCCATTTTCTGCAGAAAATGCAGCGAACTTTTTGCATTATAACCTGGTGTGTGTTTACTGTTTAGATGCAAAAATTTTACTGTAGATTCCCTTGCTGATTAAGTGATCTTGTCTTTGATTTCGCGTCAATCGGATAAACGTAATTTTTAAATAAATGGTTCGGCAAATAGGGTCAGATTGCGACGAATCTGATCACTGTTTGGCGCAAGATTTTTCACAGAAAATCCGTAAGGAATTTGGTCACCAAATTTTAATACAATGGTCTCTGGTTTGATTGACACGTTTAGTAATTCTTTGGGAACAATCTGGTGCCCAAACGTTCACGATTAATGTACCCAAATTGTCCGAAAATGCACTTAAAAGCTGAATTTTTGTGACAAGATTTATTATGTGATTTTTGATGGAAATGTGGTCGCTATTTTGAATAGCGACACTTCATGCATGTGTGTGTATATATATATTATAATATTTTACGTGCTACGTGTTAGATACGTGTAGGATCCGCATCTCCGTGTGAGTTCCCACACTTACTTTTAACCGGTAACCATGTTAGGACGTGATTGACCCGTTCCACACCGCATTTACTTTTCCGTCTTTTAACAGAGCAAACTAAGGTGAGTTCACTACTCTTTCATAGGCATGCGTCCCGGGGGCAAACTACTATTCCTTGGAGGAATACTTTTCAAAATTGTTGTAGTTTAAATTCGATGTTGGTTAATACACTAACACTATCACAAAGTCCATACTTACTACCGACCTAGTTGTCTGGGACGCAGCGGGGTATGAGTTGAGAGCGCTATTAGGCTTGACAACCTCACACCGTACTTGGGAGGACGGGCGCGAACAAAGGACCTTAAACACATGGCCAATGTTGATAGGCATTGATGAGGGCAAACAAATATACGTCACTACGGTATCGAGTTATTAACAACATATTTTTAAACTAAACACCAAACCATTTTCGTTAACAAAAAATGTGAACTCGCCGGCTTAATCGCTGATACACTTTTTCCACATGCTTGCAGGTCGTTAGATATATCTTGCATGGGAACTTGCAGTCTGAGGCGCTAAGGGTGTCATGGGGAGTGTTCTTGATGCAACTATTAATAATTTATGTTTTAAAACATTTTGGTTTTTAATTTTTTGAGATACTTACATTTGCTTCCGCTGAAAATATACTTTGTGAATCGTTTAATTTGAGTTACACTATTTATGTTGGATATGGCGTTGGCGTTTTTTATACTATTTACTATTAGTTCAACATGATTAGTGGATAGATCCTGGTACGTCACACGCCTCGCGGTAAAAGGTGGTTTTTTGGGGTGTGACAGTTTGGTATCAGAGCCACTGGTTATAGTGAACTAGGTTGTAAAAAGTTTTTGTAAAACCATACTATAACCAAATCAATTCTGAAAACGACCATGACACTGTGCTCCCGATTGCAAGGTTCATCTTTTATTATTGTGTAACAATACATTTATCATGTACATATACATTGCATTACATGTGGTCACACACAACCTTATAGTTTGATTTCACGCGCTACCTATTCATGTTATGATGGATATTAGTATGACATTATTTGTAGACCTTATATAATCTTTTTCATTTTGATAACACTCACCTTGACATTCAAATCTGAGGATCTTTTGACGCAAGTTAGGAGGAATTGGGGTGAACATGTAAATCGAATTATCATTACGGGTGCACACGTAATAAGGGTGCATGTGAAGTCCCAGTGAGACCAAGCGTGTGTAAAGGATTCTGACCCATTATCAGACATAATTGGGAACTCAGTTATTCATAAGAGCCATATTGATGATGGACTCCTACTCGATCCTTATCCTTACTCTTTCTGCTTTTCTCGACAACTTGTACTGATTATGGAAGTAGCATGCGCGGTGGACGTGGCGACATTGTCAAGACTCAGGTGGCGGATCTCAACGATACACGAGTGGAAGAGCCTTTAGTCAAACAACAAGCTGGTGGACACTTACTACAAGATGATTCTTGTCCTCATTTCGTGTATTTGAACTCACATTCACGCGTTGTACGTTCTTTTCCTTACCGTACCTTCAACTGGTTTTCTTTTACTAATCGAACCAAGGATCCAATCAGAATCAGGGCTCGTACGCTGGTAAATAACTAAGGTATAACATAGCAATCATCACCATGAGGCAGTGCCCTAGAACATGCCAGAGATGGGAGGTGGTAGGTCTTTTGGAGAAAGGTTGCACAGCTCCGTTCTCAAAACAACAATAGCAATAACAACAACGGTAAAAGTTGTGCTCGCGAAGGGCATTTACGATTGGCGCGGGTGACGCTAGGAACGATAACAACCTCGAGACCGGTACGTTTTCTGTAAACAGTCTTTTCATTTTTGTTTTATTTGATTCTCGTGCCGGTTGTAGTCTCGTGTCCCTGAGGTTCAGTAGACTGTTAGGATCGACCTTTAACCACTCTTGAAACCGAACACATGAGGAATTGACTGACGGTCAACCAAGTGAAATATCCTATACTTTATGCTGGACGCAAACTTGATCTTTAGGCCAAGGGTTCGACATTGACCTCCTTCTTGTTACTCCTAATAGTTTTGATTTAGCGCATTCTTTTCACTCCTCTGTGACTCTTAGTGAATTTCGGGACGAAATTCCCTTTCAACTTGGGGATGATGTTGTACCCAAGGAAATCCACAGTCATCTTGACTCGTCTTTCACTCTCCTATGCCTACTTTCAACTTGGGGATGATGTACAACCCGTACCTTTCAGGTAAAAACTCTTTTGTTTCATATTTATAAATAAATCATACTTTTATTATTTGATGAATTAAGTATATTTTTTCCATTTCGCGTTGAACCAACCCGAACCGGTTGAACCAAAACACTTGTCTCGCGTGTCAATCGAACCCACTCGCGTAGCTTGAAACTTAAGAGGCCTGAACCTTATCATGAATATTTACATTTGTATTAGTTAATTAATTATTCATTCTTATAGTTAATTAATCTTTCACTTAGATTAGCTGTGAAAAAAACATATACGGAATGCAAATAATCTAGTCGCTAACTACCAACTCCAATTGTTTCAATTTGTGAGCTAGATTTTGTGACACCTTTAATGACCCAAACCCCCTTCACTCTTTTCTTGGTTATCAGCCCACTAAGGTAACTGCGCACCCACTAAACCATGTAAATATATATTTTACGTAACACGTAAGGGATAATTTTTTTATAACATTATAATTACCCACAACCCTAATTCCCTAAACAGAACTTGCAACCATCTCTCCCTCCCTCCCTCTTCACTCTCCTGGCGACGCAACCAAGGAGCACCAGGGACTCTACACTTCCTAGTTAGAGGCTTGATCATACTCTCACTTCGTCACTTGTTGATGATATGATGATTACATGTAGTGCTAGTGGCTAGAATCCATGCTTGATTGATGTTATTTATCATATTTGCGTTCGTATGTTTACTAGGGTTTTGATATTCGTATGATGATGGGTTATATCTTGTTGGTCTTGATGCTTTCAGGGATAAATAAATCTGAGTTTGATTTGGGTAACCTGTTGTAAGTCTGTATAAGGGTTGTTGTTGTTCGCTAAACATGTTATGGAATCACTCGAACACGCATTAGAAAATTAAGCGCTGAAAACAGGAAGCTGGATGATGTTTATAGCCGACTTTATTAGCTGTAACCGGGTCATAATTTATCAAAATCTGGATTTTATTGAGTCTAAAACGTACAATTTTGAAAAGATCTTCTAAAGGCACTGGAATTGCAATTTTCTGATGTCGTTTGCTATTTCGAAATAATTGTTTCGTGCAGCAGCTGAAGGTGCGTTGTTTTCGGCAGAAAATACGCCAACTTCCGCAGTCCTTTTTGGGACTTAAACTTATCGAAATGCTATGTTTTTAGAGTCTAAAACCAGGTATCCGGAAATAGCTTTCAAACAGAAGTGGTTTCGTATTTTTCGGACAGGTCTAGGTATTTTTAGCAGAATTGTTTGTAAAACTGCTGTGAGCTGCCATTTTCTGCAGAAAATGCAGCGAACTTTTTGCATTATAACTGTGTGTGTGTGTGTTTACTGTTTAGATGTGAAAATTTTACTGTAGATGCCCTTGCTCGATTAAGTGATCTTGTTGTTGGTTTCGTGTCAATCGGATAAACGTAGATTTTTAAATAAATGGTTCGCAAATAGGGTCAGATTGCGACGAATCTGATCACTGTTTGGCGCAAGATTTTTCAAGAAAATCTGTAAGGAATTTGGTCACCAAATTTTAATACAATGGTCTCTGGTTTGAGTGACACGTTCAATAATTCTTTGGGAACTATCCGGTGCCTAAATGGTCCCGATTAACGTATCGCAAATTGTTCGAAAATGCACTTAAAAGCTGAATTTTTGTGACAAGATTTATTATGTGATTTGTGATGGAAATGTGGTCGCTATTTCGAATCGCGACACTTTTAATGCATGTGTGTGTGTATATATATTATAATATTTTACGTGCTACGTGTTAGATACGTGTAGGATCCGCATCTCCGTGTGAGTTCCCACACTTACTTTTAACCGGTAGCCATGTTAGGACGTGATTGACCCGTTCTACACCGCATTTACTTTCCGTCTTTTAACCGAGCAAACTACGGTGAGTTCACTACTCTTTCACAGGCATGTGTCCAGGGAGGGCAAACTACTATTCCTTGGAGGAATACTTTTTAAAAATGTTGTAGTTTAATTTCGATGTAGGTTAATACACTCAACACTATCACGAAAGTCCCTACTTACTACCGAACTAGTTGTCTGGGAGGCAGCGGGGTATTAGTTGATAGCGCTATTAGGCTTGACAACCTCACACTGTACCTGGGAGGACGGGCATGAACTAAAGACCTTAAACACATGGCCAATGTTGATAGGCATTGATGAGGGCAAACAAACATACATCACTCCGGTATCGGGTTATTAACGACGTGTTTTTAAACTAAACCCAAACCGTTTTCGTTAACCAAAACTGTGAACTCGCCGGCTTAATCACTAACACACTTTTTCTACATGCTTGCAGGTTGTTAAATATATCTTGCATGGGAACTTGCAGTCTGAGGAGCTAAGGGTGTCATGGGGGTGTTCTTGATGCAAATATTAATAATTTACATTTTAAAACATTTTGGTTTTTAATTGTTTGAGATACTTACATTTGCTTCCGCTGAAAATATACTTTGTTGAATCGTTTAATTTGACTTACACTATTCATGTTGGATATGGCGTTAGGGTTTTTTATACTTTTACTATTAGTTCAACATGATTAGTGGCTAGATCCTGGTACGTCACACGCCTCGCGGTAAAACCCCGCTGGTGGATTTTTGGCGGTGTGACAATTATTGACTTGTAAAGAGTATCATCAAATTTGGTTTCTGTTTCTTCGATGCAAATTCCGTGATTGGGAGCAAGAGGAGTAGATAACGATTCGTGCTTTCCATTTCAAACTTCTTCAAGATGTCATGAACTTGCAATCCGAGGAAGAATTTCATTTCGCCCATAGAAGACATCTCGAATTTCTTTTCATGATTTTCTCAAACTCTTTGCAAAGATTGTCATTTGTTGAACCCCAAATCGCGTAAATCAACACGCGGCGGAAACACCCCAAATCGCGTATATTTGTGTAACACCCCAAATCGCGTAAATCAACACGCGGGGAAACACTTGGGGAGTCACGTTACAAATTGTTACATAACACATGGTATTTGAAATTATGTTTTATTGAATATTAACCATTACATTGTCCTCGGAATTTAAAATAAACAAAAAAAAGTATATTATTTATCTTTCTTGTTTTAAGGCACTAAAGTCCGCGTCTGTCCTAGGTGAAGTATGCAGCAACGATCATCATGAAACTAATCCTGAAACATATGTTCATTGTACTTGTCATAAAACATTGTCCATTGTCTTTGTTTCTAATTGTGAAAACTTTTGGTTGTTCTTTAATGAATACATTCAAGCCTTTGTTAACTTGACTATACCCAAGGGTATCTTTAATAGATCCTAAAAGATCTCTTTAAGAAGACTAACAAATCAATGAATGATTTGTTAATCATAAACAGTTTCTGTCGTTCCCCAAACTACCCACCAAATCTAGTGAATAGCCTAGCAATGGGATTGTTAATCCTATGGTACCATAACTTACTACTGGGCGGCGTAACAATGTTAATGAATGTCATTCGTATCATGGATAACGCCCCAACAAGTTGTATCACATTTTTGAAACCATAAACCATAGTATTTGAACATTGAGAACAACTTAGCACATATGGATCACCCCAAAACATTTGCAAAACATAAAAGAGGGGATGAATGTACTCGCCTGGGATTTGCGTATAAGCCTTGTACGGGTATGTGAACAAAGCCCAAAGATCAAGAAAATCAAGTGTGTCCTAATGAGTCGGATAACATGTAAATAAGTCGGGACGATAAACGAGAGATCGGATAGAATGAAGTCTTACAAACCAATCGAGTGTTGGAACTCTTATGATATGGTTTAATAAGCTTAACATTTCTGATTTGGAATGAATCCTAAGGGCTTTTGACCCGTTATTACTCGTTAAGGTAGTTTAAGCCACTTTAACGTATCATTCGCGTAACTACGCGTTCGGATGGTTAGATATGTGTTATGATAAGTCCTAATTGTCAAAACATGTTTAATATTGTTGTTACATCAGGTTACATGTCAAAATTTAGATTACATATGCTTTGGATTGATTTATTCGAAAAAAGGTCATTTTGGTCATTATTAAGGAATATAGCACTAATTATCATATCACTAACCAAAAGACATGACCATAAGGTATAACCTCAAAGGGTTATTCCCTATACAACTATGGCCACAAATATGTGTTTGGTCAGATCCTAAGATCGACCAAACGGGTTGGATTCAAAAGTCAAGCGTTGGTCAAAACCGCTCGACTTACGACCCTAAACAAGCACTAAACTAATAGTGACGAACTAGACATGTCAAACATGTCTAACCTAAATTTAAAAACTGAATTGGTATCAAAACAAAGTGTTTTGATACCCAAAAATAGTTCCGTCCTATAATGCGCATTTTGCGCATTGACCAAAACTTTGACTCGTCACTACAACTAGTAAACGTGGAATCAGTAGGCATGATCGCTAAGGACCATAACCCTCGTGATTACAATCACGTTGCAAAGTCCAATTGGACTTTGACTTTGATCAAAATGGTCAGAACTGAAAGTGAAATAGAAAGTCAAATTGTTTAAATTTTAGCTCAAAATAAGCTAAAGGAATGAACAAGACTATGGAAGAGTACTTACTTGTGTTTGAGAAACACTTAAGAACTCAGAGAGGAGGTCTCCAATTGTTGGAAACAACTCCAAATGGATGGAAGGAAGAAGGAATGGAATGAGCAAGAAAAGTGGTTGCAACATTGAGGGTATTTATAGTGTTCTTGGATCAACAAGATCATTACAAGTGTCCTAGGAGGTGTCATGATCTTAGGAGGGTCCTAACACATGTCCAAAACAGGTGAAATGGTGGCAAAATCGATTTGCTTGGTGTCCAAGGAGTAAACAAAAAGCTGCCACCTTGTTTCCACAATTCTGATGAGCTGGGGACCCCTTACGGACTGTATGGGGTTTTGGCTTACGGTCCGTAAGGCCCTTGCAGGGGCTGAAGTTTTAGAATTGGCAGAATGGCCCCTGAACTTGATTTTGACGCGTTTTGGCATTTTTAACACCCGTCAAGATTTATAAGGATAATAAAGTATAGGGAACTTGAAATGTGCTTAAAAATATCTCAGAAGTCGGTTCGTTTGGTCGTACGGTTGTGGTTTTCGGTTAATTACGACGAAATCGTAACGACGCGTAAATGACCGTAAATGCGTAAGAATGATATTTTTGCATTCCAATCATTAAATATGAGATTTTAATGATTATGAAAATTTTTGGATGTGCGTACATGTTCTGGATTAGGAATACGCGAAAAGGCATAGTTTCACAGAATTTGCAAAATAGCCCCTGAAGTTATAAAAGTGTGATTTTGCCGTACCGAAGCCCTCAAAACTTATTTCTAAGCTATGTTAAGGGTATTTTGGGTATGTTTAGCTTATGACCTTGTTCTGGAGTGTGCATTGCTACGAGATTCGGCAGACTTTTATAGTTTGTCGTAAATAGTCCCTGTGATCGAATAGGCTTGTTTTTGACATACCAAACCCTTCAAACCTTATTTCGAAGTAATGTAAAGGTTATTTAAGGTATATTATACTTGTGTCACTATTTTGGAATATACGTTGCATTAAACTAATTACGTTTGCGTAACAGTTTACGTATATCTTCTAGAAAAAGCTTTGAAGTGTTGAAATTGTACATGGACTAAAATGTAGGAATGTCACATGTAATTTTACGATTCTCGGAATGAAACACAAGGTTTCATTTGGTTCAGAATTTGTTTGGAATTGCTCGATGCTCGAAAAGGCTCAGATGTCACAGTCTTCCCTACTTGTGGAAATTTCGTCCCGAAAATTAATTTAGAGGAAACTTGTAAAAACATATGTGCGGGAATCGTTTTCAAATGATCCTTCGTTCCAGGAGTAAAACTCTAGGAAACATTTGGATTCCAGCGAATTTTGTTAATTGTATTCGTTCGTTGTCCATGCTAATGAATTGAGATTCGAAAATCTTAACTTCATTCAAATAGATAGGTGTATAACACCTTTGATTGTACTGAGTCTCAGCAAAGAATCATGTAAATGTCAAATTGAAAACTTGTTGTAGCGAAACTAAAAAGAGTGTAAGCTGGAACGGGAGTTGGATTTTCGATTAATGAACAGAAGAACGCTTATAGAGGTCTCCCATGAAGACTAGTATAGGAAACTTGTGTGTGCTCGAAGTTAGAGTCAGATAATGTAGATAAAACAACATTGGTCGAGGTCCAGAACTTCTAGTAACTTAAATAACGCAACGTGTGCAATGTAATAAGGAGCATTTATATATAGGAAGTACCATCGGCGTATCCACCATGACCTTATTACATTGTTCCCGTTTCGTTACTCATATTACTATAGGTTCTTACACATGACAAAACTTGCTATGGTTTCTGTGAACTGAATTTTGTAATTATGTATGCATCCATAATTACAAAATTCCTTGCATAGTCCGCACAGTTCATTTTGTAATGTGAAGGGGAATAAATCAACAAAACTTGTAGAGATTTGATTAGACCACGAAAGGGTCTCTTTAACTAGATCAACAAAGGATCTCTTTAACTAGACCCTGAAAGGCCTCTTTAACTAGATGAACGAATGATCTCTTTAACTAGACCCTGAAAGAACTCTTTAACTAAACCCTGAAATGTTTCTTTAACTAGATCAACGAATGATCTCTTTAACTAGACCCCAAAAGGCCTCTTTAACGAAACCCTGAAAGGTTTCTTTAACTAGATCAATGAATGATCTCTTTAACTAGACCCTGAAAGGCCTCTTTAACTGAACCTTGAAAGGTTTCTTTAACTAGATCAACGAATGATCTCTTTAACTAGACCCTGAAAGACCTCTTTAACTAAACCCTGAAAGGTTTCTTTAACTAGATCAACGAATGATCTCTTTAACTAGACCCTGAAAGGCCTCTTTAACTAGATTGACGAATCAATCTCTTTAACTTTGGAATAGCACTTTAAAATCCAATGGCATTGACTATTTATATAGAAAAGCCCATTAGGGATTTAAGATAGCGCCTTGGATATCCTTCTAAGAATCTATCATTTGAAGATATGGAAGCTTCTACCAGGATTTGGATATTGAACTTGAAACAATTGTATACCAAAATCCTAAAGTGATTCGGATAACGCTACAAGGGTAATACAATAAGAACATTTATATATAGGAAGTACCAGCGGTGTATCCACCATGTTCTTATGGTATTACACTAGTTTCGTTATCTAAATCACAACTAGCCACATAAACACATAATCACATAATCATCAATTTGTACATAAGTATTTAAAATACACCATAAATCCAATCAAGGAGTTCATTTAGTACTTTAAGCATCCACAAGAATCTAACTATGAAGATAGGAAGATCTTGTAAGGATTTGGTTGGCCTTATTGAATCATAATATGTGTATTAAAGTGCACAAAGAATGATGTTGCACATTAAACATTCATAAGTATCTAACTATGATCATAGGAAGATCCTAATAGGATTTGGGATTCATGTAGCGGAAGTATTTTGAAACCTTGTACTAGGTATGCTAGGTCAACACACGAAGTAGAAATGTCACGAAATCAATGTGCTAGCATGCTTAGTCAACATACTTAGCAGATTGTATTGTAAATCAATGTGCTCATATGCTAGGTCAACATATACCGCAAAAGTTTATTTGAAATTCATGCATGAAATTTTTGAAAAACATGCTTAATGTTTTTGAAATCATATATATAATGTTTTTGAAATTATGCACTAGATATATTGGAAAAATATGCCATTTTAAAAATGAGTTGAAACCACATAAAAAGTCCTTGAAATAATGTATAAGATTTTTGAAAGTATGTATTTTGAAATCATGCATTTCATATGTTAAGTAAATATGCTGTGTTAAATGGTTTTTAGAATCTTATAAAATATATTTGAAATCATGAAATTTTGGAATCAGTATAATGTTTTTGAAATTATGTACCATGTATATTTGGTAATATGCTATGTTAATATGTTTGAAAACCATGTGAATGTCTTTTGAAATCATCTAAGATAACTTTGAAATCATTTACTATGTATGGTATAATGAAATAGAGAAAATATTGAAATGCACATAAACATATTGCATAAGACCAATTAAGGACTTATGAAAAGTAACCTTAGGTATCCGAGCAAGGATTTTTAAAGTAGTACTTGAGTATCTTGTTAGATGTCATAACGTGTACCTTGTACTTTGTTTCTTAAATGAAATGAGTACATAGGATTTTTGTAGAGATCGCGAGCGATCACAAAATGAAAGAAACTACAAGAGTAGTTTGATTTGCATGGAATCATGTTCTTGGTATTGCTATTGTAGGAGAGGAACACACATATATATAGTCACTTTTGTAAAAAAATGTAAACAAACAATTTATTTATAGACAATCAAAGTGATTTCGAGGTTCTTGACAAAAGAAATAGAAAACATAAGAGTTCTAGTGTTTATTCAGACATCAGCACAAGCCTTAACATTGCCAGTGTAGATTGTGTGTTCATACTTTGAGTCGTCATTTGCAGCCCGATTAGTTGAAGTGATTGGGATAACCAAAATGAATTGTTAAAAGAAATACCAGTCAAGCATGAGGATTGTGATCAATTGTTTAGTACTAAGAATAAACAAATGACACAGTGACTAATTAAAGTAAATGGGTCTTTATAATGTATCGCGAGACATGCTTTAACCTATAAGTGGACACCACCCCAAGAGTTCCCAGGTAAGAGTGACTGGTCCGATTAAGTGGAAATGTACGAACACTCTAGCCTTAGACAGAAAACTCGGGGTACGGGCACCCACCCTTCTAGGTTGCATGTGTTCACATTATTAAAGCCCAAAACTTTGATGAGAGTTTGAAAATTTTAATGGCTTAAAAACCCAAAAACAAATCATCTAAGGATAGATGATTACTGTAACATTTGTCAAAAAACGGGTTTTCCAAACCCGCTTCGTTTGTAATCGAATATCAAGTTATAAATTTTTCGTTGCGTATTTATGTTTATTTTAATTTTAAACGATGTATAATTAATAAACAAATTAGAATTTAAAAACTACAATTAATAAAAAGTGAAAATAAAATAAATAAAAAAGAAAACCGGTTGCCGGGATTCGACCCCGGGTCAGCCGGGTAAGCCTCAAAGTTTTAACTCGCGCACATATAACCACTCCGCCACTTGATGTCTTTGTGAGTTCTAGGAAACAATTAAAACATATCTACAACCGTGAATCAACCTGTTGCGCCAAACTGAAACCGATATCGGCTTCCAACCGTCCAAGACGTTTGAGTGACCGCGGATTCTAGATTGTAACCGATAAACCGACATTCTTAATCAATTCAGTCGGTAATGAACTTGAATTCATGTGATGTTCGGTTTTTATAACCAAAAACATCCACTTCTTGAATTACTTCAACAAAATCCTCATCTCGCGACTCAATTACATTCCCAGAACTTCTAATTTCACGTTTACTCTAATTTCTGATCGTTGGAATTGCTTTTTAAACTCGCCGGACTTTCGCCGGAAAACCGTGTCTTTCATCAAAACGGTAAGTTTCTCAATTCTTCTATCTTCTATCAGTTGTTAGGCTTTTGATAACTCAAACCCTTCAATCAGAATCAGTTTCAGGCGACGATATCGGATAATCAACTCTCGCCGGAAAACTTCTGAAAATTCCCAGATTTCGCTGTGAAACGGTATAGTCTTTTAAACCGTTCCGATAACTCTTGTTTAGTACTTCAATTCCACAACTAGCTAATCAAAACTGTTAATTGGTCCGCTCAGACGAAGTTCATAAAAACAGAGCCAACGACTTCGCCGGAGTTCTGAGAAAGATCGTCATTCCGGTATGTTCATTCCCAAAACCTTTCCTATCCGTTACATTTTAATCATTCATACGCCTGTTAATCGAATTAAGCAAGAAATAGTTGATTAATCGTTATCTGTGTTCTTGAGCGAAGAAGACGAAATTGATTATGATTATAAGATTAATTAAAATCAGTATAATAAACGGGTTAGACACACAGTCCAGCGGTGGACTGTGTGCAAACAATAAACATACGTATCGAGTTCGATCCCTATCACGACCCTATTCTCGGAAATAAAAATGTTTTTTTAAGAACCGAACCGGGTTAACTCACTGAAGATGTTAAGTATAATAAAAATCAGTATATTAACCAGGTTAGACACACAGTCCAGCGGTGGACTGTGTGCAACACTAAACCACAGGTCCCGGGTTCGAGACCTGTTACGCACGCCGGTTCGATGATTAAAATCCTTTTTAAAAATAAATGAATTTTGAATAAATTAAAACAGTATATAATACAATTAAAAACAGAAATATTTCGGGTTAGACACGTAGCTCAGTTGGTAGAGCTGCGTGCACGCGTACGGGAGGTCTCGGGTTCGAGCCTTACCCGGCGCATACTCGCACACTAGCGAACCGGTCAAACAGTCAACAGTCACGGTCAACGGTCAATGGTCAACTCAAAAGTCAACATTTTTTTATATTTTTATTTATTTATTTAATTTACAAATCAATTAAAAATACTTAAAAATATTGTTTTTAAAGTTAGAAAATAGCCTTAAACTCACAAAAATATATCTAAAAATCTTATTAAAATTATTAATAAAATCCACTCATTTACCATACCTTCTCGTTATTATTTAGGTTAGTTAATTCTCGTCGATCAACCCTCTAAACTCGTGCGCATTTCAACATCTTCAACCGAACGCACCCAATGTGAGTGAATCTCTACAAATTCCCGTTTTAATCACGTTTTTGGGGTGTATCATGTGTCTTATTATTTATTACATTTAAACTATTGTGCATCCATCATATCCATGAACAAATGTGTATTCAACATGTATCAACTATTTGTGTGGTTATTGTTTAGATTAAATTTATCATTTTCAGTACATACATTATCATAGGCCGCCGCTCCCAATTACGTATGAGCGTTGAGCTGTTCCCCATTACATATGAGCGTGAACTAGGTGTTGCCAACATAGGATCGGCTCCGTTTGATTGAGCCTTGATCGCACAGACATTTATCATGGGCCGTCCGTTCCCCATTACCTATGAGCGTGAACGTGACGTTGCCAACATATACAGTTTCATTCATGTTATATATTCATGCAAGTTGGTTTGTTATTGTATGTTATTGTTTGTTGTTGTTATTGTTATTGTTATTGTATGATTATTTACGTTTGCTCACATATGACTATTACACAATTTTCCATAATAAAGATAACAAGAGATCAATAATAAATGTTTTTCTAACAAGGTTCACTCGCCAACTTATGTTGACCCAAAAACCCCCATTTTTACACATGATACAGGTGATCCAGCTGCAGCAAGAAACACATAGGATGGCTTAGAAGAATAAACTAGTTTAGACTTTGGATTGTTTAGTTGATTATCTTTCTTTGTAATTGTATGAACATGTTGGAATATTGAGGATGTAATTTTGAATTTAATAAATATGAAACATATTAGTAAATATCATGAGCTTTGGTGATAACCCAATTATGCCCCGATTCTTATTCCGCTGCGGGTCGGGGTGTGACAGATTGGTATCAGAGCCATGACTATAGGGATATAGGATAGGTTATTAGACCCTTAGAGCCTATACTATAGTTGATTAGAATTATTAAAAAATTTTGTGTGTTACATGCAAAATTCATGATGTTTATATGTTTTATGTTTAATGTTACATTCAATGTTATGCAAGCATGTTCATAGGTATATATTATTATACAATGCCTATCATGAATCATATTCTCATAACATATCATATCCATGAGAGCACACACCACTTCACTTCCATGATTTTTTTTTGCAATGATTTTTGTGTTTTCAAATCACATCAAAGTGAGTTCTCATGACGGGCATGTAGTAACTGGAAGGGTACAAGTACCGGTAGTCGGAACGTCCTATCTAGGCTTGGCATTCGTATAAATCCAAAATAAATGACCAGTTTGCCTACCTGGGGACTAACGATGAGAGTACGAAGGACCTATTAGGCCAAAGCATGCTATACCAAACGTCGTGTGATCTAACCCCACTTTGAGTTGTCATTGTGTCTACACCTGGACACCTTCTGACCATACATCTCGTAAACATATTTCATGGTTTTCATTCGGGTGATGCGAGTGTTAAACCGCCAATACCAATGTGAATCCTACTAAGCCAATAGCCATGGGGGCCCACATGACTATACAGGTGAAGGTATGGGGGACATTTGAGGCCCAACATGAGCAAACCCAAGACATCCTATGGATGTAGTTGCATTATTGATGTTTATGTTATTTTTATTTTTTTAAGACACATGACACCTAAAAAGACTCCATATACTCACAATCTTCTTATGTATATTCCTGTAGATGTCGGCTAGGCAACAACGAGGGGGTAGAAGATCAGGAAGGTCAAACGAACGCTTGGCCACCCAAATCGCAAAACAAATGGCCGCGGTACTTCCTGACATTGTAGTTCAAGTCCAACAAGCTCTCGCCGCAAATCCCATCAATCCTCCCCAGCAAGAAGACCAGAACATCGGCAACCCTCCTACCAAAAAGTGCTCATATAAACATTTCAAGTCTTGCGATCCTCCGAAATTTGAAGGGACCGAAGGTGTCACTGCTCTCCTCCACTGGTTTGAGGAAATGGAAAACACCTTCCTCAACTGCGATTGTCCCGAGGATCGCAAGGTACGTTACGCAACTGAGAGACTATTTGGGGTAGCTTTTACCTGGTGGAATACTGAAAAGGGTAAGAGAGGAATCGAAGATGCAATGGCCTTAACGTGGGAGGAGTTAAGGGAAATCATGACGAGACGCTTCTGTCCTAGAAGTGAGATCAAAAAGTTAGAGGATGAATTTCATTCGTTGAAGCAAAAGGAGGGAGATCATACTTCTTACAACAAGAGGTTTTTAGAGTTGAACCAAATGGTCCCTAACTTGTTTACCCCAGTTTACCGCTTAGTCGAACACTATATTCGAGGTCTCCCCTCGAAAATTCAAGACTCAGTTCTCAGCACTTCGCCTGCAACACTTGAAGCTGCTATGGAACTAGCTACTGAGCTTACCGAGAATCGAATTCGCAACGGTAAATTTAAAGATGAGAAAAAGAAAGCCCCCGTTGAGGGCCAAACTTCAAACCATTCCACCTCCTCCTCTAAGTTTGCTAACAAGAGGAAACGTAACACCAGAAACTTTGCTGTCACACAAACAAATTTCCCTATCCCTACTGCACCCATTACCCAAGTTGCCCCCCACCTGCACCATATAAAAGGCCATACTCCGGCCCATACCCAAAATGCAACCGTTGCCAATACCATCACTTTCCTGATCATCCCTGCCAACATTGCACCGGCTGTGGTCGCGCTGGTCACACCGTTCAAACCTGTCGCATACCTCAGCGAACGAACCGCCACCAGCCCTCAACCCAAACCCACAATCAGATAATGGGTCAAGCCCAACAACCTCTACTACTACCACCTACCCAACATGTAGCCCAATCCTACTACCAACCCAACTATCCCATGGTGTAACCTATGCGGGCTTGTTACAATTGTGGAGACCCAAATCACTTTAGAAACACTTGCCCACGCTTGGTGAACATTATACATGCTCAAGCTCAAGCAAATCCGGTGAATCAGGCTAACCAAGCTCCTCCACCTGCAAGAGGAAGAGCTTTCAACATCAACACTAATCAAGCTAGGGCTGACAACAATGTGGTTAACGGTACGTTTCTCATCATTGGTAGTTATGCATCCATGTTGTTTGATACTGGCGCGGATAAAAGTTTTGTGTCCTTAGAATTTGAACCCATCCTCAACCAAACTCGTGATAAACTCATGGAATCCATAATAGTAGAAGTTGCTGACGGAAAACCGGTCTCATTAAACTCTATTATACGCAATTGTACTCTCACCTTAAACGATCACGATTTTCCAGTTGACCTCATTCCTATGAAGTTGGGAAGCTTTGACATTATAATTGGTATGGACTGGCTCAGCCAACATCATGCTGAAGTTGTATGCCGCGAAAAGTTTATACGCATTCCTCTTACAAACGGTCAGACTCTACGAATCTTTGGAGAAACCCCATCGAAAGGGCTCAAATTAATGTCCTGTCTTCAAGCCCGAAAATATCTCCACAAGAATTATGTCGCATTTCTAACTCATGTCGTCAAAAAGGGAACCAAGGAGAAGAAACTTGAAGACATCCCAGTAGTAAAAGATTTTCCGCAAGTTTTTCCTGATGACATTTCAGGACTTCCTCCCTTGAGAGAAGTCTAATTCCGCATTGATCTTATACCTGGAGCTACACCAGTTGTAAAATCTCCTTATAGGTTAGCCCCCTCCGAAATGCAAGAGCTAGCCAGTCAATTGCAAGAGTTGACTGACAAAGGATTCATACATCCTAGCTCCTCGCCTTGGGGTGCACCTGTCCTTTTTGTGAAGAAGAAAGATGGAACGTTTCGCATGTGCATCGACTACAGAGAACTCAACAAGTTAACGGTCAAGAACCGCTACCCATTACCTCGCATTGATGATCTTCTTGACCAACTTCAAGGCGCCAGCTGTTTTTCAAAAATCGACCTTCGTTCTGGTTATCATCAACTCAGAATACATGAAGAAGACGTCCCAAAGACCGCCTTCCGAACTCGTTATGGTCATTATGAATTCATGGTCATGCCATTTGGTTTAACCAACGCTCCAGCTGTCTTCATGGATCTAATGAACAGAGTCTGCAAACCCTATCTCGGTCGTTTTGTTATAGTCTTCATCGACGACATCCTCATCTACTCAAAGTCTAAGTCTGATCATGAACGACACCTTCGACTCATCCTTACACTCCTAGGGAATGAGAAGCTCTACGCTAAATTCTCCAAATGCGAATTCTGGTTAAAAGAGGTACAGTTCCTTGGACATGTCGTCAATGACAAGGGAATACATGTCGACCCCTCAAAGATCAAAGTAGTACAGGAATGGCAAGCACCACGTACACCTACCGAAGTAAGATCATTTCTTGGTTTGGCTGGTTATTATCGCCGTTTCATTGCAAATTTCTCTCGTATTGCTGTACCACTCACGGCTTTAACTCATAAAGGAAAACCCTTCATATGGGGACCCAAACAAGAAGAAGCCTTCCAAACCCTTAAACAAAAACTCTGTGATGCACCTATCCTCACTCTTCCTGAAGGTTGTGATGACTTCGTGGTTTATTGCGACGCGTCAGGGCAAGGACTAGGCTGTGTTATAATGCAAAGAGGAAAGGTGATAGCTTATGCTTCTAGACAACTCAAAACTCATGAGAAGAACTACACCACCCACGACCAAGAACTTGGAGCCGTTGTGTTCACTCTTAAGATATGGAGACATTATCTCTACGGTACTAAGTGTGAAATATACACTGACCACAAGATTCTTCAACATATCTTCAACCAAAAGGAGTTAAACATGAGGCAACGAAGATGGGTTGAACTTCTTAATGACTACGACTGTGAAATTCGGTATCATCCTGGCAAGGCAAACGTGGTGGCCGATGCACTCAGTCGAAAGGGTTATGCGAACTCCATTCGTCTTCTATGTTCGTATATGATAACCGACATCAAAGATCAAATTCGAGAAGCCCAACATGTTTCAGTAACGGAAGACGACGTACGAAAGGAGCTGTCCTGTGGAGCTGAACTTAAAATTGAAACTAAATCCGACAGTTTTCTGTACTATCTAGATCGCATATGGATTCCTGACCACAACAACCTTCGTGAATTCCTTATGAATGAGACACACAAAACACGATACTCTATACACCCAGGAGTCGACAAGATGTATCAAGACCTTCGATACACCAACTGGTGGCCTGGAATGAAAAAGGATATTGCTGTTTTTGTTTCCAAGTGCCTTACATGTTCCAAGGTAAAAGCTGAACATCAAAAACCCTCAGGACTTCTGGTCCAACCTGAAATCCTGTATGGAAGTGGGAAAACATAACCATGGACTTCATCACCGGGTTACCTCGCACTCCTGGTGGGTATGACACTATATGGGTAATCATTGATCGTCTTACAAAATCAGCTCATTTCATTCCGATCCGCGAAGATTTCAAGAACGAGAAGTTAGATCGTATCTACATCAGCGTAATCGTAAGCCGTCATGGTGTAACGTTAAGCATTATTTCAGATCGTGATGGTCGTTTCACTTCACGAACATGGCAAGCCGTACAAGCCGCTTTGGGTACACGATTAGACCTCAGTACCGCTTATCATCCTCAAACTGATGGACAATCTGAACGCACCATACAAACTCTTGAAGATATGCTTCGAGCATGTGTCATAGACTTCAAGGGAAATTGGGACGCTCATCTACTGTTAGTTGAATTTTCGTACAACAACAGCTATCATTCAAGTATCGGCATGGCACCTTACGAAGCTTTATATGGTCGTAAGTGCCGATCTCCAGTATGTTGGCACGAAATTGGGGAAGCTCAAATCACCGGTCCAGAATTGATTCAAGAAACCACAGACAAGATCCATCAAATTCGAAACAATCTTCTAGCGGCTCAAAGTCGTCAAAAGAGTTATGCAGATAAACGACGAAAGCCTTTGGAGTTTAACATTGGTGATCATGTACTTTTAAAAGTATCACCGTGGAAGGGAGTAGTTCGTTTTGGCCAGAAAGGCAAGCTAGCACCACGCTACGTAGGACCTTTCAAGATACTCGAAAGAGTAAGACCTGTAGCATACAAGCTTGATCTACCAGAAGAACTCAACAGAATTCACCCCACATTCCACGTATCAAACTTGAAGAAGTGCCTCGCCGATGAAAACCTCCATATTCCCCTGGAAGATATTCAGATCGATGAATCTATGCATTTCACTGAAAGACCAGTAGAGATCATGGACTTCGGAGAAAAACGTTTAAGACGGAGTCGTACTCCAATATTAGGGTACGCTGGGAGTCGAAACGGGGACCTGAGTTTACTTGGGAACGTTAAGACTCAATGCGCGAAAAATACCCGCATCTTTTTCCTATTACCACTACTACTTAAATTTCGGGACGAAATTTCTAAAAGTAGGGGATACTGTAACATTTGTCAAAAAACGGGTTTTCCAAACCCGCTTCGTTTGTAATCGAATATCAAGTTATAAATTTTTCATTGGGTATTTATGTTTATTTTAATTTTAAACGATGCATAATTAATAAACAAATTAGAATTTAAAAACTATAATTAATAAAAAGTGAAAATAAAATAAATAAAAAAGAAAACCGGCTGCCGGGATTCGAACCCGGGTCAGCCGGGTAAGCCTCAAAGTTTTAACTCGCGCACATATAACCACTCCGCCACTTGATGTCTTTGTGAGTTCTAGGAAACAATTAAAAAAATATCTACAACCGTGAATCAACCTGTTGCGCCAAACTGAAACCGATATCGGCTTCCAACCGTCCAAGACGTTTGAGTGACCGCGGATTCTAGATTATAACCGATAAACCGACATTCTTAATCAATTCAGTCGTTAATGAACTTGAATTCATGTGATGTTCGGTTTTTATAACCGAAAACATTCACTTCTTGAATTACTTCAACAAAATCCTCATCTCGCGACTCAATTACATTCCCAGAACTTATAATTTCATGTTTACTCTAATTTCTGATCGTCGGAATTGCTTTTTAAACTCGCCGGACTTTCGCCGGAAAACCGTGTCTTTCATCTAAATGGTAAGTTTCTCAATTCTTCTATCTTCTATCAGTTGTTAGGCTTTGCTAACTCAAACCCTTCAATCAGAATCAGTTTCAGGCGACGATATCGGATAATCAACTCTCGCCGGAAAACTTCTGAAAATTCCCAGATTTCGCTGTGAAACGGTATAGTCTTTTAAACCTTCCGATAACTCTTGTTTAGTACTTCAATTCCACAACTAGCTAATTAAAACTGTTAATTGGTCCGCTCAGACCAAGTTCATAAAAACAGAGCTGATGACTTCGCCGGAGTTCTGAGAAAGATCGTCATTCCGGTATGTTTATTCCCAAAACCTTTCCTATCCGTTACATTTTAATCACTCATACGCCTGTTAATCGAATTAAGCAAGAAATAGTTGATTAATCGTTATCTGTGTTCTTGAGCGAAGAAGACGAAATTGATTATGATTATAAGATTAATTAAAATCAGTATTATAAACGGGTTAGACACACAGTCCAGCGGTGGACTGTGTGCAAACAATAAACATACGTCTCGAGTTCGATCCCTATCACGACCCTATTCTCGGAAATAAAAATGTTTTTTTTAAGAACCGAACCGGGTTAACTCACTGAAGATGTTAAGTTTAATAAAAATCAGTATATTAACCAGGTTAGACACACAGTCCAGCGGTGGACTGTGTGCAACACTAAACCACAGGTCCCGGGTTCGAGACCTGTTACGCACGCCGGTTCGATGATTAAAATCCTTTTTAAAAATAAATGAATTTTGAATAAATTAAAACAGTATATAATACAATTAAAAACGGAAATATTTCGGGTTAGACACGTAGCTCAGTTGGTAGAGCTGCGTGCACGCGTACGGGAGGTCTCGGGTTCGAGCCTTACCCGGCGCATACTTGCACACTAGCGAACCGGTCAAACAGTCAACAGTCACGGTCAACGGTCAATGGTCAACTCAAAAGTCAACATTTTTTTATATTTTTATTTATTTATTTAATTTACAAATCAATTAAAAATACTTAAAAATACTGTTTTTAAAGTTAGAAAATAGCCTTAAACTCACAAAAATATATCTAAAAATCTTATTAAAATTATTAATAAAATCCACTCATTTACCATACCTTCTCGTTATTATTTAGGTTAGTTAATTCTCGTCGATCAACCCTCTAAACTCGTGCGCATTTCAACATCTTCAACCGAACGCACCCAATGTGAGTGAATCTCTACAAATTTCCCCCGTTTTAATCACGTTTTTGGGGTGTATCATGTGTCTTATTATTTATTACATTTAAACTATTGTGCATCCATCATATCCATGAACAAATGTGTATTCAACATGTATCAACTATTTGTGTGGTTATTGTTTAGATTAAATTTATCATTTTCAGTACATACATTATCATAGGCCGCCGCTCCCAATTACATATGAGCGTTGAGCTGTTCCCCATTACATATGAGCGTGAACTAGGTGTTGCCAACATAGGATCGGCTCCGTTTGATTGAGCCTTGATCGCACAGACATTTATCATGGGCCGTCCGTTCCCCATTACCTATGAGCGTGAACGTGACGTTGCCAACATATACAGTTTCATTCATGTTATATATTCATGCAAGTTGGTTTGTTATTGTATGTTATTGTTTGTTGTTGTTATTGTTATTGTTATTGTATGATTATTTACGTTTGCTCACATATGACTATTGCACAATTTTCCATAATAAAGATAACAAGAGATCAATAATAAATGTTTTTCTAACAAGGTTCACTCGCCAACTTATGTTGACCCAAAAACCCCCATTTTTACACATGATACAGGTGATCCAGCTGCAGCAAGAAACACATAGGATGGCTTAGAAGAATAAACTAGTTTAGACTTTGGATTGTTTAGTTGATTATCTTTCTTTGTAATTGTATGAACATGTTTGGAATATTGAGGATGTAATTTTGAATTTAATAAATATGAAACATATTAGTAAATATCATGAGCTTTGGTGATAACCCAATTATGCCCCGATTCTTATTCCGCTGCGGGTCGGGGTGTGACAGATTGGTATCAGAGCCATGACTATAGGGATATAGGATAGGTTATTAGACCCTTAGAGCCTATACTATAGTTGATTAGAATTATTAAAAAATTTTGTGTGTTACATGCAAAATTCATGATGTTTATATGTTTTATGTTTAATGTTACATTCAATGTTATGCAAGCATGTTCATAGGTATATATTATTATACAATGCCTATCATGAATCATATTCTCATAACATATCATATCCATGAGAGCACACACCACATCACTTCCATGATTTTTTTTTTGCAATGATTTTTGTGTTTTCAAATCACATCAAAGTGAGTTCTCATGACGGGCATGTAGTAACTGGAAGGGTACAAGTACCGGTAGTCGGAACGTCCTATCTAGGCTTGGCATTCGTATAAATCCAAAATAAATGACCAGTTTGCCTACCTGGGGACTAACGATGAGAGTACGAAGGACCTATTAGGCCAAAGCATGCTATACCAAACGTCGTGTGATCTAACCCCACTTTGAGTTGTCATTGTGTCTACACCTGGACACCTTCCGACCATACATCTCGTAAACATATTTCATGGTTTTCATTCGGGTGATGCGAGTGTTAAACCGCCAATACCAATGTGAATCCTACTAAGCCAATAGCCATGGGGGCCCACATGACTATACAGGTGAAGGTATGGGGGACATTTGAGGCCCAACATGAGCAAACCCAAGACATCCTATGGATGTAGTTGCATTATTGATGTTTATGTTATTTTTATTTTTTTAAGACACATGACACCTAAAAAGACTCCATATACTCACAATCTTCTTATGTATATTCCTGTAGATGTCGGCTAGGCAACAACGAGGGGGTAGAAGATCAGGAAGGTCAAACGAACGCTTGGCCACCCAAATCGCAAAACAAATGGCCGCGGTACTTCCTGACATTGTAGTTCAAGTCCAACAAGCTCTCGCCGCAAATCCCATCAATCCTCCCCAGCAAGAAGACCAGAACATCGGCAACCCTCCTACCAAAAAGTGCTCATATAAACATTTCAAGTCTTGCGATCCTCCGAAATTTGAAGGGACCGAAGGTGTCACTGCTCTCCTCCACTGGTTTGAGGAAATGGAAAACACCTTCCTCAACTGCGATTGTCCCGAGGATCGCAAGGTATGTTACGCAACTGAGAGACTATTTGGGGTAGCTTTTACCTGGTGGAATACTGAAAAGGGTAAGAGAGGAATCGAAGATGCAATGGCCTTAACGTGGGAGGAGTTAAGGGAAATCATGACGAGACGCTTCTGTCCTAGAAGTGAGATCAAAAAGTTAGAGGATGAATTTCATTCGTTGAAGCAAAAGGAGGGAGATCATACTTCTTACAACAAGAGGTTTTTAGAGTTGAACCAAATGGTCCCTAACTTGTTTACCCCAGTTTACCGCTTAGTCGAACACTATATTCGAGGTCTCCCCTCGAAAATTCAAGACTCAGTTCTCAGCACTTCGCCTGCAACACTTGAAGCTGCTATGGAACTAGCTACTGAGCTTACCGAGAATCGAATTCGCAACGGTAAATTTAAAGATGAGAAAAAGAAAGCCCCCGTTGAGGGCCAAACTTCAAACCATTCCACCTCCTCCTCTAAGTTTGCTAACAAGAGGAAACGTAACACCAGAAACTTTGCTGTCACACAAACAAATTTCCCTATCCCTACTGCACCCATTACCCAAGTTGCCCCCCACCTGCACCATATAAAAGGCCATACTCCGGCCCATACCCAAAATGCAACCGTTGCCAATACCATCACTTTCCTGATCATCCCTGCCAACATTGCACCGGCTGTGGTCGCGCTGGTCACACCGTTCAAACCTGTCGCATACCTCAGCGAACGAACCGCCACCAGCCCTCAACCCAAACCCACAATCAGATAATGGGTCAAGCCCAACAACCTCTACTACTACCACCTACCCAACATGTAGCCCAATCCTACTACCAACCCAACTATCCCATGGTGTAACCTATGCGGGCTTGTTACAATTGTGGAGACCCAAATCACTTTAGAAACACTTGCCCACGCTTGGTGAACATTATACATGCTCAAGCTCAAGCAAATCCGGTGAATCAGGCTAACCAAGCTCCTCCACCTGCAAGAGGAAGAGCTTTCAACATCAACACTAATCAAGCTAGGGCTGACAACAATGTGGTTAACGGTACGTTTCTCATCATTGGTAGTTATGCATCCATGTTGTTTGATACTGGCGCGGATAAAAGTTTTGTGTCCTTAGAATTTGAACCCATCCTCAACCAAACTCGTGATAAACTCATGGAATCCATAATAGTAGAAGTTGCTGACGGAAAACCGGTCTCATTAAACTCTATTATACGCAATTGTACTCTCACCTTAAACGATCACGATTTTCCAGTTGACCTCATTCCTATGAAGTTGGGAAGCTTTGACATTATAATTGGTATGGACTGGCTCAGCCAACATCATGCTGAAGTTGTATGCCGCGAAAAGTTTATACGCATTCCTCTTACAAACGGTCAGACTCTACGAATCTTTGGAGAAACCCCATCGAAAGGGCTCAAATTAATGTCCTGTCTTCAAGCCCGAAAATATCTCCACAAGAATTATGTCGCATTTCTAACTCATGTCGTCAAAAAGGGAACCAAGGAGAAGAAACTTGAAGACATCCCAGTAGTAAAAGATTTTCCGCAAGTTTTTCCTGATGACATTTCAGGACTTCCTCCCTTGAGAGAAGTCTAATTCCGCATTGATCTTATACCTGGAGCTACACCAGTTGTAAAATCTCCTTATAGGTTAGCCCCCTCCGAAATGCAAGAGCTAGCCAGTCAATTGCAAGAGTTGACTGACAAAGGATTCATACATCCTAGCTCCTCGCCTTGGGGTGCACCTGTCCTTTTTGTGAAGAAGAAAGATGGAACGTTTCGCATGTGCATCGACTACAGAGAACTCAACAAGTTAACGGTCAAGAACCGCTACCCATTACCTCGCATTGATGATCTTCTTGACCAACTTCAAGGCGCCAGCTGTTTTTCAAAAATCGACCTTCGTTCTGGTTATCATCAACTCAGAATACATGAAGAAGACGTCCCAAAGACCGCCTTCCGAACTCATTATGGTCATTATGAATTCATGGTCATGCCATTTGGTTTAACCAACGCTCCAGCTGTCTTCATGGATCTAATGAACAGAGTCTGCAAACCCTATCTCGGTCGTTTTGTTATAGTCTTCATCGACGACATCCTCATCTACTCAAAGTCTAAGTCTGATCATGAACGACACCTTCGACTCATCCTTACACTCCTAGGGAATGAGAAGCTCTACGCTAAATTCTCCAAATGCGAATTCTGGTTAAAAGAGGTACAGTTCCTTGGACATGTCGTCAATGACAAGGGAATACATGTCGACCCCTCAAAGATCAAAGTAGTACAGGAATGGCAAGCACCACGTACACCTACCGAAGTAAGATCATTTCTTGGTTTGGCTGGTTATTATCGCCGTTTCATTGCAAATTTCTCTCGTATTGCTGTACCACTCACGGCTTTAACTCATAAAGGAAAACCCTTCATATGGGGACCCAAACAAGAAGAAGCCTTCCAAACCCTTAAACAAAAACTCTGTAATGCACCTATCCTCACTCTTCCTGAAGGTTGTGATGACTTCGTGGTTTATTGCGACGCGTCAGGGCAAGGACTAGGCTGTGTTATAATGCAAAGAGGAAAGGTGATAGCTTATGCTTCTAGACAACTCAAAACTCATGAGAAGAACTACACCACCCACGACCAAGAACTTGGAGCCGTTGTGTTCACTCTTAAGATATGGAGACATTATCTCTACGGTACTAAGTGTGAAATATACACTGACCACAAGATTCTTCAACATATCTTCAACCAAAAGGAGTTAAACATGAGGCAACGAAGATGGGTTGAACTTCTTAATGACTACGACTGTGAAATTCGGTATCATCCTGGCAAGGCAAACGTGGTGGCCGATGCACTCAGTCGAAAGGGTTATGCGAACTCCATTCGTCTTCTATGTTCGTATATGATAACCGACATCAAAGATCAAATTCGAGAAGCCCAACATGTTTCAGTAACGGAAGACGACGTACGAAAGGAGCTGTCCTGTGGAGCTGAACTTAAAATTGAAACTAAATCCGACAGTTTTCTGTACTATCTAGATCGCATATGGATTCCTGACCACAACAACCTTCGTGAATTCCTTATGAATGAGACACACAAAACACGATACTCTATACACCCAGGAGTCGACAAGATGTATCAAGACCTTCGATACACCAACTGGTGGCCTGGAATGAAAAAGGATATTGCTGTTTTTGTTTCCAAGTGCCTTACATGTTCCAAGGTAAAAGCTGAACATCAAAAACCCTCAGGACTTCTGGTCCAACCTGAAATCCTGTATGGAAGTGGGAAAACATAACCATGGACTTCATCACCGGGTTACCTCGCACTCCTGGTGGGTATGACACTATATGGGTAATCATTGATCGTCTTACAAAATCAGCTCATTTCATTCCGATCCGCGAAGATTTCAAGAACGAGAAGTTAGATCGTATCTACATCAGCGTAATCGTAAGCCGTCATGGTGTAACGTTAAGCATTATTTCAGATCGTGATGGTCGTTTCACTTCACGAACATGGCAAGCCGTACAAGCCGCTTTGGGTACACGATTAGACCTCAGTACCGCTTATCATCCTCAAACTGATGGACAATCTGAACGCACCATACAAACTCTTGAAGATATGCTTCGAGCATGTGTCATAGACTTCAAGGGAAATTGGGACGCTCATCTACTGTTAGTTGAATTTTCGTACAACAACAGCTATCATTCAAGTATCGGCATGGCACCTTACGAAGCTTTATATGGTCGTAAGTGCCGATCTCCAGTATGTTGGCACGAAATTGGGGAAGCTCAAATCACCGGTCCAGAATTGATTCAAGAAACCACAGACAAGATCCATCAAATTCGAAACAATCTTCTAGCGGCTCAAAGTCGTCAAAAGAGTTATGCAGATAAACGACGAAAGCCTTTGGAGTTTAACATTGGTGATCATGTACTTTTAAAAGTATCACCGTGGAAGGGAGTAGTTCGTTTTGGCCAGAAAGGCAAGCTAGCACCACGCTACGTAGGACCTTTCAAGATACTCGAAAGAGTAAGACCTGTAGCATACAAGCTTGATCTACCAGAAGAACTCAACAGAATTCACCCCACATTCCACGTATCAAACTTGAAGAAGTGCCTCGCCGATGAAAACCTCCATATTCCCCTGGAAGATATTCAGATCGATGAATCTATGCATTTCACTGAAAGACCAGTAGAGATCATGGACTTCGGAGAAAAACATTTAAGACGGAGTCGTACTCCAATATTAGGGTACGCTGGGAGTCGAAACGGGGACCTGAGTTTACTTGGGAACGTTAAGACTCAATGCGCGAAAAATACCCGCATCTTTTTCCTATTACCACTACTACTTAAATTTCGGGACGAAATTTCTAAAAGTAGGGGATACTGTAACATTTGTCAAAAAACGGGTTTTCCAAACCCGCTTCGTTTGTAATCGAATATCAAGTTATAAATTTTTCATTGCGTATTTATGTTTATTTTAATTTTAAACGATGCATAATTAATAAACAAATTAGAATTTAAAAACTATAATTAATAAAAAGTGAAAATAAAATAAATAAAAATGAAAACCGGCTGCCGGGATTCGAACCCGGGTCAGCCGGGTAAGCCTCAAAGTTTTAACTCGCGCACATATAACCACTCCGCCACTTGATGTCTTTGTGAGTTCTAGGAAACAATTAAAACATATATACAACCGTGAATCAACCTGTTGCGCCAAACTGAAACCGATATCGGCTTCCAACCGTCCAAGACGTTTGAGTGATCGCGGATTCTAGATTATAACCGATAAACCGACATTCTTAATCAATTCAGTCGTTAATGAACTTCTATTCATGTGATGTTCGGTTTTTATAACCGAAAACATTCACTTCTTGAATTACTTCAACAAAATCCTCATCTCGCGACTCAATTACATTCCCAGAACTTCTAATTTCACGTTTACTCTAATTTCTGATCGTCGGAATTGCTTTTTGAACTCGCCGGACTTTCGTCGGAAAACCGTGTCTTTCATCTAAATGGTAAGTTTCTCAATTCTTCTATCTTCTATCAGTTGTTAGGCTTTTGCTAACTCAAACCCTTCAATCAGAATCAGTTTCAGGCGACGATATCGGATAATCAACTCTCGCCGGAAAACTTCTGAAAATTCCCAGATTTCGCTGTGAAACGGTATAGTCTTTTAAACCTTCCGATAACTCTTGTTTAGTACTTCAATTCCACAACTAGCTAATTAAAACTGTTAATTGGTCCGCTCAGACCAAGTTCATAAAAACAGAGCTGATGACTTCGCCGGAGTTCTGAGAAAGATCGTCATTCCGGTATGTTTATTCCCAAAACCTTTCCTATCCGTTACATTTTAATCACTCATACGCCTGTTAATCGAATTAAGCAAGAAATAGTTGATTAATCGTTATCTGTGTTCTTGAGCGAAGAAGACGAAGTTGATTATGATTATAAGATTAATTAAAATCAGTATAATAAACGGGTTAGACACACAGTCCAGCGGTGGGGACTGTGTGCAAACAATAAACATACGTCTCGAGTTCGATCCCTATCACGACCCTATTCTCGGAAATAAAAATGTTTCTTTTTAAGAACCGAACCGAGTTAACTCACTGAAGATGTTAAGTATAATAAAAATAAGTATATTAACCAGGTTAGACACACAGTCCAGCGGTGGACTGTGTGCAACACTAAACCACAGGTCCCGGGTTCGAGACCTGTTACGCACGCCGGTTCGATGATTAAAATCCTTTTTAAAAATAAATGAATTTTGAATAAATTAAAACCGTATATAAATATAATTAAAAACAGAAATATTTCGGGTTAGACACGTAGCTCAGTTGGTTGAGCTGCGTGCACGCGTACGGGAGGCCTCGGGTTCGAGCCTTACCCGGCGCATACTTGCACACTAGCGAACCGGTCAAACAGTCAACAGTCACGGTCAACGGTCAATGGTCAACTCAAAAGTCAACATTTTTTTATATTTTTATTTATTTATTTAATTTAAAAATCAATTAAAAATACTTAAAAATAATGTTTTTAAAGTTAGAAAATAGCCTTAAACTCACAAAAATATATCTAAAAATCTTATTAAAATTATTAATAAAATCCACTCATTTACCATACCTTCTCGTTATTATTTAGGTTAGTTAATTCTCGTCGATCAATCCTCTAAACTCGTGCGCATTTCAACATCTTCAACCGAACGCACCCAATGTGAGTGAACTCTACAAATTCCCTGTTTAATCACGTTTTTGGGGTGTATCATGTGTCCTATTATTTATTACATTTAACTATTGTGCATCCATCATATCCATGAACAAATGTGTATTCAACATGTATCAACTATTTGTGTGGTTATTGTTTAGATTAAATTTATCATTTTCAGTACATACATTATCATAGGCCGCCGCTCCCCATTACATATGAGCGTTGAGCTGTTCCCCATTGCATATGAGCGTGAACTAGGCGTTGCCAACATACGATCGGCTCCGTTTGATTGAGCCTTGATCGCACAGACATTTATCATAGGCCATCCGTTCCCCATTACCTATGAGCGTGAACGTGACGTTGCCAACATATACAGTTTCAATCATGTTATATATTCATGCAAGTTGGTTTGTTATTGTATGTTATTGTTTGTTGTTGTTATTGTTATTGTATGATTATTTACGTTTGCTCACATATGATTATTTGCACAATTTTCCATAATAAAGATAACAAGAGATCAATAATAAATGTTTTTCTAACAAGGTTCACTCGCCAACTTATGTTGACCCAAAACCCCCATTTTTACACATGATACAGGTGATCCAGCTGCAGCAAGAAACACATAGGATGGCTTAGAAGAATAAACTGGTTTAGATTTTGGATTGTTTAGTTGATTATCTTTCTTTGTAATTGTTGAACATGTTTGGAATATTGAGGATGTAATTTTGAATTTAATAAATATGAAACATATTAGTAAATATCATGAGCTTTGGTGATAACCCAATTATGCCCCGACTCTTATTCCGCTGCGGGTCGGGGTGTGACAATTTCTTGTGATGTTTTTAGAAAAATTTTGACTTTCAAAAGTTGTGTTATGTTTTGTTCTCGGTATTCACCTAAGGATAGGTGATGGTAGTGTTTTAAGAATCTAAACACAAGTAAACTTGTGTTGGGGTCCTAGGAAGGTTATAGACTAGGTCAAAATATTACTAATAACCTAATTCTCTATAACCGGTGCTCTGATACCAATCTGTAACACCCCAAATCGCGTAAATCAACACGCGGCGGAAACACTTGGGGAGTCACATTATAAATTGTTACATAACACATGGTATTTGAAATTATGTTTTTTTGAATATTAACACGATTACATTGTCCTTGGAATTTAAAATAAACAAAACAAGTATATTATTTGTCTTTCTTGTTTTAAGGCACTAAAGTCTGCGTCCGTCCTAGGTGAAGTATGCAGCAACAATCATCATGAAACTAATCCTAAAACATATGTGAAAAATGAGGTCAGCATAAAAGAATGCCGGCGAGCACATAGTTTTTGTGAGTGTCAAATTCATGGCTTTATAACTATATTGCAATACCTCGTCCAACTTCGAGAATCGACGAGTATAAATCTTGAAATCAAAAAGTGTTTGATATCGCAATATAATATATCACCTTTACAAGTTAATATAATTAAATCAAAATTTTGTAGCCATGAATCTTGACTGAAAACATTTGTTTCGTAAATTTGAATTGTAAATCATCTTGTAAGTAAACTCGTATGGTTTATATCTTAAATAAAAATTGTTGTGTAACCTTGTTAAAAAAATAATCATTCGACCATTGTTCGTGTAAATAACCAATTGTTCATTGTCCTTGTCATAAACCATTGTTCATTGTACTTGTCATAAAACATTGTCCATTGTCCTTGTTTCTAATTGTGAAAACTTTTGGTCATTCTTTAATGAATACATTCAAGCCTTTGTTGACTTGACTATATCCCGAGGGTATCTTTAATAGATCCTAAAAGATCTCTTTAAGAAGACTAACAAATCAACGAATGATTTGTTAATCATAAACAGTTTATGTCGTTCCCCAAACTACCCCCAAATCCAGTGAATAGCCTAGCAACGGGATTGTCAATCCTATGGTACCATAACTTACTACTGGGCGGCGTAACAATGTTAATGAATGTCATTCGTATCATAGATAACGCACCAACAAGTTGTATCACATTATTGAAACCATATTGTTATATAAACCATAGTATTTGAACATTGAAAACAACTTAGCACATATGAATCACCCAAAACATTTGCAAAACATAAAAGAGGGGAGCAATGTACTTGCCTAGGATTTGCGTATAAGCCTTGTACGGGTGTGTGAACAAAGCCCAAAGATCAAGAAAATCAAGTGTGTCCTAATGAGTCGGATAACATGTAAATAAGTCGGGACGATAAATGAGAGATCGGATAGAATGAAGTCTTAAAAAAACCAATCGAGTGTTGGAACTCTTATGATATGGTTTAATAAGCTTAATATTCTGATTTGGAATGAATCCTAAGTGCTTTTGACCCGTTATGACTCGTTAAGGTAGTTTAAGCCACTTTAACGTGTCATTCGCGTAACTACGCGTTCAGATGGTTAGATATGTGTTATGATAAGTCCTAATTGTGAAAACATGTTTAATATTGTTGTTACATCAGGTTACATGTCAAAATTTAGGTTACATATGCTTTAGATTGATTTATTCGCAAAAAGGTCATTTTGGTCATTATTAAGGAATATAACAACTAATTATCATATCACTAACCAAAAGACATGACCATAAGGTATAACCTCAGAGGGTTATTCCCTATACAACTATGGTCACAAATATGTGTTTGGTCGGATCCTAAGATCGACCAAACGGGTTGGATTCAAAAGTCAACGCGGTGGTCAAAACCGCTCAACTTACGACCCTAAACAAGCACTAAACTAATAGCGATGAGCTAGACATGTCAAACATGTCTAACCTAAATTTAAAAACTGAATTGGTATCAAAACAAAGAGTTTTGATACCCAAAAATAGTTCTGTCCCATAATGCGCATTTTGCGCATTGACCAAAACTTTGACTCGTCACTACAACTAGTAAACGTGGAATCAGTAGGCATGATCGCTAAGGACCATAACCCTCGTGATTATGATCACGTTGCAAAGTCCAATTCGACTTTGACTTTGACCAAAATGTTCAGAACTGAAAGTCAAAGAGAAAGTCAAACTGTTTGACTTATAGCTAAAAATAAGCTAAAGGAATGAACAAGACTATGGAAGAGTACTTACTTGTGTTTGAGAAACACTTAAGAACTCATAGAGGAGGTCTCCAATTGCTGGAAACAACTCTAAAGGGATGGGAGGAAGAAAGAACACTCGTTCACCTACTTTGAATGATAATGGTTTTCTGCGTACATTAGCCCAGCTCTTCTGTCGGCTCTGAGCGGCTTGTAAACGCTTTTGAATCTGATGGACCTATCAGTCGTTTCCTGAACTAGTTCAGATCCCGTTAGTTGAGTGTCACCCACTTCGGCCCAACAAAGTGGTGATCGGCACTTTCGACCATAGAGGGCCTCATACGGTGCTGCTTGAATGCTACTGTGGTAACTGTTGTTATAAGAAAATTCCACTAGTGGGAGATGCTTGTCCCAACTTCCTCCGAAGTCCAGGACACAAGCACGCAGTAAGTCCTCTAGTGTCTGAATTGTGCGCTCCGATTGGCCATCGGTTTGGGGATGATGAGCAGCGCTTAAATCAATTCGCGTCCCCAAAGCCTCTTTTAGTTTCTGCTAGTATCACGAAGTAAAGTGGTTGTCTCGGTCGGAAATAATAGCAATCGGGACACCATGTCTAGCTACTATCTCATTAGTATTAATTTCGGCCAACTTGTCGTTCTTATAGTTAGTGCGTATCGGAATGAAATGTGCGGAGTTCGTTAATCGATCTACGATTACCCAGATCGCATCATGACCACGAGGCGTTTTTGGAAGAGGGGTCACGAAATCCATCGGATTTGTTCCCACTTCCACTGAGGTATCTCGGGTTGTTGCAACATTCCCAAGGGATTCGGATACTCGGCCTTGACTCGCGCACAAGTCAAGCATTGGCTCACGTATTCCGCCACGTCCTCTTTCAAGTCGTCGTACATCTTGTTTGTACCAGGATGAATCGAATATTTCGATTTATGAGCCTCGTCCATTATTAATTTCTCAGCTCTGAACCTGCAGGAATCCACACTCGATTCTTAATGTACAACACCTCATCCGTTTTCCTCACAAAACTTTTCTCGTTCCCGTGCTATCCTTCGCCGGGTAACTAGCTTTCCTTTAGGGCTTGCATCTGCGCGTTCCTTCCTACTTAGCGCATCTGCTACCACATTAGCTTTCCCCGGTGGTACTTTATCTCACAATCATAATCATTTAACAATTCCACCCCTCTGCGCTGCCTCATGTTCAAATCCTTTTGGTCGAAGATGTGTTCGAGGCTTTTGTGATCGGTATATATAGTAAACTTGGTACCATATAAATAATGTCTCCAAATCTTTAATGCGCATATAACAGCTCCTAGTTCCAGGTCATGAGCCGTGTGATTCTTCTCGTGTACCTTCAGTTGTCTAGAAGTGTACGCGATAACTTTATTCCTTTGCATAAGGACACATCCAATCCCATGTCGTGATACGTCGCCATATACGACAAAGTCGTCATTGCTTTCTTGTAACGTCAAGATTGGGGCCTCGCATAACTTTTTCTTTAACAGCTGGAACGCTGTTTCTTCGTCTTCACCCCATTCGTATTCTTATCCTTCTGTGTCAATGCGCTTAACGATTGCGCAATACTTGAGAAGTTTTCGATAAAGCGACGATAATACCCTGCCAATCCTAAGAATTGGCGTATTTCTTTTGGAGATTTCGGCGCTGGCTAGTTCTTGATTGCTTCAATCTTGCTTGGATCTACATGAATTCCATACTGATCCACCACATGCCCTAGAAATTGTACGGCTTGAAACCAAAAGTCGCACTTAGACAACTTAGCGTACAGTTGTTCGGTCCGTAGTATCTCCAAGATAGCACGTAAATGATGCTCGTGCTCGTCCTTGCTCTTGGAGTAGGTCAAAATATCATCAATGAAGACAATGACAAATTTGTCAAGGTATGACTTACATACCCTGTTCATGAGGTCCATGAATACCGCGGGTGCGTTGGTTAACCCAAAGGGCATAACAGGAATTCGTAGTGGCCATAACAAGTTCGAAATACGGTCTTAGGAATGTCGTCCTGTTGGACCTTCACTTGATGGTAACCTGACGGAAGATCTATCTTAGAAAAGTATCGGGCTCCTTGCAACTGATCAAAGAGATCATCGATTCTCGGAAGAGGGTACCGATTCTTAATAGCGACCTTATTCACTTCTCTGTAGTCGATGCACATTCGGAAGCTATCGTCCTTCTTCTTCACAAACAAAACTGGGGCTCCCCAGGGGGAATAACTAGGACGGATAAAACCACGATCGAGTAACTCCTGTAACTGCGTCGATAGCTCTTGCATCTCGGACGGTGCAAGACAATATGGAGCCTTGGCAACGGGTGCCGTTCCAGGTATTAAGTCGATGCGAAACTCGACTTGCCGACTGGGCGGCAATCCGGGCAATTCCTTTAGAAACACATCAGGGTATTCACATACCACCGGCATATCTTCAATACGTTTCTCGGCTGGCTCCTCCGATGTGACACTAGCTAAGAACACGTCACAACCCTGTCGTATACACTTCAACGCCTTAAGGTGAGATATAAGGTTCAACGTAGCGCCTAACTTTTCTCCTTGAACCATAATTGCATCCGTGGGGGATAAAGGAATCTTCACAACCTTTTGTTCACATAACACCTCCGCACGATGGTTGGACAACCAGTCCATTCCTATGACAATATCAAAACTACCCAATTCTACTAGTAAAAGGTCAATAGTAAACTGGTAACCGTTAAAGGTTATAGGGCAATTAACAATAAGTTGGTGACTGGTAATTGGTTTCCCGCTGGCAAGTTCAACGGTATAGGGTTGTTTCAGGTCAACAGCAGGCATATTCAAGAGTGGCAAAAATGCAATCGACACATAACTTCTATCGGCTCCCGTATCAAATAACATTGAAGCAAATTGATTGGAGACGAGGAACGTACCTGAAACCACGTTGGGATCCTGGCGTGCGTCACCAGGTCCCATGACAAAGGCACGACCTCGGGCTGCATTCAAGGTAGATGCTTGGTTCTGGGCTAACTTCGGACAACTATTATGAAAATGCTCCGTGCTGCCACATCCAAAGCATGCACGGGGATAGGCAACCTGTGGGGCTGGTTGCTGAGGTCGCTGCTGAAGGGGTGGAAGCCTAGCAGGTTGAAAACGAGTTGGTTTGGGATTGGGTTCCATGGGCAGCCTACAATTTTGGGCATAATGTCCACTTCTATGACACCTCGACCATATCATTGCTCGACACCCACCAAAGTGGTGGTATGTACACTTGTTGCACTTTGGAGCCTTTCCTTTGTAGCTATCAGAGTTACCCGCGGGGGTAGTCATGGCGTAGTTCTGGCTAGTATTCCTCCCCCTCTTCGGCACTGTTGCCCTTGCGCGACTACTCTCCAGGGCCTCCCGCTTGTTCCCAGCTGGCTCTCCCGGCATCGTCAAAATCTTACGCCTAACCATGTCACATGTAACCGTACCTGACCTTGCTACCACCTCGTGCATGGTTCGGTATTCCACCGAATTAATGATACTCCTTACTTCTGGGGCCAGTCCCAGATATACCTTTCAATCCTCTTGGACTCTGGTCGGACCATGTCCGGCAAATTACACGCCAGTTCATTGAAACGGTTGGTATAACCTGCATGATCAGCACCTTGCATCTGCAGGTTCCGGAACTCGTGCTCAAGCTTCTGAATTTCATGGGTTGGGCAAAACATTTCCCTCATCAGTATCTTGAGATCATCCGAAGTCATCGTATTAATCGCGTCCTATCCGCGAGTTTGAACAATCGTGTTCCACCAGTTTAAAGCATGGTCAATAAAGGTACAGGTGGTATACTTAACTGCGAAGTTATCAGGACATTTACTTATGTTAAGTACCGATTCCGAATTTTCGACCCATTTCACAAACCTATTGGGTCCCTCAGTACCATTGAATTCCATCGGTTTGCATTCCATGAAATGCTTATATGTGCAAACCGGCCTACCATTATTCTGATTATCGTTCTGACCTACGGGTCCTGGTTGCGGATTTGGTTGCGGGTTAGCATTAATACCTGCACTAACCTGCGCCACTATCGTGGGAATAACAGCTTGGAGTTGTTGCGCTATCATTTGCACAATATCTGGTTCAGTCATCTGTGGGGGCGTTTCGGGGCATTCTATTATAAACAATAGATGTCTAGGTATCAATGTCACGTATTCAGTTAACACATATCACATATTTGGTTAAAACATAACACACACTTCATCACACACATGAATCCACGACACATATAGTCAAAAGCATCATCATATATATGTAATGTCATCATCATACAAGCGTCAAAATTTGCACATAGACTTAACCCATAAGGGCCAGTGCTTAGATGTGCTGTCAAAATGTGTCACCACAGTGACGTACAGCATCGATGCAACAAAAGTACAAACCAGGAAAACGTGAAAATACTATGACTGCATCACCACCTCGACATGGGTATAACCCAGTGCTTGGTAGGATGTACAAAAGATGCATCATCTCTATCTATATTGAAAGAAAAACCATACTACGAACGCCACATCCACCATGCCAATCCTCCAAAACCTATGACCAAACCAACAATAGCACTGATGCATCCGTATACCAATGCACAGAAGTGATCTTGCTCATGATGGACATGCCCTATACCCTGCTGTAAAGCGATGATCGCATGCTGTAAGACGATCAGATAGTCTCCCATCGACCTCCTCTACTACTCATCCCCATCCCGTGCCATCCGTAGTAATGAAATCTGCTCGAATAGAAATCCCATCAAGCTGCTCTCAGTGATGGGAGCAGGCACCTCCTGAGGAGGAACAGGTATACCCCAGACGGGTGGAGAAGGCTCCCTAAACGGCTGGGAAGGGCCACCTCGCTCGTATGTGTGAAACGGGGAAGGGTCCTCCCGAGGTGGGGTCAGAAAACAAGCAGTGAAGTGCTGCTGGGTCCCTATAGGTACGGGTGTCGGACGAATAAGGGACCCGGGTGGGGTAAACACAGGTATAGGTGTAAGTACTCTCCGATGAGCCGTCTGTCGGAGGCCAAAGGTGGGTATCTCAAGAGGGCCAGATGTGGAGGGTGAATAAGTACTAGGAGTGGAAGGAGTGTAAGGATCAGGTGGTGTCTCGGGTGACAGGAAGCGAGGTGCTACTGGCTCCCACTCCCAATGCCCCGTTGCGGGAGTAGGTCCTACGGGTATGGCAACATCCGGGGCACGACTATGCTCCGAGGAGCTAGTCGGGTGGTATGATAGCAAACGGTAGGCGTTTGAGGCCTCTCCCTCGCGCCTAGTACGAGGTCTGGGTGGGTACGGACCACAACAATAACCAGAAGGATCTAGCGAATAGCTCGATATCAAAAGGGGTTTCAGCGGATCTTCCTCAGGATCAGTCTCCATATGTGAAGTCGACTGGTGACTGGAACTATGCGACATGCAACCTGAAAAAAGAAAACCACACACAATGCTGATTTGACTGACCCAAAATACTGAACTCAACATTCCACAAATATACACATGAGCACACATTGCATGCAATTTCGATTTTTAAGAATTATAAAAAAAACTACTTGCGGTTGGTGACGTTAGTAGCCGGATGTCCGTCCTATCTCAATGACGTTCCCAGAATCCCCAAGTATGAGAAGATAAATTATGGTGTTCCGGACAACAATAATTTATTTGCCCCACCAGGGCTTCCTGGTAATAGCCATACTACTCAGTTCCTAAAGGTTCTCAGCTTGTGGAGTCTAACTTAGGTTTATAGTCTAGGTACTTTAGAGATACCTAGTTCGCTATAACCGAAGGCTCTGATACCATCTTCTGTCACACCCCGACTCGCAGAGGAAGACAAATGCAGGGTGCGGTAGACACGTGGTAATTCTCCATAGTTTAAAAGCATGATACCATAAACAGAGAGAACTTCGGTTACAACATACTATCAGTATCATATTACACACCATAAGTTCGGTACAGTACTACGAGCTATCACATCTCTTATTCAGCTACAGTTTACTACTACAGCCATCCACACGCACGTTCCTTACTCCTCTTTAGTTTTACCTGAAATGCATGTTAGTTTTAGAAAGGTCAGCTAAACGCTGCGTGAGTTCCACTGGTTTAACTGATGTGTAACAATATGTCACACCCTTAAAATCCACTTGCGGGGTTTTACCACGAGGCGCATGACGAACCAGGATCACAGTCATTAGTCATATTGAATGACCACTATATGAGTTTAAAAAATTTTCTGTTTGCTCATTCATGAGAAAATGTTGTTTATACGATTGAGTTGCGGAAGCGTAATCAATTACAGAACAAAAATAGCTAATGAAATTTTAAAGTTGTGTCTAAATATTTGATGAAATCAATGCGACACCATAATGCATCCTAGTCCTGATGTGTGCTACCTTAGCAACCTGAGGAAACATGTAAAATCAAGTGTCAACAATAATGATGAGTGAGTTCACAGGTTTTAGTGCACAAGTTTAAATATAAGTCTAGATATGTGTTAACAGGTTTAATTGCACTGGTCATAATCACAATGACGGTCACAGTCATAGTCGCAGATGGAATTACATGAGGACACAAGTGAAACCTGACTGTTTTACCCCGGTCGTGTCATCCTAGACACTCCCGGCCACCGGACCGTGTCACCAAGACACTCCCGGCCCATCAACTGCGTCACGTGCAGTTCAACGCCCCTTAGCAGTTATGTCTAAAAACACAACCAAATGGGGACACGTGCAGACCTGGTTGCCGACCTTTCTGTCGGGCGCGGCCTGGGTTTGTCAGACCAATAGTACTATTCACTGCCCACGGCTTACGCTAATCACTTGTAGAGGGGAGGTAGTTCGTGTGTTAGATAATTCACATCATCACAAGTTGGTGCAATTAACACATTTTCATAACATAATGATCATCTCAGAAATAGTATCACAGTTTAGAAGTGGGAGAGTAAAAATCACTCCCCAAATTGGTGCAATATTCACAGTTTGTAACAAGTTTATGTGTGAGGGAAGTGAAATTCCCTTCATAATTTTGTGTAATCAACACAGTTTGTAACATGCATTCCACCCCAAGTAAAACAATAAAACAGTTAAAAGCGGGGTAGTGAAACTCACAGTGCCAATAGGGGCCTTAACACAAGAGTCGTGTAGGAACGTCCACGATTAGCACGGGAACCTAAATTTGTTATATATTGTTCGATTAGGCAGAAACTAATGACAAGTTAACCAAATAACAAGAATTACTTGTTTAATTTTTGTTTTCATTGATCTAAAGTTCAATACATTTGAGATCCGGATCCGACAGAGCTTCGCCGTCTTTGTGCCCAAATATCTCATTGGTTTCAAATGAAATCACAAGGCACCTATTTATAGGATCATAAGTTCGCTGGTTTGGTGTTGAAGATCGGGCGAACTTGACTTAGTCAAGTTCGGCCGAACTTGACTTCCCCATTACCATCTCAAGCGAACTTGTCCTAAAACACTCTTAAATGCGCCTCGTTTCATCTATACTATACAGACTCGATACAAGACTATTCTATAGACATTATGCACCAATAGACTCCCTCTTGGATATCTACTATGTCTTGTTTGGTCTTCAGAAACTCTCGTTTATTCCAGACTGGTTCTCGTGTAATGACAAAAGCAACCGACATATGCACCAACAGACTCCCCTTTGGATGTTGCCACAGTCATCTTCTTTCATAGACATCTTAGACAATAATCATCCTCGTCAGTCTTCAAGTGTCATAGCCTTCTTTGAATGTCTCGTAATCATCATACTTCAAATAAGTTCCTGAGTCTTTATCTTTATCCTTGAATAAGCATTAAACATTATGAACTTCAAACGTTCTCTTTTCTTCAATTTAACTTGATAAAACTTTGATCTTCAATCACGTTTCATCCTGCTCCCCCTAAAACTTTGAGCTTTATCTTGTTGTGAATTGTGCTCCCCCTAGCTTTGAGCTTTATCTTCAATCACGTTTCATCCTGCTCCCCCTAAAACTTTACTTCCTGTTTCAAAGTTCTTGGTATTCAAATAACCATTTCAGATTCTAACTTTGAAATTTTGTATCACTTGTATTACATACCACATGTACAATACTTGTACTTCAAATTTTAATATTCATTTTTCAGTTATTTCAAGTTCAAATTAATGACCTTGAAAAATTTAGCATTCAAAAACTTTTTCAATTCATTTTTATCATTTGATTTTGTAAAAATCCACTTAGTTGATCAAATCCAAGTTAATGACCTTGATTAACCAAATATGTCAACCAAGTCCAAGTTAATGACCTTGGCTAAACCCGTTGTGAACACTTTGTATTATCTTCAATTTTAAAGTTTCAAATTAATGAACTTTTTCTTACCAGACTTCGATGATCCGTTCTCCAACATTGGCTCGTTGAAAATCTTTTTGTATTAAAAAAGTAAGTAAAGTATTTACAGAACTTTTAACAAGTAAAGTAAACTATGTACAAATATATTTACAAACATATTTTGTGAATTTGCGTCTAAGAATCATATCAGTTTTATTGAGACATATCACCAGTACCATTGACCTTTTGAGACTTTAAGTTTTAAACTCGTTTACCTAGATTGTCGATATATTTGTCCACTTAAACTTCATCACGTTTCTCAATTGTTCCAAATATGTTAGGTAAGAATTATGAAAACTTGACTTAACTGTGTTTCCCACTTCTTGAATATACTCCCGAATCCAGATTCCCTAGATTTCATCTTACAGGTAATATAGCATAACTGATAGCTGTATTCTGGTTGTGTGAGACCTTGAGAGCCCAGGTTAGTACTACTGTACAGACAAAGAGATGAAGGCTCGTCTTTTAGGTATGTTCCACTTAAGGAATCTTATCAGCATTGCAAATGATTAGATCTTTCGATTTTTTCAAGTTTGCATGCTATTTTGAGGTTTTTAACAAAAGCATTATAGAAGTTCTAGGCTATTGCTTCCACAAAATCAAAAGAACTTGTATAATACCCGAATATCAACTAACTATAAAGACCTCGTATCTCAGAATCAGGCAACCCTTCATCGAAATTTCGGAGTACTAAGTCCATATATCGAGAGATGTTAATCCACGAGATTAAACAGTTGTAAATTTAGTTTATATCCCAGAAACAATCTACTGAACGTGTAAAGCCTATCGACACATCCACAGTAAGACTTGTTTATTACTTTTAAACTTTACATTTCTTTAGCATACTACGATAGTCCCAATGATGTACTATCATTTTCTTTTTGTGACACCAAAATTATTTTTGTCTTTTTCAATGTTTTTGTACTTTTTTGAATTTTTTCAATGTTTTTGAATTTTCAAACTTTTTCATATGTTTTTTATTTTTCAATATTTTTTAAAATTTTCTTACTCCCCATAAAATCAAAAACATATTTTTGAATTTTAGATTTAGAATTTTTTAAACAAATTCTATTTGAAACAAGATAACCAACCAATGTGAATCCCGTGACCTCGTCGTCCGATCCTTTTTCTCAATCCTGTATCTACAATTGTTTAACAAACAATCATTAAACTCATTTACCACTTGTAAAAGCATTTTGAACTTGTAAGAACTTTGAAATCAGTTTTTCTGTTCAACGGTGTGGATTTTCATAATTTTGATTTTTTTCAAAATTTTCTTCTTAACTACTCCCCCTTAAAATGACAAAGATTTGACATTTCTAGATAAGTTAAATATTATGAAGCTCCTCAATCCCGAATCATCTTTGATAATCTGGATCTTGGAACTCCTGCACATGAAAGGATTTAGTTAAAAAGTTCAACCCAAGCCTTCTTGGTCTTGGGTTTTGGATATAACTCCTCATATACCTCTTCGTAATCACTTTCGTATGCTCTTTGATAAACATATTCAACATCACAACCTTCAAACTCACAATCAACTTTACTTTTATCTTTCTTGATTGATTTGACATTTTCGGTTTTATCACAAACAACTTTCACTTTTTCAGGTGATTTCTTTTTAGCAATCCAAGCTTGAGAATTAACTCTAGCTTTCTTGATATAAAACCTAGAATCATTGTTTGACTGAGTCTCTCCTTTTTGAAAAATTGAATTTTCAAATTTTGATTCATTTTTAGGTTTTATTTCAAGATTGGATTCAACACTATGTTTCATTTCTTTTATGTCAACATTTCTTTTTAAAATTCTGATTTGACCATTATCAGATTGCTTTTGTTTTACCTGTTTTAAAACTTCTTTTCTTCGGGGATACACAGGCTTAGACTTTGGACACTTGCGAGCAATGTGACAAACTTCATTGCATTTGAAGCAAGTCCGAGTGTCATGAACATGTCCACTAGTGGGTTTTACTCCACTTTCGGACTTAGCCTTGTCCCGAAGTTCCTTTTCTTTCTCGAAATCATCATTTGACTTCTTACCGATCAAGCTTTCTTCTCGAATCGTGCTCGTTCCGTTCACAAACTTTATTTTCTTACCTTTGTATTCCAGGAACGTTGACTTCTGATTCTTCTTCGGTTCATCTTCAGCTTCTTCCAAACCTAAACCTGCTCCCCTGTTCTCAGGAAAATCACCACCGTTTCTACGATAATTGTTAAAATTCCATTTCGGTTTAGAATAAAACTTCTTTTCATTTTTCACGAGATCATCCGATGAAACTTCCACAAGTTTAAACAGTTTATCGATTTGATCTTCTTTCACATTCTGAATTGGAAAGGTATCATTGAAATATAATCTATCAGATTCCTTAACTTTGTACATGACAACGTTAGGATCATCACTTAGATCATTTTCTGATGATGTATCGTCACTTTCAGATTGTGAACCAGAACTGTTTGAACTCGAGTTAGCGCTTTTAAAGCTACCGTTATCAGAATCATTTCCCAAAACATTCTTTACCACATTGATTCATTGTCATCATTTGATTTCGTAAAGTCTAGGTCAATGTTTTCAGGAAATTTATCTTTCTTTTCTGAAAGAAGTAAAAGATTAAATGCCTTTTCAATATCATCATCTTTCTTGTAGCAGTAACTTGCAAGAAATGGTGGAGGAACATTTCCATACACTTTACGCTTTGAATTATCAACATTTTCCTCCGACTTGATCGTATGAAGAATGTGATCAATGATATATGCGTTTGTGGTGTAACTTTTTAACAATCGTCTGACTCTTTCTGTTTCTATTTTTATTTCATGAAACTCACGCTTTGTTTCAGCAATTGTATTAATGTACATGTTAATTGCCTTTTGTTTTTCAATAACTGTGGCATATAACATGGTGAAATTAGCGTTGAGTTCACTGTTAGCTCTTTCGACATGCTTATATTTGCCTGATATATTTTGTCATAAGCTTCTTTTATGGTTCTGTAATCATAACGAAATTTTTCGTTATGTTCAGTCAATTCTCTTATGACTTTGACTTTATCCAAACAAGGTTCGCAAGGACTTGCGCACTTTGGGCAAGGTTTTTCAACCTCCACAACTTTCACAACTTCCTTTTCAGACATGCTTACCTCTGCTTTTACCTTTTCGGCTTCTGCTTTCAACTCTTCTTGTTTTTACATCTCAAGGTAAGCTATTCCTTCTTCCTATGTTTGTTGTATGTATCTTTACAGAACTGCATCCTCCAGGATAACTTCTTCCTTAGCTCTCTTCATTAATGCTTCTTGAATAGCATTTTCGATAGCAGCATCCACAAATTATGTCTCAGATTCATTCACAACCTCTGCCATCATAGCAACACCAGTCTTCTTTCTGATGTATTTGTTCCAATTGAAACCATCATCTTCATGATTGGCAACAAGAGCTTGTTCGGCTTTCTTTACAGGTTTATCTTCAACTTCAACTTATGTTCTATTCAGATATGATTGTATTGCAGCGCTTTCTTGTAATATTCGTTACCGGTTCCAAAAGGGTTTTGGTTTCCACTAGAATCTTGGTTATGGCATTCACGTTTGAAGTGCCCTTTTGTTCGACATCTGAAACAAGTAACTTTCGTTTTGTCGAAACCAAGTTTATTGTTTGAATTACCAATATCCCTTGTAGTGAGTGCTACAAATTTTGAAACTCTCCGAATAATCGATGCTAAGGACCATTTGATGTCCATCAGTTCCAACTCTTATTCATCTACCTGATCTTAATCCTCAGTTGTCATTTCAGGATTTCCGATCTTTCCAGCAACAAGACTTTCATACGATTCCAGAACTGTAGCAAGAAGTGCTATGTGTTGTTTCGCAACTTTTTCAGGAAACACAATCTTCAAATCAACTGCTATGTTGCATTGGAAAAAATTTGTATTAGAAGTGGATTGGCTTGTCTGATGAGATTGACTTTGAGAAGAATATTTGAACCAACATATGAATAACCAGTGTTTGGAGAATACTGATTTTGTGACGATGGATCTGATGTATTCATGTTTGCACTAAATGCTGTTTGGATTTTTGGACTTTGAATCAGAGTATCTGGAACACCACCTTTATAATAAACTCCGACATCCTGAACAACATTAGTGTTTTTAGATTTCGCAATCTTCATAAATTCCATTTCATGACCATCAAGCTTGTCGATGAAATATGACAATTTAAAATGTCTCCAAGATGGACTATTCTTTAGAATCATCAGATACGTTGTCCATTCTCCTTCTGGAAGTGCATCGGCCAGCTTCTCAATTTGCTCTTCGTTAGTTCTCTTGATATCATGTCTTCGCATCTGGACCATGAGGTGACAATATATATCAATCATTTGCTTCATTGTCTCTCCTTTGATCATTGTGAAGATCTCGAATTCTTTCTTTATCAAAGCCTTTTTGCTTTTGATCATTTCATCACTTCCTTTGAATTTTTCGCAAAGAGAATTCCATAATTCTTTAGAAGTATCATATTCTGGTAATAATATCAAGATATCTTCTTTGACAGATTGTTGTATCAAGCTGATCATCTTCTTTTGAGCAACATATTTCTCTTTGTCAATCGTTGAAAACTTGTTCAGTGGAAGATCTTGATCACGTTCATCTTTGGGCCATGTATAACCATCTTCAATCGCAACCCAGCTGTTGAATTGATTCGCTCGAATCCAATTAACAAATTTTTTTCCATCCCTCGAACTCGTCCATACTCATCAACTTCGGCGGTTTCTGAGTAGTACCCATTTCATAAGGTTCACTGGTTAACCGCAATTGAATTTGACGTTGAGGCTTGTGCTACTCCAGCTGCAAACGCGTTATGGAAATCTTCCATTTTGAAAATCAAGACACGTACGCTAAAAACACTTGAAACTTTGAAATATATTAGAACTGACTACAAGTTCGGTCGAACTTGTGGTTGAAAAATGAAAATTTTCAGTTTATACCCAAGTTCGGTCGAACTTGGTTGAAAGATTTCAAAAAAAAAAATTATTTCGAGCGAACTTATGAAAATTAATAAGAAACAGATAAGTTCGGTCGAACTTAAGCTTGAATTTTTAAGAGAATCACTAAGTTCGGGCAAACTTAGTTAGAATTTCAATGAAAAACTTCAAGTTCGGGCGAACTTAAGCGATTTTTCAACAGAATTTTATCAAGTTTGGTCGAACTTGATAGAAACTCAAGAAAAATTCAATAAGTTCGAGCAGACTTAGCTAAAATCATTGAAAAACCTATCAAGTTCGGTCGAACTTGATAACAATCAATGATTTTTAATCAAGTTCGGGCGAACTTGAGATTAAGTTCGGCCAACATGATTTTGAAAAACATGGTTTTAGCAACTTTTTGATGTCAATTCCTTTGAATTTGATGTCCAAACTCTCAGGGGTTTACCACGAATGTATTTAACATGACATATTCAAAATTGGACAAAATTTTTCCGTGAATTCTTCAATTTTTGTTCAAAACTTAAGAAAAATAGAAGAATGGAGTGAAATAGAGATTCTTGTCTTGATTTCAACAAATTTAGGTATCCAGGCTCTGATACCACTTGTAGGAACGTCCATGATTAGCACGGGAACTTAAATTTGTTATCTATTGTTCGATTAGGCGGAAACTAATGACAAGTTTACCAAATAACAAGAATTACTCGTTTAATTGTTGTTTTCATTGATCTAAAGTTCAATACATTTGAGATCCGAATCCGACAGAGCTTCGCCGTCTTTGTGCCAAAATATCTCCTTGGTTTCAAATGAAATCACAAGGCACCTATTTATAGGATCATAAGTTCGTTGGTTTGGTGTTGAAGTTCGGGCGAACTTGACTTAGTCAAGTTCGGCCGAACTTGACTTCCCCATTACCATCTCAAGCGAACTTAACCTAAAACACACTTAAATACGCCTCGTTTCATCTATACTATACATACTCGATACAAGACTATTCTATAGACATTATGCACCAATAGACTCCCTCTTGGATATCTACTTTGTCTTGTTCGGTCGTTCAAAAACTCTCTTTTATTCCAGACTCGTTCTCGTGTAATGACGAAGGCAACAGACATATGCACCAACAAGTCGTCGAATAGCTGGATCAACTTTAATGACACACATGCAAGCATGGACTCAAATCAGTATCTAAGTTTGTAATGGTCATAACTTGGATCTTGTCAGGAATTTTTACTCTGGATCGAGTCTATAAGACACTTGTATGGTGATGGACGTCAAGGTAGTATTAGTTTTCAGTTTGGCTTCTGGGCACCGATTCGCGTGCAGGCCAAAGTCAGTAGTTTAACGTGTTCGGGTAATGGTACAGGAATACCAGTAGAGCCAACACGTGGTTATTCAAGAATGATTAACTTTCCATTAAGGGAGTTTGAGTGTTCGGGGGTCTAAGTTGCCCAAGTTTGAGTTTCCATTTTCACCGTCTGGAATTCTCCCGGATTGTCTTAGAGCACACCCATAGTGCCCAATTTTCCCGGGAATCTCCCGAATACTCCCAGTGTTCCAACTATAGTATTTGTCAAGTTGAGTCAGTTCCCAGTTCGGCAGGTTCGTTATACGGCAAACTGCCGAAATTGCTTTAAAATAATATGTTTTTAATTCCATAAATTCCCATTTAATCTGTATTTTTATATAAAAAATCTGTAGATTATGGAAAAAAAATTTGGGAATTTATTTTGTTAATTTACTTATTTAAATAAATTATTTATAAAACTATTTTAACCACATAATTCCAATTAAATACCATCACTAGTTAAAAAATCCAAAAAAATTCCAGAACACCTTATACATGTCCAGGAACTTCTCAAAAAATTTTGGGATTTTTCCGATTTCGTTTCGGTGCATTCCCTGCTACCGAAAACTTTCAAAAACGCGAATTTTTAACCCAAATCAAAACTCAACCAATGAATCCGTTTTTTATTTTTTCCCATATGTTCCTTAGTGTCCTCTAAAATTTGGTGATTTATTGAATCCGTTTGTTATTTTTTTCCGAAATTCTTTCTGTAAAACAATTAAAAATTCACTAAGAATCGTAGAAAATTCAAAAACTTCTAAAATTTTACGTGGACCTTCCTGACAATACCCTACATCACCACACCAAATTTCCGCTCAATCCAAGTTACACGTATTAAAGTTATTGGCAAAACAATTTCTGCCTATCCTAGATTCGGTTTTCGATCATATACCTAGCGATTCTTCTGGTTCCAAGCGTTTATCTTGATCCCAGAAGTGTGTAAAGGCTATATTCAGTACCAACACACCAAGTAAAACCCATATATGCTAGAACTTAGATCAATCAAGCTTTAATTCATTATTTTTCGGTTAATCGAATAGTTAAGCGATTTTTGTCAAATAAGAGTTGATTAGGGTATCAAACCCCATTGATTAGCCACCATGGCTGCCATATAACACCAGGGATATATGTGTGTTCATATTCAGCCCTAAAACTAGTTTAAAACTCCAAAATTCATGGATTAAAAAGCGTTTTTCGGCTAGAAATCGCGTTTAATCGAAGAAAATGACAGATTTATAAGTATCAAGGCTAATACCTTTGAATTAGGACTTGTTTAATGAAGAACTCATCTGAGAAGAAGAGTTGAGAGCAGAATTTGAGAGGTTTTTAGTGAATTTTGTGATTAACATTAAAAGAAAAAGAAAAAAATTATATTTATAACCATGGGGGGGTTGGGGTTTGGAGGTGGCCCCCCAGGGCCACCTCGTGCTTCGTAGAACGTGCTTAAAGATGATGTTTATCTTAAGATAAGTATAAGTTCGTTTTGGGTCCTGTGTGCGTTCTCGATTCGCGTGACGGACTACGTTTGCGGTATTAGTGTCACAAGACTAGGTTTTAAAAATTATGCATAACCGTCTAAAAATCCGAACCCAGTTATGTTTTAATCATAAAAGTCTCTTTTGACATTCGTTTAGGTGTTTTTAAGCTTGATCGATCGTTCATTGCACATTATGTTGCCTTATGTTATGCCGGAACGAATGTGTTTCCCCAACCGGGAGCTGCTTCGTTTTGCGTGCCCGGGCTTTGATTATTTTCAAACCTTATGTCACAGTCTATGGCACAAAACTAAGTTATTCCTGAACTCGGAATCTTAAATAAGGCTACCGATAACCTAATAATCAACGTCAAGGGCTTAATGCGCTTTTAAACGTCAAGTCTCCGTTTAACACGTTGATCAAGGCTAAGGACGCCAACCTCGCATTGTTGGTCCTTAGTAGTGTCATGTCAACCATGACTGCTCTCGGATTCCTCTGAGATATAATATATATCGTTTCGCACAACACACAAGTCATGAAATTTCACAAGGTTTACGAACAATTATAGTTTTAGTCATACTTTAAGTTTAGGACCCATTTAAAGTGTACCTTGTTTCGTCATGGGTATCACAACACACGGGCTTTGATTTCAGACACTTGCAAGCAATGTGACCAACTTCATTGTATTTCAAGCAAGTCCGAGTATCAGCAGAATGTTCACTCGTGGGTTTTACTCCACTTATGGATTTAGCCTTATCCCGAAGTTCTTTTTCCTTCTTAAACTCATCATTTGATTGCTTTCCAATAAAACTTTCTTCCTGAACTGTATTTGTTCCCATAAACGAAATTCATGTTTTTATTCTTGTATTCGTGAAATGGTGACTTTTGTATCTTTTTCGGTTCATCTTCTACCTCCAAACCCAAACCCGCTCTCCTGTACTTAGGAAAGTCACCACCATTCCTTCGGTAGTTGTTATAAACTTTCCTGGGTTTTGAATAAAACTTTTTCTCATTTCTCTCAAGATCATCTGATGATACTTCAACAAGTTTGAACAATTTATCAATTTGATCTTCTCACATTTCGAATCAGAAAACTATCGTCAAAATATAGCCTATCAGATTCCTTAACTTTGTACATGACATCGTTAGGATCATCACTTAGGCCATTTTCCGATTTTGTATCGTCATTTTCAATTGTGATTCAGAAGTGTTCAAACTTGAGTTGGCGCTCTCAAAGCTGCCTTCATCAGAGTAATTTCCCAAAACATTTTCAACCACATTTTCACAACCGCTTCACTTTCATCATTAGAAGTCGTATAGACTACATCAATGTTATCAGGCAACTTATCTTTGTTTCTGATAAAAGTGTTATGTTAGTTGCCTTTTCAATCCCATCCACTTTCTTTTGACAATAACTTGCAAGCAGTGGAGGTGGAACATTGCTACACTCTTTACGCTTCATATCTTTTGGTTTTTCAACATTTTCCTCCGACTTAATCGTTGGAAGAATGTGATCGATGACATAAGCATTAGTCGTATAACTAAGCAAAAGTTGTCTCACGCGTTCAGTTTCAATTTTCATATCTTGAAGCTCTTGTCTTGTTTCAGCAATGGTGTTTATATACATGTTAATTGCTTCTTGTTTTTCCATTACCGTTGCTTTTAACATTCTTATATTGGCACCTTGTTCTTGATTAGCTTTTTCAACATGACAATAAGTACCTTTCATCTTATCATAAGCTTCTTTCATCGTGCGATAATCATATCTAAAATTTTCGTTATGCACGTTCAATTCACTTATGATTTTAGTTTTTTCAACACATTGCTCACAAGGTTTTCTGCACTTTGTGCAAGGTTTTTCAACCTTCAAAACTTTCACAACTTCCTTCTCAATCACCTTTACCTCTGAACCCACCTGTTTCAGATTTGGCATCATGGCTTTGTCAGCAATATTTGTGAGATTCTCTGCATTCATCTCCTTCGTTACGTCAATGACCTCCTTGACCTCTGGTTTCTTTTCTTTAGGCACTTGCTCTTGCGATGTATTCCCGAAGCAACCTGCAAAACTAGCATTAAAGTTAGGAGAAATAATGTTCTTCATCTGTGTCTGGTGATAAATCATTTCCTCTTCCTTTGTTTTTTGTAGATATTCTTCTAGGATCGCATTCTCCAGAGCTGCATCATCAACCATCGATTCTGATTCATCATGATCTCTACCATCAAAGCAACTTAGTCTTTTTGCCAATATACTTATTCCAGTCAAAACCTTCTTCTTCATTAGACACAACTAGAGCTTGTTCAGTTGGTTTTGAGGAATTATTTTGAACTTCAACTTGAGTTCTCTTTGGATATGGTTTGTATTGCAACGCTTTCTCGTAATAGTCATTGCTGTTGCCGAAAAGACTTTTGTTGCCACTTGCTTCTTGGTTGGTACATTCGCGTTTGAAATGCCCCTTTTGTCTGCACTTGAAGCACGTAACATTCGACTTGTCAAATCCAAGCTTGTTGCTTGAATTACCAATGTCTCTTCCAGTGAGCGCTACAAACTTCATGACTATTCTTATGATCGAATGCTAAGCTCCACTTGATATCAATCAGTTCCAATTCCTCCTCATCAACCTGATCGTAATCCTCAGCAGTCATTTCTAGATTTCTGATCTTCCCCGCGACTAAACTTTCGTATGATTCGAGTACGGTTGCAAGAAGCACTATATGTTGTTTAGCCACTTGCTCAAGGAAAACATTCTTCAAATTAACTGCAATGTTGCATTGGAAAACATTTGGATCAGAACTGTAATGATTTATCTGATTCAGTTGACTCTGGAACGGAGAATTTGATCCAGCATTTGAATATCCTATGTTCGGAGGACTCAGATCATAACTCGGATATGATTGAGTGTTCTGTTGACTTTTGACGAATGATTCGAAGAATTTAGATTGATACTAAACGCCGTTTGAATTTTCAGACTTTGAATATCTTGAACACCTCCTTTGTAGTACACACCAACATCTTGCACAACATTAGCATTCTTTGATTTGGCCATTTTCAGCAACTCCATTTCATGCCTTCTAATTTGTCAATAAAAGATGATAGCTTGAGATGCATCCAACCCGGACTATTCTTCAATACCATCAAGTAGGTCGACCACTCCGCCTTAGGAAGTGCATCTGCCAACTTATCAATTTGCTCTTCATCAGTTTTTGTAATATTGTGTCTTCGCATCTGAACCATCAAATGACAATATCTATTGATCATTTGTTTCATGGTTTCGCCTTTGATCATTGTGAAAATGTCAAATTCTTTCTTGATTAAAGCCTTCTTGCTTTTAATCATCTTGTCACTTCCCATATATTTAGCACAAAGAGTATCCCACAACATTTGTGACGTCTCATATTCAGGTAGCAAGATCAAGATGTCTTTCTTTACAGATTGCTGTATCAAACTAATCATTTTCTTTTAGCCACGTACGCATCTTTATGTTCTTGTGTGAACTTAATCAAAGCAAGATCTTGACCACACTCATCTTTTGGCCATTTGTATCTAGTTTCAACTGCAACCCAACTGTGAAATTGGTTGTCTTGAACCCAGTTTACAAACTTTTCCTTCCATCCTTCAAACTCGTCCATGCTCATCAACTTTGGCGGTTTTGTAATAGTTCCCATCTCGTTGTCAAGATTTATCTGGTTTACCGCATTAGCAATTTGCATTAGATGTTGAAGCTACCGTTGAAGCAAAAGCGTAATCATCCATCTCGACAATCAGACGATTTAACTGAAAACACGTTAAAAAACACTCGAAAACTTATTAGCAAACTGAAAAGTTCGGTCGAACTTGTGTAGAAAACAGATTTCAGATTCAATTTCAACAAGTTCGGTCGAACTTGTATGAAATTTTCAAGAATTTTCAGTTTTTAATCAAGTTCGGGCGAACTTGTGATGAGGTTTGAAAATTTTCAAAGTTTTCTCTAAGTTCGGGTGAACTTAATGAAAATTTCAACAAAAACGAACAAGTTCGGTCGAACTTGGTCAAATTTTCCTGAAAAATCAATCAAGTTCGGGCGAAGTTGATAAAAATCAACAAAATTGATGATTTTTAATCAAGTTCGAGCGAACTTGTATGGTCTGTTCGAGTGAAGTTTGGTTTGAAAACATGGTTTTTTGACAATTTTGACATGAATTCGACTGAGTTTGATTCTTAAACTTTCAAGAGTTTGTATTTAGGTGATTTTATGTGACATATTCAAATTTTAGCCATTTTTATCCATGAATTCCTAAATTATGTGAAAAAGTTAAAAAAATGGTAGAAATGAGTAGCAATATAGAGTGTCTTGTATGGATCTCAGCAAATTAGGTATCCATGGCTCTGATACCAATTGTTAGGATCGATCCTCCACTATCAAGGAACCTAATTTGTATCTAATGTCCAATATAAGCGGAAATTATATGACATGTTAATCAAATACACAAATTTACTGTTTAAATGTTTGTTTATTCATGTCCAAATCATATACATTCAATTTCCAAACAGACGAGCTTCGCCGTCAATGTCGCAAAATTCTTACAATGAATGACCCATGATATCCTATATATAGGCATACAAGTTCGGGCGAAGAATGGTGTTGGATAGATCAAGTTCGGGCGAACTTGATTATCCACACACACAAGTTCGGCCGAACTTATGTCCAAACTTATAAATACATTATAAAATCTAACATTTCAAGCTCTAAACATACAGACTCGATCCAAGACCTAGACAATAGACATTATGCATCAACAAATCAAAAAGTTCATATGTCATCCATCATATTCTTCCTACTATAAAGATAGGAGAGGATGGTCAAATTGAGAAGAAAAGTGTGTATTATAGATATGTTCCTCCACCTATGAGGCAATGTTATGTGAAAAAGAAACCTGAGGGAATGGAGGTGGCACTCAATTTTAAACATAAAACTGAATCAAAAGATGAGCTACCTAAGAACATTGATGTAATCTACACTAAAACAGAAAATGACACTGGAACTGAAATTGTGAAAAATGTGGTTGAAAAGGTTTTGGAAAACGATTCTGATGATCCAAATTTTGAAAGTGCTGAGCCAAGCTTAAAAAGTTCAGAATCTGATTCACAATCTGAAAATAAAGATAAAGTTTCTTCAGAAGATAGTTTAAGTGATGATCCTAACGTTTTATATACAAAGTTAAGGATTCTGATAAACTATACTTTGATGAGACTTTTCCGATCAGAATGTGAAAGAAGATCACATTGATAAACTTTTCAAACTGGTAGAAGTAAAATCAGAAGATCTTGATAAAAAATCTAACAAAGTTTTATTCAAAATCCAAAAAGATTTTCAACAATTATCGAAGGAAAGGTGGGGATTTTCCTGAGACAAAAAGAGGAGGTTTGGGTTTTGAAACAAAGAAAAATGACAAAAAAACTTTCAAAGCAAAATTGTAACAACAGGAAAATGGAATTTGTTTTTGGAAGTAACACAGTTGTTGAAAAAGAAATCATTGGTAAACAATCAAATGGTGAGTTTGAAAAGGAGAAAGAACTCTGTGAACAGAAGTTGGATTCATCTGCTAGATCTGATAGCAGAATATGTTTCAAATGCAACGAAGGATGGGCATATCGCACATCATTGTTTGCAAAAGAATCCAAGATCTGCTTATGGAGAAAGGAAGTTCATAGAAGATGTTAATAAGTAATAACCAGATTTGCACCCACAAAATTTTGAAAAGGGTAACTGAAAATGAAAAACCAGTAAATGATTTTGTACCTAAAAATGATACTGGTGAATCGTCGATTAAAGTTGCAAAGAAAGAATCACTTATTATCCTAAAAAGGCAAATTTGAATCAACAAAGATGGGTGGTAAGGGCAAAATCATCTTCTATGAAATCTAAACAAGTTGATTCAACCAAAGGAAAGGAAAAGGTTGAACATGCAAGTACGAGAGAGGGTGTAAAACTTGAGAAAGTTGAAAAACCGTGAAAATTGACAATGCAAAAGATTTTCCTAAACTCACAAAGATAAAAAAAAGAAAATAAATTTGTTAAAGGAGATTGTTGATGAGTATTTTGATGATGAGAATGAATATGCATTTGAGTGTGATTACGAAGATGTTTATCCAATCCCCAAGACCAAAAAGGCTTGGGTTTCTCTCTTTAACTATATTCTCTGTTTGTGTGTGCAGGGGCTTCCACGGTCGATTCTTTTCAAATGGATCATGGACAGTGGAGCTTCCATACACATGACCAGAATGCTAGCACTGCTTTATGATGTTAAATATATCATAGGTGGATATGTGGGCTTTGCAGGAAATCAAGGCGGTCGGATTATCGGTGATGGAAAGTTGTCGAATGGAGTTGTATCTTTCGATAGAGTGAACTATATTGCAGAGACAGAAAACAACTTGCTGAGTATCTCCCTGATATGTGATAAGAAGTTCACCACACATTTCAATGACAAAGAGTGCATGACCGTGAAACTAGGATTTACGATTCCAGAAGATGAGAGATCCAAGAGAAAATGATTTCTACGTGCTTGATATGGGAGTTTCCACTACAACATCAAAGTTTGCACAGTGTTTTGTCACTAAAGCTATAGAAAAGGAATCAGTGTTATGGGACAGAAAGATGGGTCACATACATTTGAGAAAGATGCATTTCTGGTTCACAACAAGTTAGTTGATGGGGTAAATCTTTTCATCTGAATGATGATTGTGTTAGTTTTCATCTGACGAAAAAACAACTCTACGACTACTACTCCTATTTACACCATGTATCCCATCCCCACACTTAAAGATTGCATTGTCCCTAATGCAAAGACGAGACACGACTCAAATTACCTAGAAAATAAAATACTAAATAACGAAATAAATATTTACACAAGATACAAGTGAAACGACTTAGCTGTAAATATGCGAGACTGTCAATGTGCCAGTCAATTCCACATACGCCCTCCATTCCTAACACGCTCAGCAAACAATTCCTAACTCTCGGACACGCGAATGGAAGCGGAAAAAATAAACACCATACCTATAATCAAACCAACTACTAACATAGCATCATAAAAGTAATAATGTTTAACACATCCAACAAACATCCAGACATCCTACCCCCAAACCAACCAACCAAGTACCGGAGTATTCAAAATTAGGGATACAGACCGAGTTAGATTAAAAACAACATAAAAGAAAAATAAGAGATACTAGGTAAAACACCACTGCTGCTGCCTCCAATCACTCATCATCATCTGACTCCTCCGATCCCTGCTGGTAAACATGATACGGCTCAACCCCTGCCAAATCACTCAGTCCTACCTGTAGCTGCCTAAAGAACGAGGGAACCGCGAGGTGCATACCCTCCATAATGTACCTCATACCATCCTCTAACCTCTGTTGACCCTGCTCGTGCATCCGACGACTCTCCATCATCACCTGCCTAACACCTCCAAATTGAGTATCCACATAACCCCGCAAATCGCAAAAACCGGTCTCAATCCGGTCATACAAAGAGTCCAAAGTAAGCGGGTTAGGACGTGGCGGTATAGGTGGAGGCTGAAAAGTAGGTGGATCAATAACTGGCTGCCTGGGTGGAGACTGAGGCTGAGGCATCCGCTGTCTGGTCCTCTGCTGATAACGTGTAGATGTACCAGTCCCTAAAGCCGGTGTACTCTGTGAATGCTGAGTCGAATAATCCCACTCTGGTGGGTCAGAATAAGTTAGAATATTAGCAGCCTGAAGATCCTTCAATCTCATAAACCCCGGTGTCGGCCCCTCTCTCATCTTATCAGTCGGGTACCTGGAAAACACCCCAAACTCTCTGCTAACCATGTAATGTATGGGCCCAAATAAATTCTAGCCCCAGTACCACCTCTCCATGTTCTCCTCATCGACCAAGCAAAAATCATAGCAAGATTAGCGGGCCGCCCCTCAACCATGCACATCAAACAAAACAAACTCACCTGATTGACCTTGTTATCACCTTGACCCATTCCTACCAAAGTAGCTGCTAGAATTTTGTGTACAAACCTCAACACCGGGTCGGTGATATCAGTAGCTACCATGTTAGTTGAATAGGGTGCCTTGAAATCGTACCCCAAAATCTCAGCAACTCACTTATACGAACACTATAATCATGATCCTTCTTAAAAACCCCTTGAAGACTCGTGATAAAGTCAAGTGACTGCACTTCCTCTTCCATGTAAAACTGCAATGCCACAGCAAATAGGGGAATGGATCATCTCGTAAGATTGGCGACCTAAAGTAAAGAACACCGCGTCTTTCTCAAAGAAATTCCCTTGTTTGTAGTCAAATGTCGAATGAAACTCAAGGGTAATCTCCTTTATTGTCGAGCATCACAATCCAAAACTCTCCTGAACCTTGGTCCTAACAATTGCTCAACCGGGCCCTCGCCCCTAGCCTATCCAACAAGCCCCAATCTATCCTTCTAAACATCAACAAGTCAACTTGAATCAAAGAACCCCAAATCTATCATACTCCCCTGAACCCAACTCGAATTGCAAACAACGGCTATCCACAATCCTTGTGCTTTGACCATGTGGGACTCCCGGGCCCCTATAATCCACTTCCCTATAGTGGACATACTCTTCATGTGGTACGGGCTCCTCCGGAGCTCCTTGAGGATGAGCGGTGGGCCTCTTTTCCTTCCCCTCTTGCTTGACGAGCCTTCACCTGACATCTGCAAAACAATTATATTTGAAAAGCAGATCATTAGAAGTCACAAACTATTTTTGGGATTATTATATCAACCGTATAGCATTTCTTTCGCGGCTGAAAATGACACTAAACAAAAATAAAAACTGGGGTACCATTTACAAAAGCATAAGTCAAAACAACCTTGCCCGAATGGAGATTGAGTACGGGCGAGGTTTTTGTACCTGTACGTGCATATAAGTAAAACCATGACCGACTAACACTACGACTACTAAACTCAAAATACACGACTCAATGTAAACTACCCCCTTCCGGCTACTTTAATTGTCCTCAATTAAAACTCAAGTGCCAAAACAAACTAACATTGAATGCTAAAGTGAAAGCTTTAACGTCATAACCACCGAACCACGTCAAAAGTGAAGTCATAAACACAAGTTTAGCTTAAAGAAATGACCAACCCGAATCCCCACACCCAATGTTATTACACCTCAAACCTGTGGCAGTCATGAAACGCAAACCAATCGACCCAAACCAACCATTCCGCAACCTACATTATGCTAAACTACCCATACCGAACCACCCGCAAGCTCAAAAAAGCACTAAACATACCCAAACACAAGACAAGAACAAGACCCGACACTAAATCGAAAACTAAATGAAATAAAAACTAAAATAATCGACTCATAGTACAAGGATTACAAGAAACATACCTTGGAGTTGAGTTAGACAAGAGAACTAAGAAAATTCTGGTTGTAACTTGAAACCCTCGTGAAAATCCCGTGTTTGTGGTGAAAGGATGAAGTATGATGGTAAAAATCGGTGGGATAATGTGTGTAAACGATGTGGGGTTGCACATTTGGTGAGTAAATGGTGAATCTCGGTGGTTTATGGTGGTGAGGTTTGGGTGTTGACGGTTTTAGAGAAGAAAGATAGGCATAAATGGATGAAATTTAGGGTTTTCACGAAGTGGGGCTGCAGGTAGGTTGGCTCGCGGGCCGCGAGTCCCATAAGAGAGCCCTCACGCCCGCCACCGCAAAAGTGACGTCAGAAATCTTAGGCTTCTCGCGGGCCGCGAGTAGAGGAGGTAAAACCTCTCGTGCCCGCCAGAAGGCATTTTGAACAGAAAGTTTCGAAATTTTCAAGAGTTCATGCCTTAGAAAAATTTTCAACACTTAACCAAACCCCACAAACACAACCCAAAATTTTTCTAACTATGGAGCTTACCTGGACTCGTTTTTCTCCTCATTCCCTGCACATCCTTGGTATAAAATTCCTGCAAAATGACTCAAAAACACAAACAAAGACCGACAAACTACCCAAGAAAATCGTTAGCTACGAAAAATAAATGACTACGACTTGAATACAAATGGTATAAACGGTACAGTTGGGTTCTCACCCAAAACACTAAGTGGTGGTGTTCGGTGGAATTTCGAGAGGAGTGTCCTCCCTCTCATTCCGATCTAGTGGTCCTCCAATATAGTGTTTCAAACGATGGCCATTCACCTTCCAACTCCGGCCATCAGATCCGTCCATAATCTCAACCGCTCCATGCGGAAACACATCATGCACCATGTAAGGACCCGACCACTTCGACTTTAACTTCCCTGCAAACAACTTCAACCTAGAATTGTAGAGTAGCACTCTATCACCCTTGCTAAACTCCTTAATCTTTTTCAACTTGCGATCGTGTAGGGCTTTGGTTTTCTCCTTAATACTCCACGATCGAGCATAAGCCGCATCCCTAAGATCCTCTAGCTCATGAATTTGAAAGAAACGCTTCCTAGAGGCTTCGGTCATGTCAAGGTTAACGATTTTCAAAGCCCAAAGGGCACGATGTTCTAACTCGACGAGGAGATGACACGCTTTTCCATACACGATCATGAATGGTGTGGTACCTAGAGGTGTTTTGTAGGCGGTTCGAAATGCCCACAATGCCTCGTCAAGCTTATCGGACCAATCCTTCCTATTCTTCCCCACGGTTTTCTCTAAAATGCGTTTGACACCCCGATTTGCGTTCTCCACTAGTCCACTCGTTTGTGGATGATAGGCGGTGGATTAACGATGAGTGACCCCGTAGCGTCCAAGCAACTTCTCGATCAACGCATTGCAAAATGAGTGCCACGGTCACTAATTAGAGCTTTAGGTGTACCAAAATGACAAAAGAGTTTCTTAAGGAAAATCAACACTACTCGGGCTTCATTTGTGGGAAGAGCTTGAGCCTCAACCTACTTTGACACATAGTCAATCGCCACGAGGATATACCGATTCCCTTTCGAGGTGGGGAACGGTCCCATGAAGTCTATTCCCCGAACATCAAATACTTCTACCACTTGGATTGGGTTTTGAGGCATCTCATCCTCGGCTGAAATGTTGCCGGTTCGTTGACAAGCATCGCATGCTTTCACAAACCCCTCTGCATCACGAAGTATGGTGGGCCAATAAAAACCACAATCGAACACCTTTTGTGCGGTCGTATGAGCTCTATGGTGGCCTCCTGTTAGACCCTCATGCACATGTTTAAGTATGTTCACACCCTCTTCTCTAGATACACAACTCCTAAGGATCCTATCTCCTCCTATCCTATAAAGGAAAGGGTCATCCCACAAATACTTCCTAGCCTCACTAAGAAATTTCCTACGTTGTTCTGTGTTCATTCCTTTAACAATATTGCCAATAGATTAATAATTTGCTAAGTCACAAAACCACGGCAATCCTTCTTCCTCAGCATTAACAAACTCTATCGACTCATGAGGGAATGTGTCCCCTGTCACCTCCTCACGAATCTCCTCTCTCTTGGGATCCTCTAGACGTGAAAGGTGGTCGGCGGCCACGTTCTCGGCCCTGCTCTTATCTCTAATTTTGATATCGAATTCGGAGAGTAAGAGGATCCAACAGATAAGTCTAGGTTTCGCGTCTTTCTTTTGAAATAGAAAACACAACGCTGAGTGAATGGTGAAGACTATGGTTTTAGAGAGAACGAGGTATGAGCAGAATTTGTCGAAAGCGAAAACAACGGCTAAGAGCTCCTTTTCCGTCGTGGTGTAATTCTCTTAAGCGTCATTTAATGTCTTACTCGCGTAGTAGATCGGGTGGAAGTGCTTTTCCCTTCTTTGTCCTAAAACCGCTCCTACGGCATAGTCACTCGCATCGCACATGAGCTCGAACGGCAAGCTCCAGTCGGGCGAGATAAGAATGGGTACACTAACAAGCTGTTCCTTCAAAAATTTGAAGGCCTTGAGACACTCCTCGTCGAAGACGAATGGAATATCCTTCTCTAGCAAACGGGTCATGGGTCGTGTGATCTTAGAGAAATCCCTAATGAAACGTCTATAGAACCCCGCATGACCTAAGAAACTACGGATCGACTTCACGCTCGTGGGTGGGGGTAACCTACTAATAGTATCAATCTTTGCCCTATCCACCTCTATACCATCCCTCAAAATCTTGTGACCTAGAACAATCCCCTCGGTCACCATGAAGTGACACTTTTCCCAATTAAGCATCAACTTCGTTTCATCACACCTCTTCAACATCCTCTTGAGGTTCACTAAACACTGCTCGAAGGATTCGCCGTACACTGAAAAAATCGTCCATGAAAACTTCCATGGAACTCTCTATCATATCCTAAAAAATGGCGACCATGCATCGCTGGAAGGTAGCTGGAGCGTTACACAGTCCGAATAGCATGCGTCGGTACGCGAAAGTACCATAGGGGCATGTGAATGTGGTTTTATCCTGATCCACTGGTGCGATAGGGATCTGGAGTGAATTTGATCACAAAGACGTGAAGCTTTAGCGGGCGGGAAATACTTATTCAGAAAAGCTTGACGAAGGGCCGCCCAAGTAGCGAAGGTACCGATTGGCTGAGAGTCTAACCATGTAGCTGCACGACCCCCGAGTGAAAATGGGAAAAGCTGAAGATATGTGGCATCTTCGGGTGCTCCATGGAGGCTAAAAGTGGCGAGCATGCGAGAGAAACAATTTATATGAGCGGGTGCATCCTCGTCATCGCGACCATGGAACTGAATGGTATTGGTGATGGTTGTCATGGCATATGAGGGAATTTTCCATGAGTTTTGGTTCACGATGGGTGGGACAGTGATGGGTGAAGCTAGACCAGTGAAACCTTGGGTGGCTTGTTGGTGGACGGTTTGTCTACGGTCGGCCATTTGGACGATGGGTGGGCTTTGGGGACGGGAAGGTGGTGGGGAATTATGGGGTGAAGACATCGGAGTGAAGTCAAAGTTTGGTAGTTTAGATTGGAGGGTAGAGTCAGAATGGGTGGAGAGAAGGAAGTGGTGTACTTACCTGGGAAGTTGAAGAAGATGAAGTTGATTTGTCCGTCGGTGGCTTTGGTGGAGGTCCCTATGAGCACAGATGTGGCATCCACTGCAAGCAAAGAACACCTACCAAAGAGAAACATACAATAGTTACTAAGACTCAAGAAGAAAGAAAACACTAAAAACAAAATAAAACACTTAGCACGTATATGTCAATGCAGTCAATCAAAGCTAATAAACGCAATTGCCAAGAGCCTCCGGCAGCGACGCTAAAAACTTGATGTGTGCTAAACAGACTGTAAAAATCAACTAACCAAGACACTCTAAACTCAACACTAGAAGGCTTTAAATTCTAGACTTGACTTAAACCTAAACCACACAATCGGCAAGTGTACCGATCAGTGTAGTATAACCTAAGTAAGTCCGGATATCGAACCCACAGGACTCTACTAATTACGCTGATTAGACTATGAAAGACTAAGATAGACATGACTAAAATTGTTTGTATTGTTTGGGGGGGTTACGGAAAAATCTAAGGAAATCTATTTTAAACTAATTAACGACTAAATTAACTAATACGAACTAAGGACGGAAGTTGTTCTCAAGCGGTGATGAAGACTACCTAGACTAGAATCCTGGATTGATTTTAAGTGTTTACCGATTAAGTTAATTACTCGTTTTCTGGAACCAGGATCTTATGATACTAAACCTATTAAATACCAGCTAAGCCCCTCAACCCTTCTCGAGGTGAAACTTATGGCGTTACCTAGGCCGTTAATCCTACCGGTTGATTAGACGTCTTTCCAGTTGTCTAATATTGTGTGAGTACCCTAATGACGACCTACTCTTTTCCAATTATAGATCTAGGGTAGTTTGACTATATAAACTTGACTTGATAGACTAATAAACCGACGAGTCAACAAAGGCATGGACTTTTTCCAAAGACCGACTATAGCAATTCGCCGGGTAAGACCTACAATAGCCCCTCACTTTCCAGGTACTAGGACTAGTAGAACACTGAAATCTAGTAACCTGTTAACTATCACTTCTAAGGTTTACTGGGCCCTTCAACCTTAAAGATTATGAACTTATTATGTGATATAGACACTCACCAAAATTCACAACCTAACACGACTCTATTCCGTGATATAGACAATCACTAAGAATCATATGAAGTAATGGAAAACAGAAAACCAAATCAAAGCATGCACACACACCAAGCCAGATAAACAAACTGCTTACAGAGCACAATTAATCCATAACAAACATGTAATTAACGAAAAAGGTATAAACTTTATATCAATCCATTCATCATAGTCTATGTAGTTAATGCGTTTAGCCTCACATAGTCAATAGCGAAAACAAAACAAGAGTAATAAAACTGGAATTCATCATTACAAGTTCAGAAAAGAGAAAACAAGACAAACAAGGATCGTATAAACCTGAGAAAGTCTCTGATCGTCAATCTTCGCTTGATCCAATGATTCCAGAGCTTTGAAACCTTCAAACCTAGTTATTATGACTCCCAAACAGCTGCAAGAACTCCCAAAATTTGTAACTAGGGTTCTCATACGACAAAATTGATTAAATACCCCCAAATCTCAGCTGCAACCAAAACCGTCTGCAGATAACACCCTCTCGCGGGGCGCGAGAGGGTTTTGGCTATCAGGTCGCGGCCCGCGACCGTGTTTCTTACGTCAGCATCAAATGGGCTTCTCGCGGGTGGCAAGAAGCAATGGTCTAGTGAGTCGCGGCCCGCCAGAAGGCATATTTCTCAGAATTTAATTCATTTCAGCTCCAAAGCTCTCCAACTCGTTCCAGGACTTTACTAATTCGTATTTCTACTCAATTATCACGCTTTTCAGCTACTTTAAGCTCATATGACCTGCAAAACGCAATTGGATCAAAAGACTAGCTATTCTATGAAAAACGAAACTAAAACTAATAAAGATTGTACAAACTAAACACGAATAAACGAAGTATTTTACAATACATCAATTAACCAACCAAATTGGATCCAAGATCCGCACAATCTCTTCCGTTGTCACATTCTGATTAATGACCACCTCTCTGGTTTTTCCATCTAGATACCAATAACTTATGCCATCGATTTTATCAAGATCAAACTTGCGCATAGGGTTTTTACGAAGGCATCTAGCAGGAGGATAAACCATCTTTCATTTATGCTTGATAGTAAACTTATTCAAGTACTTCTTTGCATGCACAACAGCTGGCTTAAAGGTCTTCTATTTTCTCTCTCGGCTCTCCACAACCAAATGAGGAATTAATCCTATAATACTACCAACATTTGTGTGTTATTGAGATCCAATTGAGCAAGATGGTGCAAGTTACGAGTAGGAAGAGTCTGTAGAAATTTGGCCCATGGCCTGAAGTACTGTACCCCATCGGTATGCTTGATCATTACTAAGCTGTGTTGTTCATCGAAATCCCAACTACGAATCTGCCCTGAATATTCACCTCTAGTATTGATATATCTCTTCCTTTGAGTTTCATTTGGAAGAGTTTAAAACCAATTGTGTGCCAACATACGGACTGCTTCAAGAACACGGATGGGATTCAAGATTATATCTGGCATAGCATTACCAAACACATAACTACGTAAATCATTAAAGTTTACCTTCAAAGACTCATACTCAATCCGTTTACCCTTTTTTGTTTCAATGCACTTGAACTTGCCAGCAAGATCATCATCAGTCTTCCAATTTTCCACCAAGCCTTCAATCACATCACCATCATCTAAGACCAGCTCATCAGTAGAATCTAAATCAGAATCAGACAAAACACTAGAATCGGCATCAGTTGGACCTTTGTTTCCCCAACAGCAACTCCAGATGACTCCCCCTCAACCTGAGCAGAAGTTACATCATCAGAAGCATGTGTGCTCCATGGCTACTCCCCCTGTAACACGGCTTCAGGATCATCCTCTTTTTCAAGATCATCTCGGATTTTCTTAACCTCATTAATCTTACACTGTTAGTACAGTATGTCTATGTCTTAGTCTTGTATCGAGTCTGTTTAGATTGGACTAGATTATGCAAGATATGAAGTATTTATGTAAATAGTTAGACAAGTTCACCCGGAATCATGAAGTTGGAACAAGTTTGGCCGAACTTGTTCAAGCAAGTTTGCACGAACTTGTTGTCCTCCCAGCGAACTTGTGCAACTATAAATAGGTGCCTCTAGGATCTCATTTGTAACTCACATGTATTGAACTTTAAGATCAATAAACAGATAGTTTAACGAGTAATTCTTGCATGTTTGAATAACATGTCATTTAGTTTTCGCCTAATTGGACATTAGATACCAAATTAGGTTCCTGTGCTATCAAGAAGCGATCTAACAAGTGGTATCAGAGCCACGGATACCTGATTTGGTGAAATCATCACAAGAACTATTCTATTTCTACTCATTTCTACCATTTTTCTTAACTTTTTCATGAAAAACAATGAACCTACGGATAAAATCTGCTAAATTTTGAATATGTCATGTAAAATACACTAAAGATAAACCCCTGAAAGTTTCAAGAACTAATTCAAATGAATTGATGTCGAAAAGTAGAAAAAAATCATGTTTTGCAAAACCATGTTGATCGAACTTGACATCAAGTTCGCCCGAACTTGACATCAAGTTCGCCCGAACCTGACTATAATTTTGAGTGAATTTTCATGAAGTCCGCCCAAACTTGATTGATTTTTCATAGTTTTTACACAAGTCCGCTCGAACTTGCTTAATATTTCTTCAAGTTTTATCAAGTTCGCCCGAACTTGATAAAAATCTGTTGAAAATTTAGTATAAGTTCGCCCAAACTTGTTAAATTCTCTTGGAAATCTTATACAGTTCGCTCATACTTATATCAGGGTGAAATTTTTAAAACTTTTCAACAAGTTCGACCGAACTTGTTTGAAATTGAATTCTAGTTGTTCTACTACACAAGGCGCCCGAACTTGTCAATGTACTAATCAATTTTTCAAGTTAATGAACGTGTTTTCAGCGATACTCGTCAGTTTTCCGCGATGGAAGATATTCACAATGCGTATAAGATAGCTGGGGCTTCATCATCGAATGCCAACATGGTGAATCAAGTTAATATTGATAATAAGATGGGTACTGTTTTGGTAAAAAAATTACCGACGCAATTTAGTGATCAAACTTAGTATGTGAGGTAGCATGATATTGTGAAAATATGCTGAGTTGGTTGATTATGAAAACAGTTTCAGGATATAGTCTCAGGATAATGAACTATATCAAAACAAGATATAAATGCAATAAAAGTAGAAATCGACACGGGGTGTACGAGGAAAGCCCTTGACCAATCTATATTGCCGGCATAAAACCTCGGGAGCTGACAATCGCCAGCTGCCTTGTTCTTCTTATTGATTAAGCTGCAGGATACAACTTCGGGATTGTCACACCCCAACTCGCAGCGAAAGAAAAATTATACGGGATGCAACAGACACCTCTGGTATAAGCACATTGTTTATAAAGACACTACATTTTATTGCTTACAAAATGTTGCTCACATACTACATGTATGTTACCAATGCGTGTTCCCATGAACCACATAAGTCTTCTAAGTTGAATGCGTCTATATCAGGATTCGTTTACAAACACGTTTTGAACCACATACATGGATCACCTCAGTCTTAAGTTACCTGAAATGCATGTTAGTTTTGAAAAGGTCAGCTAAACGTTGCGTGAGTTCCACTAGTTTAGTCGTTGTTAACAAGTATAATTGCACTAGATACAGTCACAGTCACTGTCACAGTCGTGGTCATGGTCATAGTCACAGTCACAGTCATGGTCATGGTCACTCCGTGCCAGACAGACACATCATCGCACCGGGTCGTGTCACCACAGACACTTCCCGCCGGGCCGTGTCAAGACAGGCACGTTATCCCGGCAACTAAGTCATGTTTCCCTGCAGTTATGCCTAGTTAACATAACCGAATTTACGACGCGTGCAGTTGCATAGTCACTGACATACAACGTCAGCCAGACACTTCCTGGAGCAACTGGGTTAGTCAAACCAATAGTACTATCCACTGCCCATGGCTTACGCCAATCACTTGTAGAGGGGAGGTAGTTTGTGTGTTAGATGATTCATATCATCACAAGTTGGTGCAATTAACACCCGTTTTGTAACATGCAAGTCATTCCAGAAAACAGTAACACAGTTTATAAGTGGGAGAGTAAAACTCACTCCCAAATTGGTGTATTCAACACAGTTTTTAACAAGTTATGTGTTAGGGAAGTGAAATTCCCTTCATAAGTTTGTGTAGTCAACACAGTTTGTAACATGCATTCCACCCAGTAAAACAATAAAATAGTTAAAATTGGGGTAGTGAAACTCACAATGCGAGCAATGATCTCAACACAAGAGTGATCAAGCAACTGGATCAACTTTAATAACCCACATGCAAGTATGGATTCAAATCAGTATCTAAGTTGGTAATAGTTATAACTTGGATCTGGTCAGGAGTTTTTACTCCGGATTGAGTCTATAGGACACTGGTATGGTGATGAACGTCAAGGTAGTATTAGTTTTCAGTTTGGCTTCCAGGCACCGATTCGCGTGCCAGCCACAGTCAATAGTTTAACGTGTTCGGATAATGGTATGGAAATATCAATAACACCAACACTGGTTATTCAAGAATGATTAACTTTCCATTAAGGGAGTTTGAGTGTTCGGGGGGTCTAAGTTGCCCAAATTTGAGTTTCCATTTTCACCGTCGGGATTCTCCTGAATTGTCTTAGAGCACACCCATAGTGCCAATTTGCCCGGAATGTCCCGGAATACACCCAGTGTTCCAATTATAATATTTGTCGGGTTGGGTAAGTTCCCAGTTCTGGCAGGTTCGTTATTCGGTACCTGCCGAAATTGCTTTAAAATAATCTTTTTTTAATTCTCTAAATTCCCATTTAATCCATATTTTATATAAAAATCTGTAACTTTTTATATAAATTAGAAAATCTGTAGATTATGGGAAAATTTTCTAGGAATTTATTTTGTTAATTTACTTATTAAATTAAATATTTATAAACCTATTTTAACCACATAATTCCAATTAAATACCATCAGTAGTTAAACAAATAAAAAAAAATCCAGAACACCTTATACATGTCAGGAACTTCTCAGTAAATTTTGGGATTTTTCTGATTTAGTTTCAGTGCGTCGCCGGCTACCGAAAACTTGCAAAAACACAGATTTTTAACCCAAATCAAAAATCAACCAATGGACTCTGAATTTTCCCAGATCATTCCCCATATGTTCCTTAGTATCTCTGCAAAATTTAGTGATTTATGAATCCGTTTGATATTTTTCCCGAAATTCTTTCGGTAAAATAGTTAAAATTTCACCCAAAATCGTGAAATTTCCAAAAATTCTAAACTTTTATGGGACCTTCCTGACAATATCCTACATCACCACACCAAATTTCAGCTCAATCCAATCTCACGGACCAAGTTATAGGCAAAACAATTTTCTGCCTAGCCGAGATTCGGTTTTCGGATGATATACCTAGCGATTCTTCCGATTCCAAGCGTTTATCTTGATCCCAGAAGTGTGTGAAGGCTATATTCAGTACCTACACACCAAATACAACCCAAATATGCTAGAACTTAGATCAATCAAGCTTTATTTCATTGCTTTTTGGTTAATCGAATAGTTAAGCGATTTTTGTCGAATAAGAGTTGATTAGGGTATCAAACCCAATGATTAGTGACCATGGCTGCCATATAACACCAGGGGTTTCATGTGGTGTTCATATTCAGCCCTAAAACTTGTTTAAAACTCCAAAATTCATGGATCAAAAAGCGTTTTTCGGCTAGAAATCATGTTTAATCAAGAAACCAAGCTTAAAACCTTGTAGCACTGAGTTAATACCTTGGATTGTGGAAGTTTATGATGAAATCAGCTGGGATTCTTGAAAGGAACCAGAAATTTTGTGAGAGAGAAAGGAAATTTTTGATTAAATTTAAAAGAAAAAAAAATAAAATTGATTAAATAAAGGGGGTGGCGGCACATGTGGGCCCCCAAGGGACACCTCGTGCTTGGTTTTCAGCACCTAAAGATGATGTTTATCTTCCGTTGTTCGTTTGGGTTCGCTTTCGGGTCCGTGGCATTCTCGATTTGCGTGACGGACTCCGTTTTGCGCGTACTTAGTGTAAAAGACTCGGTTTTAAAAATTATCATAACCGTCTAAAATCTGAACCCAACTGCGTTTTAATCATAAAAGTCTCGTTTGACGTTCTTTTAAGTGTTTTTAAGCTTGATCGATTATTCCTTGCACGTTCGGTTGCCTTATGTTATGCCCGGAACGAATGCGTTTCCCCAACCGGGAGTTGCTTCGTTTTGCATGCCCAGGCTTTGATTATTTTCAAACCTTATGTCACAGTCTATGGCACAACACTAAGTTATTCCTGGAACTCGGAATCTTAAATAATGCCACCGATAACCTAATAATCAACATCAAAGGTTTAATGCGCTGTTAAACGTCAAGCCTCCGTTTAACACGTTGTTCACGGCTAAGGATGCCAACCTCGCATCGTTGGTCCTTAATAGTATCATGTCCACCATGACGTGTTCTCAGATTCCTCCGAGATATAACATATATCGTTTCGTACAACACACAAGTCATGAAATTTCACAAGGTTTACACATAATTATTGCTTTAATCCTAACTTAATGTTTAGGACCAATAAAGTGTACCTGTTTCGTCCTGGGTATCACGCATAATCATAATAATATCATGATACACATATCCGTCCGGTTACCACGGACTTGTACCAATCAAAGTTTACCAGGATTTTTCACAATTGTCACAGGGATACTGCTTCGTTCAGCTCTAAGTGTTACAATGATCGAATTGTGTAAGTGTTGTGAGTGTTTGTGATTGTTGCTACAATTAGAAAGTGAAAGTGTACGAGATTTCGTGTGTCTTACTACTACTGATCCAAGTCCCCTTTAAATAGTAAACAAAGATAACTAACTATCCTATATTCTAGGGATGCTGCGAATATTCCCTTCTGACAGTTGTTGACTCTCTCTATAGGCTTCCAACGTCTTTCTTCTAACTATCGTGAACAGTCTTCAGGAAGACCAAGTCTTGTAATCATTTGTACCTAGCATACAAAGTAAACCGTTAGTAACGAGTAGGATACCCCCGCAGGATGTTACCAATATCCTAGTTCAGTATCCTGGTCGCTGTAATTAACATGTAAAGTCAGGATATATCTTAGGATATAAGTTAGAAAATTCCACCCATAACAGGTATGTCAGTGAAGCCACCGAAACTTATGTGCATGGATGAATACGAGGGGTGGAAGGAAAAGTTTACAAACTGGGTTCAGGCTACGTTCTTTCACAGTTGGGTTGCTGTCGAAATGGTATACATGGCCAAGAGATGAACTTGATAATGTTATGAGATGAGCAAGTTTTCTACTGCACAGAAGGATGCTTACGTTGCTGAAAAGAAAATGATCAGTTGATTCAGTCCGTTAAGGAAGATATCTTGGTACTATTGCCAGAATACAAAACTGCACAAGAGTTATGGAAGTCATTGAAGACCAAATATCAGGGGAGTGCAGAGATGGTGAAAAGCAAAAAGGCTTTAATCATGAAAATTTTCGACATATTCACAATGCTCAAAGGCGAGTCGATGAAATAGATGATAGAACGATTCTGTCATTTGAAGGTGATTATGAGAAGGCATGGTCTTGAGAAGACAGAAGAAGAATACATTGACAAATTGGCTGATGCTTTGCCTGAAGGTGAATGGACAACTTATCTCATGTACTAAAAGAAATTCCAAGCTAGGAATTTTTCAAGTTATCCACTTTTATCGATAAGTTGTAGGGGCACGAGATGGAATTGTTAAAGATTGCCGAGTCAAAGAATCCGAACATTGCTCAAGATGTTGGACTTTATTACAAGACTGGAGCTCAAGAGAATATCTCATGTCCAAAGATCCAAACTGCTTTCAGCGCGAATATGAATTCCTTGAATCATTTGCCACAGAGCTAAACTCAATCATATCCAAACTATGATCAGAGTCCTCAGAATGCATCATATTCAAGCACGGGTTCAAATCAGAATAATCAATCAAATTCTGATCCAAATGTGTTTAGGTGCAACATTGCAGTCAATCTAAACAACGTCGTTTCTGAACAAGTGGCCAAACAACATATGGCACTACTCGCCACAGTGTTGGAATCTTATGAGAGTTTAGTGGCCGGGAAAATTGATAATCCAGAAATGACTGCAGAAGATTATGATCAAGTGGATGAGTAAGAGCTTGAGTTGATGGACATCAAATGGTCCTTAACTTTGATTATTCGATGGGTTACCAAATTTGTTGCTCTAACAAGAAGAGACATCGGAAACTCGAGCAACAAATTGGGATTTGACAAGACGAAAGTTACTTGCTTCAAATGCCGACAAAAAGGCATTTCAAACGAGAGTGCAAGAATGCAGAAGCAAGTGGTAATCAAAGTCCTTTCGGAGGCAGCAGTGATTACTACAAGAAGTCGTTGCAATATAAGCCATTTCCGAAGAAGGCTCAAATCGAAGTTCAAGAGAAACCATCAAACAACACAGAAAAAGCTATGGTTGCTTCGAATGAAGATGATGGTTTTGATTGGAACTCATACATTACCAAGAAGACTGGGGTTGCTCTAATGTCTGAAATCGTGGAAGATACATCTGCTGAGGATGCAGCTATGGAAAACGCAATGCTAGAAGAATACTTGCAACAAGCAGAAGAAGAGGAGATATATCATCACACGAGGATGCAAAGTGTTCTTTCTCCTAACATGACTACTAGTTTTGCGGGTTGCTTTGGTGATGTAGTATCTTCTAAGCATGTTGTTGAAGAAACGTGTTGATACATATGTTTGTTGCCTACGTCATCGTATTATGTCGAGTCTGTGTATATGAGCGAAATGTTAAGTTTATGTATCATGAGATACAAGTTCACCCGAACTTGTATTATGCATGAACAAGTTCGCCCGAACTTGTCCTGTGAAGGACAAGTTCGCCCGAACTTGTTCAAGCCACATTTGGAGTGAACTTGTTCTCCTATAAATAGGATACTTGTGTTCTCATTTGTAAGATTCAGAGATTTTTTCAACTGGATGGCGAAGCTCTGTACAAGTGTTTCCAGGATCTGTAACGTCTATACATTAATCAAACAGTGATTAAACAGCAACAAACTTGTCTACAATGTCGCCTATGCAAACGGATTCCGCACGTTTACCTTAGGTTTGATAAATTAGGACCAGAAAGATCCGTACAACGGATCTAACAAGTGGTATCAGAGCCACGGTATCTAGATTGGTGAATTGTAGCAAGTTCTACTCTTTCTACCCCTTTCTATCAATTTTTTAACTTTTTCAAGAGAAAACCATGATTTCACGGATAAAAGTTGCTAATTTTTTAGTATGTCATGTAAAATGAACTAATAACAAACCCCTGAGAGTTTGGACATCAAATTCAAACGAATTGGTATCAAGAAGTTCAAAAAACCATGATTTAAAAACTCATTCTGGCCGAACTTGACATCAAGTTCGCCCGGACTTGATTAAAATTCATTGAATTTTAATCAAGTTCGCCCGAACTTGATAGATTTTCAAGGTTTTTCCCACAAGTCCGCTCGAACTTAATCATTTTTCTTCAAATTCTAATCAAGTTCGCCCGAACTTGATTAAAGTTGTTGAAAATTTGTTATAAGTTCGCCCGAACTTATTCAACTCTCTTGAAATCAAAACATATGTTTGACCGAACTTAGTCAGGAAGAATTTTCCAAAGCCATTCACAAGTTTGCCTGAACATGTGATAATCAAAAACTGATTTTTCCCATACTACAAGTTCGCCCGAACTTGTAGGTAAACTAATCGTTTTTCAAAGTTTGTGAACGTGTGTTTTTCAGAAAAAATCGTCATTTTTCAAGATGGAAGATCTGAAAAGTGTTTTTATGACAGCAACAACAACGAATGCTCAGATGGTTAATCAAGTTAACATCGATAACGAATTGGGCACATCCGTTAAACCGTCGAAACTCATGAATATGGATGAGTACGAGGGTTGGAAAGAGAAGTTTTCTAACTGGGTTCAAACAACTTATTTCTACAACTGGGTTGCCATCAAGACTGGTTATACATGGCCTATTGATGAGAACAACAACGATATTGATATCAGCAAGTTCTCTACTATGCAGAAAGATGCTTATGTTGCCGAGAAACGAATGATAAGCTTAATCCAATAGTCTATGAAAGAAGATATTCTCGTGCTGCTACAGAAGCCAAGAATTCACAGGAGTTATGGACATTCTTGCAGAAGAAGTATCAGGGAAGCGCCAAAATGGTCAAAAGCAAGAAAGCGCTGATCATGAAAGAATTTTATATTTTCACGATGTTAAAAGGTCAAAATGATGAAACAGATGATCGAGGGGTTTTGTCATCTAAAAATGATCATGAAAAGACATGAGCTTGAGAAGAGAGAAAAGAATACATCGATAAGTTGGCTGACGCATTGCCTGAAGGAGAATGGACGACATATCTCATGGTTCTTAAAGAAAGTCATAGCTGGCAGTTCTTTAAGCTATCCACGTTTATTGACAAACTGGAAGGGCATGAGATGGAACTGTTTGAAGAATAGCAAAAACGAAGAATGCTAACGTGACTCAGGATGTAGGGTTGTACTACAAGTCTGGAACTGAAGATAATATTACTGGCCCAAAGATCCAAGCAAGCTTTTAGCGCGAATCTGAGTTCTTCAAACCATTCGCCCAGAGTCAAAGCCAATCATATCCTAAATATGATCAAAGTCCGCGAAGTTCTTCATTTTCAAGTACTGGATCAAATTCCTCATATCAGAGTCAAGCAAATCAGAATCAACAAACGAATTCTGATCCAAATGTGTACAAGTGCAACATTGCTGTCAATTTAAACAATGTTGTTTCTGAGCAAGTTGGCAAACAACACATGTCACTTCTCGCCACAGTATTGGAATCGTATGAAAGTTTGGTGGCAGGAAAAATTGGCAATCCTGAAATGACCGCCGAAGACTACGATCAAGTAGACGAAGAAGAGCTTGAACTAATGGATATTAAATGTCCTTAGCATCGATCATTCGGGGGTTACAAAGTTTGTGGCACTTACTGGCAGAGATATCGGGAATTCAAGCAAGAAGTTGGGATTCGAAAAAAACGAAGGTCACTTGCTTCAGATGTCGACAGAAAGGGCACTTCAAGATAGAATGCAAAAATCCTGAAGCAACTGGCAACCAAAGTCCATTTGGAATGTGGCAACGAGTACTACAAGAAATATCAGTTCAGTACAAGCCATTCCCAAAGAAGACACAGGTCGAAATCCAAGAGAAACCAAACTACAACAACACTGAAAAGGCAATGGTCGCTTCGAACGAATATGATGGCTTTGGCCGGAATTCTTATATCGCAAGGAAGACCGGTGTTGCTCTTATGGCTGAGATTGAAGACACATCTGCTGAAGATGCTGCCATGGAGAGTGCATTACTAGAGGAATACATGCAAAAAGCTGAAATGGAGGAAATTTATCAGCATACAAAGATGCAGGGTATCCTTTCCCCTAATATTTCTACTAGTGTTGCAGGTTTTTTCGGTGAAACGATGTCTTCAGAGAATGTTGCTGAGGAGAAGCTCGAGATTGAAGAAGTTATCAATGTGAACAAAAAAGTGAACGAAGAAAATCTTACTTAGATCGCCAAAAAGGCTATGATGGCGAATCTGACAAAGGTAGGTCAAGAGGTAAAGGTTGTAGTAAAGGTGGTAGAAAAAGTCGTTGAGGTAGAAAAACCTTGTACGAAGTGTGCTGATGTGCTAAAAATCATAGCTGAACTCAATGTGCATAATAATAATTTCAAATACGATTATCGCACAATGAAGGAGGCATATGACAAAATGAAAGATGATTACAGCAGGTTGGATAGAAATAACATTGAACAAGATGATTCTATTAGAATGTTAAACGGTACTTTAATGGAAAAACAAAAAGCTATTAACGTTTATATAAACACAATTGCTGAAGTAAAACAAGAACTTCAAGACATGACAATCGAAACCGAAAGGGTTCGACAGCTTCTTAAGAGTTATACCAAGAATGCCTATATTATTGATCACATTCTTCCGAAAATTCAATCTGAAGAAAATGTGCAAAAAGCCAAAGGTACGTGGAGATTATAGCAATGTTCCACCACCCCTCTGAGAAAGTATTGTCGCAAAAAGGCCGAGGGGATGGATAAGGTGCTCAACATTGAACTTTTAACAAAAAAGAAAAATGAGCTGCCTTAGAAATTGATATAACCTACACTAGTGATGATGGCGAAGCAGTGGTTAAGCAAGTTGTTGACAATGTTCTGAGTGATTCTGATGATGGCAGCTTTGAGAGCGCCAACTCGAGTTCGAACACTGATTCACAATCTGAAGATGACGATACATCATCGGAAGATAGCCTAAGTGATGATCCTAACGTTGTCATGTACAAAGTTAAGGATTCTGATAGACTATACTTCGACGATATCTTTCGATTCGGAATGTAAAAGAGGATCAGCTTGAGAAATACTTCAAAGTCGTTGAAGTTAATCAGAAGATTTGGAAATCAATCAAAAGAAGTTTTACTCCAAACCTAAAAGAAACAACTACCGATGGAATGGTGGTGATTTTCCTAAACATAGGAGAGCTGGGTTGGGTTTGGATGTGGAAGAAGAACCGGTTAAGAAAAAGTCACCATTTCATGAATACAAAGATAAAAACATGAAATTCGTTTATGGGACGAGCATGGTTCAAGAGGAAGTTTGATTGGGAAGCAATTAAACGATGAGTTTAAGAAACAAAAGGAACTTTGAGATAAGGCTAAAGCCGCAAGTGGTGTAAAACCCACTAGTGGTCATTCACATGATGATCAGACTTGCTTCAAGTGTAATGAAATTGGTCATATTGCATGCAAGTGTCCGAAATCAAAGATGGTCTATCCTCGAAGAAAAACAAGTTCAGATGTTGTAAAACCAAAGCAACCAGAGTTTGTAAAACCTGTCACGATTTTGAAAAGAGATAAATCAAAGCTTGAAGTAAAACCTAAAACTGAAAAGAAGTTTGAAAACTCAACTTTCAAAAAAGGTGAAACTTACAAGGCTAATGAATCAAGGTTTTACATCAAGAAGGCAAATATAAAATCACAATCCTGGATTGCGAAAACGAAGTCAACAATATCTGAAGTTACCAAGTCTGAGCCTCTTAAGACTTGTAACAACAAAGAATCAAAATCTAAGACCAAAACTGAAACTGTCAAATCTACAATTGGTATCAAATCAAAAGGGTAAAAAAAGTTAATTTTGAAAATGTAACCGACAGTGGAGGCTCAGATGCAGATTTTGAGGATGATTACCAAGCTTTTTATCCCAAACCCAAGACCAAGAAGGCTTGGGTCGCGCTTTTTAACTAAATCTTAATATGTGCAGGGGCTCCAGAGATCCGTTCTTTCAAAGTAGATTCTGGATGGTGGAGCGTCAAGACATATGACAGGGATGAAAGCTCTTCTGTTTGACATAAAAGCTATAAATGGCGGATATGTTGGCTTTGCCGGTAATCAAGATGGAAGGATAGTCGCTGAACGAAAACTTTCCAATGGCGTAGTATCGTTTGATCGTGTGAACTACATTGCTGAGCTTGAGAATAATCTTTTGAGCATTTCACAGATTTGTGAAAAACAGTTTACGGTTCACTTCAATGACAAAGAGTGCATTATATTAAAGCCAGGTTTTAAAATCCCAGAGGATTGGATTCTCATGCGAGCCCCGCACGAAAACGATCTCTATGTGTTAGATATGGGCAACGCAACCACATCATCGAAATCGGCACAATGTTTTGTAACGAAAGCTACGGAGAAAGATTCTATTCTTTGGCATCGAAAGATGGGGGCACATTCATTTAAGGAAAATGAATTTTCTGGTTCATAACGATCTGATTGAAGGTGTGAATCTTCGGAGTTTCCATATGACTTATCACTGCCTAGAATGTAAAAAGGGGAAGCAGACCAAAAAGTCACATCCGAAGAAGATTCTGAATTCAATTAAGCTGCCGCTTGAACGTCTTCATATGGATCTTTTTGGGCCGGTGAACGTTCAAAGTATTTCAGGAGACTTATACTGCTTAGTCGTCATAGATGATTATTCGCGTTATTCATGGGTTTTCTTTCAAGAATCAAAGGATGAAACGTTTGACAATCTGGTGATTCTTTTCAAGAAGCTCGAGAATCTTTATCATCTCCCTCTCAGACGAATTCGCAGTGACAGCGGCACGAAATTCAAGAATAATAAGATGAAAGAATTTTGCAACGTCAAGGGAATTCTGCACGAATTCAATGCACCCTATACTCCACAATAAAACGGTGTAGCTGAGAGGAAGAATAGAACTTTAATTGAAACAGCAAGAACCATGCTTGCAGACTCGAAACTTCCTGTTAGGTTCTGGAGTGAGGTGGTTGCAGCGGCTTGCTACACTTTAAACAGAGTATTAACTGTCAAACCAACTAAGAAGACATGTTTGAAATGATCAACCGAAGGAAACCAAATTTGAAATATCTAGAGCCATTTGGTGCACCATGTACAGTAATTGATCAAGATGGTAAATTCGGGGCCAAATCGCTTGAAGGTTTCTTGTCGGGTATGCCAGTCCGCTAAGAAGAGTATATGTTCCCTCGTTGAGAAAGGTAATTGAAGCACAACACATCGATTATTTCCGGTACACAACTCCGTTTCAGAGGAAAGGTGATGCGCGGTTATTCAACTATCAAGATCTATGGAAGTCATTCGACTTGCCGGAAGAACCGTCTGAAGAAGAAGTTACAGCGCTATATTATCTTCAACAGTCGGCGAATCAAGAACAGATTATTAGACCAATTGTGGTTAATCAACCCACGTTGGATACTTCGTCTTCTAGAGCAGGTCCGAGTAATAGTGGTGTTCAAGTTGAAAATCTTTCTGAAGCAGAAGCAACACCGTCTATAACTCCATCGAATGATTCCTCTGAACCAAAAAAATGTAACACAGTGCTAAATATGCCTCAGATTCAGAATTCTGACTCTGATGAAGCGCCGACATTTGATGCTGATGGAGAATCCTCATCAGATGAAGAAGCTGGGCAGATATCCAACATGTTGAATCAAGCTGCAAGCCCGAGCAATCAAAACGAAGCTTCATCTAGTGCTCCTAACGTTGAGTTGATTGTTGATCTAAACATATCAAATCAGCAAAGCTCAGTTTGAGTTCCAAGCAAAGAAATTCCACGATCATATTCTTACCATCCTTCAACAAATATCATTGGTGAATTACAAACTGGTATGCGTACAAGAAGCCAAATCAACAAAGCACTAAGTTGTTTCTACACCCGAGTTGCTCCTACTCAAGACTACTGCTACTACTCATGTTTCATTTCTCAAATAGAGCCAAAAATTGTAAATGAAGTTCAGGGTGATAGCAATGCAAGAGGAACTGTTACAGTTCGAGAAATTGGGAGTTTGGAGGCTTGTAGACATACCACCGAAGCAGAAAGCTATAGATACGAAGTGGGTCTTTAAGTGTAAAAGGGATGATCGTGGAGTAATTGTCAGAAACAAAGCTCGGTTGGTTGTCAAAGGTTTCCACCAGCAAGAAGGAATTGACTATATAGAAGTTTATGCACCGGTTGCATGATTAGAGTCAATCCGCATTTTCCTTGCATTCGCAGCTTGGAAAGGTTTTAAGGTGTACCAGTTAGATGTGAAATCTGCATTTCTCTACGGTAAGCTACGCGAGCAAGTGTACGTCGGCCAACCACCAGGGTTCGTCAATCCACTGAACAAGAACAAAGCTTATCTCCTAGACAAAGCCCTATACAGATTACATCAAGCCCCAAGAGCTTGGTACGAGACGTTATCGCAACATCTCGTTGGAAAAGGCTTTACTAGAGGCACAATGGACAGTACATTGTTTACCAAGGAAGTCAGGAACCATCTAATCATTGTACAAATCTATGTGGATGATATCATCTTTAGTTCAACGGATGATAGTCTTTCCAAAGAGTTCGAAAAGATCATGAAGAAGAAATTCGAGATGTCTTCTATGGGTGAAATGAAATTCTTCCTCGGATTACAGGTCGATCAGTTACCAGACGGCATATTCATTCATCAAACCAAGTATGTTCACGATATTCTCAAGAAGTTTGAAATAGATAGCTCGAAGCCGCTTTCGACTCCGCTGGCACTGAATCATGGGATTTGCATTGACGAAACAGGAACCAAAGTTGATGAAACACTCTATCGGTCGATGATAGGATCTTTGATGTATCTGACGGCATCTCGCCCAGATATCATGTATCCTACCTGCCTATGCGCGAGATATCAGTCTAGTCCTCGAGTGTCACACATGCAGATAGTCAAAAGAATATTTCGTTACTTGAAGGGATGTCCAAGCACCGGCTTGTGGTATCCAAAGAACGACAAATTTGATCTAACGGGATACGCTGACTCAGACTTCGGAGTGGACAAGCTGAACTCTAAATCTACAACGGCTGGTTGCCAGTTCTTCGGAACTCGTTTTGTAACATGGCAGTGTAAGAAACAAACCACAGTCTCTCTTTCAACGTGTGAGGCAGCATACATTTCTGCTTCCAGCTGTTGTTCACAAATCCTTTGAATTCAACAACAGATGAGGGACTATGGCTTGCAATTTCTTGATACGCCTTTATATGTAGATAACAAGGCAGCTATTGACATAACCAAAAATCCTGTTCATCACTCTCGTACTAAACACATTGAAATTCGTTATCACTTCATTCGTGACTGCTATGAAAAGAGGTTGGTGCGAATAGAAAAAATCCATACTGATGAACAAAAGGCTGATTTTTATGCAAAAGCATTTCCTTTAACAAGATTTAAATATCTCATGAGGCTTAACAGTATTAAAAATTTGCTGACAGGTGCGGAAGCAGAGGTTAAATACGGATCGAACGACGAGTTCATGTGACCTTTTAGGTTAGTATTTCTTAAAAACTAAAATACAAAAATATGTTTTTGATTTTAGGGGGAGAAATATTTGAGAAAATACAAAAACATATAAAAATTTTCAAAAAAGTACAAAAACATTGAAAAAGACAAAAAGAATTTGTTTTCACAAAAGGAAATTATAGTACATCAGTGGACTATCTCAGTATGCTAAAGAAATGTAAAGTTTAAAAAGTAATAAACAAGTCTTACTGTGGATGTGTCGATAGGCTTTACATGTTCAGTAAATTGTTTCTAAGATATAAACTAAATTTACAACTGCTTAATCTTGTGGATTAACATCTCTCGGATATATGGACTTAGTACTCCGAAATTTCGTTTGAGAGATTGCCTGATTCTGAGATACGAGGTCTTTATAGATAGTTGATATCTGGGGTATTATACAAGTTCTTCTGATTTTGTGGAAGCAATAGCCTAGAGCTTGTACAATGCTTTATGTTATAAAACCCTAAACTACATGCAAACTTGAAAAGTATCGAAAGATCTAATCATTTGCAGTGATTAAAAGATTCCTTAAATGGAAGACACCTTAAAGACGAGTCTTTATCTCTTTGTCTGTACGGTAGTACTAACCTGAGCTATCAAGGTCTTGCACAACCCAGATACAGATATCAATTACGCTATACTCACCTGTAAGATGAAATCTTGGGAATCTTGATATGGGAGTATATTCTGAGATGGGAACCATAGTTGAGTCAAGTTACATAAGTGTAACTAAGATATCTTGGAACAATTGAGAAATGTGTTGAAGTTTAAGAGGACAAACATATCGACAATCTAGGTAAATTTGTTTAAAACTTGAAGTCTCAAAAGGTCAATGGTACTTGTGATTTGTTTCAAAAACTGATATGATCATTTAACACAAACTCAACAAAAATATGTTTGTAAATATGTTTATACATACGTAGTGTTTGATATTCATTACATAAAAACTAAAAGATTATCTTTTAGTTTTGACCACTGATGATGAAATGCTGATTTTCAAAATCTAAAGCTGCTGATCAAAAGTTTGAAAATTTCAAATTGATCTGAAAAGTTTAAAAGTTCATTAAGTTGAAACTTACATTTGAATAAATGCATCAGTTTAGTGTCAAAACGTTTAATCAAGATCGTTAAGTTGAACTTGATACATAAATCAGATATTCAAGGTCATTAATTTGGACTTGAATAACTGAGAGGGTTTAAAAACTGAAGAGGAGATTAAAATTTGAAATGTTGGTGTTTAGAAATTTCAAAGTTTGAATCTGAAATGTTTATTTGAATGTTTGAGGAACTTTGAAACAGGAAGTTGATTTTAAGGGGAGCTGGATAAAACTTATTGATTGAAGATACCAGAAAGCGCAAATCAAGGGGAGCATGGAGATTAAAGTTTTAGCAAGACAAGCTAGAAAAGAGAAAAGGATTGTAGATGCTATGAAGATCAAGGAAGTTAAAGTTATTCAAGAAATAAAGATCTAGAGAACATTAAAGACTAAGGAGCTTAATTGAAGAATGATGACTACGGCAACATCCAAGGGGGAGTTTGTTGATGCATATGTCTGTTGCCTACGTCATCGTATTATGTCGAGTCTGTGTATAGGAGCGAAATGTTAAGTTTATGTATCATGAGATACAAGTTCGCCTGAACTTGTATGATGCAAGAACAAGTTTGCCCGAACTTGTTCAAGCCACATTTGGTGTGAACTTGTTCTCCTATAAATAGGATACTTGTGTTCTCATTTGTAAGATTCAGAGATTTTGTCAACTGGACGGCGAAGCTCTGTCCAAGTGTTTCCAGGATCTGTAACGTCTATACATTAATGAAACGGTGATTAAACAATAACAAACTTGTCTACAATGTCGCCTTTGCAAATGGATTCCGCACGTTTACCTTAGGTTTGCCAAATTAGGACCAGAAAGATCCGTACAACGGACCTACAAAACGAAACCGGAAGTTGAAGAAGTCATCAACGTGACCAAGGAGATGAATGAGGAAAACCTCACAGAGATCGCCAACAAAGCAATGATGGCAAATTTAACAAAGGTAGGTCCGGAGGTAAAAGTTGTAGAAAAAGAAGTTGTAAAAATGCAAGTCGTTGAGGTTGAAAAACCTTGTACGAAATGTACCGAGCCTTGTCTGCAATGCGCCGAAAAATCTCAAATCATAAGTGAACTCAATATGCATAACAACAATTTTAAATATGATTACTGCACATTGAAAGATGATGATGATAAAATGAAAGACGATTACGGCAGGCTTGATATAAACAACATTGAACAAGATGACACAGTGAGAATGTTAAAAGCAACGGTAATGGAAAAACAAAAAGCAATTACATTTACATAAACACCATTGCTAAAGTTAAACAAGAACTTCAAGATATGAAAATCGAAACTGAAAGGGTAAGACAGCTTTTGAAAAGCTATACCGCGAATGCTTACGTCATCAATCATATTCTTCCAACGATTCCGTCGGAAGAAAATGATCAGAAAGCCAAAGGTAAGAAACGTGGGGATTATACCAATGTTCCACCACCCTTGTGCGAAAAATATTGTCGCAAGAAAGCTGAGGGATGGAAAAGGCGCTTAATATTGAACTTTTAACTGAAAAGAAAAATGAGCTGCCTGAGAACATTGACATAACCTACACAAAAGATGACAGTGAAGCAGTGGTTAAAAATGTTGTTGAAAATGTTTTGAGTGAATCTGATGATGACAGCTTTGAGAGCGCCAACTCGAGTTCGAACAATTCTGATTCACAATCTGAAGATGACGATACATCATCGGAAGATAGCCTAAGTGATGATCCTAACGTTGTTATGTACAAAGTTAAGGAATCTGATAGACTATATTTTAATGACAGCTTTCCAATTTAAAATGTGAAAGAAGACCAAATTGATAAATTGTTCAAACTCGTTGAAGTAGCATCAGAAGATTTGGAGAGAAATGAGAAGAAGTTTTATTCTAAACCTAAAAAATACTATAATAACTACCGAAGGAATGGTGGTGACTTTCCTAAACATAGGAGAGCGGGTTTGGGTTTGGAAGAAAAAGAAGAACCGAAAAAGAAAAAGTCACCATTTCATGAATACAAAACTAAGAATATGGCATTCGTGTATGGGACTAGTACGGTTCAGGAAGAGAGTTTGATTGGAAAGCAATCAAATGATGATTTTAAGAAGGAAAAAGAACTTCAGGATAAGGCTAAATTCGTGAAGGGACTAGTATGGTTCAGGAAGAGAGTTTCATGCCGGGCAAAGAATGAACGTCTCGTTTCATGAGCTTTCCCAACTGAACTCCCTAATCTTTAGACAAACGAAACAAATGAGTCATCTGCTGATCCCGCATAGCATCATTTTTCTTGTAGTATTTGAGTTCTCTTTGTTGACGCTGAATCTGTTCTTGATGATTTTTCATGACCGTGGCTGCATCCAGAAACTTAGTACGAACAAACTCTTGAAAGTTCTGTCCTTGACCCCCACCTGCTGTCCCTGTAGGTCTTGGAGAAGAAGAAGACACCGTTGGTCGAGAAGCAGAGGATCTAGGACCAGATGGTTGAGGAACAGTTGGTTTCGGCACACCTTGCTTCTTATACCCCTAGGACTAGGACCGTAAGCAATCTTCGTGCGTGTCTTATGAGCCTTATATGCTCCGGTTTGAGGATGTAGCTGCATTGACCTTTTAGTGCTAGACAAACTTTGAACAACTAGAGAACTCAGTTGTACAAAGCTTTGAGAAAAACCCAGAGGCATACCTAAAAAGACCGAAGGCAACGGAGGCAGAGAAGAACCTTCCAACTGGGCAAACATATTACCCATATCCATTAGAGAAGACAAAGATCCAAACAAAGGTGTAGTTGGAAAAGCAGAAGATATAACGGGCATAGATGGTCCCACAGATGTGGTAATACTGATAGACTCCACTAAAGGAGTATCCGGAATTGAAGTTGTAATAAAGGGAAGAGAAAATTGATCTTCCCATAATAGAAAGTTCGTTGGTAACTGAAGTAATAACTGCAACCGAAGTAGTTTCAGTACCCAAAACATAAACATCCGAACTACCAATGACCCGTCCTCATTTGTACGTCCTAACAGGAGGAGTAATACGAACATCACCTGAATCAGGAGGACGACGATCTTCGTCATTATCATCATCCGGCAAGGAGCTAAACGCAATCGAATCCAAATCATTTAACTTGACATTCCAAGCAGCTAACCGTAAACCCCATTCAGAAGAGGGACCGAAGGAAGTAACTTTGGAATGAAATAGATCAAGTTGTTCCCTCTCAGCAGGAGAAATTTGGTTTCGCAGATCCTTTTGCACTAACCGCAGATACTTCTTTTCAGTTAACATATCATCATCAGACTCATCTAGATACGCTTTCCTTTATCGAAAACACGAGAAGAAGAACTAGCTTCCAAAGCCGCATCAAGCAATAAAATTAAAGGATCAGTCTCAACAACAACACCCGATGCCGAAGAGGAAATAATGGGCACATCAACAACAACATTCTCTGCAACTGGTTCTGTTACAGGTTTAGGCACAGGTTCATCAACTGGTGGTTGTTGAAGATCAACCTGAGGTTGAACAACCACGGGTCCCTGATTTACTGGAGCGTCTTCATTTTCACCAGCACCAAAGGTTTTTGCAACTCCATTTCGGATGTTTATCCAGATCTGATCATTTTCAGGATTGTAGTTATCCTGAACAATTGCACCAAGTAACGGATGAGGAACATGAAGAATGGTTGCATGGTTTGTTACATTTTCTTTTGCACAATCTTTGAAGATGCGAGGATGGATGGCAGCCTGAGCGTAAGCGGGTAACTGAGGATCAAGTGGAAGATTGGGCAATAGGTGAAAGAAAATCAGCGTAAGAAATCTTGGATAAAGAATCATCAAACGCTTATCATCCTCCTTCAATGCTTGATGTGTCATAAGTACCTGAAGAATCATGAGAGAGAAATTGTATGGTTGATTAAAGGTTAACCCGATCATAGCCGATAGAAGATCGCGACCCATACCGTCCATCCCATATTTCCGAGGAGCTATTCATTGCATAATCACATGATAAGAATATCTCCATTGACCAAAAAGCATCCCTGTATATCTGTTTCTGACTAAAAGAACCCACATAACCAAAGGCTCTAGCACCACGTTCACGAATCTCCTTAGTATAACTCGTGTTTCCATGATCCAAGTTTCCAAATCTTAAAGTTGCACGAATAATGGCTTCCATGATGACAATCTGATTTCCATGGATAGTTGCTTCAATTGAATTGTCTACAGTTCGGGCTGTACGCCAAAAGTCTTGAATATACGCCTTCACTTGGTGAACATCTTCGGAAATTACGAAAATAATTCTTGAATTTCGAAGAAAATGCATAATTTGAGCATAATCGGCAGCACCATGAACATTTTCATTCAGAAGCGCTAACTTTGTGATGACCGAAAAACTCATGAACGGGTCGAGGCGGAGGGGTTGCCGCTGCAGGTTGAGCTCCCTGTTCCTGTTCACCTTGTTGTTCTATCGGTGGATCAACAGGATGATTTGCCATATCTGCAAGCATATACAAAAACATAACATAACAAGTGCATCAGATTTGGTTAGAAATTTAACTTAGTATACAGAGATAGTAAGCACACAATTTACTTCTACTGTGTCTTGAAACACATTCCAACATATGAAAAGCTAGTCGTGTCTGAGTTATAAAGCATAGCAAAAATCAAGATACACTTTGTTTGGATAGAACTTTGAAAGCAACCACATTGTATCAAACCCGGAAATCCAATAAAAAACACGTTTACTCCATTCCTGAGAGAACGAAAACCCGGAAAAACAAAATATAGTTTTGAAAACCCGTAAATCAGATAATAGATCTTAAACCCAGAAACATATTAGAATTTTTAAAAAACCTGGAAACATATTAGAATTTTAAGAACTCGGAAACATATTAGAAGTTTAAAACCCGGAATGATTTTTGGTTTGATGAAGACCCGGAGAACTGACTTTGGAGATTTAAACCGGGAGACGACAAAACAGAGTTCTTATCTCCAGAGACAGTTTGAAACCAGATCAAACAACCCAGATTGTAAATCATCATCAAAACCTGAGGATCACTTCTCTGAACTTACAAAGACGAAACTCAGTTTCTCCGAGATACAAACAACATATGTAAACAAAATCTTTTCAAGATCAAAAGTTAAACTTTACAATTCTTTAGCATGCTCTGACCATCCATTGATGCTATCGTTTCTTCTTTCTCACCCCATGAACTCATTTTTAACCTTTTCTAAGCAAAGATCAAATATATTTTTTTAAGTATTTGAAATTTTAATTACTTCAACTAAACTCATACAAAGACTTAACATCTTTTTGGTTAGGGAAATTTATCCCCTTAAATTTTTGTTTTATAGAACCATTGCTCAAAACAGAAATTTACAAAATAATAATATCCAACATTAAACTAACAAAAGTTTTTAAAAGTGAAATTGAGAAAAACATTTTTTGGATGTGTTATAACATTAAGATGTTTACAACAAATAACTCTCTCGAAAAGTAAATTTGATTTGTAGTCAACACAAACCTTCCTCAAATGCTTTTTAAGAATAACCACTGTCGAACTTATCAATATGCCTTTCGGTTTTCCTGCACTCATTTAACAAACAGTCAGAAATTGAAACCCAGCTATCGTGGTCCTTGATTGTCCTTTTGAACTTATCAATAGGCCTTCTTATATGACATGGTTTTGCTTCGTTTAATATTATTTCAACTTTCGATTTGACTCCTAAGCCTGTTTTGGTTCAAAAAAAAACTTATTTTTTAAAGAACTGATCGTTGAAACAACTTTTTTTTGAAACCAGAAGCAAAAGACTCAGACTTATTTGTTTGATTATCCTTTATAATATTTTAAATTTTTCTAGAAAACTGGACATTCATTACATCATGTAATTTGGATGGAACCTCCCTCATCTAATCATTCATTCTCAAATCAACGCTTTCACTTGATGTCTTCTTATGTCGTTGGTCATTCTTTTTCTCCCCATGACACTTTCTTGCTATATGCCGCTTATTTCCAAATCTAAGACAAACTTTATCTGTTGGTGCATATGTCTGTTGCCTTCATCATTACACGAGAACGAGTCTGGAATAAACGAGAGTTTCTGAAGACCGAACAAGACAACGTAGATATCCAAGAGGGAGTCTATTGGTGCATAACGTTTATATATTAGTCTTGTATCGAGTCTGTATAGAATAGAATTGATTAGGCTAGCAATACAGAGTATTTATGTGAAATAGGGTCAAGTTCGCCCATGAAGAACTTGGATTGTCAAGTTCGGCCGAACTTGCTAAAGCAAGTTCGGGTGAACTCATGTCTTGCATGAGCGAACTTCACTGCCTATAAATACCTAGCTTGTCTAATTCATTTGTAACTTTGTCAAATCAGAGGCGAAGCTCTGTCGGATCCGGATCTCGAATGTATTGAACTTTAGATCAATGAAAACAACTATTAAACGAGTAATTCTTGTTATTTGGTTAACTTTTTATTAGTTTCCGCCTAATCGGACAATAGATAACAAATTTAGGTTCCGTGCTAATCGTGGACGTTCCTACAAGTGGTATCAGAGCTGGATACCTGAATTTGTTGAAATCAAGACAAGAATCTCTCTATTTCATCTCCATTCTTCTATTTTTCTTAACTTTTAAACAAAAATGAAGAATTCACAGACAAATTTTGTTCAATTTTTAATATGACTTGTTAAATACATCATAGACAAACCCCTAAGAGTTTGGAAATCAAATTCAAACGTTTTGACATCAAAAAGTTGCAAAAACCATGTTTTTGGAACAAGCCATGGCCGAACTTAACATCAAGTTCGACCGAACTTGATTAAAATCTCACTGATTTTCATCAAGTTCGACCGAACTTGATAGGATCTTCAAGAATTTTATGAGAAGTTCGCTCGAACTTGTAGGATATTTCAATAGTTTTGGTTAAGTTCGACCGAACTTTATCGAATCTCATTGAATTATTATTCACAAGTTCGCCCGAACTTGACGAACTCATTGAAATATTACCTAAGTACGACCGAACTTAAGTGTTTGTCTTGAAATCTTACACAAGTTCGCTCGAAGTATGATTGTTCTCAAAAGAAATACCAAGTTCGACCGAACTTGAGTATAAGTGATAAAATTCTGAAAATTGCTATCTAAGTTCAACCGAACTTGTTGAAATTTGATTTCAAAATCTGTTTTGACACAGGTTCGACCGAACTTGCTTGTTGCTAATCAATTGTCAAGTGTTTTTGATCGTATTCTCAGATTTTAAAAATGGAAGATTTCCATAACGCGTTTGCAGCTGGAGTAGCTCAAGCCTCAACATCAAATTCAATTGCGGTTAACCAGATGAACCTCGATAATGAAATGGGTACTACTCAGAAACCACCGAAGTTGATGAGTATGGACAAGTTCGAGGGATGAAAGAAAAGTTTGTTAATTGGATTCAAGCGAATCAATTCAACAGCTAGGTTGCAATTGAAGATGGTTATACATGGCCGAAAGATGAACGTGATCAAGATCTTCCACTGAACAAGTTTTCAGCGATTGACAAAGAGAAATATGTTGCTGAAAAGAAGATGTTCAGCTTGATACAACAATCTGTCAAATAAGATATCTTGATATTATTACCAGAATATGATACTTCTCAAGAATTATGGAATTCTCTTTGCGAAAAATTCAAAGGAAGTGATGAAATGATCAAAAGCAAAAAGGCTTTGATAAAGAAAGAATTGGAGAACTTCACGATGATCAAATGAGAGACAATGAAGCAAATGATTGATAGATATTGTCACCTCATGGTCCAAGATGCGAAGACATGATATCAAAAGAACAAACGAAGAGCAAATTGAGAAGCTGGCCGATGCACTTCCAGAAGGAGAATGGACAACGTATCTGATGATTCTAAAAAATAGTCCATCTTGGAGACATTTTAAATTGTCATCTTTCATCGACAAGCTTGAAGGTCATGAAATGGAATTGATGAAGATTGCGAAATCTAAAAACACTAATATGTCGGATTCTATTATAAAGGTGGTGTTCCAGACTCAAATTCAAAGTCCAAAAATCCAAACGGCATTTAGTGCAAACATGAATACATCAGATCAGTCGTCACAAAATCAGTATTCTCCAAACACTAGGTTATTCATATGTTGGTTCAAATTCTTCTTCTCAAAGTCAATCTCATCAGACAAGCCAATCCACTTCTAATTCAAATGTTTTCCAATGCAACATCGCAGTTGATTTAAAGAATGTGTTTCCTGAAAAAGTTGCAAAACAGCACATAGCACTTCTTGGTACAGTTCCGGAATCGTATGAAAGTCTTGTTGCTGGAAAGATCGGAAATCCTGAAATGACAGCTGAGGATTACGATCAGGTAGATGAGGAAGAGTTGGAACTGGTGGACATCAAATGGTCCTTAGCATCGATTATCCGGAGAGTTTCAAAATTTGTAGCACTCACTGGTAGGGATATTGGTAATTCAAACAATAAACTTGGTTTCGACAAAACGAAAGTTACTTGTTTCAGATGTCCACAAAAAGGGCACTTCAAACGTGAATGCTATAACCAAGAAGCTAGTGGAAACCAAAATCCTTTTGAAACTGGTAACGAATATTACAAGAAAGCACTGCAATACAAATCATATCCGAATAGAACACAAGTTAAAGGGAATAAACCTGCAAAGAAAGCCAAACAAGCTCTTGTTGCCAATCATGAAGACAATGGTTTCGATTGGAACAAATACATAGGAAAGAAGTGATGGCAGAAGTTGTGAATGAATCTGAGACATCATTTGTGGATGCTGCTATCGAAAATGCTATTCAAGAAGAATTAATGCAGAGAGCTGAGGAAGAATCTGTCCTGGAGGATGCAGTTCTGGAAAGATACATACAACAAACAGAGGAAGAAGGAATAGCTTACCTTGAGATGCAAAAACAAGAAGAGTTAAAGCAGAAGCCGAAAAGGTAAAAGCAGAGGTAAGCATGTCTGAAAAGGAAGTTGTGAAAGTTGTGGAGGTTGAAAAACCTTGCACAAAGTGAGCAAGTCCTTGTGAACCTTGTTTGGATAAAGTCAAAGTCATAAGAGAATTGACTGAACATAACAATAACTTTCGTTATGATTACAGAACCATAAAAGAAGCTTATGACAAAATATCAGGCAAATATAAACATGTCGAAAGAGCTAACAGTGAACTCAACGCCAATGTCACCATGTTAAATGCCACAGTTATTGAAAAACAAAAGGCAATTAACATGTACATTAATACAATTTTTGAAACAAAGCGTGAGTTTCATGAAATGAAAATACAAACAGAAAGAGTCAGACAATTGTTAAAAAGTTACACCACAAACGCATATGTCATTGATCACATTCTTCCTATGATCAAGTCGGAGGAAAATGTTGATAATTCAAAGCGTAAAGTGTATGGAAATGTTCCTCCACCATTTCTTGCAAGTTACTGCTGCAAGAAAGATGATGATATTGAAAAGGCATTTAATCTTTTACTTCTTTCAGAAAAGAAAGACAAATTTCCTGAAAACATTGACGTAGACTTTACAAAATCAAACGATGACAATGAATCGGTGGTAAAAGATGTGGTAAAGAATGTTTTGGGAAATGATTCTGATACGGTAGCTTTAAAAGCGCTAACTCGAGTTCCAACATTCTGTCACAATCTGAAAGTGACGATACATCATCAGAAAATGATCTAAGTGATGATCCTAACGTTGTCATGTACAAAGTTAAGGAATCTGATAAATTATATTTCAATGATAGCTTTCTGAATCAGAATGTGAAAGAAGATCAAATCGATAAACTGTTTAAACTTGTGGAAGTTTCATCAGATGATCTCGAGAAAAATGAAAAGAAGTTTTATTCTAAACTGAAACGGAATTTTAACAATTACGTAGAAACGGTGGTGATTTTCCTAGAAGGAGAGCAGGTTTAGGTTTGGAAGAAGCTGAAGATGAACCAAAGAAGAATCAGAAGTCAACGTTCCAGGAATACAAAGGTAAGAACATAAAGTTTGTGTACGGAACGAGCACGGTTCGAGAAGAAGGATCGGTAAGAAGTCAAACGATGATTTCAAGAAAGAAAAGGAACTTCGGGACAAGGCTAAGTCCAAAAGTGGAGTAAAACCCACTAGTGGACAGGTTCATGACACTCAGACTTGCTTCAAATGCAATGAAGTTGGTCACATTGCTCGCAAGTGTCCGAAGTCTAAGCCTGTGTATCCCCAAAGAAAAGAAGTTTTAAAAGAGGTAAAACAAAAGCAATCTGATAATGGTCAAATCAGAATTAAATGTTGACTTAAAAGAAATGAAACGTAATGTTGAATCCAATCCCTGAAATAAAACCTAAAAATGAATCAAAATTTGAAAATTCAGTTTTTCAAAAAGGAGAGACTTCAAAGTCAAACAATGATTCTAGGTTTTATATCAAGAAAGCTAGAGTTAATTCTCGAAACTTGGATTGCTAAAAAGAAATCACCTGAAAAAGTGAAGTTTGTTTGTGATAAAACCGAAAATGTCAAATCAATCAAGAAAGATAAAAGTAAAGTTGATTGTGAGTTTGAAGGTTGATGATATTGAATATGCTTATCAAAGAGCATACGAAAGTGATTACGAAGAGGTGTATGAGGAGTTATATCCAAAATCCAAGACCAAGAAGGCTTGGGTTGAATTTTTTAACTAATTCTTTCATGTGCAGGAGTTCCAAGATCCAACTTATCAAAGTTGATTCGGGATTGAGGAGCTTCATAATATTTAACTTATCTAGAAATGTCAAATCTTTGTCATTTTGAGGGGGAGTAGGTAAGAAGAAAATTTTGAAAAAATTCAAAATTATAAAAATCCACACCGTTGAACAGAAAAACTGATTTCAAAGTTCTTACAAGCTCAAACTGCTTTTACAAGTGGTAAATGAGTTTAATGATTGTTTGTTAAACAATTGCAGATACAGGATTGAGAAAAAGGATCGGACGATGAGGTCACAGGATTCACATTGGTTGGTTATTTTTTTTTCAAATAGAATTTGTAAAAAAATCTAAAATTCAAAAAAATGTTTTTGATTTTAGGGGGAGTAAGAAAATTTTAACATTTGTTGAAAAATCAAAAACATATTAAAAGGTTGAAAGTTCAAAAAATATTGAAAAAATTAAAAAGTACAAAAACATCGAAAAAGACAAAAAGAATTTGTTGTTAAAAAGGAAATGATAGTACATCAGTGGACTATCACAGTATGCTAAAGATTGTAAAGTTTAAAGATGATAAACAAGTCTTATTGTAGATGTGTCGATAGCCTTTACACGTTCAGTAAATTGTTTCTGGGATATGAACTAAATTTTACAACTGCTTAATCTCGTGGATTAACATCTCTCGGATATATGGACTTAGTACTCCGAAATTTCGATTGAATGGTTGCCTGATTCTGAGATACGAGGTCTTTATAGATGATTGATATCTGGGGTATTATACAAGTTCTTCTGATTTTCCGAAAGCAATAGCCTAGAACTTCTATAATGCTTTTTGCTAAAAAAAAACCCCAAATAGCATGCAAAACTTGAAAAGAATCGAAAGATCTAATCATTTGCAATGCTGAAAAGATTTCTTAAGTGGAACACACCTGAAAGACGAGCCTTCATCTCTTTATCTGTACGGTAGTACTAACCTGAGCTCTCAAGGACTCGCACAACCAGAATACAGATATCAATTACCTATATTCACCTGTAAGATGAAATCTAGGGAATCTTGATATGGGAGTATATTCAAGAAGTAGGAACCAAGATAAGTCAAGTTTCATAATTCTTACCTAACATATCTTGGAACCATTGAGAAACATGATGAAGTTTGAGTGGACAAATATATCGACAATCTAGGTAAACGAGTTAAAAACTTAAAGTCTCAAAATAGGTTAACGGTACTGGTGATATGTCTCAACAAAACTGATATGATCCTTAGATGCGAATTCACAAAAAGATGTCTGTAAATATGTTTGTACATAGTTTACTTTACTTGTTAAAAGTTCTGTAAATCTTTACTTACTTTTTAAATCCAAAAACATTTTCAACGAGCCAATGTTGGAGAACGGATCGTCGAAGTCTGGTAAGAAAAAGTTCATTAATTTGAAACTTTAAATATTGAAGTTAATACTAGGTGTTCACAACGGGTTTAGCCAAGGTCATTAACTTGGACTTGGTTGACATATTTGGTTAATCAAGGTCATTAACTTGGACTTGATCAACTAAGTGGATTTTCACAAAATCAAATGATAAAAATGAATTGAAAAAGGTTTTGAATGTTAAATTTTTCAAGGTTATTAATTTGAACTTAAAATAACTAAAAATGAAGATTAAAATTGAAGTACAAGTATTGTAAAGGTGGTATGTAATATAAGTGGTACAAAATTTCAAAGTTAAGAATCTGAAATGTTTATTTGAATTCCCAAGTACTTTGAAACAGGAAGTAAAGTTTTAGGGGGAGCAAGATGAAACGTGATTGAAGATAAAGCTCAAAGCTAGGGGAGCACAACTCACAGCAAGGGGGAGCTGAGATTAAAGTATTATCAAGTTATATTGAAGAAAAGAGAACGTTTGAAGATCATAAAGTTTAATGCTTATTCAAGGATAAAGATAAAGACTCAGGAACTTATTTGAAGTCTGATGATTAAAAGGCGTTCAAAGAAGACTATGACACTTGAAGACTGACGAGGATGATTATTGTCAAAGATGTCTATGAAAGAAGATGACTTCGGCAACATCCAAGGGGGAGTCTGTTGGTGCATATGTCTGTTGCCTTCGTCATTACACGAGAACGAGTCTGGAATAAACGAGAGTTTCTGAAGACCGAACAAGACAAAGTAGATATCCAAGAGGGAGTCTATTGGTGCATAACGTTTATATATTAGTCTTGATCGAGTCTGTATAGAATAGAATTGATTAGGCTAGCAATACGGAGTATTTATGTGAAATAGGGTCAAGTTCGCCCATGAAGAACGTGGATTGTCAAGTTCGGCGACGTAAGCGTTGGCGAGTCTGTCTCATGAGCGAACTTCACTGCCTATAAATACCTAGCTTGTCTAATTCATTTGTAACTTTGTCAAATCATAGGCGAAGCTCTGTCGGATTCGGATGTTGAATGTATTGAACTTTAGATCAATGAAAACAACTATTAAATGAGTAATTCTTGTTATTTAGTTAACTTGTCATTAGTTTCCGCCTAATCAGACAATAGATAACAAATTTAGGTTCCCGTGCTAATCGTGGACTTTCCTACATTATCCTTAAAACAATGCTAGCAGACATACAACAAGAATCATTAGCTTCAACAGATTGTTAAAAAACTTTTCTTTGGATTCTTCAATTTTGGAACTTTCCTCATTTAGCATTCAAATTTTAACAAAAAGCTTTTGATTCTTCTGGGCGTTAGTACCCTTGGTTTAAAAACTGATTTAGACACCTAGGGTTTCTCCTTAACCTACTCAAAAACCTTTTCAATTTTATCCCTTCTAAGTGCTAGTTACCCTTGGTTTTAAATTTAATGCACTAATATCATTTCTTTGACTTGTTTAAAATTCGTCGCTTTTCCACGAATATTGCGACTCATCCGATACAAAATCAGATTTGGAATCAAATTTAGGTACTAGATTCAAAGGTTTTTTGGCACAATACGATTAACTTCTGAATTATCTTCTGGTAGAGGCACATAGTCATCATTGAATGGTGGCACGACATTATCCCACACCATACATGGACTCTTTGGAATTTTTAAGGTATTTTCTGTAGTCCATCACAATTGACGAATTTAAAAATTTTCAAGTTGTTTACTCAAATCAAGAATTTTGCTTTCTTTTCCAATTAAAAGAAGATTTTCGATGAAACTTCTAGACGTGATTTATCAAATCATTATTTAAACTGTCAATTTTTAAATTGCACTGTGCCAATTGTCTTTCAAATTCCGAAATATATTTTCTAAGAGCTACTACTTTGACTCTATGTTCTTATCGGTTGCAGTCAAAGCAGTATGTGCCTCTCTCAACTTTTCAAGATCACTAATCAAGTTAGCATTATGCATTGCATACCTGTCAATTTAAGCTTCAAATTCAACACATCTAGAACATCTTTTATCTAATTGGTTAGAATTTACCTGTGATATCTCAGAACATGAATTCTTTGCTTTATCTAGCTTTGATGTCTCTGAAATAATGTAAGATATGTAATAGCCCAGCGTAACCCACCATGATATTGTCCGCTTTGGTAGCCAGCACGCCCTCAGCGCCTGCCCCTCACGGTTTTAAAACGCGCCATGATGGTGAAGGTATTGAGCCCCTTATAAGGAAGCTTTTGTTCCCCTTCACAACCGATATAGGATGTCACAAACCACCCCCTTTAAGGGATCCAGCGTCCTCGCGGGACTTGGCACCACCGGTCCAGCCCTAGCTCTGATACAAATTTTGTCACACACCGCTCATAGGCGGAAGCACGCGGTGTGATCTGATTGATTTCATTGCATACAATATAAGTGAACATACTAAATGAATAAACCAAACTCCAAGTGCCATTCCAAGATCGTTTCAAAACACCACATAAGTTAAATAAGTTGTTTACAAACCCTAAGTTGAGAATTAAGTTGTCAAGTGTTTTACAACCAAAATGCAAGTTTTTGAATATGAGGTTTTGACGACTATATCACCGCAAGGAGTCGGCATAAAATGGGCAAATCCTTCAAAATATGCATGGAGTCTTGCTACTTGCTTTCTTGAATTCAAATCCCCGCACGGTCCACTAATTTCCTGAAATACAGTGTAAGTTAAAAAATCAACAAAAGTTGGCGAGTTCATGAGTTTTAGTTGAATAAATGAATCTTTGAAATGTAATTTGTATTTAGATGAAAACCGGTATGCAAAAGCTTTAAGGAAAATATTGATCATTAATGTGTTGCTAGGACATTAGTATGTGTGTCGACATAGGAAGCAATCCAAACCTTGACGATTTTCGTCGATTACCCTCGACTGAGATAACAAAGCACTCTTACATGTGGGTCCATGACAAAGAGTGGGGCTCTCCAAAACCCGCTAGATCTAACCTTTGTACCTCGGTCTGACATGATTAATGGTGCTTAAGTACACCCTATTCGCACATGATCTAAGTTGCATTTCTAAGTTGTATTTTCATTCTTTGTTTATCATACCATTGAACATGTATTTCCCCTGATAGTTATAAAACTGAAAAGCGTTTAAAGAAGAAAGGGAGCATGAACTCACTGGTTTGCGTTCCATAAGATGCGTATGTAATCAAAGATGATTTCATGAACTCGTATCGCAGCCTACAAGTGTCCAAAACACCGTTAGACACTTAGGTCTATGTGTATTTTGTGTGCAAGTCTTCAATCTTGAATATTTATTAAGACTTGTATTAGTTGTACAAAGTTGTCCAAATTGTTGAGTTGTGTATTAGATGAATAATTCATAAGTTGTACTTATATATTTCACCAAATATATATATATATATATTCTTATGTCTTATGAGTTGAATGAACAGGCCTAGCCCTCTTGACCTCGTGCCTTGCACGAGAAAGATGTACATGTCCTCGACATGTCTGAACACGTTTGTCTTGACAATGTCGTGAACCGACAGATTTTATATTCTCAAAATATATTTTCTCGTTTAAAAATAATCTTTATTCATCATCTATTCGTATGTGTATATTTATTCCAATAAAATATGTATATTTCAAGTTCGATGGGTTCTAAAAATAATATATTTTTTACTTGTTCTTGTATTTATACACTTATACTTTTTCCAAGTATTCTTGTTTTAGATGTCTTTTACCAAGTCAACGTATATGTTTAGTTGTATTTATTTTTCCAAAAGTAATATAAATAATTTGTAAAAAATATTTCTAACATTATTTTAGTATAAGTATACTTGTTTGGAGAATTCGTATGACTTGCCATTTTTATTAGATGTATACTTAGGCAAGTATACATGTATTTGTGTATAAATACTCTTGTATCTTGTATTAAGTATTTCATTACATAATGTATGCTTAACCTTCCGGAATTATTATTATTCTTGATCTTGTGTTCTTAAAATATATACATTTTAAGATTTACTTACGAAAAAATATATGTACACATATCCTAGGCTTGGTAAATGCATGTATTCTCCCAAACATCTTAAAAATGGTTTAATTTTAGAAAATATATGTTTATATATATTTTTGGCTTTCCATCAAAATACTATATTTTTTAGTAGGGCTGTCTCCGAAAACCACAAAACAAATTTTGGCCCTGTGCGAGATAAAAAATTTAGGCCCCGTTCACACATCTCACTGTAATATAAATTCAACAATTATTCAATTACATATATACAAAATTAAAAACTCATAATACAACGATAATTGTTATAAAATAGATAAAACAAATTAACAAAAACAGTGTAGCAAAAATGATCGAGCCTCTTACTAAGCCAAAAGTATGTTCTCCTACCATTTTTTAAAGCAAAAATCTCGATCATTAAACAAGAACATTCAAATAATCAAAGTTTAAACATACAATAAACACTAAACAAATTCTAAACATGAATTTAAAGTATTAAACATAAAAGTTTCAACAAGATTTTTTTTAATAGACATATTTTTTTAATAAACATTTAAATTTCTAACCCAAAATTTGAGAAAAAAAAAGATAAATATATTTGACTTAATTGATTATATAGAAGAAAACATTAAAATAGTGGAATCAAACATATGGGTTATGCCGGGTGAATATCCACTCACTATAACAAATGAAAGAAAAAAACCCAAAAAAAATTAGTCATAATACTCCCAGATCGTGTTCTCTTAGCTATTATTATTGAATAGGAGTAAATGATATAATAAATTAAATAAAGTGATAATAAAGCGATTAAATAGAATAATACCATCATGAAACAAAAGCCAGGCAAAAAGCTATAATACATAGACTAGTTTTTATTTGGTTATGAATTGGGCTACAAACTAAGCTTAAAAAATTTACAAGCCATATAAAATTTAAAAAAAAAAACAAAAAAGCCGTCCCCAGTCCAGGTCAATATTTCACTGCCTTCATCATCTAATTTACCCTAATAGTATCCACAAAGTTCGCTGAACGGTCGCCACCATCATGGCCACTTTTCCTTTTTGCTTCTATTATTCATTCAACTTTATCATAATATCAATTAACCCTACTGTTATCATCTAGCTTTTTCTCAACTACAATCGTCGAAAAAATTTACGGGCCTTATTTCAGTTTTGGCCGTGAGCCGGCGCCCATCCGGCACTTGCTCAGGGCCGGCCCTGTTTTTGAGGTGTTACGAAATATATATATTTTCAAGAACAACATATTTTGCGATCCACAAAATACGATATATTTCATATCTTTGCAAAGATATGTTTTGTCACTTGTTTGGTTTCGAAAGTGTAGTTTACCAAGCTTTGATATATAATACTTCAAACCCGAAATATGTAAATAGTTTGTCCAAATCTCCAAGTGTCCGAAGTCCATAACTTTGTCAAGGAATATATATGTATAAATATATATTTTGGTATTTCTTGTCCATACACCCATGTATGTGTATTTATGTGTATATGATTCTTGAGTATTTTCCTTGATATTTTGAGGGTATTTTCTATTTTTACCCATTGGGGTATTTAGTGTATTAAAGGCCCAACTTTGGTTACTACTACATAATACTCATAATATCACATAAACATATAATTCTTTGTGATCACTAAATATATATATTTTCTTCAGAATATATATACATATTTATACTTGTTTAAACTTTTAAGAAAATGTTATTTTCTTAACTTATATTTTATATAAAAATTGGGGAAACCCTCGTTTAACTTCTTTAAACATTTTATTAACAAAAAGTCATGAAAAATTATATTTTTCTAAGTGTTTAAATTCTACAAAAATTTCGCATAGTTACCCTTAGATTTAGGAGGTTTCCCATGTTTTAAAACATGTGTTTAAGTTTCAAACTCATCAAGTGATTCACCATAATTTCTAGAAGTCTAATATAAGCATAAAAATGCATTCTACATGTAGTGATGAACTTGAAAGTTTGTAAAACTTGTAGTATTTTAACATTATGTTTAACATGTACATTCATCTTTAAAAACATAAATTATCCACCAATTACATAAACTTTGTAGAAAATCATTCTTAACATCTTTGTTCGTCCATTTTTGTGAGTTCAAATATATCCATATTTCAAGATAGAGCGTGAATGAGCCATGTTAATCATTGATATTGCTCTTTCTTTGGCTTCATATAACTTTCTTTGGTCCTCGGGTAATGCTAAGTAAGCTATGATACTCGTATCTCTTCTAGGTAAATCACTAATCCCTTCCATTGTGCATATCCACATTCTCTCATCAATAAAATTCAAATGTTGTATAAATCTCTCTTTCCATTATGGATACTGAGAAGTAGACAAAAACATTGATGGCTTGTTAGAAAAAATAACAATGTTTGAAAAACTAAGAAATTTTTCCAAACTCACGAACCAAATTCGCACCAAGTGAACATTACACGAATACAAAATTCTAAGTCTTCTTCGAACAAGTCACAACGGATTACACTTCTTGAAATTTTAACCGTTAGCTCACCAACTTTCTTAAAAATTGTAACATGACGCAATTTTGAAGACCCGCTCCATGCCTATTCCATAGTGACAACGTTAACTCAAATAAGTTGTGTATTTCACTTAGATCAATAACAAACCAGTCCATATTTCTTTGTCCCAAAGAATTTAACAATCTAATATTGAGCCATATAAACACAGCTTAAAACTATTGATAAGCACAAACGAAAACACGAAAAAAATTAACCACTGTCCTTTAAAGACGAATTAGGCTTAAAACTAAAACGTGCATCAACCTCTGTCCTTTAATGATGTGTAGGATCGATCCGTTCCTTAGTTACGGTACCTAAATTTGTTATCAAGTCCATGCAATCGGAAATTACAAGTAATAGTGACAAATACACGAGATTAGCAGATTAAATGTCAGTTCCTTAAGTCCAAATCATATACATTGAGTTTCTAGACTAACAGGGCTCCACCGTACAGAATACAAAAGTGTTACAAATGAAAGACCCAAGACGGCTATGTATAGGCCACCAAGTTCGCACCAAAGAGGAACAAGACCAACTTCGTGTGAACTAGTCCAACACATTACAAGTTCGTGCGAACTTGGTCTACAACAAACATAAATAACTTTAAAATCTAACGTTTTAAACCCGAACATGTACAGACTCGATCTAAGACTTAGACAATAGACATCGTGTACTAACGGACTCCCCCTTGGATATTGCCGTAGTCTTTATTAGTCTTCAAAAATCTTCAATCTTCAAAATATGATTGTAAGGCTTCCTCCTTCGTTCTTGCTTTGGTATCGGTGTTTGATCAGTAAGAGGAGCCCATTTAATAAACTGAAACCTTCTAAGTCTCTCCCCTCTCCCTTTCTCATGAATTTCTTCTAAACGTTTTTCTTCTTTCAATAATTCCTCACGTTCAAGCTCACGCCACTTCGATTCCCACATATGCCCTGAGTTAATACCGTGTGCGTAACGAACATTGATCACACCTTGGTATTGCTTCGCTTGCGTTTCTTCACGTTTATGATAACAAATTTTGTTGAAGAACAAACATTTAACATCCTCATTTGAGCAATTCACTAGCCATGTCGGGTCTAGTATCCTTATAGTTCTCCGTAAACCCCATATCCTTCGACGTTCGATCAATTCAGGAGTCTCTTCTTTGGTAACATCCCAATTTCCATCAGCTCTTAACAAACATTTAACATCCTCATTTAACAGATTCACACGTATCAGGAGTTGTTTGCCACCATAAGAAGTAAGGATGAAAATCTTGCTTAATTGGTTTGAGAGGCATATTCTTCATTACTTTGGGCCTCTTCGTAATCAATGTGACATCCTTTTCTTTTGTCATTTCGTTTAACTTTACAGGATGTTTTGGAATAAATGGTTTCCAATGATTAAAACCATGCATCGCTTCAAACTTTATCACTTTCCACAATCTTTGATCAACAAACTTCATCTGGTAACTGATGTTCTTAGTCTGTACTAACTCTTCAACATCCCAGTACGATAAACTTTTCAAATCATTCAAATACCGGAAGTATTGAACACCAAACTCTCTTTTGATCACATAAACGTTCAGCTCCATAATCCAACCCCAGCTTAAAATGTCTCCGAGTGATTTATCTTTGTCGTGTGTAAAGAATGCCAATGGTCGTTTGAACTTTCTCTCTTTTGGAATCTCTTTAAACCAAGACTTCTTAGCTTCAGCTATTTCTTCTTTTGATAAACGTTTAGGGATGCTTCCATCTTTAACAACCTCGTTGATCTTTCTCTTCAGCAAGTCTAGATCAATTTCTTTCATAATTTTCTTCAAATGTTGGAAAACTATCCATATCAGCACCAGAATACTTTTCAACTTCGTCGTCTGAAGCATCTTCAATAATAACTCTATCATAGTCGTCAGCTTCAGGCACTTTCTTGTAAATGTAACTGTTTGGCTCAAATGTGCTGATATTTACTAACTCTTCCTTAAAATCAAAATCGAATGAATCAACATCAATTTCCAACATTTTACCCAATTCTTCCTTTGTATAATTATGCACGAATTCTCCTTCGTCGACGTTATGTTCCAACATTAACATCATCGGCTTATAGCTATCCGGAACAACTGTAACAGGATTAGCTGTGAAGATTCCTGACGCTTCAGTATAAGTTGGCCATGTCTGCTCCCCCTGAACTTGTTCATTCTCAACATTCACTTCATCGTTTAGTACAGAATCATAATCGAAATCATCATGTACTTTAGCAGACTCAATAGTTAGACCAACCCCTCCTTGATCATCATTATTATCATCATGACCAGAATTATCTTTGTCGTCGTTAGCAGGATCATCATCATCAGGATTTTCATCTTCCTGATCTTTTTCTGCTTCATTCTGTGCTTCTTGCTCTGTTTCAGTAGCAGCTTTAACAGTTTTATCGATAAAGTCTATACCCAGACTATTAGTTAACACATGCCGCAACATGCAGAATCTTTTAGTGTTCTGAGCCTTCTCTGCTACAAGTTAATCAATCACTTTTCTCAGTCTTTCATTATCAGGACCTAAACTTTCAACCATAGCCTTCAAGTAACCACGATCATCTTCCAAAAACTTTACTCTGTTCTCTAAAATCTCTTTCTCAACTTCGTTCTGTTTGATCTTATCTTCAAGAGCTTCATTTCACCATTCTAACTCTTCAGGCTTAGTTTCTTTAAACATATCAGCCAAATCTTCAGAAGCGATGTTTTAACTAACATTATCAGGAATATCACCAAACGCATCTTTAAAATCTCTAACATTCTCTGGCGTTGAGTGTTTAGACTTTCGCGTCGCTCTTGGAGTAGTCTTTGGAGTAACCTGCGGTGGAGTTTCTTTGGTGTAGATGTGCTCTCTTGAATAATCACAGGTGGTTCTTGAATAGACGCAGTTGGAGGCTCTTGATCTTCAGAAGTAAGTGGAGGTAGATCTTGCACTTGATATGCCTGTGGTGGTGTAACAACTTTCTTTCTTAGACTGATGTATCTTCTTTTGGGAAGAGTTCTCCCTTTTGTACTTGGAGATCCAGTCGTCTTCTTTCCTTCACCAGCCTTAGATTTCACATGCTTTGATTTCTTTTTAGGCCTTTCCTCATCAGATTCTTCTTCAGATGGCACATATAAATCTTGACCACGTTTCTTCAACCTCTCTTCCTCTTGTTCTTTTTCAATCTTTTTCTAACGAATATCTGCAGAATCATCAGATGATTCATCGTCTTTATCAAAGGTTGCTGAAATCACATCATCACGATCACCTTCAGCAGTTTCAATCTCAACTTCTTGACTTTCAATATTCACTGCTGCACTAGCCCAGCAACATTTTCTACATTTTCAAGCTCACTATCAGGTTCATCTATCAACATTGTTTCAACTCTCTTTGATGCCCTTTTACGCTTCTTTTTCTCAGGTTCTGTCTTAATATACTACTGACTTCGTTTTTCTTTGAAATCATCTAGACATTTCAATTCATCCTTTTCATCACCACTGCCAGCTTTTCTCCATTTATCATCTGGTGGTGATACATAGTCAGCTTTAACGATTGCACCAAACATTGGCTTAGTGCTTGGAGCTGAATCCTGCCCTTGATAAGTCTTTAACTTCTTCAGAGTATCTTCATCCATATGGTGCAAGTAAAATACATCATTTGGATATTTCACAATATCTTTGAATTTCTCATCAATTAGCATCTGAACAAATCATGGATAAAGCAGAAACTTTTTGTCTCCAGTATTCTTTGACATATGCTCAAACACGACTCGAGAATAGTTAAACGTCCTGTTTAAGACTAGCGTAGTCGCCATGCACATCATATAATCTTGCATATCGTCTAGACCGGCTCTTCTATGACTGAAAGCATTTATCAAAGTGTGTAAGAAGAATTTGTACGGTAAACCAAGACCACCCTTCTTGAAAGATGTAGCGGTCACGTGACCACGATATCCCATTCTATAGAAGTATTCTTTCACCATACGTGCGTGAAATCCAGTGGGATCCGATGCGCTGTCATTGAATTCTAAGACTCTATGAATATCAGCTTCAGTAACTTTTATCTCTTTATCTTCATTCCCCACTCGAACAGCAGATGTAATGACCTTGCCTGTTTCATTGAACTTTGCTGAATTCCAGAAAAAGTTGACGTGTGAACGATATACGATGTGCTTGTCTGTAATAGCTTTCGTCACTGGTAAACACTTCATAAACTCTAACACATCAGAGAATGGTTCAAGACAAGGAAGAGTCTTCTTATCCAATGTTACCCTTGTATTATGAAACTTAGAATACTTCAGCTGCACAATTTGCTGCACGACACAAACAAACAACTCTTAGAAAATTTTGATATATTATTAACACATACAAAGCAACTTCGCACGAACTGGCTTCAAAACTTTTAAACATTTAATACCACTACTATGCACGAACTAGTTTTTAATGTTTATACATGTTTATATCAATAGGCACCTACTTCGCACGAACTGAGAATCAACGATTTATCATGTTCATATGGAACTTCGTACAAAGTGGACCACAGATATTTTGAAAAGTTCATGACCTAGTTCGTGCGAACTAGGTCATTGTCCCCACTATCAACAACAAACCTGCAACTTATATTTATACCCTAAGATCAAATTGATGATTCATTTAGTGATTATATGTGTCGATTAACAATTTTCATCAATCAATTTTGTTATATACACCCTAATTCTATCAGATTTTACAGATAAAGGTCCGGCACCACTGTTTATCATCAAATTCATGGATTTTAACGGTCAACCTCACCTCAGCCATTGAAATAGGTGTGCCAATCAACTAGATCAAATATAAAATCGGGCAGAGTGACAATATATCAAATGCAATTACAACTTCGCACAAGTTCGCTCTCAGAAACAACACACACAGTTAATGAGCATTTGGTCCGAACTACAGTATTTATATCTTTATGTTGAACTTCGGACGGACTTATCACACAAAATAAAAACAACTCTATATATGTACTTCAGACGAAGTTAGTTCAAGATAAAACAAAACCTAATATGTAACTTCGTCCGAAGTTGACTTATTTTTGTTTTAAGTTTTTCAAATTTCAAGATTTTACAATTTTGACCGTTTTATCAGTTTTGAAACTCCACTCAGTTGACCAAGTCCAAGTTAATGACCTTGGTTAACCGATTTGTCTACCGAGTACAAGTTAATGACACCGGTTTGACCCATTATGAACAAACTGAAGTTTTTCAACATTGTAAAGTTTCAAATTAATGAACTTTTAATCGTTTCGACTCATTTTTGATTTTACAGATTAGCTCCCAACCCGTTGTCATCAGGATTCCCAGTTCTTAGCACCTTTCCGAACTTCGAAGATCCGCTTTCCATCATTGGCTGTTGAAAACAAGATAGAAACAAAATCTTTTCTATTTTTAGAAAGTTTATGCTAAAACACACCGAAAATCTTTTTGGATTTATTCTATAATGAAATGAATCTATGTACAAACATATTTACGGACATATTTTTGTAAATTCGTGTCTAAGGATCATATCAGTTGAATGAATGAGACATATCACCAGTACCGTTGACCTTTTGATGACTTTAAGTTTTAAACAAATTTACCTAGATTGTCGATATGTTTGTCCACTTAAACTTTGACACATTTCTCAATTGTTCCAAGATACATTAGGTAGAATTAAAGAACTTGACTTAACTATGGTTCCCATCTCAGAATATACTCCCGTATCAATATTCCCTAGAATTCATCTTACAGGTGAGTATAGCGTAACTGATATCTGTATCTGGGTTGTGCGAGGCCTTGAGAGCTCAGGTTGATACCACCGTATCGATAAAGAGATGAAGGCTCGACTGTAAGGTGATGTTCCAACATGGAATCTTTTGACTACAATTAGATCTTATGATACTTTCAATTCGATGTAGTTTAGGGGTTTTAAGTAAAAGCATTATAGAAATTCTAGGCCATTGCTTACGCAAAATCAGAAGAACTTGTATAATACCCCAGATTCAATCATCTATAAAGACCTCGTATCTCAGAATCAGGCAATCTCTCAAACGAAATTTCAGAGTACTAAGTCCATATATCTGAGAGATGTTAATCCACAAATTAAGCAGTTGTAAAATTTAGTTTTTATCCCAGAAACAATCTTCTGAACGTGTAAAGCCTGTCGACATATCCACAGTAAGACTTTTTTAATCCTTTTAAACTTTACAAATCTTTAGCATACTGTGATAGTCCACTGATGTACTATCATTTCCTTTTTGACACAAAACTCTTTTTAGCTTTTTCATGTTTTTGTACATTTTGCTTTGTATATGTTTTTGTATTTTCTCGTTTCATTTCTCCCATAAAATCAAAAACATATTTTTGGATTTTAGTTTTTAAAGAAATCTAAATCCTAAAAAGTAACAGACCAATGGGATCATGAGAACTCGTCGTCCGATCCATATTCAACCTCTGCCTCCACACCTGTCAAAAGATCTTTTATACCGTTAAGCCTCATTAAGTATTTTTTATACTGTTAAGCCTCGTCTTTTCTTTTCTCCTGAAAATCTTGAATAGTCGTCTGTAACAACGAGACAATATAGATCTCCTGAAATGTTTTTTACATTCACCGGTCCAAAAAGATCCATATGTAGTCGTTCTAGTTGAAGCTTTATGGAGTTCAGAAGCTTTTTCGGATCAACTTTTTGATCTGCTTTCCTTTCTTGCAGCTTAAGCAATTGTCGTTCATGTGAAAGCTCTTCAGATTAACTCCTCCACCAAATTGTTATGAACCAGGAAATTCATATTTCTTAAGTGAATGTGACCCATCTTTATATGCCATAAAATCGACTCTTTTTCTGTGGCCTTCGTGACAAAGCATTGTGCCGACTTTGATGTAGTTGTTGCAATTCCCATATCAAGCACGTACAAATCATTTTCTCGCAGGGCGCGCATAAGAATCCATTCATTCTTCTGGAATCTTGAAACCAGGCTTCAATAAAATGCATTCGTTGTTGTTGAAATGAGTAGTGAACTTCTTGTCACAAATCTGGGAGATACTCAGAAGATTATTCTCCAATTCAGCAATGTAGTTGACCATATCGAAAGACACCACATCATTTGATAATTTTCCTTCACCGATGATTCTTCCAACTTGATTTCCAGCAAAACCAACGTAGCCTCCATTGATAGCTTTAATGTCATATAATAAGGCACGCATCCCCGTCATGTGTCGAGAAGCTCCACTGTCCATAATCCACTTTGATAAGATAGGTCTTGGAAGCCCCTACACATGTAAAAGCGATTACTTAAAAAGGGAAACCCAAGCCTTGTCGGTCTTGGGTGGATTTGGGATATCAAAAGTTTGAATTTCAACTCTTTCTTAGGAACCCACTAATCAGTCTTTGTCTAATTGTAGTCTTTGGTTTTGACTGATCCAGTTGGTTTGACCGTTTCAGATGATGATGAATTCTTCTTCGGAATCCAGGATTGAGATTTCATTCTTTCCTTTTAACATAAAACTTTAAATCTTTTTGTTGATGCACTTTGTGTTCGTCACTTGTCGAATAGGCTAGATAGAGCGTGTGTTGAATATTGTATAGATTAGAATCAAACACACGACCAAGTTTGCATGAACTTTTAGTGTCATAGTCAAGTTCGGACGAACTTGTCATGCCTAGGACAAGTTCGGACGAACTCAAGTTCAGACGAACTCCAGTTCGGGACTCATTCGGACTTCATGTAAAGGGACAAGTTCGCTCGAAGTCAAGTTCGGACGAACTTGACCCAGTGATTTTGGTCCGAACTTGTTCCACTATAAATAGGTGGTGTGTGTTCATTTGTTGATTAAGTTTTTGCAATATCTACAGGGAGGTACTGTCGGTTTCCTCGAGGAACTCCGGCAGCTAGACAAGATTTATACTCTTTCGGTATGAATGAAGTTATGACTTCCGCTGCACTCTACTTCTACTCCATTCTTAATAACATTCTACCGAACCGGTTACGTTTACGCACTAACTTCCGTCTAGAACCGCCTGATCAGGACCTGGTATCAAAGCTATGGTTATCACCTACGCTCATGATTTGGACATTTATGGACATTAGGAGGGTTTTAGACGTAAATCATCAAAATAAAGGACAATCCACGGACAAAAAGTAAAATTGAATGGATAGGATTGTTAGAAAACCATTTTCGACCAGATCTATGGTGGAATCAGCTAGGAATTCGGAGAAATAAGGATTCTGGATCGAAAAATATGAAAGGCTGGTTTAGGAGGACAACATCGCACGAAGTTGTGTACAAGTTCGCCCGAAGTTGGTCTATTTCATACAACTTCGCCCGAACTTGTTATGTGGTGACCAACTTCACACGAAGTTGGTGTTGGGTGGACAAGTTCACACGAACTTGTACATGGACCCTTAAAAATGTGTTGATCGTTTTGACGAGACGAGTGTCCAGAAAAAATTTGGTATAGAAATTTTTCGAGATGTTAACGTTTAAATCAGCACATTCAGGGACGTCGTCTAGAGCTTCAGAGTACAGATTTGGTGATACGGTCACAAAATTTTGAAGATGATAGGAGAGTCATTGATACCGGTGCATAACGTTGATCATATGGTGTCGTGATTAGTAATGGGCCTAAACGTTAAATCCGCATTTGATGAGTATGAAAATTCCGGATTTGAGGGGGAATTTCAGTGAAAATTTCAGAATGGTTAGAATTTGCAAAAATGAGGGGGAACAAAATTTTAAATATATGAAGATTCGGCATTTTTGAAATTCGTGACTACTGCAACAGTATCCAGGTGGTTACCGATTGCGGATTAACCGGGAAATGCAGAGTATCGAGATTCATTGGTGATCTCAAGTTGATATCTAGTTTTGAAAGCGGGTGGGTTCATAACTGAGTCTTGGAGGAGTTGTTTATTAGATTCTGAGGTCATGGTTGTGGATTGACACCTGAGTCGTGCGTATTTTACGGGTGCACATACGACTGTCTATCTTTAACTCTGCTTTGCATATGAGTTATTGATGGACTAACTGCTAGGAGATAAGGATGCTCTTAGTTTCAGTTGCCCTATGAGGTACGTGGTACCATGATTAAAGAAGATGATTTATGGGATCAGATCTTTTAGACAAAGCTATGTACCAGTTGCTGACAAAAGAGGCTATACATTTGGGATTCCGTGATCACAGGAAGTTCAGATTTTTCAGATCATGATACAGATTGATGCTTAAGGGTTAGAGTCCTGATTTCCGGTGAAGGAGTAGTTAGCACGATTAGCAATCATTAATACCAGTGAGGAACTGAGGACGTTGAAGACGTTCAGTGAGGGTCTTAGGAATTAATGAGTAGTTCTGGTGTATCGGATAGTTTTAAAATTACCAAGGAGATCTGAGGTTATTCAAGATATAACTGATGATAGCCTTTGGTGGCCATTATTTTTAGTCTTCAAGCAGATGAATCATTCTTCTTGGACTAACCCCGTTGGATAATGATGTTTGTTGATTAAGTTGCGCTGGTCTACCAGAGATAGTTATATATCTGGCATTGTGATTGAAGAAGAAGAAGAATGTGATTCTGATTACGGACGTGTGTTTCTCAGATTTGATGCTTTACTAGATTATCTGTTTCCGATGACAATTAGCTGATTGAGCAGATTACCGATTTGCTGATCAAATCTTTCTGAAGGGTGCTTAACTGCGATTATGGAAATTGGGATTTCAGATTTTCGAGGGTTTTCATTGATTTGAAGTTTTCCGATGCGGTGCGAAATTTCTATCAATTGCCGGTTGAGTTTTTGATATTTTAGGAGTGTGCGGAATAAACTCTGATGCTCGACGCTTATTCAAAAACTGAACTCGGATGCCGTTATCATCGAAATGGAGAAGCTACTGCATTGATTAGCTTCGAGTTGGTGGTTATTCGAGAAAATTTGTCGGTCAAGTAAATCAGAGAAGGTCGGAAACCATGCAACCAAAGATACGAACTGAATTTTTCAGCGGGAATTGAATGTTGATAATGCATGCCCGGATCATCAATTAAGGGGGAATTCGTTGACGCGTTTCGACGACATCGACAGACACCTTGATTGAATTTCCAGAATATTCAAACACGGCTCAGAGTTTTGAAGATCAAGATCAAGCTTCGACAGTAACGAACAAGGGGGAATGTGTTGATGCACTTTGTGTTCATCACTTGTTAAATAGGCTAGATAGAGTATGTGTTGAATATTGTATAGATTAGAATTGAACACACGACCAAGTTTGCACGAACTTGTGGTGTCATGGTCAAGTTCGGATGAACTTGTCATGCCTAGGACAAGTTCGGACGAACTCAAGTTCAGACTAACTTGTCATGTAAAGGGACAAGTTCGCTCGAAGTCAAGTTCGGACGAACTTGACCCAGTGATTTTGGTTGAACTTGTCAACTATAAATAGGTGGTATGTGTTCATTTGTTGATTAAGTTTTTGCAATCCCTACGGGGAGGTGCTACCGGATTCTCTCCAGGAACTCCGGCAGCTGGACAAGATGTATACTCTTTTGGTATGAATGAAGATATGACTTCCGCTACACTCTACTTCTACTCCATTCTTAATAGCATTCTACCGAACCGGTTACGTTTACACATTAACTTCCGTCTAGAACCGCCTGATCAGGACCTACACTTTTTGTTCATTTTGCTTCGAAGATTCTCCTTTTTCAAAGTTAAAAAACTTTACAGTTTTAGGTTTCGCTTCAGATTTAGATTCATTATTTCTTTTCAAAATTTTTGTTGGAACAATCTCTGGTTTCTTGGATTTTTCATCATTTGAACTCTTCTTGCTTTGATGAACAGACTTGATTTCGGACATTTTCATGCAATGTGACTTACTTCATTGCATTTAAAACATGTTCGTGTATCAATAGATTTTTCACTAGTAGACTTTACTTCAGTTGTGGATTTAGTCTGTTCTTGAAGCTCTTTTTCTTTTTTAAATTCATCATTCGTTTGTTTCCCAATCGAATCCTTTTCACGAACAATGCCAGTCCCAAACACAAACTTCATGTTTTTCTTTTTATATTCGTGTTATGGTGACTTTTTCTTCTCATTTTCTTTACTTTCAAAACCCACACCCCCTCTCATGTTTTCAGGAAAGTCCCCACCGTTTCTTGGATTTTGAATAATATTTCTTCTCATTTTTATCCAAATCTTCTAATGTTACTTCTACAAGTTTGAATAATTTGTCAATGTGATTTTCTTTCACATTCTGAATGTAGGTCCGTTATACGGATCGTTCGGGCACTAATCTGACAAACCTAAGGTAAACGTGCGAAATCCGTTTGCTTAGCGACATTGGATACACTCATTTGTTTCTATTTAATCACCGTATCATTAATATTCAACGTTACAGATCCTGTAAACAATTGACAGACCTTCGCTCTCTCTGTGCCAAAATCACTGAAGTTACAAATGAAACATCAAAGACCCCTATATATACTTGGACAAGTTCGCTGGAGATATAGCAAGTTCGGGCGAACTTGCATAGTCAAGTTCGGCCGAACTTGACTATATACATTACATGATGAGCGAACTTGACCAAGTCCACCATAAATACTCCGTTTTTCTGGCCTAATCTATACAGACTCGATACAAGACTAAGACATAGACATACTGTACTAACAGACTCCCCCTTAGATATAGTATTAGTCTTGATCAGTCTTCCAAAACCTTTATCGTTAGCTTGTGATGACGTAGGCAACAGACATATGCATCAACAGACTCCCCCTTGGATGTTGCCGTAGTCATCATTCTTCTGTTAAATTCCTGAGTCTTTAATGTTCTCTTGATCTTATTTCTTGAATAACTTTATCATCCATGCTCCCCCTTACTTTAATCTTTCTGTTATCTTCAATCAACATGTTTATCTAGCTCCCCTCAAATGATGCTCCGATTCTCTAAGATTTGACGATTAAGAACAATCACACGTATCCACACACAAACAGTTTCTTAACAGTCTCGTTGGTCCGGCTCACATTCAACATTATTAGGTTTCCATGGAAGATATGAGAGAAAATCTTTTTGGATTTTTTAATATTGAATGCAGAAATGTAAACATACTAAAATGTAATATTTAAGTTTGTATTTTTGTGAGAAAACATGCTAGAGGATCATATCAGTTTTTGAGACATATCACCAGTACCGTTGACCTTTTAATGACTTTAAGTTTTAAACTTGTTTACCTAGATTGTCGATATGTTTGTCCACTTAAACTTAACACATTTCTCAATTGTTCCAAGATATGTTAGTAAGAATTATGAAACTTGAATTAACAGCGGTTCCACTTCTTGAATATACTCCCGTATCAAGATTCCCTAGATTTCATCTTAAAGGTGAATATAGCTTAATTGATATCTGTATCTGGATTAATGCAAAGCCTTGAGAGCTCAGGTTAATACCATCGTATCAACAAAGAGATGAAGGCTCGACTTATAGGTGTGTTCCATTTAAGGAATCTTTTAAGCTCCGAAAATGATTAGATCTTTCGATACTTTTCAATTTTGCATGCAGTTTAGGAGTTTACTGCATAAAGAATTATAGAAGTTCTAGGATGTTGCTTCCACAAAATCAGAAGAACTTGTATAATACCCCAGATATCAACTATCTATAAAGACCTCGTATCTCAGAATCAGGCAATCTCTCAAACGAAATTTCGGAGTACTAAGTCCATATATCCAAGATGTGTTAATCCACAATGTAAGCAGTTGTTAAATTTAGTTTATATCTCGGAAACAATTTACTGAATGTGTAAAGTCTATCGAAACATCCACAGTAAGACTTGTTTATCTCTTTTAAACTTTACATTTCTTTAGCATAATGTGAAAGTCCACTGATGTACTATCATTTCCTTTATTCGCACAAGGAATATCTTTTTTCAATGTTTTTGATATTTTAAGATTCATTTTATCTATCTAAAATGATTTTGAAACGATGTTTTTCAATTTTATAGGAATTTTATACAATCTTTAAAATTTTTCTCCCCCAAAATTGAAAACATCTTATTAAAATCGAAAATAAGAATATTCCATTTTAACCATTTAACGACTTTTTACGAATGTGAACGCGAGACTACCATTTTATATGTGTGGAATATCACTCTTGTCTCATGTCTCTCTGTATGAACAACCACTGCTTCGGAAATGACCTTTGGCTTGAAGCTTGGTTATCATGCACATTCAAACAAACTTTAATCAGTTTTGAATTGGAACCCAATCCATTCTGGATTTAGGTTTACCAAAATCATTAACATATGAAGTAAACAAACATTCACACTCTTTTTGATATTCAAACAGTTTGATAGAAACTTTATTTGAAAATTTTACTTTCTTTGATTTTTTAACTGTTTGAATTATCAAATTTTCTACACTGCTCTATCTTTTATCCCAAGATTTGTATCTGATGAATTTGTTCTACTTGACTGTGAGTAAAATGATTCATTAAACTTTTATCTGATTTTTTAGACGTATCCGAGGACAAAATCTTTTCCAAATACTCTCTAACTTTTTTCCTCTTTTTTCTCAATCTGTCTTTTTGCCCTTGTGATAACTTGACTTTTTGTTCGTTGGGCTTCTCTACATTTTTCTCATTTTTCTTCTCTGTTTTCTTCTCCTCTGGTCTTTTCTCCCCCTGAGATTTAACCAATCTTCTTTTCAAATTAGTCGGACAATCCATGGAAATATGACCTTTGATTTGACATTTATAGCATCTTCTCGTATCAAATCTCTTTTTCAGGCAGTTAACAGCAATGTGTCCACCAAATCCACACTTGTAACACACTATGTTATTGTACCAATCTGTTCATTCAGTCCAAACACCCAAATCAGCACATTGATTTGACGTGTAGTAGTCATCTTTTCTGCTTCTTCTGTAAAAAAGATTTGACTTTGAAGCAGTGGTCCGACCTGCACCACTTATTCTCAAATTTTTGTGAGTTTTTATAATGATTGGAGGACCATACCGATGAGTTTTTATTTTTGTTTTGAAATTTTTTAGAATTTTGTTTTTCATGTTGTTTTTGTTCTCCATTCTGCTTAGAAGGTTTTTGCGATGAGCATTCACCTTTTTCACCAGATTATAGAATAGTTTTTGAAATTTTTCTTTTAGATTCAAAAATATTTCCTTTTTATCATTTTCATCATCGGTATTATCATCACAATCCTCAATTATGACATCGTCGACATTGTCACATATTAGAATTTCCTTTTTATTAACATTGATCGGTTTTAGACATATATGATCTAACTTTAATGAGGAAGTCACAAATCCTTTCAATAATTTTGCTGAATTAGCAGCTTTATTTATAACAGTCTCAACTTCTTTTTCAAGTTGAACTATTTTCTCAATATGAGAATTTATTGCTTTTTGATTTTCTATATTTAATTTTTCAAAAATATTTTTTTCATTTTTAAACATTTTTATTTCATTTTGAAAATCTATTACCATTTGTAATTTTTCATTTTATAAAATTTTTATTTTGTTTTAAATTCTTTTCATTTTCTTTTAACTTTTTATTTTCCTAATGTCAAACTCTCAATCTCATTCAAGAGTTTGGCATTATCTGCCTGAAGACTCAGTTTTTAACCGGGCAGACTGGTTTAGAACTTGTAGGTCTGTTGTACGGATCGTTCGGGCACTAATCTGACAAACCTAAGGTAAACGTGTGGAAACCGTTTGCTTAGGCGACATTGGATACACTCATTTGTTTCTATTTAATCGTCGTTTCATTAATATTCAACGTTACAGATCCTGGAAACACTTGGACAGTGCTTCGCCGTCTCTGTGCCAAAATCACTGAAGTTACAAATGAAACATCAAAGACCCCTATATATACTTGGACAAGTTCGCTGAGATATAGCAAGTTCGGGCGAACTTGCATAGTCAAGTTCGGCCGAACTTGACTATATACATTACATGATGAGCGAACTTGACCAAATACACCATAAATACTCCGTTTTTCTAGCCTAATCTATACAGACTAGATACAAAACCAAGACAGACATACTGTACTAACACTGAATCAGAAAACTTTCATCAAAGTATACTCTATTAGAATCCTTAACCTTGTATAGTACAACGTTTGGATCATCACTTAGGCTATTCTCTGAGATAGTACCATCTTCATTTTCAGATTGTGAATTTTCTGAACTATTCAAATTCAAATTGGCGCTTTCAAAGCTACCACCATCAGAATCATTTTTCAACACCTTCTCGATCACGTTATTAACGAGTGCTTCACTGTCATCGTTAGATTTTGTGTAGATTACATCAATGTTCTCAGGTAGCTAATCTTTCATTTCAGTTCTAAATTTTAAATTGAGCGCCTTCTCCATTCCTTCTACTTTCTTTCGACAGTAGCTTTCACATAATGGAGGTGGCATATTTCTATAATTCACACTTTTCTTACCTTTTGTCTTTTTATCATCTTCTTCTGACGCAATTGTTGGAAGAATATGATCGATGACGTAAGCATTCGTTGTATAACTGGGCAACAACTGATTTACTCTTTCAGTTTCAATTTTTATTTCTTGCAGTTCATGTTTGAGCTCAGCAATATTGTTAATAAAATGTTAATAGCACCTTGTTTATCCAACAATGTTGCCTTTAACATTCTGATCATTTCAGCTTGTTCCAAATTTGCTTGCTCAACCATGTAAGTGCCTTTCATTTTATCAGAAGCTTCTTTCATTGTTCGATAATCAAATTTGAAATGATCATTATGCGTGTTTAGTTCACTTATGATTAATGTCTTTTCAGCACATTGTTCACATGGTTTAATACACTTTGTGCAAGGTTTTTCAACCTCCACAACTTGCACTTTAATCACCTCTTTCTCGATTACCTTTACCTCAACCTCATAACCTACCTCTCTTAGATTTGCCATCATAACTTTATTTACAATCTTGGTAAGATTCTTCTCATTCATGTCTTGTGTCACATCGATAATCTCCTTAACCTCAGCTTTCTTTGCTTCCACTGGTTGCTCCTGAGATTTAGAATCAAAGCAATCTGCAAAATGAGATTGTAAGTTAAGTGGAATAATGCCTCTCATGGTCTCATGATAGATCATTTCTTCTTCAGATCTCTGCATTTATTCCCCTATGATTGCTTCCTCGAGAGCTGCTTCATCAATCCCCGATTCTGGCTCTTCCACAATCTCAGCCATCAGAGCTACGCTTGCATTCCTGGAAATGTACTTATTCCAGTCGAATCCTTCATCTTTCTAAGCAACTACTAGAGTTTTTTTCTTTTGAGTTTAACAAACCATCTTCAATTTGTACATTTCTTGTTTGTGGAGGAGATGGTTTATAATGCATAGCCCTTTTGTAGTAGTCGTTGTTGTTTCCAAGGGATTCTGATTGCCGCTTGCTTCTCTCTTTGTGCATTCACGCTTGAAATGCCCCTTCTCTCTACATTTGAAGCAAGTCACCTTGGATTTATCAAATCCCAGTTTGTTGCTAGAATCTCCAATATCTCTTCCAGTGAGCGCAACAAATCTCGTAGCTCGTTGAATTATCGATGCCAAACACCACTTTATATCCATCAATTCTAACTCTTCATCGTCGATTTGATCATAGTCTTCCGTTGTCATTTCAGGGTTACCAATTCTACCCGCAATCAAACATTCATACGACTCTAGAACAGTCGCAAGTAAAGCCATGTGTTGTCTGGCAGACTGTTCAGAGAACACATTCTTTAAGTTGACCGCAATGTTACATTGTAACACATTTGGGTCGGAACTTGATTGGCTTGAATGATTACCTTGACTTTGAAATGAAGAACTTGAGCTTGAGTATGAATGGGATGTGTTCGGAGTATTCAGATCATAACTTGGAAATGATTGAACCTTCGGTTGACTTTGAAAAGAGTTTTTAGAAGAACTAGTATTCGCACTAAATGCGGTTTGTATTTTAGGACTTGGAGTTTCTAGAATCTCATTCTTGTAGTACAACCCGACATCTTGCACAACTTGTACACTCTTTGATCTAGCAATCTTCTGCAACTCCATCTCGTGTCCCTCAAGTTTCTCTATGAATTCGGATTAACTGTACTTACTGTAATCACTCCCGTTCTTCAGACCATTAGATAAGTAGCCCACTCCCCTTCTGATAGTGCGTCTGCTAACTTATCTACCAACACTTCATTTGTCTTGTGAATCTCATGCCTTCTCAACTGAACAACCAGATGACAGTAGCGTTCTATCATTTGTTTCATCGACTCTCCTTTCATCATGTTGAAGATGTCAAACTCCTTTTTGAGTAGAGCCTTTTTGCTTTTTCTCATTTTTCGTGCTACCATGATACTTCGCTCGTAACGCATTCCACAAAGTTTGTGAATGGTTATCATGTTGTAGTAGCATCAGAATATCCTCGTTAATCGATTGTAACAAAAAGCTCATCATCTTCTTTTCGTACACACACGGATCTTTATCTGTAGGAGAAAACTTCGACATTGGAAAATCTATACCATGCTCATTTACTGGCCATTTGTATTAGTTCATATTGCGAGCCAGCAATGGAAATGATTTGCCTGCACCCAGTTTTCAAGTTTCTCTTTCCAGCTCTCATATTCATCAAGTCTTAGTAACTTAGGTGGTTTCACGGAAGTACCCATCTCGTTTTCTAAGTTGATTTGAGCAACTGCATTTGTTGCTTGAACAGTCGTCGTAGCGAACGCATTGGAAAACTCTGGTTCCATCTCAACACACTGAAAATTATACCTGAAACACACTCGAAAAACTTGGAAGTTTGACTAGTCCAAGAGTAACTTCGTACGAACTTGGATTTTGACCAACTTCGTGCGAAGTTGCTCAATTTTTTTTCTATTTTTAGAAAGTTTATGCTAAAACACACCAAAAATCTTTTTGGATTTATTCTGTAATGAAACGAATCTATGTACAAACATATTTACAGACATATTTTTGTGAATTCGTGTCTAAGGATCATATCAGTTGAATGAATGAGACCTATCATCAGTACCGTTGACCTTTTGATGACTTTAAGTTTCAAACAAATTTACCTAGATTGTCGATATTTTGTTCACTTAAACTTTGACACATTTCTCAATTGTTCCAAGATACATTATGTAGAATTAAAGAACTTAACTTAACTATGGTTCCCATCTCAAAATATGTTCCCGTATCAAGATTCCCTAGAATTCATCTTACAGGTGAGTATAGGTGTAACTCATATCTGTATCTGGGTTGTGCGAGGCCTTGAGAGCTCAGGTTACTACCACCGTATCGACAAAGAGATGAAGGCTCGACTCTAAGGTGATGTTCCAATATGGAATCTTTTGACTGCAATTGATTAGATCTTACGATACTTTCAATTCGATGTAGTTTAGGGGTTTTAAGCAAAAGCATTATAGAAGTTCTAGGCCATTGCTTACGCAAAATCAGAAGAACTTGTATAATACCCCAGATATCAATCATCTATAAAGACCTCGTATCTCAGAATCAGGCAATCTCTCAAACGAAATTTCGGAGTACTAAGTCCATATATCTGAGAGATGTTAATCCACAAATTAAGCAGTTGTAAAATTTAGTTTTTATCCCAGAAACAATCTTCTGAACGTGTAAAGCCTGTCGACATATCCACAGTAAGACTTTTTTAATCCTTTTAAACTTTACAAATCTTTAGCATACTGTGATAGTCCACTGATGTACTATCATTTCCTTTTGACACAAAACTCTTTTTGGCTTTTTCATGTTTTTGTACATTTTGCTTTGTATATATTTTGTATTTTCTCGTTTCATTTCTCCTCATAAAATCAAAAACATATTTTTGGATTTTAGTTTTTAAAGAAATCTAAACCTAAAAAGTAACAGACCAATGGGGATCATGAGAACTCGTCATCCGATCCATATTCAACCTCTGCCTCCGCACCTGTCAAAAGATTTTTATACCATTAAGCCTCATTAAGTATTTTTTTATACTGTTAAGCCTCGACTTTTTTTTCTTGAAAGAACACCCATGAAAATCTTGAATAGTCGTCTGTAACAACAAGACAATATAGATCTCCTTAAATGGTTTTTACATTCACCGGTCCAAAAAGATCCATATGTAGGCGTTCTAGTTGAAGCTTTATGGAGTTCAGAAGCTTTTTCGGATCAGACTTTTTGATCTGCTTTCTTTTCTTGCAGCTTAAGAAATTGTCGTTCATGTGAAAGCTCTTCAGATTAACTCCTCCACCAAATTGTTATGAACCAAGAAATTCATCTTTCTTAAGTGAATGTGACCCATCTTTCTATGCCATAAAATCGACTCTTTTTCTGTGGCCATCGTGACAAAGCATTGTGCCGACTTTGATGTAGTTGTTTCAATTCCCATATCAAGCACGTACAAATCATTCTCTCGCAGGGCGCGCATAAGAATCCATTCATTCTTCTGGAATCTTGAAACCCGGCTTCAATATCATGCATTCGTTGTTGTTGAAATGAGTAGTGAACTTCTTATCACAAATCTGGGAGATACTCAGAAGATTATTCTCCAATTCAGCAATGTAGTTTACCTTATCAAAAGATGCCACATCATTTGATAATTTTGCTTCACCGATGATTCTTCCACCTTGATTTCCAACAAAACCAATGTAGCCTCCATTGATAGATTTAATGTCATATATTAAGGCACGCATCCCCGTCATGTGCCAAGAAGCTCCACTGCCCATAATCCACTTTGATAAGATAGGTCTTGGAAGCCCGTGCACATGTAAAAGCGATTACTTAAAAAGGGAAACCCAAGTCTTGTCGGTCTTGGGTGGATTTGGGATATCAAAAGTTTGAATTCTCAAATCTTTCTTAGGAACCCACTAATCAGTCTTTGTCTAATTGTAGTCTTTGGTTTGACCGTTTCAGATGATGATGAATTCTTCTTCGGAATCCAGGATTGAGATTTCATTCTTGCCTTTTAACATAAAACTTTGAATCTTTTTGTTGATGCACTTTGTGTTCGTCACTTGTCGAATAGGCTAGATAGAGCGTGTGTTGAATATTGCATAGATTAGAATCGAACACACGACCATGTTGATGCATATGTCTGTTGCCTATGTCAACGTATAATATCGAGTCTGTATTTAGGAGCGAAATGTCAAAGTTTATGTATGTTTATAGTCAAGTTCGCTTGAAATGTATATGTTGTAGTCAAGTTCGGCCGAACTTGACTAAGCAAGTTCGCCCGAACTTGCACTCCCCAAGCGAACTTGCACTCCTATAAATAGGAGTCTTGACATTTCATTTGTAAATTCAGTGATTTTGGCACAGAGACGGCGAAGCTCTGTCCAAGTGTTTCCAGGATCTGTAACGTCTACACATTAATGAAACAGTGATTAATCATGGAATAACTTGTCTACAATGTCGCCTATGCAAATGGATTCCGCACGTTTACCTTAGGTTTGCCAAATTAGGACCGGAACGATCCGTACAACGGACCTTCAATTGGTATCATAGCAGGATTGGCCTAATTTGAAGACATTGGACATAGAACTTCTCATCTTCTACTCATTTCTTTCATTTTTAAACTTTTCTTGGACAATTCACGAATAAAATGGACCGATTTTAAGTATAATACGTAAAATCCATAATAGATAAACCCTTGAAAAGATCAGAGCTTAAAACAAACGAATTCATGCCGAAAAATTAAAAAAACCATGTTTGAAATCACATGTTCGCTCGAACTTGACATCAAGTTCGCTCGAACTTGACTGAAAAATTCACAATTTTTCCTCAAGTTCGCCCGAACTCGATTGATTTTTCAAGGTTTTTTGGTAAGTTCGCTCGAACTTGCTTATTTTTCAAACAATTTTCATCAAGTTCGCCCGAACTTGATTAAATATTGTTGAAAAACATTACAAGTTTGCCCGAACTTGCTTAAAGGTGAATTTTTTCTGAACTTTCATACAAGTTCGACCGAACTTGTTAAATCTGATTGTTTGTTTGCACAATTTCGCGCGAACTTGTTTCACAAGCTATTACAAGTTTGACCGAACTTGTCTAAGGTTTCTAAAAAAATAGTACCGACGAGACGATTTTAAAGATATAATCGGGTAAAAATAGTTTCGGGAAAATTTAAACGTTTTTAACGTACCGAGTGTCGATTAAAATGTCAGTTTTTGCTAAAATTGTCTGTTTGCTAATCATTTGTCAACTGTTTTGAACGACAGATAAATTTGAATAACGAAATGGAGTCCGTGAAGCCGTCAAAGTTGATGAGTATGAACGAGTATGAAGTTTGGAAAGGAAAATTTGAGAGCAGGGTCCAAGCTATGCATTTCCGCAGTTGGATCGCGATTGAGACAGGTTATGTCGTTCCTAGAGATGAGAATCAGAAAATTCTGGAAAAGTGCAAATATTCTACTCAACAGAAAGATGATTATTTTGCTGAAAAGAAAATAATTAATCTTATCCAGCAATCGGTTAAGGAAGACATCCTGATACTTTTACCAGAATACAAGACTGTGAAAGAATTATGAACATCTCTGAAGAATAAGTTTCAAGATAGTATAGTGGTTAAGAACTGTGAATCTCTAGTTTCAAGTATATCCACAAATGAGTCTTCAAGTTCTAAACCAATCTGAAGACAATTATCAGGCAGATAATGCCAAACTCTTGAATAAGATTGAGAGTTTGACATTAGAAAATAAAAAGTTAAAAGAAAATGAAAAGAATTTTAAAAACAAAATAAAAATTTTAGAAAATGAAAAATTACAAATGGTAGTAGATTTTCAAAATGAAATAAAAATGTTTAAAATGATAAAATTGTTTTTGAAAAATTAAATATAGAAAATCAAAAGGCAATAAATTCTCATATGGAGAAAATTACCCAACTTGAAAAAGAAGTTAAGACTGTTAAAAATAAAGTTGTTAATTCAGGAAAGTTATTGAAAGGTTTTGTGACTTCCTCATTAAAGTTAAATCATATATGTCCAAAACCAATCAAAAATAATACAAAGGAAATTCCAATAAGTAACATTGTTACAAATTATGACGATGTCATAATTTAAAGTTGTGACGATAATACCGATGATGAAAGAGCTAAAAATGATAAACATGAAATATTTTTAAAACTAAAAGAAAATTTTCAAGAAACTGTTCTACAATCTACTGAAAAAGGTGAATGCTCAACGCAAAAACCTTCTAAGCAGAATGAAGAACAAAAACAAAGTTTTAAAAGTTTTCAAAACAAAAACAAAAATAAAAGCTCATCGGAACAATCATCCAATCATTATAAAAATTCAAACAAATTTGAGAAACAAAACTCACAAAAATTTGAAAATAAGTAGTGCAGGTCGGACCACAGTGCTTCAACGTCAAATCAAAGGAACAGGAGAAGCAGGAAAGATGGCTACCACACATCAAATCAATGTTATGATTTGAGTGTATGGTTTGATAGAAAAGATCGATATGAGAACAGGAAGTGTCATAAATGTGGAGTAACTGGACACATTGCTAGTAAATGTTTACAAATTAAACCTAATCCTGCTTATATTGATAACAAAAAATCTGGAATACCAACTCAGGTTTTGAAACAATGTATAGAAACTACAAACAAGGTAAAACCAGTTATTACTACGTTTTCAAATTTTGAAACTGGTGAATCCTCGAATAGTAGTAAACAAAAAGTTTCTACAATGTATTTCAAGAAAGCTTTAATGAAAAATCAAACATGGCTGGTGAAAGAAAAAGAATTTACACAATCAGTGAAAATTGAAAGTTTAGAGGACTTTCCGAAACTTGAGAAAGTCTAAAATAAACCTGATGTGAAAAGAAAGTCAAAATTTTGAAGAAATATCACCTAAGACTGAAAAGGCTTGGGTGTCACTATTCAACTAATTGTGTGTATTTTTGTGCAGGAGCTTCCGAGGAGAAAGTAAATTACTGAGAATGGAGTTCCGTAGCACACATTGAAGACGAAGGGCTGGGTTAACAAGTTTTACATAAAGGCCATTTTTACAAAACATTTGAAATTTCTATAACGTTTACTTTACAATTTTTGAAAATATTTGGAGGAAATTGTTCGAAAACACATTTAAATAACGTCTACTTGAAAATTTTTACAAATTTTTAGAAGAAAAATTTTTAAAAATTTCACAGAACCCTCACTGTTGAGCAAGACAAAACTCACGTTCTGAAAATTGTTATAAATACAAAAGTGTCAAGGTTTTTGTCATCATGAGGGGGAGAGTGTTTTAGATGTAAAAATGTGAAGCTCTAATGGATAGAGAATTGAAGTGATTCTCATCGGTTGGTCAATGTTTTCTATAAATCAAAAATTCCAAAAATATGATTTTGAATTTTAGGGGGAGAAAAAACTTTCAAAAATCCAAAACATATTAAATATGAAAAGTACAAAAACATTGAAAAAGGCAAAAAGAGTTTTGTGTGTATAAAGGAAATGATAGTACATCAGTGGACTATCACAGTATGCTAAGGATTTGTAAAGTTTAAAAAAGTGATAAACAAGTCTTACTGTGGATGTGATGATAGGCTTTACACATTCAGTAAATTGTTTCCGAGATTTACAACTACTTAAACTTGTGGATTAACATCTCTCGGATATGTGGACTTAGTACTCCAAAATTTCGTTTGAGAGATTGCCTGATTCTGAGATACTAGGTCTTTATAGATGATTAGTATATGGGGTATTATACAAGTTCTTCTGATTTTGCGGAAACAATGGCCTAGAACTTCTATAATGCTTTTGCAAAAATCCCCTAAAACTACATTCAATTGAAAATATCGAAAGATACTACAATTGCAGTACAAAAAGATTCCATTTTAGAACACTACCTTATAAGTCGAGCCTTCATCTCTTTGTCGGTACGATGGTACTAATCTGAGCTCTCAAGGTCTCGCACAACCCAGATACAGATACCAATTACGCTATATTCACCTGTAAGATGAAATCTAGGGAATCTTGATACGGGAGTATATTCTGAGATGGGAACCATAGTTATGTCAAGTTTCTTAATTCTACATAACGTATCTTGGAACAACTGAGAAATGTGTCGAAGTTTAAATGGACAATCATATCGATAATATAGGTAAATTTGTTTAAAACTTAATGTCATGAAGAGGTCAATGGTACTAGTGATATGTCTCAAAAACTGATATGATCCTTTACCACAAAATCAACAAAAATATGGTTGTAAATATGTTTGTAAATTCTTGGTGTTTGATATTCATTTCATAAAAACAAAAAAAATTATATTATCTTTTAGTTTCGACCACGATGATGAAAAGCTAATTTTCAAAGTCTAGAGTTGTTAAACAAAATTTAAAAACCTTTTGAAAATTGATCTGAAAAGTTTAAAAGTTCATTAAGTTGAAACTTACATTTGAATAAATGTGTCAGTTTAGTGTCAAAACATTTAATCAAGATCATTATGTTGAACTTGATATAAATCAGATATTCAAGGTCATTAATTTGGACTTGAATAACTTAGAGGGTTTAAAAACTGATAGAAGACTAAAATTTGAAATGTTGGTGTTTAGAAATTTCAAAGTTTGAATCTGAAATATTTGTTAGAATGTTTGAAGAACTTTGAAACAGGAAGTTAATTTTAAGGGGCAGCTGGATAAAACACGTTGATTAAAGATACCAGAAACCTCAAAGCAAGGGGGAACATGGTGATTAAAGTTTTATCAATACAAGCTCGAGAAGAAAAGAGAAAAGGATTGTAAATGCTATGAAGATCAAGGAAGTTAAATTTATTCAAAAAATAAAGATCAAGAGAACATTAAATACTTAGGAACTCAATTGAAGACTGATGACTACGGCAACATCCAAGGGGAGTCTGTTGATGCATATGTCTGTTGCCTACGTCATCGTATAATATCGAGTCTGTATTTAGGAGCGAAATGTCAAAGTTTATGTATGTTTATAGTCAAGTTCGCTTGAAATGTATATGTTGTAGTCAAGTTCGGCCGAACTTGACTAAGCAAGTTCGCCCGAACTTGCACTCCCCAAGTGAACTTGCACTCCTATAAATAGGAGTCTTGACATTTCATTTGTAACTTCAGTAATTTTGGCACAAAGACGGCGAAGCTGTGTCCAAGTGTTTCTAGGATCTATAACGTCTACACATTAATGAAACAGTGATTAATCAGTGAATAACTTGTCTACAATGTCACCTATGCAAACGGATTCCGCACGTTTACCTTAGGTTTGCCAAATTAGGACCGGAACGATCCGTACAACAGACCTTCAGACCAAGTTTGCACGAACTTTTAGTGTCATGGTCAAGTTCGGACAAACTTGTCTTGTCTAGGACAAGTTCGGACGAACTCCAGTTCAGACGAACTCCAGTTCGGACGAACTTGTCATGTAAATGGACAAGTTCGCTCGAAGTCAAGTTCGGATGAACTTGAGCCAGTGATTTTGGTCCGAACTTGGTCCACTATAAATAGGTGGTGTGTGTTCATTTGTTGATTAAGTTTTTGCAATACGGGGAGGTGCTGTCGGATTCTCTCTAGGAACTCCGGCAGCTGGACAAGATGTATACTCTTTCGGTATGAATGAAGATATGACTTCCATTGCACTCTAGTTCTACTCCATTCTTAATAACATTCTATCGAACCGGTTACATTTACACACTAACTTCCGTCTAGAACCGCCTGATCAGGACCTGGTATCAGAGCTACTGTTATCACCTACGCTCATGAATTTGGACATTTATGGACATTAGGAGGGGTTTTAGATGTAAATCATCAAAATAAAGGACAATCCACGAACAAAAAGTAAAATTGAACGGATAGGATTGTTAGAAAACCATTTTCAACCAGATCTATGGTGGAATCAGCTCGAAATTCTAAGAAATAAGGATTCTGGATCGAAAAATATGAAAAAGGCTGGTTTTGGAGGACAACTTCACACGAAGTTGTGTACAAGTTCGCCCGAAGTTTGTCCATTTCATACAACTTCGCCCGAACTTGTTTTGTGGTGACCAACTTCGCACGAAGTTAGTGTTGGGTGGACAAGTTCGCACGAGCTTGTACATGGACCATTAAAAAAATGTGTTGATCGTTTTGACAAGACGAGTGTCCAGAAAAAATTTGGTAATAGAAATTTTTTCGAGATGTTAACGTTTAAATCGGCACGTTCGGGGACATCGTCTAGAGCTTCAGAGTACAAATTTGGTGATACGGTCACAAAATTTTGAAGATGAAAGGAGAGTCATTAATACCGGTGCATAACGTTGATCATATGGTGTCGTGACTAGTAATGGGCCCAAACGTTAAATCCGCATTTGATGAGTAATGAAATTCCGAATTTGAGGGGAAATTTCAGTGAAAATTTCAGTATGGTTCGAATTTGCAAAAATGAGGGGGAATAAAAATTTTACAATATATGAAGATTCGGCATTTTTGAAATTCGTGACTACTGCAACAGTATCCGGGTGGTTACCGATTGTGGATTAACCGGAAAATGCAGAGGATTGAGATTCATTGGTGATCTCAAGTTGATATCTAATTTGAAAGCTGGTGGGTTCATAACTGAGTCTTGGAGGAGTTGTTTATCAGATTCTGAGGTCATCGTTGTGGATTGACACCTGAGTCGTGCGTATTTTGCGGGTGCACATACGACTGTCTATCTTTAACTCTGCTTTGCATATGAATTATTGACTGAACTAACCGCCAGGAGATAAGGATGCTCTGTAGTTTCAGTTGCCCCATGAGGTACGTGGTACCATGATTAAAGTAGATGATTTATGGGTTCGGATCTTTCGGACAAAGCTATGTATCAGTTGCTGACAAAAGAGGCTATACATTTGGGATTCTGTGATCATAGGAAGTTCAGATTTGTCAGATCATCATACAGATTGATGCTTAAGGGTTAGAGTCCTGATTTCGATGAAGGAGTAGTTAGCAGGATTAGCAGTCATTAATGCCAGTAAGGAACTGAGGACGTTGAAGACGTTCAGTGAGGATCTTAGGAATTAATGAGTAGCTCTTGTGTATCGGATAGTTTCAAAATTACCAAGGAGATCTGGGGTTATTCAAGATATAACTGATGATAGCCTTTGGTGGCCATTATTTTTAGTCTTCAAGCAGATGAATCATTCTTCTTGGACTAACCGCTGTTGGATGATGATGTTTGTTGATTAAGTTGCGCATGTCTACCAAACATAGTTATATATCTAGCATTGTGACTGAAGAAGAAGAATGTGATTCTGATTACGGACGTGTGTTTCTCAGATTTGATGCTTTACTAGATTACCTGTTTCCGATGAAAATTTGCTGATTGAGCAGATTACCGATGTGCTGATCAAATCTTTCTGAAGGGTGCTTAACTGCGATTATGGAAATCGGGATTTCAGATTTTCGAGGGTATTCGTTGATTTGAAGTTTTCCGATGTGGTGATTCGAAGTTTCTATTAATTGCCGATTGAGTTTTTGATATTTTAGGAGTGTGCGGAATAAACTCTTATGCTCAACGCTTATTCACAAACTGAACTCGGATGCCGTTATCGTCGAAATGGAGAAGCTACTTTATTGATTAGCTTCGAGTTGGTGGTTATTCGTGAAAATTTGTCGGTCAAGTAAATCATAGGAGGTCGGAAACCATGCAACCAAAGATATGAACTGAAGTTTTCAGCGGGAATTGAATGTTGATAATGCAAGCCCGGACCATCAATTAAGGGGGAATTTGTTGACGCGTTTCGACGACATCGACAGACACCCCTTTATTGAAGTTGCAGAATATTCAAACACGGCTTAGAGTTTTGAAGATCAAAATCAAGCTTCGACAGTAACGAACAAGGGGGAATCTGTTGATGCACTTTGTGTTCGTCACTTGTTGAATAGGCTAGATAGAGCATGTGTTGAATATTGTATAGATTAGAATCGAACACACGACTAAGTTTGCACAAACTTGTAGTGTCATGGTAAAGTTCAGACGAACTTGTCATGCCTAGGACAAGTTCGGACGAACTCAAGTTCGGACGAACTTGTCATGTAAAGGGACAAGTTCGCTCGAAGTCAACTTCGGAAGAACTTGACCCAGTGATTTTGGTTCGAACTTGTTCCACTATAAATAGGTGGTGTGTGTTCATTTGTTGATTAAGTTTTTGCAATCCCTACGGGGAGGTGCTGCCGGATTCTCTCAAGGAACTCCAGCAGCTAGACAAGATGTATACTCTTTTGGTATGAATGAAGATATGACTTCCGCCGCACTCTACTTCTACTCCATTCTTAATAACATTCTACCGAACCGGTTACATTTACGCACTAACTTCCTTCTAGAACCGCTGATCAGGACCTACACTTTTTGTTCATTTGCTTTGAAGATTCTCTTTTTTCAAAGTTAAAACACTTTACAGTTTTAGGTTTCGCTTCAGATTTTGATTCATTATTTCTTTTCAAAATTTTTGTTGGAACAATCTCTGGTTTCTTGGATTTTTCATCATTTGAACTCTTCTTGCTTTGATGTACAGACTTTGATTTCGGACATTTTGTTGCAATGTGACCTACTTTATTGCATTTGAAACATGTTCGTGAGTCAACGGATTTTTCACTAGTAGATTTTACTTCAATTGTGGATTTAGTCTGTTCTTGAAGCTCTTTTTCTTTTTTTAAATTCATCATTCGTTTGTTTCCCAATCGAATCCTTTTCACGAACAGTGCCAGTCACAAACACAAACTTCATGTTTTTCTTTTTATATTCGTGTTGTGGTGACTTTTTCTTCTCATTTTCTTTACTTTCAAAACCCACACCCCCTCTCATGTTTTCAGGAAAGTCCCCACCGTTCTAGGATTTTGAATAATATTTCTTCTCATTTTTATCCAAATCTTCTGATGTTACTTCTACAAGTTTGAATAATTTGTCTATGTGATCTTCTTTCACATTCTGAATCGGGATACTTTCATCAAAGTATAGTCTATCAGAATCCTTAACCTTGTATAGTACAACGTTTGGATCATCACTTACGCTATTCTCTGAGATAGTACCATCTTCATTTTCAGATTGTGAATTTTCTGAACTATTCAAATTCAAATTGGCACTTTCAAAGCTGCCACCATCAGAATCATTTTCCAACACCTTCTCGATCACGTTATTAACGAGTGCTTCACTGACGTCGTTAGATTTTGTGTAGATTATATCAATGTTCTCAGGTAGCTCATCTTTCATTTCAGTTCTAAGTTTTAAATTGAGCGCCTTCTCCATTCCTACTACTTTCTTTTGACAGTAGCTTTCACATAATGGAGGTGGAACATTTCTATAATTCGCACTTTTCTTACATTTTGTCTTTTTACCATCTTCTTCCGACGCAATTGTTGGAAGAATATGATCGATAATGTAAGCATTCGTTGTATAACTGAGCAACAACTGATTTACTCTTTCAGTTTCAATTTTTATTTCTTGTAGTTCATGTTTGAGCTCAGCAATATTGTTAATATAATGTTAATAGCACCTTGTTTATCCAACAATGTTGCCTTTAACATTCTGATCGTTTCAGCTTGTTCCAAATTTGCTTGCTCAACCATGTTGTAAGTGTCTTTCATTTTATCATAAGCTTCTTTCATTTTTCGATAATCAAATTTGAAATGATCATTATGCGTGTTTAGTTCACTTATGATTAATGTCTTTTCAGCACGTTGTTCACATGGTTTAGTACACTTTGTGCAAGGTTTTTCAACCTCAACAACTTGCACTTTAATCACCTCTTTCTTGATTACCTTTACCTCAACCTCAGAACCTACCTCTCTTAGATTAGCCATCATAACTTTATCTACAATCTTGGTAAGATTCTTCTCATTCATGTCTTATGCCACATCGATAATCTCCTCGACCTCTGCTTTCTTTGCTTCCACTGGTTGCTCCTGAGATTTAGAATCAAAGCAATCTGCAAAATGAGATTGTAAGTTAGGTGGAATAATGCCTCTCATGGTCTCATGATAGATCATTTCTTCTTCAGATCTCTGCATGTATTCCCCTATGATTGCTTCCTCGAGAGCTGCTTCATCAATCCCCAATTCTGGCTCTTCCATAATCTCAGCCATCAAAGCTACGTTTGCATTCCTGGAAATGTACTTATTCCAGTCGAATCCTTCATCTTCCTAAGCAACTACTAGAGTTTTTTTCTTTTGAGTTTAACAAACCATCTTCAATTTGTACATTTCTTGTTTGTGGAGGAGATGGTTTATAATGCATAGCCCTTTTGTAGTAGTCGTTGTTGTTTCCAAACGGATTCTGATTGCCGCTTGCTTCTCTCTTTGTGCATTCACGCTTGAAATGCCCCTTCTCTCTACATTTGAAGCAAGTCACCTTGGATTTATCAAATCCCAGTTTGTTACTAGAATCTCCAATATCTCTTCCAGTGAGCGCAACAAATCTCGTAGCTCGTTGAATTATCGATGCCAAACACCACTTTATATCCATCAATTCTAATTCTTCATCGTCGATTTGATCATAGTCTTCCGTTGTCATTTCAGGGTTACCAATTCTACCCGCAATCATACATTCATACGACTCTAGAACAGTCGCAAGTAAAGCCATGTGTTGTCTGGCAGTCTGTTCAGAGAACACATTCTTTAAGTTGACCGCAATGTTACATTGTAACACATTTGGGTCGGAACTTGATTGGCTTGAATGATTACCTTAACTATGAAATGAAGAACTTGAGCTTGAGTTTGAATGGGATGTGCTTGGAGTATTCTGATCATAACTTGGAAATTATTGAACCTTCGGTTGACTTTGAAAAGTGTTTCCAGAAGAACTAGTATTCGCACTTAATGAGGTTTCTATTTTAGGACTTGGAGTTTCAGGAATTTCATTCTTGTAGTACAACCCGACATCTTGCACAACTTGTGCACTCTTTGATCTAGCAATCTTCTGCAACTCCATCTCTTGTCCCTCAAGTTTCTCTATGAATTCGGATTAACTGTACTTACTGTAATCACTCCCGTTCTTCAGCACCATTAGATAAGTAGCCCACTCCCCTTCTGGTAGTGCGTCTGCTAACTTATCTACCAACTCTTCATTTGTCTTGTGAATCTCATGCCTTCTCAACTGAACAACCAGATGACAGTAGCGTTCTATCAATTGTTTCATCGACTCTCCTTTCATCATGTTGAAGATGTCAATCTCCTTTTTGAGTAGAGCCTTTTTCCTTTTTTCTCATTTTCGTGCTACCATGATACTTCGCTCGTAACGCATTCCACAAAGTTTGTGAATGGTTATCATGTTGTAGTAGCATCAGAATATCCTCGTTAATCGATTGTAACAAAAAGCTCATCATCTTCTTTTCGTACACACACGGATCTTTATCTGTAGGAGAAAACTTCGACATTGGAAAATCTATACCATGCTCATTTACTGGCCATTTGTACTTAGTTCATATTGTGAGCCAGCAATGGAAATGATTTGCCTGCACCCAGTTTTCAAGTTTCTCTCTCCAACTCTCATATTCATCAAGACTCAGTAACTTAGGTGGTTTCACGGATGTACCCATCTCGTTTTCTAAGTTGATATGAGCAACTGCATTTGCTGCTTGAACAGTCGTGGTAGCGAACGCATTGAAAAACTCTGGTTCCATCTCAACACACTGAAAATTATGCCTGAAACACACTCGAAAAACTTGGAAGTTTGACTAGTCCAAGAGCAAGTTCGTACGAACTTGGATTTTGACCAACTTCGTGCGAACTTGCTCAAATTTACCAAAAATATTCTTGGACAACTTCATGCGAAGTATCACAAAAACAGCTTCAACAATTTAGACTGCAACTTCGTGCAAAGTGAGACAAAAACAGATTTGACAGTTTCGGATGCAAGTTCGTGCGAAGTTGATTAACCAGTTCGGACAAATTGATCCCCCAAAACTTGAGTTTTTGCTATTTTCGGCATGAATTCGGTTGATTTTAGGTCTGAAACTCTCAGGGATTTATCATTTGGTGATTTAACATGACATATTCAAAATTTAACCCATTTTGACCGTGAATTCATTAAAAAGGTGAAAAATAAGAAGGAATGGGTAGAAATAGAAGTTGTCTCGTGTAGAGTATCAACAAATCAGGCATCCATAGCTCTAATACCACTTGTAGAATCGATCCGTTCCTTAGTTACGGTACCTAAATTTGTTATCTAGTCCATGCAAGCGGAAATTACATGTAACAGTGACAACTACACGAGATTAGCAGATTAAATGTCAGTTTATTAAGTCCAAATCATATACATTGAGTTTCCAGACTGACAGAGCTCCGCCGTACAGAATGCAAAAGTGTTACAAATGAAAGACCCAAGACGGCTATATATAGGCCACCAAGTTCGCACCATATATAGGCCACCAAGTTCGCACCAAAAAGGAACAAGACCTAGTTCGTACGAAGTTGAACTTCGTGCGAACTAGTCCAACACATTACAAGTTCGTGCGAACTTGGTCTACAACAAACATAAATAACTATAAAATCTAACTTTTTCAACTCTAACACGTACAGACTCGATCTAAGACTTAGACAATAGACATCGTGTACTAACATGATGAATTTGGCTCAGTCGAATTAGCCCAAAATATCAACGAACAGTCTTTATCTTTCCGGACTATAGAATTTTCCGAACAATATCAGTAACTCAGAAACCTCTTCTTCAAAGAAATCAGACAATATAAACTTCAGAACAAGGAAACAAACAACTTCGGAGCTATCATTATTTTTATAAGAAAATTTGGACCTAAGATCAAGTTATATGAACATCATTCCTAACAACTGTTTTAATTCAGAATTGTTGCTTAACTTTGGAACTAGTATATAAACTCGGAACAAACCATAACACCGAATCTAGATTTTCGGAAAATTTAATTTCGGAAAATCAATACTCCAGACAAAATGTGTTTTTCAGACAAAATGTTATCTCAGAATTAACAAATCCAGCAATACTTCAGACAATCAGAAAATCGAAATACGAACCCTTAGAAGTTTTCAAGAATAACAAGTACCCCAAGCTAGGAACAGATCCTCAGAGCCTTTTGAAACTACTAAGCAGTAATCCGGAACAAAGAAACTCTTACCAAAAATACTGAATAAGTTCGGACAAAGAAAAATAAGAATTTTGTATAATCTTCTTCTGAATTATGTATCAAAATGTGACTTCACATTAAGATCATGGATACTTCGGAAGGTATAAAATTCAGAACAAACATATAACTCCGAAACCTTCAAATAACTTCAAACAATTCTCGGAAACACAATACTCTGGACAGAAATAATTTTGGACAAAGATCAAAAGTGCAGAATATTAAACCATTCCGTAGTACCACTAACAACCTGAAGAAGTTCGGAAGAAACAGTTTCCAATTTTCAGAAAAGCTTCTCTCTCTTTGCGACTTTCTTCCTCTACACCTCTGTTTCTTTCACTAAAACACAAACCATAAATCAAGATATATCTGATCTTCTGTTCAAAAGTTCAATCAAATTTTCAAATTAATCCAACACAATGCAAGAATCTTCAACAAATTTCAATTTATTTGCTAGAAATCACCACAAATCGAACCGAATCTAGATGAATTTGATGATGGCCGAACCTCCAATTTCGAGCACTCTCTATATAGAGTTGCCTGTAATACCACTTGTAAGGACCTTTTCGTATCGATTTGTTCGATATATGTGTTCGGAGTACGGAATACAACAGACACGATGTGGTGTAACACGATCAAACACCAGATCTAAATATCAATCAAAGTTGCATTAGAAGAATGATGTTGTTTACATGACAAACCAGCACTAGAATGTGTATGTGTTAACCCTAGAATGTGTCTAAAAGTTCTCATTCTAATACAAAAGCTAATTCCTTATTTATAGTTTCATGTCATAAAATCACTAATACTAGAATATTACAATTATACCTCTAATAAGCTTATGACCAATTGATCTATTGTTACACATTTACTTCATTCACATATGAATTTCTAACCTACTTATAACATATAATTAATTAAATTGACATAGTTAGTATCTTATAATTCTATTTTGCTTCTTACCTACTTATAACATATGCTAAATCAAATTGACATTGTTTGTATCTTTTAATTCTAGTTTTCTAGAAAAAATGGTAATTGGTGCATAAAAAGTTAACTGAAATACATGTTCCATTTAATACAATCTATAATAATTTGCTTCTTTGAAGGAAATCAAATCCTCTCCAGGAGTAAGAATCCACTAGACCATTTTTTCAACATTGCTAATTTAGCTATTAAAATATCATATCTTTTAAAATAAACAGTATGATTTGTTTCCTGTCTTTGTCAATAGTATTTTTTATTGGTCATATGAGCATTATAATGGTCTTATTTACTATACTTGTAAAAGTAATTTGCTAAATTCACCGACACTTATTCTAAATAACCAAAAGGTCAATTGTATATAAAATTAAATTAAATTAATATATAAGATAAATAACTTTTCTCTACTAATAAACATCCATTGACACCATATTTAAAAGTAAAGTATTGGTATATGTAAAGCTAAATAAAAGGCTTATTAGCAACTTTCACTAGTTTGCACCCCACCAACTTGAGATAATTTTGGAGAATTAAGGGCCTAGGGTAATTGCATTATTGAGGCATGAGCCATGAAACTTTAGTAAGCACTCATAATAGTCTTATAAGTTTTTTTACTATATATTAGTGGACCTTATAGCGTGAGCCATAGCCTAAAACCAATGTCAATTGAAACCTACTCATACATATAACATATATATGCACAATTTACTTTTTCATAAATTCTTTTAGGAGATAAGAACCTTTACGTCAAAATATTGGACCTTTTACATAAATTCCCTCGCTTCTTCACGGACCATTTGTTCACACGCACATCGGCATAGAAAAACTGTCCACTCTTTCCTCTATGTTGATGCCTCTCTCTTTCACCTTAGCCTAGTGACGCTTATGGACTGTCAATTAGAAAACACCCAGAGGCTTATTAGTAGGATCGTAGTGTGGGTCATACCCTAAAACATAATATGTTAATTGAAACCTAGACATCGATATAATTCTTACAAGAAAGTTGTAGTGGAAATTACATATATATTTTAATCGCAAAAGTCCATTTGATTACCAAAACAAATTTTGATTGGCAATGGCACCTACGACCACAAAACAAATTCAACTCCTAAGGAAAAACATGCTAGGAACAATTTGATTACCTTAAAAGCCAAAAAAAAAGTACATAAATAAGAAAATTAATCACCCATGATGTTAACCTTAACATCAGAAATAAAAAGCTAAACAAAAACTAAAAGTTCACATTTGTAGCCTTACCCTTATGTGTTTTACTTACACACAGTTACCCTTCATGCACGCTTAACATAACACAAGAATATATGATTTTAACATAGTGATCATTTTCTAACTATAAATATTTTCATAGTTATGGTCTTCTAATGTAGTTGACTCAATTCTACTCGACTTGTCTTGTATCCATCACACATGTTACAGTCACATTATCTATACCAAGCATACAAACACTTAAGTAAGTTCATAATTATTGTTCAATATATCAAAATGACGTTTTAGAAAAACGTGTACTTAATTGTCATAATAAATAGCACTTTCAATGTGTATTCTAGCACTTATTAGTTGTGCACCATTTAAATGTTTAACTAATTCTAATATTTCAATGTTTATTCTAGCACTTATCAGTTGTGCGCCATTCGGAATACTTATATCTCAATTATTTTTACTGAAAAGAGGCTTCACATTCTCGTCAGAAGACAAGAGGCAATTTTGGTTTCTGGAAATGTTAGCGGAGGAGTACGCATCCAAATTACTTATTTGAATGTTGTAAGGTGTTTGCCTTGCAGGGGACAATCCTCAGTACCCATCAGGGTGAAGAGGGTGCTACTCCTCATGAGATGGGAGGAAATTTTCACCCACCTAATCATGATATGTCATGTCAATTCCCTCTTATAAACCACTCTTGCCCAAAAACATAGGGGTGGATTTCACCCAAACCAATTTTTTAAAAGGCATGATTGGTTGAAAGAGAGTGTGTTGGTACACATATGTATATTGCATACGTCTAGGACAAGTCTTGTTGTATAGATTAGGGTTTAAGCCTAAGCATCAAATGTTTTAGGATATTTGGAAAGATAGTTTTTGTTTGAAACAAGAATTTTCGTACGAAAATTCTTGGGGATTTTCGCACGAAAATTTCGTGCGAAAATCCTTAAGTCCTGAGTCATTTGGTGCTGTCATGTCTTACCTATAAATAGGTGACTTAGGATGTTTGTTTAGTATGTTGTTTAATTGATCAGAGGCGAAGCCCTGCTCGAGTCTGTAATCTTTCCAAAGTTGATTAATACAAGATATAGACGGTTTAACAGTAATCATCATACTTGTTGTTTATTCGTTCACTCCGCTAACGATGAATTCCGCCTCTGTAAGCTGAGCAAATCTCACTGGAAGTTCACGAGTTGGGTCGGATCCTATACTCACAAGTAGTATCAGAGCCTTGAGGTCTGATTTGTGAATGAACAACCAAGTTTCAGCTGGATTCAACCTTCAAAGTTTAAGATTCATCCATTGGAAACTCTTCTTCTACTCTTTCTTGGAACTTGACCCAGATTCTAAAGGATTTCATGGACAATTTGGACTAGGTTATTAGTATAACGTGTTAAAATCAATTTTAAACAAGTTCACTGAAACATACAACCTAAAATTCATCAAAATCATGCTTGAAATTGTAGAAAACGTGAAATTGTGAACAACTGTTCGAAAGCAGATAAGAATTTTCGCACGAAACACCAGATTTCGTACGAAAAACAGAAGAATAAAACACCTAAAAGTTTAAAGTATCAGCTATCATAAATTTTCGCACGAAATCAGATTTTTGTACGAAAATCAAAATTTCGCACGAAATTTTAAATCATCATTTCGTACGAAAATTTCCTGTCTAAATCTTGTGTTTCAGTTAGTTTCAGGTTAACCAATTCTAATATGTTTTCTATTAAAAGTATTTTAAGCTGTCAGGTGAGGAATAATTTCATAACGCATTCGCCACACAAGCAGTTACAACTTCTGTAGCAGCCCAGAATATGAATCTTGAAAACAAAATGGGAACCACTACAAAGCCTCCGAAACTCATGAACATCAAAGATTACGAAAGTTGGAGTGAGAGATTTAAAAACTGGGTTCAAGCAACAAATTTAACCGTGTGGTTTGCACTTGAGAACAAGTATCAATCACCACTTAATGAACTTGGTATTGAGAAAACATTGGCTCGTCTGTCCGATGACGAACGAGAAAAATACGTTAATGAGAAGAAGATGATGAATCTTCTACAGCAAGCCATAAAAGAAGAAAGCATTATTAAACAAAGAATTTGAAGTGTTCAAGGTGAAACAATGAAACAGCTCATAGAAAGATACTGCCACCTGGTATTACTAATGAAGCGTGTGGGAATTGTCAAAACTAATGAAGAATTAGTTGATAAATTGGCTGATTCACTACCTGAAGGAGATTGGGCAATGTATTTAACCATCCTGAAGAAGGGAGCCGAGTATGATAGTCTCAGTTTGCCAAGATTCATCGAAAAGTTAAAAGGATGTGAAATAGAAATGCAGAAAATGGCAAAAAGTAAGAAGTCGAACTCGCAACAGGATGTGGGTCTATACTACAAAGGAAATCCAAATACACCTGTTCAGAGTCCAAGATTCAAATAGCTTTCAGTGCCAACTCTAATGCTAGTCCAGCTTCCAACCAGTCAAGTGGATTTCAATCGTTTGCTTCCTTCAATCCAAATATTTCACAAAGGCAACAATCGTTTCAAAGCTCCAACCAACCACAAAACAATCAGAAAAATCCATCTAATCCCAACCAGCGAATTCTACAATGCAATATCGCATTAAACCTTCAGAATGCTCAAGATTTCAATGAGCAAACTGCGAAACAGCACATGGTTCTACTTGCAACGGTTCTGAAATCCTATGAAAGTTTAGTAGCCGGAAGAATTGGCAATCCAGAAATGACAAAAAAAAATACTATGACCAGATTGATCCAGAAGAGATGGAATTGATTGATATCATGTGGTGTATGGCATCAGTGGTTCGTAGAGCTCAGCGCTTCATGGAAATCACGAGAAGAGACGATTTGAGAGGTCTTGATGGTAAACTCGGGTTTGATAAATCCAAAGTTACATGCTTCAAATGCAGGGAGAAAGGACACTTCAGACGTGAATGTCCAAACCGTGAAGTAAGGGAAATCATAATCCATTTAAGGATGATTATTACAAGAAGGCAATTTACCATCGACCACAGCCAGAGAAAAGAATGGCGCAAATCGAAGATGGACCTTCGAACTCAAAAGACAAAGCTCTTGTGGTCACGCAAGAAGATGAAGGGTTGAATTGGAACAATTTCATTTCCAAGAAGGAAATCTTGTTGCTGGAATCATGGAAGAACCTGAATCATCAGAAGAAGTCTCAGAAGAAGAAATGGAAGAAGTTCTGGCAGACTACTTCAGATCATCAAAAGTGAAGAAGAAGAAGAAGAATGTCTCAGAGGTACTCCTAAACCCTGTTTCTTTGATACAATTCTTAAAACTTTTGCAGGTAGCTTCTATTCTGGTCACAAAGAAGAAAGCCCTGAGGAAACAAAGACAGAATGTGTGGAGGTGATTGATGTAACCAAACCTGTAACACTGGAGAGCTTAACTGACATTGCCAACAAATCACTCATGGCTAGAAAAGGTTGAAACAGTAAAAGAAACAACCAAATCTCAAACTGTCGAAATGGTCAGCCCATGCTTGGAATGTGCCAAAGCATGTGAGCAATGTAGTGAGAAAGAAAAAGCATTTAAAGAACTTAAAACATACAATGATAAGCTGTCATATGGTTATAACACCGTAAAATAATCATATGATAAACTCAACAGAACCATTCGACAGTATGAGAAAACTGTCAAAGAGGATGACAAAACACTTTCAATGCTCAAAGCAACTGTGATGGACAAACAAATGGTCATTAATCTGCACATTAATACAATTGCTGAGCTAAAAAGTGAGCTGGAGAAAATTAATATTGAAACGGAAAGAGTTAACAAATTGTTAATCAGTTACTCTACCAGCATGTATGTCCTTGATCACATTCTTCGAAAACCAGAAAACAGCAAAGAAGGTAAAGAAAATGTTACGATCATTTCCACCACCTATGTGGAATAGCTATGCTAAGAAACATCCTGACGGGGTGGATAAGGCGCTGAACTTAAACTTACTCACTGAAAGGAGTAACGAGCTGCCTGAAAATCTTGACGTAACATATTCCAAATCTGAGAAGGACTGTAAATCCGAGGTGGTAACCAAAGTAGTTGAAAACATTTTTGAAAATGAGTCTGATAGCATAATTTACGAATGTGCTGAGTCTAACAATGAGAAATCAGAGTCAAGTTCACCTTCTGGAAGTGAGAAAATTTTTCATGAAAAATTTATCACAGCATCAGATAATAGTTTAAATGATGATCCTAGTGTAGTGATCTACAAACTGAAGGATCAGATAAACTATATACTGATGAAGAAATTCCAGTCCAGAATGTTAACTTCGACCATGTCGACAAATTCTTTAAACTCATTGAAGTTGACACATCTGATCTTGAAAAAACAAGTAGCTGGTTTCTACTCAAAACCAAAGAAGTCTAACAAAACTATTCATCCAAGAGGTAGAAGTTACCCCGAAAGCAAGAGGGATGGGTTAGGGTTTAAAATGAAACGAAATAACAAATCGCGAAAGACAAATTTTACAAAGAAAGTTGAGTTTGTTTTTGGAAATAGCACTGTTGAGGAAAAAGAGGTCATTAACAAACAAACCAACATGAGTTTAAAAGGGAAGAGGAGCTTCGTGAATAAGCTTTGGAACACACTGTTGGAAACAACAGTACAAGATGCTACAGATGTAACAATGTTCTCAAAATCATCTAAAATATGTTCATGAACAAAGAAGGTTCACAGTAGATGAGAAGAAAAAGGGTCCAGGGTTTGTGCCAACAAAGATTTTAAAAAGGAAAGAAGATTCTAGTCCTAATGTGGAACCAACAACTGAAATCATTTCTAAGTTTGAAGTGGGTGAAACATCAAAGAAAATGAAAAGAAAGAATCTAATCTTTACATTAAAAAGGCATTTCGAAGGCACAAACCTTGGTAGCCAAAGCAAAAACATCTCTTGTGACCACAAAATCAACCAATGTCCCAGTCAATCAAAAGAAAAGACTGAATCAAAGACTGAACAATGGGTTGAGATTAAGAAAGATACTAAAGTCACCAATGTTCCAAAGGTTGACATTGCCATCCTACCCAAGACCGAAAGGGCATGGTTCTCTCTCTTTAAGTAATATGTTTTTCATCTGTGCAGGGGCTTCCAATGTCAATCTTTTCAAAGTGGATCATGGACAGTGGAGCTTCTAGGCACATGACAGGGATGTTGGCTTTGCTGTACAACATAAAAGCGATCAGGGGAGGTTATGTTGGTTTTGTCGGAACACAGGGCGGCAGAAAATTTCGTGCAAAAATCCTTGAGTCCTGAGTCATTTGGTGCTGTCAGGTCTTGCCTATAAATAGGTGACTTAGGACGTTTGTTTAGTATGTTGTTTGGTTGATCAGAGGCGAAGCCCTACTCGAGTCTGTAATTTTTCCAAAGTTGATTAATACAAGATACAGATGGTTTAACAGTAATCATCATACTTGTTGTTTGTTTGTTCACTCCGCTAACAATGAATTATGCCTCTGTTAGCTGAGCAAATCTCACCGGAAGCTCACGAGTTGGGTCCGATCGTACACTCACAGAGGAGGGAAGGTGAAAGGAAAGATAGCGAAAGGAAAGAGCAAGAAAGAACAGAAAGAGAAAGAAAATTGGCAGAGGAAAAGAAACGTAAGGCTACAGAAGATGATGACACTACGTATGAACCATCTGAGACTAAAGAAGATATAACCATTGTGAAACCTGCTAAGAAGAAAACCAGAAAGAGGGTTAAGCACGCTGCTACAAGAAAACTAGAGTCTATCACAAAGAAGCTCAAAAGCAAGCTACGTACAAAGACTGTTGATACTCCAGTTGCTCCCACAGTAGAGACTGCTTCTCAACGTGTTCCATCTCCCTCTCAAACATTTGATCCTCCAGCTTAGTCTCCTCAATGTGCTCCATCTCCTCCTCCAACAACTCAACCACCTCCAACAGTTGAGCCACCAGTTGAATCTTCTGAACATGCTCCACATCCACCTATTAGCACTTCTCCTGCTACTTCTCAGCCGCAGACAACGTCGTCGGCTCATCCTATACAACAACATCCTCCAGTAGACACAACCTTTGATGATTATTTCTTTGATTATAGTGTTATCCCAGGGGGAGAAGGTCTCACAGCTGATGATAAACAAAGCTAAATAATGTTAATGAGAAGATCAAGGTGCTTGAGTCAGACAGGGATAGTATTAGGGAGATCCTATGGGTAGTCACTGATGATAATGAGAAATTCTTTCAAGCGGCAAAGCAAGTCACTGTTTACGAGGAAAGAATTAAAGTGCTGGAGATGGGAGAGAAATTCTGAAGGCAACTGTCAGAAGCTATTAAATTGAAAATCAGAGAATGATTAAGAAAATGGAAGAGTATGAAGCTGAATGAGAGTCGACCAACAAACAGATTGATTTGATGAAGAAGATTCTGGTTAGAACTCTGGGCATCTCTCTAACAGATGAGATTGAAAAAATAGAGAGAGAGGAAGCAAGGCAGAAAATTGAAGAAAGGGAACGAGTTTCTAAAGCCTTATTTGATGCTGAAGGCAAAGGAAAACACAAGATTGATGATATTCCTACTTTCAACCAGCCCGAGCCTGAAGTTGTGATTTCCTCGGATCCTACGATTGAACAAACTGCGCCAGAAGCTGAATCCGTACCAGTATCTTCTGAGATAGTTGTTTATGAACCAGCCAATGATATAGGGAAAAGGTTTATACTTTAGGGCGAAGGGGTCCTAGAGTCGATGACAAAAGAAAAGGCCATAGCTCAGAGACAGTTAGAAAGAGAGATTGATGAAATGGTAGATGAAACATGTGAAGTGATAGAGAAGGAAGGGATCGAATCTGTACTGAACTTGTTTGATAACGAAAGTATGATCGTTAATGCGTACATGAATGACTCTATGTTTGAACTGTATGAACGTCCACGAACAGCTCGGGAACCTAAGTTTGCTATCTATTGTCCAATTAGGCGAAAAATAATGACAAGTTAATCGAATAACAAGAATTACTCATTTAAAGATTGATTTCATTGATCTAAAGTTCATATACATTCGAGATCCAGATCCGCAAGAGCTTCGCCTCTAAGATGCCAAAATTACAAGTTGTTACAAATGAAATCACCAAGGCAACTATTTATAGACTTGCAAGTTCGCTGGTGAAATACCAAGTTCGCCCGAAGATAGCACATGTTCGGCCGAAGATGGTTGGAAGTTCGTCCGAACTTGACCTTAGTCAAGTTCGGCCGAACTTGACTTCTCAAGTTATTTCTCAAGCGAACTTGTCCTAATCTTTACTTAAATACACCTCGTTTCACCTATTCTATACAGACTCGATACAAGACTATTCTATAGACATTATGCACCAATAGACTCCCTCTTGGATATCTACTTTGTCTTGTTCGGTCTTCAGAAACTCTCGTTTATTCCAGACTCATTCTCGTGTAACGACGAATGCAACAGACATATGCACCAACAGACTCCCCCTTGGATGTTGCCGCAGTCATCTTGATGTAGATATCCTGTTTGATATAAGCACCAACAGACTCCCCATACAACTTCTCTTTGGATATCTCCAGTGTCATAGTCTTTCTTGAGTACCCCGTAGTCATTAGACTTCAAATAAGCTTCTGAGTCTTTATCTTCGTTCTTGAATAAGTATAAACTTTTTGATCATCAATTTTCATCTTTATCTTCAATTTCTTGATAACACTTTAATCTCCAAGTTCCCCCTTGCTGTGAGCTGTGCTCCCCCTAGCTTTGAGCTTTATCTTCAATTACGTTTCATCCTGCTCTCCCTAAAACTTTACTTCCTGTTTCAAAGTACTTGGGAATTCAAATAAACATTTTAGATTCTAACTTTGAAATTTTGTACCAAATGTATTCCATGCCACCTGTACAGAACTTGTCTTCAAATTTTAATCTTCATTTTTCAGCTATTTAAAGTTCAAATTAATGATCTTGAAACATTTTACGTTTAAAACCTTCAACTTTCAATTATTGAAATAAAATCCACTTAGTTGATCAAGTCCAAGTTAATGACCTTGATTAACTAATTTTGTTTACCAAGTCCAAGTTAATGACCTTGGTTAAACCGTTGTGAACAACTGATGTTTTTGTCAATTTTAAAGTTTCAAATTAATGAACTTTTTCTTACCAGACTTCGATGATCCGTTCTCCGACATTGGCTCGTTGAAAATCATTTTGGATTTTAAAAAGTAAGTAAAGCATTTACAGAACTTTTAAAAGTAAAGTAAACTATGTACAAACATATTTACAGACATATTTTTGTGAATTCGTGTCTAAGGATCATATCAGTTTTATTGAGACATATCACCAGTACCGTTGACCCTTTTGAGACTTTAAGTTTTAAACTTGTTTACCTTAGATTGTCGATATGTTTGTCCGCTTAAACTTCATCACGTTTCTCAATTGTTCTAAGATATGTTAGGTAAAAATTATGAAACTTGACTTAACTATGGTTCCCACCTCTTGAATATACTCCCGAATCCAGATTCCCTAGATTTCATCTTACAGGTGAGTATAGCTTAATTGATATCCGTATTTGGGTCGTGCGAGACCTTGAGAGCTCAGGTTAGTACTACAGTACCGACAAAGAGATGAAGGCTCGACTTTCAGATGTGTTCCACTTAAGGAATCTTTTCAGCATTGCAAATAATTAGATCTCTCGATTTTTTCAAGTTTGCATGCTATTTGGGGTTTTTAGCAAAAAGCATTATAGAAGTTCTAGGCTATTGCTTTCTGCAAAATCAGAAGAACTTGTATAATACCCCAGATATCAACTATCTATAAAGACCTCGTATCTCAGAATCAGGCAACCCTTCAATCGAAATTTCGGAGTACTAAGTCCATATATCCAAGATGTGTTAAACCACGAGATTAAGCAGTTGTAAAATTTATTTTATATCCCGGAAACAATCTACTGAACGTGTAAAGCCTATCGACACATCCACAGTAAGACTTGTTTATCACTTTTAAACTTTACAATTCTTTAGCATACTGTGATAGTCCACTGATGTACTATCATTTCCTTTTTGACAACAAAATTCTTTTTGACTTTTTCAATATTTTTTTAACTTTTTGACATTTTTAATGTTTTTGAATTTTCATCTTTTTCCTATGTTTTTTTATTTTTTCTGCTTTCAATTCTCCCCCTAAAATCCAAAAACATATTTTTGGATTTTAGATTTTTAAGAAATTCTATTCAGAAAAATATAACAAACCAATGTGGATCCCGTGACCTCGTCGTCCGATCTATTTTCTCAATCATGTATCTGCAGTTTGAACTTGTAAGAACTTTGAAATCAGTTTTTCTGTTCAACAGTGTAGATTTTCATAATTTTGACTTTTCAAAATTTTCTTCTTTTAACAACCACTTGTAATTTTAAAAACTTTTCTTCTTAATTACTACCCCTCAAAATGACAAAGATATGACATTTCTTGATAAGTTAAAACAAACTGAAGCTTCCTTAATCCAGAATCATCTCTGATAAAGTGGATCTAGGAATTCCTGCACACGAAAGTAACTACTTGAAAAAAGAAACCCAAACCTTTTTGGTTTTGGTTTGACATGATAAGCATCATAAACACTTTCAAAGTCATCATCATATTCAAAATCATCATCAAACATATCGTCTAATGTCAATTCTTTTGACTTTTTCTTTCTTTGTCTGTTTGATTACTGATTCAGTTGATTTGACATTTTCAGTTTTATCAGCAACAGACTTTCCTTTCTCAGGAGACTTCTTTTTCGCAACCCAAGATTGTGACATGTATCTTGCTTTCTTGACATAAAATCGTGAATCATCGTTTTTGTTTAACTTTGAAGTTTTTCCTTTTTCAAAAATAGAATTTTCAAACTTTGATTCATTTTTGGGTTTTATTTCAGAAATAGATTCATTTTTTGGGTTCACAATCTCTGGTTGCTTTTGTTTTTCATCTTTTGAAACATTTTTTCTTCGTGAAAACAAAGGCTTTAGATTTAGACACTTTCGAGCAATATGACCAATGGTATTACATTTAAAGCATGTCCGTGTACCAGAACCATGTCCACTAGTGGGTTTTACTCCACTTGTAGACTTGGTCTTAGCCTTGTCCCGAAGTTCTTTCTCTTTCTTGAAATCATCATTCCATTGCTTACTGATCTTTCCTTCTTCTTGAACCGTATTCGTTCCGTACACAAACTTCATGTTTTTACCTTTGTATTACTGGAACATTGTCTTCGATTTCTTCGTCGATTCTTCTTCTTCATCCTCCAAACCCAAACCTGCTCTCCTGTTCTCAGGAAAATCACCACTATTCCTACGGTAATTGTTAAAATTCCTTTTGGGTTTAGAATAAAATTTCTTTTGATTTTTCTCGAGATCATCTGACGAAACTTCCACAAGTTTGAACAATTTGTCAATTTGATCTTCTTTCACATTCCGAATCGGAAAGCTATCATCAAAATATAATCTATCAGAATCCTTAACTTTGTACATGACAACGTTAGGATCATCACTTAGACCATTTTCTGATGCTATATCGTCACTTTCGGATTGTGAATCAAAACTTTTATCGTCAGAATCATTTCCCAGAACATTCTTTATAACATCATTTACCACCGCTTTAATGTCATCATTTGATTTTGTAAAGTCTACGTTAATGTTCTCAGGCAATTTGTCTTTCATTTCAGACAAGAGCAGAATATTATATGCCTTTTCAACTTCATCATCTTTCTTGCAAGAATAACTTTCAAGAAATGGTGGAGGAACATTTCCGTATTCTTTACGCTTTGATTTATCAACATTTTCCTTCGACTTGATCGTCGGTAAAATGTGATCAATGACATAAGCATTAGTAGTGTAACTTTTCAGTAATTGTCTTACTCTTTCTATTTCTCTTTTAATGTCATGAAGCTCACGTTTTGTTTTGGCAATGGTATTAATGTACATGTTAATTGCCTCTTGTTTATCAATCACTGTTGCTTTTAACATTTTTTCATTAGCAGCAAGTTCAAAATTAGCTTTTTTGACATTTTTATATTTTCCTTGTATTTTGTCATAAGCTTCTTTCATGTTTCTGTAATCATAACGAAAAGTTTCATTATGTCCAGTTAATTCTCTTATGACTTTGATCTTATCAAGGCATGATTCACAAGGACTTGTACACTTTGTGCAAGGTTTTTCAACATCCACAACTTTCACAAGTTCCTTTTCAGACATTCTTACATCAGCTTTTACCTTTTCAGACTCTGCTTTCAAAGCTTCTTGTTTTTGCATCTCCGCATAAGCTATCTCTTCTTCTTCAGTTCTCCGCATGTATGCTTCCAGAAACGCATTCTCCAAAGCAGCATCAACATACGATGTCTCTGGTTCATTTACAACCTCTGCCATCATAGCCACACCAGTTTTCTTTCCGATGTATCTGTTCCAGTCAAAGTCATCTTCTTCATGATTAGCAACAAGAGCTTGTTCAGATTTCTTTGCAGATTTATCTTCTACTTCAATTTGCGTTTTCTTTGGATATGGCTTATATTGAAGAGCTTTCTTGTAGTACTCATTGTTGCTTTCGAAAGGATTTTGGTTTCCACTTGCTTCTTGATTACTGCATTCGCGTTTGAAGTGTCCTTTTTGTCGACACCTGAAGCATGTGACTTTTGATTTGTCGAATCCAAGCTTGTTGCTTGAATTTCCAAAGTCTCTTCCAGTGAGTGCCACGAATTTAGTAACTCATCTGATGATGGACGCAAGGCTCCATTTAATATCCATCAACTCCAATTCTTCTTCGTCTACCTGATCGTAATCTTCTATTGTCATTTCTGGATTTCCGATCTTTCCAGCAACAAGACATTCATACGATTCAAGGACGGTAGCGAGAAGTGCTATGTGTTGTTTAGACACTTTTCTGGAAATACATTCTTCAAATCGACTGCTATGTTGCACTGGAAAACATTTGAATCAGAACTAGCTTGACTTGTCTGATTTTGGAATGAAGAGCTTGAACTAGCACTAGAATAGCCAGAATATGGAGAGCTTTGATTCGGAGAAGAATTTGCATTTGCACTAAAAGCCGTTTGAATTTTTGGGCTTTGAATCGGAGTATCTTGTATACCTCCTTTATAATAGACACCAACATCTTGAACATTTGCATTCTTTGATTTAGCAATCTTCATCAATTCCATTTAATAACCTTCTAATTTGTCGATGAAAGATGATAACTTGAAATGTCTCCAAGATGGAATATTTTTCAGAATCGTCAGATATGTCATCCATTCTCCTTCTGGAAGCGCATCAGCCAACTTCTCGATTTGTTCTTCGTTAGATCTTTTAATATCATGTCTTCGCATCTGGACCATAAGGTGACAGTATCTATCAATCATTTGCTTCATAGTTTCACCTTTGATCATCGTGAAGATTTCAAATTCTTTCTTAATTAAGGCCTTCTTGCTCTTGATCATTTCATCACTTCCTTTGAATTTATCACAAAGAGATTGCCATAATTCTTGTGAAGTTTCAAACTCTGGCAACAGTATCAGAATATCTTCCTTTACTGATTGTTGAATCAAGCTATCATTTTCTTTTTGGCGACATAATTTGCTTTATCACCCGGTGAGAACTTGTTCAACGGAAGATCTTGATCACGCTCATTCTTTGGCCATTTGTAACCATCCTCAACAGCAACCCAGCTGTCGAATTGGTTTGCTTGTATCAATTCACAAACTTTTCCTTCCATCCTTCAAACTCATCTATACTCATTAGCTTCGGCGGTTTCTGAGTAGTACCCATTTCATTGTCAATATTCATCTTATTCGCCGCAAGATTATTAGCATTTGATGAAGAAGCCATTTGAGAAACGAACACATTGTGAAAATCTTCCATCTTGACAACCTGAAGACTTATCTGAAAATATCATCAAAAACACTTGGAAATTGATTAGCAACAGACAAATTTAGCATGATCGGTACGTTAAAAACTTTAAAATTTTTCCGAAAACAATTTTTACCCGATTATATCTTTAAAATGTCTCGTCGATACGATTCTAACGATATATAATGTTAGTGACGTTTTTCGGGATTTCATGCCTTTTTTTAGGAACCTTAGACAAGTTCGGGCGAACTTGTCAAAGACTTATCAAGTTCGGTCAAACTTGATGTGGAATTTGATAAAAAAATCACACTTTAGAGCGGACTTGTGAAAAGATTTCAAGAAACAGGATAAGTTCTGTCGAACTTAGGTGAAATCTCAAGAAAATTATCAAGTTCGGGTGAACTTGTGAAAGAATTCCAACAATAATTGATCAAGTTCGGGCGAACTTGATCAAAAATATTGAATTTCTTTCAAGTTCGAGCGGGCTTATACAAAACCTTAAAAAATCTATCAAGTTCGGTCGAACTTGATCAAAATCAGTGAAATTTTAATCAAGTTCGGTCGAACTTGATGTTAAGTTCGGCTGAAACTTGTTTCCAAAACATGGTTTTTCCAACTTTTTTATATCAATTTGATTGAATTTGATGTCCAAACTCTCAAGGGTTTGTTATTAGTGTGTTTTACATGACATATTCAAAAATCGCCCATTTTTTACCATAAAATCATCAAGTATGTGAAAATGTTAAGAAAAATGATAGAATGGTGATGAAATAGAGAAATTCTTGTCTTGATTCCAGCAAATTTAGGTATCCATGCTCTGATACCACTTGAGGAATGTCCATGAACAGCTCGGGAACCTAAGTTTGCTATCTATTGTCCAATTAGGCGGAAACTAATGACAAGTTAATCGAAAAACAAGAATTACTCATTTAAAGATTGATTTCATTGATCTAAAGTTCATATACATTCGAGATCCAATTCCGGCAGAGCTTCGCCTCTAAGATGCCAAAATTACAAGTTGTTACAAATGAAATCACCAAGGCACCTATTTATAGACTAGTCACTGCTGAAATACCAAGTTCGCCCGAAGATAGCACATGTTCGGCCGAAGATGGTTGGAAGTTTGTCCGAACTTGACCTTAGTCAAGTTCGGCCAAACTTAACTTCTCAAGTTATTTCTCAAGATAACTTGTCCTAATCTTTACATAAATACGCCTCGTTTCACCTATTCTATACAGACTCGATAAAAGACTATTCTATAGACATTATGCACCAATAGACTCCCTCTTGGATATCTACTTTGTCTTGTTAGGTCTTCAGAAACTCTCGTTTATTCTAGACTCGTTCTCGTGTAATGACGAAGGCAACAAACATATGCACCAACATGAACTAACAATGAACAGGTTCAGGAGGAGTCGTCAAACGAAGTTGATGAGACAGTGCCAAAGCCCAAAGTCATCTATCTTGAGCACGATGTCGAAGAAGGCGAGTATGTTCATAACTATTCGAAGGCTGATCTCGCTGAGATGCTGGGAATCAATGAAGATTCATTTGGTTCGATTTTGAGGAAGAACTGAAGAATACAAGCTCAGAACTGAATAATTACATATTTGAAGTTGTCCCATAGGCCAATGATTATGATTGTGTGATTATAGAAGATTGGGATTAAGACGAAGAAAATATAGAGGCAACGTATACAGGAGAAGGAACAGATGTGTTTCCTACCTTTGCTGAGATGTCTTCTGAAGTGAACGATGACCTGCTTAAGCGCAAAGTTGAAGAAGCAGTAAAAGAAGGGACGGCTGTTAAACCACCGACTAAAGAAGAGATCATTGAAATGATGAAAAAGTGGTTCAAGGAGATGCCGCCAGAAAGAAAGTTCCGTCGTCCATTAGCTTTCTTCACCAGAGACCCTGATGCATCTCTGGGTGACATTATCAGTTGGGGTTTGATTGAAGAACTGGATGTGTATGCATATATTGGAAACATGGGTGATGATTCTATGGATGTGAGAGAGTTAGTGCAGACCAAGACGTTCAGTATGAAGTTACGACCAAATGATAAACGTCTTTGGAAATTAATCAAGTTTGAAGCTACTCATGGTTTCAACTACTGAAACCTCACAAGCTACGCACCGTCATAAAGATTGATCCAGTAACGCAAGAAAAGGATGTGACCTTGATTGTCAAACGGCCACGTGTTATGAAGTATATGCCTTTGAAGAAGATAGAACAAGATTTTTACAAAATCTTCAAATGGTGGCACTACGACTCAAGTACTGGGGAGCCTGTATCTGTGTAGAGCCTGATGAAGGATCATGGGATATGTCTGAAGATCTATCTGAATCTGTGATTATGCATAAAAGAATTTACAGGTTATAGCGTGCAATCAGAGTCTTGGGAAACCAATGTGGCTTATAAACTGCTCAGAGAAAGATATCAAAAGGCTATTCTTCATCAAGGTCAGCTATGAAGAAAAAGATAAGGAGCAAGTTTTGCAGTTCTAGCGGATTGTGAATGTGTGTCATGCTAACAATATTAATTCAGGTAAAGACTGAAACATCATGGAGAAAGCTTGAAGCCAAAGAGAAGAGAAAGGTAGATCGAATGAAGAAAGAATCGAGGCAAGATGAAAGCTGGCTTCTCGAGAAAGATTCAAGTTTGGCAACACGTACAATCGACTTCCTCTAACAGATCAAACTCCATTGCTCTAGAGGAGCGTCGAAAGCCACCTAAACGCTTTTTCGATAATCAAGTCACACATGTTCGAATATTTTTGCAAGAAAAGTTTTGAAGACTGTCCAAGACTCGGCAACATCCAAGAGGGAGTCTGTTGATGCACATATGTCTATTGCCTACGTCTAGAACGAGTCTGTTGTATAAATGGTTTCGCAGCGTCAAATGTTTAGATTTGAAAGATAAGTTTTTGTTTGAAACAAGAATTTTCGTACGAAAATTCTTGGGGATTTTCGTACGAAAATTTCGTGCAAAAATCCTTGAGTCCTGAGTCATTTGGTGTTGTCATGTCTTGCCTATAAATAGGTGACTTAGGATGTTTGTTTAGTATGCTGATTGGTTGATCAGAGGCGAAGCCCTGCTCGAGTCTGTAATCTTTCAAAAGTTTATTAATACAAGATACAGACGGTTTAACAGTAATCATCATACTTGTTGTTTGTTTATTCACTCCGCTAACAATGAATCCCGCCTCTGTTAGCTGAGCAAATCTCACCGGAAGCTCACGAGTTGGGTCCGATTCTACACTCACAGAGTGGGGCCTACCACTACCCTCTCTCCATCATCTTCCCCACATGTGGCAACAAACTTACCGCAAATCTCCTCCCTCCACGGCACATCAGGGACGGCGGCACCTTCTCCCCACTCTCTTTCCCCACGAGTGCCCCGTTCCCCCTCAAGGAAGAAGGATTTATTAGTATTTAAAGACCTTAGATGCTTCTATCTTGACTAAGAACAAAGTACCAGTAGTCTGTAAATTGGGCCCATGTTCCTGTTGCAATAACAAATTTAGATTTTTTTTTCATTTTAAAAGCAAGCAAGGATCTCATATTAATAGAAACAATGCAGCCCAACTTAGCAAGGCGCTAAGTAGCTAAGCAAGGCTGCCTAAAAGTGATAGGGGCTACTCTCTTACTTTCACATGTATCATTTGCTACCATTATATGCTATACTAGAAAAACTGAAGTTCTCCCCTGTCACCAGGCCATGGATCAAGGTTTGATTCATTGGAGGACTTGATCCCAGCCTGTGGTTTTCTTTGTTTAACAATAGGTTTAGGGCTCGTGTGATACACGAGCTTAGCAAGGAAACATCTTGTAAATTATAAATGTCTAACAGACACATTCATAAAATATACTCAAAAATTTGGACCATTTATATTTTGTTTAGGAAAACATATAACTTTCACTTAACTATGTGCAGATTCTAAGCTCCAATTGCCTTTCAAAGGATGAAAAACATCTTCTCTCCCTTTCATTGAATTCACCTGATGCATAGAAATTCATAAGAGACAAAACCTAACATAACATAGCACAACTCAAAGAAGCCCATTATTAATGAAAGGGTGAAAATTTCAAATTAACTAATTTCAATATTTATAAGACATATGGTATGGTTCTATTATGAATAACTGATATCATATCCATATAGAACTAGCTCATTTATAGAACTCTCCCATAATACAATCCATTATTTTTCTATACGTAACTAAAAACATGGAAAATTATAAACCGAAACTTGTAGTTGAGTCGCGCTAAGCCAGCTTATATATGAAGCCTTCGTCCCAAATAGAGCCAAAATCTCCATTTTTTAAGAATTATACAAACAAACTCTTTCTTTATATGTTATGTAAATTCCACTTGTAGGTCCGAGATCGGATCTCGAACAAGGTGATTTCTTGTTTCGGATGGCATAGCGAGTGCGGAATCTAAGCTACACCACAAACCGAGCAAGAGATTAAACAATACGCAAAGATAGAACGATTAACGATTCCATGTATTGATATTAGCAAAGTTTAGTACAAAATACCGCACATCGAAGATCAGGCTTTTAAACCCCTAAGCATCAATCTGTATCATGAACTAAAAAGTCTGAGCTTCTTGTGATCACGAAATCCCAAGTATAATCTATTTCATGAGCAACTGGTACACAACTTTGTCTGAAAGATTCATCATATTGTCTTCTTTAGTCATGATTCCTCGTACAGCCCAGAGCAACTGAAACTACAAGACATCCCTATTTTTTGGCGGTTAGTCCAGAAAATAGTTCATATGCAATGCAGAGTTAATGATAGGCAGTCGTATATGCTTCCACCACCATACGAAGACTTTGGTGTCAATCCATGATCACGACGTTAGAATCTGATAAACAACTCCTGCAAAACTCAGTTATGAACCCTCTTCTTCAATGAAAAGTAGACATTAGCTTGATCTCTTTACAAATGAATATAGATCCTCTACATTTCCAAATAATCTGCAATCGGTAACCACCCGGATACTGTTGCGAGTCACGAATTTCAAAAATGCCGGAATCTTCAAATATATTTTGAAATTTTTATTCCCCCTCATTTTTGTAAATTCTGACCGTACTAAATTTTCATTGAAATTCCCCCTCAAATACGGAAAAATCAGTTTTCAACAAATGCGGATTTAACGTTTAGGCCCATTAATAATCACTATACCAAAAGATCATCGTTCAGCATCGGTATTAGTGACTACCCTAATATCTTCATAATTTTGCAATCGTATCACCAAATCTATATTCTGGAACTCTACACGGTGTCCCCAAACATGTCATTTCGGTCATCGGAAACTCGAAAAAAATGGTATCACCAAATTTTTTCTGGACACTCATCCCATCAATACAAAGCTATGATAACTCTCTCTCTCTCTCTCTCTATCTATCTATCTATCTACACACTCTCTAGCTCTTGCAAGCTCTCATTACCAGCGACATACAATATTCTATTTATACTAACAGAGACATGATGAACGAATGTCTTGACAAGTCATCTGAAGGTCTCATTGGAAAGGTGACTTGTTCTCAGTGAACGTGGCTTGCAACGGTGCATGTTCTTGAGTTCATGTGAAGATCTTGTGATGTTGAACGACAGTCTTGTGTTGTACATTATAACCATGCAAAGGTGATATATATACCGAAGGCCTTCCATGCGAAAGTGGAAGATGTGCATATGATTCCAACGAAGGTGTTGTCTTAATAAGCTTCCAAACAAGAGCAACCTACTATGTTATAATATCCATCCATACTAAAATATTCATGCATATTATAGTTGATGTCACTATTTCTTGATGTGTTCCTCGTGTGAAATTATGAATCGAACCATGAGTAGAGTAATGAGTCTAAATACGAGTCGATGACGGAGGAATGTCAATCGGCTATGGTCACAATGAATGGTCGCGGAAGAATGGTTGAAACAGGACCGTCACTAGTGACATACACACATAATGCATCAACAAACTCCCCTTGGATGTTGCCTGTTACGGTTCGTTCAACATACACTCGGATCTTCAAAAGTTATCACTGGTTACAATCAAGAGGTGCATCAATAACCCCATTGAATGTAGCTTGTGAATCTTTGATCTTCTAAGATCCATATCCTTGTGATGTTGATGAGTAGTAAACTGCACATTGATCACTTGAATCACTGATTGCATGCATATCGGTTCTCACTCCCATAGTATGTTCATAACTACTCGAAGGCTGATCTCGCTGAGATGCTGGGAATCAATGAAGATTCATTTGAGTTCTATTTTGAGGAAGAACTGAAGAATACAAGCTCAGAACCGAATAATTGCATATTTGAAGATGTCCCACAAGCCAACGATTATGATCGAGTGATTATAGAAGATTGGGATTCAGACGACGAAAATATTAAGGCAACGTATACAAGAGAAGGAACAGATGTGTTTCCTACCTTTGCTGAGATGTCTTCTGAAGTGAACGATGACCTGCTTAAGCACAAAGTTGAAGAAGCAGTAAAAGAAGGGACGGCTCTTAAACCACCGACTAAAGAAGAGATCATTGAAATGATGAAAAAGTGGTTCAAGGAGATGCCACCAGAAAGAAAGTTTCGTCGTCCATTAGCTTTCTTCACCAGAGACCCTGATGCATCTCTGGGTGACATTATCAGTTGGGGTTTGATTGAAGAACTAGGGTGTGTATGCAATGAAACGCGAGTTTGGAGTTCAATACTTCAAACATTTGGGTGATATAAAGACTCTTCCTGAGTGGGATGTGACAGAGTTAGTGCAGACCAAGACGTTCAGTATGAGTTACGACCAAATAATAAACGTCTTTGGAAATTAATCAAGTTTGAAGCTGCTCATGGTTTTAACTACTGGAAACCTCACAAGCCACGCACCATCATCAAGATTGATCCAGTAACGCAAGAAAAGGATGTGACCTTGATTGTCAAATGGCCACGTGTTATGAAGTATATGCCTTTGAAGAAGATAGAACAAGATTTTTACAAAATCTTCAAATGGTGGCACTACGACTCAAGTACTGGGGAGGCTGTTATGTGTGTAGAGCCTGATGAAGGATCGTGGGATATGTCTGAAGATCTATCTGAAACCGTGATTATGCATAAAAGAATTTATGGGTTATAGCGTGCAATCAGAGTCTTGGATCCAATGTGGCTTATAAACTACTCAGAGAAAGATATCAAAAGGCTATTCTTCATCAAGATCAGCTATGAAGAAAAAGATAAGGAGCAAGCTTTGCAGTTCTAGCAGATTGTGAATGTGTGTCATGCTAACAATATTAATTCAGGTAAAGACTGGAACACATCCTGGAGAAAGCTTGAAGCCAAAGAGAAGAGAAAGGTAGATCGGAATGAAGAGAGAATCGAGGCAAGACGAAAGCTGGCTTCTCGAGAAAGATTAAAGTTTGGCAACACGTACAATCGACCTCCTCCAACAGATCAAACTCCCATTGCTTTAGAGGAGCGTTGAAAGCCACCTAAATGCTTTTTCGGATAATCAAGTCACACATGTTTGAATATTTTTGCAAGAAAAGTTTTGAAGACTGTCCAAGACTGAGGCAACATCCAAGGGGGAGTCTGTTAGTGCACATATGTCTATTGCCTACGTCTAGGACGAGTCTGTTGTATAGATAGGGTTTCGCAGCGTCAAATGTTTAGATTTGAAAGATAAGTTTTTGTTTGAAACAAGAATTTTCGTACGAAAATTCTTGGGGATTTTCGCACAAAATTTCGTGCGAAAATCCTTGAGTCCTGAGTCGTTTGGTGTTGTCATGTCTTGCCTATAAATAGGTGACTTTGGATGTTTGTTTAGTATGCTGATTGGTTGATCAGAGGCGAGCCCTGCTCGAGTCTGTAATCTTTCCAAAGTTATTAATACAAGATACAGACGGTTTAACAGTAATCATCAAACTTGTTGTTTGTTTGTTCACTCCGCTAACAATGAATTCCGCCTCTGTTAGCTGAGCAAATCTCACTGGAAGCTCACGAGTTGGGTCCCATCCTACACTCACAGAGTGGGGCCTACAACTACCCACTCTCCATCATCTTCCCCACATGCGGCAACAACTTACCGCAAATCTCCTCCCACCACGGCACATCTGGGACGGCGGCACCTCCTCCCCACTCTCTTTCCCCGCGAGTGCCCCGTTCCCCCTCAAGGAAGAAGGATTTATTAGTAGTTAAAAGCTTAGATGCTTCTATCTTGACTAAGAACAATGTACCAATAGTCTATAAATTGGGCCCATGTTCCTGTTGCAATAACAAATTTAGATTTTTTTCATTTTAAAGGCAAGAAAGGATCTCATATTAATAGAAACAATGCAGCCCAACTTAGCAAGGCGCTAAGTTGCTAAGATAGGCTGCCTAAAAGTGATAGGGGCTACTCTCTTACTTTCACATGTTTCATTTGCTACCATTATATGCTATACTAGAAAAACTAAAGTTCTCCACTGTCACCAGGCCATGGATCAAGGTTTGAATCATTGGAGGACTTGATCCTAGCCTGTGGTTTTCTTTGTTTAACAACAGGTTTAGGGCCCGTGTGATGCACAAGCTTAGCAAGGAAACATCTTGTAAATTATAAATGTCTAACAGACACATTCATAAAATATACTCAAAAAGTTGGACCATTTATACTTTGTTTAGGAAAAATTATAACTTTCACTTAACTATAGTGCAGATTCTAAGCTCCAATTGCCTTTCAAAGGATGAAAAACATCTTCTCTCCCTTTCATTGAATTCACCGATGCATAGAAATCCATAAGAGACAAAACCAAACATAACATAACACAACTCAAAGAAGCCCATTATTAATGAAAGGGTGAAAATTTCAAATTAACTAATTTCAATATTTATAAACATATGGTATGGTTCTACTATGAATAACTGATATCATATCCATATAGAACTAGCTCATTTATAGAACTATCCCATAATACAAATCCATTATTTTTCTATACATAACTAAAAACATGGAAAATTATAAACCGAAACTTGTAGTTGAGTCACGCTAAGCCAGCTTATATATGAAGCCTTCGTCCCAAATAGAGCCAAAATCTCCATTTTTGAAGAATTATACAAACAAACTCTTTCTTTATATGTTATGTAAATTCCACTTGTAGGTCCCGACATTGGATCTCGAACAAGATGATTTCTTATTTCGAATGGCATAGCGAGTGCGGAATCTAAGCTACACCACAAACCGAGCAAGAGATTAAACAATACGCAAAGATAGAACGATTAACGATTCCATGTATTGATTTCGGAAAAGTTTAGTACAAAATACGCACATCGAAGATCAGGCTTTTAAACCCCTAAGCATCAATCTGTATCACGAACTAAAAATTCTGAGCTTTATGTGATCACGAAATCCCAAGTATAATCTATTTCATGAGCAACTGGTACACAACTTTGTCTGAAAGATTCATCATATCGTCTTCTTTAGTCATGATTACTCGTACAGCCCAGAGCAACTGAAACTACAAGACATCCCATTTTTTTGCAGTTAATCCAGAAAATAGTTCATATGCAATGCAGAGTTAATGATAGGTAGTCGTATGTGCTTCCACCACCATACGAAGACTTTAGTGTCAATCCACGATCACGACGTTAGAATCTAATAAACAACTCCAACAAAACTCAGTTATGTAACCCTCTGCTTCAACGAAAAGTAGACATTAGCTTGATCTCTTTACAAACGAATATAGATCCTCTACATTTCCCAGATAATCTGCAATCGGTAACCAACATGATACTGTTGCGAGTCACGAATTTCAAAAATGCCGGAACTTCAAATATATTTTGAAATTTTTATTTCCCCTCATTTTTGTAAATTCTGACCAGTACTAAATTTCACTGAAATTCCCCCTCAAATCCGGAAAAAATCAGTTTTCAACAAATGCGGATTTAACGTTTAGGCCCATTAATAATCACTATACCAAAAGATCATCGTTCAGCATCGGTATTAGTGACTACCCTAATATCTTCATAATTTTGCAATCCTATCATCAAATCTACATTCTGAAACTCCATTTTCGCAGTCATCTATCGGATACTATCTATCTATTTATCTATCTACACACTCTCTCTAGCTCTTGCAAGCTCTCATTACAGCGAACATACAATACTTTGTTTATAATAACAGAGACATGATGAACGAATGTCTTGACAAGTCATCTGAAGGTTTCATTGCAAAGGTGACTTGTTCTCAGTGAACGTGGCTTGCAAAGGTGCATGTTCTTGAGTTCATGTGAAGATCTTGTGATGTTGAACGACAGTCTTGTGTTGTACATTATAACCATGCAAAGGTGATATATATACCGAAGGCCTTCCATGCGAAAGTGGAAGATGTGCATATGATTCCAACGAAGGTGTTTCTTAATAAGCTTCCAACAAGAGCAACCTACTATGTTATAATATCCATCCATACTAAAATATTCATGCATATTATAGTTGATGTCACTAGTTCTTGATGTGTTCCTCGAAGAAATTATGAATCGAACCATGAGTAGAGTAATGAGTCTAAATACGAGTCGATGATGGAGGAATGTCAATCGGCTATGGTCATAACGAATGGTCGTGGAAGAATGGTTGAAACAGGACCGTCACTAGCGACATACACATATAATGCATCAACAAACTCCCCCTTGGATTTGCCTGTTACGGTTCGTTCAACATACACTGGATCTTCAAAAGTTGTCACTGGTTACAATCAAGAGGTGCATTAATAACCCCCATTGAATGTAGCTTGTGAATCTTTGATCTTCTAAGCTCTATATCCTTGTGATGTTGATGAGTGGTAAATTGCACATCGATCACTTGAATCACTGATTGCATGCATATCGTGTTCTCACTCCCATAGTATGTTCATAACTACTCAAAGGTTGATCTCGCTGAGATGCTGGGAATCAGTGAAGATTCATTTGAGTTCGATTTTGAGGAAGAACTGAAGAAAACAAGCTCAGAACCGATGCAGCCCAACTTAGCAAGGCGCTAAGTTGCTAAGCAAGGCTGCCTAAAAGTGATAGGGGCTACTCTCTTACTTTCACATGTATCATTTGCTACCATTATATGCTATACTAGAAAAACTGAAGTTCTCCCCTGTCACCAGGCCATGGATCAAGGTTTGAATCATTGGAGGACTTGATCCCACCCTATAGTTTTCTTTGTTTAACAATAGGTTTAGGGCCCGTGTGATACACGAGCTTAGCAAGGAAACATCTTGTAAATGATAAATGTCTAACAGACACATTCATAATAATATACTCAAAAAGTTGGACCATTTATACTTTGTTTAGGAAAACATATAACTTTCACTTAACTATAGTGCAGATTCTAAGCTCCAATTGCCTTTCAAAGGATGAAAAACATCTTCTCTCCCCTTCATTGCATTCTCCTGATGCATAGAAATGCATAAGAGACAAAACCTAACATAACATAACACAACTCAAAGAAGCCCATTATTAATGAAAGTGTGAAAATTTCAAATTAACTAATTTCAATATTTATAAGACATATGGTATTGTTCTACTATGAATAACTGATATCATATCCATATAGAACTAGCTCATTTATAGAACTATCCCATAATACAAATCCATTATTTTTCTATACATAACTAAAAACATGGAAAATTATAAACCGAAACTTGTAGTTGAGTCGCGCTAAGCCAGCTTATATATGAAGCCTTCGTCCCAAATAGAGCCAAAATCTCCATTTTTGAAGAATTATACAAACAAACTCTTTCTTTATATGTTATGTAAATTCCACTTGTAGGTCCCGACATCGGATCTCAAACAAGGTGATTTCTTGTTTCGGATGGCATAGCGAGTGCGGAATCTAAGATACACCACAAACCGAGCAAGAGATTAAACAATACGCAAAGATAGAACGATTAACGATTCCTTGTATTGATTTCGGCAAAGTTTAGTACAAAATACGCACATCGAAGATCAGGCTTTTAAACCCCTAAGCATCAATCTTTATCACGAACTAAAAAGTCTGAGCTTCTTGTGATCACGAAATCCCAAGTATAATCTATTTCATGAGCAACTGGTACACAACTTTGTCTGAAAGATTCATCATATCGTCTTCTTTAGTCATGATTCCTCGTACATCCCAGAGCAACTGAAACTACAAGACATCCCTATTTTTTGGCGGTTAGTCCAGAAAATAGTTCATATGCAATGCAGAGTTAATAATAGGCAGTCGTATATGCTTCCACCACCATACAAAGACTTTGGTGTCAATCCACGATCACGATGTTAGAATCTGATAAACAACTCCTGCAAAACTCAGGTATGTAACCCTCTGCTTCAATAAAAAGTAGACATCAGCTTGATCTCTTTACAAATGAATATAGATCCTCTACATTTCCCAGATAATCTGCAATCGGTAACCACCCGGATACTGTTGTGAGTCACGAATTTCAAAAATGCCGGAATCTTCAAATATATTTTGAAAATTTTATTCCCCCTTATTTATGTAAATTCTGACCGTACCAAACTTTCACTGAAGTTCCCCCTCAAATCTGGAAAAAATCAGTTTTCAACAAATTCGGATTTAACGTTTAGGCCCATTAATAATCACTATACCAAAAGATCATCGTTCAGCATCGGTATTAGTGACTACCCCAATATCTTATAATTTTGCAATCGTATCATCAAATCTATACTCTGAAGCTCTAGACGGTGTCCCCGAACATGTCGTTTCGGTCATCAGAAACTCGAAAAAATTTGATATCACCAAATTTTTTCTGGACACTCATCCCATCAATACAAAGCTATAATAACTCTCTATGTCTCTCTATCTATCTACACCCTCTCTCTCTAGCTCTTGCAAGCTCTCATTACAAGTGACATACAATACTCTATTTATACTAACAGAGACATGATGAACGAATGTCTTGACAAATCATCTGAAGGTCTTATTGCAAAGGTGACTTGTTCTCAGTGAACGTGGCTTGCAAAGGTGCATGTTCTTGAGTTCATGTGAAGATCTTGTGATGTTGAACGAAAGTCTTGCATTGTACATTATAACCATGCGAAGGTGATATATATACCGATGGCCTTCCATGCGAAATTGGAAGATGTGCATATGATTCCAACGAAGGTGTTGTCTTAATAAGCTTCCAAACAAGAGCAACCTACTATGTTATGATATCCATCCATACTAAAATATTCATGCATATTATAGTTGATGTCACTAGTTCTTGATGTGTTCCTCGTGTGAAATTATGAATCGAACCATAACTAGAGTAATGAGTCTAAGTACCAGTCGATGACGGAGGAATGTCAATCTGCTATGGTCACAATGAATGGTCGCGGAAGAATGGTTGAAACAGGACCGTCACTAGCGACATACACATATAATGCATCAACAAACTCCCCTTGGATGTTGCCTGTTACGGTTCGTTCAACATACACTCAGATCTTCAAAAGGGGTCACTGGTTACAATCAAGAGGTGCATCAATAACCCCCATTGAATGTAGCTTGTGAATCTTTGATATTCTAAGCTCCATATCCTTGTGATGTTGATGAGTGGTAAACTGCACATTGATCACTTGATCCACTGATTGCATGCTTGTCGTGTTCTCACTCCCATAGCTAATTATCTGACATGTTCTCTTTCTTTTTAGCTTGCTTGAATGCCACATTTGCACACATAACAAAGCTAAACTGTAATGAGAACAACCGCTTGGTTTTAACCAATCTTACAGAATTTTCAACTGAAAAATTTCACTAAGTATTGATTTCAAACAATATTAACTAACGACGCACATGAGACTAACGCTCATTCAAGTACCAACCGCCAACACTTTGAAATTTTTATATTGTTCAGGTTTAGTCCTTTAACTTTCAAAGCTTGTCAACTTCAACTATTACGAAGATGTGATCGTTTTCCAGCTTTCAATCAGGTTTTAGGTGGATAGATTCGAGTTCGAACATCGGTCCATCAAAATAAGGTCAAGAATAAGATAGAACAAAATCTTTTGGCTTTTATAAAATTTATATTAAAACACACCTAAAACCTTTTTGGTAGTTTTTTTGGATTTTTCAAATGTTATATATATATATATATATATATACAAACAATCTCTTTGGGAATTTCGAGGGTAAGAGAATAATATCAGTGTAAGGCCATGCGAAAACACACTTGTTGTTCAATTAGTTAGCATTTTGATACGCATCCTATAATAATTATCGGTATTTTTGTCCACCTGAACACAACAATCAGGTGTAATCATATAGCCTTGGGATATGTTTAGATATGATTTATACTTATCAACTGGTGTGCAACCACTCACACACATTCCCGTGTTAAGGTACGCACAAAAGTTCATCTTACTGGTGAGTATACTATTTATCATTTGTTTTGACGTGTAATGTGTGAGATACTCACTTATTTGGAAGGTTCGAAACAAGTCCTATGTGATAGAATAACTTATTTGTGAGGAACTTGATTTTCGGATGCCTCGACACGAGAGCAAGTCCGTGAACAGGTTTGTCCTAGCGTACCGACAAAGAGACATCTTGACTCTTGGATGATAGATGTGATTTAAAATCACTTATTTCGAAGTGGATGTGATAAGCTTATCACTTGTTGATGGTTGTATGTAGTATGTAAATGTATGTATAACGTCATGGAAGTTCTAGACTTGCGTCTCCGTTTTATCGGTAAAAAAACAACCATGAAGGTCTGGTGATAAATAACATAAAGCCCACACATTTAGAAGTGGCATAAGTTTCCCGTTTTCACAAAATCTAATAAAACGGTTTTAAAAATTTTCAATTACATTTATTTATTTATTTAATTAAAAACTTAATTTAAAATAGTTTTATAATAAATGGTAATGAATTTACCCAACGAGAAGTTATATAATTTTAAATATAATAAAATGATTTTAAAAACTCTTTTAATTTAGGCAACATTCTAAAAACTGAATTACATTTATTAACTTAATTTAAATTTAATAACAAAACGATTTCATAATAAAATGGGTAAAATTGATTAAATTAAATTATAAATTTAGGAAAAATTATATTCTTTATAAAAAACAATAGAGATTTTTTCTAGTAGACTTTCTATCTTCATGTGAAATTTTTAATTGTCAAAATTTATTATTTTAGGTAGTAAATTATATAAAATTGAAAAAATCTTATAAAAAAAGCACCTTCGATTAAGGTAATTATGTTCTAAAATTTGTCAAACATTGTAAAGATAGTTTAATATAAAATAGGATTATAAAGTATTAATGAAATATATGTTAAGATAATAGTTAACATGATACAATATACCAAAAAGATGTCCATTTCTCTCTTTGAATTAAGTGCTTAGTCCTTCAAGAATTTCGTTGCAGCTCTCATTTCTTTAGTGTCTCTTTTCCTAATGAGTTAATTAACATTCCAAATAATAACAAAAAAATTCAATAAATTGACTTAGGTGTAGTATGCATAAACATATAAACTACATGAGTATAAATATTGTATCTTTATATCAAAATATAACAAACTTTAACAAAAACTAAATAAGATTTTTAGTTAAAGGAATTACGTTTCCAAGTTTATGAAGAGCTTTCTCCAAAGCTATGGAGACTATGATGATAACTTCATAAACACCAACAACAACCTATGTGCGTGTTTGATCAAGCTTCCCTTCACTTAATTTTTATGAGAACAAGAACAAAAATATGGAATGGAAAATTATAACACTAATCTAGGTAGCTTACCTTGATTAATTCAGTGTTAGAGAGTCTTCTTATATATTACCTCTGGTTATATAAGGTCCCGATTGGCATAATTAAGATTCTTGAAGCTAAAATGAGAAAATTCCTATGGTCTGGATATAGTATTAGTAATAAAATGAATTGGGTAGCTTGGGAATGGGTAACTTGGCCCAAGAAAAAAGTGGGGTTGGGTATTAACAGACTTGAAGAGGTTAATAAGGCTCTTCTTTTTAAGTAGGGTTGGAGGTATGAAGTTGAAAATCAAAATCTTTGGAGGAAGGTTGTGGAAGCTTGTCATACTAAAGTCAATCAAAGGAGTTTCTTCCTTATAAACGGTAACATTGCGGGGTGTTGGAAAAACATTGTAAAGTTGATATCTAATATGAAATTAAACGGGAAGGGTTTAAACCGTATGATCATGGGTAAGGTGGGAAACAGGGAGGAGCTTCGTTTTTTGTTAGAGACTTGGGTGTGCGATCTTCCCTTCATGGAAAGATGGCCATGTTTGTTTGGATTGGAAAGTTTTAAAATTTTCAGGGTAAAGACAGAATGGAAGTGATCCAAGGTAATGGGGGATATGTCTGGAATTGGTATAGACAGCCCGTGCTGACGATGAGCTTAAGGAATGGCAGGAATGTGAAGAGGTTCTTAACATGGTGACTCTTTCTAACGTTAAAGATGCGTGGTTATGGAACGATGGTAAGCTGGATGGTTTTTCGGTTAAAGTTGTCAAAAAGGCTTTAATTGAAGATAGAGGGACTAGCCATCTTCTTAGATTCGAATGGTGTAAGCGGGTGACCCTCAAATGTAATATTATGTCGTGGAAAGGAAACTTGTATAGATTAGCTATGAGAGTTAATTTAAGTAGAAGGAAAATGGATATTTGTTCGACTATGTGTCCTTTTTGCGACAAATTCGGGGAAACGGTGCAACATCTATTTACGGCATGTTGGGTGGCTAATCGGGTATGGTCGGCTTTTAGTGCCTGGTGCAACATCCCTCCAATTTATATTTTCGACTTCAAAGACATTTTGGATATCCACAACTTCTCTCAATTGGGAAAGAAAAAGACGAAGATCATTCACGGCTTGGTGGTCATTACTTGGTGGTGCATATGGAAAGGAAGGAACGAGAAGGTTTTCACTAAGATTAGTCGAAGTCCACATGATATTATAGGGGAGAAAAATCGAGAGGTTATGCTTGGCTTAGAAATAGAGCATCTAGTAATTACAAAAGTTTGGTAGAATGGTGTAAATATCTGATGTATATGTTGTAATTGTTTGTCCTTTGCCTGTTTGGGTCGGGGGCGCTGTTGTTGTTTATTCTTTTGCCCGTTTGGGTCGAAGGCTTGTTTTTATGAAGTTTACATTTCAAGAAAAAATCTAGGTAGGAGAAAAACGTGACCTTTAATATGACCTCAAAATTTGTACAATATCCCAAATTAATCTCACTCATCACAACAATTACAATTGGCCATTTAAAGCCAACATTAGGCAATTAGAAATACTAAAAACATCAAATTTCACCACCAATAACAAAAACCTGAATTAAGATAACTTGTAGAATGAAAACCGATCTAATGGAAACATGGAGAACAAAATTTTAACTACGATTGCAAATTCAAACTTTAGTACAAGGATTGATTATGTTAAGGAAAACACATTAAATCCATAAAAATGAAATCATCAATTGTCTAGACGATTAATCAAAACAACTAAAAAGCGATTAATTGATTATCTTATTGTGTTTCTTGGATGTCATCATACAAATTTGTGCGAAACCCATCACCAACGACAACCGTCTTGTTGTCCATGTGTGTTGTGTTGTGGTTGGGGAACTTATCGAATGGGGATTTTTAAAGGGCCATATATTTTAGAATCAACGATAATTTGTAAACACATCGATTAGGGGATTCAAGTTAGGGTTTGATTAGTTGATTCAGTGGGGATTTTAAAGTGAATCCATGAAAAAAAAACAATGTTTATCCAAATCAGAATTAGGGGATTTAAGTTAGGGTTTGATTAGTGGTGGAAGAAAATAATTCAAAAAAGAAACCTTTATGTACCTTGGTTGAAGATTGTTTTGATCGTTCCATCCTAAAATTGATTAAGAGGGAAACGTATTCTAATGAGATTGAATAGGAGAGTCGATGGTGTGTTTAGGGTTTATAATAAGAGAGAATTGTATTGTTATGAACTGATGATTAAGATTTAAGATAGAATATATAAGATCCGCATAACATCTGATGGTGTTAACCAATTTATTTCGGATGTGGTGATTTTTTTTTTAAATTTTGTCAAATGGTCAATAAAATGAGTGAAATGCATTGAGGGAGTGACACGTATCCCCCAATGTTTTACTTTATTAATATAGATAGATAGATAGATAGATAGATAGATAGATAGATAGATATTTTAGTGACTTTAATAAACAGTTCTATTTTGGCTCAAAATTACTTCCAAATATTGTAACATGGTTAATGTCTCCATAAAATTCCGTAAAAAAAAGGTTTTTATGGTAGCATTTGAGGTAAAATACGATTTACTTTTATAATCATGAAAATGAAAGGAAGTTTTAAACCTTTCTAAATTCTACAATTATTATCTTCTTGGAGACCATAGTAATTAAGGATGGTTAGTCATTAAATTTCCTAGTACCTCAAAACTCCTTAATAATGAGAGATTTTGAAATTGGTTGTTGGAGCATAGGATATATGGAACGTTGCGGAAAAAGTCATTATGAAATGAAATTTTACAGGGTGTTTGATAAGGGAGGCAACAAGGTTATGTTGCCTATGGAATGTAAGGGGGTGTTTGTTTTTTCTTGAAAAGCTTTTCTTCTCCTCTTAGTCTGCGCTACACAGACCATACACAAACGGTTGAGTCTGCGGAGTGTTTGTTTTCTTGAAGACATTTTATTTAAAAAGTCTGTTTGACCTCTTTTTGGTGTAGATGTGGACTGCCCTCTTCTATTGTCTTCTATATTTTTTTTTCTAATATCACAAAACACACAGCTCTTCAAGAAAACCCTAATCTCTCCTCAACACCTCTCCTCTACCACCCTTCTTCTTCTTCCCTGCCATTGCCACCTCCTCTCCTCTCACACCACTGCAGCTACCACATATCCTCTCACACCCTTATTGCGTCGTCGTCGTGCATCTCCTCCTCTAGACCACTGCTGCCACTACCTCTCCTCCCACACCCCCGTCGCGTCGCCGCTGTTCATCTCCTCCTCCAGACTGCCGCTGCCGCCGTTCATCTCCTCCCCCAAACCATCACTATCATCGTTCATCTCCTGTTCCCATTCACATGTTAGTTTTTTTTATTTTATATTTGTTGTTGGTGTTTTTTATGTGAAGATATATATATGTTCATAAATTGTTTGGTTTCTATTTTTTTAAGATTATATATTATATGTGGATTGTTGGTGTTTTTGTTTATGTTAAGATTACGTATTATATTATATGTTCATATATTGTTGGTGTTTTATGTTTGATTATATCTTATATGTTCATATATTGTTGCGTAAAAAGGTTTGATTATGCTTAATTGATTCTTACCTATTATGTTGTTGCTTAAAATGTTTGATTATGCTTAAAAATATAGTTTATTTCTGCAATTTACAGAAGTTAAAAGACAAACAGTCTTCTTCTTGCAGACTGCAGATGTTTGGTTCACCTCTTCTTCTACAAATGTTTGCAGATGTGGTTCGTAGACTAGACTGTTGACATTTCACCTCTGAAAAAACAAACGTTCACCTAAGTGAATAAAACAAACGCACACGACAAACAACTTGCTTTTTATGTGAATAGATAAAAAAATCACCAAATTTTTTTAGAGTTAAATGCTTGGTTGGTCCCTGTGATTTGCAAAAATTGCAGACTTGGTCCTAGTGGTTTGCTAATTACAAACGTGGTACCAAAACTTGTCAAAAATGAATTCGCTTGGTCCCCAGCCCTAACGTCAGTTAAATATCTATGTTAAAACATCCCATGTGCTTGGCATGTGAGGGTAATTTGGTCTTTTCAGTCCAGCCTATTATAAAGAGTTAAATACATGGTTGGTCCCACCCCCTTCTTCTTCTTCCCCAAACCACCACCATCATCTCATCTCCTCCACCAAATACCCACCACCACTAAACTCCCACTCACCACCACCACACCGCCGCCTTCACCGGAGAAACTCGTCGGAGAAAAACAAAAATGGATGACTTGGGAGAAGTTACATGTATGATCTGATGCATGAATTTGTGATTCTAAAGATTTTGATAATTACAAAAATCAACACAGTGAAGAGAGCGAGATGGAATACTTACAGAGGAAGAGTGTTCACAGCACTTGATTCTGCTTCGTCCAATTTCTTGAAACAGTTTTACAAAATATGGCCGAAAATTGTGTATCAAAGTGGTATTAATCCCTGCAAATGTGACCACTCGATAACAAATCTGAGTTCTCCGGCGATTGTGTGTGCTGTGAGAGAGAGAGAGAGAGAGAAGAACGGGGAAAGAGGGGTAGTGGTGTGATGGAGTTTGAGGGTGGCGTTGAGACGGCAGCGGCGAAGGACGGGGAAGAAACCATCGTCGGAAAATGAGGGAAGAAAACAAAGACTGAGGATGGTTTAAAGGAATGACACAGTTCACCAAGGAACTCACCGTCTTGTCCAAGTCTCAAGGATTTTGCGTGTATGACGAATTTATTTTTTATGGGTTGATTTATCTGCATTTTGTATTTTTTTATCTTTCTGGTTCCATGATAATACACAATAGTTATCTCTAAAAAGTTAATCTCCAATTTGTGGCTTCCTATTGGAAAAGTTTGTTATCATCATAATCTGATCATGATATATATAAGCTAGTTCCATCTTTTTCAGTTTAAATTACTCATTGACAATATTCTTCAACTTCTCCCAAGTCCGCCATTTTCGTTTTTCTCCGGCGAGTTTCTGCGGTATGGTGGTGGCCTCGTTTTTCCGGCAGAAAAGGTGGTGGTGAATGGGAGTTCAGTGGTGGTGGGTATTTGGTGGAGGAGATGAGTTTGTGGTGGTGGTTTGGGGGAGAAGAAGAAGGGGGTGGGACCAACCATGTATTTAACTCTTTAGAATAGGCTGAACTGAAAGTACCAAATTACCCTCACGTGCCAAGCACATGGGATTTTTAACAGAGATATTTAACTGATGTTAGGGTTGGGGACCAAGCGAGTTCATTTTTGACAAGTTTTGGTACCACGCATGTAATTAGTAAACCACTAGGACCAAGTCTGTAATTTTTGCAAATCACAGGGACCAACCAAGCATTTAACTCTTTTTTTATTAATATCAAAAGGGTGTCACGCATTACAATGACCCTTAACCTTCTATTCATACACACTCATCTGATTAATAAGCAATTAATCTAATAGAACTCTAACACCTCATAATTAGAAACATTTAACTACTAGATAAAAATCACATTTAACTTGGTATATATTGTATAAGCCTTACTAAATTAAATAACTAAACTGACCGTTATATATCTAAGATTAACACCTTTATTCTTCCCTTTAACCTTGATGTGAACATGTTTCCCCATCAAAGCAAAGTTGGTTCATCCCCTTGGACCAAGTTAGCCACTTTAGCTTTTCCATTACTTCTTTTTGTTCTAGGTTGGCTCTTAGGTTTTGTTCCATGTCCTAGATCCCTTACCATGGCCTCTACTATCTCGGTTAACATATTCACGATCTTCACAACCTTGTAGACGGTAATCCCGTATAATTTCTTGGTTTACCTTGCTCATCATCTTGAGTAACCAATAACTAACCTTGTGTATCATTGGTTGTCTCTTAGGTTTTTCTCGCTCTTCATAAGTTTATAATTAGTCTCCCCACCGCCACTAATGAAAGCGTTACAACTAACTGGAAGGTTATATGTCTAGTTCCTTTTCTAACCATTCAAACTAGTTAAAAACACTTCTCAAGCCAATCGGTGCATTCAAAACTCTACCGAGTTGTTGCACTGGCTACCCTCAACTAGGTTATCTCAATAATTGGTGAGTTTGGACTGTAAGTAAGTCATCAGTAAGAGCACAAAATATAGCAAGTCTCAACAACAAACTCACACTTAAAAGGAACAAAATGGAATAGACTATAAGTGGATTTTTATATATGTATGAAGATTTGCCACACTACAAGAGTTTTTGCCCTCCTATAGGCACAATTGATCAATCTATATTTAACCACCAATATTATGCCTTACAAGTTGGATCCAAATGTATTTAAATTCAAGAATAGGATCAGGTGTTGAAAAATAAAAAGGATGCATCCAGTCCAAATGATCTAGTCGTGTGAGCAATTACCGCTTGTAACGTTCAAACTCTTATTAATCATGGTTATAAAAGAATTGTCTGGTTTCCAGAATATCTTTAAATCACGCTATTCTGAGTTGCACACAAAATGTATTTCTGAACAAAAATATAACCCTAGCATATTTCTTAGTATAAATTCAGGGATACGCTAATAATAGGATTGAAATAACCATAAATACCATATGTGTAAGTATTAACGAATCTTAATTATAAATAGAGACAAGAGCGACCGACGTTGCTAAAAATCCATCCACTTGTAAAGGTAAACAAGTTGTACCACGTTGGACCCATAGATAACCACTTCAACATTTAACACTTTTAAGTCATCTTCTAATCTTCTCCTAAAGATTGAACATCCTTCACCAATGCCTTCATATCCCAATCTAGATTTTTTCCCAACATCTCCTTGTTCATGGGATGAACTTTTGTTCTCTCACCATATGCTTTCAGGAGTCCACATAAAAGATGAAAACTTCACTTTCCCGGATCGTAGGGAGGAACAATATGAGCTTTCACCCGAACCAGATCCAAACAAAATCTTAGACGATGAGAAGGAGACCTTACAAGTCACTTCAAAGCTAGAAGAGGAACCTGAAGCCCCGAAAAAGCGTTTCATTGGTGTCCGAGAAAGGCCATGGGGAAAGTTTGCAGCAGAGATAAGGGATTCAACATGAAATGGGATTAGGGTTTGGCTTGGGACGTTTGATAGCGCTGAACAGGCCGCTTTGATTTATGATCAAGCGGCATTTTCGATGAGAGGTTCCTTGGCTCAACTCAATTTTCCAATTGAGACTGTGAAAGAGTCTTTAAAAGAGAAAAGCTACTGCTTTTACAAGGATGGATCTTCACCTGCAGCAGCCATAAAAGAAAGTCATAGAGTTAGAAGAATATCTAGAAGTAGAAGAAATAATAAGAACCAAGTGTGTCCAAAAACACCTGTGGTTTTTGAGGATTTAGGATCTGATTTGCTAGAACAGTTCTTGAGTACACCTGAGAGTTCTAGTTCTAGTATATGTTTTTAAAGTCGATTCGCTGTAACTCTGTCGTTTTTAAATTCACTATTCACATGATCAGGATCTGCATGTTCATCTACCAGCAAATGTTCATAGATTTGAGTTATGTTATCTCTTTCTGCCTTTCTACTCGGTTATTTTTTAAATCTTCCTTTTTTGATCTGTGTTATGATTTGATCTTTCTTATATTGTTAGTGTTATCATAGCACTTCTTATTAATTGTTTACAATGATATAGTTTGTAACAGAAAATAATATAGTTATATCCAAAAGTCCATTTTTTGTAAATTTTTTCTATGTTGAAAAATTTGAAGTGTAGGGCACTTTTGAAGCTGGGGTACTGTGGTAACTGATATAAAAATCCACCAATGCTAACGAAGATGGTTTTCCAGTAGTTTAACAATTTAATTTAATTATTTTTTCAGTTAGGTAATATAAAGAAGAGTAAACTTCCGTTTAATTTATGTGGTTTGGTCGTTTTAACGCTTTTGCCCCCATCCTTTAAAAATAGTCATTTTCTTCTAATAGTTTACTATGTTTTTCTATTTTGCTCCCCGCCTCTAACTCCGTTAGAATTGATTGTTAAATAGAAGGGTATTTTAGTAACTTGCCACATAAAGTAAGGATATTTTGATAATTTAGTTATAAAAATATTTAATTTATAATATATGCCTACAATATATAACACATACAAACATACTCTCTCATCTCTCTTCTCTCTCTCCTAATCACCAGCCACCACCAACAACCACTATCCCCACAACTCAACACACCAATAAGCACCGCCAAATCAAAACCCACCATCTTTATCTTCAACCCTAAACCAACAACCATATCTTCATCTTCAACCCACCATCACCTTCACCTGCAACCCTATACCTTAAAACCCTCAAATCCTCCATCTTCATAGCAGATCTGAGCCATCCATCTGCCATCATCCCTCATTATCAAAACCACTGAGTCGCATCACAACCCCCTCTCTCTTCACTTCTCTCTCTAGAAGAGAAACCTGCACCAACATACATGCTGCCTCTAAATAAACATCATCTTGTTCACTCAATCCAAAACCCTAATAACCAAAATGTCTCACACAGTGTTTCAAACAGCTCAAATTATGCCGATAAACACACATCACGTAGCCACCACAAAAACCTTATCATCTGCGCCGGTGAATCCTGTGATGTCGCTCTCCGGCCACCGTGTTGTTCCGCCGTGTCGGAAGGGTTTGGTGGTGAGGAATTCGTCGGCGATTGTTGACGGAGATGCAGTGGCGGAGCTTAAACGATGTTTTAGGATGACTCCGGCGGAGTGTCCGGCGGCTTCCACGGCGGCACATGGCCAGTTATGAAGGGACAATATGGTGCGTTTGGTGTGGTGACTTTGGAGAAATCGAAACTTTATGACTCAGAAACAAACAAAGTCTAGTCCTATGGTAGTTTGAAGTTGAGCTAATTTGGGGGATATGGAATGAATTCAAATTGGTTTATTGGTGATTTTGAGTTGTTACTGTTATAGATTGAGGTAAGAGAGAGAGTTAATAATTGTTTATTATATGTGTGCGTCTAAATAGAAAAATGATTTTAATAAATTAATACCTACATTTATAAAATTACTGAAATGCCCATTTAGTTAAAAAACAGTTTAGATGAAGTTAGAGACGGGGAGCAAAATGAAAAAGACATAATAAACTATTTAAGTAAAATGACTATTTTTAAAGGATTGGGACAAAACTGTTAAATAAACCAAACCATAAAGAGCAAAACGGAAGTTTACTAAAGTTTATGATCTGTAATGTGTTTTCTTTAGCAATTTATCAGTGCTCACTGTTGCACTGTTTGGCTTTTGTGATTCAACATTAGTTAATGTATTTTAAATCATATTTTACTTAATCATTTCAAAACAAAGAAATTCTTGGAAACTAGACATGAAGAAACTGAACTACATAAGTGACTAATAAAAATAGCTAGGAAGCTAATTCTCGGTTAATGCTTCCAAAGTGGAACACCATCGGTAACCCAATATATATCCAATATAGGACTGCCAAGAAAAGTCAAAACCTAACAAAATCATAGAAATTAGACTGTAAAGTGATGTGTTTTAGTAATTGTGCGGTTGTGTCATTTAGAAGCCTCTTCAGGACCACACGATACCAAAGCATTTGTCTGGTCTACAAAGTTTGCTACGGTCATGCATATCCATCCATCCATGGTATATTGTTTTAGGTCCATATCAGAATTTTCTAAGGATAAAACATAACCTGTGATTATTTAAAACTATTAGCTAGTCTATCATCTTGCAGTTATATTTTATTGTATTTCCTTTTGATACAACATTATCTTCCATGCTTTTTTAAGAAAGCAAACTGTTATTTCTATTAAATCTATTATACTCCCAGTTTATTAGCCAATGTCAAGTAGTACACTTGGTAAAGACATTTGCCATATAAATGAGAGGGCAAAAGAGTAATTTAATATTATTGGTGTAAACTAGAAGAATAACATTTGCGGTTAAAAAATTAGTTAGTACAACATTATTATAAATAGAGTAAATTGCACAAAACATCCTTTATGTTTCCTCAAACTTGCAGGTTCCAGCCTTAATGTTTAAAAGTTGCTAAAAACAACCTTTAAGTTTATTTTGTTGCGGGTTCAATCCTTTACAGCTAACCACGTTATTTTCTTCAGTTAAGTTCCCTCACATGCATAACATGTGAGGGTATATTCGTCATTTTGGTTGATCATGTGAGGGAACTTAACTGAAGAAAATAACGTGGTTAGCTGTAAAGGATTGAACCCGCAACAAAAATAAACTTAAAGGTTGTTTTTAGCAACTTTTAAACATTAAGGCTGGAACCTGCAAGTTTGAGGAAACATAAAGGATGTTTTGTGCAATTTACTCTTATAAATATTAAAAATTTGTTATCAAACAAGGAACAAATAATTTATTACACCCCTTTTATTGTTTATATTGTTAGCTAACTTTTGTAACGTTTTATTCTAAACCTCTGTCTTCTCTGTGTTAATATTTCGTACTTTGTAAGTTGGCTCCCTAGCACCTTGGTGGGGGTTGTTTGTTGATGTGATAAATCAGGTTTTTCAAAAAAAAAAGTATACATATATGTTATCAATCATTGTTGCATTTGGTGGTTTGGAATATATATTTTAGCTTTGATTTGGTAATTTCTGTTTTGTTGGTTTTATCACGTTTTAAGGATGGCCATATCATCCTTCTAGATGGCTTTTTGCTTCTTCTTTTTTAAAGGGATTAGAAAAATATTTCAAGCAAAAGATATTTAACTACGGTAGCCTTATACAAGTCACTATGAAAATTGATGTTTAGTTAAAAAAATGTATTAAGGTTATAGGGTGTGGTCATGACCCTCATGATCACCATGGTCTTTCAGATCAGCGTTATTTCACTTACTTATCTATCATCCAAACAATTACCATAAAGGTGTGGTCATCACCTAACCCACCACTCTTAATTTAATTTACTTTTATGAAAAGAAAATGAAATATTGAATAAGGAAATGAGTCTCATGGTTGTCATGGTTTAATTCATAGAAATCATAATGGATGAGTCAAAGGAGTGATGTATCAATCCATTAATAGTCATACGGGACGGATAATCTAACCATGCCCCACACACCCTATAACCTAATAGGGAGTGGAAACAAATCATTTATTTTATCCGCTAAATTCAAGGAAGAATACACAACAAAATGGGAAGCAAACCATTTATTTAATTGCTAGATTTCAAGCAGACCAAACACCATTATATACACTGGTTCCTTCTAGCCATTTAATGTAAAAAAAATACCAAACATATCAAAACTGGAGGAGACGGGAGAGCAGTCATAAATAGGGGTGTTCATCGGTTCGGTTTATGGTTTATTTGGTTGGTTTATTCGGTTTTCCAAATTTTGTACCCTAAACCAAAAACCAAACCAATTAACCAAATAAGAAATATGCAAACCGATCCAAACCGATCAAACAACCAAATTCAATCCGGTTTGGTTTCGGTTTGAAACCAAATAAACCAAATCTAACCAAATTGTACCGAAGTATTTTTTTTCCTAATTTATATTTATGTTTGTGTTCCAACTTTCCGAACATCGTAACTAATTTACACCAAACAATATATGAATACAAGAAAGTTTCATTGCGAAATAAAACAAACACATCCATAAATTAGCCGTAGACACAACTAAAAAAAATAACTATTTGGGTTAATAAATTGTATATGATTTATAAAATATTATTATTTTTATTTAATAATTAATTAAGTTAAACGATTTATTCGGTTATCCAAATAAACAAATAAAATAAAATGTGATCCATAAACCAAACCAAAAACCATATTCACAATTCGGTTTCGGTTAGAAACCAAACCAAAAACCGAATTCGTTATTCGGATCGGTTTATTTGGTTACGGTTACGGTATTTGGTTTTACGGTTTTTATTTGGTTACGGTTTTTTCTGAACACCCCTAGTCATAAACCAGAATTGCACAGAATTTAACCCATCTTAACATTACACTCTCTTAAATTCTCACTTACAGTGTGCACATATATCAGTCATAGGATGGTACCCGAGAACACTACGAAACACTTTACTCAGGTGTTCTAAGTTCGGGATACGCAATCAAGTGGCTCTAAGCATCAAAATAATTTTGGCATATATTTGATATTGAAACGTTTGAAAGGACCGAACTTCATGGACTAGCTTCTCTATGGTTCATCAAAAGGATCCATCCTTTTCATAATTTACTGATAAGAAATTAGAATTCCACATAAGGGAAATGGTAAAGAGGGATTCTCGTTTTGTTTTTTTTTTTTTTATGGGAGGTGATATTGAATTTGATAAAAGACACCTAGTAGGAGCTAGACATATTGTGTACTGTGTACACCCAAAGAGATAAATGTCCAAAGATTGTACCGATGGTGTCTGCACTACACGAATACACGACCATTCCAGAGTTTGTAATTTCTACCTATTGTTCACCGACAAAGATCCATAGACTTGTCTTGATCTCCTATTTCGCTAATTAAATAATTCCACACTGTAACTATTAGCATTTAGTGGGGGTTTGTATGGATGATGAACAATGAATGGAAGTCAACTGGCTCAATACAGTTAACATTTTTTGCTTGTCCGCAAATTCAAAATGTAAACAAATTAAAAAAACTATTACAAATTAACAATTTTTATTAAAAAACAAGCATGGTCGTATGAAAAAGGGTTAGGGTTTCCTCAAGTCTCGTAACAAACAGAAACAAAAACCCAGTGAACATTATTTGTCTTCCAAACAAACTGAGTAACAGCACAGTACTTTGGCTCTTCATTGTTTTTAGATCCAAAATATATAATAATTTGCTTGTGAGAATCTCAGTTAATGGTTAATAAAATCGCTATAAAGTGCGTTTCCAGAAACCACCGACAAGTTCCTTGTCATTAAATAAAATCCATCAATAGAAATCATTGATCCTATAAGGCTGGTGGGTATGGAGGAGGGTAGTTCTTTGGGGATGATCCGTTACGTAGGCTACCACATCATCAGGTGTGGGGATGAGCCCCGATGGTTCGGCCAACGGTTTGGGGATGAAACTCTTTATATATACATGTGTACCTATGTATATATGTGTGTCTGTTGATAAGGAAGAGAGGAACGTCGCCTTCGTCTCCCAGCCGACGGAACCGGCGAGACGGAGCGGAGGGGGGCGGTGTGGATGACCCCCGACGAGCCTGGGCCGTCCCCCACACCGCATAGCCTAATGGTTGTGTTAGCAATATAGTTGTTCGGATGCGAAAGGAAAAAAAGGACAATATTAATAATTTATATTGTTGGTGCGGTATGTCTGTTGCCTAGGTCTTAGTGTCGTGTCTGTAATAGGGTGAAATGTTAGTTTTGATTGTAAGTATTTAACTCCGCACGAAGGTAGTTCATGTTTGTCTATAACTCAGACGGTGAAGCTCTGCTGGATTTCTCGGTGCGTTATAAACGTGATTTGAATAAATTAGATAATTGATACAAATTGTTAATGTCACTATCATATAAATCCGCATATATGACTAATATCAATAGACCTTTGCTAAAGAGAACGATCTACAGTGTATAGAGTCAGAAGCTATTGAGAGAATCATACAAATTCAGCTTAGAAGATTTATTACCCTTCTTACATTTTCACTTTAAACGAATCACGTTAAAATAAATTGATTCGAGTAAGTCATGCAAAACACTTAGAAACTTGAATAATCGAGCTAAACATAATTCATGTCGAAACTTGAAAACATCGAACTATGAACCATCTTTGCGCGATTTAACCCTACTTCGCACGAAGTGAATTGTTCATGTTAAAATCAAGTTTCTTCGCACGAAGATAACACTACCTTCGCACGAAGATAAAAGCAAATTGTTTGAAAAAGTCATTTACCTTCGCACTACTATCTTCGCACGAAGATAAATATCTTTGTTTGTTTGAAGTTTTAATCGTTTTCGTGATCAAATTTGTTCTAGAAATTTGTTCGACAAGATGGGCAACAAAGAGTTTTTCAATGCGTTTGCTACTACATCTGTTAATGCACCAGCTGCAGCCGCACAACTGAGTTTAGAGAATTAAATGCGAACGGTAGTGAAACCCCCGAAGTTGATGAACTTGGAAGACTATTATAGTTTGAGAGAAAAGTTTGTTAACTGGGTGCAAGCAAATCACTTCGGTTGCTATAGAAGAAAAATACACACCACCAATTGGGAAAAATCATTTGGAAAAGACGCAATCTAAGTTCTTAGCAGTTGAAAAAGAGTAATTCGTCATTGAGAAGAAAATGGTCAGCTTATTGCAACAATCAGTGAAAGAAGATATTATGATACTTCTGCAACATGATGATCATGCTCAATCAATATGGAATTCATTAAGATTGAAATATCATGGTAGTTCGGAGATGAGAAAAAGCAAAGAAGCTCTTTTAAAGAAAGAGTTCGACATTTTCAGTTTGATGAAGGGAGAAATCATGAAACTGTTGATCGGACGATATTGTCACTTAGTAATTCAAATGAAGAGGTTGGGAATTTTGAAAACAGATGAAGAGTTGGGAATTTTGAAAACAGATGAAGAGTTAGTTCAGAAGCTGGTAGACGCTTTACCAGACGTCGAGTGGACCACATACTTAACGATTTTGAATAATAGAACAGAGTACAGTGGCTACAGTTTATCAAAGTTTATCGAAAAACTCGAAGCTCATGAATATCCAACAGGATGTGAACCTATACTACAAAAGCAGTTCAGTTGTTACTCAAAGCCCTAAAGTGTAAACTACATTCAGTGCTAATAACTCTACGAGTTCATTCCCTAGCCAATCCAGTTTTTAATCAGTTTCAAGCTTTGAACCTAATACTCCTCAAACTCCACAAACTTCACAATCTTCCAATAATTTACAAAACAACCAAACAAGCCAATCAAGCCAGTCTAGTTTAAACCAAAAGATTTTACAATGCAACATTGTTGTAAATCTTGACAATGCCTAATATTTCAATGAACATACTGCCAAGCAGCACATTCGTTGCTTGCTTCTGTTCTGGAATCCTACGAGAGCCTGATCGCTGGGAGAATCGGAAACCCGGATATGACAAAAGAAGACTATGATCAGATTGATCAGGAAGAACTAGAGCTGGTGGATATTAAATGGTGCATGGCTTCCATAGTCTGAAGAGCACAAAGGTTTATGGAAATAATGGGGAGAGATAGTTTGGGAGGTTTGAACAGAAAACTTGGATTTCACAAATCTAAGGTCACTTGTTTTAGATGTCGTGAAAAAGGACATTTTAAAAGAGAATGTACTAATCGTGAAGTTAGTGGTAACCATAATCGTTTTGGCAAAGATTCCTACAATAAGGCTATATATCACCGACCGTCACAACCACAGACAAATTCAAGAATGGTTCAAATAGAAGATGGTTCTTCAAGTTCAAAGGAAAAAGCTTTGCTAGTTGCTCACCAGGAGGAAGGTTTTAGTTGGAACAAGTATATCACGAAAAACGAAAGTCTTGCATTACTGGCTGAAATGATTGAATATCCTGAACCAGAACTAGAAGAATATTCTGGAGCAGTCTTTGATGAAGCAAATGAAGAAGCTGTGTTGGAGGGTTATTTGTAGGAGCAACGTTCTATAGAAGAAAACATTTTACATACTGCTTTTAAAAACTTGATTCCACCTGAAATTTTTCCTTCTTTTGAAGGTTATTTTGATTCGAGCTATCAAGACCTTCAGGCGCGGAAATAAAGCAAGAAGTTGTGGAAGTGGAAGGGGGATTAATGTGGATAAATAGATGAACATTGAGAATTTGACTAAAATCGCCAATAAAGCAATAATGGCCAATTTAAAAGAGGTAAATTCTGATGAAATCAAGAAAGAGTCAGAGTGTGTGAAAGAAGTGATAAAAGAAGTGGTAAAAATTCAGATCATCAAGGTTAAAAAAGACTTGCAAGAAATGCATTAAAGCTTGCAAGGAATGTGTCGAGAAAGATAACATATATTCTGAACTTAAAAATGAAGGTCCGTGATCAGGCGGTTCTAGACGGAAGTCTGTGCGTAAGATGATAGTTTCGGTAGAATGTTATTAAAAAGGAGTAGAAGTAGATAGCGGAAGTTATATGTTATTCATTCATACCGAAAGAGTATACATCTTGTCAGGCTGCAGGAGTTCCTGGAGAGAATCCGGCAACACCTCCCCGTCCGGGAGCGCAAAACTTAATCACAAATGAACACACAACACCTATATATAGACATGATAGGGTAATTCATACGAACTGAGCACATGGTAATTCGTACGAATTAGGAATTGCCAATTTGTACGAACTAGGCACTTCCACTTCGTACGAAGTACTACTTCGTAAGAAGTGACACATTTTCCACCGTTTCAGTTCGTACCTTGGTCGTGTGTTCGTTTCTAACCTATACAATATTCAACACACGCTCTATCTAGCCTATTTGAACAGTATCGGACACAAAGTGCATCAACAAAAAAACATGCTGATAATTTGTCAAGCGATTATAACGAAACAAAAGGCTTATGACAAATTAAGTAAAACAATTAGACAATATTAACAGATAAACAAAGAAGATGTTAAAACTCTTTCAATGCTCAAAGCAACTGTAATGGATAAGCAAATGACCATAAATATTCATTTAAACAGGATTGCCGAGCTAAAAGATGAATTGGAAAAAATGAAAATCGAAACAGAATGAGTGAATAAATTGTTATTCAGTTATTCAACCAGTTCTTATGTCATCGATCATATTCTTTCGAAAATGAAAGACAATGATAAAAATGGAACGAAAAAAAGTCTGGGTTACGAACGAGTTCCACCACCTATGTGGGAAAGGTATGCTATAAAGAAATCATCCGGGGTGGAAAAGGCGCTCAACTTAAAACTGAAAACTGAAAAGAGTAATGAGCTGCCTGAGAATACCGATGTAACATACACTAAATCAGAAGATGACTGTGAATCTGATGTGGTAAATACTGTTGTTGAAAAGGTTTTGGAAAATGAGTCTGATAGCACTGACTTTGAAAGTGCTGAATAAAATCTTGAAATTTCTGAATCAAATTCACATTTTGAAGATGAAGAAAGTTTTCACAAGAATTATGAATAGATCGGATAAACTACATTTTAATAAAACATTTCCAATTCAGAATGTAAATCTTGAATGAGTTGATAAAATTTTCAAGTTGGTAGAAATTAAACATGTTGATCTTGAAAAACAAGATGCTTCTTTTACTCTAAAGTAAAACGAGTTTGCAATAATTACCATCAGAGGGGTGGGGATTATCCGGAAAACAAGAGAGATGGTTTGGGTTATAAAAAGAAGAAGAATAGCAATAGGTTCCGAAAAACGAATTTTACTAAGAAAATTGACTTTGTTTTTGGGACAAACACTGTGAGTGAGAAGGAGAGTATTAGTAAGCAATCCAATGATGAGTTTAAGAAGGAAAAAGAAATTCGAGAACAAGCTCAGAAATCCATGGTCACAGATAACATGACATGTTTCAAGTGGAATGAAGATGGACATATTGCACGAAAATGTCCCAAATATAAGCCTGTTCACCAAGTTAAAAAATCAACAAAAGATATGAAACAAAAGAAACCTGAGTTTGTGCCTACAGAAATATTAAAACGATGAGTCCAACAGAGATGAGAAATTAATAATCGAAAAGAATGATCGAAAGGATTCAAAATTTTATACTAAAAAGGCATATTCTAAGGCACAAACTTGGTAGCAAAGGCAAAACCATCTTCTGCTGTTGAAAAACCAATAACTGTTCTAGTCATAACAAAAGAAAAAATTGAACCAAAAACTGGACAATCGGTTGAAGTTTAGAAGGAAGTTAAAGTTCCAAAGTTTGATATACCAAACCCACCCAAGACCAAGATGGCTTGGGTTCTCTGTTTAAGTAACTTCTTATTCACATGTGCAGGTTCTCACAAGGTCTATAATTTCGAAATGGACAATGGACAGTGGAACTTCTCGTCACATGACAGAAATATTAGACTTACTCTATGATGTCAAATCTATTCGTGGAGGCTATGTAGGGTTTGCCAGAAATCAAGGAGGTCGAATCGTTGGTGAAGGAAAACTCCCGAATGGTGTGGTTTCTTTCGACAAAGTGAACTACATAGCAGAGTTGGAGAACAATTTGCTAAACATCTCCTAAATTTGTAATAAGAAATTTACAACGCGCTTCAATGACAAAGAATGTCTTATTCTGAAGCCGGGATTCAAATTCCTGAGGAGTGGATCCTTATGAGAAAATGATCTTTATGTTCTTGATGTGAGCATTGCATCCACAACGTCAAGATCAGCTCAATGTTTTGTATCCAAGCCTACTGAAAAAGATTCAATCCTTTGGCATCGAAAGATTGGGCACAATTTAGTGGAGGGTGTTAATCTGTAAAGTTTTCATCTGAATGATGATCGTCTTAGTTGCAAAAAGGGGAAGCAGCATAAGAAATCGCACCCGATAAAGCTTCTAAATTCTATCAAATTACCACTAGAAAGACTTCATATGGATCTCTTTGGACCAGTGAATGTTCGCAGCATATACGGAGATTTGTATTGTCTAGTCATGACAAATGATTATTCAAGGTTCTCATGGGTATTCTTCTAGAAGAGTAAAGATGAAACGTTCGATAATCTGATGATTCTCTTCCGAAAGCTCGAAAACTTATACCATTTGCCTATCAAGAAAATCCAAAGTGATAATGGTACTAAGTTTAAAAACAATCATATGCTGAAATTCTGCAACGACAAAGGCATTCTTCACTAATTCAGCTCCCCCTATACTCCGCAAAAAAATGGAGTAGCTGAACGTAAGAATCGCACTCTCATTGAAACAGCACGCACAATGCTTGCAGACTCGAAACTTCCTGTAAGTTTCTTGAGTGAAGCAGTTGCCTCTGCGTGTTATGCGTTAAATAGGATTTTAACTGTCAAGGATCACAAGAAGACATGTTTCGAGCTACTAAATCAACGAAAGCCGAATCTAGAGTTCTTGGAACCGTTTGGATCGCCGTGTACTGTCATAGACATGGATGGTAAGTTTCATGCCAGATCTTTGGAACGATTTTTCATAGGCTATGCCAGTCCTCAACGAAGAGTATATTTGCCTAGTCTAAATCGGTTTTTATCGCTCAACATGTTGATTGTCAAAAGTACACAATGTCTACTCAAAAGCCTGGTGATTCCTGGATGTTTAACTATAAGATCTTATGGAATTCATTCGATATGCCAGAACAACCTGATGAAAAGGAACTTATGTTGTTATATCAACAACATCAACCAGCTAATCCTGAACAAGTTCCAAGACACCACTGGGGGTTAATCAATCACCTGTTGGTGCTAATGATTCTGAATTAGGTCTGAGCAACACACAACAAGAACCCATTGTTGAACCTGTTAACCAAAATACAACAACGCCCTCTTTCGATCAGGCTGATGAATCTGATTCTGAAAAAGAGCCAACATATGATAATGGTGGATCAAGCTCCGATGAAGGTGTCGAGGAGATTACAAGTTTATTAAATTAATCGGCAGGTCTTAGCAATCAAAATGAAGCTTCAACAAGAAAGCAGGTAGCTGAACAAAGCATCACAAATTTAGAGGCCGCAGTGAATGTTCCTAATGAAGTTATACCTAGAAATCTTTCCGACCACCCTTCGGAAAATATTATTGGAGAATTGAGAGCTGGAGTGAAGACGCGAAATCAAATCAGCAAGGATTTAAGTTGTTTATATACCAAAATTGCACCAATTCAAGATATTTGCTTACATAGTTTTTTTATTTCGAAGATAGAGCCTAAATCGAACAAAGAAGCGCTTGCCGACGAAGGCCAGGAAAACGCAATGCAGGAGGAGCTGCAACAATTTGAGAAACTCAAAGTTTGGAAGCTTGTCGACCCACCAGCTAATCAAAAAGCTATCGCGACAAAATGGGTCTTCAGGTGCAAAAGGGACGATCGAGGGGTAATTGTACGCAACAAAGCTCGACTAGTTGTCAAAGGTTTTCATCAGCATGAAGGCATTGATTACATAGAAGTTTATGCTCTAGTCGCACGACTAGAAGCAATCCACATTTTCCTGGCATTTGCGTCATGGAAAGGTTTTAAAGTGTACCAGCTTATGGAAAAGTGAACGAGCTAGTGTATGTCAGCCAACCACTGGGGTTTGTCAATCTAGTGCATAAAGACAAGGTTTATTTACTAGATAAAGCATTATACGTGATGCATCAGGACCCGAGAGCCTGGTATGAGACACTCTCTCAGCACTTGTTAAGCAACGGCTTTATCAGAGGCACTGTTAATAGTAAACTCTTCACGAAGGAAGTAAAAGGACACTTGATGATCGTACAAATTTATGTGGATGACATCATCTTTGGCTCAACAAACGACAATTTGGGCAAATATTTTGAAGACGCATAAAGAAGAAATTTGAAATGAGTTTAATGGGCGAAATGAAGTTCTTTCTGGGTTACAGGTAGATCAGCTACCAGATGGAATATTCATTCATCAGAAAGAGTACGTCCATGATATCTTGGAGAAAGTTGAAATGTCGGGAACATTACTTTTATCTACCCCATTGGCACAAAATTATAGCATCTTTCCAGATGGGCACAGAGTCAAGATCGATGAAACCTTACACAGATCGATGATTGGATCATGTGACATTTGTGCCTTTTCAATCATTGTACAATTCCGAACAATTTCGTATTCAATGAAACCTTGTGTCTTATTTCCGAAATTGTATAATTATCAATGACATTTGCCATTTTCAACCCTTGTACAATTTCGAACTCTCAAAAACTTTTTGTGGAAGTAATTCGTTAACTGACAATCAAACGCAACCAGTTTAACGTGATGTACACTTCAGAACAAGGATATAAGCTACACATACCCTAAATACCGTTTACATAACTTAGATATAAGTTTTGAAGGGATAGGTATGACAAAAACACGCTTATACATGCCCAAGGGCTATTTTCGACAAACTGTGAAAGTCTACCAATTCTCGTATTTTTTTAATATGGACCATGTGTACCAATCCAAATATTTTTGTAATCATAAAATCTTGTATTTTATTTATAAGAACGCAAAAATGTCAATCGTTGCGCAATTTCGAGAACGTTATTTGCGAAATGCGTAACCATACAATCGAACGAACCGAAATCCACGACATTTTTAGAAAAAATCCAAGTTACATATGCCTTAACACCTTTATATAACATAAATATTAGGTTAAAGGGGTTAAAAGTGACAAAACGTGACAATACAAGTACAGTGACCAAATCTGCCAAATAGCAAAATTTGGTCCCCAGACTTGGATTTGGATCGTAACAACTTTTCCATATGGTCCGTATCCACTGCCCACAAGTTCCTTGGCCCCCAAGTTCACGATTTTCCACCATTTCTCCTCCTTTGGACATGTGTAATGACAATAAGCATGTCATAACACCTGGAGGGACACTTGGCTTGATCTTGTGAGCCCAAGATCACTATAAATAGCCAAGAACTTTACCATTCCAACTTGCTCATTTCCACTTTCTTTCTCCCACTCTCTTGGAGCTTGTTTCCAGCAATTAGAGACCTCCTATCTGAGTTCTTATAGTGTTCACAACATGTCACACCCCGACTTGCAGCGGAAGACAATTACGGGGTGCGGCAGACACATGGTAATTCCTCATAATTTAAAAAATGTGATTTCATAAAAAGAGGGAACATCAGTTACAACATGCGTAAACTATCATATTACAAACCATTAGTTCAAGTGCGGTACTACAAGCCACTATAACCTTTATTCTGCTACTGTCCGCCAATTCAAAACATCCCATATGCCCATTCCTCATTCCTGTTTAGTTTTACCTGAAATGCATGTTAGGTTTAAAAAGGGTCAGCTAAACGAGCCGGTGAGTTCCACTGGTTTGGTTGTTTCATAGCAAAATGCTTTAACAAGTTTAATTGCACGTGTCACAGATCACAGATGGAAACACGAGTGCATAAGTGAAACCTTGATTGTTTTAACCATGCCGTGTCCCGTTCAACACCTCAGCACACCGGGCCGTGTCACGTTCGACAACTCATCCCACTAATTGCGTCACGTGCAGTTCAACGCCCCAGGTGTAGTTATGCCTAACAACATAATAGAGTTTAGGACGCGTGCAGTTGCCTGGTTGCCGACGCAGCAACTGGGTTTGTCAGACCAATAGTACTATCCACTGCCCATGGCTTACTGTTAGGATCTGAGTTTGAATTACTTGTAGTTTTTGTTTCAAAATGGAAAATGATTGAATTAAAAGAGATTTGCAGCGGAATAAGATGGAAAACTTTTACTACAAGCAATGGTCGTTTGTTTTCATCATCATCATGCTTTCAAGTTAATTAACTTGCATGTGATTCACAAACTCCCCCTCAGCCTTTGCAATTACAGTTTGGTAATGAGAAAATGCAGAGAAGATGATATACGAGAGTTGATCTTTTAAGAGACAAGTTTAAAGGTTAGAAGAGTTGCTTATTTATACTAACTATCTAACCTCTAAGCATCTTTGATGACGTCAAGGTTGATAGTGACAGGAAACAATATGTAACTAACTCTAAACACTGCTTATACTAACTATCAGTGCTTGGCACTGTTACATTGATTAACTAAGCAAATGACTATACTCTGATTCCTATCCTCTGTCCTTTTTAACTCTAGCAGACCTTGAAGCTTTGTGAAGGCAGATGGTAGGATGAGCAGTCTTTATGGAAAGCAGTGTAAGTACATCAGAGGATGTAACCTCTGATAGTTGAACAAAGCTCGGATCGTGTTGTTTGGCTTTATATCATCTATTCCTTTCATAGGGTTCAATCCCAACAATCTGCCCCTGGAACAGATGATGCCAAAAACATTTTATTCTTGGTTTTTATTCCTCAGAAGGAATTCTCTTATTTGACCTTTGAATTGAAGTTCAAAGTTAAGATATTCCATGTCATCAGCATCCTTCACCAGCTCTAAACATAGTAGTTCTTGGAAGTCCTCTACTGTAAGCTCATAAGCAGCTTCCATGGATAGTTTAGTGGCTGCACCATTAGACTTGAGCAATGTCAATTCATGGGTGTCTTTATCGACCTTCCATTTTAGAATTTTTGGGTCTGATGGTTTTCTTGAAGGAGCTTTTATTGCTGAGGTTTGTGAATGAGCTAACATTGATAAGTCTTTAGCCAGCTTGGCACTTGTATCATCTGTGTGATAATTAATCATATTTCGAATCCCTTCTTTGATAAATGTATCCTCAAACTCTTTGTCAGTCTTTTCATTCATCTCCCATTGCTTTTTCCTGTGTTGCAGGGCAAGTGTGGAATGGGCAGATGTTGAGCTGGACCTTTTGGAGAGTTGAGCTCTGAGGATAGCATCTTCTTTTGAATAATCAGGCTTGGGAGGCATGGATGGATCCTTTTTCCTTCTCTCTTCCAAGCTTTTGCAGGTGTCTATCACTCTCACCTCACCCCATCTCATCACTTGGTTTTTGGAACCATAATGATTTTGGATCAGTTCTTGCTTCATTATCTTCAACTTCAAGACATTTTCAGAGATATCTTTCTTGTATAAATCCCAGTTTGGAGGAGTTGGCTTTTTGAGAGGGTCTTTCAACATTTTTTGCATTCTGTTGATTTCTTCTCTCAGCTCATCTATGCTCCAATCCCTGAACTGAGGCCTTGTTGCCTTATACATCTTCTTTTCCATGATATACTCAATGAGTTCACTCTTGAGCAACTTATCTTCCCTTACTGACAACTGGTTGCTCAGATCCTTGACAAAATTTTGTAGAATAGTGACTTTACTCAGTTGAAAGGACATGATAACCTGTATTTCTCTATCATTTTTACTAGCTAATTCTCTTTTGGCAATATCCTCTGTTTGCTTCTTTTTCAATTCTAGATAGGCATCAACATTTGCTGGTCTTGGATAGCCATCAAGGGATAGAATTGTTCTTTTGTCAGGGTCATCCTCTGAAAAGAAACTTAGGATCTCTTCCCTGACTGCTGGTAAATCAAGAGGATACAACTTTGATGCAGGAATGACTTTAGGAGTCGAAGAAGTTGTAAGCACTGATGTGGGGATCACTGGTGTTGATGATAGTGGAAGAGGTGAAAAGATCTCATCATCATTTATCACTTTTGTGATTTTTCTCCTTTTAAACCTTAAGGTGGGTGATGGTGGTTGTGGGATTTTTGGTGGTGTAGATAATGGTTGAGTTGATATGGGAAATGTGATTATGGCAGTGGATAGAGATGCATCTATTTCAACCTCTGCTGTATCAACAAATGTTGACAAAACAGTTGTTGTAACATCTGCTTGTGTGGATGTGGGTTGTGATATTGAAGATGTGATAGGTTTTTGAGAGGCAGAGGTTTTAATGGTTGGACTGGTTTCAGGCTTACTTTTAGGAGGTGTGGATGTTGGTTGCCTGGCTTTTCTAGTAGGAGCTCTTTTTGAAGAAGTACCAACCTCTCCTTTTTCTTTTTGCTGATCAATCTTTTTCTCAACCAACACTCTGCTCTCCTCAATCACATTCTTCTTGTGACTAGCCCTTGCCTTGGCCACAATTTCATCAGTCAAATTAACTTTCTTTGAACCATCAGGCTTTGGAATGTTCAATGTTGGTCTGGCCTTGTCATCATCTATTGTTAGCTTCTTTGGACCCAAAGGTTTCTCCCCCTTTTTGGCTTCATCTGTTGTAACAAATATAACCGTTGGAGGTGCATGGCTAGTGGTTGTGAGTAGATGTGCTTTAATGGCTTTAATGTCTACTGCAGTGTCTTGATACCTTGATTCAAACAAGTTTCGAACATTATTCACATGATGCTTGTGTTATAAATCCAAATAATGTTGTTGATGTTGAAACAGAGGGTTAAGAGCTTCTTTGAGATTAGCAGTGGATGAACAGAGGGTTGACTTTTTGTAGCGATCATCTGCTTTAGTTAATCTTTGATTTCACCAACAGAGTTTTCTATTCTAGTCACTCTCTCCGTCAAATCCTGGTATTTTAGATCATCACCTAATTTAATAGGATCATCTGAACTCCTACCAGTGGTGGTAGTTATATCTATGTTATCATGAGTAGTGGTTTTAGGACCAGCTTCAAACGTAGATGCCCCTTTGTCTTGGTACTCGGGACTTCCCACAATAGAGGTAACAGTTGTTGCCTCAGCAGCGGTTGCCTTCCAACCAAGTCTTATTAATGAAACCACTGTCCAACTGAGAACTAGGGAGTTCAGCAATTGTAGTGGCTGCTTGTGTTGAAATATCACCAAAGGTTACATGTAACCCAAGGGATGTAGCCTCTTCATTTGCTGATGGGCCAGCAATGAATAAAGAATCAGACCCAGCCATTGGATGAAGTATCTTCTCAGTAATAGGTTGTTGAGAAGTGTTGGTTTGTGTCTGAACTAATTCAATTGCATTCAGCAATGGTACAATTGTGGGTGGAATTGGAGGTATCGTGAAGGTGGTTGAGTAGAGAGCGACATTGCCCTGGGAGAGGGGCTGTGGAAGATAAACCCAAGTGGATCTAGAGCTTCATAAAGTGGTGTCCCTGTGTCTACAACCTTTTCCTTTTGTGAGGAAGAATGAGGAGTTTCATGATTAAGGCTGCCTGGATTAACCACAGCGCCAATTTTACTTGCAGGACCTTTAATTTGATCCTGTAAGTAAACACTCAAGAAATGTGGATGCATCAAAAAAGCTTTTCTTTTTTCAATATTTTTAAAGTTATTCACAAGATCATTGAACAGTATCTGGGAGTAGTTTAAATCGGTGTCAGTTAAAATTGCATACCCCAGATATTGCATGTTCAATGGGATTTCATTGAAAGCAGTGGATTTTGCAGAGAGACAAGTAAGAATGGTGTGAAAGAAAAATCTCATCTCAGCAGGAAAGTTAGGTTTAAAAATGGTCATACCTTTCATCTGGCCGATATAACCTCTTTCCAAAAACTCTGCTTGGATCTCATTAATTGGAAATGACACAGGGTGTTGTATGTCATTTAACTTGAAAACTTGAGAGATCGATTGGGAGCTAATTTGCATCAACACTCCCCCTACTCTTGAAATTATTGTATAAGGAACACCATCAGCAGATGAGTGAACCTTTGCATTTTTCCAGAAATCACGAAGAGCAACAATGTAAATGGGTGCTTTGACGGTTAACATGTGCAAGAATTTAGACTTTTGCAAAATTCGAATCATTGGATGATAGCGAGTATTTGCGTCGTTTTCTTCAAGTATGGTAGTGTAGTTATGTGGGGTTTTGATTATGAGAGTGAAAGGTGGAGGTGCTTCTTGCGATTTAGCTTTGGATTTTGAAGATTTTGATTTGGGAGCCATGGTGTTTGAGAGAAAAACTGTTTTGAGATTTTGAAATCGACACAGTTTAGGGTAACCACTGGTGAGATAAAACATGGGTTTTATAAGGGTTTTGAAAAAGTGAACATGACGTGGCATCTGTTGCAAGATCGGATGGCTAACATCTGGCCACGTGTAACCTCTGATGAGAAAAGTAACCGTTGATGTGGCAAAACACTGTTTTAGGACAGTGGTTTGGACAATACTGATTTTGTTAACACTATCAGAGGATAGCCATTAGTGGTTTTGAAAAGGTGAAAAATAGAAGTCAGAGGATACACTGGATCAGTGGATAAGATTTTAAAGCCTATCAGATGTTTTGAGCAAACATATGTTATGAACAAACTTTTAAAGATTTATTGAAAATTTTCAATTTTAACTATTTTTAAGGAATTTGTGAGTTTCTGAAAACATTTTGATGCTATGTACACATGGATTTACAAGAAACTTGTTTCTAATCCATGTTTAGCAGTGGATGTTGAAACTGCAACCTGCTTTTTGCTTTGCCAAGACACTAGACAATCACCTAGGAATTGACAACCTCCTGATGTGGACTTCCTTGTAGTTTTACACCCAGCAAAATCACTATCTGAAAAACCTGAAAGCTCAATATTCCCATTAGCTGGATACCAGATACCAAGTGTGGGAGCACCTTTTATGTATCTGAATATCCTTTTTACAGCAATAAGGTCAGACTTTCTAGGTAATTCCTGTGATCTGGCACAAACACATGTTACAAACATGATGTCTGGCCTTGATACAGTTAGGTACAATAAAGAACCAATCATGCTTCTATAAAGAGTTTGATCAACAAGGTCATCTTTACCATCAATGGTGACTAGCTTTGAGGTTGCCATGGGTGTGCTACATGGTTTACAATCATCCATATCAAACTTTTTAAGCAGTTCTTTCACATACTTGTTTTGATGGATAAATGTACCATTGTGCAATTGTTTAACTTGAAGACCAAGAAAACGTTGGAGCTCACCCATTGCACTCATCTCAAACTCTGCTTCCATGAGTTTTCGAAACTCTTCACACATAGCAGTGCTTGTGGATCCAAAAATGATGTCATCCACATAAATTTGGACAAGCATCAAATCTTTTCCTTTCCATTTTAAAAACAGGGTTTTATCTATTTGCCTCTAGTAAACCCTATTGATAAGAGAAAAGTGGATTGAGTTTCATACCAGGCTCTTGGTGTTTGTTTCAAGCCATACAATGCTTTGTTGAGCTTGTAGACATGATCAGGATGGAATGTATCTTCAAAACCTGGAGGTTGACAGACATACACCTCTTCTTTGATTTTTCCATACAAAAATGCACTCTTTATATCCATTTGAAACACCTTTATGTTGTGGTTAGCAACAAAGGCTAAGAACAGGCGAATAGCTTCCAACCTTGCTACAGGAGCAAAAGTCTCATCATAGTCTATACCTTCTTCCTGTCTGTAGCCTTGAACCACGAGCCTTGCTTTGTTTTTGACAACAATACCCCTTTCATCAGTTTTGTTCTTGAAGACCCACTTTGTGCCAATTGGACTTACAGCTTTTGGCAGTGGCACAAGCTCCCAAACTTGTTGTCTTTTGAACTGAAGGAGTTCTTCTTGCATGGCCTCTACCCAGCTGTTGTCTTTCAGTGCCTCTTGGTACTTGACTGGCTGTATGAGTGATCGAAAACCAGCAAAAAGACAAATATTTTGGGATTGGCTTCGTGTGAGCACCCCAGATTTGATGTTGCCAATAACTTGATCTGCTGGATGGCTTTTGAGATAAATCAAATCACCTTGGTATGGAACAATAGCATTTTGAGGTGATGGCTGCAATTGTGTATCATCTGAGCTAGCCTCTGCTGGTGAAACTGAAGTATCAGCCACTGATGAGAATGGTGGTGGTGGTATTGGGGGTATAGAGGTAACATTCTGATGATTTTGGTGCCCAGATGCAGGACTTTTATCAACAGATGTGTGATTTTGTGAACTGTCAGAGGTTTGAGGATCAACCTCTGTTGACCCAGAAGTGGCAGAGTTTACACATGAGCTTGTAGCACTTGATCCGCTGTTTGAAGAATACACTTTTGTTTGTGGAAGCACACAGTCATATCCTTGATCGTGATCTTCTTCAGATGATTGTGGTATACCTGCATTGTCTAGCTTGATAGAAACATCAGCAAATGTGATTTATCTAAATCAAAAGGCTCTGCAGGATTTGCTGGGATTTTCAGTGATGATAGTTCATTGAACTTCACATTCAATGTTTCTTCAACACACTTTGTCCTAGAGTTAAAAACTCTGTAGGCTTTGGCAATGGTTGAGTATCCCAGAAAATAACCACAATCAATTTTGGCTGCAAACTTAGATATAGAATCTTTTAAGTTCAAAATGAAACATGGACAGCCAAAAATTTTAAAATATGAAATCAGAGGTTTGATTTTATACAAAATCTCATAGGTAGTCTTTTGATGTCTGGGGTTAATGAAAACTCTGTTTTGAACATAGGAAGCAGTGTTTACAGCCTCTGCCAAAAAGGACAGGGTTAACCAGAATCTGCTAGCATAGTTCTTGCTGATTCAAATAAGGTTCTATTTTTCCTTTCAACCACCCCATTTTGTTCTGGAGTTCTTGGAATGCTATATTGTCTAACAATTCCTTTTGACTCACAAAAAGTATCCAACTCCCTATTTTTAAACTATGTTCCATTGTAACTTCTAAAGATTTTTACTGGAAGACCAAATTGCTTTTCTACTTGTTTTACAAAGTTTTGCAAAATGCTTGCAGTTTTATCCTTAGAATGAAGAAAGAAGGTCCATGTAAACCTAGAGAAATCATCAACTATCACTAGGCAATACCTTTTGTGTTTTAAGCTCATGATTTGCACTGGGCCAAACAAGTCCATGTGCATCAGTTGTAAACACTGGCTTGTTTTGGACTCTTCAATTGATTTGAAAGAACTTTTATGTTGTTCGCCTTTTAAACAAGAAACACAATGTTCATCACAGGAAAATTGCTTGTGAGGCAAGCCTCTTACAAGACTTTGTTTTGAGAGTGTGGTGATAGTTTTAAGATTTGTGTGTCCAAGTCTTCTATGCCATAACTCAGTCTCTTTGCTAGAAGCTAACTGAGAATAGACATGTCCCAGACATAGGATTATCTTTTAGCATATCTACCACATACACATTCCCACTTCTGTGTGCAGTGAGTTGTGCTTTGCTCTCAGCAATGATTTGCTCAATCCTTTTAACAACCTCTGGTCTCACAATTTGACAAGTTTTCTTAGTGAAGAAGGATCCATATCCTCTGTCACTCATTTGTGAGACACTCAGCTAGGTTAAATTTCAGATTGTCAATCAAATTCACATTTTCAAACTTGAGTTTACCAGCTAGAACCGATCCAGACCCTAAAACCTTTCCCTTTGAGTTATTACCAAAAGATATATCACCCCCCCCATGAGCCATGAAGTCCTTGAGAAGGGCTCAAAATCCTGTCATGTGCCTGGAACCTCCACTATTTACATACCATAAGCTATCAAGGCAAATAGAGGGTTCCTGCACATTTAAGTAAATAGATCAGTTAAGATTGGTCTCCAAAGCCAAAATGGCTTTGGATGGGGTCACAGATGGTCCATACTCAAGTCTAGGACAATGGTCAGTGGTTTGGGAAAATTTTTTTGTAACATCTGCTCTTAACCATTACCTATCAGATGATTGTATCCATAAGGGTGCTTGTTTACTCTTTGCTTTGAAGGCTTTTTGTAGCCTTCATAAGCATGAGGAACCTTTTTATAAGTAGGTTGGCCATACCCTCTTGGAAATGAGTTTGAAGGTGGGGCATCTGTCACTTGCACCTCTCTTTGAACAGAGGTTTTGGTTAAGGCTTTTGTAACAGATGTTTCAATTGGTTCAAAACTCTGCTTGGATTTATTTCCAACAGACTTGAACTTTCTCTTTCAAGTGCTTTTGCCTTGATCTCTTTTACCTTTTGTTCATAGTTTTTGAGATAGGCACACTGTTGAGTTGAGTGATTTGTTTTGCTGCAGATGGTGTATTTTGAAGAATTTTTGATAATACAAGTTTTGTTAATGTCATAGGCTTTTAAAAGAAAACAATCTGCAGCCACATGATTGCTTTTTTTCACAAAATTCACAAAACAAGTTTTTAATCTTTACTCTTCTTTTCCTATCAGACTTTTTCTCAGCAATGGTTGTAACCTCTGTTGGCACATCTTTGATAGGGATCACCAGTGCTTTTGGGGCTTTAATACCATCAGTGGTTGTGAAGTCCATTGGCTTAAAGTTCTCTAACATATCACATTCATCTGACCAGGTTGGTTTAAACTGATATTTTTCAATTTCTTTATCTTTTGTTGAAACCTCTAGTTTTTCCAAAACAATTTTGTTTCCAGCTTTATCTATGATTTTTATCTCTTCACCAGCCAAATTTGTAGGGACAACTTCAACCAACTCAGAATCAGTTTTAGCAACATTTTTCTCATTTTGGTCATAGGCTCTAAAACCTACACTAAACTTGATGTTGCTCTTGATCTGAGCATCAAGCATAATTTCATAACCTTCGCAGGACTCAACCCATTTTTCACAAGTGATTTGGGTTTCTTCTAACTCATTTTTACAAACTTGGTATTTTTCTACCATAGTTTGGAGTTAATCCTTGGTTATGCTTGATTCATGTCTTAGGCTACTCATTTCAGAATTTTTTTCACTTAACTTTGATTTTAACTCTTTAATCAGTTTTTCAAAATTAAGTTCATCTTCTAAAATTTGTTTTTCATTCACCTTTTTTATGTTTGCAAAAGCAATGATACATTTGTCAGAACATAGATCTTTAAGGATCTGAGGTGATACCTTTGTAGCAGCCATAAGAGCACAATCACACTCATCTTCACACACATCAATGTTTCATGGGTCAGTAGGAGAGTTCTTTTCCTTATCAGCCGCATTTTCTCCTTCTTCACTTGAAACCACTGTTTCATCACAAACTTGAACTTCATCAGATTTTGACACTATCTCCACATATTCAACACCTTCACAATTGTCTCTAAGGCCATTAAACAAAAATTCTTGTTCAATATCATTTTTGGCCATTAAAGAAAAGTTTTCATCAGTCAAATCCTCAGGCAAACTGCTCCAGTCAACATAACTTTGTGTGAAAAAGCTTTGTTGACCAACCTCTGCTTGACTAGCAGTGGTTTGAGCAGGTTGTGTAACAATGGGTGCTTGTTGAACAAGCACTTGAGGATGAGATGATGCCTGAACATATTGAATTTGTGGAGCAGTGGATTGAACATAATGCATTGGAACAGTGGTAGCAGGATGTGCAAAGTGGGCAGTGTTTTGAACATGTTGAGCAGGGGCATATTGTGAATAATGAGAAGTGTTTTGTGTGTGCTAAGGTCTAGTGTCACACCCCGACCCGCAACGGAATAAAAGTCGGGGCATAATTGGGTTATCACCAAAGCTCATGATATTTACTAAGAAGTTTCATATTTATTAAATTCGAATTACAAACTTAAATATCCAATAAACAAAATTCATACAAATACAAAGGAAACAAAACTAAATGTTTATTCCAACGCAATAACTTGTTTATTCTTCTAGGCCATCCTAAGTGTTTCTTTCCTCAATTGATCACCTGTATCATGTGTAAAACAAGGGAGATTTTGGGTCAACAAAAGTTGGCGAGTGAACCTTTAAATAATTACTTGTTTTATTTATTAAAGAAAATTCGTGCATAAATCATATGTGAGCAAACATATACATGTAAACAATCACAAACCACGTTGAATGAATATATGACATGAATGATGATGTATTTGAGATCAAGGCTCAATCAAACGGAGCCGATCTAATGAGGCACCTGATGCTCAACTCGTATCCCACGAGGAACTGATGGGCCTAATGAAATGAGTGCACTGAAATGATAAACTTAATCCACATAATAATCACACAACAACCATTACACATTTGATCACGAGATGATATAAGCACAAGTGTTTAAATAAAATAAAGGAATTGTACACACATGATACACCCCAAAACGTGATTAAAAGGGGAATTTGTAGAAATTCACTCACCTTGGTGCGTACTCTTGAGTGGTAAAGAGAGCGCACGAGTTGGAAATTTAATCGATGAGAAGGTACTAACCTAGAAATAATAACGCGATAACTCAATAAATAAATAAACTAACTTTTTGGTTTAAAACATTTGTTTAGAATTTTTTTTAAGTTATTGTTGTGGTTTTTTTTTTGGTATTTTAAACCCTATATTTTTTATTGATTTTTAGATTCAAATTTAATATAAATCCATAAATAAAATAAAACAGGAAAATAAAAATAAAAAAAATAAAAACTTGTCAGTCTGACAAGAGGGTTGTCAGACCGGTCGAACAGTGGAATTTGTATGCGTGTGGTGAGGCTCGAACTCGTGACCTCTCGGTTGCGTGCACGCAGCTCTTCCAACTGAGCTACGTGTCTAACCTGAAATATTTCCGTTTTTAATTATTCTTATACATACATTCAGTTCATTTGGAAATCAAAATTTTAAAAAGATTTATAATCGATCGAACCGGAGTCTCGAACCCGAGACCTCGTGGTTAATGTGCACCCAGCCCATCCGTTGGGCTGGGTATCTAACCCGTTAGTGACTCTGATATTTATTACTCTTATATACAAGTGACGTTCTGACAGTAATCTCTTAAAAAGATGTTTAAAAATCACCGGTTCAGTGACTGGGCATGGATTCGAACTCTGTATCGTGTATATAAAATGCACACAGTCTACCGCTGGACTGTGTGTCTAACCGTTTAAAACACAAGTTTTTTTTCACAAATATGCTTATTGACTTCGTCTTCTTCATTTGAATAAACCTTACCCGCCTGAATCAACTCCCGATTCAATTGTTAGGATCTGAGTTTGAATTACTTGTAGTTTTTTTTTCAAAAATGGAAAATGATTGAATTAAAAGAGATTTGCAGCGGAATAAGATGGAAAACTTTTACTACAAGCAATGGTCGTTTGTTTTCATCATCATCATGCTTTCAAGTTAATTAACTTGCATGTGATTCTCACACTCCCCCTCAGCCTTTGCAATTACAGTTTGTAATGAGAAAATGCAGAGAAGATGATATGCGAGAGTTGATCTTTTAAGAGACAAGTTTAAAGGTTACAAGAGTTGCCTATTTATACTAACTATCTAACCTCTGAACATCTTTGATGACCTCAGGGTTGATAGTGACAGGAAACAATATGTAACTAACTCTAAACACTGCTTATACTAACTATCAGTGCTTGGCACTGTTACATTGATTAACTAAGCTAATGACTAAACTCTGATTCCTATCCTCTGTCCTTGTTAACTCTGGCAGACCTTGAAGCTTTGTGAAGGCAGATGATAGGATGAGCAGTCTTTATGGAAAGCAGTGTAAGTACATCAGAGGATGTAACCTCTGATAGTTGAACCAAAGCTCGGATAGTGTTGTTTGGCTTTATATCATCTGTTCATTTCATAGGGTTCAATCCCAACACTTGCGTTAATCACTTATAGTGGGGATAGTTCGTGTGTTAGGTAACTCACATCATCACAAGTTTGTGCAACTAACACAGTTTGTAACATGCAAATCACCCTAGAAAAACAGTAAAACTGTTTAAAAGTGGGGGATTGAAACTCACAGTGAAAGTAGTAGTCTCAAGCAAAGAGTGATCAATCAACTGAATCAGCTTTAATAACACGCATGCAAGTAGGGACTCAAATCAGTATCTAAGTTGGTAATGGTTATAACTTGGACCTGGTTATGAGTTTTCACCCTGGATTGAACCTATAGTATACTGGTATGGTGATGGATGTCACGGTAGTATCAGTTTCTAATTTGGCTTCCAGGCACCGGTTCGCGTGCCAGCCAAGGTCAGTTGTTTGACATGCTCGGATAATGGTACGGGAATACCAACAGTGTTAACATGTTGTTATTCAAGAAATATTAACTTTTCATTAAGGAGTTTGGGTGTTTGGGGAGTCCAGGTTGCCAAAAATTGAGTGTCCGCTTTCGCCATCGGGGATTCTTCGAACTGGCATTGGACACACCCCTAGTGTCCAAACGACCTTGGAATCTCTCGGGATACTCCCGATGTTCCAGCTAGAGTAAATGTTGGGTTCGGTCAGTTCCCGATTCCGGCAGGTTCGTTACACGGTAAACTACCGAAACTAGTTTAAAATAAAGTGTTTTTAATTCCGTAAATTCCCCTTTAATACATAAGCTTGATAAAAATCTGGAAATTTTTATACAATTCTGTAAAAATATATAGATTATGAGAAAAATACTTCAGGAATTTATTTAGCTATTTTAGCTCCTCAAATAAATTATTTGTAAACCAGTATTTAACTGAATAATTTACATTGCTTATCATCCGATATCTAAAATATCCCAAAATATTCCAGAAATTTCCTTATATGTCGACGAACTCCCTGCAAAAAATTGGGATTTTTCCAATTTCGTTTCAGTGCGTTTCCGGCTACTGAAAACTCCCAGAAACGCGGATTTTATTCCAAATCAAAATTCAACCAATGGACTCCCAAACTCCCTAGAACATTTCCTATGTGTTCCTTAGTGTTCAGGTAAATTTTGGTGATTTATAGACTTGGTTTGGTATTTTTCCCGAATTTCTTTCGGTAAAACAGTAAAAAATTCGCCAAAAATAATAGAACATTCCAAAAATCCTACAATTTTACGTGGAACTTTCTGTCAATACCCTACATCACCACACCAAATTTCAGCTCATTCCAAACAACATGGACGAAGTTATAGTCCAAACAATATTCTGCCTATGCTAATCGAAGGTTTTAAGCATATGTAACCAAAGTTTTGAAATCCAAACTGATGTTATAACATAATCAAACATGTTTTGGCATATAAGACTCATCACTGGACATATTTAACCATCCGAACTTATAATTATGCTAATGACCCGTTAAAGTATCATAAACTACACTAACAAGTGATAAAGGGTCGAAAGCACTTAGGATCTCTTTCTAATCAGAATATTGAGCTTATTAAAGCATATGGTACGAGTCCCAACACTCGTTTGGTTTGTAATACTTCATTCTATCCAAATCCTCCAATTAAAGTCACGACACAAAAACATAGTCATCCGACACATTAGGACACTCTTGAGCTTTGTTTATTCTATTGATCAAGAACACATACGCAATCCAAAGTGAGTACATAGTTCCCATCTTTTATGTTTTGCAAATGTTTTGGGGTGACTCATATGTGCTAAATCATTTTCATGTTTTTAAAAAAAATCTATGCTTATATAAAATAATATGATTTCAATAATGTGAACAACTTGTTGGTTCGTTATCCGTGACACGAATGACATTCATTAACATTGAGTAGGCCGACCGGTATTATGTTATGGTACCATAGGACTGACAATCCCGTTATCGGAATGTGAAATGGATTTGGTGGAAGTTTCTGATTAACAAATCATTTGTTGTTTTGTTAGCTGCATTCGAGGTAGATGCTTGGCCCTGCATATTCTTTCCTGCTGTCTGCTGAGTTAACTTCGGGCAACTTCTTCGGAAATGCTCCGTACTACTACATTCATAGCACGTACGGGGGTAGGTAATCTGTTGTGTTGGTTGTTGGAGTTGCTGCTGAAGAGGTTGAGGCCTTGGGGGTTGGAAGCGGGTTGGTTCAGCTGACATCTTACAGTTTCGGGCATAATTCCCACTTTTGTGACACCTTGAGCATATCGCTGCTCGACACGCACCATACTGGTGCAAAGTGCACTTGTTGCACTTTGGGGCTTTTCCTTTGTAGTTATCAGAGTTACTAGTTGGGGTAGTCATGGCGTAACTCTGGCTAGTTGCTTTCCCCCTCTTCGTTGTTGCTGCCCCTGCTTGACTACTTTCTGGGGCTCCTCGCTTATTACCGGCCTGTTCTCCAGGCATCGTCAAAATCCTACGTCTAACCATGTCGAACGTAACAGTACTGACCTGGCTACCACTCTGTGCATAGTCAGGTGTCCACTGAGTTGATAATGATCCTCACTTCTGGGGCCAGTCCCCAGTTATATCTTTCGGTCCGCTTGTGCTCCGGTCGGACCATGTCTGGCAGTATGCGTGCTAGTTCATTGAAATGATTGGTGTAACCTGCATGGTCGGCACCTTGCATCTGCAGGTTCCAGAACTCATGTTCGAGCTTCTGAATTTCGTTGGCCGGGCAGAACTTTTCCATTTATGTTCCTTAAGATCATCCCATGTCATAGTATTAATTGCGGCCTGCCCGTAAGATTGAATGATGGTGTTCCACCAGTTTAAGGCATGGTCGGTAAAGGTACAAGTCGCATACTTAACCGCACAATCACCAGGACAATTACTTATATTGAGTACCGATTCCGACATCTCGATCCATTTCACTCACCCATTCGGTCCTTCAATTCCACTAAATCCCGTTGGTTTGCACTCCATGAAGTGCCTACACGTGCAGACCGGTCTAACACTGTTTTGATTATTTTGACCTACCGGCCCTGTTTGTGGGTTCTGTTGTGGGTTAGCATTGATACTGGCGCTAACCTGCGCCACGATCGTGGAATTAACTGCCTGAAGCTGTTACGCTATCATTTGCACAATTTCCGCCTCCGTCATTTGTGGTGCGCGTTTCGGGGCCATCCTCATTATAATCAGTATATATATATATACACATCAATGTCACATGTTCAATCGTCACATATCACATAATTTCATCGCACCCATGAGCCCACAACATGTATATCCAAAATCATCATCATATATATAATAACATTTGTCATAAAAAAACTGTCAAAATTTGCACGTAGACTTAACCATAAGGGCCAGCGCTTACAGGTGCTGTCAAAACTGGTCACCGAAGTGACGTACATACACCATGGTAATTGAGTAATCATAACATGTAACATATATCAGAGCATGCGATAATGAGTTTAAGAATGTATGAATCTATCGCATGAGACAAGGCCGAAGTCAACACGTAATATTGACCAAAGCATAACAAGTCGGAGAACATATCGTAACATGAAACTCGCATATCTTGATTAACGGTACCTTGATAATGTAGCCGGGTGTTTATATGTAGGAAGTACCGCAACGTATCCACCACACCTAGATACATCATCAATGTTCCGTTTACCAAGATATTCGGGCCTCATATTACTTTCCACGAATAACCAACTGAAATCCGGAACAATCATTAATCGTAAAGAACACATTGTAACCGACGGTCACACGAAACGAGGTTCCACAACGCAAAGCGTTTCAAAGGAATCTGTATAATCACAAAATTTATACCCATTGGAACCGAATGACAACGGGAAGGGTAACTTATTCATGCACTCCATGCCACCTCCATAACCCGAAGATCATCACACTCATACATAACATATATCGGAACATGTGCTAACGAGTACCACTAACCATCATAGTATCACACGACGTGAAGGCTAACGCCAATATTGTAAGCAGAAGAGGAATCAACGAACAATCAAAGGATTGTTGATCCAGGGACGAGTAAGTTTCGTAAGATGTTTGAACTCTGCGATTGTATAACAATCGAATGTGAAGCAACGAGAAGTGGAGTAAGGACCCGTGCACGTCCTCCCAGTCTATCAGAACGACCTGCGCGTTTCTTGTGTATCTATGTTCTTTTTGGAGTATCATTCTGGTATATAATCGTCGTTATAGTAACTATAAGGATAGAGTTGGTGAGATCGTATCATAATAAAGACTTGAGTTCTCACATCATAACGTATATGTAACAACTGTATGGGTGATAGGAATCTAACTCTAGTGTATATTAAATATGTGATCAGTAGGAATGTGGAGTGGACTGTAATACCAGTTTTCTGCCTATCTCGAAGGCATATGTAGTAAGGTATTATCCACCAATCTCAATTCATGTATCAATCCACGCACAAACATCCATACGCTATCACCTTGGGACACGTATGTATCGCTCCACGTATTTAAGTGTGTTTATTATCGCGACTTTCACAACACTGCCTCGTATGAGCAAGTCTGTTATTACGTTCCGGACCATAATAACCTACTTGCCCCACAAGGCCATACTGGTACTCGCCAGTAGGATACTTTACAGTGTTCATTGATTATATTATAATATTATAGTGTTATATTATTACTGTTCATTGGTTTGTATATATTATATATTACCAATGAACAGTAATAATATAACACTATAATATAATATTATAATAATATTACTATTTAATTTATATTTATATTATTATTAAAAACACTCTATTATTATCTACTTAATTTATTTATTTATTTAATTTAAAATTAAATATATAAACCAATGAACAGTAATAATATAACACTATAATAATATAATATTATAATAATATTACTATTTATATTTATATTTATATTATTATTAAAAAACTCTATTATTATCTATTTAATTTATTTATTTATTTAATTTAAAATTAAATATATAAACCAATGAACACTAATAGTATAATATAATTATTTATATTTATACTTATATTATATTACATTATATATTATATTAAACTATTATATTAAAAACGTAGTAATAGTCTAATATTATAATATTATAGTGTTATATTATTACTGTTCATTGGTTTGTTTTAGTAAAGCTTAATTTTTTCAATGATGTCCACTAAGGTCCGAATCTGTAGTTATAGTCTAGGTTCTTTAGGGATACCTAATTCGCTATAACCGATGGCTCTGATACTATCTTCTGTCACACCCGACTCGCAGCGGAAGACAATTGCGGGGTGCGGCAGACACATGGTAATTCCTCATAATTTAAAAAACGTGATATCATAAAAAGAGGGATCATTGGTTACAACATCTATAAACTATCATATTGCAAACTATTAGTTCAAGTGCGGTACTACAAGCCACTACAGCCTTTATTCTACTACTGTCCGCCTATTCAAAACATCCCATACGCCCATTCCTCAATCCTGTCTAGTTTTACCTGAAATGAATGTTAGGTTTAAAAAGGGTTAGCTAAACGAGCCGGTGAGTTCCACTGGTTTGGTTGTTTCGTAGCAAAATGCTTTAACAAGTTTAATTGCATGTATCAAAAATCACAGATGGAATTACACGAGTGCACAAGTGAAACCTTGACTGTTTTAACTGTGCCGTGTCCCCTTCGACACCTCAACACACCAGGCCATGTCACGTTCGACAACTCAGCCCACCAATTGCGTCACATGCAGTTCAACGCCCCAGGTGTAGTTATGCCTAACAACAAAATAGAGTTTAGGATGCGTGCAGTTGCCTGGTTGCCGATGCACAGTCCGGCACAGCAACTGGGTTTGTCACACCAATAGTACTATCAACTGCCCACGGCTTACGTTAATCACTTGTAGTGGGGATAGTTCGTGTGTTAGGTAATTCACATCATCACAAGTTGGTGCAATTAACACAGTTTGTAACACGCAAATCACCCCAGAAAAACAGTAAAAAATTTAAAGTGGGGGAGTCAAACTCACAATGAATGTAGTAGTCTCAAGCAAAGAGTGATCAATCAACTTGATCAGCTTTAATAACACGCATGCAAGTAGGGACTCAAATCAGTATCTAAGTTAGTAATGGTTATAACTTGGACCTGGTTATGAGTTTTCACCCTGGATTGAACCTATACTATACTGGTATGGTGATGGATGTCACGGTAGTATCAATTTCTAGTTTGGCTTCCAGGCACCGGTTCGCGTGCCAGCCATGGTCAGTTGTTTGACATGCTCGGATAATGGTACGGGAATATCAATAGTGTGAACATGTTGTTATTTAAGAAATATTAACTTTTCATTAAGTGATTTTGGGTGTTTGGGGAGTCCAGGTTGCCCAAAATTGAGTTTCCGCTTTCGCCATCGGGGATTCTTTCGAACTGGCATTGGACACACCCCTAGTGTCCAAACGACCCTGGAATCTCCCGGGATATTCCCGGTGTTCCAGCTGTAGTAAATCTTGGGTTCGGTCAGTTCCCGGTTTCGACAGGTTCGTTACACGGTAAACTTACGAAACTAGTTTAAAATAAAGTGTTTTTAATTCCGTAAATTCCCCTTTAATACATAAGTTTGATAAAAATCTGTAAATTTTTATACAAATCTGTAAAAATATATAGATTATGAGAAAGATACTTCAGGAATTTATTTAGTTATTTAACTCCTCAAATAAATTATTTGTAAACGAGTATTTAACCGAATAATTTACATTGCTTATCATATGATGTCTAAAAATTCCCAAAATATTCTAGAAAGCTCCTTATATGTCCAGGAACTCCCTGAAAAAAATTGGGATTTTTCCAATTTCGTTTCAGTGCGTTTCCGGCTACCAAAAACTCCCAGAAACGCGGATTTTAAATCCGAATCAAAATTCAACCAATGGACTCCCAAACTCCCCAGAACATTCGCTATGTGTTCTTTAGTGTTCATGTAAATTGTTGTGATTTATAGACTCCGTTTGGTATTTTTCCCGAATTTCTTTTTGTAAAACAGTCAAAAATTCTCCAAAAATCATAGAACATTCAAAAAATTCTACAATTTTACATGGACCTTCCAGTCAATACCCTACATCACCACACCAAATTTCAGCTCAATCCAAGCATCACGGACCAAGTTATAGTCCAAACAATATTCTACCTATGCTAATCGAAGGTTTCGGGTGTTATACCTAGCGCAAGCTCCGTTCCCGTGTGTTTTACTCAAGTCCAGAAGTGTGTGGGTACTATATTCAGTACCTACACATCAAGCACAATCCAAACATGCCATAAATCATGTCAATCAAGCCTTGTTTCACTGTTTTTCAGTTCATAACTTTGTTAATCGCTTTTAGTCGATTAGGGGTCGATTAGGGTATCAAAAGCCGAAGTTTTGTGATCTTGGCTACCATATAACATCAGGGAACCCCTGAGGTGTTTTTATTCAGCCAAGAACCATGTTTAAATCATCCATTAACATGGATTAAAAAGAGTTTTCATGGTCTAGTTCATGTTTAATCAAGAAAACTTCATCAAAACCTTAATAAACTTGCAAAATACCTTTGATTTGGCTGAATTTTAGTGATGATTAGCTGTGTTCTTGAAGGTTATGAGCAGATTTCAAGTGAAAAATAAAGAAAAAATAAATAAATAAAATATATATAGGGGGGGTCGCAAGGTGGGGTACCCCTACCCCACCCCCCGCTTTGTCGTGCTTCGTTTTTCGTGTTAAGAAGACGATGTTTATCTTCGATTTTGCATTTAAGTTCGTTTTCGGGTCCCACACGCATCCCCGATTTGCGAAACGGACTCATTTTTCGCGTTTTAGTGTTAAAAGACTCGGTTTTAAAACCATGCATAACCGTCTCGAAACCCAACCTCGGTTATGTTTTAATCATAATAGGCTCGTATTAAGGTAGTTTAAGTGTTTTTAGGCTTGATTGATCGTTCCTAGCATGTTTGGTTGCCTTTTGTTGTTTGCAAAACGAAGGTGTTTCCCAAACCGGGAAGCTGCCTCATTTTGCGTGCCCGAGCCCCGATTAGCTTCAAGTCTTATGTCATGGTCTAAGGCACATAACTAAGATGTTCTGTGAACTCAGAATCTTAAATAGCCCTACCAATGGCCTAATAATCATCGTCAAATGTTTAATGCGCTGTTAAACGGAAAGCTCCCGTTTAACACGTTTTCAAAAGCTAAGGACACCAACCTCGCACTGTTGGCCCTTATTAGTGTTATGTAACCATGACGTGCTCTCGGATTCCTCTGAGACATAACAGATATCGCTTAGTCTAGCACACAAGTCACACAAGTTTTTAGGGTTTTTGCACAATTATTGTTTTAAGCATACTTAAAGTTTTGGACCGATTATGGTGTACCTGGTTTTGTCCTGGTATCACACAACACAAGTAAGTACTCTTCCTTAGTCTATTTCATTTATTTAGCTATTTTTGAGCCAAAATTCAAACAGTTTGACTTTCTGTTTGACTTCAAGTTCTGACCAATTTTGGTCAAGTCCAAGTTCAATTGAACTTTGCAACGTGATCGTAATCAAGAAGGTTATAATCCCTCATGATTGCACCTTCTGATTACCATGTTTACAAGGCGAGTGACGAGTCAAAGTTTTGGTAAAAAAATGTGCATAATGTGCATTTTCGACGAAACTAATTTCGGCTATCAAAACTCCAAGTTTTTATACCAAATCAATTTATAACTTGATTAGACATGTTTCAACATGTCTAACACGTCACTTCAAGTTTAGTGCTTTATTTTGGGTCGAAATTCGAGCGGTTTGACCACCGCGTTGACATTCGAATCTGACCCGTTTGGTCGATCTTTGGATTCTACCAACCCCGTTTATAGGACCATAGTTGTATAGGGAATAATCCTCTGAGGTTACATCTTATGGTCATAAGGTTTGGTTAGTTATATGATGAGTAGCTTTTATGTTCTTTTAAAATGACCCAAATACCCTTTTTGCGCATAAAAAGGTTTTAAGCATATGTAACCAAAGTTTTGAAATCCAAACTGATGTTATAACATAATCATACATGTTATGGCATATAAGATTCATCATTGGACATATTTAACCATCCGAATTTATAATTATGCTAATGACCCGTTAAAGTAGCATAAACTACACTAACAAGTGATAAAGGGTAAAAAGCACTTAGGATCTCTTTCTAATCATAATGTTGAGCTTATTAAACCATATCATACGAGTCCCAACACTCGTTTGGTTTGTAAGACTTCATTCTATCCAAATCCTCCGATTAAAATCACGACACACTAACATAGTCATCCGACACATTAGGACACTCTTGAGCTTTGTTTATTCTATTGATCAAGAACACATACGCAAATCCCAAGAGAGTACATAGTTCCAATCTTTTATGTTTTACAAATGTTTTGGGGTGACTCATATGTGCTAAATCATTTTCATGTTTTCAAAACAAAATCTATGCTTTATATAAAATAATACGATTTTAATAATGTGAACAACTTGTTGGTGCGTTATCCGTGACACGAATGGCATTCATTAACATTGAGTAGGCCGACCGGTATTATGTTATGGTACCATAGGACTGACAATCCCGTTATCGGAATGTGAAATGGATTTGGTGGAAGTTTCTGATTAACAATTGTTTGTTGATTTGTTAGTCTAGTTAAAGAGACCCTTTGGTGGTCTATTAAAGATACCCATTTGCTGGTATAGTCAACACAGGCGTAAATATGTTCATTAAAAAATGACCAAAAGTTTTCAGAATTAAAACATGAACGATTGGTTTATAACACCGACGATTGATTGCTGACACAGACAATTGGTTTATGACACGAACAAATGGTTTATGACATGTTCAAATGGTTTATAGCACAGACGAATGATTCATAATACAAACGATTGGATGATTGGTTTATGGTAAGTGATTTAGATAACAAGAATGGTGCAATATGATAAAATCATGGTGGATACGCCGCTGGTACTTCCTATATATAAGTGCTTTTATCGTATTACATATCATGGAGTTATCCGAGTCACTTGGACAATTTTTTTTCAAACGATGTCCAGCAACGATTTTCACTTAAAGATATAAATCATATGAAGTCTTTTTAAATCGATTTTACTACTCGGTTTTACAAAAGAAATGTTTTGGTTAAGATTCATGGCTACAAAGTTTTATAACTTAAACAAACTTCTTTAGTTGGTTAAATATATTGTTGTATCAAACAATTTGGATAAAAGGTTTTCAATTATCGACTCTTGTACTCGGACGAGGTATTGCAATAACGAATATGAAGCCATGAATTTGACACACGACAAAACCTATGTACTCGCCGGCTTTTTATGCTAACTATCTTTTCACATATGTTTCAGGAGCTAATGTTTAAAGATTTGAATGGATGCTACATGTAGGATGGACGCAGGCCTTAGTTTAATTAAAATCTGAAAGACGAGTGTTATGTCGTTTGTTTTTATCATCCACAGACGATGTATATTATTAATGAAGTAAAACAAAAGTTTAAGTACCATGTCTTGTGACAATTCCTATAACATGACTCCCTGACTTTTCGGCATCGGTTTGTTGTTTTACATGGTCGGGGTGTTACAGATCACTGATGTATCTTACAGCATCAAGACTAGACATCATGTATCCAACCTGCCTTTGTGCCTAATATCAATCGAGCCCTCGAGTGTCACACCTCATGATAGTCAAGCGTATTTTCAGATACTTGAAAGGTTTCCCAAGCACCGGCTTGTGTTTTAGAAAATATAAAAAAATAAAAAATGTACAAAAACATGAAAAAGACATAAAAGAATTTCGTGTAAAAAGAGGAAATGATAATACATCAGGGGACTATCACAGTATGCTAAAGAATTGAAGTGTTAAAAAGGATTAAACAAATCTCACTGAGGATGTGCTAGTAGGCTTCGCACATTCAGTAGATTGCTTCGGGATATAAACATAAAAGTATAAATTCTTAATTAGTTGTTTAATATCTCTCTGACATATGGTCTTAGTACACCGATATTTCGTTTGAGAGATTGCCTGATTCTAAGATACTAGGTCTTTATAGACTAGAACTTGTAGAATACTTTTGCATTTAAACCCGTAAACTGCACAAAATTGTAAGTATCGAAAAATCTAACAATTGCAGTTCAAAAGATTCAAAATTAGAACACACACTTTTAAGCCGAGCCCTCATCTCTCTGTCTGTACGATGATACTAACCTAAGCTCTCAAAGCCTCGCGTTACTGACGTGTGCGTGTATATACATATTTTTTACAAAAAATTTTACACACGGTTCGGTTTTAAATTTATAAAAATGATTTATACTTCAACACTAAAACACACACTAAAGGGCAATTATACCCCGTCATATATGTAGTAAAATATCGGTAAGAACCAAGTAACGATCCAAGGATGCGGGCGGAGACGATAATACTAAACCTTTGTCATTATTCTACCGGTAGAAAAGATAGATTGATAAGTTGTTTAAACTAAAAATGACTAAAACATAATCTTTTTGTTTCTTCTTCTTTTTGTAAACATAATAGAATCAAATATTAAACATATAAATTATAGGCTTGCTTTATGAACAAACGGAATATATTAACTAAATCGGTTATGCCACTAAGTCACTTGGTCAATATTCCATTTTTCAAAGACAATTAGTATCACTTTCGGGAATCCTAACATGACAACTCTTCGGAAAGTTAAAACGATAAACACACTTTAACCACCTAAAATTGTTCTTTAATGCACTATTGATTAATGTTTATGAAAATCATAAAAATTGTTCTAACCTCACTTGATCAAGGAAAGCTATACCGATAAATACAATGTAGCCACCGAGAAGCATAACCAAGATTAAATCACAACCAAGGTTCATTTTACAAATCTTAAACATAAATCCACTATGAAAGCAATTTTGGCCTAAATTACTAACAAAGCTATAATTTATGCTAAGAATTTGCAACAACATAATCTAACCCGGTAAGGTCCTTCCGTGAGGGAAAATATTCTTGATTAATCTTAATAACCTATTATTAACCCATGCTCATTTCTAGTTTCATGGGGTAAACATTTTAAACTAGTTAAAAGTCTACTAATACATGATTAATTAAGCTTCTTCTTTCAAATATCCCAACTAACCACATACTAATCATCCAAGATAATTAACTATAATCAAGAATCCAACATCAATAAACAAGGTTGCAAACTAATCATCAAGGAGTAACATAATAGTTCATTACAAACATGATTAACATCTAATGGTTGTTTAATAAGCAATGAATTCATAGTGTTTTTGCCATGAGGCTACAATATTACATAGACAAAAATCTAATACTTGAAACATAATCAAAATCATGGAAAGATTCAAGAATCAAGCCCTAAACACGCTTAAGATTGAAGAACCAGATGGTAACGGAGCTTCCCGGCACTATGGAGGCTTGATTCGGAGCAAAACAGTTGTTACCGAAGCCCAAAAATCGCCAGAATGGCTCCCAAAAGTACAGTGTTACGATTAGAACGAGTCTTCTGTGTTTTTATAACCTTTTGAGTTTCGCATGACCGTGCTGATAAAGTGCACGGTCGTGCACTATTCGCGCAATCCGGTGACGTCATCTTATCCGGTCAGGTTTTCAAAATGGAACGACCATGCCAAAGTTGGCACGACCGTGCGTGTCCGGGATATGCTTTGCACTGGAGACCGCACTGGCAGTGCACACGAGGAAAACCCTTCTGCACGGTCGTGCCATCCATACGCATGACCGTGCGTACCGAGAAACATGCTTGCACTGTTGATCGCACGGGCAGTGCAGAGCTGGTGTCGAGACCTGGCACGACTGTGCCAAACTTCTGCACGGTCGTGCACTATCTGTAACTCCACAGAAAGTCCGTAACTTCGCCGTTTTGCCCGGAAAATCCTTGTTTTCTGCATCTTCTCGTCCGGCACGCTGTTCAAGGCCTGTAAATGAAAACATACACGATTAAGTGTCTAATTCTTGATTTTATGGCCGAAAACGCGTAAAATGGGGATAAAACGGGGACTAAAGTATGTGTATTTTAACATATATCAAACCTCCCCACACTTGAACTTTGCCTGTCCTTAAGCAAACTAAAACCAAACTAAAATAATAGAAAACTTCTAACGAGAATAAATAATTTACAAATTACACGACTAATACACATATGTAATAGTTAACCGATTTTTTTTCGAAAGACATCGAAAAAGAATCCAAACCACATAAGCGCATGCAAATATACGTAAAGATAACTAAAAACCATGATTCCACATTCGATTGATGTAGCATGCAAATCGTCACACATCTCACAATGTTCACACACACACGGTTATATTTGTGAAACATACATAAAATGTGTATGTGTAAACGCTATATGCCAAGACAATGAATCGTGTAACATCATAAGCTTGTCGAAAGATCTAATCTCCACCAAACAACATGTGGAAAAGCGCAAATCAAGAGGTCTTAGCGAGTTGTAATGATAGGCTAGGGTGAAGGGTATGGAATGGGAAATTTACAAGTGACTAAACGGTTAAAACTCGTAGTTACATTTAACAAGCAGAAATAGGTAAAAACTACACATAAATAATGCGTAAAACACGATTTCCGTAATTTCGAGCTAGTCGTCAATATTCTACTGTTTTTGCACTCAAAATTGCTCAAACTTTTGTCGTCTTCGCCCTCATTTGTGGTATTATAATTTTCTGATTTTTTTTATTTTTTATTTTTGCAAACTTAGTGGCTAATTTACAAATAACGCTAGTTAAACGGCAACTTTAACCGAGTTTTAACACTAAGGTTTAAAAATAAAAAGGCTAATATTTGCTAGGTGGGTTAATTGGTAGGGTAAAAGAAAGAAAAACACAGGAAAAGTCTCGGCATGGTGAATCCTAGTGGGTAATTCGGGTTTAGGGAAACAAATGGAAGAAAAAAAGAAGCTAGAAACAAAAGGTTTTCTAGGTGCCTCAATCATTTCACGCGATCTCATAATGTTATGGTCTTGACAAGTATACTAGGGACAAGTTCTAAGTTACACGAAACATCCGGCTCACTCCTAATTCGAAATGAACAAGCGTCTAACAACTCTAAGGCTTAAAACATACTCACATAACGGAAGAGAGCGGGTAAAAGCGTGAAAATTAATATACAAGTCTTTCTTTGTTTGTCACGTTTTTAATTATCTTTTTCGACTTTTATTAGGCTTGTTGGTTCTTTAACATTTCTGATGCTTTCTAAAACAGAATTTTAATCGGATTTTAATTTTAAATTTTTATTTATTTATACCTATACTATATATATAATGCATATCCAAAGCGCAACTTTGGTCATTTGCCACTTTTTCAACATGTACAAGTCTTAAAAGCATGTTGTACAATGCCATAATGCACAAAGGATTTCAACAGCTTCAAAATACCCTGAAATATTTTGGGCGGCCAAAATTGCTTTCGAACACCCTAGAATCTTTTGGGCGGCCAAAACATTTTCAATTTTCAAAGCATGTGAAACCTAGGGTTTTGAAATTCAAATCACGCCTTTCTCTTCCTTCTCTCCCTCTTTCTCTCGATCTGGAACCGGTGAAATCGGACGAAGGTGAGTTCTGGCGGAGGAGTCTAGGGTTTCGGCGATCAAAATCTGAACCACCAGTGACGACAATGTTTTCCGCCCTTGCCCTTTTCTTTTGAGTGTAGCTAAGCTTCCATAAGAAGAATCCATGGAATAATCTGTTGAACTTCCGGTGCACGAGTTTGAAAGCCGCTGCCACCGCCCTGACATTCAGTTTCTATTCAGGTAATAATATCAAATCTGAATTTTGTTAGATGTTCTGTAACTGATTCAGGGTGTTTTTTATTATATCCAAGGAAGATGATGGTGGCTGGGTATTGTTTACAAGCGTTTGAAGTCTTCGATTCATGACCTAGGTAGCTATGGATTCTACTTCTGTACTACAACTTCTCTTTGGTGGAACTACTAGGTAAATACAAGGTAAACAGCTATTCCGATTTAAGTTCCATTTAACTTTCATGACGTGTTTTAGTTCATACAGTTACGTAACAGTTGCAAACCTAAATTTTGGTTTCAGATCATAGAGAAACAAGTACTCATGGTAGCAAAAGCTGTAGAGGTCAAGATCGATTATGAAGTTAGGGTTCTGTCGTAAGAACTTCCCAGATCTGGACGGTATTGAGGCGTTGAATTCCTTTTTTGGTTATATTCAATTATGATCAAGTTTGATTTTTTAATTGTTTTTTTTTTCAATTTGTATTTCATGAATGATGTTGAAGATGAGAAAAATAACTGCTGCAAAAGCCATCTATACATATGAGGGGATGATGAAGTATAGAACCGTAAGTTAAACTGAGGTACTGGTTGCTTATTCTTCTGTTTTGAAACGTTTCAGTTCATTTTTTGTTTCATGTCAACTGAACCCTAGATTTTTCTCATCTGGTATAATTGACTTGCAAAAGCAGGTCTCAAAACATTGATTCATCGTACACTTATGATTAATTAAAATAGAGTCGACCTTTGGCCGTAAATTATTATGTCAGTTGTCTTTAAAGTTTTTATTAGTAGTATTTTTAACACCACAAAATTTTCGTACGTTAAGCTCTAACCTCATGCTTTGTCTTCTAAGACGTAAACGCCTTAAAGAAGCTTGTGCTTTCTTAAACCAAGACTTTATGTTCAAGTTAAGTATGTGCCTTCATGAATGTGACATATCAAATCAAGCTCAAGCTTGCATAGGCTTGTTTTCTAATGGGCTGAAATGATGAGATACTGGTATTGACATGAAAGTAACTGTAGAAAAAGACAGACAGCAAAGTTAGCCAGATCAACAACCTGAAATGATGAGATAATGGGCTGAATGAGTAAAATAAAAAAGTTTTGGTTACAAATACAGTATACGTAGATACTTGTTTTTTTATGAATTAACTAAAGGTCACCAAAATTTGCTCTACCCATCACAATAATCATCAATTAAAGAAGATTAATTGATTAAATCCTGACAACAAAGTTAGCCAGATCAACAACCTGCTACTCACAGATTCACTTATGTAGATGAGTTACTACTCTCGGTTTTCATAAATTCTTATTAGGACAATACGAGTATCTCATTATTGTCTGTCTTTTTCTACAGTTGCTTGATGAGAGGCAGAGTCTAAATGTGTTCAACTTTCTCGAGGCGATTAATAGGTAAGAGTTCTTTCTTTCTTGTCATCAACAAAAAGAACCTGTTTTGATCCAAACAGGTCTAACCCGTCATACGACACGTATTTCATTTTTTCACACAGAGGTACTTCAGGTGCTTTTATTCGTCTGAGTAAACTGGTGACAATGAACGGGCGTCGGGTGCTTCTATTCGCATCATAATTGATTAACTGACCAAGTGAGTTTTTGTGGATATTAGTTTGGCATTTTTTAAGTGATTATAAATAGCTCTGTTATATTTGAATATCACCGGTTTATATTTGCTCCTGGTCTTATTGGAGTTTTATTATCAACATTGGTAACATTAGAAGGGGGGCCAACCAAGTTTTGCCAAAGCTTTAGTAGGCGTCTTTTTAATTTTATTTTATAACATTTATACATTTATTATAACATTTTTTGTTAGCGACATGAAGTTGAGGTGACAATTTTGACTATATACTTATGAGGTCGTTTCTATTAAAAAAAGCTAGCTAAGACTTACAAAAGTAATATGAAATTTAGCCATTTAACCTCAATGAAAGTATGATAATTGACGGGATGTATGTGTTGGATTTGCCTAATTTAGCATAGGAATGCATGGCACAAAATCGGCTAAACGGCGAAATCCCGGCGAAATAAATGATGGTTACCAGGGACTTGGCACAAAATCGGCTAAACGGCGAAATCCCGAGGCTTATATACTGGAATGAAGTGTTGCAGTATCTGTAACTTTCTAAAGCTTGTATCTTAAATATAATGTTACTTGTTTAACAAGTTTGACCAAAATATATGATTTTGTAACTAGAGGATTAAGGGGCAACAAATTGGTGGGAGAGCGCTCTCCCCCGACATCTGTCAGCTAACGGGCCTATGGTATTTGTAAGTAGCGTTGTATATGTTCATCATGTCGGTCTACATTTGTATAAAGTTTTAGCTTACGCATGATAATTTGCGCAGTACGTGAGGAACAATAGTTTAAGTGGCACAATGCCCTCAAATATTGGCAATTGCACTAGCTTCCAGGTTTTGTATGTACCAATCTCGAGACGTTTAAATTTTCAAGCATCTAACCTCTACTAAAGGTAAATTCTTTTTTTTTCTACCAGTAATCAATGGTAAGTGGTTTGGTTTGGGTATGCTTAAATTTTACCAAGATTTTTACTGCAACTCGAGGACCCAGCCGAAATTCAGATTATCGATCTGGTATCGGTTCAGTTTTTGGTCTTGCTCGAGCATACCAGATGTTCGCTCAGCTCTATTTAGAAGTTAATGTTTATATAAAATCATTCCAATTGAAGTTTTAAGGAATCCATATGAATTTATTGTTTTAACGATACCATGATTGACTTTTTGAAAGTCAAAGGGGCTGCTTTTCAACTTTTGAAAGTCAAACGGTGCAGCGAGCCCGCCGCATCGGAACGGCACAACGAGCACAACCGCATTAGCGCAGCGAGCGCTTACCTAGCGAGCCCGGCGCAACACCGCAGCCAATGCAACTGCTGCGAACGCAGCCGATCAGCTCCGCAAGCGCAGCCGCAACGAGCACAATCATTACAAGCAACCTAAGGGTAATTAATTAAGCTTTTATTGTGTTATTGTTTTGTTTTTATGATACAAAATTGCCTATTAAGCTTTTAGTTTGTGCATATATAATATATAATATATAATATTAATATTAAAGGTTGGGAAAGATAGACGGGTTGCGTAACGGGTCAAAAGGGGTTCTGGTTTATCATTGCTTCACTCAGGTTGAAAGGGGCAACATCGACCCTCAACACACTGTTTCCCCTTTTAATGATGTAGTATTATGATGCGGCTTCCACCATTTGATTCCTCTAAAAAGAGGAGGAGGTTATTGAAGATGTCAAGTGTAAGTTTTTTATGATTCTTTTTTGCTAGGATAATGTGATTAGTGATGAGTTCCTCTCTGTATATAAACAAGCGTTAAATAGTGTGTGTATAAACCATTAAAACTTAACAAACCGTTAGCCTGTAACTTAGAATTTACACCGCATCAGTTTATTATTATATACTAAACCACGTTTTCTTGTCTTATGTTGTTTTGCATTACGCTTTCATTCAACACAGGAGAAAGACGGAGTAAAAAAAGAAAAAAAGCAACACAGAAGCAATCGGTTCGAAAGTAGCAGCGTTTGCATTCACACTTTTTGATCGATGTAAAGCATCAATGCTTCCTTTCATACCCTTTGAATCAGGGTTCATAATATATGTTAAAACTCAAATTTTGTTGACTGTAAAAACACATGTTTGAAACTATATTTTACTATTTAATTACACAGCTTTAGGGGGTTTTTTCATCTTTATATGTTAAACAATGGGCCCCTTTTGTTAAGGTCAGCGTTCATCACACTCATTGAAAGATCCAGTTCTTTGTTGTGCTATCTGGTTGTCGAGACTGTACAAAAGCAAGATAATATGTGTAATGTGGTTGGGTATAATTATTTATTTTTTGAATCGCTACTAATAGTTGTTATAAGGCACCTGCTAATAACTCGGTGCATCATTAATAATAGTTTTAACAATGTATATTTATTTTAAACTTTCAATATACAATATGGATTGCCAAATGTATATGAAACCGGAAAGATTATCTACTTGAGACTAGCTTGTTATAAATTAAAAAAAAGTCGACTCCACCGCAACGTGCGGGATCCCAACATATCACGAATAAAAAACTAACCTAAGTACTATACAATATATCACGAGACATCTGATAAACTAACGTCATCAAGTATCCTATTGTAAATCGCCACTCCCGCCGCATCTCGCGGGTAAATGACTAGTATACATACATATATATATATATATATATATAGGGGATGGATAATGAGAAAACTAGTTTAAATGAGAAACAAAAAAACTAACAAAAAAGCCAAAAAAACATATCATTTTTTTTATAAAAAATCGCTATATATATTATATAAAAAAAAACTTTAAAAAAGCATATAATGCACATGTGCAACATAAATACATATAATGCACATGTGTAGTACACATGTCCAACCGACCGCTCAAGGATTCGCTTCAACCCCCGGTTCGTGACCTCCACTTACCCAGTTGTTTGCGGATGATAGGGCGTGGATAACCTATGGTGTACACCATAGCGTGACAAAGCTCTCTCAAGCCGTGTACTGCAAAAATGGGTCTCTCGGTCGCTAATTAGTGCTTTCGGAGCACCAAACTGGGCAAATAAACTCTTCAAGAACCTCACGACCACCCTGGCATCATTGGTGGGCAAGGCTTGCGCCTCCGTCCACTTCGATACATAGTCTACCGCAACGAGGATGTACTTGTTTCCACGCGAGGGAGGAAAGGGACCCATGAAGTCGATACCCCATATATCAAAGACGATCCAATTCTGAGGCATTTCGTCTCGTGCGGATATATTAGCGGCTCTCTGGCACACATCGCACGCTGTGACCCATCTCTGCGCGTCATGGAATATAGTAGGCCAATAAAACCCGGAGTTTAATACCTTCTTCGCATTGAAATTCGCACCATGATGACCTCGGGTAGGTCCCTCGTGACAATGACGCAGGATATCACTCGCCTCCTTACCAAAAACACATCTCCTAATCACTTGGTCCGCTCCGACGCGAAACAGGTAAGGGTCGTCCCAAATGTAATGCTTGAGATCCGAGAAGAACTTCTTCTTCTGCTATTATGTCATTCCTTTAATAAGGATCCCACAAGCAAGATAGTTCGCAAAATCAGCAAACCAGGGTAACTCATCACACACCTCGACATTCATCAAAGACTCATGCGGGAAATTGTCATTTAATGGAACGGTCAGCAAGTCTAATGCTCATCCTCGTGGGTGAAGGCTCACCTAGATCCAACTTGGCAAAAACTTTATAAGGCATAAGGTTAATGCTCGCTCCCAAATCTGCTGATGCGTGACTGACTGACAGACATGCTGCCAATAACACAAGGCAACGTAAAGCTGCCTGGATCTCCCATCTTCGTAGGCAGACGGTTCTGAAGTATAGCTGAGCAACTCTCATTCATCACAACACAAGACATATCCTCAAGTTTCTGCTTGTTTGAGAGGATGTCCTTCAAGAACTTCGTGTACTTAGGCATTTGAGCTAAGGCTTCAACAAATGGTATGTTTATGTGTAACTGCTTGAACAACTCTAGAAACTTACCATTTTGTTCCTCATTTTTCTGCTTCTTTAGCCTGCCTGGGTACGGAACTGGATGAGTATAATCTTTGACTGGCTCCCGGAGCTGTGCTATACTTGCTGGGCCTCGCCTAGCGTGCAACTCGTACGAAGCAGCAGTCTGGACCGCCTCAGTGATCGGTGGTGAATCCGATGTGTCGGGTCCCATGCTCTTGCCACTCCTCGTCATAACGACATTTACATGCCCTCTTGGATTCGGCTCGGTATCGCCTGGGAGACCACCTGGGGGTCTCAGACATCATCTTGGCCAACTGTCCGACCTGATTCTCAATGTTCTGAAAATCGAGGCCTTCTGACTCCGCATCTCTCCCTCGTGAGCTACGAAACATTCTTCATTCTGCTGGTAACGTTTCTCAGCTAGCTGATTTGCACTAGTAGAGCTACTCAGAAGCTGGGCCATCATCTCCTCCAGCTTGGAATTATCCAAAGGGCCTTGTTGCTGGGAACTACTCCCGGCACCCTGATTTTGGTTCGAATAAAGTCGGGGCTGGCAGGATTGATTGTAAGACTGAAACGATTGGCCTTGAGCCTGCTACGGTGCTGGAGCTCGCTGAGTGAATCCGAGCGGGTTTTGGTTACCCGTGTTTGCTCTCCACCCAATGTTCGGGTGATTTCTCCATCTCGGATTGCACGTGTTGCTGTAAGGATTATTTTGCGGCCTCGCTTGATTACTGACAAAGTCTACCTCTTCCTGACCCGCAAACATAACAGCCTGATCACACACTGATCATATCCCGAACTAGTCTGTGCTACAGTATGGGATTGTGATTTATCAAACTTCGCCGACAATGCCGCGATCTGTGAAGTAATAGCTGTGTAATTGTCAACAGCATGAACTCCTGGGCGTGAAGATGTCCGGCTCCTCTCTCCACCATGTCGTGAACTCGACTTCAACGCGGCTCTCTCGATAATCGCGTAAGCTTCATTAGGCGTCTTCGTCCCTATATCGCCTCCCGCATACACATCTAAGCGCTCCTGTGTGTCATAGTTGAGTCCCTGGTAGAAAGTCAAACTAGCTGCCTCATAATACGATTCCTTAGTTTCGTTGTCTTTTCTGGGCAGAAAGTACTTTTGCATGAATAATTCAGCTACCTCGTCCCAAGTCCTAATAGATCTAGCAGGAACTGATAGAAGCCACTGCTTGGCTTTATCTCACAATGAAAATGGGAAATGTCGCAACCGTATAGCATCCTCGGAAACGTCTCGTATCTTGAATGTCGAACAGATTTCTAGAAAAGAAGCGATATGTCGACCAGCATCCTCATGCTCACGTCCGTCAAACTGCACCAAATTTTGCACCATATTTATTATATTATGTTTAATTTCAAAATTAGGCGCTACTATCGTCGGTCGGGCGATGCTCGGCTCCAAACTACCACCTCCGGGTTGGTTCGTCTCGTTCAGCGATGGTCGTCGTCCACCATGGCTCTGCCTCCCTCCTACTCTAAGCTCTCGGTCTCAGAGGGTACCACCGACTCTCCCTAGCTGCCTCTATTTGCTGCGCAACCGCGCGAGATCTCTCACGAAGTCGCCTCCTCAGATCACGTTCGAGTTCGTCAGATGGTTCAACAGCGGCGGGTGCGGGGGTTGAGGACATCAACCTGCAAATGAATAATGACATACATGAATATTATATTACTATTATAATTCTGTTTTATTTATTTATTTATTTTTTTGCTGCTGTTAAAACACGAATTTTTCTGTTTTGTAGTATAAAACATTTTTGAAAATTGGAAATAGGCCAAAAAAGTTGTAGAAAAATCAAAAACTCATAAAAACACTTGAACCAGTAATGTCAAAAATGGTTTTTTCAGTTTTTGGTAAATTAATAAATAAACGAATAATTAGTTCAAATTCAACAAATAAATGGAATAAAAATTTAACAAATCTTTGAACAATCATAAGAACGAACAAAATTTCATAAAAGTTTTTTAACAAACGAATAAATAAGTAATGAAATGGAAATATTCACAAATAATTACAAGTTTGTACACCGGTAAAATATTGACTAGGGTCGTTCCTAAAACTCGCCACATCCCCAGCAACGGCGCCAAAAACTTGACGTGTGCGTGTATATACATATTTTTTACAATGAATTTTACACACGGTTCGTTTTTAAATTTGTGAAAATGATTTATACTTCAACATTAAAACACACACTAAAGGGCAATTGTACCCCGTCATATATGTAGTAAAGTATCGGTAAGAACCAAGTATCGATCCAAGGATGCGGGCAGAGACGATTGTTGGTGCATAATGTCTATGTCTTAGTCTTATATCGAGTCTGTATTATATAGATCTGAATAGCCTAGGTATATGAAGTATTTATGTTTAGCATAGCTAAGTTCGCCCATGTGTGTCACATGTATACATGTTCGGCCGAACTTGCAGTAGCAAGTTCGGGCGAACTTGAGTCTTCTTAGGGGCGAACTTGCAATAGTATAAATACCTAGCTAGCCTACTTCATTTGTAACTTTGGCATTTTGGAGGCGAAGCTCTTCAGTTTGTAACCAGAACGTTTGATCAATAAAACTGACGGTTAACTGATTAAATTTTGTCTATTGGTAAACACGACGTAATATTTCCGCTATTATGGACGTTAGATATCAAATTTAGGTTCCTTAGCATCAAGGATCGGTCCTACAAGTGGTATCAGAGCTAGAACAACCTGATTTGATAGTATCAAGACAAGAACACTTCTATTTCATCTCCATTCTTCTATTTTTCTTAACTTTTGAACATAAAATGAAGAATTCATGGTCAAAATCTTTTCAAATTTGAGTATATCATGTAAAATAAAACAAAGATAAACCATTGAAAGATTGGAGACCAAATTCAACCGAATTCATGTCAAAATTTTGAAAAAACCATGTTTTGGAAAACCCCCAACTTCGAACTTGTTAGCCAAGTTCGACCTAACTTGGTCTAAAAAATCACTTTTCAAGTAAAGTTTTAGCAAGTTCGCTCGAACTTGTGTAATTTTTGAAGAAATCTTGATTAAGTTCGCTCGAAGTTACTGATTTTCCATTGATTTTATAGCAAGTTCGACTGAACTTGTGTAATATCAAGGAATTTTAAGTAAGTTAGCCCGAACTTACTAGCATTTCATCAAAGTACTATTAGCAAGTTCGCTTGAAGTTTCTGTTTGGTTTGTGTTGTAAGTTCGACCGAAGATCAAGCATAATTTTTCAAAACGTAAATCACAAGTTCAACCGAACTTGTGATAAATTCAAGAATTCTTCATTCAAAACTACAAGTTCGACCGAACTTGTAGTAGATCTAACATTTTCAAAAGTTTTTGAATATTTTCAGTGTACACATCCCGTTATTCACAATGGATGATATGCAAAGAGCTTTTATGTCCGGAGCTAGTTCGTTGAATGCCAACGTGATTCATCAAGTCAATCTTGATAACGAGATGGGGACGACTGTTAAACCGCCCAAGCTAATGAGCATGGACGAGTATGAAGCATGGAAGGAGAAATTCACATATTGGGTTTAAGCCATGCATTTCGCAGGCTGGGTATCGATTGAAAGAGGTTACACTGTTCCGGTAGATGAACATCAGCAAGTCCTTGAAAAGTACAATTACTCGACAGTACAGAGAGACGAATACATTGCTGAGAAAAAGATGATCAGTCTCATCCAAATGTCTGTCAAAGAAGATATCCAGATTTTCCTACCAGAGTATACTACTGCAAGAGATCTTTGGTTGTCATTACAGAAGAAGTATCAAGGCAGTGCCAAAATGATCAAAAGTAAAAAGGCACTTATTCTAAAAGAGTTCGATATCTTCACCATGTTAAAGAATGAGACCATGAAGCAAATGATCGAACGCTTCTGTCATCTTAAAGTTCAAATGTGAAGACACGGTCTTGAGAAGACAGAACAAGAATACATCGAAAAGCTTGCTGACGCACTACCAGATGGTGAATGGATTACTTATTTGATGGTTCTGAAGAATAGTGATAATGGGATTTATTCAAGCTGTCAACATTTATCGATAAACTCGAAGGCCATGAAATGGAACTCTTGAAGATTGCAAAGTCAAAGAACGCTAATGTAGTTCAAGATGTTGGGTTGTACTACAAAAGTGGAACGCAAGATAACATTTCAAGTCCAAAAATTGGGACAACGTTTAGTGCGAACATGAATGCTTCTCCACAGAACCAGAGTCAATCACAACCTCATTATGATCAGAGTCCACAGAGTTCGTACTCAAGCACTGGTTCAAATTCATCTTATCAAAGTCAAGCAAATCAGAATCAACAAACAAATTCTGATTTGAATGTATACAAGTTCAACATTGCAGTGAATTTGAACAATGTTGTTCCGGAACAAGTCGCTAAACAAAATATGTCTCTTCTCGCCACTGTTCTGGAGTCATACGAAAGTCTTGTAGATGGTAAAATTGGAAATCCCGAAATGACGGCAGAAGATTATGACCAAGTGGATAAAGAAGAACTCGAGTTGATGGATATCAAGTGGTGTTTAGCATCTATTATCCGAAGAGTCACAAAGTTTGTTGCTCTCACTGGCTGAGATATCGGAAATTCAAGCAACAAGTTGGGCTTCGACAAATCAAAAGTGACGTGCTTCAGATGTCGCCAAAAGGGACATTTCAAGAGAGAGTGCAAGAATCCTGAAGCAACGGAAATCAAAGTCCGTTAGGAGGAGGCAACGAGTATTATAAGAAGTCAGTTCAATACAAGCCTTTTCCAAAGAAGACTCAAGTTGAAATCCAAGAGAAACCAAATAGCAGCAGCAATGAGAAAGCTATGGTAGCATCAAACGAAGATGATGGTTTCGACTGGAATTCCTACATGGTAAGAAGACCGGAGTTGCGTTGATGGCTGAGATAGTTGAAGATACTTCTGCAGAGGAAGCAACGGCAGCGGCAGAGGCAGCGGCTGTAGAACAGATTCTGCTGGAACAATACTTGCATCAACAACGAGAAGAAGAGGAGTATATCCACATGCAGAAATAAGGAATTTTATCTCCTAACTCGTGTGATAGTTTTGCAGGTCATTTTGATGAAAGCTCTAAAGAACAAGTGGTTGAGGAGAAAACAATTGATGAAGAGATCATCAATGTTACACAAGAAGTGAATGCCGAAAACCTCAAGGACATGGCAGATAAAGCTTTAATGGCAAATCTAACTAAGGTAGGTCCAGAGGTAAATGAAGTTGTCAAAGTACAAATTGTAGAGGTTGAAAAATCTTGTACAAAATGTACTGAACCATGTTCTGAATTAAAAAATTATCGCTGAAAACAATGTGCATAATGAACTTTTGAAATACGATTATCGCACAATGAAGGAAGCGTATGATAAAATGAAAAATGATTATGGTAGACTTGATAGAAATAACATCGAACAACATGATACCATAAGAATGTTAAAAGGAATAGTAATGGATAAGAAAAAAGCGATTAATATCTATATTAACACCATTGCTGAAACCAAGCAACAACTCCAGGACATGACAATTGAAACAGAATGTGTTCAACAACTTTTGAGAAGTTACACATGTAATGCATATGTCATTGATCACATCCTTCCGACAATTCCATCTGAAGAGAAACCTAAAAAGAAAATTGGTAAGGAATACAACAATGTTCCTCCACCCCTTTGCGAGAAGTATTGTCGCAAATCTGCTGATGGGATGGATAAGGCACTCAACATTGAGTTGTTATCTAAAAAGAAAACTGAGTTGCCAGAGAACATTGATGTAATCTATACTAAAACAGATGATGACAATGCTGTGGTTAAAAAAGTTGTTGAAAATGTTTTGAACGATTCTGATGAAGGCAGCTTTAAAAGCGCCGACTCAAGCTCAAAGAATTCAGATTCACATCCGAAGATGACGATACATCATCGGAGAATGATCTATGTGATGATCCTAATGTTGTCATGTACAAGATTAAGGAATCTGATAGATTATACTTTGATGACAATTTTCCGATTCATAATATGAAGGAAGAATTATTAGACAAATTCTTTAAACTCGTGGAAGTCACATCAGATGATCTGGAGATCAATGAAAAGAAATTATATTCCAAATCTAAAAGAAACAACTACCGAAAGAATGGTGGTGATCATCCGGAAAACCGGAGAGCTGGGTTGGGATTAGAGGAATCAAATGAACCTAAAAGGAAACCGTCACCATTTCATGAATACAAGAATAAAAACATGAATTTTGTATATGGGACGAACATGGTTCATGAGGAAAGTTTGATCGGGAAACAATCAAATGATGAGTTCAAGAAAGAGAAAGAACTTCGAGATAAAGCCAAAATTGCAAGTGGTGCCAAAACAATTGGTGTAAAACCCACTAAAGGACATCCACATGATTCTCGGACGTGTTTCAAGTGCAACGAAATTGGTCATATTGCACGTTGCTGTCCGAAATCAAAGCCGGCTTATCTTCGAAGGAGCTAAAGTTCAAATGTTGTGAAACAAAGCAACCAGTGTTTGTAAAACCTGTAAAGATTTTGAAAAGAAATGAATCAAAAGCTGAAGTCAAACCTAAGTTTGAAAATTCAATTTTCAAAAAAAGTGAAACTTCAAAGGCTAATGAAAACAATTTTTACATCAAGAAGGCTAACATCAAATACCAAGCCTGGATTGCAAAGAAACGGTCAACAACATTTGAGATCACTAAGTCTGAGCTTGTTAAGACTAGTGATAGCATGAAAGAATCAAAATCTGAAATCATAATTGAAACCACATTTGAAACTGTCAAAACAACAAGTGGTAACAATTCAAAAGATAAAAAGATGGTAAAGTTTTCAAACATAAACATCTCAGAAAAACCAGATGATGAATATGAATTTGATTATGCAGATGAGTGTGGATTCGATGATGCTGATGAGTGTGATTTTGATTTTGATGATGGTTTTCCAATTCAACCTGAGACCAAAAAGGCTTGGGTCTCGCTTTTTAAATAGATTGTTAAAATGTGCAGGGACTCCAGAGATCCGTACTTTCTAAGTGGATTTTGGATAGTGGAGCGTCCAGGCATATGACGGGAATGAAGGCGTTGCTATTCAACATTAAAACTATCAATGGTGGATATGTTGGATTTGCAGGAAATCAAGGTGGAAGGATAGTCGCTGAGGGAAAACTCTCCAATGGCGTAGTTTCATTTGATCGCGTGAACTATATTGCAGAACTTGAGAACAATTTTCTAAAATATCGCAGATTTGTGACAAGAAATTCACAGTCTATTTCAACGATAAAGAGTGTATTATCTTGAAGCCGGGATTCAAAATACCAGATGAGTGGATTCTGATGCGAGCACCGTGAGAGAATGATTTATATGTTCTTGATATGGGTGTTGCTACCACTTCATCAAAATCAGCACAATGTTTTGTATCAAAGGCTACTGAAAAGGATTCTATTCTTTGGCATCGTAAGATGGGGCATATTCATTTGCGAAAAATGAATTTCTTGGTTCATAATGATCTTGTAGAAGGCGTAAATCTTCAGAGTTTTCAGATGTATGATCATTGCTTAGAATGCAAAAAGGGAAAGCATATCAAGAAATCTCATCCGAAGAAAATTCTGAACTCAATCAAGTTGCCATTAGAACGTCTCCACATGGACTTATTTGGTCAGGAGACTTATACTGCTTGGTCGTGACAGATGACTATTCGAGATATTCGTGGGTATTGTTTCAAGAATCAAAAGACGAAACGTTTGGGAACTTGGTTATTTTATTCAAGAAACTCGAGAAACTTTATCATTTGTTGGTCAGACACATTAGAAGTGACAACGACATAGAGTTTAAGAATAACAAAATGAAGGAATTCTGCAACGCAAAAGGGATTCTGCACGAGTTTAGTGCTCCCTATACTCCACAACAAAACGAAGTAGCTGAACGGAAAAACAAAACTTTGATTGAAACTGCGAGAACCATGCTTGCAGATTCTAAACTTCCAATCAGCTTCTGGAGTGAAGCAGTTGCTGTGGCTTGCTACACGCTAAACAGAGTTCTCACTGTCAAACCAACAAAGAAAACATGTTTTAAGATGATAAACCGACGGAAGCCAAATTTAAAGTTCTTAGAGCCATTCTGTGCGCCATGTACCGTAATAGACCAAGATGGCAAATTCGGAGCTAAATCTCTTGAAGGTTCTTTGTCGGATATGTGAGTCTGTTAAGAAGAGTATATGTTCCTTCATTGAGAAAGGTTATTGAAGCACAGCATGTGGATTGTTTCAACTATACGGATCCTATTCAAAGGAAAGGTGACGCGTGGCTGTTTAACTATCAAGACCTTTGGAAGTCATTTGACTTGCTCGAAGAACCGTCTGACAAAGAAGTTGCAGTGTTATATTATCTTCACCAGTCAGCGAATCAAGAACAAATTGTTCGACCAATTGTGGTTAATCAACCCACGTTGGATCTATCTTCTTCTGGCGCAAGTTCAAGCAATAGTGGTGTTCCTGCTGAAAATGTTTCTGAAACATTAGTAACACCTACTACTCCTTCAACAAATGCCTCTACTGAACCAGTGAATGCAACAACAGAGCCCAGTATGCCTCAGAATCAGAATTCGAACTCAGATGAAGCACCAACATTTGATGCTGATGGGGAATTATCTTCTTTAGATTAAGAAGTGGAGCAGATAACAAGTCTTCTTAATCAATCTACATACCCGAACAACAGAAATGAAGCTTCATCAAGCTCTCTAAACATTGAATTGGTCGTTGATCTGAACATCACGAATCAGCAAAACTCAGTAGATATTCCAAGTGAAGAATTGCCGCGATCATATTCCTATCATCCGTCAACAAATATTATCGGAGAACTTCAAACTGGTGTTAGAACTCGAGGGCAAATTAACAAAGCACTCAATTATTTCTACACTCGCGTTGCTCCAACCCAGAACTATTGCTTCTATTCATGTTTCATCTCTCAGATTGAGCCAAAGAGAGTTAATGAAGCTTTAGCCGATGAAAACTGGGTACAAGCAATGCAAGAAGAACTATTGCAGTTTGAGAAGTTGGGAGTGTGGAAGCTTGAAGACCTACCAGAAAATCAGAAAGCGATTGACACAAAATGGGTCTTTAAGTGTAAACGTGATGATAGAGGGGTTATTGTTCGTAACAAAGCTATGCTTGTTGTCAAGGGATTTCACCAGCAGGAAGGGATAGATTACACGGAAGTCTATGCACTAGTAGGTCGCTTGGAATCTATTCGAATATTTCTAGCTTTCGTATCATGGAAAGGATTTAAAGTCTATCAATTGGATGTTAAATCGGCTTTTCTGTACGGAAAATTACGCGAGAAGGTGTACGTTGGACAACCACCAGGGTTTGTCGATCCACTCAACAAGAAGAAAGCATACCTACTGGATAAAGCTCTTTATGGTTTACACCAAGCCCGAGAGCTTGGTACGAGACGTTATCGCAACATCTTGTCGGCAACGACTTTATCGGAGGAACTGTGGATAGTACTCTTTTCACCAGAGAAGTTGATGGTCATCTGATTATAGTTCAAATCTACGTCGACGACATCATCTTTGGATCTACAAACGATAGTTTCTGCAAGGAGTTTGAGGGAATCATGAAAAAGAAATTCGAAATGTCCTTGATGGGCGAAATGAAGTTCTTTCTTGGTTTACAAGTAGATCAGCTTCCGGATGGTATTTTCATTCATCAGACTAAGTATGTTCACGACATCTTGAAGAAGTTTTGTATGGAAAGCTTGAAGCCTCTATCTACGCCTCTTGCTCTAAATCACGGGATTTGCGTTGACGAGACTGGAGCCAAAGTTGACGAGACGTTGCACAGATCGATGATTGGATCACTGATGTATCTGACGACATCGCGCCCAAATAATATGTATCCAACCTGCCTCTGCGCCAGATATCAATCAAGCCCGAGGATCTTACACATGCAGATCGTGGAGCGAATCTTCAGATACCTGAAAGGATGCCCAAGCACCGGCTTGTGGTACCCGAAGAACGGCAATTTTGACCTCACAGGGTATGCTGATTCTGATTTTGGTGTAGATAAGTTGAATTCAAAATCAACTACAGCGGGATGCCAGTTCTTCGGAACAAGAATGGTAACCTGGCAGTGTAAGAAACAGACTACGGTCGCTCTCTCTACCTGTGAAGCTGAGTATATATCGGCCTCCAGCTGTTGTTCACAGATTCTGTGGATTCAACAGCAGATGAGAGACTATGGTCTGCAATTTCTAGACACTCCGCTGTTTGTTGATAACAAGGCAGCCATAGATATAAGTAAAAATCCGGTTCATCACTCACGCGCAAAACATATTGAAATTCGTTATCATTTCATTCGTGATTGCTATGAAAAGAAATTGGTGCGAATAGAAAAAATCCACACCGACGAACAAAAGGCTGATTTTTATACCAAACCTTTTTCTTTGTCACGGTTTAAATACTTGCTGAGAATTAATGGTATGAAAAATTTGCTGACAGGTGCGGACGCTGAGGTTGAATACGGATCGGACGACGAGTTCGCGTGATCCACATTGGTTTGTAAATATCTTTCTAGTTTAGAATTTTGTTAAAAACTAAAATCCAAAAAGTTGTTTTTGATTTTAGGGGGAGAAATGTTAGAGAAAATACAAAAACATTTGAAAAATTTTAAAATCCAGAAACATTGAAAAATTCAAAATGTACAAAAAACATTGAAAAAGACAAAAAGAATTCAGTGTCATATAAGGAATGATAGTATATCAGTGGACTATCACAGTACGCTAAAGAAATGGAAAGTTTAATAGTAATAAACGAGTCTTACTGTGGATGTGTCGATAGGCTTAACACGTTCAGTAAACTGTTTTCGAGATATAAACTAAATTTAGAAACTGCTTAATCTTGTGGATTAACATATCTTGGATATATGGACTTAGTACTCCGAAATTTCGTTTGAAAGATTGCCTGATTCTGAGATACGAGGTCTTTATAAATAGTTGATATCTGGGGTATTATACAAGTTCTTCTGATTTTGCGGAAGCAATGGCCTAGAACTTCTATAATATTTTTGCCAAAAATCCCCAAACTGCATGTAATATTGAAAAGAATTCAAAGATCTAATCATTTGCAGTGCTAAAAAGATTCCTTAAGTGAAACACACCTTAAAGACGAGCCTTCATCTCTTTGTCTGTACGGAAGTAGTAACCTGAGCTCTCAAGGTCTCGCACAACCCAGATACAGATATCAATTACCCTATATTCACCTGTAAGATGAAATCTAGGGAATCTGGATACAGGAGTATATTAAAGAAGTGGGAACCACATATAAGTCAAGTTTAATGAATCTTACCTTTAACATATCTTGAAATAGTTGAGAAATGTGGTAAAGCTTAAGTGGACAAACATATCGATAATCTAGGTAAACGAGTTTAAAACTTAAAGTCAGTTAAAGGTCAACGGTACTGGTGATATGTCTCAATCAACTGATATGATCCTTAGACACGAATTCATAAAAATATGTCTGTAAATATGTTTGTACATAGTTTACATTGTTCTGTACATAGTATTTCAGCTTTACAGATTAAAATCAAAAAGATTTTCGGGGTGTTTTAGCATAAGCTTGCAAAAATACAAAAAGATTTTATTTCTACATTGTTTTCAGCAAACCAATGTTGGAGAACGGATCTTCGAAGTCTGGTAAGATGCTAGAACTGGTGGGAATCTCTTTGACAACGGACTGGGAGCTAATCTGTTAAATCTGAAAAGTCAAAACGATGAAAAGTTCATTAATTTGAAACTTCGATTTTGAAAATATCAACAGTTTGTTCGTAACGGATCAAACCGGGGTCATTAACTTGGACTCGACAGACAAGTCGGATAACCAAGGTCATTAACTTGCACTTGGTCAACTGAGTGGATTTTCATAACTGGTAAAAGGTTGGAAAGTTCAGGGTTTAAAATGAAAATTTTAAAAAGTTTGGTTTTAGGGTTTGGCAAGTTCGGCCGAACTTGCTAAACAAATCATGTTTAACAAACAGCAAGTTCGATCGAACTTGTAGATGGATTGTTGAGTTTTTAAAAGTTAAGTTCGCCCGAACATAGTTGGGCTTATGTGATGGGCTTGCAAGTTCGCCCGAACTTGACATGGTATAAATACCTATCAAGTTCGGTCGAACTCATTTATCAGCCTAACAAACTCTTGAGCGAACTTAAGTCTTTGATAGCGATCTTGTTATTTTGGCATTTTAGCATTGTTGCTCTGCCCAATTGTTGATTTTTCTTGGTGATTTGCACACCATTAACAATGTCTGAGGTAGAGATTTAACTTTGAACCATGATTGAACCATAATCAGACCAAATAGATCTGAAATTGTTAATATTGGTAGATTTAGGTGTTTCTAAACAAAATTGAACTTAAAATCTTAATTTACACATAAAATCGACCGTGTAATTGGTTTTGATTGGATTGTAATGGACACTTGCAAGTTAACAGGTTGAGGTTGGGTTCGAAAGCTTTTGATTTTGATATTCCTAAGGTTGACGAATCTGTCAAGCCTTCTGATCTATTACTGCTTCTGAAGAAAAAGACGATGAAGAAGCTGAGAAAGATGATAAAGAGGATGAAGAGGAAGGAAGTTACGAGGATTGGGATGTTGGTGATGATGATGATGATGATGATGATTATGATCAAGGTGGTGATGATTTTGATCATGGTGGTACAGGTATTAAGATCATTGAAGCGAAAGTCTCCGAAGATTTTGATTTTTCTGATCTTATGAATGATGAGTCAAATAAGATGGAAGATAAAAGTCAGGGGGAGTTAGGAGAGAAAGGGCCTTCAGATGATATTGATGGGACAGATGTTGATCGATCTGCTAAGCCTATTACTGCAGTACCCACGAAGCCGTTAATGTTGATGTTAGAACATAACGTGGAAGAAGGGGAGTACGTGCATAACTACTCGAAAGAAGATCTTGCGAGATTAGTTGAAGTTGAAGCTGAAAATTTAGAGTTTGATTTCGAAGAAGTGTTGAATGTAAACACTTTCGAGCCAAAAGACTATCAGTATGTGAGAAGATTCGAAGCAGATGAATACAATAGAGTTATTGTTGAAGATTGGTCTTCAGATGATGAAACTGATCAAAAAGCAAAGTACATTGGTTCTAATTCAGAAAGTTTTCCTACGTTTGAAGAAATGTAGAAGCAGCTTGATGAAGACATGCTGAAGGAAAGAATTACTGAATCAGTCCGAGAGGGTAAAGTTCCTAAGCCCAGCCCATGACCAAAGAAGAGATAGCTCAAGCGAGAAAGTCTTGGTTTAAAGAGATGCCACGTGAACGTAAGTTTCGACGTCTACTTGCATTCTTTACCAGAGATAAAGACGTATCTTTGGGGGATATCTTGAGTTGCGGATGGTTCAAGGAACTGAACGTATATGCAATCAAAAGGGAGTTTGGAGTGCAATATTTCAAATACCTAGCTGATTTCAAGACATTACCGTATTGGGATGTGGAAGAGTTGGTTCAAACTGTGAACGTTACATACCACATGAAGGTGGCTGATCAGTTATTATGGAAAAAGATCAAGTATGAAGCGGTGAAAGGATTCAATTACTGGAAGCCTTTTATTCCTAGCCGCAGAATCAAGACAAATAAGAAAACGGGGAAAAAGGACATAACATTAATTATGAAACGTCCAAGAGCCATGAGGAATATGCCACTTATGCCGATTGAACAAAACTTCTATCCTTTGTTCAAGTGGTGGCAAATAGATCCAGCTACGTGTGAAGCTGTTATTGTGCTGAAGTTTGAAGAACATTTGGATATATCAAAGGAAAATGTTGAGGTGATGGGTTATCAGGGCATGGGGGGTTTATGGAGGACGATACGGATTCTAGATCCTATGTGGCTTGTGAACTGCTCGAGAGAAGATATTAAAACCTTGTTCTACAACAAGATTGTTTTTGAAGAACGTGAAAAGGTACAAGCTATGCAATTTCAGAAAGTTGTGAATGTTTGCTATGCACACGAAGTCAATTCTGGAAAAATGTGGCAAACAAAGTGGAGAGACTTAGAAAGAGTTAAGTTTTTAAAGGAGGAAAAAAGAAATGAGGCGATTAAAGAAAGAATGGAAAAAGCGGTAAGGCAAAGTTCTCTAAGAATGACTAATTTTAAAAGACCACAGCCAATTAATCAAACGCCTGATCCAAAGCAAGAACGACGAAGGAAGCCGTTCAAGAACTTCTTCGGTCGTGTGCGTTAACGTTTATATGAAGACAGAGTTTTGAAGACTGATACAAGACCAAGACGATATCCAAGGGGGAGTCTGTTGGTGCATAGTGTCTATGTCTTAGTCTTATATCGAGTCTTATTGTATAGAGCTGTAGGCTAGGTATATGAAGTATTTATGTTTAGCATAGCTAAGTTCGCCCATGTGTGTCACATGTATACATGTTCGGCCGAACTTGCAGTAGCAAGTTCGGGCGAACTTGAGTCTCTTAGGGGCGAACTTGCAATAGTATAAATACCTAGCTAGCCTACTTCATTTGTAACTTTGGCATTTTGGAGGCGAAGCTCTGTCAGTTTGTAACCAGAACGTTTGATCAATAAAACAGACGATTAACTGATTAAATCTTGTCTATTGGTAAACACGACATAATATTTCCGCTATTATGGACGTTAGATATCAATTTTAGGTTGTGATATCCCGGGTTTTTCGGATAAATTATACGTGACACTTGTCGAATAATATGCGTGCTAAGTATTAAACGTGAATGAATACGTGATGAGTGTTTATGTGATTGTTTAGTTATTATTGTAAATATGCACACAACCGAACCCTTTGGGAAACTAGGAAACTTGGAACCCAAGTCTTCGGCCAAAAGAGAACGAGAATCAAAGATCAAACCAAAACCTTAGTTCTCTAACCACTCGGCCGCAAAACCCAAACCAAACCAAATCAGAATTCGGCCACAATACACAAACCTATTCCTTGACCGCGAAATCAAGTTCAAACCAAACTAACTTCCGTAAGTCTCTCGGTCACAAACACTAACCAAAACCGAATAGCATGCGACTTTAATCCCTCGGCCGCAAGACCCAAACCCAAACCGTAACCCTATCCCTTGACCGCGAAACCGAACCAACCATCCTAGTTCCTCGGCCACAATACTTATCCCAAATTGAAATCTTTATCTCTTGCGCCTATATCTACAAACTTGTGCATGTTTCCTTCTAAAACACAAACTCTAAACCACCCTCCTCTTGCTCCATAAATCGCGACGGCTTCTCTTTCTTTTCTTTCGGTCGCAGCAAACATCAGCCGAAGCCATCATCATCTCGGTCGCTAGCAGCCGGTTATCTCCAGTCCCGTTCAGTCTAGATCGCAAGATCAGTTTTGTTTTGCTTTCTCTCGGTCGCAGCAAGCAGCAGCCGAGTCGCCTTTGTCCACATCTCGGCTCGTTTGTCTAGTTACTCAAGGTTAGGATCATGTTTGATTTGAGATCATGTTCGGATATATATATTTATGTGCTTGAATGTTTAAGTTGTTTCGGATTATATGCATATGTAGGTTGTCCGCAAGTATATAGAGACTTGAAAGTTCTGAGTTATGTGTGTTGATTTTGTTGTTGTTTCGGATTGATTTATTGATTGAAACGATCGTGTGTTTTCGGAGTATACATGTGTTAATCGGCTGATGTATCATAGTTACAAGTATGGTTGTTTCCGGAACATATAAGATTGCCAAGCATGATTGAATGAATGTTAGACTAGCTGATTTGTTAATGATGTTTGCGTTAGATGATTGTATGAGTTCGGAGTGTTTAAACCGAATTGAATGTTATATTGAAAGCCGATTGTATAGGCTGTGATTTGTGTATAAAAACTGAAGTATTGAGAAGGGTTTGCATGGATAGGTTACTAGTATTAATCTAGGACTAGAGGTCAGTTCTAGATCGCTTAAGTTAATCGCATGAACGGGTTATACGAGTTCAGGATAAACATATGCAGAAAACAGCATGCTGAGTGAAAGTTTCAGCCGACTTCATCAGGCTGTAACTTGGTCGTTAGTTGTCGAAAAACGGATTTTCTGAGGTCTAGAACGTAGAGATTTGAATAAGGAATCCAATGGCGCTGGATTCATAATTTTCTGAAATCGTTTGATATTTTTAAAGGGTTAAACAAGTTCGGTAGGTAAAACTGTTAAAATTCTGGAATTTTGTTGGTTGTTTATCAAGCTAGATTTTAAAATCAGTAGAGAGTTGAGTCATGATTTTTGTACAGCAACTAGGTATAGAAATTTCCGGGCAACTCCAACTGGAATTTTGTTAATCGGACGATCAGTGATTTTTAAATAAATTCTTCCGTGGACTGCAGTCAGAAAGCGGTAAATCTGACTGCAGCCTAGTGAATTAATATTTATGGTTAATTGGTAAAGATTTAGGACTTGGAAAAATTATATAAATTTCTATGGTATAGATGTCACCTACTGTAAAAATAAGGGAATTTTTAGATTGCTGGAACTATTTATAAAAATCAGAGAAAACAGCTGAATAATTGTGTGTTAAGCAGAAAGTTGTTAACTTGTGATTTTATGCATTAAAGTGTTGCATGGATTTGGAATGTGTTCATGATAAGTTGTTTGATCACTATGATTATATGAGAATACTTGCATGCATGTTTGAAGTGTTAGTTATGTTGTTTGTGTGTATCACTTTGTGAGTAAATTACGTGTGGAATTGGTATTGGTGTGATTACACACTGACATGGAATTAATTGGTTTGTTAGGACGCAACTAGCGGTCCCATCTCTTATAATATCTTTGCCACACTAACCGAGCTAATAAAGGTGAGTTCACGGCCCCTAACTTTATCCGGTTTTTAAACAACAGGGGGAGAAACATGTATACACTCTCAAACTCAATCTCTTTACGTTATACGAAATTAACGTCACATAACTATGCGGTAACTAAGTTAATGTTAATGTAATGTTATGGTCACTATGCAGCTTTATCACTTAAGTCCTCGACAATCTCCTCGGATCGTTAGTATTTGGGTTAAATAGCGGGGGAATTATAAGTAGTACTACTGGGTCTGACGAGCCCCATCCGAGCTAGTCGCGCTAGCTGACCGGGTTTGGTCAACGGGTGTATGATTGGCCTAACATCGCCATGGTCATGTGATAGGCCTGGCAAAACGGAGGCACAAATGTCAGCTTCGATCGCGAACACTTAGTGACATGACTTTAGGCTAGCTACCTATATACATTAATATTGAACTTAATTACGGAACAACTTAATATTCCGGGTTTGGAATATTGGAACATCAACTTATTATCCCGGGTTGGGGATAATGGAAACAACAACTTAATATTCCGGTTTGGGAATATTGGAAGCAACAACTTGTTATTCCGGGTTTGGAATAACGGAACTGATATGTTATCCCGGGTTGGGGATAACGGAGTAACAAACTAAAACCGAACAACTAATTTATGAAAACTTGTGAACTCACTCATCTTTAATGTTGACGCTTGTTTCTTTACATGTTTCTCAGGACGCTAGGAGCTCTAGGTGCACGCACATGCATTGAACAAGACATCATTATCGAGTCTCATTTATTAATATTGTTTTTGGGATTTTTCCTTTGTTTTGGCGTTTGTGTTGGCGCCCGTATCACTACTTATTTATGCTTCCGCTCAAACTTTAAAAACTGATACTCATGCTAAATATTGGTAATCTAAAATTTACAACAAATGATTTTGGAAAACGTATTATCAAATCATATAGAGTCGTTCGACGTACTAGTGTCTTAGATTCTGGTTTGTTCACACGTCTCGCGGTAGAACTCCGCAAGTGGAAATTGAGGGTGTGACATAGGTTCCTTAGCATCGAGGATCGGTCCTATAATGATAATACTAAATCTTTGTCATTATTCTGCCTGTAGAAAAGATAGATTGATAAGTTGTTTAAACTAATAAATGACTAAAACATAATTTTTTTGTTTCTTTTTCTTTTTGTAAACACAATAGAGTCCAAATATGGAAAATTGCTTTATGAACAACCGGAATATGTTAACTAAGTTGGTTATGCCACTAAGTCACTTGGTCAATTTTCCATTTTTCAAAGACAATTAGTATCCCTTTCGGGAATCCTAACATGACAGCTATTCGGAAAGTTAAAACGATAAACACACTTTAAACACCTAAAATTGTTCTTTAACGCCCTATCGATTAATGTTTATGAAAATCCCTTAAAAATAAGTTAGTCATCCGTTAAGAGTTTTCTAACCTCACTTAATCAAGGAAAGCTACACCCATAAACACAATGTAGCCACCAAGACAAGCATAACCTAGATTAAATCACAACCGAGTTCATTTTACAAATCTTAAAATAAATCCACTAAGAAAGCAATTTTGGCCTAAATTACAAACAAAGCTATAATTTATGCTAAGAATTTGCAACAACACCATCTAACCCGCTAAAGTCCTTCCGTGAGGGAAAGCATTCTTGATTAATCTTAATTACCCATTTCTAGTTCATGGGATAAACATTTTAAAGTAGTTAAAAGTCTACTAATACATGATTAATTAAGCTTCTTCTTTCAAATATCCTAACTAACCACATACTAATCATCCAAGATGATTAACTATAATCAAGAATCCAACATCAATAAACAAGGTTTCAAACTAATCATCAAGGATTAAAATAAAAAGTTGTTAAGTGTCATTACAAACATGATTAACATCTAGTGGTTGTTTAACAAGCAAAGGAATTCATAGTGTTTTTGCCTTGAGGCTACAATATTACATAGACAACAATCTAATGCTTGAAACATAATCAAAATCATGGAAAGATTCAAGAATCAAACCATAAACAATCTTAAGATTGAAGAACCAGATGGTAATGAAGCTTCCCGGCACTATGGAGGCTTGATTCGGAGCAAAACGAGTTGTTACCGAAGCCCAAAAATCACCAGAATCGCTCCTAAAAGTCCAGTGTTACCATCAGAATGAGTCTTCTGTGTTTTATAACTTTTTGAGTTTCGCACGGCCGTGTACTATTCGCGCAATACGGTGACGTCATCTTATCCGGTCAGGTTTGCAAAATGGCACGGCCATGCCAAAGTTGGCACGGCCGTGCGTGTCCGGGATGTGCTTTGTAGTGGAGACCGCACTGGCAGTGCACACGAGGAAAATCCTTCTGCACAGTCGGGCCATCTATCCGCACGATCGTGCGTGCCGAGACACATGCTTGCACCGTTGATCGAACGGGCAGTGTGGAGCTTGTGTTGAGACCTGGCACGGCCATGCCAAACTTCTGCATGGTCGTGCACTATCTGTAACTCCACAGAAAGTCCGTAACTTCGCCGTTTCGTCCGGAAAATCCTTGTTTTCTGCATCTTCTTGTCTGGCACGTTATTCAAGGCCTGTAAATGAAAACAAACATGATTAAGTGTCTAATTCTTGATTTTATGGCCGAGAACGCATAAAATGGGGATAAAACGGGGGACTAAAGTATGTGTATTTTAACATATATCAGTTACCCAGATACAAATATGTGTTAGCTATATTCACTAGTAAGATGAAATCTAGGGAATCTTGATACGGGAGTATATTCTGAGGTGGGAAACACAGTTAAGTCAAGTTTCTAAAAATTACCTAACGTATCTCTGGGAAATTGAGAAATGTGTAGAGGTCTAAGTGGACAAGTATACTGACAATCTAAGTGGTTTTGTTTAAAGCTTAGAGTTGTAGAAACGTCCACGATTAGCACGGGAACCTGAATTTGTTATCTATTGTCCGATTAGGCGGAAACTAATGACAAGTTAACCAAATAACAAGAATAACTCATTTAAATGTTGTTTTCATTGATCTAAAGTTCAATACATTCGAGAACCGGATCCGACAGATCTTCGCTGTCTCTGTGCCAAAATCTCTCCACGTTTCAAATGAAATCCCAAGGCACCTATTTATAGAGTTGGAAGTTCGCTGGTGAGGGATGAAGTTCCGGCGAACTTGACATAGCCAAGTTCAGCCAAACTTGACTTCTCATAACCTTCTCTAGCGAACTTGACCTCCAAACTACTCAAATACGCCTAGTTTCTAACAGATTAAGCCCTATTCACTCAGACTCGATACATAATGACGTAGACAACAGACATATGCACCAACAGACTCCCCCTTGGATGTTGCCACAGTCATTTTGACTTTTAAAAACTTCTGAGTCTTCTGATCTTTAGTTCTTGAATAAACTTTATCATCTTGATCTTTATATCCTCTTTCTCTTTCTTTGAGCTTTGTTTTGATAAAAATTTTTAATCAACATGCTCCCCCTAGCTTTAAGCTTTAGTCTCCGACTCCCCTTTGCTTTGATCTTTAGACTTCAAACTTCCCCTAGCTTTGAGCTTTCTGAAATCTTTGGACAGTATTTTATCTAGCTCCCCCTTGCTTTAAGCTTTGCTCCCTCTAGCTTTAAGCTTTCCGGAATCTTCAATCTTTGCTTTATCAACTCCACCTCAAACTTTACTACCTGTCTAAATAAATTCCGATATTCAAATAAACATTTCAGATTCATTATTTTGAAATTTTGTACTATCAACCTTTCAAACTTTAATCTTCACTTCAATCTTTTCAAAAACGTTAATTGTTTCAAGTTCAACTTAATGACCTTGAATACATTTTACATTTAAGACCTTCAATATTCACATTTTTATTATTTGATTTTTAAAAATACACTAGTTGATCAAGTCCAATGTTAATGACCTTGATTAACCAAATATATCAACTAAGTCCAAATTAATGACCTCAGTTTGAAAAACCGTTATGAACAATCTAATTTTAAAGTTTCAAATTAATGAACTTTTAAACATTCATCAGATTTTCTTACCAGACTTCGAAAATCCGTTCTCCATCATTGGCTCATTGAAACTAAATGTAGAAGCAAAATCTTTTTGTATTTTAGAAAATTTATGCGAAAACACGCTGAAAATCTTTTTGATTTTTATCTTGAAAAGCATGTAAAGTATTTACAGAACTTTTAACAAGTAAAGTAAACTATGTACAAACATATTTACAGACATATTTTTGTGAATTCGTGTCTAAGGATCATATCAGTTGTTTGAGATATATCACCGGTACCGTTGACCTTTTGAGACTTTAAGTTTTAAACTTGTTTACCTAGATTATCGATATGTTTGTCCACTTAAACTTTACCACGTTTCTCAATTGTTCCAAGATATGTTAAGATATGATTTAAGAAACTTGACTTAACTGTGTTTCTCACTTCTTGAATATACTCCCGAATCCAAATTCCCTAGATTTCATCTTACAGGTGAATATAGCGTAATTGATATTTGTCTTTGGGTTAATGCGAGACCTTGAGAGCTCAGGTTAGTACTACCGTACAGACAAAGAGATGAAGGCTCGTCTTTAAGGTGTGTTCCACTTAAGGATTCTTTTAAGCATTGCAAATGATTAGATCTTTCGATTCTTTTCAAATTTTGCATGCTAATTTGGGGTTTTTTTTAGCAAAAACATTATACAAGTTCTAGGCTATTACTTCCGCAAAATTAGAAGAACTTGTATAATACCCCAGATATCAACTATCTATAAGGACCTCGTATCTCAGAATCAGGCAATCCTTCAATCGAAATTTTGGAGTATTAAGTCCATACATCCAAAATGTGTTAATCCACAAGTTTAAGTAGTTGCGAAATTTAGTTTATATCGCGGAAACAATTTACTGAACGTTTAAAGTCTATCGACACAATTTACTAAACGTTTAAACAATTTACAGTAAGACTTGTTTATCACTTTTAAACTTTACAATTCTTTAGCATACTGTGATAGTCCACTGACGTACTATCATTTCCTTTTGACAACCAAATTCTTTTTGTCTTTTTCAATGTTTTTGTACATTTTGAAATTTTAATGTTTTTGAATTTTCAATTTTTTCATATGTTTTTGATTTTCCTAAAAATTTTCTAAAATTTTTCTTACTCCCCTAAAATCAAAAACATATTTTTGGATTTTAGATTTAAAGAAATTCTTCTAAAAATGTAACAAACCAATGTGGATCATAAGAACTCGTCGTCCGATCCTTTTGTTTACATTTTCTACATCATCACCTGTCAGCAGAACAAAACATTAAACTTTGATATCATCAACTTGTAGAAACCATTTGTAAGAACCACTTGTAGGAAATCATTTCACTTGTAGTAAATCAATTTTTAAATGATTTTTCAATATAAGAATCAATGTTCTTTTTAACGGTGTGGATTTTCTCAAATTTTTAAACATTGTTTTCAATTTTTCTTTTTCAACTACTTGTAATGTTAAAAACGTCAAAGATTATGACTTTCTAGATAAGTTAAATACTCATGGAGCTGCGTTATCCTGTCTCATCAACTTTGATAGAGTGGATCTTGGGACTCCTACACATGAAACAACTATTTGAAAAATGAAACCAAACCTTTTTGGTTTTGGGTTTGTACTGATAAGCATCATAAACCTCTTCAAATTCATCATCAAAATCAAAATCATCATCAAACATATCATCCGATGTCGATTCTGAAAACATTTTTACCTTTTCTTTCTTTGTCTGTTTGATTACTGACTCAGTTGATTTGACATTTTCAGTTTTATCAGCAATAGACTTTGGTTTTTCAGATGATGAAAACTTTTTCTTAGCAACCCAGGATTGTAGCTTGTTTCTCGCTTTCTTGATATAGAATCTAGAATCTTTATTTTTATTTAATTTTGAAGTTTCATCTTTTTCAAAAGTTGAGTTTTCAAACTTTAATTCAGTTTTAGGTTTCACTTCATTTTTAGATTCATAGTTTCTTTTTGAATCTGTGACAGATTTCACAACCTCTGGTTGTTTTAGCTTTTCATCGTTTGAAACATTTTTTCTTCGTGGAAACACATGCTTTAGATTCAGACACTTGCGAGCAATGTGACCAACAACATTGCATTTAAAGCAAGTCCGATTATCCTGACCATGTCCATTAGTGGGTTTCACTCCACTTGTGGACTTAGCCTTGTCCCGAAGCTCTTTCTCCTTTTTGAATTCATCATTTGATTTCTTACCGATCATACCTTCTTCCTGAACCGTATTTGTCCCATACACAAACTTCATGTGTTTACCATTGTATTCATGAAATGGCGACTTCTGGTTACTTCTAGGTTCTTCTTCACTTTCCTCCAAACCCAATCCTACTCTCATGTTCTCAGGAAAATCACCACCAACCTTTCGGTAATTGTTAGCATTCCTTTCAGGTTTCGAGTAAAATCTTTTCTCGTTTTTCTCAAGATCATCTGATGAAACTTCTACAAGTTTGAAAAATTTATCAAGTTGATCTTCTTTCATGTTCCGAATCAGAAAACTATCATCAAAGTATAATCTATCAGATTCCTTAATCTTGTACATAACAACATTAGGATCATAACTTAGATCATAATCTGATGATGTATCGTCATCTTCAGATTGTGATTCTGAGTTTTTCGAACTTGATTTGGCGCTTTCAGAGCTGCCTTGATCAGAATCATTTCCTAACACATTTTTAACCACATTTTTTACAACCACTTCATTGTCATCATTTGATTTCGTAAAGTCTACGTCTTTCTCAGGCAATTTATCTTTCATTTCTGATAAGAGTAAAAGATTAAATTCCTTTTCAATCTCGTCATTTTTCTTGCATGAGTAACTTGCAAGAAATGATGGAGGAACACTTCCGTATTCTTTACGCTTTGATTTATCACCATTTTCCTCTGACTTAATCGTAGGTAAAATGTGATCAATGACGTAGGCATTTTGGTGTAACTTTTCAGCAATTGTCTTACCCGTTCCGTTTCTATCTTTATGTCGTGAAGCTCACGCTTTGTCTCAGCAATGGTGTTAATGTACATGTTAATTGCCTTTTGTTTTCAATTACCGTGGCATTTAACATTTTTACATTAGTGCTAAGTTCACGATTAGCATTGTCAACATATTTATATTTGCTTGATATTTTGTCATAACCTTCTTTTATGGTTCTGTAATCATAAGGAAATTTTTCGTTGTGTACAGTTAATTCTCTTATGACTCTGAATTTATTAAGACATGGTTTCACAAGGATTTGCGCACTTTGTGCAAGGTTTTTCAACCTCCACAACTTTCACAATTTCCTTCTCAGACTCACTTACTTTAGCTTTTACCTTTTCTGCCTCTGATTTTAATGCTTCTTGCCTTTGCATCTCAAGGTAAGCCAATTCTTCTTCTCAGCTATCTGTCTATAACCTTCTAGAATAGCATTTTCTAGAGCAGCATCAATATACGATGTATCGGATACATCTACTAACTAGCTATCATAGAAACACCAGTTTTCTTTCCGATGTATCTGTTCAGTCAAAACCATCTTCTTCATGATTGGCAACAAGAGCTTCTTCGGCTTTCTTTGCAGGTTTATCTTCAACTTCAATTTGCATTCTCTTTGGATATGGCTTGTATTGAAGAGCTTTCTATAGTACTCATTGTTGGTGCCGAAAAGATTTTGGTTTCCACTTGCTTCTTGATTGTTGCATTCTCGTTTGAAGTGCCCTTTTTATCGACATCTGAAGCATGTGACTTTAGTCTTGTCAAATCCAAGCTTGTTGCTTGAATTACCAATATCCCTTCCAGTGAGTGCCACAAACTTGGAAACTCTTTTGATGATGGATGCAAGGCTCCATTTGATATCCATCAGTTCCAATTCTTCTTCGTCTACCTGATCATAATATTCGGCTATCATCTCTGGATTGCCAATCTTTCCAGCAACGAGACTTTCATATGATTCAAGAACGGTAGCGAGAAGTGCTATGTGCTGTTTAGCCTCATTTTCAGGAAATACGTTCTTCAAATTGACTGCTATGTTGCACTGGAAAACATTTGAATCAGAACTGGTTTGGCTTGTCTGATTTTGGAATGATGAGCTTGAACTAGCACTTGTATATCCAGCATATGGAGAACTCTGACTTGGAGAAGAAATTGTATTTGCACTAAATGCTGTTTGAATTTTTGGGCTTTGAATCGGAGTATCTTGAATACCTCCTTTATAATAAACACCGACATCTTGAAAAACATTAGCATTCTTAGATTTTGCAATCTTCATCAACTCCATTTCATGACCTTCCAATTTGTCTATGAAAGATGACAACTTGAAGTGTCTCCAAGATGGACTATAATTCAGAATCATAAGATATGTTGTCCATTTTCCTTCTGGAAGTGCATCGGCCAACTTCTTGATTTGCTCTTCATTAGACCTTTTGATATCATGTCTACGTATCTGGACCATGAGGTGACAATATCTATCGATCATCTGCTTCATTGTTTCACCTTTAATCATCGTGAAGATCTCGAACTCTTTCTTGATCAAGGCCTTTTTGCTTTTGATCATTTCATCACTTCCTTTGAATTTGTCGCAAAGAGCGTGCCATAGTTCTTGTGATGTTTCATATTCTGACAAAGAATCAAGATATCTTCCTTAACTGATTGTTGAATCAAGCTAATCATCTTCTTCCAGTGACATAATTTTCTTTGTCAGTTGCTGAAAACTTGTTTAGCGGAAGATCTTGATCACGCTCACCCTTTGGCCATTTGTACCCATCCTCAACTGCAACCCAGCTGTTGAATTGATTCGCTTGTATCAAATTCACAAACTTTTCCTTCCACCCTTCAAACTCGTCCATACTCATAAGCTTTGACGGTTTCGACGTAGTACCCATTTCGTTGTCGATATTCATCTGGTTCGCAGCAATAGTTTTAGCATTTGATGAAGAAGCCATCTGTGAAACGAACACGTTGTGGAAATCTTCCATTTTGACAATCTGAAGACTTATCTGAGAATACGATAAAAAACACTCGAAACTTGATTAGAAACAGACAAGTTCGGTCGAACTTGATTGAAAATCAGATTTTGACTTCACTTTTTCACAAGTTGGTCGAACTAGATGAGGATTACAAGTTTTGTCACCAGCACCTCAAGTTCGGTCGAACTTGATGTGAATTCTGAGAAAAATTTCACTTTGAACGAACTTGTAAACGATTTCAAGAAGAACACTCAAGTTCGTTCAAACTTACGTGTCTTCATTTAACTACAAACGAACTTGTGAGAAAGTTTCAAGAAAAATAGCAAGTTCGGTCAAACTTAAGAAAATTTTTTTAAGAAAAAGCTAAGTTCGAGCGAACTTAACAAATTTTCAACAGATTTTATACAAGTTCGGTCGAACTTGATAAAATTTTGAAGAAATTAAGCTAAGTTCGGTCGGACTTGAAGTTAAAGTCTTGAAAAACTATCAAGTTCGGGCGAACTTGAGTAAAATTCAGAGAATTTTATTTAATTCGGTCGAACTTGGTCTCAAGTTCGTCCAACCTGATTTTGCAATTCATGGTTTTTTCAACTTTTTGATATCAATTCGATTGTATTTGATGTCCAAACACTCAAGGGTTTATCACAACTGTATTTTACATAACATATTCAACTTTTAGCTGATTTTGTCCATGAAATCATCAAGTATGTGAAAATGTTAAGAAAAATGATAGAATGGAGATGAAATCGAGAAATTCTTGTCTTGATTCTAGCAAATTTAGGTATCCAGGCTCTGATACCACTTGTAGGAACGTCCACGATTAGCATGGGAACCTAAATTTGTTATTTATTGTCCGATTAGGCGGAAACTAATGACAAGTTAACCAAATAACAAGAATTACTCATTTAAATGTTATTTTCATTGATCTAAAGTTCAATACATTCGAGAACCGGATCCGACAGAGCTTCGCCGTCTCTGTGCCAAAATCTCTCCATGTTTCAAATGAAATCCCAAGGCACCTATTTATAGAGTTGGAAGTTCGCTGGTGAGGGATGAAGTTCGGGCGAACTTGACATAGTCAAGTTCGGCCGAACTTGATTTCTCAGAACCTTCTCGAGCGAGCTTGACCTCCAAACTACTCAAATACACCTAGTTTCTAACAGATTAAGCCCTATTCACCCAGACTCGATACATAATGACGTAGGCAACAGACATATGCACCAACAAGAGTCTTACTAAGGTCGACGGTACTAGTGATATGTCTCAAAAACTGATATGATCCTTTAACACAAAGTCACAAAAATATGTCTATAAATATGTTTGTACATAGCTCATTACATTTTCATTTCAGAAAAACTCAAAAATATTTTTAGTGTGTTTTAGCATAAACTTTGGAAAATTCAAAAGATTTTATTTATATTTTAGTTTTGACTACCGATGATGGAAAGCGGATCTCAAAATCCAGAGGTGCTGTATGCTGAGAAAACTGGAAGAGAATGGGTGGGTGCTTATCTGAATTGAGAAAATGTTTTGAAAAAATTAGAAGTTCATTAATTTGAAACTTTACATTGCTTGAAAACATCATTTTGTTCATAAGGTGTTTAACCAAGGTCATTAACTTGGACTTGGTAGACAAATCAGTAACCAAGGTCATTAACTTGGACTTGGTCAACTAAGTGGGTTGTTAAAACTGGTAAATTGAGAAAAGTGTTAAAAAATGGTTTTCTCTTTGCTTGGAGGCTATCTTTGCTCGAAGATAGTTATCTTCGCACGAAGATAACTTATCTTTCCACGAAGATAGGCCACCTATATAAGTTAACTTCGCTCATAATCCACACTATCACTGTTACAATTTGATCTCATCGAAGATAAAATTGGCAAAACTAGTAACGAAGTGCTACCTGAATTGACACTTGTAGTGGTTGATTGGCACACCACTTACAACGACAAATGTATAATTGGATCGAAATAATCTCGAATTGGACGTTAAATAATCGATTTTGGTTATCCGGACCTTAATCATCAGATCTAGTAGAACATACCATTTGATCAATCGGTGCTAGTAGAACACATTAGAACCATCAATTTCATAAAATTCGTCGAAAAATTTTCAAGTGTTCTTAAGGGTACCTTTGCACGAAGATAAGTTATCTTCGCACGAAGGTAAAATGCAAAATGGTAAAAAATGTCTGTTATCTTAGAAACATTATCTCGCACGAAGATAAAGTGCAAAATGTCAAATCTGTTTATTATCTCCGCACGAAGTTAAAACAACAAATGTGTTATTTTATCTTTTATCTCTGCAAGAAGGTTAAAGGTAATTTGTTAAAAAAATTTCTAAGTGTTTGTATGTTTGTATTTTGTGCTTGCGCAGGATAAGAAGTCGAACTTTGATAAGATGCACAACATCTGTTGTGTTCTGGATGAGAAGATTCCCCAGATTGCTCCTTTCAAGTCGATATTAAAGTTTATGAGGGAACTTCCGATAGCTAAGGCACTCACACACAAACATAAAGCTTATCGATCACATATAGAGATATTCTGGAAGCATGCTAAGTTTGAACCAGAACGTAAAGCGATTGTATCATTTGTTCGTGAAAAAAATGAAGATAAGGAAGTGTTCGTCACAGAGGATCTTATACGACATGTGTTAGACTTCAGAGACAGAGAAGAGGACCCCATGATGTATTTAGAAAGTATGTGCAAAGGATGCTTCTGCCGAATGGAATACAAGGTTCATGTCAATATGTTGTTCAATAAAGCTTATCTTGGGAGGCCGTACAAGTTCTTTGTGCATTCTGTAATAGCTGCTCTAACTCACAGGAAGGGAGGAGGTGATGCTGTGAGTGTAGGATCGGACCCAACTCGTGAGCTTCCGATATGATTTGCTCAGCTAACAGAGGCGGAATTCATTGTTAACCGAGTGAACAAATAATCGACAAGTATGATGACACTGTTTAACATGTCTGAATCTTCCGTTGATCAACTTGAACAAATTACAACTCGATTGAGCAGGCTTTGCCTCTGGTCTCCAAAAACAGCATGGTTACACAAAAATCCAAGACATCTATTTATACAAGTTACATTTCGCACCAAAAGTGACTTGGGAGGATTTCGTATGAAAACTCATGGATTTCGTACGAAAATTATAGCAAACAACTTTAACGACATATTTGATACTTGCAAAGCCCTAATTACATAACCGACACAACCTAGACGTAGGCAATAGACATTAGTGCACCAACTGACTCCCCTTTGGATGTTGCCGCAGTCTTGGATAGTCTTCAAAACATTTTCTTCAAAAAATCTTCAAAAAACGTATGTGACTCGATCAACCAAAAAAGTGCTTTAGACGCTTTCGACGCTCCTCAGAAGGAATAGGAGTTTGATCTGTTGGAGGAGGTCGATTGCATGTGTTGCCAAACTTGAATCTCTCACGTTCAGCAATCTTACCTCTTGCCTCAATCTCTGCCTCTTTCTTGTCTTCCTTTTTCTTCTCTTTGGCTTCAAGCTCTCTCCAGGATGTGTTCCACGTTTTACCTGAATGAATATCATGTGCATAACCACATAGGATCCAACACTCGGATTCCTCTCTAAAACCCATATATACTGTTTGTGAGCAATGACAGACTCTGATAGCTCCTTAGTGATCTTCCAAGAGTCTTCATCGGGTTCAACACATATAACTGCTTCACCTGTGCTCGAATCATAGTGCCACCATTTAAAGATTTTTGTAGAAGTCTTGTTCCATTTTCATGAGTGGCATATTCTTCATTGCACGAGGCCGCTTCAGAATCAAAGTATCATCTTTCTCTTGAGTGAGCGGATCAATCTTTGTAACTTTTCTCGGGAAATGAGGCTTCCAGAGAGGAAAGTTTTGCATTGCTTCGTACTTGATGATTTTCCACAAGTCTCTGTCATGAAACTTGATCTTTAAATTGAAAAGATTTTACTATACCAACTCTGTGACATCCCAGCGAGACAATGTCTTTATATCCTTTAAGTGTCTGAAGTATTGCACCCCAAACTCCCTCTTGATTGCATATACATTCAGCTCCTCAATCCATCCCCACATGATGATATCTCCTAATGAAGCATCTGGATCTCTGGTAAAGAATGCCAAAGGACGTAAATACTTTCGTTCTACTGGAACTTCTTTAAACCATCTTTTCTTCATCTCAATGATTTCTTCCCTTGTCATCTGTTGAGGTACTGAACCAGACTTTACGACCTCTTCAACTTTGCTCTTCAATAACTCCACATTCTCAGATGAAAACTTTTATGCAAACGTTGGGAAGACGTTGCACCCTCTTCGGCATACGTAGCATCATTGTCATCAGAACGTCTGAATCCAAATCTTCATAATGACATGATCATAATCCTTAGCATCTGGAACAGGTTGGAAAACGTAGTCATTTGGCTCGACACTTGTGTTGTTCAAATCATCTTCAAAGTCAAACACAAATGATTCAACATTTATACCATACAACTCTGCTAATTTGGCCTTGGAGAAATTATGCACGTATTCCCCTTCTTCGACATCATGCTCTAGATAGAATAATCTTGGTTTAGGCACAGCAGGAACAACTGATGATGAAGATGCTGTGAGGATTCCTGCTTGCCTTGAGCTTTTTGCCACATCACTTGTCTCCCCCTAAAATAGATCTGCAGAGTGTTGGTTAGCTGAGTCATTTAAGTACACAGAAATATCCAGATTTTCATTCATAACATGATCGGTTACATGAATCCCAGACCCATTAACATCATCATCATCATCCTTTTTTCCACTAGCACCACTATCTACCTCTACACCTTCAAAGTAAGATTCAACCTCTTCTTCGATTTCCTATCCATCTGCCTCTTTTTCTCTAACTTCCTCTCCATGTACTGGCGATGTTTTTCTGGAAGTCCCGAATAATCAATCTCAACTTCACGTGGCAACCCTACCATGACAAGCCTTGGAGGAGGAGGCTTGTATACAACCATATCAAGACATACTGGCAGGATTCAGCTTCTGGCACGTTTCTTCTATCACAGGCTCTGCAGGCATAACTACTTCAGGCTCAGGCTGCTTTTCCACAAATAAACCTTCTATCTTTTTCTTTCCTCTGCCTTCAGCCTCTGATAACGCCTTTGAAGCTTGCTCTTTCTCTGCAAATTCTTTGTCTAGCCTCTTCCCTTTCAATCTTTTCTATTTCGTCAGCTAGAGAGATGCCAAGAGATCTAACAAGTATCTTCTTCATCAACTCAATCTGTCTGTTATTAGACGTTCGTTCGGCCTCATATTCTTCCATCTTCTTAATCATCCTCTCATTTTCTGTCTATAACTTTGAAGCGTCGCTTTCAAAACCTCCCGTTCATTCTCTAACACCTTAATTCTTTCTTCATAAACAGAAACTTTCTGAGATGCTTGCATAAATCTATCATTATCTTCAACCAATATCCTCAGAATTTCCCTCATGTCATTTCTATCAGACTCAAGTACTTTGATTCGCTCCTCAGCTTTCTTAATCTCTGGTTGTAATTCTCCAAGTCTACCCTCATAAACTTTATTAGCTAAAAAGGCCTCTCCATCGGGAACATACCCAAAGTCTAAAATGAAATCATCAAACCCTATATCATATGTTCCTTGTGTAGGGTGAGATGCTGATTGATGCTCTGGCTGTGATGTGGTAGGAGGAGTCAAAATAGGTGGACGTGGAGGAGATGGTATAGGAGCATCTGCTGCAGAGTGTTGTGGTGGAGGAGATTGCGGCTTTTGTGGAGAGATTGGTTGAGGAGAAGGTTGTGGAGGAGAAGGTTGTGGAGGAGGAGGTGGAGGAGTTGGAGCAGATACTTCAGCTGTTGTTGGAGGAATGGGAGGATCAGCAACTTTAGTTTTCAATCTGATTCTTAACTGTCCTACTGCAGACTACAGGTTTCTTAGACACAACCCTTTTTATGCGCTTAGCAGTTGGTTTTCTAGCAGGCCTGACCACAATAAGCTCCTCCTCTCATTCTGAAGCAATGAAATCAGTATCATCGTCCCTAACTTCTTTTCTCCTTTTGTCTTCTAAAGCCTTTTTCTTTCTCTCCTCTTCCTGCTTTTTTCAACTCGTCTTCAGAATCAGGACCAGAAGATGATCCATCATCGTAACCGTCACCATCACCATCACCTCCTTCAATGGATCCATATGTTTGTTGTTCAATATCAACAGCCATAGATTTAACATTCTCAACATTAGTTTCTGTTTGAATTGGATCAGAAATATGTACTTCCTCGGTTACTGACTCATCGACCAACCCTGTAGTAACATCTGATTGCTTCTTTTGACGTTTAGTGGCAGAAGATGAAGATTCAGTAGATTCTTCCTTTTTGAGGAAGTCTTTGAAGCACCAGTTCTAGAATACGACCCTTTCCTTTTCTGACCATCTTCTTTCATGAACCAATTGCTTCTCTTTTTCCTCAAATAATTCCATCTTTTCTGCTTCCTCTAATTCACCCCCACTTCCATCCTTTCACCATCTGCCTGGTGGTGGGGATTGATAATATTTATTGATGAAGTATCCAAAGAGTGGCTTGTATTGTGAAGGTCGGAAGGTATCATGTGTTCAAGCTCCAGCATATCATCCTTCTTCTTTTCTAAGTTTGGATGTAAATGGTCAAGCATCATCTGAACGAACCTTGGGTACGCCAGAATCTCAAATTTCGCAAGTTCAAAACCATTTGCTCAAATACTAGCATGCTGAAATTGTACTGAAGATTGAGAGCAAGAGCAGCCATCATGCACATCTGATAGTCAATTAAATCATCCCATCCACCCTTCCTATGACTGAAAGATCTAACGATGCAGTGAGCAAGAAAACGATATGGCCTTCCAAGAAGATTGATCTTGTATGGTGCAGAGTTAACAAAGCCATTATATCCCATTCGGTAGAAACATCCTTTTATCATCTTCTCCGAATAACCAGTTGGATCATCACTTTTGTCGTTGATGTCCAACACTTTTCCAATCAGCTCCTTTGTTATAACCGCCTCAACTTCTTTGCCATCAACCTTCACCAACTGATGTAATAGCACGTGGAGATTCTTGGAGCTCTGCACATTCCAGATTAACTCTATGTGCAATAAATATACGTCATGTCTCTTTGTAAGCGCATTGAAGATCAGAATTCTTTTCATGAATTCATGTATATCTGTAAATGCACCATATTTTGCTACTGTTTCATCCAACAAGCAGCATGCATTGTGCATTGGGCCAAAATCGGGCCTGTTTACCTGGAGTGACAGAGAGTACAAAAGAGTTAGGAAAAATTTTCAACTTTTAAGCTCTCAAAATTTTTGTACGAAATTATATACTAAATTTCCGCACGAAAATTTCCATGTTTTGATATAACAAATAATTCACATTTTCGTATGAAAATATAGATTTTCGTACAGAAAAAACGTTTTGCATAGAAATTACAAGTTCGTGTATCGAACTTAAAACGTGCGATTTTTATGAATTGAACGGTTAATATTAGGCTAAGAATGCCGATAATGATGTTTTTTGTTTTCAATTTTATACTTTACCGGCTCGATTATTCTAAAACTGTGTTTTATGTCCAAACAGTCTGAAATTTGTCAAATTGACGGTCCAAACTTAGTGTTATACCTTCACCATTAGTAGAGATGTGTAAATAAACCTCTCTAACGTGACTAAAATGTAAAGAAGTGGGTAGAATGAGAGAAAGTTCAAAAGGCCCTTTAGAGAATTCGCACCAAACTGTTCTGTAGATTTTGTACGAAATCTGCAAATAGCTCTCTTATATATAGGCCGATAGAATTTTTATACGAGAATGACTAACAAGATTTCGCATGAAATTTTTATGCAATTTTCGTACGGAAATTGTACATTTCTCTCAACTTCACTTGACCTTTAACCCTTTTCGTGTGTTTTCAGTTTTAAATACCCACTCAGTTGTCTAAGTCCAAGTTATTGACCTTAATAAACCGATTTACTTACCAAGTCCAAGTTAATGACCCTGGATGACCACGTTTTGACCAAAAACTGACATTTTATGATGATTTTAAGTTTCAAATTAATAAACTTTCAAACGTTTTCAGAACATACTTTCTTTCCAGATTAGCTCCAAGCCCATAATCTCTCAACTTTCCTTCAGCATCCTATCGCTTTCGACTTTGAAGATCTGCTTTCCATCACCGGTAATCAAAAACCAAAGTAGAACAGAATATCTTTTTGAACTTTTGGAATTTGGCTTAAACTAAAGACACTTTTAAACGAATATGTACAAACATATTTTTGCGAGTTTGTGTTAGAGGATCATATCAGTTTATTGAGACGTATTACCAGTACCGTTGCTCTGGATAAAACTTTAAGTTTTTAAACAGATTTACTTTGGATTGTCAGGTAATTTTTAGCAACATGGCCTAATATGTGTTTCCCACCTTAGAATATACTCCCGTATCGAGATTCCCTAGATCTCATCTCACAGGTGAATATATCTAACTGATATCTATAATGGGGTGAAATGCGAAACCTTGAGAGCCCGGTTAGTACTTTCGTAAAGAGAAAGAGATGAAGGCTTGACTTTAGGTGGTGTTCCTCTTGGGAATCTTTTAAATATTTGTACTGCAGAATGTCGTATCTTTTTATCACTTTTTTCTTCATTTTTTTATGCAGCTTTGGGGTGAATGATGTGAAAGTATTATACAAGTGCTAGGCCATTGCCGATGCAAAATCAGAAGAACTTGTATAATACCCCATATATCAACTAAATATAAAGACCTAGTATCCCAGAATCTGGCATTCTCTCAAATGAAATTTCGGAGTACCAAGTCCATATATCCGAGAGATGTTAAGCCAAAGATTTACCAGTTTATCTTTTTAGGTTTATATCCGAAAGCAATATACTGAAAGTCCGAAGCCTACTGGCACATCCTTAGAAAGATCTGTTTAGACACTTTTTAGACCATACATTTCCTTAGCATACTGTAACAATCCACTGATGTACTATCATCTCCACTTATACACAAAACTATTTTTGTCTTTTTTAAGGTTTTTCAATGTTTTTGTATTTTTCACAACTTTTCTCCCCCTAAATTAAAAAAACATATTTTTGGATTTTTGTTTTAAGAAAGCAGGAAAATATTTACAAAAAAACATGTGACATACCGATGAGGATCACATCACGACATCATCATCCTCAAACTCAACCTCAAAAACATCCCCTGATGTCAGATTCTTTAAACCATTTAATTTTAAAAGATTTCGAAATGATGCTCTATCAAAAGCTATGGTGTAAAAATATGCTTTTCGGTCATCAGTGTGGATTTTCTCAATTCGTACCAACCATTCTCATGACAGTCACGGATAAAGTGGTATCGAATCTCATATGTTTAGTGCTTAAGTGTTGACAAGGATTGACTGTGATATTAATAGCCGCTTTGTTATCTACATATTTGGGCGTATAAAGAAATTGCGGTCCGAAGTCTCTCATCTGTTGTTGTATCCACAATATTTGGGAACAACTGGATGCGGAAATGTATTCAGCTTCACAACTGGTAGCCAGCCGTTCTAGATTTAGCTTTCAGCTTGCAGCAACCAAAATCAGAATCAGAGTAACCCGTGAGGTTGAAGTCATCATGTCGTGATACCACAAGCCGGTGCTTGGGCATCCTTTGAGGTGGCACATGATTCTTTTGACGATTAACAGATGTGATTCCTTTGGGTTTGACTGATATCTGGCGCAAAGGCATGTGGGGTACATGATATCTGGTCTCGAAGCTGTGAGATACATCAAGGATCCGATCATGGAGCGATATAAAGTTTCATCGACTCTTTCTCCATGTTCGTCAGGACAAAGGCCATGGTTTGTGGCTAAAGGGGTAGATGCGGGTTTAGTTCCTGTCATGTCGAATCTCTCCAACACGTCATGATCATACTTCGTCTGGTGAGTGAAAATACCGTCTGGCAGTTGTTCAACCTGATGCCCCAAAAATAATTTCATCTATCCCATAGCACTCATTTCAAATTTCTCTTTCATGACTTTCTCAAAGTCTTTACACAGCTGTTCATTTGTTAATCTGATGATAATATTGTCCACATAGATTTGCACAATAATCAGATGCCCATCCACTTCCTTGGTAAAGAGAGTGTTGTATACTGTTCCTCTGGTGAAGCGATTTCCCAGAAGATGTTTGGGGAGTGTATCGTACCAGGCTCTCGGGGCCTGGTGTAAACCGTACAACGCTTTGTTCAATAGCTACACCTTATCTTTGTGTATCGGATCGACAAACCCCGGTGGTTGGCCGGCGTACACCTCCTCTTTTAACTTACCGTACAGGAAAGCAGACTTCACATCCAACTGGTACACTTTAAAACCATTCCATGAGGCAAATGCCAGGAATACGGAGAGCTTCAAGACGTGCGATTGGGGCATAGACTTGTTGTAGTCTATCCCTTCTTGCTGATGAAAGCCTTGGACTACAGCCGAGCTTTGTTGCACACAACCACTCCTCTATCATCTCTTTTGCACTTGAAACCCACCGAGTGTTTATCTTTTTCTGATTTGGTGGTAGATCAACAAGTTCCCAGACTCCAAGTTTTTTGGAATTGCAATAGTTCTTCCTGCATTACTTCCACCCAACTTTCATCTTTAAGAGCATCTCTATAGTTACCTGGTTTAACCTGAGAAACAAAACAACTATGAGAAAATCTAGTTTGTAGTGGAGCAACTTTAGAATAAAAACAACTTAGATCCTTATGATCTGATTTTGCGTTTTCACTCCAGCTTGCAATTCTTCGGTAATGTTATTGACGGATGGTAGGAGACTGATCTTGGCATTACTTCCCCTGGAACGTTTACTGTGCTTCCAAATTTGTGATGTTTTGATCAGCAACTTGTTCTGATGAAGTAGCCTCATTTCTTGTATTGGTTTCTGCAGCTTGATTGTTAAGATAACTTGTAATCTCTTCTGATCCTTCATCAGAACTGGATCCCCATCATCAAAGGTAGGAGCTCTTTTAGGATCTGCATTTGCTGGCTGAGCGGAAGATGGTTTTGCATTGTTTTGAATCGGTGTGACTACTAGTTCCGGTTGAGTGTTGCTTGGTCCTGCTTCAGAAGAATTTGTTGCTTGTTGAGAACAAGAAATCCCCAATGGTCGGGTAACTTGCTCTTGATTAGATATTTGATGTTGTTGAGATAACAAGAGAAGTTTTCCTCTAAAGGTTCTTCTTGCAAGTCAAATGAATTCCACAACCCTTCGTAGTTGAATAGCCATGGATCTCCAGGTTTTTGCATCGATGTGGTGTATCTCTTGCAATCAACATGTTGAGCAATGATAACCTAATTCATGGTGGTAGATAAACTCCCTTTTGCGGACTAGCATACCCCACGAAGAAACCATCCAAAGATCTGGCTCCAAATTTACCCTCCGGGTCCAATATAGTACGCGGTGATCCAAACGGTTCCAAATACTTTAGATTAGGTTTTCGCTGGTTAAGAAGTTCGAAGCATGTCTTTTTATGTGGCTTGATAGTCATTACGCCTTTAAGGGTGTAACATGCAGATGTAGTGGCTTCACTCCAAAAGCTAATAGGCAGTTTTGAATCAGCAAGTATCGTGCGTGCAGTCTCGATAAGCGTTCTGTTCTTTCGTTCAGCTACTCCATTTTGTTGAGGAGTTTAGGGGGCACGGAACTTATGATGAATACCCTTAGCGTTGCAGAATTCGAGCATTTTGTTGTTCTTAAACTCAGTACCATTATCACTTCTGATTCTCTTGATTGGCAAATGATAAAGATTTTCAATCTTTCGAAACAAGATCATCAAATTTTCAAACGTTTCAATCTTGCTCTCTTGAAAGAAAACCCACGAACCTTGAATAGTCATCTGTCACGACTAGGCAGTCTATATCTCCTGTGATGCTTTTCACATTAACAGGTCCAAAGAGATCCATATGTAGCCTTTCTAGTGGAACCTTGATAGAGTTAAGAAGCTTTCTCGGGTGTGATTACTTATGCTGCTTCCCTTTTTTGCAGCTAAGATAATCATCTGATAAATGAAAACTTTTGAGATTTACCCCTTCCACCAAGTCATTGTGCACCAAAAAGTTCATCTTTCTCAGGTGAATATGACCCATTTTTCGATGCCATAGAATTGATTCCTTTTAAGTGGCTTTTGATAAAAATATTGACATTCCTTTGATGTAGTAGATGCGATGCTCATGTTAAGACATATAAATCATTTTCACGCGGAGCGCTCATGAGGATCCACTCCTCGGGAATTATGAAACCCGGTTTAAGAATAAGACACTCCTTATCGTTGAAGTGAGTTGTGAACTTCTTGTCACAGATTTGTGAAATGCTCAGTAAGTTGTTCTCGAGCTCAGCAATGTAGTTCACCTTGTCGACTGACACCACTCCGTTTGTAAGAATACCTTCTCCACGATTCCGCCGCCTTGTGTTCCGACAAACCCAACATATCCTCCCCTGATAGCTTTTACATCATATAGCAAAGCTAACATCCCTATCATGTGCCGAGAAGCTCCACTGTCCATAATCCACTTTGAAATGATAGACCTAGGAAGCTCCACTATCCATAATCCACTTTGAAATGATAGACCTAGGAAGTTCCACTGTCCATAATCCCTTGTCGGATGAGAGACCCAAGCCCTTTCAGTCTTGGGTGGGATGGCAATGTCGACCTTTGGAACATTGGCAACTTTGATTTCCTTTTTATTCTTAACCCACTGTCAAGTCTTAGATTCTGTCTTATCTTTTGGTTTGACTGGGACATTGGTTGATTTTGTGACCATAGAAGATGTTTTTGCTTTTGCTACCCAGGTTTGTGCCTTAGAAAATGCCTTTTTGATGTAAAGATTTGATTCCTTCTTTTCATTTATCTTTGATGTCACCAACTTCATAGTTTGAAAAGGTTTCATTTGTTGGTTTTTTATTAGGGTTAGAATCATTATTTCTTTTCAAAATCTTTGTTGGCACAAACTCTGGACCCTTTTTCTTCTCAACTACTGTGAATCTCTTTTGTCCATGAACAGGTTTTGGACATTTTGGAGAACATTGCCGTGCAATATGCCCAACTTTGTGACATCTGTAGCATGTTCTATAGTCGTTTCCAACAGTGTGTTCCAAAACTTGTTCACGAGTTCCTTTTCTTTCTTAAACTCATCGTTGGTTTGTTTGTTGATTATTTCTTTCTCATCAATAGTGTTTGTTCCAATAACAAACTCAATTTTCTTTGTAAAATTTAGTTTTAGTGACTTGTTGTTATTTTTCTTCTTTTCAAAACCTAACCCATCCCTTTTGTTCTCAGGATAACTTCTTCCTCTTGGATGAACATGTTGGTTAGATCTTTTTGGTTTTGAGTAAAACCGACAACTTGTTTTTCAAGATCAGATGTGTCAACTTTAATGAGTTTAAAGAATTTGTCAACACGTTCTAAGTTAACATTATGGATTGGAAAATCTTCATCAGTATATAGTTTATCTGATCCTTTCAGTTTGTAGATCACTACATTAGGATTATCATTTAGACTATTATCTGCTGAGATAAAATTATCATGAAAACTTTCTCACTTCCAGAAGGTGAACTTGACTCGGATTTTTCATTGTTTGACTCAGCACTATCGTAAATTGTGCTATCAGACTCATTTTCAAAAACATTTTCAACCACTTTGGTTACCACATCGGATTCACAATCCTTTTCAACTTTGGAATAGGTTACATCAATATCCTCAGGTAGCTCATTACTCTTTTCAGTGAGCAAACTTAGGTTCAGCGCCTTCTCCACCCCATGTAGTTGTTTCTTAGCATAGCTATTCCACATGGGTGGTGGAACATGATCGTAACATTTTCCATGTTTATTATCGTTCTTCTTACCTTCTTTGCTGTTTTTAGTTTTCGGAAGAATGTGATCAATAACATACATACTGGTAGAATAGCTGATTAACAACTTGTTAACCCGTTCAACTCCAATTTTTGTTTTCTCCAGTTCACTTTTTAGCTCAGCAATTTTGATTAATGTGATTGTTAATTGACATTTGTTTGTCAATCACAGTTGCTTTGAGCATTAAAAGTGTTTTGTCATCTTCCTTGATAACTTTCTCATACTCTCGAATGGTCTGACTGAGTTTATCATATGCTTCTTTTACTGTATTATAATCATATGACTACTTATCATTGTAACTTTTAAGTTTGTTAAAAGCTTTTCTTTTTTCAGCACATTCTTTGCATGCCTTGTTACATTTTAAGCACAGAATGACCACTTCTATAGTTTGAGCTTGACTGGTTTCATTTACTATTTAAACCTTTTCTACCTGCTCTCCCACACTAACTACCTCTTTTGTGTTAGCCATAAGAGCTTTGTTGGCAATGTCACTTAGGTTCTCCATTGTCACTTGCTTGGTAACATCGATTATTTCCACATAGTCTGATTTCGTTTCATTACTTCTTTCTTGTTTGTGGCTTGAATCAAAGCTACCTGCAAAAGTTTGAAGAATTGTATCAAATAAACAAGGTTTAGGAGTACCATCGACATTCTTCTTCTTCTGCTGATGTTCTTAAATAGTCTGCAAGAACTTCTTCCATTTCTTCTTCTGAGACTTCTTCAGATGATACAGGTTCATCCATGATTTCGGGTACAAGAGCAAGGCTTTCTTTCTTTGTGATGAAGTTGTTCTAGTTGAACCCCTCAGCTTCTTGCGTGACAACAAGCGCTTTATCTTTGGTGTTTAAAGGTTTGTCTTCAATTTGCACCATTCTTTTCTCAGGCTGTGGTGGATGATATATTTTGGATTATGATTTCTTTTGACTTTGCGATTTGGACATTCACGTCTGAAGTGTCCTTTTTCCCGACATTTGAAGCACGTAACTTTGGATTTATCAAATCCTAGTTTTCCATCAAGACCCCTTAAATCATCTCTCCCGATGATTTCTATTAAGCGTTGAGCTTTACGGACAACTGATGCCATACACCACATTATATGTATCAACTCCATTTCTTCCGGATCAATTTAATCATAATCTTCTTTTGTCATCTCCGGATTCCCTATTCTCTCAGCTACCAAACTCTCATAAAATTCCAGAACTGCTGCAAGTAATACCATGTGTTGCTTCGCGATTTGCTCATTAAAGTCTTGAGCATTTTAGAGGTTTACTGCTATATTGCACTGTAAAATTCACTGGTTGGGATTAGATTGATTTTCATGGTTGATTGGAGCTTTGAGACGATTGTTGCCCTTTTGAATATTTGGACTGAAGGAAGCAAATGTCTGAAATCCGCTTGACTGATTGGAAGATGGACTTGCATTAGAACTGGCACTGAAAGCTGTTTGAATCTTTGGGCTCTGAACAGGCGTATTTGGATTTCCTTTGTAGTACAAAGTTACATCTTGTTTCATGTTCGTTCTTTTGCTCTTTGCCGTTCTGCATTTCTAACTCATGTCCTTCTAGTTTCTCGATAAACCTTGGCAAATTGAGACTGTCGTATTCTGCTCCATTTTTTAGTATGGTCAAGTATGTCGACCACTGTCCTTCAGGTAATGAATTGGCCAATTTATCAACTAGTTCTTCATTTGTCTTAACAATTCTCATCTGCTTCATTTGAACTACCAGGTGGCAGTATCTTTCTATTAGCTACTTCATTGTTTCACCTTGGATGCGATTAAAGACTTCAAATTCTTTGTTTAAAAGTGCTTTCTTTCCCTTTCTGAGCTGAGTACTTTCTTGTGCCCTTAAGCGTAAAGCAAACCACAATGACTGAGCATTGTCGTCATATTGCAGGAGAACCAAGATATCTTCCTTTATCGCTTGTTGTATAAGATTCATCATCTTCTTCTCATTGACGTACTTATCTCGTTCTGTGTCGGAGAAACGAGCCAAGGTCTTTTCAAGACCGAGTTCATTGAGCGGTGGTTGATAACTGCTCTCAATTGCAAACTAGCAATCAAAATTGTTTGCCTGAACCCAGTTTTTGAACCATTCACTCCAACTTTCGTAATCTTATATGTTCATAAGTTTCGGAGGCTTTGTAGTGGTTCCTATTTCATTTTCGAGGTTCATATTCTGAGCTGCTGCAGAGGTAGTGACTGCTTGCGTGGCGAACGCGTCTTAAAAATACTTTGAAAAGAAAAACAGATTAGTTCTGGTTAGCCTGATGTAAACTGAGTAACAAATGCAAAGACTGGTCAAAATTTTCGTACCAAAATTTAACCGGATTTTCGTACGAAAATTGTGTTTTGTATTCAAACTGATTTAGTACGAAAATTTCTTAACCTTTAGTAACTTGAATTTTAATGCTTTAACTCACTAGATTTTCGTACGAAATGTCCTGATTTCCGTACAAAAATTTCAGTTAGATAGAACACTTGTTCACAGTTCTACGTTTTCAGCAGATTCAAGCATGATTTTGATGGATTTTAGGTCTATATGTTTCAGTGATTTGTTTAGAATTGATTTTAACACATCATACTAAAAACCTAGTCCAATTTGTCCTTCAATTCCCTTAGATCTAGATGAAGTTTCAAGAATGAGTAGAAGTAGAGTTCTTAATGGAAGAATCTTGATCTTTGAAGGTTGAATCCAGCTGAAACTTGGTTGTTTGTTCTCAAATCAGACCTCAAGGCTCTGATACCACTTCTGAGTGTAGGATCGGACCCAACTCGTGAACTTCCAGTGTGATTTGCTCAGCTAATAGACGCAGAATTCATTGTTAACCGAGTGAACAAACAATCGACAAGTATGATGATACTGTTTAACACGTCTGAATCTTGTATTGATCAACTTGAACAGATTACAGACTCGATTGAGCAGGGCTTCGCCTCTGGTCTCCAAAAACAACATGGATACACAAAAAACCAAGACATCTATTTATACTAGTTACATTTCGCACCAAAAGTGACTTTGGGGGATTTCGTACGAAAACTCGTTTCGTACGAAATCCACATATTTCGTACGAAAATTATACCAAACAACTTTAACGACATATTTAACACTTACAAAGGCCTAATTACAAAATCGACACAACCTAGTCGTAGGCAATAGACATTAGTGCACCAATAGATGCTATTGTAGACTACCAGATGTGTATGATTGCGGCTTTTGTGCTATGAAGTTGGTTTTGAGCAAATGAAGTTGAACACTGAGAAAGACAAATTCCTACAATATCCCAGGTTCGTGCAAATGATGTTAGATGATCAGTTTCCTAACCTGGTAAAAGACAAGAAAGATGAGTTGGTATTAGATTATATGACTGGATTATAGTTGGTGAGACCGAATCGGTATTTAAAGCAAAATCCAGAACCGATTGCAAGAGATTTCTTTGGAAGATTTAAAAACAAGAATTACAAAGCTCCTCCGAAAGATAACGAAGATTCCAAAATGGAAGGTTTTGAAGCTAAGAGAGGTATATGGTACGAAAAAGAAAATACCAAGAACAAAGTACTCCAAAGGCTAAATCTAGGAAGCGTAAGATTGAAACAACTTTGGTAGATGAATCAACAGATGATGAACAAGAAGTTAGTCAGAATGTTGAACAGGTGGTGATCAGAATGTGGAGAAAGTTGAAGTTCAGGATGATATTTCTAATGAAGAAATTTCAGCAACATCTGAACACGAGAAAGAAATAAAAGGAGGCGGTGATGATAACAATGAAGTTTCAGAGGATGATACTGTTCAGCTTGAGGTTCAAAGAGAAAAGGAAGCTCTAGCTCAAGCAAAGAAAAGGGTCAGGGACGATGATGATGTGTATGTTCCGTCTGAAGCTGAATCAGATGATGAAGCAGAAGGGCCTGCAAAGAAAACACACAGAGTCAAGAGCACGCCGGAAATTCAAAAGAAAACAACTGGATCTCCTGCATTCAAGAAAGCAAGAAAGAAGTACAAACCCAAGAAGAAAAAAAAAGTTGAAAAAGTTGTTCAATCACCACCGAAAACACCAGATCCACCATCACCACCACCACCACCACAATCTTCATCACAACGTATACCACCACCACCTCATCCAACACCACAACATGTTACACCTCCACAATCTTCTTCACAAAGACAAACACCACAACGTTGTTCTACACCAAGATCTGGTACAAGAGTTTCTTTGGAGGATAGATTTTCATTTGATTTTGGTGATATTCCAGTACCTGATGAAATCAATCCAGATATGTTCAATGATTCAAAGATTGCAGAGCTTGAGAGTCGTATGGTGATGATCGAAGTAAAGATTGCTGATCTGGAAAGTCAAATTAAATGGATGGAAGATGGCAAGAAGAATATGGAAGCTGTTTATCAGGTTTTCTATTACAAAATGAAAGATTGCAAAAAGTGTTAGTCGGATATGACGCTGAACGTTTACGCAATAGAAGGCAAATGGATTTATTTCAGAAGATTCAATTCTCATGAGAAAGTTTGGTATTGATTATGCTGCCGAGGTTGATATGATTGAGAAAGAAGAAGCTAAGGAAATAATAGCTGAACGTGGAAAGCTAGTAGAAGCTGAGTCTGCTGCTTTACGAAAAGGAATGGAAAAACGGGATGAAATTCCTATCATTATTCAACCTGAGCCAGAAGCTTAATCTGTGCCAGAAACTACCTTCAAAACAAATATGGTTGAAGCTGAGACTGCTATTCAAACAAAGATTGATTCATTAGTTAACCCACGTTCTGAAGGGTTTATACTTATCGAAGAACCTGTTGATGTTTCTGATCCAACTCTAAAAGAAAAACTTGCTGGGAAAAGGAGATTATATGCAGAGGTGGATGAGATGTTTGATAATGATCATGAAAATGCCGAGAAAGAGGCTGAGGAAGTTGTGAAAGTTCACAAACTGACCGGTTTTTATGCTTTGCAACATTCAGCGATTACCGAGTAGGTACACAGTCACGAAGGACAAAACTAAGTACTATGCTTTCAATCATGTTTCCCACTAGAACTAGGATTTTCTATTTAAGTTTGTATCGTTTTTGCAAAACTACTAGTCTAGCTGAGTCTACCGACACATCTTTAGTGAGATTGTTTAACAATTTTAAACAATACATATATTTAGTATGCACTGATAGTCCACTGATGTACTATCATTTCCTCTGTTCGCACAAGTAATCTCATTTTCATTTTTTAATGTTTTTGACATTTTGAGATTTTCTATTGTCTTAGGCTTTTTGAAAATTTTTATCTATCTTAAATGATTTTGAAATGATGTTTTTCAATTTTACAGGAATTTTTTATTTTGACAATTTTAAAATTTTCTCCCCCTAAAATTGAAAACATTTTTTTCGAAATCGAAAATAAGAATCTTTCATTTTAACCATTTAACGACTTTTTACGAATGTGAATGCGAGACTACCATTTTGTTTGTGTGGAATATCACTCCTGTCTCTTGTCTCTCTGTATGAACAACCACTGCTTCTGAAATGACCTTTGGCTTGAAGCTTGGTTATCCTGCATATTCAAACAAACTTTAATCAGTTTTGAATTGGAACCCAATCCATTCTGGATTTAGGTTTACCAAAATCATTAACATCTGAAGTAAACAAACATTCACACTCTTTTTGATATTCAAACAGTTTGATAGAAACTTTATTTGAAAATTTTACTTTCTTTGATTTTTGAACTGTTTGAATAATCAAATTTTTCTCCACTGCTCTCTTTTGTCCTCAGATTTGTATCTGATGAATTCGTTTTACTTGAGTGTGAGTAAAATGATTCATCTGAACTTTTATCTGATTTCTTAGATGTATCCGAGGACAAAATCTTTTCCAAATACTCTCTAACTTTTTTCCTCTTTTTTCCCAATATGTCTTTTTGCCCTTGTGATAACTTGACTTTTTGTTCTTTGGGCTTCTCTACAGTTTTCTCATTTTTCTTCTCTGTTTTCTTCTCCTCTGGTCTTTTCCACTTTTTCTTCTAACACCTTCACACGCTTTTCCAGAAGTTCAACATTCGTCTCTGGAAAGAAATCATTTAGATCTTGCAGACTAATCGGATCACTATGCATATCACCAAACAGATTAGGCCCTAAAGATTTTGGTGTTGACTTTGGAGTAGCAGCCTTTGATGTTGACTTCCTTGGAGTAGAACTTTCAAGATTTGAAGTCGTTGGAGCAACCGGTGATTGAATAATTAGTACTTCAAGCAATCCAGTCACAGGAGGTTCTTGTGTAACTCCTTGACGTTCAGTCTCAACAGGAGTAACAACAGGAGGTTCTTGTGTGGCTCCTGTCTCCTGTGCGCCAGAAGGTTCTTGTGTAACTTCTGCGCTTTTCAGCTTTCCTTTGTATCTTTTGCTTACAACTTTTTGAGCTTTCTTCATTTTCTTTCTTCCCTTTGTCTGAGGAGACCCTGTAGTTTTAGCTGTAGAAACTGTTGCAGACTTAGACCTTTTCGCCTTTTTTTCGTTCTTTCTTCATCATATACTTTCTCAAGATTTGGATCAAAATCAGCATCCATTTCCTTTTCTTTTTCAGCTGCAATTTCTGCTGCTGTCTTTTCAGGTTCTTTCACAGGTTCTTCTTCAGAATCATTATCTTGTTCAGAAGTAGCAGAAATAACATCATCCTGTGTTGCTTTCTCAGTCTCTTGACTTTCAACAACTATTGCTGCACTAGAACCTGCTTCGCCTTGAACATTCTCAGGTTCATCTTCGTCTGTGAGCATTGTATCAACCTTCTTTGCTGCTCGTTTCTTCTTAGGCTTATCAGCTTCTGCCTTTAAGAACCATTCACTTCTAGCTTTCGGCTTGAAGTCTTTAAACCATTCCTTTTCAGCATTAAGCTCCTTTTCATCATCGCTTCCGTCTTTCTTCCATTTATTTTCTGGTGGAGCAACATAATTCGAATCTTTGATTGCCCCTAAAACTGGCTTTGCAATTGGAGCTGATGCTTGTTTCTGAAACTTGATTAACTTTTTCACAGTCGTTTCATCGAGATGAACTAGATAAAGCACATCATTTGGATCCCGTGCTACGTTCGTGAATTTCTCATCTATCAGCATTTGCACGAACCTTGGATATAGACAAAGCCTCGAATCCTCCATGTTCTTCGACATGTGTGTAAATACAAGCTTTGAAAAGTTGAACGACTTTTTTGGAATCAGCGCCGTTGCCATACAGGCCAAATAATCTTGAACGTCTTCTAATCCCGCCTTTCGATGACTGAATGTATGAATAATCGCATGCATGAGGAGCTTGTAGGGATTAGGCACTTCCCCTTTCTTTAACGTTGGCTTGTTCACGCTCCCCTTGTATCCCATTCTAAAAAACATCCTCTGACCATTCTTTCATCAAGATAAATCGGATCGTCTTTGTCATCTTTGAACTGCAGAATCCGTCGAATATCATCTTCAGTCACAGAGATCTTCTTTACCTCATTTCCAACTTGCACCGATGAATTAATCGTCTTCTGATCATTACTAAGACTTGCATTCGTCCAGAAATGGAAAGTATGAGATCTGTATGACACTGTGCGTTCCGTGATAGCCCGATGAATAGGACTTTCTTCCAAAAACTTCAAGATACTCTCGTACTCTTTCAAAGATTGACATATCGTTTTGTCGAGCGTAATACAAGTGTTGTGCTCTTAGAAAACTCTATCGAGATTACACGCGCTGGTACTTGAGCCTGAAAAACGACGCAAAACAATTAGCTCAAGTAACGAGAAAAAGTTACAAAATTTTTCTAACACATTCATCAAGTTCGGGCGAACTTGATTGAGTGTTATAACATTATGTTTTTATTCAAGTTCGCCCGAACATGCTTTATACATGTTTAAACATCAAAACTTAAGTTCGGGCGAACTTCATGTTTAATTATAATTCAACTTTTAAAGAAGTTCGGTCGAACTTCAGGTTTAAGCATTTTATACAAATTTGATAGCAAGTCCGGTCGACCTTGATAACAAGTTCGACCGAACTTTTCATCTCCTTCAATCATAACTTGCTCAACAAGATTTCAACCTATTTCAATCAAAATAACAACAGTTTCATGGTCGATTTATGTTTGATATCATGATTTTATAATCAATTGTCCATTAAACCACTAGATCTAGCATTTTTTTTGAACTTTTTAACTTTTTAGATCTAACATGTTCTATAACAGTTCAATTCACGGTTCATATGTCAATTTTATACCTCGGCCATTGTTATTGATGAGCCAATCACCAAAAACAATCGAAAAACGGGTAGAGTAACGGTACTAAAATGACAAAATCACAATTTCGCTCAAACGCAGATAAGTTCGCTCAGAGAATATGTTTTGCAGAAGTGAGTTCGGCCGAACTTGTTAAGGTATTTATACCTAGGCAAGTCCGGGCGAACTTGCAAGCCCAGTTGACAAGGCCCAGCAAGTCCGGGCGAACATAGCTTTAAACATCCAGCCTCCATTTGCAAGTTCAGTCGAACTTGCTGTTTTGTTAAACATGATTCTGTTTAGCAAGTTCGACCGAACTTGCCAAACCCTAAAATCAAACTTTTCAAAAATTTTTCAATTTAACCCCTGAACTTTCCAACTTTTTACCAGTTAAGAAAATCCACTCAGTTGACCAAGTCCAAGTTAATGACCTTAGGTAACCGATTTGTCTGCCGAGTCCAAGTTAATGACCCCGGTTTGACCCGTTACAAACAAACTGTTGATATTTTCAAAAACAAAGTTTCAAATTAATGAACTTTTCATCATTTTGACTTTTCAGTTCTTTTTACAGATTAACTCCCAGCTCGTTATGAAAGAGATTCCCACCAGTTCTAGCATCTTACCAAACTTCAAAGACTCGTTCTCCAACATTGGTTTGCTGAAAACAATGTATAAATAAAATCTTTTTGTATTTTTTTAAGTTTTTGCTAAAACACACTGAAAATCTTTTTGGTTTTAATATGTAAAGCTGATAAACTATGTACGAATGTATTTACAGACATATTTTTGTGAATTCGTGTCTAAAGGATCATATTAGTTAACTGAGACTATCACCAGTACCGTTTAACTTTAGATGACTTTAAGCTTTAAACTCGTTTACCTAGATTATCGATATGTTAGTCCACTTAAACTTTACCACATTTCTCAAATGTTTCAAGATATGTTAAGGTAAGATTTATGAAACTTGACTTATCTGTGGTTCCCACTTCTTGAATATACTCCCGTATTAAGATTCCCTAGATTTTATCTTACAGGTGAATATAGCGTAATTGATATCTATATCTGGGTAATGCGAGACCTTGAGAGCTCAGGTTAGTACTACCGTACAGACAAAGAGATGAAGGCTCGTCTTTAAGGTGTGTTCCACTTAAGGAATCTTTTCAGCACTGCAAATGATTAGATCTTTCGATTATTTTCAATATTGCATGCAGTTTAGGGTTTATTTAGCGAAAGTATTATAGAAGTTCTAGGCTATTGCGTTCGCAAAATCATAAGAACTTGTATAATACCCCAGATATCAACTATCTATAAAGACCTCGTATCTCAGAATCAGGCAATCTCTCAAATGAAATTTCGGAGTACTAAGTCCATATATCCAAAATGTGTTAATCCACAAGATTAAGCAGTTGCTAAATTTAGTTTATATCTCGAAAACAGTTTACTGAACATGTTACGCCTATCGACACATCCACAGTAAGACTCGTTTATCGCTTTAAAACTTTACACTTATTTAGCATACTGTGATAGTCCACTGATGTACTATCATTTCCTTTTTGTGACACTGAATTCTTTTTGTCTTTTTGTACATTTTTGAAAATTTTCATATGTTTTTGTATTTTCCCAAATATTTCTCCCCTAAAATCAAAAACATATTATTGGATTTTAGATTTTTTAAGAAATAGTAAAATAGAAAGATATTTACAAACCATAAAAACCAATGCGAATTACGTGAATTCGTCATCCGATCCGTATTCAACCTCAGTTTCTGCACCTGTAAGCAAATTTTAAATACTGTTAAGCCGCATTAGATATTTAAATCTTGTTAATGGAGATGCTTTGGTATAAAAATCAGCCCTTTGTTTGTCGGTGTGGATTTTTTCAATTCGAACCAATTTCTTTTCGTAACAGTCACGAATGAACTGGTATCAAATTTCAATGTGTTTTGTACGTGAGTGATGAACCGGATTTTTATTTATATCGATGGCTGCTTTGTTACCTACAAATAAAGGCGTGTCAAGAAACTGCAGACCATAATATCTCATCTGCTGCTGAATCCAGAGGATTTGAGAGCAACAGCTGGAAGCAGAAATATATTCCGCTTCACAGGTTGAGAGAGAGACTGTGGTCTGTTTCTTACACTGCCACGTTACCAAACGTGTGCCAAAGAACTGGCATCCTGCAGTTGTAGATTTCGAGTTTAGTTTGTCCACTCCGAAGTCTGAGTCAGCGTATCCAGTGGGATCAAAATTGTCGTTCTTGGGGTACCATAGGCCGGTGCTTGGGCAACCTTTCAAGTAACGGAAAGATTCGCTTGACTATCTGCAAGTGTGACATTCGAGGACTTGACTGATATCTCGCACATAAGCAAGTAGGATACATGATGTCTGGGCGCGATGCTGTCAGATACATCAGTGAACCTATCGTCGATCGATACAGTGTTTCATCAACTTTTGTTCCCGTCTCGTCTACGCAAATCCCATGGTTCAGTGCCAGCGGTGTCGAAAGCGGCTTCGAAGAATCCGTTTCAAACTTTTTGAGAATGTCGTGAACATAATTAGTCTGATGAATGAATATCCCGTCTGGAAGCTGATCCAGTTGAACATAATTAACTGATTGTTCGGTTAATAAACGGAGCGGGTTTGGTAAAATCCGTTTTTGACGGATGTTACAGTATCCCTTGCTTTTTAGAAATTTCGTCCCGAAATTTAAATAGTGATATATTTGACTAAAAGAATGATGGTGTTTAGTTTGACAGTTACATGCTTAGAAGAAGTAAGGTTTTAAGTTTTTTTTTTTTTGAGGCGGTAACGTTCCTTGCAAGGGTTAAGTACCCTATTACAGGAATCGCTTTTTGTTGCCTACTGTAAAAGTATTGTTAAGCAGAATTGATTCGCTAACTATGATATCATTCATAAGAGTTTGGATATGTTTGGAAGGGTATGGTTATATCCTAAGGCAAAACTTCTAATACTACAACCTACATGGAACATAAATAAACACAACAGCTAATATTTGAACATAAATAAACACAACAACTAATATTAGTAAGCTATGATTGGTTCTATGACTATAGAACATAAATAAACACAACAGCTAATATTTGAATCCACATTCTGATAGCATATATTTTTGAATGGTGGCAGTTCCTCTCTCGTTTGTTATGATGGAGAGGTTAGTTTATGTAGAAATGGAACACAATCCAATCTCTTTAAATAGCAAGATGATATAAATGTAACACAAATTTCAACCAAGGCAATACTAAATCCTACATGGAACTTCTCATAACCGCCTGATAATGCCTCTGATCCTTTGGCAAGAATACTTATATATAGGAAGTACCAGCGGCGTATCCACCATATTCTTGCCAAATTTTCATTGGTTTTATCCACAAGTTATGATTAGTTATCAAGAAGCTACTAAATCCTACATAGAACTTCTCATAACCGTCTGACAATGCCTCTGATCCTTTGACAAGAATACTTATATATAGGAAGTACCAGCGGCGTATCCACCATATTCTCGTCAAATTTTCATTGGTTTTATCAGTGAATTATGATTAGTCCTATGTGACTCTACAACCAATACAACAAACTCACAAATACTGAAAATGAAAAATGTCTGTGCGATCAAGGCTCAATCAAACGGAGCCGATCGTATTGCATGTATTGAAAATGAAATTGTCTGTGCGATCAAGGCTCAATCAAGCGGAGCCGATCGTATTGCATGTACTGAAAATAATAAACTTAATCTAAACAACAATCACACAAACAGCCTATACATGGAACCTCTCATAACCGCCTGATAATGCCTCCGATCATTTGACAAGAATACTTATATATAGGAAGTACCAGCGGCGTATCCACCATATTCTTGTCAAATTTTCATTGACTTTATCCACAAGTTATGATTAGTTCTATGTGACTCTACTACAAACACAACAACCACAAAATACTGATAATGAAAATGTCTGTGCGATCAAGGCTCAATCAAACGGAGCCGATCGTATTGCATGTACTGAAACTGAAAATGTCTGTGCGATCAAGGCTCAATCAAGCGGAGCCGATCGTATTGCATGTACTGAAAATAATAAACTTAATCTAAACAACAATCACACAAACAGCCTATGCATGGAACCTCTCATAACCGCCTGATAATGCCTCCGATCATTTGACAAGAATACTTATATATAGGAAGTACCAGCGGCGTATCCACCATATTCTTATCAAAGTTTCATTGGCTTTATCCTTAAGTTATGTTTGGTTTTATGTGATAAAGAAAAACATAAAAACTAAACGATAGGAGTTGAATCTGGATTTTCGGTGAAGAGGACTAGTTGAGTATCTTCGCTTGGGCCGTCATTATCTTCGACCGGATTGGCGTTGATGTTGAAGACTCTTCCTTTTGCTGGTGGCCTAGTGGTTGGGTTTTCTTGGTTTACTTGGTTAACTGGGTTTGATTGGGCTTGAGCGTTGATGACATTAACCAATTGAGGGCATGTGTTTCTAAAGTGGGTAGGGTCGCCACAATTGAAACAAGCTCGAACATATGGAAACATGGGGTATTGGGGTTGTTGATAGGTTTGGTTCATGGTTTGAGTAGGGGGGGGGGAGATTTGGTTTTGAAAGGTGTGGCAAACCTTGTTCAAATGACCATAGCGTCCACAAGTTGCACATAGTCGACAAGGTAGAGTAAGGGGATGGTGATAAAAACAGTTGTTGCATCGAGGGTGAGGTCCAAGATATGGTTTCTTATTTGGGTAAGTTGAGTTGGGTGCCACTTGAGTGATTGGGATAGCTTGGATGGGTTATGGCGTGTGAAATTGGTTGATTTCGTTGGATAGCAGCGAAAAGTTGCCCGTCTCTTTTTCTCTTAGGATTGGGTTGAGAAGGGGATTCGGTTTGGGTGTAGTCGGAGGTTTCAGTCGATGCTTTATCCTTCTTCTTCTCCTCCTTGAAGTCTTTGTTCCGGATTCGGTTCTCGGTGAGCGCTGTTGCTAGCTCCATTGCTGCTTCCAAAGTTGCAGGCGAGGTACTTATTACAGAGTCTTGAATCTTTGACGGAAGACCACGAATATAGTGCTCGATCAAACGGTAGAGGGGAGTGAACATGTTGGGAACCATTTGATGTAACTCGAGGAATCTTTTGTTGTATGTGGTGTGGTCTCCTTCTTTTGCTTCAACGAATAAAATTCATCTTCTAATTTCTTGATTTCGCTCCTTGGGCAAAATCGTATGGTCATGATTTCCTTCAATTCGTTCCAAGTTAAAGTCATAGCATCTTCAACACCTCGTTTGGCCTTCTCTGTATTCCACCAAGTAAGTGCTATTCCATATAAACGACCAGTAGCATAACGCACTTTTCGATCATCGGGACAATCGCAATTTAGAAAGGTGTTCTCCATTTCTTCAAACCAATGGAGGAGAGCGGTGACGCCTTCAGTCCCTTTGTATTTCGGAGGGTCGCATGATTTGAAATGCTTGTAGGTGCATTTAGTGGTATTTGGGGGAGAGTTGATAATGTTTTGGTTTTCTTGATTGACAGGATTAGCGGTAAGTGCTTGTTGTACTTGGATTATAATGTTGGGTATTACGGCAGCCATTTGTTGAGCGATTAGGGCAGCCATGCGTTCGCGGGCTTTTCCTGCTCTTGTCTTCCAACGGGCGTGGTTAGAAGACATCTACAAGGAATACATGTCAAGAGTATGAGTTGGATGCTTTTGGGATCATGGGTCGCATTCAGGAATGAACATTCATAAAATAATTATAGAAAAATAAATCTACTACATCCATAGGATGTCTTGGGGTTTGCTCGCCATTAGGCCCTACATGTCGCCATACTTCACCTTTGTAATCATGTGGGCCCCCATGAATACCGGTTTTTCATATGGTTCGCATGGGTTTGCCTGGTTGCGTACACTAAAACCCGGAGAAAATCGAGAAATATGTATACAACGTGTGATATTCGGAATGTGTCCAGGTGTAGACACGGTGACACCTCAAAGTGGGGTTAGTTCGAACGACGTTTGGTGTGGCATGCTTTGGCCTAATAGGTCCTTCGTACTCTCATCGTTAGTCCCCAGGTAGGCAAACTGGTCCGTTATATTGGATTTATACGAATGCCAACCTAGACAGGACGTTCCGACTACCGGTACTTGTACCCTTCCAGTTACTACATGCCCGTCGCAGAACCCACTTTGATGAGATTTGAAAATTGCAACAAAATCTTTGAATAATGAGAGTATGAAAATGAATTGAATATATGAACATTGATATATGTATAATGAATATGTATATAAGCATGTATGTTTGACTGTAAATATAAACAAATATGAAACAAATAAATATCACAAGTTTGTATGTAACCACCTAATCAATTAAAATTTAGGCAGACTATAGTATAGGCTCTAAGGGTCTAATAACCTATCCTATATCCCTATAGTCATGGCTCTGATACCAATCTGTCACACCGCGACCCGCAGCGGAAAAGGTGATCGGGGCATGATTGGGTTATCATCAAAGCTCATGACATTTATTATACGTTTCATATTCATTAATACAATTTAATGGGAATTTACAATCATAATTACATCAATGACCTAAGCATCAGTCTAAGCTTCTTTGTTTTCTTCTAAGGCATTTCCTATGTTTTCCTTGCTTCATCCTGTTCACCTGTATCATGTGTAAAAGGGTTTTTGGATCAACAAAAAGTTGGCGAGTGAATCCTGTGGAAAACATTTGAACAAGTTTATTTAAATGATTTTGAAATAAGTGCACAACCACACATGAGTAAAAATAGATGTAAACTTATTCATAAATCAATTTAATAATTAACCAATACACACATGAACAATAATGGGTCGTTTAGAGGCACGCGTTGCTCATCTCGTCTCTCACGAGGAACTGATGGGCCTAATGAATGAATTGCATAAACATGATAATATGAAAGACATAACTACAACAATATAAACTCAATAATACACACATGAACAATAATGGATTGGTTTTTGAGGCACGCGTTGCTCAACTCGTCTACCACGAGGAACTGATGGGCTTAATGAATGAATTGCGTATAAGTGAACAAAATGAAATACATAATTACAACAATAATAACAATCTAAGTTTAGATCACGATATGGTATGGCACAAGTTTAAATAAACGAGTTAATTATTTTGTGACACATGACACACCCCAAAACGTGTAATTAAAAGGGGGAGTTGTAAGATTCACTCACAGTGGGTGCGTTCGGTTGATGATGTTGAATGCACGCGAAGTGGTTTTAACCACGAGTGAAATTAACCTAGATAAATAGCATTATGGTTCGGTAAGTAAACGGATTTTATTAGTCCATTTTAGTAGGATTGTTGGGTGTATTTTTGTGAGTTTAAGGCTATTTTCTAACCTTAAAAATGTTATTTTTAAGTATTTTTAATTGATTTTTAATTAAAATAAATAAATAAAAATAATAAAAAAATTTGACTTTTTTGACCGTTAACCGTTGACCGTTGACTTTGACCGGTTCGAATGCGAGTATATGTGCGTTGAGTGAGGCTCGAACCCGAGACCTCCCGTACGCGTGCACGCAGCTCTACCAACTGAGCTACGTGTCTAACCCGAAATATTTCTGTTTTTAATTTTATTTATATATTAATTAGATTAAACCGAAAATCATTTATTTTTAAAAACGATTTAACTGAATCGGATCGGTGCGCTCCACAGGTCTCGAACCCGGGACCTGTGGGTTGAGTTAACACACAGTCCACCGCTGGACTGTGTGTTTAAAATGTTATATAAACCGATTTTTATTATACTTAAATACAACTAAGTATTTTCATTTCTGACTTATTTAAAAAGGTAGATAATTGTCCGAGTCGGTGCAGTAGACCGGACTCGAACTCGTGTCCTGTGATTAAACATACACACAGTCCACCACTGGACTGTGTGTCTAACTTGGTTATTTTTCCGGTTATTAATAAACTTAACATATATATGAAATGAATCCGGTTCAGTTAACAAAAAAGACATTTTTTATTAAGGCAGCGTGTGTGGGACAAGATTCGAACTCGAGACGTTAGTGTGTTTATTGTGCACACAGTCCACCGCTGGACTGTGTGTCTAACCCGAGTAATAACTTGATTTTAATTATACTTATATGTTACCGAACTTCGTCTTCTTCGTCAGTTTTAACCAGAATCGGAAGTCCGACTGGTTCAATGTTTTAATCGGTTTCTTTAGCGTTTTTTAGTTAATTATAGGTGAGATTAAATAAAAAGAAGGGACGATTTAAGCATGAGGTATACCGACTGGATTCCTCTGTTTCTCCGGCAGAACTCCGGCGACAGCAACAGGTTCCGGCGTCGTGTGTCTTGCAGCAATGAGTCTTCAGAAAGCTTGAAAAGGATGTGGGTGACTTCGGTATAAGCTCAGGGGGTTTAGTAAGGCTTATAAGTGGAAGGTTCGGTTTTCCGGCGACGAGCAGGAGATTTCCGGCGAGTGAGTTTTCGCCGAGAAAGGGTGCGGTTTTGAGCGAAAAAGTTTGCAGAGGTTCGAGGGGGTATTTATAAGGCAGGTTATCGATGAACTTGGTCCAATTTCCGACTTGATTCAAAGTCATTACGTTTTCCGGCGGTTATAGTTGGTGTCGCGGACTCAGGCGTCGGTTATAACCGATGTGTGTTTAAAGTTTACGTTATAAGTGAAGGAATCGTTAAATTTCGCGAGATCGCCGGGATTTCCGACGACTGAAATTTGGGCGCCGGTTTTGAATTCGAAAAAGATGTTATGAATTAATTGATTCTAATAATTAACAAGATTCATCAGTGGCGCAGCGGTTTAAGTGTTGAGTGTTAAGTCTGTGTTGAACCGGTTACTGACCCGGGTTCGAAACCCGGCAGAAACAATTTGTTTTTATTTTCTTATTTTTAACAGTTTTTCAAAAACTAATTATATATTCCCATATAATAATTAATTATGTATCGTTTAAAATTATTTTGGGCATTAAATTCGCAACGAAATTTTTAACTGATTGTTCGGTTAATAAACGGAGCGGGTTTGGTAAAATCCGTTTTTGACGGATGTTACAGTTTAGGGTTTATTTAGCGAAAGTATTATAGAAGTTCTAGGCTATTGCGTTCGCAAAATCATAAGAACTTGTATAATACCCCAGATATCAACTATCTATAAAGACCTCGTATCTCAGAATCAGGCAATCTCTCAAATGAAATTTCGGAGTACTAAGTCCATATATCCAAAATGTGTTAATCCACAAGATTAAGCAGTTGCTAAATTTAGTTTATATCGCGAAAACAGTTTACTGAACATGTTACGCCTATCGACACATCCACAGTAAGACTCGTTTATCGCTTTAAAACTTTACACTTCTTTAGCATACTGTGATAGTCTACTGATGTACTATCATTTCCTTTTTGTGACACTGAATTCTTTTTGTCTTTTTGTACATTTTTGAAAATTTTCATATGTTTTTGTATTTTCCCAAATATTTCTCCCCCTAAAATCAAAAACATATTATTGGATTTTAGATTTTTTAAGAAATAGTAAAATAGAAAGATATTTACAAACCATAAAAACCAATGCGAATTACGTGAATTCGTCATCCGATCCGTATTCAACCTCAGTTTCTGCACCTGTAAGCAAATTTTAAATACCGTTAAGCCGCATTAGATATTTAAATCTTGTTAATGGAGATGCTTTGGTATAAAAATCAGCCCTTTGTTCGTCGGTGTGGATTTTTTCAATTCGAACCAATTTCTTTTCGTAACAGTCACGAATGAACTGGTATCAAATTTCAATGTTTTGTACGTGAGTGATGAACCGGATTTTTATTTATATCGATGGCTGCTTTGTTACCTACAAATAAAGGCGTGTCAAGAAACTGCAGACCATAATATCTCATCTGTTGCTGAATCCAGAGGATTTGAGAGCAACAGCTGGAAGCAGAAATATATTCCGCTTCACAGGTTGAGAGAGAGACTGTGGTCTGTTTCTTACACTGCCACGTTACCAAACGTGTGCCAAAGAACTGGCATCCTGCAGTTGTAGATTTCGAGTTTAGTTTGTCCACTCCGAAGTCTGAGTCAGCGTATCCAGTGAGATCAAAATTGTCGTTCTTGGGGTACCATAGGCCGGTGCTTGGGCAACCTTTCAAGTAACGGAAAGATTCGCTTGACTATCTGCAAGTGTGACATTCGAGGACTTGACTGATATCTCGCACATAAGCAAGTAGGATACATGATGTCTGGGCGCGATGCCGTCAGATACATCAGTGAACCTATCATCGATCGATACAGTGTTTCATCAACTTTTGTTCCCGTCTCGTCTACGCAAATCCCATGGTTCAGTGCCAGCGGTGTCGAAAGCGGCTTCGAAGAATCCGTTTCAAACTTTTTGAGAATGTCGTGAACATAATTAGTCTGATGAATGAATATCCCGTCTGGAAGCTGATCCACTTGAAGACCTAAGAAGAATTTCATTTCACCCATCGAGGACATCTCGAATTTCTTCTTCATGATCTTTTCGAACTCTTTGCACAGACTGTCATCCGTAGAACCGAAAATGATGTCGTCCACATAGATTTGTACTATTATCAGATCCGATCCAACTTCTCTAGTAAACAAAGTTCTGTCCACTGTGCCTCGTGTAAAGCCATTTCCTATGAGATGTTGCGATAACGTCTCATACCAAGCTCTCGGGGCTTGGTGTAGACCGTACAAGGCTTTGTCTAGGAGATATGCTTTGTTCTTGTTCAGTGGATCGACAAACCCCGGTGGTTGGCCGACATACACTTGTTCACGAAGTTTACCGTAGAGAAATGCAGATTTTACATCCAACTGGTACACCTTAAATCCTTTCCAAGCTACGAACGCTAGGAAAATGCGGATAGATTCTAATCGCGCAACTGGTGCGTATACCTCCGTGTAATCTATAGCTTCCTGCTGGTGAAATCCCTTGACAACCAGCCGAGCTTTGTTTCTGACTATAACCCCCTGATCTTCTCTTTTACACTTGAAGACCCACTTTGTATCAATAGCTTTCTGCTTCGGTGGCAAGTCTACAAGCTTCCAAACACCCAACTTCTCGAACTGTAAAAGTTCCTCTTGCATTGCTATCACCCAATTCTCGTCAGCCAGAGCCTCATTAACTGTCTTTGGCTCTATTTGAGAAATGAAACATGAGTAGTAGCAGTAGTTCTGAGTTGGTGCAACTCGGGTGTAGAAACAACTAAGTGCTTTGTTGATTTGATTTCGTGTACGCACAGCAGTTTGTAGCTCTCCTATGATATTCGTTGAAGGATGGTAAGAATATGATCGCAGCATTTCTTCTGTTGGAACATCAACTGAGCTTTGCTGATTTGAAACAATCAGATCACTGTTCACATCAACATTAGGAGTACTTGATGAAGCTTCGTTCTGATTTCTCGGACTAGCAGATTGATTCAACAAGTTAGTTATATGCTCAACTTCTTCATCTGTGAAGTTTTATTATCAACATCAAATGTCGGTGCTTCATCTGAGTCAGAATTCTGATTCTGAGGTGTACTGGGCACTGTTGTGTTTTCAGGTTCATTAGAAGCATTTACTGGAAGTGTAGCAGGTGTTACTTCTGCTTCAGAAGTATTTTCAACTTGAACACCACTGCTATTGCTTGGACCTGCTCCGGAAGATGAAGAATCCAACGTGGGTTGATTAACCACAATTGGTCTAATGATTTTATCTTGATTCGCTGAATGGTGAAGATAATATAACGCTGCAACTTCTTCGTCAGACGGTTCTTCCGGCAAGTCGAATGACTTCCAAAGATCTTGATAGTTGAACAACCACGCGTCACCTTTCCTTTGAACAGGATCCGTATAATTGAAACAATCCACGTGCTGTGCTTCAATAACATTCCTTAATGAAGGAACATATACTCGTCTCAGCGGACTCGCATATCCGACAAAGAAACCTTCAAGAGATTTGGCCCCAAATTTACCATCTTGGTCTATTACAGTACATGGCACACCAAATGGCTCTAGGAACTTCAAATTTGGCTTCCGTCGGTTTATCATTTCAAAACATGTTTTCTTTGTTGGTTTGACAGTGAGAACTCTGTTTAGCGTGTAGCAAGCCGCAGCAACCGCTTCACTCCAGAAGCTGTCTGGAAGTTTAGAATATGCAAGCATGGTTCTCGCAGTTTCAATCAAAGTTCTATTCTTCCGTTCAACTACTATGTTTTGTTGTGGAGTATAGGGAGCACTAAACTCGTGCAGTATCCCTTTTGCGTTGCCGAATTCCTTCATTTTGTTATTCTTAAACTCTATGCCATTGTCACTTCTAATGCGTCTGACCGGTAGATGATAAAGATTCTCGAGTTTCTTAAACAGAATCACCAAGTTCTCATACGTTTCATCTTTTGATTCCTGAAAGAATACCCACGAATATCTCGAATAGTCATCTATCACGACCAAGCAATATAAGTCTCATGAGATGCTTCGAACATTTACAAGACCAAATAAGTCCATGTGGAGACGTTCTAATGGCAACTTGATTAAGTTTAGAATTTTCTTCGGATGAGATTTCTTGACCTGCTTTCCCTTTTTACATTCTAAGCAGTGATCAGACATATGAAAGCTCCGAAAATTTATACCTTCTACAAGATCATTATGAACTAAGTAATTTATTTTTCGCAAATGAATATGCCCCATCTTACGATGCCAAAGAATAGATTCCTTTTCAGTAGCCTTTGTCACAAAAATTGCGCTGATTTTGATGAAGTGGTAGCGACGCCCATATCATATAGATCATTCTCTCGAGATGCTCGCATCAGAATCCACTCATCTAGTATTTTGAATCCCGCTTCAAGATAATGCACTCTCTTTCGTTGAAATGCACCGTGAACATCTTGTCACAAATCTGCGATATGCTCAGAAGATTATTTTCCAACTCTGCAATATAATTCACGCGATCGAATGAAACGACTCCATTGGAGAGTTTTCCTTCGGCGACTATCCTTCCACCCTGGTTACCCGCAAATCCAACATATCTACCATTGATAGCTTTTATGTCGAATAGCAACGCTTTCATTCCCGTCATATGCCTGGATGCTCCACTATCCAAAATCCACTTTGAAAGTACGGATCTCTGGAGCCCCTGCACATTTCAACAATTTATTTAAAAAGCGAGACCCAAGCCTTTTTGGTCTTGGGTTGAATTGGATAACCATCATCAAAATCAAATTCACATTCACCAGCATAATCGAATTCACACTCATCTGAATAATCAAATTCACATTCATCATCTGGATTTAATAATGATGTTTATGTTTGAAAACTTTACTATCTTTTTATCTTTTGAATCGTTACCACTTGTAGTTTTGACAGCTTTAGATGTGGTTTCAATTATGATTTCAGATTTTGATTCTTTCATGCTATCACTAGTCTTAACAGGCTCAGACTTAGTGATCTCAGATGTTATTGACCGTTTCTTTGCAATCCAGGCTTGAGATTTTATGTTAGCTTTTTTGATGTAAAACTTGTTTTCATTTGCTTTTGAAGACTCACCTTTTTCGAAAGTTGAATTCTCAAATTTCTTTTCAAAATCTTGTTTCATTTCATCTTTGTTAACATTTCTTTTTAGAATTCTTATTTGCCCAAACTCTGGTTGCTTTGGTTTCACAACATTTGAACTTTCTTTCCTTCGAAGATAAGCCGGCTTTGATTACGGACAATGGCGTGCAATATGACCAATTTCGTTGCACTTGAAACAAGTCCGAGAATCATGTGGATGTTCTTTAGTGGGTTTTACACCACTTGTTTTGGCACCACTTGCAATTTTGGCTTTATCTCGAAGTTCTTTATGTTTTTTGAACTCATCGTTTGATTGTTTCACGATCAAACTTTCCTCATGAACCGTGTTCGTCCCATATATAAAATTCATGTTTTTATTCTTGTATTCATGAAATGGCAACGTTTTCTTTTTAGGTTCATCTGATTCTTCTAATCCCAACCCAGCTCTCCGTTTTTCCAGATGATCACCACCATTCCTTTGGTAGTTGTTTCTTTTAGGTTTGGAATAAAATTTCTTTTCATTGATTACCAGACATCTGATGTGACTTCCACGAGTTTAAAGAATTTGTCTAACAATTCTTCCTTCACGTTCTGAATCGGAAAACTGCCATCAAAGTATAATCTATCAGATTCCTTAATCTTGTACATGACAACATTAGGATCATCACATAGATCATTCTCTGATGATGGATCGTCATCTTCGGACTGTGAATCAGAAATCTTTGAACTCGAGTAGGCGCTTTTAAAGTTGCCTTCATCAGAATCATTCAAAACATTTTCAACAACCTTTTTAACCACAACATTGTCATCATCTGTTTTAGTACATATTACATTAATGTTCTCTGGCAACTCAGTTTTCTTTTCAGATAACAACTAATGTTGAGTGCCTTATCCATCCCATCAGCGGATTTGCGACAATACTTCTCGCATAGGGGTGGAGGAACATTGCTGTATTCTTTACCAATTTTCTTTTTAGGTTTCTCTTCCGATGGAATTGTCGGAAGTATGTGATCAATGACATATGCATTACAAGTGTAACTTCTCAAAAGTTTTTGAACACGCTCTGTTTCAATTTTCATGTCCTGGAGTTGTTGCTTAGTTTTAGCAATGGTGTTAATAGATATTAATTGCTTTTGGCTTATCCATTACTGTTCTTTTCAACATCCTCACAGTGTCGTGTTGTTCGACATTGTTTCGATCGAGCCTGCCATAATCATCTTTCATTTTGTCATACGCTTCTTTCATTGTACGATAATCATATTTTAAAAGTTCATTATGCACATTGATTTCAGCGATGATCTTTGATTTTTCGGCACATTCGATACATGGTTCAGTACAGTTTGTACAAGGTTTCTCAACCTCTACAACTTGTACTTTGACACTTTCATTTACCTCTGAACCTATCTTGGTTAGGTTTGCCATTAAGGCTTTGTCGGCAATGTCCTTGAGGTTTTCGACATTCACTTCCTGAATAACATCAATGACCACTTCATCAGTTGATTTCTTCTTAGGAACTTGCTCCTGAGAACTTCCATCAAGGTGACCTGCAAAATTTTCACAAGAGTTAGGAGATAAAATTCCTTGCTTCTGCATGTGGATATACTCATCTTCTTCACGTTGTTGTTGCAGATATTGTTCCAGCAGAATTTCTCCATAGCCGATGCTTCTTCTGCAGATGTATCTTCAACAATTTCAGCCATTAACGCAACTCCGGTCTTCTTACCGATGTAGGAGTTCCAGTCGAAACCGTCATCTTCGTTTGATGCAACCATAGCTTTCTCAGTGTTGCTACTATTCGGTTTCTCTTGGATTTCAACCTGAGTCTTCTTCGGGAAAGGCTTGTACTGAAGTGACTTCTTGTAATACTCATTACCTCCTCCGAAAGGACTTTGATTTCCCGTTGCTTCAGGATTCTTGCACTCTCTCTTAAAATGTCCCTTTTGGCGACATCTGAAGCACGTGACTTTTGTCTTGTCAAAACCTAGTTTGTTGCTCGAATTTCCAATATCTCGGCCTGTGAGAGCAACGAACTTTGTGACCCTTTGAATGATAGATGCTAAACACCACTTTATATCCATGAGCTCCTGTTCTTCTTCATCCACCTGGTCATAGTCTTCGACGGTCATCTCGGGATTGCCGATTTTCCCAGTTACGAGACTTTCATATGATTCCAGAACAGTGGCGAGAAGTGCCATGTGTTGCTTAGCAGTTTGCTTAGAAACAACATTATTCAAATTAACAGCGATGTTACATTTTAATACATTCGAATTAGAATTTGTTTGTTGGTTCTGATTTGCTTGACTTTGATAAGACGAATTTGAACCAATGTGTGACATCTGTGCTTTTCCATCATCGTTCAATTCTGAAATGATTTTGTAATTTTATAACATTGTGTTTTATTCCAAGATTTGTGTATTTACATATGGTATTTCATATTTTCAATCCTTGTTCAATTCTGATCTTTCAAATCACTTCTAGAAGTGAAATCGCAAACCGTTACGCAAACGTAATCAGTTTAACGCAACGTACACTCTGAAACAATGGCATAAGCTAAACATACCCGAAATACCCTTTACATAACTTATAAATAAGTTTTGAGGGCTTCGGTATGGCAAAAACATGCTTATTCAACTTCAGGGGTTATTTTGCAAATTCTGCAAAACTATGCCAAATCGCGTATTTCCTAATCCGGAACATATACGCACATCCAAAAAATTTTGTAATCATTAAAATATAGCATTTTAGTGATTGAAATGCAAAAATTCCATTCGTTACGCGTTTACGGTCATTTGCGCGTTCGTTACGATTTTCGTCGTAATTAACCGAAAACCACAACCGTACGACCAAACGAACCGACATCCAAAACGTTTCCGAGCATTTTTCAAGTCCCTATGCTTTATATTCCTTGTAAAGCTTAAAAATGGGTTTAACGAGTGTTAAAAGTGACAAAACGCGTCGAAAAAACAAGTTTTAGGCTGCAGGACCTGTTCTGCCAATTCTGAAACTTAGGAATCCTAGGCGCCATGCGAGAGACCCCCCAAGATCTCCCGCGAAGCGCGGGGGATGCCTAGTGGCAGCAGCTACCTGGCATCTTCTTGTTCATTTGACTTGACACCTATAACTCATTTTTGCCACACTCCTCCTGGTTGCAACACCTCACTAAACACTTGTAATGATCCTACAACATCTTCTAACACTTGGCATGATCCTAAAGCTCTCCAATAACTATAAATACCCTTGATCTTCAAACAAATTCCTTGCTCATTTCCATCTTTCTTCTCTCTAAACTCTAAGTGGAGTTGCGACCTTATTAGGAGGCCTCCCATCTGAGTTTTTCTAGTAATCTTGGCTTCCTTGAGTGCAAGTAAGTGCTCTAACCAAGCCTTGTTCACTCTTTTCGCTTATTATGAGCTAAAAGTCAAACAGTTTGACTTACTGTTTGATTTTCGGTTTTGACCATTAGTTGGTCAAGTCAAAGTTCAATTGAACTTTGCAACGTGATCGTAATCACCAAGGTTATAATCCCTTGCGATTATACCTACTAATTACCACGTTTTCCTAGTCGAAGTGACGAGTCAAGGTTTCGGTCAATAATGCGCAAAGTGCGGATTATACGACGGAACTATTTTTCGGGTGTCAAAACACTTTGTTTTGATACCAAATCAGTTTTATAAACTTAGTTAGACATGTTAAACATGTCTAACTCGTCACTTTTAGTTTAGTGCTTGTTTAGGGTCGTAAGTCGAGCGGTCTTGACCACCGCTTTGACTTCGAATCCAACCCGTTTGGTCGATCCTAGGATCCGACCAAAATCATGTTTGTGGCCATAGTTATATAGGGAATAACCATATGAGGTTATACCTTATGGTCACGTCGTTTGGTTAGTATTATGATATGTCGTTATTATGCCCTTTATAAATAACCAAAATGCCCTTTTTGCGCATAAATTCATTTTAAGCATATGTGTCTAAAGTTTTGAAATAAAAACTGATATTACAACATTATTAAACATGTCTGGGCATTTGAGACTTATCATAAGACTAGTTTGACCATCCGAACACATATATACGTAAGTGATCCGTTAAAGTAGCGTAGACTACCTTAACGAGTCATAACGGGTCAAAAGCACTTAGGAATCTTTCCAAATCAGAATGTTAACTTTATTAAACCATTCATATGAGTTCCAACACTCATTCGGTTTATAAGGATTCATTCTATCCGAATCTTCCGGTTAAGGTCCCGACTTATTAACATAGTTATCCAATCTTAGGAACCATTTGATTCCTCATACTCTTAAGCTCTATTATTCTTCTTGAACAAGGATACATTTGGAACCCCAAGTGAGTACATAGTCCCCTCTTTTACGTGTTTCAAAGTTTTGGGGTGATACACATGTGCCTACTCGATACTTTCATGTTTTCACGCTTTCCTGACATATACTTGCTATGTTCATCTAGTACATATATAGTACATGATTTCAATTATGTTTTGCTATGTATGTTGACTGAGCATGCTAGCACATTGATTTCAAAGATATCTTTTGCGGCATATGTTGACTTAGCATAGGAGCACATTGATTTACATTACATTTTGCTATGTATGTTGACTGAGCATGCTAGCACATTGAATTTATGGACATTTCTACTTTGTATGTTGACTTAACATACTTAGTACATGGTTTAAAGACATTTTTCACGACATTGCTTACATTGACTATAACATTTGGTTTGTTTAACGGGATATAATACATTCATTAACATTGATCACGCTGCCCGGTAGTATGCAATGGTACCATAGGACTTGACAAATCCCGTTTCCCGCTTCCTAGGTTTGTTTGGAAGTAGGGGATGACAGAATCTGAATACAATTTTTGATAAACCTTTGACTTGATAAGGGTTTATCCGACAGTCTCAAGGCTTGAATGTATGCGATAAACATAACTACATAAATGTTCATATCAAATAAAGCATTGGTTTTGCAAAACATGACTTTTGATTTACAACTTCGGTTTATTCAAGACATTGTTTTGTACATGACATTGGTTATACACGACATTATACATATGGCTTGAGTAAAGTCTTTTTACTTGCCATACAAGACATTTGTTATACAAGACATGGTTTATACCTAACATTGTGACATATTACATTGTTTACACATGACATTTGACATTTGTTTGACAAGACATTTTTGGTGGTCATTTGATAAGTGATTTAAATAACGAGATGTGTGTAATATGATAAAAGCATGGTGGATACGCCGCTGGTACTTCCTATATATAAGTGCTTTCATGATATTACATATCATAGCGTTATTTAAACCACTTCGACAAAGACAAAGACAAGACATATTTGGTACAAATATCATATATTTTTCACAAGACATTGTTTTACAAATGGCATATTTTATACAATTCATTATCTTCCGGTTAATTATTTAACCATACATCCTTCTTCCATATCATTTGATTTTCACATTGATTTTCATATGATTTTGTAAAAGAAAACATTTTATAGGGTTCATGACTACTTTTCGTTAAACTATTATTTTAACTTCAAGTCATGAATCCTCATCAATAAAACCTATGTATCTCACAGGCATTTTTATGCTGACGTACCTATTTTCACATGTGTTTCAGGAGCTAATGCTTAAGGATGATTCATGCGACACTTAGGATGGACTGGGCTTTAGTGACTTAAAAATTAGCAAGACAAATAAATTTATGTTATGTTTATGTTAAATTCCAGACAATGTAAACAATTTGAGTCAATAATACAAAACTTTAATTTCCATGGTTGTTGAAACAATACTTCTGTTACGACACTCCCCGATGTTTCCGTCGCGGTTTGTTGTTTTACGCGGTCGGGGTGTGACAGAAAGATTGGTATCAGAGCCAATGGTTATAGGGAATTAGGTTATTAGTAATGCTTTGACCTAGACTATAACCTTACTAGGACCCTAACACTATCTGTGTTTAGATCTTAAAACAATACAATCACCTATCCTTAGGTGATTACAAAAACAAGGTATAATTCATTTCAAAGGCCAAAACAAATCATCGGCGCTCTTTGCCTTCAAAGTTTTTCAAAATCTCGTCAAAGTTTGGGTTTTAATAATGTGAACACATGCAATCTGGAAGGGTGGGTGCCTGTACCCTGAGTTTTCTATCTAAGGTTAGAGTGTTCGTACAAATCCACTTAATCGGACTAGTCACTCTTACCTGGGAACTCTTGGGGTGAGTGTCCACCTATAGGCTAAAGCATGTCTTCGCGATACAATATCGATACCCATTTACTTTGATTAGTCACTGTGTGTCGTTTGTTTGTTGCAAGTAAACGAACGAATGACCACCATCCTTTCATTTCGTCGATATTTATGACATCTCATTATCCAACATTCATCTCACTCGTTTTCTTTCATATTCCCTCTTTTAGAATGCCTCCCAGACGAAACGTACCACTACCTAACACCGAACTGGAAACTATCATAGCATAACAGATGGCTGCTATGCTACCAAATCTCATTATTCAAATCAACCAAGCCAACAACAATAACAATGCACCTGCTACGTGCAACTTTAAACAGTTTAACTCGGCTAAATCACTCAAGTTTAGTGGTTCTGAAGAAGAAACTGGGCTCCTACAGTGGTTTGAGAGTCTTGAGAGTACTTTTCGCCATGTTCAGTGTCCTGATAATCGTAAAGTCGAGTTTGCTTCAAGTGTATTTCATAAGAGGGCACTCACATGGTGGAACGGAGTGGTGAGAGATAGTGGTGCTGATGTTGCGATGGGTCAGACATGGGAGGAACTTAGAGCTCTAATGATGAAAGAGTTCTGCCCCCGTCATGAAAAGAGGGCGCTTGAGAATGAGTTCCACGACCTAAAGCAGGACAGTGGTGAGCACCGTGCGTATACCAATCGGTATGAGGAGTTGAGCCTATTATGTCCTGAGATGGTGACGCCTTTGGATAAGGCGATTGAAAAGTACATAGACGGTCTTCCTGACCCAGTTCAGGACATCGTCACTGGAAGTTACCCTACATCTGTCTGTCAAGCCATTGAGCTAGCTGCAACCCTTACTGAATCACAAGTTAAAAAGGGTATTCACCGAAAGGGTGACAAGAAATCGTCTGTTAATCCTGAGAAGCAAAAGGGTAACAAAGCTGAAACCTCCAAGAAGTCGAGGAAGCGTAAGGTATCCAAGAACTTTGCTCTCACTATCCAACCTAACCAAGCTGCTCCTAATCAGCCTGCTCAACCACCGGCCAAGAAGCAGTATGTTGGCAATGCACCTTTGTGCAACAAGTGTAACAATCACCATCAACCACATTTACAGTGCCACGTTTGCACTAACTGTGGGAAATCTGGTCATCTTGCCAACACTTGCCGTTTTGCTCCTACCCAAAGTCAAATAGCCCAAAACCCTGCTCAGCATCCTGCACGACCTCACTATCCACCAGGGTCTTGCTATAACTGTGGTGATCTTACCCACTACAGAAACAATTGCCCGAAGTTGGCAAATGCAAACCAGGCCCGTGGACGAGCATTTAACATCAATGCTAACGAGGCTCTGGCTTACAATGAAGTAGTCAACGGTACGTTCTTTGTTAACAACCATCCTGCTTCAATTCTTTTCGATTCGGGTGCCGATAAGAGTTTTGTATCCCTAGCTTTTGAACCTTTGCTTTCCATGCCTAGAACCAAACTAGGAAAGCCCTTGACAGTCGAAATAGCTAGTGGTGAACCCCTTGTTCTTGATTCTGTCATCCGTGATTGCCAATTGAACCTTAATAACCATCTTTTTGCCATTGACCTCACGCCAATGCAACTCGGGAGCTTTGATATCATAGTAGGGATGGACTGGTTATCTAAACATCATGCTAAGGTGGTTTATTTTGATAAGATCGTTCGTATACCCCTTCCATTTGGTGAACCGTAGATGTTCGTGGAGAAAAACCTGTCAGTAGCCTCAAACTTATGACATGCACCCAAGCCCATAAATACCTACGAAAGAACTATGTTGCTTTCTTGGCACATATCATAGAGGAAAAAGGCTAAGGCAAAACTATTCAAGATATTCCTGTTGTTCGGGATTATCCCGAGGTGTTTCCTGACGAGCTACCTGGTTTACCCCGGCACGACAAGTCTAGTTTCGTATAGATCTTGTACCTGGTGCCAACCCTATAGCCAAATCCCCATACCGACTTGCACCGTCTTAGATGCAAGAGTTATCTAAACAGCTTCAGGAGTTGTCTGACAAAGGATTCATTCGTCCAAGCTTTTCACCTTGGGGCGCTCCCGTCCTATTTGTGAAAAAGAAAGATGGGTCCTTCCGTATGTGTATCGATTAACATGAGCTCAACAAACTCACAATCAAGAATCGATATCCCCTACCCAGTATTGATGATCTCTTTGACCAGCTACAAGGTGCTACTTGCTTCTCAAAGATTGATCTACGTTCTGGGTATCATCAACTTCGTGTTCTCGAAGAAGATATTCCCAAAACTGCTTTCTGCCCTCGATACGGTATAAAAGGACTTAATGAATAGGGTTTGCAAGCCTTATTTGGACAAGTTCATCTTTGTTTTCATTGATGACATTTTGATTTACTCAAAGTCTCGACCCGATCACGAGCAACATCTCCGTTTAACGATGGAACTCCTAAAGAAAGAACAACTCTATGCCAAGTTCTCCAAGTGTGAATTTTGGCTTAAGGATGTTCAATTCTTGGGACATATTGTCAACGAACAAGGTATTCATGTAGATCCCACCAAAATCAGTGCGATTAAGGAATGGGATACACCTACTACTCCTACGAAGTTCGTCCATTTCTTGGTCTCGTGGGTTATTACCGTCGCTTTATCGCAAACTTCTCAAAGATTGCGGTTCCCCTCACTGCTTTGACTCAAAACAATAAACCTTTTGAGTGGGGACCTAAACAAGAAGAAGCTTTTCAGACCTTGAAATAGAAGCTTTGTAATGCTCCTATTTTATCCTTACCTGAAGGTAACGACGACTTTGTCGTATATTATGATGCATCGAACTTAGGCCTTGGCCGCGTTCTCATGCAAAGGAACAAAGTTATAGCCTATGCATCAAGACAATTGAAGATTCATGAAAAGAACTACACCACTCATGATCTTGAGTTGGGTGCTGTTGTTTTCGCTCTGAAAATTTGGAGACATTATCTATACGGTACAAAATGTGTGGTTTTCACGGATCACAAAAGTCTCCAGCACATTTTCAATCAGAAAGAACTAAACATGAGACAGCGACGATGGGTCGAACTTTAAACGACTATGACTGTGAGATTCGTTACCATCCTGGTAAGGCGAATGTCGTAGCCTATGCTCTTAGTCGTAACGAGTCAAGCTACATTGTGTTCAAGTTCGATCTGATATTCAAAACCGTATCTTCCAAGCTCAACAAACTTGTGTTACATAAGGCATGATGGGTGATGAATTACCGCATCATCTTGAGCTTCAACTTGAAACGAAAGACAATAGGTTGTTTTATTATCTGAACCGTTTATGGGTTCCAAGTCAAGACAATCTCTGCACCTTGATAATGGATGAAGCTCATAAGTCTCGTTATTCAATTCGTCCACGTGCAGACAAAATGTATAAGGATCTCCGTACCCAGTATTGGTGGCCGGGTATGAAGAAAGACATTGCCTTGTACGTTTCTAAATGTCTTACTTGTCTCAAAGTTAAGGCAGAACATCAATGCCCTTCTAGTTTGCTTGAACAACCAGAAATTTCGGTTTGAAAATGGGAAAGCATTGCAATGGATCTCATTACCAAATTACCGCGTACATCTAGAGGTCATGATGCCATTTGGGTAATCATTGATCGTCTAACCAAGTCAGCACACTTTATAGCAATCCATGAGGATTTCCCTGCTGACAAACTTGCTAAAATCTATGTGGATGAAATAGTATCTCGTCATGGTGTTCCTTTGGACATCATATCCGATCGTGATGCTCGATTGTCATCTCATTTTTGGTGGACCATGCAATCTGCCATGGGAACCATACTTAACCTGAGCACTGCTTATCATCCTCAAACAGATGGACAATCCGAAAGGACAATCCAGACACTGGAGGATATGCTTAGAGCTTGTGTGATCGACTTTGGTGGTAGTTGGGATTCACATCTACCTTTGATCGAATTCTCCTACAACAACAGTTATCACACCAGCATTAACATGGCTCCTTTCGAAGCTCTTTATGGTAGAAAATGTCGTTCACCTGTCTGTTGGAATGAAATCGGTGAATCTTAATTCACTGGACCTGAACTCATTCAAGACACAACAGACAAATTCAAAACAATTCGCGATAATCTCTTGACAGCTAGAAGCCGTCAAAAGAGTTACGCATATAAACGATGCAAGCCCTTGGAATTCCAAGTCGGTGATCATGTCCTACTCAAGGTATCCCCTTGGAAAGGCGTGGTTAGATTTGGGAAGAAAGGAAAACTTGCACTTAGATATGTTGGACCATTCAAGATCATTGAGAAAATCGAAGAGGTTGCTTACAAACTTGAGCTACCTCCTGAACTTGGAAATGTTCATCCAACCTTCCACATGTCCAATTTGAAAAAAAAGTGTTTAGCTGATGAAAACCTGCACATCCCTCTTGATGAAATTAGTGTTAATGACACGTTACACTTTGTCGAGAAACCTGTGGAAATTTTGGATCGTGAAGTCAAAAAGCTTAAGCGCAGACGAATACTGATTGTAAAAGTTCGCTGGGAGTCCAAACGTGGCCCAGAGTTTACCTGGGAATGAGAGGACCAGATGAAGGCGAAATATCCACATCTATTCTCACAAGTTTCCTCTAATTAAATTTCGGGACGAAATTTCCTAAAGTAGGGGAGTGTGTGACATCTGTGCTTTTCCATCATCGTTCAATTCCGAAACAATTTTGTAATTTTATAACATTGTGTTTTATTCCAAGATTTGTGTATTTATATCTGGTATTTCATATTTTCAATCCTTGCTTCTGATCTTTCAAACCATGTTAGAAGTGAAATCGAAAACCGTTTTAACGCGACGTACACTCCGGAACAATGGCATAAGCTAAACATACCAAAATACCCTTTACGTAACTTAGAAATAAGTTTTGAGGGCTTCGGTATGGTAAAAACATGCTTATTCAACTTCAGGGCTATTTTGCAAATTATGCAAAACTATGCCAAATCGTGTATTTCCTACTCCGGAACATATACGCACATCCAAAAATTTTTGTAATCATTAAAATATAGCATTTTAGTGATTGAAATGCAAAAATTCCATTCGTGACGCGTTTACGGTCATTTGCGTGTTCGTTACGATTTTCGTCGTAAGTAACCGAAAACCGCAACCGTACGACCAAACGAACCGACATCTGAAAAGTTTCCAAGCATTTTTCAAGTTCCCTATGCTTTATCTTCCTTGTAAAGCTTAAAAATGGGGTTCACGAGTGTTAAAAGTGCCAAAACGCGTCGAAAAACAAGTTTTAGGCTGTAGAGACCTGTCTGCCAATTCTGAAACTTAGGAATCCTAGGCGCCACGCGAGAGACCCTCCAAGATCTCCCGCGAAGTGCGGGGCATGCCCAGTGGCAGCAGCTACCTGGCAGCTTCTTGTTCATTTGACTTGACACCTATAACTTGTTTTTGCCACACTCCTCCTGGTTGCAACACCTCACTAAACACTTGTAATGATCCTACAACATCTCCTAACACTTGGCATGATCCTAAAGCTCTCCAACAACTATAAATACCCTTGATCTTCAAACAAATTCCTTGCTCATTTCCATCTTTCTTCTCTCTAAACTCTAAGTGGAGTTGCTACCTTATTAGGAGGCCTCCCATCTGAGTTTTTCTAGTAATCTTGGCTTCCTTAAGTGCAAGTAAGTGCTCTAACCAAGCCTTGTTCATTCTTTTGCTTATTATGAGCTAAAAGTCAAACAGTTTGACTTTCGGTTTTAACCATTAGTTGGTCAAGTCAAAGTTCAATTGAACTTTGCAACGTGATCGTAATCACCAAGGTTATAATCCCTTGCGATTATACCTACTGATTACCACGTTTTCCTAGTCGAAGTTACGAGTCAAGGTTTCGGTCAATAATGCGCAAAGTGCGATTATACGACGGAACTATTTTTCGGGTGTCAAAACACTTTGTTTTGATACCAAATCAGTTTTATAAACTTAGTTAGACATGTTAAACATGTCTAACTCATCACTTTTAGTTTAGTGCTTGTTTATGGTCGTAAGTCGAGCGGTCTTGACCACCGCTTTGACTTTCGAATCCGGCCCGTTTGGTCGATCCTAGGATCCCACCATACTCATGTTTGTGACTATAGTTATATAGGGAATACCCTCTAAGGTTATACCTTATGGTCATGTCGTTTGGTTAGTATTATGATATGTCGTTATAATGCCCTTTATAAATGACCAAAATGCCCTTTTTGCGCATAAATTCATTTTAAGCATATGTGGCTAAAGTTTTGAAATATAAACTGATATTACAACATTATTAAACATGTCTGGGCATTTGAGACTTATCATAAGACTAGTTTGACCATCCGAACACATATATACGTAAGTGATCCGTTAAAGTAGCGTAGACTACCTTAACGAGTCATAACGGGTCAAAAGCACTTAGGAATCTTTCCAAATCAGAATGTTAACTTTATTAAACCATTCATATGAGTTTCAACACTCATTCAGTTTATAAGGATTCATTCTATCCGAATCTTCCGATTAAGGTCCCGACTTATTAACATAGTTATCCAATCTTAGGAACCATTTGATTCCTCATACTCTTAAGCTCTATTATTCTTCTTGAACAAGGATACATTTGTAACCCCAAGTGAGTACATAGTCCCCTCTTTTACGGTTTTCAAAAGTTTTGGGGTGATACACATGTGCCTACTCGATACTTTCATGTTTTCACGCTTTCCTGACATATACTTGCTATGTTCATCTAGTACATATATAGTACATGATTTCAATTATGTTTTGCTATGTATGTTGACTGAGCATGCTAGCACATTGATTTCAAAGATATCTTTTGCGACATATGTTGACTTAGCATATGAGCACATTGATTTACATTACATTTTGCTATGTATGTTGACTGAGCATGCTAGCACATTGATTTTATGGACATTTCTACTTCGTATGTTGACTTAGCATACTTAGTACATGGTTTAAAGACATTTTTCACGACATTGCTTAAATTGACTATAACATTTAGTTTGTTTAACGGGACATAATACATTCATTAACATTGATCACGCCGCCCGGTAGTATATAATGGTACCATAGGACTTGACAAATCCCGTTCCCCGCTTCCTAGGTTTGTTTGGAAGTAGGGAATGACAGAATCCGAAAACAATTTTTGATAAACCTTTGACTTGATAAGGGTTTATCCGACAGTCTCAAGGCTTGAATGTATGCGATAAACATAACTACATAAATGTTCATATCAAATAAAGCATTGGTTTTGCAAAACATGACTTTTGATTTAAAACTTCGGTTTATTCAAGACATTGTTTTGTACATGACATTGGTTATACACGACATTATACATATGGCTTGAGGAAAGTCTTTTTACTTGCCATACAAGACATTTGTTATACAAGACATGGTTTATACCTAACATTGTGACATATTACATTGTTTACACATGACATTTGACATTTGTTTGACAAGACATTTTTGGTGGTTATTTGATAAGTGATTTAAATAACGAGATGTGTGTAATATGATAAAAGCATGGTGGATATGCCACTGGTACTTCCTATATGTAAGTGCTTTCATGATATTACATATCGTAGCGTTATTTAAACCACTTCGACAAAGACAAAGACAAAGACATGACACATTTGGTACAAATATCATATATTTTTCACAAGAAATTGTTTTACAAATGGCATATTTTATACAATTCATTATCTTCCGGTTAATTATATAACCATACATACTTCTTCAATATCATTTGATTTTAGCATTGATTTTCATATGATTTTGCAAAAGAAAACATTTTATAGGGTTCATGACTACTTTTTGTTAAACTATTATTTTAACTTCAAGTCATGAATCCTCATCAACAAAACCTATGTATCTCACAGGCATTTTTATGCTGATGTACCTATTTTCACATGTGTTTCAGGAGCTAATGCTTAATGATGATTCATGCAACACTTAGGACGGACTGGGCTTTAGTGACTTAAAAATTAGCAAGACAAATAAATTTATGTTATGTTTCTGTTAAATTCCAGACAATGTAAACAATTTGAGTCAATAATACAAAACTTTAATTTCATGGTTGTTGAAACAATACTTCTGTTACGACACTCCCCGACGTTTCCGCCGCGATTTGTTGTTTTACGCGGTCGGGGTGTGACACAGTGCTTGAGAATGAAGACTGTGGACTTTGATCATATTGAGGATATGATTGATTCTGATTCTGCTGCGAATTGTTCGAAGAATTCAGACTCGCATTGAATGCTGTCTGAATCTTTGGACTTGAAATGTTGTCTTGCATTCCGGCTTTATAATACAGACCAACATCTTGAACAACATTAGCATTCTTCGACTTTGAATCTTCAGGAGTTCCATTTCGTGACCTTCTAATTTGTCGATGAATGTTGACAGCTTGAAAAATTCACCATTTTTCACTTTATTTCAGAACTATTAGATAAGTAGTCCATTCTCATCTGGTAGAGAGTCAGCAAGCTTGTCGATGTACTCTTGTTCCGTCTTCTCAAGACCGTGTCTTTGCATTTGGACTTTAAGATGACAGAAGCGTTCAATCATCTGCTTCATGGTCTCACCCTTCAGCATATTGAAGATATCGAACTCTTTCATAATGAGAGCATTCTTGCTTTTGATCATCTCCGCGCTTCCTTGATACTACTTTTGAAGTGAGAGCCAGAGACTTGCTCCTGAGTAACATCAATGACTACTTCATCAGTTGATTTCTTCTCGGAAACTTGCTCCTGAGAACTTCCATCAAAATAACCTGCAAAATTTTCACAAGAATTAGGAGATAAAATTCCTTGCTTCTGCATGTGAATATACTCCTCTTCTTCTTCACGTTGTTGTTGCAGATATTGTTCCAGCAGAATATTCTCCAAAGGCGCTGCTTCTTCTGCAGAAGTATCTTCAACAATTTCAGCCATTAATGCAACTCCGGTCTTCTTACCGATGTAGGAATTCCAGTCGAAACCGTGATCTTCGTTTGATGCAACCATAGCTTTTTCAGTGTTGCTGCTATTCGGTTTCTCTTGGATTTCAACCTGAGTCTTTTTCGGGAAAGGCTTGTACTGAAGTGATTTCTTGTAATACTCGTTGCCTCCTCCGAATGGACTTTGATTTCCCGTTACTTTAGGATTTTTACACTCTCTCTTAAAATGTCCCTTTTGGCGACATCTGAAGCATGTTACTTTTGTCTTGTCAAAACCTAATTTGTTGCTTGATTTTTCGATATCTCAGCCAGTGAGAGCAACGAACTTTGTGACTCTTCGAATGATAGATGCTAAACACCACTTTATATCCATGAGCTCGAGTTCTTCTTCATCCACTTGGTCATAATCTTCTACCGTCATTTCGGGATTTCCAATTTTTCCGGCTACAAGACTTTCGTATGACTCCAGAACAGTGGCAAGAAGAGACATATGTTGTTTAGCGACTTGTTCCGAAACAACATTGTTCAAATTCATTGCGATGTTGCACTTGTAATCATTCGAATCAGAATTTGTTTGTTGATTTTGATTTGCTTGACTTTGATAAGATGAATTTGAACCAGCACTTGAGAATGAAGATTGTGGACATTGATCATATTGAGGATATGACTGATTCTGATTCTGCTACGAATTGTTCGAAGAATTTAAACTCGCATTTAATGATGTCTGAATCTTTGGACTTGAAATATTATCTTGCATTCCACTCTTGTAGTACAAACCAACGTCTTGAACAACATTAGTGTTCTTTGACTTTGCAATCTTCAAGAGCTCCATTTCATGGCCTTTGAGTTTATCGATAAATGTTGACAGCTTGAAGAATTCCTATTTATCACTTTCCTTCAGAACCATAAGATAAGTAGTCCACTCTCCATCTGGTAGAGCGTCAACAAGCTTGTCAATGTACTCTTGTTCCGTCTTCTCGAGACCGTGTCTTCGCATTTGGACTTTAAGATGACAGAAGCGTTCAATCATCTGCTTCATGGTCTCACCCTTCAGCATGTTGAAGATGTTGAACTCTTTCATCATGAGCGCCTTCTTGCTCTTGATCATCTCCGCGCTTCTTTGATACTTTTTTTTTGAAGAGAAAGCCAGAGATCTCTTGCTGTTGTGTATTCCGGTAGCAAGACGAGAATATCTTCTTTGACGGATTGTTGGATAAGACTGATCATCTTTTTCTCCACAATGTATTCTTCTTTCTGTGTCGTGGAGTACTTGTATTTCTCTAGAACTTGCTGATGTTCGTCCAACGCAACTGTATAACCTCTTTCGATCGACACCCAGCCTAGGAAGTGTATGGCTTGAACCCAATATGTAAACTTCTCCTTCCATCCTTCATACTCTCCATGCTCATTAGCTTTGGCGGTTTAACAGTCGTGCCCATCTCGTTGTAAAGATTGACTTGTTGGATCACGTTGGCATTTTATGAACTAGCTCCGGACATATGAAGCTCTTTGAATATAATCCATTGTGAATACGAGACTCGTACACTGAAAACACTTGAAAACTTTTGAAAACAATTAGTTCAACTACAAGTTCGGTCGAACTTGTAGTAGGAATGAAGAATTCTCAGTTTTGATCACAAGTTCGGTCGAACGTGTGATTTTTTGTTTTGAAAAATTTCCTTTAAGTTCGGTCGAACTTATGACAGTTTTGGAAAACACCTTTGAATTAACTTCGAGCGAACTTACACATGAAATTTGATGAAAATAAGGTAAGTTCGGGCGAACTTCGTAAAATTTCTTGAATTTTATCAAGTTCGGTCGAACTTGATAGAAAATCAATGAAACTTTTACAACTTCGAGCGAACTTCACTCAAAATTCCTCAAAATTCACTCAAGTTCGAGCGAACTTGGTAAAAACTCACTGAAAAAGTGTGTTTTTAGCACAAGTTCGATCAAATGGTTTTGTCAAACATGGTTTTTTTCAAAATTTTGACATCAATTCGGTTGATTTTGGTCTCCAATCTTTCAAGGGTTTATCTTTGTTGTATTTTACATGATATATTCAAAATTGAAAAGATTTTAACCGTGAATTCTTCATTTCTGATAAAAAAAAGTTAAGAAAAATAGAAGAATGGAGATGAAATAGAAGTGTTCTTGTCTTGATACTATCAAATCAAGTTGTCCAGCGAACTTGTACTAGTATATATAGCTAGCTTATGATTTCATTTGTAACATTCAGAGATTTTGTCACGACAGAGGCGAAGCTCTGTCCAAGTGTTTCCAGGATCTGTAACGTTGAATATTAATGAAACAGTGATTAAATAGAAACAAATGAGTGTATCCAGTGTCGCCTAAGCACACGGATTCTGCACTTTTACCTTAGGTTTGTCAGATTATTGCCCGAATGATCCGTACAACGGACCAACAAGAATTTCTTTCTCAACACTGCTTTGATTCATTTTCTGAATAAGCTCAGCTTTCTCCTCCTCAAATTTAACCAATCTTCTTTTCAGATTAGTCGGACAATCCCTGGAAATATGACCTTTAATTTGACATTTATAGCGTCTTCTCGTATCAAATCTCTTTTTCAGACAGTTAACAGCAATGTGTCCACCAAATCCACAGTTGTAACACACTCTGTTATTGTACCAATCTCTCCATTCAGACCAAACACCCAAATCAGCACATTGATTTGACATGTAGTAGTCATCTTTCCTACTTCTTCTGTAAAATTGATTTGACTTTGAAGCACTGTGGTCCGACCTGCACTACTTATTCTCAAATTTTTGTGAGTTTTTATAATGATTGGATGACCGTACCGATGAGCTTTTATTTTTGTTTTGAAAATTTATAGAATTTTGTTTTTCATGTTGTTTTTGTTCTCCATTCTGCTTAGAAGGTTTTTGCGTTGAGCATTCACCTTTTTCAGCAGATTGTAGAAAAGTTTCTTGAAAATTTTCTTTTAGTTTCAAAAATATTTCATGTTTATCTTTTTTGGTACTTTCATCATCAGTATCATCATCACAATTCTCAATTATGACATCGTCACAATTTGTGACATTGTCACTTATTGAAGTTTCCTTTTTATTCTTATTAAACGGTTTAGGACATATCTGATCTAACATTACAGATGAAATCACAAAACCTTTCAATTGTTTTTCAAAATCATCAATTTTATTTTTTGCAATCTCAACATCTTGTTCAAATTTTCTAATTTTTTCAAGATGCGAAATTATTATATTTTGTTTTTCAAAAATATTTTTATTTAAAACAGACTTATCATTTTCTAAAATTTTTATATTATTTTGAAAGTATTTCACATTTTATTTTCTAAAATTTTTATCTAATTTTCAAAATTCTTTTCATTTTCTTTTAACTTTTTATTTTCTAATGACAAACATTCCAAATCTTTCAAAAGTTTGACATTAATAGGTTTGGATTTTTGACAATTTAAGAACACAGATTCAGTACCCTTTGTGCAAGGTTTTTCGACCTCCACAATTTGCACCTTTACCACTTCTTTATCAACAACCTTTACCTCTAACTTTACCTTCTTGCTTTTAATTATCTCAGCACGCTCCAGATTTGTGCCGTATCACATTCTGGTAGCAGAATCAAGATATTTCCTTTCACCGACTGTTGTATCAGACTAATCATTTTCTTTTCAGCAAAATAATCATCTTTCTGTTGAATAGAATATTTGCACTTCTCCAGAATTTGCTGATTCTCATCTCTAGGAATGACATAACCTGTCTCAATCACGACCCAACTACATAAATGTATAGCTTTGACCCAGCTCTCAAATTTTCTTTTCCAAACTTTCATATTCATCAACATTGGCGGCTTCATGGACCCCATTTCATTTTCCAAACTAATCTGTTGTTCAAAAAACACTTGACAAATGATTAGCAAACAGACAATTTTAGCAAAAACTGACGTTTTAATCGATAATTGATACGTTAAAAACGTTTAAAAATTTTCCGAAAACTGTTTTTACCCGATTATATCTTTAAAATCGTCTCATCGATACGATTCTAACGATATATAATGTTCGTGACGTTTTTCGGGATTTTCATGCCTTAAACAAGTTCGGACGAACTTGTGCTAACAAACAATCAGATTTAACAAGTTCGGGTGAACTTGTATATTGCTTGACAAGTTCGAGCGAACTTGTGAGGCTTTTCAAAAGAACTTACAAGTTCGGGCGAACTTGTAAGATATTCAAGAGATTTTACAAGTTCGGGCGAACTTGTAATAAATTTTCAACAAAATTTAATCAAGTTCGGGCGAACTTGATGAAATCTTAATGAAAAGTATGCAAGTTCGAGCGAAGTTATCAAAAATCTTGAAAAATCAATCAACTTCGGCGGTGAACTGTATATTGCTTGACAAGTTCGAGCGAACTTGTGAGGCTTTTCAAAAGAACTTACAAGTTCGGGCGAACTTGTAAGATATTCAAGAGATTTTACAAGTTCGGCGAAGTTATCAAAAATCTTGAAAAATCAATCAACTTCGGGCGAACTTGATGAAAAGTTATGAATTTTTCAGTCAAGTTCGAGCGAACTTGATGTCAAGTTCGAGCGAACATGAGTTATTCGACATGGTTTTTGCAATTTTTGACATGAATTCGTTTGTTTTAAGCTCTGATCTTGTCACACCCTCAATTTCCACTTGCGGAGTTTTACCGCGAGGCGTGTGAACAAACCAGAATCTGAAACACTAGTACGTCGAACGACTCTATATGATTTGATAATACGTTTTCCAAAATCATTTGTTGTAGATTTTATATTGTCTAAATTAATTACCAATATTTAGCAGAGCATTAGTTTTTTATAGTTGAGCGGAAGCATAAGATAAATAGTAAAGCGGGCGCCAACACAAACGCCAAAACAAATGAAAAACCCCAAAACAATATTTATAAATAAGACTAGATAAAGATGTCTTGTTCAATGCATGTGCGTGCACCTAGAGCTCCTACGTCCTGAGAAACATGTAAAGAAACAAGTGTCAACATTAAAGATGAGTGAGTTCACAGGTTTTCATAAATTCGTTTGTTCGGTTATAGTTTGTTTTCTCCGTTATCCCTAACCCGGGATAACGTATTGGTTCCATTATTCCAACCCGGAATAATAAGTTGTTGCTTCCAATATTCCAAACCCGGAATATTAAGTTGTTGCTTCCAATATTCCAAACCCGGAATAATACAGTTGATTCGTAATTAAGTTCAATGTTAACATATATAGGTAGCTATCCTAAAGTCATGTCAAGTAAGAGTTCGCGATCGAAGCTGACTGTTGTGCCTCCGTGTTGCCAAGCCTATCACTGACCATGGCGAAGTTAGGCCAAATTATTCACCCGTTGACCATACCCGGTCGGCTAGCGCGACTAGCTCGGATGGGGCTTGTCGGGCCCAGTAGTACTACTTATAATTCCCCCGCTATTAAACCCAATACTAACGATCCGAGAGATTGACGAGGACTTAAGTGATAAAGCTGCTTAGTGACCATAACATTACATTAACATTAACTTAGTTACCGAATAGTTATGTGACGTTAAATTCGTATAACGTAAAAAGATTGAGTTTGAGAGTGTATACATGTTTCTCCCCCTGTTGTTTAAAAACTGGATAAAGTTAGGGGCCGTGAACTCACCTTTATTTGCTCGGTTAGTGTAGCAAGGAAGTTATAAGAGATGGGACCGCTAGTTGCGTCCTAACAAACCAATTAATTCCAAGTCAGTGTGTGAACACACCAATACAAATTCTACACGTAATTTACGCACACAGTGATACACACATACAACATATCTAACACTCAAACATGCATGCAAGTATCCTCATGTGAACCTAGTGATTAAAACAACTTATCATAAACATAAACCAATCCATGCCACAATTTGGTGCACACAATCACAAGTTATCAAATTTCAGCTTAACACTCATAATTCAGCTGTTTTCTAGGATTTTTATAAAATAGTTCCAACATTCCAAAAATTTCAATATTTTTACAGAAGGTGCCATTTATATTGTTTGAAATTTATATAAATTTACCAAGTCCTAAATCTTTACCATTTAACCATAAATATTAATATATTAGGCTGCAGTCAGATTTATCACTTTCTGACTGCAGTCCACGAAAGAATTTATTTAAAAATCACCGATCGTCCAATTAACAAAATTCCAGTTGGAGTTGCCCGGAAATTTCCATACCTAGTTGCTGTACAAAATTCATGACTCAACTCCCTACTGATTTTAAAATCCAACTCGATAAACGACTAACAAAATTTCAGGATTTTCACAGCTTTAGTTACTGAACTTATTTGGCCCTTTAAAAATATCAAATGACTTCAGAAAATTATGAATCCAGCGCCATTAGATTCCTTATTCAAATCTCTACGTTCTAGACATCAGAAAGTCCGTTTTTCGACGACTAACGACCGAGTTACAGCCAGATGAAGTCGGCTGTAACTATTACTCAGCAACTGTTTTCAACATATCATTATCATGAATTCGCATAACCCGTCCGTATGATTAACCTAGGCGAGCAAGAACCGATTTCTAATCATAGATCACTACTAATAACATATCCATGCAAACCCTAGTTCTTACTTCTAGTTTTTACAAACAACCATACTCGCAAACTTACAAGTTCCGCAAACAATTATTCATGCAAACAATGATAGTTCAGCCGATTACTTACAACACATATAATCCGAAAACAAACCAATCACTTCATTCAAGCATATATATATATCCGAACATGATCTCGTAATCAAAGATAACCCTAACCTTGAATAACTAGGTAAACAAGCCGGGACTTAGACAAGAAGTATCCGGCTGTTCCAGCAAAACCGCGACCGAGGCTGAAAGGGACTGAAAAGGGAAGCTGCTCGTGATCAACAAGGAGTGCAAGGGGCTGTTTGCGGTCGGGAGATGAAGATGGCGATGGCTGCTGCTGCTGCGACCGAGAGGAAAGCAAGAGTAAGGCAGCCGACGGCTGTTTTGCTTGTTAGGGTTTTGGGAATTGTGAAGGAAACATGCATGGGTGTGTGTATATATAGCGCAAAAGAGATAAGTGGTTACGGTTTTGGTTTAAGCTTGTGGCCGAGGAACTAGGGTGGGTCGGTTTGGGTTTGATCTTGGTTCACACAATTGATCCCGCAATGGGTTTGCGGTTTGAGATTGTGCTCGCGGCCAAGGACTTGGGTTGGTTTGGTTTGGTTTGCACTTGGCCGAGAATGGCTTAAGGTTTAAGATCTAAATCTCGCGGCCGAAGACTTGGGTTTTAGGTTTCCTTGTTTCACAAGGAGTTCGGTTTGTGTTTGTGTCGCGGTTCGGTTCGTTGCATATTTATTATATATACATATATTGTATAACTAAAACAATCACACAAACACACATCACGTATTCATTAACTCATACACGTTTAATACTTAGTATATACTTTATTCGACAAGTGTCGCGTTTAAGTTATCCGAAAAACCCGGGATGTCACATTATCCCCATGTTGAAAGAATTTTCGTCCCGAAAATTGAGTAAACGCGGTTTAGAATGCAGCGTACATGTTTAGAGTGTCACGCTCAAAGAGTTAGTTCGTTTATGATGGTACGCAACGTTACAAGAAGTTCCCAAGTGCCATACACAAAGATTTCCAAGTGCTATGCACAAGAATTTAGTTAACAATAGTACACGAAAGTATGAGAAGTTTCCAGGTCGTCACATCATCCCCATGTTGAAAGATTTTCGTCCCGAAAATTTAGTTACTGGCATCGTTAGTTTGCTGCTCAGTTGCGAAGAGGTGTGGGTATTTGCTTTTCATTTGATCCTCTCTTTCCCACGTGAACTCCGGTCCACGCTTAGAGTCCCAACGAACCTTAACGATCGGAATTTTGCTGTGCCTTCGAGTCTTGATCTCACGATCCATGATCTCGATAGGCTGTTCCACAAAGTGCAGTTGTTCATCCACTTGGATCTCATCCAATGGAATAACTAGATATAGACACTTCTTCAGATTTGACACGTGAAATACGTTGTGAACTCCACTGAGTTCGGCAGGAAGGTCTAATTGATAAGCTACGGGTCCAATAGTTTCAAGATTACAAACGGACCTACGTACCGTGGGTTAAGTTTGCCCCGTTTTCCAAAACGGATTACACCCTTCCAGGGTGACACCTTTAGTAGGACGCGTTCGCCTACTTGAAATTCAAGCGGTTTGCGTGTTGATCACGTAGCTTTTCTGTCGATCTCGTGCCGCCGCCATGCGGTTTCTGATTTGTACAATCTTTTCGGTAGCCTCAAGTATTAACTCAGGGCCTGTGAGTTGACTGTCACCGACTTCTGCCCAGCAGACCGGTGATCTACATTTACGACCGTATAATGCCTCGAACGGTGCTGCCGAAATACTCGTATGATAGCTGTTGTTATATGAGAATTCTACTAGAGGCAGGTGAATTTCCCAACTATTTCCGAAGTCTATGACACATGCCCTAAGCATGTCTTCCAAGGTTTGTATGGTCCTTTCACTTTGACCATCAGTCTGAGGGTGATAGGCTGTGCTCATATCTAAGCGTGTTCCCAACGCTTCCTGGAGTGACTGCCAGAAGTTTGACGTGAAGCGAGCATCTCTGTCTGAGATGATGGACGTTGGCACTCCGTGCCGAGAAACTACTTCCTTAATGTAGATGCGAGTCAACTTCTCCATCTTATCTGTTTCTTTAATAGCTAGGAAGTGTGCGGACTTAGTTAAACGATCCACAATCACCCAGATGGTATCGCAACCACCCAAGGTTCGCGGGAGTTTAGTGATGAAATCCATTGAGATCTGATCCCATTTCCACACTGGGATCTCAGGTTGTTGGAGTAGTCCCGATGGCTTTTGATACTCCACCTTGACTTTTGCACAAGTCAAACATTTACTCACGTAGGTGGCTATATCGGCTTTCATGTTGGGCCACCAATACGTAGCTTTAAGGTCTTGATACATCTTATCCGAACCCGATGGACAGAGTATCGAGATTTGTGAGCTTCGTCCATGACTAGCTCTCGGAGGTTTCCGTAGAGAGGTACCCATATGCGATTCATGAAATACCGGGCTCCATTGGGTTTTACTTCCCAATCGCGTTCCATTTTTCCTACCGATTGGCCTTGATATTTTCCTCCTTAACTGCTTCTAACTGGGCGTCGCGTATTTGTTCGGGTAGCCCGAATGAATAGTGAGTTGTAATGCTCGTACACGACGAGGTTTCAAGTGTTCCTTCCACTGAGGGCATCAGCTACCACGTTAGCTTTACCCGGGTGATACCGAATGGCACACTATAATCGTTCAAGAGTTCGACCCAGCGACGCTGTCGCATGTTCAACTCCTTCTGATCAAAGATGTGTTGGAGGCTCTTGTGGTCCGTAAAGATTGTGCACTTCGTTCCATAGAGGTAGTGTCTCCAAATCTTAAGTGCAAACACTACTGCTCCCAATTCTAGGTCATGCGTCGTGTAGTTTTTCTCGTGAACCTTCAGTTGTCGCGACGCATACGCGATGACCTTATCGCGTTGCATGAGTACGCATCCCAATCCCTGAATGGAAGCATCACAATACACTACAAAGTCATCTGTCCCTTCCGGCAAGGACAGAATGGGTGCACTGCAAAGTTTCTGTTTCAGCAATTGAAATGTTGCTTCTTGCTTGTCACCCCAAGCATACTTGATGCTTTTCTGGGTGAGGGTAGTAAGCGGTTGTGCGATCTTTGAAAACCCCTCAATGAAACGTCTGTAGTAACCAGCCAATCCCAAAAATTGGCGGATCTCCGTCGCGTCTTAGGTGCTTCCCAGTTTTTGATGGCTTCAATCTTGGCAGGGTCTACGTGGATACCCTTTTCATTCACGATATGCCCGAGAAACTGAACTTCCCGAATCCAGAAATCACACTTCGAAAGCTTGGCATATAGTTTTTCCTGTTGGAGTAATCCTAACAGTAATCGTAGATGTTCAGCATGCTCTTCTTCACTTTTGGAGTAGATGAGTATGTCATCGATGAACACAATGACAAACTTGTCGAGGTATGGTTTACACACGCGGTTCATGAGGTCCATGAACACCGCAGGTGCGTTGGTGAGACCGAAGGGCATGACCAAGAACTCATAATGGCCATACCGAGTACGAAATGCTGTCTTAGCGATATCCTCCTCCCTGACGCGTAGCTGGTGGTAACCGGACCGTAAATCAATCTTAGAGTAGTAACTTGACCCTTGAAGTTGGTCGAAGAGATCGTCGATGCGAGGTAACGGGTATCGGTTCTTGACTGTGACCTTGTTGAGTTCCCTGTAGTCGATGCACATGCGGAAAGTCCCGTCCTTCTTCTTGAGCTTCCCATGGCGAAACGCTTGGTCGGATAAATCTTTTTTTAATAGCTCCTGAAGTTGGGTAGACAGCTCCTGCAGCTCGGCTGGAGCTAGGCGGTATGGAGCCTTGGCGATAGGAGTTGCATTGTTTGCCAATTCGATTTCAAACTCCAATTGTCGATGGGGTGGAAGACCAGTAGTTCTTCTGGGAATACATCGGAAAAGTCACGGACGACAGGGATGTCTTCTATACGTTTCTCGTCCTTAGGCTGTTCGGTAATCAGTGAGAGTAAAGCGAAGGAGTTCTTTCTCCGAAGATACTTCTGCGCTTGCATGTAAGAGATGATGTTGGTGACGGCGCTTGCCTCATCGCCTTGTACCGTCAGGATTTCGTCGTTCGAGAGCGGAATACGGGTAGATTTTTCGAAGCAGAGAACTTCAGCCCGGACGTCGGATAGCCAGTCCATTCCGACTACCACGTCAAAACTACCCAGGGTAGTTGTCATCAGATCAATGGTAAAAGTGTGACCCGCGAGTTTGAGTTGACAGCCGGATACTATTTGGGTCACATCTACAGATTTACCATCGGCTAATTCTATAACATAAGGTGTCTCTAATGGTTTAAGCGTGAGATTTAGGTTCTTCCTAAAAGACTCAGATATAAAGCTCCTATCTGCACCCGTATCAAAAAGCACAGTAGCAAAATGTTCATTTAGGGGAAACTTACCGGTGACCACGTTCGAGTCGTTTCTGGCCTCTCCGCGGCCCAATGTAAATGCAGACCTTTGGCACCTCCTGTGCCACCGTTCCCATTATTGTTGTTGTTATTATTGTTGTTGTGGTTATTGTGGTTGTCGTTGTTTCCACCATTATTGTTGTTGTTACGCAACTGTGGGCAGTCTCTTCTGAAATGAGCAGTGCTACCACACTGATAGCATCCCCGGTTAATACCCTGCTGCTGACCCTGGGGCTGATTTTGATTTTGTCGGACATGATTTCCCCACGACAATCCTTTGCCGCATGTCCCACCTTGCCACATCGTTGGCAGCGATTTCCGGCACAAGGGCCGTTATGGTGGAGATTACAGCGGTTGCACTGCGGCTCTCGACCTGCATAGCCGCTTGTGTTCTGGTTGTTGTTGTTGTTGTTGTTGTTGGCGGGCTGATTTTGGTGACCTCGGTGGCTGTTGTAATGATTGAACCGTTTCTGGTTCCCTTGCTGCGGATGAGATGACGAAGACTGTCGAATAGTTGAGTCTTCAAACTTTCTTTTGTTATCCGGGGCAACTTCAGTTGTACCCCGTGCTGGCAGCTTCTTCTGTTCCACCGCCTTATCGGTGAGTTTGTGAGCCAATCGGATTGCTTGATGTTCAGTTACAGGGTTACTAGCCATTACCATACCCTGAATTTCCGGAACCAGACCCCCAAGATAGAACTCGAGTCTTTTCTCCACCGTGTTGGCCAAATCGGGATACAGAAATGCCAAGTCATGATGTTTTGCGGTGTAAGCTTCAATTTCCGATCCCACCATCTTGTGGTTCCATAAGGCTTGCTCCAACTGTTGCACTCTGTCTCGTGGACAGTACTCCTCTTTGATTAGGGCCTTGAACTCGGCCCTGGCCATTGCATTCGCAGTTATAAGTCCACGTGTTTGGACTTGTGCATTCCACCATGTCAGTGCCCCATCTTCCAGTGTTGAGGCCACGTACTTGACCTTGTTGGCCTCTAGGCAGCTGCACATTTCAAAAACGGATTCAGATTTTTCGATCCAGCGGACCAGTCCAATGGGTCCTTCCGCCCACGAGAACTTGCTTGGCTTCGCGTCAAGGAACATCTTGTAGGGGTTAAAGCCCCATCCTGCTGACAGAGAACAGGAAGTCAGCAAAGAATTTTACTAGCCTCACTATTAGATTTTCATGCGAAAATTTAATAATGGTTACCTGCCGGTTGGTTCTGAACACCCGCTAAAGCTGCGTTCACGTGCTCTTGAATCATGGCAGCTAGCTCTTCGGGCGTCAAGTTAAGGTTTCCACGTCTTCCAGTTGCCATTTAGATCTTCGAAACACAACACAAACACACCCTGATAAGTCTATATATCCAATATAGTTATCCTACTTCGTACTTTAATAATTATTAAGTTATGACAACTCAATATGTTAAATAGTCAAAAGAAATACTTGATTAACTGAAATTTCAACGTCTTACAAAAGTGCAAATCAAACATACGAATCCACTATAAAGTCTCAAGTTTAAACACAAGTGGGAAAATAAATAGACTGAAGGAAAATAAACAAAATAAACGAAACGTGTCAGTCGTCTACGTCTCCATCCCCCAAGTCACTGTCGTTGCCGTCATCCTGTGCGGCATTTCCAGCTTCTACAGCTGGGTCCTCCTCCGGATCCTCCTCTGGATCCTCCTCAGGGTCCTCCTCTGGATCCTCTTCCGGATCCTCCTCTACCGGCACTGGAGGGGCCGGTGCTGGTGCAGGTGCTTGATTTTGCTGTAGCTCCTGAATGTTCCAACTATTCTCCAGGACTCTGTCCTCGAGCCAGTCGGCTCTTATCTCTCAGCACGCAGATCTCTGGCTATGGTGTTACGAGCTATCTTACTCGTACGATGCTCTTCCTCGAGCGAGTCGGTCTTACCTGTAAGTTGTCGGATCATCCATCCTTGTGCTAGGATGGTTTCCTGCATTCTTTCTAACTGTTTTTGTTGTGTATGCACCAGGATTCTAAGTATGTCAATTCCTACTTCTACAGGGTTAACCGGTTCAACCGGTACAGCAATGGTTGGGCGTAACGACGACTCCTCCCCTAGAGCGAGCCTTTTCCTCGTAGCTGAGCGTGTCTCCACGCCATAAGATGGTATGCTTTCCACCATTGGTGCCTTTCCTGGTGCCCTTGGTGGCGTAGGTCTGTCGGATGATGATGACGATGAGGATGATGACATTGCCTGTTAGGTCGTGTAGTTAGTTACGAGTTGTTTTCATTTCTTATTATGAAGGCATAATCTACATAACACAGTTGTGGTAACAAGATATAATAGTTCGGTGCCAAACTAAGTCTAGTGTCGTGAAATCAGCTATAGTTTAGGTCTACTTCTAATGCAAACCTGGTTCTCTATAGCTAGTGGCTCTGATACCAATCTGTCACACCCTCAATTTCCACTTGCGGAGTTTTACCCGAGGCATGTGAACAAACCAGAATCTGAAACACTAGTACGTCGAACGACTCTATATGATTTGATAATACGTTTTCCAAAATCATTTGTTGTAGATTTTATATTGTCTAAATTAATTACCAATATTTAGCAGAGCATTAGTTTTTATAGTTGAGCGGAAGCATAAGATAAATAGTAAAGCGGGCGCCAACAAAACGCCAAAACAAATGAAAAACCCCAAAACAATATTTATAAATAAGACTCGATAAAGATGTCTTGTTCAATGCATGTGCGTGCACCTAGAGCTCCTAGCGTCCTGAGAAACATGTAAAGAAACAAGTGTCAACATTAAAGATGAGTGAGTTCACAGGTTTTCATAAATTCGTTTGTTCGGTTATAGTTTGTTTTCTCCATTATCCCTAACCCGGGATAACGTATTGGTTCCATTATTCCAACCCGGAATAATAAGTTGTTGCTTCCAATATTCCAAACCCGGAATATTAAGTTGTTGCTTCCAATATTCCAAACCCGGAATATTAAGTTGTTGTTTCCATTATTCCAAACCCGGAATAATATGTTGTTTCGTAATTAAGTTCAATGTTAACATATATAGGTAGCTAGCCTAAAGTCATGTCACGTAAGAGTTCGCGATCGAAGCTGACTGTTGTGCCTCCGTGTTGCCAGGCCTATCACTGACCATGGCGAAGTTAGGCCAAATTATTCACCCGTTGACCATACCCGGTCGGCTAGCGCGACTAGCTCGGATGGGGCTTGTCGGGCCCAGTAGTACTACTTATAATTCCCCCGCTATTAAACCCAATACTAACGATCCGAGAGATTGACGAGGACTTAAGTGATAAAGCTGCTTAGTGACCATTACATTACATTAACATTAACTTAGTTACCGAATAGTTATGTGACGTTAAATTCGTATAACGTAAAGAGATTGAGTTTGAGAGTGTATACATGTTTCTCCCCCTGTTGTTTAAAAACTGGATAAAGTTAGGGGCCGTGAACTCACCTTTATTTGCTCGGTTAGTGTAGCAAAGAAGTTATAAGAGATGGGACCGCTAGTTGCGTCCTAACAAACCAATTAATTCCAAGTCAGTGTGTGAACACACCAATACAAATTCTACACGTAATTTACGCACACAGTGATACACACATACAACATATCTAACACTCAAACATGCATGCAAGTATCCTCATGTGAACCTAGTGATTAAAACAACTTTATCATAAACCAATCCATGCCACAATTTGGTGCACACAATCACAAGTTATCAAATTTCAGCTTAACACTCGTAATTCAGCTGTTTTCTAGGATTTTTATAAAATAGTTCCAACATTCAAAAATTCAATATTTTTACAGAAGGTGCCATTTATACTGTAGAAATTTATATAAATTTACCAAGTCCTAAATCTTTACCATTTAACCATAAATATTAATATACTAGGCTGCAGTCAGATTTATTACTTTCTGACTGCAGTCCACGAAAGAATTTATTTAAAAATCACCGATCGTCCAATTAACAAAATTCCAGTTGGAGTTGCCCGGAAATTTCCATACCTAGTTGCTGTACAAAATTTATGACTCAACTCCCTACTGATTTTAAAATCCAACTCGATAAACGACTAACAAAATTTCAGGATTTTCACAGCTTTAGTTACTGAACTTATTTGACCCTTTAAAATATCAAATGACTTCAGAAAATTATGAATCCAGCGCCATTAGATTCCTTATTCAAATCTCTACGTTCTAGACATCAGAAATCCGTTTTTCGACGACTAACGACCGAGTTACAGCCAGATGAAGTCGGCTGTAACTATTACTCAGCAACTGTTTTCAACATATCATTATCATGAATTCGCATAACCCGTCCGTATGATTAACCTAGGCGAGCAAGAACCGATTTCTAATCATAGATCACTACTAATAACATATCCATGCAAACCCTAGTTCTTACTTCTAGTTTTTTACAAACAACCATACTCGCAAACTTACAAGTTCCGCAAACAATTATTCATGCAAACAATGATAGTTCAGCCGATTACTTACAACACATATAATCGAAAACAAACCAATCACTTCATTCAAGCATATATATATATCCGAACATGATCTCGTAATCAAAGATAACCCTAACCTTGAATAACTAGGTAAACAAGCCGGGACTTAGACAAGAAGTATCCGGCTGTTCCAGCAAAACCGCGACCGAGGCTGAAAGGGACTGAAAAGGGAAGCTGCTCGTGATCAACAAGGAGTGCAAGGGGCTGTTTGCGGTCGGGAGATGAAGATGGCGATGGCTGCTGCTGCTGCGACCGAGAGGAAAGCAAGAGTAAGGCAGCCGACGGCTGTTTTGCTTGTTAGGGTTTTGGGAATTGTGAAGGAAACAGGCATGGGTGTGTGTATATATAGCGCAAAAGAGATAAGTGGTTACGGTTTTGGTTTAAGCTTGTGGCCGAGGAACTAGGGTGGGTCGGTTTGGGTTTGATCTTGGTTCACACAATTGATCCCGCAATGGGTTTGCGGTTTGAGATTGTGCTCGCGGCCAAGGACTTGGGTTGGTTTGGTTTGGTTTGCACTTGGCCGAGAATGACTTAAGGTTTAAGATCTAAATCTCGCGGCTGAAGACTTGGGTTTTAGGTTTCCTTGTTTCACAAGGAGTTCGGTTTGTGTTTGTGTCGCGGTTCGGTTCGTGTGCATATTTATTATATATACATATATTGTATAACTAAAACAATCACACAAACACACATCACGTATTCATTAACTCATACACGTTTAATACTTAGCATATACTTTATTCGACAAGTGTCGCGTTTAAGTTATCCGAAAAACCCGGGATGTCACAGATCTTTTCAAGGGTTTATCTATTATGGATTTTACGTATTATACTTGAAAATCAGTCCGTTTTGTCAGTGAATTGTCCAAGAAAAGTTAAAAATAGAAGAAATGAGTAGAAGGTGAGATGTTTTATGTCCAATGTCTTCAAATTAGGCCAATCCTGCTCTGATACCACTTGTAGGTCCGTTGTACGGATCGTTCGGGAAATAATCTGACAAACCTAAGGTAAACGTGCGGAATATGTTTGCTTAGGCGACATTGGATACACTTATTTGTTTCTATTTAATCACCTTTTCATTAATATTCAACGTTACAGATCCTGGAAACACTTAGACAGAGCTTCTCCTTTATCGTGACAAAATCTCTGAATGTTACAAACGAAATCACAAGCTAGCTACATATACTAGTACAAGTTCAGTGGACATCTTGCAAGTTGGGGCGAACTTGACTTAGTCAAGTTCGGCCGAACTTGACTACATAAACACACCATGAGCGAACATGTCCTAAAAACCTATAAATACTCCGTTTTGCTAGCCTATTCTATACAGACTCGATACAAGACTAAGACATAGACATACTGTACTAACATAAAGGATAAATTGGATCCAAGTGATTCTATCTTGTCTATTTGTATTTTATTTTATTTATCTTAGATTTAATTTTATGCTTTAAAAATCTTTTATCAAACTTTGGATCGATTAGACGTTGACGCTAAACCAGTATTAAAAGTTCTTGTGTCATTGGACGACCTCGGTATCTTACCAACACTATACTACGTTCACGATGGGTGCACTTGCCCAAGTGTGTGTTTAGTGTTAGTTTAATATCGTGTTTTATAAATTTAAAACTTGACCAATACGTAAAATAGGCTCAAAATATTAATAAATTCATAACACGCTTTACGCACACCAAGTTTTTGGCGCCGTTGCTGGGGACACAAGGATTTTAAGAAAGCTTAAAATCGACAGCCTAATCATTTTTCAAAACATTTTCAAAACAGCACGCTCATTTTCTATTTTTAGGAATTTTAATTTTACAGTAAGCTGAACACGGGCCATGCCCATTGGACACACCCCGTGCTGCAAGTAACCAGTAACATGTTTTCAAACGCCCAGATATAGAATTTGACCACGAGCTGTGTTCATTGACCACGGGGCCGTGGTGAGCTTCTGTTTCAAGCTTTAATTTTTGTTTTCTGGTCCCGAGACTCTGTAATTTGCTGGGTATTTCCTCATGGGTCAATACTCGGGAGATTACATTCGCTACTACTTAGTGGATGATTACGAGGAAAAATATTGTACCATTTGCAGTAACTCCCACTCGGTACAATATTGTGACCTTTTCCAACCATCCACCTCATACACTCACTATGAGGAACCAAGGTTTGAACTTCCGCAATCAAGCTTTGATTGGGACACGTATCCCTATCAACATCACAACACACCACCAACTATCCTTCTCGAAGCCGAAAGCATTATACAAAGTCTCAAAAAGATTGAATGTTTAATAAAAGAATCCTGAGAAAGGGAGAGGTTGTTTGTACTAAGGAAGTAATTTGAAGAAGTAAAAATGGAAGAACAACTAAGTGAAAAACCAAAGCATGAACCAAACAACAAAAAAGGTAAGTCCAAACACGATAATTTCAAAAACGAGTCGATTTTAAGAAATTAACATTTTGTCACCTTCTTTCGAAAATCATTGGTATCCACTCATGCTAAGTTTTTAAAAGAGTTAAACACTAACACTAAAATTGACAAAATGGTTAGCATTAGATTAACAAATGATCAAACCACGCTAATAAAAGATGAGCAATTTGAAATTAACATAACACCGGTTCCATGTTTCTTTCAAAACAACTTTATTAGTAATATCACAATCGACAAAGATCTTTGTGTTAATATAATGCCTAACTATTTTCAAAAAATTAAACGTTATGATTTTTCTCCACTTCAATCCCCATTTTTCTATCTAATCGGAGAATGATAAAATCAACAGGAGTGGTTGAGGATGTGCTTGTGCAAACAAACCAAACGGTAATCCCCACCGACGTCATCATTCTTGATGACGCTCCACTTGTGTTGGGACAAACTTTTGTGAAGACCCATCAAGCTGTGATCAACAGAAATCAAAATAACCTACCAATTCAATTAGGGAGCAACAAAAGGTACTTCAATTTAGACCAATCCATAAAGTACCTAATCAGCAATGACGACCCTCTAATTGAAGATGATGATGAACCACCCGATACGGAGGAAGAACTCGACCAGCCTGTTCAAGAAGAAGATGTCGTTGAACAAACTTTTTTGGTTCTCAACCAAAATGAGGAGCAAACAAATAAGGAGTCTCCTAAAGACCCACCGCTTGAGCTAAAGGAGCTCCCAAAAGGTTTGGAATACGCTTTTGTTGACAAGCATGGTAAATTTCCGGTAAGTATCTCTACGAAATTAACTAGTTTTGATAAAGAAAAATTAATTTCACTTTTGAAAAAAACATAAAAACGTGATTGCATGGAAGCTTGTAGATATCAAGGGAGTAAACGCGATTGCATGAAAAAACATAAAAAGGTTCCTCTTAGCTATGAGGGTTACAAGAAACCCTCAAAGCCAAGAGTCAATAGGCATCCTTATGGTTACCAACATCTTACAGGAAATGGTTCACAACAGTGGTACAAAGAAAAACTCAAACCATTGACGATCCTCCTGAATTTGAGATTGGACAAATTGTGACCCCATCCAAAGCCATTTTGGCTTTGGAAACCCACCTGAACTAATTATTTACTTGTGTGCAGGGAGCTTCTACTTGCCTTGATAGTCTATGGTATGTAGATAGTGGAGGCTCCAGGCACATGACAGGATGTAAAGCACTGCTCAAAGATTTCATGGCTCATGGAGGGGGTGATATATCCTTTGGTAATAATTTAAAAGGGAAGGTGTTGGGTCTGGGTGTGTTCAAGCTGGGAAACTCAAATTTGAAAATATAAATCTCAATGAAAATCTAAAATTCAATCTTCTGATTGATTCACAAATGAGTAACAAAGGATATGGATCCTTCTTTACAAAGAAAACAATAGTTACCACTCAATCAAAGGGCCTTTACCTTTCCCCTAAGCTTTAGAAGCTACTTTAGCTAGCCTTTCATGTTCGGCGATACTTTCTCTCGCATCCTCTTTCTCTATCTCTCCAACTTCAGCACCGAAATCAATACCTAGCTTCTTAATCAGAATTTTCCGCATAAGATCCATCTGCCTGATTGTAACACCCCAATCGCGTATTACAACAAGACGCGGCGGAAATATCAGGGAGTCACGTTACAAATTGCTCAGCCACAACTGGTACTAAATTGTTTCATTATTATTACATTGTTTTACAATACAAAGAATACATATAATTGTCTTGTGTTTAAACAAGTCTAAAGCCCGGATGCATTCCTATGTGTAGCATGCTTGAATAATCGTCAACCTGAAACATATGTGAAAAAGAGACGTCAACAAACAATGTTGGCGAGCACATAGTTTTGTTGGCCAAATAAATGGCAAAAGGTTTTGTATTGTAATTCTTTGACAACTATGAGAATTGCCAATTGTAAATCCACTAACGGCGAAAAGTTAGCTTTGCAATACATTAACTTGATTATGAAACTTGTGACAAAAGATTTTTGTATATGGCATTATGATCATTACTAAATAATTTTCATGCCTTTTGAAAAATTGTACTTTGTTCTTTGTGACCATATTGAAATCGTCCATAAACTTGTAAGTATGTTATTAAAATCCAGTCAAGGATTTCAATAACTATACTGTAATTAGTCATAACTCGTGTGTGTATTAATTGAAATCAATCAATGATTTAATATAATACTAAATATCCTTCTAAGAATCTATCATTCAAATCATGAAAGGATTCTTTAAGGATTTGGATATCGAACATTGAAATCAGTCGTACACAAAATCCTAAAGTGACTCGAATAACGCTACAAGAGTAATCCAATAAGAACACTTATATATAGGAAGTTCCAGCAGAGTATCCACCATGTTCTTATGGTACTACACTTGTTTCGTTATCCTAATCACAACTAACCACATAAACACATAATCGTCACTTGTCACTTGTCTTGTCAACTTGTATCACATATACGCATTAAAGAACGGAGAATCCAATGAAGGACTACCAATTAATACCTTAAACATTCCACACATATCTAACTATAAAGATAGCTAGACGTAATAGGAAATAAGCCTTGTCACATTATCTTGTCAACTTGTATCACATATACGCATTAAAGTACACAGAATCCAATCAAGGACTACCAATTAGTAGCTTAAACATTCCACACATATCTAACTATAAAAATAGGTAGATGTAATAGAAATAAGCCTTATCACATTGTCTTGTCAACTTGTATCATAAAATCATAATCCTAATGGTGACTTGGATAAGGCTACGAAGGGTAATACAATAAGCACACTTATATATAGGAAGTACCAGTGGCGTATCCACCATGTTCTTAATTTATTACTCTAGTTTCGTTATCTAAATCCCCAGCAATTCTACACATAAACCAATTGTTCATCGTTCATTGTTCATTGTTCATTGTTCATACGTTCATTGTTCATTGTTCATCGTCATTGTTCATCGTTCATTGTTCATCGTTCATTGTTCATTGTTCATCGTTCATCGTTCATTGTTCATTGTTCATCGTTCATCGTTCATCGTTCCTCGTAAAGTACTTCTTAGAAATCTTACTATAAAGATAGAAAGATTTAAGAGAGTACTTCAGACATCCTTTGAGAATCTAACTATAAAGATAGAAAGATTTTACAAGGATATAGGCCCTAAAAGACCTCTTTAAATATCGTACCATCAATCGTCATGTTGCATAATCGGAAATAACACAAAAAAAGCACTTAGTAAACATATACATGCCATGCATTTAAGAAAATTTGATTACACATATGAATCACCCCAAAAGCATTTGGAAATCATAAAAGAGGGTAGCAATGTACTCGCCTGGGATAGCTATAGATCTTGTTCAAATGATATAACAAAGCTCAAAGGATCAAGAGTTCAAGTGTTGAAGTGGTTCCTAGTGTATCGGATAAATAAATGTTAGTGTCGAAACTTGAAAACGAGAAATCGGATAGAATGAAGGAATATAAACCAAACAAGAGTTGGATCTTGTATAATATGGTTCATATTACTTAACATTCTGATTTGGAAGCATTTCAAAAGGTTTTGGCTTGATACGGCTCGCTATAGTGGTTTACGCCACTTTAACGGGTCATAAACGTAACTAAGGGTTCGGATGGTAAAATATGTCCTATAGCAAGTCTAATATGTCAAAACCAGTTTATTTAAGTTGTGAAATCATTTTCAGATGTCAAAATAATGTTCGTATATGTTTAAAACTAATTTATGTGTAAAAGGGCATTTTCGGCATTTTAAAGAATACATAGTCGACTTGTCATTTGATTATCCAAATGGTATGACCATAAGGTATAACCTCAGAGAGTTATTCCCTATGATATTATGGTCATAATAATGGTTTTGGTCGGATCCTAAAGTTGACCAAATGGGTCAGATTTGAAAGTCAAAGCGGTGGTCACCACTAGGCTTTTTGACTCTAAATAGGTATTTTAACAAAGGCGAATAATTTGACATGTTGCGACATGCCTAAATAAGTTTATAAAAGTATTTTGGCATCAAAACAATCTGTTTTGATACCTGAAAACAAATCCGTTTCAAAATACACAAAAATCGCATTTTGACCGAAACTTTGACTTGTCAAAATAACAAGAAATGGTAAGAATCAGCAGGCATGATTTTTAGGGATCATAACCACCTTGATTACCATCATATTGCAAGTTTTAATTGAGCTATATCTTGATCAATTCATGATCAAAATTAAAGTCAAACAGAAAGTCAAACTTTTTGATTTTTAGTTCATGTAAGCTATAATAATTGAACAAGACATTAAGTAACACTTACAAACACAAAGGATTGATCAAAGATCACCAGAGAAAGCTCCAAGGTGGTTGCAATTCGGATCTATAGCTGATTTGAGTATGAAGGTGATTAAAGAGTTCAAGAATGGACATGAGTTTGGTAGTTATAACGATCCAAAGATCACCAATTCATGACAAGTGTTGGGAAAGGTGTTTAGGCATGGATTAGTGTCCCATTATGCGTCCAAAGCAGAAGAGAAGTGGCAAAATTTGTGTGCTTGGGTCCTCAATTGAACAGTTGTTGCCATCTATTTGCTATTTTAAATTTTCTGTGTCTGATAGCTTCTCGCGGGCCTCCAGTCGTTTAGGCTTAGGGACTCGCAGCCCCACCAGAAGGTCAGAATTTCAGAATTGGCATAAATGGTCCCTGCAGCCTCTAAACTTGTTTTTCGACGCGTTTTGGCACTATTAACACCTGTCAACCCAATTTTTAAGCATTATAAGGACAATAAAGTATAGGGAAATTGAAATATGTCCAAAAATGTTCCAGAGGTCAGTTCGTTTGATCGTACGGTCACGGTTTTCGGTTAATTACGACGAAAAGCGTAACGAACGCGCCGTAAATGCGTAACGAATGGCATTTTTGCATTCAAATCACTAAAATAAGATATTTCAATGATTACAAAAATTTTTGGATGTCCGTACATGTTTCTGATAGCGATTTACGCATAAAGGCATAGTTTCACAGAATTTGCAAAATAGCCCCTGAAGTTACAAAAGTGTGACTTTTTCCATACCGAAGCCCTCAAAACTTTTTTCTAAGTTATGTGAAGGATAATTAAGGTATGTTAGGCTTGTGTTATTGTTCCGGAGTGTGCGTCGCTACCAGAATCGGCAGACTTTCGCAGTTTGTCGTAATTAGTCCCTATGATCAAATAAGCTTGTTTTTGATACATCAAACCCTCCAAAACTTATTTCTAAGTTATGAAAAGGTTATTTAGGGTGTGTTAAGATTGTGTCATTTTCTCGAAGTATACATCATGTTAAACGGCCTTTGTTAGCGTACCGCTTTACGGTTTCGCTTATAGAAGCGGTATAGGAATTTGAAATCGTTCAAGGACTGAATATGTGAATTTTTTTTTGAAATAAACTCGTTTTAAATCTGTAAAATGATTAAAATGTCTCAGGTGTCACAGTCTCCCCTACTTTAGGAAATTTCGTCTCGAAATTTATTCGATGGAGACCGCGGAGTGTGATTGAAACAATTGGCTGATAATAAGGCTCGAGATTCCAAAGATGCGGAGCATTATTTGGTTTTGGGAATGTTGGGAGGATCCAAAACGTAATCATATTTATTCAAAATATATCAAGGTATTCGAAACCGTTAGAACTTTTGTATCTTTAAGGCGTCATCGATTGTGTAAAAACGACATTATGTCATACTAAATCTTTAGTGTAAATCCTAGCAACAAAAAGGGGTGTACATTCAAGCCTGGCCATACGTACACGGTTTCTAACTTCCCATGAGGTACATCCTATGTACCATGAGCATCTCATACATAGGAGACGGGTCAACATACCTATGGCATCAAGATCGTCACCTTTAACACCATAATATACTCCCGGCCGGCTAGAATAAAGTTAATGAATGTACTCGTCAATCGTCCATTGCATTCAATAACCAAATAACAAATAGTCACATAATCACATAATGGTCCAAGATAACATAAAACCTTCAAGTGATCCTGGTAACGTTCCGAAGAATAACACAATAAGAACACTTATATATAGGAAGTACCATCGGCGTATCCACCGTGGTCTTATTGCGTCATACCCTTCCCGTTACCTAATCACTCTAGATTTTATGCCACTATCTTAATAAAGCTTACTATGATTCTCATGTGTCGATCCTCGTAATTAAGTGTGCACCCACAATTACGCGTTTCGTCACATGGTCCACATAGCTCCTCTTGTTAAGTAAGGGAAACAGATAATAAGGTTGAAACAATAACTAAACCAGATAATCATCGTCATAACACAATATTGACATCAAACATACCTCGTCACAACATAGTAATTATTGAATTTGGGCGTGTTTCATACTATAAATGATGACACTACTTGTTATGCATACCACAAAATTAGTAGCAGGTATTTCATTCTAGTATAAATATTAATATATGTTTCACACTAACCGAACTGGTAGTATGTATCATATACTAAATGAATATGTATTTGTAAATCGTATGCTAAGTCAACATGCGAAGTAACATCGTATTCATGTACTATACATAATAGGTAACCAAACCATATATGTACCGTCATGAAAACAAAAGTAGAAGTAATAGGCACATAGTATTCGTAGTGTTTGTTTTGCAGCGATTGTACGAATGCACTAGTGTGCAAATCATAATATGCTATTCTTGCTAGATTTAGTTCCTAATAACAAGAACAGAATCCTTGAAGTGGGTATGTAGTTGTAAATTTCACATAGTGTAATCATATTGAAATTTGTAACTGGAGCGCGAATAAATGAAGGAAACTTCTTGATATTCATATTGTCATTACAAACACAGTTGAAATATCGTTCATAGTTTCTAGATAACATAAGGAAAACGTAAAGGTTCAAATGATCATGGGTGCTTGATCGTCAGCTTGAACCTCATTGACATTGTACATTTGTCCGTTAGCATTTGCAAGCCTCGGGCAGTTTCACTTGAAATGATTTAAATCACCGCAATTGAAACATGCTCCAGCTGGATATCGAGGTCGTGTCTGAGTAGGGGTAGCTTGATTTCAGATGCGACAGGTCACAGATAGATGCCCAAAAAGACCACATATTGTACACTGGCGGCATGGAGAATTTGCTGGGTGGTGATAGTTGCAACGATTGCACCGAGGATTTCCCACGATAAAACCCGCTAACGGGTATGGAGTTGAGTGGGATTGGCGCAGGGATTGCATAATTCCTTGAAGTCTTGCGCTTCTTAGAATTTCTGGAAGATTCACCCGTTGTTTCTTGCGTAGCTCGTTTCTTATCTCCGTTTCGAAAAAGTTTCCCTTTCCTGACTTGGGAGTAGGTTAGGGTGGCAGCTAATTCTTTAGCCTCCCTAAGTGTCGCAGGTCTACTGCCAGTGACAATATCTTGGATTGGGTCAGGTAGGCCATCAATGTATTTTTCAATGGCCCGATCCAATGGTGAGACCATAGTGGGGCAGAGTAAGCTCAATTGTTCAAACCGGTCAGTGTAGGCATGGTTTTCCCCACTATCCTGTTTGAGATAGTAAAATTCGTTTTCGAGTGCTCTTATTTCGCGTCGTGGGCAGAATTCTTTCATCATAAGATTCCTGAATTCTTCCCATGTTTGTGCCATAGCTACTTCTGCACCTCTGTGCTTTATGATTCCGTTCCACCAAGTGAGTGCTCTCTTTTGGAAAACACTCGAGGCAAACTCTACTTTACGCTCACTAGTACACTGAACATGGCGGAATGTGCTTTCTATACTCTCAAACCATTGTAGGAGCCCCATTGCTCCTTCAGACCCATTAAACTTGAGTGGTTCAGCCGAGTTAAATTGTTTTAGTTACATGGCGTAGGAAAATTGTTGTTGTTGTTGTTGTTTTGATTAACTTGGGTCACAATTTCTGGGAGTACAACAACTAAATTCTGGGCGATCATTGCTGCCATTTCAGCGTACCAAGTAGCACCACGGTGACGAGACATCTTGCAGAAATAGCTACAGTAAAAACAAATTAGGTGAGATTTCGTAAGATTGTTATAAGTTTAAAACACCATAGTAAAGTGAAAATTTGGATTTGGCATTTGTTTAAAAGATCATGTTCTTGTCCTTGGGAAAAATAGTGTTGTAAATTTTGTCTTGAAAATTGCTTGAAAATAAACTTTTGTTATATTTTCGGATATGAAAATACAAACCAAATTAATGGTTTGTGTTATAAATTCTTTACATTTAAAATTTTATTATTTTTAAGATAAAAACTTTAATCTATTTTTAGTTGAGTATTTTTAAAATAAAGAAACTTTTGTGGATTTTATTTGAAAAATCTCATCCAAATGATAAAAATTTTGAAAATTTTGAAGGTCAAAAACTTGTATTGGAAAATAGAGTAGGATTGTAAAGTGTCGTGAGATGAAAATGAAATTTGTTTCCTGTGTGTTGAATATTGTCGTAACATCTTACCGAAGGTAACATGTTCGGAGTATTGTCATACAGGTAGTAGTAAATCGTTCGACTGATCAAGGTAGATGGGTTTTCATAATGTTTCGAGAAGTCATGCTTTAGCCTATAAGTGAACACTCACCCTAAGAATTCCCAGGAAAGAGTGACTGGTCCGATAATGCGGATTTGTACGAACACTCTAGCCTTAGACAGAAAACTCGAGGTACAGGCGTTCACCCTTCCAGATTGCATGAGTTCACATTAATAAACTCAAGATTTCGACGAAAAGGTTGAGTAAAACATTTTGAGAAATCTTTTTTTTTTTATAACTTGTTTGAGATAAATGAGTCGAGAAATATTCTTGACAAAAAACTTTTGAGAAAGTGTTTCGATAAACCTTTTGATAAATTGTTTAAGATAATTAGATTGAGAAACATTTTGTTGAGTGCGTTTGAGAAAACATTTTTGAGAAACCTTTTTGATAAAACACTTGAGAGGAATACGTCGAGAAATATTTTTGACGAAAAAGTTTGTGAAAATATTTGAGAAATACTCCGTTGAAAATGTTTTGAAAGAAAAACATTTTGGGAAATTCCTTAAGGCGTAATGCCTAAGGATTTAAGATAAACCATCTAAGGATAGATGATTTGTGAATCATAGAGTAGTTGTGGCACGAGTAAGGATGAGGATTAGGATAGAAATCCTAAGTCTACTCATGTTCGGGTCCCTAGAAGGGTTATAGACTAGGTTAAAGGCAATCTAATAACCTAATTCCCTATAACCAGCGCTCTGATACCAATCTGTAACACCCCAATCACGTAACACAACAAGACATGACGGAAATATCAGGGAGTCAGGTTACAAATTGCTCAGCCACAACTGGTACTAAATTGTTTCATTATTATTACATTGTTTTACAATACAAAGATACATGTGATTTTCTTCTGTTTAAAGAAGTCTAAAGCCCAGATGCATTCCTATGTGTAGCATGCTTAAATAATCGTCAACCTGAAACATATGTGAAAAAGAGACGTCAACAAACAATGTTGGCGAGCACATAGTTTTGTTGGCCAAATAAATGGCAAAAGGTTTTGTATTGCAATTCTTTGACAACTACGAGAAATGCCAATTATAAATCCACTCATTTTAGCCAAGGAAAGGTGAAAAGTTAGCTTTGCAATACATTAACTTGATTATGAAACTCGTGGCAAAAGAGTTTTGTATATGGCATTATGATCATTACTAAATAATTTTCATGCCTTTTGAAAAATTGTACTTTGTTCTTTGTGACCATATTGAAATCGTCCATAAACTTGTAAGTATGTTATTAAAATCCAGTCAAGGATTTCAATAACTATACTGTAATTAGTCATAACTCGTGTGAGTATTAATCGAAATCAATCAATGATTTAATATAATACTAAATATCCTTCTAAGAATCTATCATACAAATCATGAAAGGATTTTTTAAGGATTTGGATATCGAACATTGAAATCAGTCGTCCACAAAATCCTAAAGTGACTCAAATAACACTACAAGAGTAATGCAATAAGAACACTTATATATACGAAGTACCAGCGGCTTATCCACCATGTTCTTATGGTATTACACTTGTTTCGTTATCCTAATCACAACTAACCACAAAAACACATAATCGTCACTTGTCACTTGTCTTGTCAACTTGTATCACATATACGCATTAAAGTACGGAGAATCCAATCAAGGACTACCAATTAGTACCTTAAACATTCCACACATATCTAACTACAAAGATAGGTAGACGTAATAGGAAATAAGCCTTGTCACACTGTCTTGTCAATTTGTATCACATATACGCATTAAAGTACACATAATCCAATCAAGGACTACCAATTAGTACCTTAAACATTCCACACATATCTAACTATAAAGATAGGTAGATGTAATAGGAAATAAGCCTTGTCACATTGTCTTGTCAACTTGTATCATAAAATCATAATCCTAATGGTGATTTGGATAAGGCTACGTAGGGTAATACAATAAGCACACTTATATATAGGAAGTACCAGCGGTGTATCCACCATTTTCTTATTATATTACTCTAGTTTCGTTATCTAAATCACCAACAATTCTAAATATAAACCAATTGTTCATCGTTCATTGTTCATTGTTCATCGTTCATTACGTTCATTGTTCATCGTTTTATATCGTTCATTGTTCATCGTTCATCGTTCATTGTTCATCGATTCATTGTTCATTGTTCATCGTTCATCGTTCATTGTTCCTCGTAAAGTACTTTTAGAAATCTTACTATAAAGATAGAAAGCTTTATGAGCGTACTTCATACATCCTTTGAGAATCTAACTATAAAGATAGAAAGATTTTACAAGGATATAGGCCCTAAAAGACCTATTTAAATATCATACCATCAATCGTCATGTTTCATAATCGGAAATAACACACAAAAACACTTAGTAAACATATACATGCCATCCATTTAAGAAAAATTGATTACACATATGAATCACCCCAAAAGCATTTGGAAATCATAAAAGAGGGTAGCAATGTACTCGCCTGGGATAGCGTATAGATCTTGTTCAAATGATATAACAAAGCTCAAAGGATCAAGAGTTCAAGTGTTGAAGTGGTTCCTAGTGTATCGGATAAATATAATGTTAGTGTCGAAACTTGAAAACGAGAAATCGGATAGAATGAAGGATATAAACCAAACAAGAGTTGGATCTTGTATAATATGGTTCATATTACTTAACATTCTGATTTGGAAGCATTTCAAAAGGTTTTGGCTTGATACGGCTCGCTATAGTGGTTTACGTCACTTTAACGGGTCATAAACGTAACTAAGGGTTCGGATGGTAAAATATGTCCTATAGCAAGTCTAATATGTCAAAACCAGTTTATTTAAGTTGTGAAATCAGTTCAGATGTCAAAATAATGTTCGTATATGTTTAAAACTAATTTATGTGTAAAGAGGGCATTTTCGGCATTTTAAAGAATACATAGTCGACTTGTCATTTGATTATCCAAATGGTATGACCATAAGGTATAACCTCAGAGAGTTATTCCCTATGATATTATGGTCATAATAATGGTTTTGGTCGGATCCTAAAGTTGACCAAATGGGTCAGATTTGAAAGTCAAAGCGGTGGTCAAACCGCTAGGTTTTTTGACTCTAAATAGGCATTTTAACAAAGGCGAATAATTTGACATGTTGCGACATGTCTAAATAAGTTTATAAAAGTATTTTGGCATCAAAACAATCTGTTTGGATACCAGAAAACAGACCTGTTTCAAAATGCGCAAAAATCGCTTTTTAACCGAAACTTTGACTTGTCAAAATAACAAGAAATGGTGGGAATCAGTAGGCATGATTTTTAGGGATCATAACCACCTTGATTACCATCATATTGCAAGTTTCAATTGAGCTATATCTTGATCAATTCATGATCAAAACTAAAAGTCAAATAGAAAGTTAAACTGTTTGAATTTTAGTTCATGTAAGCTATAATAATTGAACAAGACATGAAGGAACACTTACAAACACAAAGGATTGATCAAAGATCACCAGAGAAAGCTCCAAGGTGGTTGCAATTCGGATCTATAGCTGATTAGAGTATGAAGGTGATTAAAGAGTTCAAGAATGGACATGAGTTTGGTATTTATAATGATCCAAAGATCACCAAATCATGAAAAGTGTTGGAAAAGGTGTTTAGGCATGGATTAGTGTCCCATTATATGTCCAAAGCAGAAGAAAAGTGGCAAAATTCGTGTGCTTATTGTCCTCAATTGAACAGCTGTTGCCAGCTATTTGCTATTTTAAATTTCTGTGTCTAATAGCTTCTCGCGGGCTGCCAGTCGTTTAGGCTTAGGGACTCGTGCCCCACCAGAAGGTCAGAATTTCAGAATTGGCAGAAATGGTCCCTGAAGCCTCTAAACTTGTTTTTCGACGCTTTTGGCACTATTAACACCTGTCAACCCAATTTTTAAGCTTTATAAGGACATTAAAGTATAGGGAACTTGAAATATGTCCAAAAATGTTCCATAGGTCAGTTCGTTTGATCGTACGGTCGCGGTTTTTGGTTAATTACGACGAAAAGCGTAACAAACGCGTGTGTGACCGTAAATGCGTAAAATGGCTTTTTTGCATTCAAATCACTAAAATATGATATTTCAACGATTACAAAAATTTTTGGATGTCCGTACATGTTTCTGATAGCGATTTACGCATAAAGGCATAGTTTCACAAAATTTGCAAAATAGCCCCTAAAGTTACAAAAGTGTGATTTTGCCATACCGAAGCCCTCGAAACTTATTTCTAAGTTATGTGAAGGATATTTAAGGTATGTTAGGCTTGTGTTATTGTTCCGGAGTGTGCGTCGCTGCCAGAATCGGCAGACTTTCGCAGTTTGTCGTTAGTCCCTGTGATCAAATAAGCTTGTTTTTGACACATCAAACCCTCCAAAACTTATTTCTAAGTTATGAAAAGGTTATTTAGGGTGTGTTAAGATTGTGTCATTGTCTCGGAGTATACATCGTGTTAAACAGCCTTCGTTGGCGTACCGGTTTACGGTATCGCTTATAGAAGCGGTATAGGAATTTGAAATCGATCAAGGACTGAATATGTGAATTTGTTTTTGAAATAAACTCGTTTTGAATCTGTAAAATGATTAAAATGTCTCAGGTGTCACACCTATTGTTTCTCAAACATTCAGCATCATACTCAGACATCTACTTACGGAGGCGTTCATTCTCAGTTTGGTAACTCTGCAGCACAGCCTCCAAACTTTTTATTTCGTTTTCCAAAGACTTAATTCTATCCTCATGTGCCTTCAGCAACTTTTCTATCTCCTCAACCTTCTCACTACTATTAACAAGAAACTTCAACATTCCTTCCAACCTCTTCTTATATTACTCGAGGTACTTTATCCTTGCTTCATGTTCCTTAACTCTTGCTCCATATCCTTCAACACCCCTTCTTTAAACAAATCGGTCGTGTTGGTGCAGAATGTCTATGTCTTAGTTTTATATCGAGTCTGTATTGTATAGAGCTGGATAGGCTAGGTAGTGAAGTATTTATAATATGTTTTAGCCAAGTTCGCTCCAGATTCACATGTTTAGACATGTTCGGCCGAACTTGCATAGGCAAGTTCGGGCGAACTTACACATGATGAGTGAACTTGTAATCCTATAAATACCTAGCTTGTGTGTCTCATTTGTAACTTTGGCATTGTAGAGGCGAAGCTCTGTCAGTCTTTAATCTGAATGTTTAATCAAGGAAACTGACGATTAACTGATTAATCCTTGTCTATTGGTAACACGACGTAATATTTCCGCTATTATGGATGTTAGATATAAAATTTAGGTTCATAAGCATCAAGGATCGGTCCTACAAGTGGTATCAGAGCTAGAACAGCCTGATTTGATAGTATCAAGACAAGAACACTTCTATTTCTACTCCATTTTTCTTTTTCTTTAACTTTAGATCACAAAATGAAGAAGTCATGGTCAAAATCTTTTGAATTTTGAATATATCATGTAAAATACAACAAAGATAAACCCTTGAAAGATTGGAGACCAAATTCAACCGAATTCATGTCAAAATTTTGAAAAACCATGTTTTTGAAAACTGCCTGGAACGAACTTGTTGGCCATGTTCGGCCGAACTTGCACTAAACATCACTTTTCAAGTGATTTTTTAGTAAGTTCGCCCGAACTTAGGTGATTTTTGAGGAAATTTGAGTCAAGTTCGCCCAAAGATACTAAATTTTCATTAATTTTACATCAAGTTCGACCGAACTTGTGTAAAATTAAGAAGATTTTAGGTAAGTTCGCCCGAACTTGCTTGTATTTCATCAAAGTTCTTTTGAACAAGTTCGCTCGAAGATCTGTTTAATTGTGGTGATAAGTTCGACCGAAGATAAACGAATTTTTCAAAGTAAACCTAACAAGTTCGACCGAACTTGTTAGAAAATTCAAGAATTCTTATTTGTCACTACAAGTTCGACCGAACTTGTAGTAGGACTAACTGTTTTAAAGCTTTTGAAATACTTTCAGCATACACGTTTCGTGATTCACAATGGAAGATCAACTAAGAGCTTATATGTCCGGAGCTAGTTCGTCAAATGCCAACGTGATTAATCAAATCAATCTTGATAACGAAATGGGAACGACAGTCAAACCGCCCAAGCTGATGAGCATGGACGAATACGAAGCATGGAAAGAGAAATTTACCTACTGGGTTCAAGCCATGCACTTTGCTGGTTGGGTGTCAACTGAAAGAGGCTACACTATTCCGGTAGATGAGCATCAACAAGTTCTTGAAAAGTACAACTACTCGACAGCTCAGAGAGATGAATACATTGCAGAGAAAAAGATGATCAGTCTCATCCAACAGTCTGTCAAAGAAGATTTTCTGATTCTGTTACCAGAATATACTACTGCAAGAGAGCTTTGGTTGTCGTTACAGAAGAAATACCAAGGCAGTGTCGAAATGATCAAAACCAAGAAGGCTCTCATTCTGAAAGAATTTGATATTTTCAGCATGCTAAAGAATGAGACCATTAAGCAAATGATTGAGCGTTTTGTCACCTCAAAGTGCAAATGCGAAGACACGGTATTGAGAAGACGGAACAAGAATACATCGACAAACTTGCTGACGCACTACCAGAGGGTGAATGGACTACGTATTTGATGGTTCTCAAGAATAGTGATAAGTGGGATTTCTTCAAGTTGTCAACATTTATCGATAAACTCGAAGGCCACGAAATGGAGCTTCTGAAGATAGCAAAGTCAAAAACGCTAATGTAGTTCAAGACATTGGTTTGTACTACAAAACCGGAATGCAAGATAACATTTCGAGTCCAAAAATTGGAACTGCTTTTAGTGCAAACATGAATGCTTCTCCACAGAACCAAAATCATTCACAGCCTCAGTATGACCAAAGTCCACAAAATTCTTACTCGAGCACTGGTTCAAATTCAACATTCCAAAGTCAAGCAAATCAGAACCAACAGCAAAGTTCTGATCCGAATGTTTACAAGTGCAATATCGCTGTGAATTTGAACAATGTTGTTTTAGAAGAAGTTGCAAAACAACATATGTCACTACTCGCTACCGTCTTAGAATCTTATGAATGTCTTGTTGCCGGTAAGATAGAAAACCCCAAGATGACCGCAGAAGATTATGACCAGGTAGACGAGGAAGAGCTCGAACTAATGGACATCAAATGGTCCTTAGCTTCGATAATCAGGAGAGTGACAAAGTTCGTTGCACTCACGGGCCGTGACATAGGAAACTCCAGCAACAAATTGGGTTTTGACAAATCCAAAGTCAGGTGTTTTAGATGTCGACAGAAGGGACATTTTAAAAGAGAGTGTAAGAACACCGAGGCAACCGGAAATCAAAGTCCTTTCAGAGGAGGGAATGAATATTACAAGAAGGCGCTTCAATATAAACCGTTCCCGAAGAAAACTCAGATTGAGATCCAAGAAAAGCCAAACAGTAGTACCACGTAGAAAGCCATGGTTGCATCTACAGAAGATGACGGTTTTGATTGGAATTCTTATATTGGAAAAAGACTGGAGTTGCTTTGGTGGCAGAGATAGTTGAAGATAATTCTGCAGAGGAGGCAGCAGAAGCAGCAGCTTTCAAGCAAGCCATTCTAGAACAATACTTGCATCAACAGCAGGAAGAAGAGGAATATATCCATATGCAGAGACAAGGAATTTTATCGTCTAATTCTTGGGGTAGTTTTGCAGGTCACTTTGATGGAAGCACGAAAGAACAAGTGGTTGAGGAGAAAATGATTGATGAAGTGATTGTTAATATCACTCAAGAAATGAAAGTCGAAGACCTCAAGGACATGGCAGATAAAGCTTTAACGGCAAATCTAACCAAGGTAGGTCCAGAGGTAAAGATTATCGAGAAAGAAGTTGTTAAAGTACAAGTTGTAGAGGTTGAGAAACCTTGTACAAAATGTACTAAACCATGTGTTGAATGTGCCGAAAAATCAAAGATCATCGCTGAAAACAATGTGCATAGCGATTTGTTAAAATATGATTATTGGACAATGAAAGAAGCGTATGATAAAATGAAAAATGATTACGGCAGACTCGACAGGAATAACATAGAATAACATGATAATATAAGAATGTTGAGTGGTACAGTGATGGATAAACAAAGAGCAATTAACATTTATATCAACACCATTGCTGAAATCAAACAACAACTTCAAGATATGACAATTGAAACTGAAAGAGTTCGATAATTGTTAAGAAGTTATACCACTAAGCGTATGTTATCGATCACATTCTTCCAACAGTCTCATCGGAAGAAAAACCGAAAACGAAAGTAGGCAAAGAATATAGAAATGTTCTCCACCCCTTTGCCAAAAGTACTGTGTTAAATCTGCAGACGGGATGGACAAGGCACTCAATGTTGAATTACTTTCTGAAAAGAAAAACGAGTTGCCAGAGAACATTGATATAGTCTATGCTAAATCTGATGATGATAACAACGCTGTGGTTAACAAAGTTGTTGAAAATGTTTTAAGTGATTCTGATGATGGCAGCTTCAGAAGCGCCAACTCGAGTTCAAAGAATTCTGATTCACAATATGAAAATGACGATAAGTCGTCAGAAGATGGTCTAAGTGACGATCCTAATGTTGTAATGTACAAAATTAAGGATTCTGATAGACTATATTTTGATGATAGCTTCCCGATTCAGAATGTGAAAGAAGAATTGCTTGATAAATTCTTTAAACTCATGGAAGTCACATCAGAGGAATTGGTAATCAATGAACAAAAATTCTATTCCAAACCTAAAAGAAACAATTATTGAAGAAACGGTGGTGATCATCCGGAAAATCGGAGAGCAGGGTTGGGTCTAGAAGAAACAGATGAATCTGTAAAGAAACCATCACCATTTCATGAATATAAAAACAAAAACATGAAGTTTGTATATGGGACGAATACAGTTCATGAAGAGAATTTGATCGGTAAGCAATCAAATGATGAGTTCAAAAAGGAAAAAGAAATTCGAGATAAAGCCAAGGTTACAAGTTGTGCCAAAACCTCAAGTAGTGTAAAACCACAAATTAAAGGACATCCACTTGATAATCGGACATGTTTCAAGTGCATGAAATTGGTCATGTGGCACGACATTGTCCGAAATCAAAACCGGCTTATCATCGAAGAAGAGATTCTAATGTTGTGAAACCAAAGCAACCATTGTTTGTAAACCTGTAAAGATTTTGAAACGAAATGAATCAAAACCAGAAGTTAAACCAAAGTCTAAAAAGATTTTTGAAAATTCCATTTTCGAAAAAGGTGAAACTTCTAGGTCTAATGAAAACAAGTTTTACAACAAAAAGGCTAATATCAAATCTCAAACCTGGATTGCCAAGAAAAGGTCAACAACATCTGGTGTGGTTAAGTTTGAGTTGGTAAAGACTGACAGCACAAAAGAATCAAAGACTGAAATCACTAAGTCTGAGCAGGTAAAGACTAGTGAGAATGTGAAAGAAATTAAAACATAAATTAAAACCAATAATGTCAAATCTGTAAAAGATAAGAAAAAAGTGAAATTTTCAAACATTAACATTGTTGAAACAGATGACGAATTTGATTTTGATGATGTTGATGAGTTTGAATATGCTTTTGTGATGGTTATCCTGTAAAACCCAAGACCAAGAAGGCTTGGGTAGAGCTTTTCACCTATTTTATGAATTTTGTAGGGACTCCAAAGATCCGTACTTTCAAAGTGGATTTTGGATAGTGGAGCGTCCAGGCACATGACGGGAATGAAGGCATTGCTATTCGACATTAAAGCTATCAATGGTGGATATGTTGGATTTGCAGGAAATCAAGGTGGAAGGATAATCGTCGAGGGAAAACTCTCTAATGGCGTAGTTTCTTTTGATCGCGTGAACTATATTGCTGAGCTTGAGAAAATCTTTGAGTATATCGCAGATTTGTGACAAGAAATTTACAGTTCATTTCAATGATAAAGAGTGTATTATCTTGAAGCCGGGATTCAAAATTCCAGATGAGTGGATTCTGATGCGAGCACCACGAGAGAATGATTTATATGTTCTTGATATGGGTGTTGCTACCACTTCATCACAATCAGCATAGTGTTTTGTATCAAAGGCTACTGAAAAAGATTCTATTCTTTGGCATCGAAAGATGGGGAATATTCATTTGCGAAAAATGAATTTCTTGGTTCATAATGATCTTGTAGAAGGCGTAAATCTTCAAAGTTTTCAAATGTCTGATCATTGCTTGGAATGCAAGAAGGGAAAGCAGATCAAGAAATCTCATCCGAAGAAAATTCTAAACTCAATCAAGTTGCCTTTAGAACGTCTCCACATGGATTCATTTTGGTCATGTAAATGTTTGAAGCATATCAGGAGACTTATATTGCTTGGTCATGACAGATGACTATTCGAGATATTCGTGGGTATTCTTTCAAGAATCAAAAGACGAAACGTTCGAGAACTTGGTTATTCTATTCAAGAAACTCGAGAACATTTATCATCTGCCGGTTAGACGCATTTGAAGTGACAACGGCACAGAGTTTAAGAATAACAAAATGAAGGAATTCTGCTACGCAAAAGGGATTTTGCACGAGTTTAGTGCTCCCTATACTCCACAGCAAAACGGAGTTGCTGAACGGAAGAATCGAACTTTGATTGAAACTGCGAGAACCATGCTTGTAGATTCTAAACTTACAATCAGTTTCTGGAGTGAAGCAGTTGCTGCGGCTTGCTACACGCTAAACAGGGTTCTCACTGTCAAACCAACAAAGAAAATGTGTTTTGAGATGATAAACCGACAGAAGCCAAATTTGAAGTTTTTAGAACCATTCGGTGCTCCTTGTACCGTAATAGACCAAGATGGCAAATTCGGAGCTAAATCTCTTGAAGGTTTCTTTGTCGGATATGCGAGTCCGTTGAGAAGAGTATATATTCCTTCATTGCGAAAGGTTATTGAAGCACAGCACATGGATTGTTTCAATTACACGGATCCTATTCAAAGGAAAGGTGACGCGTGGCTGTTTAACTATCAAGATCTATGGAAATCATTTGACTTGCCCAAAGAACCAACTGAAGAAGAAGCTGCAGCGTTATACTATCTTCACCAGTCAGCGAATCCAGAGCAAATTGTTCGACCAATTGTGGTTAATCAACCCACGTGGGATCCATCTTCTTCTGGCGCAAGTTCAAACACTAGTGGTGTTCCGGCTGAAAATGTTTCTGAAACATTATCTTCACCCACTACTCTTCCAACAAATGCTTCTACTGAACCAATGAATACAGCAACGGAGCCCAGTATGCCTCAGAATCAAGATTCTGATTCAGATGAAGCACCAATATTTGATGCTGATGGGGAATCATCTTCTTCAGATGAAGAAGTGGAGCAGATAACAAGTCTTCTTAATCAATCTGCAGTCCCGAACAACAAAAATGAAGCTTCATCAAGCTCTCCAAACATTGAATTGGTTGTTGATTTCAACATCACGAATCAGCAAAACTCAGTAGATGTTCCAAGTGAAGAACTGCCGCGATCATATTCCTATCATCCGTCAACAAATACTATCGGAGAACTTCAAACTGGTGTTAGAACTCGGGCAAATTAATAAAGCACTCAGTGGTTTCTACACATGTGTTGCTACAACCCAGAACTATTGTTTCCATTCATGTTTCATCTCTCAGATTGAGCCTAAGACAGTTAATGAAGCTTTAGCAGATTAAAACTAGGTACAAGCAATACAAGAAGAATTATTGCAGTTTGAGAAGTTGGGTGTGTGGAAGCTTGAAGATCTACCAGAAAATCAGAAAGCAATTGATACAAAATGGGTCTTTAAGTGTAAACGTGATGATAGAGGAGTTATTGTTCGTAACAAAGCTAGGCTTGTTGTCAAGGGATTTCACTAGCAGGAAGGTATAGACTACATGGAAGTTTATGCACCAGTAGCTCGATTGGAATCTATTCGAATATTTCTAGCTTTCGCATCATGGAAAGGATTTAAGGTCTATCAATTGGATGTCAAATCAGCTTTTCTGTATGGCAAATTACGCGAGAAGGTGTACGTTGGACAACCACCGGGGTTTTCGATCCACTTAACAAGAATAAAGCGTACCTACTGGATAAAGCACTCTACGGTCTACACCAAGCCCCGAGGGCTTGGTACGAGACGTTATCGCAACATCTTGTCGGAAATGGCTTTATCAAAGGAACTGTGGATAGTACTCTTTTCACCAGAGAAGTTGATGGCCATCTGATTATAGTTCAAATCTACGTTGACGACATCATCTTTGGATCTACAAATGATAGTCTCTGCAAAGAGTTTGTGGGAATCATGAAAAAGAAATTCGAAATGTCCTCGATGGGCGAAATGAAGTTCTTTCTTGGTTTGCAAGTAGATCAGCTTCCGGATGGTATTTTCATTCATCAGATTAAGTATGTTCACGACATCTTGAAGAAGTTTGGAATGGAAAGCTTGAAGCCTCTATCTACGCCTCTTGCTCTCAACCACGGTATTTGCATTGACGAGACTGGAGCCAAAGTTGACGAGACGTTATACAGATCGATGATTGGATCACTGATGTATCTGACGGCATCGCGCCCAGATATTATGTATCCAACCTGCCTATGCGCCAGATATCAGTCAAGCCCGAGGATCTTACACATGCAGACCATGAAGCGTATCTTCAGATATCTGAAAGGATGCCCAAGCACCGGCTTGTGGTACCCGAAGAACGACAATTTCGACCTCACAGGGTATGCTGATTCCGATTTTGGTATAGATAAGTTGAATTCTAAATCAACTACAGCGGGATGCCAGTTCTTCGGAACAAGAATGGTAACCTGGCAGTGTAAGAAACAGACTACAGTCGCTCTCTCTACCTGTGAAGCTGAGTATATCTCGTCCTCTAGTTGTTGTTCACAGATTCTGTGGATTCAACAACAGATGAGAAACTATGGTTTGCAATTTCTAGACACTCCGCTGTATGTTGATAACGAGGCAGCCATCGATATAACTAAAAATCCGGTTCATCACTCACGCACAAAACACATTGAAATTCATTATCATTTCATTCATGATTGCTACGAAAAGAAATTGGTACGAATAGAAAAAATCCACACCGACGAACAAAAGGCTGATTTTTATACCAAACCATTTTCATTATCACGGTTTAAATACTTGTTGAGAATTAACGGTATGAAAAATTTGCTGACAGGTGCGGATGTCACCACAACATCAGTTTACACATAAGCTCATTTATTACATTGTAAAATGACGAAATTGCCCTTTTAAGGCATAATTCATGTTTAAAAACATAACGGGCTGAATTATAGATATCTTACTGATATCTTTACATATTTTAAAAATAATGGCATATGGAACTTGTATATGACTCACCCGGTTACCCGTTTTCGCTTATATGCGTACGGTTCGGCCTACTTAACTAGTTTACGTAATTTAACCGAAACGGGTTTAACCATATCAAATTATTCTCAATTCCAGATTGTAAAATGGTAACCCATATTATACAAGTCCTAGTACTTGTCGGGTCCAAAATATATTCTTTTCTGGTCATCGCTTAATCTAGCGTTTTGTACCTTTATCTTTATTTTAAGTTAGCGGTCTAAGTCAATGACTAAATAAAGACCCGCTAGCTAACTAATCGGTTAATAATACCATCCATTCCAGACTAGAGGCTTCCGGTAGATTATCACTAAGCTAGTTAATTGATTATGAATGTGCTTTGCTTATTTTCTTATTTAATAAAGATTTTGCAAGCTAGGTAAATACTTTTAACTTATTTTCCCTTATACGGGCTTGAGATACGGTATAATAATACCGCATGGTTGGATATGGGATCAAAGACCAATGAGTCGGGAATTCAAATAATCCCTTTTAATTCGTATTGCTTAATATTAAACATTTGTGGGTTAAAACGACCATGTCTTGGATATCCACGACTCATTTAATTGCAAATGGCCACGACCTAAGCACGGGGTGTAGGCATACACCCGACAGATGCTAAAATAAATTATAACCCATTAGGGTTGTACCTATTAAAGGTATTAAAGTGGTGTTTCGATTAAACATGTTCCCGACATAGTTTTCGGGCTCTAAATGTGTTATTAGCATGTAAAACTGATAACATGAATATAATTTATCCTAAGTTATTTATTAAACAAAAGTACCATTGTGTACACCAAATGTTTTCAAAAATGTTTTCAAAATGAGTCGGTTAATTGTATTTACCAGATTTATCTGACGTATTTTCAAAAGACTAAACGCAGGTGACATATGCACGTAAATAGGCTGGAAGTACTTGGCAGGCTTAAGAGGAAATTGCAACTCTTTTGCTAAGAAGGTCGTAGTTTGTTAATTTCTTTTGTACTCTCTTTTCGATCCGCCTGTGGATCAAATTACAAGCGTTGTATTTATTTTTGAACTTTGAACATTCGAACGTTTGTAATAGTAATTATCCAGACTTCCACTGTGTTATTTTGTATTGTTTGGTAATGATGATATCAACTTACGTCACGATATTCCCCACCGGGCCCACCGGGTTACACGTGGAATTAGGGGTGTGACATGTTGGGATTGAACTTTTGGAAAGGAACAGATGATACATAGTCAAAACACACCATCCGAGCTTTGAGCCAACCATCATAGGTTCTATCCGTTGATGAGTATTTACTGCTTTCAATAAACACATTGCTTCCTATCCTCTGACAGAAGAAACTCTCAACCACTGATAGAAGATCACAAGAACATAGGATAGCCAACAATGCTTAGTTTAGTATTAGATTAATCAATGTAACAGTGCTATGCACTGATAGTTTAGTCTAAGATGTGGTTGTAGTTAGTTACTTTTTGTTAGCTGTCACTATCGACCCTGACGTCATTGAAAGACGATCAGTGGTTAGATAATTAGTATAAATAGGCGCTCAATGTAACAGTTAACACTTGTCTTCTTAAAAAAGAACAATTTCGCATATCTTCTTCATTTCTTACTATCAAACGATCGTTATTGGGCTAAGGGGGAGTTTGTGAATCACATGCAATTGTTTAATTACTTGAAAGCATGATGATGATGAAAACAAACGACCGATTGATTGTTGTAAAAGTTTTCCATTAATCCACTGCATTTATTTCTGTTTTCAATCATTTTCCATTACTAGAAACAAAAACAGCAATCAATTCAAACTTAGATCCTGACAATTGGTATCAGAGCTTGGTCAATCGATTTTGATTTAAAAGTCAAATTGATTTGAACAGATCAGCTCTTTGTTGCTAATTTCGTTTGATAAGTTTTGCTTGAATACAGAGTTTTATTGCTACAAAAGTTTTTAAAACACAAATATGTTGTAAACAAGAGAAATGACACAAAACACACCGGAATCCAATATTGGGTCCATGTTCAAACAACCTATGTTGAAACGAAATGAGTATTTTATTTGGCAAAGTAGGATGGGTCATATTCTCGCCCAACAGAACACCAGATGTTGGAGATCCATTGTATTTGGACCACATGTCCCCATGGTTCCAAGTACAGAGGATCCCCACACTCAAGTCCCTAAAAAACTCGAAAATTACTCTGAACGGGATTCCTCAAAATCGAATTGGATGCTAAGGCTTTTAGCATCGTTGCTTCGGCCTTGCCCAATGAGATTTATGCGGGATTACTTCATTGAATAGTGCTAAAGAGTTATGAGATGCTCTTAAAGAGCAATTCGGTGGTACTGAAGAGGGATCGATAATAACAGAGAAGTTTTAATCAACAGTATGAAACATTTTGCCACGTTAAGGGTGAGTCATTTGTGACATTCCTTACTTTTGCGCTTTCTATTTTTAGCAAGTCAAGTTGTACTTTCCTTATTTTGATACTTGTACTCTCATTGTAACGTTTTTCATTTCAGTTGTAATCGTAGACTTTTGATCATAATGAAAACGAGACTTTTTCGCGTATAAATTGTGTAATTATTCGAATATTTGGAACGTTTGTAACGTTATACTTGGGAATCTCGAATCTTGATTAAACACGTGAAGCATGTTAAAAAACTTAAAATCATCGGATCCTAACTCGTGAACGAGAATCGCTTAAAAATCCGTATCATTAAAACACGTTTGTTTTATCTTGTTATTTATTTTAATTATTTATCTAATTATTTAATTATTAAGCTACTTAGTTAATTAATCATATATTTATTAATTAATTAAACTAGTTATTTGATAATTAAATAATTAATTAAATCATTTTTTATTTTATTTACATAAGTTATTTAATCAATTTAATGGTTCCTAAAAGAGAATTAATTCTTAAACTTGGTTAACTTAATTGAGTTAAGTTAGTTAACTAATATAACCCAGTTAAGTACTAATATGTATTAAAGGGTTAGTTGTTATTTTAATTAAATTATGATTCAGGGACTGTTTTTGCCAAATAATGAAACTTGAAAAACATTAAAAAGAAACAAAAAGTGGCAACCGGGTCTCGAACCGGCGACCATAGCCTATCCGAACCAAACCAACGTCTTAACACCCGAATCACAAGCCACTCTAACAAGCGACCCTGAGAACTAAAGAGAAAGAATTTAATTAGATTTATACACACGTTCGTATTGAATAATCTTTCGTTTTCCCGCCTAAACAAACCTGCGAAACTTAACCTTCACCTCACTGACTTTCGGGAACCCCTGCCCCTTGACTTGCCATAACCGATTACGAATTTACCCCAACAAGCATTGAATCGGTCCTCTTCTTATGCTCGACTCCTCCTTTTTCACCCTCCTCATTTCTTTCACAACTCTCGACTCTCTCAGCATCTTGGAACCTCACCGGAATCGCAGCTGTCGCCGGAAAGACTCACAATCGCCGGAGAAGACGACCGGAGACTCGCCGGAACCTTCGTTTCCATCTTGTTCTGAATATCTACGTCCTTTATTTTTTTGTACGTATATATATATCTGCATATACATTGATAAAGAACACGTATATATATACACTTTCACACACAGTGACGTTCAGTTATGTTTTAATGAAGAGAACGAAGTCGAAATGCAACTTAAGCATAATTTAAACTAGGAACAGACACCAAACTGGGCCTAGCCCAGAGGTCTCGAGTTCGATCCCCTCTGATCCCCGGTTCGCTGTGTCCCTTATCTGGCCGCTGTCGTTAGACCCATCTGGGCCAGGTCCGGCTCTGGGCCGGCCTACCTTTTTGTTTCTTTTATTGTTTTGTTGTTGCAGATTGGGCCAGGCCCGGTTTCCGTTGGGCCGGTGATAACCAGCCTGTTATACTTATTATTGCTACCGCATAAAAATCAGTATTCTTCCTTCGTAATAAATTATTATTAATATTATTAGAATTGGCTATCATTATTGTTATTATCATTATTATTATCATTATTATTATTATTATTATTATTATTATTATTATTATTATTATAACATTTATTATTATTTCTAACAATATTATTATTAAAACTATTATTAACGTAAATTAGTATTAATACAATTATTAAAATCTAATGTTATTTGATTTTGGCTAGACTATTTATAATCATATTATTAACATATTAATCTATCAGGTTAAATTAAATACCAAATTAGTGTATAAATTATTCAACGTAATCGGAATGGCACTATTCAAGTCCATAGAACCTATGCTTGTATTCTAGGTTAATCGTTTCATTGATCCATCTTTTACTCGTGCGAATTCCAAGAAACTATACGCAACCTAAGGTGAGTATACTTGATCCTCCTTTTGTGTTTAAACACTTTGGGTGCAACATATATTTGTATCAAAACACACCATCACATGAGACTTATTTATTCACACTCTATTCATATTTTTTTAAACATGAAAACATGTGATACTTGTGAATCTTATATGCTATGTAAACACTTCATGTCTATATGCTCATTAACTTTACTAGCCTACCTTAACAATTATAGCGCTATAGGATTAACGCACCGCCCTTGAGTCTTGGGGTATTGTTAAGTAAAACATATTAACCTCCCTTGAGTCTTGGGGAAAGACACTTTGCGCTGGAAACTTGGGTTTGACATATAGTGACATTGTTTCATCATATTAGTAACTTGTATTATGTTATTATGTTGGATATGAGCATTCAAACATTTTCTTTATTTTATTATGATATGTATCAAACCTGTATACTCGCCAACATTTGTTGATTTTTATTTTAATACATGTTGCAGGTTAGCAGTCAAGTTAAAGATGAAACAAGCTAGGATGGCCTAGAAACTCATCTTTTAATAAATTATGTTTGGAATTTTATGTTATGCTTATTTGGAACAATGTATGAACTTTAGACAATTTATGGAATGTAATTTAATTATATTGTCACATTTAGTGTTATGATGTTTTGAGCAATTTGTTCGTCTCATCCTGATGTTTCCGTCATTGGTTGGGGTGTGACATCATTAACCCAACAGTTCGAACGATATAGCTGTCTCATCAGTGAGATCAAATTGGTAAATGTGGAATTTTCAAATTCGACTGTCAATAGTCGTTTCTTGAGATCTTTACCTGAGAAATGGGACACTGCAGCTTATGTCACTCGAACAACTGTTGGTTACAAGGAAATGACTTTGACACAACTTCATGGTCGACTTCTCACATATTAGAGAGAGTTGAACCAGAAAAAGAAGTTACAAGAGTCATGGAAAATGACCGATGACTATACTCTAGGAAACACTACTCTCTATAGTCATGAGGAGGGGTCTGGCAGTGGAAAGGATCAGAGTTTTGATCATTACATTGACATAACTTCTGGAAACAATTTCAACTATGATCCCTGTACACCCAATTTTGCTTTTGCTGCAAATTGTGAAAGCCAAACCTCTGACAATCTGAGTTTTGAGATGAATGACCTACAACACTTTGAACCCACGGATTTGGAAGAAATGGACATCCTACACCAGTAGGCACTTTTGAGTGTCAGGGCTAGTAAGTTTTACAAAAGCACTGGTAGGAGGTTTCCAGGTTTGCATGGGGGGTTAAAAGTTGGGTTAGATAAATCAAAGATAAAATGTTTCAAGTGCAATAGGATGAGACATTTTGCCAGGGAATGCAGAACTCAAACTGCAGGACCAATTATTACACATCCGGGCCCCAATCCTCAAAGCACTGTCCAATATTCCCAGTTTGCCCCTGCACAACAAATGCAAAACACTGCTCATTTTGCAACTCCTGTAACAACTGTCCCTATTCATTATGTCCAAACCTCTGCTCCACAGATTCAATATGTTTAAGCACCACCTCAAGTGCATGTGCAACAAGTTCCACATGTCACGCAAACTACTCAAACCACTGCTACACCAGCAGAGGTTACAGAACAAAGCTTCTTTACCCAAGGTTTTGTTGACTGGATTAGTTTGCCTGAGGATTTAACTGATGAAAACTTTGCTCTCATAGGCAAAAACGATTTTGAAAATTAAAACTTGTGTTTAATGGTTCTTGAGACCATAGTTGAAGGTGATGAGTCTGTGGAACAGCAGTCAAAATCTGATGTGGTTGAATGTTGTGATGCAGTGGTTACACCAGAAGTTACACCTGTGGTTGAAACGAATGCTGTTGATGTTGAAAAAGACAATCTATCTGACCCATGGGACACAAAGGTGTGTGAAGAAGAGTGTGATTGTGCTCTTATGGCTGCTTCGAAGGGAGCTTCTACTTGCCTTGACAGTCTTTGGTATGTAGATAGTGGAGGCTCCAGGCACATGACAGGATGTAAAGCCCTACTTAGAGATTTTAAAGCTCATGGAAGGGGTGATATATCTTTTGGAAATAATTCAAAAGGGAAGGTGTTAGGGTCAGGATGTGTCTCAGCAGGAAAACTCAAGTTTGAAATTGTGAATCTCATTGACAATCTAAAATTCAACCTCTTAAGTGTCTCACAGATGAGTGATAAGGGTTATGGTTCCTACTTCACAAAGAAAACTTGCCAAATAGTAGGGCCAGAGGTTGTCAAAAAGATTGTTCAAATCATTGCAGAAAGGAAAACACAGTTGACTGCTCATAGAGTAGGAAATGTGTATGTGGTTGATATGGTAAAGGATAATCCTATGTCAAATGCATGCTTGTTCTCAGTTGCCTCAAGCAAAGAGACAGAGCTATGGCATAAAAGGCTAGGGCACACAAATCTAAAAACCATCTCCACTCTCTCAAAACAAAGTCTGGTTAGAGGTTTGCCCCAAAAACAATTTACTTGTAAAGAGCCTTGTGTTTCCTGTTTAAAAGGTAAACAACATAAAAGCTCTTACAAGTCAATTGAGGAGTCCAAAACAAGTCAGTGTCTACAGTTGCTTCATATGGACTTGTTTAGACCTGTAAAAATCATGAGCTTAAAACACAAAAGATATTGTCTGGTGGTAGTTGATGATTTTTCCAGGTTCACATGGACTTTCTTTTTACAGTCTAAGGATGAGACAGCAAATATTTTGCAAAACTTTGTCAAATAAGTTGAAAAGCAATTTGATCTTCCTGTAAAAATCTTTAGGAGTTATAACGGGACAGAGTTTAGGAACAAGGAGTTGGATGCCTTCTGTGAGTCAAAAGGGATTGTTAGACAATACAGCATCCCTAGAACTCAAGAACAAAATGGGGTTGTTGAAAAGAAAAACAGAACTTTAATTGAATCCGCAAGGACCAAGCTTGCAGACTCAGGTTTACCTTGTCTTTTTAGGCAGAGGCTGTAAACACTGCCTGCTATGTCCAGAACAGAGTTTTGATAAACCCTAGGCATCAAAAGACTGCCTATGAATTGCTTTACAAAATCAAACCTCAGATCTCTTATTTCAAAGTCTTTGGCTGCCCATGCTTCATTTTAAACATCAAGGATTCAATATCCATGTTTGCAGCCAAAGTTGATTGTGGTTATTTTCTGGGATACTCAACCACTGCCAAAGCCTACAGCGTTTTTAACTCTAGGACTAAGTGTGTTGAGGAAACTCTAAATGTAAAGTTCAATGAACTCTCATCTTTGAAAATCCCAGCAAATGGACCTGCTGAATTGTTTGATTTATCTAAATTTACATTTGAAGATGTGTATGTCAAGACTAACTCTGCAGGTACCCCACAATCATCATTTCAAGAGCAAGGATATGATTGCATTCTTCCAAGTTTCAAAATCAATCCTACAGGCAGAGAAGCAGATGTTAGTAGCAATGGTGAAAACTCTGCCAGTCGAACAGTGGTTAGTACTCAAACCTCTGCCAGCTCTTCAAACCAAACATCTATTGATAAAAGTCCACAAAAAATGGACAAAAGTCAACCCATTTTCACTACCATCCCACCAATCCTTCCACCACCATTCCAATCGGAGGCTGGACCATCAAATTCACCAGTAGAGGTTAGCTCAGATGATACACATTTGCAAGCTTCACCTCAAAATGCCATTGTCCCATATCAAGGTGATTTGATCTTTCTCAAAAGCCATCCATTGGATCAAGTTATTGGCAACATCAATGCGGGTGTGCTCACAAGAAGCCAAGCCCAAAACATTTGTCTTTTTGCTGGTTTTCTATCACTCACACAGCCTGTCAAGTACCAAGAGGCACTGAAAGACAACAGCTGGGTAGAGGCCATGCAAGAAGAGCTCCTACAGTTCAAGAGACAACAAGTATGGGAACTTGTACCACTGCCAAAAGATGTGAGTCCCATCAGCACAAAGTGGGTCTTCAAGAATAAAACTGATGAAAAGGGTATTGTTGTCAAGAACAAAGCAAGGCTCGTGGTTCAAGGCTACAGACAGGAAGAAGGGATTGACTACGATGAAACTTTTGCTCCAGTAGCAAGGTTAGAAGCCATTCGCCTGTTCTTAGCTTTTGCTGCTAACCACAACATCAAGGTGAATCAAATGGACATCAAAAGTGCATTCCTGTATGGAAAGATCAAGGAAGAAGTATATGTTTGTCAATCTCCTGGATTTGAGGATCACATTCATCCTGATCATGTTTACAGGTTAAACAAAGCACTGTATGGTCTAAAACAAGCACCAAGAGCCTGGTATAAAAACTCTAACCACTTTTCTCTTATCCATTGGTTTCACCAGAGGTAAGATTGACAAAACCCTATTTTTAAAATGGAAAGGAAAAGATTTGATGCTTGTCCAAATTTATGTGGATGACATCATTTTTGGATCCACATGTACTGCCATGTGTGAAGAGTTTAGAAAACTCATGGTAGCAGAGTTTGAGATGAGTGCAATGGGTGAGTTGCAATGTTTTCTTGGTTTACAAGTCAAACAAATGCAAAAAGGCACTTTCATTCATCAAATAAGTATGTGAAAGAACTACTTAAGAAATTTGATATGAATGATTGTAAACCTTGCAGCACACCCATGGCAACATCCAAGGTGGTCACTGTAGATGGCAAAGATGACCTTGTTGATCAAACTTTATACAGAAGTATGATTGGGTCTTTATTGTACCTAACTGCTTCAAGGCCAGACATTATGTTTGCTACTTGTTTTTGTGCCAGATCATAACCATTGCCAAGAAAATCAGACCTTATTGCTGTAAAAAGGATATTCAGATACATAAAAGGTGCTCCCACACTTGGTATCTGGTATCCAGCTAATGGTAATATTGAGCTTGCAGGATATTCTGATAGTGACTTTGCTGGATGTAAAACAACAAGGAAGTCCACATCTGGGGGAGCCCAATTCCTAGGAGATTTCTTAGTGTCTTGGCAAAGCAAAAGAAAGTTGCAGTATCCACATCCACTGCTGAAGCAGAATACATAGCTGTTGCAAGTTGTACTTCTCAAATTTTGTGGCTTCAAAATCAACTCCTGGATTTTGGTGTGACTGCTTTGAGGTCTCCTCTCAAAATTGATAGTCAAGCAGTAGAAAACATCATCAAAAATCCAGTTTCACATCCTACCACCAAGCACATTGACATCAGACATCACTTTGTGAGGGATTGCTATGAAAAAGGTTTGATTTCTTTACAACATGTCCAAACCAAGGATCAACTAGCAGATGTGTTGACAAAGGCACTAGACGCTTCCACATTTGAAAGTTTGATATCTAGGCTTGGAATGCTAAACATGGATTAAAACAAGTTCTCCTTGTGTTTCATGCGTAAAAAGCAATAAAATGTCTTTAGAAAATAAAAAATTCATCCTTAAAAATAGTTAAAATTGCATTTTTTCAATTAAATCCTTAAAGTCTGTTCAAAGCTCTGATAGCACAAAAACACTGTCGTTTAGAAAAATCTATCCACTGATGCGAACCTCTGATAGTGTTAAAATTTGGTCAGAACCACTGACAGATTGCTCTAAAAGTGGTTAGTCAAACAACTGCTTTCCATTGTCAAATAGAGGTTACACGTGGACATATGTTACTCGATAGATGTTGCATCAGACGCCACATCATTTGCATTTTTTTGCACAAACCCTATAAAACCCTGTTATATCCCCAAACAAAGGTTTCACTTTGCTTGAGCGATTTCAAATTTTCAAAGCCTTTATCTCAAAATTCTTCAAATCATGGCTCCTAAAACAAAATCGAAGAAGAAATCAACCCAAGAACCACCTCCGTTCATCTTAATCATCAAAACACCACACAATTACACCGCAATTCTTGAAGAACCCGAATCAAATACTTGATATCATTCAATGATCCGGATTCTGAAAGAATCAAAATTTAAGCATATGCTGGAAGTGAAGGCCCTAATATACATTGACTCGTTAAGAGAATTTTGGGCAAATGCTAGGGTTAACTCATCTATTGATGGTGTTCTCTACTCTTTCATTTCCAAGGTTGGGGGCACACAGATACAAATCAGCCCGCAATCTATCTCCCAGGTCTTTATGTTAAATGATATGTCACATCCAGTATCATTTTCTTTGAGGGAGATGCAGCATGAATTTGTGGAAATGGGTTATACAGGACAACTCAAATGTATGACAATTTACAAACCCCATTTTCCAGCAGAGATGAAATTCTTTTTCCACACATTACTTACATGTGTCTCTGCCAAAACAACTGCTTTCAACGAGATTCCATTGAACATGCAGTATCTGGGATTTGCAATTCTAAATGATTCTGATTTTAGCCTCTCCCAGGTGCTGTTCAATGTTCTTGTAAATAATTTTAATAATATTTCAAAAAGAAAAGCTTTCTTGATACATCCAAGATTCTTGAGTGTTTACTTGCAAGATCAGATAAAATCAAATGCAAGTAAACAAGGCGCATTTACCGAATCTGGCAGCCTAACTCATGAAACGTTTACACGAATAACTAATCAAGACAAAGTTTTAAAAACAGAAGTAGAGGAGGCTGAGCAAATTTCCAAAGAACAAAATATTCAAGCTCAACCTTCTGCTGCTGAGCCCACTTCTCTAGGTGATCAGGGCAACACAACCGTTGCTCTGAAATCCACACCTAAAATCACCAAGAAGAAAACCACAAAAACATCCAAAAAACCCACCAAACCCAAAAAGGGTCCTCTGGAAGATGAGATCCTAGAAGGTTAACCCTGTGACAGCACCAAAGTCACAAACCACTGCTGCTACTTCTTCACAGCAGACGGTTCAAAGATCTCAACCAGGCTATGAAACCCCTCCTGCATCCTCACAAAAGGATCAGGTTGTAGGCACAGGGACACCGAATTTGCTCTAGGACCACTTGGTTCTATCTTCTACAGCCCCTCTCCCAGGGCAATGTCGCTTTCTACACAGCCACTCTCACCATTGACATCACTTCCACCAACAATGTTATGCAATAGATATTGAGCAGACATTATCCAGCACTTCTCACCAACTCATCAATGAGAATATACTTCAACAAGAAGCTGGGTCTGACTTATTTCTAATTACTAGCCCATCAGCAAATGAAGAGGCTACATCCCTTGGGTTACATGTAACCCTTGGTGATAGTTCAACAACGACAGCCACTACAATTGCTGAACTCCCAAGTTCTCAATTGGACAGTGTTACATAGCTAAGTCCTTGTTGAAGGCAACCACTTCTGAGGCTACTAAGGTAACCTCTGTTCCAGTGGGAAGTCCCCAGCACCAAGAAAAAGGGGCATCTAAGATTGAAGCAAGTGGCAAAACACATGCTCATGATATCTTAGATAAAACTACCACATCTGGTAGGAGTTCAGATGATCTTATTAAGTTAGGTGATGAGCTAAAATACCAGAAATTGACGGAGAGGGTTACCAATGTTGAAACCACTGTTGATGAAATTAAAGATCTTTTGAAACAGTTGATCACTATTCAGAGTCAACCCCCTGTTCCAACCACTACTGAGCTCAAATCTACAATAAATCCAATCTTTCAACAAGAAAAACATTTCCTGGAGCAAAAAGATAAACATCAGATGATGGAACTCAAGAATATGGTTGATGCAAGATACAATGATACTACTGCAGATATCAAGGCAATCAAAGCCCACTTGCTCACCACCACTGGTAAATCTCCTCCTACTGTCATTTTTGTGAGTCCAGATGAAGCCAAAAAGGGGGAGAAACCTTTGGGAAAAGAAACGTTGAAGATGGATGATACAAAGGCAAGGCCTACAGTGAATATCCCTAACCCAGATGGTTCAAAGAAACCAGACTCAACTGAAGATATCCTGGCAAGGGTAAAGATGTCTCACAAGAAGACTGTGTTTGATGAAGGCAAGGTGCTGGTTGAGAAAAAGATTGATCAGCAGTTAGAAAAGGGAGAGACTGGTACCTCAACAAAGAGGAGATCTTCTACAAAAGCAAGACAACCATAATCTAAACCTCTCAAAACTAAATTTGCTACCAATCCAACCACAAAAACCTCTGTCATCACAAAATCAACCACATCTTCTCACACAACTCCCATATCTACCCCAACAGATGTTACAACAACTGTTGTGCCAACATTTGTTGATACAGCAGGGTTGTAGCAGATGTTATCACAAACACTGCCATCATCATCTTTCCCGCTTCCACACAAATACTACCAACACCACCCAGAATTCCAAGCCATCCATCGTCACCATCAATCAGTTTTAAGAGAAGGAAGGTAACAAAGGTCATAAATGAAGAAGAGATCTCTGCTCATATGCCTCTTGCATTTACACCATTGTTAAATCTAACCTCTGCTTCCCCAACTACAACATCTGTTCCTTCAAAAGAAGTGGTTCCTGCAGCTATGAAGTTTGCTCTTGATTTGCCTGCAGTTAGGAAAGAAATCAAGACTTTCTACGCTGAAGAAGATCCAGACAAAAGTCATTTCCCATCTCTTCAAGGTTATCCAAAGCCTGCAAATATTGATAAGTATCTGGAACTCAAAGAAAGGCAGGCAGAGGATATTGCTAAGAAGTTGTCTGAAGGCAAAAGTGATAGAGAAGTGCAGAACCAATACCAGTTCCAGCTGAGCAAAGTCCAATCACTGGAAAGATTTTCAAAGAATCTATCAAATCAGATTTCTAAAGCAGATGATAAATTTTTGAAAGAAAATTACATCTCTCACATCATGGAATACAAGAAATATGATGCAACTAGGGCACATTTCAAAGATGGTCTGTGAGTGAGCTTCAAGAAGTAATTGCAAGAATACAAGAACAACTAAAAGATCCTCACAATAAACCTACATGCCAGATTGGAACAAATACAAAAAGAATGTACCTGAAAAGACCCTGAAGCTCAGAAGGATGAAAGAAGAGCTAATTCAAAATCATTATGGGTCAAAGAACCAAGTAATGAGATGGGGGGAGTTAAGAGTGTTGGATACCTACAAGAAGCTGGAAGCCAGAAGGAAAAAGGATTCATCAATGCCTCCTAAACCTGATTATACCAAAGAAGATGCTGCTCTCAAAGCCCAACTTTCTAAAAAGCCCAGCTCAACATCTGCCCAATCCACACTTGCCTTGCTAAAGCGGAAAAGGCAAGGGGAGACGTCAGAGAAGGTTGACAGAGAGTTTGAAGAAGCATTCATCAAAGAAGACATCAAAAGTATGATGGACTATACAACAGATGATACAAGTGCCAAGTTGGTAGAAGATCTGACAAGAATAGCTCCTTTTCTAACCTCAGCAATAAAGGCTCCTTCAAGAAAGCATTCAGACCCAAAAATTCTAAAGTGGAAGGTCAATAAAGACACCCACGAATTGACTCTGCTCAACTCTGATGGTAAAGCCACTAAACTATCCATGGAAACTGCTTATGGGCTTACAGTAGAAGACTTCCATGATCTACTAAGTTTAGAGCTTGAGAAGGATGCTGATGATTTAGAATCTCTTAACTTTGAACTACAATTCAAAGGTGAAATAAGAGAATTCTTTCTGAGGAATAAAGATCAAGAATAAGGTGTCTTTGGCATCATCTGTTCCAGGGGGAGATTGTTGGGATTGAACTTTTGGAAAGGAACAGATGATACATAGTCAAAACACACCATCCGAGCTTTGATCCAACCATCAGAGGTTCTATCCGCTAATGAGATTTACTGCTTTCAATAAACACATTGCTTCCTATCCTCTGACAGAAGAAACTCTCAACCGCTGATAGAAGATCACAAGAACAGAGGATAGCCAAAAGTGCTTAGTTTAGTAGTAGATTAATCAATCTAACAGTGCTATGCACTGATAGTTTAGTCTAAGAAGTGGTTGTAGTTAGTTACTTTTTGTTAGTTGTCACTATCAACCCTGACGTCATTGAAAGACGATCAGTGGTTAATAATTAGTATAAATAGGCGCTCAATGTAACAGTTAACACTTGTCTTCTTAAAAAAGATCAATTTCGCATATCTTCTTCATTTCTTACTATCAAACGATCGTTATTGGGCTAAGGGGGAGTTTGTGAATCACATGAAATAGTTTAATTACTTGAAAGCATGATGATGATGAAAACAAACGACAGATTGATTGTTGTAAAAGTTTTCCATTAATCCGCTACATTTATTTTCTGTTTTCAATCATTTTCCATTACTAGAAACAAAAACAACAATCAATTAAAACTTAGATCCTGACATGACATATAGATCGTTTTCACGTGGAGCGTGCATGAGGATTTACTCCTCGGGAATTTAGAATCCCGGCTTGAGAATCATACACTCCTTGTCGTTGAAGTGAGTAGTGAATTTCTTGTCACAGATTTGCGAAATGCTCAGTAAGTTGTTCTCAAGCTCAGCAATGTAGTTCACTTTGTCGAATGAAACCACTCCGTTAGTAAGAATACCTTCTCCTACAATCATGCCGCCTTATGTTCTGGCAAACCCAACATAACCTTCCCTGATAGCTTTCACATCATACAGTAGGGCAAGCATCCCTGTCATGTGCCGAGAAGCTCCACTGCACATGTGAATAAGAAATTACTTAAACAAGGAAACCCAAGCCCTTTCGGTCTTTGGTGGGTTAGGAATGTTGAATTGTGGTTCGGCATTCTTCTTAACCTCTTTTTTCACTTCAACCCACTGTCCAACGTTTGATACCTTTTCATCTTTTTGTTTGGTTGGAACAGTAGTTGATTTCATAGTAACAGAAGATGGTTTGTTCTTCACCACCCAGGTTTGTGCCTTTGAAAATGCTTTCTTAGTATAGTACTTAGAATCCGTTTGTTCATTTTACTTTGATGATTCACCAACCTCAAAGTTTGAAAAGTTTGTAGATGTTGGTTTCACATTTAAGTTGGATTCATTGTCCCATCTCAAAATTTGTTTTGGCACAAACTCCGGACCTTTCTGTTTAACATCCTCTATGAACTTTCTGACTTCATGAACAGGTTTTGGCTTGTTGGAATTACACAGTCCTGCAATGTGTCCTACTTGGTTACGTCTGTAACAAGTCGTGTTGTCGTTTCCAACAGAGGATTCCGAAACTTTTTAACGAAGTTCCTTCTCTGTTCAAACTCTTTGTTTGATTGTTTCCAAATGATCTCTTTTTCATTCATTGTGTTAGTTCCGAAAACAAAGTTAATTTTCTTTGTAAAGTTTGTTTTTCAAAACCTGTTGTTCCTTCTTTTTTGCTCATACCCCAAACCATCTCTCTTATATTCTGGGTAATCTTTACCTCTTCGATGAAAGTTATTTGAAACTTTCTTTGGTTTAGAGTAGAAAGCAACATCTTGTTTTTCAAGATCAGAGGTTTTAACTTCAACCAGCTTAAAGAATTTGTCAACATGGTCTACGTTAACATTCTAGATTGGGAATTCTTCATCAGTAAATAGTTTATCTGATCTGTTCATTTTGTAGACCACTACATTAGGATCCTCACTTAGACTATTCTCTGATGCTGAAATAAATTTCTTGTGACAACATTCCTCATTCTCAGATTGTGAACTAGACTCCGACTTCTCATTGCTTGATTTAGCACTTTCAAATACTATGTTGTCAGACTCGTTTTCTAAAACATTTTCGACCACTTTGTTAACCACTTCAGACTCGCATTCCTTCTCATTTTCATCATAGGTTACGTCTATGTTCTCAGGCAGCTTATTTTGCTTTTCAGTGATAAAACTTAAGTTAAGCGCCTTTTCCACCCCATCTGGATGTCTATTTGAATAACTGTTCCACATGGGTGGTGGAACACGGTCGTAACCTAGACTTTTGTTTTTATCATTATCATTATCTACATCTTTTTCAATTTTTGGGAGAATATGATCAATGACGTATGAACTGGTGGAATAGCTTATTAACAATTTGTTTACCCGCTCAGCTTCAATTCTTACCGTTTCCAATTAACTTTTCAGGTTGGAAATCGTATTTAAGTGAATGTTAATGGCCAATTGCTTGTCCATAATGGTTACCTTGAGCATTGAAAATGTTTTGTCGTTTTCATGAATGGTTTGTTCAAACTGTTTGATTTTTTTGCTTAATTTGTCATACGATTCTTTTGTGGTTTTGTAATCTTATGACATATTATCAGTATGTTTCTTAAGTTCATTGAACCTTTTTGTCTTTTGTTAAACAATCATTGCAAGGCTTTTCGCACTTCTTGCAAGGTTTTTCAGTCTCAACAGTTTGAACTCTACTTTCTTTGTTTACCAATTCCTCACCAGGAATTTTAATCGTTTCGACCTTAGCTACCTGAGCTTCCTCAGTGACTACCTCTTTTAAATTAGCCATCAAGGCTTTGTTAGCAATCTCTTTCAGATTTTCAACGGTCACATTTTTCTCACATCGATCACTTCTATCTTTTCAGACTTCTACTTCTCATCCACTTGTGGCTCGCAGCCTGAATCAAAATAACCTGCAAAAGTTTTGATCGTATCAGTAGGCAACAAATGTTTAAATGCACTAGTCAGAAGTTCTTCTTCCTTAGTTAAAGCAGTGTAATAATCTTCTGGTGCCTCGTCGAAGGATACCTCTGCTTATTCTTTTTCAACTTGTTTAGGTTCTTCTATTATTTCAGCTAACAAGGCAAGACTCTCTCCTTTTGTAATGTACTTGTTCCAGTTAAAGCCCTCGTCTTCTTGAGTAACCGTAAGCGCTTTATCTTTTGAGTTTGAATTTGAAGGACCTTTTTCATCAGCATTAACCTGGTTTGAGGCTGAGGTGGATGATAAATGGCTTTCTTGTAGTAATCATCGGTGAACAGATTCTGGTTGCCTTTAACCTCTCTGTTTGGGCATTCTCTCTTGAAGTGTCCCTTTTCATGACACTTGAAACAGGTGACCTCTGCTTTGTCGAAACCTAGTTTCCCGTCTATACCTCCCAGACTGTTTCTCCCAGTAATTTACAGGAACCGCTGTGCTCTTCGGACAATAGATGACATGCACCATTTCATATCCATTAACTCCATTTCAACTGGATCATTCTGATCATGATCCTCTTTGGTCATCTTTGGGTTTCCAACTCTTCCAGTAATTAAGCTATCATATGATTCCAGTACAGAAGCAAGTAGAGCCATATATTGCTTTGTTATGTTTTCATTAAAATCCTTACCATTCTGGTGGTTTACCGTGATATTGCATTGTATGATTTGTTTTTCCTGGAATTGGATTGATTTTGGTGATTATTCTGAGGGGCATTTGAAGTTTGAGACGACTGTGGCCCTTGAGAAGTATTTGGATTGAAGGAGGCAAAGGACTGAAACCCACTAGTTTGACTTGAAGGTGGACTTGATGTGTTGTTCGCACTAAAGGCTGTCTAGATTTTCGGACTTTGTGCATCTGTGATAGGACTGCCTTTAAAGTACGGTTTCACACCTTGCTGAGGTTGAACTCCCTTGTTCTTTGCCACCTTCTGTATCTCCGGTTCATGAGCTTCCAATCTTTCAATAAACCTTGGCAAAGTGAAATTGTTGTACTCTGTTCCATTCTTCAAAATGGTCAGATAAGTTAACCATTCACCTTCTGGTAAGGCATCAGCTAGTTTATCTACCAACTCGTCGTTACTCTTCTGAACTCCCATTCTCTTCATTTCAACAACCAGATGAAAGTACCTTTCTATCAACTGTTTCATGCTTTCACCTTTCAAAATGTTGAAGATGTCGAATTCTTTTCTTAGTAATACCTTTTTACTCTTGCGAATCTTAGAACTTCCTTCAAATTTTAGACGTAAGGCTTTCCGCAGCGATTGAGCAGTGTCATCATGTTGTAGAAGCGCTAGAATGTCTTCCATGATTGATTGCTGGAGAATGTTCATCATTTTCTTCTCGTTTATAAATTTGTCTTTTCCAGTGTCTGACAGTTGTGACAGTACTTTCTCTAAACCATTCTCATCTACTGGTGTCTGGTATTGCTCTTCTATCACGAACCATGCAAGGAAATGATTAGCTTGAACCCAGTTGGTGAAACGTTCCTTCCAACCATCATAGTCTTCTAAATTCATAAGCTTTGGCGGTTTCACCATCGTCCCCATCTCGTTGTTAAGGTTTAGGTTCTGTGCGGCAGCATTTGCGACTGCCGTTGTAGAGAAGGCGTTGATAAATTCTTCTTCATTTATACCTGACATTTTCAAAACACTTTGAACAAAAAACATATTAGATATGATTTGACAGGGCACGTTTTTCAAGAAAATCTCTAACACTGTTACTCGTATGAGTGAAGTATGGCTTGTACAAGTGATGATTCGTGTGAGTTAGACAAAACCTTTTTCTTAGAAAAACTGAGTCGTGCGAGCGGTGAGTCGTACAAGCGAGTGATTGTGTTTTATATTTAGTTTTGAAAACTTTATTTTTAGTGTGATTCTGACTCGTACGAGCGGCTAATCGTACGAGTTGTCCTGTGGCTCGTACAAGTAGCTCAAGTCACAAACTTGGTGTTTTTTGCAAATTTCGACATGATTTTGCTCGATTTTAGATCTGTAAGTTTCAGGGATTTGATAAAACTAATTTTAACAAGTCATACTAAAATCCTAGTCCAATTTGTCCAAGAATTCGTCTAGATCCAAGAGATATATTAAGAAGGAGTAGAAATAGAGTTCGTCAATGGATGAATCTGGATCTTCAAAGGCTGAAACTTGTTGTTTGTCCTCAAATCAGGCCTCGAGGCTCTGATACCACTTGTAAGGGCGTCCTAAGGACCGACTCTTTCCGATGAGCTGTCGGACCGACTTGACTTAACTAACAGAGGCGGAATTCATTGTTAGCAAGTTGGACAAACAAACAATAAGATCGGAGATATTGTTTAACACGTTTGCTTCTTGTATTAATAAACTTGGAAGAATTACAGACTCGAATGGATAGGGCTTCTCCTCTTGACCAACAAAACAACTATCGAACACAGACATCCAACACCCCTATTTATAGGCAACATGAGAAGCACAAGGGATGAGGGGCTTGATCCGTACGAGTGACCAGCCGTATGAGTGACAAAGTGTCACTAGTACGAGTCAGACAAATGTCACTCGTACGAGTCACTCTATAAACATCAAAAACTTAACATTTGACATTGTAAAACCCTATTTTACATAACTGACATATCCTAGACGTAGGCAATAGACATAGTGCACCAACAACTATAAATACGTGTAAACACAATCATTTGAAAGTAATGAAAACTTTATATTTTCTCTAAACAATCTCCATCCATCTCTAACAATTGGTATCGGAGCTTTCGTTGATCTTGGTTCCCTCATGATCTACCCGATCAGGAACATGAACATGAGATATTCCTCCCTCTTCCTTTCGATCTCCCTTTATGAGGTTTTGATTGCTTCTATAATTTAAATTTGGTTAACCACCACTTCATATGTAAATTTGAGAACCATGTTATTATGGCTCTAAATAATCTTGTTTGACGTACATCCTCAAATACGTCTAAGCAAGTCACCTGCCTCATATTGTTTACCCAAACAATAATATTTCTTTATATAATTTGCTTCACACAGATTGTTCCCCAATAATCTTTCAATAGTTGTCACATCTATACCCAATTTTGGCTTTACAAAAAAAACCTGATTTTGACTGTTCTCAAGTCAAATATATAATAAAATTGTTTTAAATTTGACTTATTAAAGAATTTTATTTATGGCTTTGACTATTGTAACGCCCTGCTTTTTCGCACTTTCCCTAATTAGAAAACTTGTCGTATATTTCTACTTTCGGAAATCCATTTCGTTTGTAATCGTAATTCATTTCAAGCCATTGTAAATCCGAGACTTCGGTTGTAGTAAAAATTGATCTTTTATATGAAATTAACTTTATACTTAATGCATACTTACAAAGATTAACTCGTAAACAACTACCACGTGTTCGTGATTCTTAAACAAACATTTTGCCAGACGCAAATTCATGTTCTTTACGTTATTTGATACCTCAAGGCACATGTCGTACATACTTGTTATATTGGTTTGTTACACGTACTTATACATAACATATTTCTTTTATTTACTTTAATTCATGTTTAATACACCTTTAGGCCTTGATACATGTTCAATACACACTAGACATTGTATGACATGTTAACCATATATAAAATACATCTTGTTTATACATTTTACATCATTTAAACAACAAAAAAAATATAAAAGCTGCCAACAGCCCTTGCAATCAGCCAGCTATGGCTGAATTATTTCTTTTTTTATTGCTTAAACTCTCACCTAATTGTATTAAATGCTCACCCAACTTAACCCTAATCCTTCCCCCTATAAATACACCTTATAAGTCAGCCTCCTTCCCACTTTTACAAACTTCTAACCTCACCAAAACACACCCAAACTCAGCTGAGGTTTTCAGCTTTACATCAGAAAGTTCTAGCCACAAAAGAACTCACTTCCACTTCGATTTTCTTCTTGCTTTTTCTTCTAAGACACTTGGATAAGCTTTAGGAAGGTTTTCACAAGTTTGCTTGGGCAAACTAAGGTGAATCCTCATGCAAAACAAGGTCCAAAGTGCACCTAAAATTCTGCTCAGTTCATCTTTTTGATTCTTCATGTTCTCGAAGAAAACTCATGTTTTCTTCATACATTCCTATGTCCTTATGCCACTAATCAAGTCTATGATTAAGTGTGCTTTAAAACAAGGGTGTAACATACAAATTTAGATGTTTTAATCCTCTAAACTTTCGGTTTTTAAAAGGGTTTTAACCCACAAGTGTTGAACAAGGCTTGAACTTATGTATGTGTGATACTTGGAAAGCTTGGCTAACCTACTTACAATCCACACTTCACTTGATGATTTCAATTTTGCATACTGAACGTCTTTACGCCAAATTCTCCAAGTGTGAATTTTGGCTAAAAGAGGTTCAATTCCATGGTCATGTTGTAAACGAGCTCGGTATTCACGTTGATCTTACAAAAATCAAAGCTGTAAAGAACTGGATTGCTCCTAAATTTCCATATGAAATTCGTTCGTTCCATGTTTTAGCTGGTTACTATCGTCGCTTCATCTTGAACTTTTCCAAAATCGCCGTTCCTCTCACTTCCTTGACTCAAAAAGATAAACCTTTTGTTTGGGGTCCTGAACAAGAGGAATCTTTCCAAACCCTCAAGGACATGCTTTGTAATGCTCCTATCCTTACAATTCCCGATGGAAATGACTATTTGTTCGTGTATTGCGATGCTTCAAACCAAGGTCTTGATTGCGTTCTTATGCAACGGGACAAGGTTATCAGTTACACGTTGAGGAAACTCAAAATCCATGAGAAGAACTATACTACGCATGACCTTGAACTTGGTGCAGTTGTTTTTGCATTGAAGATTTGGCGACACTACCTTTATGGTACTAAGTGTACAGTCTTCACCGACCATAAGAGCCTTCAACACATCTTCGATCAAAAGGAACCCAACATGCGTCAACATCGTTAGGTAGAATTGTTAAACGACTACGACTGCGATATTCGCTACCACCCTGGCAAAGCGAATGTTGTAGCCGATGCACTTAGTTGTAAAGCTCACGTAAAGAGTATTCCTTGCTACCAGGCCTTGGGAAAACTTCACGAACTGATTCGCGATGTGCAATTCTCAGCCATTAATGAGGGAAATCGCGATAATGAATTGAAGTGTGGAATCAGAAACCCACTCGAGTCTAAGTCTGATGGCATTCTTTACTACCTTAATCGCATATGGATTCCTGATCGTAGCGACCTTCAAAACACTTTGATGAATGAAGCCCACAAGTCTCGATATTCCGTTCATCATGGCGTTGATAAGATGTACCACGACCTTGGTACGTCTTACTGGTGGCCTGGCATGAAGAGAGATATCGCTCTCTACCTCTTGAAATGTCTTACGTTCTCTAAAGTCAAAGCCGAACATCAACATCCCTCTGTCCTACTCGAACAGCCAAAGATTCCTGTCTGGAAATGGGAAAGCATTGCTATGGACTTCATTACTAAACTCCCTCGCACTGTTTCTGGTCATGATAGTACTTGGTTTATGATTGATCGTTTGACCAAATCCGCTCACTTCCTCCCCATTCGTGAAAATTACAAAGTCGAGAAATTGGCTTGTGTCTACGAAGGCGATTATTAGTCGTCATGGTACCCCCATTGATATCATTTCTGATCATGATGCTCGTTTTACCACTCGCCTCTGGTAAACATTTCAAACCGCTTTTGGTACTCGTCTCAATCGTAGTACTGCTTTTCACCCTCATTCAGACAGTCAAACCGAACATACTATCCAAACACAAGAGGATATGCTTCGTTTATGTGTAATCGATTTTGGTGGCAACTGGGATATGCACTTGCCTTTGATCGAATTTTCGTACAACAAAAGTTATCACGCGAGTATTCAAATGGCACCTTTCGAGGCATTGTATGGTTGTAAGTGTCATTCGCCTATTTGTTGGCACAAGATTGGAGAAGCTCAAATCACCGGTCCCGAGCTTATACAAGAGACGACGGACAAGATTTTATAGGTTCGAGACTATGACACCTGAGACATTTTAATCATGTTACAGACTCAAAACGAGTTTATTTCAAAAACAAATTCACATATTCAATCCTTGATCGATTTCAAATTCCTATACAGCTTCTATAAGCGAAACCGTAAACTGGTACTCCAACGAAGGCCGTTTAACACGACGTATACTCCGAGACAATGAAACAAGCTTAACATACCCTAAATAACGTTTTCATAACTTAGAAATAAGTTTTGGAGGGTTTAATGTGTCAAAAACAAACTTATTTGATCACAAGGACTAACTATGACAAACTGTGAAAGTCTGCCGATTCTCGCAGTGACGCACACTCCGGAACAAGAACACAAGCCTAACATACCTTAAATATCCTTCACATAATTTAGAAATAAGTTTTGAGGGCTTCAGTATGGCAAAATCACACTTTTGTAACTTCGGGGGGTATTTTGCGAAACTATGCCTTTATGCGTAAATCCCTATCCGAAACATGTACGGACATACAAAAATTTTTGTAATCATTGAAATATCATATTTTAGTGATTTGAATGCAAAAATGGCATTCGTTACGCATTTACGGTCATACATGCGTTCGTTACGCTTTTCGTCGTAATTAACCGAAAACCGCGACCGTACGATCAAACGAACTGGCCTCTGGAACATTTTGAACATATTTCAAGTTCCCTACACTTTAGTGTCCTTATAAAGCTTAAAAATGGGGTTCACGGGTGTTAAAAGTGCCAAAACGCGTCGAAAAACAAGTTTAGAGGTTGCAGGGACCATTTTTGCCAATTCTGAAAGTTTGGGCTTCTGGCGGGGCGCGAGCCCCTTAGCCTAAACGACTGGCAGCCCGCGAGAAGCCATCAGACACAAAAAAATTATAGCTGGCAACAGCTTGTTCTTTGGGGACACTAAGCACACAATTTTTTGCCACTTCTCTTCTCTTTTGGACACCTAATTGGACACTAATCAAAGCTCTAACACTTGGCCTAACACATGTCAAGATTTGGTGATGATTTGGTCATTATAAATACCAATTTCAAGTCCATTTTTGAAACTTTTAGTCACCTTCATGCTTTGATGAGCCACAAATCCGAATTTCTATCATCTTGGAGCTTTCTCTGGTGTTCTTGATCATTTCCCTTGTGTTTGTAAGTGTTCCTTCATGACTTGTTCAATTATTATAGCTTAAATGGACTAAAAATCAAATAGTTTGACTTTCTGTTTGACTTTAAGTTTTGATCATGAATTGATCAAGATATAGCTCAATTTAAACTTGCAATATGATGGTAATCAAGGTGGTTATGATCCCTAAAAATCAAGCCTACTGATTCTCACCATTTCTTGTTATTTTGACAAGTCAAAATTTTGGTCAAAATATGATTTTTGCGCATTTTGCAACGGATCTGTTTTCGGGTATCAAAACAGGTTGTTTTGATGCCAAAATACTTTTATAAACTTATTTAGACATGTCGCAACATGTCAAATTATTCGCCTTTTTTAAAATGCCTATTTAGAGTCAAAAAGCCTAGCGGTTTGATCACCGCTTTGACTTTCAAATCTGACCCATTTGGTCAACTTTAGGATCCGACCAAAACCATTATTATGACCATAATATCATAGGGAATAACTCTCTGAGGTTATACCTTATGGTCATACCATTTGGATAGTCAAATGACAAGTCGACTATGTATTCTTTAAAATGCCGAAAATGCCCTCTTTACACATAAATTAGTTTTAAACATATACGAACATTATTTTGACATCTAAACTGATTTCACAACTTAAATAAACTGGTTTTGACATATTAGACTTTTTATAGGACATATTTTACCATCCGAACCCCTAGTTACGTTTATGACCCGTTAAAGTGGCGTAAACCACTATAGCAAGCCGTATCAAGCCAAAACCTTTTGAAATGCTTCCAAATCAGAATGTTAGGTAATATGAACCATATTATACAAGATCCAACTCTTATTTGGTTTATATTCTTCATTCTATCCGATTTCTCGTTTTCAAGTTTCGACACTAACATTATATTTATCCGATACACTAGGAACCACTTCAACACTTGAACCCTTGATCCTTTGAGCTTTGTTATATCATTTGAACAAGATCTATACGCTATCCTAGGCGAGTACATTTCTACCCTCTTTTATGTTTTCCAAATGCTTTTGGGGTGATTCATATGTGTAATCAATTTTTCTTAAATGTATGGCATGTATATGTTTACTAAGTGTTTTTTTGTGTGTTATTTCCGATTATGCAACATGACGATTGATGGTACGATATTTAAAGAGGTCTTTTAGGGCCTATATCCTTGTAAAATCTTTCTATCTCCATAGTTAGATTCTTAAAGGATGTCTGAAGTACGCTCTTAAATCTTTTTATCTTTATAGTAAGATTTCTAAGAAGTACTTTACGAGGAACAATGAACGAAGATGAACGATGAACAATGAACGATGAACGATGAACAATGAACGATGAACGATGAACAATGAACGATGAATGATGAACAATGAACGATGAACAATGAACGATGAACAATGAACAATGAACGATGAACAATGAACAATGAACGAAATGAACGATGAACAATTCGTTTATGTGTAGAATTGTTGGTAATTTAGATAACAAAACTGAGTAATATAATAAGAACATGGTGGATACGCCGCTGGTACTTCCTATATATAAGTGTGCTTATTGTATTACCCATCGTAGCCTTATCCAAATCACCATTAGGATTATGATTTTATGATACAAGTTGACAAGACAATGTGACAAGGCTTATTTCCTATTACATCTACCTAACTTTATAGTTAGATATGTGTGGAATGTTTAAGCTACTATTTGGTAGTCCTTGATTGGATTTGTGTACTTTAATGCGTATATGTGATACAAATTGACAAGACAATGTGACAAGGCTTATTTCCTATTACGTCTACCTATCTTTATAGTTAGATATGTGTGGAATGTTTAAAGTATTAATTGGTAGTCCTTTATTGGATTCTCCGTACTTTAATGCGTATATGTGATACAAGTTGACAAGACAAGTGACAAGTGACGATTATGTGTTTATGTGGTTAGTTGTGATTAGGATAACGAAACAAGTGTAATACCATAAGAACGTGGTGGATACGCCACTGGTACTTCCTATATATAAGTGTTCTTATGGCATTACTCTTGTAGCGCTATTCGAGTCACTTTAGGATTTTGTGTACGACTGATTTCAATGTTCGATATCCAAATCCTTAAAGGATCCTTTCATGATTTGTATGATAGATTCTTAGAAGGATATTTAGTATTATATTAAACCATTGATTGATTTCAATTAATACTCACACGAGTTATGACTAATTACAGTATAGTTATCGAAATCCTTGACTGGATTTTCATAGCATACTTACAAGTTTATGGACGATTTCAATATGGTCACAAAGAACAAAGTACAATTTTTCAAAGGAATGAAAATTATTTAGTAATGATCATAATGCCATATACAAAACTCTTTTGTCACAAGTTTCATAATCAAGTTAATGTATTGACAATCTAACTTTTCGCCATTTCTTGGCTAAAACGAGTCGATTTACAATTGGCAATTCTTATAGTTGTCAAAGAATTGCAATACAAAACCTTTTGCCATTTATTTAGCCAACAAAACTATGTGCTCGCCAATATTGTTTGTTGACGTCTCTTTTTCACATATGTTTCAGGTTGACGATTATTCAAGCATGCTAAACATAGGAATGCATCCGGGCTTTAGACTTCTTTAAACAGAAGACAATTACATGTATTCTTTGTATTGTAAAACAATGTAATAATAATGAAACAATTTAGTACCAGTTGTGGCTGAGCAATTTATAACGTGACTCCCTGATATTTCCGCCGGTCTTGTTGTATTACGCGATTGGGGTGTTACAGAGACAACTTGCTGAAGGCTAGAAGCCGACAAAAGAGTTACGCTGACAAGTGTCACAAACCTTTCGAATTCGAAATAGGTGACTTTGTACTTCTTAAGGTATCCCCTTGGAAGGGTGTGGTTCGTTTTGGTAAGAAAGGAAAACTCGCACCTCGCTACGTAGGTCCTTTCCAGATCCTCGAAAGGATTGGCAGGGTAGCGTATCTACTGGATCTACCTGAAGAACTCAACAACGTTCATCCTGTCTTCCACGTTTTAAACTTGAAGAAATGTCTAGCTGAAGTAGGACTTTAAGTTCCACTTGAAGATCTTCAAATTAAGAGACATTGCACTTTGTGGAGAAACCTGTCCAAATCATGGACTGACGAGTCAAGCTATTGAGGCCAGTCGAATACCTATGTCAAGGTTTGATGGGAAGGAAAACTTGGCACTGAATTTACTTGGGAACTCGAGAGTGACATGACGGCTAAGTATCCACAACTGTTTGTTACATCTTCCTAAATTTCGGGACGAAATTTCCTAAAGGAGGGGAGACTGTAACGCCCTGCTTTTTCACACTTTCCTAATTAGAAAAATTGTCGTATATTTCTACATTCAAAATCCGTTTCCTTTGTAATCGTAATTCATTTCAAGCCATTGTAAATCCGAGACTTCGGTGGTTGTAAAAATTGATCTTTTATATGAAATTCATGTTTTTTATACTTAATGCTTACTTACGAAGATTACCTTGCAAACAACTACCATGTGTCCGTGATTCTTAAACAGACATTTTGCCAGATGCAAATTCATGTTCTTTATGCTTATTTGATACCTCAAGGCATAAGTCGTACATACTTGTTATATTGGTTTGTTACACATACTTATGCATAACATATTTCTTTTACACTTACTTTAATTCATATTTAATACACCTTTAGGCCTTGATACATGTTCAATACACACTAGACATTGTAGACATGTTAACCATATATAAAATACATCTTATTTATACATTTTACATCATTTAAACAACAAAGAAAAAATATAAAAGCTGCCAAACAGCCCTTGCAATCAGCCAACTATGGCTGAATTATTTCTTTTTTTTATTGCTTAAACTCTCACCTAATTGTATTAAATGCTCACCCAACTTAACCTTAATCCTTCCCCCTATAAATACACCTTATAATTCAGCCTCCTTCCCACTTTACAACCTTCTAACCTCACCAAAACACACCCAAACTCAACTGAGTTTTTCAGCTTTACATCAGAAAGTTCCAGCCACAAAAGTGAGTTTTAACTCACTTCCACTTCGATTTTCTTCTTGCTTCTTCTTCTAAGACACTTGGATAACCTTTTGGAAGGTTTTCACAAGTTTGCTTGGGCAAACTAAGGTGAATCCTCATCCAAAACAAGGTCCAAAGTGCACCTAAAATTTTGCTTATTTTCATCTTTTTGATTCTTCATGTTTTGAAAGAAAACTCATGTTTTCTTCATACATTCCTATGTCCTTATCCCACTAATCAAATCTATGATTAAGTGTGATTAAAAACAAGGGTGTAACATACAAATTCAGAGGTTTTAGTCCTCAAAACTTTCGGTTTTTAAAAGGGTTATAACCCACAAGTGTTGAACAAGGCTTGAACTTGTGTATGTGTGATTACTTGGAAAGCTTGGGCAAACCTACTTACAATCCACACTTCACTTGATGTTTTATCTTAGTTAGTATGTATATTTCATTTCCTTATTGTTCATTCATGACCATCCTTGTTTTCTTGACAACTTGTGCATTGGTGAAAATACAAAGGAGGTCTTAAATGGAAGGTTGATCCTCTTACCTCATGCATGACTTCTATGACAATCTTGCTATACTTGATGGACTAAATTTATAATGAGTACTATATAAAATACATACATGTTAGAAACCGAACCCTTGATGATAACCAAATGGCTATTTGTCAAGTTACTAGGTTACTTCACCTAAGTGCTTAGTTCCTCGTTACGATTCTAATAGGTATTAAACCTATGAAATCATACTAACCCCTGTGGGTTTTCATAGTGTCAAAAGCGAGTGCTAAGTCTAAGTGATTATTTTCTTTTATATTTACTTTGTTATACCTTTCATTCCAAATTCCTAAATCCTCAGTTATCTTCCAAATACTCATGCACCTACGTTTCCTTGTGTAGGATAACTCGGCGATCCTATCACCGATCAACCAAACTCTTCAAAAGGAGCTTTGCAAAACCGTGAGTACACACACCGGTTTACTTTTAAAACACTTTGGGTTGTACCATCTTAATATACAAAAACCATTAACAGACACTTTACATGCTTTTTATGCTCAATCTGTATACATGCTAATTGTTATGCCTAGGTTCATGCTAGATACATACATGCTTTTGTCATTAACTTAGCTAGCCCAACTTGACATATATAGCGCTATAGGAGTAGCCCGCCGCCAGTCGGAGTTAAGTTAAGTTTATTCTCATTCTTATTTAGTCTCGTTACTTTTGTGACGAAGGACACTATTATTCTTGTGGACACTCGGGTTTGACATTAGTATTGCATGCTAGTTTACCTTGTATACAATTGTCATGTGGATTCGAGTAAATACTTCTTATACTTATGCTATATAATCAAAAACTTGTGTACTCGCCTTTTCTTTTGCATTAAACTTTATTTTAAACATGTTACAGGTTGAGGATTGATGCCATGATGAATCTAGTAGGATGACTAGAAAACCGCTCAAGATACTAGATTTAAATTTTGATTTGTTATGTTATAGTTGTTATGTTTAGTTATTTCCATGTTGCACTTGAACCTTCTTTGTTGTATTGACAATCTATGTTTATTAATGAAATTTGGTTTTGAATTAAATTATTGTCGTAAATAGTGTTACGATGTCTCGAGAAATCTATTTCGCTTCACTCCATGTTTCCGCCATCGGTTGGGGTGTGACAGCTATCTCCGTAAAAAAGTTTCAAGTTGATTTTTTTTGCCATCAAAACTTAACCAAAGTCACATCAACTTTGCAGTAATAAAAAATCTAAATTTTAAGGTTTTATGATTTTTACTTTCGGACAAAAAAGCAAGTTTCTTAAAACCACGATTCTGTTGAAAACGTTTTCCAAAAATCCAACTGACTAATCCTTCAACAAACTTAATCTTCTTTGTTTTCAACAACAATTAGGTTTAAATTTCCTTTCAAAAGACAAATAATAGTTACGAGATCGGAACCAGGATCAAGGTTTTCGTGCCAAAGTTTCAGTTTTGGTACGAAACCAATAATATTAAAATAGACAACGATTAAAAGTTTAGATAACCGGATGTTTATGGATTATATCCAAAACGTGATGTCGATAATTGAATAAACTTTCGATTATCGGTTCTAATTGGCAAATTTGAAATTAACTTTCCGGCGCCAAAAATGGAAAACAGATCAAAAGTCTCACCGGAGTAATCCTGCCGGTGATTCTGAATCAAATATCTCCTTTGATTCTTTTCATCCTTGATGTATAAACAACAACAATCAAGTAAACCCTTGATTGATTTGGTTAAAAATCCGATTTTTTCAACTTTTTTATAAAACAGGGGATCTTAAACATCGTTTTCTGGCTACGGTTTTTGAACATTCCGTTCAATTGTTCTTCGTTTACAATTCAAAGTTATCATATGTGTCCTTTGATTTCAATAAGATGTTACAGTTCAGATTCAGTATATGCACTTCGAAGAACAGGGGTTACAAAATTTCAGTCGGACATATCCTCCGATTGTCAATTGTTTGAGGGTGAATGAAAACGGAAAAGAAATCGTAACAGGCGTTTTCTTCTTCATCACAATCGATATCGAGTCACTCGGTATCTTTCATTTCTTCACGAACGATTTCACAGGTTCAAGATCTTTCGCTCTCATGCCAATTGATGGAATCAGTGTTTACATGTTTCACACACAGGTTTGTAACAAAAAGATTAGAGTGAAAAGTATTGTAAACACAAATACCATTTTTGTTACAATGATGTGTACAAGCCTATTTATAGTGTTGGATGCCTTGGAGAGCAAAGGCAATGCCTTGGGTAACAAGTAACTAACTTAGAATAAAATGAATAATAAACATAATAATAATCTAACTTATGATAATTAGGATAAACACAATTATATTTCTAACATTGGGTGCATATGCTCATTCTAGAGCAAGCCAGAGATTCTCTCTGGATGTTGTACCTTGAACATACTGAAAAGAGGATTCAGAGATAGTTGATATGATTATCATCTCTAAATGTGCATCATTGGAGATAACTAGGATTATCAACAGTTGTGTTGTCGGCACCTAGAATTTTTGGTATTAGTCATTGAATGGTACCATCTACATAGAAGAACAGATTTGTATCATTGCCTTCCAATACCTATAGTTTGTGGGTAATAAGGTGAAGGCGAAATTATGTGAGTTATGGGTTATCTTTTCTGCAGAGGGAAAACTGGTACTCATTGCGATGTTTGAGTATTAGAGTTGCATCAGCAGGTTTGAGCTGGACCAGCAGGCACTAGCAGTTTGATTCAGGCAGCAACAAAGTTTATAAAAAACAGCAGCACGACAACAGGGTTAACTAATGTTGATCGAGGAAAAAAAGCAGGGGTTATCTGATGTTGATCGGAAAAACAGCTAAAACTTTATGGTTGCAAAATTTTGATCGATAGGTTAGGCAGCCAAGTTGGCGGCTGCTAGGGTTTAACGATTGATTTGCTCTGATACCAAAACAACATGTATAATAAATTTTGATACCTGATTATAATTATTATTGCTAATAATCTTAATTCACAGGACTATATATATAGGGTATGCTATTACACTTAAGTACCATGAAGTATACTAAATAGTAAAACATAATCAGTAGACTAACAGAGACCAACCAACATGTGTTAAAATTACTAGAGAGTTCGGTTACTACCAATGGTTGGTTTCTTCTGATTTCCAAAACGGTGATCTTAGTAAGGGTACTCAGGGTGGAACCCGTCATAACCAATTCAACACCAATTATTGGTCGACACCTCATCTCCCCTTTAAAACCACCGAACCCGCATTTACTTGCGCCAGTGTTCCTGTGAGCCCGCCCCCGCACCGTCTTCCAAGCTCAATGGTCAAACATACACAAAAAGTAGTCGTTGTGGGTTATGGTACCCGTTTAGGCTACCTGTTGCCAGTGGGTTACGGCTTGCGATGGTGTAGCCGAGCTACACGCAATACCAACAAGTTGAACCTGACCGGTGCCCCGTGTACTATAATGGCTTACAAACTGTTTGACATATCTAATAGCCTCAAAATGAAGACTATGCTCTCAAAAATTATAATATCATAAAAGTTGGTAAGGTTTAGAGTTTTTTATTTTTTTTAAATAACACCTGTTTTGATTCATGAAAGTATAAAATATATTACAATCCAAAGAATTAACATAAAGAACCAAGCACTAGTATACCTCTATCCAAGTTTAGGTTATCAATTAGAAAATTAAAGGCTCTAAATTTGGATTTTAATGCCAATGGAGGGCTACAGTGCCATATCATGATGTTTGAACGCAATCATCAATCATCAAATTAAGAAACAAAATGCATGACCTGGACATGACATACAAATTTATTCTTTTTGTTTATATGCATAAGTGTCTGATTTTTGTTGGACTTTAATATCAGTTAGTCGCTATCCAAGACAGCGACTTTCAAGTTGAAATCATTAGTTGGATGGCAATACAGTAAAACTAAAATTCCACAATTTTAGGTTTGTGTCATGTTCAAGTTTATGTCAAATTTTCTTGTTTGTGTTGGTTTCAATTCGCCAACCCGCAAACATGACTCGTTTAACACCCATTTTGAATGGGAGAAAGGATGGTGGCGTGTGGTCTTTATGAGATTTGGCAACATACGTGGTGCAACAAGATCAATGATGGTGAGACGATTCTATGGCTCTTCATGTGTTAGTTGCAACACGATTGGTCCACATAAGTACCTTAAGCAGCACAATCGGCATTAAATACATGATAAACATAATAATTTGTTTGACAAGATAAAAGATTCATAATTACCCACATAATCTCATAATTCAATTCTCAAAATCTAAATAAAACCCAAATAAATGTCATAATAAAAGCTTTTAACGTTGTAATAATGAACTAGTCTTGCTTTTTAGAACATGGGAGCCCTCACCGGGTTCCCCTTGCGTCTTCTTGATTCTGAACTCGAAGGAGGTTTGCTTGTTGTCTCTTTAGGTTTTGGGTCTTCCTCTGAACTCGAAGGAGGCTTACTTGTTGTCTCTTTGGTTTTTGTGTCTTCAATATTTGGTAGAAACTAGATATTTAATAAATGTTTAGACTAAAAGATGTTAAATGGATGAATACAATAAAGTAAATTTAAGATGTATGATAAGTAATACCTTGCAAGCTATCGAGCAATATTGGTAGCGCTTATGTTTCATGATCTGTTGGGTGCAAGTAAGACAAGACTTGTGCGTCTTTGACGAACCTGAGTAATTGTGGGGTAGGGGATGAAGGCCTATCACTTGCCTTTCATTGCACACGTGTGTCTGCATTATATACAACATAAATACCTTTTATTACTTTAACTGTAAATAAACATTTTTAAACTGATTGTCGGGGTGACATTCAACTTTCTTTTGATAGTTTACAATCCTTGTGATTGTAACATAAATATACACATATATGTATCACATATACTACGTCTACGATCATACTATATATATATATCTACACAAACGATTAATATGATTAGAGCTATTGAAGTAACCAACAACTCACTCATAATTAGATCGTTAAAGACTTAATTAAATTCAACTCGAGATAACTTAAGTTGTTTTCCATTTCAAACCGAGTTTAAACCCCATGACAAAAATCAACTATCATAAAAAATAGTTCCCAAGTAAAGCAAGGAAGTAAAACCCTAATTTCTTAAATTCCTACAACCGGAAGTCACGACCGCCTATATTCACCCTAATTCCATATCCTCTATCCCAAAATAGTTCAAATCCCGATTACTCTCGAGTCCAAATGTCTAACTAGAGAAATATGATAACACGGTAAATTGAGTGGTTGCATAACACCCACCTGAATAAGCTCGTTTACAAATCATGTTTTAAAACACCTACCGTGAACAGGATCAATCACATATCATGTTTTAAAATACCTATTGAGAATAAGATCGGCTATGTGAATAAGATCGGTTATTAATCATGTTTTAAAACAACTACCATGAATAAGATTAGTTACATATAATATATTAAAACACCTACCTCGAATAAGATCGGCTACATGTCTTGTTATAAATCATTTCAGAAATAGGTTGTTTGTTAATATATAATAAAAGAAATTGTTTATCATTAGACTAAATATGGAGGGTTCCAAACTAAGAAGTTAGATCTAACATTTATAAGATTTTGATCGAATTGTCGGTTCCCCTAACGGGTAACTCCTCTTCTTCCATGATTTTGTTTAGAAGATATTGGGCGAATTTTGGAATATCGTCTTCGAAGTCGATTCAAAAGGTATGAACAAATTCTAGTAGTTTTACTCGCAGATTAGGTTTTTGATAAAATGTCTGAATAAATTCATGTTCATGCACTGTAAACTAAACTGCTTCATATCTCATTTGTTGTATGGATTTTGTTTGCATAAATTAGGTTTATATGCATTTAATAAATCTCTTGAAATCTTTATGCTCATACTTTGTGAATTAGAACATTTATTAGGAGAATATGTGAAACACTTGTACATATTTTATAAAACAAAGTTTGGTTAGGTTTATAGACATAAAACAATGATCAAGTGACGTAATAAGACTATAGATCTAGTATAATATGATTTGGAACTTGTTATAATCTTCAAGGGTAGTAGAAGGACCAATGGTGTTAGTTCGAGTGCTCTGTGGTAGTCACGGTATTTAAAAGAGAAATTGACATAAGATATTATTAGTAAATGTAATTTTTTATACACATTTGTATTTATTCATTGTAAAAGTTTATTTTGAAAATATTAATATTCCATAGAAAATGCAACGACCATATAGCACCCCTACCTATAATGCAACGACTATTTTGGTGTTTATATAACATAGAAAATTCCATGTTTCCTATTTTGGAACAAGAAAAGCGAGTCAGGTACCCTTTGGTTGCTTCTTGTTATTCATTAAAGTATTAAACAATGTTGCCCTATAGATGATATTGTTATAATATTAGCTCAACTAACTGTAAAGGTAAATTTGTTTGACCAGTGGTGTCAAGCAGAAGCTGTTCTCACCGATACGGTTCACGTTTTATAATTTGTGTTTATAGGGGCATTAGAACAAGGATACGTTGGTAGAATAATACAAACATGTTTACTAGTTATGTACTAACTCAATTATTGCATTTGGGAAAAAGTGAATTATACCTGTATGCCTGAGCAATCGATATGTCGACTTATTTCGTCGAGGGCAACTACTCTTTACAGACATGTCTGTAAATGGTTAGTACCTATGTGCCAGTGTGAGTGCCTGCCGCCGTGCAGTGGTTGCATGCCGACTTCTCACAGTCGATGCAATATTGGTTCTCTAGATTTCCTAAAATGCTTGTATGCAATCTACAAGCCATAAAGAATGTCTTTTCAAGCAATATGTGTAGCCACAATATAGCGTTAGGCACCTACAGAAAAAAATAAAAAATAAAGAAACAGTTTTAGTTGGGGATGATGCTGTAGTTTATGTAGCAAATATTTTCATGACTGTAAAAGTACTAGTCAATGCATATGGTCTTCTCAATACGTATAAAGTCCAACTGCCTTATTCTTAATTGTCCAAATAACATATGTATGGCTTTTTTATTTCATAAACATGAAGAATAAAAGACTGGTGGTCAGTTACGTGAACAAAAAGGATTTAGAAATGGAAGTTCACCATGATAATTTATTGTTAAGTGACATAGTTAGACTAGAAAATTTATAGATACTATTTGATCATTTAAAGTCGTAAAACAAGTGCTGGTCACCTTTGATATGGAAAACATTTTATTTGCCAGCTTAGTTTGGAAGCAATTCAAGCGTAAAGCATATATATGTGACTAAGATTGACGTTATTTATAGTAACCGAGCAAAAACATACGCTCTAACAGAGATTTAGGGTGATTGTTTAGGTTGAGGGTTTGGTGGGTTTCCGCTACCTTCACCCCGTTCTCTCTCCATCTTTCTCTCTCTCTCACACACACACTCCTTCTATCTCCCTCTTATTTTTTATTTCAAAATAATATTAAATCTAATTTCAATCCAAACTTATAAAACAAACAAATATTTTAAGCAAATATAGTTTATAAACCAAACACAGCCTCAAATATCTGGAGATTTGCAAGTTAACAACAAACACATGAAGGCTAGAGTATTTACCAGAAACGACAAAAAACTAAATCCTGCATCTAAAACCGTTGGACCCTTCGTACCTATTTTTTAATTTACCCATTGGAGTAGAGGTGCAACCATAAACCGGGTTAGAAACAGAACCCGACAACCCTACCCGAACCCGGTTTGAACCCGATCTATAGCCAACCTGGTTTGGACCCGTTTTAACCCGTAGGGTAGGACTCGGTTCGTATATTTCACAGTCAAACCGGTTTCAACCCGACAGTTGACAACCCGATCATTCAATCCGATTTGAGAACCCTGTTTGAACCCGATATCATGAACCCGTCCATATGCATGGAACTAACTATTATCCAATATCTATTTAACGGCTTTGTGACCATTATAGTACAATTAATGTGAGTTATTGGATTTTTTCATCCAAAACGTTAGTATACATATATATTAAAGGTGTTGCTTAAATCAAAACACACAATAACGCAAAATAAATAAATAAACACCCCCAAAGCGTTATGGAATCGAAAGCGGGCATTCATCCGTCGATATGGGTTATTCCTTTACCTAACCTACCAAGGACAACGAAAAATGTAAAAAAGTTGTATTTCGTGTCGTAATGTTTTCTTTTTCATAACTTATAAAAAACAATAAAAGTATAAATTTTAAGTTATTTTACATTAACTTGGGCAATAGGGTTGAACTGGTTTGATAACCTAACCCGGTCCCAACCCAACCCGAATCGGTTTCGTAGGGTTCGGTTTTCTTGCCTCCTAACCCGGTTAGAACCCAACCCGGTTTGAGTGCCAACCCGATTTAAATATTTTCATCCTAACCCCTACCAAGTTTGAAACTGGTTCGGGTTGAAATCCTAACCCGATTTGTGCACCTCTACATTGGAGTCATTGGCCAAAAAAATAAAAAATAAAATAAAATTAAAATTCTAACTGACCCATTTTTAAATATATTGATTATAATTGACCCCTTTTTAGCTATCTTCACTAAAGGGTGTTAGATTAAAATATAAATTTCAAGGGCAACAATTACCACACAACCTACAGTGTTGCAATGGTACATCAATAAAATGAACACGTAATATAGATGTATGAATTTTTGATAAAATCAAGGGTATTGTTTTTGAAAAAACTAACCACTTCAAATCAAATACGCATACCTCCATTGGATATATGTTGAAAGGACTTTGAAAGCAGCAAGTACTAAGAGAAACAAAGCTGGAGGTTCTGATTTTTTTTCTCTTAATATGGCCTTATGACAGCTTTTTTATACCATTTCTACAAGGTTTAGTTAATTTTTTTATTTTAATTATTAGGTGGTATTAAGATCACTCTTTTTCAATTTTATGGATGCAGATGTTTAACTCGTGTATTCCATTTAAGGATTTGTTTGACTGAACATGTTTTGTGATAAAGATAATTATAAAATGTCTAAAGAAGGATTTTATTTTAGAAAAAAAAATTAAGGATCCTTGTGGATTAGAGTTAAGACGGTTATTATTTTGTAATGATGAGATTCAGCAATCAGCAGACATGAAGATCTGACATTAATTTTTTGGAAAAAGTAACTTTTAAAATGACATGAACATTACAATATGGTAATTATAAACTTTTATGTATTTGTGGGAGTGGTACACTTTTTTCTATATTTTTTACTGGTGTATGGTTAGGATGTCGTTAACCGGATTAGTAGTTAGTTTGTTAGTATCACCGAATTAGTAATAAAATATCTTTTGTCTGGACTTGAACCCAGAACCTCTAAAAAGAAGCAAAATTTCTTACCTCCCTCTTGACTACTAGGTCAAGAGATCATTGACCTAGTGAAATGTGTAAGTGTATTTCTCTTATTTTTTAACTTGTTATTTTGAGACTGAAAATCCATTTGTTTTGAATTGAAATTTGAATATAAGAAAAAACAGTAGGTACTATAAGATTTTATTAATGTAGTATCTTTTGCTTAGTCAGTTGATTGGGTCAAGCTTATGAAATGATTTTTATTTATTCAACCATTAGATTAAAGTGTTATAATTATGGTTTTGCAAATATTTTTTTGAACAGCAAATTTGAATCACTGACGAACCACTGGAGTATCCTCGTGCCATCAGCAAAATCAACGGATCATATTCATCTCCACAAGGCATAATATTTATACATCAATTCAGGAGGAAGCGCATAAATATGAGAAAAACCTCTCTTGTGAGAATCGAATCCAAGACCTATTGATTCTAAAGCATTATCCCACCATCAAAATGCAACTAGTAATTAGATGGAAATAGCATTTACTCCAATTTATATAAAAAAACGATTTAACACTCACACCATCAACCCCATAAAGTGGAATTAAGTTGGCTAAAACTATTTATATTACCCATTTTTAATACAAAGTAGAGATCCTTGTGGACAAAATCAAGAGTATTAATATTTTGTAATCTTAAAAATAAGCAAACTAGGAAGAAAGATAATTCTTACAACTTTAATAGGATGAAGGTGTATTATTATTTTTATTTTTTCCATACATGTGAAATGTATAATACATTTCTCACACATTTCACATATATAGAGAAAAAGAAAAAGTAATACGCCCTCATTTCATTAAAGCTTTATATGAGACAATGTACCAGACTATACTATACCGTAGACCGTACAACAAACCAAATTAGTGTTCCAAATGAACCCACCCTCGTACCAGATTTTAGAAATGAACGAACTGCGTACTAGTTTCGTTCCGTGTACCGGAACATACTGCAATCCATGTGACTCTGTGTCTAACACAATATATTGAGACTGAAAATCCCATTAGTGTTTTGTTATCGCCGATAATTACATCAAGGTTGCAAATTATCGAATGTTTATTGTCACTACATTTCATCTACCAGCAAGCACACTATAACCACAAAAAAATATTTTATGTACCAAATAAGTCAAGTCATAGAACTCATAGTTATTTATTCAATTTAAATAGTTATTATATAGCGCTAACTAAACACTAATGGTCTTATTAGTAACTAGTTATTAGTTACAAGGTTTTTATTTTATTTTATTAATTTTTGTTTCTCATTGCTTTATAGCCTAGTGGCATCTTGGAGGTGGATAAGGCTTTGGGACCAATAGGTGGGTTCGATTCCCACAAGGGGGTTTTCCCATATTTATTGGGTTTCCTCCTGAATTGGTGTATAGCTATTATGCCTAGTGGGGATGGATATGATCAGGTGGTTCCGCTGGTGACAAGATAAGCTACTTCAATGGTCCGTAAATGTTCCAAATTTACCGTTAAAAAAAGTACATGTTTTTTTTCTTTGGTTTTATTGTCGTTCAAGATGATTATGATGCGGAGCTGACACTATTACATTGTGTATAATTTATAGAAGTTTATGTAGTTACCTCAAAATGTATATATACAGACAATGCTCGCATATGTTTGCATACATGATTATATAAATTTTGTGACCATCATATACACAATTGGGTGCATATAATTCATATATTGTGTGGGCGCTCGAGGACAAAAGTGAAAGGGCACTAATTTTAACATCATTTTACTAATTTCGTGAAAAATAACGTTAAAAGAAGGGAATGGTTAATCATGCATCATGTGGTAGCGTTGATAGCCGAAAGACAGGGCTACATGCACTAATCAGCCTTTGTCAAAATTGCTGAGTGTTATGTGTCTTATGTCCAAGGTTTGATGCAAAATTACTATCAAGTTAGGGGTCTCGCTGGAAGCAACCTCTCTATTCCTACGGGGTAGACGTAAAGTTGTCTACATCTTACCTTCCCAGACCTTACTTAGCTTTGCTATTGGTAGGATTTACTGAGTATGATGATAATATATACAACTGGGCATTGTGGTTGTGTGTTTGGGTTACTAATTAATTCAAGTTGGTATGTTGGATCCTATTGTTATTGAGAATATTTAACATCATTCTAATCCCGTTTCGTGATATGACGATGTTTACGTTCGAGTGTCTATTTTGTTGGGGTGTAGAGGACAAGACCAACGATGATGAATGCCATGTTTTTGGAAAAATTGTTGAACTTGGTTATTTGTAAATGATGTTCCAACATTGGATTGAAATACTTAATGGTCCTATAAAATTGGTGAGTGTTATGTGTCTTATGTCCAAGGTTTGATGCAAAATTACTATCAAGTCGGGGGTCTCGTTGGAAGCAACCTCTCTATTCCTACGGATAAACGTAAGGTTGTCTACATCTTACCTTCCTCAGACCTTACCTTAGCTTGCTATTGGTGGGATTTACTGAGTATGATGATAATATATACAACTGGGCATTGTGGTTGTGTGTTTGGGTTACTAATTAATTCAAGTTGGTACGTTGGATCCTATTTTATTGAGAATATTTAACATCATTGCTAATCCCGTTTCGGTGATATGACGATGTTTACGTTCGAGTGTCTATTTTGTTGGGGTGTACGAGGACAAGACCAACGATGATGAATGCCTTGTTTTTGGAAAAATTGTTGAACTTGGTTATTTGTAAATGATGTTCCGACATCGGATTGAAACACTTAATGGTCCTAGAAAATTGATGAGTGTTATGTGTCTTATGTCCAAGGTTTGATGCAAAATTACTATCAATTCGGGGGTCTCGCTGGAAGCAACCTCTCTATTCCTACGGGGTAAACGTAAGGTTGTCTACATCTTACCTTCCTCAGACCCTACCTTAGCTTTGCTATTGGTGGATTTACTGAATATGATGATGATATATACAACTGGGCATTGTGGTTGTGTGTTTGGGTAATTAAATTCAAGTTGGTACGTTGGATCCTATTGTTATTGAGAATATTTAACATCATTGCTAATCCCGTTTCGGTGATATGACGATGTTTGCGTTCAACTGGCTGTTTTGTTGGGGTGTATGAGACAAGACAAACGATGATGAATCTTTGTTTTAGAAAAATTGTTGAACTTGGTTATTTGTAAATTATGTTCCGACATGTATAGAACACTTTAATGGTCCTACAAAATTGGTTTGGAACAAAATTTAGGAAAACCATAAGTGTATTAAAAAATCAAATTTGGCCTTAAATGGGTAAAACCAAGTTAATCTTGAAAAATCGTCTACAAATATTGCATATTATTAGTACCCATCGATGGACATAATGGGTGCGGACGCCAAAGATCACAATGAATAGGTCAAGAATATGAGATGCTTGTTTAGTATTTTATGTAAATGGTAATCGATGGGATAGTTGATAATTGGCAAGATGAGCATAAACCCGGTTTGGGTAAAGCTTTATTCAAAACAGAAATAGTATCACAGGAGACACGACCTAAACGATTATGCTATTTATCAAAAGAAGCACGTAAATGTGGAGCGAAGAGTGCAGCACGAAGAGACTTGTGACCTTGCGAGAGGACATAGAAACCACTTTCAGGGTTCCCCTAGCAATGACCTCCGTTGTTTTTCGGCCCTGATATGGAGAAATTGTTAGAAAATAATACGTCAATGGAGAATCATTTGTTAATTTACTAATGGATAGTAGATTACGTATTATATTTGGAACAACCAATACGTTTTTTAAAGGGATTTGATTTGAAAGTTTGGTTTTTCCAATTCTAGACACGGGTAAAGACTGACCATCTGAGGTTACATGATTGTTACTCGTATCCACAGAGATTCATCTAAACCATCTGTGGGGGGTAGCATTGGAGTAGTAGCTCTGGTATCAGCGGTCCAGCCTGGTATGTTGCATTGGGCATGAAATTTTTGTGCGAGGTGTGCATTAAGCGGAGTGGAAGGAACACGCTAAGCATACCCGGCAACATCCGGACTATCAGAGGCATAAGGGCCCTCTTTTCTGCATAGTTAGATGTGAGGCGGATGCCTATTGGACGTGGAGCGATCCCGATTTGCAGAACCCCGACAACGACCACGAGAGGGTTGGTGTGTGACTGAAAATGGGATGAGTGGGTCGGAAAAGTTGCTTGAGGAGTTTGATTGCCATGCAATTGTGTAGGAAGATTTCATGATTTTCTGCATGAGTGAGTAAATCATGAAAAGCAGGAGCCAGTTGAACCGTGCGTTGAGCCATGGAGAAGTTTTCAAAAGAGGACCCAAGTCCACACAAGAACCAATGGCGTTTATCTTCCTTGGTAAAGGGATGGCAAATGGTGGCTAATTGATCACACAAGGCCTTGAACTTTCGACCATATTCCGACACGGTGGACGAGCCTTTAGTAAGCTGTCGGAGTGCGTCTCTTAGAGTATGCATACCCTCAATGAATGATGGTTGTATGCGATTTCAAGCGCCTTCCAAACTTGAACGCAGAAGTGTAACCAATGGTTTCGTGCATTGCTTCTTCAGTGAGAGACTAGTGGGTGCAACATAAAGACCATTTTACCCCTGGATTAGGGGCTATACGCAACCAAAGCAGGGGTAAAATTGTGTTTTTAACCATTTATATATGTTGCGTATAAATCTATACGCAACGTATATAAAGGGTTTTTTTAGAAACATTTAGACAATATTAATCTTTTTAGTAAAGTTTTACAAAAAAAAGTTTTCTATTTTAAATAAATTAATAACTAAGTATTTCTTACAATTTTTATACAATATTAATCATTATTATACGATAAATATCGTATAAGACTCGTATAGAACAATAGATGTAGTATCGTAGGCATATATAGGAGACTTATTCTATACTATACGATACTATACTATGTGATACAATACGATAGTATTTCTTGTATATGCCTATAGGCCTAAACGGGTGTTGTATGGTACCCTATAGTATGGTATCGTATAGTATCATATTGTATAGTGTATGGTATAAGTCTTGTATAGGTTCCTATAGTGTATGGTATAATCTCATATAGGTCCTATAGTATAGTATAGTATAGGCCTATACGGCACCTAAACTACACATATAGTCCTATACGGGATTTATACTACACCTACAGGCCTACGTGGGACCTATACTATATCCATAGGCCTATACGAGACCTATGAGCTATACGTGACCTATACAAGACTTATACTACACCATATGATAAGATACTATACTATCTATGCTATGCTATGTGATTCTATACTATACTATACTATACTATACTACACCTATAGGCGTATACGAGACCATACTACACATATATGCCTATACATGACTTATACTACACTATACGATACGATACCATAGGATACATATTATATTACACGTATAGGCCTATACGAGACCTATATTATATACTATACGATAGAATACTTAACAATGTGTTTTACTACATTATACGATACGATAGGATACAATATTATATTACACGTATAGGCCTTATACGAGATTTATGCTACACTATATGATACGATACTACATCTATAGGCCTATACGAGACCTATATTATATATTGTACAATAGAATACTTAACAATGTTTTTATTACATTATATGATACGATGGGATACAATATTATATTGCACGTATAGCCTTATTGGAGATTTATACTATACTATATGATACGATACTACATCCACATGCCTATACGAGACCTATGTTATACTATACGACAAAATACTTAACAATGTTTTTTATTTACTTATTTTTTAAAATTACTTATTATAAAAGTTTGCTAAAATAATAAATAATATATAACAATGTTTCTTAAAAAAAGACCCTTTATGTACGCTGCGTATAAGCTTATACGCGGCGTATATAAAGGGACAAATTCCCACATCATATTAGAGATTTTTTTGGAAATTGAAAAAGGTGGTTATACGCTTCGTATAGGTCTATACGCAGCGTATATAAAGCTAGGGTTTGGTGTGCAAATAGGAATTTTGGTGTGCAAATATGTAGACCCCTTCCAGATTCGCTGGGAATCTTACGTTTTTCGAATTGGTAAGTTTCGTACCATACATAATAGTATACCACCAATTCGCGAATTTAGGATTTCAAATCGGCGATCTGATTACGCAATTCATTTGTTCAAATCGTTTTTGGGTTCGTTTTTAATACGTACATTGATTGCGGAATATGTATAAGGGTTCGCGAATTTAGGGTTCGTTTATGGCCGGAATATGACAAGCGGGAAATACGTAATGCGTATAATCAGGCAACAACGTGGATTCGTTTCCATAATACTTCCAGTATTCCAAAAACAATTCACACAACAATGTTTATGTTCATATTTGGTAATAGTAATACGTATAAACAAACTGTTTTGCTTGTTACACAAAAGCCCGAGTTTGTTTTGATCAGCTGTGGTAATCAGCTGTGGTGATCGGCTGCTGATTACGATGAGATAAAGGGCTGCAATCAGAACTGAATCGGAAACTCACAACTTCTCTAACTCACACCAAAACCAACAAAATAATGAAAATGAGAGTATTATGTGGTTCGATCATAACTGATCTACGTCTATGGGCCGCACTAGCGAGTTTTACAACAGTATATCTCAATGAAGTTCAATTCATAATAGTCAACAAAATTCAGTACTTCTCTTAGGAAATGTTCCAAATTGTCAAAATGATGCATACAAGAGTTCTAAAACGTTCAAGAAAATAATTCCGCTAAAATGGTCTCCACCATTCCACAATCCAAACCATCAAATCTCATAAAATCACAAAGTTAAACCCGACGTTAAAATAACGGAGACCTGTGTGAGACCCCCTTACGCATACGTACTCTTGAACTTGACCCCTTGGAACGTGTGCCAGCTGCCCCTTCACCGCCACCTTTACCTCCGGCTCCAGATCTCGATCTAGAGCTACCATCACCTTTGACTGCTGCAGCACGCTTAATTGATTGCTAAAATGGAAAGAAGGTCATGAAGCTAAATATACATATAGCTTATATAAACCATGATACGATACATGGCCAAATTACTTACAGGTATAGATCATGTCAGTTGTCAAGTAACTGTATGTATTACCTTGCATACAATCGAGCAGTAACTATATCTGTCAGGGTTCATCAGCACACGGGTGCATGTTCGGCAAGCGCGATCTGGCTCTAACTTGCCTGAGTTGTTGTGGGGCAGGGGATGTAGGGCCAACATTTGCTTTCCGTTTGAAGCATATGTCTGCAGTATAATACAGATTAAGAATACATACACCATGCATACACACATATATCATTTGGTTATGCTATACATATTCTTTCTTATCTGTTACTGACCTGTATCCTGGAGCAATCAATATAGTCGCTCATCTGATTGAGGGAGACTACGGCTTTGCCACAAAGTTTGTTAATAGTTAATACGTCATGATCGTTGTGACTTCCTTGTGCCAAGCAGTATTGGCATGCAGCCGTTTCACACTTAGTGCAGTACTTGTTCTGGTAATTTCGATCCCCAAGGTGCGCTTCGCATTTTGAAAAGAAAGTTGTTGCCAGAAACGAAGTTAGCCACCATACACCGTCACCCTCACCCTACGACACATCCACAACTCATTTAATGCAATATTGTTATTTAATTCAAGTGAATGTTACACAGTTTAATATATCTAATATTTTTGTTATTTTGTATGTGTATCTTGTGTATTTGAGCGATGAACCCCATATTCTAAGCACTGAACGGATAGTAACATCATGGTCATGATACATAACCTCTCATTCATCTAACTGTTTTTCATGACCTGAAGATTCTACATATCTAGCCTGACTGTTGGTGTCTATATAGAATAATATTCGTCCTTTTTTTATAGTATTATTATAGACTAAACATATTGATGGAAATATTTGTCAGATTTTATCAAAAGTTAACTGTTTTCCCTATTCTTAACTACCTACTTCAACGTATCTTACATCTTATATTGTGTACACCTAATATCACATACAAATAAAGGAGCTTTGCAAACAGTAAAATGTATATTCCATAGTGTGCATTACACAACAGAATGGCGTGTGAAATGCCAGTTGAGAAGGATTTAAACTGAAAGTAGTTAAGAGAAACTTATTAGGGGGTAGGGGTGGTCACAATTTTTCACTCACAACTTCCAATCAAGTTTCGCAACGTCATCAAACATTATTCCATCACTCACAACCTTTTTTAGTGGAAATGCCCATCATTCACCACCACACCCAACAATTTCCTCAAAACCAACAATTTCCCTCACCACCCAATACACCATCATGCGTCAATAATACCACGCGTTATTAAATTGAGGTTTTTTGCGGGGGTGTTTGACGAGTTATATAATTCCATTACAGGGGAAAAGTCTCCACCCCGGGTCCCCTTATCATTATCATTATCATATCATCATCATCATCAATATATTAAAAAACCAAGCCAATTAATAGTGCTTGGTCCGTTAAGAAGTTGTCACGTGACAATTTCTTTTTTTTATTGTTTTTTCCGGTACTGTCCTGTTCGGTATCTGTACATGAAGTTAAAAACCGACATCAGCCTGGTACAGAAAACGTTAAAAGTCTGTACCAAATTGATATTAAAATTCTTTTAGTTCGGGAAATTTGGTACTGATGCCCGTACCATTTGCTCATCCCTGATCACGAGTAACGTACGAACAACAATGGTATCGTACAACTCTTTTTTGTTAATTTTCTTAACTTTTAATGATATCTTTTTTTTTGTTTTTGTTTAGTGGTAGGGATGAGCTCGGTGCCAACCGATACCGAATCGGTGTTGGTACCGAAAATACCGATTACTACCGGTATATGAAAGTAAAACGAGTAGCAAACCAGTACCTGGACGCTAAAAATCGGTACCGAATTGGTACTTAAGATCTTTCGGTTCAGAAAATTCGGTACGGTACCCAGTACTATTTGCTCTCTCTCTCACCACGGATTTCATACGAAAAACATAATTACCATACAACTTTTTAGTTGATTTTGTTTCGGTTATCTTTTAGTGTTTTTTCCACATTTTCTTTTTATTCTTGTCAGCGCTCCGTAGTGATTTCAAAACACATGTAAACACATACTAAATATAAAAAAAATTCGTCGCAACGCGGCGACGATGATAAACCTAGTTAAGTAACGGTATTAGATTGGTTGATGAGAAATAAATGCACATAGTTTCATAATTGTCGAACCACAATACATGAAGCCAATAAATACTAGGTTCATCTTAAACCATTAGGGCTGTAAACTTGTTCGTCTTTGTTTGTTAAAAAATATACGTGATCATGTATGATCATAAACACACACTTACTGAACGACATTTTATGTTTGTGTTTGTTTGTTAAGGAAATGAACATGTTCGTTTGTGTTTGTTTGTTAATTATAGGTAACGACAGGTCGAACGCAAACAAACAAATGTTCATGGACACAAATGAAAACAAACGAACAAGCGTTCATGAACAGAATATATAATACACTAATACTTATTACTATTTTATTTTTCTGAATTTTCACGTATGTAACTAAAATATAAGATTTAAATAAGTAATGAACTATCGAACACAAACGAACACGTTACCGAACGCTCACGAACCCACCTTGTTCATGTCCGTTGACATAACTAAATGAACAATTCTTTTTGTTCATGTTCGTTGATTTATTAAATGAACGAACACAAAGGAATATCCTGTCGAACAGTTCACAAACTGTTGTTGATCGTTTGGTTCGTTTGCAGCCCTAATTCTAACACAATGTGAAGGATGAGTGACAAATTAAGTGGTCTGTAGTAAACTACAAGGTGGCAAAAATAAAACAATTTTAGGGATTTCAGGACGAGTCAAAAAGGGTCACGTTAGCACAGCACTCTTTTTTAATCATTGTTTTACAAATAAAAAATGTATGAAACATAATTACACTACCTGACCCATTTTCTTTTGATCTAAACTTTCATTTGATCTGTTGAACTATAAGCAATAAAATCCAACCCTGATGAACCTTTGATGTCAAAAATGTGTTGAACATGTTTAATCTAGATATAAACATCTAGAAGTAGAGCCTATAGATCATAGTTGCCGGAAAACATTGAAATTTGAAGGACTTCGTATTTAGTGCAACAATTAGAAACAATTCCTTTGGTACATTGGTACGTTAATTACAACACATATAATAGTTGAACACAAAAAGGGACATTTTTAATTTAAAATCATCCACATTTTTTATACCAAATGTATGATTGATTTTGCATTATAACAAAAGATCTTTCATGATAAGTTAAATCATACCAGGTGAACCTATGCATACCTTATTAGGATTCATCGGATTAAGAGAAATGAAGCAAAATAGTTTTGATTTCTTTTGCTGAGATTGGCTTTGGTAGATTGCTACTCATTCCTTGTATATATTTAAGTGTTTTTATAATTAATAGCTAGCATTTACTCCCGTATGTAATAAATGCAGCAATTTTAATCACATCTTTAATACAACATTTTATTAATTTTAAAAAAGGGAAAATATGCATGAAATTTACTTTTGTCAAGAAGAAACTTTTAAAATTAGTTGGACAATGTAACATGATGAAAATGCTATATTAAATTATGCATATATATTTAGGAGTGAAAGAGAGAGAGACAATGGCAGTGGATAGGAGGTGAGTCGGGTGAGTTCTTGGTAAAAAAATGTTAGAAAGTTATTGTGTTTCAGAACGGATGTTAGTAATAGATTTGTTTTGGAGTGGTGTAAATGGGTTCCGCTGAAATGCAACATCTTCATGTGGAGGGCGGAGATGGGAAAAATTCCTATTATGGTGGCCCTTAGAAATAGAAATGTGTATGCCGAAGATGTTTCCTGCCCACTATGTAACTCCGGAGAGGAAACCATCGATCACGTGTTCTCTTCCTGTTGGGTGGCAACTTTGGTTTGGCAGCACTTGAGCTCATGGTGCAACCTCTCTAACATCTTCATTTTTTCTTTCAAAGATCTTCTAATCATCCATGAAACGATGGGGCTTTCGCAAGTAAAATGGATATCATTCATGGCTTATTATGCTTGAGTGTTGGAGTATTTGGAAGGCCAGAAACGACTTCTTGTTCTCCGATAAGAAGATTAAGATCGAAAACATCCTTAGTCAAGTGAAGGCGTTGGGTTTCTTGTGGCTCTCTGTTGGTGCACATGTTTGTTGCCTTCGTCATTAATATCATTATGTATCGAGTCTGAGTGATTAGAGCTTAAAGTTTTAGAAACTAGGCGTATTTAAGTAAAGATTAGGACAAGTTCGCTTGAGAAATAACTTGAGAAGTCAAGTTCGGCCGAACTTGACTAAGGTCAAGTTCGGACGAACTTCCAACCATCTTCGGCCGAACATGTGCCATCTTCGGGCGAACTTGGTATTTCACCAGCGAACTTGCAAGTCTATAAATAGGTGCCTTGGTGATTTCATTTGTAACTTCAGAGATTTTGGCACAGAGACGATGAAGCTCTGTCGGATCCGGTTCTCGAATGTATTGAACTTTAGATCAATGAAAACAACCTTTAAATGAGTAATTCTTGTTATTTGATTAATTTGTCATTAGTTTCCGCCTAATCAGACAATAAATAACAAATTTAGGTTCCGAGTTTTCTTGGACGTTCCTACAAGTGGTATCAGAGCCTGGATACCTAAATTTGCTGGAATCAAGACAAGAATCTCTCTATTTCATCCCCATTCTATCTTTTTCTTAACATTTTCACATATTTGATGATTTCATGGTAAAAAATGGGTGATTTTTGAATATGTCATGTAAAACACACTATTAACAAACCCCTGAGAGTTTGGACATCAAATTCAATCAAATTGATATCAAAAAGTTGGAAAAACCATGTTTTTTGGAACAAGCTATGGCCGAACTTAACATCAAGTTCGACCGAACTTGATTAAAATCTCACTGATTTTCATCAAGTTAGACCGAACTTGATAGGTTTTTCAAGGTTTTCGTGAGAAGTTCGCTCGAACTTGAAGGATATTTCAATAGTTTTGGTTATGTTCGACCGAACTTAATCGAATATCATTGAACTTTATTCACAAGTTCGCCCGAACTTGACAAACTCATTGAAATACTACCTAAGTTCGACCGAACTTAAGTATTTGTTTTGAAACCTTACACAAGTTCGCTCGAATTGTAATTTTTCTCAAATTCCACATCAAGTTCGACCGAACTTGATAAGTCTTTGACAAGTTCGCCCAACTTGTCTAAGGTTCCTAAAAAAAACATGAAAATGCCGAAAAACGATCACGAACATTATATATCGTTAGAATCGTATCGACGAGACGGTTTTAAAGATATAATCGGGTAAAAATTGTTTTTGGAAAATTTTAAACGTTTTTAACGTACCGATTGTGCTAAATTTGTCTGTTGCTAATCAATTTCCAAGTGTTTTTGATCATATTTTCAGATAAGTCTTCAGGTTGTCAAGATGGAAGATTTTCACAATGTGTTCATTTCTCAAATGGCTTCTTCATCAAATCTAATACTCTTGCGGCGAATCAGATGAATATCGACAATGAAATGGGTACTACTCAGAAACCAACGAAGATAATGAGTATAGATGAGTTTGAAGGATGGAAGGAAAACTTTGTGAATTGGATACAAGCAAACAAATTCGACAGCTGGTTGCAGTTGAGGATGGTTACAAATGGCCAAAGAATGAGCGTGATCAAGATCTTCCGTTGAACAAGTTCTCACGGGTGATAAAGCAAATTATGTCGCCGAAAAGAAAATGATTAGCTTGATTCAACAATCAGTAAAGGGAGATATTCTGATACTGTTGCCAAATTTTGAAACTTCACAAGAATTATGGCAATCTCTTTGTGATAAATTCAAAGGAAGTGATGAAATGATCAAGAGCAAGAACCTTTAATTAAGAAAGAATTTAAATCTTCACGATGATCAAAGGTGAAACTATGAAGCAAATGATTGATAGATACTGTCACCATATGGTCCATATGCGAAGACATGATATCAAAAGATCTAATGAAGAACAAATCGAGAAGTTGGCCGATGCACTTCCAGAAGGAGAATAGACGACATATCTGACGATTCTGAAAAATAGTCCATCTTGGAGACATTTCAAGTTATCATCTTTCATTGACAAATTAGAAGGTCATGAAATGAATAATGAAGATTGCTAAATCAAAGAATGCAAATATTGTTCAAGATATCGGTGTCTATTACAAAGGAGGTATACAAGATACTCCGATTCAAAGCCCGAAAATTCAAACGGCTTTTAGTGCAAATGCAAATTCTTCTCCGAATCAAAGCTCTCCATATTCTGGCTATTCTAGTGCTAGTTCAAGCTCTTCATTCCAAAATCAGACAAGTCAAGCTAGTTCTGATTCAAATTTTTCCAGTGCAACATAGCAGTCGATTTGAAGAATGTATTTCCAGAAAAAGTGGCTAAACAACACATAGCACTTCTCGCTACCAGTCCTTGAATCGTATGAATGTCTTGTTGCTGGAAAGATCGGAAATCCAGAAATAGACAAGAAGATTACGATCAGTAGACGAAGAAGAATTGGAGCTGATGGATATTAAATGGAGCCTTGCGTCCATCATCAGAAGAGTTACTAAATTCGTGGCACTCACTGGAAGAGACATTGGAAATTCAAGCAACAAGCTTGGATTCGACAAATCAAAAGTCACATGCTTCAGGTGTCGACAAAAAGACACTTCAAATGCGAATGCAGTAATCAAGAAGCAAGTGGAAACCAAAATCCTTTCGGAAGCAACAATGAGTACTACAAGAAAGCTCTTCAATATAAGCCAATCCAAAGAAAACGCAAATTGAAGTAGAAGATAAATCTGCAAAGAAATCCGAACAAGCTCTTGTTGCTAATCATGAAGAAGATGGCTTTGACTAGAACAGATACATCGGAAAGAAAACTGGTGTGGCTATGATGGCAGAGGTTGTAAATGAACCAGAGACATCGTATGTTGATGCTGCTTTGGATAATGCGTTTCTGGAAGCATACATGCGGAGAACTGAAGAAGAAGAGATAGCTTATGCTGAGATGCAAAAACAAAAAGCTTTGAAAGCAGAGGCCGAAAAGGTAAAAGCTGAGGTAAGAATGTCTGAAAAGGAAGTTGTGGAGGTTGAAAAACCTTGCACAAAGTGCACAAGTCCTTGTGAACCATGCCTTGATAAGGTCAAAGTCATAAGAGAATTAACTGAACATAATGAAACTTTTCGTTATGATTACAGAAACATGAAAGAAGCTTATGACAAGATACAAGGCAAATATAAAAATGTCGAAAAAGCTAATCTTGAACTTGCTGCTAATGAAAAATGTTAAAAGCAACAGTGATTGATAAACAAGAGGCAATTAACATGTACATTAATACCATTGCCGAAACAAAACGTGAGCTTCATGACATTAAGATAGAAACAGAAAGAGTAAGACAATTACTGAAAAGTTACACTACTAACGCTTATGTCATTGATCACATTTTACCTACGATCAAGTTGAAGGAAAATGTTGATAAATCAAAGCGTAAAGAATACGGAAATGTTCCTCCATCATTTCTTTCAAGCTATTCCTGCAAGAAAGATGATGAAGTGGAAAAGGCATTTAATATAATTCTCTTATCAGAAATGAAAGATCAATTGCCTGAGAACATTGACGTAGACTTTACAAAATCAAACGATGACATTAAAGCGGTAGTAAAAATGTGGTTAAAAACGTTTTAGGAAATGATTCCGATGAAGGCAGCTCTGAAAGCACCAAATCAAGTTCGAAAAACTTGGAATCACAATCCGAAGATGAAGATACATTATCAGAAAATGATCTAAGTGATGATCCTAATATTGTTATGTACAAGATGAAGGATTCTGATAGATTATATTTAATGATAGTTTTCCGATTCAGAACGTGAAAGAGAATCAACTTGACAAATTTTTCAAATTTATAGAAGTTTCATCAGATGATCTCAATAAAAATGAGAAAAGATTTTACTCAAAACCCAAAAGGAATACCAAAAATTATCGAAAGTGTGGTGGTGATTTTCCTGAGAACAGGAGAGCAGGATTGGGTTTAGAGGAAAGTGAAGAAGAACCGAGAAGGAACCAGAAGTTGTCATTTCATGAACACAAAGGTAACACATAAAGTTTGTGTATGAAACGAGTACGGTTGAAGAGGAAAGCTTAAGCAATCAAATGATGATTTCAAGAAGGAAAAAGAGCTTCGGGACAAGGCTAAGACCAAGTCCACAAGTGGAGTAAAACCCACTAGTGGAAATGGTTCTGATAATCGAACTTGCTTTAAATGCAATAATGTTGGTCACATTGCTCGCAAGTGTCTGAATCTAAAGCATGTGTTTCCACAAAGAAAAACTGAATCAAAAGATGAAAAACAAAAACAACCAGAGATTGTGAAAAATGTCACAGAGTCAAATAGAAACTATGAATCTAAAAACGAAATGAAACCTAAAATGAGTTCAAAGTTTGCGAACTCAACATTTGAAAAGGGTGAAACTTCAAAATTAAATGAAAACAAAGATTCTAAGTTTTATATCAAGAAAGCAAGAAGCAAGCTACAATCTTGGGTTGCTAAGAAAAGGCTTTCATCATCAGAGAAACCAAAGTCTGTTGCTGACAAAACTGAGAATGTCAAATCAACCGAAACATAAATTAAAAATGATTTTTCAAAGTTAAATTTCTCAAAACGAACAAAGAAAGAAATAGATGAAACGTTTTTAGAATCGACATCGGACGAAATGTTTGATGATGATTTTGAATAGGATGAGGAGTTAGAATATGGTTATGATGCTTATCATGTCAAACCCAAAAGCAAAAAGGTTTTGGTTTAATTTTTCAAATAGTTGTTTCATGTGCAGGAGTCCCAAGATCCACTATATCAAAGTTGCTACAGGATAGCGGAGCTCCATGAGTTTTTAACTTATCTAGAACGTCTTAATCATTGTCGTTTTTGAAATTTCAAGTGATTGAGAAATAAGAAGTTAGAAAAGAAAATTTGTCAAAAGTTAAATTTTGCAAATCCACACCGTTAAAAATAGAACACTGATTGTTAAATTGAAAAATCATTTAAAATTGATTTCCTACAAGTGGTTTCTACAAGTTGAGGTTATCAAAGTTTAATGATTTGTTCTGCTGACAGGTGATGATGCAGACATTGAAAAGAAGGATCGGACGACAAGGTCTCGTGGTCCGCATTGGTTTGTTATTTTTTAGAATAGAATTTCTTAAAATTCAAAAACCAAAATATGTTTTTGATTTTAGGGGAGTAAGAAATTTTTAGAAAAATCCAAAACATATGAAAAAGTTGAAAATTCAAAAACATTGAAAAATTCAAAAGTACAAAAACATGAAAAAGACAAAAAGAATTGGTTGTTAAAAAGGAAATGATAGTACATCAGTGGACTATCACAGTATGCTAAAGATTTGTAAAGTTTAAAAGTGATAAACAAGTCTTACTATGGATATGTCGATAGGCTTTACACATTAAGTAGATTGTTTCCGGGATATAAACTAAATTTTACAACTGCTTAATCTTGTGGATTAACACATCTTGGATATATGGACTTAGTACTCCGAAATTTTGTTTGAAGGGTTGCCTGATTCTGAGATACGTGGTCTTTATAAATGATTGATATCTGGGGTATTATACAAGTTCTTCTGATTTTGCGGAAGCAATAGCCTAGAACTTCTATAATACTTTTGCTATAAACCCCTAAAAGTTGCATGCAATCTTGAAAGGAATCGAAAGATCTAATCATTTGCAATGCTTAAAAGATTCCTTAAGTGGAACGCACCTTAAAGACGAGCCTTCATCTCTTTGTCGGTACGGTAGTACTAACCTGAGCTCTCAAAGTCTCGCACAACCCAAATACAGATATCAATTACGCTATACTCACCTGTAAGATGAAATCTAGGGAATCTGGATTCGGGAGTATATTCAAGAGGTGGGAATCATAGTTAAGTCAAGTTTCATAATTCTTACCTTAACATATCTTGGAACAATTGAGAAACGTGATGAATTTTAAGTGGACAAACATATCGACGATCTAGGTAAACGAGTTTAAAACTTAAAAGTCTAAAAAAGGTCAACGGTACTGGTGATATGTCTCAACAAAACTGATGTGATCCTTAGACACGAATTCACAAAAATATGTCTGTAAATACGTTTGTACATAGTTTACATTGTTCTGTACATAGTTTATCTGCTTTACAGTTGATAAAATCAAAAAGATTTTCAGTGTGTTTTTGAATAAACTCACAAAAATTCATAAAGATTTTGTTTCTTCATTATTTTCAATGAGCCAATGTTGGGGAACGGATCTTCGAAGTCTGGTAAGTTTTGAAAAGTTCAAAAGAAAGTTCATTAGTTTGAAACTTTTAAAATTGAACAAAACAGTGTTTTCATATCAGGTCAACCTGAGGTCATTAATTTGGACTCGGTTAGATAATATTGGTTAATCAAGGTCATTAACTTGGACTTGGTCAACTAAGTGGTTTCAATGATTGAAAATCATGAGAATGGTCAAGGTTTTAAATGTAAGGAGTTTCAAGGTCATTAAGTTGAACTTGAATAACTAAAAAGGTTTTAAAATGGAGATTAAAATTTGAATTGTTAAATGTTATAAAATTTTCAAAGTTCTAAATCTAAAACGTGTTCTAGTATGCTCAAGAACTTTGAAATAGGAAGTAAAGTTTTAGGGGGAGCAGGATGAAACGTGACTAAAGTAAAGCTTAAAGCAAGGGGAGCATAGCTCACAGCAAAGGAGGAGCTTGGAACTTAAAAATTTTATCAAGATAAATTTGAAGAAAAAGATGGAGATTGAAGATCAATAAGTTAAAGTTTATTCAAGAACTAAAAAGATCGGAAGACTCAGAAGATTTTAAATGTCAAGGATGACTACGGGAATATCCAAAGAGAGGATGTCTGGGAAAGTCTGTTGGTGCATATATCAAAAGGATGTTTACATCAAGATGACTATGGCAACATCCAAAGGGGAGTCTGTTGGTGCATATGTCTGTTGCCTTCGTCATTAATATCATTATGTATCGAGTCTGAGTGATTGGAGCTTAAACTGTTAGAAACTAGGCGTATTTAAGTAAAGATTAGGACAAGTTCGCTTGAGAAATAACTTGAGAAGTCAAGTTCAGCCGAACTTGACTAAGGTCAAGTTCGGACGAACTTCCAACCATCTTCGGCCCTATCTTCGGACGAACTTGGTATTTCACCAACGAACTTGCAAGTCTATAAATAAGTGCCTTGGTGATTCCATTTGTAACTTCAGAGATTTTGGTACGGAGACAGCGAAGCTCTGTCGGATCCGGTTCTCGAATGTATTGAACTTTAGGTCAATGAAAACAACCTTTAAATGAGTAATTCTTGTAACATTTGTCAAAAACGGGTTTCCAAAACCCGCTCCGTTTTGTAATCGAATATCAAGTTATAAAAATCACGTTGAATATTTATGATTATTTTGACTTAAAATGATACATAATTAATAGATAAACTAAACTATAAAAAGTATATTTGATAAAAGGTTAAAACAAAATAAATAAAAAAAATATGATGCTGCCGGGACTCGAACCCGGGTCAGCCGGTTACAACTTCAAAGACTTAACACACACACACATCACCACTCCGCCACTTGTTTGTTTTCTGTCATCTTTAGGAAACAAATAGATTTTATGGACTAAGGTAAATCAATCGATTTTACCAATTGTAACTGAAATTGGTTATCAAACACCCAAAGTCGATCTGGATACTCGCGATTCAGCGAGTATTACCGATAAAATGACGATTCCAATCAATGCTGCCGTGAATGTAACTTGAATTCGGAAGTGGATCGGTTTAATAACCGAAAGTTTTCAATTCTCGGATTACTTCAATCCTAGACCCTTCCTGCGACTCAAAACACTCTGCAAGACTTTCAATTACATTTCCGCAACCTTACAGTCCACCGGAGAAGCTTAAATCAACTCGCCGGAATTTTCTGCAAGTCGCCGGAAAACCGAGATTCAACTCAAACCGGTAAAATACCTCGACTTTACTGTTTCAATCAATTGTTAGAACTTTACTAACGTTAACCCATCGCACATAATCAAACACAGACGACATTGCTGGACTTTCTATTCTCACCGGAAAAACTTCTGGATTTGTCGGAAACTCGCTGATTACCGGTATGATCATTCAAACATGCTGATAATCAATACTCATTAGTTCAATTTCACATCTAAACCCTTAAACCTGTTAATTGATTCTCACAGCCGAAGGTTCCAAAACAGAGCCGACGAGTTTCGCCGGAGTCTCTGAAGAAGACGATCTGTTCGGTATTTTCTTTCCCCAAACGTTTCGGTTCAATGCTTTCAAACTGATCATCTTGTTCATTAACTAAATTAACCACGTATCAGTTGCTTTGATTGATGTCTGTGTTTGAAATGAAGAAGACGAGTTCAGAGCTAAGATTAATTGAAATCGGAATTATAAACGGGTTAGACACACAGTCCAGCGGTGGACTGTGTGCAAACAAAAATCATACACGTCCCGAGTTCGATCCCTGCTACACGCACTCCTTATGTAATAAAATGCCTTTTTGTTTAAAAAATAAACCGGGTTAACTCAGTTAGTTGTTAAGTATAATAAAAACCGAGATAATAACCAGGTTAGACACACAGTCCAGCGGTGGACTGTGTGCAACACTGAATCACACGTCACGAGTTCGAAACCCGTCACTGGCACCGGTCCGTTGAATTAAAATGTTTTTGCAATTAAAAGAATTTCGGTTAAACTGAATAAGTATATAAATATAACTAAAAACAAGATTATTTCGGGTTAGACACGTAGCTCAGTTGGTAGAGCTGCGTGCACGCGTACGGGAGGTCTCGGGTTCGAGCCTCACCCGGCGCAAACTAATTCGCTGACCGAACCGGTCAACAGGTTAACAGGTCAACGGTCAACGGTCAATGCTAAATAAACAATGTTTTTATATTTTTATTTATTTAATTTAATTTAAAAAAATCAATTAAAAATACTTAAAAATAACATTTTTAAGGATAGAAAATAGCCTTGAACTCACAAAAATATATCTAAAAATTTCATTAAAATCCTTAATAAAATCCACTCATTTAATATATTTTTCCGTTATTATTTAGGTTAGTATTTCTCTTTGTTCCGCTCATCTAATTCGTGCGCATCTCACCATCTCCAATCCAACGCACCCAATGTGAGTGAATCTTTACAAATTCCCCGTTTTAATCACGTTTTGGGGTGTATCATGTGTCTTTGTATATCTATTATAATTAAACCATTGTGCATACATCATATCATGAACATGTGTATTCAGTTTGTTCCTGTTATGTAGTTATTGTTGAATGCAATTTATTATTTTCAGTACATGCAATTTCATAGGCCACCGCTCCCCATTACATTATGAGCGTTGAGCATGTTCCCCATTTCATTATGAGGTTGAACCTGGCGTGCCCGCATACGATCGGCTCCGTTTGATTGAGCCTTGATCGCACAGACATTTTACATTTTCAGTACATGCAATACGATCGGCTCCGTTTGATTGAGCCTTGATCGCACAGGCAATTTACATTTTCAGTACATGCAATACGATCGGCTTCGTTTGATTGAGCCTTGATCGCACAGTTCATTTATCTTATTTATCGTATGTTGTTGGTATGTTAATGTATGCTATCATATGTTGTTGTATGTTATAGTTGTGTTTGCTAATTGCCACTGCTTGATTATTTACATTTGCTCATTTATGATTATGCACAATTTTTCATTGATAAACTAACAAGTAATTCATTAATAAATGTTTATCTAATAAGGTTCACTCGCCAACTTATGTTGACCCAAAAACCCCCATTTTTACACATGATACAGGTGAGCCAGCAGCAGCTAGGAACACATAGGACTGGACTAGAAGAATAAAATGATTTAGAGTTGGGATTGTTATGTTTGGCTTATTTCCTTTGTATTGTATGAACATGTTTGGATATTTGGAAATGTAACTTTGACTTTATTAAATATGAAACATATTAGTAAATGTCATGAGCTTTGGTGATAACCCAATTATACCCCGACTCTTATTCCGCTGCGGGTCGGGGTGTGACAGATTGGTATCAGAGCCATGACTATAGGGATATAGGATAGGTTATTAGACCCTTAGAGCCTATACTATAGTTGATTAGAAATTATAAGATTTTTGTGTGTTACATGCCAAATTTCATGATGTTTATATGTTTTATGTTAAATGTTACATTCAATATTATGCAAGCATGTTCATAAGTATGTATTATAATATAATGCCTATTATGAATCATATACTCATAACATATCACATCCATGAAAGCACACACCACATCATGATTGTTTTTTTTTCAATGATTTTTGTGTTTTCAAATCACATCAAAGTGAGTTCTCATGACGGTCATGTAGTAACTGGAAGGGTACCAGTACCGGTAGTCGGAACGTCCTGTCTAGGCTGGCATTCGTATAAATCCAACATAAAGGACCAGTTTGCCTACCTGGGGACCAACGATGAGAGTACGAAGTACCTATTAGGCCAAAGCATGCTATACCAAACGTCGTGTGAGCTAACCCCACTTTGAGTTGTCATTGTGTCTACACCTGGACACGTTCCGACCAAACATCTCATGAACATATTTTGTGGTTTGCATTCGGCTGATGCGAGTGTTAAATTGCCAATACTAATGTGAATCCTACCAAGCCAATAGCCATGGGGGCCCACATGACTATATAGGTGAAGGTATGGGGGACATTTGAGGCCCAACATGAGCAAACCCAAGACATCCTATGGATGTAGTTGCATTATTGATATTTATGTTATTTTCATTTTCTTAAAGACACATGACACCTAAAAAGACTCCATAAACTCACAATCTTCTTATGTACGTTCCTGTAGATGTCGTCTAGACAACAACGAAGGGGTAAAAGATCAGGAAGGTCTCAGGAACGCTTGGCCACCCAAATCGCGAAACAAATGGCCACGATACTGCCTGACATTGTGGTCCAAGTACAACAAGCCCTCGCTACAAATCCTACTAATCCTCCCCAACAACATGACCAGGACATCGACAACCCTCCTACCAGCAAGTGCTCATACAAACATTTCAAGTCTTGTGATCCTCCTAAATTCGAAGGGACCGAGGGTGTCACTGCTCTCCTACATTGGTTTGAGGAAATGGAGAACACCTTCCTCAACTGCGATTGTCCTGATGATCGCAAGGTTCGATACGCCACCGGGAGACTATTTGGGGTAGCTCTCACTTGGTGGAATACTGAAAAGGGGAAGAGGGGAATTGATGATGCAATGGCCTTAACTTGGGAGGAGTTAAGGGAAATCATGACTAGGCGTTTCTGTCCTAGGAGTGAGATTAAAAAGTTGGAGGACGAATTTCATTCTTTGAAGCAGAAGGAGGGAGATCATACCTCCTACAACAAGAGGTTCTTAGAGTTGAACCAAATGGTCCCTAACCTGTTCACCCTAACTTATCGCTTGGTCGAGCATTATATTCGAGGTCTTCCCTCGAAAATTCAAGATTCAGTTCTCAGCACTTCACCAGCAACACTTGAAGCTGCTATGGAACTAGCCACTGAACTGACCGAAAATCGCATTCGAAAAGGTAAATTCAAAGAGGAGAAGAAGAAAGCCCCCATTGAGGCTCAAACTTCAAGCCATTCTGGTTCCTCCTCGAAGTTTACTGGTAAAAGGAATCGAAGCACAAGAAACTTCGCCGTCACACAAACCAATTACCCTATTCCTGCTGCACCCATTACCCAAGTCGCCCCTTCACCTGCACCATACAAAAGACCATACTCTGGCCCATTACCAAAATGCAACTGTTGCCAATACCACCATTCTCCTGATCATCCTTGCCAATATTGCACCGGCTGTGGTCGCGCAGGTCATACTGTTCAAACCTGTCGCATACCTCAGCGAACGAACCGTCACCAGCCTTCAACCCAAACCCACCAACAAATAATGGGTCAAGCCCAACAACCCCTACTACTACCACCTACCCAACATTTAGCCCAAACATACTATCAACCCAACTATCCCATGGTACAACCTATGCGGGCTTGCTACAATTGTGGAGATCCAAGCCATTTTAGAAACACTTGTCCACGTTTGGTGAACATCATTCATGCCCAAGCTCAAGCAAATCCGGTGAATCAAGCTAACCAAGCTCCACCACCTGCAAGAGGAAGAGCTTATAACATCAACACCAATACTGTTGAAAATAATAACGGCCCAAACGAACCACCCAACTAATTTCTCCTCGCCAAGAATCAAGACTCAACTCTAATCGTCTAGTTTTAATGTTTTTCTTTATGTTATCTCCATCTTTTCGTATTCCAGTTGTAAAATTTGGAAATTATGTATCCAAGAATTTTAATGCGATTTGATATTACAGTTTTGTTCTATAATCATTGATTTAACATTTATATCATCATACATCTCGACGTATATCAATCTCATCATTTAAAGAAGTTGGGTTGTGTCACACTTTTACATAGACTGACCCCTTCATCAAAACCACTGAGAGAGGTACTGTCAACATTTAGTCATGTATCATTTCAGAATTGAGACTCAAGTTTTGTTTGTTGTGTTGTTTATGTTTTAGAGTCACATAGAACTGATCATGATTTACTGATAAAGCCAATGAAAATTTGACAAGGATATGGTGGATACGCCGCTGGTACTTCCTATATATAAGTATTCTTGGCAAAGAATCAAAAGCATTACCAGGAGGTTATGAAAAGTTCCGTGTAGGTTTAAATATCGTCATGGTTGAAGTTTTTGTTTATGATCATTACAAATGCATCGGTTCCCTCAAAACTGTTATAAATAAAATCGTAGGCGACATCGAAGATCAACATCCGAGAAGCCCAGCATGTTTCAGTAACAGAAAGGAGTCGTACGCAAGGAGCCGTCTTGTGGAGCTGAACTTAAAATTTAAACTAAATCCGACGGTATTCTATACTGTCTAGATCGCATATAGATTCCTGACCATAATAATCTTCTTGATATTTTTTTCTTATGAATGAGACGCACAAAACACGATATTCTATACACCCAGGAGCCGACAAGATGTATCAGGACCTTTGATACACCCACTGGTGGCCTGGAATGAAAAAGGATATTGCTGATTTTGTTCCAAGTGTTTTTCATGTTCCAAAATAAAAGCTGAACACCAAAGACCCTCAGGACTTCTGGTCCAACCTGAAATACTTATATGGAGGTGGGAAAATATAACCATGGATTTCATTACCAGGTTACCTCTCACTTCTGGTGGGTATGACACTATATGGATAGTAACTGATCGACTTACAAAATCAGCTCACTCTATTCCTATCCGCGAAGATTTTAAGAACGAAAAGCTAGCTCGTATTTATATCCGCGAAATCGTAAGCCGACATGGAGTACCGTTAAGCATTATTTCTGATCGTGATGGTCGTTTCACTTCACGAACATGGCAAGCAGTACAAGCCGCCATGGGCACACGATTAGATCTCAGTACCGCCTATCACCCTCAAACTGATGGTCAATCTGAACGCACCATACAAACTCTTGAAGATATGCTTCGAGCATGTGTCATAGATTTCAAGGGAAATTGGGACGCTCATCTCCCATTAGTTGAATTTTCGTGCAACAACAGCTATCGTTCAAGCATCGGTATGGCACCTTTTGAAGCCTTATATGGTCGTAAGTGCCGATCTCCTGTATGTAGGCACGAAATTGAGGAAGCTCAAATCACAGGTCCAGAATTGATCCAAGAAACCGCAGACAAGATCCACCAAATCCGAAACAACCTTTTAGCGACCCAAAGTTGTCAAAAGAGTTATGCAGACAAACGACGGAAGCCTTTAGAGTTTAACATTGGTGATCATGTACTTCTAAAAGTATCACCGTGGAAGGGAGTAGTTCGTTTTGGTCAAAAAGGGCAAGCTAGCACCTCGTTACGTAGGACCTTTCAAGATACTCGAAAGAGTAGGTCCTGTATCATACAAGCTTGATCTACCAGAAGAACTCAACAGGATTCATCCCACATTCCACGTATCAAACTTGAAGAAGTGTCACGAAAACCTCCACATCCCTCTGGAAGATATTCAGATTGATGAATCTATGCATATTATTGAAAGACCTGTAGAGGATCATGTACTTCGGGGAAAAACGTCTGCGATAAAGTCGCATTCCAATTGTTAGGGTACGCTGGGAGTCGAAACGGGGACCTGAGTTTACTTGGGGACGTGAAGACTCAATGCGCGAACAATACCCGCACCTTTTTCCTACTACTATTACTTAAATTTCAGGACGAAATTTCTAAAAGTAGGGGATACTGTAACATTTGTCAAAAACGGGTTTCCAAAACCCGCTCCATTTTGTAATCGAATATCAAGTTATAAAAATCACGTTGAATATTTATGATTATTTTGACTTAAAATGATACATACTTAATAGATAAACTAAACTATAAAAAGTATATTTGATAAAAGGTTAAAACAAAATAAATAAAAAAAATATGATGCTGCCGGGACTCGAACCCGGGTCAGCCGGTTACAACTTCAAAGACTTAACACACACACACATCACCACTCCGCTACTTGTTTGTTTTCTGTCATCTTTAGGAAACAAATAGATTTTATGGACTAAGGTAAATCAATCGATTTTACCAATTGTAACTGAAATCGGTTATCAAACACCCAAAGTCGATCTGGATACTCGCGATTCAGCGAGTATAACCGATAAACTGACGATTCCAATCAATGTTGCCGTGAATGTAACTTGAATTCGGAAGTGGATCGGTTTAATAACCGAAAGTTTTCAATTCTCGGATTACTTCAATCCTAGACCCTTCCTGCGACTCAAAACACTCTGCAAGACTTTCAATTACATTTCCGCAACCTTACAGTCCACCGGAGAAGCTTAAATCAACTCGCCGGAATTTTCTGCAAGTCGCCGGAAAACCGAGATTCAACTCAAACCGGTAAAATACCTCGACTTTACTGTTTCAATAAATTGTTAGAACTTTAATAACATTAACCCATCGCTCATAATCAAACACAGACGACATTGCTGGACTTTCTATTCTCACCGGAAAAACTCCTGGATTTGTCAGAAACTCGCTGATTACCGGTATGATCATTCAAACATGCTGATAATCAATACTCATTAGTTCAATTTCACATCTAAACCCTTAAACCTGTTAATTGATTCTCACAGCCGAAGGTTCCAAAACAGAGCCGACGAGCTTCGCCGGAGTCTCTGAAGAAGACGATCTGTTCGGTATTTTCTTTCCCCAAATGTTTCGGTTCAATGCTTTCAAACTGATCATCTTGTTCATTAACTAAATTAACCACGTATCAGTTGCTTTGATTGATGTCTGTGTTTGAAATGAAGAAGACGAGTTCAGAGATAACATAAGATTAATTAAAATCGGAATTATAAACGGGTTAGACACACAGTCCAGCGGTGGACTGTGTGCAAACAAAAATCATACACGTCCCGAGTTCGATCCCTACTACACGCACTCCTTATGTAATAAAATGCCTTTTTGTTTAAAAACTAAACCGGGTTAACTCAGTTAGTTGTTAAGTATAATAAAAACCGAGATAATAACCAGGTTAGACACACAGTCCAGCGGTGGACTGTGTGCAACACTGAATCACACGTCACGAGTTCGAAACCCGTCACTGGCACCGGTCCGTTGAATTAAAATGTTTTTGCAATTAAAAGAAATTCGGTTAAACTGAATAAGTATATAAATATAATTAAAAACAAGATTATTTCGGGTTAGACACGTAGCTCAGTTGGTAGAGCTGCGTGCACGCGTACGGGAGGTCTCGGGTTCGAGCCTCACCCGGCGCAAACTAATTCGCTGACTGAACCGGTCAACAGGTCAACAGGTCAACGGTCAACGGTCAACGCTAAATAAACAATTTTTTTATATTTTTATTTATTTAATTTTATTTAAAAAAATCAATTAAAAATACTTAAAAATAACATATTTAAGGATAGAAAATAGCCTTGAACTCACAAAAATATATCTAAAAATTTCATTAAAATCCTTAATAAAATCCACTCATTTAATATATTTTTCCGTTATTATTTAGGTTAGTATTTCTCGTTGTTCCGCTCATCTAATTCGTGCGCATCTCACCATCTCCAATCCAAGGCACCCAATGTGAGTGAATCTTTACAAATTCCCCGTTTTAATCACGTTTTGGGGTGTATCATGTGTCTTTGTATATCTATTATAATTAAACCATTGTGCATACATCATATCATGAACATGTGTATTCAGTTTGTTCCTGTTGTGTAATTATTGTTGAATGCAATTTATTATTTTCAGTACATGCAATTTCATAGGCCGCCGCTCCCCATTACATTATGAGCGTTGAGCATGTTCCCCATTTCATTATGAGGTTGAACCTGGCGTGCCCACATACGATCGGCTTCGTTTGATTGAGCCTTGATCGCACAGACATTTTACATTTTCAGTACATGCAATACGATCGGCTCCGTTTGATTGAGCCTTGATCGCACAGACAATTTACATTTTCAGTACATGCAATACGATCGGCTCCGTTTGATTGAGCCTTAATCGCACAGTTCATTTATGTTATTTATCGTATGTTGTTGGTATGTTAATGTATGCTATCATATGTTGTTGTATGTTATAGTTGTGTTTGCTAATTGCCACTGCTTGATTATTTACATTTGCTCATTTATGATTATGCACAATTTTTCATTGATAAACTAACAAGTAATTCATTAATAAATGTTTATCTAATAAGGTTCACTCGCCAACTTATGTTGACCCAAAAACCCCCATTTTTACATATGATACAGGTGAGCCAGCAGCAGCTAGGAACACATAGGACTGGACTAGAAGAATAAAATGATTTAGAGTTGGGATTGTTATGTTTGGCTTATTTCCTTTGTATTGTATGAACATGTTTGGATATTTGGAAATGTAACTTTGACTTTATTAAATATGAAACATATTAGTAAATGTCATGAGCTTTGGTGATAACCCAATTATGCCCCGACTCTTATTCCGTTGCGGGTCGGGGTGTGAAATTTCTTGTTATCTGATTAACTTGTCATTAATTTCCACCTAATCGGACAATAGATAACAAATTTAGGTTCCCGATCTGTTCGTGGACGTTCCTACACTCTCAAATCGTTCGAAACATAAGGATATTTCTTGGGATGCGTGGTGTAATTTTGTAGTTATGTAATTTCTCTTTTTTTGTTTGTGTGGCTGCCCGGTTTGGGTTGGCTGCGTCGTTTATTGAAAGTCTCCATTCAAAAAGAGACAGAGAGACAAACACACATATACATATATATATATATATTATATATATATATAATAAAGGAACCCATTGGGGACACATGTCACCCTGTGGTTTCACCTCAGATTGGTTTTCCCGCCTAAACCAATTACCTAAATACGGATAGTCCGATGCTAAATGGATAGATACGAATTGATTTAATAACTTACCGAAATACACAAAACTTACACCGTTAACCTCATTGTAACCCTAATTATTCTCTCTCTCTCTCTAACGAACACGGGGATGAAGGTAAATTTCCGCTCTTAATCAACATTCAGTGGCGAACAAGATTATATACTCGACGGTAATCTCTATTTTGTGGTCCGATTCTTTTATTTTGTTGTTTGAATCGTCTGATTTGATTAGTTGTTGAAGTGTTAGTTAGGTTTTTATTCATCAATTATGTATGCGGTTTAGCGTTCTTTAATTTACTTTTGTTTAGTCCTTGATATGGGTACTTCCGATTTGGTTAATGGTTGATTCTTGCCTATTTTGTTGTTTGATTTTTCTTATTTGGTTATTGGTTGAGGTGTTAGTTAGGTTTTTATTCATCGTTTGTGTATGCGATTTACCATTCTTTGATTTTCTTTTGTTTAGTCTTTGATTCGGGTACTTCAATTTATGGTTTATGGTATACTAGATAAAGATGGAACTTCCCGGGCAGCAACACGATGGAGCTGGTGATTTTAGAGTTTTGCCTTAAAGTTGGAGGTAGATGGAATTTGTTCAAAATCTGAACTTGAACAAATATTGGGTGCATCTATATCTCTGTACAAAATATGTTATTACATGTCTAGACTTTTATTGTTTATGGTTTCTGCTCAAGTACTTTGGCATGGTTTTATTAGTCAGTGTACTAATTTCCTGTGTGGACTTTATTATATTCTTATTTATTTGGTTTTATTTATGACTTGTAGGAATAATTGAACTCATTTTGTTGCAAGCCTAATTGTTTATTAAATGAAAACAATTGTAACTAGTTTAGTGGTGTTGGTGCATAATGTCTATGTCTTAGTCTATTATTGAGTCTGTATTGTATAGAGCTGAATAGGCTAGGTATAGCAAGTATTGATGAAGTATGTAGCCAAGTTCGCCCGTGAAAGGTAACATGTAAGCATGTTCGGCCGAACTTGCATAGGCAAGTTCGGGCGAACTTGCATCACCTGGGCCGAACTTGTGAGCCTATAAATACCTAGCTCTAGATTCTCATTTAAAACTTTGGCATTTCAGAGGCGAAGCTTTGTCAGTTTGTAAACAGAACGTTTTATCTATAAAGCTGACGTTTAACTGACTAAATCTTGTCTATTGGTAAGCACGACGTAATATTTCCGCTATTATGGACGTTACATATCAAATTTAGGTTCCTAAGCATCAAGGATCGGTCCTACAAGTGGTATCAGAGCTAGAACAGCCTGATTTGATAGTATCAAGACAAGAACACTTCTATTTCTACTCCATTCTTCTTTTTTCTTAAATTTTGAACATAAAATGAAGAATTCACGGTCAAAATCTTTTGAATTTTGAATATATCATGTAAAATACAACAAAGATAAACCCTTGAAAGATTGGAGACAACCGAATTCATGTCGAAATTTTGAAAAAAACCATGTTTTTGAAAATCTCCAGGATCGAACTTGTTAGCCATGTTCAGCCGAACTTATACTAAAACATCACTTTTTCAAGTGATTTTTAGCAAGTTCGCCCGAACTTGAGTAGTTTTTTTCTAAATTTTAGCCAAGTTAGCTCGAAGTTACACAAGTTTTCATTGATTTTACATCAAGTTCGACCGAACTTGTGTAAATTTCAAAGAAAATTTAAGTAAGTTTGCCCGAACTTACTAGATTTTTATTAAATTCTTGAAGTTAAGTTCGCCCGAAGTTCTGTAGGATTTGTGTCTCAAGTTCAACCGAACATTAAGCAAAGGTTTTCAAAACAATTCTAGCAAGTTCGACCGAACTTGTTAGAAAAGCTGAGAATTCTTCATTTGTTGCTACAAGTTCGACGAACTTGTAGTAGGACTAATTGTTTTCAAAGTTTTTGAAAAATTTTCAGAGTACAGGTTTCGTGATTCACAATGGAGGATCAACTAAGAGCTTTTATGTCCAGAGCTAGTTCGTCAAATGCCAATGTGATTAATCTAGTCAATCTTGATAATGAAATGGGAACGACTGTCAAACCGCCCAAGCTAATGAGCAAGGATGAGTACGAAGCATGGAAAGAGAAATTTACCTACTGGGTTCAAGTCATGCACTTTGCTGGCTGGGTGTCAATTGAAAAAGGCTACACTGTTCCGGTCGATGAACATCAACAAGTCCTTGAAATGTACAACTATTCGACAGTACAGAGAGACGAATACGTTGCTGAGAAAAAGATGATCAGTCTCATCCAACAATCTGTCAAAGAAGATATCCTGATTTTGCTACCAGAGTATACTACTGCAAGAGATCTTTGGTTGTCATTACAGAGGAAGTATCTAGGTAGCGCCGAAATGATCAAAAGCAAGAAGGCACTTATCCTGAAAGAGTTAGATATCTTTACCATGCTAAAGAATGAGACCATAAACCAAATGATCGAGCATTTCTGTCATCTTAAAGTGCAAATGCGAAGACACGGTCTCGAAAAGACAGAACAAGATTGACAAACTTGCTGACGCACTACCAGAGGGTGAATGGACTACGTATTTGTTGGTTCTGAAGAACAGTGATAAGTGGGAATTTTTCAAGTTGTCGACGTTTATCGATAAACTCGAAGGCCACGAATGGAACTTCTAAAGATGGCGAAGTAAAAAAACGGTAATGTTGTTCAAGACGTCGGTCTATATTACAAAGCCGACATGCTAGATAGTGTTTCGAGTCCTAAAATTCAGATGGTTTTTAGTGCAAACATAAATGCTTCTCCACAAAACCAGAACCAATCACAGCCTCAGTATGATCAGAGTCCTTAAGTTCTTATTCAAGCACTGGTTCAAATTCAACGTATCAAAGCCAAGCGAACCCGAATCAACAACAAAGTTCTGATCCGAATGTATATAAATGCAACATCGCAGTGAATTTGAACAATGTTGTTTTGCAAAACAACATATGTCACTACTCGCTACCGTATTAGAATCTTATGAATGTCTTGTTGCCGGTAAGATCGGAAACCCCGAGATGACTGCAGAAGATTATGACCAGGTAGACGAGGAAGAACTCGAACTAATGGACATCAAATGGTCCTTAGCTTCGATCATCCGGAGAGTGACAAAGTTCGTTGGACTCACAGGCCGTGACATAGGAAGTCCAGCAACAAAATGGGTTTTGACAAAACCAAAGTCACGTACTTTAGATGTCGTCAAAAGGGGCATTTTAAAAGAGAGTGTAAAAACACTGAAGCAACCGGAAATCAAAGTCCTTTCGGAGGAGGAAATGAATATTACAAAAAGGCACTTCAATATAAACCGTTTCCTAAGAGAACTCAGATTGAAATCCAAGAAAAGTCTGACAATAGCACCACTGAGAAAGCTATGGTGGCATCCAGTGAAGATGATAGTTTTGATTGAAACTCTTACATTGGGAAAAAGACCGGAGTTGCTTTGATGGCAGAGATAGTTGAAGATAATTCTGCAGAGGAAGCAGCGGCGGCAGCTGAAGCAGCGGCAGCAGTAGAAGCAGCAACTTTCGAACAAGCTATTCTGGAACAATACTTGCATCAACAGCAGGAAGGAGTGGAATATATCCATATGCAGAGACAAGGAATTTTATCCTCTAATTCTTGTGACAGTTTTACAGGTCATTTTGATGAAAGTTCGAAAGAACAAGTGATTGAGGAGAAAAAGATTGATGAAGTGATCATTGATGTCACTCAAGAAATGAAAGTCGAAGACCTTAAGGACATGGAAGATAAAGCTTTAATGGCGAATCTAATCAAGGTAGGTCCAAAAGTAAAAATTGTCGAGAAAGAAGTTGTCAAAGTACAGTTGTTGAGGTTGAGAAACCTTGTACAAAATGTACTGAACCTTGTGTCGAATGTGCTGAAAAATCAAAGATCATCGCTGAAAACAATGTACATAACGAATTGTTGAAATACGATTATCGCACAATGAAAGAAGCGTATGATAAAATGAAAAATGATTATGGCAGACTCGACAGAAATAACATCGGACAACATGATAATATAAGGATGTTTAGTGGAACAGTAATGGATAAACAAAGGGTAATTAACATTTATATCAACACCATTGCTGAAACCAAACAAAAACTTCAAGACATGACAATCGAAACTGAAAGAGTTCAACAGTTGTTGAGAAGTTATACCACATATGCATATGTTATTGATCACATTCTTCCAACATTTCAACGAAAGAAAAACCTAAAAAGAAAACTGGCAAAGAATATAGCAACGTTCCTCCACCCCTTTGCGAAAAGTACTGTCGCAAAACCGCAGACGGGATGGATAAGGCACTCAATGTTGAGTTACTTTTTGAGAAAAAAGATGAGTTGCCAGAGAATATTGATATAATCTATGCTAAATCTGATGATGATACAATGTTGTGGTTAACAAAATAGTTGAAAATGTTCTAAGTGATTCTTATGACGGCAGCTTCAAAAGCCCCGACTCGAGTTCAAAGAATTCCGATTCACAGTCTGAAAATGATGATAATTCGTCAGAGGATGGTCTAAGTGACGATCCTAATATTATAATGTACAAAATTAAGGATTCGGATAGACTATACTTTGATGATAGTTTCCTGATTCAGAATGTGAAGGAAGAATTGCTTGACAAATTCTTTAAACTCATGGAAGTCACATCAGAGGAATTGGAAATTAACAAACGAAAATTCTATTCCAAACCTAAAAGAAACAACTACCGAAGGAATGGTGGTGATCATCCGGAAAATAGGAGAGCAGGGTTGGGTCTAGGAGAATCAGATGAACCAGTAACGAAAATGTCACCATTTCATGAATATAAAACAAAAACATGAATTTTGTATATGGGACAAACACGGTTCACGAAGAGAGTTTGATAGGTAAGCAATGAAATGATAAGTTTAAAAAGGAGAAAGAAATTCGAGATAAAGACAAGGTTTCAAGTGGTGCCAAAACATCAAGTGGGATAAAACCACCCACTAAGGACATTCACTTGATAATAGGACATGTTTCAAGTGCAATGAAATGGGTCATATTGCACGACAATGTCTGAAGACAAAACCGGCTTATCCTCGAAGAAGAGAATCAAATGTTGTGAAACCAAGGTATCCAGTGTTTGAAAAACCAATCAAGATTTTGAAAGAAATGAATCATTGCCAGAAGTTAAACCTAAAATAGAAAAGAAGTTTGAAAATTCTACTTTTGAAAAAGGAGAAACTTCTAGGGCAAACGAAAACAAATTTTATATCAAGAAGGCTAATATCAAATCTCAAGCCTGGATTACCAAGAAAAGGTCAACAACATTTGGTGTTATTAAGTCTGAACCGGTAAAGACTGATAACACGAAAAAATCTAAGCCTGAAATCACTAACTCTGAGCCTGTTAAGACTAGTGATAGCAAGAAAGAATCAAAATCTGAAATCATAATTGAAACCACATCCGAAACTGTCAAAAATTCAAGTGGAAACAATTCAAAAGATAAAAAGAAGGTAAAGTTTTCAAACATAAACATCATAGAAGATTCAGATGAAGAATTCGATTATGTTGATGAATGTGAATTTGATTTTGATGATGCTTATCCAATTCAACCCAAGACCAAAAAGGGTTGGGTCTCGCTTTTTAAATAGATTGTTAAAATGTGCAGGGACTCCAAAGATCCGTACTTTTCAAAGTGGATTTTGGACAGTGGAGCGTCCAGGCATATGACGAGAATGAAGGCATTGCTATTCGACATTAAAGCTATCAATGGTGGATATGTTGGATTTGTAGGAAATCAAGGTGGAAGGATAGTCGCCGAGGGAAAACTCTCCAATGGCGTAGTTTCATTTGATCGCGTGAACTATATTGCAGAACTTGAGAACAATCTTCTGAGTATATCGCAGATTTGTGACAAGAAATTTACAGTCCATTTCAACGACAAAGAGTGTATTATCTTGAAGCCGGGATTCAAAATACCAGATGAGTGGATTCTGATGCGAGCACCTCGAGAGAATGATTTATATGTTCTTGATACGGGTGTTGATACCACTTCATCAAAATCGGCACAACGTTTTGTATCAAAGGCTACTGAAAAAGATTCTATTCTTTGGCATCGTAAGATGGGGCATATTCATTTGCGAAAAACGAATTTCTTGGTTCATAATGATTTTGTAGAAGGCGTAAATCTTCAAAGTTTTCAGATGTCTGATCATTGCTTGGAATGCAAGAAGGGAAAGCAGATCAAGAAATCTCATCCGAAGAAAATTCTAAACTCAATCAAGTTACCATTAGAACGTCTCCACATGGATTATTTGGTCCTGTAAATGTTTGAAGCATCTCAGGAGACTTATATTGCTTGGTCGTGACAGATGACTTTTCGAGATATTCGTGGGTATTCTTTCAAGAATCAAAAGACAAAACGTTCGAGAACTTGGTTATTCAATTCAAGAAACTCGAGTATCTTTATCATCTGCCGGTCAGACGCATTAGAAGTGACAACGGCACAGAGTTTAAGAATAACAAAATGAAGGAATTCTGCAACGCAAAAGGGATTCTGCACGAGTTTAGTGCTCCCTATACTCCACAGCAAAACGGAGTAGCTGAACGGAAAAAGAGAACTTTGATTGAAACTGCGAGAACCATGCTTGCAGATTCTAAACTTCCTATCAGCTTCTGGAGTGAATCGGTTGCTGCGGCTTGCTACACGCTAAACAGGGTTCTCACTGTCAAACCAACAAAGAAAACATGTTTTGAGATGATAAACCGACGGAAGCCAAATTTGAAGTTCTTAGAACCATTCGGTGCACCATGTACCGTAATAGACCAAGATGGCAAATTCGGAGCTAAATCTCTTGAAGGTTTCTTTGTCGGATATGCGAGTCCGTTGAGAAGAGTATATTCCTTCATTGAGAAAGGTTATTGAAGCATAGCACGTGGATTGTTTCAATTACATGGATCCTATTCAAAGGAAAGGTGACGCGTGGCTGTTTAACTATCAAGACCTTTGGAAGTCACTTGACTTTCCCAAAGAACCAACTGACAAAGAAGTTGTAGCATTATACTACCTTCACCAGTCAGCAAATCAAGAACAAATTGTTCGACCAATTGTGGTTAATCAACCCACGTTGGATCCATCTTCTTCTGGCGCAAGTTCAAGCAATAGTGGTGTTTCGGCTGAAAATGTTTCTAAAACATTATCAACACCTGCTACTCCTCCAACGAATGCCTCTACTGAACCAGTAAATACAACAACGGAGCCCAGTATGCCTCAGAATCAAAATTCTGATTCAGATGAAGCACCAACATTTGATGCTGATGGGGAATCATCTTCTTCAAATGAAGAAGTGGAGCAGATAACAAGTCTTCTTAATCAATCTGTAGTCCCGAACAATAGAAATGAAGCTTCATCAAGCTCTCCAACATTGAATTGGTTGTTGATCTCAACATCACGAATCAGCAAAACTCAGTAGATGTTCCAAGTGAAGAATTGCCGCGATCATATTCCTATCATCCGTCAACAAATATTATCGGAGAACTTCAAACTAGTGTTAGAACTTGAGGGAAAATTAATAAAGCACTCAGTTGTTTCTATAAACGTGTTGCTACAACCCAGAACTATTGTTTCCATTCATGTTTCATCTCTCAGGTTGAGCCTAAGACAGTTAATGAAGCTTTAGCAGATGAAAACTGGGTAGAAGCAATGCAAGAAGAATTATTGCAGTTTGAAAAGTTGGGAGTGTGGAAGCTTGAAGACCTACCAGAAAATCAGAAAGCAATTCATACAAAATGGGTCTTTAAGTGTAAACGGGATGATATAGGAGTTACTGTTCATAACAAAGCTAGGCTTGTTGTCAAGGGATTTCACCAGCAGGAAGGGATAGACTACATAGAAGTCTATGCACCAGTAGCTCGATTGGAATCTATTCGAATATTTCTAGCTTTCGCATCATGGAAAGGATTTAAGGTCTATCAACTGGATGTCAAATCAGCTTTTCTATATGGCAAATTACGCGAGAAGGTGTACGTTGGACAACCACCGGGGTTTGTCGATCCACTTAACAAGAAAAAAACGTACCTTTTGGATAAAGCACTTTATGGTCTACACCAAGCCCCGAGAGCTTGGTACGAGACGTTGTCGCAACATCTCGTTGGAAACGGCTTTATCAGAGGAATTGTGGATAGTACTCTTTTCACCAGAGAAGTTGATGGCCATCTGATTATAGTTCAAATCTACGTTGACGACATCATCTGTGGATCTACAAATGATAGTCTCTGCAAGGAGTTTGAGGGAATCATGAAAAAGAAATTCCAAATGTCCTCGATGGGCGAAATGAAGTTCTTTCTTGGTTTGCAAGTAGATCAGCTTCCGGATGATATTTTCATTCATCAGACTAAGCATGTTCACGACATCTTGAAGAAGTTTGGAATGGAAAACTTGAAGACTCTATCTACGCCTCTTGCTCTAAATCATGACACGAATTCACAAAAATATGTCTGTAAATATGTTTGTACATAGTTTACATTGCTTATTACATTGTATTTCAGTTTTACAGATTAAAAAATCAGAAATGTTTTCGGTGAGTTTTAGCCTAAACTTACAAAAATAAAAAAGATTTTATTTCTACATTGTTTTCAACAAACCAATGTTGGAGAACAGATCTTCGAAGTCTGGTAAGGTGCTAGAACTGGTGGGAATCTCTTTGACAACGGGCTTGGAGCTAATCTGTTATTTTGAAAAGTCAAAACGATGAAAAATTCATTAATTGAAACTTTGATTTTGAAAATATCAATAGTTTGTTCGTAACGGGTCAAACCAGAGTCATTAACTTGGACTCGGTAGACAAATCGGTTAACCAAGGTTATTAGCTTGGACTTGGACAACTGAGTGGATCTTCATAACTGATAAAAAGTTGGAAAGTTCAGGGGTTTAAAATTGAAAAATTGAAAAATTATGGTTTGGCAAGTTCGGTGGCCGAACTGCTAAACAAATAAACTTGCAGATTATTGTATTGTTTTATTGTTAAGTTCGCCCGAACATAACTGGGCTTTTATAATTGGGCCTAGCAAGTTCGCCCGAACTTGACTTGGTATAAATACCAATCAAGTTCGTCCGAACTCACTTATCAGTAAACATATTCTCTGAGCGAACTTGAATGTGAGAGAATTTGATCGATTTTGGCATTTTCACACCGTTATGTTGCCCAATTTGTGTTGGTATTTGGTGATTTGCACAACAAGTACCATGGCAGAGGTACTGATTCGTGTTTAAATGGTGTATTGATCATAAAACGAACTAATAAGATCTGAAAATTTAAAATCAGATAGATCTAGGGTTATTTGAACAAAATTGAACATAGATCTGTAATCTACACTCAAAATCGATTGAAATTTTGTTTTTGATTGACTAAAACGAAGTCTTGCAAGTTTGAACAAGATTGAACTTTTGGGGAAGACGACAAGTTCGGCCGAACTTGTTGTCAAGTTCGACCGAACTTGTATCAAAATCTTGTGAAAAACAACTGGTTAAAGGTGCATCTTCGGCCGAACATGTTTAACATTCTGATTTGTTATTATGTGTATAAGTTCGCCCGAACTTATAGATAGAACATGTAAAACACATGTTCGGGCGAACTTGTTAAAAACAGTTTGATTAACACTAATTCAAGTTCGCACGAACTTGAATAAAAGTGTTAGAAATTTTATGAACTTTTCTCGAAAAACGTGCTAATTGTTTTGCATCATTTTTCAGCACAGATTCTAGTGCGTGTTATCTCAGTAGAGTTTTCCAAAACTCACTAATACATGCATTACGCTTGACAAGTCTATTTGTCCATCGCTGAAAGAATATGATAGTATCTTGAAGTTTCTCGAAGATAGTTACATTCGTGGAGCGATTACGGAGCGCACAATATCTTATCGATCTCATATTGTTCACTTCTGGATGAACGCGAGTCTTAGCGATGACGAGAAGACGATCCTTCTACAGTGCAAGTTAGTGATGAACTCAAGCTGATCACAGTAACTGAAGATGATATCCGAAGGATTCTGGAGCTCAAAGATAATAAGGATGATCCGATACGTTTAGACGAGAAAATGGTTCACGGATGCTTTTTCCGCATGGGCTATGAAGGAAATGTAAACAAGCCGACGCTGAAGAAAGGGGAAGTGCCTAACCCCTACAAGCTTCTAATTCATGCGTTAATTCATACATTTATCCATCGCAAAGCCGGTTTGGATGATGTACATGATTATTTGGCTAGCATGGCAACGACGCTTATTTTGAAAAAGCCGTTCAACGTTTCGAAGTTGGTTTTTACTCACATGTCGAAGAACATGGAGGATTTGAGATTGTGTTTATATCCAAGGTTTATTCAGATGTTGATTGACGAGAAGTATGCTAACATTGCTCGAGATCCGAATGACGTTCTTTATCTAGTTCATCTCGATGAGACTACAGTGAAGAAGCTTATTAAGTTCCAGAAACAAGCTTCAGCTCCTGTTGCGAAACCAGTGTTTGGAGCTATAAAAGATTAAAATTATATCTCGCCACCTGATAACAAATGGAGAAAGGATGGTAGTGATGACGAGAAAGAGCTTAAAGCCGAGCAAGAATGGTTTAAAGAATTCAAACCAAAGGCTAGGAGCAAATGGTTTTTAAAGACAGAAGCTGATAAGCCCAAAAAGAAACGTGATGAGAAGAAAGTTGAAACTTTGCTTGTCGATGAGGATGAACCTGAAAATGTTGAAGCAGTTGCTGGATCGAGCGCTGCAGTGATTATCGAGAGTCAAGAAACTGTGAAAACGACTCAAGATAATGTGATTTCTGCTACTTCTGAGAATGAAGAATCTGATGAAGATGTTCCTGCCAAAGAGCCAAAAAAGACTGAGGCATAGATTAGAGCAGAAAAAGAAAGAAAATTGGATGCGGATTTTGATCCTAATACTGAAAAGGAATCTGACGAGGAGAGACCAAAGAAAAAGTCTAAACGTACAAAGTCTCCAGCAATCGAAATCTCTAAGAAGACTACAGGGTTACCTCTTACCAAAGGGAAAAGAAAAGCAAAGAAAGCTCAGAAAGCTGTGAGTAAGAGGTATAAAAGTAAGGTGAAGGCACAGAAGCCACACAAGAACCTTCTGGTGCTCTGGAGAAAGGAGCCACACAAGAACCTCCTCCACAAGAACCTCCTGTTATTGTTCATGATGAAGCTGAAAGGTCAGGAGTTACACAAGAACCTCCTCCACAAGAACCTCCTGTTATTGTTCATGATGAAGCTGAAAGGCCAGGAGTTACACAAGAACCTCCTGTGTCTGGATTTGTTGAAGTTCCTATTGCTAAATCTCCTACTGCTCCAAAGACTTCTGTTCCTGAAAGTTCTACGCCTAAGAAGTCAACACCAAAAACTGCAACACCTAAAGATTCAACACCAAAGACACCAAGGGGAAATCTGTTTGGTGATATGTTGGATGAATTTTTCCCAGAATCTAATGTTGAAATGCTAGAGAAACGTGTAAAGGTGTTAGAAGAAAAAGTGCCACAGAATGAAGTCGAGTAAGCTAAGCTTATTCAGAAGATAAATTAAAGTTCTGTTGAGAAAGATATGTTAGACGACAAAGTGAAGGTGTTAGAAAATGAACGTGAGTATTTCAAAGCACTAATTGAGAGTTTGCAAGATGCAAATGAGAAGTTACAAACTGAAATAGCTGATCTAAAGACTATTCAAGCAGAAGATTCAACAGATTGAAGAAAGTGTTAGCAAACAATCTAAATATTGATTTCATTGTTGAATACGATCGTCTGGATCGTCAAGAAGAAACAGAACGTGCTGAGAAAGAGTTAGCTAAAAGTGGTAAAGGGAAGCAGGTTGAGGGTGAAGCCCCTAAATCTTCTACTGAGAAATCTTCTTATGTTCCTGAGAAACCAATTGAAGATATTTCGAAAGCTTCTAAGTCTGATATCCAAAAGGTTGACGAATTTGTCAAGCCTTCTGATCCTACTATTGTTTCTGAAGAAAAAGGCAATGAAGAAGCTGAAAAAGATAAGAATGAAGATGAAGAGGAAGAAGGTTATGAGGATTGGAATGTTGGAGATGATGACGATGATTTTGATCAAGGTGATGATGATTTTGACCAGGGAGGTACAGGTTTAAAGATCAATGAAGCTAAAGTATCCGATGAGTTTGATTTTTCTGATCTTATGAACGATGAAACGAATAGGATGGAAGATAAAAGCCAGGGGGAGTCAGGGCAGAAAGGGCCAACTGATGATGATATTGATTTGTTAGATATTGATCGTTCTGCGAAGCCTGTGACTACAGTACCCACGAAGCCTTTGATGCAAATGTTGGAACATAATGTGGAAGAAGGTGAGTTTGTACATAATTATTCAAAAGAAGATCTGGAGAAACTAGTTGAAGTTGAAGCTGAGAACTTAGAGTTTGATTTTGAGGAAGTCATGAATGTTAACACATTTGAACCGAAAGAGTATCAGTATGAGAGAAGGTTTGAAGCTGATGAGTACAATCGAGTGATAGTTGAAGATTGGTCCTCAGATGATGAATCAGATCAGAAAGCTAAGTATGTTGGTCAAAATTCAGAAAGTTTTCCTACATTTGAAGAGATGTATAAACAGCTTAATGAAGATATGTTGAAAGATAAGATTGCTGAAGAGCTACGAGAAGGAAAGATTCCTAAACCGATGACCAAAGAAGAGATAGCTGAAGCGAAAAAGTCCTGCTTCAAGGAGATGCCACGTGAACGTAAGTTTCGACGTCCACTAGCATTCTTCGGCAGAAATAAAGATGTTTCTTTGGGAGATATACTGAGTTGGGGATGGTTTAAAGAGCTCAACGTATATGAAATCAAAAGAGAATTTGGAGTGCAATACTTCAAATATCTTGCTGATTTCAAGACATTGCCGTATTGGGATATGGAAGAGTTAGTACAAACAGTGAATGTTACTTATCATATGAAGACAGTTGATCAGTTGTTGTAGAAGATGATTAAGTACGAAGCTGTTAAAGGTTGGAATCATTGGAAGCCGTTTATTCCAAGACGAAGAGTTAAGATCAATAAGGTTACAGGGGAAAAGGACATCACGTTAATTATGAAACATCCTAGAGCCATGAGGAATATGCCAATCAGTCTCGAAGACTTGGATGAATTTTTCCCAGAATCTAATGTTGAAATGCTAGAGAAACGTGTAAAGGTGTTAGAAGAAAAAGTGCCACAGAATGAAGTCGAGTAAGCTAAGCTTATTCAGAAGATAAATTAAAGTTCTGTTGAGAAAGATATGTTAGACGACAAAGTGAAGGTGTTAGAAAATGAACGTGAGTATTTCAAAGCACTAATTGAGAGTTTGCAAGATGCAAATGAGAAGTTACAAACTGAAATAGCTGATCTAAAGACTATTCAAGCAGAAGATTCAACAGATTGAAGAAAGTGTTAGCAAACAATCTAAATATTGATTTCATTGTTGAATACGATCGTCTGGATCGTCAAGAAGAAACAGAACGTGCTGAGAAAGAGTTAGCTAAAAGTGGTAAAGGGAAGCAGGTTGAGGGTGAAGCCCCTAAATCTTCTACTGAGAAATCTTCTTATGTTCCTGAGAAACCAATTGAAGATATTTCGAAAGCTTCTAAGTCTGATATCCAAAAGGTTGACGAATTTGTCAAGCCTTCTGATCCTACTATTGTTTCTGAAGAAAAAGGCAATGAAGAAGCTGAAAAAGATAAGAATGAAGATGAAGAGGAAGAAGGTTATGAGGATTGGAATGTTGGAGATGATGACGATGATTTTGATCAAGGTGATGATGATTTTGACCAGGGAGGTACAGGTTTAAAGATCAATGAAGCTAAAGTATCCGATGAGTTTGATTTTTCTGATCTTATGAACGATGAAACGAATAGGATGGAAGATAAAAGCCAGGGGGAGTCAGGGCAGAAAGGGCCAACTGATGATGATATTGATTTGTTAGATATTGATCGTTCTGCGAAGCCTGTGACTACAGTACCCACGAAGCCTTTGATGCAAATGTTGGAACATAATGTGGAAGAAGGTGAGTTTGTACATAATTATTCAAAAGAAGATCTGGAGAAACTAGTTGAAGTTGAAGCTGAGAACTTAGAGTTTGATTTTGAGGAAGTCATGAATGTTAACACATTTGAACCGAAAGAGTATCAGTATGAGAGAAGGTTTGAAGCTGATGAGTACAATCGAGTGATAGTTGAAGATTGGTCCTCAGATGATGAATCAGATCAGAAAGCTAAGTATGTTGGTCAAAATTCAGAAAGTTTTCCTACATTTGAAGAGATGTATAAACAGCTTAATGAAGATATGTTGAAAGATAAGATTGCTGAAGAGCTACGAGAAGGAAAGATTCCTAAACCGATGACCAAAGAAGAGATAGCTGAAGCGAAAAAGTCCTGCTTCAAGGAGATGCCACGTGAACGTAAGTTTCGACGTCCACTAGCATTCTTCAGCAGAAATAAAGATGTTTCTTTGGGAGATATACTGAGTTGGGGATGGTTTAAAGAGCTCAACGTATTTTGAAATCAAAAGAGAATTTGGAGTGCAATACTTCAAATATCTTGCTGATTTCAAGACATTGCCGTATTGGGATATGGAAGAGTTAGTACAAACAGTGAATGTTACTTATCATATGAAGACAGTTGATCAGTTGTTGTAGAAGATGATTAAGTACGAAGCTGTTAAAGGTTGGAATCATTGGAAGCCGTTTATTCCAAGACGAAGAGTTAAGATCAATAAGGTTACAGGGGAAAAGGACATCACGTTAATTATGAAACATCCTAGAGCCATGAGGAATATGCCAATCAGTCTCGAAGACTTGGATGAATTTTTCCCAGAATCTAATGTTGAAATGCTAGAGAAACGTGTAAAGGTGTTAGAAGAAAAAGTGCCACAGAATGAAGTCGAGTAAGCTAAGCTTATTCAGAAGATAAATTAAAGTTCTGTTGAGAAAGATATGTTAGACGACAAAGTGAAGGTGTTAGAAAATGAACGTGAGTATTTCAAAGCACTAATTGAGAGTTTGCAAGATGCAAATGAGAAGTTACAAACTGAAATAGCTGATCTAAAGACTATTCAAGCAGAAGATTCAACAGATTGAAGAAAGTGTTAGCAAACAATCTAAATATTGATTTCATTGTTGAATATGATCGTCTGGATCGTCAAGAAGAAACAGAACGTGCTGAGAAAGAGTTAGCTAAAAGTGGTAAAGGGAAGCAGGTTGAGGGTGAAGCCCCTAAATCTTCTACTGAGAAATCTTCTTATGTTCCTGAGAAACCAATTGAAGATATTTCGAAAGCTTCTAAGTCTGATATCCAAAAGGTTGACGAATTTGTCAAGCCTTCTGATCCTACTATTGTTTCTGAAGAAAAAGGCAATGAAGACGCTGAAAAAGATAAGAATGAAGATGAAGAGGAAGAAGGTTATGAGGATTGGAATGTTGGAGATGATGACGATGATTTTGATCAAGGTGATGATGATTTTGACCAGGGAGGTACAGGTTTAAAGATCAATGAAGCTAAAGTATCCGATGAGTTTGATTTTTCTGATCTTATGAACGATGAAACGAATAGGATGGAAGATAAAAGCCAGGGGGAGTCAGGGCAGAAAGGGCCAACTGATGATGATATTGATTTGTTAGATATTGATCGTTCTGCGAAGCCTGTGACTACAGTACCCACGAAGCCTTTGATGCAAATGTTGGAACATAATGTGGAAGAAGGTGAGTTTGTACATAATTATTCAAAAGAAGATCTGGAGAAACTAGTTGAAGTTGAAGCTGAGAACTTAGAGTTTGATTTTGAGGAAGTCATGAATGTTAACACATTTGAACCGAAAGAGTATCAGTATGAGAGAAGGTTTGAAGCTGATGAGTACAATCGAGTGATAGTTGAAGATTGGTCCTCAGATGATGAATCAGATCAGAAAGCTAAGTATGTTGGTCAAAATTCAGAAAGTTTTCCTACATTTGAAGAGATGTATAAACAGCTTAATGAAGATATGTTGAAAGATAAGATTGCTGAAGAGCTACGAGAAGGAAAGATTCCTAAACCGATGACCAAAGAAGAGATAGCTGAAGCGAAAAAGTCCTGCTTCAAGGAGATGCCACGTGAACGTAAGTTTCGACGTCCACTAGCATTCTTCAGCAGAAATAAAGATGTTTCTTTGGGAGATATACTGAGTTGGGGATGGTTTAAAGAGCTCAACGTATATGAAATCAAAAGAGAATTTGGAGTGCAATACTTCAAATATCTTGCTGATTTCAAGACATTGCCGTATTGGGATATGGAAGAGTTAGTACAAACAGTGAATGTTACTTATCATATGAAGACAGTTGATCAGTTGTTGTAGAAGATGATTAAGTACAAGCTGTTAAAGGTTGGAATCATTGGAAGCCGTTTATTCCAAGACGAAGAGTTAAGATCAATAAGGTTACAGGGGAAAAGGACATCACGTTAATTATGAAACGTCCTAGAGCCATGAGGAATATGCCACTTATGCCGATCGAACAGAACTTTTATCCTTTATTCAAGTGGTGGCAGATAGATCCAGCTACTTGCGAAGCGGTGATTGTGTTAAAATTTGAAGATCATCTGGATATTGCTAAAGAGCAAGTTGAAGTGATGGGTCATCAGGGTATGAGAGGTTTGTGGAGGACGATAAGGATTCTAGATCCTATGTGGTTGGTTAACTTCTAAAGAGAAGATATAAAATACCTTTTCGAAAGCAAGATTGTTTTTTAAGAAAGAGAAAAGGTACAAGCGATGCAGTATCAGAAAGTTGTTAACGTTTGCTATGCACGTGAAGTAAATTCAGGAAAGATGTGGCAGACGAAGTGGAGGGATTTGGAAAGAGTAGAGTTTCTAAAATAAGAAACCAGAAATGAGGCGATTAAAGAAAAAATGGAAAAAGCGGTAAGGCAAAGTTCGCTAAGAATGGCTAATTTTAAAAGACCACCGCCAACTGATCAGACGCCGGATTCGAAACAAGAACGACGAAGGAAGCCGTACAAGAACTTCTTCGGTCGTGTGCGTTAACGTTTATATGAAGACAGAGTTTTGAAGACTGATAAAAGACGAAGACGATATCCAAGGGGGAGTCTGTTGGTGCATAATGTCTATGTCTTAGTCTATTATCGAGTCTGTATTGTATAGAGCTGAATAGGCTAGGTATAGCAAGTATTATGATATGTAGCCAAGTTCGCCCATGAAAGGTAACATGTAAGCATGTTCGGCCGAACTTGCATAGGCAAGTTCGGGCGAACTTGCATCACCTGGGCCGAACTTGTGAGCCTATAAATACCTAGCTCTAGATTCTCATTTAAAACTTTGGCATTTCAGAGATGAAGCTCTGTCAGTTTGTAACCAGAACGTTTGATCTATAAAGCTGACGTTTAACTGATTAATCTTGTCTATTGGTAAACACGACGTAATATTTCCGCTATTATGGACGTTAGATATCAAATTTAGGTTCTAAGCATCGAGGATCGTCCTACAAGTGGATGACAAGATTAGTAGACTTTTTGCTGTAATGTCTTTTGTGGTGGTCATTGTCAGAGCCTGTGATGAGGGCAATTGCAATTGTATTTTGACGGACTATCTTTTAGGTGAAAAGTTTATTTTTGTTGTGAATCTTAAAGCTAGAGTTTATTCCCTGTGAATTAGAACATCATAAGGGATGCTAATTTCTACAAATTTGAGTCGAAGATGACAGTTAACACACTTTTATCATTGTATTTTTTGGCTATCCGCAATGCTTGAAATGATCGAACATGTTAAATAATTTGCTGGTTAGGTTTCAATTTATTAATTTTTTTAGTTTTTTTGGATAACATTCCATGTGAGCGTGCTTTTGTGCCTGCTATTTGATCAAACCAATATCTTTTGTTGCTCCGGTCAATATGATTTACATTAATACGTTTCTATGGTAGTACCCCTTTGTGTTTTTTTCTTCAAATGTTGATCAAATTATTTTGTATTTGTTTCAGGACATACTATGTTCCCTTGGTTAATATTTGCAAATGGAAAAAATTGGTTGAATTTTTTAATTAATCTTATTTGATGATGATCTTCATTTGAAGTTCATTGAGGAAAAATTATAAAGAAAAGATGTCTTAAATTTCAGGTATTGCATATGTACTAGCATGTATATACTTTTCGATCCTCTATTATTTATCTGTTGTATGTCTTTTCTCAATTTTTACATATTTTTTAAGCTCAAAGAGAAAGCATCCATCCATCAGGAGCATCGTGAGGGCGGTCGAGAGGCGTATTTATGCAGGTTTTGAACGTAACTTGAACATTAAAGTTATAGTCGGGGACTGGTGTTTTCACACTCACATCTCTTATATAATATATTAATTATTTTTTTATACAATATCAGTCACGGGAACCAAGGCTGACGAAGAGGTGTGGTTTATTAATATTTTTCATTAGTAAAACACAACAGCTTTGTGTTTGACTACAACTAAGAAAAAAGATGAAATGAAGTTCAACAAAATTTGGGAAGCTATGAACGTATGTTTGCTTGCTTCGGTTATTTTGTTTCGGGTCAGAACGGGTCAATTGGAAAAGTAGTTATTTTGGTTCGAGTTAGAACGGGTTCGAGTCAAAATCACATATAATAATCAATCAATCACTTTGGAGACGTAGTGACAAACATAAAAGCTTTGCAAATTTATTAGCAACATTTTTCAATATTAAAACAAGCTTCATCACTGTCGAATGGGTATAATTTAGACGTGTGTTGTGTTTGATTGATTGTGGCAAACAGTTTTGTGATTTTAATTGGTTTTTTTTTTTTTGTAATGTAAAATTGGTTGCAGGGCAAGTGATAAGTGTCAAAGGGAAAAGAAGAAAACTATTTATGGTGATGATCTTCACTGGGCGATGGCTGCCTTAGGGTTTGAAGATTATATTAAGCACCCAATGTTATACTTGAATAGATGCAGAGAGGTACATACTCCTTGAAATCTGAAAGCATATTAATGATTAGTCACACTTACTCTAAGAGGACCGAGATTAGACTAATGCCTAATCTTGGCTTTACGAGAGGTAGATATTACTGAATATACCAAGGGAGTTGGAGCAAGGTATTCATACATGGGGAGAGTGTGCTACCGGTATCGAAATTCGTCAAAACTGGTACCGGTACCGAAAATGTTCGGTATGGTATCGGTATTTTAAGGTAAAAATTGGTGTTTTACCGGTACCAAAAATGCCAAAATGTGGGTACCGGTACCGAAAAATTCGGTACCGCTACCCGGTACCAAATGCTCGTACCTATTAATATAGCACTTATATAAATATATGAACAAATTTCTTATAGTTTACTACCAGTTAGTTTTTATGCAAGATTGTTATTGGGCAGAGGTATTTGTTCTTAAAGAAATGGGTTGATATGGGTCATTTGCTTATTCGAGTCACTCATATGAATGTAGCTAACTTATAATGGGTCAAAAGAAATCGCTCATACTACTTTAGATGTGGTTGTAGGTTCAACTACAACAAAAGATAAAGAAATTTGATGCATTATATTAGTTTTGGGTACTACGGAACCTATAAATACAAAGAAGCAACGACAAGAGTAAGATATAGAAAGACTAACGAAAGAAAAAGAATGAATTGGGAAACTCATGGCCCTAAATCTGCATATTTGAATAATTTTATGATCAATCAATACAGTTTTGTTAATTTTTTGAGTTATTTGATTCTTGAAATGTAATTTCAAATAATAACATTGCTTATTGCTCAACTGTTTAGTAGTTGGTTTGTAACTCGATTAAGTTTTGCCTTGTTGATTTTGCAGAGAACAAGAAATGCAAACTTTTATTTGCTACTACTGTAATGGTTCTTGCTTGCTTTAAGGTTGGTCAATCTTTGGGATTTGAATCCTTATTGGTGTAGGACCGATCCTTGATGCTTAGGACCTAAATTTGATATCTAACGTCCATAATAGCGGAAACATTACGTCGTGTTACCAATAGACAAGATTTAATTAGTTAATCGTCAGTTTCATTGATTAAACGTTCAGATTACAGACTGACAGAGTTTCGCCTCTACAATGCCAAAGTTACAAATGAGACACACAAGCTAGGTATTTATAGGATTACAAGTTCGCTCCACATGTGTAAGTTCGCCCGAACTTGCCTATGCAAGTTCGGCCGAACATGCTTAAACATGTCAACTCATGAGTGAACTTGGCTACAACTTTTCATAAATACTTCTTAACCTAGCCTATCCAGCTCTATACAATACAAACTCGATATAAGACTAAGACATAGATATTCTGCACTAACAGACTCCCCCTTGGATATCGTCTTCGTCTTTTATCAGCTTTCAAAACCCTATCTTCATATAAACATTAACATACCCGACCAAAGAAGTTCTTGTAGGGCTTCTTTCGTCTCTCTTGTTTCGGATCCGGCACTTGATCAGTTGGTGGTGGTCTTTGAAGTTTGCCATCTTGAGCGAACTTTCTCTTACCGCTTTTTCCATCTTCTCTTTAATCGCCTCACTTCTGGTTTCTTCTCTAAGAAATTCGACTCTTTCCAGATCCCTCCACTTCATCTGCCACATCTTCCCTGAATTCACATTACGTGCATAGCAAACATTGACAACTTTCTGATACTGCATCGCCTGTACCTTTTCTTTTTCTTCAAAAACAATCTTGCTATAGAAAAGGCTTTTTATATCTTCTCTCGAGCAGTTTACCAACCACATAGGATCTAAAATCCTTATCGTCCTCCACAATCCTCTCATACCTTGATAACCCATCACTTCAACCCGTTCCTTAGCAATATCTAAGTGATCTTCAAACTTTAAAACAATTACTGCTTCACAAGTAGCTGGATCAATCTGCCACCACTTGATTAAAGGATAAAAGTTCTGTTCGATCGGCATAAGTGGCATATTCATCATGGCTCTAGGACGTTTCATAATCAACGTTATGTCCCTTTCTCCTGTAACCTTGTTAATCTTTATTCTGCATCTCGGAATAAACAGCTTCCAGTGATTCCAGCCTTTTTCAGCTTCATACTTTATCATTTTCCATAACAATTGATCAACCGTCTTCATCTGATAAGTAACATTCACTTTTTGCACCAGCTCTTCCATATCCCAATATGGCAATGTCTTTAAATCAGCAAGATATTTGAAGTATTGCACTCCAAACTCTCTTTTGATTGCATACACGTTGAGCTCCTTAAACCATCCCCCACTCAATATATCTCCCAAAGAAACATTTTATCTTTGGTGAAGAATGCTAGTGGACGTCGAAACTTACGTTCACGAGGCATCTTCTTGAACCATGTCTTTTCGCAGCTATCTCCTCTTTGGTCATTGGCCTAGGAATTTTTCCTTCACGAAGCTCTTCGCAATCCTATCTTTCAACATATCTTCATTCAGCTGTTTATACATTTCTTCAAATGTAGAAAAGCTTTCTAAATCTTGACCAACATACTTATCTTTCTTTTCTGTTTCGTCATCTGAGGACCAGTCTTCAACAATCACACAGTTGTATTCATCAGCTTCGAATCTTCTTTCGTACTGATACTCTTTTGGTTCAAATGTATCGACATTCATTATCTCCTCAAAATCAAACTCCAAATTTTCAACTAGCTTCGCCAGATCTTCTTTCGAATAATTATGTACAAACTCACCTTCTTCAACATTATGTTCCAACATCAATATCAAAGGTTTCGTAGGTACTGCAGTCATAGGCTTCACAAATCGATTAACATCTAACATATCAATATCACCTGAAGGCCCTTTTTTCCCTGACTCCCTTGGCTTTTATCTTCCATTTGATTCGATTCATCATTCATCATATCAGAGAAATCAAATTCATCATAAACTTTAGCTTCATTGATCTTTAAGCCAGTACCACCCTGATCAAAATCATCATCACCCTGATCAAAATCGTCATCATCCTCCCCTACATTCCAATCTTCATATCCTTCCTCTTCTTCATCCTCATTCTTATCCTCTTTCTCGGCTTCATCATCGTCTTTTTTTCAGTAACGACAATAGGATCAGAAGGCTTGACAGATTCGTCAACCTTTTGGATATCAGACTTAGAAGTTATTGAAACATCTTCAGCAGACTTCTCGGGGACATCAGAAGATTTCTCTGTATAGATTTAGGGGCTTCTCCCTCTACCTGCTTCCCTTTACCACCCTCAGCCAATTCTCTTTCAGCATGCTCCTTGGCTTCTTGACGATCCAGACGATCGTATTCAGCGATAAAATCAATATTCAGATTATTGGATAACACCATTTGTAATCTGATGAATCTTCTATCATTCGGAGCTTGAATTTTCTTTAACTCTGCAATCTCTGTTTGTAATTTTTCATTGGCGTCCTGCAGACTTTCTATCAGTGCTTTGTAATATTCACGTTCATTTTCGAGCACCTTCACTTTATAATCAAGAATTTCCTTTTCGACTTCGCTTTTATTCACCTTCTTTACGAGCTCAACCTTTTCTAACTCAATCTGCGCAACTTTATCTTCCAAAACCTTCACACGCTTTTCTAGCGTTTCAGCATTCGTTTCAGGAAAAAATTCATCCAAATCTTCAAGACTTATAGGACCATGTGGCATATCACCAACATACTTCCCCTCGGCGTCTTTGGTGTTGAGTCTTTTGGTGTTGCAGTTTTCGGTGTAGACTTCTTTGGTGTAGAGCTTTCAGGAATAGAAGTCTTTTGAGCACTCGGCGATTCAACGATCGGAACTTCAATAAACTCAGACACAGGAGGTTCTTGTGTAACTCCTTGCCTTTCTGCTTCAGCATAAATGATAACAGGAGGTTCTTATGTTTGCTCCTTTCTCCTGAGCACCAGAAGGTTCTTGTGTGGCTTCTGTGCTTTGTATCTTGCTTTTGTATCTTTTGCTCACGGCTTTCTGAGCTTTCTTGGCCTTTCGTTTCCCTTTTGTGTGAGGTGACCCTGTAGTTTTCTTAGAAATTTCGGTTGCAGGAGACTTTGTTCTTTAGTCTTTTTCTTTGGCCTCTCCTCATCAGATTCAATTTCTGCATTCGGATCAAAATCTGCATCAAGTCTCTTTTCCTTTTCTGCTCTTATTTCAGCCTCTGTCTTTTCAGGCTCTTTATCAGATTCTTCATTTTCAGACGTAGCAGAAATTACTTCTTCTTGAGTCGACTTCATTGTTTCTTGACTCTCATTAACAACTGCAAGCGCTAGATCCAGCCACTGCCTCAACATTCTCAGTCTCCTCCTCGTAACAAGCAAAGTTTCAGCTTTCTTTGACGCTCGCTTCTTCTTTGGTTTATCAGCTTCATCTTTCAAAAACCATTCACTTCTTGCCTTCAGTTTAAACTCTTTAAACCACTCTCGTTCAGCTTTAAGCTCATTCTCATCATCACTACCTTCTTTTCTCCATTTGCTTCCAGGTGGTGATACATAATCTGAATCTTTAATTGCTCCGAATACTGGTTTGGCGATAGGAGCTGAAGCTTGTTTCTGAAACTTGATAAGCTTCTTCATGTGGTTTCGTCGAGATGAACCAAATAAAGAACATCATTAGGATCTCGAGCAATGTTGGGATACTTCTCATCGATCAGCATTTGAATAAATCTTGGATATAAACACAGTCTTGAATCCTCCAATTCTTCGACATGTGAACAACTACCATCTTAGAAACGTTGAACGGCTTCTTCAAAATAAGCGCCGTTGCCATGCTAGCCAAATAATCTTGAACATCATCTAAACCGGCTTTGTGATGGCTGGACGTGTGAATTAGAGCATGCATCAAAAGTTTATAGGGGTTTGGCACTTCCCCTTTCTTTAGTGTTGGTTTATTCACACTCCCTTTATATCCCATGCGGAAGAAACATCCGCGAACCATCTTCTCATCTAGATGAATCGGATCATCTTCTTTATCTTTAAGCTCTAAAATTCTTCGAATATCGCCTTCAGTAACTGTAATCGGCTTTATCTAATCACCAACCTGTACTGTAGAAAAGATTGTCTTCTCATCAGCACTTAGATTTGCGTTCAACCAGAAGTGAATAACATGAGATCGATAAGAAACAGTGCGCTCAGTAATAGCTCGGCGAATATGACTATCTTCAAGAAACTTCAAAATGCTGTCATATTCCTTCAGCGACGAAAAAATAGACTTGTCAAGCATGATACATGTGTTGTGAGTTTTAGACAACTCAACTGAGACAACACGCGCTGGAATCTGTGCATGAAAAATGACATAAAACAATTAGCACGCTTTTTGAGGAAAAATCACAAAAAAATTTCTAAAAAATTTCTAACACTTTAATCAAGTTCGGGCGAATTTGCTTAGTGTTAAACACACTGATTTTAATAAATTCGCCTGAACATGTAACATACATGTTCAAATTTTTCCTTAATGCAAGTTCGGCGAACTTACTGTTTTATTATACAATTTTTCCTAAGTTCGGCCGAACATGTATGAGACACATGTTTCATGTTAAAGAACTAGTTCGGTCGAACTTACAATACAAACAAATCATTTTTATTAACATAAGTTCGGTCGAACATGTATGATCAAAAATATTTCAACACTCAAGTTCGGTCGAGCATGTTCCTGATTTATTCAAGTGTGTTTTGGACAAGTTCGGTCGAACTTGACAACAAGTTCGGCCGAACTTGTCGTCTTCTTCAATCAGACCAACCAAAATCAAACATGCAAACGTGCATTTCAGATCAATCAAAAACAGTTTCTCGGTCGATTTTAAGTGTAGATCAAAGATCTATGTTCAATTTTGTCCAATAACACCTAAAACTATCAGATTTTAAGTTTTTAGATTTGGTTTTGTTTGTTAACAGTTCAATCATGGTTTATTATCAATTGATTACCTCTGCCATAGTAGTTGGTGTGCTAATCACCAAAAACTATCTTCAAATGCACAGTATAACGGCTTAAAATTGACAAATTCTCTCAACAAGCTCAAGTTCGCTCAAAAACTTCTGATAACAAGTAAATGAGTTCGGCCGAACTTGAATGGTATTTATACCATGTCAAGTTCAGGCGAACTTGTTAAGCCCATCCTGAGGCCCAGAGAAGTTCGGGCGAACTTATCATAAAAACAAACAATAATCATCTGCAAGCTCGGTCGAACTTGCTCATTGCTAAACTTGAATTGTTTAGCAAGTTTGGCCGAACTTGCCAAACCTCAAAATTTTCAAACTTTTTCAAAATTTTCATTTTTAACCCTGAACTTTCCAACTTTTTACCAGTTATGAAAATCCACTCAGTTGACCAAGTCCAAACTAATGACCTTGGTTAACCGATTTGTCTGCCGAGTCCAAGTTAATGACCCCGGTTTGACCCATTACGAACAAACTATTGATATTTTCAAAATCAAAGTTTCAAATTAATGAACTTTTTCATCGTTTTAACTTTGTAGATTTTAACAGATTAGCTCCCAGCCCATTGTCAAAGAGATTCCCACCAGTTCTAGCATCTTACCAGACTTCGAAGATCCGTTCTCCAACATTGGTTTGCTGAAAAACAATGTAGAAACAAAATCTTTTTGTATTTTTGTAAGTTTATACTAAAACAGACCGAAAATCTTTTTGATTTTAATCTGTAAAGATGAAATATAATGAAATAAGCAATGTAAACTATGTACAAACATATTTACAGACATATTTTTGTGAATTCGTGTCTAAGGATCATATCAGTTGATTGAGACATATCACCAGTACCATTGACCTTTATATGACTTTAAGTTTTAAACTCGTTTACCTAGATTGTCGATATGTTTGTCCACTTAAATTTACCACATTTCTCAACAGTTTCAAGATATGTTAAGATAGAAATTATGAAACTTGACTTATCTATGGTTTCCACTTCTTGAATATACTCCCGTATCCAGATTCCCTAGATTTCATCTTACCGGTGAATATAGCGTAATTAATATATGTATATGGGTTGTGCGAGAGCTTGAAGCTCAGGTTAGTACTACCGTACAGACAAACAGACGAAGGCTCGTCTTTAAGGATTGTTCCACTTAAGGAATCTTTTCAGCATTTCATATGATTATGTCTTTCGATACTATACAATATTGCATGCAATATAAGGGTTTAAAGCAAAAGTATTATAGAAGTTCTAGGCCATTGCTTCTGCAAAATCAGAAGAACTTGTATAATTTCTCCAGATATCAACTATTTATAAAGACCTTGTACCTCAGAATCAGGCATTCTTTCAAACGAAATTTCGGAGTACTAAGTCCATATATCCAAGATGTGTTAATCCACAAGATTAAGTAGTTGTAGAATTTAGTTTATATCTCGAAAACAGTTTACTGAATGTGTTAAGCCTATCGACACATCCGCAGTAAGACTCGTTTATTACTTTTTTAAAACTTTACATTTCTTTAGCATACTGTGATAGTCCACTGACGTACTATCATTTCCTTTTATGACACTGAATTCTTTTTATATTTTTCAATGTTTTTGAACATTTTGCATTTTTATATATTTTTGGATTTTAAAAATTTTCAAATGTTTTTGCATTTTCTCTAACATTTCTCCCCCTAAAATCAAAAACATCTTTTTGGATTTTAGTTTTTAATAAAATTCTAAGCTAGAAAAGTATTTACAAACCAATGTGGATCACGCGAACTCGTTATCCGACCCGTATTCAACTTCAGCATCCGCACCTGTCAGCAAATTTTTCATACCGTTAATTCTCAACAAGTATTTAAACCGTGATAATGAAAATGGTTTGGTAAAAAAATCAGCCTTTTGTTCGTCGATGTGGATTTTTTCTATTCGTACCAATTTCTTTTCGTAGCAATCACGAATGAAATGCAACGAATTTCAATGTGTTTTGTGCGTGAGTGATGAACCGGATTTTTAGTTATATCGATCGCTGCCTTGTTATCAACATACAGCGGAGTGTCTAGAAATTGCAGACCAAAGTCTCTCATTTGTTGTTGAATCCACAGAATCTGTGAACAACAGCTGGAGGCTGAGATATACTTAGCTTCACAGGTAGGAGAGAGGCCGTAGTCTGTTTCTTACACTGCCAGTTACCATTCTTGTTCCGAAGAACTGGCATCCCGCTGTAGTTGATTTAGAGTTCAACTTATCTACACCAAAATCGGAATCAGCATAGCCTGTGAGGTCGAAATTGTCGTTCTTCGGGTACCACAAGCCGGTGCTTAGGCATCCTTTCAGATATCTGAAGATACGCTTCACGATCTGCATGTGTAAAATCCTCGGGCTTGACTGATATCTGGCGCATAGGCAGGTTGGATACATAATATCTGGGCGCGATGCCGTCAGATACATCAGTGATCAAATCGTCGATCTGTATAACGTCTCGTCAACTTTGGCTAAAGTCTCGTCAACGCAAATGCCGTGGTTGAGAACAAGAGGTGTAGATAGAGGCTTCAAGCTTTCCATTCCAAACTTCTTCAAGATGTCATGACAACTTAGTCTGGTGAATGAAATACCATCCGGAAGCTGATCTACTTGTAAACCAAGAAAGAACTTCATTTCGCCCATTGAGTACATTTCGAATTTCTTTTTCATGATTCCCTCAAACTCTTTGTAGAGACTATCATTTGTAGATCCAAAGATGATGTCGTCAACGTAGATTTAAACTATAATCAGATGGCCATCAACTTCTCTGGTGAAAAGAGTACTATCCACAATTCTCTGATAAAGCCGTTTCCAACGAGATGTTGCGACAACGTCTCGTACCAAGCTCTCAGGGCTTGGTGTAGACCATAAATGCTTTATCCAATAGGTACGTTTTTTTCTTGTTAAGTGGATCGACAAACCCCGGTGGTTGTCCAACGTACACCTTCTCGCGTAATTTGCCATACAGAAAAGCTGATTTGACATCCAGTTGATAGACCTTAAATCCTTTCCATGATGCGAAAGCTAGAAATATTCGAATAGATTCCAATCGAGCTACTGGTGCATAGACTTCTATGTAGTCTATCCCTTCCTGCTGGTGAAATCCCTTGACAACAAGCCTAGCTTTGTTATGAACAGTAACTCCTCTATCATCCCGTTTACACTTAAAGACCCATTTTGTATCAATTGCTTTCTGATTTTCTGGTAGGTCTTCAAGCTTCCACACTCCCAACTTTTCAACTGCAATAATTCTTCTTGCATTGCTTGTACCCAGTTTTCATCTGCTAAAGCTTCATTAACTGTTTTAGGCTCAATCTGAGAGATGAAACATGAATGGAAACAATAGTTCTGGGTTGTAGCAACATGTTATAGAAACCACTGAGTGCTTTATTAATTTGCCTCAAGTTCTAACACCAGTTTGAAGTTCTCCGATAATATTTGTTGACGGATGATAGGAATATGATCGCGGCAATTCTTTACTTGGAACATCTACTGAGTTTTGCTGATTAGTGATGTTGAGATCAACAAACAATTCAATGTTTGGAGAGCTTGATGAAGCTTCATTTCTGGTGTTTGGGACTGCAGATTGATTAAGAAGACTTGTTATCTGCTCCACTTCTTCATCTGAAGAAGATGATTCCCCATCAGCATCAAATGTTGGTGCTTCATCTGAATCAGAATCTGGATCCTGAGGCATACTGGGCTTCGTTGTTGTATTCATTGGTTCAGTAGAGGCATTCGTTGGAAGAGTAGTGGGTGAAGATAATGTTTCAGTTACATTTTCAGCCGGAACACCACTAGTGTTTGAACTTGCGCCGAAGAAGATGAATCGAACGTGGGTTGATTAACCACAATTGGTCGAACAATTTGCTCTTGATTCGCTGACTGGTGAAGATAATATAACGCTGCAACTTCTTCGTCAGTTGGTTCTTTGGGCAAGTCAAAAGACTTCCATAGATCTTGATAGTTAAACAGCCACGCATCACCTTTCCTTTGAATAGGATCCGTGTAATTGAAACAATCCACGTGCTGTGCTTCAATAACTTTCGTAATGAAGGAACATATACTCTTCTCAACGGACTCGCATATCCGACAAAGAAACCTTCGAGAGATTTAGCTCCAAATTTGCCATCTTGGTCTATTACAGTACAAGGTGCACCAAATGGTTCTAAGAACTTCAAATTTGGCTTCCGTCGGTTTATCATCTCAAAACACGTTTTCTTTGTTGGTTTGACAGCGAGAACCCTGTTTAACGTGTAGCAAGCCGCAGCAACTGCTTCACTCCAGAAACTGATTGGAAGTTTAGAATTTGCAAGCATGGTTCTCACAGTTTAAATCAAAGTTTGATTCTTCCGTTCAGCAACTCCGTTTTGCTGTGGAGTATAGGGAGCACTAAACTCGTGCAAAATCCCTTTTGCGTTGCAGTATTCCTTCATTTTGTTATTCTTAAACTCTGTGCCGTTGTCACTTCTAATGCGTCTGACCGGCAGATGATAAATGTTCTCGAGTTTCTTGAATAGAATAACCAAGTTCTCGAACGTTTCGTCTTTTGATTCTTGAAAGAATACCCACGAATATCTCGAATAGTCATCTGTCACGACCAAGCAATATAAGTCTCTTAAAATGCTTCGAACATTTACAGGACCAAATAAATCCATGTGGAGAGGTTCTAAAGGCAACTTGATTGAGTTTAGAATTTTCATCAGATGAGATTTCTTGATCTGCTTTCCCTTCTTGCATTCCAAGCAATGATCAGACATCTAAAACCTTTGAAGATTTTCGCCTTCTACAAGATCATTATGAACAAGAAATTCATTTTTCGCAAATGAATATGCCCCATCTTACGATGCCAAAGAATAGAATCTTTTTCAGTAGCCTTTGATACAAAATATTGTGCTGATTGTGATGAAGTGGTAGCAACACCCATATCAAGAACATATAAATCATTCTCTCGTGGTGCTCGCATCAGAATCCACTCATCTGGAATTTTGAACCACGACTTCAAGATAATACACTCCATATCATTGAAATGAATTGTAAATTTCTTGTCACAAATCTGCGATATACTCAGAAGATTGTTCTCAAGCTCTGCAATATAGTTTACGCGATCAAAAGAAACTACGCCATTAGAGAGTTTTCCCTCGGCGATTATCCTTCCACCTTGATTTCCTGCAAATCCAACATATCCACCATTGATAGCTTTAATGTCGAATAGCAATGCCTTCATTCCTGTCATATGCCTGGACGCTCCACTATCCAAAATCCACTTTGAAAGTACGGATCTTTGGAGCCCCTGTAAAATTCAGAAATTAGGTGAAAAGCTCTACCCAAGCCTTCTTGGTCTTGGTTTTACAGGATAACCATCAACAAAAGCATATTCAAACTCATCAACATCATCAAAATCAAATTCATCATCTGTTTCAACAATGTTAATGTTTGATAATTTCACTTTTTTCTTATCTTTTACAGATTTGACATTATCGTTTTTAATTTCTGTTTTAATTTCTTCAGATTCTCACTAGTCTTTACCTGTTCAGACTTAGTGATTTCAGTCTTTGATTCTTTTGTGCTGTCAGTCTTTACCAGCTCAGACTTAACAACACCAAATGTTGTTGACCTTTTCTTGGCAATCCATGTTTGAGATTTAAATATTAGCCTTTTTGATGTAAAACTTGTTTTCATTAGACCTAGAAGTTTCACCTTTTTCGAAAATGGAATTTTCAAAAAAAATTTCAGACTTTGGTTTAACTTCTGGTTTTGACTCATTTCGTTTCAAAATCTTTACAGGTTTTACAAACATGGTTGCTTTGGTTTAACAACATTTGTTTCTCTTTTTCGAGGATAAGCCGGTTTTGATTTCGGACAATGTCGTGCCACATGACCAATTTCATTGCACTTAAAACATGTCCGATTATCAAGTGGATGTCCTTTAATTTGTGGTTTAATAAAACTTGAGGTTTTGGCACCACTTGTAACCTTGGCTTTATCTCGAAGTTCTTTCTCCTTTTTGAACTAATCATTTGATTGCTTACCAATCAAATTCTCCTCATGAACTGTATTCGTCCCATATACAAACTTCATGTTTTTTTTTATCTTCATGAAATGTTGACGATTTCTTTACAGATTCATCAGTTTCTTCTTCTAAACCCAACCCCGCTCTCCGGCTTTCCGGATGATCACCACTGTTTCATCGGTAATTGTTTCTTTTGGGTTTGGAATAGAATTTTTGTTCATTGATTACCAATTCTTCTGATGTGACTTCCACGAGTTTAAAGAATTTATCAAGCAATTCTTCTTTCACATTCTGAATCAGGAAGCTATCATCAAAGTATAGTCTATCCGAAATCCTTAATTTTGTACATTACAATATTAGGATCTTCACTTAGACCATCTTCTGACGACTTATCGTCATTTTCAGATTGTGAGTCAGAATTCTTTGAACTCGAGTTGGCGCTTTTGAAGCTGCCATCATCAATTACTTAAAACATTTTCAACAACTTTGTTAACCACAGCGTTGTTATCATCATCAGATTTAGCATAGATTATATCAATGTTCTCTGGAAACTCGTTTTTCTTTTCAGAAAGTAATTCAACATCCTGTCTGCAGTTTTAACATAGTATTTCTCGCAAAGAGGTCGGAGGAACATTGCTATATTCTTTGCCTGCTTTCGTTTTAGGTTTTTCTTCCGATGAGACTGTTGGAAGAATGTGATCGATAACATACGCGTTAGTGGTATAACTTCTTAACATTTGTCGAACTCTTTCGGTTTCAATTGTCATATCTTGAAGTTGTTGTTTGATTTCAGCAATGGTGTTGATATAAATGTTAATTGCTCTTTGTTTATCCATTACTGTACCACTCAACATTCTTATATTATCATGTTGTTCGGTGTTATTTCTGTCGAGTCTGCCATATTCATTTTTCATTTTGTCATACGCTTCTTTCATTGTGCGATAATCATATTTTAACAAATCGTTATGCACATTGTTTTCAACAATGATCGACACATTCGACACATGGTTTAGTACATTTTGTACAAGGTTTCTCAACCTCTACAACTTGTACTTTAACAACTTCTTTCTCGATAACCTTTACCTATGGACCTACCTTGGTTAGATTTGCCATTAAAGCTTTATCTGCCATGTCCTTGAGGTCTTCGACTTTCATTTCTTGAGCGATATCAACAATCACTTCATCAATCTTTTTCTCCTCAACCACTTGTTCTTTCGTGCTTCCATCAAAGTGACCTGCAAAACTATCACAAGAATTAGAGGATAAAATTCCTTGTATCTGCATATGGATATATTCCTCTTCTTCCTGCTGTTGATGCAAGTATTGTTCCAGAATAGCTTGTTCTAAAGCTGCTGCCGCAGCTCCAGCTGCTGAATTATCTTCAACTATCTCTGCCATCAAAGCAACTCCGGTCTTTTTTTTCAATATAAGAGTTCTAGTCAAAACCGTCATCTTCTGTAGATGCAACCATGGCTTTCTCCGTGGTACTACTATTTGGCTTTTCTTGGATCTCAATCTGAGTTTTCTTCGGGAACGGTTTATATTGAAGCGCCTTCTTGTAATATTCATTCCCTCCTCCGAAAGGACTTTGATTTCCGGTTGCCTCGGTGTTCTTACACTCTCTTTTAAAATGTCCCTTTTGTCGACATCTAAAGTATGTGACTTTGGATTTGTCAAACCCAATTTGTTGCTGGAGTTTCCTATATCACGGCCTGTGAGTGCAACGAACTTTGTCACTCTCTTGATTATCGAAGCTAAGGACCATTTGATGTCCATTAGTTCGAGCTCTTCCTCGTCAACCTGGTCATAATCTTCTGCAGTCATCTCGGGGTTTCCAATCCTACCGACAACAAGACATTCATAAGATTCTAAAACGGTAGCGAGTAGTGACATATGTTGTTTTGCAACTTCTTCTGAAACAACATTGTTCAAGTTCACTGCATGTTGCACTTGTAAACATTCGGATCAGAACTTTGTTGTTGGTTCTGATTTGCTTGACTTTGAAATATTGAATTTGAACCAGTGCTCGAGTAAGAATTTTGTGGACTTTGGTCATACTGAGGCTGTGAATGATTCTGTTCTGTGGAGAAGCATTTATTTTTGCACTAAAAGCAGTTCCAATTTTTGGACTCGAAATGTTATCTTGCATTTCGGTTTTGTAGTACAAACCAATGTCTTGAAGTACATTAGTGTTCTTTGACTTTGCTATCTTCAGAAGCTCCATTTCGTGACCTTCGAGTTTATCGATAAATGTTGACAACTTGAAGAAACCCCACTTATCACTATTCTTCAGAACCATCAGATACGTAGTCCATTCACCCTCTGGTAGTGCGTCAGCAAGTTTGTCGATGTATTCTTGTTCCGTCTTCTCAAGACCGTGTCTTCGCATTTGCACCTTAAGGTGATAGAAACGCTCAATCATTTGCTTAATGGTCTCATTCTTTAGCATGCTAAAAATATCGAATTCTTTCAGAATGAGAGCCTTCTTGCTTTTGATCATTTCAGCACTGCTTGGTATTTCTTCTGTAATGACAACCAAAGCTCTCTTGCAGTAGTATATTCTGGTAACAGAATCAAAATATCTTCTTTGACGGACTGTTGAATGAGAGTGATCATCTTTTTCTCTGCAATGTATTCGTCTCTCTGAGCTGTCGAGTAGTTGTACTTCTCAAGAACTTGTTGATGCTCATCTACCGGAAAAGTGTAGCCTCTTTCAATTGACACCCAGCCAGCAAAGTGCATGGCTTGAACCCAATAGGTAAATTTCTCTTTCCATGCTTTGTATTCGTCCATGCTCATCAGCTTGGGCGGTTTGACGGTCGTTCCCATTTCGTTATCAAGATTGACTTGATTAATCACATTGGCATTTGACGAATAAGCTCTGGACATATAAGTCTTAGTTGATCTTCCGTTGTGAATCACGAAATGTATACGCTGAAAATTTTTCAAAAACTTTGAAAACAGTTAGTCTTACTACAAGTTCGGTCAAACTATTAGTGACAAATGAAGAATTCTTGAATTTTCTAACAAGTTCGGTCAAACTTGTTAGGTTTACTTTGAAAATTTTCGTTTATCTTCGGTCGAACTTATAACTCCAATTAAACAGATCTTCGACCGAACTTATTCAAAAGAACTTTGATGAAATACAAGCAAGTTCGGGCGAACTTACTTAAAATCTTCTTGATTTAACACAAGTTCGGTCGAACTTGATGTAAAATTAAATAAAATTTAGTATCTTCGGGCGAACTTGACTCAATTTCCTCAAAAATCACCTAAGTTTAGGCGAACTTACTAAAAAATCACTTGAAAAGTGATGTTTTATTGCAAGTTCGGCCGAACATGGCCAACAAGTTCGTTTCAGAAAGTTTTCAAAAAACATGGTTTTTTAAAAATTTCGACATGAATTCGGTTGAATTTGGTCTCCAATCTTTCAAGGGTTTATCTTTATTGTATTTTACATGATATATTCAAAATCGAAAGATTTTGACCATGAATTCTTCATTTTGTTAGCAAAAGTTAAAGAAAAAGAAGAATGGATTAAAATAGAAGTGATCTTGTCTTGATACTATCAAATCAGGCTGTTCTAGCTCTGATACCACTTGTAGGACCGACCCTGATGCTTAGGAACCTAAATTTGATATCTAACGCCCATAATAGCGGAAATATTACGTCGTGTTACCAATAGACAAGATTTAATCATTATCGTCAGTTTCATTGATTAAACGTTCAGATTACAGACTGATAGAGCTTCGCCTCTACAATGCCAAAGTTACAAATGAAACTCACAAGCTAGGTATTTATAGGATTACAAGTTCGCTCCACATGTGTAAGTTCGCCCGAACTTGCCTATGCAAGTTTGGCCGAACATGCTTAAACATGTCAACTCATGAGCGAACTTGGCTACAACTTTTCATAAATACTTCTTAACCTAGCCTATCCAGCTCTATACAATACAGAATCGATATAAGACTAAAACATAGACATTCTGCACCAACAATTGGCAACTCAGAGGTTAAAATATACTCCGGATATTGGGTCAAGCAAAGTCGGTAATCATGTCTTTTTTATATTGAATTGAACACATCAAGCTGTAAGTGGTTGTGTTACTTGAACCGAACATGATATATTGACATTAAAGAAAATTTGAACAATGGGCATGATGTTCCTTTTTAGATAGCAAATGTGAAACTATTCTCATGAGTAGTTGATTGGTTTGTCTTGTGCCTAACTAAAAACCAATACGAGCTTGAAAGAATCTCTTTTCACCATTACCAATACGATCAAAAGACTCCATTTTTTATTACCCTAAATCAATACACTTGATATTACTATGGTTTATGTAAGAATTTATTTTTCATGCAACCATCTTTATTTTCAGTCACCAAAGGCTTAAACTTTTGAAAAAGTTGTACCAAAAGGGCATCAAAATGAAGTAATGATGCGAGACCGCATTTCATACATCATAGTTGCGTGTGGCTGATGCAAAACTGCCTCGACAATCAAAGTGGTAATCTTTAATGAATCATAAGAAGTTAATTAGTATGCCTATAACTTCACAACCCGTGATTAAGTTTATAAAAACTTTATAAGTATTCTTATAACCAAGACATCAATTTGTCATACTTTTTGTATGACATGTAACAAATAAAACAACTAATATGGTCTACAAGAAAGTTTTTTCCGGGATTTGAATAATTTTGTTTTCTATCTTCCGAATGTATGTGTTTTTACTTGAACATAAATAATTGGTCTTTTGTTAAAGCAGCGTTTAACGTGGGCATTAGCCTAGTATGCATACATATAAATATGTGGGTGTTGATAATATATTCCTTTTTCACACTTAAGTCAAGTGTGGAAATATATGCTAAGTATTCTACCCGTCATAATTATAGCTGCAGAAAAGGACAACCGAACATTACATAGAAGTTTTTGTGAACTTAAGAATAGAGCTAATCCAAAATATAAAAAGTAACTGCATATACTTTGTTTTAGTTTTTATAGTAAACTCAATACTATATACAAAGTAAGAGCCCTTAAAGGAAAAGTAGGTCATATAAGCATATAAGGATTAAAACATATACAATACATTCAATGATAAACAACTATTCTACCATTGTTATGATTCTATTAATTTAGTGAGTCTGAGAATAGGAAAATAGGCAAGGCTGTTGATGCAACAGTTTACTAGACATTTATGATGATTTACATAAGTAGTTAAATGTGTGCTTTGGTGTGGTATAATTGTTCATTAATGTTGAAAACTCGTCACTTTCACCTCTTGATAGGTGTGTTAAAGCTGTGTATAAATGTATCGTGATGCATATACCATTGTAGTTTTAAACGTGTACATTATTGTTTTTAAGTTGCGAATCAGTGTGTTTAAGTGGTACACTAACTTATTCGATGCATGCTTCGGTGTGCTAAAAATAACTTTGCAAATACCTCACTTTTAGCACTTGTATTTGATTAGATTTGAAAACGTTTCAAAAAAAGTAAGAAACACAAAGCCCTATGATTTCTGTTTTTGTTTTCTGTTATTAAGAAATACTCTTTAAATTGTGAATCATACTCACACCAAGTTGGAAAAATTTTAAGGTAAAAGGCTAAAAAGGTACTTGCATATTTCATACATAAAATTATTTGTTATGTTTTGAACACCAGAGAGAACTATAATAAAAATATATCACTTATATGTGTGTTCTGAAAAATAAGTTTTAGTTTGGGTAATTGTAATTCCATGAACCTAACATGAGATTTGTGGGATTGGGTTTAGTGTAAATGGGTTTCAGTAAATTTCAGGTTAAACTTAGGAAAACATTTTGATACAATGACTGACAAATTCATTCAACTTGTTGCCTGAATGGAACAGTACTCAGATATTGATGATATGGCATTTGATGAAGCAATTGGCCGTCTCAAATCATATGAAGATAGATTGAAGCTGAGACAAGGGCAAGCAAGTGGAGAAGAGAGTCTTTTGTTTGCAATGTGTGAGAATCAAGCTAATAAAAAAGGATGTGGAAGGGGTTTTAACAACAATAATGGATGAGGACGGGGATCCCCGGGGTGGTCGAGGAAGTTCAAGAGGTGGAAGACCAGGACGTGGAAAAGGAGATCGTGGGAACAATAGTCCACAACAAGAAGGTAATTCATGAAAATTCAAGAAAGATAAGAGGCATGTTTTATGTTTCAATTGTCAACAATATGGTCACTCTGCATCTGAATGCAAAGTGAATATAGATAAAAGAGAAGAAGCTAATTTAGCTGAAAAGCAAGATGACGAGCCAGCCCTTATGTTGAGAATACATGAAGAAGAAGAACCATCCATAATATTGCTGAATGAAGAAAAAGTGTTTCCAAAAACACATCAGGCTAGTAATAATTCTAAGGGTAAATTACACTTTTCGTCCTTTATTTTTGTACCGGATTACAACGGATAACCTTTAACTCAATAATTATAGTCGCAATCCTTTATTTGTAAAACTCATTACACTTTACGTCCTTCGACCTTTACCTAGTTAATACTTCCAGTTAAATATGTCATGTGACTTGCACATGAGGGTAGATTGGTAATTTTAATCATTTTATTTATCTAAAATAATATCAAATCATAAAAGAAATCATATTGAAAGAAAATTATACAACATATATGAAAAATATAAACTCATCTCTTATCCCACCTCCCCCGTCTCTCTCCTCTTCAACAAACCCTCACCGCCACTTATAGCTACCAACACCGTAATCGACCACCCACAACCACCATCTCTGCAACAACCAATCTCTCCTATTGACAAGACGCCACCACTGTATTCCCACCCATCTTCATCTCATTCTGACGGCTATGCACCACCATCGCAACTTTCCTTCACAACTTTTTTCGGCAACAACCATTGCAGATCGAAAAAAAGGATGTTTCTTTGTTTCTCACACTGTCTCCCTGACGAATCCATCCCGATGTTACAAATCTGAAAAGAGATCATTGAAGATCTAAAAATTTGAAGTTTGTGTTTAGAGATGCTACATTAAATTATATTATAAGTAGCTTTCTTGTAATTTAAATTCGTATGCACAAATGATTTTTTTGGTTATTAGTATTATTATTATATGCTTTATATGGATTATAGAGTTGTTTGTAATGGACTTTCTTTGTTATACAATATCATTTCCCCTGTGTCACTTTTTGTTTCGAATCATGTACTTATTTTGGATATTTGGTTGATTTTTGGGCTACATAATTATGTTAAAGTGTCAAACTGATACGAAACCTAGAAATTCAGCATTAGAAATGGTTATTAGGTGGTGGAGGTTGTTAGGTAGTGGCAGTGGTAGGTGGTTTAGGATGTTCTAGAGAGAGAAAGAAGATGTATGGTATAGAGAGAGAAGATGGTGGGTTTAGAGAGAGAAATGGATGGGGTTTTAAAATCTTCAGCTAATCCTGAATAGCGGCCCTTTTGTTTTCCTGAGATACCCATTTGCTTGCCGGAAACTGCCGTTAACCTACAACCACACATACCCTTGATCATCCCCTAAAACGATGATTATACATCCTAGATGGTTGCCCTCGCTCATTTTGATGGTCGCCCTCCGGTGGAAGATCCAAGGTGGTGGTTGGTGGTGGGTCCATAGCCGGCTACCAGTGGCAGGAGGTGATGGTGGCGATGGTAGTTAAAACACGGACAAGCTTTAGATCTGGTGGTGGGTTGTTGGTGACAGGTTTCAGATCTACTGATGGTGGTGGTGGTGGTGGGTTTCCTAGTGGTGGCTGCTGTTTGTTTACAGAAAGAGAGAGAGAGTTCAAAGTGTGTGTGAGTAAGAGATAGTGAAAGAGAAAAAGGGTATTTGTATATGATTTTATTTTTTTATTTATACTATAAATGATGAAGTAGAAAGACTAAACTGCCCTTAAGTGAATAAATTTAACTGAAAATTTTAACCTTGTTAGTGCTAAAGGACGAAAGACGTACTGAGTTTCTCAAAAAAGGATGGTGACTGTAATTATAAAAGTTAAAGGCTATCCATTGCAACCCGCTACAAAAATAAAGGACAGATCCATTGCAACCCGCTACAAATATAAAGGACAGAAAGTGTAATTTACCCTAATTCGAATCTATGGTATCTTGACAATGGTGCGAGCAACCATATGTCAGGTACTCATGAATTGTTTAGTGAAATTGATAATAGCATCACTGGTCAAGTGAGATTTTGTGATGGTTCAAAGGTGGAAATTAAAGGAAGGGAACTATTTACATGAATGTAAAGAGGCCAGCAAACAGGCAATCCAAGATGTCTATTATATCCCTGTTCTTAATAGCAATATAATCAATCTGGGCAAAATGACTGAATGGGGTTTTGATATTTGGATGAAAGAAAATTATTTGTGTATGAAAGTGCATGGTAGACTGTTTATGAAAGTGTAGGGATCTAGGAATCGTCTGTGACAACCGGCAAAACTAATGGTTAATCCGTACAACTTAACAACTTAATTTTATATTTAATTGCGTTCGTTATGACTTAATTTAACGCATGATTAGGTCGCGTAAGTTCTAGCAATCGTAGGACATGGTTAATTATGCTAAACAATATCGATACATTCGCCGCATCGCGAGAAAACTACAAACTATGTCCTAATATGTTGGCAAAGTGCTGAAAGCACTATTCACCTGAACACACGATTCATGCCAGCTAATTCTGAAATTTTTCCGAACGAGCAACGAATGGCAATTAAAGCATTTTATAGTTGAAATATAAACAAAAATCCCTAATTAGGGACACCAAATACTAGAACACTTTAACTTTCCAGAAAATACATGTCGTTAAAATTCGTCCGAATCGAGCTAAAATTTAACAAAATTAATTGTCCACGAAGGTAAAAAAAATTCGGCATTTTTAATGTCCGTAGGACTTGTAAATAATATTTTACATCCTAAATAAGCTTAGGGGTATCAATGGGATACCCTGAAACATAAACTCCCAGTGTTACACCGCAACTTTTACACATTACCCAAATTCGAACCGCTAGGCGAACAAGTTATAGTCATACCATTCAATTTCCTAAACTAAAAAGCCAGCGAACTAGTTAGCCATATTTTGGAGTCGTAAACGCCTTAAATAAACGCCATAGCATCGATGGTAAAGTAAAACCATAACTCTCGGTATTATATAGCGTCTTTTATATAACACCCGATATCGAACCGACGAGCTAACTAGTGGTGTTTTTACCAGCCAAATTAAATACCAACTAGTCTAGTGAACTAGTTAGTAACACTTAACATCATAAACTACCCTTAACTCCCTAATTTACATAATCACCAAAATATCTACTTTAATATTTTATGCACATGTTCATAAAGAAAAATAAAAAAACACCATACCCCCACCACCAAATCGGCCATACCTTCTTACATCGTACTGATTTGATTATTGTGATAAGTATGGTGATACAATATTTTCTTTTGACTAAATTGAAAGAGTGGAAGATATAACCTAACATCTTCATCATATTACATTTTTATAACATAAGCCTAACACTCCAAAAGCCCATTTCCTTCTTATTGTAATCCACAGCCACCAAAACACCCTCATTCATTTTTTTTTCTGTCACTAAATCCCATATTTAAACCATTTAAATATCATTTAAGAACATTGCAACAAGGGGGAACATTAGAGATCGCTTTGGAGCTTTATTATCTCCTCTAATCTTCATCTTAAGCTTGTGTAAAAATTGAAAGATCAACTTTCATCATTTCTAAGTTTGATATATTTTATAGATTATGAAAGTACATTGTTAATCATCTTGAACTTAACTTAAGTCAAAGATCAAAAAACTAATCTCAACATAAAAAGTCTACTAATGTGATGTATTTTATGTTGAGTATGTTGTTTAGTGCTAGTTAGCTTATATATTCTTGATGATTATGTTAAAGTAAGTTGTTTAGCTTGATGATCTTGTATAGAACTTGATTAAAAATGGTGATTTAAACAACTTGATGTTTAAATCTTACATGATCATCATCCACATAATCCATGAACTTTACTACAAAAATAAAAGTTTTGATATTTTATAATTTTCATAGAGATTAAAAATCATGACTTACACTAAGATGGTTTCAAAAGTGTGTTAATCAAAGCTGTTTAGATGGAAGAACAAGATTAGTATGTTAAATATGACGGTTTAAATAATCTTGTTACAAGAACTAAAAGTGTTATCATTTTTACTAGAAAGTGTGGTTAAAAATATTTATAAAGTTCAAGGATTATGAGGATATTTATGTGTGAAATATTACATGCAAAAGTGGGTTTTTGGAAACCTGATTTGAAGATTGATTGTGATTATGGGCTTAAACATGGATTAAATACGTTTATAAAATGTGGAAAACGCCATAGTTTAGGGGAGAAATATGGCGAAATTTTCAAAAATCTTAATCGCGATTAAAGTGTGATTAACGGGGTGATTAACAAGGCTAAATGTGATTAGCAACTCTATCGTGATTAAGAAAGTTTAATGAAAAGGTTTAAGCGCTAAACTATAAGAGTTTTTAATAAACACTTATATATATTTCATAAGTTCAAAATAATATTATTTAGTTACACATTTTTAGAAGTAAATATATATATATTTCGTATGTACTAGTACTAGAAGGATACTAACCAAATACCAAATACATCACACATGAAAAATACATTAATACTTGGATGTATGAATGGGAACAAGAACCTTTATGTATACCAATACTTGGGAAATTATACACTAAATACACACACATGAAATATATTCATGTTATACTCTTAGATGAAATGCGGACAACGGACAAGCGAATATCGGGCGAACCGTAAAAATAACTATATATATTGACCAAATAATATATATATTCGAGACTGACATGAAACATATAATAAACACTCTAACGAAATAAACGCGTTGTCATCAGCAACGATTGCACTAACGTCACAACAAGGAGCGTGTACATATCGTGGACAACTTTTGGTCACTCTCGACACGAACGTATGTAAATTCGGTTACTACAACCAAACTCGAAAAAATATATATTTTTAGACATTGGAATGGAAAATATAAATATATTTAACACTTATAATTCCGGAAAGTATAAAGAAAATAATCACTAAGTGTAAAAATATAATTATTTACGTATACGAATACGTATGAAATACGTACAAAAATACACTTCGGCGAAATGCAAGAATACAAGGAATGTACATGTACGATTGCACATAAATACGACATAAATACCAATGATAAAATATACCAATACAAGTATACATACGGTATACGTATACGTATAAAATACTCAAGTACAAGGTGATGTACTCAAATACACTTGTTGAAGTGTACAAATACCAATGGATACCGTACATGCACACCAACGTAAATACGATGTTAAAAATAAATAATTTTTTTAACTATTATATCAAGAAAATATATACATATATATTTGTGAAACAAATATACTCATTCGAACTGAACGTATTTATACATGTGAACGAGGTTCACTAAACTCAAAAATATATATTGGAAAAATATATATACGACTCATGAATAAGGAACTCATACCATGCGCGGCACGGAGATGCTTATGGGCTAGGCCCACTCACTGTGTGGATCACAGAGACTCAAATGGGAGGCCCATTCTCATTAGTGCAAGGCACAAAGACTTAAATGGGCTAGGCCCGTTCTCACTTGTGCGAGGCACAAAGAGTCTCATGGGCTAGGCCCACTTATGATCGTGCGAGGCACGAAGGGTGAGCCCCGCTCATATACACACTATGGATACCATATATATATATATATATATATATATATATATATATATAGAGAGAGAGAGAGAGAGAGAGAGATATGTATAGGGGATGGATTATAAGAAAACTAGTTTAAATGAGAAAACCAAAAACTAACTAAAAAAGCCAAAAAAACATATCAATTTTTTTTTTAAATTTTTTATTAAAAATCGCTAATATATATATAATAAAAAGTTTTTTTTCAAAAAAAAAAGTTGTAGTGCACATGTGCACTAATACGGAAAAGCCTAAACCACCTAACCCACCTCCCACCGACACCCCCCAAAAACCTAAACCCCCCACCCCCAAAAAACTAAATCCACCCTCCCACCAAAAGCCTAAACCCCCCACCCCCCAAAAACCTAAACCTCCCACCCCACCCACCCAAAAAAAAGCTAAAACTAAACCACAAACAAAACCCCAAAAAACCTAAACCCCCCACCCGCTCCCCCCAAAAACACCTAAACCCCCCCCCCCCACCCGCACCCCCCAAAAACCTAAACCCCCCTTCCCCCACACCCAAAAACCTAATACTAATCCTAAATCTCGAAAAAACCTAAACCTAACAGCTAAACTAAACTCAAAAGCTAACTTTAAGCATATAATGCACATGTGCAACATATACATGTAATGCACATGTGCAGTACACATATAATGCACATGTGCAGTACACATATAATACACATGCGCAGTACAAGTTTTTTTTAATAAAAAGTAGCGATTTTTAGTAAAAAAATTCAAAAAAAAATTGGTATGTTTTTTAGGCTTTTTAAGTTAGTTTTCTAGTTTTCTCATTTATATCTAGTTTTCTCATGATCCTCTCCCTATATGTATATATTGATATATATATGTATATATAGATATTAGTATATATAAGAGTATATATATATATAAATATATATATATATATATTAAAAACAAACATACGAAACAGATGCCAACATAGTAAAATACACAAGGGTTCCAAATACATAACTAACACAATAACGTTCAAGATGAGCAACGTGTACGCGAATTAACATAAACCCAAGTGTCTAATGAGTTAGAGCACTTGTAGGTTATTACGCTCGTTTGGATACCGTCTTGCTAGCACAATATTACGGACGCAAACTTGTGAGTTGATGTCCCCCTTTTCTCTTAAATGTTTCCGGTTTTTACAACTCTCGGGGGGAATACATGTTTCGATGGTATGGTTTTCCGTTAATCTTTTTAAAACCGTGGAACAAGAGTGGTAGATCTATCGGGTGTAGCCGAGCCCCACTCATGGGTCCTTGTGTGGCCACATGTAGTGCTTTTGTTGTCCCAACCGGATGGACCGAAGGAAATCGTCTAGGGTTGAGTACTTCCTATGTCGTCACTCATATTAATGTCCTTGTAAAACATTAATGATCAACAAGTTCATTGATGCTTTAAATACCACATTTTCACGTAACAATATTTCAAATGTTTTTAAGATCATTTGATACGAATCAAAACACATGAACTCTGCCAACTTTTGTTGATGTTTTCAAACTATTTTAGGAAATTGAATGGATCTTGGCCTAGTTGTTTCTCAAGAAGCTTATGCTTTATCATGTTAACGATGTCATCCTTTTGGAAGGGTTTGCTCTGTATATCTCATCTTCAATGAGATAAGGATTCAAAGTCTTTACATTTTAAAACTATGTTGAACTAGTCTTTTGTAATAACTTAAAACTTATGTTGCCTTGTATTTGGAACAACGTATGATGTGTAACTTTTAATTATATCAATGGGTGAACATCGTGTTTATTTTAATCATATAGTTGTTTACTTATATCGTATGCGATGAAAACTAATCAAGTTCACAACGCACGCTTCCGCTATCGACCGGGTGTGACAAATTTGATGTCAGAGCTTCGATTGTAGTGAACTAGGATTCTTTCTCGAGTTTAGTCTACAATCACTAGGATTCTCTCATAAAAACGATTTATCAAAAACAAAGTGTTTTCATTTCATATACAAAAACGCAAGGTCCAATAACAAAACTCTTTTCAAATAAATAATGCAAGGACATTATTTGGGGCATAGTCTATATAGGATAGACATGCTAAACTGGATTGATTCGCACAAACCAACGTGATTATATTTGATATGCCCATATTTATATTCATATATATATAAGTAATGATATTATTTATTGATATATATACGTGTTGTTCGGATTATTTGCCAAGAACGAAATACCTTTGACTTCGAATTCTATTATTATTCCTTTCGCACGATGAGAATGTCAACCTCGCGTCTATTGCGTAACTTTTGGCGGACGTGGTTCCTAAATGAGACCTTAAGCTTGATTTTCATAGAAGATGGCTGTTTTTTTTTACCTCAAATGTGAAGGTGCCTGACTACGGTAGTGACGACAAGGCGGAGGTGGTAGCCTTGGACAACGACTCTATTAGTGCGACGAGGTCCTTGTAGCTCATACTAATCATGATTGACGACACCCTTGTTCAGACAAGGAAGTTGAAGTACTCATCTTGAAGGTGCCCCTCCAGTTATTATCGTTGCGGATTCTCACTATTTCTATTTCGTCTAACGTTGTGCCCTTTCACGAATAATGACGACGGCCGTTAGCACGTGGATCATCATGAAGGTCCCTCTTATGTTGAAGGTATCTAGACAATAATGTCCTCTCTCGGACTGATCGTCTACTTTGAACAAGAGAATGCTAGGGTGACCATGCAAGGCAATTTCTTATTACGGGGGCCCACGTAATAACAACTTGTAATGCATGGGAATCTTGATGGGCTCTGCGGGTCAAGCTAATGATCACTATCCATTCAAAATTTTTAAGTTGTTCAAGTTTCTATCTAGTAGAACACTAACTTGGGTGATTACTATAATACCCTAGGATACAGAAAGACCACACGTATTCGTTCGCACCTAACATTCGATCTATATCACGAGTCGGCTGAGACTAGCCATCTAAACAAACAAAACATGTTAACCACCCAGGAAGGATTTTTCCTCAACATTCTAGAGTTCTTGTACATGGGTTGGTTCCTTGGTGTCTATGGCACCTCATCTTATGTATTAGAAAAGGTTACATTAAACTCCGTCGTGTGACGTTAGTTTTGTTGCAAGGGGTGGGATAGCATGATCCATGCTGCAACCCCCCTCACTATTCGACATCTATGGAGATTATAACAATTTTGTTGGAGCTCGTGGAGCTCAAGGGATATCAACGTATTCGTTACACGGGTTAGTGCGTCAAAGGATTTTTCCTACTTTGGACGATCAAGGTCCATGAAGTATGGAATACATGCTGTAAGGTTGGTGACGACCGTTTACTTTTTCCTCCTCGACGAACTAGTTCTTTTCCACTTAGACATATGACCGATACTAGCAAGAAGTACTATGCATTTTGGATTGCGGTTATTCACGTTATCATTGTTTCAAACATGTATGAACAATGTGATCTTGAGGTTTCCATTATCGATTGCATTCTTAATTCTTAGGCGCTTGGTGGACAATATATGTTTAAGTATAAGTCTAGATCATTTGATATTATGTATCAAAATAAACATGGCGCCGAAAAGAGTATCAGCGCCCTACCATTAAAGTCAAACTAGTTTTTATGGAACAACATGAGGTTGTGGAAATTGCACAATATGAGGTTATTGAGTCGACACTAGTGACGGTACTGATGGTACCGGTAGTTGAAGTTGTTCACATCCCGATGGATTGGGAACGAGTGGCAATGCCACACTTGAAGATGTAATCACACAAGGTTTTAATTCTAAAGTTTTCCCGGACTGTGAGTTGCGAGACCTCGTAGATACGAGAGGTGCGGTAGTTCTGTCCGCTAAAAAAAGACAATGAAGTCGGCTAGCCATGCTAGTAACTGCACTCCAAATAAATGATTTGGTAAACGAAGAGCCTTCCGCTGAATGCAACGTTAACTTGGGATCTCCAGCTATGAACTTTAGGGAGTGATACAACAAGAGGTCGTTGTGGGAAGAATTCAAGGACCTTATGCGAGAAGAGTATTGCTCGTTGACTGGAATTCCAAGGATGGGACGGAATTCTAGAACTTGACCAAGATTGGAGCCGATGTTGTTGGTTACACTCAACACTTTCACGATCTCTCAAGGGAGTAGGTAACACCCGAAGTCAAACGTATTGAGCGCTACATTTGGGGTTTAGCCCCTAAGATGCGAAAATGGTCATATAATCCCACCCTACCTTGAGCATTCGAGCGATTCTCTCAGTTAGTCTCACCAAAGATGTGGTGAGAATGGGGAAATTATCGAAGAAAGGTGCCAAGAGAAAGGAAACGCATGTGGAATCTACTAGTGACGGGCAGCGAAAGTCCTCACACCTTAGGAAAAGGTTCGAGTGTGAGTAACAAACGAGAGGAAATTCCCGCAAAGAGCAAAGCGAGGGAGATTGTTGCCTTAAACGATGCTGTCACCAAAAAGTATGTTGATAACTTGCCAAAATCCTAAAGGTGAAAAATGAAACTTTCATGATGAGGGCACTTGCAAAAGTGCCAATGGTAGAAGGGTGGGTATATCGAACATAGACTAGAAACTACTAAGATAGTAATCCTCGAGAAAGAACAAGGAAGTTTTTTTAACTATGGCGAATAGGCCACTTCAAGCATGAATGTCTTAAGAATGAGTCAAGCCAGTGGACTTGTGTGTGAGTGATTGGAACTGTAGATAGCCCACAAGATCTCAATTTTTCATGAGTGTGTTCTACTCTACAGTCTTTACGTGTCAATTCCTTTTCCTTTGATACCAACGCCGAGCTGAACTTAGTGTCTTTAGGTATTAAGCATATACGCGAATTTGAGTCATGTACGTTAGACATACCTTACTCCGTCCAGTTAGCTAATGGGGAATTAGTTGAGTCATGTGAAGTCATTAGGGGTCACCGATACATTTCCTACCAATCGAAACTTTGCATCCATTTGTTTGATATCGGTGCCCCTGTCTTTATAGAATTTGAAAATATACTTGGCCTAGAGTCAAGTAAGCTAGACGCCTGTTACTCTATAGAACCGACGAATGGTAAATTAGTTGAATTTGGAGAGATTAGTAGAGGTTGCACACTTGAACTCGGAGTGTGGAAATTTAATATCAATCGGTTACCCGTTCATTTGGGTAGATTCGAGGTAGTTGTTGGCATGGACTGGTTGTACGACAATCGAGTGGGAGTGATTTGTCATGAGGAAACCATCCGAATCCTCTGCCTGACGAAAAAACACTTGTAGTACACAGAGAGAAGCACGAAACACTATTACGAATCATCAGTTGCATGGAGGCCAGAGGTGCCTACGGGAAAGTTGTGTAGCCTTTCTAGCTCATGTGGTCGACAAGAAACTGAGGAGCCAAAGCTGGAAGAAATACCCGTTGTAAAGGAGTATTAATTGACGATAGACAAATATATTTACGGCTGAAGGACGAATACGAGCAACACTTGCGGACTATTTTGGAGCTTTTGAAGAGATAAACTTTATCAAAGTTTTCCAAATGAGAATTTTGGATTCGCGAGGTACAGTTTCTTGGGCAAGTGGAGAACGAGAAAGGAATTCATATCGATCCTTCCAAGATTGAGGCGATCAAGAACTGGGAAGTGCCTAAGACAACGACGAAAGTGCGACAATTCTTAGGACTAGAAGGATATTATAGACGAATTATAAAGAACTTTTCAAAAAGTTACTCAATCGCTAACGTCCCTAGCACAAAAGGGTATGAAGTTTGACTGGGGCAAGAAACAAGAGGTGGCTTTCCAACTACTAAAAGATAAACTTTGTTACGCGCCTATCTTATCCTATCTCGGTTGCGTGTTGATACAACGAAACAAAGTCACCGCGTACGCGTCAGACAACTTATGGTGCATGAGAAAAATTAGACCACAGACGACCTCGAGTTAGGTGCGGTGGTATTTGCTTTGAAAATTTGGCGTCATTATTTGTATGGAACTCAATGCACAATCTTTACCGATCACAAAAGACTTCAACACATATTTAATCAGAAGGAATTAAATATACGACAACCACGTTGGGTCAAGCTATTGAACGATCAATACTGCGAAATAAAGTATCACTCGGTAAGGCGAACGTCGCAGCAGACGCCTTGAGCCGCAAAGAATGTGTAAAAACTCTAAGGGTTCGAGCCTTAGAAATGACCATACAAAATAACCTTACTTCCCAGATTCGCGATGCACAACAGGAAGCACTTAAACCTGAGAAACATACCAGCCAAATCATTCCGTAGAATGGAAAATCAATTAGTGCCAAAAGAGGATGGAACATTATACTTTATGTGACGAATTTGGGTTCCCTACTTTGGTGACCTACAGACGATTATTTTAGACGAGGCTGAAAAGTCAAAGTACTCTATCCATCCCCAATCGGATAAGATGTACCAAGTCTTAAAAGAATTCTATTGGTGGCCTAACCTTAAAGGCGGGTTCACTAATTATGTCGGAAAATGTCTCACGTTCGCCAAGGTTAGGGTCGAGTATCAAAAGCCTTCAGGACTACTGTAACAACATGAAATTCCCATATGGAAATAGGAACAAATTTCAATGGACTTTATTACTAAGTTAGCCGTGACCTCGAGAGGTCACGGCATGATTTGGGTAACCGTTGATCGACTTACGAAGTCTACACATTTCTTACCTATCTGCGAGAAGGATAGCACGGAGAAATTAGCCAAATTATATCTCAAAGAAATTGTGGTACGGCACGAAGTACCTATTTCTATCATATCGGACTGAGACGGTCGGTTCGTGACAAGGATTTGGCAATCATTCCAAAAGGCCTTTGGATCACGGTTGGATCTTAATACGGCCTTTCACCCTCAAACGGACGGTCAAAGTAAACGCACGATATAAACTTTGGAGGATATGTTACATGCTTGTGTGATGGATTCGGGTGAAAGTTTGGATACTCACTTGCCTTTAGTGGAATTCTCATATAACAACAGTTATCACACTAGCATCCAGGCCGCACCGTTTGAAGCCTTATACAGATGAAAATGTTGGTCACCGTTATGTTAGGCGGAGACTGGAGACAAACAACTCATTGGTCCAGAATTAGTCAAGAGACTACGGACAAGATCTTTCATATACGAGACCGTATCAAAGCGGCTCGTGATCGACAAAAGAGCTATGCCGACAAACGACGAAAGCCACTATCTTTTGAAGTCGGAGACAAAGTGTTATTGAAAGTCTCGCCTTGGAAAGTCGTAGCAAGATTTGGTAAACGTGGAAAGTGGAGCCCACGCTATATTAGACCTTTTGAAATCTTGGAAAAGATTGGAACCGTAGCGTATAAGTTGAAGCTACCGGACGAGCTGAGTAGCGTACACGACACATTTCATGTGTCTAATCTCAAGAAAAGCCCTACTCAAGAAACAGTTATCACCCCAGCAGACGAGATACACATTAACGACAAACTCCAATTCACTGAAGAACCCGTTGAGGTTACGGACTGGAAGGTCCACAAGACACGGAGAAGTCGTATCAAACTAGTGAAAGTTCGTTGGAACTCACGTCACGGCCTGAGTATACATGGGAACGTGAAGATCAGATAACGTCCAAGGACCCACACCTATTCAAAGACTCCCCTGCAACCGATAAATTATCTTGAATTTCGGGACGAAACTCTTCTAACGGGGGAGAATGTGACAACCGGCAAAACTAATGGTTAATCCAAACAACTTAACAACTTAATTTTATATTTAATTGCGTTCGTTACGACTTAATTTAATCCATGATTAGGTCGCGTAAGTTCTACCAATCGTAGGACATGGTTAATTATGATAAAAAATATAGGTACATTCGTCGCGTCACGAGAAAACTACAAACTATGTCCTAATATGTTGGCAAAGTGCTTAAAGCATTATTCACCTAAAATTCGTCCGAAATCGCGCTAAAATATAACAAAATAAATTGTCCGCGAAGCTAAAAAAATTCGGCATTTTTAATGCCCATAGGGCTTGTAAATAATATTTTACATCCTAAATAAGCTTAGGGATATCAATAGGATACCCAAAACATAAACTCCCAGTGTTACCGCAACTTTTACACCCTACCCAAATTCGAACCGTTAGACGAACAAGTTAAATTCATACCATTTAATATTTTGTGCACATGTTTATAAAGAAAAAATAAATAAATCAACATACCCCCACCAAATCGGCCATACCTTCTTACATCATACTAGATTTGATTATTGTGATAAGTATGATGATACAGTATTTTCTTTTGACTAAATTGAAAGAGTGGAAGATATAACCTAACATCTTCATCATACTACACTTTTATAACATAAGCCTAACACTCCAAAGGCCCCTTTCTTTCTTCATTGTAATCCGCAGCAGCCAAAACACCTTCATTCATTTTTTTTCTTTCACTAAATCCCATATTTTAAACCATTTAAATATCATTTAAGAACATTGCAACATGGGGGAACATTAGAGATCGCTTTGGAGCTTTATTATCTCCTCTAATCTTCATCTTAAGCTTGTGCAAAAAATATAAGATCATCTTTTATCATTTCTAAGTTTGATATATTTTATAGATTATGAAAGTACATTGTTAATCATCTTGAACTTGACTTAAGTCAAAGATCAAAAAACTAATCTCAACATAAAAAGTCTACTAATGTGATGTATTTTTTGTTGAGTATGTTGTTTAGTGCTAGTTAGCTTATATATTCTTGATGATTATGTTAAAGTAAGTTGTTTAGCTTGATGATCTTGTATGGAACTTGATTAAAAATGGTGATTTAAACAACTTGATGTTTAAATCTTAACAAGATCACCATCCACATAATCCATGAACTTTACTACAAAAATAGATTTTTTGATATTTTAAAATTTTCATAGAGATTAAAATCATGACTTACACTAAAATGGTTTCAAAAGTGTGTTAATCAAAATTGTTTAAATGGAAGAACAAGATTAGTGTGTCAAATATGACAGTTTAAATATTCGTGTTACAAGAATTAAAAAGTGTTAACATTTTTACTAGAAAGTGTGGTTAAAAATATATATAAAGTTCAAGGATTATGAGGATATTTATGTGTGAAATATTACATGCAAATGTGGGTTTTTGAAAACTTGATTTGAAGATTGATTGTGATTATGGGCTTAAACATGGATTAAATACGTTTATAAAATGTGGAAAACGCCATAGTTTAGGGGAGAAACTATGGTGAAATTTTCTAAAATCTTAATCGCGATTAAGTGTAATTAACGGGGTGATTAACAAGGCTAAATGTGATTAGCAACTCTATCGTGATTAAGAAAGTTTAATGAAAAGGTTTAATCCCTAAACTATAAGAGCTTTTAATAAACACTTATATATATTTCATAAGTTAAAAATAATATTATTTAGTTACATATTTTTAGAAGTATATATATATATATATATATATTGTGACCACCATCATGTGTGTATATGTATAAATACTTGGGTATTTTGTGTGTGTATTTTGTGTGTGTACTAGTATTAAAAGGATACTAACCACGAAGGGCGAGGCCCGTTCGTATACACACTATGGATACCAAATATATATATATATTATATATATTAAAAACAAACATACGAAACAGATGCCAACATAGTAAAATACACAAGGGTTCCAAATACATAACTAATACAATAACGTTCAAGATGAGCAACGTCTACGTGAATTACATAAACCCAAGTGTCTAATGAGTTAGAGCACTTGTAGGTTATTACGCGCGGTTGGATACCCGTCTTGCTAGCACACTATTATGGATGCAAACTTGTGAGTTCATGTCCCCCTTTTCTCTTAATTTTTTTCGGTTTTTACAACTCTCGGGGGGAAATACATGTTTCGATGGTTTCGTTTAGCTATGGAATGGAATATTAGATCACGTGCGAATATGGTGTAACTTAAGTGCCATTAATCTTTTTAAGACCGTGGAACAAGAGTGGTAGATCTATCGAGTGTAGGCGAGCCCCACTCATGAGTCCTTATGTGGCCACATGTAGTGCTTTTGTTGTCCCAACCGGATGGACCGGAGGAAATCGTCTAGGGTTGAGTACTTCCTATGTCGTCACACATATTAATGTCCTTGCAAAACATTAATGATCAACAAATTCATTGACGCTTCACATACCACATTTTCACGTAAGGATATTTCAAATGTTTTTAAGATCATTTGATACGAACTCAAAACATATGAACTCGCCAACTTTTGTTGGTTTTCAAACTTACATGTATTTCAGGAAATTGAATGGATCTTGGCGCAGTTGTTTCTCAAGAAGCTTATGCGTTATCATGTTAACGATGTCATCCTTTTGGAAGGGTTTGCTCCGTATATCTCATCTTCAATGAGATATAGGATTCAAAGTCTTTACATTCAAAACTATGTTGAACTAGTCTTTTGTAATAACTTATAACTTATGTTGCCTTGTATTTGGAACAACGTATGATGTGTAACTTTCAGTTATATCAATGGGTAAACATCGTGTTTATTTTAATCATATAGTTGTTTACTTATATTGTATGCGATGAAAACTAATCAAGTTCACACCACGCGCTTCCGCTATCGACCGGGTGTGACATCGTATTTACAAGATCTTGTTAAATACAGCTCAACCAGTGTGCTTGGCAATGCAACTTGATGATGAAAATTGTTTGTGGCATGCACGGTTAGGGCATGTTAACTTCCAAATTTAGAGTCTATGGTAAAAAAAAGGGAGGGTAGACGGGGTTCCTGAGATAAAAAATCCAAGGTAAGTTTGTGATGGCAAACCTTTCTCACAAGAAGCTCAATGGCACGCCAATAAACCATTCCAACTGGTCCATGCAGATTCATGCGGCCCAATAACACCAAAGACGATTGGAGGTAACAGTTACTTCTTGCTATTTGTTGATGATTTTTCAAGATACATGTGGGTTTAGATGTTACAATCTAAAGACCAAGCATTTGAATGGTTTAAGTGGTTTAAAGCTTTGGTTGAAAAGAATGGGAAGTACAAAGTTGGAACATTACTAACTGATATGGGTGGGGAGTTCACCCCTAAAGTTTTCTCCGAGTTTTGTAAACAGGATGGTGAAAGAATGCATATTACAGCTCCCTACATACCCCAACAAAATGGGGTGGTGGAATGAAGGAATAGAATAGTGTTGAACATGACATGATCATTGATGAAGACAATGAATGTACCAGTATCTTGTAGGGTGAAGTACTGCAACATTCAGTGTATCAGTATCTACTGATACACTGAATAGAATGGCTACGATGAGTGTAAAAAACATGACACATTATGAAGCATTGAAGAATAGAAAGCCAAAACTGGACCAAGTATGAGTGTTTGATTGTGTGGGGCATGTAACCAAGGTGGGCACACATAATCGAAAGCTGGGCAATAGAAGCTCATAAATGATATCCATCGGGTCTGAATGATAGTATGTCTTGCAGACTCAATGATCCACATAAAAGAAGACTTCACTTGGCACGAGAAAGGGACGTAATTTTTGAAGAAACAAATAAGTGGGATTGGTCAGAACCTGAGTAGGCTGTTTCAAAACAACAAAGTATTGTGACCTTGTTGAGAAACCTCGGTGAATATATGCACAATAAAAATGAACACATGGTCAAAATGAAGAGACTGATATTAATTCTCCTGCTGGTGTTAATCAGACTCCTATTGATGTAGTTGATCAGTCACATACTTGGAAAACTCCACATCACTCACACTCCCTTCACTCAAATGTATCAGTTAATAGCGAAGGTAGTTCCATCAATAGAGTAGAAGGTACAAATTCAGAAAACTCAATATCAGGATATGATGATAGGTTGGTTTAAGGTTTAAGGACCTTAGAAGATATATATGAGTATACAGAGGAGATACAAGGCATAGATGAGTTATTCTCATCAGAAGAACCCTCATGTGACAATAAAGCTGTTGGAAATAAAGAGTGGGAGACAGAACTGAAGGATGATTAGAAACAATAGAACGTAACAACACTTGGTACTTGACTGAGTTACCTTAAGGGAAGAAAGTTATTGTTTTGAAGTGGATCATCAAGGTGAAAAAGGATCCTGTTGGGAATGTTACCAAGTACAAAGCTCGATTTCTAGCAAACGGGTTTGTACAGAAAAAAGGAATATATGTTGAAGAGGTGTTCGCTTCGCAAGATTGGAGACGGTGATATTGATTTTGGCATTGGTAGTACATGAAGGCCAGAAGGTCTCACATTTAGATGTGAAATCAGCGTTCCTTAACGGTGAACTTAATGAAGAAGTGTATGTGCATCGGCCTGTGGGGTATAAAGTTAAGGGAAAGGAGCACATGGTTTATAGACTGAACCGGGCACTCTACAGACTGAAGCAGGCACCTAGGGCCTGGAATGCTAAGCTTGACAAAACACTGCAGCATATGGGTTCGAAAGATGTCCACAAGAACAAGCTGTTTACAGAAAACAAAGTAATAAAGGGTTGATGATCCTTGGAGTATACGTAGATGATTTGCTAGTAACCGGGTCAAGTGAAAGAGATGTGGCAGTTTTCAAGGCTCAAATGAAGGAGTATGAAATGAGTGATCTAGGTCTGTTGTCTTATTACCTTGCATTGAAGTTATACAAGGTAAGGGGTCAATGACCATATCACAAAGTGGTATGCAAAAAAAAATTTAAAATCGGCTGGGATGCTTGAATGTAATGCTGCGAAGTATCCAAGGAACCTAAGCCCAACCTCGTTAAAGATGAAGAAGGAGAAAAGGTGAATGAGACTCAGATATTTGGTTAATACAACGCCAAATTTAGCTTTCTCAGTTGGAGCTATTAGCCGGTTCATGCAATCACCCAAAATGAGTCATTTAAAGGCGTTAAAGCAAATACTAAGGCATGTAAAGGGAACTTTGAACTTTGGGTTAAAATATCATAAAGATGAAAGGTGGTTGGATTCAGTGATAACAGCCATGGAACAGATGTGGTTGATCGCATAAGTACCACTGGAACAATCTTTTAATTTCTGGTTACGTGGTCAAGCAAAAGCAAAGGAGTGTGGCTTTATCATCCGGTGAAGCAGAATTTGTGACTGCCACAATGGCAGCTTGTCAGGCTTTATGTTTAAGAAGTTTGCTGGTTGATCTCACAGGTATGAAGGCTAGTCTAGTGTTGATAATGAATCTCCGATTGCTCTTATGAAGAACCTCATGTTCCATGGTCGGAGCAAGCATATCAACACCAAGTTCACTTTATAAGAGAGTGTGTTGAAGATGGGAACCTTCAAGTTGAGCATGTTAGTGGTGACTTGCAAAAAGCGGACATTCTAACTAAGGCTTTACCCAGAATCAAGTTTGCTGAAATGAGAAGTGTAGTTTAGAATTAAGGGGGGTGTGTTGGTTTTAATTCTGAAGTTGGGTATTTTAAATGGGCCAGTCAATTGGGTATTTTTAACTGGGTCAATTAAAGTGTGGGCTAAATAAAATAGTCAAAATAAAAGATAAAATCAATCTTTGCTGAAAATAAGGAGTAGCTGAGATAAAAAAACGTGAGGAGAAATTGAATCAGTTGGCAACGTTCAAGAATCTACATCGTACACCTCCATATTAGTAGTTTTTGGTTTTGATTATCTCTTATAAATTGCAGCATATTATTTAGGGTTTATCATTCCTTTTCTTTCAATTTGTCGAAATAGCTTTAACAATTGTGCCGACGCAATCATTCAATATGAATACCCTTGTTATTTATTCTGGATTTTTGCTGCAATTAGAAGTAAGCTATATACTTTGTCCCGAGGCATTAAGTTGTATGCATGCTATTTTAGTCTGACGTCTAGCTGTTTGTTAGATATGGATTTTAAATCCATTCATACACCCATAATACGGTAGAATGAAGATCAATTCATAATAATCAACAAAATAAAGTTCAAGTCATAATAATCAACAAAATTCAGTTCCCTCGGGAGATGTTCCAAATTGTCTAACGTCTAACTGATGCATACAAATGTTTAGAAACAATTAAGAAACTAATCCCATTAAAGTGGTCTCTGTCATCCCATAATCCAAACTAACAAATGTCGCCAAATTACAAATTAAACCCGGTTATTAAAATAACGGAGACCTATGTGGGACCCCCTTACGCTTTCTTACTCTTGAATTCGACCTCTTGGAACGTTTGTTACCTCCACCTCGATCTCCAGCCCCAGATTTAGAACTTGCATTGCCCTTGTTGGCTGAAGTGGGTTCAATGAATAGCTAAAATGGAAAGAAGGTCATGGTGAATATACCTTATATAAACTATTTTTTACGATTGCTGGTAAAAGTACTTATAGTTATAAATTATGTCAAGTGACGGTATGTATTACCTTGCATGCAATTGAGCAGTAACTATAGCAGTTAGGGTTCATCAGTACACGGGTGCATGTTCGGCAAGCGCGATCCGGGTCGATCTGCCCTGAGTTGTAGTGGGGTAGGGGATGTAGGGCCAACACTTGTCTTCCATTTGAAGCATATGGCTGCGATATTATAGAAATTAAGATGAGAAAGGCGAGCTGTGTATGTGTATTTATTGGCAAGTTGTGCACAAAAAAGCGAGCTTTTTTGGAAAAAAAATCCCAGTGAGGCATGCGCTTCTTGTACAGGGATGTTTTTGTGCTTTAAAGTGTTATACATGTATCTAAAAAGGTTGTGCATATAAGTGATTTAAACATAAATCATATATAAACCTTATTTATATCAACATTTTGAGTAAGGGGTGCTAAAAACCTATAGTATATATAAAAAATTATATAAGCAACGTGTGCCTCACGTACGAAAAGCCCTCCGCTTTTGTACTCTGATTTTAGACCTTGGCGCTTTTGTGCGCTTCACGCTTTTTTAAAACCAAGACCGGGTGTATTGTAAAAAACATGAAGTTTTAAAATAGAACTGTATCTATAGAGAAACTGTGTATGTCTCCAAACGAAGACTATTTTTACCGTTAGGTTTGTAAGATAAAATCATGTTTTTTATAATCCATATTATAGAAGAGAAAATGCAAAATAGCTAACTAAAATCATGTAAGATACAACATTTAACTAAGTAGAAGTATCAGATTTTTGTTTTCAACTGGCTAACTAACACACCCTCAAATCATACTCCTAAATCTACATATTAGGAGTACCGCTAGCTACAAGCCTTTTGGAAAGTATTAATATTTCACACAATTATTCAGTTACAGACCTGTATCCTTGAGCAATCAATATGTGTGCTCATCTGATCCAGGGAGACTACGTCTTTGTACACAAGTCTGTAAATGTTTAGCACCCTATGACTAGCGTGATTCCCTTCTGCTATGCAGTGTGGGCATGCAGCCGTGTCACAGTCGATGCAATACCTGTTTTGGTTGTTTCCACGGTGGCATTCACAAGCGAGAAAGAAAGTCCTTCCCAGAAACAAATACAACCACCATACACCGTCATGTCCCTACGTCACCCAAAACTCTTTCAATCCAAAATCATAAAATCAACCAAAGAATACATAGTTAAAAATATTTGAAGACTATATATGTATGGATACAGACCTAAACACACGGACACACACATATATAGGATTATGATCAGATGAGAACCATCATGAGTTGAAAAAACTTGAGAACTCCTTGAAAAAAAAGTTTTTATTTAATTTTCAACAATTTTTTTAAAATCGTGTAACATAAAAAAAAAAGCCTAGCGTTAGGGTTTTTGATTGCTTACACTACCGTAAATTTATTTTTACAAAAATATATGATGTCACCCTTTTTTGCGGGTTACACTCATGTAAATTGTTGTAACGCTCTAGTAAATTTTCGTATACAATTTTTTTTTAAATTTGCTTAATTTTAAAATATTTTGGCTAATATTTTTTGTTTTTAAACACAACCTTTTTTTTCAAGGGGTTTTCAATATTCTTTGAAACTCGGGTAGTTCTCATAATATTCATCCCTTATATATGAGGTAGGTTAATATGGTTCGTTATTCTATTTAGTCCATTTGCAGACCCAAATCTTGCTAACACTTTGGAGTGAAGAAAATCATATTCTCAACTAGGGATGAGCTCGGTATCAACCGGTACCGAAAGAACCAATACCAAAAATCCTGAAAAGTGGGTACCGGTATTTAAGGGTAAAAAGTGGTAAATTCTGTACTAGGTACCATTTGCTCATCCCTAACCCAACTCGCAATAGTTGGTCACTTCAAACTGTATCTTATATTTTTATAGTTTCTAATTTCTAATCATTTATACTGTTACGTGTACATGGTCACTTGCTCATGATGCATATGCTTTACATCATCTAGATGTTTCACACAATTGTTGTAGACACCATTCGAATACTATTCATCCTTTTTAGTGTAGAGTATTCTTGACTAAATGATGGATATCTTTCTTAAATTATCATTTTGTCAAAAGTAATTGTTATCTATCCTTACCTTATCCTTACCTGCCTATTTCGTACGCAAGACGCAGGATGATTATATATATTTTTATATATATTCTATAGGTTTCTAGGATTATTTACCCAATATTTAGACACAAATAAGCTTTATATATGTTTTAATATCTAAATTACATACATGTGCAACCTGAAAAGCAAGATGTACTACAATCTGTTGAACAAAAATATGGCATGTACATGAGGCGCGCGTCTCATAGTCGATTTTTCACCAACAAAGCGCGCCTTGGCTGCGCTTTCTGTACAGTCTACGCCTCGGGTTACAAAACAGTCTGCTAATATGGAAAGGCGCATACTTTCATAATTGATGAACCACAAATAAATGAACTATAGTCAATAAATAGTAGATTCTTTATCTGAAACTTGCTAAGCTGTTATGAAGGATGAATGACACATGTAGTGGCCTGCAGTAAACTATTAGGTGGCAAAATGGATCAGGTTAACAGTTTCTGGACGGGTCAAAATGGGTTGGGTTAACACAACACCTTTTGTCTTATTTTATAAACAAACAAATGTATGAAACATGACAATTAGATGTAGAAGCCTATAATTGCTAAAGCAAAATCAAATTTTAATATTGGTCTTCATTTTTAGTGCAACAACTTGAAAACAGTTCTTATTGTTGCCATGATACATTATTCACAAGACATATAATAGGTGAATGTAACAACAAGAGATCTTTCATGATAAAATAATAAAATTAGCGGAACCATACCTCATTAGGATTCATTGTTATACAACTTGGCCGGACAAAAGCAAGGATTAAGAGATTCCGTCTCTCTTTTGCTGAGATTAGGTTGATTGCTACTCATTCGTTGTAAAGATTAAAGTGTTTTTTTTATTAATAGCATGAATTCCAGTAATCAATGAATTGCAGCAAATTTAATCATAAAATCCAACATAATTTGACCAACATATCATTTTGTAGTGTTAAAAATGGAAAATATACATTAGCTTGAAATTTTGTCGAGAAATATTTGAAATGACATGGACACTGTAACATGATAATAATTGCTACAGCTATCATGTATTTTATTTTTTGGGGGTATTATTTATTTTCTATATATGTTAAATATCTGAACGGATTTCTTTTACTCAAGAGTAATATTTTGAGACTGAAAATCTGAATAATTTAATATTTACCAAGAAATAACATACAATAGAGCTAAATTCACTTATTTATATAACATCTAGTTAAAACAAATCAGAATTGTAGGAGTGACTTGACCTTTAAGCACTCGTTTAGTTTGAAAATTATGCAACGGGACAATGCACTGATAGTGTTCGTTTATGTACTGTAATTTATTTTTGGAAAAATTATAAATTACAATATATTTTATTCTGCATATATAAGATATGCAGATACGCAATTAATAGTTTCTGTTAGATATGACAGTTTTTTGTTGATTACATTAAGGTTATAATATATTTTCTATAATAAAGTGTGTTTATATATATATATATATATATATATTATATTATATGATTCGGTTTCAAGGGAGAACCACCCCCAGTTGCGAGAACCGCGAGAACCACTCTACACCAATCAGAATATGTCACACATGCAATATTATTTTATACCCTAAAGGGTATTTAGGATTACTGAGTTGATTGAATTACTTGTATTTTGTTTCAAAAATGGAAAATAATTGAATTAAAAGAGATTTGCAGCGGAATAAGATGAAAAACTTTTACTACAAGCAATGGTCGTTTGTTTTCATCATCATTATGCTTTCAAGTTAATTAACTTGCATGTGATTCACAAAGTCCCCCTCAGCCTTTGCAATTACAGTTTGGTAATGAGAAAATGCAGAGAAGATGATATGCGAAAGTTGATCTTTTAAGAGATAAGTTTAAAGGTTACAAGAATTGCCTATTTATACTAACTATCTAACCTCTGAGCATCTTTGATGACGTCACGGTTGATAGTGACAGGAAACAAATATGTAATTAACTCTAAACACTGCTTATACTAACTATCAGTGCTTGGCACTGTTATATTGATTAACTAAGCTAATGACTAAACTCTGATTCCTATCCTCTGTCCTTGTTAACTCTGGCAGACCTTGAAGCTTTGTGAAGGCAGATGATAGGATGAGCAGTCTTTATGGAAAGCAGTGTAAGTACATCGGAGGATGTAACCTCTGATAGTTAAACCAAAGCTCGGATAGTGTTGTTTGGCTTTATATCATCTGTTCCTTTCATAGGGTTCAATACCAACATCTCCCCTGGAACAGATGATGCAAAAAGCTTTATTCTTGGTTTTTATTTCTCAGAAGAAATTCTCTTATTTGACCTTTGAATTGAAGTTCAAAGTTAAGAGCTTCCATGTCATCAGCATCCTTCACCAACTCTAAACATAGTAGTTCTTGGAAGTCTTCTACTGTAAGCTCATAAGCAGCTTCCATGGATAGTTTAGTGGCTGCACCATCAGATTGAGCAATGTCAATTCATGGGTGTTTTATCGACCTTCCATTTTAGAATTTTTGGGTCTGATGGTTTTCTTGAAGGAGCTTTTATTGCTGAGGTTTTGAATGAGCTAACATTGATAAGTCTTTAGCCAGCTTGGCACTTGTATCATCTGTGTGATAATTAATCATATTTTGAATCCCTTCTTTGATAAATGTATCCTCAGACTCTTTTGTCAGTCTTTTCATTTATCTCCCCTTGCTTTTTCATGTGTTGCAGGGCAAGTGTGGAATGGGCAGATGTTGAGCAGGACCTTTTGGAGAGTTGAGCTCTGAGGATAGCAACTTCTTTTGAGTAATCAGGCTTGGGACGCATGGATGGATCCTTTTTACTTCTCTCTTCCAAACTTTTGTAGGTGTCTATCACTCTCACCTCACCCCAGCTCATCACTTGGTTTTTGGAACCATAATGATTTTGGATCAGTTCTTGCTTCATTCTCTTCAACTTCAAGACATTTTCAGAGATATCTTTCTTGTATAAATCCCAGTTGGGAGGAGTTGGCTTTTTGAGAGGATCTTTCAATATTTCTTGCATTCTATTGATTCTTCTCTCAGCTCATCTATGCTCCAATCCCTGATCTGAGGCCTTGTTGCCTTATACATCTTCTTTTCCATGATATACTCAATGAGTTCACTCTTGAGCAACTTATATTCCCTTACTGACAACTGGTTGCTCAGATCCTTGACAAAGTTTTGCAGAATGGTGACCTTACTCAGTTGAAAGGACATGATAATCTATATTTCTTTATCATTTTTACCAGCTGATTCTCTTTTGGCAATATCCTCTACTTGCTTCTTTTTCAATTCTAGATAAGCATCAACATTTGCTGGTCTTGGATAGCCATCAAGGGATAGAATTTTCTTTTGTCAGGGTCCTCCTCTGAAAAGAAACTTAGAATCTCTTCCCTGCCTGCTGGTAAATCAAGAGGGTATAACTTTGTTGCAGGAATGACTTTAAGAGTTGAAGAAGTTGTAGCACTGAGTGGGGATCACTTGTGATGATGATAGTGGAAGAGGTGCAGAGATCTCATCATCATTTATCACTTTTGTGATTTTTCTCCTTTTAAACCTTAAGGTAGGTGATGGTGGTTGTGGGATTTTTGGTGGTGTAGATAATGTTGATGTGGGGAAAATGTGATTATGGCAGTGGATAGAGATGCATTTGTTGCAACCTCTGCTGTATCAACAGATGTTGACACAACAGTTGCTGTAACATCTGCTTATGTGGATATGGGTTGTGGTTTTGAAGATGTGATAGGTTTTTGAGAGGCAGAGGTTTTAATGGTTGGACTGGTTTCAGGCTTAGTTTTAGGAGGTGTGGATGTTGGTTGCCTGGCTTTTTTAGCAGGAGCTCTTTTTGATGAAGTACCAACCTCTCCTTTTTCTTTTTGCTGATCAATCTTTTTCTCAACCAACACTCTGCTGTCCTCAATCACATTCTTCTTGTGACTAGCCCTTGCCTTGGCCATAAATTCATCAGTCAAATCAATCTTATTTGAACCATCAGGCCTTGGGATATTTACTGTTGGTCTGGCCTTATCATCATCTATTGTTAGCTTCTTTGGACCCAAAGGTTTCTCCCCTTTTTTGGCTTCATCTGTTGTAACAAATATAACCGTTGGAGGTGCATGGCCAGTGGTTGTGAGTAGATGTGCTTTGATGGCTTTAATGTCTGCTTCAGTGTCTTGATACTTTGATTCAAACATGTTTCAAACATTATTCACATGATGCTTGTGTTGTAAATCCAAATAATGTTGTTGATGTTGAAACAGAGGGTTAAGAGCTTCTTTTGAGATCAGCAGTGGATAGAACAGAGGGTTGACTTTTTGTAGCTATCATCTGCTTTAGTAAATCTTTGATTTCACCAACAAAGTTTTCAATTCTGGTCACTCTCTCCGTCAAATCCTGGTATTTTAGATCATCACCTAATTTAATAGGATCATCTGAACTCCTACCAGTGGTGGTAGTTATATCTATGTTATCATGAGCAGTGGTTTTAGGACCAGCTTCAAACATAAATGCCCCTTTGTCTTGGTACTGGGGACTTCCACAATAGAGGTAATACTTGTTGCCTCAACAATGGTTGCCTTCAACCAAGTCTTATTAATGACACCACTGTCCAACTGAGAACTAGAGAGTTCAGCAATTGTAGTGGCGGCTTTGTTGAAATATCACCAAGAGTTACATGTAACCCAAGGGATGTAGCTTCTTCATTTGCTGATGGGCTAGCAATGAATAAAGAATCAGACCCAGCCATTGGATGAAGTATATTCTCTGTAATAGGTTGTTGAGAAGTGTTTTGTGTCTGAACTAATTCAATTGCATTCAGCAATGGTACAATTGTGGGTGGAAGTGAAGGTATCGGTGAAGGTGGTTTAGTAGAAAGCGACATTGCCCTAGGAGAGGGGCTGTGGAAGATAGACCCAAGTGGATCTAGAGCTTCATAAAGTGGTGTCCCTGTGTCTACAACCTTTTCCTTTTGTGAGGAAGAAGGAGGAGTTTCAAAGTCGGTGGGAGATCTTTGAACCATCTGCTGTGAAGAAGTAGCAGCAGTGGTTTGTGACTTTGGTGCTATCACGGGTTAACCTTGGGATCTCATCTTCCAGAGGACCCTTTTTGGGTTTGGTAGGCTTTTTGGAGATTGTTTTGGTTTTCTTTTTGGAAATTTTTGTGTGGGTTTCAGGGCAGCGGTTGTGTTGCCCTGATCACCAAGATCAGTGGGCTCAGTAGCAAGAGGTTGAGATTGAACATTTTGTTCTAGTAAGACTTGCTCATCCTCCTCTACTTGTGTTTTCTCAACTTTATCTTGGTTTGTTATTCTGGTGAAAGTTTCATGATTAAGGCTGCCTGGATTAACCACAGCGCCAATTTTACTTGCAGGACCTTTAATTTGATCTGTAAGTAAACACTCAAGAAACGTGGATGCATCAAAAAAGCTTTTCTTTTTTCAATATTTTAAAAGTTATTTACAAGATCATTGAACGGTATCTGGGAGTAGTTTAAAACGGTGTCAGTTAAAATTGCATACCCCAGATATTGCATGTTCAATGGAATTTCATTGAAAGCAGTGGCTTTTGCTGAGAGACAAGTAAGAATGGTGTGAAAGAAAAATCTCATCTCAGCAGGAAAGTTACGTTTAAAAATGGTCATACCTTTCATCTGGCCGATATAACCTCTTTCCAGAAACTCTGTTTGGATCTCATTAATTGGAAATGACACAAGGTGTTGTATGTCATTTAACTTGAAAACTTGAGAGATCGATTGGGGGATAATTTGCATCAACACTCCCCTACTCTTGAAATTATTGTATAAGGAACACCATCAGCAGATGAGTGAACCTTTGCATTTTTCCAGAAATCACGAAGAGCATCAATGTAAATGGGGGCTTTGACGGTTAACATGTGCAAGAATTTAGACTTTTGCAAAATTCGAATCATTGGATGATAGCGAGTATTTGCGTCGTTTTCTTCAAGTATGGCAGTGTAGTTGTCTGGGGTTTTGATTATGAGAGTGAAAGGTGGAGGTTCTTCTTGCGATTTAGCTTTGGATTTTGAAGATTTTGATTTGGGAGCCATGGTGTTTGAGAGAAAAACTGTTTTGAGATTTGAAATCGACGCTGTTTAGGGTAACCACTGGTGAGATAAAACAGGGGTTTTATAAGGGTTTTGAAAAAGTGAACATGACGTGCATCTGTTGCAAGATGGATGGCTAACATCTGGCCACGTGTAACCTCTGATGAGAAAAGTAACCGTTGATGTGGCAAAACACTGTTTTAGGACAGTGGTTTGGACAATACTGATTTTGTTAACACTATTAGAGGTTAGCCATCAGTGGTTTTGAAAAGGTGAAAAATAGAAGTCAGAGGATACACTGTATCAGTGGATAAGATTTTAAAGCCTATCAGAGGTTTTGAGCAAACAGATGTTGTGATCAGACTTATAAAGATTTATTGAAAAAATTCAATTTTAAACTATTTTAAGGAATTTGTGAATTTCTGAAAACATTTTGATGCTATGTACACATGGATTTACAATAAAACTTGTTTTTAATCCATGTTTAGCATACCAAGCATTGAGATCAATTTTTCAAAGGTAGATGTATCCAATGCCTTGGTTAAAACATTTGCCCATTGATCTGAAGTATGGACATGATGCAAAGAAATCAAACCTTTTTCATAGCAATCTCTCACAAAGTGATGTCTGATGTCAATGTGCTTTGTAGTTTAATGAGAAACTGGATTTTGATGATATTTTCAGCAGCTTGACTGTCCAATTTGAGTGGAGTCTTTAGTGCAATGATACCAAAATCCAACAACTGGTTTTGAAGCCACAAGAGTTGAGCAGTGCAGCTAGCAGCAGCAATATACTCTGCCTCAGCAGTGGATGTTGAAAGTGCAACCTGCTTTTTGCTTTGCCAAGACACTAGACAATCACCTAGGAATTGACATCCTCCTGTGTGGACTTCCTTGTAGTTTTACACCCAGCAAAATCACTATCTGAAAAACCTGAAAGCTCAATATTCCCATTAGCTGGATACCAGATACCAAGTGTGGGAGCACCTTTTATGTATCTGAATATCCTTTTTACAGCAATAAGGTCAGACTTTCTAGGTAATGTCCTGTGATCTGGCACAAACACATGTTGCAAACATGATGTCTGGCCTTGATGCAGTTAGGTACAATAAAGACCCAATCATGCTTCTATAAAGAGTTTGATCAACAAGGTCATCTTTACCATCAATGGTGACTAGCTTGGAGGTTGCCATGGGTGTGCTACATGGTTTACAATCATCCATATCAAACTTTTTAAGCAGTTCTTTCACATACTTGTTTTGATGGATAAATGTAGTACAACTGTTTAACTTGAAGACCAAGAAAACATTGGAGCTCACCCATTGCACTCATCTCAAACTCTGCTGCCATGAGTTTTCGAAACTCTTTAACATAGCAGTGCTTGTGGATCCAAAAATGATGTCATCCACATAAATTTGGACAAGCATCAAATATTTTCCTTTCCATTTTAAAAACAGGGTTTTATCTATTTTACCTCTAATAAACCCTATTGATAAGAGAAAAGTGGATAGAGTTTCATACCAGGCTCTTGGTGCTTGTTTCAAGCCATACAATGCTTTGTTGAGCTTGTAGACATGATCAGGATGGAATGCATCTTCAAAACCTGGAGGTTGACAGACATACACCTCTTCTTTGATTTTTCCATACAAAAATGCACTCTTTATATCCATTTGAAACACCTTTATGTTGTGGTTAGCAACAAAAGCTAAGAACAGGCGAATAGCTTCCAACCTTGCTACAGGAGCAAAAGTCTCATCATAGTCTATACCTTCTTCCTATCTGTAGCCTTGAACCACGAGCCTTGCTTTGTTTTTGACAACAATACCTCTTTCATCAGTTTTATTCTTGAAGACCCACTTTGTGCTAATTGCACTTACATCTTTTGGCAGTGGCACAAGCTCCCAAACTTGTTGTCTTTTGAACTGAAGGAGTTCTTCTTGTATGGCCTCTACCCAGCAGTTGTCTTTCAGTGCCTCTTGGTACTTGACTGGCTGTATGAGTGATAGAAAACCAGCAAAAAGACAAATATTTTGGGATTGGCTTCATGTGAGGACCCCAGATTTGATGTTGCCAATAACTTGATCTGCTGGATGGCTTTTGAGATAAATCAAATCACCTTGGTATGGAACAGTAGCATTTTGAGGTAATGGCTGCAAATGTGCATCATCTGAGCTAACCTCTGCTGGTGAAATTGAAGTATCAGCCATGATGAGAATGGTGGTGGTGGTAATGGGGGTATAGAGGTAACATTCTGATGATTTTGGTGCCCAGATGTAGGACTTTTATCAACAGATGTTTGATTTTGTGAACTGGCAGAGGTTTGAGGATCAACCACTGTTGACCCATAAGTGGCAGAGTTTACACAAGAGCTTGTAGCACTTGATCCTCTGTTTGAAGAATATACTTTTGTTTGTGGAAGCACACAGTCATATCCTTGATCTTGATCTTCTTCAGATGATTGTGGTGTACCTGCATTGTCTAGCTTGATAGAAACATCAGCAAATGTGAATTTATCTAAATCAAAAAGCTCTGCAGGATTTTGTTGGGATTTTCAGTGATGATAGTTCATTGAACTTCACATTCAAAGTTTCTTCAACACACTTTGTCCTAGAGTTAAAAACTCTGTAGGCTTTGGCAGTGGTTGAGTATCCCATAAAATAACCACAATCAATTTTGGCTGCAAACTTAGATATAGAATCTTTTAAGTTCCAAATGAAACATGGACAACCAAAATTTTAAAATATGAAATCAGAGGTTTGATTTTATACAAAATCTGATAGGCAGTCTTTTGATGCCATGGGTTAATCAAAACTCTGTTTTGAACATAGGAAGCAGTGTTTACAGCCTCTGCCCAAAAGGACAGGGGTAAACTAGAATCTGCTAGCATAGTTCTTGCTGATTCAATTAAGGTTCTGTTTTTCCTTTCAACCACACCATTTTGTTCTGAGTTCTTGAAAGCTATATTGTCTAACAATTCCTTTTGACTCACACAAAAACATCCAACTCCCTATTTTTAAACTCTGTTCCATTGTCACTTCTAAAGATTTTTATGGAAGATCAAATTGCTTTTCTACTTGTTTGACAAAGTTTTGCAAAATGCTTGCAGTTTCATCCTTAGAATGAAGAAAGAAGGTCCATGTAAACCTAGAGAAATCATCAACTATCACTAGGCAATACCTTTTGTGTTTTAAGCTCATGATTTGCACTGGGCCAAACAAGTCCATGTGCAACAGTTGTAAACACTGCTTGTTTTGGACTCTTCAATTGATTTGAAATAACTTTTATGTTGTTTGCCTTTTTAACATGAAACACAATTTTCATCACTGGAAAATTTCTTGTGAGGCAAGCCTCTTACAAGACTTTGTTTTGAGAGTGTGGTGATAGTTTTAAGATTTGTGTGTCCAAGTCTTCTATGCCATAACTCAGTCTCTTTGCTAGAAGCAACTGAGAATAGACATGTCCCAGACATAGGATTATCTTTTAGCATATCTACCACATACACATTCCCACTTCTGTGTGCAGTGAGTTGTGCTTTGCTCTCAGCAATGATTTGATCAATCCTTTTAAGAACCTCTGGTCCCACAATTTGACAAGTTTTCTTAGTGAAGAAGGATCCATATCCTCTATCACTCATTTGTGAGACATTCAGCAGGTTAAATTTCAGATTGTCAATCAAATTCACATTTTCAAACTTGAGTTTACCAGCCAGAACCGATCCAGACCCTAAAACCTTTCCCTTTGAGTTATTACCAAAAGATATATCACCCCCCCCCCATGAGCCATGAAGTCCTTAAGAAGGGCTCTACATCCTGTCATGTGCCTAAAACCTCCACTGTCTACATACCATAAGCTATCAAGGCAAGTAGAGGGTCCCTGCACATTTAAGTAAATAGATCAGTTAAGATTGGTCTCCAAAGCCAAAATGGCTTTGGATGGGGTCACAGATGGTCCAGCCTCAAGTCTAGGACAATGGTCAGTGGTTTTGAAATTTTCTTGTAACATCTGCTCTTGACCATTACTTATCAGATGATTGTATCCATAAGGGTGCCTGTTTACTCTTTGCTTTGAAGGCTTTTTGTAGCCTTCATAAGCATGAGGAACCTTTTTATAAGTAGGTTGGCCATACCCTCTTGGAAATGAGTTTGAAGGTGGGGCATCTGTCACTTGCACCTCTCTTTGAACAAAGGTTTTGGTTAAGGCTTTTGTAACAGATGTTTCAATTGGTTCAAAACTCTGCTTGGATTTATTTCCAACAGAACTTGAAATTTTTCTTTATAGTGCTTTTGCCTTGATCTCTTTTACCTTTTGTTCATAGTTTTTGAGATAGGCACACTGTTGAGTTGAGTGATTTGTTTTGCTGCAGATGGTGCCTTTTGAAGAGTTTTTGATAACACAGGTTTTGTTAATGTCATAGGCTTTTAAAAGAAAACAATCTGCAGCGACATGATTTCTTTTTTCACAAAATTCACAAAACAAGTTTTTAATCTTTACTATTCTTTTCCTATTAGACTTTTTCTTAGCAGTGGTTGTAACCTCTGCTGGCACATCTTTGATAGGGATCACCAGTGCTTTTGGGGCTTTAATACCATCAGTGGTTGTGAAGTCCATTGGCTTAAAGTTCTCTAAGATATCACATGCATCTGACCATGTTGGTTTAAACTGATATTTTTTAATTTCTTTATCTTTTGTTGAAACCTTTAGTTTTTCCAAAACAATTTTGTTTCCAGCTTTATCTATGATTTTTATCTCTTCACCAGCCAAATTTGTAGGGACAACTTCAACCAACTCAGAATCAATTTCAGCAACATTTTTCTCATTTTGGTCATAGGCTCTAAAACTTACACCAAACTTGATGTTGCTCTTGATCTGTACATCAAGCATAATTTCATAACCTTTGCAGGACTCAACCCATTTTTCACAAGTGATTTGGGTTTCTTCTAACTCCTTTTTACAAACTTGGTATTTTTCTATCATAGTTTGGAGTTGGTCCTTGGTTATGCTTGATTCATGTCTTAGGCTACTCATTTCAGAATCTTTTTCACTGAACTTTGATTTTAACTCTTTAATCAGTTTTTCAAAATTAAGTTCATCTTCTAAAATTTTGATTCTCATGTTTTCATTCACCTTTTTGATGTTTGCAAAAGCAATGATGCATTTGTCAGAACATAGATCTTTAAGGATCTGAGGTGATACCTTTGTAGCAGCCATAAGAGCACAATCACACTCATCTTCACACACATCAGTGTTCCATGGGTCAGTAGGAGAGTTCTTTTCCTTATCAGCAGCATTTTCTCTTTCTTCACTTGAAATCACTGTTTCATCACAAACTTGAACTTCATCAGATTTTGACACTATCTCTACAGATTCAACACCTTTAGCAATTGTCTCTAAGGCCATTAAACAAAATTGTTGTTCAACATCATTTTTGGCCATTAAAGCAAAGTTTTCATTAGTCAAATCCTTAGGCAAACTGCTCCAGTCAACATAACTTTGTGTGAAAAAAGCTTTGTTGACCAACCTCTGCTTGACTAGCAGTGGTTTGAGCAGGTTGTGTAACAATATGGGTGCTTGTTGAACAAGCACCTGAGGATGAGATGGTGCCTAAACATATTGAATTTGTGGAGCAGTGGATTGAACATAATGCACTGGAACAGTGGTAGCAGGATGTGCAAAGTGGGCAGTGTTTTGAACATGTTGAGCAGGGGATATTATGAATAATGAGCAATGTTTTGTGTGTGCTGAGGTCTAGGGCCAGGATGAGTCACTATTGGTCCAGAAATTTGAGACCTGCATTCTCTGGCAAAGTGTCCTAGCCTATTACACTTATAACACTTGACTTTTGATTTATCCAGCCCAACCTTCAACCCCCCATGTAAACCTGGGAATTTTCTACCAGTTCTCTTGTAAAACTTACTAGCCCTAACACTCAATAAGGCCAGTTGGTACAAAATATCCATTTCTTCAAGATCAGAAGGTTCAATGTGTTACAAATCATTCAGCTCAAAGGATAGATTGTCAGAGGTTTGGCTTTCCCCACTAGCAGCAAAAGCATAGTTGGGTGCATATGTTTCAGATCCAAAGTTCCCACCAGATGTAATATCTATATAGTGATCATAACTTTGGTCCTTACTGTTGCCAGAACCCTCTTCTTGGCCAAAAAGAGCTGTATTACCCAATGAGTAATCATCAGTCATTTTGCCAGATTCTTGCAACTTCTTTTTCTGGTTCAACTCTCTCTCATAAGTGAGGAGTATCCCATGAAGTTGTGTTAACAACATTTCTTAAAACCCAATAGATTTTCACGTTACATAAGCTACCGTCTCCCACTTATCTGGTAACGATCTAAGGAAACGACTATTGACAATCGAATTAGGAAAAACCACGTTAACTAGTTAGTTCACTGATGAGACAGCTGTAACGTTCAAATTGTTGTGTTAGAGACTCTCCTTTCAAGTGACAAAACGTTTCATACTGCTGATTTAGAACTTCTCTATTACTTTCTATCACTTCCTCAGTCCCACCAAATTGCTACTTAAGTGCATCCCATAACTCCTTTGCACTATTGTAATGGAGTAGGCCAATATAAATTACAGTGGGTAAGGCCGAAGCAACTATGCTAAATGCCTTAGCATCCAATTCAATTTTTTGGAAATCCTGCTCCGAAAGGCTTTCAGGATTTTTTGGCACTTGTTTGGTTGGATCTTCTGTGCTTGGAACATTGGAACGTGAAGTCCATAAGCAACAGATCTCCAGCAACCGGTGTTTTGCTGGGCAAGGATGTGACCCATCCGTCGTTGCCAAATGAAATATTCATTTCTTTTGAGCATCGGCGGTTTGAACAAGATCCAGAATTGGCATCCTGTGTGTTTTGAGACATTTTCAGTTGATTTTTTTTCATATTTTGTTTTTAAAAACTTTGAACGTAGTAAAAACTCTAATATCAAACAAAACAACTAAACTGAATAGCAAGAGAGCTGATCTATTCGAATCAAATCGATTGTTGGATCGAATTTGATGAATCAAGCTCTGATACCAATTGTTAGGATTTGAGTTTGAATTACTTGTAGTTTTTGTTTCAAAAATGGAAAATGATTGAATTAAAAGAGATTCGCAGCAGAATAAGATGGAAAAATTTTACTACAAGCAATGGTCGTTTGTTTTCATCATCATTATCATGCTTTCAAGTTAATTAACTTGCTATGTGATTCACAAACTCCCCCTCAGCCTTTGCAATTACAGTTTGGTAATGAGAAAATGCAGAGAAGATGATATGCGAAAGTTGATCTTTTAAGAGATAAGTTTAAAGGTTACAAGAGTTGCCTATTTATACTAACTATCTAACCTCTAAGGATCTTTGATGACGTCAGGGTTGATAGTGACAGGAAACAAATTTTGTAACTAACTCTAAACACTGCTTATACTAACTATCAGTGCTTGGCACTGTTATTGATTAACTAAGCTAATGACTAAACTCTGATTCCTATCCTCTGTCCTTGTTAACTCTGGCAGACCTTGAAGCTTTGTGAAGGCAGATGATAGGATGAGCAGTCTTTATGGAAAGCAGTGTAAGTACATCAGAGGATGTAACCTCTGATAGTTGAACCAAAGCTCGGATAGTGTTGTTTGGCTTTATATCATCTGTTCCTTTCATAGGGTTCAATACCAACATTTACTACATATGTCTAATCTATCTCTTTATTAAATTCTCACTCTCTCTCTCTCCATCACTTTCAATTACAGAGTTTTGTTTCTCTCTCTCCTCTCTTCAAAATTCACTGACCTTCAAAAATCCAACCACCATCTTCATCTATCTTAAACACAATCCACACACCCCATCTAGAACATCACTCTCTCTATCTCTACTCCCGCTCTAACTCGAACCGCCAATCACCACCACCATCCGACCACCACAACCATCACCACCACCCGACCACCACAACCATAACCACCAAATGACCACCCACCATCTGCGGGGTAAACTGAACAAGACTGAGCTTGAATTGAAACCACGCAGCCACCACCATCGCCGCCAGTTCCTCAGGCTTGAGCCACGCACCACCACCCCGATTCCGGTGTTTCTGGTCGCCGAAAAAAGCGGATATGCCGCCTGTCGACTGTTGTCGCGCCGTCGCCGATTTCGGCGTTTCTGGCCGCCGCTTATGGCAGCTCGCTGTCTGGTTGTTGTGGTGGCGACAAGGATCGCTTAAGTCAATATTACTCTCTCTAGAACCTCACTTTCTCTCTCTAGAACCACCACCACCACACCACCATCTTATTATTCTTCACTCTCTGTTGGCACATTGACAGCTGCAACGTGTGCCGCTAGTCAACCAAAACCATCATGAAGTTGATGTAAAAGAGATCAGATTTAATGAAGAAAACGTATCCCTTGCTACTTTTGCCTCTAATTAGGTGAAATTTATTAGTTTTATTATAAACCCAATTCAATTTCTTCACAAATTTACTGTTTGTTCATTGTTCTCAAGTGGGTAGGTGTTAGGTGCTTTAAAGATTGCATTTTAAGTATTTTTTGAAATGTGGTTTTTTAATTTTGGTTTTTGGATGATGGGTTAGCTTAAAGTTTGTTCATTGTTCTCAAGTGGGTAGGTGTTAGGTGCTAACATGCCCTAAATACCCTTTACATAACTTAGAAATAAGTTTCGAGGCTTCGGTATGGCAAAAACATGCTTTTTTGCAACTTCAGGGGCTATTTTGCAAATTCTACGAAACTATGCCAATTCGCGTATATCGTTATCCGGAATATGTACGCACATCCAAAAATTTTTGTAATCATTTAAATCTAGTATTTTAATGATTGGAATGCAAAAATATCATTCGTTACGCGTTTACGGTCATTTGCACGTTCGTTACAAATTTTCGTCGTAATTAACCGAATACCGCAATCGTTCCGACTGAACGAACCGAAACCGGGACATTTTTAACACATTTCAAGTTCCTAAGTTTACTATCCTTATAGAGCTTAAAAATGGGGTTAACGGGTGTTAAAAGTACCAAAACGCGACGAAAACAAGTTTAGGGGCATTTCTGCCAATTTTTGAAACTTCTACAACTGCAAGGGCCTTACGGACCGTAACGCAAAACCCCATACGGTCCGTAAGGGGTGCCCAGCTTAGAAGCTTCTTAAAATCAAGCTGGAAACTTCTTGTTAACTTCCTTGGCCACCAAGTCGCGATCTATGCCACCTTTAACCTGCATTAGACACCTGGAGGGACACTAATCCATGCCTTAACACCTGGATCAACACTTGGCATGATTTGGGAGCTCCAAGATTAGTATAAATAGGCTTGATCTTCACCATTTCTCTTTGCTCATTTCCATCTTCTTCCTCCTATACTCTTGGAGCTTGCTTCCATCCTTTTGGAGGCCTCCTACTGAGTTCTTTGAGATCTTGGGTGTTCCTAAACACAAGTAAGATCTCATCCTTAGTCTTTTTCTTTACTTTTAGGTATTTCAAGCTAAAAGTCAAACAGTATTTGACTTACAACTTTGACCATTAATTGGTCAAAACAAAGTTCAATTGAACTTTGCAACGTGATCATAATCACGATGGTTATGGTCCTTAGCGATCATGCCTACTGATTACCACGTTTACTAGTTGTAGTGACGAGTCAAAGTTTCGGTCAATAATGCGCAAAATGCGCATTATACGACGGAACTATTTTCGGATATGAAAACACTTTTTTTATACCAATCAGTTTTATGAACTTAATTAGACATGTTTGACATGTCTAACTCATCACTTTTAGTTTAGTGCTTATTTAGGGTCGTAAGTCGAGTGGTCTTGGCCACCGCTTTGACTTTTGAATCCGACCCGTTTGGTCGATCTTAGGATCCGACCAAACACATATATGTGACCATAGTTGTATAGGGAATAACCCTCTGAGGTTATACCTTATGGTCGCATCGTTTGGTTAGTATGATGTTAAGTCACTAGTTATGCCTTAATAAATGACCAAAACGCCCTTTTTGCGCATAAAACAATTTTAAGCCTATGTAACCAATGTTTTGCCATATACACTGATGTTACAACATTACTAAACTTATTTTGGCATATTAGACTTATCATAACACATATCTAACCATCCGAACACTTTTCTACATAAATTGCACGTTAAAGTAGCGTAAACTACCTTAACGAGTCATAACGGGTCAAAAGCACTTGGGAATCCTTTTTAAATTAGAATGTTGACTTTGTTAAACCATTTCATATGGGTACCAGCACTCATTTGGTTTACAAGACCTCATTCTATCCGATCCGCCGATTAAAGTCCCGATATTTACATAGTTATCCGATTTTAGGACACGTTTGATTTCTCGGACATTTGAGCTTGTTTAATCTTTGATTCAATTTTATTTTGCGACCCAAGTGAATACATAGCTCCCCTCTTTTATGTTTTTCAAATATTTTGGGGTGATTCATATGTGCTAAATGGTTTTCAAGTTTTCAAATTACAAATGCTATGGTTTATATAAACACGACGATTTCAATAATGTGAACGAACTTGTTGGTGCGTTATATACATGACACGAATGACATTCATTAGCTTTGGCCAAGCCGACCAGAAGTAAGTTATGGTACCATAGGACTGACAATCCCGTTACCAAGTTTCCCGGTGTTTGTGGGGAAGTTTGGGGAGCGACCGAAACTGTTTACTTTAATAAACCCTTTGGTGGTTTGTTATTGCAATTTAAAGATACCCTTTGGTGGTATAGACGAGTCAACACAGGTTTGAATGTATTCACCAAAATGACCAAAAGTTTTCACAGTTAAAACAACGACGATTGGTTTACACGAACGATGAACAATTGGTTTATGACATGAACAATGGACGAATGGTTTATGACACGAACAATGGACGGTTGGTTTATTATAAGTGATTTAGATAACGGTACGTGTGTAATGTGATAAAAGCATGGTGGATACACTGCTGGTACTTCCTATATATAAGTGCTTTTATCGTATTACATTTGTGGCGTTATTTGCATCACCTGGAACAAAGGTTTTTCAAACAATGACACGCAACGATTTTTCAATTAAAGATATAAATCATACAAAGTTTCTTCAAGATGATTTACTACTCGAATTTACAAAACAAATGTTTTGGTCAAGATTCATGGCTACATGTCTTTTATAAACTATAACTAACTTGTTTTAGTTGGTTAATTATCATTGCAATACCAAATACCTTTTGATAACACGGTTTTCAATTAACGACTCTAGTAGTCTGACGAGGTATTGCAAACACATATTCAAGGCCATGAATTTGACACACTCACAAAACCTATGTACTCGCCGGCATATTTTTGCTGACTCATTTTCAGATTTGTTTCTGGGAACAATGCTTGACGTTGATGCATGCTCACTTAGGATCGGACGTGGACTTAGTGCCTTAAAATATGAAAGGCAATAGTTTATTTAGTTTGCTTTAATTTCCAAGACAATGTAACTATGCAATTTCAATATTCAATAAAACATAACTTTAATTACCACGTGTTGTTGAAACAATCTGTTAACGTGACTCCCCGACGTTTCCGCCACGGTTTGTTGCTTTACGCAGTCGGGGTGTTACAGATTGGTATTAGAGCACTGATTATAGGGAATTAGGTTATTAGTAATCCTTTGACCTAGACTATAACCTTCCTAGGACCCTAACGCAAGTTTACTTGCGTTTAGATTCATAAAATATAATACTATGACCTATCCTTAGGTGATTACCAAAAACAATACAAAAGTCACAAAATCTTCCCAAAAACTTTTTGCAAAGAAAAATATCTATTCTTAGATGAATCATTTTGGGCTTTATGCCTTCAAGGTTTTCAAATCTCGTCAAAGTTTGGGTTTTACTAATGTGAACACATGCAATCTGGAAGGGTGGGTGCCTGTACCCCGAATTTTCTGTCCAAGGTTAGAGTGTTCGTACAAATCCACTTAATCGGACCAGTCACTCTTACCTGGGAACTATTGGGGTGAGTGTCCACTTATAGGCTAAAGCATGTCTTCGCGATACATTATAAGGACCCATTTACTTTGATTAGTCACCGTGTGTCGTTTGTTTGTTTTGAGAAACGAACAAATTACCACCATCCTTATTTTGTCGATATTTTCAACACCTCTCCTGATTTATTTCGATCTCACATACCTCCCTTCATGTTTTCTTTTAGAATGCCTCCTCGACGTGATACAACTCAAAATGCCAAAATGGCAGCCATTATTGCTCAGCAAATTGCGGTGGTACTCCCGAATCTTGTGACCCAACTTAATCAAGCGAACAACAACAACAATAACAATAACAATGCCCCAGCTCCGTGCAACTATAAATAATTTTATTCGGCTAAACCACTATCGTTTTCTGGGTCTGAGGGAGCCACTGGGCTTTTGCAATGGTTCGAGAGCCTCGAAAGTACTTTTCGTCATGTGCAATGCCCGAATGAGCGAAAAGTTGAGTTTACGTCGAATGTATTCAAAAAGAGAGCTCTTACATGGTGGAACGGTATTATGAGAGATAGAGGTGCCGAAGTGGCTTTAGCTCAAACGTGGGAAGAGCTTAGGGCTCTAATGATGAAGGAATTTTGTCCCCAAAGGGCGCTAGAAAACGAATTCCATGATCTCAAATAGGATAGTGGTGAACATTGTGCTTATACTGACCGGTACGAGGAGTTGAGTTTACTCTGTCCTTCGATGGTGACGCCTTTGGATAAGGCGATCGAAAAGTATATCGATGGTTTGCCTGATCCTGTTCAGGACATTATTACCGGAAGTAACCCAACCACTATCCGACAGGCCATTGAGCTAGCTGCAACCTTGACCGAGTCTCAGGTCAAAAAGGGTAACCTTCATCGCAAAGGCAAAAAGAAATCATCCACCAAAGCCACTCAAGAGAAACAAAAGGGAAACAAAGCTGATCCTTCTAAATGATCAAAGAAGCGTAAGGCTTCTCAGAACTTTGCTGTTACTACACAACCTGCTCCAGCCGCTCAACCCAATCAAGCTCCCCAAAACCAACCAGCTCAACCTCCGGTGAGGAAGCCATATGCTGGTACTGCACCGTTGTGCAATCGGTGCAACGGTCACCACCAAGTTCACCAACCATGTCGTCAATGTACTACTAGTGGAAGATTTGGTCACTTGGCCAACGTTTGTTGATTTATTCCAAACCAAACTGCACAGAACCTTGTCCAACCTCAAGCAAATCCCATTCGACCTCACTTTCCACCCGGGTCATGTTTTAACTGTGGCGAGATGGGCCATTACAAGAACAATTGCCCGAAATTAGCCAATGCCAACCAAGCTCGTGGACGAGCATTCAACATTAACGCCAACGAGGCCCATGCTGATAATGAAGTCGTTAATAGTACGTTCCTTGTCAACAATCATCCTGCTTCTGTTCTTTTCGATTCGGGTGCCGATAGGAGTTTCATGTCCTTAGCCTTTGAACCATTGCTTTCAATGCCAAGAACTAAACTAGGAAAGCCCTTGTCAGTCGAAATAGCTAGTGGTGAACCTCTTAAACTAGATTCTGTCATTCGTGATTGCCGATTGAACCTCAATGACCACCTTTTCGCCATTAACCTCACACCAATGCAACTCGGGAGTTTCGACATCATCATAGGTATGGATTGGTTAACCAAGCATCATGCCGAAGTTTTTTGTTTTGACAAGATAGTTCGAATACCTCTTCTTTTAGTGAAGTCTTAGAAGTTCGTGGAGAGAAACCCGCTAGTAATCTTAATCTCATGACCTATAATCAAGCCCAAAAATACCTACGAAAGAACTATGTTGCCTTCTTGGCACATATCGTAGAGGAGAAAGGAAAAAGAAAAATTGTTTAGGATATCCATGTTGTTCGAGATTATCCTGAGGTCTTTCCTGAAGAATTACATGGTTTACCTCCTGTACGTCAAGTCGAGTTCCACATTGATCTAGTACCTGGTGCCAACCCAATTCTGAGATGCAAGAGTTATCGAAACAGCTTGAAGAACTATATGATAAAGGATTCATTCGTCCGAGCTATTCACCTTGGGGCGCTCCCATCCTATTTGTGAAAAAGAAGGACGGATCTTTCCGTATGTGTATCGATTATCGTGAGCTCAACAAACTCACAATCAAAAATCGATTTCCCTACCTCGCATTGATGATCTCTTTGATCAGATACAAGGTGCTACTTACTTTTCAAAGATTGATCTACGTTCTGGGTATTATCAACTTCGTGTGCTTGAAGAAGATATTCCCAAGACTGCTTTTCGCACTCGATATGGTCATTATGAGTTTACTATCATGCCTTTCGGTTTGACAAATGCTCCAGCTGTTTTCATGGACTTGATGAATCGGGTTTGTAAACCTTATTTGGACAAGTTCATCATTGTTTTCATTGACGACATTCTTATTTATTCCAAGTCTCAAGCCGAACACGAACAACACCTTCAATTAACTATGGAACTACTAAAGAAAGAACAACTTTATGCCAAATTCTCCAAGTGCGAGTTTTGGCTAAAAGAAGTTCAATTCTTGGGACACTTAGTCAACGAGCAAGGTATACATGTGGATCCTTCCAAAATCACTGCAATTAAGGATTGGAACACACCCACTACTCCCACCGAAGTTTGCTCATTTCTTGGTCTTGCTGGATATTACCGTCATCCATCGCGAACTTCTCAAAGATCGCGGTTCCCCTCACTGCTTTGACTCAAAAGAATAAGCCTTTTGAATGGGGACCCAAACAAGAGGAAGCCTTCCAAACTCTTAAACAAAATCTCTACGATGCTCCTATTCTATCTTTACCCGATGGAAACGAGGATTTTGTTGTCTATTGTGACGCATCGAATCTAGGCCTTGGTTGTGTTCTCATGCAACGATATAAAGTCATATCCTATGCGTCAAGACAATTGAAAGTCCACGAGAAGAACTACAGACTCATGATCTTAGTTAGGTGTGTAGTTTTTGCTCTCAAAATTTGGAGACATTACCTTTATGGTACGCGGTGTGTGGTTTTCACGGACCACAAAAGTCTGCAACATATATTCAATCAAAAGGAGCTGAACATGAGGCAACAACGCTGGGTCGAACTTATAAACGACTACGACTGCGAAATTCGCTACCATCCTGGCTAGACGAATGTCGTGCTGATGCGCTTAGTCGTAAGGAACGTGTCAAGCTTCATTGTGTTTGAATTCAATCCGATTTTCAGACACGTATCCTTCAAGCTCAGTGTACTTGTGCTACACAAGGCATGATGGGTAGTGAATTACTACATCAACTTGAGCTTCAACTTGAAACGAGAGACAATGGATTACTCTATTATTTGAATCGTTTGTGGATTCCAAGTCAAGACAATCTCCGCACCTTATTGATGGACGAAGCTCATAAGTCTCGTTATTCAATCCGTCCTGGTACAGACAAAATGTACAAGAATCTTCGTACCCAGTATTGGTGGCCGGGTATGAAGAAAGACATTGCCTTGCATGTATCAAAATGCCTAACTTGTCTTAAAGTCAAGGCCGAACATCAATGCCCATCTGGTTTGCTTGAACAACCAGAAATTCTGTATGGAGTGGGAGAACATTGCGATGGATCTATCACGAAACTACCGCGCACATCTAGAGGATCATGATGCTATTTGGGTAATCATTGACCGTCTAACAAAGTCAGCACATTTTTTGGCAATTCGTGAGGATTACTCTGCTGACAAACTCGCCAAGATCTATGTCGATGAGATTGTATCTCGTCATGGTGTTCCTTTGGACATCATATCTTACAGAGATGCTCGGTTCTCATCTCACTTTTGGAAGACCATGCAATCTGCTATGGGAACCAAACTAAATCTAAGCACTGCTTATCATACTCAAATGGATGGACAAACCGAGAGAACAATTCAAACATTGGAGGATATGCTTAGAGCGTGTGTGATCGACTTTGGTGGTAGTTGGGATTCACATCTACCGTTGATCGAATTCTCCTACAACAACAGTTATCACGCCAACATCAACATGGTGCCTTTCAAAGCTTTATACGGTCGAAAATGCCGTTCACCTGTCTGTTGGAATGAAGTTGGAGAGTCTCAGTTTACTGGACGTGAATTTATTCATGACACAACAGACAAAGTCAAGAAAATACGCGATAACCTTCTGACAGCTAGAAACCGTCAAAAGACTTATACGGACAAACACGCAAGCCCTTAGAATTCCAAGTCGGTGATCATGTCCTACTCAAGGTATCCCCTTGGAAAGGAGTGGTCAGATTTGGAAAGAAAGGAAAACTTGCACCACGATACGTTGGACCATTCAAGATCGTTGAAAGAATCGGAAAGGTGGCCTACCGACTTGAGCCACCTCCTAAACTTGGTAACGTTCACCCAACATTCCATGTGTCCAATCTAAAGAAGTGTTTAGCCGACACAAATCTTCACATTCCCTTGATGAAATTCGCGTAGATGACACTATCACTTTGTCGAGAAACCTGTGGAGATATTGGACCGTGAAGTCAAGAAACTCAAGCGCAGACGAATTCCAATAGTCAAAGTTCGTTGAGAATCCAAACTGGCCTAGAATTCACTTGGGAACAAGAGATCAAATGAAAGCAAAATACCCACATCTGTTTCCACAAGTTTCCTCGAAATAAATTTCGGGATGAAATTTACTAAAGTAGGGGAGACTGCGACATTTGTGGTGATTCGATCGTGTAACGATTCTGAACGAATTATCAATCAATGAAATTTTGGTGTTTTATTTACGAGATTTTTTAATCATGACAATTGACGTATTCAATTCTTGCACGATTCCGAACTCTTAAACAACTTCTGGAAGTGAAATTGCAAACTGTTACGCAAACGTAGTCAGTTTAACGCGACGTACACTCTGGAATGATGACATAAGCTAAACATACCCTAAATACCCTTTACATAACTTAGAAATAAGTTTCGAGGGCTTCGGTATGGCAAAAACATGCTTTTGCATATTCAGGGGCTATTTTGTAAATTCTGCGAAACTATGCCGATTCGCGTATATCGTTATCCGGAACATGTACGCACATCCAAAAATTTTGTAATCATTAAAATCTAGTATTTTAATGATTGGAATGCAAAAATATCATTCGTTACGCGTTTACGGTCATTTGCGCGTTCGTTACGATTTTCGTCGTAATTAACCGAAAACCGCAACCGTACGAACCGAACGAAGTGACACCCAGGACATTTCTGAACACATTTCAAGCTCCCTAAGTTTACTCATACTTATAGAGCTTAAAAATAGGGTTAACGGGTGTTAAAAGTGCCAAACGCGACGAAAACAAGTTCAGGGGCCATTTCTGCCAATTTTTGAAACTTCTGCCCCTGCAAGGACCTTACGGGACCGTAAAGCAAAACTCCATACGATCCGTAAGGGGTCCCCAACTCAGAAGCTTCTTAACATCAAGCTGGCAACTTCTTGTTAACTTCCTTGGCCACCAAGTCGCGATCTATGCCACCTTTAACCTGCATTAGACACCTTTAGGGACACTAATCCATGCCTTAACACCCGGATCAACACTTGGCATGATTTGGGAGCTCCAAGATTAGTATAAATAGGCTTGATCTTCACCATTTCTCTTTGTTCATTTCCATCTTCTTCCTCCTATACTCTTGGAGCTTGCTTCCATCCTTTTGGAGGCCTCCTACTGAGTTCTTTGAGATCTTGGGTGTTCCTAAACACAAGTAAGATCTCATCCTTAGTATTTTTCTTTACTTTTAGGTATTTCAAGCTAAAAGTCAAACAATGTTTGACTTTCGGCTTTGACCATTAATTGGTCATACAATTTGAACTTTGCAACGTGATCATAATCATGATGGTTATGGTCCTTAGCGATCATGCCTACTGATTACCACGTTTACTAGTTGTAGTGACGAGTCAAAGTTTCGGTCAATAATGCGCATTATACGACGAACTATTTTCGGGTATTAAACACTTTGTTTTGATACCATATTATATACTTAATTAGACATGTTTAACATGTCTAACTCGTCACTTTTAGTTTATGCTTATTTAGGGTCGTAAATCGAGCGGTCTTGACCACCGCTTTGACTTTTGAATCCGACCGTTTGGTTGATCTTAGGATCCGACCAAACACATATATGTACCATAGTTGTATAAGGAATAACCCTCTGAGGTTATACCTTATGGTCGCATCGTTTGGTTAGTATGATGTTAAGTCGCTAGTTATGCCGTAATAAATTGACCAAAACGCCCTTTTTGCGCATATAACAATTTTAAGCCTATGTAACCAATGTTTTGCCATATACACTGATGTTATAACATTACTAAACTTTATTTTGGCATATTAGACTTATCATAACACATATCTAACCATCTGAACACATTTCTACGTAAATGGCAGTTAAAGTAGCGTAAACTACCTTAACGAGTCATAACGGGTCAAAAGCACTTAGGAATCCTTTTCAAATCAGAATGTAGACTTTGTTAAACCATTTCATATGGGTACCAACACTCATTTGGTTTACAAGACCTCATTCTATCCGATCCGCCGATTAAAGTCTCAATATTTACATAGTTATCTGATTTTAGGACACGTTTGATTTCTCGAACACTTGAGCTTGTTTAATCTTTGATTCAAGGTTATTTTGCAACCCCAAGTGAGTACATAGCTCCCTCTTTTATGTTTTTCAAATATTTTGGGGTGATTCATATGTGCTAAATGGTTTTCAAGTTTTCAAATTACAAATGTATGGTTTATATAAACATGAGGATTTCAATAATGTGAACGAACTTGTTGGTGCGTTATATACATGACACGAATGACATTCATTAGCTTTGGCCAAGCCGACCAGTAGTAAGTTATGGTACCATAGGACTGAAACCCCGTTACCAAGTTTCCGGTGTTTGTGGGGAAGTTTGGGGAACGACCGAAACTGTTTACTTTAATAAACCCTTTGGTGGTTTGTTATTGCAATTTAAAGATACCCTTTGGTGGTATAGACGAGTCAACACAGGTTTGAATATTCACAAAACGACCAAAAGTTTTCACAACTAAAACAAGGACGATTGGTTTACATGAACGATGAACAATTGGTTTATGACACGAACAATGGACGAATGGTTTATGAACGAACAACGGATGATTGGTTTATTATAAGTGATTTAGATAACGGTACGTGTGTAATGTGATAAAAGCATGGTGGATACGCTGCTGGTACTTCCTATATATAAGTGCTTTTATCGTATTACATTCGTGGCGTTATTTGCATCACTTGGAAAAAAATGTTTTTCAAACAATGACACGCAACGATTTTTCAATTAAAGATATAAACCGTACAAAGTTTCTTCAAGACGATTTACTACTCGAATTTACAAAACAAATGTTTTGGTCAAGATTCATGGCTACATGTATTTTATAAACTATAACTAACTTGTTTTAGTTGGTTAGTTATCATTGCAATACCAAATACCTTTTGATAACACGGTTTTCAGTTAACGACTCTAGTAGTCTGACGAGGTATTGCAAATACATATTCAAGGCCATGAATTTGACACACTCACAAAACCTATGTACTCGCCGGCATATTTTTGCTGACTCGTTTTAACATATTTTCAGGGAACAATGCTTGATGTTGGTGCATGCTCACTTAGGATCGGACGTGATGAAAGACAATAGTTTATTTAGTTTGTTTTAATTTCCAAGACAATGTAATTATGAAATTTCAATATTCAATAAAACATAACTTTAATTACCACGTGTTGTTGAAACAATCTGTTAACGTGACTCCCAGACGTTTCCGTCGCGGTTTATTGTTTTTACGCGGTCGGGTTGTTACATCATGGGTTAGTCTATTTTATTGTGGTGTGCGTGATTCGTCATTATCTTAAATCAAAGTCATCGGTCATTATCTTAAACCAAATATAAAATTTTATATTCGTGATAAAACTTGCATAGGTCACTATCCCCAATTCACTTTACTATACAGTAATACAAGAAAAGTAAAAGTGAACTAAAATTAAAAATATATTTTCTAACAAGAATTGGTGATGTTATATTATCTGGTTGTTTACACGGAAGATTCATAAAGGAAAGTAAGTTTTGTATTTAAGTTTATGACTTGTAACTTGGGTTAATGATATATACTTCCTTTAATCGATGTTGATTGGTAATTTGGAAATTTGCCCTTTCGCAAATAGATGGCTTTTCAAAACCGGCTTCGCATACCAAGGTTTTAAAATCACCGGTTTGGGCCATCAACCTCTCCACTAAACTACTTGCCATTCCCAATATATCTATCTGAAACTCTCTCCACTTCACAACCTTCCTCCTAACGTAGTTAATCACCGACAACATGGATCACAAGACCCTCTTTCTCGATGACCACTATGTCCCTTATAACATCACCACCTTCAGTGGCAGAACCAAAACTTTTCAACCGAGTGTCGTAATAGATTTTTTTTACATTCGATATCGATATGTCAACTTATTACCGAACTCTTATATCGTTATTGTTTTTTAATGGATTTGATGACCCTTGTGTTTATCTTGAAATTTTTGGATGGTTGTCTCTCTATAAAGATAACTCCATGTTAGAGGAAAAATAGTATTATGCCGTTTTATATTTTTCAAGATATGATTAAAAAATGGACCCAAGAATAAAATGAATATCCAAAGAAAGCTACAAATGATCTGTATACTAAAGTAATAAAATAATAGTAAAGTTTGAAAATAAAATCCGTATACATTATGAAGAAAAAGTGGATAAATAGGGATAGGTCACTGTCACCGTTGTCAAGTCTAAATATACATAAATATTGTTTTTTCTTTACTTATTAACCATCCAAAACCCACTCCTTCTCCTATTTCTTTTACGTTCTACAATCCGCAATGTCACAAAGATCTTCGTCGGCCGAAGTTTTCTAGAAGTTATTTTTACTCTTTTTTTCTTCACATTAACTCCTCTACAAGATACATTTGAATAGTCAAACTATAGATTACGATGTTTGTAACATATACAGGTTAACACAAAGTCCGGCCGCCGGAGATTCAACGGACCCCTGACCCTCCCGCAGTTCAACCGCTTCCTTCCTCATTTGTTATCGTTTTCTAATTTGGAGATTTTTATTTTGTTTTTTAAAAGAAGAGGGTTTTTCAGGTAAGCTAGAATTGACTCTAATCAAAGACGTATTTTTTTTGTTCTTCTCCGACAATGTCGTTTGGTCAAGTGAATACGACTATTGGGAGCTAATGTAAGTTGTTGCAGATCATCATATATTATTATTTTATCTAATTACTTAATCTATTATTTTAGTGTAAATTAATATCAATGAATTAGATTTTAAATAGCATGTTCAACTTGATTAGTCGTTAAACAAAAACATGGGTGTAGGAACGTTCACGATTAGCATGTGAACCTAAATTTGTTATCTATTGTCCGATTATGCGGAAACTAATGACAAGTTAACCAAATAACAAGAATTACTCGTTTAAATGTTGTTTTCATTGATCTAAAGTTCAATACATTTGAGAACCGGATCCGACAGAGCTTCGCCGTCTTTGTGCCAAAATCTCTCCTTCTTTTCAAATGAAATCCCAAGGCACTTATATATAGTGTCACAAGTTCGCTGGAGAGGGGCAGGCCATGGGGTAAGTTCGCCCGAACTTGACCTAGTCAAGTTCGGCCGAATTTGACTTCTCACAATCCTTCATGGGCGAACTTGACTCAAACTAATCTTAAATACGCCTTGTTTCTAACAGTTTAAGCCCTATTCACTCAGAATCGATACATAATGACGTAGGCAACAGACATATGCATCAATAGACTCCCCCTTGGTTGTTGTCGTAGTCATTTTGACTTTTAAAATCTTCTGAGTCTTCTGATCTTTAGTTCTTGAATAAACTTTAACATCTTGATCTTTAAATCCTCTTCCTCTTTCTTGAGCTTTGTCTTGATTAAACTTTAAATCATCATGCTCCCCCTTTTTAAGCTTTGCTCCCCCTAGCTTTAAGCTTTCCGGAGTCTTTGATTTTTGCTTTATCAACTCCCCCTCAATCTTTGATTCATGTCTAAATACTTTCTGACATTCAAATAAACATTTCAGATTCACTGTTTTGAAATTTTGTACCATCAACATTTCAAACTTTAGTCTTCACTTCACTCTTTTCAAAAACGTTTTAATTGTTTCAAGAGTAAACTGTCATTTTGGTCCCTGAGGTTTGGACAGTTTTGGCACTTTAGTCCAAATCTCAAACTTTTTGCATATGGGTCCCTGTGGTTTCAGTTTTATTGCCATTTTGGTCCAAAAGTGATATTTGTCTTCTAAAATCCTACTTTTTTTCCTTTTCCTCAGGGGCAAAATGGTCATTTTAAGCATTAATATATATCATATATAAATAAACCTCAAACTATGCTTAAAATACCATTTTGTCCCTGAGGAAAAAGACAAAATAGCAGGATTTTAGAAGATAAAAATCACTTTTGGACCAAAATGACAATACTGAAACCACAGGGACTCGGATACAAAAGGTTTGAGATTTGGACTAAAGTGGCAAAACTGCCCAAACCTCATGGACCAAAATGGCAGTTTACTCTTGTTTCAAGTTCAATTTAATGACCTTGAATACATTTTACGTTTAAGACCTTCAACTTTCACATTTTTATCATTTGATTTGTAAAAAACCCTTAGTTGATCAAGTTCAAGTTAATGACCTTGATTAACCAAATATATCAAACAAGTCCAAATTAATGACCTCAGTTTGAAAAACCGTTATGAACAATCTGATTTTAAAGTTTCAAATTAATGAACTTTTAAACATTTATCAGTTTTTCTTACCAGACTTCGAAGAACCGTTCTCCAACATGGCTCGTTTGAAATTAATGTAGAAACAAAATTTTTTTGTACTTTAGAAAATTTATGCTAAAACACACTGAAAATCTTTTTGGTTTTATTTTGAAAAGCAAGACAAGTATTTACAGAACTTTTAACAAGTAAAGTAAACTATGTACAAACATATTTACAGACATATTTTTGTGAATTCGTGTCTAAGGATCATATCAGTTTGTTTGAGACATATCACCATTACCGTTGACCTTCTGATGACTTTCAGTTTTAAACTTGTTTACCTAGATTGTCGATATGTTTGTCCACTTAAACTTCACCATGTTTCTCAATTGTTCCAAGATATGTTAGGTGATTTATAAAACTTGACTTAACTATGGTTCCCACTTCTTGAATATACTCCCGAATCCAGATTCCCTAGATTTCATCTTACAGGTGAATATAGCGTAATTGATATCTGTCTTTGGGTTATGCGAGACCTTGAGAGCTCAGGTTAGTACTACCGTACAGACAAAGAGATGAAGGCTCGTCTTTAAAGGTGTGTTCCACTTAAGGAATCTTTTAAGCATTGCAAATGATTAGATCTGTCGATTCTTTTCAAATTTTGCATGCTAATTTGGGGGTTTATAGCAAAAGCATTATAGAAGTTCTAGGCTATTGCTTCCGCAAAATCAGAAGAACTTGTATAATACCCCAGATATCAACTATCTATAAAGACCTCGTATCTCAGAATCAGGCAACCCTTCAATCCAAATTTCGGAGTACTAAGTCCATATATCCAAGATGTGTTAATCCACAAGATTAAGCAGTTGTAAAATTTAGTTTATATCCCGGGAACAATCTATTGAACGTGTAAAGTCTATCGACACATCTACAGTAAGATTTGTTTATCACTTTTAAACTTTACAATTCTTTAGCATATTGTGATAGTCCACTAATGTACTATCATTTCCTTATTGACAACAAAAATTCTTTTTGTCATTTTCAATGTTTTTGAATTTTCAACTTTTCATATGTTTTTATTTTTTCTAAAAATTTTCAAAATTACTCCCCCTAAAATCAAAAACATAATTTTGGATTTTAGATTTAAAGAAATTCTTCTAAAAATATAACAAACCAATGAGGATCCCAAGAACTCGTCGTTCGATCCTTTTGATTTCATTTTCCGCATCATCACCTGTTAGCAGATCAAACCATTAAACTTTGATAACATCAACCAGTAGAAACCACTTTGTAAGAATCACTTGTAGGAAATCAAATTTTAAATGATTTTTCAATATAACCATCATTGTTCTGTTTAACGGTGTGGATTTTCTCAAAAAATTTTAAAATTTTCTTTTCAACCACTTGTGATTTCAAAAACGTCAAAGATTATGACTTTCTAGATAAGTTAAAAACTCACGGAGCTCCGCTATCCTGTATCAAATTTAATATAGTGGATCTTGGGACTCCTGCACATGAAACAACTATTTGAAACATGAAACCCAAACCTTTTTGGTTTTGGGTTTGTACTGATAAGCATCATAACCATATTCTAACTCTTCATCATAATCAAAATCTTCATCAAACATTTCGTCCAATGTCGATTCTGAAAACGTTTTTACCTTTTCTTTATTCATTTGTTTGATTACTGACTCGGTTAATTTGACATTTTCAGTTTTGTCAGCAACAGGCTTTGGTTTTTCTAATGATGAAAGCCTTTTCTTAGCAACCCATGATTGTAGTTTGCTTCTTGATTTCTTGATATAGAACCTAGAATCTTTGATTTCATTAAACCTTGAAGTTTCACCTTTTTCAAATGTTGAGTTTTCAAACTTTAACATAGTTTTAGGTTTCACTTCTTGTTTAGATTCATAGTTTCTATTTGACTCTTTAACAGATTTCTCAATCTCTGGTTGTTTTTGTTTTTCATCTTTTGATTCGGTTTTTCTTCGGGGAAACACGGGCTTTAGATTCAGACACTTGCGTGCAATATGTCCAACAGTATTGCATTTAAAGCAAGTCCGGTTATCAGAAACATTTCCACTAGTGGGTTTTACTCCACTTGTGGACTTGATCTTAGCCTTGTCCCTAAGTTCTTTCTCCTTTTTGAATTTATCATTCGATTTCTTACCGATCATACCTTCTTCTTGAACCGTATTTGTCCCATACACAAACTTCATATGTTTACCTTTGTATTCATTGCATGGCGACTTCTAGTTCTTTCTTGGTTCTTCTTCACTTTCTTCCAAACCCAATCCTGCTCTCCTGTTCTCAGGAAAATAACCACCAAACTTTCGATAATTGTTAGCATTCCTTTTGGGTTTTGAGTAAAATCTTTTCTGTTTTTCTCAAGATCATCTGATGAAACTTCTACAAGTTTGAAAAATTTATCAAGTTGATCCTCTTTCACGTTCCGAATCGGAAACTATCATCAAAGTACAATCTATCAGATTCTTTAATCTTGTACATGAAAACATTAGGATCATCACTTAGATCATGTTCTGATGATGTATCATCATTTTCAGATTGTGATTCCGAGTTTTTCGAACTTGATTTGGCGCTTTCAGAGCTGCCTTCATCAGAATCATTTCCCAACACATTCTTTACCACATCTTTAACCACCGTCATTGTCATTGTTTGAATTCGTAAAGTCTACGTCAATGTTCTCAGGCAATTTATTATTTTTTATCTGAACGAATAAGAATATTAAATGCCTTTTCGATCTCATCATCTTTCTTGCATGAATAACTTGCAAGAAGTGGTGGAGGAACACATCCGTACTCTTTACGCTTTGATTTCTCACCATTTTCCTCCGATTTAATCGTAGGTAAAATGTGATCAATGACATATGCGTTTGTAGTGTAGTTCTTTAGAAGTTGTCTTACTCTTTCCGTTTCTATTTTCATGCCGTGAAGCTCACGTTTTGTTTCAGCAATTGTATTAATGTACATGTTAATGGCCTTTTGTTTCTCAATTACTGTAGCATTTAACATTTTTACATTAGCGTTAAGTTCACTATTAGCATGTTTTTGTCATAAGCTTGTTTTATGGTTCGGTAATCATAACGAAAGTTTTTGTTGTGTACAGTCAATTCTCTTATGACTTTGACTTTATCAAGACATTGTTCACAAGGACTTGCACAGTTTGTGCAAGGTTTTTCAACCTCCACAACTTTCACAACCTCCTTTTCAGACATACTTACCTTAGCGTTTACTTTTTCAGCCTTAGATTTCAATGCTTCTTGTTTCTGCATCTCAAGGTAAGCTAATTCTTCTTCCTCAGCTCTCTGCCTATAATCTTCTAGAACAGCATTTTCTAGAGCAACGTCAATATATGATGTATCAGATTCATCCACTAACTCTGCTATCATAGCAACACCAGTCTTTTTCCCGATGTATCTGTTCCAGTCAAAACCATCTTCTTCATGAGTAGCAATAAGAGCTTGTTCGGCTTTCTTTGCAGATTTATCTTCAACTTCGACTTGTGTTCTTTTTGGATATGGATTGTATTGAAGAGCTTTCTTGTAGTACTCATTGTTGCTGCCAAAAGGATTTTGGTTTCCACTTGCTTCTTGATTGTTGCATTCACGTTTGAAGTGTCCTTTTTGTCGACACCTGAAGCATGTAACTTTAGTCTTGTTCAAATCCAAGCTTGTTGCTTGAGTTACCAATATCCCTTCTAGTGAGTGCTACAAACTTAGAAACTCTTCTAATAATAGATGAAAGGCTCCACTTGATATCCATCAGTTCTAACTCTTCTTCATCCACCTGATCATAATCTTCGGCGGTCATCTCTGGATTACTGATCTTTCCAGCAATGAGACTTTCATATGATTCAAGGACAGTAGCAAGAAGTGCTATGTGATGTTTGGCCACCTTCTCAGGAAATACATTCTTCAAATCAACTGCTATGTTTGCACTGGAAAACCTTTGAATCAGAACTTGCTTGACTTGTCTGATTTTGGAATGAAGAGCTTGAACTAGCACTAGTATAACCAGCATATGGAGAACTTTGACTTGGTAGAAGAATTTGTATTTGCACTAAATGTTGTTTGAATTTTCGAGCTTCGAATCGGAGTATCTGAAATACCTCCTTTGTAATAGACACCGACATCTTGAACAACATTAGCATTCTTTGATTTGCAATCTTCATCAATTCCATTTCATGTCCTTCCAATTTGTCTATGAAGGATGACAACATGAAATATCTCCAAGATGGACTATTCTTTAGAATCGTCAGATAAGTTGTCAATTCTCCTTCTGGAAGTGCATCAGCCAACTTCTCAATTTGCTCTTCATTAGATCTTTTGATATCATGTCTCCACATTTGGACCATGAGGTGACAGTATCTATCAATCATTTGTTTCATTGTTTCACCTTTAATCATTGTGAAGATCTCAAATTCTTTCTTGTTAAAGCCTTTTTACTTTTGATCATTTCATCACTTCCTTTGAATTTCTCACAAAGCGAATTCCATAATTCTTGCGAAGTGTCATATTCTGGCAATAATATCAACATATCTTCCTTCACTGATTGTTGTATCAAGCTGATCATTTTCTTCTCCGCAACATAGTTATCTTTGTCGATATTTGAAAACTTGTTCAACGGAAGATCTTGATCACGTTCATCTTTTGGCCATTTGTAACTATCCTCAACTGCAACCCAGCTGTTGAATTGATTCGCTTGTATCCAATTCACAAACTTTTCTTTCCATCCTTCAAATTCATCCATGCTCATTAGCTTTGGCGGTTTCGACGTAGTACCCATTTCGTTGTCGATATTCATCTGGTTCGCCGCTAGAACATTAGCATTTGATGAAGAAGCCATTTGAGAGACGAATACGTTATGGAAATCTTCCATTTTGGCAATCCGTAGACTTATCTGAAAATACGATAAAAAACACTCGAAATTTGATTAGAAACGGACAAGTTCAGTCGAACTTGTGTGCAAACAAGTTTTGATTTCAGGTTTTCACAAGTTCGGTCGAACTTATATGACAAAGTTCAAATTTTATCACACAACCTCAAGTTCGGTCGAACTTAATGTAGTTTTGAGAAAACCTTTTACTTCAAGCGGACTTGTGAGAATGATTTCAAGAAACAGGTAAATTCGGTCGAACTTATGAAGGATAAATCAGATTTGATTAATCACAAGTTCGGTCAAACTTGTGAATGAGTTTTAAAAACAAAATGCAAGTTCGGGCAGACTTAAGCTTGAATTTCAAGAGAAAACTAAGTTCGGGCGAACTTAAGTTTGAATTTTCACTAGAATTATATCAAGTTCGGTCGAACTTGATAGAACTTCAAGCAAAAATCAACAAGTTCGAGCGGACTTAAGCTCAAAATCTTGAAAAACTAATCATGTTCGGTCGAACTTGATTAAAACTCAAAGAATTTCAATCAAGTTCGGTCGAACTTAGTGTTAAGTTCGGCTGAACCTTGTTTCCAAAACATGGTTTTTGCAACTTTTTAATATCAAAACGTTTGAATTTGATGTTCAAACTCTCAGGGGTTTATCACAACTGTAATTTACATAACATATTCAATTTTGAACAGATTTTGACCGTGAATTCTTCATTTTTGTGAAAAAGTTAAGAAAAATAGAAGAATGAAGATGAAGTAGAGAAATTCTTGTCTTGATTCCAGCAAATTTAGGTATCCAGACTCTGATACCTCTTGTAGGAACATCCACGATTAGCACGGGAACCTAAATTTGTTATCTATTGTCCGATTAGGCGGAAACTAATGACAAGTTAACCAAATAACAAGAATTACTTGTTTAAATATTGTTTTCATTGATCTAAAGTTCAATACATTTGAGAACCGGATCCGACAGAGCTTCGCCGTCTTTGTGCCAAAATCTCTCCTTCTTTCAAATGAAATCCCAAGGCACCTATATATAGTGTCACAAGTTCGCTGGAGAGGGACAAGCCATGGGGTAAGTTCGCCCGAACTTGACCTAGTCAAGTTCGGCCGAACTTGGCTTCTCACAATCCTTCATGGGTGAACTTAACTCAAACTAATCTTAAATACGCCTTGTTTCTGACAGTTTAAGCCCTATTCACTCAGACCCGACACATAATGACGTAGGCAACAGACATATGCACCAACAATGGGCCCAATTATTGCAAAACGACGACAACAACCAAACGTCCGTAATGGATTTAACCCATGATATGAAGATGCACTACCGCCACAACGCTTTAAGAGAGGCGGAGCGCCACCCGTGCGGAAGTCGTGCTCCCTCAAGAATGGACGTATTAATTGTTGGGTTTGAAAGTGAAAAGGGGTAAATAGAAGTAAGGGGTTTCAAAGTGATTTCTTTTTGGTTACCTTTGGTGCCATTGTTGTTGAGTGAAAGAGAATGTGTATATTGACTGTGTGTAAACAAAAGATGAGATTCAAAATAAGTGAGGTATGAATGATGAATCAAGGGAGCAACTTTATATAGGTTGTTGGAGGGTGTGTTGATTGGCTGGTGGTGAATCACACGGATCATGATCTAGGTCGTTTTTGCAAAGTGGTTTTGGACGGTGAGGATTGTGTGTGATAGTTTCTGAAAAGTAAAAAGGTTTTAAGCCATTTAAGTGAAAGTATAATAGTTATGCCCACTTGAAATCTTTCATTTAACCTTAAATATTTGTTTAAGCTTTAATGGGTTGTACACCATGCTTTAAGAGTAGCAACACTCTTAATTTAAGTTCTCTCTCATATATCTATTATATAGTAGTCTATATATATATATATATATATTAGATTTGTGTTTGACAAAAAAAATATATTTGAAACATGACGGAAAGTTATATATACATTGTTGTTACATAAATTGTTGCGTTTTAAAAACATTTATCGACAAATTGTATTGTCGGGATTGTCCTAACTCTGCCCGTTTTTCGCAAAAATCCGTAATACGAAATGTAAATTATTATAGAAACAAAACAATTCCATCGGGATTCAAACTACTTTATAAAATAAATATATGCATATATTTATTTTCGATGACTATTACTCGCAAAACAAGTTTACAACATTTCATCGAATACGGTTTGCAAGTTAACGAAACTCGAAAATCTTTCATAAAAATAAAGATAATTATTTATATTTATTTCAAACGTCTAAAACTCAGGAATTTTTATAAAATAAATACAATTATTTTATATTTACTTCAAACGTCAAAAACTAGGAAATATTTTATAAAATAAATACAATTATTTATATTTATTTCAAACGATAATCGTCATATACACTTATTTCAAACGGTGACAACTCAAAAACTTTATAAAATAAATATAACTTTTATATTTATTTCAAACACTAACAAGCATGTAATTATATAATTATTTCTGATAGTTATCCACGACACACGAAGTTACTATTTCGGTTACCCGATTTCTACATACATACACATCTACGCTTGCATACGTACATATACATACTTATATATACACATATATATATTATATATATATATATATATATATATATATATATATATATATATATATGCATATGTAAGTCTACATCTTACGAAACACTACGACGAGTCATGTTATTATCCGTCAAAGTATACGGCGACAATTCGGGACGACTAATACGATACCATAAATATATTTTATATATGTATATAAATATATAGATACGCTAAACCTCTCGGGAACTAAGTATTTCCAAGACTTAGTAACTAACACCGAAATTAAATGGAACTTAACAAGTATAACTTATTCTTTTTCTATTTAGTTAACAACGTACCATTGAATCGTTCGATTAGCGATTTGGTAGAGCTCTATGACGCGTACGTCATATTTAGGAACTTATAAGTGATTCCTTGATCGGAATGAGATAGTTGCATGCTAGCGAGTTACGTTCTTGGAACAACATTATGGAATCATATTAAGCTAGCTTTGCATATCGAGGTGAGTTTATAACCCCCACTTTTTACAGTTTTACATTTTTATAAATGTTTTTGGGGGTGGAAAGATATCCAAGTTTTGCAAAAGTACACAATATTTTGATGAACGAAAAAGTCATATTTCTAAACGATGTTGCGAAAGGATTTCAATTAACTCAAATGGTTTACGAAAGGTTTATGCTCAACATACCGGTTTTACAAAACACACACGTGTTTTCAAAACGTGCATGAGTTTCATGAATAGGGACGGGGTTGCCCTAGTTACAACAGGACAGGATTGTCCTACATACATATAAGAGGACTGGTTGGTCCTGCTTTTAGACTCAAACGGGCTAGGCCCATTTTCACTTGTGCAAGGCACAAAGACACTGTGAGTTCATGTCCCCCTTTTCTCTTAAACGTTTTTGGTTTTACAACTCTCGGGGGTAAATGCATGTTTCAATGGTATGGTTTAGCTATGGAATGAAATATTAGATCATGTGCGAATAGGGTGAAACTTAAGTGCCATTAATCTTTTTAAGACCCTGGAACAAGAGTGGTAGATCTATCGGGTGTAGGCGAGCCCCACTCATGGGTCCTTGTGTGGCCACATGTGGTGCTTTTGTTGTCCCAACCGGATGGACCTGGGGAAATCGTCTAGGGTTGAGTGCTTCCTATGTCGTCACACATATTAATGTCCTTGCAAAACATTAATGATCATCAAGCTCATTGACGTGTTACGTACCACACTTTTATGTATGAATTCTCAAATGTTAACATGACGCACACATTGACAGTTATAAAATTTTTACAAACACAAGGTTTTCAAATGACATGTCCAGGAAAAATGGTTTTACTATGATTTCTTACACCATTTAAACCGGTTACTAAAAAGATTTATTTCAAATCTTTTTCAAACAAAATATAAACTCGCCAACATTATGTTGATTTTTTCGCATGTTTCTTTCTCAGGTTATGTTTTCAAACTATGGCACGGTTGGAATAGAAGAACCCATCGTGATTCGAGTACTTAGCGGGTGTTCACTTTCTAGAAGTCTTAGCATTAAAATACTTCCGCTGTGCAATGAAGATACCAGTAAGATCACGCCCAGCTCTGATGTAAGCGATTTATCGAGGTGTGACAGATTCGTATCAGAGCTATAGGTTTCAGCGAATTAGGTTTCTATAGAGATACCTAGGTTTAACCACAATTTCCTTTGGGACTTAGCTTATTAAGACTTGAACACATACAGAACACCTAGAATACATACATGGGTTCCAGCTGTGGCCGAAAATAATGAGTCAACATATTGATTTCTAAACATATGCTAATGTTGTTTTGATACACGATACACGAAAAAGTTACATATAGTAAGCAAAACTTTGAGAGTTTTGGTAACATGCATTTAGGACCGTTGGAAAACGTGTGTTGAATTCCATTAAAGGCCGGTATGTAGGAACTGCGACTATTAACTCAGGCAAATGTTATTATCTATATTGTCCATGCTATCTTATTTACCCAAGCAGGTAACCTACAAGGAACGAAACGCTTTTGCAAATATACATGAAACATAAACTACACATCAACGGATGTCAAAGAACACCACATACGACTTTCGCGGCACGGCCTTGAGAAAGCACGACAGTACAACAACGATGCTAACCCCGTCAGCGGGAGAATTACGGACCAGAATGCGACAATTTGTCACGTGGTCTTGTAAGCGACACGAATCACGCAGAGGTAGTCCAAACGAGATTTCATAACACTCGATACTTAGTCTAATGGTAAATGAAGCTATTGACAACGCTAAGGGAGTCACACGTTTTCGCATTCCCCCTACTTCTCTAATGGCGATTACGCTATGTTCGACATTCCATGGAAATGTCACCTAACAACGGGTCATCCCACGAAATTTCGGGTAAGTCCTCGAATTTCTTTATTTGAAATTCCAATTTTTGCATATAGCGAGCAAATTTTCACATTGCTATTCCTCCTAATAGTCATTGCATCACACAAAATTTCTTTCACGTTAGCGAACGCTCGTTTGCGTCTTATCTTGACAAATTCATATGTTACACATGTATTATTCTTACGCATGTGGTTAGTTGATTTGTGGAGACCATCAGGGCCTTCACTTCGAATGGTTGTTTCATCAACAATTCAAATATTGTTTCGCTATACTCGAATCTTTGTGTTGTGATCTCGATGACCTGCATTACTGTAAGTGTTAATTCACTGATATCGAGCCAACGAAATTCTTTGAAGTACCTTTCTTGACAAGTTACATACATGGTTCTCATCCATGTCAAAATTTCTTAGTAATACATATAACGTTGTTGGTCGATACCTAAATCAAGTTTAGTTTGCTAAACTTGCTCACTATACATATTCAATTCAAAGAGTCCATATGATGGGTTGAGGCCATCATATTCAAAGTAATGTCAGCAAGCATTTCATTTTTTTCGAACCATAACAGACTTGTTTAATCTCCAACTCCATTAAATTTTTGTTGGTTACGACACCGTGTGGTAGCGTTTTCACTAATTTGAAGCTTGTGCTTATTTCGTCTACACACTTCACATACGGATTTAATTACTTGTTTACTTATTTATTATTAAATCCACTTTGTTGGTTCGTTGTCTTGAAACCTTCTTAATACAATCGTGTATTAAGAAAATGGTACACAAATTCATGGTTTATTTCGGTATACCTCTAACAATTATTTTAACGCCTCTTGCAAACTCGATGACATTCATTTGTTATTTTGTCATCGACCAAAATTTTCATGAAATTCTGTCACACCCCGACTCACAGCGGAAGACAATGCGGGGTGCGGCAGACACATGGTAGTTCCTCATAGTTTAAAAACAAGATATCATATAAAGAGGGAACATCAGTTATAACATACATAAAGTATCATATTACAAACCACTAGTTCAAGTACGGTACTACGAGCCACTACAGCTCTTATTTTGCTACTATCCGCTACTCAAGCCATTCCATACACACATTCCTTATTGCTGTTTAGTTTTGCGTGAAATGCATGGTAGTTTTAAAAAGGGTTAGCTAACTGAGTCGGTGAGTTTCATTGGTTTGGTTGTTTCGTAACAAAATGCGTTAACAAGTTTAATTACATGTGTCACAGATCGTAGATGGAATTACACGAGTGCGCAAGTGAAACCTTGACCATTTTAACCAAACCGTGTCACCACAGACACCTCGGCATACAGGGCCGTGTCACAATAGACACCTCAGCCCACCGGGCTGTGTCACAACAGACACCCCAGTCCACTAACCGCGTCACGTGCAGTTCAACACCCCAGTGTAGTTATGCTTAACAACAAAATAGAGTTTAGGACGCGTGCAGTTGCCTGTTTGCCGACACCCAGTCCGGTCGTAGCAACTGGGTTTGTCAGACCAATAATACTATCCACTGCCCACGGCTTACATTAATCACTAGTAGTGGGGATAGTTCGTGTGTTAGGTAATTCACATCATCACAAGTTGCTGCAATTAACACAGTTTGTAACATGCAAATCATCCCAAAAAACTGTAAAACAGTTTAAAAGTGGGGGAGTGAAACTCACAATGAAAGTAGTAGTCTCAAACAAAGAGTGATCAATCAACTAGACCAGCTTTAATAACACGCATGCAAGTAGGGACTAAAATCAGTATCTAAGTTGGTAATGCTTATGACTTGGATCCGGTTATGAGTTTTCACCCCATATTGAATCTATAAGATACTGGTATGGTGATGGATGTTAGGGTAGTATTAGTTTTCAGTTTAGCTTTTGGGCACTGTTTCGCGTGCCAGCCACAGTCGGTTGTTTAACATGTTCGGGTAATGGTACGGGAATACCAATAGTGTCAACGTGTTGTTATTTAAGAAAGATTAACTTTTCATTAAGGGAGTTTGGGTGTTTGGGGAGTCCAGGTTGCCCAAAATTGAGTTTCCGCTTTCGCCGTCACGGATTCTCCCAAACTGGCATTGGACACACCCCTAGTGTCCAAACGACCTTGGAAACTCCCGGAATACTCCCGGTGTTCCAATTATAGTAAATTTCAGGTTCGGTCAGTTCTGGGTTCCGGCAGGTTCGTTATACGGTAAATTGCCGAAATTAGTTTAAAATAAACCGTTTTTAATTCCGTAAATTCCCCTTTAATCCACAAGTTGAATAAAAATCTGGAACTTTTTATACAAGTCAGTAATTATGGGAAAAATAATTTGCGGATTTATTTAGCCATTTTAACTTCTCAAATAAATTATTTGTAAAACAGTATTTAACCGAATAATTCACGTTGTTTATCATCCAATATCCAAAAATTCTCAAAATATTCCAGAAAGCTCCATATATCCAGGAACTCCCTGCAAAAATTTGGGATTTTTCCAGAAAGCTCCTTATCCAGGCTACCGAAAACTCCCAAAAACGCAGATTTTTAATCCGAATCAAAATTCAACCACTGGACTCCCAAACTTCCCAGAACATTCCTTATATGTTCCTTAGTGTTCATATAAATTTTGGTGATTTATTGACTCTGTTTTGTATTTTTCTTGATTTCTTTTAGTAAAACAGTCAAACATTTTACGTGGACATTCATGTCAATATCCTAATCACCACACCAAATTTCAGCTCAATCCAAGCATCACGGACCAAGTTATAGTCCAAACAATATTCTGCCTATGTTAGTTTAAGGTTTCGTGTGTTATACCTAGCGCAAGCTTCGTTTCCAGGGTTTCTCTTGAGTCCAGAAGTGTGTGGGTGCTATATTCAGTACCTACACATCAAGCACAATCCAAACATGCCATAATTCATGTCAATCAAGCCTTGTTTCACTGCTTTTCGGTTCATAACTTTGTTATTCGATTTTGGTCGATTAGGGTATCAAAAACCAAAGTTTTGTGATCTTGGCTACAATATAACATCAAGGAATCCCTGATGTTATCTTATTTGGCCAAGAATCATGTTTAAATCATCCAAAATCAATGGTTAAAAAGGGTTTTCTTTATCTAGTTCATGTTTTCTCAAGAAATCATCATCAAAATCATAAGAAACTTGAATTATACCTTTGATTTGGCTTAAATTGGTTGAAGATCAGCTGAGTTCTTGAGGATTAAGAGCAGGTTTTAAGTGAAAATGGAGAAGAAAAATAAAAAAATATATATATAAAGGGGGGTCGCAAGGAGTGGCACCCCTACCCTACCTATTGCTTTGTCGTGCGTCGTTTTTCGTGCTATAAAGATGATGTTTATCTTCGGTTTTCCATTTAGGTTCGTTTTCGGGTCCCATACGCGTCCCCGATTTGTGAAACGGACTCCTTTTTTCACGTTTTTAGTGTTAAAAGACTCGGTTTTAAAAACCGTGCATAACCGTCTCGGAACCCGAACACGGTTCCGTTTTAATCATAATAGCCTCATATTAGGTTAGTTTAAGTGTTTTTAGGCTTGATTGATCGTTCCTTGCATGTTTGGTTGCCTTTTGTTGTTCACAAAACAAAGGCGTTTCCCTAACCGGGAAGCTGCCTCATTTTGCGTGCCCAAGCTCCGATTTGCTTCAAATCTTATGTCATGGTCTATGGCACATAACTAAGATGTTTCGTGAACTCATAATCTTAAACAGCCCTACCAATGGCCTAATAATCATTGTCAAATGTTTAATGCGCTGTTAAACGGAAAGCTCCCGTTTAACACATTGTTACAGGCTAAGGACACCAACCTCACACCGTTGGCCCTTATTAGTGTCATGTTAACCATGACGTGCTCTCGGAGAGAGTGGGACATAACAGATTTCGTTTAGAATAGCACACAAGTCACACATGTGTTTAGAGTTTTCGCATAATTTATTGTTTTAAGCTTGCTTTAAAGTTTTGGACCGTTTAAGGTGTACCTGGTTTCGTCATGGGTATCACAAATTCATTTGGAATAAAGTTTTGGGATTACTTCATTGAACCTTTCATCTGATTTCAAAGACGGTGGATTTGTTCGATCACCGCTATTATTGAATTGTTTCGATTACTAAGATGCCTTGTGGCGTCGGTATGAACTTGTAGCTTGAGCTAATTATGATCAATCGTTTCATGCGAAACTACGTGAGCCTTTCGTTTGACTCATCATTTAAACGGTCTTAATGCAACTATGTATTAAGACGATGATACACTAGGATCGGTTGTGTTTCGGTGTATTATTGAAATTCAATAATGTCAACGCACTGATTTTATTTCATTTGACGGTTTGATAGTTGACAAATCATTTTCATGGTCCTATTTTATTTGAGCTTGTTGATTCTGAGTTTCAATCACACAACAACTAAGGTAAGGTACAATTGATGGTACATTTCTTTTTCTAAAATTCATTTGCATATTGTGAACGCTCAATTGAAATTTTATTGGTTAAATTCCTCTTTTGTTGGACCTCTGTAAACTTAGTCACATGGGTGACTGTATCATAACGTCTAGTTCATTTTGCATCAATTCATAAAACAAATTCAGCTGAATCGTTGTTGTAGTACGTCATTGTAGTCATATGATTTGGAAAGTCTTGATTCATTCTCGTAGTCATTTACCTTGGTATTATTCATACCTACCTATGCATGACAAAACTCTAAGAGGATAACATAGTCAAAATTTCGATGACGAAATTTATTTAACATGGGGAGAATGTGACAACCGTAATTCCGGATTATAATTACATGAATAACAAGCATTAAGACATTAACACCTAGTGTAATTAGACATTAATTAACTTAATTAGGCCTATTGGAGTGCCTAGGAACGTCTGTCCGGACTTACAGTGCGCGGATGTTGATTTGCGGGAAGACTGCTGAACTATTAGCGGTAACGAACTGGCACCGAACAAAATATTGACAACACTGAAAAACACGAGTCTTAAACGTATAATTTGGACGTGTAGATTAGCTGTGTCAATTTATTGTACTCTCGCACGTCACAAAACGCGAACGCGAATGAAAAATGCGACTACAGGAAAGCACCGGCAATGAAAAAGAAGCATGGACACCTGTGTTAGGATCTGAGTTTGATTTACTTGTAGTTTTTGTTTCAAAAATGTAAATATGATTGAGTTGTAATGTAAATGCAATGGAATAAGATGGAAAACTTTTATTACAAGTAAAGGTCGTTTGTCTTCATCATCATCATGCTTTCAAGTTGATAACTTTGCATGTGATTCAAAAACTCCCCCTCAGCAAATTACAATAGTTTGATAGTACATAAAAACTCAGAGAAGATAATTGGTGAATGATCTTTTGATAGACAAAGATAATTGTTACAAAGATTCACCTATTTATACTAAACTATCTAACCACTGAGCAACTTTGATGACGTCGGGGTTGATAGTGACATTAAACAACTAAATAACTAACTTAAAACACCGTTCTCTAACATCTTATAGTGCAAAGCACTGTTACATTGATTATTTAACTAATATAAGTAAAACTCTAATGTCCATCCTCTGCTTCTTATCTTTTGGCAGACCTTTGACATTTTGTTGTAGCAGATGATGTAAAGGAAGCAGACTTTAGGAAGACAGAGTTTAAGTTATCAGTGGTTGTAAACTCTGATAGTTGGACCAAACTACGGATAGTGTATTTGGCTTTACATCATCTGTTCCTTTGTGTAGGGTTCAATCCCAACAATCTCCCCATGGAACAGATGATGCCAAAACACTTATTTATTCTTGGTCTTTATTCCTCAACAGAAATTCTCTGATTTGACCTTTAAATTGCAATTCAAAGTTCAGAGATACTTCATCATCATCACCCTTTTCGAGTACCAGATCCATAAGTTCTGGGAGGTGTTCTGCACACAGCTCATATGCATCCTCCATTCTCATCTTTGTATCATCGCCATTAGACTTGAACAAAGTCAATTCATGGGAGTTTTTGTCAATTTTCCACTTTAGAATTTTTGGGTCTGCTGGCTTTCTAGGATGGCTTTTTATTGTTGAGGTTGGTGGAGTTGATTGATGAGCCAATTGTGAAAGATCTTCTACAAGCTTTTTACTGGCTTCATCAGTGTGGTAATCAATCATGCACTGGATTCCTTCTTTGATGTGTTCATACACTCTTTTGTCTTCTTCAGCCATCTCATCTTGCCTTTTTAATTGATTTAAGGCAAGTGTGAAAGGGGCAGATGTTGAGACAGACTTTATAGAGTGTTGAGCTTTATGAATCACACCCTCTGATGAATAATCAGGCTTATGAGGCATGTTTGGATCTTTCTTCCTTCTTTCTTCCAACTTCTTGTAAGTTTCAAGCACCCTCATCTCTCCCCATCTTGTAACCTGATTTCTTGATCCGTAGTGGTTTGTATTAATTTTTCCTTCATTCTTTTGAGTTTTAAAGCTTTATCAGGTAAATTTTTCTTGTATATCTTCCAGTATGGAGGAGTTAGCTTTTTGTGAGGATCTTTTAGCATTTCTTGCATTCTTTCTATTTCTTCTCTTAGATCACTCATAGTCCAATCCTTGAACTGTTCCCTGGTAGCCTTGTACTTTTTGTTGGTCATGATATGCTCAATGTAGTCTTGTTTTAAACATCTTCCGTTTCAGACAGCTTCTTGCACAAGTCTTTAACAAAATCTTCCAAAACTCTGACTTTGCTCAGCTAGAACTGCATATAGTTCTACACTTCTCTGTCACTTTTACCTGATGTATCTCTTTTGGCTATATCATCTGCTTGCTTGGCTTTAAGTAGAAGATACTCATCAATGTTTGTTTGCCTAGGATAGCCTTCCAGAGATTGGATAAGTCTTTTATCAGGGTCTTTTTTCATAGTAGAAAGACTTGATTTCTTCTCTTACAACTGGTAAATCAAGAGGAAACTTTACTGCTGCAGGAACTACCTTCAATGGTTGACCAGGTGCTTGAATGGAAGATTGAGGAACAGATGTTGTAGAGGTCAGAGGTTGTGATGACAAAGGAAGTAGAGCAGGAATGATCTCATCTTCATTTATGACCTTTGTGATCTTTCTCCTCTTGAACCTGAGTGCAGATGATGGTGGATGATCAGGAATTCTTGTTGGTGTTGGTATTCGTTGGGTGGATGTAGGAAAAATGATTAGAGCAGTGGATGGGTTAACATCTGTTATAACCTTTGCTGTTGACACAACAGGTGTTGTAGCATCAGTTGTGGAGAAGGTGGAAGAGATTTTGTGGGAGCAGAGATTTCAATTGTTGGAGTAGCAACAAGATGAGTTTTAGAAGGTGTGGTTGTTGGTTGCCTGGTTTTTCTAACTGTCCTCTTCTTTGTGGAAGTACCAACCTCTTCTTTTTCTCTTTGCAAAGCTATCATTTTCTCAACCAACGCTTTGCCCTCATCTCTTACCCTCATCTTGTTCTTCATCCTTTCCCTAGCCAAGAAATTTTATGTTTCATCAATTTTCTTTGACCCATCTGGCTTAGGATATCCATTGTTGGCCGTGCATCTTTTCAAGCTTTAGCACTTCTTTTTGTAAAGGTTTCTCCCCCTTTTTGGCACCATCAGTGTTTACAAAAGTAACTATAGGAGGAGTTGTACTAGTGGTTTGAAGAATGTGAGCCTGGATTGCCTTAATATCTGCAACTGTAACCATATATCTGGAATCAACCATGTTTCTCATTTCTTGCATTTGATGTTTGTGTTGAAGGTCAGCAAAGTATCTTTGTTGGTGAAACAGAGGGTCTAAGGCTTGTTTGAGATCATCAGTGGTTATGATAGAGGGTTGGCTCTTTATAGCTATCATCTACTTCAATAAATCTTTGATTTCATCTACAGAACTTTCTATCTTTGTTACTCTCTGCGTCAAATCCTTGTATTTTATATCATCACCTAACTTAATAGGATCATCTAAACTCTACCAAGTGTGGTAGTTATATCTACATCATCATGAATAGGGTTTTCAACACTTGTTTCAAACATAGATGCCCCTTGATCTTGGTACTGGGGACTTCCCACTGGAACAAAGGTTACCTTGATAGCCTCAACAGTGGTTGCCTTCAACAGAGTCTTATACATGTAACCAATGTCCAATTGAAATCTTGGTAGTTTAGGAATTAGTTGCTGCTCTTGTTGAACTATCACCAAGGGTTACTTGTAACCCAGGGGATGTGTATATTCTCATTAATGAGTTGGTGAGAAGAACTGGTTAATGTCTGTTCCAACTCTATTGCATTCAGCAAGGGTAACATTGCAGGTGGAAGTGATGTTGTTGGTGAAGGGTGTGGCGCAGAAAGAGACATTGCCCTGGGAGAGGGGCTGTGGAAGATGGATCCAAGTGGGTCAAGAGCTTCATAGTTTGGTGTCCCTATGTTTACAACCTTTTCCTTTTGTGAGGAAGAAGGAGGAGTTTCAAAGCCAGGTTGAGATCTTTCTAACATCTGTTGTGAAGAAGTAGTAGCAGTGTTTTGTGGTGACTTTTGTGACGTCTCTGGGTTAACCTCTGGGATCTCATTTTCCAAAGGATCCTTTTTGGGTTTGGTGGCCTTTTTGGTACTTTTTGTTGGTTTCTTTTTAGAGATTTTTGGTGTGGGTTTCAAAGCAGTGGTTGTAGTGCCCTGATCACAAAGAGCAGTGGGCTCAGTAGCAAGAGGTTGAGTTTGAACATTTTTTTCTAGTAAAACTTGCTCTTCATCTTCTACTTGTGTTTTAGAAGCTTTGTCTTGGTTTATGATCCTTGTAAAAGTTTCATGAGTTAGGCCGCCTGGGTTAACGCGCCTTGTTTAACATCATCATCAGGTAACTGATTATGAAGATAAACACTCAAAAATCTTGGATGCATTAGAAAAGCATTTTCTTTTGAAATGTTATTAAAATTTTCCACAAGATCATTGAACAATATCTGGGAAAAGTTAAAATTTGAACCAATTAAAATAACATAACCAAGATATTGAATGTTCAATGGGATTTCGTTAAAAGGTGTGGTTTTGGCTTAGAGACAAGTCAAAAGAGTATGAAAGAAAAATCTCATCTCAGCCGGAAAATTGGGTTTGAAGATTGTCATACCTTTAAGTTGCCAATGTAACCCCCTTCCTAAAAATCTGCTTGCATCTCATTTATTGGGAATGACATAGGACGTGCCATGTCATTTAATTCGAACACTTGTGAGATTGATTGAGGGGTAATCTTCAACAGTGTTTTCCATACTCTGGATAATACGACATAAGGAACATCCTTTTGGGAGTGAACCTCTGCGTTTACCCACGGTTAACATATGCTTAAATTTCGATTCTTTAAAGATTTTTATCATTGGATGATATCTTGTATTTGAACCGGTTTCTTCAAAGATTGCACTGTAGTTGTGAGGAGTTTTGATGATGAGAGTAAAAGGGGGTCGTTCTGGTTTAAATTTTGCTTTGGATTTCGCCGTTGATTTGGTTTTGGGAGCCATGATTGAGAGAAAATCGTTTTGAGAATTTTGAATTCGACACGATAAAGTGGAAACTCTGTTATGGATAGAACAGGGTTTTTATACGGTTTTGAAAAAGTGATGATGACGTGGCATCTAATGCAATTCACTGACGAATAACATCTGACCACTTGTATCATCTGCTTGTAAATGGAAGACAGTTGTGTGAAAACATTGTTGGAAGGTATGGGCAAGTGGATTGTGAACATTGTTTCACACTATCAGAGGATACACTTTAACAGTGGATAGACTTTTCTAAACGACCAGTGTTTTAATGCTATCAGTGGTTTGAACAGAGAATTTATTGAAAAATTCAATTTTAAAACTATTTTTAAGGATGGAAATTGATTTTTCAAAAATATTTTGATGTTATTTACACATGGATCACCAGAGAACTGTTTTAATCCATGTTTAGCATTCCAATTCTAGAGATCGAACTTTCAAAGGTAGATGTATCCAAAGCTTTTGTTAGAACATCTGCTAGTTGATCCTTAGTATCGACATGTTGTAAAGAAATCAAACCTTTTTCATAGCAATCCCTCACAAAGTGATGTCTGATGTCAATGTATTTTGTTGTGGAATGAGGGACATGATTTTTGATGATATTTTCTGCTGCTTGACTATCAATTTTGAGAGGAGTCTTTAAAGCAGTGATACCAAAATCCAACAGTTGATTTTGAAGCCACATGATTTGAGCATTGCAACTTGCAACAACTATATACTCTGCCTATGCAGTGGATGTGGAAACTCCAACTTGCTTTTTGCTCTACCAAGACACTAGGCAATCTCCTAGGAATTGGACACCTCCTGATGTGGACTTCCTTGTTGTCTTGCATCCAGTATAGTCACTATCTGAATAACCTGAAAGCTTAATGTTCCCATTAGCAGGATACCAGATACCAAGTGTGGGAGCACCATTTATGTATCTGAATATTTTTTTTTCACAGCAATAAGAATAGACTTTTTAGGTAGAGACTGCAATCTGGGCACAGACACATGTAGCAAACATGATGTCTGGCCTTTATGCAGTTAGGTACAATAAAGACCTAATCATACTTCTGTAAAGTGTTTGATATACAAGGTCATCTTTACCATCAATAGTGACTAGCTTGGAAGTTGCCATGGGTGTGCTGAAGGTTTACAATCATCCATATCAAATTTTTTAAGTAGGTCTTTGACATACTTATTTTGATGGATGAAGGTGCCATTGTGCATTTGTTTAACATGTAAACAAAGAAAACATTGTAACTCACCCATTGCACTCATCTCAAACTCTGCTGCCATGAGTTTTCTGAACTCTTCACACAATTTTACCTCTTAAAAAACCTATGGATAAGAGAAAAGTGGATAGAGTTTCATACCAGGCTCTTGGTGCTTGTTTTAGACCATACAGTGCTTTGTTTAACCTGTAAACATGATCAGGATGAAATGCATCTTCAAATCCAGGAGGTTGACACACATACACTTCTTCCTTGATCTTTCCATACAGGAACACACTTTTGATGTCCATTTGAAACACTTTGATGTTGTGGTTAGCAGCAAAAGCTAAGAACAGTCTGATGGCTTCTAACCTTGCTACAGGAGCAAAGGTTTCATCATAGTCAATACCTTCTTCCTATCTGTAGCCATGGTCCACGAGCCTTGCTTTGTTCTTGACAACAATACCCCTTTCATCTGTTTTGTTCTTGAAGACCCACTTTGTGCCAATTGGACTGACATCCTTAGGCAGTGGTACAAGTTCCCAAACTTGTTGTCTTTTAAACTGAAGGAGCTCCTCTTGCATAGCTTCTACCCAACTATTGTTTTTCAATGCCTCTTGGTACTTGACAGGTTGTGTGAGTGATAGAAAGCCAGCAAACAGGCAAATGTTTTGGGATTAGCTTCTTGTGAGCACTCCCTCATTTATGTTGCCAATAACTTGATCCAATGGATGGCTTTTGAGGAAAATCAAATTACCTTGATATGGGATAATTGCATTTTGAGGTGAAGCTTGCAAATGTGTATCAGTTGAGCTAACCTCTGCTGGTGAATTTGATGGTCCGGCCTCTGATTGGAATGGAGGTGGTGGTATGGGTGGTATTGATGTGAATGTTTATTGATTTTTTATCCACAATTGGTGGACTTTTATCAACAGTGTTTTGATTTTGAGAGCAGGTGGAGGTTTGAGTATTAATCACTGTTGACCCAGCAGAGCTTTCATCGTTGTTACTAACATCTGCTCTTCTGCTTGAAGGACTGATCTAGAAGTTTGGAAGTATGCAATCATATCTTTGATCTTGTGATGTTGATTGTGGTGTGCCTGCAAGGTTATACTTGACATACACATCTTCAAATGTAAATTTATCTAAATTAAACAGTTCAGCAGGATTTGCTGGGATTTTCAAGGATGAGAGTTCATTGAACTTCACATTCAGAGTTTCTTCAACACACTTAGTCCTAGAGTTAAAAACTCTGTAGACTTTGGCAGTGGTTGAGTATCCCAGAAAATAACCACAATCAACTTTGGCCGCAAACTTAGAGATAGAATCTTTTAAGTTCAAAATGAAACAAGGACAGCTAAAACTTTAAAATATGACATCAGAGGTTTGATTCTGTAAAGCAATTCATAGGCAGTCTTTTGATGCTTGGGGTTAATCAAAACTATGTTCTGAACATAACAAGTAGTGTTTACAGCCTCTGCACAAAAGGACAAGGGTAAACCTGAGTCTGCTAGCATAGTTCTTGCATATTCAACTAAAGTCCTGTTTTTTCTTTCAACCACCCCATTTTGTTCCGGAGTTCTTGGGACACTAAATTGCCAAGCAATCCCTTTTGACTCACAGAAGGCATCCAACTCCTTGTTTCTAAACTCTGTCCCATTGTCACTCCTAAAGATTTTCACTGGAAGGTCATATTGCTTTTCAACTTGTTTAACGAAATTTTGCAAAATACCAGCAGTTTCATCTTGGAGTGTAAGAAAAATGTCCATGTAAACCTTGAAAAATCATCAACAATGACCAAACAAAATCTTTTCTTCATTAAACTCATGATTTTTACAGGGCCAAAAAAATCCATGTGCAGCAATTGCAAGCATTGGATTGTTTTGGACTCTTCAATTGACTTGTAAGAACTTTTATGTTGTTTACCTTTTAAACAGGAAACACAATGTTTCCCCAAGTGAATTGTTTTTGTGGTAAACCTCTGACAAGACAATTTTTAGAGAGTGTGGTGATTGTTTTCAGATTTGTGTGCCCAAGTCTCAAGTGAGCAACTGAGAATAGGCATGCATTAGACATAGGGTTATCTTTCAACATATCAACCACATACACATTGCCACTCCTATGAGCAACAAGTTGTGCTATACTCTCAGCAATGATTTGATCAATCTTTTTAACAACCTCTGGTCCTACAATTTGACATGCTTCTTTGTAAAGAAGGATCCATATCCTTTGTCACTCATTTGTGAGACACTCAGAAGATTGAATTTTAGATTGTCAATTAAGTTAACATTTTCAAATTTGAGATTCCCAGCCTCACACGTTGACCCCAACACCTTCCCCTCCAAAAGATATATCAAAAGATATATATCACCCCCTCCATGAGCCAAGAAGTCCTTGAGAAGGGCTCTAGGTAATGTTATTTGAATCCAATGTTTGGATAATTTTCAAACAACACTGGCAATAATGATTCTAGTAAAGATCAAATGGATGATATTTTGAGTAAATTAAGGCATAGTAATATGTATGACGAATTCAAAAGGGACTACGTTGATTCATACGTTAGTTCTTTATCCCTTGATGAAACTAAAACTAAAACTGGATAAATTTGATTACTGGTGATCTTGAGTTAAAGTCATTCGATGATCGCTTCACTATGCTTAACACCATAGAAGACATAAATGAATCAGGCACCTACCTTGAATTAATCAAAGATAAATTTCTTCAAATGATAGAAATGGTTTATGAACTTCTATCTGAAGGTTCCAAATCATCCTGTACCATCGGTGCAAGAAAAGAACATAATGATTGAAATATATGAATTTATGTGGTGGTTAAGGAAAAAGGAAGACTTCATAGAGTCACTGAATACTTTCTCTGTGGGTGGTGATAGCAAAAAATCTAGGCTTCGATTACTGATATATGTTAAAATACACATACTTTAGTTACCCATTTTGCTCCCGTTTTACGCTTTTTTTGCCATAAAATCACAGATTAGACACTGAATCAAGTATGTTTTGATTTACAGGTCTTAAACAACGTGCCGGACAAGAAGATAAAGAAAATGAGAAATTTTTAGGCAAATCGGCAGAGATACGATGATTATGTTGAGTTCAGCACCTTTGGCACGATCGTGCAGATGTTGACACGGCCATGCCAGCCCGATGAACAGGACTGCAGCTCGACACGTACGGGCAATGTGGCTGGAAGTGCCGGCTGATCCTTGGAGACGCACGACCGTGCGGCCATTGGCATGACCGTGCCTGCCTTGATTTCTTGGATGCACTACCAGTGCGGCTGGTAGTGCCAGCTCTTTCCCGCACATGCATGACCGTGCCACCTGTGGCACAGCGGTGCCACTTTTCAAATATCTGTCGGATCTGCTGACGTCACAAGATCGCCTGAATGGCGGCCATGCCAATTGAAAAGTTATAAAAAAACACAGAATACAATCTTATTGTAACAATGTACTTTTGGGAGCTCCTCAGGCAATTTTGGGCTCCGGATACATCATCTGTTGATCGGAATCAAGCCCCCGTAGCGTCGAGAAGCTCTGTTACTATCCGGGTCTTCAATCTCTTGCTTGTTTACGGTTTGATTCTTGAATCTTTCCATGTTTTTGTTTATGATTCAAGCATTTGGTTGATGTTTTCTGTAAGATTGTAGCCTAAGGGCAAAAACATTAGTATTCATTGCTTAATGAACAACCATTAGTATGTTAATTATGTGTGTAATGACACTAAACACTTTCTGTATTAATCCTTGATGATTGTTTGGCAACCTTGTATATTGATGTTGGATTCTTGATTATAGTTAATTATCTTGGATGATTAGTATGTGGTTAGTTAAGATATTTGCAAGAAGAAGCTTAATTAATCATTTATTAGTAAACTTTTAACTTGTTAAAATGTTTACACCATGAAACTAGAAATGGGTATTGGTTAATAAGGGGTAATTAATACTAATCAGGAGTGTTTTCCCTCACGGAAGGACCTTAGCGGGTTAAATGGTGTTGTTACGGATTCTTGTCATAAATTGTAACTTTGTTAGTAATTTAGGCCAAAATTGCTTTCATGGTGGATTTGTGTTCATGGTTTGTAAAATTGACTCGGTTGTGATTTAATCTAGTTTAAGCTTATCTCGGTCGTTACATTGTGTTTATCGGTATCGCTTTCCTTGATTAAGTGAGGTTAGAAAACTCCTAATGGATGACAAGCTTATCTTTAAGGGATTTACATAGACATTTATCAATAGGGCGTTAAAGAACAATTTTAGGTGGTTAAAGTGTGTTTATCGTTTTAACTTTCCAAAGAGTTGTCATGTTAGGATTCCCGAAAAGGATACTAATTGTCTTTAAAAATGAAAAATTGACCAAGTGTTCTAGTGGCGAAACCGATCTAATTAACATGTTCCGGTTGTTCGTAAAGCAAGGCTATATATCTTTTTTTCATATTTGGAGTCTATTATGTTTCTAAAAAAAGAAAAAAAATGTTTTAGTCACTTTCTAGTTTAAACAACCTATCCACTTATCTTTTGCATCGGTAAAATAATGATAAAGGTTTTGTATTATCCTCTCCGCCGCATCCTTGGATCGATACTTGGTTTTTAACGATACTTTACTAAATGTATAACGGGCTACACTTGCCCTTTCATGTGTGTTTTAATGTTGAAGTATAAATCATTTTTATAAATTTAAAACCGAATCATGTGTAAAATTCGTTGTAAAAATATGTATATACACGCACACGTCAAGTTTTTGGCGTCGTTGCCGGTGATGTGGCGAGCTTTAGGAACGACCCGAGTCAATATTTTTCCGGTGTACATACTTGTAAATATTTGTGAATATTTTCTATTTGGTTATTTATTTATTTATTTGTTAATATTTTTGGTTGATTTAGTTCATTCGTTTTTATGCTTGTTCAAATATTTATAAAATTTATATTTCATTTATTTATTCGAATTTGAACTTATTATTCGATTATTTCTTGAATTTTCGGAACCGAAAAACCATTTTTGTCCTTACCAGTTCAAGTATTTTTATTTGTTTTTCGATGTTTATAAAAATTTTGGCCTACCTCCGAATTTTTAAGTATTTTATTCTTTAAAAAAGAAAATCGTTTTTATTACAGCAGAAAAAGGCATAATAATAATAATAATATCATATTTAAATGTGTCGTTTTTTCGTTTGCAGGTTGATGTCCTCAACCCCCGCACCCGCCGCTGTTGAACCATAGACGAACTAGAACATGATCTGAGGAGGCGACTTCGAAAGAGATCCCGCGCGGTTGCACAACAAATTGAGGCAACTAGAAACGAGCCGGTGGTACCCTCTGAGACCGAGAGCTCAGAGGACGAGGGAGATATCACCATGGCGGACCACGATCGACCTTTGAACGAGACGAACCAACCCGGAGGTGGAGGCCTGGAGCTAAGCATTGCCTGACCGACAGTGGTAACGCAAAATTTTGAAATAAAATCTAGTATAATAAATTTGGTATAAAATTTGTTGCAGTTTGATGGACGAGAGCATGAGGATCCTAGTCGATACATTGCTACATTTCTAGAGGTGTGCTCTACATTCAAGATACGGGATGTTTCGGATGACGCGATTCGGTTTCGACTTTTTCCGTTTTCTGCGAGACAAAGCTAGATCTTGTCATATGTCACTTCCCATAGGATCCATCAGGACTTGGGACGAGATGGTTGTCACACCAGCTCATAGGCGGAAACACGCGGTGTGATCGTGATTGATTCACATTACATACGAAATAGTAAACATACTAAATGAAGTGAATAAATCGAATGCAAACTGTCATAGATAGTTTTGAAAAACCACACATTGTAAAAGTATAGTTTACAACTTCTTCAAAAGATCACAAGTTTAACAAGACATCATTTAACAAAATGAAAGTTTATAAATTAAGGTTTTTCCCATTATATTTCTACTAGGAGGCGGTATATAATAGACAAATCCGCAAAAGTGGCATCGACTTCTGATTCTTGATTTCTTGTCTTGTTCATGCGCATGGTCCACTAATTTCCTGAAATACATGTTAAGTTGAAAACGTCAAACAAAGTTTCTGAATTCATGTGTTTTTGTTGTATCAAATGAATCTTTAAAATGTGAGATACATTTTGTAAAAAAACCGGCATGTTAAAGCGTTAACGAAATCGTTGATCATTAATGTATATCTAGGACATTAATATGTGTGACGACATAGGAAGTAATCCAACCCTTAACGATTTGTTGTGTCGATTACCCTCGACTGGGACACAAAAGCACTCTTCCGGTCTCGTGGACCAAGAGTGGGGCTCATCAAAACCCAATAGATATCCCCTTCCATTCCTCGGTCTAATATTGATTAATGGTGCTTAAGTACAACCCTATTCGCACATGATCTATGTTGTTCCATTTCCTAACTTATCATACCACTTGTACATGTATCTCCCCTAAATGTTTAAAACTAGAAAGCGTTTAAAAGAGGGGACATGAACTCACTGAATGCATTCTGTAAGCGTATTAAAATTCATTGGTCGTCTTCTCGTCTCGCAACGTAACCTACAAGCGTCCTAAATTCCATTAGACACTTAGGTCTACGTAATTGGATGTGTATTAGGACTTGTTTTAAGTTGTATGGAATTAATGTTTATTAGGTTGTGTTTTAGAAGGCTAGTTTCTAAGTTGTTAATATATATTTTCAAATATATATTTTGTATAATTGTGAGTTGTATTAACGGGCCTAGCCTTCTTATGACTTCGTGCCTCGCACGAGTGATACATACGTGTCCACGACATGTTTAAGGCCGCGCCCCCTCGTAGTCGGGTCTCACACGTTTGCTCGGATGACAACGTTACTAGTTATAGTTTATATTCTTTAAAACATAGTCATACTTAATGTGATCATTGATATATATATATATGAGTAAAGATTGATGGATGTTAAAAATAATATATTTTTAACTTGTCTTTGTATACGTATACTTATACTATGTATGTATACATTTATTTAGGTATTAATACCTTTGTGTTTAGTTATTAAAATCATCTCTAATGATTTTCGTATTTTCCGGAATTCTTCTTTTATTAATTATGCATACATTAGTATTTTAAAATTTAAAATCTTAAGATTGGTTTATTATAGGTTTATAACTCTCTAGTGTGGTAAAAGATAAGTATTTTTTACATTTCAAAAGTAGTCCCAATCATAAGGTCTTATTTAGGAAAATATATATTTATAGATTCATCAAAATATATATTTTTAAGATGTAATGAAAAAAAATAATTTGTCATGGTCAAAATAATAATACATTTTAAGGTTTGACAGAAATTATATATTCTCTATGGTAGTGAAAATATGATTTTTACCACTTGTTCGGTTTTCAATATATTTTACCAAGCTTCTATATAACCTAGATTATAATCCGGAATACATATATGTAGTTTGTCCGATTGTCCGAAGTGTCCAACTCTTGATATAGGAATAATTATATAGTTACATAAATATGTAAATTCTTGTATTTTGTCCATGTACCCAAGTATAGGTAGGTATATGTATTTTGCACTTATTTATTTCCATGTATAATCTTGTAGTGTATTTGTAATGGGTATTTAGTTAAGTTCGAATCCCTACACATACACTAAATATATAAAGCACATAGATATACACATACTTATATTTTTTGGTGGCCACTAAATATATATTTCCCTAAATATATAATTATACTCCTTTTTATTTTTAAGAAAAACCATTTTTCTTAACTTATATTTTGTATATATAAAAATGGGGAAAATCAAGGTTATCATCTTTAAACCTTTGGCTACTAAAAAATCTTGCAAAGATTATATTTTCTAAGTGTTAAAAGTTTACAAAAATTTCGCCATAGTTCCCCTTGTAATATGGACTTTTTCCAATGTCCAAGACAAGTGTATTTAAGTCCAAAAATCAACAATTCATCCAAAAATAATCTTTTAAAACTCCAAAATGCATGCATGAACTTGAAATAATATTCCCCTTGTAAATCTATGCTTTTCTTATGATTATTGTCATTTTAAACAGGTTTATGTTAACTTTTAAAAACGTAATATACCCCTTGTAAATCTATGCTTTTCATCAAAACGTCTTTCACATACTTTACTAGTTTACATTAGACTTTAAAAATAGACTTCTTCAAGAATCAAGTTTACTAGTATGATTTTATATGTAGATACTTGTCATAATTTCTAAAAATCATATTTATATCATTTTTCAAGTTCATGGCACCAAGTTGATGGATCTTGTTAGATCCTCTTGCAAACTTGTTGGACATACACTAGAACATCCTCTAACAAGCATGCATGTGGTGGACATCATCCACAACACAAAATAAACAATTAACATCTTCATAATAACATCAAGAACACTTTTTTTCTTTAGTTTTTGTTACTTGTCTTTCTGGTGTTCATCATTTTAAAGTGAGGGTTCTTGATGGTCCTTTACATACATAAATATTATATGAGCAAAGTGAAGTATGATAGGTGTTTAGAACACTCACTACTAGCACAAGGGGTAGGGATGAAACACAAAAATAAAGAAGGTGAAGATGAAGACTAGAGGATGGATGGAAGCTCCTTGCAAGTGATTCTTAACTCCTAGTGCATGCAACCTTCTTGAATCACCTTCAATTACCCATGAGAACCCTTGAAGTGGCTTGAAAGAAATTAAAAAGTGGAAGTTGTGGTGATGTTGTTGTGTGAGTAGGTGAGAGGAGCAGAGAGAGTGAACTGAGTTTTAAACTTTAAGTGTAGATGTGGAGGTGGAGATTAGTGTAGAGTTTAAGGTTGTTAGGATATCTTTCAAAGATGTTATAAACATCTAATCCTCCAACTAAGTCTAGACTTAAAGTAGGATCTAGCTTTACTAACAAAAACATGTGCTTAAAACCCATAAGAGCATCTTTGACAAGTCAACCCTTGGGGATCAAGGGTGTAGTTGGATGAAAAAAAGAGAAAGGGGTGTGTTGTAAAGTGTAACATTATGTTAGGTTGTTCATGTGTTTAGGGTTTTAGTTATTTTGAGGTGTCTAGTGATTTCCACTAGCTTTTGTAATGTCAAAGTTATGCTAACTAGTTCTCACAATGTGTCTACCTCTTGTTCGGATACTTGTTCGGGTGTTACTTTTGTTAATGGGCCATAAAGATGTAACCTGTGTAAGATGTAAGGTGTAATGTGCTGATGTGTTTTAAGTGACACTTCCAATATCTTTCATGTAGATTTTTGATATTTAACATCACATTTTGGCATTATATAACATACACAATGCTGAATTGTTGCTGAATTTTATTGTTTATTGCCCGAAACGGACACTTTTGGTGCTAGAATGCCTTTCGAAAGATGTTAACATATACCTTTATTTTACCACTTGGTGTTTTGGTATAATTTTGACATTAGACTTAAATCTAGGCCTTAAATCTATCGTTTTACTGGGTACACAGACTGCGCCAACACTGTTCGTCTATCGTGACAAGTAAACTGTATAATATGCATCATAAAATTAAATCCGCGTTGTTTCTAAATGTATGAGATGTAGGCATGCAATAATGATGTTTAAACATGTAATCGAATAATATAAATGATTATTAGATGTACAAAATTTTACGAGAAAAGTGTCGGTTGTCACATACTCCATCTATTAAGGAGAATTTCGTCCCGAAATTCAGGCTGAGTCATCTGTTGCAGGAGTCTTCTCAAACAGGTGAGGGTTGAAGGTCCTTGATCAGGTGGTTCTAGACGAAAGTTAGTGCGTAAACTTAACGTAACCGATTCGGTAGAATGTTATTATAGAATGGAGTAGAAGTAGAATGCAGCGGAAGTCTTCATTCATACCGAAAGAATATACATCTTTAAGTCCAGCTGCCGGAGTTCCTGGAGAGAATCCCCTAGTACCTCCCCGTAGGGATGCCAAAAACTTAAATGACAAATAAACAACAACACACCTATATATAGGGTAACAAGTTCGCCTGGAGTGTGCATGGACAAGTTCGGGCGAACTTGACCTTCACATGTCAAGTTCGGGCAAACTTGACCTGTACAGGTCAAGTTCGGGCGAACTTGTTCCTAATTTCACTATTCGCTCTGTATTTCGGTCGTGTGTTCGATTCTAACCTATACAATATTCAACACACGCTCAATCTAGCCTATTCGACAAGTGACGAACACCAAGTGCATCAACAGTTTCCCCCTTGTTCGTTACTGTCGAAGCTGATTGATCTTGATCTCCAAAACTCTGAGCCGTGTTTGAAACGCATCAACAGATTCCCTCTTAACAAGTTCCCTCTTAATTCAGATCTTTGGTTGCACGGTTTCCGACTCCTCTGATTTGCTTGATCAATCAAATTTTCTTGAATAATCATCAACTCGAAGCTAATCAATGCAACTTCTTCTCCGTTCCGACGATAACCACATCCGAGTTCAGTTTTTGAATAAGCATTGAGCATCAAGAGTTTATTCCGCACACTCCTAAAATATCAAAAACTCAATCGGCAATTGATAGAAACTTCGAATCACCGCACCGGAAAACTTCAAATCAACGAATGCCCTCGAAAATCTGAAATCCCGATTTCCGTAAACCAATTAAGCACCTTTAGAAAGATTTGATCAGCAAATCGTAATCTGCTCAATCAGCAAATCTTAATCGGAAACAGATAATCTGGTAATGCATCGAATCTGAAAAACATACGTCCGTGACCAAAATCACATTCTTCCTCTTCAGTCATAATGCCAGACATATAGCTATCTCCGGTAGACCAGCGCCACTTAATCACCAAACATCATCATCCAACGACGGTTAGTCCAAAGAGAAGAATGATTCATCTGCTTGAAGACTAAAAATAATGGCCACCAAAAGCTATCATCAGTTATATTTTGAATAACTTCAGATCTCCTTGGTAATTTTGAAACCATCCATCTGCGGAGCTAGTCATTAATTCCTAAGATCGTCACTGAACGTTTTGAGCATCCTCAGTTCCTCACTGGTACTAACGACTGCTAATCCAGCTAACTGTTCCTTCACTGGAGATCAGGACTCTAACCCTTAAGTATCAATCTGTATCATGATCTGAAAAATCGGAACTTCCTTTGATCACCCAATGAATCTCAAATCTCTGTATTTCCCGGTTAATCTACAATAGGTAACCACCCGGATACTGTTGCAGGAGTCACAAATTTCAAAAATGCCGGAATCTTCATATATCGTAAAATTTTTATTCCCCCTCATTTTGCAAATTCTGACCATACTGAAATTTTCACTGAAATTCCCCCTCAAATCTGGAATTTTCAGTATTCATCAAATGCGGATTTAACGTTTAGGCCCATTACTAGTCACGACACCCAAATGATCAACATTCTGTATCGATATCAATGACTCTCCCGTTATCTTCAAAATTTTGTGACCGTATCACCAAATCTGTACTCTGAAGCTCTAGATCGTGTCCCCAAACATCCCGGTTCGGGCATCGAAAACTTGAAAAAATTTCTATCGCCAAATTTTTTTTGGACACTCATCTCATCAATACAATCAACAAAATTTTTCCATGCCTTTTTTTAGGCTCCTTGGACAAGTTCGGGCTAACTTGTCCAAAATGATACAAGTTCGGGCGAACTTGAACCAGCCCATTTTTACATTTTTCGATGCAGAATCTTTATTTCTTCGAATTTCGAGATGAATCCACCATAGATTTGGTCGAAAATGGTTTTCTAACAATCCTATCCTTTCAATTTTACTTTTTGTCCATGGATTTTATGTTTATTTGTTGTTTTACGGCTAAAACCCCTCCTAATGTCCATAAAAGTCCAAATTCATGAGCGTAGGTGATAACCGTACCTCAGATACCAATTGAAGGTCCGTGATCAGACAGTTCCAGACGGAAGTTAGTGCGTAAACTTAACGTAACCAATTCGATAGAATGTTATTACAAAATGGAGTAGAAGTAGAATGCAGCAGAAGTCTTCATTCATACTAAAAAAGTATATATCTTTAAGTCCAGCTGCCGGAGTTCCTCGAGAGAATCTGGCAGCACCTCCCCGTATGGATGCCAAAAACTTAAATGAAAAATGAACAACACACCTATATATAGGGTAACAAGTTTGCCTAGAGTGTGTCATGGACAAGTTCGGGCGAACTTGACCATCACATGTCAAGTTCGGGCGAACTTGACCTTCACAGGTCAAGTTCGGGAGAACTTGTTCCCAATTTCACTATTCGCTCCGAATTTTGGTCGTGTGTTCGATTCTAACCTATACAATATTCAACACACGCTCAATCTAGCCTATTCGACAAGTGACGAACACCAAGTGCATCAACAAGGGTATTTGGCTTTGATTCGATCTTCGTATTCTAAAGTATACTCGGGTCCGTGTCGAGAGTTCCAACGGACTTTGACTAACTTGATACGACTTCTCCGTGTCTCTGGACCTTCCGGTCTATAACCTCAACAGGTTCCTTAGTGAATTGGAGTTTGTCGTCGATGTATATCTCATCCGCAGGGATGATAACTGTTTCTTGTGTTGGACTTTTCTTGAGATTCGACACATGAAATGTGCCCGTGTACGCTACTGAGCTCGACTGGTAATTTCAATTTATATGCCACGGTACCAATCCTTTCCAAGATCTCTAATGGTCCGATGTATCGTGGATTAAGTTTCCCACGCTTTCCAAATCTAGCACCCTTCCAAGGCGAGACCTTTAGCAAGACTTTGTCTCCGACCTCGAAGGATAATTGTTTCCGTCTCTTGTGTGCGTAGCTCGTTTGTCGATTGCGAGCCGCCTTGATACGGTCTCGGATTTGGAAAATTTTATCCGTAGTCTCTTGGACTAATTCTAGACCGATTAGTTTTTTATCGCCAACTTCCGCCCAACATAGCAGAGAGCGGCACTTCCGACCATAAAGAGCTTCGAACGGTGCGGCTTGTATACTTGTGTCATAATTGTTGTTGTAAGAGAACTCAACCAACTGTAGGTGGTATCCCAATTGCCGCCTAGGTCCATCACACATGCACGAAGCATATCTTCTAGTGTTTGGATGGTCTGTTCGCTCTGGCCATTCGTTTGTGGATGAAAGGTCGTGCTTAGATCTAAACGGGATCCAAAGGCCTGTTGAAATGACTTCCAAATTCTTGATATGAAGCGACCGTCTCGGTCTGAGATGATAGAAATAGGCACTCCATGACGTGTCGCTATTTCTCTAAGATACAATTCAGCTAGCTTCTCCATGCTATCCTTTTCATGAATTGGTAAGAAATGTGCGGACTTTGTAAGTCTATCGACTATTACCCAAATCATATCGTGACCTCTCGGGTCCTAGGTAGTTTTGTAATGAAGTCCAAAGATATTTGTTCCCATTTCCATATGGGAATCTCGGGTTGTACTCTTTCAAGTCTTTGTACATCTTGTTCGATCCTGGGTGGATCGAGTACTTAGACTTGTGTGTTTAATAAAAACAACATCTCGAAGACCTCCAAAGAGTGCAACCCAAAGTCAGCCCATAACGCATGTTCCATCATCTCTAAGCATTGATTGTTTTACCATGCCTCAGAGTAATTCCGCTTGAATATGTTCTTCTTTAAGTGCTTCATGAATCTTTGTGGTAAGGTTCGTTTGAATTGTCATTTCCAAGGCTCTAACCCTTAGTATCTTAACTCGTTCCTGCGGCTCAAGGCTTCCGCTACAACATTCGTCTTGCCCGGGTGATACTTGATTTCACAATCGTAGTCGCTCAACAATTCAACCCATCGCCGTTGACGCATATTTAATTCTTTTTGGATAAATGTATGTTAATGACTTTGTGATTCGTGAAAATGGTACACTGAGTACCGTGTAGGTAATGTCACCGTATCTTCAAAGAGAATACCACCGCACCTAACTCGAGGTCGTGCGTGGTGTAGTTCTTCTCTTGAACTTTTGATTGGCACGACGCGTACGCAAAGACTTTTTCCCGTTGCATAAGCACGCAACCTAATCCTTGATGCGAAGCATCGCAGTATACCACGAAATCAACGGTAACGTCGGGAAGTGATAGGATTGGTGCATCACATAGTTTAACCTTGATAAGTTGAAATGCCTCTTCTTGTTTCTCGCCCCAATCGAATTTCTTGTCTTTCTGCGTGAAGGAGGTTAGCGGTTGGGCAACCTTAGAAAAGTTCTCGATGAATCTCCGTTAATAGCACGCTAAACCTAAAAATTGTCGTACTTTGGTTGGAGTTCTGGGCGCTTCCCAATTCTTAATTGCCTCAATCTTTGAGGGGTCTACATGTATGCCTTTCTCGTTCACCACGTGCCCGAGAAACTGTACCTCGCAAATCCAAAATTCGCACTTAGAAAATTTCGCGTAAAGTTTCTGCTTCTTGAGTAGTTCAAAATGGTTCTCAATGTTGCTCGTGTTCATCCTTTGACCGTGAATAGATTAATATATCATCTATAAATACTATCACAAACTTGTCGAGATACGGGTTGCATACGCAGTTAATCAAATCCATAAATACCGTTGGTGCATTTGTTAAGCCAAAAGGCATAACAAGAAACTCGTAGTCACCATAACGAGTTCGGAAAGCCGTCTTTGTATGCTTTCTTCTTGAATCCGATAACTGGTGATATCCAGACCTTAAGTCTATCTTGGAGTAGAAGCTCGAACCTTGTAGTTGGTCGAATAAGTCATCAATCCTCGGTAGTGGGTACCGATTCTTGATAGTGAGTTTATTCAGCTCTCGGTAGACTATGCACATTCTGAATCTTCCGTCTTTCTTCTTCACAAATAAAACTGGAGCTCCCCAGGGCGAGAAGCTTGGTCTAATGAATCCCTTATCCAACAACTCTTGAAGTTGTGTGGATAATTCTTGCATTTCATAAGGTGCTAATCGATAAGGAGACTTGGCCACGGGTGGGGCTCTGGGTACCAAGTCGATGTGAAACTCGACTTGTTGTTGTGGTGGTAAGCCCGGCAAGTCTTCCGGGAAGACTTCGGGGAATTCTTTCACCAAGGGAATATCTTCAAGTTTCGGCTCCTCGGCTTTCTTGTCAACTACATGAGCTAGAAAGGCTATGCAACCTTTTCGTAGGCATTTCTGGGCCTTCATGCAATTGATGACTCGCAATGGTGTGTCTCACTTCTCTCCGTGTATGACAAGTGTCTCTTCATTTGGTAGTGGGATACGAATAATCTTCTCGTGACATACGACTTCGTCTTGATTATCGGATAACCAATCATTGCCGACTACTACGTCGAAACTACCCAACTGAACGGGAAAAAGATCAACATTGAATTTCTGCTCGCCAAGTTCCAAAGAACATCCCTTAATTGTTTTCCCGACTCGACTAGTTTACCATTTGCCAACTCTATATAATAAGGGACATCTAACTTACTTGATTCTACGCCAAGTATATTTTTAAATTCCATAGAAATAAAGCTAAACTCAACACTGGTATCGAATAATATGGATGCGAAATGATTGTTGATATGAAACGTACCAGTGACCACATTAGGGTCTTGGCATGCATCTTTTGCTTCGATCACAAAAGCTCTCCCGCGAGCTTGATTTTCTTTAGGACAATCCTTCCTAAAGTGGTTCTTGTCACCGCATCCATAGCATCCTTGTCCACATCCATTCCCATTACCGTTTCCCGCTCCATTCCTATTCTCGTTTCCATTCCCAGCTCCAGTACCCATCGCCCAACAAGCTTCAGTACGGTGACTAATCTTGCCATACTTATCACATTTAATCACACGACAAGCACCCAAATGATGGTACTAGCATTTTTCACACTTGGGTAAATTGCCCGCATACTTCTTGACACCAATATCGTTGGTTGCCACAAATGCTTTCGTCACCTTAGGCAGGTTGTTGGTGTTATTGTGGTTGGTCACACGTGTTCCCTTCTTGAAGTTGGAGTACTTCCTTTTTCCATCATTTGAAGACTCGACATGAGATTCCCTTTTCTCATTTCCTTTCATCGTTAACTTCTTCATCCTTACCGCGTCTTCAGTGAGACAAAACGGCTAAGGTCACAGCCTAAGTGATAGTGGTGGGGTTAGCAGACGTAACCATGCTTCGAATATCGGGAGCTAGACCCCAGATGTTGCGTTCGATACGCTTGAATTCCGGTGTAACAAGAAAAGGGATCACAGGAGATAGGTCATGGAAACTTTGCATGTACCCCACAATGTCAGCTCCGATCATGGTAAGGTTCCAGAAATCAGTCTCCAACTTCTTGAGTTCAACTCAAGAACAATATTTCGCCCTCATCCACTACAAAAAAATGCCATCTAGTGGCACACACCAACGATGGCATTTAGATTTTATGCCACTAATTTAGGTTTTCATTGACACTTTGCGTGTAGCATATTTGCTTGGCACAGTTTTTAATGACATTTAGTTTTTGTGCCACTAATTTAGATTTTTAGTGACACTTTTCGTATACCATCTCAGTACACTTTTTAATGACATTAGGCTTATATATGCCACAAATTAACAATTTCACTTTCATCTCATATTTCCTCATAAACCTAACAGATCATGGAAACTCAAAAATTTCACCAATTTTACCTCCAAACTTTTCCTAAAATTTACCTTAAAATTTCTAATTTGCCTCCCAACAAAATTTCTCGCTAGAAAAAAAAGTTTCCCTCTCACTTTTCAGCTAAGTAGCACTGGAACAGGTACGGGATCGGGGTACAGGGACGATACGGAACGAGGAACGGCAAAACTCAAATTCCAAAATACGGGTACGACAATAAAAATATTAAAAAAAATATATTAAACAAATTCCAAAAATACTACATCTTTCAAAGGTAATTAATTATCAATAATCAAATCATTTTCAAATTCCGGTTCATCTAGTGAGAGATCGGAAATCGATAGAGAATTAGAGATGATGAGACTTGAGAGTTAGAGATTAGAGAAACCGAATATGATAGGTCTATTTATTCAATGGCCGATTGTGGAATTTGAAACAGTTAAAACCCTAAAAATAAATGGAAACGGCCTAGATACTTCTACCAGATATCTCCCCGACATCGGAAACTTTAGGAAACGTCCCCGCCTTTGGAAACGTTTAGGAAACGTCCCCGACACGTACCCATAGTGTTTCCGTCCCTGACAAACGGCCACATAAGTAGTCCCCGTGCCACTCACCCTCGTCTCTCTGATTCCCTGTGGTTTCCAAGTTCTCTTTCAACTATTTTTCAAAAATCATCATCTACTGGTAGTGCGGTGTGTTTCTGTTGTTTTCGTCACGAATCTAGTTCCTACTCCTGAGGCACGATATGTACAATATTGGGTTTCTTATAATCATAACAACGCCCGAGCCCTAGTTCATCATTTGGTGTTTCTCTTCAAAAATTATCATCAGCATATGGTGCGTTGCAGGTTGTTACCCGAATCCACTGTGGATTTGAGGTACGATATGTCAATTATGAGTTTCTTATCTCATAACTGTTTGATCTTCAAAATTAAGTTGACTTGATTTGTCCCTCTAGTATTCTGTGATAATATCACTGAGAACAAAGTGCAAAATTACTATCCATTGCTGAATACTAATATTTTTTTTGTTAAGGTTGTGCTACAGCCGATTAAGGTGTCCTAGGCGCCTAAAAAAATTGTTTGGTCTTTGTGCCCTAGGTGCGTAAATATCAATGTTTGATTGCTACATTTGAATAGGAAATAATGAACTTTTTTCCATTGTGGTGTGAAACCATCTTACAACACACCCCAGTTTAGTCTAACTATAAATTTATTACTATATTATACAATATTTTTAGTATGAAACCTTGATTAGGGTTAATCTCACTACTGGTAGTGTTGCAGAATTCTTCTTTATATATGAATAGACTAGTATAAAAGTGAGTTAGTATTTGAAATGTGACCTATGATTTGCATCTAGGATATTTGAATTCATTATTGATAGTTAATCCTTAGAGGGGATTAGGCTCCAAGCAAAATTGAGAGAAAGAAGCAAGTTGGGATCAATTTGAATTTTTCCATTATAAATGCTTTTAAACATGCAGAGGACTTGAAAGTCCTTATTTCATGCAACTAAGAAGGGAAACGTGGGAATAATGCATAACTACTCTAAATGCATGCAACATGGATGTCATGCTTTAAAAATAAAAATGCTAAATGGAGATAATGCAAAGTGGCTTTGACTACTTCAGTTCTGACGCATTCCTTCCCGAAAACATGCAAGAGCCTTAACTTGTCTTTTGGGCCTTGATGTTGGGTCACTTGAATTTGGTCTGTTGGGCTGCGATAATGTATCCGTATCAACACCCCCCTTCTCAAATTCACCATTGTCCTCAATGAGTGGTAAGCAAGGAAATTGTTGACGTAGTGCTTCAATATCTTCCCAAGTTGATTCCTCCAGAAGCTGATTTTCCCATTTAACAAGACCTGCTGCCTTCCATTTTCATCCAAGCGAGATTGAAGAATAGTTTCTGGTAGCTTATCTAACGGCTCGTTCCTGAAATCCAACGGTTGAGCATTGTGATCAGTTGGTATCCCGTAGCTTACTTTGAGCAAAGAGACGTGAAAATCCGGGTGAATACGAGACCCTTGTGGTAATGCTAAACGGTAGGGAAACTTTTCCAATCCGCTCCAAAACCTTGTACGGTCCAAAAAACGACAAGAAAGCTTCTTATTTTTACGTTCCGCAACCGATTGTTGTCTATGATCTTGTAGCCGTAAATAAACCCAATCATTCACTTTAAACTCCTTATCCATTCGATTCTTGTTGGCTTGTTTAAACCATGCGATCTCTAGCTTTTGTAACGGCTGTTTTCAACAATTGCAAAAGGCGTTCATGTTTGCCAAAGATGAATCGATAGAGGTTGTTTTATTATCCCGGCATGTACTCATGAATTGTTGAGGCTTCTCTCCCATACACAGCTTTAACTGGGCTCATATTGATTGATGAATGAAATGAAGTGTTGTAAGAAAATTCAGCCAAGTATAAGTACCTTTCCCATTTTGTTGGCTCAGCAAATAGAAAGGATCTCAGATATGCTTCTAAACAACGGTTGACCACTTCCGTTTGACCATCCGTTTGGGGATGGTAAGCGCTTGAGTGTGGTACCTTGGTTCCCAATCGCTTAAAGAGTTCCTTCCAGAATTGACTAAGGAAAATTGGGTCACGGTCCGAAACAATTGTCTTCGGCAAACCATGAAGACGATATATCTCCGGTAAAAACAAGGATGCAAGAGATGCGGCTGTATAGCGATTTGGAAGAGCTAAAAAATGGGCGAATTTTGATAAACGGTCAACAATGACCCAAATGGCCGTTTTCCCTTTAGACGGTGGAAGACGTGTGATAAAGTCCATGGAGATGTCGGCCCATGGATTTTCTGGAATTTGTAACGGCTGCAAAAGACCGTATGGCTTACGGGTGGGAATTTTTGTTGATTGGTAAACGGTATACTCTTCCACAAACTTGGCAACATCCTTCCTTAATCTTAACCAAGTAAATGATGAGGAAAGTCTTTTAACAGTGGAGTTAATACCTGAATGTCCCCCGAGGTATGAAGAGTGGAATTCTTCCAATAGCTTTGACCGCAAGTTTGTAACATTAGGCATGAAAAGCTTCCCCTGTATAAAAACCAAACCGTCTCGATACGCATGGTGAGGAAAAGTACTAGGGTCTTTGGTTATCTTATCAACAAATTCCTTCCCATTCGTATTGGTCTGAAAATAATCACGTATTTGATTTAACCACGGAGCTGTCGGGTGCGAAAGAGACATAACTTGTGGCAGTTCAACACGGCTCAATGCATCGGCTACTAGATTTTACTCCCCCGGTTTATAGTGAAGTTCGAAATTGTACCCCATTAACTTTGTTACCCATTTTTGTTGTTCTGGAGTCTGAATGGTTTGGGTAAGTAGGTGTTTTAAACTATGATGGTCGGTGAAGATGAAGAATTTTTTGCCCAATAAAATATTGCCTCCACTTCTTTATTGCTTCGGTGATTGCGTACATTTCTTTGATGTATGTGGACTGAGCTTGCATGGTTGGACATAACTTCTTTCTATAGAAACAAACTGGCTTGTTGGATTGTGATAAAACTGCGCCGAGTAAGGGAGGAACATCAAAAGTTTTGGTGAAATCTGGAAGTGCCAAGGTAACAAGTTTTTCCATGTGGTGTTTAAGGTCAGTTAAGGCTTTCCTTGGCTTTTTCGGTCCACTAGAATGACGGGTTTTTTAAAATATCGGTCAATGGCGAGGCAATTTGGCATAATTAGGAACGAGCCTTCGGTAATAACCGGTAAGGCCTAGAAAAGCCCGTAAGGTAGTGAACGACGTTGGTCTTGGCCACTGTTGAATGGACACAATTTTGTCATGTTCTGGGGCGACGCCATTAGCTGAAATACGATGACCCAAAAAAGAAACCATTCGGAACTGCGAATACAACTTGGAAGGTTTGGCATAAAAATGATTTTCCAACAGGGTTTGAAACAAATACCGTAGGTGCTCGTAATGGTTCTCCGGCGTGTCAGCTATATATAGGATGTCGTCAAAAAAACCAGAACGAAATGGCGAAGTACCGATCTAAATAAATCATTCATTGTCGATTGGAAGGTAGATGGTGCGTTGGTAAGACCAAAGGGCATGACCAGAAACTCGTAGCGCCCATCCATGGTACGAAATGCGGTTTTGTGTATATCATGTTCGGCAACGCGAATCTGATGATAGCCCGAGCGGAGGTCAAGTTTGGAAAAGATTGTCGCCCCATGAAGTTCATCTAATAGTTTGTCAATCATAGGGATTGGAAACCGATCACGAACAATGACCGCATTAAGTGCTCGGTAGTCGATGCAAAAACGCCACGACCCATCTTTCTTTTTCACTAAAAGGACCGGTGAGCTATAGGGGCTTTGGCTGGGCCGAATCATACCATCTTGCAACATTTCTGAGATCAAACGGGTCATAATTTGTTTTTGGAAGTGAGGGTATCGATAGGGTTTAACATTCACAGGTTGGCTTTCATTCAACAAAGGAATGTGATGATCGTGCGGTCTACTGGGTGGAAGGGTATGGGACTGAATAAAGAGGTTTTGAAACTTATGTAATAATTTGGTAATTATGGGATTTGCATGGGTTTGAAGTGTGCATGTTTGGTGAGTTGAAATATTAATGGGCATATAAGTCATTGTATGCAATGAGGCTATAGAATCATGACGTAAAAGAGTAGACAATGAACTTGGAGAAAGTAGTTGTGCGATGGGCTCACCTTTGATTGTATGGGTAATACCGTCTTTACTGAATGAGATTTCTGGCACCGAGAAGTCTGCTGAAAGACGCCCCCGTGTTGCTAACCATGATATACCTAACACTATATCGGTGCCTTCGACCGGTAGAATGTAAAACGGTACTCTAAAATCCGCGTTTTGCAATTGAAAGTTTACATCCGGGCAATAACCATTGCACTTGATAAATTCACCGTTCCTGACCATGATGGAAAACTGTTTGATTGGGTTCATTGGAAGGTTAAGGGTCGAAGCAATTTTGGGTTGAATTATATTGTGAGTGCTGCCGCAGTCTATCAAGATTGTAACTGGTTGACCATTGATGTAACCGGTGGCTCGAAGGGTTTGGGGTGACGTAAAGCCAAAATAGGCGGCATCGGAGAGGGATAAAAATTGAGGATCGGGTTGTTCAATCGCGGGCATGGTGACAGGTTCGTTTAGATTTTCGTCACGGTCATCGTTTGTCGACAATAAGTAAAAACTGTGGTGGGGAGCATTTGTGACCTGGGACATATTTTTCTGGACATCTGAAACAAAGTCCAGCTTTTCGTCGTTGTTGTAACGCTTCGGCTGATAATTTGGTGAAAGGTAGGGAGTTAGTTGGTTTAGGTGGATTTGGAAGTAAAGGTGGGGTCAAAGTGAGATTAGGTTGTGGGTTGCAGAGGGTACAAGATTGGTAGTATTCGATGGGGCCCAGGAGGAAATGGATGGCATAGTAGAATAATGAAATTTTGTTTTAGTGGGCTGACCCACTTTGTCTTCTACAACTTTGGCCAGAGCCATGGCATCGTGTAGCGTTGCAGGTCTGAGTACAACCATTTCATTTTGAATTTCGGGGTTGAGACCTGAGATAAAACAACTACTTAGAGCTTGTTGTGGCAACCCTGTGACTCGATTGCTTATTCTTTCGAATTCAGTCATATAGGCCGCAACAGTTGTCGTTTGTCTCAGTTTAAATAAAGTTGCTTGGTGATCCCCGTAGGTGGAAGGGCCGAACCGGAGTTCGACTTGGCGTTTAAATGCCGTCCAAGGTGGTAACAAATTGTTTGTGGACAAATGTTGGTAACAGGCAAGGGCATCGCCTATGAAGTAAAACACGAGGGGAACGCGTTCGTCGGGGTGAATGTTATAGTACGTAAAAAAGTTTTCGGCCTGAAAAATCCATCCCAATGGATTCGAGCCATCGAATAAAGACAAGGTAATTTTTGGTGTTTTGGCATGGGTTTGGATGTTAGATGATGAGGGTGGTGTTTTAGGGCCAAGTGTGACTTTTGGGTGTTCAGAATCGGGTTCGACGGTGAATTTGTCGGTAAGTTAGTGATGTGGTTTACTAAATTGGCAGTGGTCGTGTACTGGGAATCAAATTTGGAATGTAGTGTTTTGGTTTCTTGGATCAGAGTAGCAAGTTGGGCGGAATGGTGTGCGGCGGCGTTGTTGGTGGCGGTTATGAGTTGTTGCAGTTGTTCGTTGAAGGATGGTGGTGGGTCGTCAGAACTATCGCGGCGGGAAGCATGGTGAATTCGGGAATGAAAGCACCAGTTGATAGTTAATCCTTAGAGGGGATTAGGCTCCAAGCAAAATTGAGAGAAAGAAGCAAGTTGGGACAATTTTCTGAATTTTTCCATTAACTAAATGCTTTTAAACATGCAGAGGACTTGAAAGTCCTTATTTCATGCAACTAAGAAGGGAAACGTGGGAATAATGCATAACTACTCTAAATGCATGCAACATGGATGTCATGCTTTAAAAATAAAAATGCAAAGTGGAGATAATGCAAAGTGGCTTTGACTTCTTCAGTTCTGACGCATTCCATCCCGAAAACGTGCAGGAGCCTTAACTTGTCTTTCGGGCCTTGATGTTGGGTCACTTGAATTGATCTGTTGGGCTGGTCTATTGGGCTGCGATAATGGATCCGTATCAATTATCGTTATCAGTTTATGTTTCTTGATGATCAATTTTCGTTACACATTCATTGACTATTAACACAGGGCTTAACGGCCTTATTTGTTGGTTTATATTGACATGAGCAATATTAAAACTTACATACACAACTGCCAGATGCATGTTTAACGTCCAATTCTATCATTCTCGATCAGAAAGCATTTCAATGAAGAGCATATCCCAGAGCTTTCAAGACCTACCCTTAGGTTTGTATCTCTAATTGATATTTTTATAATGTTTTGTTAGGTTAGGAAATGAGATCTCATCATGCTGGTTTGTGTTGGTAGACCTTTTATTAATGGTTAGGTTAGGGATCTGAGTTCTCATCCTTTTTTTGCTTTTGGAAATACGAACATAAACATCTTGCCAAACAGACTGGTCCCTTATTTCTTTTAAGTATGGTTATTTTCAACCTAAACGATATCTAATTCCATCGATATGACTATATCTAAGATGAAATTTAAAGTTTCGATAAGATACGTGTGACAAGTCATGTACTGTCTATGTAAGTGGCGTTTGTGTTTTTAGCAGGCTTGATGAGGTTAATTGAAGCAATAGGGTTCTACAACTGTGAAAAAAGCTATGTTTGTGAATTATGGTTTACCCATAATTGAGTTTTAGCCTGATTCATGAATATGATGCAGGCTTGTTTCATTTTAATGCAGTGAATGCAGGTTTGTTTATAAATTTTAGCATGCTTATGGTGCAAGTTTGTTTCAAATATCAAGTGCTAAAGGTCAGCTTATCTGCTAGTTCTGTAAAATGTTTAAAAGCGGTATGTTTAGATTAAATGAATGAGCTTTGATAAAGGACACTTTATATTTATGTTGCTTAATTAGATACCTTCTTTAATGATATATGTGAAATTTTGCATTTATAAAGTATACCTTGTGTTTTCAACTACTCATGGGTCAAAGGAAAACACATGGAAGCAGTGATGTGTGAAGTAGACTCAGACTCCAAGCTGTACGTATGTTCCGTCTTAATACTTGTTTAATGACATTATTTATTTCTTTACTCACCTTAATTTTCTTATTTAAGTAACCAGCATTACATGGCCAGAAAAGGCCAGTCAGTTATAAATCGATGAAGTGCTATATAAATTTCTTAATAAGAATTTCTATGTCAAATAGAAATCAAAAGTACTAACCCAAAATATTTGGAAAAGGGATCGGGCTTTTACTTCGTGTTGGCCCCCAAAATGGTTGAACCGCCATTGGATGTTACATGCTTCGTCTTATATTTATTTACTATCAAGGATGAATATTGCTTTGAACAAATATCTTTCCATCATGATTTAATCAGATTTGTCTCTGTTTCATTTGATTTTTTTCACTCATGATTCTCATGGCTTTTGGTGGAAATTCTTATAGGTTGATTGGTTTTTTTAAATTCTTGAATAAAGTAGCTGAGTGATTCTTAATATAGATATCAACTCTGATTGAAGTTTTTTTTAATGATTTTGATGTATAATCTTCTAAATTGATGTATTTTATTTATGTATCTTGTGACCAATAACTTTGACAAACACATATTATGTAGTTTATATTCTGTGGGTTTTAATCACGTAGTTGGATTTGGTGTAATTCCAGACTCCTTTAGTGAGAATGCCTTCAGTTTGAGCTTCTTGTGTAGTTGGATATGGGTTTGGTGTAATTTCAGACTCCTTTAGTAAATTCTTTTATTCACCTAATAAATGTTTTGAACTAATTTTACAGAATATGCTAAAGATTAAGTCTTAGTTGTGTGCTCACTAAGTAGTGTCTCAAGAAGGGACACCTAATGAGATGCTGCATTTTAGTCTTCATGATAATTACAAAGGTAAACAAGCATATTATTTTGGGTTATTGGATTTTATCACCCCCAACTACCGGCCTTTAGCCGTTGCCACCCGCAACTAACACTTTTGACTGCTTATGGTATTTTGACTTTTTGTTACAATGAATATGTGTTTTCTGTTTCTCTTTTGACTGCTTATGGTATTTTGACTTTTTGTTACAATGATATGTGTTTTCTGTTTCTCTTTCTAGTTAGTTGGTATAAGGCCTTGTTAGGAAGTCATTGGAGAAACTTGAAACAATATTATTTGAAGAACTATCTTGTATATATGTTTGTTAAGTTTTGAACAGGGTGTTAATATATTGCAAGTATTCAAGCATTATTGAACTGAGTTAATATAAGGCTGTACTGACCACATGTGACGTTTGGGAGGAATAGAGATACCAAGATTTTGGGAGGAATAGAGAAAAGATTTATGACCGTAATCAAGTTTTTTACAGTAAATTTCATATCTGAAATCTCTTGTAAACATTTGAAATATGTTATTACACATTGTTTGCTGTTATTTGGAATATCTTTCGAATTGAAGTTATAATTGAAGTTGTGATATTGTGTTTTTTAAATTTTGCAAATTTATTTTTATGGGATTTTTAGTTTGATGGGATTTTTGTCACACAAATTATGTGCCACTAAAAGTGGTATTTATATGGAACTAGAAATAGTTAGCGACACAAATTGTGCCACTAAAAGCTAACAATTTACAGCAGCAGATAAAAAAAGTGCCACTAGAAGGCTTATTGACACCGCTTCTAGTGGCACTTTATTTGTGTGCCACCCATTCTTACGAGGGCCTTTAGTGGCACTTTTTTAGTCTTTTGTGGCACTATTTGTATGCCACTATATGGCAATTTTCTGTAGTGTATCCTTTCCTTCAGGTCTTCAAAGACATACCATATGCACATCGTCACCGAGAGTTTGCACTTGTAAATTCCACCAAGTAAGTGCCTCATCAATAAACAGACTAGTGACAAAGTAACTTGCTAATCTGCGGAACATTTGCTCATTCGGATACTAGAATCGTCTTTCAATCCATCGTACAAAAGCCACTGCACCACTGGTGCCATCATAGTTCTGCGGGTTGTAGTCCAGAAACTGCTTGTAGTGTATCCTTTCCTTCAGGTCTTCCAAGACATACATATGCAGCATCGTCACGAGAGTTTTGCACTTGTAAATTCCACCAAGTAGATGCCTCATCAATAAACAGACTAGTGACAAAAGTAACTTGCTAGGTCCGCAGAACATTTGCTCCATTCGGATACTAGAATCCGTCTTTTAGTCCATCGTACAAAAGCCACGGCACCACTGGTGCCATCATAGTTCAGCGGCTTGTAGTCCAGAAACTGCTTGTATGTGCACCCTGAATTTGTAAACACGGATCATGAAGCAAATAAGAAACGCACGAATAGATCATAATGAGAATTGTTTTAAGTTGTAACCAAATATCTGGCCATTACCGTTCACGTTTTTCCCTCCCGAGGAACCGCCTTAAATTTGCCCGCCTAAATCGCCAGTGCCGCCACTGTTTGCATTCCGATTTGCCTCGTATTCTATGGCTTGTGATATCCTTTCTTCCAGCAAAGAGTTCAATCCCGCCTCATTCCCATCGGTGGAGGTGGAGGTGGGTTCACTGTCCGTCTGCATACAACTCTCCTTTTTGGTGTGATGATCTTCCAAAACGATGTAACAATAAAGATTAGGCATTAATTTAATAATAAATATATATGTATTATTTTTTTTACCAAGTATATATAAAAAATAATAACGCAACCAAGTAATCCATCATATGAATACTAACTCATACAAGTAACAAGACATGCATAAGTAATCAAACAAAATGCGTCATAAAGAAAACACCAACTTCTTCATATATATTTTAACACAACTTGTTACATAATTGTTTGTAAAGGAAACAAAAATGCACGGGGCCTACATCACTGGTCATACAAGTTTAATACATAAAAAGTGATAAAATTCTTCCTTCACATTAAGCGATCTTGGGTCTTCGAGTTGTCTTCAAAACTTGATGTGTAATCCTCCTGAGCAAAAACGGGTAGCTGGTGCCCGTGACAAAAGTACCTACAAGAAAAAGGTCTAGGGTGCAGGGGGAAATGGTGGTGGAGTGGGGGATGCCAAACTACGGTGGTGGGCGATCTTCTCCTAGAGCTCGTGAATAAGACAGAGTAAGACGCGTACCTCCTGCTCGAGTGCTAACACGCGAGCAGCAATGTCAACTGGTGTCATGGTTGGTGGTAGTGGTGACCATGGTGGTGGTGGAGACGATGGTGGTGGTGGGGTAGCTGGGGGTGGATAAGCTGGTGGTGGTGGATATGTTGCTGGTGGTGGAGGTCTGGCATCAGCCTGCCTCTCGAGATCGTAGACCCTCTTGCAGAGGATCTGTATCTGTAGCTCTAAGGAGTGTACCAAGTCCTCCATAGAGTATGGAGTGAAGTGAGAAGGATGTTATGGGTCAGAAGTGGGCATGACGTGTGGTAGGGAGTACCGATTCGCAAGATGCTCGGCAGACACATATGAAGCAGGGCGAGACGGATGATGTGAGGAGCCCGCCTCGTGATGAGGTGATGACGGTCTGTAAGATGTCCAGTAGGATGAATGAGATGAAAGCGAAGTGTGGCAGGGTATTTGGGTCGAGCCCATCCAGAAGCACCGACTCGTGTCAGGAAAAGCGGTGTGTCATCGGCAGGTGGAGTAGGGGTGCGAGGTGAGGTGTGAGTAGGTGCTGGGGTGGGAGTCGGTGTAGCAATCAGAACTGTATCAAAGCTGCTATCAGTAGCATCGCCCGAAGCCCAGCTCAGCGGATGGCAGAGGACGAAGCGCGATCGCTCGCGTCAGATGAAGAAATAGCTGCAACCGAAACAAAAGGGGAGGACACCTCTAGAATGGCTATATCAATGACCTCTCCATCGCCAATGTCCTCATCGAGATGGTCAACATGAAAAACTGGGACCTCGTCCTCGTCATCGGACAGGTCAATGATAGGAGGCCACATGGCGAGTGGAAAAGCATCAAAAGGTATTATCTGAACGAGGTGCTCACCCTCTGGCTGGCCAATGATGTCGTGGTACTGTGTGGGTAAAGCTAGGACATCGTCCACCAGAGGGACGTCGTCGGCGGCCTGATCAAGTAAAGCAAAAGGCTGAAAATCGTGTCCTCGTCGTCGGACATGTAGTATGGGTCCTCCTCCGCTCAGACTCGCGTCTGAAGATAGGATATGTATGATGGATCTGATCTCGTCATCGGAAGCAACCTCCATGGGGTCGTGATCATCGTACACGCCACTCTCGGATGACGACATGGTAGCCTGGAAAAATTTATTTATGTGACATATATATTAATGAATAAATCTCTACATAATATATATACATGAATTGTATGAATCACATGATTTCATTTTTAAGTTGTTCTAGTTGAGTCGTACGAATTAACTTAAGGTTTCATGTCTAATTGGTAGGGACTAAGTCATGTAATGTCCTTGCTTTGTTTTTTATGAAATGAGTTTATGTAGTGGACCTAGCGCAATGTTTTTATGCAACGAAAATCTTTTGTTCTTGTAAAAATTATTTTTATGAGTGGATCCTAGTGATTGTAGTCTAGACTCGAAAAAGGAATCCTGGTTCACTACAATCGAAGCTCTGATACCAATCTGTCACACCCGCTCATATGCAGAAGCACGCGGTGTGATCGTGATTGATTCTCATTGCATATGAAATAGATAGTTTTGAAAATACCTCACAACGTAAAAGTATAGTTTACAACTTCTTCAAAAGATCACAAGTTTAACAAGACATCATTTAACAAAATGAAAGTTCATAAATTAAGGTTTTCCCCATTATGTTTCTACAAGGAGGCGGTATATAATAGACAAATCCTGAAAAAGTGGCATCGAATTCTGATTCTTGATTTCTTGTCTTGTTCATCACATGGTCCACTAATTGCCTGAAATACATTTTAAGTTGAAAACGTCAAACAAAGTTGGTGAATTCATGTGTTTTAGTTGTATCAAATGAATATTTAAAATGTGAGACGCATTTTGTATAAAAATTGGTATGTTAAAGCGTCAATGAAATCGTTAATCATTAACATATAGCTAGGACATTAATATGTGTGACGACATAGGAAGCAATCCAACCCTTGACGATTTCTTGTGTCGATTACCCTCGACTGGGACACAAAAGCACTCTTCTAGTCTCGTGGACCAAGAGTGGGGCTCGTCAAAACCCAATAGATCTACCCCTTCCATTCCTCGGTCTAATATTGATTAATGGTGCTTAAGTACAACCTTATTCGCACATGATCAATGTTGTTCCATTTCCTAGCTTATCATACCACTTGTACATGTATCCCCCGAATGTTTAAAACTAGAAAGCGTTTAAAAGAGGGGGCAGGAACTCACTGAATGCGTTCCGTAAGCTTATTAAATTTCACTGGTCGTCTTCTCGTCTCCCAACGTAACCTACAAGCGTCCTAAATTCCGTTAGACACTTAGGTCTATATAATTGGATGTGTATTAGGACTTGTTTTAAATTGTATGGAATTAATGTTTATTAAGTTGTGTTTTAGATGGATAGTTTCTAAGTTGTTAATATATATTTTACAAATATATATTTTGTATAATTGTGAGTTGTATTAATGGACCTAGCCCTCTTGTGACTTCGTGCCTCGCACGAGTGATATGTACATGTCCACGACGTGTTCAGGGTCGTGCCCCCTCGTAGTCGGGTCTCACACGTTTGCTCGGATGACAACGTTACCAGTTATATTTTATATTCTTTAAAAAATATAGTCATGCTTATGTGATCATTGATCATCTTTAATATGTATGTTTGTATATATTTTTAGTTAAATATATATATGATTCAAGATCGATGGATGTTAAAAATAATATATTTTTAACTTGTCTTTGTATACGTATACTTATACGACGTATGTATTCTTGTCTTTGTGTACCTTTGACCAAGTCAAAGCGGGTGTGTACCTTTTGTTAAATAATATTTTTAATATTATTTTGTTAGTACAATATGTCTATGTCTTAGTCTTGTATCGAGTCTGTTTAGAATAGATGAGATTACGTTAGAAAAAGTCGTATTTATGTAATTAGGAAGACAAGTTCGCCCGGAAATGTGAAGTGTGAACAACTTCGGCCGAACTTGTTCAACAAGTTTGCCCGAACTTGTGTTCCTCCCAGCGAACTTGTATTCTGTAAATAGGGGCCTCTAGGATCTCATTTGTAACTTTGGCAAACTTGAGGCGAAGCTCTGTCAGATCCGGAACATAAATGTAATTGACTTTAAGATCAATAAACAGACAGTTTAACGCGTAATTCTTGTATATGTGATTAACATGTCATTTAGTTTCCGCCTAATTGGACATTAGAAACCATTTTAGGTTCCTGTGCTATCAAGAGTGATCTAACAAGTGGTATGAGAGCCACAGATACCTGATTTGGTGAAATCATTACAAGAACTACTTTATTTCTACTCATTTCTACCACTTTTCTTAACTTTTTCATGAAAAACAATGAACCTATGGATAAAATCTGCTAAATTTGAATAGAGTAAATTACACGGTTTGTCCTTTAACTTTACACTATCTTGCATCGTGTGTCCTTTATCTTTAGAAATTACACCGAACGTCCTTTATTTGAAACTTTTGCACACCGCAAGTCCTTTATACTAACCTCCATCCATTTTCATGGTTATGACCAATCATGTGCCCTTACATCAGGGGCAAAACTGTCGTTTTATCATTTTCTATATGAGATTTTATAATTCCACATATATAAACTAATTTTTTACATATGTGTAATTACTTATAACACGTATATATAATTTGGCTATTAAATATATGTAAATTACTTTTAACATGTATCTAATCATAAAAATACATAAAGTAAATGATAAATATATCATATTATATATATATATATATATATAATGATTGTTTATTAGGAGTTTTAAAAGTTTTGCAATTATTTAGAGTTCTGATATATATAGGGGATAGATCATGAGAAAATTAGTTTAAGTGAGAAAACTAAAAAACTACCCAAAATAACCTAAAACATATATTTTTTTACAATTTTTATTAAATTTTGCTATTTTTGTTATATAAAAAAATTAAAAACAAAAAAATACTACACATGTGCATTACTACCAAAAAAACTAAACCGCCTAACCCACCCCCACACCACCCCCCCTAAAAATAACCTAAATTTCATGTGCAACATATACATATAATGCACATGTGCAATCCTATTCTTTTATTTATTTTTTTAAGTTTTTTTATACATTAAAAATAGCGATATTTAATAAAAATTGTAAAAAATAAAATTTGGTGTGTTTTTTTAGTTTTCTCAATTATCTATTTTCCTCATTATCCTCTTCCTATATATATATATATATATATATATATATATATATATATATATATAAACATGAGATGATTTTAAGCACAATACATGTAAATTAAATAAAAATGACAAAATAACAGTTTTGCCCCTCATGTGAGGGCACATGATTGATCTTAACCATGAAAATAGATGGATGTTAGTATAAAGGACATGTGGTGTGCAAAAGTTTCAAATAAAGGACACTCGGTGTAATTTCTAAAGATAAAGGACACACAATGCAAGTTGTTGTAAAGTTAAAGGACAAACCATGTAATTTACTCTTTTGAATATGTCACGTAAAATCCACTAAAGATAAACCCCTGAAAATTTCAAAACCTAATTCAAACGAATTGATGTCGAAAAGTTGAAAAAATCATTTCTGAAAAGTTGTTTTGATCGAACTTAACATCAAGTTCGCTCGAACTTGACTGAAAAATTCACTTTTTGAGTGATTTTCATCAAGTCCGCCCGAACTTGATTGAATTTTCAAGGTTTTTAGATAAGTTCGCTCGAACTTATAAGATTTCTCTTCAAATTTCATCAAGTTCGCCCGAACTTGATCAAATTCTGTTGAAAATTTTATACAAGTTCGCCCGAACTTGTTAAGTCTCTTGAAATTCCATACAAGTCTGTTCGAACTTGCTTCAAGGTGAAAATTTTCAAAATTTCAACACAAGTTCGCCCGAACTTGTTTGAAACAAATTATGATTTGATCCACTGCACAAGTTCGCCCGAACTTGTCAGTACACTAATCATCTTTTCAAGGTTGTGAACGTGTTTTCAACGATACTCGTTAGTTTTCCGCGATGGAAGATATCCACAATGCGTATATGACAGCTGGGGCTTCAACATCGAATGCCAACATGGTGAATCAAGTTAATATTGATAATGAGATGGATACATCAGTGAAGCCACCGAAACTTATGTGCATGGATGAATACGAGGGTGGAAGGAAAAGTTTACGAACTAGGTTCAGGCTACGTTCTTTCACAGCTGGGTTACTGTTGAAACAGGTTATACATGGCCTACAGATGAACATGATAATGTAATCCAGATGAGCAAGTTTTCTACTTCACAGAAGGATGCATACGTTGCTGAAAAGAAAATGATCAGTCTGATTCAGCAGTCCGTGAAGGAAGATATTTTGGTGCTGTTACCAGAATACAAAACTGCACAAGAGTTATGGAAGTCTCTCAAGACAAAATATCAGGGGAGTGCAGAGATGGTAAAGGGCAAAAAGGCTCTAATCATGAAGGAACTTGACATCTTCACAATGCTCAAAGGCGAGACGATGAAACAAATTATAGAACGTTTTTGTCATATGAAGGTGATTATGAGAAGGCATGGTCTTGAGAAGACAGAAGAAGAATACAATGATAAACTAGCTGATGCTTTGCCTGAAGGTGAATGGACAACGTATCTCATGGTGCTTAAAGAAAGTCCAAGCTGGGAATTCTTCAAGTTATCCACTTTTATCAATAAGTTGGAGGGGCACGAGATGGAATTGTTAAAGATTGCCAAGTCAAAGAATCTGAACATTGCTCAAGATGTTGGACTGTATTACAAGACTAGAGCTCAAGAGAATATCTCAAGTCCGAAAATCCAAACTGCTTTCAGCGTGAATATGAATTCCTCGAATCATTCGCCACAGAGCCAAACTCAATCATATCCTAACTATGATTAAAGTCCTCAGAATGCATCATATTCGAGCACGAGTTCTAACTCACCATTCCAAAGTCAGACGAATCAGAATAATCAATCAAATTCTGATCCAAATGTGTTCGGTGCAACATTACAGTCAACCTAAACAACGTCGTTTTTGAACAAGTGGCCAAATAACATATGGCACTACTTGCCACCGTGTTGGAATCTTATGAGAGTTTAGTGGCCGGAAAGATTGGTAATCCAGGAATGACTGCAGAGGATTACGATCAAGTGGATGAGGAAGAGCTTTAGTTGATGGACATCAAATGGTCCTTAGCTTCGATGATACGGAGAGTTACCAAATTCGTTGCTCTAACTGGAAGAGACATCGGAAATTCGAGCAACAAATTGGGTTTCGAAAAGATGAAAGTTACTTGCTTCAGATGCCGACAGAAAGGGCATTTCAAACGAGAGTGCAAGAATGCAGATGCAAGTGGCAACCAAAGTCCTTTCGGAGGCAGCAGTGATTACTACAAGAAGTCGTTGCAATACAAGCCATTTCCGAAGAAGACTCAAATAGAAGTTCAAGATCCAACAACGCAGAAAAAGCTATGGTTGCTTCTAATGAAGATGATGGTTTTGATTGGAACTCATACATTGCCAAGAAGACAGGAGTTGCTCTAATGACCGAAATCGTGGAAGATACATCTGCTGAAGATGCAGTTATGGAGAGTGCAATGCTAGAAGAATAATTGCAACAAGCAGAAGAAGAGGAGATTTATCATCATACGAGGATGCAGAGTGTTCTTTCTCCTAATATGACTTCTAGTTTTGCAGGTTGCTTTGGTGATGCAATATCTTCTGAGCATGATGTTTGAGGAGAAACCGGAAGTTGAAGAAGTTATCAACGTAACTAAAGAGATGAATGAGGAGAACCTCACGGAAATTGCCAACAAAGCGATGATGGCTAATTTGACAAAGGTAGGTCCGGAGGTAAAAGTCGTGAAAAGAAGTGGTAAAAGTGCAAATCGTTGAGGTTGAAAAACCTTGCACGAAATGTGCTGAGCCTTGTGTGCAATGTGCTGAAAATCTCAAATCATAAGTGAACTCAATGTGCATAACAACAATTTTAAATATGATTATCACACAATGAATGAAGCTTATGATAAAATGAAAGACGATTATGGCAGGCTTGATAAAAATAACATTGAACAACATGACACAGTGAGAATGTTAAAAGCAACGGTAATGGAAAAACAAAAAGCAATTAACATCTACATAAATACCATTGCTGAAATTAAACAAGAGCTTCAAGATATGAAAATTGAAACCGAAAGGGTAAGACAACTTTTGAAAAGCTATACCACAAATGCTTACGTCATCGATCATATTGTTCCAACGATTCCGTCGGAAGAAAATGTTCAGAAATCAAAAGGTAAGAAATGTGGGGATTATAGCAATGTTCCACCACCTTGTGCGAAAAGTATTATTGCAAGAAAGCTGAAGGGATGGAAAAGGCGCTTAATATTGAACTCTTGCCTGAAAAGAAGAATGAGCTGCCTGAGAACATTGATATAACCTACACAAAAGATGACAATGAAGCTGTGGTAAAAAAAGGTTGTTGAAAATGTTTTGAGTGAATCAGATGATGCCAGCTTTGAGAGCGCCAACTCGAGTTTGAACAATTCTGAATCATAATCCGAAGATGATGATACATCATCGGAAGATAGCCTAAGTGATGATCCTAACGTTGTCATGTACAAAGTTAAAGAATCTGATAGACTATATTTCAATGACAGTTTTCCGATTCAAAATGTGAAAGAAGATCAAATTCACAATATTGTTCAAACTTATTGAGGTATCATCAGAAGATTTGGAGAGAAATGAGAAGAAGTTTTATTCTAAAACTAAAAGAAACTATAACAACTACTGAAGGAATGGTGGTGACTTTCCTGAACATAGGAGAGCAAGTTTGGGTTTAGAGGAAGAAGATGAACCGAAAAAGAAACAGTCACCATTTCGCGAATATAAAAATAAGAACATGGCTTTCGTGTATGGGACTAGTACGGTTCAGGAAGAAAATTTGATTGGGAAGCAATCAAATGACGAGTTTAAAAAAGAGAAGGAACTTCAGGATAAGGCTAAATCCGCAAGTGGTGTAAAATCCACTAGTGAACTTTCTCATGATAATCGGACTTGCTTCAAATGCAATGAAGTTGGTCACATTGCCCGCAAGTGTCCGAAATCAAAGCCTGTGTATATTCGAAGAAAGACAAATTCAAATGTTGAGAAACTTAAGCAACCAGAGATTGTAAAACTAATCACAATTCCAAAACGAAACAATGAATCTAAAATTGAAGTTAAACCTAAAACTGAATCAAAGTTTGAAAATTCAACTTTTGAGAAAGGTGAAACTTCTACATCGAACGAAAACAAAGATTCAAGGTTTTACAATAAGAAAGCAAGAGTTAAATCACAATCCTGGGTTGCAAAGAAGAAAACAACTACATCTGAAGTTGCAAAGTCTGAGTCAGTTGAAATCAAAGTCGACAAAGTATCTGAATCTAAGGGTAAAACTAAAACTGACAAAGTTTTTCAAAAACTTTAAAAAGATAAGAAGAAAGTCAAGTTTGAGAACTTAAATGTTGATGAAGTCTTAGATAGTGACTATGAGGATGTTTACGAAGATTATTATCCCAAACCCAAGACCAAAAACTGAGTTGTTAACGTGTGCAGTAGCTCCAAAGATCCATATTATCGAAGTGGGTTCTGGATAGCGGGGCTTCGAGGCACATGACCGGGATGAAAGCACTACTCTTTGATATCAAAGCGATTAACGGAGGGTATGTAGGCTTCACTGGAAATCAAGGAGGTAGGATTGTTGCTGAAGGAAAGCTTTCAAAAGGTGTAGTATCTTTTGATCGTGTTAACTATATTGCCGAGCTAGAGAACAATCTTCTCAGTATCTCACAGATTTGCGATAAGAAGTTCTTTGTTCATTTCAATGATAAGGAGTGCATTATTCTTAAGCTGGGCTTCAGGATTCCTGATGAATGGATTCTAATGCGCGCTCCACGTGAAAACGATCTCTACGTGCTAGACATGAGTGTTGCTATAACATCATCAAAGTCGGCTCAATGTTTTGTCACAAAAGCCACATAGAAGGATTCGATTCTATGGTACAGAAAGATGGGGCATATACATCTGAGGAAAATGAATTTTCTGGTTCATAATGACTTGGTCGAAGGAGTAAATCTTTGAAGCTTCCATATGACGGATCATTGTCTTGAATGCAAGAAAGGGAAGCGGATTAAGAAGTCACATCCTAAGAAGATTCTTAACTCCATAAAGTTGCCACTTGAACGTCTACATATGGATCTATTCGGTCCGGTGAACGTCCGTAGTATATCCGAGATCTGTATTGTTTGGTTATCACAGATGATTATTCTCGATATTCATGGGTTTTCTTTCAAGAGTCTAAAGACGAAACGTTCGATAATCTGGTGATTCTCTTCAAGAAACTTGAAAATCTATACCCATCTCCCTGTTAGATGGATTCGAAGTGATAATAGCACGGAGTTCAAAAACAACAAGATGAAAGATTTTTGCAACGCCACAGGGATTCCGCACGAATTTAGTGCACCCTATACTCCACAACAAAATGGTGTAGCTGAGAGGAAGATAGAACTCTAATCGAAACACAAGAACCATGCTTGCAAGCTCTCAACATCCTGTTAGCTTCTAAAGTGAGGCGGTTGCAGCGGCATGCTACACATTGAATAGGGTCTTAACAGTCAAACCGACCAACAAGACTTGCTTCGAAATGATTAACTGAAGGAAACCAAATCTAAAGTATCTAGAACCGTTTGGTGCACCTTGCACAGTGATTGATTCCGATGGAAAATTTGGTGCTGAAGCCTTGAAGGTTTCTTTGTTGGTTATGCTAGTCCGCTCAGGAGAGTTTATATTCCTACTTTGAGAAGAGTGGTCGAAGCACAACACGTAGATTGCTTTAGGTACACAACTCCTATTCAAGGGAAAGGCGATGCATGGTTATTCAATTACCAAGATTTGTGAAAGTCATTCGACTTGCCAGAAGAACCATCTGAAGAAGAACTTGCAGCTCTTTATTATCTACAACAGTCGGCAAATCAAGAACAGATTCTAAGACCAATAGTGGTTAATCAACCTACTGTTGGTTCTACATCGTCTTCTGGTGCAGGTCCGAGTTATAGTGGTGTCCGATTGAACAAGTTTCTGAAGCAGAAGAAACATCTACTACAACTCCAGCAAATGCTTCCACTGAACCAGGAAATGCTACTACAGAGCCCAATCTTTCTCAGAATCAGAATTCTGACTCTGATGAAGCTCCAACTTTCGATGATGATGAACCCGAGCAGATATCCAATATGTTAAACCAATCTGATGGCCCGAGCAATCAAAATGAAGCAACATCTGGTGCTCCTGAAGTTGATTTGATAGTTGATCTGAATATTACAAATCAGAACAATACGGTTGATGTTCCTAGTCAGGAGATACCGCAATCTTATTCATATCACCCTTCAACCAACATTATTGGAGAGTTACAGACTGGTGTGAGAACGAGAAGCCAGATCAACAAAGCATTAAGTTGTTTCTATACTCGAGTGGCCCCGACTCAAGATTATTGCTATTATTCATGTTTCATATCTCAAATCGAGCCGAAGACTGTAAATGAAGATTTGGGTGATGAGAACTGGGTGATAGCGATGCAGGAAGAGTTGTTACAGTTTGAGAAACTGGGAGTCTAGAGACTTGTAGACTTACCACCTAAGCAAAAAGCGATAGACACGAAGTGGGTCTTCAAGTGTAAGGGGGATGATCGAGGTATGATCGTTCGAAACAAAGCTCGGTTAGTTGTCAAAGGTTTCCATCAGCAAGAAGGAATTGACTATATGGAAGTTTATGCACCTGTTGCACGTTTAGAGTCAATCCTCATTTTCCTTGCATTTGCTGCTTGGAAAGGTTTTAAGGTATACCAGTTAGATGTCAAATCCGCATTTCTCTATGGTAAGCAACGCGAACAAGTGTACGTCGGCCAACCACCAGGGTTCATCGATCCGTTGAACACGAACAAAGCTTATCTCCTTAACAAAGCCTTATACGGATTGCATCAAGCCCCAAGAGCTTGGTACGAGACGTTATCTCAACATCTCTTTGGAAACGGCTTTACAAGAGGCATGGTGGATAGTACATTGTTTACCAAAGAAGTCGGAAGTCATCTAATCATCGTCCAAATCTATGTGGATGATATCATCTTTGGTTCAACAGATGATAGTCTTTGCAAAGAATTCGAGAAGATAATGAAGAAGAAGTTCGAGATGTCTTCTATGGGCGAAATGAAATTCTTCCTCGGGTTACAGTTGATCAGTTACCAGACGGCATATATCATTCATCAAACGAAATATGTTCAAGATATTCTAAAGAAGTTTGAAATGGATAACTCGAAGCCGCTTTCGACTCCGTTGTCGCTGAATCATGGAATTTGCATTGACGAAATAGGAACTAAAGTGGATGATACGCTCTATCGGTTGATGATAGGATCTCTTATGTATCTGATGACATCTCTCCCATATATCATGTATCCTACCTGTCTTTGCGCAAGATATCAGTCCAGTCCCAGAGTATCTCACATGCAGATAGTGAAGAGAATATTCCGTTATTTGAAGGGATGTCCAAGCATCGGCTTGTGGTATCCAAAGAACGATAACTTTAATCTGACGGGATATGCTGATTCTGACTTTGGGGTGGACGAGCTGAATTCAAAGTCTATGACGGCTGGTTGCCATTTCTTCGGAACTCGATTAGTAACGTGGCAATGCAACAAACAAACCACGGTCTTCTCTTTACTTGTGAGGCATAATACATTTCTGCTTCCAGCTGTTGTTCACAAATCCTATGGATTCAACAACAGATGAGGGACTTTGGATTGCAATTTCTTGATACGCCTTTATATGTAGACAATAAGGCAGCAATCGACATAACGAAAAATCCAGTTCATCAATCTCGAAATAAACACCTAGAAATTCCTTATCACTTCATTCGTGTCTACTACGAAAAGAAATTGGTGCGAATAGAAAAAATCCACACCGATGAACAAAAAGCTGATTTTTATACCAAAGCTTTTCCTTTAACAAGATTTAAATATCTAATGAGGCTTAACAATATTAAAAATTTGTTATTAGGTGCGGAGGCAGAGGTTGAATATGGATCGGACGACGAGGTCACGTGATCCACATTGGTTTGTTTATCTTTTAGATTAGTATTTCTTAAAAGTACAAATTGAGAAAATTAGGGAAAATATGTTTTTGATTTGTATTCTCACGTAATTTGCTATACTCACCTGTAAGATGAAATCTAAGGAATCTTGATACGGGAGTATATTCTGAGATGGGAACCATAGTTGAGTCAAGTTTCATAAGTCTACCTAAGGTATCTTGGAACAATTGAGAAATGTGTCGAAGTTTAAATGGACAAACATATCGACAATCTAGGTAAACGAGTTTAAAACTTAAAGTCATCAAAAGGTCAACGGTACTGGTGATTTGTCTCAATCAACTGATATGATCCTTAGACACGAATTCACAAAAATATGTTGTAAATATGTTTGCACATAGTTTACTTGCCTTACTTGCTTTAAAGATTAAAACCAAACAGATTTTCAGTGTGTTTTAGCATAAACTTTCAAAAATACAAAAAGATTTTGTTTCTACATTAGTTTCAACAAGCCAATGTTGGAAAACGGATCTTCAAAGTCTGGTAAGGTGCTAAACTGGTAGAAATCTAATTGACATCGGGCTGGGAGCTAATCTGTAATATCTGATAAGTGAAAACGTTTAAAATTTTATTAATTTGAAACTTGAATTTGAGAAAAAAAACCAACAGTTTGTTCATAACGGGTCGAACCGAGGTCATTAACTTGGACTCGGTAAATTGGTTAACCAAGGTCATTAACTTGGACTTGGTCAACTGAGTGGATTGATAAAACTGGTAAAAGTTGAAAAGTTTAGGGTTAAAATTGAAACATTTTGGAAAAGTTGATTTTGATTTTAATCAGGGCAAATGCTTTTGATCTGATATCAAGTTCGCCCGGACATGTTCTGTGTTCAAAAGATTAGAAGGCAAGTTCGCCCGGACTTGTACTAGTCTTAATTGATTGATATTAACAAGGTCACCCGGACTTGTTAGCTATAAATAGGACATAAGTTCGCCCGAACTTCATTACCTGTTCTTGAATTCTCTGAGCGAACTTGAGCGAATATTGATAGATTTCGAAATTGTCATCTTAATACTGAATTGCTGCCCAATTTTTTTGTGATTATTAGTGATTAGCACACTAATCATCATGGCACAGGTATTAATTCAAAGATTTAGCCATTAATTGATCGAGTTTGAACAAATTGAATCTAGACATTCTTAAAGAACTATATCTAGGATGTTTAAGGACGAATTGGACCATAAAATCTGTTAAACAACAATAATCAATCATATACATGTCATTAATTTGATCCAGAAAGGTGTCCAACATGTTGTTACAGGATAGTTTGAAAACGATGACAAGTTCGCCCAAACTTGTCAATTGGTTCTTTGAACCAAGTTCGGTCGAACTTGTCCTCAAATGATAAGTGTTTAAAATCCCACAAGTTCGCCCGAACTTGTCTGAACATGTTCAACCTCATAACAGTTTGTTCATAACGGGTCGAACCGAGGTCATTAACTTGGACTCGGTAAATTGGTTAACCAAGGTCATTAACTTGGACTTGGTCAACTGAGTGGATTGATAAAACTGGTAAAAGTTGAAAAGTTTAGGGTTAAAATTGAAACATTTTGGAAAAGTTGATTTTGATTTTAATCAAGTTCGCCCGAACTTGATCAGGGCAAATGCTTTTGATCTGATATCAAGTTCGCCCGGACATGTTCTGTGTTCAAAAGATTAGAAGGCAAGTTCACCCGGACTTGTACTAGTCTTAATTGATTGATATTAACAAGTTCACCCGGACTTGTTAGCTATAAATAGGACATAAGTTCGCCCGAACTTCATTACCTGTTCTTGAATTCTCTGAGCAAACTTGAGCGAATATTGATAGATTTCGAAATTGTCATCTTAATACTGAATTGCTGCCCAATTTTTTGTGATTATTAGTGATTAGCACACTAATCATCATGGCACAGGTATTAATTCAAAGATTTAGCCATTAATTGATCGAGTTTGAACAAATTGAATCTGGACATTCTTAAATAACTATATCTTGGATGTTTAAGGACGAATTGGACCATAAAATCTGTTAAACAACAATAATCTATCATATACATGTCATTAATTTGATCCAGAAATGTGTCCAACATGTTGTTGCAGGATTGTTTGAAAACGATGACAAGTTCGCCCAAACTTGTCAATTGGTTCTTTGAACCAAGTTCGGTCGAACTTATCCTCAAATGATAAGTGTTTAAAATCCCACAAGTTCGCCCGAACTTGTCTGAACATGTTCAACCTCATAAGAGTTTTAACAAGTTCGCCGAACTTGTTTGAAAATCAATTAAATTTTGTTCAAACATAAGTTCGCCCAGACTTGATGATTTCTGATGTTTAAATGTCATTCAATTTCGCCCGAACTTGATGTAAAACAGACATTTTATTGCTTCTCAAGTCCGCCCGAACTTGATATGGTGATTGTGAAAATTGTTAAACATTGCTAATTTTCTCTCGATTTTCGTGTTCACAGAATATCCAGCTTTCTTTCAACAAGTTTCATAACACATGCGTCACACTCGACAAGACGGTATGTCCATCTTTAGAAGCTTATGACAGTATTATTGATTTCATGACGCGTATTCCAATAAACAAGGAAATCACGGAGAAGACAGTTGTGTATAGATCTCACGTCTACAAATTCTGGAGCGCAACATCATTAAATGAGGATAGCACATTGATTAAATTAGTGGTTCGCATTGGAAATGAAAACAAGGAGCTTACAGTATCTGAAGCCGATATCCGCAAAGTTCTAAACTTCAACGACAATACTGAAGATCCAATGATGCTCGATGAGAGGATGGTTCGTGGATGTTTTCAACAAATGGGCTATAAAGGGCATGTGAATGAATCGACACTGAAGAAAGGGGAGTTCAAAATCCTTACAAGTTCTTAATGCACGCGTTTATTCATGCCTTCAGCCATCGCAAAGCGGGTTTAGATGATGTTCAAGACTTTATGGCGTGTATGGCTACTGCATTGGTCCTAAACAAGAAGTTTAACTTTTCGAAGCTCGTGTTCACTCACATGAAGAATAATATGGGAACGAGCAGACTTGTCATGTATCCAAGATTCATACAGATGCTCATTGACGACAAATTCAAGAAGATTGCAAAGGATCCTAACGGTATTCTTTATCTTAGCCATATGGATGAAGTAACAGTCAAGAAGCTTATCACATTTCAAAAAACAAGTTTCAGCGCCAGTTGCAAAACCACTATTTGGTGCTATTGTGTCTGCTGATTATATCGTACCGCCTGAATATAAGTGGAGAAAGGAAGGTAGTGGTGACGAAAAGGAAATTAAAGCTGAAGAAGAATGGATGGAAACGTTTAAAGAAAAGGGTAGTGATTGGTTCCTAAAGAAAGTGGTTGAAGAGAAAAAGAAAACGTCTTGAAAGTCAAAGAAAGTCGATACTATGCTGATTAATGAAGACGAACCTGATAATGTTCAAGTTGAAACTGGTTCAAGTGTTGCCGTCAACATTGAAAGTCAAGAGACAGAAAAGACTACACAAGAGGATGATGTTATCTCTCCGACATCTGAAAAGGATGAAGATAGTGACGATTCACTTGAGAGAGTAACAAAGAAAGCTATCGCAGAGACAGAGTCAGAAAAGAAAAAGGAAGGTGATGCTGACTATGAACCGGGTTCTGATAAAGGTTCCAACGAGGAGAGAACAAAGAAAAAAGCGAAACGAGTAAAGTCTTCTGCAAAAGATACTACATTGAAGACTACAGGTTCTTTGAGCACCAAAGGAAGAAAAGCTCAAAAGCCGAAAAGTCGATGTTATGTTGGTCAAATGAAGAAAAGCACAGAAGTTACACAAGAACCTTCTGGTGCAAAACAAACAGGAGTTACACAAGAACCTCCTACGGCTGAAACAATACAAATTTATGTTGTTCAAGAGACTACTGAGCAACCAGGAGTTACACAAGAACCTCCTGAGTCTGATTTGCTAGAAATTCCAATCATTGAATCTCAAGATCCTCCGACATCTTCACAGCCAGAAAGTTCTATTCCAAAAGAAATTCCAGTTCATACACCGAAGAGTACACCAAAGTCTACACCAAAGACGACTCCGAGGTCAAAGCTATTTGGAAGTATTCCTAAAGAGCCTGTTTCATTGGAAGATTTGAATGATTTCTTTCCAGACACAAATGCTGAAGAACTAGAGAAAAGAGTCAAAGTTTTGGAAGAAAAGGTATCGAAGAACGAAGCTGAAAAAGCTGCTTTAGAGCAAATAGTGAAACAAAGCGAGGTTGAGAAGGAAATTCTGAATGATAAAGTGATATTCTTAGAAGGTGATCGTGGATACCTAAAAGCACTAATTGAAAGTCTGCAGGATGCGAATGAAAGATTGCAGAAAGAAATTGCAGAATTACGATCAGAGAGGGATTTGAATGACAAAAGGTTTTCAAGATTGCAGAAACTGTTATCTAATAGTCTGGGAATCAATTTCAAAGAAGAATATGAAAGATTAGATGTGCAAGAGGCAAAAGAAAAGGCTGAAAAAGAACTTGCAAAAAAGGGAAAAGGGAAGCATGTGATTGAAGGCTTGCCCAAGACAACTGAAGAGTCTGTGATTGAAACTGTTGATACTGCTAAAGCTTCCGAGTCTGAAATCATTCCTAAAAAAGAAACTGAACAGAAAGACGATGAAGAAGCTGAGACGATAAGAATAATGATGAGCCTGAAGATAATCTGAAAGATGATTCTGATAATAATGATGGTAATGATGATGGTCAAGGTGGAGTTAGATTAAAGATTGTTGACGCTAACGTATCCGATGAGTTTGATTTTTCCTCGTTACTAAACGATGATGTTAATATGATGGAAGATCAAAGTAATGGGGAGCAGTCAGGGCAAGCAGGGTAAACTGATGATGAGTTGACTGATGTGATCGTTGTAATGCCTATTGCTGCTATGCCTACAAAGCCATTGGTACCAATGTTAGAACATAACGTAGAAGAAGGAGAGTTTGTTCACAATTTTTCGAAGGAAGATCTTGCAAAGCTGCTAAATGTTGATGCTGAAACGTTTGATTTTGATTTCGAAGAGCAAGTGGTGAATATCGATACATTTGAGCCAAATGAATACTGCTACAAACGAAGATCTGATGCTGATGATGATAATAAAGTTATTATTGAAGATTGGTCAGATGATGAAACTGATGAAGCAGAGAAGTATATTGGTTTGAATACAGATATTTTTCCTACGTTGAAGATATGTACGAACAATTGAATGAAGATCTGTTAAACGAAAAGATAGCAGAGTCTGTGCGAGAAGGAAAAGTTCCGAAGCCTATGACTAAAGCCGAGATTGCTGAAGCTAAGAAGTCCTGGTTTAAAGAAATGCCTAGAGAAAGGAAGTTTAGAAGACTGTTATCATTCTTTACCAGAGATGCAGATAAGTCATTAGGTGATATCCTAAGCTGGGGTTGGTTGAAAGAACTAAATGTCTACACCATCAAACGTGAATTTGGCGTGCAATACTTTCGATACTTGGCCGACTTCAGTACATTACCGTATTAGGATGTGGAGGAGTTAGTACAGACGAGGAATGTGAGTTACCATATGAAGTTTATTAATCAATTATTATGGAAGATGATAAAGTTTGAAGCGACGCAAGGATTCAAGTACTGGAAACCGTTTATACCATAGCGCCGAATCAAAACGAATAAGCAAACGGGAGAAAAAGACATAACGTTGATTATGAAATGTCCACTTGCGATGAAGAACATGCCCCTAATGCCAATAGAACAAGATTTCTATCCATTGTTCAAGTGGTGGTAAGTTGATCCAACAATGTGTGAAGCAGTAATAGTGTTGAAGTTTGAAGAACATTTGGATATTACTAAAGAAAGATCAACTGAAGTGTTTCAGAAAGAAGGTTTGTGGGGTTATGGAGAACGATACGCATACTAGACCCGATGTGGCTAGTGAACTATTCTAAGGAGGATATTCGATGTCTATTCTTCAACAAAATATGTTACGAGAAACGAGAAAAGATTCAGGCTAAACAGTATCAAGGGATCATAAAATGTTTGCTACGCTCACGGTGTAAATTCAGGAAGGATGTTGGAGTCTAGCTGGATAAAGTTGGAAGGTGAAGAGTTTCTGAAGGAAGAAAGGCGTCTGGAACGATTTCAAGAAAAGACTAGGGAGGCAAGACTTAGACGTTTTCAGTTTATGACTAAAGTGCCACCTACAAATCAAATGCCGATTCCTGTGCAAGAAAGAAGAAAGAAACCGTGCAAGAATTTCTTTGGGCGCTGTAGATGAGAGATAAGAGATTTTGAAGACTGATCAAGACGAAGACGATATCCAAGGGGGAGTCTGTTAGTACAGTATGTCTATGTCTTAGTCTTGTATCGAGTCTGTTTAGAATAGATGAGATTACTTTAGAAAAAGTCGTATTTATGTAATTAGGAAGACAAGTTCGCCGGGAAATGTGAAGTGTGAACAAGTTCGGCCGAACTTGTTCAACAAGTTCCCCCGAACTTGTGTTCCTCCCAGCGAACTTGTACTTCTATAAATAGGAGCCTCTAGGATCTCATTTGTAACTTTGGCAAACTTGAGGCGATGCTCTGTCGGATCCAAAACTTGAATGTAATTGACTTTAAGATCAATAAACAGACAGTTTAACGAGTAATTCTTGTATATGTGATTAACACGTCATTTAGTTTCCGCCTAATTGGACATTAGAAACCATTTTAGGTTCATGTGCTATAAGGAGCGATCTAACATATTTTAGTATAAATATACTTGTATAGATACTTGATTTTCGTGTATCTTCACTATGTGTATACTTAGATAAGTATACATGTATTTAGGTATTAATACCTTTGTGTTTAGTTATTAAAATCATCTCTTATGATTTTTGTTTTTTCTGGAATTATTCTTTTATGAAGTATGTCTACATTATTATTTTTAAAATTTATAATCTTAAGATTTGTTTATGTATAGGTTTATAACTCTCTAGCTTGGTAAAAGATAAGTATTTTGTACATTTCAAAAGTAGTCCCTAACATAAGGTCTTATTTAGGAAAATATATATTTATAGATTCATCAAAATATATATTTTAAGATTTGATGAAAAAAAATAATTTGTCATCATCAAAATAATAATACATTTTAAGGTTTGACAAAAATTATATATTTTCTATGGTAGTGAAAATATAATTTTTACCACTTGTTCGGTTTTCAAATATATTTTACCAAGCTTCGATATAACCTAGATTTTAATCTGGAATACATATATGTAGTTTGTCCGATTGTCTGAAGTGTCTAACTCTTGATATAGGAATAATTATATAGTTACTTAAATATGTAAATTCTTGTATTTTGTCCATGTATCTAAGTATGGGTAGGTATATGTATTTTGCACTTATTCGTTTCCATGTATAATCTTGTAGTGTATTGGTACTGGGTATTTAGTTAAGTTCGAATCCATGCACATCCACTAAGTATATAAAGCACATAGATATACACATTCTTGTACTTTTGGGTGGCCACTAAATATATATTTCCCTAAATATATATTTATACTCATTTTGTATTTAAGAAAAATCCATTTTTCTTAACTTATATTTTGTATATATAAAAAATGGGGTAAAAACATGGTTATCATCTTTAAACGTTTGGCTAGTAAAAAGCCTTGCAAAGTTTATATTTTCTAAGTGTTTCTGTTCAAAACTCAACAATTCATCCAAAAATAATCTTTCAAGACTTTTATGTAATAAAACTCTAATATGCATGCATGAACTTGAAGTAATATATCCCTTGTAAATCTATGGTTTTCTTTTGATTATTATCATTTTAAACAAGTTTATGTTAAGTTTTAAAAACATAATCTTTCAAGAGCAAGTTCATCAAAAAGTCTTTCACATACTTTACTAGTTTACATTACATTTTAAAAATAGACTTCTTCAAGAATCAAGTTTACTAATATGATTTGATATGTAGATACTTGTTATAATTTCCAAAAATCATATTTATATCATTTTTCAAGTTCATGGCACCAAGTTGGTGGATCTTGTTAGATCCTCATGCACACTTGTTAAACATACACTTGAACATCCTCTAACAAGCATTCATGTGGTGGACATCATCCACAACACAAAATAAACAATTAACATCTTCATATTAACATCAAGAAGACTTGTTTTCTTTAGTTTTTGTTACTTGTCTTTATGGTTTTCATCATTTTAAAGTGAGGGTTCTTGATGGTCCTTTACATACATAAATATTATATGAGCAAAGTGAAGTAAGAAAGGTGTTTAGAACACTCACTACTAGCACAAGGGCTAGGGATGAAGCATAAAAATAAAGAAGGTGAAGATGAGGACTAGAGGATGGATGGAAGCTCCTTGCAAGTGATTCATGACTCCTAGTGCATGCAACCTTCTTGAATCACCTTAGATTACCCATGAGAACCCTTGAAGTGGCTTGAAAGAAATTAAAAAGTGGAAGTTGTGGTGATGTTGTTGTGGTCGTAGGTGAGAGGAAAAGAGAGAGTGAAATGAGTTTTGAATTTTCAGTGTAGAGTGGAGGTGGAGATTAGTGTAGAGTTTAAGGTTGTTAGGATATCTTTCAAAGATGCCATAAACATCTAATCCTCCAACTAAGTCTAGACTTAGAGTATGATCTAGCTTTACTAACAAAAAAATGTGCTTAAATCCCAAAAGAGCATCTTTGACAAGTCAACCCTTGGGGATCAAGCGTGTAGTTGGATGAAGAGAAGAGAAAGGGGTGTGGGTCCCCTTGGGGACGGTCACAATGAGGGGGGGGGGGTCTTGAGTTGATTAAAATTGTTAATTGTTGAAATGTATTGTAAAGTGTAACATTATGTTAGGTTTTTCATGTGATTAGAGGTTTTAGTTATTTTGAGGTGTCTAGTGATTTCCACTAGCTTTTGTAATGTCAAAATTATGCTAACTAGTTCTCACAATGTGTCTAGCTCTTGTTCGGATACTTGTTCGGGTGTTACTTTTGTTACTGGGCCATAAAGATGTAACGTGTGTACGATGTAAGGTGTAATGTGCTGATGTATTTTAGGTGACACTTCCAATATCTTTCATGTAGATTTTTGATACTTAACATCACATTTTGGCATTATATAACATACACAATACTGAATTGTTGCTGAATTTTATTATTTATTGCTCAAAACGGACACTTTTGGTGCTAAAATGCCTTTCGAAAGATGTTAACATATACCCTTATTTTACCACTTGGTGTTTTGGTATAATTTTGACATTGGACTTAAACCTAGGCCTTAAATCTATCGTTTTGCTGGGTACTGAGACTGCACCAACACTGTTCGTCTAACTGGTAAATGTTTCGTATCGCGACAAGTGAAATGTATAATATGCATCATTAAAATGAAATCCGCGATGTTTCTAAATGCATGAGATGTAGGCATGCAATAACGACGTTTAAACATGTAATTGAATAATATAAATGATTAATAGATGTAACACCCCAAAAACGTCGCATCGGAAATACAAACGTAATGGTGATGAAAGTTGGTGCCCAAAAATATTTTAGTGGACGATGCATGAAGGTCCGTGATCAGGCAGTTCTAGACGGAAGTTAGTGAATAAACGTATATAACAGTTTTGGTAGAATGTTATTAAGAATGGAGTAGAAACAGAATGCAGCGGAAGTCTTCATTCATACCGAAAGAGTATACATCTTTAAAGTCCAACTGCCGGAGTTCCTGGAGAGAATCCGACAGCACCTCCCCGTAGGGATGGCAAAAACTTAAGTGACAATGAACACACACCACCTATTTAGGGAAACACTTTATGTGCATAGGAGGACAAGTTCGGGCGAACTTGTCTATCATATGACAAGTTCGGGCGAACTTGTCTGCCACATGTCAAGTTCGAGCGAGCTTGACCTCCACAGGTCAAGTTCGGGCGAACTTGTTCCCTTTTACACTGTAAACTCCGTATTTTGGTCGTTTGTTCGATTCTAACCTATACAACACTCAATCAAGCCTATTCGACAAGTGACGAACAAAAAATGCATCAACAGATTCCCCCTTGTTCGTTGTCGAAGCTTGATCTTGAACTTCAAAACTTAGAGCCGTGTTTGAATATTCTGCAACTTCAATCAAGGTGTCTGCCGATATCGTCGAAACGCGTCAATAGATTCCCCCTTAATTGATGATCCGGGTTTGCATTATCAACTTTCAATACCGCTAAAATCTCCAGTTCAGTTCTTTGGTTGCGTGGTTTCCGACTCCTCTGATTTACTTGACCAACAAATTTTCTCGAATAACCATCAACTCGAAACTAATCAATGCAGCAGCTTCTCCATTTCGATGATAACCGCATCCGAGTTCGATTTTTGAATAAGTGTTGAGCATCAAGAGTTTATTCCGCACACTCCTAAAGTATCAAAAACTCAACCGGCAATTGATAGAAACTTCGAATCACCGCATCGGAAAACTTCAAATCAATGAATACCCTCTAAAATCGAAATCTTGATTTCCGTAATCGCAGATAAGCACCCTTCAGAAATATTTGATCAGCAAATCGGTAATCTGCTCAATCAACAAATCTTCATCGGAATCAGATAATCTGGTAACAGATCAAATCTGAGAAACATACATCTGTGAAAAAATCACATTCTTCCTCTTCAGTCACAATGCAAGATATATAGCTATCTCCGGTAGAACAGCGCCACTTAATCACCAAACATCATCATCCAACGGCGGTTAGTCCAAATAGAAGAATGATTTATCTGCTTGAAGACTAAAAATAATGGCCACCAAAGGTTATCATCGGATTTCATTGGTAATTTTGAAACCATCCGTCTGCGGAGCTAGTCATTAGTTCCTAAGATCATCATCGAACGTTTTGAACGTCCTCAGTTCCTCACTGGTACTAACGACTGCTAATCCAGCTAACTGTTCCTTCACCGGAGATTAGGACTCTAACCCTTAAGCATCACTCTGTATCATGAACTGAAAACTCGGAACTTCCTGTGATCACCCGATGAATCTCGATCCTCTGCATTTCCCGATAATCTGCAATCGGTAACCACCCAGATACTGTTGCAGTAGTCACGAATTTCAAAAATGCCGGAATCTTCAAATATTGAAAATTTTTATTTCCCTCATTTTTGCAAATTCTGACCATACTGAAATTTTCACTAAAATTCCCCCTGAAATCTGAATTTTCAGTAATTAACAAATGCGGATTTAACGTTTAGGCCCATTACTAGTCACGACACCCAAATGATCAACATTCTGCACTGGTATCAATGACTCTCCCGATATCTTCAAAATTTTGTGACCGTATCACCAAATCTGTACTCTGAAGCTCTAGACAGTTTCCCCAAACAGTCCCGATTCGATTTCTATCGCCAAATTTTTTCTGGACACTCATCCCATCAATACGATCAACAAAATCATCAACATACCGGTATCAATGACTCTCCCATTATCTTCAAAATTTTGTGACCGTATCACCAAATCTGTACTCTGAAGCTCTAGACGATGTCCCCGAACATCCCGGTTCGGTCTTCGAAAACTTGAAAATTTTTCTATCACCAAATTTTTTCAGGAAATTCATCCCATCAATACGATCAACAAAATTTTCCATGCCTTGACAAAATTTTTTTAGGCTCCTTGACAATTCGGGCAACTTGTATGACAAGTACGGGCGAACTTAGTCAGTATGTGACATGTTCGGGTGAACTTAGTCATTTGTGAAAGTTCGGGCGAACTTGGTTGGCCACCACCAAGTTCGAGCGAACTTGCATGAAATAGACAAGTTCGAGCGAACTTGTGCTTAATTTCAAAGAAAATCAGTCAAGTTCGGGCGAACTTGATGAGAAATCTTGAAAATCTTTATCAAGTTCGGGCGAACCCACAGTCAAGTTCAGCGAACTTGGTACCCCAAATCAGCTTTTTTCACATTTTTCGATCCAGAATCCTTATTTCTTTGAATTTCGAGATGAATCCACCATAGATCTGGTTGAAAATCACTTTCTAACAATCCTATCCGTTCAATTTTACTTTTCATTCGTGGATTGTATGTTTATTTCAAGTTTTACGTCCAAACCCCTCCTAATGTCCATAAATGTCAAAATTCATGAGCGTAGGTGATAACTGTAGCTCTGATACCAATTGAAGGTCTGTGATCAGGCGGTTCTAGACGGAGGTTAGTGCGTAGACTTAAGGTAACCAATTCGGTAGAATGTTATTACAGAAAGGAGTAGAAGTAGAATGCAGCGGAAGTCTTCATTAATACCGAAAGAGTATACATCTTTATAAGTCCAGCTGCCGGAGTTCCTGAGAGAATCCAACAGCACCTCCCCGTAGGGATGGCAAAAACTCAGATGACAAATGAACACACACCACCTATTTATAGGGAACACACAAGTTCGCTTGACATGTGCATAGGAGGACAAGTTTGGGCGAACTTGTCTATCATATGACAAGTTCGGCAATGTCTGCCATGATCGAGACTTGACCTCCACAGGACAAGTTCGGGCGAACTTGTTCCCTTTTACACTGTAAACTCCATATTTTGGTCGTATGTTCGATTCTAACCTATACAATATTCAATACACATTCAATCTAGCATATTCGACAAGTGACGGACACAAAATGCATCAACAATGCATCGTTAAATTTTGGACTTAGTACTTAATTAAAACATAGTTTAAAATTTAAACATAAGTCAGAACCATAACGTAGTTAAGTTGTCTCGATCCTTATGGCTCTTATTACAAACATGGTCCCTAGATTAGTTTTAATAGTTTTCCAAAACATTATTAATGAAAAACATGCATCCGACCACAGATACACCAATGATTCCCGAAGCCGAACTCATGTACCTGAAGAACACATTAGAATCAATGTCAACACAAAGGAATTCACGTTTTCAAATTTAAAACAATTTAATCCAAGGAAAACATTCAAATTATGTATTTAATCAATAAAACATCCATATAACATTATAAAAGCCACTTTCATTTCCTTAATAAAAATTCATTGGTCAGCCATCGCAAGCGTTTTCCTAGAACCTTCGATACACAACAGCTTCCCAAGTTTTCCATATTAAATTGATAGCATCAAGTGTTCAGACTCGTATGTTTGCAAGACAATACGAACTATATATTTACTATGAAGGTATAATCAAAGCTAGACTCACTACAGAATATCAATTCGTCGCTTGACTGACATGGAGCTACCGGTCATGACCGGGGTAGTCAACCCGATAGTTCTATCAACAATTCCACGCATACATATTAATGAGTAAACGACAAAACTTGCACAAGAGCCCGCAATGGGTCTCTTATAATGCCTGCCTCTGTACAATACAAATATCCTACTAAAATGATAAATTTAATATATAACGAGCTGTACGAATTTCCCCAAGTCCCCACCGAAACGTAAACCATACCAGGTATTTACTCTCTTGAGACCGAGCGAATTCGTCACAACTTTAGATTTAAGCAATTTTAAATCTACACGGTCGTTTTCTCTTGAACACCGTAAAAATACTCGTTTCTCCCTGAAACATAACTCACATTTATCTAAATATCCGTTTCTCCCCGAAACATATTTATATCAAAACCACATATTTATGAAAATATATCCATAGTTTAATCAAATGTATATTTTATACAAAAGTGTATACTTATCCTTTTAATGTATGTTCTTCCCCCAAAACAATTATAAAAACAAATAAAAAGAGGGGTTCAGTGACACTCACCTTTGGCTGCATATTATAAATAGCGCAATCCCACAATTGTTCTACACGTCCTAATATACGTAGGAATGATTTATCAAACAATATATCACAAAATTCCTAAGTTTCTCCAAATCTTGGAATTTTCACATAACTTTGAGATTTTCTCGAAAAGTCATTATTTTTTATTATGTTGGCACTTTAATATATATATTCATATATATATATATATATTAAGATTTTGCGACTTGAACGATTTTATTGGTGACCCTTAATATGTTATATCCGTTAACACTCCCGTTTATACGTACTATATATCTACGATTTGCGTGTCGTAATATATATACGTAAACGTACACAAATATTCAATATCATAACACGCAAAAACTCATTAACTTATACATTTTATCATTTTTTAAAGCATGTATACATGAAATAACTTAATAAGTTAACCTATGTATCAATTTTCATGCTCGACATATAAGTTACACATTTAACGCGATTTCACCGATTCTACCACTTTAAACACACAAGTGTACATGCATAGTCTAAATTCCCGCTATCATGTCAACACTTAGCATATCATCATGTTAGGCATATTTAAATCACATAACACTTTTAAACACATGAGGTTCACCTATGAACAACCCATTCTAGTGCACATTGAAAAATGCATATTTTAGTGATTCGGTAAAGTTTTCGGGCGTGAAAGTCACTTATGACTAACCAAACACCAAGTAAAATTAATATAAGTTAAAATACTTGTATTTATATAAAAAAATATCAGTTTAATTACTGATCTAAAACAGTTTTCTAAAAATCTCTTAAAAAGGCGATTTTTACGGTTTTTACGCATAACTTTTGCATCAAATGTTACCATAACCATCCCAAATCGAAGCGACTTGATATTTTAACATAAACCATGTTATTTACTGATTAAATAATGGTTATACTCAGATTAGTGCAGTTTTTGTGTAAGCCCTATAAATCATGTGATTTCACGTATTTTACAACTCTTTAAGCACAATGTACTACATGCTAAGCGAGTAAACTTTATGACAAGCTTCATACCACTTTATTACATCAAATAACCTTATTTTAAGGTTTATAATCTGATGTAAAACCATTTCCCTCATAACATAATTTAATCATCATTTCATGACCATTTTAACTTCATTATGCTCATATGAAGCACCTAATACAAACATATCATATCGTCAACATGCATGAACTCAAATACATCCAACATTCATTTATTCATGTTTACCCATTCAAGAACATCATCATCATCATATAATCATCATTCAATCATTTATCATAATTGCAAGAATCTTGTTTCTACACATTTATGTACTAACATCAAATTTTCGCATGATTTGAATGGTTCAGAAGGTTATCAGGCATTTCTGAAGTGCATTGAACAATACTGCACATAAAGTATTACTAGACCACAATTCCCATTGCAGGTAACCATATGTACATGATATGCATTAGCTAAAGTATATTTTGATATACTTTATGTTTATATATCTTGACTTATTATCTGTTCATTTATCCCATTGCGATATCTCTTCTGTGTTATTTTTATAATCATGAAACTTGCCTCATTTGTTCCTGAAAACTAGCTGCTTTAAGCAAAATTTAGGCAATTGGTTATATTTTAGACACATCTCTTTGTTGTTATAATTCATTCAGAGTTATAAGCATGGTTGGCGAATCGTTGCATAGAAATTGATTTGATTTATCTAAGTTCATACAATTTATTATTTATTAATATTTTTGTTTGGTCAATCGGTGAATAAAATCAACTGAAAAGGGGAATCATTATATAGAACATCCTTTTTTATTTAATAACACGTCGTAATACCACAAGACTTCTTCGTTAAATTACGACTCCGAATAGTGAATATTCGGATTCGATGACCAATCTATCATTGAGGGGAAGGTATGATTATGATATAAATGGACCAAACGGGAATTTTAGGAAAAAGATCTTTGAGATCTCTTTCCTTTTTTTTCAATTCTATACTCTAATATCAATATTGGAATAATATCAATATTGTAATCTTTGTTGTAATCTTTTTTTCTATTACTCTAGATCGTATATAGTGTAGTTGTATATTTTCATTTCCGAATTTCATTTTTTGTTTAGCCATGCACCATTGCCTTAGGTTGACAAGGATCCGTTAGGAACCACCGTTTATTGCGAGAACCAGTGTGAACACAAACAGTAATACCTAAAAAAATAAAAAAAAATACCAAAATTTTTTTTGTTTTTTTAATATTTTTTTTTGAAAAAGTCCCTACATTTACTCAACAATAAAAAAAATTCAAAAAAAAATAAAAAATTTTGAGTACCAACTATCCATGCAGATGTGCATTTTCGTTATTTCTTTGACAAATTCCTTAATACATTACAAACATTAGACAATTGTACTTTCATTTACACTACCATGTATAACACACTACTTTTTACGTTACCAATATTAGCAATGCACATGTGCTCTATATATATCAACATGAAATATGGTGTTTTGGTACACTAATTTGAATACATTTTATTTTTCATCTATCATACCATCCATAATACACTACCATGCACATGTGCATTTTCATCATTTCTTTGACAAATTCTGTAATACATTACAAACATTAGACAATTACTTTCATTTACACTATCATGTGTAATACACTACTTTATACGTTACCAATATAAGAAATGCACATGTGCATCTATATGTCTCAACATGAAATAAGGTGTTTTGGGTACACTACTTTGAATACACTTTCTCTTTCATCTATCATACCATCCATAATACACTTCCATTACCTCCTACCATCCATAATACAATACCATTACCTCCTACCATTTATAATACAATACCAATACCAATATTTTCACTTTATTACATGTATATCAACACGGTTTATACCATCCAATCAACATATTACATCATAAAGTGACAACTATAATGAACTCATCAACCACTAGATATAGCTAACCAAAAAACATATATATGAGTCTACTTCATCATTCAAAATCACAATTTTTTTTTACCGAAACACTGGTATATAATTGTTATACATAATGATGCAAATGTGCATTTAATGTAAAATTGAGTGTATTATGGATGGTATTGTAAATTAAAGTGCAATTGTCTACTAGTGATAATGTATTACTGAATTTGTCGAAGTTATGATACATATGCACATGTGCATGGATAACTGTAACTCGAAAAAAAAATTGGTAAGGAAATATAACGATTTTTATTAAAAAAATAAAAAAATTGAGTTTTTTTTTATTTTTTTAGATTTTATTTTGCAATAAAGGTGGTTCTCGCGGTTCTCACAATAAAGGTGGTTCTCGCATGAACCTTACCTATATACATATATATATATATATATACACGGCCATTTGTATACATAATATGATTCCCAATATTTCACTTTTCTCATATTCATCACAAATCACTAAGCAACCTTTTAAAACATTCATGCATTCGAATCCTTATGAACATTACCAATCAAAGACATTCAAAGTCAAAACACAATCTCATATGTATATGCATGCACACTCACGGCTGTGTATACATATACATACACCTCCATTTTTATTTTCTACAAAAATCCATTTGTTATTGTTTTAAAGTTAGTGTTCATATCCAAGAACAAGAGAAACTTCCATGACCATTAACATCACTATGAATCAAGAACAAGATTGAGTTTTATACCTCCAAGATTGTTTGTGGGTTTTGACAAAAAAAAATTGATATGGAGCTTGGTTCTAGCTTGGAACTCCTTGAAAACACACTTAATCTTCAAAAACACTTGAAAACACCTTTAAATGAGCTTGGATCTGCTTGAACAAGATTGAAATTTGAAAATGTATGTGTATGAGGGGTGTTCAGCCGTAGGTTAGTGAGGAGAGAGAGAGTGAATTGATTTTTGAATGTATCTTGGATTTTGAGGGGATTATGGAAGATATGAAAAAAGGTTAATCATCACTTATGGTTCCAAGAAGCAACAAATGTCATATATACAAGGAAAAACACTCTCTCATATAAACACGCATGCATACACATATATAAGTTTATACAGGTATTAAACTGGATACCGGGTGTTTTATCTAGCGTTTTAATCACGTTCTAACGCGTTTTAAATTATTTTTAATGGCTCTATAAAAATAAACTCACTAAAATATTACTGATCAATATTTTATTTGCGAGGACCGGCTATGTTGTCGTATTTAGCAGTATGCGCGATGTGTTGCGCAGTACGTGCTTAAACTCGAAAAATAGAGTTTCTAAGCGTTTTAATCTATTTTTATCATTTTATAGAGATAAAATCGCCAAATTATTAATGAAATAATTATTAGTTGTCGTAACTGGCTGTGTTGACAGTATTTTGTCAGATACGCGCAGTATCGCGCACTGCGCACTTAAACTCCAAAAATAGAGTTTCTTAGCGTTTTAAATTATTTTTCCTCACGAATATGATTAAATATATTACTTTAATCGGAATAGACTATTTTTAGGATTTTAACATTAATCAAGCGGTCACCGACGTTCATTTCACATTTTAACCGTTACGCGATAAGTGTTTATCTTACAGTTGCCAACATAATTTCCAATAAATTTTATATTTATTAACACATCAACTAACACCAAATTCAATAAAATTTTGCCTTTTATTTATTCATAACACGTGTCACATTAGTACAGTCTCAAAATAACCCGGTGTCACAGTCTCCCCCTATTTAAGGAATTTTGTCCCCGAAATTCTTACACTACAGGTTTCGTTTTCGCACTAGACTTAAAGAGATGCGGCTATTTCCGTTGCATCTGGTCCTGTCGTTCCCATGTGAACTCGGGTCCACGTTTGGAAGTCCAGCGAACTTTGACCAACTTAATCCGACTCCTCCTAAGCTTCAGATTCTTCTCATCCAGAACTTCTACAGGTTCTTCAATAAATCTCAGTTTATCGTTTACTTGAACCTCATCAGGGGTATAATTAGTGTCTCATCTGACAGACACTTTCTCAGGTTGGAAACATGAAACACGTTATAAACTCCACTCAATTCCTGTTGCAGCTTAAGCCTATACACGACTGATCCAACTCGAGAGAGGACTTCGAAAGGACCTATATAACGCGGGCTAAGCTTTCCCCCTTTCCCAAACCTAACAACACCTTTCCAAGGTGACACCTTCAGCAGAACAAGATCTCCGACTTGAAACTGCAACGGTTTCCTTATGTCTGCGTAACTCTTCTATCGATCGGCGGTAGCCTTCAACCTTTCCTTGATCTGGACAACCTTGTTGGTGGTTTCCTGGATAAGCTCAGGTCCAATTAGTTGCCTTTCTCCCAATTCAGTCCAAGACAGGGGTGATCGACACTTCCTTCCGTACAAATCTTCAAGCTGAGTGGCTTTGCTACTCGTGTGGTAACTATTGTTGTAAGAAAACTCAGCTAATGATAGGTGAGTATCCCAACATCCACCAAAGTCAATCACAAACGCTCTTAACATATACTCTAACGTCTGAAGGGTTCTCTCACTTTGACCATCCGTTTGAGGATGATACGCAGTACTCATGTCCAAACGAGAACCCAGCGACTCCTGAAGGGATCGCCAAAATCTAGAGTCAAATCGTCCATCTCTATCAGAGATAATTGACACAGGCATTCCATGTCGGGCTACAATCTCGTTGAGGTACAACTGCGATATCTTCTCCGTCTTGTCTGTTTCCTTATCGGGCAAGAAATGAGCAGACTTCGTCAATCGATCCACAATTACCCATATGGTGTCATGTCCACGTGACGTACGGGGTAATTTGGTGATAAAGTCCATAGAAGATGCTCCCACTTCCATTTAGGAATCTCTGGTTGCTGTAGAAGCCCAGATGGCTTCTGATGCTCACCCTTAACCTTCGTTGCAAGTCAGACATTTACTCACATACACTGCAATATCTTTCTTCATATTCGGCCACTAATGCGATTCCTTAATATCCTGATACATCTTGGTAGAACCTGGGTGAATTAAATATCTGGACTTATGAGCCTCGTTCATAACTAGTTCACGAGGTTACCTCTAAGCGGGACCCAAATCCGGTTCATGAAGTACATCACTTCATCCGCTTTTGGTATCAGTTCGCATTCCAAACCTCTCAAACCTTCTCTACTCAGATTCTCATCTCTCAAAGCTTTTCGCTGTGCATTGCGAATTCGATCGGTCAAATACGTCTGTATGGTTAAACCCAAAGCACGAACACGCAGAGGCTTTTCCCGCTCTTTCATACTGAGCGCATCAGCAACAACATTGGCCTTCCCTGGGTGATAGCGAATATCACACTCATAATCATTGAGTAATTCCACCCATCGACGTTGCCACATGTTGAGTTCCTTCTGATCAAATATATGCTGGAGACTCTTATGGTCTTTGTAAATTGTACACTTCGTGCCATACAGATAATGTATCCAAATCATGAGTTGTGTAGTTCTTCTCGTGCACTTTCAGTTGTCTGGATGCAGAGGCTATCACTTTGTCCTTTTGCATAAGCACGCAACCGAGACCCAAACGTGACGCATCGCAGTATATAACAAAAACGTCATTTCCCTCAGGCAGGGAAAGAATAGGTGCACTACACAACTTCTCCTTCAACATCTGAAAAGCTTTCTCCTACTTCTCTGTCCAATCAAATTCTTGTCCTTCTGGATTAATAGCGTCAATGGCTGCGCTATTCTGGAAAAATTCTCGATGAATCTTCTGTAATACCCGGCAAGTCCTAAGAATTGTCATACCTCTGACGGAGGCCTTGGCGCTTCCCAATTCTTAGTCGCCTCTATCTTCGACGGATCCTCATGTATACCTTTCTCATTTATGACGTGACCGAGGAAATGAACCTCTCGAATCCAAAACTCAAACTTAGAGAACTTGGCATACAGCTTCTAATTCTTCAAATGCTCCAAAACAATCTTCATATGTTGCTCATGATCTTCTTTGGTTCGTGAATAGATAAGTATATCGTCAATGAAGACTATCACAAATTTATCCAAATAGGATTTGCATACCCTGTTCATGAGATCCATGAACACTGCAGCCGCATTAGTTAAGCCAAATGGCATGACTAAGAACTCATAATGGCCATAACGTGTTCTAAAAGCAGTCTTTGGAACATCCTCATCAGCAATCATAAATTGATGATATCCCAAACGTAAATCAATCTTCGAGTAGTAGCTGGATCCTTGCAACTGGTCAAACAGGTCATCTATTCTTGGTAGTGGGTACCAATTCTTGATAGTTAGCTTGTTCACCTCCCGATAATCTATGCACATCCTGAAGGCACCATCCTTCTTCTTCACAAATAAAACAGGTGCTCCCCAAGGCAAAAAGCTTGGGCAAATGAATTCTTTGTCTAAAAGATCTTGAAGCTGATTCGACAACTCTTTCATTTCCGAAGGCGCTAATATAAGAGGAGATTTTTTCAATTGGTGCAGCACTAGGAACAAGATCAATTCTAAACTCGATCTGTCTCGCAGGGGGCAATCCAGGTAAGTCTTCAGAATCACTTCTGGATAATCACGTACTATAGGAATCTCTTCAATCTTCCTACCTTCAATCTTGGTATCAACTACATTAACTAAGAACGCAGGATAACCCTTACGCAACATCTTGTGCATCTTCATAACACTAACAATTCTCGATTTCCGACCTGATCGATCTCCATGAATCACTAACGCTTCACCACCAGGACGGGGTATACGCACTAATTTCTCTGAACAAACAATCTAAGCTCCGTTCTTGGATAGCCAACCCATCCCAAAAACTACATCGAAACTACCGAGCTCTACTGTTAACAAATCAATACTAAAATTATGATCGTATAACCGAATACTACAACCAATTTGCTAGTTCGATTGAATACTTTTTGTCTAGTTTACTTGCTTGAGAACATAGGAATGGTTCAAAGTTTTTCGAAACAAAACTCAAGTCAGAACCAGTATCAAATAGTACGAACGCATAATGGTTATTGATTAGGAACGTACCGGTAACCACTGCATGATCATCACGCACTTTCCCAGCATTCAGCTCAAAAGCTCCACCTCTGGCACTCTGGCCTTTCAACAGAGGACAATTCCGCTTAAAGTGTCCATGCTCTCCACGTTCGAAGCAACCTTCAAGCTTGACTCCATCCGATGTGCTTTTGGAATAGCATTCATGCGTCGCGTGCCCAGATCGACCGCATCTGGTACATTTTCCTTGCTCATCACCATGAGTCTTCTTCACTGAACCATTCCTGCCATCCCTGGCATTATCCTCTTCTGAACCACTGGTGTTAGCCACAAATGCTTTACCAGAATTGTGCTTCCTATCATGCCTATCATCGGAATCCTTCCTCGAACTATCAGATTTTCGCTTCCGTGATCCTTCTGACCTTCGCTGAGAGCGCTCCTGCCGATTGGACTTCCTATCTGCAGCATCTTTCACCGATGATTTCCCGGTCTCATCCTTCTTGTTAAGATTATTCCTATGAACGGCATCATCGGTCAGTGATTTTGCCAAAGAAGTAGCTTCCAGATAGGTAGTGGGTTTCGCTGACGTGACCATACTGCGGATCTGTGGCGCTAAACCCCAAATGTACCTTTCTATCTTAGCATACTCAGAAGTGACCATCCGAGGAACCAACCTAGCCAAATCATTGAACCGAGACGTGTAAGCTCTGACATTCAAGCCTTCCATGGTCAGATTCCAGAAATCAGTCTCAATTTTCTGCAGCTCACTACGTGGGCAGTATTCCTTAAGAAGCATCTCTTTCAGTTCGTTCCAGGTAAGACCGTAAGCAACATCTTCTCCCAAAATCTGAATTTGAGTGTTCCACCAGGATAAAGCTTCATCAAGAAATGAACACGAAGCATACCTAACCCTCTGATCAGCGGCACAACCACTGATGGCCATCACAGACTCCATCTTCTCGATCCATCTAACGATATCAAGGGGTCCTTCAGCACCGGTAAAAGATTTTGGTTTACAACTGTTGATGCACTATTGTGTTTGTCACTTGTTGAATAGGCTAGATTTAGTGTGTTTGAATATTGTATAGGTTAGAATCGAACACACGACCAAAATAGGAGTTTTCAGGGTAAATGGGAACAAGTTCGCCCGAACTTGACATGTGGCAGACAGCCCGAACTTGTCCTCCTATGCACATGTCAAGCGAACTTGTTATGTTTCCCTATAAATAGGTGGTGTGTGTTCATTTGTCATTTGATTTTTTGCCATCCCTACGGGGAGGTGCTGCCGGATTCTCTCCAGGAACTCCGGCAGCTGGACTTATAAAGATGTATACTCTTTCGGTATGAATGAAGACTTCCGTTGCATTCTACTTCTACTCCATTCTTAATAACATTCTATCAAAACTACTATATACATTTATGCACTAACTTCCGTCTAGAACCGCTTGATCACGGACCTTCAACAACCTTGGAATGTTTTGTACGTACATCCGTGCACTGTTCACAAGGTTAATGAAAATTTAGATTACTCTTAGATTATTTCATAACGCATGAAACTACAAAAACTTTTCCAATCATTACACTACCTTGAGGGGCTCCAATTGGCGCTCCACTGAAACCAGGTGCATCACCACGTCCACGTCCTTGCCCCATCGTCTGGTTAGCCTCGTGCTGTTCCATGGCGGCATTGACATGTTGAGCGTTAAGCTACGCCAACTCCTCAGGTGTGGTAGGCAATCCAGTACCATTAATAGAGGGACCTTGTCTCGATTTTGGTGGTATATTGTCGTTTCCATTAATGCAATAATAATAACAACGTAAGACAATAATTAATTAATTAATCATTAAATAATAGGGGACTAAACAATACACATGCATCCACATAATAGTGAGAATAATTTAACCAAAAACCTATATCATTGATATTTTGTATTAGAAATTACATCGCTTGTTTGTAGTACAAAAACAACAAAATTTGGTATGGATAAATCAAACACCATCGACAAGTCTTACTGAATTTCCTCCTAAAATATCTAAATTAGCATGCAATCCATAATAGAGTTACCAAAAGGGAATAACAACAAACATAACAACAACAAATCACTTCAAACCCAAGAAGTCCAAAATCTTCCTAACTAGCTCCTCGAGCTCCACCATCCTCTGGTACATCTGATCCCTAACAATGTCATCTAGCCCCCAAATGTAACACCCCAAATCACGTAATTGTGACATCTGTGTATTTTAATCATCGTACTATTCGAACGATTTTGTAATTTTATAACATTGTGTTTTATTCCAAGATTTGTGTATTTATATATGGTATTTCATATTTTCAATCCTTGTTCAGTTCTGATCTTTCGAATCACTTTTGGAAGTGAAATCGCAAACCATTACGCAAACGTAATCAGTTTAACGCAACGTACACTCCGGAACAATGGCATAAGCTAAACATACCTTAAATACCCTTTACATAACTTAGAAATAAGTTTTGAGGGCTTCGATATGGCAAAAGCATGTTTTTGCAACTTCAGGGGCTATTTTGCAAATTCTGCGAAACTATGCCAAATCGCGTATTTCCTAATCCGGAACATATACGCACATCCAAAATTTTTGTAATCATTAAAATATAGCATTTTAATGATTGGAATGCAAAAATATCATTCGTTACGCGTTTACGGTCATTTGCGCGTTCGTTACGATTTTCGTCGTAATTAACCGAAAACCGCATCCGTACGACCAAACGAACTGACCTCCAAAAAGGTTCCAAGAATTTTTCAAGTTCCCTATGCTTTATCTTCCTTATAAAGCTTAAAAATGGGTTAACTGGTGTTAAAAGTTCCAAAACGCGTCGAAAAACAAGTTTTTAGGCTGTAGGGACCTGTTCTGCCAATTCTGAAACTCGGGAATCCCAGGCGCCACGCGAGAGAATCACCTAGATCTCCCGCGATGCACAGGGGATGCCAATTTTCAGCAGAATATGGCAGACCGCTATTTTACCGCCTTGAAACCCAAGATTCGTGATCTCCAAGCTCTAGCCTGGTCTTGACACGTCTTTGAGCATTTGGAATGATCCTAGAATGGTCCTTGACACTTGTGATCATCAAATTCATCTTTCACAACTATAAATAGGCCCTTGATCTCACATTTTAACTTGCTCATTCCTTCCCTTTCTCTCTATAACTCTAAGAGGAGAACTCCCACTTTGTTGGAGGTCTCCCAACTGAGTTTTCTAAGTCTTTTCTTCATCCTTGGCTGCCTTGAGCACAAGTAAGTGTTCTAACTTAGCCTTGCTCACTCATTTTAGCTATTTCAAGCTAAAAGTCAAACAGTGTTTGACTTTCAGCTTTGACCATTAATTGGTCAAAGCAAAGTCCAATTGGACTTTGCAACGTGATCGTAATCACGATGGTTATGATCCATAGCGATCATGCCTACTGATTACCACGTTTTCCTAGTCGAAGTGACGAGTCAGAGTTTCGGTCAATAATGCGCAAAAGTGCGCATTATTCGAAGGAACAATTTTCGGGTATCAAAACACTTTGTTTTGATACCAAATCAGTTTATAAACTTAGTTAGACATGTTAAACATGTCTAACTCGTCACTTTTAGTTTAGTGCTTGTTTAGGGTCGTAAGTCGAGCGGTTTTGACCACCGCTTTGAGTTTCGAATCCGACCCGTTTGGTCGATCTTAGGATCCGACCAAACTCATAGTAATGACCATAGTTATATAGGGAATAACCCTCTGAGGTTATACCTTATGGTCACGTCGTTTGGTTAGTATTATGATAGGTCGTTATTATGCCCTTTATAAAGGACCAAAATGCCCTTTTGTGCATAAATTCATTTTAAGCATATGTGGCTAAAGTTTTGACATATAAACTGATATTACAACATTATTAAACATGTTTGGGCATTTAAGACTCATCATAGGACATGTTTAACCATTTGATCATGTGTTTACGCAAATGACACGTTAAAGTAGCGTAAACTACCTTAGCGGGTCATTACGGGTCAAAAGCACTTATGATCACTTCCAAATCAGAATGTTGAGTTTATTAAATCAAACCATATGAGTTCCAACACTCATTTGATTTATAAGACATCATTCTATCCAATCCGCCGATTAATGTCCCGAGTTATTAACATAGTTATCCGATCTTAGGAACCATTTGATTCCTCATACTCTTGAGCTTTATTATTCTTCTTGAACAAGGATACTTTTGCAACCCCAAGTGAGTACATAGTCCCCTCTTTTACGTTTTCAAATATTTTGGGGTAAAACACATGTGCCTACTTGATATTTTCATGTTTTCACGCTTTCATGACATATACTTGCTATGTTCATCTACTACAATATATAGTACATGATTTCAATTATGTTTTGCTATGTATGTTGACTGAGAATACTAGCACATTGATTTCAAAGACACCTTTTGCGGCATATGTTGACTTAGCATATGAGCACATTGATTTACATTACATTTTGCTATGTATGTTGACTGAGCATGCTAGCACATTGATTTTATGGACATTTCTACTTCGTATCTTGACTTAGCATACTTAGTACATGGTTTAAAGACATTTTTCATGACATTGCTTACGTTGACAATGACATTTAGTTTGTTAACCGGGACATAATACATTCATTAACATTGATCCGTCACCCGGTAGTATGTAATGGTACCATAAGACTTGACAAATCCCGTTCCCCGCTTCCTAGGTTTGTTTGGAAGTAGGGAATGACAGAATCCGAATACATTTTTTGATGAACCTTTGACTTGATAAGGGTTTATCCGACAATCTCAAGGCTTGAATGTATGCGATAAACATAACTACATAAATGTTCATATTAAATAAAGCATTGGTTTTGCAAAACATGACTTTTGGTTTAAAACTTTGGTTTATTCAAGACATTGTTTTGTACATGACATTGGTTATACACGACATTATACATATGGCTTGAGTAAAGTCTTTTTACTTGCCATAACAAGACATTTTTTATACAAGACATGGTTTATACCTAACATTGTGACATATTACATTGTTTACACATGACATTTGACATTTATTTGACAAGACATTTTTTGTGGTTATTTGATAAGTGATTTTAAATAACGAGATGTGTGTAATATGACAAAAGCATGGTGGATACGCCGCTGGTACTTCCTATACATAAGTGCTTTCATGATATTACATAACGTAGCCTTATTTAAACCACTTCGACAAGACAAAGACATGACACATTTGTTATAAATATCATAAATTTTTCATAAGACATTGTTTTACAAATGGCATATTTTATACAATTCATTATCATCCGGTTGATTATTTAACCATACATCCTTCTTCTATATCATTTGATTTTCACATTAATTTTCATATGACTTTATAAAAGAAAACATTTTATAGGGTTCATGACCACATTTCATTAAACTATTATTTTAACTTCAAGTCATGAATCCTCATCAACAAAATCTATGTATCTCACAGGCATTTTTATGCTGACGTACCTATTTTCACATGTGTTTCAGGAGCTAATGCTTAAGGATGATTCATGCGACACTTAGGACGGACTTGGGCTTTAGTGACTTAAAATTTAGCAAGACAAATAAATTTATGTTATGTTTCTGTTAAATTCTAGACAATGTAAACAATTTGAATCAATAATACAAAACTTAATTTCCATGGTTGTTGAAACAATACTTCTGTTACGACACTCCCCGACATTTCCGCGAGGTTTGTTGTTTTACGCGGTCGGGGTGTGACAGTAATACAACACACGTGGCGGAAACAAGTGGGAAGTCACATTACAAATTGTTTCACAACACATGGTACTTAAAGTCTTATTTTATTGAATCGTCGAATTACATTGTCTTGGAATAATGATTATGAAATACAATGAAAATGTCTTTCAAGTTTTAAAGTCACTAAAGCCCGAGTCCATCCTATGTGTAGCATGCGGCGACAATCATCACAAAAGTAAACCTGAATCATATGTGAAAATAGGTATGTCAGCACAAAAATGTTTGTGAGTAACATAGGTTTTTGTTGATGAGGATTCATGGCTTTGAATTGTTAAAAGAAATGTTTAACTAAAAGTAGCCAATGAACCTTTGTAAAAATGTTTTCTTTTGTAAACTCATATGAAAATCAATGATTTAAAAGAATGATGATGGTTAACTTAATAACCAAAATATGTCTTTTGTAAAAGTAGTCATGTCTTTGTATGAAATGTGTCAAGTCTTTTTATATAAAGTATCATGTATAAATCAATGTCCTTGTGTAAACCAGATGTTATGTATAAACAATGTCTAATGTAAACCAAGTGTTGTGTGTAAACTAATGTCATGTGTAACGATGTCGAGTAATATCCAATGTCTTATATAAAAATGTCATGTCTTGTCTTAGTTCAAAGTGAGTTAGATAACGCTACGATATGTAATATAATAAAAGCACTTATATATAAGAAGTACCAGCGGCGTATCCACCATGCTTTTATTATATTATGTACACCTCGTTATGTAATAAACTTACCATAAACCAATCGTCTAGTTGTTCTTGTTATAAACCAATCGTCCTTGTATAAAACAATATATTTGAATAAACAAATGTTTTGTTTAAATCCAAAGTTATGTCTTATAAACCATTGCTTTTATTGTAAAAACATATATTAGGATTGTTGGCGAATACATTCAAGCCTTGTCGACTATCGAATAAAACCTTATAAAAAAACAAAGGTCTATTAATGTTCATCGGATTCTGTCATTCCCCAATGGATACTTTCAAACAACTAAAAAGCGGGAATGGGGTCTCAAACCTATGGAACCATTACATACTACCTGTCGGCATCAATGTTAATGAATGTATCATTGTATATTCAACGCACCAATATGTCTTAAACAATGTAAGCATGTTATGAAAATGTCTAGAAACCATGTACTTGTCATACTAAGTCAATATACCAAGCAAAATGTCTAGAAATCGTGTACTAGGTATGCAAAGTAAACATACGAATTAAAATGTATTTAAAACCATGGTAGGTATACTAAGTCAATATACCATGTAAAATGCCTTCTAAAACGCTATGCTAGGTATGCTAAGTGAACATACGAAGCAAAAAACAATTGAAATCATGTGCTATATGTACTATGTAATCAAAGCATATGTAATGTCATGAAATCGCGAAAATAGTCGCACATGTGTATCACCCCAAAACATTTGAAAATGTAAAAGAAGGGACTATGTACTCACTTGGGGTTGCAAAGAAATCTTGAATCAAAGATCAAACAAGTCCAAAAGTCCGAGAATTCAAGCGCGTCCTAAAATCGGATAACTATGTAAATGTCGGGAATTTAATTGGCCGATCGGATAGAATGAGGTCTTGTAAACTAAATGAGTGTTGGAACTCATATGAAATGGTTTAACAAAGTCTACGTTCTTATTAGATAGTAATCCTAAGTGCTCTTGACCCGTTACAACTCGTTAAGGTAGTTTACGCTACTTTAACGGATCATTTACGTAAATATGAGGTCAGATGATTTGATACGTGTTATGATAAGTATTATATGCCAAAAACTGTTTAATAATGTTATAACATCAGTGTATATGGTAAAACATTGGTTACATAGGCTTAAAATCGATATATGCGCAAAAAGGGCGGTTTGGTCATACATAAAGGCATGGTGACTTAACATAACACTAACCAAACGACGTGACCATAAGGTATAACCTCAGAGGGTTATTCCCTATACAACTATGGTCACAAATATGTGTTTGGTCGAATCCTAAGATCGACCAAACGGGTCGGATTCGAAAGTCAAAGCGGTGGTAAAGACCGCTCGACTTACGACCCTAAATAAGCACTAACTAAAAGTGACAAGTTAAACATGTTAAAACATGTTTAACTAAGTTAGAAAACAGATTTGGTATCATAACAAAGTGTTTTGATACCCGAATAGTTCCGTCGTAAAATTCACATAATGTGCATTTTTGACCGAAACTTTGACTCGTCACTTCGACTAGTAAACGTGGTAATCAGTAGGCATATGGATCATAACCATTGTGATTACGATCACGTTGAAAAGTCCATTTGGACTTTAACTTTACCAATTAATGGTCAAAGCCGAAAGTCAAACAAAAAGTCAACTATTTGACTTTTAGCACATAACAAGCTAAAATAATAAATAAGACTAAGGAATGAGAACTTACTTGTGTTGAAGAATAATCAAGAGCTCAAGAAAAACTCAGTAGGAGGCCTCCAAAAGATGGAAGCAAGCTCCAAAGAGATGGGAGAAGAAAGATTGAAATGAGCAAGGAAAATGTTTGCAACTATGGAGGTATTTATACTAATCTGGAGCTTCCAAATCATGACAAGTGTTGATCTAGGTGTAATAGAAGTGATTAGTGTCCTCCCATGTGTCCATTGCAGGTTAAAGGTGGCAAAAATTGCGACTTGGAGGCCAAGAAAAGCAACAAGAAGCTGCCAGGTTGCTATTAAGAAGCTTCTGATCTGGGGACCCCTTACGGACCGTATGGAGTTTTGCCTTACGGTCCGTAAGGCCTTTGCAGGGGCAAAAGTTTCAAAATTGGCAGAACAGGCCCCAAACTCGTTTTGTCGCATTTTGGCATTTCTAACACCCGTTAACCTAATTTTTAAGCTCTATAAGGATGATAAAGCATAGGGAACTTGAAATATGTCCAAATATGTCATGGATGTCGGTTCGTTTGGTCGTACGGTTGCGATTTTCGGTTAATTACGACGAAAATTGTAACGAACACGCAAATGACCGTAAATGCGCAACGAATGATATTTTGCATTCCAATCATTAAAATACAATATTTTGATGCTTAAAAAAATTTTTGGATGTGTGTATGTGTCCCGTATTAAGAAATACGTGAATCGGCGTACTTTCGCAAAATTTGCAAATTAGCCCCTGAAGTTGCATAAATATGTTTTTGCCATACCGAAGCCCTCGAAACTTATTTCTAAGCTATGTTAAGGGTATTTAGGGTATGTTTATCTTATGAACTTGTTCCGGAGTGTGCATCGCTACGAGAATCAGCAGACTTTCATAGTTTGTCATAAATAGTCCCTGTGATCGAATAGGCTTGTTTTTGACACACCAAACCCTTCAAAACTTATTTCTAAGTTATGTAAAGGATATTTAGGGTACGTTTAGATTATGTCACTATTCTGGAGTATATGTTGTGTTAATGACTACGTTTACGTAACAGTTTACGTATAAATTTCCAGAAATTGTTTAAGACCTCGATTTTGAACAAGGATTGATATTGTGCAATTGTTATGGATAAATTTCACAATTCAATGAATAAAACACAAGGTTTTATTGCTTATGAAATTGTTCAGGATTTGATAATGACAACTGAAGACACAGTTGTCACAGTCTCCCCTCCTTTAGGAAATTTTATCCCGAAATTTATTCGTAGGAGTCTGTTTGCATAAAGCAGGAGTGCATTCGTAGGAGACTGTTTTCATGAGTTTGTGTTAAATATTTGTCTTTTATGGAATCTAGGTTTTTTATCCATTTGCATAGAATAACCCATCATGGATTTTCATGTAAAATATAAATTCATCCTTTTCCCTAGTAGATACTTCCTCAAATAATGTAAGAAGTGGGAGAGGATCGTTATATGTATGGCGCTCATTCCCTAATGGATACTTCCTCAATTTATGCTGGAAGTGGGAATGAGGGATTGAGTTATGGTAAAACCATATAAATCAGTAACACGATGAGTATCTTTTATGAATCCGACTGTTGGGATAGAAGGTTCTATAAGGATTTAGCTTGTGTTTCATTTCCCGTGGATGTTCCTTTAGAAGTGGAAATAAATGGTTTGTTTATTAATTCAGTGTAGCTTCCTCGGAAGTAGAAATGAAGGATTTATGAATAGATTATTCATTTCCCAGTGGATATTCTTCAGAAGTGAAAATAAATGGATAATTCATTTTCTTAGTGGGTACTTCGTTAGAACTGGAAATGAAGGTTTTATGAATAGATTATTCATTTCCCAGTTGATATTCTTAAGAAGTGAAAATAAAGTGGTAATTTATTTTCTCTGTGGGTACTTCGTTAGAACTGGAAATGAAGGATTGTGAATAGATTATTCATTTCTCAGTGGATACTTCTTTAGAAGTGAAAATGAATGGATAATTCATTTTCCAGTGGATACTTCGTTAGAAGAGGAAAGGAAGGATTGTAAATAGATTAGTCATTTCCCAGTGGATACTTCTTTAGAAGCGAAAATGAATGGATAATTCATTTTCCAGTGGATACTTCTTTAGAAGCGGAAATGATGGATTGTAAATCGATTATTCATTTCCCAGTGGATACTTCTTTAGAAGCGAAAATGAATGGATAATTCATTTTCTAGTGGATACTTCTTTTGAAGCGGAAATGAAGGATTGTAAATAGATTATTCATTTCCCAGTGGATACTTCTTTAGAAGCGAAAATGAATGAACAATTCATTTTCCATTGGATACTTCATTAAAAGCAGAAATGAATATAGATAGTTTCGATTTCTCGTTTAAAATAGCATATATTGATTTAAGATAACATAAAATCCTCAAGTGATTTGGATAACGCTACGACAGATAATACAATAAGAACACTTATATATAGGAAGTACCAACGGCGTATCCACCATGTTCTTATTGTATTACATTCATCTCGTTATTTAATCATTCTAGATTTTATGTCATTATACTCAGCAGGACTTACTATGGTTTCTATGCATCGAATTTCATAATTATGTGTGCACCCATAATTACTTAACTTGTTGCATAGTCCGCATAGCTTATCTTGCCAAGTGGTGGATTGTGGACAGGGTCAAAGAAGGATGCTTTGTTTCAGCAATTGGAATAGCGTGTGCGTCTCACGTGTTATTCGATAAAGAATGTGCATTCACAATCAAGACGAATTACGAGAGTAGTTCAATATCGTAAACAATGAGAACTTTGTTATATGGATAATTCATTTTCCAGTGGATACTTCGTTAGAAGCGGAAATGAAGGATTGTAAATAGATTAGTAATTTCCCAGTGGATACTTCTTTAGAAGCGAAAATGAATGGATAATTCATTTTCCAGTGGATACTTCTTTAGAAGCGGAAATGAAGGATTGTAAATCGATTATTCATTTCCCAGTGGATACTTCTTTAGAAGCGAAAATGAATGGATAATTCATTTTCTAGATGATACTTCTTTAGAAGCGGAAATGAAGGATTGTAAATCGATTATTCATTTCCCAGTGGATACTTCTTTAGAAGCGAAAATGAAGGATAATTCATTTTCCAGTGGATACTTCATTTGAAGCGGAAATGAATATAGATAGTTTCAGTTTCTCGTTTAAAATAACACATATTGATTTAAGATAATATAAAATCCTCAGGTGATTTGGATAACGCTACGACAGATAATACAATAAGAACACTTATATATAGGAAGTACCAAAGGCGTATCCACCATGTTCTTATTGCATTACATTCATCTCGTTATTTAATCACTCTAGATTTTATGTCATTATACTCAGCAGACTTACTATGGTTTCTATGCATCGAATTTCATAATTATGTGTGCACCTATAATTACTTAACTTGTTGCATAGTCCACATAGCTTATCTTGCCAAGTGGTGGATTGGGACAGGGTCAAAGAAGGATGCTTTGTTTCAGCAATTGGAATAGCGTGTGCGTCTCACGTGTTATTTCAATAAAGAATGTGCATTCACAATCAAGACGAATTACAAGAGTAGTTCAATATCGTAAACAATGAGAACTTTGTTATATGGATAATTCATTTTCCAGTGGATACTTCGTTAGAAGCGGAAATGAAGGATTGTAAATAGATTAGTAATTTCCCAGTGGATACTTCTTTAGAAGCGAAAATGAATGGATAATTCATTTTCCAGTGGATACTTCTTTAGAAGCGGAAATGGTGAAATCATCTCGAAATTCGAAGAAATAAGGATTTTGGATCGAAAAATGTGAAAAATGGCTGATTTGGGAGCCCAAGTTCGCCCGAACTTGACCTGTCGAGGTCAAGTTCGCCCGAACTTAACATGGTTTTTCAAGATTTCTCTCAAGTTCGCCCGAATTTGACTGATTTTCTTAGAAATTAAGCACAAGTTCACCCAAACTTGTCTATTTCATGCAAGTTCGCCCGAACTTGGTGGTGGCCAACCAAGTTCGCCCGAACTTGTCACAAACTGACTAAGTTCGCCCAAACTTATCATACAAGTTTGGCCGAACTTGTCAGGATGCCTAAAAAATTATTGTTCGGTTTGATGAGACGATGTTTAGAAAAACTTTGGTGATAGAAATTTTTTCAAAATTTTAACGTCAGATAATGACTGTTCGGGACACCGTCAGAGGCCTTAGAGATAGGCTGAGATGATGAGGTTAGAGATGGTTGAAGATGAGAGGGTAGTCATTGATTCCAAAGCAATTTGATGATCATTACAGTTGAAGACTACCGATGGGCCTAAAGTTAAATTCTGCATTTGATGAAAACTGAAAATTCCGGATTTGAGGGGGAATTTCAGTGAAAATTTCAGTATGGTCAAAATTTGCAAAAATGAGGGGGAATAAAAAATTTTCAATATTTAAAGATTCCGGCATTTTTGAAATTTGTGACTACTGCAACAGTATCCGGGTGGTTACCGATTGCAGATTTTCGGGAAATGCATAGATTTGAGATTCACTGAGATTTTGTGATCATAGGAAGTTCCGATTTATCATATCATGATACAGATTGATGCTTAAGGGTTAGAGTCCTGATCTCCGGTTAAGGAACAGTTAGCTGGATTAGCAGTCGTTAGTACCGATGAAGGAACTGAGGACGTTTAAAACGTTCAGTGATGATCTTAGGATTAATGATTAGCTCCGAAGATGGATGGTTTCAAAATTACAAAGGAGATCTGAAGTTATCCCAGATATGCTAACTGATGATAGCCTTTGGTGGCCATTATTTTTAATCTTCAAGCAGATGAATCATTCTTCTTTGGAATAACCGCTGTTGGATGATGATGTTTGGTGATTTAGTGGCGCTGGTCTACCGGAGATAGCTATATATATGTTATTGTGACTGAAGAGGAAGAATGTGATTTGATCATGGACGAGTGATTCTCAGATTCGAAGTGTTGCCAGATTATCTGTTTCCGATGAAGATTTGCTGATTGAAAAAGATCACCGATTTGCTCGGAAATCGGGATTTCAGATTTTTGCGGGTAAACATTGATTTGAAGTTTACCAGTGTGGTAATTCGAAGTTTCTATCAATTGCCGTTTGAGTCTTGAATATCGGAAGATCGAGCATAGGAGATATGCGCTAAACTGAACGCGGATGTGGTTAAAGTTGAAATGGAGAAGCTGCATTGATGAGCTTCAAATTGGTGTTTATTAAAGATAATATGTCGGTCAAGCAAATCAGAGGAGGTTGGAAACTGTGCATCAAATATATGAACTGGAGATTTCAGGGGGAATTTGATGTTGATAATGCAAACCCGGATCATTAATTAAGGGGAATTTGTTGACACGTTTTGACGACATCGACAGATACCTTTATTGAAGTTGCAGAATATTCAAACACGGTTCACGTTTGAAGACCAAGATTCGACAGTAACGAACAAGAGGGAATCTGTTGGTGCACTTTGTGTTCGTCACTTGTCGAATAGGCTAGATAGAGCGTGTGTTGAGTATTGTATAGGTTAGAATTGAACACACGACCGAAATACGGAGTTTTCAATGTAAAATGTAACAAGTTCGCTCGAACTTGACCTGTGGAGGTCAAGTTCGCTCGAACTTGACCTGTGAAGGTCAAGTTCACTCATAATGGTAATGTTCAAGTTCGCTCATAATGGTAATGTTGATGTCAAGTTCGGCCGAACTTGACTAGGTCAAGTTCGCCCGAACTTAGATGCTTACCAGCGAACTTCTTACCCTATAAATAGGTGGTGTGTGTTTATTTGTCATTTAATTTTTTTGCATTCCTACAGGGAGGTGCTGTCGGATTCTCTCCAAGAACTCCGACAGCTGGACTTATAAAGATGTATACTCTTTCGGTATGAATGAAGACTTCCGCTGCATTATGTTTCTACTCCTTTCTGTAATAACATTCTACCGAATCGGTTTATGTTTATCCACTAACTTCCGTCTAGAACCGCCTGATCACGGACTTTCAAACCCCTACTCGAGATGTTGAATTTCGTATCGATTTGGTTCCCGGAGCTACTCCCGTTGCTAAAGCTCCTTATCGCCTCGCACCATCCAGAATGCGCAAGCTATCGAGCCAACTTCAAGAGCTTCTTAATAAAGGTTTCATACGCCCGAGCACTTCGTCATGGGGCGCTCCTGTCCTTTTCGTGAAAAAGAAGGATGGATCATTGCGTATGTGCATCGATTATCGTGAACTTAACAAACTCACGATAAAGAATCGTTACCCTCTTCCTCGTATCGACGACTTATTTGATCAGCTTCAAGGTGCTACTTGTTTTTCCAAGATCGATCTTCGTTTCTGTTATCATTAGTTACGCGTGTTGGAAGAAGACATTCCTAAAACCGCTTTTCGTACTCGCTATGGCCATTTCGAATTCGTGGTCATGCCTTTTGGTCTAACCAACGCACCCGTGGTCTTCATGGATTTGATGAACCTTGTGTGTAAAGCTTTCTTAGATCGTTTCGTTATTGTTTTCATCGATGATATCCTTATCTATTCAAAGTCGAGAGACGAACACGCGCGTCATCTCTGTTTAGTACTCGAACTTCTTCAAGGAAATTGCCTTTATGCTAAGTTCTCTAAGTGTGAATTCTGGCTCGAGGAAGTCCAATTTCTCGGCCACATCGTCAATAGCCAAGATTCACGTCGAACCTGCAAAGATTGAAGCCGTCAAGAGTTGGATTACACCGAAGAATGCATCCGAAATACGTTCATTCCTTGGATTGGCGGGTTACTACCGTCGATTCATCGCCGATTTTCTAAAATCGCCGTTCCGCTTACCGCTTTACTCATAAAGACAAACCTTTTGTTTGGGATTCCAAGCAAGAATAAGCTTTTCAAACTCTCAAGCGTATGCTATGCAACGCTCCTATCCTCGCTTTACCCGACGGAAACGGCGATTTCGTTGTTTACTGTGATGCCTCTAATCTTGGTCTTGGTTCTGTTCTCATGCAACGAGACAAGGTTATCGCATAGGCGTCTCGACAACTCAAGATCCACGAGAAGAACTACACTAGCCACGATCTCGAACTCGGTGCAGTTGTTTTTGCATTAAAGATATGGCGACACTACCTTTACGGTACAAAGTGTACGGTCTTCACCGACCATAAGAGCTTACAACATATCTTTAATCAAAAAGAACTAAACATGCGACAACGACGATGGCTTGAACTTCTCAACGACTACGATTGTGAGATACGCTACCATCCCGGCAAGGATATCACCTTGTACGTCTCAAAGTGCTTAACTTGTTCGAAGGTTAAAGCCGAACATCAAAGGCCCTCTGGTTTACTTGAACAACCCGAAATCCCGATGTGGAAGTGGGAGAGTATAGCTATGGATTGCGTTACTAAACTTCCCCGCACTTCATCCGGTCACGATAGCATTTGGGTTATCGTTGATCGTCTCACTAAGTCCACGCACTTTATTGCTATACGAGAAGACTTTGAGGTCGAACGGTTCGCCCGAATCTATACCAACGAAGTTATATGTCAACACGAGACGCCTCGTGATATCATCTCTGACCGAGACTGTCACACCCCAACCGATGGCGGAATCATCGGGGAATGGCACTAGGAGAATCAGATTGATCAAGAGAATTCCATAACAGTCATTCAAAGATAAACATCAACATTTAATATCCCATACTATCAAACTCATAAACCTTCAAAATAACCATTACATACCAACAAAATCTCTTAAACACAATCCAATCCGATCTCCCCTAGATTTTATTACAAACCGTTCTAAAACAAACTAAATAAAACAAACTAAACTACGCATGCAACATCCAAGGCATCCAAGCTACAAATCCTCAACCTGTTACATACGTTAAAATACAAGTCAATACAATTAAGTAAAGGTGAGCATACGAGTTTGAATAATACTAGCATAGTCGAGAAAGCGTTTGCGAAACAATCTAATTACATATCATGATACACCAAAACATTTAACATAACATAGGCTCATTTCTCATGCTAACTACCGTGAGAAGGCTTGCACGTCCATCCTAACTAGACCCCGTCGGGTGTAAGCCACACTATAGTACCATACTAGCTAAGGAGGCAAGTTAACGAAAATAAGTCCTAGTCATATGTTTCTAGCATCACGTATTGAGCATATATAATCAGATTATTCGCGTGTGATAAACAATTTTTGTGATGTGATTTTGATATAGGAACGTATGTAACACCCAAAAGGTGCGTTAAAGCGAAAATGGGTCAAGTATACTCACTGTGGGTGCATTTGGGTAAGTAGAAGACTCTGCAGAGAGGTTGCGGAGTGCGCCGGATCAGCCTGTAAACGGAGAGAAATGCATCAGTCTTCCGAAAAGCCGAAACGGTGAACTTTGAGTTGAGCAGTGGCCATGTTCGGGCGAACTTGTGTGTAAACACACATGTTCGAGCGAACTTGAGTAATTCTGGTGAGGTATGAGCCAAGTTCGGTCGAACTTGAGAAGATTCTTAAGAATCTTGTTAAGTTCGGGCGAACTTGTGGAGAATCCTTACTGAGGAGACAAGTTCGGGCGAACTTGTATAGTTTCCTAAGAAACTATGCAAGTTCGGGCGAACTTGCAAGAATACTTGGTGAAAAGTACCCAAGTTCGGTCGAACTTGACTTGGGGAACTGGTGATTCTCGAGCGAACTTGATGTTTTTGGGTCCAAAATCTTGCGTTTTCGCGTCGTTTGCTGAGGAAAATCGAGTGTTCATCCCTCCAACCCTGTGCTACTGAGCAAACTTAGGTCGGAGAGGTCTTTTAGAGTTGTTTTAGCCATTTAACAAAAGCGTGGGCTAATCCGGCTGAACTCGGGGTTCGTGCGGATTAGTCCGGCTTGTGTAAACCAACATAAACTCCTTGTGCTTCCAGATCTGGGATCTTGAATGATAGATGCTTCGTTTCATATCAGTAAATGAACAAAACATCCTCTAAAGTCCGTATTTTGTGTCAAAATCGATATTTATCAAAGGTTTTCTCAGATCTAGAACTTACAAGTGAGATCTTGCAGATCACTTGTTTGGGAAGCCTCTGCTAACACCAAGGAACTCGTATTGTGTAGATCTAAGTTAAAAATAGAAGTTTTGAAGAAAAAGATGAAGATTTTCGTAAAAGAATGGGTTTTTGATGTAAACGAAGGTAGATCCTTGTGTAAAATCATTGTAAACCTTTGTTGGTTGTTGATAAACGTTGTTGTAATCGAAATTGGGTCGTTACTTACTTAGAACACGAGAGATTTGAAATGAGGGAGCCCTGAGCGAACTTGGTCAGCAAGTGCAAATGAGAAGAATGAGCTGAGTATTTATAGGAGAAGGAGCTGAGGGAGACAAGTTCAACCGAAATTGCCTAATTTCCAGGCAAGTTCGCGCGAACATGATAGATTTCAAGGGAAATATAGCTAAGTTCGGCCGAACTTGTACATTTCTGTACAAGTTCGTGCGAACTTGAGGGAAACAAGGGAGTCCTGGTTATCAGGCAAGTTCGGGCGAACTTGTGGTAGTCAAGTTCGGCCGAACTTGGCCTGGTGACCAAGTTTCGTTTGCCGATTTCGCGTTAAGGGTTCGTTTGGTTATTCGGTTCCCATTAGATAGTTATATTAAGCGTTAAATTAAAGCGTTATAGTTGGTATAATAGTGCGATTTAGCGATTCGAGAGTGCGAGAGCGATGCGATAGCGGCGTAAACATAACCACAAACACACATAACACATAAATAATACAAAACCACATAAACAATTGCGATTTGCGATGCGATGAGATTAGCGATGCGATTCAATAAGCGATTAGATGCGATAATAACGTACAATACCATAATTAATTAACATAAACTTTGTTATTAACCGAATCTCGAAGTACAATCGGATAGATACAACGGAACAAAAGGAAAATAATTAACAACGAAAAATTGGAGTTGTTACAGTCTCCCCTACTTTAGGAAATTTCGTCCCGAAATTTAGGTAGTGGTTGTAACAAATAGGTGTGGATATTTCGTTTTCATATCACTTTCGAGTTCCCAAGTGAACTCGGCGCGCGTTTGCCTTCCCATCGGAACTTCACGATAGGTATGCGAGAGCGTCGGAGTTTCTTGGTTTCTCGATCCATGATCTCAACGGGTTTTTCCATGAAATGGAGCGTTTCATTAATTTGCAGATCTTCGAGAGGGACATGCAGATTTTCTTCTGCTAAGCACTTCTTTATGTTAGACACGTGGAAAGTCGGATGTACATTATTAAGTTCCTCTAGTAATTCGAGACAATAGGCTACTTTACCGATTCTTTCCATAATCTTAAAGGGACCAACGTATCGATGCGCTAGCTTTCCTTTCTTGCCGAAGCGGACCACTCCCTTCCAAGGTGCAACCTTTAGGAGAATGTGATCTCCCACTTCGAACTGTAGGGGCTTGCGGCGTTTATCGGCATAACTCTTTTGACGACTCCGAGCTTTCAAGAGATTATCTCTGATCTGGAGGATCTTGTCCGTCGTTTATTGAATTAGCTCAGGACGGTGATTTGTGCTTCTCCAATCTCGTGCCATGCAATAGGCGATCGACATTTTCTTCCATACAGTGCCTCAAAAGGAGCCATTTGAATGCTGGTATGATAACTATTATTGTACGAGAATTCGATTAAAGGTAAATGCGTATCCCAGTTACCATCGAAATCTATGATGCACGCACGAAGCATGTCTTCGAGGGTTCGGATCGTGCGCTCAGTTTTCACCGTCGGTTTGAGGGTGAAAAGCGATACTTAGATTGAGAGTAGTACTGAGAGCAGATTGAAAAGTCTCCTAGAGACGCGAGGTAAAACGACCGTCTCGGTCAGAAATGATGTCACGAGGCGTCCTGTGTCGACATATAACTTCGTCGGTATAGATTCGGGCTAGCCGTTCGACCTTAAAGTCTTCTCGTATAGCAATAAAGTGCGCAGATTTAGTAAGACGATCAACGTAACCCAAATGCTATCGTGACCGGATGAAGTGCGGGGAAGTTTAGTAATAAAGTCCATAGTTATACTCTCCCACTCCCACATCGGGATTTCGGTTGTTCGAGCAAACCAGAGGGCCTTTGATGTTTGGCTTTAACTTTCGAACAAGTTAAGCATTTCGAGACGTACAAGGCGATATCCTTTTTCATGCCCGGCCACCAATACTTAGGACGAAGGTCCTGGTACATCTTGTCGGACCGGGTGAATGGAATATCGAGATTTATGAGCTTCGGTCATTAGCAATTCACGGAGATTATCACGAGTAGGAATTCAAATTACGATCGAGATAGTAATACATACCATCAGATTTAGATACAAGCTGAGTTTCGACACCACATTTCATTTCGTCTTGAAGGGTATTCTCGTTAAAACAGGCGAATTGAGCGTTACGAATGAGGGTTTCAAGTTTAGCACAAGCTTGAGAGTCACGAATACCATATACATAGCTTCGTCGACTTAGATCATCGACGACGACGTTTGCTTTACAGGAATGATAGCATATCTCACAATCGTAGTCGTTGAGAAGTTCAACCATTGACGTTGTCGCATGTTTAGTTCTTTTTTATTAAAGATATGTTGTAAACTCTTATGGTCGATGAAGACCGTACACTTAGTACCGTAAAGGTAGTGTCGCCTATCTTCAATGCAAAAACAACTGCACCGAGTTCGAGATCGTGGGTTGTGTAGTTCTTCTCGTGGATCTTGAGTTGTCGAGATGCTTACGCGATCACCTTGTCGTGTTGCATAAGAACACAACCAAGGCCAAGATTAGAGGCATCACAATAAACAACGAAATCGTCATTTTAGTCGGTAGAGCGAGAACGGGAGCGTTGCATAGCATACGCTTGAGAGTTTGAAAAGCTTCATCTTGCTTGGAATCCCAAACAAAAGGTTTGTCTTTATGAGTTAAAGCGGTAAGCGAAACGACGATTTTCGAGAAGTCGGCGATGAATCGGCGGTAATAACCCGCCAATCCGAGAAATGAACGGATTTTGGAGGCATTCCTCGGTGTAATCCAACTCTTGACGGCTTCGATCTTTGCAGGGTCGACGTGAATTCCTTGACTATTAACGATGTGGCCGAGAAATTGGACTTCTTCGAGCCAGAATTCACATTTAGAGAACTTAGCATAAAGGCGATTTCCTTGAAGAAGTTCGAGGACTAAACGGAGATGACGCGCGTGTTCGTCTCTCGACTTCGAATAGATAAGAATGTCATCGATGAAAACAAAGACGAAACGATCTAAGAAAGCTTTACATACACGGTTCAACAAATTCATGAAGACCGCGGGTGCATTGGTAAGACCAAAAGGCATGACCACGAATTCGAAATGGCCATAGCGAGTACGAAAGGCGGTTTTCGGAATGTCTTCTTTCAACACGCGTAGCTGATGATAACCGGAACGAAGATCGATCTTGGAAAAACAAGTAGCACCTTGAAGCTGATCAAATAGGTCGTTGATACGAGGAAGAGGGTAACGGTTCTTTATCGTGAGTTTGTTAAGTTCACGATAATCGATGCACATTCGGAACGATCCATCCTTCTTTTTCATGAAAAGGACGGGAGCGCCCACGGTGAAGTGCTCGGGCGTATGAAACCTTTATCAAGAAGCTCTTGAAGTTGGCTTGATAGCTCGCGCATTTCGGATGGTGCGAGACGATAAGGAGCTTTAGCAACGGGAGTAGCTCCGGGAATTAAATCGATACGGAATCAACATCTCGAGTAGGGGGTAAACCAGATAAGTCGTCGGGAAAGACTTTAGGAAATTCACAAACAACGGGAACATCTTTATAAGTCTTCTTTTCTTTCTCCGGGTTCACAATATGCGCGAGGAAGGCAACACATCGCTTTTGCAAGCATTTGTGTGCTCGAGTACATGATAGCATCAACTTCTTTGAGGGAGTTTCACCATAAACATGGAGTTGATCACCGTTAGGGAGAGGGAAGCGAATCATTTTATCGAAGCATACAACTTCAGCATGATTCCCACGAAGAAAATCCATGCCTACTATGATATCGAAGCTACCTAATTGCATAGGTATGAGATTGATCGAGAATACATGGTTGTTGAGATCGAGATTACAACCACGCAAAACGGAATTAATGGTAACGGTTCTTCCGGTGGCGACTTCCACATCGAAAGTCTTTGGGAGTTTAGCGCGCTTACATTTTAAAACCTTTTCGAATTCTAGCGATACAAAACAATTATCGGCACCAGTATCAAATAAACACGAAGCATAAATACCATTAACGAGAAACGTAGCATTGACAACATTGTTGTCATTCTGAGCTTGGCGGTGGTTGAGATTGAAGGCTCTTCCACGCGCAGCTTGTTGTTGCTGCTGAGGCTGCGGGTGGCTGCTGCTGCTTGCGGCTCTTGTTTCATGGTGCGGTTTGGGCAGACATTAGCAAAGTGGTTCGGATCACCACACACGAAGCAAACTCGTGCCTTTGGAGCTTACTGCTGTTGGCTTGAGGAGAAGCAGTAAAGCTGGAGCTGCGGGAGCTTGAGGAGCTGGCTGGCGAGGACCACTACGGAAACTGACGGTGAAGTGGCCGTAGATGTTGCAGCTCGTGCAAAAATACAATTACCTCCAACGGCATGATGATATGTGCATTAGGGCACATAGGATGTGGGCTAGTGTACGCACGCTTTGCTGGCGGTGCGTTTGGTGCTGCTGACTGGAGTGGCTGAGAGTTCGCTGGAGCAGCGAGAGCATAATTCTTACTCGGATTTCCTCTCTTGCGTCCTTGACGCTTCCCTTCGGGTCACTTGGTGGTTCGGTAGTAGCAGTTGTTCGACGACGGCTTGATTGGCAACTTTCGCATGATTCTTGAAATACCCATCTTGGACTCGCTGATCATTGATCTCAGCGGTGAGCATGAAGGTTTCCTCGATGGTTGTAGTACGAGCAACTTTACAAAATTGCAACGCATTCAGGCAAACCACGGATGTACTTGTTGATAGCTTTCTCAGTCGTATCAACCTGGCTGGGACAGATGATGCTCAAAATCTTAAACCGAGCAGTGAATCCAGCATTGTCGGGACCATCCTGCTTGATACCCCAAAACTCATTCTCGAGATTTTGCATCTGATGCGGAGGACAGAACTCCTTCATCATTACTTCCTTGAGTTCCTCCCAAGATAGACTGTAGGCTTCATCATTTCCACGCTTGTTTCTTTCGGTTGTCCACCAGTCGAGAGCACGGGACTGGAAGACTCCGGTAGCGTTCACGGTGCGGAGGTCATCGGGGCATCCACTTTGCCTAAAAGTGACCTCAATAGCATCGAACCAGTGAAACATAGAAGTCGGTCCGTCATTGCCCGTGAAGGCGAGAGGTGCACAAGCCTTGAAGTTCTTGAAGCTGAATCGCGCTTGGGATTCTCAGTTTTCGAGTCAACTAACGAGTTACCGCTCACAGCATGGATTTCTGAGACGATTTGCGGGATGACTTTAGCCATTTCCTTGGCTACCATGGTGGCAATACGCTTGTTGGCGTTGCTGCGTTGGAGATTCCTACGGGTGTGCGATCCCATTGAAGACATCTACACGAAGGATTTAGATTAGATGAGATTCGATTATTATAGAGTTATGTCTAAATATTTATTATTATTATTATTCATACAAGGCACATAACACATAGACAAGTAACACGTAGGCAAATAAGCACATAGAATAAGCACGTAACAACATAATTCACACAAGCACATAATCACATAATTCATGTAAGGGTACGTTTTGCACAGATTCTGTGCCTTCCATTATTCCTGCGAAGTGCGATATGGGATGCAAGATATAAGCGATATATAATAGCGAGATAAGCGAGATAATACCGCATATGAGGCACACATCCTCATAGGCGTAAGCGAGTTAACGATTAGTTTGGTTGATGTATTAGTTAGCGTTTTAGATTTCGAGAGTTGTGCGAGTTGTGCATACATTCGATGGAGCGAAAACGCGATAAATCGAGAAATCGATGATATGATAAATCATCAAAGCAAGAAATCGAATAAAGGTAAAATTCTCAAAATTTTAAACACATAAATAGTAATAAACTCGATGATGCGTAAATCGACGATATAGGCTTAAATCAATTGGGAGTGTCCGGGGTTTTGAGACTTTTGACACGCCAAAGTGGTTTGACTACCCTTTGCATTTGGACCCACGCTTTGGCCTAATAGATAAACGTTCTCACCGCAAGCGGCTAACGACGCTTACCCTTCCGTTAATACGTGTCCCAAACCATCGGCATAACCGAGACTTTGGTGAGATTGAAAATCAACTGCGGAATTAGTTACTAAGATGCGGGTTTCACCCCTAACTTAGCAACTTTATTCCTAGATAGAAATGGAGATTTTCGTTGAGGTTTGGATGTCACTCCTAACTCAACGAAGGTATCTTGTGCGAGAGAATGCGCTGAGTGAATGATCTCGTCGAGAGTTCTCGGTCTTCACACCTATTCCGACTAGATCACTCGTTTGGTGTGATGCGAGCGTTTCCAAGCGTGTATTATTGTATTAGCCTTAGGAAATGCACATTTAAGCATTTATGGCAAATAGTTTAACATTAAGTCAAAGATAGCAATCGTACTAAACATGCTACTAGGTCGAATCATGGCAATTCTACCTATTATCCTAAAGTATGGTGCTCTGATACCAATCGTCACACCCCAACCGATGGCGGAATCATCGGGTAGTGGCACTAGGCGAATCAGATTGATCAAGAGAATTACATAACAGCCATTTCAAAGATAAACATCAACATTTAATATCCCATACTATCAAACTCATAAACCTTCAAAATAACCATTACATACCAACAAAATCTCTTAAACACAATCCAATTCGATCTCCCCTAGATTTTATTACAAACATATCTAAAACAAACTAAATAAAACAAACTAAACTACGCATGCCAACATCCAAGGCATCCAAGCTACAAATCCTCAACCTGTTACATACGTTAAAATACAAGTCAATACAATTAAGTAAAGGTGAGCATAACGAGTTTGAATAATACTAGCATATTTCGAGAAAGCGTTTACGAAAACAATCTAATTACATATCATGATACACCAAAACACTTAACATTATATAGGCTCATTTCTCATGCTAACTACCGTGAGAAGGCTTGCGCGTCCATCCTAACTAGACCCCGTCGGGTGTAAGCAACACTATAGTACCATACTAGCTAAGGAGGCAAGTTAACGAAAATAAGTCCTAGTCACATGTTTCTAGCATCACGTATTGAGCATATATAATCAGATTATTCGCGTGTGATAAACAGTTTTGATTTGTGATGTGATTTTGATATAGGAACGTATGTAACACCCAAAAAGTGCGTTAAAGCGAAAAAGAGTCAAGTATACTCACTGTGGGTGCGTTTAGGTAAGTAGGAGATTCTGCGGAGAGGTTGCGGAGTGCGCCGGATCAGCCTGTAAACGGACAGAAGTGCATCAGTCTTCGAAAAGCCAAAACGGTGAACTTTGAGTTGAGCAGTGGCCAAGTTCGGGCGAACTTGTGTGTAAACACACATGTTCGAGCGAACTTGTGTAATTCTGGTGAGTTATGAGCCAAGTTAGTCGAACTTGATGAGATTCTTAAGAATCTTTCAAGTTCGGGCGAACTTGTGGAGAATCCTTACTGAGGAGATAAGTTTGGGCGAACTTGTATAGTTTCCTAAGAAACTATGCAAGTTCGGGCGAACTTGCAAGAAAACTTTGTGAAAAGTACCCAAGTTCGGTCGAACTTGACCCATTTGGGTACAAGTTCGGTTGAACTTGACTTGGGGAACTGGTGATTCTCAAGCGAACTTGATATTTTCGGGTCCAAAATCTTGCGTTTTCGCGTCGTTTGCTGAGGGAAATCGAGTGTTCATCCCTCCAACCCTGTGCTACTGAGCAAACTTAGGTTGGAAAGGTTTTTAGAGTTGTTTTAGCCATTTTACAAAAGCGTGGGCTAATCCGGCGAACTCGGGGTTCGTTCGGATTAGTCGGCTTGTGTAAACCAACATAAACGTCCTTGTGCTTCCAGATCTGGGATCTTGAATGATAGATGCTTTGTTTCATATCATAAAATGAACAAAACATCCTCAAAAGTCCGTATTTTGTGTCAAAATCATATTTATCAAAGGTTTTCTCAGATCTAGAACTTACAAGCTGAGATCTTGCAGATCTCGTGTTTGGGAAGCCTCTGCTAACACCAACGAACTCGTATTGTGTAGATCTAAGTTAAAAATAAAAGTTTTGAAGAAAAAGATGAAGATTTTCGTAAAAGAACGGGTTTTTGATGAAAACGAAGGTAGATCCTTGTGCAAAATCGTTGTAAACCTTTGTTGGTTGTTGATAAACGTTGTTGTAGTCGAAATCGGGTCGTTTCTTACTTAGAACACGAGAGATTTGAAATGAGGGAGCCCTGAGCGAACTTGGTCAGCAAGTGCAAATGAGAAGAATGAGCTGAGTATTTATAGGAGAAGGAGCTGAGGGAGACAAGTTCGGCCGAACTTGCATGATTTCCATGCAAGTTCGCGCGAACATGATAGATTTCAAGGGAAATATAGCTAAGTTGGCCGAACTTGTACATTTCTGTACAAGTTCTCGCGAACTTGAGGGAAACAAGGGAGTCCTGGTTATCAGGAAAGTTCGGGAGAACTTGTGGTAGTCAAGTTCGGCCGAACTTGGCCTAGTTCCAAGTTTTGTTTGCCGATTTCGCGTTAAGGGTTCTTCGGTTATTCGGTTCCCATTAGATAGTTATATTAAGCATTAAATTAAAGCGTTAAGCATTATAGTTGGTATAATAGTGCGATTTAGCGATTCGAGAGTGCGAGAGCGATGCGATAGCGGGCGTAAACATAACCACAAACACACATAACACATAAATAATAAAAAACCACATAAACAATTGCGATTTGCGATGCGATGAGATTACTGATGCGATTCAATAAGCGATTAGATGCGATAATAACGTACAATACCATAATTTAATTAACATAAACTTTATTATTTCAGTATAGATACAATGGAACAAAAGGAAAATAATTAACAACGAAAAATTGGAGTTGTTACAGAGACGGTCGTTTTACCTCGCGTCTCTAGGAGACTTTTCAATCCGCTCTCGGTACTACTCTCAATCTCAGTACGCTTTTCATCCTCAAACCGACGGTCAGACTGAGCGCACGATCCGCACCCTCGAAGACATGCTTCGTGCGTGCATCATAGATTTCAGTGGTAACTGGGATTCGCATTTACCTTTAATCGAATTCTCGTACAATAATAGTTTTCATATCAGCATTCAAATGGCTCCTTTTGAGGCACTGTTGGAAGAAAATGATGATCGCCTATTGCATGGCACGGGATCGGAGAAGCACAAATCACCGGTCTAGAGCTAATTCAAGAAACAACCGACAAGATCCTCCAAATCAGAGACAATCTCTTGAAAGTTGGAGTCGTCAAAAGAGTTACGCCGATAAACGCCGCAAGCCCCTACAGTTCGAAGTGGGAGATCACGTTCTCCTAAAGGTTGCACCTTGGAAGGGAGTGGTCCGTTTCGGCAAGAAAGGTAAAGCTAGCGCCTCGATACGTTGGTCCCTTTAAGATTCTGGAAAGAATCGGTAAAGTAGCCTATCGTCTCGAATTATCGGAAGAACTTAATAATGTACATCTGACTTTCCACATGTCTAACCTAAAGAAATGCCTCGCCGAAGAAAATCTGCATGTCCCTCTCGAAGATCTGCAAATCAACGAGACTCTCCATTTCGTGAAAAGCCTGTGGAAATCATGGACCGAGAGACCAAGAAACTCCAACGCTCTCGCATCCCTATCGTGAAGGTCCGATGGGAAGGAAAACGCGGCGCCGAGTTCACTTGGGAATTGGAAAGTGATATGAAGGCCAAATATCCGCACCTCTTTGTTACAGCTACTGCCTAATTTCAAGACGAAATTCCCTAAAGTAGGGGAGACTGTAACAACTCGAAAATTTGATTGTTATCTTTTCTTTTGTTTTCCGTTTATCTATCCTTTGTAAATCCGAGATTCGGTTAATAATAAAGTTTATGTTAATTACTTATGGTGTTTTACGTTATTATCGCATCTAATCGCTTATTAAATCGCATCGTAATCTCATCGCAACGCAAATCGCAGTTATTTATGTGGTTTTATATTATTTATGTGTTATGTGGTTTGTGGTTATGTTTACGCTCGCTATCGCATCGCTCTCGCACTCTCGAATCGCTAAATCGCACTATTACATCAACTATAATGCTTAACGCTTTAATTTAACGCTTAATATAACTATCTAATGTGAACCGAATAACCAAACGAACACCTAACGCGAAATCGGCAAATGAAACTTGGTCATCAGGCCAAGTTCGGCCGAACTTGACTACCACAAGTTCGCCTGAACTTGCTGAGACACAAGGATCCTTTGTTTTCCCTCAAGTTCGCTCGAACTTGTACATACATGTACAAGTTCGGCCGAACTTAACCATCCATCCTTGAAAATCTAGCAAGTTCGACCGAACTTGCATGAATCTCATGCAAGTTCGAACGAAACTTGGTCTCCATCAGCTCTGATTTTGCCTTCCTATAAATACCAAGCTCTGTTCACCCATTTGAACTTGCTGCAAGTTCGCCCAGAGCTCTCAAAACCGAAACCTTCGTGTTCTAAGTAAGAATCGACCCGATTTCACTGCAACAAGTTTATCAACGATCTACAAAAGTTTACAATGATTTTAGCACAAGGCATAGCCTTCGTTTTCATCAAAACTCATTCTTTTACGAAAACCTTCATCTTTTTCTTCAAAACTTATGTTTTAAGTTTAGATCTACACAATACGAGTTCGTTTGGTGATAGTAGAGACTTCCCAAACACGAGATCTGCAAGATCTCGGCTTGTAAGTGATAGATTCTGAGAAAAACCTTTGAAAACCATTGATTTCTACACAAGATACGGACTTTTGATGATGTTTTGTTCATTTTCTGGTATGAAACGAAGAATCTATCATTCAAGATCCCAGATCTGGAAGCACAAGGACGTTTATGTTGGTTTACACAAGCCGGACTAACCCGAACGAACCCCGAGTTCGCCCAGATTAGCCCACGCTTTTGTAAAACGGCTAAAACAGCTCTAAAAGACCTCTCCGACCTAAGTTTGCTTAGTAGCACAGGGTTGGAGGGATGAACACTCGATTTTCCTCAGCAAACGACGCGAAAACGCAAGATTTTGGACCAAAAACATCAGTTCGCTCGAGATTTACTGATCTTTACACAGCTCAGCAGTCAAGTTCGCTCGAACTTGCACCCCTTGGGGTCAAGTTCGGCCGAACTTGAGTCAACCTCTCAAACAAAATGCCACAAGTTCGACCGAACTTGCATAAACTGTCAACCCTATATACAAGTTCGCCCGAACTTGTCTCACAACTCAACATTTCATCACAAGTTCGCTAGAACTTTATGGAAACATACAAGTTCGCCCTAACTTGGCTACTGCCCTACTCAAACTTCACCGTTTCGGCTTTTCGGAAGACTGATGTACTTCTGTTCGTCTACAGGCTGAACCGGCATTCTCCGCAACTCTCCTCAGAATCTCTAAGCTAACTAAAACGCACACCACAAGAGTATACTTGACCCATTTTCGCTTTAACGCACTTTTTGGGTGTTACATATGTTCCTATATCAAAATCACTACACAAATCAAACTGTTTATCACACGCGAATAATTTGATTATATATCAATACGTGATGCTAGAAACATGTGACTAGGACTTATTTTCGTTAACTTGCCTCCTTAGCTAGTATGGTACTATAGTGTGGCTTACACCCGACGGGGTCTAGTTAGGATGGACGCGCAAGCCTTCTCACGATAGTTTAGCAGAGAAATAAGCCTATGTTAATCTGTGTGAACTGTTTCGTGTATCATGAGTGTAGTTAGATTATTTCGCGAACGCTTTCTCGACTATGCTAGTATTATTCAAACTCGTATGCTCACCTTTACTTAATTGTATTGACTTGTATTTTAATGTATGTAACATGATGAGGATTTTATAGCTTGATGCTATGTGGCTTGCGTAGTTTAGTTTTGTTTTATTTTGTTTAGTTCCAAGTGTAATAAATCTAGGGGAGATCGGATCAGATTTTACTGTTTAAGGGATTTTGTTAATGTAATGATTGTTTAAGGATATTATGAGTTTAATAGTATGGGATTTTAAATGTTGATTTATTATCTTTAAATAATTGTTATGGAATCTCTTGAGACAATATGGTTCGCCTAGTGCCACTGCTCCGATGATTCCGCCATCGGTTGGGGTGTGACAAGCCGACACTCACCTAAAACAACATCTTTCCCTGGCCAAATGATATTCACATTTAAACCTTTGTAAGTACCATGATAGCGGACCCAAGGTGTTCTTTTCGGAAATCTGCATGCCAAATTTGTAAACGAAAATCATTACACAACATCCAACACAGTACTCTTAAAGGAACGTGGAGGGTTTATTATTTCAAATTGATAATAAAAGTTCCTTCACAAGATTTGGTGTAGAGCATCCCTATCTCAAACCAACACTATAGAGACCAAATACATGTACCAACAATCATGAATAAAAAACTAAACTTTTTCAACATAATCAAAACTCAAAACAATAAGAGCTTTCATCAAGAATATGAAGAAGTTCATCAACCTAATCATGAGGAAGCGATAACTATTTCCCTGTCTCCTTAAGCAGTCGCTCCAGCTCAGCATCTGCAGACGCCATAACCTCGCACTGTTCGAAAAAACCATAGTCAAAGGAACAGAAAACCAAACGAAATCTCCCAAAAAAACACAAAACACATAAAAACGCCTCTAAATTTAAACAAAAATCAAGAAATATTGTAAATAAACCCTAGACTTGTAAATAAACCCAAGAAATCTACTTACAAAGAACAGAGTGCTTGTTGTGTTATTCTAGAGAGAAATCTGGCCAGATCTTCCACCCACAAGCACCATCGTTGACGAACCCACAACCAAACGGTAGATCTGAAATATTACCCAGATTAGATTCAAATATAAAAAAAGAAGATATGGTAAAAAGAAAGGTACCCTATAGTCAAACCAGTAGATCTGGTGTCGAATCCAGAGAGATTCATCACTGAGATAGCCTGGATCTTGAAGCCACTGGGAAAGAAGCGATAGAAGTCGATCTAGAGTCGGATCTGGTGTCGGATCTAGTGTCGGATCTACAGAGATTCATGACTGAGAAACCCTAGATCATGAAACAACTGGTTTCTCAGTGAAAACCTAGATCATGAAGCGACTGTCGGAGTGGAGAAAGGGAGAAGACAGTGATGGCGATGACCGGGATTGATGGATGAAAGGTGGAGGAGCGATGGAGGATGGATGGATGAAATGAAGGTTAGGGTTAGGGTTTGTAGAGAAAGGTGGAGCGGCTGGATGGATGAAACGAATTTTAGGGCTTAGATAGAGTGATAGGAAGTTTATATAGGATCCATCAAAGTAAAACGGGTCAATGTGATCCGGGTTAGTGTCACACCCCGACCCGCAGCGGAAAAGGTGATCGGGGCATAATTGGGTTATCATCAAAGCTCATGACATTTATTATATGTTTCATATTCATTAATACAATTTAATGGAAATAAATTATACAACATCTTCTAACTATCAGTCTAAGCTTCTTGGTTCTCTTCTAAGGCATATCCTATGTTTTCCTTGCTTCAACCTGTCCACCTGTATCATGTGTAAAAAGGTTTTTGGATCAACATAATGTTGGCGAGTGAATCCTATGGAAAAACATTTGAACGAGTTTATCCAATTGATTATAAATAATGTGCATACCTCATATGAGTAAATGTAGATGTAAATTTATTCACACAACACATAATATTGAATATTGAACATATAAACACCAAATGATTGTTTTGAGGCACGCGTTGTTCGACTCGTTTCTCACGAGGAACTGATGGGCCTAATGAATGAGTTTTGAGGCACGCGTTGTTCTCGTCTCACACGAGGAACTGATGGGCCTAATAAATGAGTTTTGAGGCACGCGTTGTTCTCGTCTCGCACGAGGAACTGATGGGCCTAATAAATGAGTTTTGAGGCACGCGTTGTTCTTACGAACTGATGGGCCTAAATAATTTGTATACAACTTTGACAATATAAAATACATCGCAACCAAACAATAGTTACATTCTAATTTAGTTCACATAATGGTATAGCACGAATTTGCATAAAAGAAATTAGTTTAAGCGACACATGATACACCCCAAAACATGAATAAAAAGGGGAGTTTGTAAGAATTCACTCACATTGGGTGCGTTCGGTTGATGAGGTTGGATGTACGCGAAATGGTGTTAACCACGAGTGAAAATAACCTAGATAAATCGCATTACGGTTCGGTAAGTAAACGGGTTTTATGAATCTATTTTAGTAGGATTGTTGGGTGTATTTTTGTGAGTTTGAGGCTATTTTTTTAACCTTAAAAATGTTATTTTTAAGTATTTATAATTGATTTTTAATTAAAATAATTAAATAAAAATAATAAAAAAAATATTTTATTTTATTGCTACAGTAACTTTGACCAGCGTTGACCGGTTTAATGGCATGTTGTTGTGCGCTCGGTGAGGCTCGAACCCGAGACCTCCCGTACGCGTGCACGCAGCTCTACCAACTGAGCTACGTGTCTAACCCGTTGTATATCCGATTTTAATTATATATATATATTAATTAGATTTAACAGAAATCCTTTGTTATTAAAAATGAATTAAATCTCCAGAATCGGTGCGCTCCACAGGTCTCGAACCCGGGACCTGTGGGTTAGCGGACACACACTCCACCGCTGGACTGTGTGTCACACTTGGTTATAACTCGGTTATCAATATACTTAACATATACTTAAAAACAACCGGTTCAGTTTGTGGAAAAAAGGGATTTTTATTAAAGCAGCGTGTGTGAAACCGGAATCGAACTCGTGACCTTAGCGTTAAAAGTGCACACAGTCCACCGCTGGACTGTGTGTCTAACCCGTTAAATATCTTGATTTTAATTATACTTAACCATTATAGAAATGTCGTCTTCTTCACTGTTTTAACCGGAAGTGACGACGGACTGGATTCGAATGTTGATTCAAGTTTATTTAGCGTTTAATGATCAATTACAAATGATATAAAAGTAAAAAGGGAAGGAAAATAGGCGTGAGATGTACCGACTGGTTTTACTCTGTTTTCCGGCAGAACTCCGGCGACAGAAACCTTTTTCCGGCGACAAGTTTCTTGCAGAAGGGAGTCTTCCGAAAGGTTACAAAGGTGGTGGGTGTCTTCGGTGAAAGTTTAGTGGGTTCAGTAACCTCGGAGATTACTGATACGGTTTTCCGGCGAGTGCAATAAAATTTCCGGCGAGTGATTCTTGTGTTTCCGGCGACTAGCGTTAAAACAGAGAGAGAGAGATGAGAGTATGGTTTAGAGGTGTGAGAGTGATGAGATGAGTTGTGCGGTTTAAACACCTTGTGGACGTCGGTTATTTATAGGCGTTTTCCGAACCGAATCGAGTCGGTTCCAAAGGTAGGTTCATGATTGGCGTAAACACGGAAAGGAAATCACAATTACGCGTCCCGGTCAATCAAGATTCGTGAAAAAGGAAAGAGTTACAGGCTGTTTACGCGTGAAGTTCTTTTGGGCGGCAATTCACTGAATTTGACTTCCTAACTTGAATATTTGAATTAATTGATTCTCTTCATTAACAGAAAATCAAAGTGGCGGAGTGGTTTACGGTGTGTGAGTTAAGCGTTGGTTTGACCCGGTACAGACCCGAGTTCGAACCCCGGCATGAGTAAATCATTTTTATTTGGTTATTTTTGATAGATTTTCAAAAACTAAATACATATTCCCGCATAATAATTGATTACGGATCGTTTAAAATTATTTTGGGCATTTAATTCGCAACCAAAAATTTGACTGACTGTTCGGTTGATAAACGGAGCGGGTTTGGTAAATCCGTTTTTTTTGACGGATGTTACAGTATCCCCTGCTTTTAGAAATTTCGTCCCGAAATTTAAACAGGGATATAATTGACTAAAGGAATGATGGTGTTTAGTTTTGACTGTTACATACTTAGAAGAAAATTAGGGTTTAGGTTTTTGTTTGAGGCGGTAACGTTCCTTGTAAGGGTTAAGTATCCTAATACAGGAATCGCTTTTTGTTGCCTACTGTATAGGTATTGTTAAGCAGGAATGATTCGCTAAAATGATATCACGCATAAAAGTTTGAATATGCTTAGGGTTATATCCTAAGGCAGAAAATCTACAATCTACACAAATAAACACAACACTAACAATTGTATCCACATTCTGATAGCATATATGTTTGAATGGTGATGGTTCCTCTCTCGTTTGTTATGATGGAGAGGTTAGTCTATATAGAAATGAATCACAATCCAATTCCTTTAACTAGTGAGATGATATTTATATGTAACACAATTTCAACCAAGGCAATACTAAATCCTACATGAAACATCTCATAACCGCCTGATAATGCCTCTGATCCTTTGGCAAGAATACTTATATATAGGAAGTACCAGCGGCGTATCCACCATATTCTTGTCAAATTTTCATTGGTTTTATCAGTGAATTATGATTAGTTCTATGCGACTCTACAACACAACAACCAGCGCTTGAGTCTTAATTCTGATAGTATCCGTGTTTGACAAAACCTCTCTCGTTTAATATGATGGAGAGGTTAGTCTATGTAGAAGTGAGACACAACTCAACTTCTTTAAATGATGAAACTGAAATATGCCGTGGAGTATGATGATATGAATAATGAGTATAAAACAAACTGAACTAGTAATTTGCATTAAAATTTCTTGGATAAAAATTCCAACTGAGATACATGAAAATCGAGATATAAACATAAAAACTAAGTGATTGGAGTTGAATCTTGATTCTTGGTGAGAGAAGGCTAGTTAAGTGGTTGGTTTGGACCGTTAACATCTTCAACAGGATTGGCGTTGATGTTATAAACTCTTCCTCTTGCTGGTGGTGGAGCTGGTTTGCTTGGTTTGCTTGGTTAACTGGGTTTGCTTGAGCTTGGGCATTTATGATGTTAACCAAACGAGGGCACGTGTTTCTAAAATGGGTAGGGTCGCCACAATTGAAACAAGCTCGAACATATGGGTACATGGGGTATTGAGGTTGTTGATATGTTTGGATCATGGGTTGAGTAGGGGTTGAGGTTTGGTTTTGAGGGGTGCGGCAAACGTTGCTCAAATGACCGTAGCGTCCACAATTCGCACATAGTCGGCAGGGTAAGGTAGATGGATGGTGATAGAAACAGGTGTTGCATTGAGGGTGAGGTCCAATGTAAGGTTTCTTGTTTGGGTAAGTTGAGTTGGGTGCTACTTGAGCGTTTGGGATAGTTTGAGGAGGTACAACTTGTGAAACTGGTTGGTTACGTTGGGTGACGGCGAAGATTTGCCCATCACGTTTTCTCTTAGAAGTAGGTGGTGCAAAGGATTCGGTTCGGGTGTGGTTTGAGGTTTCGGTTGATGCTTTATCCTTCTTCTTCTCCTCCTTGAAGTCTTTGTTTCGGATTCGGTTCTCAGTGAGCGCGGTTGCTAGCTCCATTGCTGCTTCCAAAGTTGCAGGCGAGGTACTTATTATAGAGTCTTGAATCTTTGATGGAAGACCACGAATGTAGTGCTCGATCAAACGGTAGAGGGGAGTAAACAAGTTGGGAACCATTTGATTTAACTCAAGGAATCTCTTGTTGTATGTGGTGTGGTCGCCTTCCTTTTGTTTTAAAGCATGAAACTCATCCTCCAATTTCTTGATTTCACTTCTTGGGCAAAACCGTCTTGTCATGATTCCCTTCAACTCTTCCCAAGCCAAGGTCATAGTTTCTTCAACACCACGTTTGGTCTTTTCTGTATTCCACCATGTGAGTGCCGTTCCAAGTAAGCGACCGGTAGCATAACGCACTTTGCGATCATCGGGGCAATCGCAATTTAGAAAAGTGTTCTCCATTTCTTCGAACCAATGGAGGAGAGCGGTGACACCTTCAGTACCTTCGTATTTTGGAGGATCGCAGGATTTGAAGTGTTTGTAGGTGCATTTAGTGACTGAAGGATTGATAGTGTTTTGATCTTCTTGTTGGGTTGGGTTAACGGAATTAGCGGTAAGGGCTTGTTGAACTTGAACTACGATGTTGGGTATTACGGTCGCCATTTGCTGAGCGATTTGGGTAGCCATGCGTTCACGGGCTTTTCCTGCTCTCATTTTCCTACGAGCGAGGCTAGAAGACATCTACAAGGAATACATGTCAAGAGTATGAGTTGAATGCCTTTGGGATCGTGGTCGTGTTTGGGATTGAACGTTCATAAAATAATTATAGAAAAATAATTCTACTACATCCATAGGATGTCTTGGGCTTTGCTTGCTGTTAGGCCCGTCATGCCGCCATACTTTACCTGTGTAATCATGTGGGCCCCCATGAATACCGGTTTTTCATATGGTTCGCATGGTTTCTGCCTGATTGCGTACACAAAACCCGGAGAAAATCGAGAAATATGTATACAACGTGTGATATTCGGAATGTGTCCAGGTGTAGACACGGTGACATCTCAAAGGGAGGTTAATTCGAACGACGTTTGGTGTGGCATGCTTTGGCCTAATAGGTCCGTCGTACTCTCATCGTTAGTCCCCAGGTAGGCAAACTGGTCCGTTATTTTGGATTTATACGATTGCCAACCTAGACAGGACGTTCCGACTACCGGTACTTGTACCCTTCCAGTTACTACATGCCCGTCGCAGAACTTACTTTGATGAGATTTGAAAATTGCATAAAATCTTTGGATACTGAGAGTATGAAAATAAATTGAATACATGAACATCGATATATGTATATATGTATAATGAATGAGCATGTATTTTTGACTGAAATGTAAACAAATATGAAACAAATAAATATCACAAGTTTGTATGTAACCACCTAATCAATTAAAATTTAGGCAGACTATAGTATAGGTTCTAAGGGTCTAATAACCTATCCTATATCCCTATAGTCATGGCTCTGATACCAATCTGTCACACCCCGACCCGCAGCGGAAAAGGTGATCGGGGCATAATTGGGTTATCATCAAAGCTCATGACATTTATTATATGTTTCATATTCATTAATACAATTTAATGGAAATAAATTATACAACATCTTCTAACTATCAGTCTAAGCTTCTTGGTTCTCTTCTAAGGCATATCCTATGTTTTCCTTGCTTCAACCTGTCCACCTGTATCATGTGTAAAAAGGTTTTTGGATCAACATAATGTTGGCGAGTGAATCCTATGGAAAAACATTTGAACGAGTTTATCCAATTGATTATAAATAATGTGCATACCTCATATGAGTAAATGTAGATGTAAATTTATTCACACAACACATAATATTGAATATTGAACATATAAACACCAAATGATTGTTTTGAGGCACGCGTTGTTCGACTCGTTTCTCACGAGGAACTGATGGGCCTAATGAATGAGTTTTGAGGCACGCGTTGTTCTCGTCTCACACGAGGAACTGATGGCCTAATAAATGAGTTTTGAGGCACGCGTTGTTCTCGTCTCGCACGAGGAACTGATGGGCCTAATAAATGAGTTTTGAGGCACGCGTTGTTCTTACGAACTGATGGGCCTAAATAATTTGTATACAACTTTGACAATATAAAATACATCGCAACCAAACAATAGTTACATTCTAATTTAGTTCACATAATGGTATAGCACGAATTTGCATAAAAGAAATTAGTTTAAGCGACACATGATACACCCCAAAACATGAATAAAAAGGGGAGTTTGTAAGAATTCACTCACATTGGGTGCGTTCGGTTGATGAGGTTGGATGTACGCGAAATGGTGTTAACCACGAGTGAAAATAACCTAGATAAATCGCATTACGGTTCGGTAAGTAAACGGGTTTTATGAATCTATTTTAGTAGGATTGTTGGGTGTATTTTTGTGAGTTTGAGGCTATTTTTTTAACCTTAAAAATGTTATTTTTAAGTATTTATAATTGATTTTTAATTAAAATAATTAAATAAAAATAATAAAAAAAATATTTTATTTTATTGCTACAGTAACTTTGACCAGCGTTGACCGGTTTAATGGCATGTTGTTGTGCGCTCGGTGAGGCTCGAACCCGAGACCTCCCGTACGCGTGCACGCAGCTCTACCAACTGAGCTACGTGTCTAACCCGTTGTATATCCGATTTTAATTATATATATATATTAATTAGATTTAACAGAAATCCTTTGTTATTAAAATGAATTAAATCTCCAGAATCGGTGCGCTCCACAGGTCTCGAACCCGGACCTGTGGGTTAGCGGACACACACTCCACCGCTGGACTGTGTGTCACACTTGGTTATAACTCGGTTATCAATATACTTAACATATACTTAAAACAACCCGGTTCAGTTTGTGGAAAAAAGGGATTTTTATTAAAGCAGCGTGTGTGAAACCGGAATCGAACTCGTGACCTTAGCGTTAAAAGTGCACACAGTCCACCGCTGGACTGTGTGTCTAACCCGTTAAATATCTTGATTTTAATTATACTTAACCATTATAGAAATGTCGTCTTCTTCACTGTTTTAACCGGAAGTGACGACGGACTGGATTCGAATGTTGATTCAAGTTTATTTAGCGTTTAATGATCAATTACAAATGATATAAAAGTAAAAAGGGAAGGAAAATAGGCGTGAGATGTACCGACTGGTTTTACTCTGTTTTCCGGCAGAACTCCGGCGACAGAAACCTTTTTCCGGCGACAAGTTTCTTGCAGAAGGGAGTCTTCCGAAAGGTTACAAAGGTGGTGGGTGTCTTCGGTGAAAGTTTAGTGGGTTCAGTAACCTCGGAGATTACTGATACGGTTTTCCGGCGAGTGCAATAAAATTTCCGGCGAGTGATTCTTGTGTTTCCGGCGACTAGCGTTAAAACAGAGAGAGAGGATGAGAGTATGGTTTAGAGGTGTGAGAGTGATGAGATGAGTTGTGCGGTTTAAACACCTTGTGGACGTCGGTTATTTATAGGCGTTTTCCGAACCGAATCGAGTCGGTTCCAAAGGTAGGTTCATGATTGGCGTAAACACGGAAAGGAAATCACAATTACGCGTCCCGGTCAATCAAGATTCGTGAAAAAGGAAAGAGTTACAGGCTGTTTACGCGTGAAGTTCTTTTGGGCGGCAATTCACTGAATTTGACTTCCTAACTTGAATATTTGAATTAATTGATTCTCTTCATTAACAGAAAATCAAAGTGGCGGAGTGGTTTACGGTGTGTGAGTTAAGCGTTGGTTTGACCCGGTACAGACCCGAGTTCGAACCCCGGCATGAGTAAATCATTTTTATTTGGTTATTTTTGATAGATTTTCAAAAACTAAATACATATTCCCGCATAATAATTGATTACGGATCGTTTAAAATTATTTTGGGCATTTAATTCGCAACCAAAAATTTGACTGACTGTTCGGTTGATAAACGGAGCGGGTTTGGTAAATCCGTTTTTTTTGACGGATGTTACAGTTAGATCCATGCGGCTATACAGCATGTGTTGAAAACAACTTTTCAACATTGTGCTTAAAATGGTTGTACAATATGCTTTAAAAGCTTATAAATATTGAAAACGTGGCAAATGACCATTTCTGCCCTTGGGATATGTATATTATATATAGTATAGATATATATACACATGGTAGGGTTCAGGCGAGAACCACCTTTACTGTGAGAACCACGAGAACCAGGTGAACATAAAATAAAATCTAAAAAAAAAAACACTCAAATTTTTTTAATATATTTTTTTTAAAATCCTTGTGTTTTGTTGCCAAAAAAAATAATAAGTAAAATTTTTTTCGAGTAACAGTTATCTATGCCCATGTGCATACGTGTCATTACTTCGACAAATTATGTAATACATTAACAGTTGCACTTTAATTTACAATACATGGTTATACATAATGATGGACATGTGTATTTTGAATATTGGTAATGTAAAAAGTAGTGTATTACGGTAATGTATTACGGAATTTGGAAATGATACATATGCACATGTGCATGGAAAACTGTTATCTCGAAAAATTTTATTTTTTATTTTTAGAATTTTTTTTTATTATTGTTAACGAAATATAGCGATTTTTCCAAGAGAGGTATTAAATTTTTCTTTTTGGTTTTTTTTAGATATTTTGGGTATTACTGGTTGTGTTCACACTGATTCTTGAGGTTCTCACAATAAAAAGGTGGTTTGGATACTTATCATATATATATATTCATATATATATATATATTCACTACAAGTATGCACACCATCAAAAGCACTAAGAAAACACGGTATCTCAATTTAGGGTTTCATTCTGCTCCCATCTCCCCTCCCCCCTTCTCTCTCCTTCATTTTCCAGAAACCCTAAGACCGCCTCCCACGGATGAAGTACCACCATCCACCGTCGAGCCAGGAGATCTTGTATGTTTGTTACAGATCTACCATCCACCGGACATAGATCTACCGTACAACCATCGACCCAGAAGGATGAAGTTTTTTTGGGTGAATGTTTGTTACAGATCTGGTATGTTTGTAGCTGATTTACATGCTTATGTTACTGATTATGTTTGTAACAGATCTGGTATGTTTGTAGTTGATTATGTTTGTTACAGATCTGGTATGTTTGTAGCTGATTATGTTTTTCTTACAAATCTGGTATGTTTCTTACAGATCTGCTATGTTTGTGCAGCTTTGGGTGATGTTCAAAAGTTTGACGCCCCCACACCCACCGGCCTCGTGAAAGCAATGGTTAGCCTTTTGCCAGAATCTGACTTCATGCAAAGGTACATCATTCATTGACCCATTATCAATCTTGATTACATTCTGATTAGATTTGGTTAAATATGTGTACTTTTTGTTAAATTCAAACATTTTATGATATGTGTCTCGCATTTGTGTGTTTCTAACATAAAGTTAACTTTTTAATCTTTATGGATACAAAATAATGTGTGAACGTTTGAGAAATTTATCTAGGATTTGTTTTAGATTAGGGGATAATGGCGAATTTGGGGCTGTTTTCTGAGATCAAGCCTGTGGTATCTGTGAATGTGAGGTTGATAATACCTTATTACACTCAATGGGGCCAGAGTTTGGTTGTGGGTGGGTCTGAACCGGTTCTTGGGTCTGGAAACCTGAATTTATATGTGTGTGGGTAAGGGTTGAAATCTTTGACCCGAATAATAATATGGTTCGGGTTGAACATTTCCACCCGCAACCCGCCAACCCATTAACCCGACATGATTGACACCCCTCTCAAGCTTCAATTATTTATTTTTTAATATTTTTCTGTGTTTTTTTTATTTTTATTTTTTAATCATAGGTACTGTTTCTACCGCAAACAATGGAGGTTTTACCAGTACTAGGACAAAGGTGAAATGTTTCACGCATTGCCTCACAATGAGTTAATAAATGAACCGTTTTTGGATTATTTTAAACAATGTTTTCTTGCTAGAACTTTGATGTTGCGGAAAATCTATCTGCATATGACGGTTTGGAGTTGCGCCTTAAAGGGGACGGCCGTCGTTATAAACTTATTGTTCGGGTTAGATATGACAAAGAATACTTTGTCCAACTGGTTAACTTACTTATTATTTGTTTCTTTTGGTAATAAATATGAATTATTAACTGAAAATCTATAATATGTCAGGTACGATTACCATTTTCTTCTTTAAGACCGATATTTCGGGCGTAAACAGTTGCAGATGCCTAGCCGCCCTTTGACCCAAATCAAATCATATCATTGCAGGCATGCTTCCATAACATGTTTTCTTTTATCTCAGATGACTCTTTTGATCCATATCAATATAATCTTATTTTGCTAAAATAAATACCCTTTCAGTTAATGTTCAGCAAATTCGAATATGACAAACTGAATCCAACATTTGTAGAAGGTCCCTTTCAGCTTCCAGTACAAAGCATACGCGCATATATAGCAGAGCCCATCCTTCCAAGGTTTAATTATATATATATTTTTATGATATTTTGTTTATGGATAAAAGGTTTGTTACTAACCATTGGCGGTTGGTTGATGACCACAGATTTGTGCACGTGGGGTCTGCTGGTGTTACTATACCTGAAAGACCTGGACTAGATCTAAGTAAACAACCACCCGCTGTCAGATTGTGCACAAAGTATTCTCAATTGACAACTAACAAATGTTGCTTTTGTTGTACACTTGTATATGAAACTAGATGAAGATTATGTGCGAAGATCCAGATGCTTACCTACTTCTAAACAACACTCGGTAGCTGATTTCTGAACCATAGGTATTATTTTTCTTATAATGATTGTTTATTGGTCATTTTTAGTGTTAAAAAGTGTCAACAAGCCAAACGGGTCAACAAGTGGAAAAGTATCAAAACATGATTTTTTGAACATTAAAATATTCGAGCCATATGATTTAGGAAAGGTGTACCTTAGAATTAGAATAATTGGTACTATTCAGGTTGGTGGTTTTACATTAATAATGTATATATTTAAACCAGTGTTTTTTTTCTCATTCTTGAGACAATGATGGTTAATTTGAACCAGAAAGTAGAGTACAGTGGTTCAAAAGCTTATTACTTATAACCTAAGGTTTGTAGACACTAATAGTGAACGGGGGCCCGACCATAGAATGTTGGGTGAAGTACGCAAAAGTAGACCTTTTGTCATATGGACAGGTTAAATTGGCGTGTCAAATGTGATTATAAAGCTATATAACATGTTGGGTTGTGTTTCTTTTGTAGACTTCACAAGCAAACCTAAGGTCACTAACACCTGCACAAAAATCTCCAACGACAATCTCATGGCATTCACAAAATTTGGAACTTTTTGTGGTGTTCTTTGAGCTCCGTTTCTGGAGTCGCAGATCTGAATTCCAACGATTCCGATTGTATCTCAAGATGGGTTGGTGTATGACCGGGTTGTCCACGACGTCTCCGATAAAATCTAGATTTGTATTGATTTACCCTTCAAGTATTGTTTCCTTCAACTCTCTTCTGTGCGCGTTTCTAGCGTTTGTTTGATGATAATGCTATTTTTATTTTTCAAATTGTTACAATTACTACTCTTGAGTATAAAAAAATCGATTGGGATTCATAATAGGTAACTAATTTCATTTATTCGTTCCACCTAAATTTTGTTATTCATATGCCTGTTTAAGTTTTTTCAATCTGTAACTCCCAGCCTTTTGATTTGACCTTTTCTTAGTAAAGCTGTGAAAAAGCTTATTGATTGAACTATTATTTGCTAAACTTGATGGTGGTAAATAAATGAGGGAAGCCAGGGGTTGGGTCCGGGTTAATGTGAGTCATGTTTTGTGACAGGCTGAAACTGTGTAAATAGATGTAGCAAGCCATGTTACACTAGCTAATTCATCCAAATTTCTTTTTACAAAGCTTGCTTAACGAAGAGTGATAAGAAATTGTGTCGGATGATGGTAAAAATCGAAAATTTTCTGGACGAGGGCCTCTTTTGGTAACATTTATAAATTACAAAATGCATGCTGGGTGATGCATTTTAGAGTCCTTCAGCCTATAAAGTTATGTTTGTTTTTTTGACATTGTTTAAATAGCTTATTTTGATTATTAATGATTTTTTTTTATTATGGATGATCAAGAATGCTTTGCTGCAAATAATGGCATACTTAAGGCTGTTTTGGTTTACGGGTGTCTCGGATGTTAGTACTGTAATGAACCGAACCGATACGATTGAGTACCAGCGTTGTAAATTTTCTTCGCCGCAGTATCGCGCGGTTCGGGTTTCGTACTAGTATAGTATATAATATTATATATATATTAATATATTATATAAGATAGATAGATAGATAGATAGATATTGGGGAGGGTTATCTTGATAACGCTAAATATCGAGAGAACCGTAAGAACGAACGAGAAACCAATCAAACCATTTTTTAATACAAAATTCATTGTAATTAAAATACAACCATCAAAATAAGAATTTACAAATCAAATAATTCATTTCTTTCCATCAAAATCACTCTTATTAGATTTTTTACAAAATGTGTGTAAATAATAACAAACTTACACATGTGTAAAAAAAATTATTTACGAATTCACGTAAATTTAAACGTGTAAATTATATTTCAAACATTGTATTCGAATAATAATGATAAGGTAAAAAGAAATTTTAAATTTAAATTCTTTTTGACAAAGTTTTCATGGTTTTTTCATCCGTTCTCTCGATATTTAGCGTTCCCATTTAAACCCTCCCATATATATATATATATATGTATATATATATATATATATGTATATTAGGATTTTAAATGATTTTTCTAATTAATAAAAACCAAAACTGGTTTTAAATAATTGCACAAGGGCAACATTGTAAATTCATTGTGCACAATTTCTGTTGAATCCCGCGAAGATCATAATCATCTGCTACATAGAAATTTGAAACCCATAAATAATACCCAATATTATCTCTCCCCATAACCCTGAAAAAGCAGTCGCTTCATCTTCCTTGCTCTCTCTCTCACCGGCGATTTCTGCAAACAAGATTCATCCAATAGAATCAGATAATCAAGGTATTGTTATGCAGTGTATTATACATGAATTGATTGCGTATAGTGCTTCTTTATACACATGAATCCTCTTGTTCCGAAATATAGGGTTTTAGTTTGTTATGTGTAAACAATCAATCGGTATAGTATTTCTTCCGATTTGGTATTGTTTTGTTTTTATTTTTTAGATCTATTTCGATGGTAGATTTTGGGCCAATGTTTATGTATTGTTATGTCCTAATGACTAGAAATTAGTTTAGTTTAAAGCTACGGTTTATTTTGCTGTGTATAATAAACCGATTAGATGTGTATTTGTGCAAACTTCATCTTGTATAGTTGGGAAATGTTAGGTAGTTTTTGACGAATGTTAAAAATTGAACCGAGTGTTAACGATTCCCTGTTAATGGGTGTACATCGCATACTTTTTAAATCCCGTCATTTTAAAGTTGGAGTTTAGATGGCCGGATTTCATAGTGTAGGATCCTGATCTTATGTGTATCTGAGCCAGTAATTTAAAAGCTTCTAGATTTTTTTTTGTGCTAAATCGATTGTATTGTTTATTAAAAAACGTTTTGTAATGAGGTTTCTATAAATGGGGTAAACTGATAACTTAAGCGTTATAGTAATACACAAGTGTATGTGACATAAATACATATGTGTATAAATGTTTTGCAAAATGGTATGTACATACATGTAGGTGATGCAATACGTTGTTTTGTTTATTCATGCTATTATTAATTAGTTTTTCATATAATTAATCCTTAAACCTCTTTATTTATAGTTAACCTGAGTTGATTTTCTTATTGGTTTGTTCTAGGTGATATATAAAGATCAAACTGAGGACTAGTAAGTGGTATTTGCTAAACAATAACGTGCATATGGTTAAATGGGGTTATATCTTATTAAATGAGTTTGTTAATATAAATATGTTGGTCGAAAAAGCGAACGGATAGCTGGTAAATGGAAATCAACAATTAAAAACAACGCACAGATCCGATTATATGTTCTTCTGATGAAGAACAAAGTAAATAATTTCGATACGTTCATGTAGTCATATGTAACTTAGAAGGTTACCTAGGCCTAACAAGGTTTACATATTATCTTATGGACTTACGTTATGTGTAGCTGACAGGATGAAGAAGGGAGTCGTCAGGAAAAATGATGCTGCACAGGTTACGAACTCGTTGGCTGACGATGACTTCGAAACGAGTTCTGGTAGGATACTGTATTTTAGGAGTTGTTTTTTGCTACAATTTTGCTTTTTGGTAGACCGTAAATATGTATTTAATAACTCATATATTGGTTTCATAGGTGAGGAGATGGACGCAAAACAGCAGGCCACTTCACAGAGGTCAGAGTACTTCCGGAAATTACAAGAGAAGTTGCGTAAAGAAGAGTGTACGATCCACACAAAAAGCTAAACCCCCCCCACCCCCAAAAACATAAACCCTCCCCCCCCCCCCCAAAAAAAAAAACCCTAAAAACTAAACCGTAAACTAAACCCCAAATAACCTAAACCCTGCACCCGCACCTGTCAAAAAAATCTAACCCTCCACCTCCACCTCTCAAAAACCTAAACCCTCCCCCCCCACAAAAACCTAATACTAATCCTAAATCTCCAAAAAACCTAATCCTAAAAGCTAAACTAAACTCAAAAGATAACTTTACGCATAGAATGCACATGTGCAACACATACATATAATGCACATGTGCTGAACACATATACTGCACATGTGTAGTACAAATTTTTTTTTGAACAAAAGTTTTTTTTATTAATAAAAATTAGCGATTTTTAATAAAAAAAATTGTATGTTTTTAGGCGTTTTTTAGTTAGTTTTTTTGTTTTCTCATTTATATCTAGTTTTCTGATAGTCCTCTCTCTCTCTCTAATTCCATTCTCGTGCTCGGTTCGTTTACAAACCGAACCGATCTGAACCGAGCGTTTATTCAATCAAGCTGAATCAAACGAGCAACTTCTGAGCATTTTTCAAGCGAGCGCTGAGCAATTTGAATAGCCTTAGTCCGAATTGTATGCTTAGTATCTTAATGTACTAGAATGGAATTACTGAGTACATATAATGGCAAAGTTCAAGTCTCCAAGAACAAACACCAACAAAAGCGTGAAGCTTTGATGAAGAAATAAAAAAGGAACTCACACATGAATGAAGATGACTATGCCTTGTCAAGAGAAGACGGTTTGATTTCACAAGAGCTGCCAAAGCGTTAGATGAAGCTAATAAATCCCTTCCTAAAATAAAGAAGAAAAGTTAGTTTAAGGTAGCATCTATATAAACTATATAATTAAGATACCTACGTTTATATTTTATGTTTGTATCATTTGACCAATTGATGTAATTAGGATTATTAACCGTGTAAACATCAACTGTTAACAGTTGGTTACTTGCGCCAAGAATAACTACCAATTAACGGCCTAACTATGATGTATTTAAGGGTGTTTCAGGCTTCAATTTCCGGCACCAAGATTAATCTATACACTTTCGATTTATCCCATACTTTTGTTCTTTGGAATTGCAACCAAAGTTTGATCTAGTGATCTAATTTGATTTCGTTTTCACTATGGATTCAATCTATGCATTACGGCTGCCAACAGTTTGTAGATCAAAGAGAAAACAAAGCTTCAATGGGCTTAAACAGATCAATGTACGCAAAAATATTGTTTACAATAAGACATGAAGCCAAAACAAATTTAACCTGAAAGATAGAGATAACATATAACCAATATAGCAAACCAAAGAATGGATATTATTAATTTAACTTGTAACTCCAATCTTGTAAGCCATCTAATACGAAATAATAAACTTTAAGCAACATGTCGGGGTAGTGGTTTTCCTCTCTTTCTCTCTTTATGTTCATTGTTTTTCTTTCTGCTACCAAGAGTTGTTGAGTGGCTTTTCAAGCAATGCTGATAGATACACCTCTCGTAGCTCTGCCCCCCTGTCCAATTTCCTCCCTGTCACATACTTTAATTTAGAAAATCCAATGCTTTCAATAAGCGGGGTGTAAACATCTTCAAGTTGATCTTCTATACAGAAGAAATGATCAAGCCAAAACAGCCCACCCGGCCGAAGAACCCGATATACATCGAAAAGCAAGAAATGTATCAACGTGGTGGGTATCCAGTTACTCAAAACATGCATTGAGTGGACTATATCTAGAGTGTTATCAAAGAAAGGAAGTCTTTGGGAAATGCTTATGTACATAGGTACAACACCTCTTGATGCTATAAAGCTATTGAAAGGACCATTTAAATTCATGGAAGTTGTTATTATAGTTATATTCCGTTCTCTCATTCTTACTGCAAAAGTGGCCACACCCCCTCCGATATCTAGACCTACTCTGATCGTCCCTGGTTTCTTGGCCGTCAACACATCATCGATCGAAAAGTCAATACCACCTCGGTTGTTAGATTCAAGCCACCTGGTCTTCTCTCTACCTCCAAGATCAAAACAGTCTTTACAGTCATCAAACCCTTTTTGATTTCGTTTGCGATTGATTAAGCACGAGTAATTCTTGCAAGTATACGCGGTCCAGACAACCGATGAATCGGATGGTGTGGACCAGAAGCTTTCTGGAGTAGGGTAAGGTTCAACATACTTCACCTGTGCAGCTGGGCGGCATCGTCTACGGGGGAGTGGCTCACACCCTTTGAGGAGCAGTTTTTGTGCTAAAAGTTCATCATCTGGACAGGATCCATTCACCTTATACGACATGTATCGTCGAATTTCATCACGAAAAATGTTACATAAGCTTCCCACTGGAGGGTATAGCTTATTGAGTCAAAGTTAGAATTCATTCCAAAAGGGAGGTCTTTTGGTGATGTAAAGGCTAGAAATTCAGGTGGAAGGTCTGGTGGTGGTTGACTTGTGGTATGATCAGTAGTAATGCGTAGGTTTCCGGTAGGGTTTAATGAACAAGATGTGTAGAAAGTGGTGGAGATGAATAATGTTAATAGATTTGATGACAAAAGGAGGAAAAGATAGAACAAAGTCACGGATAGAGAACGGGTGCTACGAGGGGAATCCATGGTTAACAAGAAAGATGAAGTTTCTTTTTTCTTTAATCAGTTACAAAAATAAATATGAAATTGGAACTATCCAACAAAAATAGTGATCTGACTAACTGACTATTAGTTAATGAAATGTATATATGATTGATTATTATATTTGTGAAGAAAGAATCTATTGAAAAAAAAAGAGCATGTAACATTTTTATGTATTTTTCATATAATAGTATGCGAAACAGGTATGTGGCTAGTAGGTCAACCCTCAGCTAGATTCAACGCATGCGAGTCCAACAAATAAATGTGTAAAATCATCAAAAAAAAAGAAGAAGAATAAAAACGGAACCTGTTACGTCATAATGTTAATTGATTCTGTGGGTTTAATAACGAGGTTAAGTCGGGTGAACCTGCTTAGACACATGATCAATCATATCATTAATGTGTTAACCTGTTTATGATAAGAAGTTGTTTACCTTAACACTAAACTAACTTCATCTTAAGTCATGTCATATTAAAGGATCGTGTACAAAAGTGTATGAACATGTAAAAGATTAATTATCACTGAGATCCTAATGTTAACATATTCATAGAGCCGCTTACCTTGTCCATTTCCCGTTTTCCAATCAAAACTATGAAGCTATCTTCCCTCTTCCCCTTTTATTGGCGAGTCAGTGGCTCCACATAAAGTCTATTCTCCTTAGAGCATGGTATAAACAAGAAGATGCATGCATCCATAGAGCTAATAACATGGTTTAGTGGTTAGTAGCTATAAGCAAACATTCATACATTATAGCAGTGAATAATGTAGCACACGAGTGGCAAACACTTGAACAATGGCAAGATGCGAACGTCTAAGGGTTTACCAGTTTCCATTGATCTAGTGAAGCATGGTATGTCCTTGCATAATCCACACAACTCCTTTTTGGCAGTCCGAATCTCACCTCTATACTTGTTGAGTCGATCATAATTTTTTTTACCATTTGTTCATCAGAGTGCCATATAGGGGGTAAGGGGGCTTTTAAAAACTCAGGAGTTTAGTGTCATCTTCACTCATGACCTCTTGATGGTTGAGAGGAAGTACCTTCACCATGTTTCCTTCTGAACCCCTCAAGACCCATTTTCTTAAGGGTTTCAACATCAAGTGCAAGATGGTTTGTTTGGAAGATTTTAGACTTTATTGAAATGATTCATAAGAAGCAAGCCCTAAGAATCAACTCGTATGGCATTCCAAGTGACCTGGTGATGATGGGAAACTATAGAGTTAATTGAAATGATTCATAAGAAGCATGCCCTAAGAGACCAAGTGACCCAATCTCAATTCCCGCCCCCAGCATTTTGTTTCGGCGACACCCGGTGATGATGATGGAGACTAGGCGAGTAGTCGGCGATCGGTAGTTCAATCCTTGAACTGAGTGGATTTTACCGCACCGCACTGTCGTGCCTTCGTGCGATTGTTCATGGGCTTCTGCCCCGGGTGAGAGTTTTTCCTAGTTTGGCCCCGGGTGAGGGTTTTTCCCTTAGAAAAATGCCTTCAATTTTTCCTGGATCATACATGACTGTGGTTACATCAATTTCAATTCTATTAAAGAACAATGAGATTGATACTAATGACTATTTTATCTCTTGAAGAACACTAATAGCAGCGCCCCACCTTCGACACCGTACCAGCAAGGAAGCATGTGAATTTGTGCGTGTGTATCTTTAAAGGGAACTCAAAAAAACAGATCAAAAACCTACTTGAAATTGGGAATAAATGCTATACTTAAAATGAATTGAGCAATGAAATCACGAAATTCATAATTCTCCAACAAGAAATGATGAAATCAAAATGAAAAAGTTGAACTTTCCCAATTGCAGACAAATTAATTAAAGGCCCCGGATAGTAAAGACCTGGATGAAGAATACCACTTCGAATGACATTGAATCTTTAAATCTAAAGACCTGGATGAAGAATACGAGGGGTGAGGTGGTGTAGACGGAACCATCAGCAACGACGCAGAGCCACCGTGGAGAGAAACAATCAACAATGGATTAGGGTTTCTCGTTTCGTTTTGTAACCCCAATCTCGATCCAGACCTCACGACATCCAGATTCAGATTTGCTGAAATGAAGAACATTAAGAGATATGGAGAGAGATAATGGAGATGAAGAATACCCTCGTAGATCTAGTCTGAATGGTTTGTGCTGCACCGATCGATCATGGCTCATGTCCAGAAAACGATTCCATCTCTGTGTGCGGTCTGTATTCTTTCCACCGCCTCCGCCTGAACCCTAATGGCATGTAGCCACCGAAATCGGGTCTCGTTCAGCCATCGTTCTATCACTAAACCCTAGAGTTGGACTTCCTCGTTCACCATCAACAGTTCTATTTGTTTCTCCGTGGTGTGTGTGGGAAAAAGAAGAGATTGGAGGATTCAAAGTTATATGATTTAAATTGTATTCTAGGGGTACTAAAAGCCACGGTATTCAAAATTTGAATGTTGTTTTCTACACAAGTCAATTAAGCACCCATTTTTCTACAAATAATACAATTTGAAAGGGAAGATAAAACTCTTAGATTTCTAACATTATAACATTCTCTCTCTAATATCAGTATAGATAAATATCGTAGGATCTTATCCACAGCTATTATGTATATCCAAAAAATACCGTAGGATCTTATCCACCAGAATTAGACGCGGTGCCAAAATTATATAAAAACATAGATAAACTAAAAACGTACGTAAAAATAAGAACAAAAACATATTATATATGACCTGACTCATTTTTAGAAAATTAAATTTAGGTTAAAACGTAAATCATCTTAAATTTATACCCACATGTACAAAAAAATAAACACGTAAAACTCGATTACAAAATCTTAAAAAATCTAAGGGGTTGTAAGTGTTAATACTAAAATTTAAAGGGTAAATGTATACAAACATCAAAAGATAAAAAGACAGAATTAAAAAATAAGTCAAACTACTTTTAACAGTTGTTGGTAATTGTATTATATACGACTTCAACATAAGGTTATTTCTTAATTTCTAAAAAACATACTAGACATCCACAAAATTTTTCTTTATTTTTTTACTTAATATACAAGAGCTTGCAAATCTTAATTTTTTACTCTGTATTGTTATTTCCCATCAATATTGTTGGTGCATTTAGTGTGTCCGATAATGTGCGAATAGAGTGTCACACCCCGAATTACACATCGAATACATCAGAGTTGGGCGTGATCGACTGGTATCTTCATTGCACAGCGGAAGTAAATAATGCTAAGACTTCAAAAAGTGAACGCCGTTAAGTATTCGAATCCTCATGGGTTCTCCTATCCCAACCGTGCCATAGTTTGTAAAATATTCCCTGAGAAACAACATGCGGAAAAATCAACATAAAGTTGAGCGAGTTCATAGTTTGTTTGAGAAAGATTTGAAATAAATCTTTCGATAACCGGTTTAAATAGTTTTGAGAAACGTATCAAAATCATTTTCTCCTCAACATGTCATATGAAAACCGTGTATGCTTTTATAACATTCATAACCGTCAATGTCCACATACGACAAAGACATATAAATTCGTTTCAGTATAGCTCAAAAATGAAATCCGTGCGATCATTAGTGTGTAGCTAGGACACTAATCCGTATGCCGAACTAGGAGGCAACCAAACCTTGACGATTTATCCGTGTCATCGACACTAGTTTTAGACACAAAAGCACTCTGAAAAGACAAAGTTTTATTAGAGTGAGGCTCGTCCACACCCAATAGATCTATCCAATTGTTCCTCGGTACTGTTATTGATTAATGGCCCCTTTGATTTTAAACACCTATTCGCATATGATCTAGTTTGTTACATTTTATCCCAGCTATACAATTCACAACATGTATACATCCCTGAACGTTTAAAACCATAAAACGTTCAAGTAAAAAGGAAAAACATGAACTCACAAACTCTGTGTGCCTCACACAAGTAAAAATAAGCCTAGCCCGTTTGAGTTTAAAAGCAGGACCTACCCGTCCCTTTGTTTGTATATAGGACAACCTAGTCCCATTTGAGTTTAAAAGCATGACCTACCCGTCCCCTTGTTTGTATATAGGACAACCTAGTCCCATTATAATTAACAAAATCCCATCACTAGTCATGAAACTCATGCATGTTTCGAAGATACTCGTATGTTTTTGTATAAATCAACAGGTTTAGCATAAACCATTTGTAAACCATTCGTGTAGTAGTAATTCGTTTGTGACATGGTTTAGAAATCTGATGTTTTCGTTTATCGAAATATTATGTATGTTTGTAAAACTTGCATGTCCTTTGTAAACCGGTATGTTTAGCGTAAACCTTATTGTACACCATTTGAATTTGTGGGAATTCGTCCATATCATGGTTTAGAAACATATAGTTTTCGTTCATCGAAACTTTGTGTACTTTAGCGAAATTTGCATGTCTTTCCACCCCTGAGAACATTTATAAAAATTGTAAAACTGTAAAAGGTGGGGGTTATGAACTCACCTTGATATTCTCGTGCAAAGATAGCTTAATATGATTCCCAATATGTTGTTTCCAAAATGTGACTCGCTAGCATGCAATCTGTGACATTCCTATCACGGAATAACTCATAAGTTTCTAATAAAACGACGTAGCTAAACTACGTGTCACCAAGCTCTAACGAATCGCTAACCGAATGATTTGATGGGAAGATGTTATTTTGATTGGACGAATAAGATATACTTATTTAGTTCCTTTGGTAGTTGGGGATAATTTACTATGTCTTGGGAATACTTAGTGTTCGAGAGGTTTAGAATACATATTTATACAAAATATAAATATAATATGTTTATGATACCGTGTTAGTTGTGGTGTATGGAAGTATGTGTACGTAACGAATACTTATATGAAAACAATACGTTGTAACTCGTATAATGGATTAACACGTTTTCCGAATAGTCGTCGTATAAGTTTGAGGGTTAATAATACGACTCGTCATAGTTTTCGCAGGATGTAAACACATATATATTTATATATGTAAACATAAGTGTATATGTATCTAAACTTCACATAACCGAAATATTAATCTTGTGTTTCGTTTATATACATAAACAATCTATGTAATTGTACGCTTGTTCTAATAGTCCGATAATGTGTCGTGCTTCGTTTAGAAGTTGAAATAAAATTGTTTTGTATAAATACATCTCTACATAAATACTCGAAGTCTCGACTTTTGAAATAAATATAAACTATATTTATTTTATATAAAAGTATCCGAGTCGTCGACGTCCGAAATAAATATAAAACATTATATTTATTTAAGTAAAAGTATCTGAATCATCAACATTCGAAATAAATATAAAACATTATATTTAATTGGTAAAACTGTTCGGAAATGTTAATGCTTGAAATAAATATGAACATTACATTTATTTGTAAAAGCGCTCGGAAGTATTGATGTTCGAACTAAATATAATAATTATATTTATTTTAAATAATCGTCGCATAAGGCGTTTGGATGAAACATAAAGAATTATGTTTAATTTTTTTTTTTACGAAATAAGTTTCCGTGTTTCCGTTATCTTGTAATCATTTTTGTCAAAACGTTATAACTCGTTTTTCGCAAGTCGTGTTGTGTCCCCAAAATAAATATACATATATATTTATTTTTATAAAAATTACTTGGATCCGTTAGGTTTCGTTTTATAATAAAATGCGTTTAGTGTTAAGGAGTTTTACGGAAAACGGATAGAGTTTCCTCTGTTTTCGGACGATCCTGACAACTAAAGGGTCGATAAATGTTTTCAAATTACAACATTTTAATGTAATAATATGAGTGTAACTTTCATTGTATTCTAAAAGCCTCTTTCTCGTCTGGTATTTTTAATATATATATATATATATATATATATATATATATATATATATATATATATATATTATAACGTGTCGGTTTGGTTTCTAATTAGTATTCGCAACTTATATAGGTACAAAATGCATAAGTCCTTGAAATCTACTAGTCCACTCGTATAATATTTGTCGGTTTAGAGATCGGTTACGCGAGTAAAACTAACATTATATTTAACTATAAGTAATTTAACGTGTTCGTTAAATTTTTACCGCGTCTTGTGTTGACTAATGCTGACCGCGTTGACCGGGTTTGACCAGTCGACTCAACTGAGTTGACTCGGTCTGACCCGAACCCAAATCAGTCCGGTTGACCACAGTTGACCGTAGTTGACCCGGGTTGACCGAGTTTTGGCTTACTGAGCCGAACTGAGCCGAGACTCGGGTTTAACCAAACCCGAACCAAAATGAACCTGAACAAAAAGAAACCCAAACTGAAGAGGAATCGAAGCAAGTGTAACGAGTAGAACCGAGTGAACCGAGTCGAATCAAACCTAAACTGAGTGAACCGGAACTAAATCGAGTGAATCAGAATGAATCTGACCCGAACCGAACATGACCCAAATCAACCCGAGCCACCCGAACAACCCCACCGTCACTGCCGCTGTTTGGCCGGCCTAGAGCCGCCACCGACAGCTGCCACTGTTATACACAACCACCACCACTGCCCTCTTCGTCCCTGCCACCATCACACAATGATTTTCTTGTTATTCGAGCCAAAACACTAAGAGAAAGACATAGAAACCAAGCCGGAGACTTACAAATTCAGAAAAAAAGGTGTCGGATAAAATCTCTGCCACCACACCGCCGTGGTCAGCCGGAAGTCTTGCCGGTCCGGTGACCGGATTATGTTTCTAAAGAGAGAGGGTTGAGAGAAAAAAGTGAGGAAGAGAGAGTCTGAAAGTTGAGAAATGAGGGTGTTATGTTATAACTAGGTTTATATACCTAGGGTTTTAGGTGGGTTGAGTCTAAAGCCCAATAGCTCGTTTTTAATTATTTTGAGCAGCCCAAATGCATTTCCAAGGCCCGTTTTCAAACCCGAACATCATAAAATGTCGTATCACATCATTTTTTTTGTCTCAACGTTTGTTATTTACGTAATTAAAACCCAGAAATACTGGTTGTCACATTCTCCCCCTGTTACAGAAATTTCGTCCTCGAAATTTAGTTCAAGTCATCTACGAAGGAGGCTTGTCGTAAAGAGGATAAGGTATCGGTAACTTGGTCATGCCGTTTATATAGAATTCTAGCACTCGCTTTTATACATGTATCACTAGCTGATAACAAGGTCTAATTATGGCTTGGCGAGACCAATTGTCTCTACTAAAGACGACAACAATTGACACGCAATGTGTCACCATGACCCTTCTCATGAATGCCTTAGCCGACTTTCCATTTTCACTTTCCTTTATAGGGATAGGAAAAATACGACTAAATCAAAGGTCGTTTATTACTTGTTATCATCAGGATTTGTTTAGAAAAATGTGTCAGATAAGTCAACAGTTTTCGAAACTATTAACGTATGTCCAAATATGACAAAACAGGTGTACTCCCAACAAATGGCCCTACCAGACCAATGAAAATGGTTTAAGTACACGGATGAATACTGTTGAGTAGTGGAAATAAAGATTCACTATCAAGTCGGTTGGAGAATTAGGTAGCACATCACTACATTATTTCCAGCAGCTGACGAAAAATTATTGTCGAAAATCGAAAGAGCTTGGTGCATCTTTCAATGTTTCAATAATGTGAAATAGAGAGGGTAATTCTACATGTTATTGACACCAATAATCGTTAAGCCTACGGGTCAGATTGTTCCAAGTGAGACAATTATCAAAGCAAGGGATGACTTCTAATAACACATAGAAATCTAGCCTCACATGGAATCAATCTACTTCTTAAAAGGTATGGTAGAAAATACACGTGGTCTTGTCATTAGGGCATGACTTACTACAAAAAGTTGGGAAAGACATATGCGGTAGTTTACAAGCACCAAACCGATACTTATTAATATTGTTCGAAATTCGAATGGCAAAGGATGCACATCTAAGGATTACCGATAGAGATTGGATTTTGAGACTCGCCAGCTTAAGAATGTTAACTAGTCAATGAAAAGTACATATCAACGCGAGTTGGGTTATCCATTACATCTATGTATTTATTTGAATCGGAGAGGTATATATTTGAGTATAGGGTACCTCATAAAAATAAGTTCACATATCTTTAGTTAGAATTACTATTAATTCTAAAAATATCCCGTATGTATAAAATGAAAGTTTTATCCCTTTTTAAAACTATTACAATATATTTCTCAAATATATTTATATAAAGAGTAGAAACTCAAGCGAGTACCGTTGAGGTTTTGAAGTTCAATTGTTGGTGCATATGTCTGTTGCCTTCGTCATTACACGAGAACGGGTTTGGAATAAACGAGAGTTTCTGAAGACCAAACAAGACAAAGTAGATATCCAAGAGGGAGTCTAATGGTGCATAATGTCTATAGAATAGTCTTGTATCGAGTCTGTATAGTATAGATGAAACGAGCGTATTTAAGTGTATTTAGGACAAGTTCGCTCGAGGATGTTGATGAGAAGTCAAGTTCGGCCGAACTTCTATCCCTCTCCAGTGAACTTCCATGTCTATATATAGGTGCCTTGGGATTTCATTTGTAACAGGGAGATATTTTGGCACAGAGACGGTTAAGCTCTGTCGGATTCGGATCTCGAATGTATTGAACTTTAGATCAATGAAAACAATCTTTAAATGAGTAATTCTTGTTATTTGGTTAACTTGTCATTAGTTTCCGCCTAATCGGACAATATATAACAAATTTAGGTTCCCGTGCTAATCGTGGACGTTCCTACAAGTGGTATCAGAGCCTGGATACCTTAATTTGTTGAAATCAAGACAAGAATCTCTCTATTTCATCTCCATTCTTCTATTTTCTTAACTTTTGAACAAAAATGAAGAATTCACAGACAAATTCTGTTCAATTTTGAATATGTCATGTAAAACACACTAATAGCAAACCCCTGAGAGTTTGGTCATCAAATTCAAACGTTTTGACATCAAAAAGTTGCAAAAACCATGTTTTTGGAACAAGTCATGGCCGAACTTAACATCAAGTTTGACCAAACTTGATTAAAATCTCACTGATTTTCATCAAGTTCGACCGAACTGGATAGGATTTTCAAGATTTTTGTGAGAAGTTCGCTCGAACTTGAAGGATATTTCAATAGTTTTGGTTAAGTTTGACCGAACTTGATCGAATCTCATTGATTATTCACAAGTTCGCCTGAACTTGACGAACTCATTGGAATATTACCTAAGTTCGACCGAACTTAAGTGTTTGTCTTGAAATCTTACACAAGTCCGCTCGAAGTGTGATTTTTCTCAAAAGAAATACCAAGTTCGACCGAACTTGGATTAAAACTGAACATTTTCATCTTTCAACTACAAGTTCGACCGAACTTGTAGTTAGTTCTAATATTTTTCAAAGTTTCAAGTGTTTTCAGCGTACGGGTCTCAATTTTCAAAATGGAAGATTTCCATAACGCGTTTGCAGCTGGAGTAGCACAAGCCTCAACGTCAAATTCAATTGCGGTTAACCAGATGAACCTCGATAATGAAATGGGAACTACTCAGAAACCACCGAAGTTGATGAGTATGGACGAGTTCGAGGGATGGAAAGAAAAGTTTGTTAATTGGATTCAAGCAAATCAATTCAACAGCTGGGTTGCGATTGAAGATGGTTATACATGGCCAAAGATGAACGTGATCAAGATCTTCCACTGAACAAGTTTTCAGCGATTGACAAAGAGAAATATGTTGCTGAAAAGAAGATGACCAGCTTGATACAACAATCTGTCAAAGAAGATATCTTGATATTATTACTAGAATATGAAACTTCTCAAGAATTATGGAATTCTCTTTGCGAAAAATTCAAAGGAAGTGATGAAATGATCAAGAGCAAAAAAGCCCTGATTAAGAAAGAGTTTGAGATCTTCACGATGATCAAAGGAGAGACAATGAAGCAAATGATTGATAGATATTGTCACCTCATGGTCCAGATGCGAAGACATGATATCAAGAGAACTAACGAAGAGCAGATTGAGAAGCTGGCCGATGCACTTCCAGAAGGAGAATGGACTACGTAACTGATGATTCTAAAGAATAGTCCATCTTGGAGACATTTTAAGTTGTCATCTTTCATTGACAAACTTGAAGGTCATGAAATTGAATTGATGAAGATTGCAAAATCCAAAAACACTAATGTTGTTCAGGATGTCGGAGTTTATTACAAAGGTGGTGTTCCAGATACTCCGATTCAAAGTCCAAAAATCCAAACGACATTTAGTGCAAACATGAATACATTAGATCAATCGTCACAAAATCAGTATTCTCCAAACACTGGTTATTCATATGTTGGTTCAAATTCTTCTTCTCAAAGTCAATCTCATCAGACAAGCCAATCTACTTCTAATTCAAATGTTTTCCAATGCAACATAGCCGTTGATTTAAAGAATGTGTTTCCTAAAAAAGTTGCGAAACAGCACATAGCACTTCTTGCTACAGTTCTGGAATCGTATGAAAGTCTTGTTGCTGGAAAGATCGGAAATCCTGAAATGACAGCTGAGGATTACGATCAGGTAGATGAAGAAGAGTTGGAACTGATGGACATCAAATGGTCCTTAGCATCGATTATCCAAAGAGTTTTAAAGTTTGTAGCACTCACTGGAAGGGATATTGGTAACTCAAACAATAAACTTGGTTTCGACAAAACGAAAGTTACTTGTTTCAGATGTCGACAAAAAGGGCACTTCAAACGTGAATGCCATAACCAAGAATCAAGTGGAAACAAAAACCCTTTCGGAACCGGTAATGAATATTACAAGAAAGCGCTGCAATACAAATCATATCTGAATAGAACACAAGTTGAAGTTGAAGATAAACCTGCAAAGAAAGCCGAACAAGCTCTTGTTGCCCATCATGAAGACGATGGTTTTGATTGGAACAAATACATCGGAAAGAAGACTGGTGTTGCTATGATGGAAGAGGTTGTGAATGAATCTGAGACATCATTTGTGGATGCTGCTATCGAAAATGCTATTCAAGAAGCATTAATGCAGAGAACTGAGGAAGAAGCTGTCCTGGAGGATGCAGTTCTGGAAAGATACATACAACAAACAGAGGAAGAAGGAATAGCTTACCTTGAGATGCAAAAACAAGAAGAGTTGAAAGCAGAAGCTGAAAAGGTAAAAGCAGAGGTAAGCATGTCTGAAAGGAAGTTGTGAAGGTTGTGGAGGTTGAAAACCTTGCACAAAGTGCGTAAGTCCTTGTGAACCCTGTCTGGATAAAGTCAAAGTCATAAGAGAATTGACTGAACATAACGAAAACTTTCGTTATGATTACAGAGCCATAAAAGAAGCTTATGATAAAATATCAGGCAAATATAAACATGTCGAAAGAGCTAACAGTGAACTCAATGCTAATGTCACCATGTTAAATGCCACAGTTATTGAAAAACAAAAGGCAATTAACATGTAAATTAATACAATTGCTGAGACAAAGCATGAGTTTCACGAAATGAAAATTGAAACAGAAAGAGTCAGACAATTACTAAAAAGTTACACTACAAACGCATATGTCATTGATCACATTCTTCCTATGATCAAGTCGGAGGATAATGTTGATAACTCAAAGCGTAAAGTTTACGAAAATGTTCCTCCACCATTTCTTGCAAGTTACTGCTGCAAGAAAGATGATGATATTGAAAAGGCATTTAATCTTTTACTTCTTTCAGAAAAGAAAGATAAATTGCCTGAAAATATTGATGAAGACTTTACGAAATCACACGATGACAATGAATCGGTGGTAAAAGATGTGGTAAAGAATGTTTTAGGAAATGATTCCAATGACGGCAACTTTAAAAGCGACAACTCGAGTTCAAATAGTTCTGGTTCACAATCAGAAAGTGACGATACATCATCAGAAAATGATCTAAGTGATGATCCTAACATTGTCATGTACAAGGTTAAGGAATCTGATAGATTATATTTCAATGATAGCTTTCCAATTCAGAATGTGAAAGAAGATCAAATCGATAAAGTGTTTAAACTTGTGGAAGTTTCACCAGATGATCTCGAGAAAAATGAAAAGAAGTTTTATTCTAAACCGAAATGGAATTTTAACAATTACCGTAGAACGGTGGTGATTTTCCTGAGAACAGGAGAGCAGGTTTAGGTTTGGAAGAAGCTGAAGATGAACCGAAGAAAAATCAGAAGTCAACGTTCTAGGAATATAAAGGTAAGAACATAAAGTTTGTGTATGGAACGAGCACGGTTCGAGAAGAAAGCTTGATCGGTAAGAAGTCAAACGATGATTTCAAGAAAGAAAAGGAACTTCGGGACAAGGCTAAGTCCGCAAGTGGAGTAAAACCCACTAGTGAACAGGTTTATGACACTCGGACTTGCTTCAAATGCAATGAAGTTGGTCACATTGCTCGCAAGTGTCCGAAGTCTAAACATGTGTATCCCCAAAGAAAAGAAGTTTCAAGAGAGGTAAAACAAAAGCAATCTGATAATGGTCAAATCAAAATCTTAAAAAGAAATGTTGACTTAAGAGAAATGAAATATAATGTTGAATCCAATCTTGAAATAAAACCTAAAAATGAATCAAAATTTGAAAATTCAATTTTTCAAAAAGGAGAGACTTCAAATTCAAATAATCATTCTAGGTTTTATATCAAGAAAACTAGAGTTAATTCTCAAGCTTGGATTGCTAAAAAGAAATCACCTGAAAAAGTGAAGGTTGTTTGTGATAAAACCGAAAATGTCAAATCAATCAAGAAAGATAAAAGTAAAGTTGATTGTGAGTTTGAAGGTTGTGATGTTGAATATGCTTATCAAAGAGCATACAAAAGTGATTACGAAGAGGTGTATGAGGAGTTATATCCAAAACCCAAGACCAAGAAGGCTTGGGTTGAACTTTTTAACTAAATCCTTTCATGTGCAGGAGTTCCAAGATCCAGATTATCAAAGTTGATTCGGGATTGAGGAGCTTCATAATATTTAACTTATCTAGAATGTTAAAATCTTTGTCATTTTGAGGGGGAGTAGTTAAGAAGAAAATAAAAAAAAAGAAAGTCAAAATTATGAAAATACACACCGTTGAACAGAAAAACTAATTTTAAAGTTCTTACAAGTTTAAACTGCTTTTACAAGTGGTAAATGAGTTTAATGATTGTTTGTTAAACAATTGCAGATACAGGATTGAGAAAAAGTATCGGACGAATAGATTACGGGATCCACATTGGTTGGTTATATTTTTCAAATAGAATTTGTTAAAAAATCTAAAATTCAAAAATATGTTTTTTATTTTAGGGGGAGTAAGAAAATTTTAAAAAATTGTTGAAAAATAAAAAACATATGAAAAATTTGAAATTTCAAAAACACGAAAAAGACAAAAAGAATTTGTTGTCAAAAAGGAAATGATAGTACATCAGTGGACTATCACAGTATGCTAAAGAATTGTAAAGTTTAAAAGTGATAAACAAGTTTTACTGTGGATGTGTCGATAGACTTTATATGTTCAGTAAATTGTTTCCGGGATATAAACTAAATTTTACAACTGCTTAATTTCGTGGATTAACATCTCTCGGATATATGGACTTAGTACTCCGAAATTTCGATTGAAGGGTTGCCTGATTATGAGATACGAGGTCTTTATAGATGATTGATATCTGGGGTATTATACAAGTTCTTCTGATTTTGCGGAAGCAATAGCCTAGAACTTCTATAATGCTTTTTGCTAAAAACCCCAAATAGCATGCAAAACTTGAAAATAATCGAAAGATCTAATCATTTGCGATGCTGAAAAGATTCCTTAAGTGGAACACACCTGAAAGACGAGCCTTCATCTCTTTGACTGTACGGTAGTACTAACCTGAGCTCTCAAGGCCTCGTATAACCCAAATACAGATATCAATTACACTATACTCACCTGTAAGATGAAATCTAGGGTATCTGGATTCGGGAGTATATTCAAGAGGTGGGAACCATAGTTAAGTCAAGTTTCATAATTCTTACCTAACATATCTTGGAACAATTGAGAAACGTGATAAAGTTTAAGTGGACAAATATATCGACAATCTAGGTAAACAAGTTTAGATCTTAAAGTCTCAGAAAGGTCAATGGTACTGGTGATATGTCTCAACAAAACTGATATGATCCTTAGACGCAAATTCACAAAAATATGTCTGTAATATGTTTGTACATAGTTTACTTTACTTGCTAAAAGTTCTATAAATACTTTACTTACTTTTTAAATCCAAAAAGATTTTCAACGAGCCAATGTTGGAGAACGGATCATCGAAGTCTGGTAAGAAAAAAATTCATTAATTTGAAACTTTAAAATTGAAGATAATATCAGTTGTTCACAACGGGTTTAACCAAGATCATTAACTTGGACTTGGTTGACATATTTGGTTAATCAAGGTCATTAACTTGGACTTGATCAACTAAGTGGATTTTCACAAATCAAATGATAAAAATGTGAAAGTTGAAGGTTTTAAACGTAAAATGTTTCAAGGTTATTAATTTGAACTTGAAATAACTGAAAAATGAAGATTAAAATTTGAAGTACAAGTATTGTACAGGTGGTATGTAATACAAGTGGTACAAAATTTCAAAGTTAGAATCTGAAATGTTTATTTGAATTCCCAAGTACTTTGAAACAGGAAGTAAAGTTTTAGGGGGAGCAGGATGAAACGTGATTGAAGATAAAGCTCAAAGCTAAGGGGAGCACAGCTCACAGCAAGGGGGAGCTGAGATTAAAGTTTTATCAAGATTAAATTGAAGAAAAGAGAACTTTTGAAGATCATAAAGTTTAACTTATTCAAGGATAAAGATAAAGACTCAGGAACTTATTTGAAGTCTGATGATTATGAGGTGTTCAAAGAAGACTATGACACTTGAAGACTGACGAGGATGATTATTGTCAAAGATGTCTATGAAAGTAGATGACTGCGGCAACATCCAAGGGGGAGTCTGTTGGTGCATATGTCTGTTGCCTTCGTCATTACACGAGAACGAGTCTGGAATAAATGAGAGTTTCTGAAGACCGAACAAGACAAATTAGATATCCAAGAGGGAGTCTATTAGTGCATAATGTCTATAGAATAGTCTTGTATCGAGTCTGTATAGTATAGATGAAACGAGGCGTATTTAAGTGTATTTTAGGACAAGTTCGCTCGAGGATGTTGATGAGAAGTCAAGTTCGGGCGAATTTCTATCCCTCTCCAGCGAACTTCCATGTCTATATATAGGTGCCTGGGATTTCATTTGTAACAGGGAGATATTTTGGCACAGAGACGGCAAAGATCTCGAATGTATTGAACTTTAGATCAATGAAAACAATCTTTAAATGAGTAATTCTTGTTATTTGGTTAACTTGTCATTAGCTTCCGCCTAATCGGACAATAGATAACAAATTTAGGTTCCCGTGCTAATCGTGGACGTTCGTACATCAATTAATTCTATTAATATTTCAAGAAAATTTCTGAACTATCGTCTACAGTTTTTTTCTTTCCTTGAATTCCAAGATTCCAAATCTTATTTTTGTGCATAACTTAGCAAAACTTATATCCATTTATCTTGTATAGATCAAAAGTGTATATTTAAATTTTCTTGAAACGAAACCCCAAAGTGTTTACCCTTGTCCTCAAGGGATTATTTTTGTGAAGAAAAACTTTCTCATACTAAAATACATATATATTTCATCTCAAAATATATATAGTTCTATGTAAAATGTCATATAACTTTTATATGAAAAATACATAGTTTTTACTATGTATCACTTCCGACACGTGATGACTATATTGTCCTTTGAAAATAGTGTTTAACAAAATACATTTACAGAAATACTCGTATGTGTGTATTTGGTTATAGAAATGGGATTTACATCCACACGTGGTTCGCATTAAATTTTATGCTCAATACTAGATATAGAATTACCGAATCGCACGAATCAAACTTGACAGGGGTGAATTATATTCGCGAGTAAAAGACAAGTCTCCCTATTGACAGTGAATAGTGAAATTATGTCATTGTATCGGTTGTCGAAAACCAACCAATAAGATGTCTGGTATGAAAATATTACTAGACTTAACTAAAGATGACTTTACTGAAGTCTAAGGGCACAAGGGATTGGCATTGGTGTACAAGGGTCACCAATGTGCAATTGATGCAAGGTTCAAATTGTCACAAGGAACCAATCGAAGTGTGTGGATTTTGATGAGAACTAGTGTTTGTAAAGTTTAAAGATATGAAAGGTAATTTATACAAATCCTTAGTTTACCCAATACTTTCATGTTTGTTTTCAGAATAACTGTATCACTTAGGATCACATTAGACACATGCCTACTAAGATGTGTTTTCAAAATGTATCATCATCATTAAGAAAACTCAAGGTTGATTAGTGTTACGAAAGTCGTAACAAAATTTCTCCGTTGGGAACTCCAGTGAGGTTCGTTCATTGTAGGAAGTTTTCAAAAATCCTCCTTTATTGTCAAATACGGTTATAGTTTAAAATTTACTTGTAATATGTTTCACACATTATGATCCGTAATACCTTGCCCTGTACTTTTCAATCGTTTTGTTTAAGTAGCGCGTGATCCTTTGTAAAAATTTTGAGCAGTCGAATGATTATTGCGAAAACATACTTTTTGAATATGATAAATCTGTTTAAGTAAATTCTTGTATTATCCAACTCCCATGTCCTCTAAAATATCAAGTGTATTGTTGGACAGTACTTATGATTTAAAACAAATCAATAAAATGTTTTTAAGTAACTCATTGTCATGGAAAACTGTACCATAGTTAAAACAAATCGTCAAACAAAACGAATGAGACTCTAGAATCTAATTCATGAATAATGGGGAAATACCAAAGAAAGGCATTTAGTTCCAATTGGTTTCAATGAGGGGTTATTTAGTGACTATTGCTATGATCTGAAATGGTTCCTTTCCCTCAAGAATTATAGTCACTGTTCTAGTTATAGATAGAAACTGAGAACATCCAACTGAAAAATGTAGCTATTAAGAAAATGGTAAGACTACAAAAAGTCAGTCAACCATTTGAAAAAAGTTCACCGCAAACAACGAGGGCAGATTATCTTGTTGAGGGGCGTTGTCGCAATTGCTCTAGTTAGCATTCTATCGCTTAGGGGATCAAGTCTCGAAGACCAACTTGAGACTTTAGATTAGGTTATGACCATTAGTTCGACTCGCAGAGTCCACTAAGATTCTCATGCACTGCAAATTATGATTACGTGTGCACCCGTAATGATAATTTACCTTGCATGATCCTCTGAGCATCCTCCTTTTCGAGCTTTTGATCAATAGAAAAAGAATGACTCGACACGGAATCACTGAGATAACTTCATTTAGGTATGTCCTCACTTTGGACATCGAAAGAGTAGACCTCTAATCACTTCATATAGGTATGACGAGGCACTACTCTAATAGACGTTCCCTACTTGTTGGTGAGAATGACTGGCACATATGCAGAGACTAGTAGATCACAAACTGTGGTGATGCGATGATTGGAGGCCGATGGTTGATCGCAGCATCGGGAATACATGGTCCGAGTAAAGAGTGAGGACAAAAATTTTGTAGCGACAATTATCTGTACAGGAAACATGAGGCGTATCATGCAGGGTGGTTGTATACGCAACGCACCACTATGATCATGAAACAAATAATTCATTATATAGCATCTAATAATATCGTAATTTGTCCAATAGCGATGACCAAACAAGTTAACCATGTTTACAATCAAATAAAAGGTTCAACGATGTGGGTTTCAAATACATGTTCCAACTGAATCTTATAGAATTTTCGATCGATGATGTAATAATCATTAGAGGTACACTAGACTACGTCATGAATTTGTGTACCATTATCTTAATACACATTTGTATTAAGACGACTTTAGAATAATAAGATAACAAGGTGGACTTAAAATGAGCAAATAAATAATTTACTTCGTACATGAAGTGTGCAAACGGGATTTATCCAAGCTCCAATTTAGTGAAAACGCCACCCAAGGTGTTGTAACCAGACCAATGATATAGTAAAAGTGAAGACCAAACAAGTCTACTATGGTTCGAGATAGATGAAGTGTTTGTTGAGATTATGTTGAATATGATAACATCAATATCATATGGAACCTTGAATTCAATATATATACAGGGGGCAAGTTTGAACAATTGAACTTGGTTTAGGCACAATTCAATAATAAATACATGTGTCAGTAAGGAAATTTTGACATAGCTACAACGAAAACCATGTATGAAACTCTACAAGAAAAGTAGTTTCAAGAAAGTCGTTGACTTGATATCGAGAAGTCAATACTTACAATATTGCAGTTCATCTAGATCACGATGCAAAAATTTGGGTTTAGCGAACTAGTATCGGAACTTTTGATAAAATAACCGTTCGATATGAAGTCCCGAATGATCTCCATGAATCAACTAATCACATGTGTAACGAACAATGTATGCGTAGCATATGCGTTTGTCAAGAAAAGATGCAAATTGGGTGTTCGCTAACATGAAAGAAATTTCCATGATCCAATGACCATTAGGAGGAGTAGAGGTGTGAAAGTCTACTCACTATGTGAAAAAGTCAGAATTTCATTAAAAGAAATTTGAGGACTATGACTGTAATTCCTGTGATGACTTGTTGTTAGGTGATATCACCACGGAATGTCGAACATGGCGTAATTGCCATAAATGAAGTAGCGGGAATGCGAAGATATGCGACTTCTTTTGCGAGGTTAATACTTGCGATTACTATTAGACTAAGTATCGAGTGTCCTGAAATCTAGTTTGGACGTACTTTAGTGTAATTTGTGTCACTTACAGGACCACATGACAAATTACCACACTTTAGTCTGTAGCTCTCCCACTGACAGGATGAACATCGTTGTTGTAGCGCTCAATTGTGTTTCTTAAAAGGCCTTGCTTCAAAAGTCATATGTGATGTGTTTTGACATGTGTTGATATACGGTTTAGGTTTCATGTATATTTGCGCACTAGCGTTTCGTTCCGCGTAAGTTACCTACTCAGGTAAATAAGGTAGCATGGACAACATAGATAATGACGTTTATCCGAGTTAATAGTCATTGTTCCTACGTGGTGACCTTTGATGGATTTCGACATGAGTTTTCAACAAAAGTTTCCCAAAGGTCCTAAATGCATGTTACCAAAACTCCCAAAGTTTTTGCTTACTGTATGTAATTGTTTCGTGTATCGTGTATCAAACACAACACTAGTGTATGATTAAAATCAAAGTGTTACTCATTGTTTCAGCCATGATTGGAACCCATATTCGAGTGCTAGGCGTTCTGTATGTAGATAAAGTCTTAATAAACTAAGTCCCCAAAGAAAAGTGAGGTTAAGGCCTAGGTATCTCCATAGAAACCTAATTCGCTGAAACCTATGGCTCTGATACCATCTGTCACACCCCGAATTACACATCGAATACATCAGAGTTGGGCGTGATCGACTGGTATCTTCATTGCACAGTGGACGTAAATAATGCTAAGACTTCAAAAAGTGAACGCCCATTAAGTACTCGAATCCTCATGGGTTCCCCTATCCCAACCGTGCCATAGTTTGTAAAATATTCCCTGAGAAAGAATACGCGAAAAAAACAACATAAAGTTGAGCGAGTTCATAGTTTGTTTGAGAAAGATTTGAAATAAATCTTTGATAACCGGTTTAAATAGTTTTGAGAAACGTATCAAAATCATTTTCTCCTCAACATGTCATATGAAAACCGTGTATGCTTTTATAACATTCATTTAACCGTCAATGTCCACATACGACAAAGACATAATAAATTCGTTTTAGTATAGCTCAAAAATGAAATCCGTGTGATCATTAGTGTGTAGCTAGGACACTAATCCGTATGCTGAACTAGGAGGCAACCAAACCTTGACAATTTATCTGTGTCATCGACACTAGTTTTAGACACAAAAGCACTCTGAAAGGACAAAGTTTTATTCAGAGTAGGGCTCGTCCACACCCAATAGATCTATCCAATTGTTCCTCGGCACTGTTATTGATTAATGGCCCCTTTGATTTTAAACACCTATTCGCATATGATCTAGTTGGTCCCATTTTATCCCAGCTATACAATTCACAACATGTATAATTCCCCAACGTTTAAAACTATAAAATGATCAAGTAAAAAGGGAAAACATGAACTCACAAAGTCTTTGTGCGTCACACAAGTAAAAATAAGCCTAGCCCGTTTGACTTTAAAAGCAGGACCTACCCGTCCCCTTGTTTGTATATAGGACAACCTAGTCCCGTTTGAGTTTAAAAGCAGGACCTACCCATCCCCTTGTTTGTATAGGACAACGTAGTCCCGTTATAATTAACAAAATCCCATCACTAGTCATGAAACTCATGCATGTTTCGAAGATACTCGTATGTTTTTGTATAAATCGACATGTTTAGCATAAACCATTTGTAAACCATTCGTGTAGTAGTAACTCGTTTGTGACATGGTTTAACAATCTGATGTTTTCGTTTATCGAAATATTGGGTACGTTTGTAAAACTTGCATGTCCTTTGTAAACCGGTATGTTTAGCGTAAACCTTATTGTACACCATTTGAATTTGTGGGAATTCGTCCGTATCATGGTTTAGAAACATACAGTTTTTGTTCATCGAAACTATGCGTACTTTAGCGAAACTTGCATGTCTTTCCACCACCGAAAACATTTATAAAAATTGTAAAACTGTAAAAGGCGGGGGTTATGAACTCACCTTGATGTTCTCGTGCAGAGCTAGCTTAATATGATTCCCAATATGTTGTTTCCAAAATGTGACTCGCTAGCATGCAATCTATGACATTCCTATCACGGAATAACTCATAAGTTTCTAATAAAACGACGTAGCTAAACTACGTGTCACCGAGCCCTAACGAATCACTAACCGAATGATTCGATGGGAAGATGTTATTTTGATGGGACGAATAAGATATACTTATTTAGTTCCTTCGGTAGTTGGGGATAATTTACTAAGTCTTAGGAATACTTAGTGTTCGAGAGGTTTAGAATACATATTTATACAAAATATAAATATAATATGTTTATGATACCGTGTTAGTTGTGGTGTATGGAAGTATGTGTACGTAACGAATACTTATATGAAAACAATACGTTGTAACTCGTATAATGGATTAACACGTTTTCCGAATAGTCGTCGTATAAGTTTGAGGGTTAATAATACGACTCGTCATAGTTTTCGCAGGATGTAAACACATATATATTTATATATGTAAACACGTAAGTGTATATGTATCTAAACTTCACGTAACCGAAATATTGATCTTGTCTTTCGTTTATATTACATAAACAATTTATGTAATTGTACGCTTGTTCTAATCGTCCGATAATGTGTCGTGCTTCGTTTAGAAGTTGAAATAAAATTGTTTTGTATAAATACATCTCTATATAAATACTCGAAGTCTCGACTTTTAAAATTAATATAAACTATATTTATTTTATATAAAAGTAGTCGACGTTCGAAATAAATATAAAACATTATATTTATTTAAGTAAAAGTATCTGAATTGTCGACATTCAAAATAAATATAAAACATTATATTTAATTGGAAAAACTGTTCGGAAATGTTAATGTTTGAAATAAATATGAACATTACATTTATTTGTAAAAGCGCTCGGAAGTATTGATGTTCGAACTAAATAATAATTATATTTATTTTAAATAATCGTCGCATAAGGCGTTTGGATGAAACATAAAGAATTATGTTTAAATGAAATAAGTTTCCGTGTTTCCGTTATCTTGTAATCATTTTTGTCGAAACGTTATAACTCGTTTTTCGCAAGTCGTGTTGTGTCCCCAAAATAAATATACATATATATATTTATTTTTATAAAAATTACTTGGATCCGTTAGGTGTCGTTTTATAATAAAATGCGTTTAGTGTTAAGGAGTTTACGGAAAATGGACAGAGTTTCCTCTGTTTTCGGATGATCATGACAACTAAAGGGTCGATAAATGTTTTCAAATTACAACATTTAAATGTAATAATATGAGTGTAACTTTCATTGTATTCCAAAACGCCTCTTTCTCGTCTGGTATTTTCAATATATATATATATATATATATATATATATAATATTATATAACGTGTCGGTTCGGTTTTTAATTAGTATTCGCAATTTATATAGGTACAAAATGCATAAGTCCTTGAAATCTACTATTCCACTCGTATAATATTTGTCGGTTTAGAGCTCGGTTACGCGAGTAAAACTAACATTATATTTAACTATAAGTAATTTAACGTGTTCGTTAAATTTTTACCTTGTGTTGACCAATCCTGACCACGTTGACCGGGTTTGACCAGTCGACTGAGTTGACCGGGTCTGACCCAAACCCAAATCAGTCCGGTTGACCATAGTTGACCCGAGTTTGTCCGAGTTTTGGCTTGCTGAGCCGAACCGAGCCGAGACCCGGGTTTAACCGAACCCGAACCAAAATGAACCTGAACAAAAAGAAACCCAAACTGAAGAGGAATCGAAGCAAGTGTAACGAGTAGAACCGAGTGAACCGAGTCGAATCAAACCTAAACTGAGTGAACCGGAACTAAATCGAGTGAACCGGAATGAATGACCCGAACTGAACATGACCCAAATCAACCCGAGCCACCCGAACAACTCCACCGGCACTGCCGCCGTTTGGCCGTCCCAGAGCCGCCGCCGGCAGCTGCCACTGTTATACACAACCACCACCACTGCCCTCTTCGTCCTGCCACCATTCCCACAATGATTTTCTTGTTATTCTAGTCAAAACACTAAGAGAAAGACATAGAAACAAAGTCGGAGACTTAAAAATTCAGAAAAAAGGTGTCGGATAACTCACCGGATCGTTTCCGCAAAATAAAATCTTGTGAAAACTTGCAGAATGAACCCTAGTAGGCCGATCTAAACATACACATAACAAAATCTTTAAAACGGGTTTGCCGGATTTTGACCGGAGCTTCGCCGGAGTTGCTCCCGAGCCCAAACGGCTTCGATTCATGGAAAACGGACACCACCATTGTGTCGGGAAGGCTCGGTTTAGTGTCGCCGGCCGGAACTCTGCCAGACCTCCGCCGCCGCACCGCCGTGGTCGGCCGGAAGTCTTGCCGGTCCGGTGACTGGATTATATTTCTAGAAAGATAGGGTTGAGAGAATAAGGTGAGGAAGTGAGAGAGTGAAAGTTGAGAAATGAGAGTGTTGTGTTATAACTAGGTTTATATACCTAGGGTTTTAGGTGGGTTGGGCTTTTAGGTGGGTTGGGTCTAAAGCCCAATAGCTCGTTTTTTTTTATTATTTTGAGCAGCCCAAATGCATTTCCAAGGCCCGTTTTCAAAGCCGAACATCATAAAATGTCGTAATCACATCATTTTTTATTGTCTCAACTTTTTTTTTATTTACGTAATTAAAACCCGGAAATACCGGTTGTCACATAGAGTAGATAGAGCGGTTGTTGAATAGTGTATAGTGTTCTGTGTGAATAGAAGTGCAAGAATCATACGCAGTAGGAGTCATGTGGAGCGCATTAGTAGGACGCACATAGGACTCATGCGCTAGGTGTCCCACGCCTGTATATAGGCTTTGATGTGCATGAGCTCATAAGTCCTAGATTTGAAAGGATATTAAACATTTTTCTCTCCCAGTGTTTAACTGATGTAAACTCTTTCAGTATAAAATAAAGGCTTGTAATGTATGCTGGTGAATTTTCTACTGAATTAGTTTATTTCTATCCAAATGTCCAGTTAAACACCATGCTTAATATCTAATATTCCATAACAGTTTAATGGTATAAGAGCTGTGGTACCCGATTCAATCAATCTAATCGGTGATTGAATCACCCACTCTTATGGGTTATGTGTTCTAGACGTAAAGTCAAAATTGGAGATCAATTCACGGATGAAATGTCAAATTGATGATATATTCTTGATCAGAATTGATTTTAGTACCTGTTAAAAGTGGTTTCATCATCTAATTTGAAGAAATGAAGATTATGAATCGAAAAATTGTGAATAACAGGTTGTAGCGTAGGAGTCGTACGTGCACACAATTTGGAGTGTATGAATGGTGCGCACGCATGAGTCGTACGTACACATGAGTGATACGCGATGAGTATTATGCGTAGGAAAAACTGATGAAATCTAAAAAAAGGGATTTTTGAGATAAGTATCTAAAAGAATTTTGTGATAGAATTCTTTTTGAAATCTTAGTGTCAAAAACGGGTTGCTCGGTGACACGTAAAAGTATTCAGTAAATGCGTTAAGATGATGAAATCACATAGAGTTGAAAATAGTGGGTTAATCACCGAGACGGAATGAATGAAGTGACTATTATGGGCCAACAAGTCAAATATTCCGCAATAAAAGATGATAGGGATCCGAATTTGTAATAAAATGAGGGGGATAAAAATTTTTGTGCCATATATTGAAATTTGAGCACTTCTGGAAATTAAGATTTGGAATTATAGACAGAGATACAGAGTATGCAATAGTTTCAGTTGTTTCTTTCAGACACAAATTGTTTGATAGTATATATAATCTCGTTTTTTTAGTTTGGAAACAAATTGAAATTGTAGGACCGATCCTCGATGCTTAGGAACCTAAATTTGATATCTAACGTCCATAATAACGGAAATATTACGTCGTGTTTACCAATAGACAAGATTTAATCAGTTAAACGTTAGTTTTATAGACCAAACGTTCTGGTTAAAAATTGACAGAGCTTCGCCTCTGAAATGCCAAAGTTACAAATGAGAATCTAGAGCTAGGTATTTATAGGCTCACAAGTTCGGCCCAGGTGATGCAAGTTCACCTGAACTTTCCTATGCAAGTTCGGCCGAACATGCTTACATGTTACCTTTCATGGGCGAACTTGGCTACATACTTCGTAAATACCTGCTATACCTAGCCTATTCAGCTCTATACAATACAGACTCGATAATAGACTAAGACATAGACATTATGCACCAACAGACTCCCCCTTGGATATCGTCTTCATCTTTTATCAGTCTTCAAAACTCTGTCTTCAGATAAACGTTAACGCACACGACCGAAGAAGTTCTTATACGGCTTCCTTCGTCGTTCTTGTTTCGGATCCGACGTCTGATCAGTTGGCGGTGGTCTTTTAAAGTTAGCCATTCTTAGCGAACTTTGCCTTACCGCTTTTCCATTCTTTCTTTGATCGCCTCATTTCGGGTTTCTTCTTTTAGAACTCACTCTCTCCAGATCCCTCCACTTCATCTGCCACATCTTTCCTAAATTTACTTCACGTGCATAGGAAACGTTAACAACTTTCTGATACTGCATCACTTGTACCTTTTCTCTTTCTTCAAAAGCAATCTTGCTGTAGAAAAGTCATTTTATATCTTCTCTTGAGCAGTTAACCAACCACATAGGATCTAGAATCCTTATCGTCCTCCACAAACCTCTCATACCCTGATGACCCATCACTTCAACTCGTTCCTTAGCAATATCCAGATGATCTTCAAATTTTAACACAATCACCGCTTCACAAGTAGCTGGATCTATTGCCACCACTTGAATAAAGGATAGAAGTTCTGTTCAATCGGCATAAGTGGCATATTCCTCATGGCTCTCGGACGTTTCATAATTAACGTTATGTCCTTTTCCCCTGTAACCTTATTGATCTTTACTCTTCGTCTTGGAATAAATGGTTTCCAGTGATTCCAAACTTTAACAGCTTCGTACTTAATCATCTTCCACAACAACTGATCAACTGTCTTCATATGATAAGTAACATTCACTGTTTGTACTAACTCTTCCATATCCCAATACGGCAATGTCTTGAAATCAGCAAGATATTTGAAGTATTGCACTCCACATTCTCTTTTAATTGCATATACGTTGAGCTCTTTAAACCAACCACAACCCAGTATATCTCCCAAAGAAACATCTTTATTTCTGGTGAAGAATGCTAGTGGACGTCGAAACTTACGTTCACGTGGCATCTCCTTGAACCAGGACTTTTTCGCTTCAGCTATCTCTTCTTTGGTCATCGGTTTAGGAATCTTTCCTTCTCGTAACTCTTCAGCAATCCTCTCTTTCAACATATCTTCATTAAGCTGTTTGTACATCTCTTCAAATGTAGGAAAACGTTCTGAATTTTGACCAACATACTTAGCTTTCTGATCCGATTCATCATCTGAGGACCAATCTTCAACTATCACACGGTTGTACTCATCAGCTTCAAACCTTCTCTCATACTGATACTCTTTCGGTTCAAATGTGTTAACATTCATAACTTCCTCAAAATCAAACTCTAAGTTCTCAGCTTCAACTAGTTTTGCCAAATCTTTTTTGAGTAATTATGTACAAACTCACCTTCTTCCACATTGTGTTCCAGCATTAGCATCAAAGGCTTAGTGGGTACTGCAGTCACAGGCTTCGCAAAACGATCAATATCTAACAAATCAATCTCATCATCAGTTGGCCCTTTCTGCCTTACTCCCCCTGGCTTTCATCTTCCATCTTATTCGACTCATCGTTCATAAGATCAGAAAATCAAACTCATCAGATACTTTGGCTTCATTAATCTTTAAACCTGTACCTCCTTGATCAAAATCATCGTCATCATCCCCAACATTCCAATCCTCATATCCTTCTTCCTCTTCGTCTTCATTCTTATCTTCCTTTTCGGCTTCTTCATTGTCTTTTTCTTCAGTAACAACAATAGAATTGGAAGGCTTGACAGATTCGTCAACCTTTTGAATATCAGACTCAGAAGCTTTCGAAACATCTTCAGTTGGTTTCTCAGGGACATCAGAAGATTTCTCAGCAGAAGATTTAGGGGCTTCACCCTCAACCTGCTTTCCTTTACCACTTTCGGCTAACTCTTTCTCAGCACGTTCTTTTTCTTCTTGACGATCCAGACGATCGTATTCAGCAATGAAATCAATATTCAGATTGTTTGCTAACACTTTCTACAATCTGTTGAATCTTTGATCGTTCAATGCTTGATAGTCTTTAGATCAGCTATTTCAGTTTGTAACTTCTCATTTGCGTCTTGCAAACTCTCAATTAGTGCTTTGAAATACTCACATTCATTTTCTAACACCTTCACTTTGTCGTCTAACATTTCCTTCTCAACAGCACTTTGAGTTATCTTCTGAATAAGCTCAGCTTTCTCAACTTCATTCTGTGCCACTTTTTCTTCTAACACCTTTACCCTTTTCTCTAGCATCTCAACATTAGATTCTAGGAAAAATGCATCCAAGTCTTCGAGACTGATTGGACCATGTGGCATATCACCAAATAGATTTCCCCTTGGTGTCTTTGGTGTTGAATCTTTAGGTGTTGTAGTTTTTGGTGTTGACTTCTTAGGCGTAGAACTTTCAGGAACGGAAGTCTTTGGAGCAGTAGGAGATTCAGCAATAGGAACTTCAACAAATCCAGACATATGAGGTTCTTTTGTAGCTCTTGGCCTTTCAGTTTCAGCATGAACAATAACAGGAGGTCTTGTGGAGGAGGTTCTTGTGTAACTCCTTTCTCCTGAGCACCAGAAGGTTCTTGTGTGGCTTATGTGCCTTTCACCTTACTTTAATACCTCTTGCTCACAGCTTTCTGAGCTTTCTTTGCTTTTCTTTTCCCTTTGGTATGAGGTGACCCTGTAGTCTTCTTAGAGATTTCGATTGCTGGAGACTTTGTTCGTTTAGACTTTTTCTTTGGTCTCTCCTCGTCAGATTCCTTTTCAGTGTTAGGATCAAAATCCGCATCCATCTTTCTTTCCTTTTCTGCTCTAATCTTTGCCTCAGTCTTTTTTGGCTCTTTTGCAGGAACTTCTTCATCAGATTCTTCATTTTTAGAAGTAGCAGAAATTACATCATCTTGAGTCGTTTTCACAGTTTCTTGACTCTCAATAACCACTGCAACGCTTGATCTAGCAACTACTTCAACATTTTCAGGTTCATCCTCGTCGACAAGCAAAGTTTCGACTTTCTTCGCAGCATGTTTCTTTTTAGGTTTATCAGCTTCTGCCTTTAAAAACCATTCGCTCCTTGCCTTTGGTTTGAATTCTTTAAACCATTCTTGCTTGGCTTTAAGCTCTTTCTCATCATCACTACCATCCTTTCTCCATTTGTTATCAGGTGGCGAGATATAATTTGAATCTTTTATAGCTCCAAACACTGGTTTCGCAACAGGAGCTGAAGCTTGTTTCTGGAACTTAATAAGCTTCTTCACTGTAGTCTCGTCGAGATGAACTAGATAAAGAACGTCATTCGGATCTTGAGCAATGTTGGCATACTTCTCGTCAATCAACATCTGAATAAACCTTGGATATAAACACAATCTCAAATCCTCCATGTTCTTCAACATGTGAGTAAAAACCAACTTCGAAACGTTGAACGGCTTTTTCAAAATAAGCGCCGTTGCCATGCTAGCCAAATAATCATGTACATCATCCAAACCGGCTTTGTGATGGCTAAATGTATGAATTAACGCATGAATCAGAAGCTTGTAGGGGTTAGACACTTCCCCTTTCTTCAACGTCGGCTTGTTTACACTTCCTTTATAGCCCATGCGGAAAAAGCATCCGCAAACCATTTTCTCGTCTAAACGTATCGGATCATCCTTATTATCTTTGAGCTCCAGAATCCTTCGGATATCATCTTCAGTTACTGTGATCGGCTTGAGTTCATCACCAACTTGCACTGTAGAAGAGATCGTCTTCTCGTCATCGCTAAGACTCGCATTCATCCAGAAGTGAACAATATGAGATCGATAAGATACTGTGCACTCGTAATCGCTCGACGAATGTGACTATCTTTGAGAAACTTCAAGATACTATCATATTTTTTTAGCGATGGACAAATAGACTTGTCAAGCGTAATGCATGTATTGTGAGTTTTGGAAAACACTACTGAGATAACATGCGCTGGAATCTGTGCCTGAAAAATGACGCAAAACAATTAGCACATTTTTCGAGAAAAGTTCATAAAATTTCTCACACTTTTATTCAAGTTCGGGCGAACTTGAATTAGTGTTAATCAAATTGTTTTTAACAAGTTCGCCCGAACATGTGTTTTACATGTTCTATCTATAAGTTCGGGCAAACTTATACACATAATAACAAATCAGAATGTTAAACATGTTCGACCGAAGATGCACCTTTAACCAGTTGTTTTTCACAAGATTTTGATACAAGTTCGGTCGAACTTGACAACAAGTTCGGCCGAACTTGTCGTCTTCCCCAAAAGTTCAATCTTGTTCAAACATGCAAGACTTCGTTTTATTCAATCAAAAACAATTTTTCGGTCGATTTTGAGTGTAGATTACAGATCTATGTTCAATTTTGTTCAAATAACCCAAGATCTATCTGATTTTAAATTTTCAGATCTTATTAGTTCGTTTTATGATCAATACACCGTTCAAACACGAATCAGTACCTCTGCCATGGTACTTATTGTGCAAATCACCAAATACCAACACAAATTGGGCAGCCTAACGGTATAAAAATGTCAATTTCACTCTAGTTCTTTCTAAACTGAAGTTCGCTCGAGAGTGCTTGGATAATCAGATAAATGAGCTTGACTGAACTTGAATGGTATATATACCATGTCAAGTTCGGGCGAACTTATTAAACTCAACAAACAAAAACCAGTATAAGTTCGAGCGAACTTATCTATTAAACACTCACTAGCCAACTGCAAGTTCGGTCGAACTTGCTGATTGTTAACCATTGAGTTGTTTAGCAAGTTCGGCCGAACTTGCCAAACCACAAACTTCAATTTTTTTTTCAAATTTTCATTTTTTAACCCTGAACTTTTTAACTTTTTACCAGCTGTGAAAATCTACTCAGTTGACGAAGTCCAAGCTAATGACCTTGGTTAACCGATTTGTCTGCCGAGTCCAAGTTAATGACCCCGGTTTGACCCGTTACGAACAAACTGTTGATATTTTTAAAATCAAAGTTTCAAATTAATGAACTTTTCATTGTTTTGATTTTTCAGATTAACAGATTAGCTCCCAGCCCGTTGTCAAAGAGATTCCCACCAGTTCTAGCACCTTTCCAGACTTCGAAGATCCGTTCTCCAACATTGGTTTGCTGAAAACAATATAGAAATAAAATCTTTTTGTATTTTTGTAAGTTTATGCTAAACTCACCGAAAATCTTTTTGATTTTAATCTGTAAACCTGAAATACAATGTAATAATGTAAACTATGTACAAACATATTTACAGACATATTTTTGTGAATTCGTGTCTAAGGATCATATCAGTTGATTGAGACATATCACCAGTACCGTTGACCTTTAACAGACTTTAAGTTTTAAAGTCGTTTACCTAGATTGTCGATATGTTTGTCCACTTAAGCTTTACCACATTTTTCAACTGTTTCAAGATATGTGAAGGTAGAATTCATGAAACTTGACTTATCTGTGGTTCCCACTTCTTGAATATACTCCCGTATCCAGATTCCCTAGATTTCATCTTACAGGTGAATATAGCGTAATTGATATCTGTATCTGGGTTGTGCGAGACCTTGAGAGCTCAGGTTAGTACTACCGTACAAACAAAGAGATGAAGGCTCGTCTTTAAAGTGTGTTCCACTTAAGGAATCTTTTTAGCATTGCAAATGATTAGATCTTTTGATTCTTTTCAATATTGCATGCATTTTGGAAGTTTATAGTGAAAGTATTATAAAAGTTCTAGGCCATTGCTTCCGTAAATCAGAAGAACTTGTATAATACCCCAGATATCAACTATCTATAAAGACCTCGTATCTCAAAATCATGCAATCTTTCAAACGAAATTTCGGAGTACTAAGTCCATATATCCAAGATGTGTTAATCCACAAGACTAAGCAGTTGTAAAATTTAGTTATATCTCGAAAACTATTTACTGAACGTGTTAAGCCTATCGAGACATCCACAGTAAGACTTGTTTATCACTTTTAAAACTTTACATATCTTTAGCATACTGTGATAGTCCATTGATGTACTATCATTTCCTTTTATAACACTGAACTCTTTTTTGTCTTTTTCAATGTTTTTGTACATTTTGAATTTTTATATGTTTTTGGATTTTAAAATTTTCGAATATTTTTGTATTTCCTCTAACATTTCTCCCCCTAAAATCAAAAACATCTTTTTGGATTTTAGTTTTTAACATAATTCTAAAGTAGAAAACTATTTACAAACCAAAGTGGATCACGCAAACTCGTCGTCCGATCCGTATTCAACCTCAACGTCTGCACCTGTCAGCAAATTTTTCATACCGTTAATTCTCAGCAAGTATTTAAACCATGAAAAAGAAAATGGTTTAGTATAAAAATCAACCTTTTGTTCGTCGGTGTGGATTTTTTCTATTCGCACCAATTTCTTTTCGTAGCAATCACGAATGAAATGATAACGAATTTCAATGTGTTTTGTGCGTGAGTGATGAACCGGATTTTTAGTTATATCGATGGCTGCTTTGTTATCAACCAGCGAAGTGTCTAGAAATTGCAGACCATAGTCTCTCATCTGCTGTTGAATCCACATAATCTGTGAACAACAGCTGGAGGCCGAGATATACTCAGCTTCACAGGTAGAGAGCGACCATAGTCTATTTCCTACACTGCCAGGTTACCATTCTTGTTCCGAAGAACTGGCATCCCGCTGTAGTTGATTTTGAATTCAACTTATCTACACCAAAATTGAAATCAGCATAGCCTGTGAGGTCAAAATTGTCATTCTTCGGGTACCACAAGCTGGTGCTTGGGCATACTTTCAGATATCTAAAGATACGCTTCACGATCTGCATGTGTAAGATCCTCGGGCTTGACTGATATCTGGCGCATAGGCAGGTTGGATACATAATATCTGGGCGCGATGTCGTCAGATACATCAGTGATCTAATCATCAATCTGTATAACGTCTCATCAACTTTGGCTCCAGTATCGTCAACACAAATGCCATGATTTAGAGCAAGAGGCGTAGATAGAGGCTTCAAGTTTTCCATTCCAAACTTCTTCAAGATGTCGTGAACATACTTAGTCTGATGAATGAAAATACCATCCGGAAGCTGATCTACTTGCAAACCAAGAAAGAACTTCATTTCGCCCATCGAGGACATTTCGAATTTCTTTTTCATGATTCCCTCAAACTCCTTGCAGAGACTATCGATTGTAGATCCTAAGATGATGTCGTCAACGTAGATTTGAACTATAATCAGATGGCCATCAACTTCTCTGGTGAAAAGAGTACTATCCACCGTTCCTCTGATAAAGCCGTTTCCGACGAGATGTTGCGATAACGTCTCGTACCAAGCTCTCGGGGCTTGGTGTAGTCCATAAAGAGCTTTATCCAGTAGGTACGCTTTCTTCTTGTTAAGTGGATCGACAAACCCCGGTGGTTGTCCAACGTACACCTTTTCACGTAATTTGCTGTACAGAAAAGCCGATTTGACATCCAATTGATAGACCTTAAATCCTTTCCATGATGCGAAAGCTAGAAAAATTCGAATAGATTCCAATCGAGCTACTGGTGCATAGACTTCCGTGTAGTCTATCCCTTCCTGCTGGTGAAAACCCTTGACAACAAGCCTAGCTTTGTTACGAACAATAACCCCTCTATCATCTCGTTTACACTTAAAGACCCATTTTGTATCAATTGCTTTCTTATTTTCTGGTAGGTCTTCAAGCTTCCACACACCCAACTTCTCAAACTGCAATAATTCTTCTTGCATTGCTTGTACCCAGTTTTCATCGGCTAAAGCTTCATTAACTATCTTAGGCTCAATCTGAGAGATAAAACATGAATAGAAACAATAGTTCCGAGTTGTAGCAACGCGTGTGTAGAAACAACTGAGTGCTTTATTAATTTGCCCTCGAGTTCTAACACCAGTTTGAAGTTCTCCGATAATATTTGTTGACGGATGATAGGAATATGATCGCGTCAATTCTTCACTTGGAACATCTACTGAGTTATGCTGATTCGTGATGTTGAGATCGACAACCAATTCAATGTTTGGAGGGCTTGATGAAGCTTCATTTCTGTTGTTTGGGACTGCAGATTGATTAAGAAGACTTGTTATCTGCTACACTTCTTCATCTAAAGAAGATGATTCCCCATCAGCATCAAATGTTGGTGCTTCATCTGAATCAGAATTTTGATTCTGAGGCATACTGGGCTCCGTTGTTGTATTCACTGGTTCAGTAGAGGCATTCGTTGGAGGAGTAGCAGGTGTTGATAATTTTTCAGAAACATTTTCACCCGGAACACCACTATTGCTTAAACTTGCGCCAGAAGAAGATGGATCCAACGTGGGTTGATTAACCACAATTGGTAGAACAATTTTTTCTTGATTTGCTGACTGGTGAAGATAATATGCCGCTGCAACTTCTTTGTCAGTTTGTTCTTTGGGCAAGTCAAATGACTTCAAAGGTCTTGATAGTTAAACAGCCACGCGTCACCTTTCCTTTGAATAGGATCCGTGTAGTTGAAACAATCCACGTGCTGTGCTTCAATAACCTTTCTCAATAAAGGAACATATACTCTTCTCAACGGACTCGCATATCCGAAAAAGAAACCTTCAAGAGATTTAGCTCCGAATTTGCCATCTTGGTTTATTACGGTACATGGTGCACCGAATGGTTCTAAGAACTTCAAATTTGGCTTCCGTCGGTTTATCATCTCAAAACATGTTTTCTTTGTTGGTTTGACAGTGAGAACCCCGTTTAGCGTGTAGCAAGCCGCATCAACCGCTTCACTCCAGAAGCTGATAGGAAGTTTTGAATCTGCAAGCATGGTTCTCGCAGTTTCAATCAAAGTTCTGTTTTCTCGTTCAGCTACTCCGTTTTTCTGTGGAGTATAGGGAGCACTAAACTCGTGCAGAATCCCTTTTGTGTTGCAGAATTCCTTCATTTTGTTATTCTTAAACTCTGTGCCGTCGTCACTTCTATTTCGTCTGACCGGCAGATGATAAATGTTCTCGAGTTTCTTGAATAGAATAACCAAGTTCTCGAACGTTTCATCTTTTGATTCTTGAAAGAATACCCACGAATATCTCGAATAGTCATCTGTCAACCAAGCAATATGAGTCTCCTGAGATGCTTCGAACATTTACAGGACCAAATAAGTCCATGTGGAGATGTTCTAATGGTAACTTGATTGAGTTTAGAATTTTCTTCGGATGAGATTTCTTGATCTACTTTCCCTTCTTGCATTCCAAGCAATGATCAGACATCTGAAAACTTCGAAGATTTACGCCTTCTACAAGATCATTATGAACCAAGAAATTCATTTTTCGCAAATGAATATGCCCCATCTTATGATGCCAAAGAATAGAATCTTTTTTAGTAGCCTTTGATACAAAACATTGTGCCAATTTTGATGAAGTGGTAGCAACACCCATATCAAGAACATATAAATCATTCTCTCGAGTTGCTCGTATTAGAATCCACTCATCTGGTATTTTGAATCCCGACTTCAAGATAATACACTCTTTGTCGTTGAAATGGACTGTAAATTTCTTGTCACAAATCTGTGATATACTCAGAAGATTGTTCTCAAGTTCTGCAATATAGTTCACACGATCAAATGAAACTACGCCATTGGAGAGTTTCCCTCGGCGACTATCCTTCCACCTTGATTTCCTGCAAATCCAACATATCCACCATTGATAGCTTTAAGGTCGAATAACAATGCCTTCATTCACGTCATATGCCTGGACGCTCCACTATCCAAAATCCACTTTGAAAGTACGGATCTCTGGAGTCCCTGCACATTTTAACAGTCTATTTAAAAAGCGAGACCCAAGCCTTTTTGGTCTTGGGTTGAATTGGATAAGCATCATCAAAATCAAATTCACATTCATCAGCATAATCGAATTCTTCATCTGAATCTTCTATGATGTTTATGTTTGAAAACTTTACCTTCTTTTTATCTTTGGAATTGTTTCCACTTGATTTTTGACAGTTTCAGATGTGGTTTCAATTATGATTTCAGATTTTGATTCTTTCTTGCTATCACTAGTCTTAACAGGCTCAGACTTAGTGATTTTAGGCTTAGATTTTTTCGTGTTATCAGTCTTTACCAGTTCCGACTTAATAACACCAAATGTTGTTGACCTTTTCTTGGTAATCCAGGCTTGAGATTTGATATTAGCCTTCTTGATATAAAAGTTGTTTTCGTTTGCCCTAGAAGTTTCTCCTTTTTCAAAAGTAGAATTTTCAAACTTCTTTCTATTTTAGGTTTAACTTTTGGCAATGATTCATTTCTTTTCAAAATCTTGATTGGTTTTTCCAACACTGGATACCTTGGTTTTACAACATTTGATTCTCTTCTTCGAGGATAAGCCGGTTTTGTCTTCTGACATTGTCGTGCAATATGACCCATTTCATTGCACTTGAAACATGTCCTATTATCAAGTGAATGTCCTTTAGTGGGTGGTTTTATCCCACTTGATGTTTTGGCACCACTTGAAACCTTGGATTTATCTCGAATTTCTTTCTCCTTTTTAAACTCATCATTTGATTTCTTACCAATCAAACTCTCTTTGTGAACCGTGTTTATCCCATATACAAAATTCATGTTTTTGTTTTTATATTCATGAAATGGTGACATTTTCTTTACTGGTTCATCTGATTCTTCTAGACCCAACCCTGCTCTTCGATTTTCCGGATGATCACCACCATTCCTTCGGTAGTTGTTTCTTTTAGGTTTGGAATAGAATTTACGTTTGTTAATTTCCAATTCCTCTGATGTGACTTCCACGAGTTTAAAGAATTTGTCAAGCAATTCTTCCTTCATATTCTGAATCGGGAAGCTATCATCAAAGTATAGTCTATCTGAATCCTTAATTTTGTACATTACAATATTAGGGTCGTCACTTAGACCATCCTCTGACGACTTATCGTCATTTTCAGACTGTGAATCGGAATTCTTTGAACTCGAGTCGGCGCTTTTGAAGCTGCCTTTATCAGAATCAATTAGAACATTTTCAACCACTTTGTTAATCACAACATTGTTATCATCATCAGATTTAGCATAGATTATATCAATATTCTCTGGCAACTCATCTTTTTTCTCAGAAAGTAACTCAACATTGAGTGCCTTGTCCATCTCGTCTGCGGTTTTGTGACAGTACTTCTCGCAAAGGGGTGGAGGAACATTGCTATATTCTTTGCCAGTTTTCTTTTTAGGTTTTTCTTCCGATGAGATTGTCGGAAGAATGTGACCAATAACATATGCATTTGTGGTATAACTTCTCAACAACTGTTGAACTCTTTCAGTTTCGATTGTCATGTCTTGAAGTTTTTGTTTGGTTTCAGCAATGGTGTTAATATAAATGTTAACTGCCTTTTGTTTATCCATTACTGTTCCACTCAACATCCTTATATTATCATGTTGTTCGATGTTATTTCTGTCGAGTCTGGCATAATCATTTTTCATTTTATCATAGGCTTCTTTCATGGTGCGATAATCGTATTTCAACAATTCATTATGCACATTGTTTTCAGCGATGATCTTTGATTTTTCGGCACATTCGACACAAGGTTCAGTACATTTTGTACAAGGTTTCTCAACCTCAACAACTTGTACTTTGACAACTTCTTTCTCGATAATTTTTACCTCTGGACCTACCTTGGTTAGATTCGCCATTAAAGCTTTATCTGCCATGTCCTTGAGGTCTTCGACTTTCATTTCTTGAGTGACATCAATGATCACTTCATCAATCTTTTTCTCCTCAACCACTTGTTCCTTCGAGCTTCCATCAAAATGACCTGCAAAACTGTCACAAGAATTAGATGATAAAATTCCTTGTCTCTGCATATGGATATATTCTTCTTCTTCCCTGCTGTTGATGCAAGTATTGTTCCAGAAGAGCTTGTTCGAAAGCTGCTGCTTCTGCTGCTGCCGCTGTTTCCTCTGCAGAATTATCTTCAACTATCTCCGCCATCAAAGTAACTCCGGTCTTTTTCCCAATGTAAGAGTTCCAATCAAAACCATCATCTTCACTGGATGCCACCATAGCTTTCTTAGTGGTGCTATTGTCAGATTTTTCTTGGATTTCAATCTGGGTTTTCTTTAGAAATTGTTTATATTGAAGTGCCTTTTTGTAATATTCGTTTCCTCCTCCGAAAGGACTTTGATTTCCAGTTGCTTCGGTGTTGTTACACTCTCTTTTAAAATGCCCCTTTTGACGACATCTAAAGCACGTGACTTTGGTTTTATCAAAACCCAATTTGTTGCTGGGATTTCCTATGTCACGGCCTGTGAGTGCAACGAACTTTGTCACTCGCCTGATGATCGAAGCTAAGGACCATTTGATGTCCATTAGTTCGAGTTCTTCCTCGTCTACCTGGTCATAATCTTCTGCGGTCATCTCGGGGTTTCCGATCTTACCGGCAATAAGACATTCATAAGATTCTAAAAAGGTAGCGAGTAGTGACATATGTTGTTTTGCAACTTGTTCTGAAACAACATTGTTCAAATTCACTGTGATGTTGCATTTATATACATTCGGATCAGAACTTTGTTGTTGATTCTGGTTCGCTTGGTTTTGATACGTTGAATTTGAACCAGTGCTTGAGTAAGAACTTTGAGGACTCTGATCATACTGAGGCTGTGATTGATTCTGATTTTGTGGAGAAGCATTCATATTTGCACTAAAAGCCGTCTGAATTTTAGGACTCGAAACACTATCTAGCATTCCGGCTTTGTAATACAAACTGACGTCTTGAACAACATTAGCATTTTTTGACTTCGCCATCTTCAGAAGTTCCATTTCGTGGCCTTCGAGTTTAGCGATAAACGTCGACAACTTGAAAAATTCCCACTTATCACTGTTCTTCAAAACCATCAAATACGTAGCCCATTCACCCTCTGGTAGTGAGTCAGCAAGTTTGTCGATGTATTCTTGTTCTGTCTTTTAGAGACCGTGTCTTCGCATTTGCACTTTAAGATGACAGAAACGCTCGATCATTTGCTTTATGGTCTCATTCTTTAGCATAGTGAAGATATCAAATTCTTTCAAAATAAGTGCCTTTTTGCTTTTGATCATTTCGGCACTGCCTAGATACTTCTTCGGTAATGATAACCAAAGATCCCTTGCAGTAGTATACTCTAGTAGCAAAATCAGGATGTCTTCTTTGACATACTGTTGGATGAGACTGATCATCTTTTTCTCAGCGATGTATTCGTCTCTCTGTACTGTCGAATAGTTGTACTTTTCAAGGACTTGTTGATGTTCATCTACCGGAACAACATAGCCTCTTTCAATTAACACCCAGCCAGCGAAGTGCATGGCTTGAACCCAGTAGGTAAATTTCTCTTTCCATGCTTCGTACTCGTCCATGCTCATCAGCTTGGGCGGTTTGACAGTCATTCCCATTTCATTATCAAGATTGACTTGATTGATCACATTGGCATTTGACGAACTAGCTCCAGACATAAAAGCTCTTAGTTGATCCTCTATTGTGAATAACGAAACGTGTACTCTGAAAACTTTTCAAAAACATTGAAAACAATTAGTCCTACTACAAGTTCGGTCGAACTTGTAGAAACTAATGAAGAATTCTTGGATTTTCTAACAAGTTCGGTCGAACTGGTTAGATTTGCTTTCAAAAATATTGTTTATCTTCGGTCGAACTTACACAATCTTTGAACAAACAAACAGAACTTCGAGCGAACTTATCAACAGAACTTTGATGAAATGCTAGGTAAGTTCAGGCGAACTTACTTAAAATCTCTTAGATATTACACAAGTTCGGTCGAACTTGATGTAAAATCAGTGAAACTTTAGTAACTTTGAGCGAACTTGACTTAAATTTCCTCAAAAACCACCTAAGTTCGGGCGACCATACTAAAAAATCACTTGAAAAGTGATGTTTTAGGGCAAGTTCGGCCGAACACGGCCAATAAGTTCGATCCTTAGGGTTTTCAAAAACATGGTGTTTTCAAAATTTCGACATGGGAATTAGGTTGAATTTGGTCTCCAATCTTTCAAGGGTTTATCTTTGTTGTATTTTACATGATATATTCAAAATTCAAAAGATTTTGACCGTGAATTCTTCATTTTATGTTCAAAAGTTAAGAAAAAATGAAGAATGGAGTAGAAATAGAAGTGTTCTTGTCTTGATACTATCAAATCAGGCTGTTCTAGCTCTGATACCACTTGTAGGACCGATCCTCGATGCTTAGGAACCTAAATTTGATATCTAACATCCATAATAGCGGAAATATTACGTCGTGTTTACCAATAGACAAGATTTAATCAGTTAAACGTCAGTTTTATAGATCAAACGTTCTGGTTATAAACTGACAGAGCTTCTTCTCTGAAATGACCAAAGTTACAAATCAGAATCTAGTGCTAGGTATTTATAGGCTCACAAGTTCGGCCCAGGTGATGCAAGTTCGCCCGAACATGCCTATGCAAGTTCGGCCGAACATGCTTACATGTTACCTTTCATGGGCGAACTTGGCTACATACTTCATAAATACTTGCTATACCTAGCCTATTCAGCTCTATACAATACAAACTCGATAATAGACTAAGACATAGACATTATGCACCAACAGAAATATCAGTCTTGATGAAAGCTAGTTTGTAGATAATATCCCCAAACGTCAATTTTCAGAGGAGCTTTCAAGTACACAATGGATTTGATTGTAGCAACTCTAACTAGAAAAGACTATATATTAGATTTTCAGTAGATGAGTTGTTTTCTGGACTAACCGTCAGGGAATAATGATGTTTGAAGATTGCTTTATGCTATTCATGGAGAAGACTACATAATTGATCTTTGAAGAACATTTATCAATATACTTAAAGCTCACAGTATGTTACCAGGTGATTTTTAATCCAGTGAAGGTTTACTGATTGTGTAGATTACAGTTTACACTGATCAGTCATTGATGTTGGTGGAGTATAGCGTTGATTACAGAAAATGGGATCTCAGATTTTCATGAGTATTCACTTATTTAAATTGACTAGTGTTGATATTCGAAGTTTTTATCAAATGCATGTTGGGTTTAAGATCGATAGCTTGAGGAAAGAGTTCGTTAAAACCAAACTTGGATGTGGTTAACGACGAAATGGAGAAGCTACAGTGTTTGGTTTCAAGTTTGTAAATATTGGTGAAGATTGTAGTATAGCAAATCTAAGGATTGTGTCAAGAACAGTGCAAATAAAGACCTGAGCGTCAGGGGGAATCTGTTGACGTGTGTGTAAAACCGAATCCTCAATTGAGGGAGAATTTGTTGACGTGAAGTTTACGACATCAACAAATACTTAACTGAAGATGCAGATTACTCAACACGGTTTTTCAAAATTTTAAGTTCAAGATTCGATAGCAATGCACAAGGGGGAAGCTGTTGGTGTATTTAGTGTGTCCGTTACTGTGCGAATAAGCTAGATAGAGCATCTGTTGAATAGTGTATAGTGTTGTGTGTCAATTTACTCATCCCTCGAGGAAAATCTACTTCATACAAGGAGTAATAGATGTTTTGATCACAAGTATCCCCATAGTTTGATTGTAACAACTTCAAGAATTTTAGTATTTCCTTAGAAAATATATTAAGATTTCAAGATAATAATGAAGCAATCAATTAGGGTATGAATGAAGATTCAACCTAAGTTGCTGAATAATTCGATTTTGATGGCATCAGTAAGGGGGAAATTGTAAGGTCCAAAATTTTTAATAATGCTTATCAAGAAGTTCTCATGAACATGAAGGATGATTTGAGTATACTTCTAATATTTGAGAGTACTTAAGGAATTTCAGAGTACTTCTTGGAGAGTATGTAGGTCGGTATCGGATCTTCCAATAGCTCAGGCACTAATTTGATAACCTAGTATAAACGTACGGAATACATTTATAGTTAGGCAATAATATTAACAAGATTGATTCACTTTATAACTGTTGTTTTATTAATCGTTCAAACATTACAGATCAGTAAAACAACTGGAAAGAGCTTCGCCATATTGAACACCAAAATCACTAACTAACCAAGACCCCAACTCGTTTATTTACAGACAAACCCGCTTCGTACGAGTTGGACCTTGGTCACTTCATGTGAGTTGGCCATTTTGTACGAAGTGTGCAATACATACAAAAACAAACTTTACAAATCTAACAATAAAGCCCTATTACATCAACATGACCCTAGACGTAGGCTATAGACATTCTGGATCAACAAACTCCAACTTGGATATTGCCGCAGTCTGGTCAGTCTTCGAAAACTTCATAACTTTAACATTCAGCGCCCAAAAAAAACTTTCTCGGCTTCATGCGCTCTTCAATTGGATTTGGCGTTTGATCAGTTGTAGGTGCCCACTTCATAAACTGAAATCTACTGAGTCAAGCTTCTTTTGATCTTTCTTTAATGCGTTCTTCGTTTCTTATCTGCTTCAAAAACTCAACTTTCTCTAACAATCTCCATTTTGATTCCCACATTTTCCCTGAATTTATACCATGAGCATAGCACACGTTGATCATTCCTTGGCATTGTAATGCTTGAACCTTATATTTCTCTTCAAAGCATATCCTGTTATAGAACAAGCATTTTATCGGGTTTAGTATCCATATACCTCTCCATAATCCAAACATTCTCTTCTAAGCAATAACCGCTTCATTCAGTTCTTTAGTCACTCTCCAAGAATCATCAACATTAACCACAATCACAACATCTCCTATTTCTGAGTCATAATTGTAACACCCCAATCGCATAAAGCAACACGCGGCGGAAACACTTGGGGAGTCACGTTACAAATTGTCTCAACACATGGTATTTAAAGTTTTGTTTTATTGAATTATCGAATTTCATTGTCTTGGAGTATCGGAAATGAAATACAATTAAACTGTCTGTAGAGTTTTAAAGTAGCTAAGGCCCGAGTCCATCCTATATGTGGCATGAAGCGACAATCATCATGTAAATGAACCTGAAACATATGTGAAAATAGGTACGTCAGCATAAAAATGCCTTTAAGTAACATAGGTTTTGTGAATTAGATTCATGGCTTGAATGTTTTAAGAAAAGAACATATGTTTTCAAAAATAGCCATGAATCCTTACAAAAAGTTTGGTATCTAAAATACTTTGCTTTTTGATAGAAAGTGTTTGTAGTATATGTACAAGATATACGTTTAGTTTTGAAATAACAATTTAGGTAGTATATCAAATGTATACTTTTGATTTAAAAGATTGGGTAGTATATCAAACTATACTTTAGTATACAATAAGGGAATCGATAGTATATCAAGCTATACTTTGGTAAATAGTAAGAAAATCGGTAGTATATCAAAATATACTTTCGTTTAAGAACAAGAGATTCGGGAGTATATCAAACTATACTTTCGTAAATAATATCACATTGTTAGCATATCAAACTATGCTTTGGAAGTATATCGAAATATACTTTAATTGTGATTTGGAAGCATATCAAAATATACTTTGGTTTAGTGAAACAATAAAAGATAAGTTTTTATGTCTTAATTAGAAACCTTTGTAAAAATACATTGTGGTCGTTTGGCAATACATTCAAACCTGAGTATATCAAACTATACTTCGGTGACTATAGATTTACCACGAAGGCAAAATCTATTTGGTTTAAACTTGGTTTCTGATATTCCATACAAAGGGAATGGGGTGTCAATTCCTATTGCGCTACATCGTACTACCAATCGGCTTGATCATTGTTAATGAATGTATAAAAGAAATACGCACCAACAATAGTCTCACAAACTTTGAAAATCATTGCTTTAGCCATAGGTAATGATTTCAAATCGTTGATGGATATAGTACTATGTATACGAAATCATATAACTTTGAAAAACGTGAACATAGTGAATAGGCACATATGAATCAACCCAAAACATTTGGAAAATGTAAAAGAGGGGACTATGCACTCACTTGGGGTTGCAAAATATCCTTGAATCATAGATTAAACAAGCTCAAATGTCCGAGAAGTCAAACGTGTCCTAGAATCGGATAACTATGTAATTATCGAGACTTTAATAGGCGGATCGAATAGAATGAGGTCTTGTAAACCAAATGAGTGTTGGTACTCATATGAAATGGTTTAACAAAGTCTACATTATGATTTGAAAAGGATTCCTAAGTGCTTTTGACCCGTTATGACTCGATAAGGTAGTTTATGCTACTTTAACGGATCATTTACGTAAATACGTGTTCGGATGGTTAGATATGTGTTATGATAAGTCTAATATGCCAAAATAAGTCTAATATAGTTACAACATAAGTTTATATGTCAAAACATTAGTCACATATGCTTAAAGTTGATTTATGCACAAAAAGGACATTTGGTCATTTAAAAAGGCATAACTAGCGACTTAACATAATATTAACCAGACGACGTGACCATAAGATATAACCTCAGAGGGTTATTCCCTACACAACTATGGTCACTAATATGAGTTTGGTCGGATCCTAAGATCGACCAAACGGGTCGGATTCGAAAGTCAAAGCGGTGGTCAAGACCGCTCGACTTACGACCCTAAACAAGCACTAAACTAAAAGTGACGAGTTAGACATGTCAAACATGTCTAAATAAGTTTATAAAACTGTTTTGGTATAAAAAAAGGGTTTTTTGATACCCGAAAATAGTTCCGTCGTATAATGTGTAACACCCCGATCGCGTAAAACAACAACACGCGACGGAAATATCGAGGAGTCACGTTACAAATTGCTCAGCCACAACTGATACTAAATTGTTTCACTATTATTAACATCGTTTTACAATGCAAAGAAATCATGAAGTTGTCTTTTGATTAAAGAAGTCTAAAGTCCGGAAGCATTTCTATGTACATCAAACTTGAATAATCGAAATCTGAAACATATGTGAAAACGAGACATCAACAAACAATGTTGGCGAGTACAAAGTTTTGTTAGCCAAGTTAATGGAAATAGTTTAGGGTTGCAATACCTCGACAACTACAGGAGTCGTCTATTGAAAATGGATTCTTTTAAGCCAAGGAATGGCAAAAAATTTAGTATTGCAATACATTAACTTGATTATGAAACTCGTGACAAAATAGTTTTGTATATGGCAACATGATTGATACTAAGGAATTTTTATGTCATTGAAAATTGTACTTTGTTCATTGTAATTGCCTTGAATTTGATCATAAAACTTGTGAGTGTGTTATTAGAAATCCAATCAAGGATTAATAACAACAATACTGAAAATTTGTCATAACTTGCATGAGTATTATTAGAAATCAAATCAATGATTTAAAATAATACTTTGGTTATCCTTGTAAGAATCTAACATATAAAAATATGAAAGAGTTCTACAAGGATTTGAATATTGTACTTTGAATCAATCAACACCAAATCCTAATGTGATTTGGTTCACGCTACAAGAGTAATACAATAAGAACACTTATGTATAGGAAGTACCAGCGGCGTATCCACCATGTTCTTATAGTATTACACTCTTTTCGTTATCTGAATCACAACTAATCACAATAACCACATAATCATCATCTTGGTCACATTGTCTTGTCATATACGTATTAAATTACACAGAATCCAATAAAGGACTACCAATTAGTACTTTAAACATCCTACAAGAATCTAACTATGAAGATAGATAGATGCTTTAAGGATTTGGTAGCATATCAAGCTATGCTTTGGTTCAGTATATCAGGCTATACTTTAGTTTAATATATCAGACTATACTTTGGTTTAGCCTGAGATTCCAAAGTTTCAGAATTGGGAGAACAGGTCCCTACAGCCTAAAACTTGTTTTTCGACGCGTTTTGGATCTTTTAACACCCGTTAACCCCATTTTTAAGCTTTATAAGGAAGATAAAGAATAGGTAACTTGAAATATGTCCACATATATTTCAGGTGTCGGTTCGTTTGGTCGTACGGTTGCGGTTTTCGGTTAATAACGACGAAAGTCGTAACGAACGCGCAAATGACCGTAAATTCGTGACGAACGATATTTTTTGCATTCTAATCATTAAAATACAAGATTTTAATGATAACAAATTTTTTTGGATCTCCGTACATGTTCCGGATAGTGAAATACACAAATTGGCATAGTTTCACAGAATTTGCAAAATATCCCCTGAAGTTGCATAAAGGTGTTTTTGTCATTCCTAAGCCCTCAAAACTTATATCTAAGTTATGTAAAGGGTATTTAGGGTATGTGTAGCTTATGTCCTTGTTCCGGAGTGTACGCCGCTACGAGAATCGGCAGACTTTCGTAGTTTGTCATAAATAGTCTCTGTGATCGAATAGGCTTGATTTTGACATACCAAACCTTTCAAAACTTATTTCTAAGTTATAAAGGATATTTAGGGTATGTTTAGCTCGTGCCCTTGTCCCGGTGTGTACGTTGCATTAAACGGGTTACGTTTAGGTATCCTTATCGAAATACCTTCAAAGAAAAAGTTTTTGAAAGCTCGAAATTTTGCACAAGGGTTACAGTCTCCCCTACTTTAGGAAATTTCGTCCCGAAATTTATTCGAAGGAGACCGCAGAGTGTATTTGAAATGATTGAAAGATGAGCAGAGTGCTAGATTCCAAAAATGCGGAGCATTGTTTGGTGTTGGAAATTTTAGGGGGAATTCAAAGTGTAGGCAAGGATATTCAGGGTATCTTAAGGTATTTAAACCTTTTAGAACTATGAATCTTTAAAGTGTCATCGAATGTATAAAAATTGTTTCATCGAGTGTGTAAAAATTGTTTTGTATGGCACTATGTTATACTAAGGCACTTAGTGTAAATCCATAGCAAACAAAGGGGTGTACATTCAAGCCTGGCCATACGTACACGGTTTCTAACATCCCACGAGGTACATCCCATGTACCATGAGCATCTCATGCATAGGAGACGGGTCAACATACCTATGGCATCAAGGTCATCACCTTTAACACCATAATATACTCTCGGTCGCTCGAATAGAGTTAATGAATGTACTCATCTCGTTCATTGCATTCAATAAACAGATAACCAATAATCACACAATCACACAATCACATAATGTTCCAAGATAACATAAAACCCTTAAGTGACTCTGGTAACATTCCGAAGAATAACACAATAAGAACACTTATATATAGGAAGTACCATCAGCGTATTGCGTCATACCCTTCCCGTTACCTAATCACTCTAGATTTTATGCCACCATCTTAACAAAGCTTACTATGATTCTCATATGTCGAACCCCGTAATTACGTGTGCACCCATAATTACGTGTTTCATCATATGGTCCACATAGCTCCTCTTGTTAAGTGAAGGTAACAAATATTAAGGTCGAGGTATCATCTAATATCAAACAAACATCGGCATAGCACAACATTTGTCAGATCAGACCGTTGTTTTATACCAGCAATGATAACAATACTTGTTTTGCATCCAACCAATATTTGTAGCAAGTATTTCATTCTAGTATAAATGTTAATATATGTTTCACACTAACCAAACTTGTAGTATGCATCATATACTAAGCATCGATTGTCATAAACAAGGTAAGTATGTCATGAAAATGTTTTCAAATCACGTGCTAGGTATGCTAGGTTAACATACTAAGCGAAAAGGTATTTGTAATCATGTGCTATACATATTAGGTTAACAAACCATGTATGTAATATCATGAAAACAAAAGTAGTGGCGATAGTCACATAGCGTTCGTAGAAATTGTCGTGCAGAACTTGTATGAATGCATTAATGTGCAATCAAAATATGCTAAATTGCGAGATTTGGTTCCTAAAGAACAGAATCCTCGAAGTTTGTAGTTGTAAACTACACTCAGTGTAATCACATTTGAATTTCTAAATGGAATACGAATAACAAGAATGAAGAAAAACTTCTTGAAATTTATATTGTCATTTCAAATAATATTGGATTATGTTCATTGTTTTTGGTTGACAAAAAGAAAACGTAAAGGTTCAAATGATCATGAGTGCTTGATCATCAACGTGAACCTCATTAACATTGAATACTCGTCTATGAGCTAAGTCAGCATTAGCAAGTCTAGGGCAGTTTCACTTGAAATGATTTGGATCACCACAATTGAAACATGCTCCAGCTGGGTAGCAGGACGAGTTTGGTTAAGGGCTGCTTGGTTTTGGATACGACAAGTCGCAGCTAGATGTCCAAAAATACCACATATTGTACACTGGCGGCAATGGAGAATTTGTTGGGTGGTGATAGTTGCAACGATTACACCGAGGTTGCTTTCCATGATAAAATCCTTAAAGGGTACCGAGTTTAGTGGAATTGGTGTGGCAATCGTATAATTCTTTGAAGCCTTACGCTTCTTAGAACTTTTGGAAGGTTCACCCTTTGTTTCACTTGATTTCTCTTGTGTAGTTTGTTTCTTGTCTTCCTTTTGAAAAAGTTTCCCTTTTCTAACTTGGGAGTCAGTTAGGGTAGCGGCTAATTCCTTAGCCTCCCTAAGCGTTGCGGGTTTGTTTCCAGTGACAATACCTTGAATTGGATCAGGTAAGCCATCAATGTATTTCTAAATGGCCCGGTCCAAAGGTGTAACCATAGTGATTTGAAAATCTCAACTTGGTAATCGTTTCAAAATCGTGTTCTTGTACTTAGATGAATAGTGTTGTGAATTTTGTTTGAAAATAAACTTTTGTTATACTTTTGGATGAGAAGAGACAAACCAAATTAATGGTTTGTGTTAAATTTTCTTTATTTTTGAAAATAAAATTTTAAGATAAAAATATTTTTAATCAATTTTTTTTTATATATAAAAAGAGACTTCGTGTATAAATTTTGAAAACTCTTATCCAAATAAATAAAATTTTGAAAATTTGAAAAGCAAAAAATAGTATTTGAAAACGAGGTAGTATTATAAAGTGTCGTGAGATAAAAGTGAAATTTGTTTCGGATGGGTTGAATATTGTCGTAACATATTACCGAAGGTAACATGTCAGATAGTATCATACGAGTAGTATGTTTAGGAATCGTTCGACTGATCAAGGTAGATGGGTTTTCATAATGTTTCGAGAAGACATGCTTTAGCCTATAAGTGAACACTCACCCTAAGAGTTCCCAGGTAAGAGTGACTAGTCCGAAAGTTCGGATTTGTACGAACACTCTAACCTTAGACAGAAAACTTGGGGTACAGGCATTCACCCTTCCAGATTGCATGAGTTCACATTATTAAAACCCAAGATGAAAATGTTTGAGAGTAAAACATTTGAGAAACCTTTTGTTGAGAAAGTTTGAGGAAAACATTTTGAGAAGTATTCCAATGAAAATGTTGTTGAGAAAAATGTTTTGAGGAATACTTTGAGGCAATAAGCCTAAGTATTTAGAATAAATCATCTAAGGATAGATGATTTGTAACGCATAGAATAATTGTGGCACGAGTAAGGATGAGGATTAGGATGGAGATCCTAAGTCTACTCATGTTCGGGCCCCTAGGAAGGTTATAGACTAGGTTAAAGGCATTCTAATAACCTAATTCCCTATAACCAGCACTCTGATACCAATCTGTAACACCCCGATCGCGTAAAACAACAACACGCGACGGAAATATCAAGGAGTCACGTTACAAATTGCTCAGCCACAACTGATACTAAATTGTTTCACTATTATTAACATCGTTTTACAATGCAAAGAAATCATGAAGTTGTCTTTTGATTAAAGAAGTCTAAAGTCCGGAAGCATTCCTATGTACAACAAACTTGAATAATCGAAACCTGAAACATATGTGAAAAAGAGACATCAACAAACAATGTTGGCGAGTACAAAGTTTTGTTAGCCAAGTTAATGGCAAAAGTTTAGGGTTGCAATACCTCGACAACTACAGGAGTCGTCTTTTGAAAATGGACTCTTTAAAGCCAAGGAATGGCAAAAAGATTTAGTATTGCAATACATTAACTTGATTATGAAACTCGTGACAAAATAGTTTTGTATATGGCAACATGATTGATACTAAGGAATTTTTATGTCATTGAAAATTGTACTTTGTTCATTGTAATCGCCTTGAATTTGATCATAAAACTTGTGAGTGTGTTATTAGAAATGCAATCAAGGATTAATAACAACAATATTGAAAATTTGTCATAACTTGCGTGAGTATTATTAGAAATCAAATCAATGATTTAAAATAATACTTTGGTTATCCTTCTAAGAATCTAACATATAAAAATATAAAAGAGTTCTACAAGGATCTGAATATTGTACTTTGAATCAATCAACACAAAATCCTAATGTGATTTGGATAACGCTACAAGAGTAATACAATAAGAACACTTATGTATAGGAAATACCAGCGGCGTATCCACCATGTTCTTATAGTATTACCCTCGTTTCGTTATCTAAATCACAACTAATCACAGTAACCACATAATCATCGTCTTGGTCACATTGTCTTGTCATATACATATTAAAGTACACAGAATCCAATAAAGGACTACCAATTAGTACTTTGAACATCCTACAAGAATCTAACTATGAAGATAGATAGATGCTTTAAGGATTTGGTAGCATATTAAGCTATGCTTTGGTTCAGTATATCAGGCTATACTTTGGTTTAGTATATCAGGCTATACTTTGGTTTAACATATCAAACTATGCTTTGGTTTAGTCACATTGAATCATAAAGTCCTAAATCCTAATGGTGAGTCGGATAACGCTACGAAGGGTAATACAATAAGTACACTTATATATAGGAAGTACCTGCGGCGTATCCACCATGTTCTTATTGTATTACTCTAGTTTTACTATCTAATTCATCAACAATCTCTAACATAAACAATAACCATCATCATCGGCGTGTAAAGCACTTCTAAGAAATCTTACTATAAAGATAGAAGATTTAAGACTGTACTTCAAGTATCCTACTAGGATCAATCTATAAAGATAGAAAGATACTATAAGGATTTTTTTCGTGTCCCCAATTGTCATGTGTTGCATAAAAGGAATATTGCACAAAAATGCTCTTAGATATAATTGCCATACATTGTGAAAAATTGATTACACATATGAATCACCCCAAAACATCTGGAAAACGTAAAAAGAAGGGGAGCAATGTACTCGCCTGGGATTGCGTATAGATCTTGTTCAAATGATATAACAAAGCTCAAAGGATCAAGAGTTCAAGTGTCGAAGTGGTTCCTAGTGTATTTGATAACTACATGTTAGTGTGTCGAACTTGAAAATGAGAGATTGGATAGAATGAGGTATATAAACCAAAAAGAGTTGGATCTTGTATATTATGGTTTATAATATCAAACATTCTGAATTGGAAGCATTTCAAAGAGTTTTGACTCGCTACGGCTTGCTAACGTGGTTTACACCACTTTAACGGGTCATAAACGTAACTATGGGTTCGGGTGGTTAAATATGTCCTATGACAAGTATAATATGCCAAAATTAGTTTATATAAGTTGTATAATCAGTTTAGATGTCAAAATAATGCTCTTATATGTTCAAAACTAATTTAAGTGCAAAAAGGGTATTTTCGTCATTATAAGGAATACATATTCGACGTCATTTGACTAACCAAACGGTATGACCTTAAGGTATAACCTCAGAGGGTTATTCCCTATAATACTATGGTCATAATAATGGGCTTGGTCGGATCCTAAAGGTGACCAAACGGGTCAGATTCGAAAGTCAAAGCGGTAGTCAAGACCGCTCGACTGACGACCCTAAACAAGTACTAAACTAAAAGTGACGAGCTAGACATGTTAAACATGTCTAACTAAGTTTATAAAACTGATTTGGTATCAAGAAGGGTTTTGATACCCAAAAATAGTTCCGTTGTATAATGCGCATTTGCGCATTATTGACCGAAACTTTGACTCGTCACTTCGACTAGTAAACATGGTAATCAGTAGGCACAATCGCTAAGGATCATAAGCATCGTGATTACGATCACGTTGCAAAGTCCAATTGGACTTTGACTTGACCAATTAATGGTCAAAACTGAAAGTCAAACAGTACTGTTTGACTTTTAGCTCATAATAAGCTAAAAGAATGAACAAGGCTTAGTTAGAGCACTTACTTGCACTCAAGGAAGCCAAGATTACTAGAAAACTCAGATGGGAGGCCTCCTAATAAGGTAGCAACTCCACTTAGAGTTTAGAGAGAAGAAAGATGGAAATGAGTAAGGAATTTGGTTGAAGATCAAGGGTATTTATAGTTGTTGGAGAGCTTTAAGATCATGCCAAGTGTTGGGACATGTTCTAGGATGTTTCCAAGTGTTTAGTGAGGTGTCAAGACCAGAGAAAGTGTGGCAAAAACGAGTTATATGTGTCAAGTCAGATGAACAAGAAGCTGCTGGGTATTGCTGAAAACTGGCATCCCTCGCGCGTCGCCGGAGGTCTTAGTGATTCTCGCGCGTGGCGCCTGAGATTCCAAAGTTTCAGAATTGACAGAACAGGTCCCTACAACCTAAAACTTGTTTTTCAACGCGTTTTGGCACTTTTAACACCCGTTAACCCCATTTTTAAGCTTTATAAGGAAGATAAAGCATAGGGAACTTGAAATATGTCCAAATATATTTCAGGTGTCGGTTCGTTTGGTCGTACGGTTGGGTTTTCGGTTAATTACGACGAAAGTCGTAACGGACGCGCAAATGACGTAAATGCGTGACGAACGATATTTTTGCATTCTAATCATTAAGCCCTCAAAAATTTTTGGATGTCCGTACATGTTCGTACATGTTCCCGATAGCGAAATACGCAAATTGGCATAGTTTCACAGAATTTGCAAAATAGCCCCTGAAGTTGCATAAAGGTGTTTTTGTCATTCCTAAGCCCTCAAAACTTATATCTAAGTTATGTAAAGGGTATTTAGGGTAAGTGTAGCTTATGTCCTTGTTCCGGAGTGTACACCGCTACGAGAATCAGCAGACTTTCGTAGTTTGTCTTAAATAGTCTCTGTGATCGAATAGGCTTGCTTTTGACATACCAAACCTTTCAAAACTTATTTTAAGTTATATAAAGGATATTTAGGGTATGTTTAGCTTGTGCCCTCATCCCGGTGTGTACGTTGCGTTAAACGGGTTACGTTTAGGTATCGGTTATCGAAATGCCTTTAAAGAAAAAGTTTTTGAAAGGTCAAAATTTTGCACCAGGTTTACATAATGCGCACTTTGCGCATTATTGACCGAAACTTTGACTCGTCACTTTGACTAGGAAACGTGGTAATCAGTAGGCATGATCGCTATGGATCATAACCATCATGATTACGATCACGTTGCAAAGTTCAATTGAACTTTGCTTTGACCAATTAATGGTCAAAGCTGAAAGTCAAACACTGTTTGACTTTTAGCTTGAAATAGCTAAAATAACTAAGCAAGACTAGGAAGAGCACTTACTTGTGTTTGAAGAACACTCAAGAGATCAAGAAAACTCAGATGGGAGATCTCCAACAATGTGGTAGTCTCCACTTAGAGTTATGGAGTGAAAAGAAGAAAATGGGCAAAGAAAATGGTTGAAGTTCAAGGCTATTTATACTAATCTTGGAGCTCCCAAATCATGACAAGTGTTGATTCAGGTATTATGGAAGTGATTTGTGTCCTCCCATGTATCCATTGCAGGTTAAAGGTGGCAAAACTCACGACTTGGTGGCCAAGAATGCAACAAGAAGCTGCCAGGTTGAATTTAGGAAGCTTTTGACCTGGGGATCCCTTACGGACCGTATGGAGTTTTGCCTTACGGTCCGTAAGGCCCTTGCAGGGGCAGAAGTTTAAAAAATGGTAGAAATGGCCCCTGAACTTGTTTTTGTCGCATTTTGGCACTTTTAACACCCGTTAACCTCATTTTAAAGCTTTATAAGGATGATAAAGCATAGGGAACTTGAAATATGTCCACAAATATCCCGGGTGTCGGTTCGTTCGGTCGTACGGTTGCGATTTTCGGTTAACTACGACGAAAATCGTAACGAACCTCGCAAATGACCGTAAATGTGTAGCGAATGATATTTTTGCATTCCAATCACTAAAATACATGATTTTAATGATTAATTTTTTTTGGATGTGCGTACATGTTCCGGATTAGGAAATACGTGTAACGGCATAGTTTCGCAGAATTTGCAAAATAGCCCCTAAAGTTGAATAAGCATGTTTTTGCCATACCGAACCCTTCAAAACTTATTTCTAAGTTATGTGAAGGGTATTTAGGGTATGTTTAGCTTATTTCATTGTTCTGAAGTGTATGTCGCGTTAAACTTATTACGTTTGCGTAACAGCTTACGATTTCACTTCCAGAAGCGATTCGAAAGATTGAAATTGTACAAGGACTGAATGTGTGAATGTCACATGTAATTATAAAATTCTTGGGAATGAAACACAAGATCTCATTGGATTCGAAATTGTTCGGAATTATACGATGGTTGAATAGGCACAGATGTTACAGTCTCCCCTACTTTAGGAAATTTCGTCCCGAAATCTAAATTAGAGGAAACTTGTGAAAACAGATGTGAGCGTATCGCTTTCAAATGATCCTACATTCCCTGAGCAAAACTCTTGGCCACATTTGGATTTTCAGCGAATTTCGTTTATTGTACTCTTCTATTGTTTGTAGGAATGAGTTCAGGTTCGAAACTCTAAACTTCAGTCCAATAAGTAGGTGTACGACACCTTTGATTATACCAAGCCTTCAAGGGGCTGTGTAAATGTCAAAGTGACATTCTTGTTTGCAGAAGAACTAAAAAGAGCGTGAACTTGAAAGGGATCCGAATTTCCGAAAAAAGAAAGGGAGAACGTTTATAGGGGTTTCCCATGAAGACTAGTATAGGAAACTTGTGTGTGCTTGAAATTGGAGTTGGAGAGTGAAAGATTAAAACAACATTGGTCAGGGTCCAGAACTTATCGTACCTTAAATAACACCATGCTTGCAATGTAATAAGGAACATTTATATATAGGAAGTACCAGCGGCGTATCCACCATGCCTTTATTATATTGTTCCCACTTAGTTATTCTTATTACTATAGGTTCTTACACATGACAAAACTTGTTTGTGGTTTCTATGCACTGAATTATATAATTATGTATGCATCCATAATTACACAATTCCTTGCGTAGTCCGCACAGTTCATTTTGTGATGTGTAGGGGAAAAAAATTTCAAACAAATAAACATATGATGACTCGTCTTAGACCATAAAAGTGCCTTTTTAACTAGATCAACGAATAATCTTTTTAAATAGACACTAAAGAGTCTTTTAACTAGATCCTCACATGATCTTTTAATTAGATTAGTACTTTGGAATCCAAGGGTCTAACTATTTGCATAGAAGCACTTTGGATATCCTTCTAAGGATCTAACATATGAAGATATGGAAGGTTCTATAAGGATTTGGATAGTAATCATTTTGAATCAAATAACCGTTAACTTGTACATACGTATTAAAGCACACAAAGAATCCAACCAAGGACTCCGGATTGCACTTTATCATCCACAAGGATCTAACTATGAATATAGGAAGATCCTATAAGGATTTGGGATTTGTATAGCGAACATGTTTTGAAAATCATGTACTAGATGTTATACGAAATCAAAGTATGTGTAATGTCATGAAAATACCAAAGTAGTCATAGGCACATCGACATATTGCATAAGACCATTTAAGGACTTATGAAAAGTACCCTTAGGTATACAAGCAAGGATTTAAAGGGTACTTCGAGTTTTTGTTAAGAGTTATGATTTGTACCTTGTACTTTGTTTCTTAGAAGAAACGAGTACATAGAATTTTTGTGGAGATCGCGAGCGATCACAAAATAGAAGAAACTACGAGAGTAGTTTGATATGCAAGGAACCATATCCTTGGTGTCGGTATTGTAGAGGTATGTCACACATACACGTAATCATACTGGTTTGTAAATAAAATTGAAATAACAATTTTATTTATAAACCAACCGAAATGTTTCAAGATTTTTGGATATCACAAAGTGAAAATGTAAAAGTTTAAACGTTCATAGCTGCATCATTATTAGTACGAGTCTCGATAGCATTTATGTTAATTGCTCATCCACGGGCTGGATTTGCATTAACAAGCTTTGGGCAATTGTTTCGACAGTGAGTAAGATTACCACAGTTGTAGCACGATCCAGGTGGATATGGTGCTTGAGCAGCAGCAGGGTTTGCATTTGCTTGATCTTGGGTGTTGGTAGCAAAACGACATGCCTTGATCAAATGTCCCAATCGTCCACAGTGGGTACATTTGTGACATGGTGTTAGATTTAGATGATGTCGATTGCATTTATTGCACAGAGGTGCGGTGCTAGCATAAGTTTTCATAGCACGAGGTTGTGCTGGTTGGGTTGGAGCAACTTGATCGTTCTGAGCAACTATAGTGAAGTTTTGTGAAGCCTTATGCTTTTTTGACTTCTTAGAGGATTCAGTCTGGTTTTCCTTTGGTTTTTCTTAGGTAGTCTTATCCAATGGTTTCTTGTCGCCTTTACGGAAAAGTTTACCCTTCTTGATTTGAGATTCAATTAGGGTAGCGGATAGCTCAATGGCCTGTCTAACTGTAGTGGGATTGCTACCAGTGACTATGTCCTGAATTGGATCAGGGAGGCCATCAATGTACTTTTCAATTGCCTTATCAAAAGGCGTAACCATGGTAGGACATAATAGACTTAGTTCCTCATAACGATCAGTGTAGGCTCGATGTTCACCATTATCTTGTTTCAGATCGTGGAATTCGTTCTCAAGTGCTCTCTGTTTATAACGTGGGCAGAATCTTTCATCATAAGAGCTCTAAGTTCTTCCCATGTCTGAGCCAGTGCTACGTCAACACCTCTATCCCTCATAATCTCATTCCACCATGTGAGTGCTCTCTTTTGGAAAACACTCAAAGCAAACTCTACTTTCCGCTCGTTCGAACACTAAACATGGCGGAAAGTGCTTTCGATACTCTCAAACCATTGTAGGAGCCAAGTAGCTCCCTAAGACCCAGTGAAGTTGAGTGGTTTGTGTGATATCTATGGCAATCCAAACATGTAACAATAATAAACAAGTTATCAATGAATGAAAATTTATGTGGAATATGTGAATTTGTTTATTTATTTTGATTATTACAAACATTTGATTCTTGCACAATTTCAAACTCTTAAATTGCTTCTATGAGCAAAATCGGTGAACCGATACGCAAACAAAACCAATTTAACGCAACGTATGTTCCGGAATAATGACACAAGCTAAACATACCTTAAATAACCTTTACATAACTTAGAAAAGTTTTAAAGGGTTTGGTATGTCAAAAACAAGCTTATTCGATCACAAGGACTAATTACGACAAACTGCAAAAGTCTGCCGATTCTCGCAGCGACGTAGCTCCGGAACAAGAAAACAAGCCTAACGTACCACAAATATCCTTTACATATCTTAGAAATAAGCTTTGAGGGCTTCGGTATGGCAAATTCACACTTTTGTGAGTTTAGGGGCTATTTTGCAAATTTCATGAAACTATGCCTTTTCGCGTATCTCGTTATCCGAAACATGTACGGACATCCAAAATATTTTCTAAAAATATTGTATTTTAGTGATTGGAATGCGAAAAATCCGTTCGTTATGCATTTACGGTCACACACGCGTTCGTTTCGATTTTCGTCGTAATTAACCGAAAACCGCGACCATACGACCAAACGAACTGATCTCTGGAACATTTTCCAACATATTTCAAGTTCCCTATACTTTTATTTCCTTATGGAGCTTTGAAATCAGGTTGACGGGTGTTAGAAATGCCCGAAACGCGACGAAGCGATGCAGGGGCCTGTTCTGCCAACTTTGGAAAGTTGTGCCCAACACCTTGGCTTACGGACCGTAAGCCTAAGGACCATACGGTCCGTAAGTGTGCTCCAGCACACTAGTTTGTTGGCAGCAGCTGGTTAAATGTAATTTTGACTCATCAAACGTTGGTGCCACCTTAATCTCTGCATTTGACACGAAATTGGACACTAATCTACTCCTATGATGAGTCACAAACACATGCATGATCTTGATAATCCAAGAAATCTATAAATAACATGTGTTCTTCATTTTTAAAGGTTTTGATCACTTCAAATCTGCTATCAATTGAAGTTGCAACGCTTTGGTGATCTATCTCTGACTTCTTAAGCATCCTTATAGTGTTTGTAAGTGATCTCCTTCATGTTTGATTCTATTCTTGTGGTTAATTGGATTAAAGTCACAAAATTTGACTTTTTATTTGACTTCCAGAATTGATCAGGTTAAAATCCAATTGAAACTTGCTTTATGATGGTAATCAAGATGGTTATGATCCATAAAAATCATGCCTATTGGTTCTCATCATTTCTAGCTATTTTGACAAGTCAAAGTTTCGGTTAAAATGCGAATTTTGAGCATTTTGCAACGGATCTAAATTCGGGTGTCAAAACAGTTTGTTTGATGCCAAAACTCTTTTATAAACTTATTTAGACATGTCCAAACATGTCTAAATCACCACTCTCATTATAGTGCTTATTTAGAGTCAAAGTTGAACGGTTTGACCACCGCTTTGACTTCCGAAATCTGACCTGTTTGGCGAATGTTCAGACCCGACCAAATACATAATTGTGACCATAAATATATAGGGAATAACCCTCTGAGGTTATACCTTATGGTCATGATGTTTGGATTGTGTTATGATTTATGATTGTAATATTACTAAAAAAATGACCAAAATGCCCTTTTCACAAACAAATCAACTTTAAGCATATGTAACATAAATTTTGACATGTATTCTGATTAAATAACATTTTCAAACATATTTAAGCTTTAAGGATTTATCATAACACATATCTGACCATCCGAATGCGTAGTTACGCAAACGACGTGTTAAAGTGGCTTAAACCACCTTAACGGGTCATAATGGGTCAAAAGCACTTATAATCTTTTCCAACTCAGAATGTAAACTTCTTAAACCCTGTTATATGAGTTACGACACTCACTTGGTTTATAAGATATCATTCTATCCGAATCTTCCGATTTCAAGTCTCGATATTTACACTATTGTTCATATTTAGGACACGCGTGATATCTCGTATCTTTGAGCTTCGGACTTCTTATTGATCCAAGATTTACTTTGCTATCACAAGTGAGTACATAGTTCCCCTCTTTTATGTTTTGCAAATATTTTGGGGTGATTCATATGTGCAAGTTATTTTCAAGCTTTCAAATTACAAATGCTATGGTTTATATTTAACACGACGATTTCAATAATGTGAACGAACTTCTTGGCGCGTTATATTCATAACAGGAATGACATTCATCAACAATGGCCAAGCCAACCAGTAGTAAGTTACGGCGCCTAGGACTGACAATCCCGTTACCCAAATTCCCCGGGTTTGTGGGGAAATTTGGGAAGCGACTGAAATTGTATGTAACAAACCCATTGGTGGTTTGTTATACGATTAAGGGACACCATTGGGTGGTCTCGAACAAGTCAACAAAGGTTTGAATGTATTCACAAAACGACCAAAAGTTTTCACAATTAAAATAATGGACGATGAACGATTTGTTTTATGACAATAAACAATGAACGATGAACGATTTGTTTATAACAATGAACGACGAACGATGAACAATTGGTTTATAACAAGGAACGATGAACGAATGGTTTACGATAAGTGATTTAGATAACGGAACGAGTGTAATGTAATAAAAGCATGATGGATACGCCGCTGGTACTTCCTATATATAAGTGCTTTTATCATATTACATGCGTGGCGTTATTTATATTACTTGCACAAATGTTTTCAAACAATGACACACAACGATTTTATGATTAAAAATATAAACCATACGAGATATTTCAAGACGATTTACAACTTGGATTTACAATTCAAAAGATTTCGAGTCAAGGTTCATGGCTACTAGATTTCTATAAACTCTATCTCACGTGTTTATAAACCTATTGCAATATCAAAATATTTTCAAAACAAGGTTTCCAATCACGACTCTTGTAGTCGGGTTATAAGTTGCAATGTATACGAAGCCATGAACTTGACATACTCACAAAAACCTATGTACTCGCCAACATATTTTTGCTGACTCGTTTTCACATATGTTTCAGGAAATCAAGTTTGATGTCGATGCTAGATGATTCTGATGCGTGCACATGTAGGAATGGACGTGGACTTAGTGCATTTAAAATAAGAAAGACAATTTCAATGCTTGTTTGTTTGTTTAAAAGTTTTAAGACAATATGACAATATAATCTATGTTTAATATCTAATAAAACGAAACATCAAATACCAAGTGTTGTTGAAACAATCTGTTAACGTGACTCCCCAAGTGTTTCCGCTGCGGTTTGTTGTTTTACGCGATTTGGGGTGTTACAGGTTGGTATCAGAGCACTGGTTATAGGGAATTAGGTTATTAGTAATGCTTTGGCCTAGACTATAACCTTCCTAGGACCCTAACGCAAGTAAACTTGCTTTTAGATTTAAAAATACAATACGATCACCTATCCTTAGGTGATTACCAAAACAATTCCACAAAAATTTCAAATCCGTTTTTGAAAATCAATCATCTATCCTTAGACGATTTGTTTTTAGCGTAAGCCTTTAAGTTTTTGAAATCTCGTCAAAGTTTGAGTTTTAATAATGTGAACACGTGCAATCTGGAAGGGTGGGTGCCTGTACCCTGAGTTTTCTGTCTAAGGCTAGAGTGTCCGTACAAATCCACTTAATCGGACCAGTCACTCTTACCTGGGAACTCTTGGGGTGAGTGTCCACTTATAGGCTAAAGCATGTCTTCGCGATACATTATTAGACCCATTTACTTTAATTAGTCAACGTGCGTCATTTGTATGTTTTGAGAAACAAACAAGTGACCACATTCTTATGCTTCGTCGATAATTTTTGATGCTTATTTCGATTTTCCGAATGTCGACCTCACACATCTTTCATCGTGTTTCTTTTCTAGAATGCCTCCTAGACGCGATCAAACTCAAGATGCTGCAATGGCAGCAATTATCGCTCAGCAAATGGCTGCGATCCTCCCGAACCTAGTAACTCAACTGAATCAAGCGAACAACAATAACAATAATAACAACAATGCTCCGTGTAGCTACAAACAGTTCTGTTCGGCTAAACCACTTGCTTTTTCTGGGTCTGAGGGAGCTACGGGACTTCTTCAATGGTTTGAGAGTCTCGAGAGCAATTTTTCGTTTCGTTCAATATCCGGATGAGCGAAAAGTTGAGTTTGCATCGAGTGTGATCAAGAAACGAGCTTTGACATGGTGGAATGGCGTTATGAGAGATAGGGGTGCCAATGTGGCCTTAGCCCAAACTTGGGGAGATCTTCGAGCTCTAATGATGAGGGAGTTCTGTCCTCGTCATGAACTTAGGGCTTTGGAAAGGGAATTTGATGATCTTAAGCAATATAGCAGTGAGCATCACGCTTATACCGAGCTGATGAGGAGCTGGGTTTACTTTGTCCTACGATGGTGACGCCTTTGGAAAAGGCAATTGAGAAGTATATCGATGGTTTACCCGACCCTGTGCAAGATATCGTCACCGGTAGTCACCCTACCTCGGTACGACAGCTATTGAGTTATCTGTAACTTTAACCGAATCCTAAATCAGGAAGGGTAAACTTCATCGCAAGGGAGATAAGAAACGATCTGTTCAAGCTACCCTAGAGATACCGAAGAAAAACAAAGCCGAACCATCCAAAAGGTCGAAAAGCGTAAGGCTTCTCAAAACTTTGCTGTTACTACTCAACCTGCTCCAACTGCTCCCCAAAACCAAGCAGCTCCACCACCGGCAAAGAAACCATATGCAGGAATTGCACCTCTCTGCAACCGATGTGACGGTCACCACCAAGTTCATGTACCATTCGACAATGTACTACCTATGGAAAAACTTGGCCCTTGGCAAATATTTGTCGTTTTAACCCAAACCAAGCTGCACAAAACCAAGCTCAACCACAAGCAAATCCGGCTCGACCTCACTTTCCACCTGGTTCATCTTACAATTGTGGTGAAATGGGTCACTACAGGAACAACTGTCCGAGGATAGTGAATCCAATCCGGCTCATGGATGAGCTTTTAACATGAACGCCAATGAGGCTCGTGCTGATAATGAAGTTGTTAACGGTACGTTCCTTGTCAACAATCATCCTGCTTCTGTTCTTTTTGATTCGGATGCCGATAGAAGTTTTGTGTCACTTGCTTTTGAGCCTTTGCTTTCGATGCCTAGAACAAAACTAGGGAGACCCTTGTCTGTCGAAATAGCCAGTGGTGAACCCCTTGTTCTTGATTATGTTATTCGTGTTTGCAAGTTAAATCTCAGTAACCATTTGTTTTCTATCGACCTCGCACCAATGCAACTCGAAAGCTTCGATATCATTGTTGGAACGGATTGGTTAACCAAGCACCATGCCGAAGTTATTTGTTTTGACAAGATTGTTCGTATACCACTTTCGTTTGGCGGAACCTTGGAAATTCATGGAGAGAAACCCGTTAGTAGCCTTAAACTTATGACGTGTACCCAAGCTCAGAAATACTTGCGTAAGAATTATGTCGCCTTCTTGGCACATATTGTGGAGCAGACATGCAAGAGCAAGAATATTCGAGACATTCCTGTTATTAGAGATTTTCCTAAGGTATTTCCCGAAGATCTACCTGGTTTACCCCCGACACGACAAGTTGAGTTTCGTATCGACCTTGTATCAGGTGCCAACCCAATAGCCAAATCTCCTTATCGTCTTGCACCTTCTGAGATGCAAGAATTATCGAAGCAACTTCAAGAGTTATCTGACAAAGGTTTCATTCATCCAAGTTATTCTCCGTGGGGTGTCACCTGTCCTATTTGTGAAAAAGAAGGATGGATCCTTCCGGATGTGTATCGATTATCGTGAGCTCAACAAACTCACGATCAATAATCGATATCCCCTACCTCGCATTGATGATCTTTTTGACCAATTACAAGGTCCTGCCTGTTTCTCCAAGATCGATCTGCATTCTGGGTACCATCAACTTCGTGTTCACGAGGAAGATATTCCTAAGACTGCTTTCCGCACATGATATGGTCATTATGAGTTCACCGTTATGCCATTCGTTTTGACCAATGCTCCAGCTGTTTTCATGGACTTGATGAATCAGGTTTGTAAACCTAATTTGTATAAGTTCATCATTGTTTTCATCGGTGACATTCTCATTTATTCTAAGTCTCGAGCCGAGCACGAACAACATCTTTGCCTGACAATGGAACTTCTAAAGAAAGAGCAACTTTACGCCAAATTCTCCAAGTGTGAATTTTGGCTGAAAGAAGTTCAGTTTTTGGGACACATTGTCAATGAGCAAGGTATTCATGTGGATCCTTCCAAAATCGCTGCGATTAAGGATTGGAAAACACCCACCACACCCACAGAAGTTCACTCAGTTCTGGGTCTTGCTGGTTACCATCGACGATTTATTTCGAATTTCTCAAAGATCGCTGTTCCCCTCACTGCTTTGACTCAGAAGAATAAGCCATTTGAGTGGGGATCCAAACAAGAGGAAGCTTTCCAAACCTTGAAACAGAAACTCTGTGATGCTCCTATTCTATCTTTACCCAATGGCAACGATGATTTTGTGGTTTATTATGACGCGTCGAATTTAGGCATTGGTTGCGTTCTCATGCAACGGGATAAGGTCATCGTTTATGTGTCAAGACAATTGAAAGTCCATGAAAAGAACTACACCACTCATGATCTTGAGTTGGGTGTCGTTGTTTTTGCTCTCAAAATTTGGAGACATTATCTTTATGGCACGAAGCGTGTGGTTTTCATGGACCACAAAAGTCTCCAACACATATTCAATCAAAAGGAGTTAAACATGAGAGAACGACGTTGGGTCGAACTCCTAAACGATTACGACTACGAAATTCGCTACCATCCTGGTAAGGCGAATGTTGTGGCTGACGCGCTTAGTTGTAAAGAACGTAGAGCATTCCATAGCTTTTATGCCGTATCACATTCTGGTAGCAGATTCAAGATATTTTCTTTCACCGACTGCTGTATCAGATTAATCATTTTCTTTTCAGCAAAATAATCATCTTTTTGTTGATTATAATATTTGCAATTCTCCAGAATTTGCTGATTTTCATCTCTAGGAAAGACATAACCTGTCTCAATCGCGACCCAACTGCGGAAATGCATAGCTTGGACCCAATTCTCAAATATTCCTTTCCAAACTTCATACTCTTCTAATCTCATCAACTTTGACGGCTTCACAGACTCCATTTCGTTTTCCAAATTTATCTGTCGTTTCAAAAACACTTGACAAATGATTAGCAAACAGACAATTTTAGCAAAAACTGACGTTTTAATCGACAATCGGTACGTTAAAAACGTTTAAAATTTGTCGGAAAACAGTTTTTACCAGATTAGAGCTTTAAACTCGTCTCGTCAATACGAATCTAACGATATATAGTGTCCGAGACGTTTTTCAAGATAAATAAGCAAGTTCGTGCGAACTTGTAAGAATTTCAAGAGGCTTTACAAGTTCAGGCGAACTTGTAATATTTTTCAACAATATTTAATCAAGTTCGGGCGAACTTGATGAAATTTGTTTGAAAAATAAGCAAGTTCGAGCGAACTTACCCAAAATCCTTGAAAAATCAATCAAGTTTGGGCGAACTTGATGAAAAATGTGAATTTTTTCAGTCAAGTTCGAGCGAACATGAGTTATTCGACATGGTTTTTTGCAATTTTTGACATGAATTCGTTTGTTCTAAGCTCTGATCTTTTCAAGGGTTTATCTATTATGGATTTTACGTATTATACTTGAAAATCAGTCCATTTTGTCCGTGAATTGTCCAAGAAAAGTTAAAAACAGAAGAAATGAGTAGAAGATGAGATGTTTTCAGTCCAATGTCTTCAAATTAGGCCAATCCTACTCTGATACCACTTGTAGGATCGATCCTCGTGCTTAGGAACCTAAATTTGATATCTATTACGTCGTGTTTACCAATAGACAAGAATTAATCAGTTAAACGTCAGTTTTATAGATCAAACATTCTGGTTGCAAACTGACAGAGCTTCGCCTCTGAAATGCCAAAGTTTCTAAAGTTACAAATGAAACATCAAAGCTCCTATTTATACTAACACAAGTTCGCTGGTGGGAGTGCAAGTTCGGGCGAACTTGCTTAGTCAAGTTTGGCCAAACTTGACTACAACACTACCATTTCAAGCGAACTTGTCCCTAAATATACATAAACTTCGACATTTCACTCCTAAATACTGACTCGATATTATACGATGACGTAGGCAGCAGACATATACATCAACAAACTATGCTTTGGAAGTATATCGAAATATACTTTAATTATGATTTGGTAGTATATCAAAATATACTTTGGTTTAGTGAAGCAATAAAAGATAAGTTTTTATGGCTTAATTAGAAACCTTTGTAGAACATACATTGTGGTTGTTTGGCAATACAATCAAACCTGAGTATATCAAACTATACTTTGGTGACTATAGATTTACCACGAAGGAAAAATCTATTTGGTTTAAACTTGGTTTATGACATTGCATACAACAGGAATGGGGTGTCAAATCATATAGTGCTATATGGTACTACCAATTGGATTGATCATTGTTAATGAATGTATAAAAGAAATACGCACAAACAATAGTCTCACAAACTTTGAAAATCATTGTTTTAGCCATAGGTAATGGTTTCAAATCGTTGATGGATATAGTACTATGTATACGAAATCATATAACTTTGAAAAACATGAAAATAGTGAATAGGCACATAGGAATCACCCCAAAACATTTGGAAAACGTAAAAGAGCGGACTATGTACTAACTTGGGGTTGCAAAAAATCCTTGAATCATAGATTAAACAAGCTCAAATGTCCGAGAAGTCAAACGTGTCCTAGAATCGGAAAACCGTGTAAATATCGGGACTTTAATCGGCGGATCGGATAGAATGAGGTCTTGTAAACCAAATGAGTGTTGGTACTCATAGGAAATGGTTTAACAAAGTCTACATTCTGATTTGGAAAAGGATTCCTAAGTGCTTTTGGCCCGTTATGACTCGTTAAGGTAGTTTATGCTACTTTAACGGATCATTTACGTAAATATGTGTTCGGTTGGTTAGATATGTGTTATGATAATTCTAATATGCCAAAATAAGTCTAATATAGTTAAAACATTAGTTTATATGTCAAAATGTTGGTCACATATGCTTAAAGTTGATTTATGCGCAAAAAGGACATTTTGGTCATTTATAAAGGCATAACTAGCGACTTAACATAATATTAACCAAACAACGTGACCGTAAGGTATAACCTCAGAGGGTTATTCCCTATACAACTATGGTCACTAATATGAGTTTGGTCAGATCCTAAGATCAACCAAATGGTTCGGATTCGAAAGTCAAAGTGGTGGTTAAGACCGCTCGACTTACGACCCTAAACAAGCACTAAACTAAAAGTGACGAGTTAGACATGTCAAACATGTCTAACTAAGTTTATAAAACTGTTTTGGTATAAAAAAAGGGTTTTGATACCCGAAAATAGTTCCGTCGTATAATGCACACTTTGCGCATTATTGACCGAAACTTTGACTTGTCACTTCGACTAGTAAACGTGGTAATCAGTAGGCATGATCGCTATTGATCATAACCATCGTGATTACGATCACGTTGCAAAGTTCAATTGAACTTTGCTTTGACCAATTAATGGTCAAAGCTGAAAGTCAAACACTGTTTGACTTTTAGCTTGAAATAGCTAAAATAACTAAACAAGACTAGAAAGAGCACTTACTTGTGTTTGAAGAACACTCAAGAGCTCAAGAAAACTCAGATGGGAGACCTCCAACAATGTGGTAGTCTCAACTTAGAGTTATAAATAGAAAAGAAGAAAATGGGCAAATTAATGGTTGAAGTTCAAGGCTATTTATACTAACCTTGGAGCTCCAAAATCATGACAAGTGTTGATTCAGGTGTTATGGAAGTGATTAGTGTCCTCCCATGTGTCCATTGCAGGTTAAAGGTGGCAAAAATCATGACTTCGTGGCCAAGGAATGCAGCAAGAAGCTGCCAGGTTGCATTTAGGAAGCTTCTGACCTGGGGACCCCTTACGGATATGGGGTTTTGCCTATGGTCCGTAAGGCCCTTGCAGGGGCAGAAGTTTCAAAAATGGCAGAAAATGGCCCCTGAACATGTTTTTGTCGCATTTTGGCACTTTTAACACCTGTTAACCTCATTTTAAAGCTTTATAAGGATGATAAAGCATACGGAACTTGATATATATCCAAAAATGTCCCGGGTGTCGGTTCGTTCGGTCGTACGGTTGCGATTTTCGGTTAAATACGACGAAAATCGTAACAACGTGCAAATGACCGTAAATGTGTAACGAATGATATTTTTGCATTCCAATCACTAAATACAAGATTTTAATGATTACAAAATTTTTGGATGAGCGTACATGTTCCAGATTAAGAAATACGCGTAACGGCATAGTTTCGCTGAATTTGCAAAATAGCCCCTGAAGTTGATAAGCATGTTTTTGCCATACCGAACCCTTCAAAACTTATTTCTAAGATATGCAAAGGGTATTTAGGGTATGTTTAGCTTATGTCATTGTTCTGAAGTGTATGTCGCGTTAAACTGATTACGTTTGCGTAACAGCTTGCGATTTCACTTCCAGAAGCGATTCTAAAGATCGAAATTATACAAGGACTGAATGTGTGAATGTCACATGTAATTATACAATTCTTCGGAATGAAACACAAGATCTTATTGGATTCAAAATTGTTCGGAATTATACGATCGTTGAATAGGCACAGATGTTACAATAATGCCACCACTTGAATAATTCATGAAAGTCTTGCTCTATTTTCTTCAACGACATGTTTTTCATCACATGTGGTCGTTTGATAATCAATGTAACATTCTTTTCTTTAGTAACTGGATCGATCATGATCATCTTCTTAAGGTAATGTGGTTCTAGTAATTAAAACCATGAGCAGCTTCATACTTTATCAACTTCCATAAACGTTGATCGTTGAACTTCTTTTTGTAGTTGAATGTCTTTGTTTGTACCAACTCTTCAACGCACCAGGGAAAAGTTTTAATATCTGGTAATAACTGAAAATACTACACACCAAACTACCTCTTCATTTCATACACATTAAGTTCTTCAATATATCCCAGCTTAAAATATCACCCAGAGATTTATCTTTTTCACGTGTGAAGAAAGCTAATGGTCTTTGAAAATTTCATTCTTTTGGTGCTTCTTTAAACCGTAACTTCCTTGCTTTAGCGATTTCTTCTTTAGATAAGTGTTTAGTAACACAACATCTTTTACAGTGTTGATGCATATGTCTGTCGCATACGTCATCAAATCATATTGAGTCTGTGATAGGATCAATGATGTTAGATTAAATATGTAACATTTGCAAATTTCAACCGTTGTTCCTTTCGATCGGTTACATTTTTAATAAAATTGTTTACAAAGTACTTAATCTTACAACGACCTTAATCGAAACACGCCGTCGAGAGCAAAAAAAAATGGACATCCCAAGCGCCATGCGCCAGAATCCCTGTCATCTCCCGTGACACGCGGGAGATTGCAGGACACGTGGCTCTGTTTCGCGACACATGTCCAACCTACCTAACACCGGTGGCAATCTAGGCCTAGCTGAACTCCCCCGCGCCACGCAAGAGACACCCTGTCTTCCTGTGCGATGCACGGGAGAGTCAAATTTCAGGTATATAAAGGCCGGCCTGGGACGAGTTCAAATCGCTCAGTTCGATCAAAAATCGACATCTCTTTCTCTCTCGAAGCTCTGTTTAAATACCGAGCCCCCCTAAACCCCTAAACCTACGAAGCTCTGCTCCGTAGTAAGTATTTTAACCCCTGACCATAATTCATCACCCTACCCGATTGATTTAGGACCCACCAACGCATGTCGAGGCTCTGCCTGACTAAGTCCGTTGGGGATATGTCTCGTGTAGTATCGTCACCTTGCCTGATTGATTTAGGACCCACCAATTCCTGTTGACGCTCTGCCTGACTAACCGTTGGGGTTCCGTCTCGTGTAGTATGGCCACCCTACCCGTTTGATTTAGGACCCACCAACGCGTGTCGAGGCTCTGCCTGACTAAGTCAATTGGGGTTCCGTCCTGTGTTGTGTGGCTAAAGTGACTTGGGTTATTTTACTAACACGTGATGCATTGTATTATTATTAGGAACTCCGAATTTGCACCAGGAAGTTTTAAGTCAAAATCCCTAAAGCTACAGGCGAGTACATAGTTCCCCTTTTTCTTTAATCTTTGGGGTGAGTCATATGTGCTAAACTATCTTTCAAAACATACTTACTACTTATGGTTCTTGTAATTCCCCTCTTTTACGTTTTCCAAATGTTTGGAGGTGAATTATATATTTCCACATTAACAAAACTTATTTACCTATGGTTTATATACATAACATGCTTTACATTGTACAAAACTTGATGGTACGTTGAACATGACAATGATACATTCATTAACTTTGATCACGCCAACCGGTAGTATGTTATGGTACCATAGGATTGACAACCCCATTCCCACTTCCTAGGTTTGTTTGGAAGTTTCCTCTGGGAATGACAGAAACCGTGCAACACACTGGACAGACCTTTATTTATAAAGGTATGTCCGACAGTCAACAAGGCTTGAATGTATTCGCCAACAAACCACACTTGTTTCATACAAAAAGGCAAATTGTTTTATATACATAACAAGACATTTTGTTTACACAAGATATTTGGTTTATACAAAGATATATGTTTATACAATACAAGACATTTGGTTGGTTCATAGAATGTCACAAATGGTTTCTAAATAAACCATACAATGTTTCTCTTAAATTGAATGATTTCTCATACGACCTTACAAAATAAACATTTTTGTCAAAGATTCATGGCTACAAAGATTTATTTAAAATAACAACTGTTGAAATTTATTAAACATCATTCAGTATTCAAAAGCCATGAGTCATGACAAAACTTATGTTACTCGGCAGCATTCGATGTTGACTTTATTTTCACATATGTTTCAGGTACTAATACATGATCAAGTATGCTACACATAGGATGGATGCTGGCCTTAGTTTGATGAAAAAATAAAATGGTTGTTGTATTTTGTTTCGAATTCTCAAAGACGATGTAATTTATAAGTTCAATAAATCCAAACTTTATTTACCATGTGCCTGAAGCAATTTGTAACGTGACCCCCCGACGTTTCCGCCGCGGGTTGTTTTTATTTCGCGGTCTGGGTGTTACAGGTTGGTATCAGAGCCATCGTTATAGGGAATTAGGTTATTAGTACCTCTTTTGACCTAGACTATAACCTTCCTAGGACCCTAACGCAAGTTATCTTGCGTTTAGATTTTAAATACAATACCATCACCTATCCTTAGATGATTACAAAACAATAGAAAATCTCACATTCATTCTTAAAAGTCAAGATTTCCCAAAATTTTTACGAGAAATCATCATCTATCCTTAGATGATTTGTTTTTAGGCTTTTAAAGCCTTAAATGTTCAAAATCCGTCAAAATTTGGGTTTTAATAATGTGAACACGTGCAATCTGGAAGGGTGGATTCATGTACCCTGAGTTTTCTGTCTAAGGCTAGAGTGTTCGTACAAATCCACTTAATCGGACCAGTCACTCTTACCTGGGAACTCTTGGGGTGAGTGTCCACTTATAGGCTAAAGTATGTCTTCGCTATACATTATAAAGACCCATTTACTTTGATTAGTCACCGTGTCGTTTATTCGTTTTAAGTAACGAATAAATGGATACACTCCTTATACTTCGTTGATATTTTAATATTTCTTTTTAACCATTCTTTATCAATCTCACTCGTTTCCTCTCATATTTCCTTTTCTTTTAGAATGCCTCCTCGCCGCGACACTACTCAAAACGCCGAAATGGCAGCTATGATCACTCAACAAATGGCTGCGATACTTCCAAACCTTGGGACCCAACTTAATCAACTCAACAATAACAATAACAACAACAATGTACTGTGTAATTTCAAAGAATTCAATTCGGCTAAACCACCCAATTTTTATAGGTCTGAAGGAGCTACTGGGCTCCTACAATAGTTTGAAAGCATCAAGAACACTTTCTGCCATTGTCAGTTTCCCAATGAGTGCAAAGTAGAGTTTGCTTCAAGCGTATTCCAAAAAAGAGCGCTCACATGGTGGAATGGGATCATGAGAGATCTAGGTGTGGATATAGCCATGGCACAAACTTGGGGAGAACTTAGAGCTCTCATGATGAAAGAATTCTGCCCACGCAATGAGATAAGGGCACTTGAGAATGAATTCCACGATCTCAAGCAAGATAGTGGCGAGAATCGTGCCTACACAGATCGGTACGAGGAATTAAGCCTACTATGTCCCACTATCGTCACTCCACTGGATAAGGCCATTGAGAAATACATTGATGGCTTACCTGATCCCTTCAAGACATCGTTACTGGTAGCCATCCAGCCACCGTTAGGGAAGCTATTGAACTAGCTGCACCTCTAACCGATTCTCAAGTCAAGAAAGGGAAACATTTCCGTAAAGGTGACAAGAAACAATCTGCTAAGGCTACCCAAGAGAAACCAAAATAAATCAAAACTGAACCTTCCAAAAATTCAAGGAAACGTAAGGCTTCAAGGAATTTTGCTGTTTTTACCCCAACCAACCAAGTTACCCCCAACCAACCAGCTCAACCTTCTGCTAAGAAACAATATGTTGGTACTGCACCCTTGTGCAACCGCTGTAACCGTCAGCACCAACATCATTTACCATGTCGCAAATGTACCCTCTGTGGACGGTTTGGTCACTTGGCCAACGTTTGTCGTTCTGCACCTACCCTGAACCAAACTGTTCCAAATCCTGTTCAAAATCAAGCAATACCTAACCGCCTTCATTACCCACCTGGATCCTGCCATAATTGTGGTGATCTTACTCACTACCGAAACAATTGCCCGAAGCTTCTTAATGCTAATCCAGCTCGTGGACGCGCATTTAACCTGAATGCTAATGAGGCTCGTTGTGACAATTGTGAAAAATCCCGGTCAACTTTGATTAGTACAAGTCCGTGGTAACCGGACGGGATATGTGTATCATGATATTATTATGATTATGCGTGATACCCAGGACGAAACAGGTACACCTTAATTGGTCCTAAACTTTAAGTAGGATTAAAACAAGAGTTAAATGCTTGGTTGGTCCCTGTGGTTTACAAAAATTGCAGACTTGGTCCTAGTGGTTCACTAATTACACACTTGGTCCCAGTAATTTCAATTTTTGCACTCGCGTGGTCCTTACCACTAACCTTTGTTAGATTTCTTAGTTAAGTATATTTGAAATTACTATATTACCCTTGAATAACTAAAAAGATAAAAAAAACATAAAGAAGGGGGACCCACTACTCATCTTCTTCGTCACTGCCCCTCTCTCTTTTATATATACTTAACCTGCAACTACCTCTCTTTCGAAGCTGATTTCAACTGAGATTGACTTAATATGTTCAGAACAGTTCTGATGTGGAGATGAAGTGAGCGGTTACTCATCGGCCGGATGTACGGATGCTTCAAGACCATTTCCTCCTTCAAGATCAATTCCGTCAATCACACTATTACATTCCTGGACTGTTTCGATTTGAGTTGTATTATATAAATATCCATCTAGAAACATTCCTGGACCAAGTCTGCAATTTTTGTAAACCACAGGGACCAACCAAGCATTTAACTCTTAAAACAATAATTATGTGTAAACCTTGTGAAATTTCATGACTTGTGTGTTGTGCGAAACGATATATGTTATATCTCGGAGGAATCTAAGAATACGTCATGGTGGACATGATACTATTAAGGACCAACGATGCGAGGTTGGCATCCTTAGCCGTGAACAACGTGTTAAACGGAGGCTTGGCGTTTAACAACGCATTAAACCTTTGATGTTGATTATTAGGTTAACGGTGGCATTATTTAAGATTCCGAGTTCCAGGAATAACTTAGTTTTGTGCCATAGACTGTGATATAAGGTTTGAAAATAATCAAAGCCTGGGCACGCAAAACGAAGCAGCTCTAGGTTGGGGAAACGCATTCGCTCCGGGCATAACATAAGGCAACCGAACGTGCAAGGAACGATTGATCAAGCTTAAAAACACTTAAACGAACGTCAAACGAGTCTTTTATGATTAAAACACAACTGGGTTCAGATTTTTAGATGGTTATGTATAATTTTTAAAACCGAGTCTTTTGACACTAAGTACGCGCAAAACGGAGTCCGTCACGCAAATCGAGAACGCGTGCCAGACCCGAAAACGTACCCAAACGAACAACGGAAGATAAACATCATCTTTAGGCGCTGAAAACCAAGCACGAGGTGTCCCTTGGGGGGCCCACATGTGCCACCACCCCCTCCCTTTATTTAATCAATTTTATTTTTTTTCTTTTAAATTTAATCAAAAATTTCCTTTCTCTCTCACAAAAATTCTGGTTCCTTTCAAGAATCCCAGCTTATTCCATCATAAACTTCCACAAATCCAAGGTATTAACTCAGTTCCACAAGGTTTTAAGCTTGGTTTCTTGATTAAACATGATTTCTCGCCGAAAAAACGCTTTTTAATCCATGAAATTTTGGAGTTTCAAACAAGTTTTAGGGCGAATATGAACACCACATGAAACCCCTGGTGTTATATGGCAGCCATGGTCACTAATCATTGGGGTTTGATACCCTAATCAACTCTTATTCGACAAAAATCGCTTAACTATTCGATTAACCGAAAAACAATGAAATAAAGCTTGATTGATCTAAGTTCTAGCATATTTGGGTTGTACTTGGTGTGTAGGTACTGAATATAGCCTTCAAAACTTCTGGGATCAAGATAAATGCTTGGAATCGGAAGAATCGCTAGGTATATCATCCGAAAACCTAATCTCGGCTAGGCAGAAAATTGTTTTGCCTATAACTTGGTCCGTGAGACTTGGATTGAGCTGAAATTTGTGTGGTGATGTAGGGTGTTGTCAGGAAGGTCCACGTTTAAGTTTAGAATTTTTGGAATTTTCTATGATTTTTGGTGAATTTTTAACGAAAGAATTTCAGGAAAAATATCAAACGGATTCCATAAATCACCAAATTTTACAAAGACACTAAGGAACATATGGGGGATGACCTGGGAAAATTTGGAGTCCATCGGTTGAGTTTTGATTTGGGTTAAAAATCCGTATTTTTGCGAGTTTTCGGTAGCCGGCAACGCACTGAAACTAAATCAGGAAAATTCCAAAATTTACTGAAAAGTTCCTGGACATGTATAAGGTGTTCTGGAATGTTTTTGGATTTTTTTAACTAGTGATGGTATTTAATTGGAATTATGTGGTTAAAAATAGGTTTATAAAGAATTTATTTAAATAAGTAAATTAACAAGATAAATTCCTAGAAATTTTTCCCATAATCTACAGATTTTAACTGATTTATATAAAAATTTATAGATTTTTATATAAAACATGGATTAAATGGGAATTTAGGGAATTAAAAATAGATTATTTTAAAGCAATTTCGGCAGTTTACCGAATAACGAACCTGCCGGAACAGGGAACTGACCCAACCCGACAAATACTATAATTCGAACTAGGAGTATTCCGGAGATTCCCGGGCAAATTGGGCACTATGGGTGTGCTCTAAGACAATTCGGGAGAATTCCCAACGGTGAAAATGGAAACTCAAATTTGGGCAACTTAGACCCCCCGAACACTCAAACTCCCTTAATGGAAAGTTAATCATTCTTGAATAACCACGTGTTTTTATTATTGGTAGTTCCATACCTTTATCCGAACACGTTAAACTATTGACTGTGGCTGGCACGGAATCGGTGCCCGGAAGCCAAACTGAAAACTAATACTACCCTGATGTTCATCACCATACCAGTGTCCTATAGACTCAATCTGGAGTAAAAACTCCTGACCAGATCTAAGTTATAACTATTACCGACTTAGATACTGATTTGAATCCATACTTGCATGTGGGTTATTAAAGTTGATCCAGTTGCTTGATCACTCTTGTGTTGAGATCACTACTCGCACTGTGAGTTTCACTACCCCGCTTTTAACTATTTTATTGTTTTACTGGGGTGGAATGCATATTACAAACTGTGTTCACTACACAAACTTATGAAGGGAATTTCACTTCCCTAACATTTAAACTTTGTTAAAAACTGTGTTGAATACACCAATTTGGGAGTGAGTTTTACTCTCCCACTTATAAACTGTGTTACTGTTTTCTGGAATGACTTGCATGTTACAAAACTGTGTTAATGCACCAACTTGTGATGATGTGAATCATCTAACACACGAACTACCTCCCCTCTACAAGTTATTAGCGTAAGCCATGGGCAGTGGATATACTATTGGTTTGACTAACCCAGTTGCTCCAGGCAGTGTCTAGGTGACGCTGTGTTCGGTGACTATGCAACTGCACGCGTCCTAAATTCGGTTATGTTAACTAGGCATAACTGAGGGAAACATGACTTAGTTGCCGGGATGATGTGCCTGTCTTGACACGGTCCGGTGGGAAGTGTCTGTGGTGACACGACCCGGTGCGATGATGTGTCTGTCTGGCACGGAGTGACCATGACCATGACTGTGACTGTGACTATGACCATGACCATGACTGTGACAGTGACTGTAACTAGTGCAATTATACTTGTTAACACATGTTGTTACACAACGACTAAACTATGGAACTCACGCAGCGTTTAGCTGACCTTTTCAAAACTAACATGCATTTCAGGTAACTTGAGACTGAGGTGATCCATGTATGTGGTTCAAGACGTGTTTGTAAACGAATCCTGATATAGACGCATGCAGCTTAGAAGACTTATGTTGTTATGTGAGCAACATTTTGTAAGCAATAAAATGTAGTGTCTTTATAAACAATGTGCTTGTACCAGAGGTGTTTGTTGCATCCCGTATAATTTTTCTTCCGCTGTGAGTTGAGGTGTGACTCCCGTGCTGACAATAACGTGGTTAAAAATTCATGGAGAAGAACCTTCTAGTAAACTCAAACTTTTGACGTGTACCCAAGCTCAGAAATACCTACGAAAGAACTATGTAGCCTTCTTGGCACATATCATGGAAAAGAAAGACAAGAGCAATAGTATTCAAGACATCCCCATTGTTCAGGATTTTCCTGAGGTATTTCCGGAAGATCTACCTGGCTTACCTTCGGTACGCCAAGTGGAATTTCGCATCGATCTTATACCTGGTGCCAACCCAAATGCTAAATCCCCTTACCGTCTCGCACCATCTGAAATGCAAGAATTGTGGAAACAACTCCAAGAGCTTTCAGAAAAAGTTTTCATTCGTCTGAGTTGTTCACCTTGGGGCGCTCCTGTGCTTTTGTGAAAAAGAAGGACGGATCCTTTCGCATGTGCATCGATTACCGTGAACTCAACAAACTCACGATTAAAAATCATATCCCCTACCTTGTATTGATGATCTTTTTGATCAGCTACATGGTGCTACCTTTTTTCAAAAATCGACCTCCGTTCGTGGTATCATCAACTTCGTGTACAAGAATAAGATATTCCCAAAACTGCTTTTCGAACCTGATGCGGCCATTACGAGTTCACTGTCATGCCGTTTGGATTAACAAATGCTCCTGCCGTTTTCATGGACTTAATGAATAGGGTTTGTAAACCATATTTAGATTAGTTGATCATTGTTTTTATTGATGACATCTTGATTTATTCAAAATCTCGAGCTGACCACGAACATCACCTTCGTCTAACGATGGAGCTTCTAAATAAGGAACAACTTTATGCCAAATTCTCCAACTGTGAATTTTGGCTAAATGAAGTTCAATTCTTAGGTCACATTATCAATGAACAAGGCATACATGTGGACCCCGCCAAAATCACAGCGATCAAGGATTGGAGTACACCTACTACTCCTACCGAAGTTCGTTCTTTTCTTGGTCTAGCCGATTACTATCGTCGTTTTATCGCAAACTTTTCCAAGATTGCAGTTCCACTCACTTCTTTAACTCAAAAGAATAAACCATTTGAATGGGGACCCAAACAAGAGGAAGCTTTCCAAACCTTGAAACAAAAGCTTTGTGATGCTCCTATTCTATCCTTGCCTGATGGCAATAACGATTTTGTTGTATATTGTGATGCCTCAAATCTAGGCCTTGGTTGTGTTCTCATGCAAAGAGACAAAGCTATAGAATATGCATCAAGGCAATTGAAATTTCACGAAAAGAACTACACAACTCATGATCTTGAGTTAGGTGCCGTTATTTTCGCTCTCAAAATTTGGAGACATTACCTCTATGGCACTAAATGTGTGGTTTTCACTGACCACAAAAGTCTCCAACACATTTTCAATCAAAAGGAACTAAACATGAGACAACGATGTTGGTTCGAACTTCTAACGACTATGATTGCGAAATTCGTTACCATCCTGGTAAGGCGAATTTCGTAGCAGATGGACTTAGTCGCAAAGAACAAGTCAAACTTCACTGTGTTCGTATCCAATCAGGTATCCAGACACGTATTTCCCAAGCCCAACTTACTTGCGTAACTCAAGGCTTGATGAATAATGAACTACCTCATAATCTTGAGCTTCAGCTTGAAACTAAAGGTGATGGGTTACTCTATTTCTTGAATCGTTTATGGATTCCTATCCAAGATAATCTTCGTACCTTACTGATGGACGAAGCACACAAGTCACGTTATTCCATCCATCCGGGTACAGACAAAATGTACATGGATCTTCGTACCCAGTATTGGTGGCCGGGTATGAAGAAGGATATAGCTTTGTATGTGTCTAAATGCCTTACTTGTCTTAGTGTCAAGGCAGAACATCAACGTCCCTCCGGTTTGCTCGAAAACCAGAAGTTCCGGTATGGAAATGGGAGAACATCGCTATGGATCTCATCACTAAGTTACCATGCACTTCTAGAGGCCATGACGCCAATTAGGTAATCATTGACCGTCTGACCAAGTAAGCACACTTTTTGCCAATTCTCGAGGATTTCCCTACTGACAAACTTGCTAAGATCTATATTGATGGATTGTATCTCGTCATGGTGTTCCTTTGAATATCATTTTAGATCGTGATGCTCGTTTCTCATATCGTTTCTGGAAGACCATGCAATCTGCCATGGGAACCAAATTAAATCTAAGCACTGCTTATCATCCTCAAACGGATGGACAAACTGAAAGGACAATCCACACGCTTGAGGATATGCTTAGAGCTTGTGTGATTGACTTTCGTGGTAATTGGGATTTGCATCTACCTTTGATCTAATTCTCCTACAACAACAGTTATCACTCCAGCATTAACATGGCTCCATTCGAAGCTCTTTATGGTCGAAAATGTCGTTCACCTGTCTGTTGGAATGAAGTTGGTGAAGCTCAAATCACCGGACTTGAACTCATTCAAGAAACAACAGACAAAATCATGAAAATCCGCAATAACCTTTTGACAGCAAGAAGTCGTCAAAAGAGTTATGCTGACAAACGACGCAAACCTTTGGAATTCCAAATTGGTGACCGTGTTCTTCTCAAGGTATCCCCTTGGAAGGGTATGGTCAGATTTGGAAAGAAAGGTAAACTAGCTCCTCGATATGTGGGACCTTTTAAGATCATTGAAAACATCGGAAAGGTAGCCTACAAACTCGAACTACCTCCCGAACTTGGAAATGTTCATCCAACTTTTCACGGGTCCAACTTGAAAAAGTGTTTAGCCGATGAAAACCTCCACATCCCTCTTGATGAAATTCGTATTGACGACACTATGCGTTTTGTCGAGAAACATGTGGAAATTATGGACCGTGAAGTCAAGAAACTCAAGCTTAGTCGAATTCCAATTGTGAAAGTTCCTGGGAATCCAAACGTGGCCCAGAATTTACCTGGGAATGAGAGGATCAAATGAAAGCAAAATACCCACATCTTTTCTCTCAAGTCTCATCTAATTCAATTTCGGGACGAAATTTCCCGAAGTAGGGGAGACTGTAACATTTGCAAATTTCAACCGTTGTTCCTTTCGATCGGTTACGTTTTTAATAAAATTGTTTACAAAGTATGAAATCTTACAAGGACCTTAATCGGAACACGCCTTCGAGAGCAATAAAAAATGGACATCCTAGGCGCCATGCGCCAGAATCCCTGTCATCTCCTGCGACGCGCGTGAGAGTGCCAGGACACGTGGCTCCGTTTCGCGACACGTGTCCAACCTACCTAACACCGGCGGCAATCTAGGCTTAGCTGAACTCCCCCACGCCACGCGAGAGACACCGTGTCTCCCCGCACGACGTGCGGGAGAGTCAAATTTCGAGTATATAAAGGTCAGCCTGGGACGAGTTCAAATCGCTCAGTTCGATCGAAAATCGACGTCTCTTTCTCTCTTGAAGTTCTGTTTAAATAACGAGCCCCCTAAACCCCTAAACCTGCGAGGCTCTGCTCCGTTGTAAGTATTTTAACCCCTGATCCCTAATTCGTCACCCTACCCGATTGATTTAGGACCCACCAATGCATGTCGAGGCTCTGCCTGACTAAGTCCATTGGGGTTCTGTCTCGTGTAGTATCGTTACCCTGCCCGATTGATTTAGGACCCACCAACGCATGTCGAGGCTCTGCCTGACTAAGTCCGTTGGGGTTCTGTCTCGTGTAGTATGGCCACCCTACCCGATTGATTTAGGACCCACCAACGCATGTCAAGGCTCTGGCTGACTACGTCCATTGGGGTTCTGTCTCGTGTTGTATGGCCACCCTACCCGATTGATTTAGGACCCACCAACGCATGTCAAGGCTCTGGCTGACTAAGTCCGTTGGGGTTCTGTCTTGTGTTGTGTGGCTAAAGTGACTTGGATTATTTTACTAACACGTGATGCATTGTATTATTATTAGAACTCAGAATTTGCACCAAGAAGTTTTAATAAAAAACCCTAAAGCTACAGGCGAGTACATAGTTCCCATTTTTCTTTAATCTTTGGGGTGATTCATATGTGCTAAACTATCTTTCAAAACATAATTACTAATTATGGTTCTTGTGAATACATAATTCCCCTCTTTTACGTTTTCCAAATGTTTGGGGGTGAATTATATATTTCCACATTAACAAAACTTATTTACCTATGGTTTATGTACACAACATGCTTTACATTGTACAAAACTTGATGGTACGTTGAACATGACAATGATACATTCATTAACTTTGATCACGCCGACCGGTAGTATGTTATGGTACCATAGGATTGACAACCCCATTCCCGCTTCCTAGGTTTGTTTGGAAGTTTCCTCTGGGAATGACATAAACTCTACAACACATTTGACAGACCTTTATTTATAAAGGTTTGTCGGACAGTCAACAAGGCTTGAATGTATTCGCCAACAAACCACACTTGCTTTATACAAAAAGGCAAATTGTTTTATATACATAACAAGACATTTTGTTTACACAAGACATTTGGTTTATACAAAGATATATGTTTATTCAATACAAGACATTTGGTTGGTTCATAGAATGTCACCAATGGTTTCTAAATAAACCATACAATGTTTCTCTTAAATTGAATGATTTCTCATTTGACCTTACATAAGAAACGTTTTTGTCAAAGATTCATGGCTACAAAGATTTATTTAAAATAACAACTGTTGAAGTTTATTAAACATCATTCAATATTCAAAAGCCATGAGTCGTGACAAAACTTATGTTACTCGCCTGCATTCAATGTTGACTTTATTTTCACATATGCTTCAGGTACTAATACATGATCAAGTATGCTACACATAGGATGGACGCTGGCCTTTGTTTGATGAAAAAAATAGTTTTTGTATTTTGTTTCGAATTCTCAAATACGATGTAATTTATAAGTTCAATAAAACCAAACTTTATTTACCATGTGTTTGAATCAATTTGTAACGTGACCCCCCTGACTTTTCCGCCGTGGGTTGTTTTTATTTCGCGGTCGGGGTGTTACAAAATATGTATGTGAGTAACTTCGCATGAAGGTAGACTTACCTTCGCACGAAGATAAACTATCTTTGTGCGAAGATAGAACTAGCCTCGCACGAAGTTGAACCAATGTCTATAAATAGTCGAGTGTGGGAGTTCATTTGTAACTTTTTGTAACTCGGACGACGGAGGTCTGTCCAACTATTTCTAGGACCTGTAACGTACAAAGTGTTAATGAAATAGTGACTAAAGTGAATACATCGTGTTTACAATGTTGCCTAACTATATAACGGATTCCACACGTTTATATCAGGCTATCAAGTCAGTGCCTGAGTTATTAGGAGATCCGAACGGACCTACAAGTGGTATCAGAGCAGGATAGGCCTGATTTGAAGACATGGGAATCATAACATCTCATCTTCTACTCATTTCGTCTTATTTTGACATTTCTTGAACATTGAACGGATAAAATGGACTAATTTTTCACAGGACTATCTAAAATTGACTAATAACAAACCCTTGAAAATATCAGATCTAAAATCAACCGAATTTATGACAAAAAATGAAAAAAACGCGAATTGTGAAGTTATCTTCGTACGAACATAACCTCATTTCGCACGAAGATAAAGCTATCTTCGCACGAAGATAGACTTTACTTAAAAAAAGAAAAAAAAAGGCATGAAAATTCCTAAAATGGTATCGGACATTATATATCATTGGATTCACATTGTCGAGACGAGTCTAACGATATAATCTGGTAAAAACAGTTTCCGGAAAGTGGTTTAAACATTTTTAGCAAGCCGATTCATTAAAATTGTCGAATATAAAGTCTTATTTTGAATAAAGCATTTGAAAACCAAGGATTTTTTTATCAAAAATGGAAGAAGTTTGTTATGATGAGGTTCCAGAAGATTCTGATTATGGCTATTATGATGAGGGAGAATTTTTACTAAATGCTTTTCAAGCACTTATGCCTCGTGACGTTTATAGTTCTTTCTTCGGTGATCAAGGAAATAGCTAGAATATGCAAAGTGAAGAAGATATGTTTTCTGAGAAAGTAGTGATGGATAGGAGAAATGAAGAAGAAGAATATTTTAGGGTTAATTAGAAAACAAAAGTTGAGAATGTCCAGGAAGAAAAGAAGATTGAGATAGTTGAGATAGCAAGACAGTGCACAAAATGTCTCAAACAGTGCATGTCTTGTTTGGAAAAGAATGAAAAGTATACAGAACTTAAAAGTCATTTTGATAAGTTGTTAAGAGATTTTAAAGACACAAAAGAAGCTTATGATACGATGAGTAGAACAATCAACATACATCGTGATGAGAGCAGGGAAAAAGAAGCTCTCATAAGAATGTTAAAGGCTACAGTCATGGATAAGCAGATGGCAATAAATATCCATATTGATGCAATAGCCAAATTGAATAGTGAGCTGGAAGCAATGAGAATAAAGACCGAAAGGGTTGATAAAGGATTAGCTTACACAACAGCTTCATATGTCTTGGATCATATTCTTCCGAAGCCGACTGGAAAAGATGAAAATGGAGAAGATATTTACGGCTACCAGAACAAAGGATTAGGTTTCAATCGATGTCCACTCTCGATGTGGAACAGTTATGCCATGAAAAATCCTGAGGGGGGGGGGAGGCACCGAAGTTGAAACGAAAGGCAGTAAAAACCGAACAGAAAGATCAGTTGTCTAATAACATCGATGTACTTACTCAAAATCTATTGGAAATGATGGATCAGACATGATTAACAAAGTGGCTGAGAATGTTTTGGGTCAAGAAAAGTGTAGGACCGATCGTCGATGCTAAGGAACCCAAATTTGATATCTAACGTTCAAAATAGCGGAAATATTACGACGAGTTTACCAAAGACAATAATTAATCAGTTAATAGTCAGTTTTATTGATGTAACAGTCAAGAATCCAGATTGACAGAGCTTCGCCTCCAAAATGCCAAAGTTACAAATGTGAGAGACTAGCTAGATATTTATAGAAGTAGAAGTTCGCTCATGGTGTATGTAAGTTCGCGCAAACTTGCCTTAGCAAGTTCGGCCAAACTTGACATCCAATGCATGTCATGGGCGAACTTGACTCCAAACTACATAAATACTTCGTATTGCTAGCCTATTCAACTCTATTCTATACAGACTCGATATAAGACTAAGATATAGACATTATGCACCAGCAGACTCCCCCTTGGATATCGTCTTCGTCTTGTATCAGTCTTCAAAACTCTGTCTTCATAATAAACATTAACGCACACGACCGAAGAAGTTCTTGTAAGGCTTCTTTTGTCGTTCTTGCTTTGGATCCGGCGTCTGGTCTGTAGGAGGCACTTTATTCATAAACTGAAATCTTCTAACACTTTCCTTTCTACCTTTTTCATGAAAAGATTCAAGACGCTTATCCTCCTTTAAAAACAAACCCGTTCCAGATCTCCCCAGCTTGTCTGCCACATCTTTCCTGAATTTACTTCATGCGCATAGCAAACGATCACAACTCTTTGATACTGCTTAGCCTGTTCTTTTTCATGTTCTTCGAATACTATCTTACTGTAGAACAAGGTTTTGATATCTTCTCTGGAATAGTTAACAAGCCACATTGGGTCTAGAATCCTGATTGTTCTCCACAATCCTCTAATGCCTTGAAATCCCAATATCTCAACTCTTTCCTTTGAAATATCCAAGTGTTCTTCGAATCGTAACACAATAACAGCTTCACAAGTAGTTGGATCTATCTGCCACCACTAGAACAATGGATAGAAGTTTTGCTCAATCGGCATCAACGACATGTTTCTCATGGCTCTAGGTCGCTTCATTATCAAAGTTATGTCTTTTCCCCCGTATTTTTGTTTGTTTTGATTCGACGACCTGGAATGAATGGCTTCATACTTGATCATCTTCCATAACAACTGATTAATGAACTTCATCTGATATATAACATTCACAGACTGAACCAGTTCCTCAACATCCCAATACGGTAAAGTCTTGAAATCAGCAAGATAGTTGAAGTATTGCACTCCAAATTCCCCTTTGATTGCATATACATTCAGCTCTTTAAACTAACCCCAACTCAGGATATCCCCCAATGACACGTCTTTGTCTCTGATAAAGAATGCTAGAGGACGTCGAAACTTACGTTCACGCGGCATTTCTTTAAACCAGGACTTCTTGGCTTGAGCAATTTCCTCTTTCGTCATCGGCTTTGGAACTTTACCTTCACGAACTATTCCTCAATCTTTTCTTTCAACATATCTTCGTCTAATTGCTTGTATATCTCCTCAAATGTAGGAAAACTATCAGAATTAGGACCGACGTACTTCGTAGTTTGATCTGTTTCATCATCAAGAGGACCTATCTTCAACAATCACTCTGTTGTATTCATCAGCTTCAAATCTTCTAACATACTGATAATCATTCGGTTCAAAAGTGTTAACATTCAACACATCCTCTTCAAAGTCAAATTCAAAAGTTTCAGCATCAACTTCAATTAACTTTGCCAGATCTTCCTTCGTATAGTTATGCACGTACTCGCCTTCCTCTACATTATGTTCAAGCATCAACATTAAAGGCTTTGTGGGACTGCAGCAACAAGCTTTGCAAATCTTTCAACATTTTCCATATCAACATCATCTGATGGCCCTGTCTGCCTGACTCCCCCTAAATATTATCATCCATCTTGTTAGATTCATCGTCCATTAAAGAAGAAAAATCAACATCATCAGAAACTTTTCCTTCATTGATTCTAATACCACTCCTCCCTGATCGTCATCATCATCATCAGCAACATTCCAATCTTCATACTCAGAATCATTTTCTGTTCATCATCATCATCATCTTTATCCTCTTTCTCTGCTTCTTCATCGTCCTTATCTTCAGAAGCAATGATAGGATCAGAAGGCTTGATAGATTCGTCAACCTTTGGAATATTAGACTCAGAAGCTATAACCATATCATTAACAGACTTCTTTGCAGCTTCAGATGATTTAGAGACTTCACCCTCAACACCTTTACCTTTTCCACTTCTAGCTAACTCTTTTTCAGATCTTTCTTTAGCTTCCTGACGATCCAGACGATCATATTTCAGAGATGAAGTCAATCCCAAGTGTATTAGATAACACTTTCTGCATTCTTGTGAATCTACGATCATTTAGGGCTTGGATTGACTTAAGATCACCAATCTCTGTCTGCAGCTTCTCATTTGCATCTTGCAGACTCTCAATTAGAGCTTTGAAGTATTCTCGTTCATTCTCCAACACTTTGACCTTATCGTCCAACATCTCTTTCTCAACTGAGCTTTGATTCACTTTCTTTATCAACTCTGCTTTCTCAGCTTCATTTTGTTGAAGTTTTTCTTCTAACACCTTCACACGCTTTTCAAGAAGTTCAACATTCATTTCTGGAAAGAAGTCATTCAGATCTTGAAGACTTATTGGATCATTTTGCATATCACCAAACAGATTAGGCCTTGGAGTTTTTGGTGTTGACTTTGGAGTTGCAGTCTGTGGTGTAGTCTTCTTTGGAGTAGAACTTTCAAAATGTGAAGTTGTTGGAGCAACAAGAGACTGAATAATAGGCACTTCCAATAAACCAGACACAGGATGTTCTTGTGTTGCTCCTGGCCTGCCATCTTCCAATGAAATGATCACAGGAGGTTCTTGTGTGACTCCTGGATGTTCAACTTCACTTGTAACAACAACAGGAGGTTCTTGTGTAACTCCTTTCTCTTGTGCGCCAAAAGGTTCTTGTGTAACTTCTCGCTTTTCAGCTTACTCTTGTATCGTTTACTAACCAGCTTTTGAGCTTTCTTGTTTTGTTCCTACCCTTTGTCTGAGGAGACCCTGTTGTCTTTGTCGATGACATAGTAGCAGACTTCACACGTTTAGTCTTTTTCTTGGGTCTTTCTTCATCAGACTCCTTTTCAAGATTTGGATCAAAATCAACATTAGTCTCTTTGGCTCTTTCTGCCTCAGTCTCTGCTATTGTTCTCTTAGTAACTCTTTCAAGAGAATCATCAGAATCATCATTCTCTGAAGTAGCTGATATCACAACATCTTCCTGAGTCGTTTTAACTGTTTCCTAACTCTCAATGACCACTGTTGCACTAGAACCAGCTTCAGCTTGAATATTCTCTGGTTCATCTTCATCAATAAGCATCGTATCAACTTTCTTTGCTGCTCTTTTCTTATTAGGCTTATCAACTTTAGCCTTTAGAAACCAATCACTGCGAGCTTTTGGTTTGAAACCTTTAAACCATTCTTTCTCATCATTCAGCTCTTTCCCGTCACCACTACCGTCTTTTCTCCATTTATTGTCAGGCGTGCAATATAGTTTGAATCTTTGATAGCTCCAAATACTGGTTTAGCAACCGGTGTTGATACTTGCTTTTGAAACTTTAACAACTTATTCACCGTTGTAGGTGACTTAGATATAACACATCATTTGGTTCACGTGCGATGTTTGTGAATTTCTCATCTATCAGCATTTGCACGAACCTCAGATATAAACATAGTCTTGAATCTTCCATATTTTTCGACATATGTGTGAAAACCATTTTAGAGTAGTTGAACGGCTTCTTTAAAATCAGTGCTGTTGCCATACAGGCCATGTAATCCTGAACATCGTCTAGGCCTGCATTGCGATGACTGAAAGTGTGAATAATTGCATGCATCAGGAGCTTGTAGGGGTTTGGCACTTCCCCTTTCTTCAGTGTCGCCTTGTTCAGCTTCCCTTGTAACCCATTCATTAAAACAGCCACGAACCATCTTCTCATCAAGAAATACTGGATCGTCTTTATTATCGTTGAACTGCAGGATCCGTTGAATATCATCTTCAGTAACAGAGATTGGTTTGACTTCATTCCCGACTTGTACAGATGAAATAATAGACTTCTTGTCTTCACTGAGACTTGCGTTCATCCAGAAATGATGTGTGTGATCTGTAAGACACTGTGTGCTACGTAATCGCTCGATGGATAGGACACTCTTTCAAAAACTTTAAAATGTTGTCGTATTCCTTCAAAGATGGACATATCATCTTGTCGAGCGTAATGCAAGTAATATGGAATTTTGAGAAATCCATAGAAATTACCCTCGCTGGTTCTTGAGCCTGAAAAACGACGCAAAACAATTAGCACGCAATACAAGAAAAAGTTACAATTTTTCAACACTTTCTATCAAGTTCGGGCGAACTTGATGTGTGTTATAACATTCTGAATTTTCCAAGTTCGCCCGGACATGCCTTACACAACATGTTCATTATACAAGTATAAGTTCGGGCGAACTTATATCTTCTTACAACATTCAGGTTTTAATATCACAAGTTCGGGCGAACATCCCTTTAATATTTCAAAGTCAGTTTTTAGGAAGTTCGGTCGAACATACACTTGATTCATTTTTATTCAGGTTGATTAACAAGTCCGGTCGAACTTGATAACAAGTTCGGCCGAACTTGTCATCTCCTTCACACCAAACCTGCATAATCTATTCAAGACCATTTTAATCAAATTCATTACACATTCATGGTTGTTTTTTTATGATTATAACACATATTAAGTCCAATTTGTCCATCAATCACCTAGATCTATCAATTTTAACAGTTTAGATCTCAATTCATCATTTACGGTCCATTTTATGGTTCAAATATCAAATTTATACCTCGGCCATTGATAGTGGTGTGCAAATCACCAACATCAAATGAAATTTGTGCAGTATGACGGTACAATCAAGCCAAAATCGCATAATCGCTCAACTTCTAACAAGTTCGCTCAGAGGAATGTTTTTGCAGAAATGAGTTCGGCCGAACTTGCTTGGGTATTTATACCTTGGCAAGTCCCGGCGAACTTGCAAGCCCAGAACAAAGGCCCATTCAAGTCCGGGCAAACTTATGATATAACAACCAGCCATTATTGCAAATTCGGTCGAACTTACTGAAAAATTAAACTTGATTCAGTTTAGCAAGTTCGGCCGAACTTGCCAAACTCAGATTTAAACTTTTTCAAACTTTGCAGTTTAACCCCTGAATTTTCCAACTTTAACCAGTTGTGAAAATCCAATAAGTTGACCAAGTCCAAGTTAATGACCTTGGTTAACCGATTTGTCTGCCGGGTCCAAGTTAATGACCTCGGTTTGACCCGTTACAAACAAACTGTTGATATTTTCAAAATTAAAGTTTCAAATTAATGAACTTTTCCTCGTTTTGGCTTTTCAGATTTTACAGATTAGCTCCCAGCCTGTTGTCAAAGAGATTCGCACCAGTTCTAGCACCTTACCAGACTTCGAAGACCCGTTCTCCAACATTGGTTTGCTGAAAACAATGTAGAAACAAAATCTTTTTGTATTTTTGTAAGTTTATGCTAAAACACACTGGAAATCTTTTTTGTTTTAATATATAAAGCTAATAAACTATGTACAGAACAAAGTAAACTATGTACAAACATATTTACAGACTTATTTTGTGAATTCGTGTCAAAAGGATCATATAAGTTGTATGAGACATATCACCAGTACCGTTGACCTTTAGATGACTTTAAGTTTTAAACTCGTTTACCTAGATTGTCGATATGTTTGTCCACTTAAACTTTATCACGTTTCTCAACTATTTCAAAATATGTTAAGGTATGAATTATGAAACTTGACTTATCTGCGGTTCCCACTTCTTGAATATACTCCCACATCAAGATTCCCTCGATTTCATCTTACAGGTGAATATAACTTAATTGATACTTGTATCTGGGTTTTGCGAGACCTTGAGAGCTCAGGTTAGTACTACCGTACAGACAAAGAGATAAAGGCTCGACTTTAAGATGTGTTCCATTTAAGGAATCTTTTCAGCACTGCAAATGATTAGATCTTTTGATACTTTTAAGCTTACATGCAGTTTAAGGGTTTATAGCAAAAGTATTATAGAAGTTCTAGGCTATTGCTTCCGCAAAATCAGAAGAACTTGTATAATACCCCAGATATCAACTATCTATAAAGACCTCGTATCTCAGAATCAGGCAATCTCTCAAACGAAATTTCGGAGTACTAAGTCCATATATCAAAGATATGTTAATCCACAAGATTAAGCAGTTGCAAAATTTAGTTTATATCTCGAAAATAGTTTACTGAACGTGTTAAGCCTATCGACACATCCACAGTAAGACTTGTTTATCACTTTTAAACTTTACATTTCTTTAGCATACTGTGATAGTCCACTGATGTACTATCATTTCCTTTTTGTGACACTGAATACTTTCTGTCTTTTTTAACGTTTTTGTACTTTTCGCGTTTTTCAAATGTTTTTGATTTTAAAATTTTCAAGTGTTTTTGTATTTTCTCTAACATTTCTCCCCCTAAAATCAAAAACATCTTTTTGTATTTTAGTTTTAATAAAATTCTAAACTAGAAAGATATAGACAAACCAATGTGGATCACGCGAACTCGTCGTCCGATATGTATTCAACCTCAGCGTCCGCACCTGTCAGCAAATTTTTCATACCATTAATTCTTAACAAGTATTTAAACCGTGATAAAGAAAATGGTTTGGTATAAAAATCAGCCTTTTGTTTGTCGGTGTGGATTTTTTCTATTCGCACCAACTTCTTTTCGTAGCAGTCACGAATGAAGTGATAACGAATTTCAATGTGTTTTGTGCGTGAGTGATGAACCGAATTTTTAGTTATATCAATGGCTGCCTTATTATCAACATACAGTGGAGTGTAGAGAAATTTCAAACCATAGACTCTCATATGCTGTTGTATCCACAGAATCTGTGAACAACAGCTGGAGGCCGAGATATACTTAGCTTCACAGGTAGAGAGAGCGACCGTAGTCTGTTTCTTACACTGCCACTTACCATTCTTGTTCCAAAGAACTGGCATCCCGCTGTAGTTGATTTTGAATTCAACTTATCTACACCAAAATCAGAATCAACGTATCCTGCAGGATCGAAATTATCATTCTTCGGGTACCACAAGCCGGTGCTTGGGCATCCCTTCTGGTGTCTGAAGATTCGCTTCACGATCTGCATGTGAGAAATTCTCAGATTTGACTGATATCTGGCGCATAGGTAGGTAGGATACATGATATCTGGGCGCGATGCCATCAGATACATCAACGATCCTATCATTGATCTGTAGAGCGTCTCATCAACTTTGGCTCCAGTTTCGTCAATGCAAATCCCGTGATTAAGAGCAAGAGGAGTAGATAACGGCTTCGAGCTTTCCATATCAAACTTCTTCAAGATGTCGTGCACATACTTAGTTTGATGAATGAAAATACCATCAGGAAGTTGATCTACTTGCAATCCGAGGAAGAATTTCATTTCGCCCATCGAAGACATTTCAAATTTCTTCTTCATGATGCCCTCAAACTTCTTGCAAAGACTATCATTTGTTGATCCAAAGATGATGTCGTCCACATAGATTTGAACGATAATTAGATGATTACCAACTTCTCTGGTGAAGAGAGTACTATCCACAATTCCTCTGACAAAGCCGTTTCCCACGAGATGTTGCGATAACGTCTCGTACCAAGCTCTCAGGGCTTGGTGTAAACCGTAAGAGATTTATCAAGAAGATATGCTTTCTTTTTGTTGAGTGGATCGACAAACCCTAGTGGTTGTCCGACGTACACCTTCTCACGTAATTTTCCATACAGAAAAGCTGATTTGACATCCAACTGATAGACTTTAAATCCTTTCCATGTTGCAAAGCAAGAAATATTCAAATAGATTCTAAGCGAGCTACTGGTGCGTAGACTTCCGTGTAGTCTATCCCTTCCTGCTGGTGAAATCCCTTGACAACAAGCCGAGCTTTGTTTCGAACTGTAACTCCTCGATCGTCTCGCTTGCATTTAAAGACCCATTTCGTATCAATCACTTTCTGATTTTTAGGTAGGGCTACAAGCTTCCACACTCCTAACTTATCGAACTGTAACAGTTCCTCTTGCATTGCTTGTACCAGTTTTCATCGCCTAAAGCTTCAGGACCACTTTTTGGCTCCATCTGGGATATGAAACATGAATAGTAGCAATACTCTTGAATTGAAGCAAACGAGTATAGAAACAGCTCAAAGCTTTGTTTATTTGACTCAGTGTTCTCACACTAGCTTGTAATTCGCCTATTTTAGAATTTGACGGATGATAAGAATATGATCTTGGCATCACTTCGCCTTGAACAACCACAATATTCTCTTGATTTGTGATATGTTGATCTACCACTACTTTAACTTCAGGAGCACTACTCGGGCTTGCAGATTCATTCAATAAACTTGTAATCTGCTCTGCTTCTTCATCTGAAGAAGATTCTCCATCGGCATCGAATGTTGGAGCCTCGTCCGAGTCTGAACTTTGTGCTTCAAAAAGATTAGGATTCACTGTAGTATTGACCGGTTCTGTAGTCGGTGTCACTTGATTTGTTTGAATTCCTTGACCACCGCTATTACTTGAACTAGCATCAGAAGAAGATGATCCCAACATGGGTTGATTAACCACAATCGGTCTGACAGTTTGCCTTGATTTGCTAATTGATGAAGATAATATAACACTACAATTCTTCATCGGATGGTTCTTCAGGCAAATCAAATGATTTCCACAAGTCTTGATAGTTGAATAACCATGCATCACCTTTTCTCTGAACAGGATCTGTATAGTTAAAACAATCAACATGCTGCGCTTCAATGACTCTTCTCAATGAAGGAACGTAAACTCTTCACAATAGACTTGCATATCCGACAAAGAAACCTTCGAGTGATTTAGCTCCAAATTTGCCAGCTTGATCGAATACAGTACATGGCGCTCCAAATGGTTCTAAGGACTTCAAATTCGGTTTCCGTCGGTTGATCATCTCAAAACAGGTCTTCTTCATTGGTTTTACTGTTAAGACTCTGTTAAGTGTGTAACAAGCCGTTGCAACTGCTTCACTCCAGAAGCTGACTGGAAGTTTTGAGTCCTATTCTTCGTTCCGCTACACCGTTTTGCTGCGGAGTGTAGGGTGCACTAAACTCGTGCAAAATCCCTTTAGCATTGCAAAATTCCTTCATTTTGGTGTTTCTGAACTCAGTACCGTTGTCACTTCTAATGCGTCTCACCGGAAGATGGTACAGGTTCTCAAGTTTCTTAAAAAGAATCACCAAATTTTCAAACGTATCATCTTTTAATTCTTGGAAGAATACCCACGAGTATCGGGAATAATCGTCTGTAACTACCAAGCAGTAGAGATCTCCAGAGATGCTTTTGACATTCACTGGACAAAAGAGATCCATATGAAGTCTTTCGAGAGGCAACTTATCAAATTGAGAATCTTTCTTTGATGAGATTTCTTGATCTGCTTTCCCTTTTTACACTTGAGGCAATTATCTGACATATGAAAACTTTTCAGATTCACACCTTCTACCAAATCGTTATGCACCAAATGATTCATCTTTCTTAGGTGAATGTGGCCCATCTTTCTATGCCATAAGATTGACTCCTTCTCAGTAGCTTTCGAAACAAAACACTATGCTGTTTTTGAAGAAGTAGTAGTATTTCCCATGTCAAGGACATACAAATCATTCTCTCTTGGTGCACGCATGAGTATCCACTCGTCTGGTATTTTGAAACACGGTTTGATTATCATGCATTCTTTATCGTTGAAGTGGACGGTAAACTTTTTATCACAAATTTGAGAAATACTCAGAAGATTGTTCTCAAGCTCCGCAATGTAGTTTTCTTGATCAAATGAAACAACTCCATTTGAGAGCTTTCCCTCGGCGACAATCCTTCCACCTTGGTTTCCAACAAATCCAACATATCCGCCATTGATAGCCTTTATGTGGAACAAGAGCGCTTTCATTCCTGTCATATGTCTGGAAGCTCCACTATCAAGAATCCACTTGGAAAGTACGGATCTCTGGAGCCCCTGCGCATTTCAACAATTAGTTAAACAGCGCGACCCAAGCCTTCTTGGTCTTGGGTTGAATTGAATAACCATCATCGTAATCAAATTCACACTCGCCAGCAAAATCAAATTCATATTTGTTGGGATTAAACCCTATGAAAGGAACAGATGATACAAAGCCAAATAACTCTATCCGAGCTTTGGTTACACTATCAGAGGTTACAACCTCTGTTGTACAAACACTGCCTTCCCTAAAGACTGCTCTTCTATCATCTGACTTCACAAAGTTGCAAAGGTCTGCCAGAGCTACCAGGATCAGAGGATAGAGATCAGAGCTTAGTCATTAGTTAGATAATCACTGTAACAGTGCTAAGCACTGATAGTTAGTATTAGTAGTGTTTGTAGTTAGTTACATTTAGTTTCCTGTCACTATCAACCCTGACGTCATCAAAGATGCTCAGTGGTTAGATAGTTTAGTATAAATAGGTAACTTTTCTAACAGTTTAACTCGTCTATCAAAAGATCAACTTTCGCATTTCATCTTCTCTGCATTTTCTTACTTCAAAAATTAAATTGCAAAGGCTGAGGGGGAGTTTGTGAATCACATGCAAGTTTACCAACTTGAAAGCATGATGATGATGAAAACAAACGACCATTGCTTGTAGTAAAAGTTTTCCATCTATTTCCGCTGCAAATCCCTTTTAAACTCATTCATTTTCCATTTTTGAAACAAAAACTACAAGTAATTCAAACTCAGATCCTAACAATTGGTATTAGAGCCTGATTCATCAAATTCGATCTAACAATCGATTTGATTCGAACAAATCAGCTCTCTGTCATTAGTTTGGTTGTTTTTGTTTGATAAATAGAGTTTTATTACGTTCAAAGTTTTTAAAACAGAAATCTGTGTAAAATCAATTGAAAATGTCTCAAAACACACAGGATGCCAATTCTGGATCCTTATTCAAACCGCTATGCTCAAAAGAAATGAATATTTCATTTGGCAACGACGGATGGGTCATATCCTTGCCCAGCAAAACACCGGTTGCTGGAGATCTGTTACTTATGGACCTCACGTTCTGATGGTTCCAAGCACAGAGGATCCAACTAAACAAGTGCCAAAAAATCCTGAACACTTTTCAGAGCATGATTTCCAGAAAATTGAATTGGATTCTAACACATTTAGCATAGTTGCTTCGGCCTTACCCAATGAGATTTATGCTGGTCTACTCCTTTGCAATAGTGCAAAGGAGTTATGGGATGTACTTAAAGAGAAATTCAGTGGGACTGAGGAAGTGATAGAAAGTAATAGAGAAGTTCTAAATCAACAGTATGAAACTTTTTGTCACTTGAAAGGAGAGTGTCTAACACAACAGTTCGAACGTTACAGCTGTCTTATCAGGAACTTAGACTGGTTAACGTGGTTCTACCTAATTCGACTGTCAATAGTCGTTTCCTTAGATCGTTACCAGATAAGTGGGAGATTGTAGCTTATGTAACGAGAAAGTCAGTTGGGTTTAAAGATATGTCGTTGACACAACTTCATGGGATACTCCTCACTTATGAGCGAGAGTTAAACCAGAAAAAGAAGTTGCAAGAATCTGGCAAAATGACTGATGATTTCTCATTGGGTAGTACAACTCTTTTTGGCCAAGAAGAGGGTTCTGGCAGCAGTAAGGACCAAAGTTATGATCACTATATAGATATTACTTCTGGTGGGAACTTTGGATCTGAAACATATACACCCAACTATGCTTTCACTGCTAGTGGGGAAAGCCAAACCTCTGACAATCTATCCTTTGAGCTGAATGATTTGCAACACTTTGAACCTTCCGATCTTGAAGAAATGGATATTTTGCACCAACTGGGCCTATTGAGTGTTAGGGCTAGTAAATTCTATAAGAGAACTGGTAGGAAATTCCCAAGATTGCATGGGGGGTTGAAGGTTGGGCTGGATAAATCAAAAGTCAAGTGTTATAAGTGTAATAGGTTAGGACACTTTGCCAGAGAATGCAGGTCTCAAAATTCTGGACCAATAGTGACTCATCCTGGCCCTAGATCTCAGCACACACAAAACACTGTTCATTATTCCCAATATACCCCTGCTCAACATGTTCAAAACACTGCCCACTTTGCACATCATGCTACTACTGTTACAATGCATTATGTTCAATCCACTGCTCCACAAATTCAATATGTTCAGGCACCATCACATCCTCAAGTGCATGTACAACAAGCACCTATTGTCACAAAACCTGCTCAAACCACTGCTAGTCTAGCAGAGGTTGGTCAACAGAGCTTTTTCACACAAAGTTTTGTTGATTGGAGTAGTTTGCCTGAGGATTTGACTGATTAGAACTTTGCTTTATTGGCCAAAAATGATGTTGAACAAGAATTTTGTTTAATGGCCTTAGAGAAAATTGCAGAAGCTGTTGAATCTGTGGAGATAGTGTCAAAAACTGGTGAAGTTCAAGTTTGTGATAAAACAGTGGTTTCAAGTGAAGAAAAGGAAAATACTACTGATAAGGAAAAGAACTCTCATGCTGACCCATGGAATGTTGATGTGTGTGAAGATGAGTGTGATTGTGCTCTCATGGCTGCTACAAAGGTATCACCTCAGATCCTTAAAGATCTATGTTCTGACAAATGCATCATTGCTTTTGCAAACATTAAGCAGGTGAATGAAAACCTGAGGAACAAAATTTTAGAAGATGAACTTAATTTTGAAAAACTGATTAAAGAGTTAAAATCAAAGTTACGTGAAAAAGATTCTGAAATGAGTAGCCTGAGGCATGAATCAAGTATAACCAAGGACAAACACCAAACTATGGCAGAAAAATACCAAGTGTGTAAAAAGGAGTTAGAAGAAACCCAAATCACTTGTGAAAAATGGGTGGAGTCCTGTAAAGGTTATGAGATTATGCTTGATGCTCAGATTAAGAGCAACATTAAGTTTGGTGTAGGTTTTCGAACTTATGACCAAAATGATTAAAATGTTGCTGAAATTGATTCTGAGTTGGTTGAAATAGTCCCAATGAATTTGGCTGGTGAAGAGATAAAAATCATTGATAAATCTGGAAACAAAATTGTTTTGGAAAAATCAGAGGTTTTAACAAAAGATAAAGAAATTGAAAAATATCAGTTTAAACCAACCAGGTCAGATGAATGTGATATTTTAGAAAACTTCAAGCCAATGGACTTTACAACCTCTGATGGTATTAAAGCCCCAATAGCACTGGTGATCCCTATCAAAGATGTACCAGCAGAGGTTTCAACCACTGCTGATAAAAAGTCTGATAGGAAAAGAGGAGTAAAGATTAAAAACTTGTTTTGTGAATTTTGTGAAAAAAGAAATCATGTGGCTGCAGATTGTTTTCTTTTAAAAGCCTATGACATTAACAAAACTTGTGTTATAAAAAATTCTTCAAGATGTACCATCTGCAACAAAACAAATCACTTAACTCAAGAGTGTGCCTATCTTAAAAACTATGAGCAAAAGATAAAAGAGATCAAGGCAAAAGCACTAGAAAGAGAAGGTTCAAGTTCTACTGGAAATAAATCTAAGCAGAGTAATGAACCAACTGAAACATCTGTTGCAAAAGCTTTAAACAAAACCTCTGTTCCTAGAGAGGTGCAAGTGACAGATGCCTCACCATCAAACTCATTTCCAAGAGGGTATGGCCAACCAGCCTATAAAAGGGTTCCTCTTACTTATGAAGGATACAAAAAGCCTTCAAAGCAAAGAGTGAATAAACATCCCTATGGATACAATCATCTGATAGGACATGGTCAAGAGCAGATGTTACAAGAAAAAATCCAAACCACTGACCATTGTCCTAGACTTGAGACTGGACCATCCGTGACCCCATCCAAAGCCATTTTGGCTTTGGAGACCTATCTTAACTAATCTATTTACTTGATGTGCAGGGACCCTCTACTTGCTTTGATAGCTTATGGTATGTAGATAGTGGAGGTTCCAGGAACATGACAGGATGTAAAGCCCTTCTCAAGGACTTCATGGCTCGTGGGGGGGGGTGATATATCTTTTGGTAATAACTTAAAGGGAAAGGTTTTAGGGTCTGGGTCGGTTCTGGCTGGGAAACTCAAGTTTGAAAATGTGAACTTAATTGATAATCTGAAATTTAACCTGCTGAGTGTCTCACAAATGAGTGACAGAGGGTATGGATCCTTCTTCACCAAGAAAACTTGTCAAATTATGGGACCATAGTTTGTTAAAAAGATTGATCAAATCATTGCTGAGAGCAAAGCACAACTCACTACACACAGAAGTGGGAATGTGTATGTGGTAGATATTTTTAAAAGATAATCCTATGTCTGGAACATGCTTATTCTCAGTTGCTTCCAGCAAAGAGACTGAGTTATGGCATCGAAGACTTGGACACACAAATCTTAAAACGATCACCACACTCTCAAAACAAAGTCTTGTAAGAGGTTTACCTCAAGCAATTTTCTTGTGAAGAACATTGTGTTTCCTGCTTAAAAGGATAACAACATAAAAGTTCTTTCAAATCAATTGAAGATTCCAAAATAAACCAGTGTTTACAACTGCTCCACATGGACTGGTTTGGCCCAGTGTAAATCATGAGCTTAAAACACAAAAGGTATTGCCTAGTGATAGTTGATGATTTCTCTAGGTTTACATGGACCTTCTTTATCAACTCTAAGGATGAAACTGCAGTCATTTTGCAAAACTTTGTTAAACAAGTAGAAAAGCAATTTGATCTTCCAGTAAAAATCTTTAGGAGTGACAATGGAACAGAGTTTAAAAATAGGGAGTTGGATGCTTTTTTGAGTAAAAAGGAATTGTTAAACAATATAGCATCCAAAGACTCCAGAGCAAAATGGGGTGGTTAAAAGGAAAAATAGAACTTTAATTGAATCTGCAAGAAATATGCTTGCAGACTCTGGTTTACCCTTGTCTTTCTGGGCAGAGGCTGTAAACACTGCTTGATATGTCCAAAACTGAGTTTTGATTAACCCCAGGCATCAAAAGACTGCCTATGAGATTTTGTATAAAATCAAACCTCTGATTTCCTATTTTAAAGTTTTTGGCTGTCCATGCTTCATTTTTAACTTAAAAGATTCTACATCTAAGTTTGCAGCCAAAATTGATTGTGGTTATTTTCTGGGATACTCAACCACTGCTAAAGCCTATAGAGTTTTTAACTCTAGGACCAAGTGTGTTGAAGAAACTTTGAATGTGAAGTTCAATGAACTTTCATCACTGAAAATCCCAGCAAATCCTGCAGAACTTTTTGATTTAGATAAATTCACATTTGCTGATGTTTTTATCAAGCTAGACAATGCAGGTACACCACAATCATCTGGAGAAGATCAAGATCAAGAATATGACTATGTGCTTCCACAAAGAAAAGTCAATTCTTCCAACAGAGGATCAGGTGCCACAAGCTCTTGTGTAAACTCTGCCACTTCCGGGTCAACAGTGGTTGATCCTCAAACCTCTGCCAGTTCAAAAATTAAACATCTGTTGATAAAAGTCCTACATTTGGGCACCAAAATCATCAGAATGTTACCTCTATACCCCCAATACAACATGTAGGACCGATCTTTGATGCTAAGGAACCTAAATTTGATATCTAACGTCCATAATAGCGGAAATATTACGTCGTTTTTACCAATAGACAAGATTTAATCAGTTAATCGTCAGTTTTATTGATCAAACGTTCTAGTTACAAACTGACAGAGCTTCGCCTCTGAAATGCCAAAGTTACAAATGAAGTAGGCTAGCTAGGTATTTATAGGAGAACAAGTTCGGTCCTGAGGATACAAGTTCGCCCGAACTTGCCTGAGCAAGTTCGGCCGAACATGCTTACATGATAACTTTCATGGGCGAACTTGCTTACATCAAACATAAATTTTGCTATACCTAGCCTATTCAGCTCTATACAATACATACTCGATATAAGACTAAGACATAGACATTATACACCAACAAAATCCCCCTTGGATATAGTCTTCGTCTTGTATCAGTCTTCAAAACTCTGTCTTCATAAAAACGTTAACGTACACGACCGAAGAAGTTCTTGAACGGCTTCTTTCGTCGTTCTTACTTTGGATCAGGCGTTTGATCAGTTGGCGGTGGTCTTTTAAAGTTAGCCATTCTTAGAGAACTTTGCCTTACCGCTTTTACCATTCTTTCTTTAATCACCTCATTTCTGTTTCCTTCCTTTAAAAACTCATCTCTCTCCAGATCCCTCCACTTCGTTTGCCACATCTTTCCAGAATTTACTTCACGTGCATAACAAACGGTCACAACCTTTTGAAACTGCATAGCTTGTACCTTTTCACGTTCTTCAAAAACAATCTTGTTGTAGAACAAGGTTTTGATATCTTCTCTCGAGCAGTTCACAAGCCACATAGGATCTAGAATCCTTATCGTCCTCCATAAACCTCTCATGCCCCCCATCACTTCAACCCGTTCCTTGGTAATATCCAGATGTTCTTCAAACTTTAGCACAATCACAGCTTCACACGTTGCTGGATCAATCTGCCACCACTTGAACAAAGGATAGAAGTCTTGTTCAATCGGCATTAGCGGCATATTTCTCATGGCTCTAGGACGTTTCATTATTAACTTTATGTCCTTTTCTCCAGTTACCTTGTTTATCTTCACTCTGCGACCAGGAATAAAAGGCTTCCAATAATTCCAACCTTTAACCGCTTCATACTTAATCATTTTCCACAACAATTGATCAATCGGCTTCATGTAATATGTAACATTCACCATCTGTACCAACTCTTCTACATCCCGATATGGTAATGTCTTGAAATCAGCAAGATATTTGAAGTATTGCACTCCAAACTCCCTCTTGATTGCATATACGTTAATCTCTTTAAACCAACTCTAGCTCAAAATATCTCCCAAAGAAACGTCTTTGTCTCTAGTAAAGAATGCAAGAGGACGTCGAAACTTGCGTTCGCGTGGCATTTCTTTAAACCAAGACTTTCTCGCTTGAGCTATCTCTTCTTTGGTCATGGGCTTAGGTACTTTACCCTCTCGAACTGATTCAGCAATCCTATCCTTCAACATATCTTCATCAAGCTGTTTGTACATCTCTTCAAAAGTAGGAAAACTATCTGAATTAGAACCGACATACTTTGCTTTCTGATCTGATTCGTCATCTGAAGACCAATCTTCCACAATTACTCGATTGTATTCATCAGCTTTGAATTATCTTTGATATTGATAATCATTTGGCTCGAAAGGATTTACAGTCATCACATCCTCCTCAAAATCAAACTCTAACGATTCAGCTTCAACTTCGATCAATCTAGCTAAATCCTCCTTCGTGTAGTTATGTACATATTCACCTTCCTCCACGTTGTGTTCTAACATTAACATTAAAGGCTTCGCAGGAATAGCAGCAACTGGCTTTGCAAAACGATCAACATTTGCCATATCTATATCATCATCAGTTGGCCCTTTCTGCCCTGACTCCCCCTGACTTTTATCTTCCATTTTGTTCGATTCATCGTCCATTAGGGCAGTAAAATCAAAATCATCAGAGATTTTTGCTTCAGAAACTCTAATACCAACATTACCCTGATCATCTTCATCATCATCGTCACCAACATTCCAATCCTCGTAACTTCCTTCCTCTTCATCCTCTTTATCATCTTTTTCAGCTTCTTCATCGTCTTTTTCTTCAGAAGCAGTGATAGGATCAGAAGGCTTGATAGATTCGTCAACCTTAGGAATATCAGACTCAGAAGCTATGACAATATTCTCTTCAACAGGTTTCTCTGGAACATCAGAAGACTTAGAAGTTTCACCTTCAACTCCTTTTCCTTTGCCACTCTCAGCTAATTCTTTTTCAGCTCGCTCCTTAGCTTCCTGTTGATCTAGACGATCATATTCAGCGATGAAGTCGATACCCAGTGCATTAGATAACACTTTCTGCATCCTGGAGAATCTTCGATCATTTAGAGTTTGGACAGACTTTAACTCTGAAATTTATGTCTGCATTTTCTCATTAGCATCTTGCAGACTTTCGATCAATGCTTTAAGATACTCTCTTTCATTCTCTAACACCTTCACCTTGTCATCCAACATTTCTTTTTCAACAGCGCTTTGATTCATTATGTTAATAAGCTCTTCCTTTTCAACTTCATTCTGCGCTACTTTTTCTTCTAACACCTTCACGCGCTTCTCCGGAATTTCAACATTTGTTTCTGGGAAGAAATCATTTAGATCCTGCAAACTTATAGGATAATTGTGCATATCACCAAACACATTAGGCCCTCCTGGAGTCTTCGGTGTTGACTTTGGTGTTGCAGATTTTGGTGTTGACTTCTTTGGCGTAGAACTTTCAGGAACAGAAGTCGTTGGAGCAATAGGAGATTCAGTGATAGGAACTTCAACAAAGTCAGACACAGGAGGTTCTTGTGTAACTCCTGGCCTTTCAGTTTCAGCATGAATAATAACAGGAGGTTCTTGTGGAGGAGGTTCTTGTGTGACTCCTTTCACCTAAGCACCAGAAGGTTCTTGTGGGGCTTTTGTGCTTTTCAATGATCTTTTGTGCCTCTTACTTATAGCCTTTTGCTCTTTCTTTGCTTTTCTCTTTCTTTTGATCTGAGGAGACCCTATAGTCTTTGTTGACGAAACAGTCGCAGACTTAACACGTTTAGATTTCTTAGGCCTATCCTCACGGACTCTTTTTCTGCATTAGGATCAAAATCAGCATCCAATTCTCTTTCTTTCTCTGCTCTAATCTCTGCCTCAGTCTTTTCTGGCTCTTTAGCAGGAATTTCTATATCAGAATCATCTTCATTTTCAGAAGTAGCAGATATAACATCATCTTGAGTCGTTTTCACAGTTTCTTGACTCTCAATAACAACTGCAGCGCTCGATCCGGCAACTGCTTCAACGTTTTCAGGTTCTTCTTCGTCAACGAGCATCGTTTCTACTTTCTTAGCAGCTCGCTTCTTTTTCGGCTTATCAGCTTCAACCTTCAAAAACCAATCACTTCTAGCTTTTGGCTTGAAGTCTTTGAACCATCCTCGTTCAGCATTAAGTTCTTTCTCGTCGTCGCTACCATATTTTCTCCACTTGTTATCTGGCGTCGATATATAATTCGAATCTTTAATGGCTCTGAATACCGGCTTGGCAACAGGAGTTGAAGCTTGTTTCTGGAACTTGATAAGCTTCTTCACAGTAGTTTCATCAAGATGAACTAAATGCAACACGTCGTTTGGATCTCGTGCAATGTTGGCATACTTCTTGTCGATCAACATTTGTACAAACCTCGGATATAAGCACAATCTAGAATCCTCCATGTTTTTCAACATATGTGTAAAGACAAGCTTTGAGAAGTTAAACGGCTTCTTCAGAATCAATGACGTTGCCATGCAAGCTAAGTAATCATGAACATCATCTAATCCGGCCTTGCGATGGTTGAATGTATGAATAATGGCGTGCATTAGAAGCTTGTTGGGGTTAGGCACCTCCCCTTTCTTCAACGTAGGTTTGTTTACACTCCCCTTGTATCCCATACGAAAGAAACAGCCACGGACCATCTTTTCGTCTAGATGAATCGGATCATCTTTGTTGTCGTTGAAATGCAAAATCCTTCGAATATCATCTTCAGTTACTGTAATCGGTTTGAGCTCATTTCCAACTTGCACTATTGAAGAAATCATCTTCTCATCAGCGCTAAGGCTTGTACCCAGTTTTCATCTGCTAAAGCTTCATTAACTATCTTTGGCTCAATCTGAGAAATGAAACATGAATAGAAGCAATCGTTCTGGGTTGGAGCAACGCGTGTGTAGAAACAACTAAGTGCTTTATTAATTTGCCCTCGAGTTCTAACACCAGTTTGAAGTTCTCCGATTATATTTGTTGACGGATGATAGGAATATGATCGCGGCAATTCTTCACTTAGAACATCTACTGAGTTTTGCTGATTCGTGATGTTGAGATCAACGACCAATTCAATATTTGGAGAGCTTGATGATGCTTCATATCTGCTCCACTTCTTCATCTAAAGAATATGATTCCCCATCAGCATCAAATGTTGGTGCTTCATCTGAGTCAGAATTTTGATTCTGAGGCATACTGGGCTCCGTTGTTGTATTCACTGGTTCAGTAGAGGCATTTGTTGGAGGAGTAACAGGTGTTGTTAATGTTTCAGAAACATTTTCAGTCGGAACACCACTATTGCTTGAACTTGCGCGAGAAGAAGATGGATCCAATGTGGGTTGATTAACCACATTTGGTCGAACAATTTGTTCTTGATTCGCTGACTGGTGAAGGTAGTATAACGCTTCAACTTCTTCGTCAGTCGGTTCTTCGGGCAAGTCAAATGACTTCCAAAGGACTTGATAGTTAAACAGCCATGCGTCACCTTTCCTTTGAATAGGATCCGTGTAGTTGAAACAATCCACGTGTTGTGCTACAATAACCTTTCTCAATGAAGGAACATATACTCTTCTTAACGGACTCGCATATCCGACAAAGAAACCTTCTAGAGATTTAGCTCCGAATTTGCCATCTTGGTCTATTACGGTACATGGTGCACCAAATGGTTCTAAGAACTTCAAATTTGGCTTCTGTCAGTTTATCATCTCAAAACATGTTTTCTTTGTTGGTTTGACAGTGAGAACCCTGTTTAGCGTGCAGCAAGCTGCTGCAACCGCTTCACTCCAGAAGCTGAAAGGAAGTTTACAATCTGCAAGCATGGTTCTCGCAGTTTCAATCAAAGTTGGTTTTTCCGTCAGCTACTCCGTTTTGCTGTGGAGTATAGGGAGCACTAAACTCGTGCAGAATCCCTTTTGCGTTGCAAAATATCTTCATTTTGTTATTCTTAAACTCTATGCCGTTGTCACTTCTAATGCGTCTGACCGGCCGATGATAAAGGTTCTCGAGTTTCTTGAATAGAATAACCAAGTTCTCGAACGTTTCGTCTTTTGATTCTTGAAAAAATACCCATGAATATCTCAAATAGTCATCTATCACGACCAAGCAGTATAAGTCTCCTGAGATGCTTCGAACATTTACAGGACCAAATAAGTCCATGTGGAGACGTTCTAATGGCAACTTGATTGAGTTTAGAATTTTCTTTGGATGAGATTTCTTAATCTGCTTTCCCTTTTTGCATTCCAAGCAATGATCAGACATCTGAAAACTCCGAAGATTTACGTCTTCTACAAGATCATTATGAACCAAGAAATTCATTTTTCGCAAATGAATATGCCCATCTTACGATGCCAAAGAATAGAATCCTTTTCAGTAGCCTTTGACACAAAACATTGTGCTGATTTTGATGAAGTGGTAGTGACACCCATATCAAGAACATATAAATCATTCTCACGTGGTGCTCGCGTCAGAATCCACTCATCTGGTATTTTGAATCCTGGCTTCAAGATAATACACTCTTTGTCGTTGAAATGGACCGTGAATTTCTTGTCACAAATCTGCGATATACTCCGAAGATTGTTCTCAAGTTCTGCAATATAGTTCACGCGATCGAATGAAACGACGCCATTGGAGAGTTTTCCCTCGGCGACTATCCTTCCACCCTGGTTACCCGCAAATCCAACATAACCACCATTGATAGCTTTAATGTCGAATAGCAACACCTTCATTCCTGTCGTATGCCTGGACGCTCCACTATCCAAAATCCACTTAGAAAGTACGGATCTCTGGAGTCCCTGCACATTTTAACAATCTATTTAAAAAGCGAGACCCAAGCCTTTTTGGTCTTGGGTTGAATTGGATAACCACCCTCATCTACAGAATAAACTTCCCATTCTTCATCTGAATTTTTATGATGTTTATGTTTCAAAATTTTGCCGTCTTTTTATCTTTTGAATTGTTACCACTTGTATTTTTGACAGTTTCAGATGTGGTTTCAATTATGATTTCAGATTTTGATTCTTTCTTGCTATCACTAGTCTTGACAAGCTCAGACTTAGTGTTCTCAGATGTTGCTGACCGTTTCTTTGCAATCCAGGCTTGAGATTTTATGTTAGCCTTCTTGATGTAAAAATTGTTTTCATTAGCCTTTGAAGTTTCTCTTTTTTTGAAAATTGAATTTTCAAACTTAGGTTTGACTTCAGCTTTTGATTCATTTCTTTTCAAAATCTTTACAGGTTTTTCAAACTCTGGATACCTTGGTTTTACAACATTTGATTCTCTTTTTCGAGGATAAGCCGGTTTTGATTTCAGACATTGTCGTGCAATATAACCAATTTCATTGCACTTGAAACATGTCCGATTATCAAGTGGATGTCCTTTAGTGAGTGGTTTTACCCCACTTGATGTTTTGGCACCACTTGTAACCTTGGCTTTATCTAGAATTTCTTTCTCCTTTTTAAACTCATCGTTTGATTGTTTACCAATCAAACTCTCTTCGTGAACCGTGTTTGTGTATATAAAAAATTCATGTTTTTGTTTTTATATTCATGAAATGGTGACACTTTCTTTACTGGTTCATCTGATTCTTCTAGACCCAACCCTGCTCTCCGGTTTTCCGGATGATCACCACCATTCCTTCGGTAGTTGTTTCTTTTAGGTTTGGAAAAGAATTTTCGTTCGTTAATTTCCAATTCCTCTGATGTGACTTCCACGAGTTTAAATAATTTAACAAGCAATTCTTCCTTCACATTCTGAATCGGGAAGTTATCATCAAAGTATAGTCTATCCGAATCCTTAATTTTGTTTATCCATTACTGTTCCACTCAACATCCTTATATTATCATGTTGTTCGATGTTATTTCTGTCGAGTCTGCCGTAATCATTTTTCATTCTGTCATACGCTTCTTTCATTGTGCGATAATCGTATTTCAGCAATTCGTTATGCACATTGTTTTCAGCGATGATTTTTGATTTTTCAGCACATTCGACACAAGGTTTAGTACATTTTGTACAAGGTTTCTCAACCTCAACAACTTATACTTTGACAACTTCTTTCTCGACAATTTTTACCTCTGGACCTACCTTGGTTAGATTCGCCATTAAAGCTTTATCTGCCATGTCCTTGAGGTCTTCGACTTTCACTTCTTGAGTGACATCAATGATCACTTCATCAATCTTTTTCTCCTTAACCACTTGTTCTTTCGAGCTGCCATCAAAATGACCTGCAAAACTGCCACAAGACTTAGAGGATAAAATTCCTTGTCTCTGCATATGGATATATTCCTCTTCTTCCTGCTGTTGATGCAAGTATTGTTCCAGAAGAGCTTGTTCGATAGCTGCTTCTTCTGCTGCTGCTGCTTCAGCTGCTGCCGCTACTTCCTCTGCAAAATTATCTTCAACTATCTCCGCCATCAAAGCAACTCCGGTCTTTTTCCCAATGTAAGAATTCCAATCAAAACCATCATCTTCACTGGATGCCACCATAGCTTTCTCAGTGGTGCTACTGTCAGGCTTTTCTTGGATTTCAACATGAGTTTTCTTCGGAAATGGTTTATATTGAAGTGCCCTTTTGTAATATTCATTTCCTCCTATGAAAGGACTTTGATTTCCGGTTGCTTCGGTGTTCTTACACTCTCTTTTAAAATGCCCCTTTTGACGGCATCTAAAGCACGTGACTTTGGTTTTGTCAAAACCCAATTTGTTGCTGGAATTTACTATGTCACGGCCTGTGAGTGCAACGAACTTTGTCACTCTCCTGATGATCGAAGCTAAGGACCATTTGATGTCCATTAGTTCGAGTTCTTCCTCGTCTACCTGGTCATAATCTGTTGCGGTCATCTCGGGGTTTCCGATCTTACCAGCAACAGACATTCATAAGATTCTAATACGGTAGCGAGTAGTGACATATGTTGTTTTGCAACTTGTTCTGAAACAACATTGTTCAAATTCACTGCGATGTTGCATTTATATACATTCGGATTAGAACTTTGTTGTTGATTCTGATACGCTTGGCTTTGATGAGTTGAATTTGAACCAGTGCTTGAGTAAGAACTTTGAGGACTCTGGTCTTACTGAGGCTGTGATTGATTCTGATTCTGTGGAGAAGCATTTATGTTTGCACTAAAAGCCATCCGAATTTTAGGACTCGAAACACTATCTAGCATTCCGGCTTTGTAATATAGATCGACGTCTTGAACAACATTAGCGTTCTTTGACTTCGCCATCTTCAGAAGTTCCATTTCGTGGCCTTCGAGTTTATCGATAAACGTCGACAACTTGAAAAATTCCCACTTATCACTGTTCTTCAGAACCATCAAATACGTAGTCCATTCACCCTCTGGTAGTGCGTCAGCAAGTTTGTCGATGTATTCTTGTTTTGTCTTTTCGAGACCGTGTCTTCGCATTTGCACTTTAAGATGACAGAAATGCTCGATCATTTGCTTTATGGTCTCATTCTTTAGCATGGTGAAATATCAAACTCTTTCAGGATAAGTGCCTTTTGGCTTTTGATCATTTCGGCACTGCCTAGATACTTCTTCTGTAATGACAACCAAAGATCTCTTGCAGTAGTATATTCTGGTAGCAAAATCAGGATATCTTCTTTGATAGACTGTTGGATGAGACTGATCATCTTTTTCTCAGCGATATATTCTTCTTTCTGAACCGTCGAGTAGTTATACTTTTCAAGAACTCGTTGGTGTTCATCTACCGGAACAGTGTAGCCTCTTTCAATTGATACCCAGCTAGCAAAGTGCATGGCTTGAACCCAGTATGTAAACTTCTCTTTTAATGCCTCGTACTCGTCCATGCTCATCAGCTTGGGCGGTTTAACAGTCGTTCCCATTTCATTATCAAGATTGACTTGATGAATGACGTTGGCATTCGACGAACTAGCTCCGGACATAAAAGCTCTTAGTTGTTCCTCCATTGTGAATAACGAAACGTCTACACTGAAATTTTTCAAAAAACTTTGAAAACAATTAGTCCTACTACAAGTTCGGTCGAACTTATAGTACTAATGTAGAATTCACAGATTTTCTAACAAGTTCGGTCGAACTTGTTAGATTTACTTTGAAAAATTTATTATCTTCGAGCGAACTTATGACACAAACCAACCAGATCTTCAAGCGAACTTGCAAACAGAACTTTGATGAAAAAATAGTAAGTTCGGGCGAACTTACTTAAATATTCCTTGATATTACACAAGTTCGGTCGAACTTGGTGTAAAATCAGTGAACAATTTGTATGTTCGAGCGAACTTATCTAGAATTTCCTCAAAAATGCTTCAAGTTCGGGCGAACTTGCTAAAAAATGACTTGAAAAGTGATGTTTTAGGCCAAGTTCGGCCGAACATAACCAACAAGTTCGATCATGGGGTTTTTCGAAAACATGGTTTTTTCAAAATTTCGACATGAATTCGGTTGAATTTGGTCTCCAATCTTTCAAGGGTTTATCTTTGTTGTATTTTACATGATATATTCAAAATTCAAAAGATTTTGACCGTGAATTCGTCATTTTATGTTCAAAAGTTATGAAAAAGTGAAGAATGAAGTAGAAATAGAAGTGTTCTTGTCTTGATACTATCAAATCAGGCTGTTCTTGCTCTGATACCACTTGAAGGACCGATCCTTGATGCTAAGGAACCTAAATTTGATATCTAACGTCCATAATAGCGGAAATATTACGTCGTGTTTACCAATAGACAATATTTAATCAGTTAATCGTCAATTTTATTGATCAAACGTTCTGGTTACAAACTGACAGAGCTTCGCCTCTGAAATTCCAAAGTTACAAATGAAGTAGGCTAGCTAGGTATTTATAGGAGAACAAGTGCGGCCCTGAGGACACAAGTTCGCCCGAACTTGCCTGAGCAAGTTCGGCCGAACATGATTACATGATAACTTTCATGGGCGAACTTGCTTACATCAAACCTAAATATTGGTATACCTAGCCTATTCAGCTCTATACAATACAGACTCGATATAAGACTAAGACATAGACATTATGCACCAATACCACCACCTCCATTTCCATCAGCAGCTGATACTTCAAATTCACCAGCAGAGGTTAGCTCAGATGATACATATTTGCAGCCATCACCTCAAAATGCTATTGTTCCATACTAAGGTGACTTGATTTATCTCAAAAGCCATCCATCAGATCAAGTTATTGGCAACATCAAATCTGGGGTGCTCACACGGAGCCAATCCCAAAATATTTGTCTTTTTGCTGGCTTTCTATCACTCACACAGCCAGTCAAGTACCAAGAGGCACTGAAAGACAACAGTTGGGTAGAAGCCATGCAAGAAGAACTCCTTCAGTTCAAGAGACAACAAGTTTGGGAGCTTGTGCCACTGCCAAAAGATGTAAGTCCAATTGGCACAAAGTGGGTCTTCAAGAACAAAACTGATGAAAGGGGTATTGTTGTCAAAAACAAAGCAAGGGCTCGTGGTTCAAGGCTACAGACAGGAAGAAGGTATAGACTATGATGAGACTTTTGCTCCTGTAGCAAGGTTGGAAGCTATTCTCATGTTCTTAGCTTTTGCTGCTAACAACAACATAAAGGTGTATCAATGGATATATAGAGTGCACTTTTGTATGGAAAAATCAAAGAAGAGGTGTATGTCTGTCAACCTCCAGGTTTTGAAGATGCATTCCATCCTGATCATGTCTACAAGCTCAACAAAGCATTGTATGGCTTGAAGCAAGCACCAAGAGCCTAGTAGGAAACTCTATCCACTTTTCTCTTATCCATAGGTTTTACTAGAGGTAAAATAGATAAAACCCTATTCTTAAAATGGAAAGGAAAAGATTTGATACTTGTCTAAATTTATGTGGATGACATCATTTTTGGATCCACAAGCACTGCTATGTGTGAAGAGTTATGAAAACTCATGGCAGCAGAGTTTGAAATGAGTGCAATGGGTGAGCTCCAATGTTTTCTTGGTCTCCAAGTTAAACAATTGCAAAATGGTACATTTATCCATCAAAACAAGTATGTGAAAGAATTGCTTAAAAAGATTGATATGGATGATTGTAAACCATGTAGCACACCCATGGCAACCACCAAGCTAGTCACCATTGATGGTAAAGATGACCTTGTTGATCTAACTCTTTGTAGAAGCATGATTGGGTCTTTATTTTATCTAACTGCATCAAGGCCGGAAATCATGTTTGCAACATGTGTTTGTGCAAGATCACAGGCATTACCTAGAAAGTCTGATTTTATTGCTGTAAAAAGGATATTTAGATACATAAAAGGTGCTCCCACACTTGGTATCTGGTATCCAGCTAATGGGAATATTGAGCTTTCATGTTTTTCAGATAGTGACTTTGCTGGGTGCGAAACTACAAGGAAGTCCACGTCGGGAGGATGTGAATTCGTAGGTGATTGTCTAGTGTCTTGGCAAAGCAAAAAGCAGGTTGCAGTCTCAACATCCACTCCTAAGGCAGAGTATATTGCTGCTGCTAGCTGTACTGCTCAACTCTTGTGGCTTCAAAACCAGTTGCTGGATTTTGGTATAATTGAACTAAAGACTCCACTCAGATTAGACAGTCAAGCTGCTGAAAACATCATTAAAAATCCAGTTTCTCACTCAACTACAAAGCACATTGACATCAGACATCACTTTGTGAGAGATTGCCATGAAAAAGGTTTGATTTCTTTGCATCATGTCCATACTTCAAATCAGTTGGTTTGATGTTTTAACCAAGGCATTGGATATATCTACCTTTGAAAACTTCATCTCAAGAATTGGAATGCTAAACATGAATTAAAAATTTTTTTTCTTGTAAATCCATGTGTACATAGCATCAAAGTGTTTTTATAAAATCAAAAACTCATCCTTAAAAATAGTTAAAACTGAATTTTCCAATAAATCTTTAAAAGTCTGCTCATAACATTTGTTTGCTCAAAACCTCTGATAGGCTTCAAAATCTTATCCACTGTTAAAGTGTATCCTCTGACTTCCATTTTTATCACTTGTTTCAAAACACTGATAGCTATCCACTGATAGTGTTAAAAATCATTACTTTTCTCATCAGAGGTTACACGTGGCCAGATGTTAGCCATCAGATCTTGCAACAGATGCCATGTCATCGTCACTTTTTCAAAACCCCTATAAAAACCCTGTTTTATCTCTCACCAGTGTTTACCCTAAAACTGTGTCGATTTCAAAAATCTCAAAACAGTTTTTCTCTCTAACACCATGGCTCCCAAATCAAAATCTTCGAAGAAATCCACACAAGAACTTCCACCTTACACTCTCATAATCAAAACCCCACAAACTACACCGCCACACTTGAAGCAAACGACAGAAATACTCGCTATCATCCAATTATTCGAATTTTGCAAAAGTCGAAATTCAAGCACATGTTAGAAGTCTTGTTGATGCACTATTGTGTTCGTCACTTGTTGAATAGGCTAGATTGAGCGTGTGTTGAATATTGTATAGGTTAGAATCGAACACACGACCAAAATACAGAGTGTATAGTGTAAAAGGGAACAAGTTCGCCCGAACTTGACCTGTGGAGGTCAAGTTCGCTCGAACTTGATATGTTGATGTCAAGTTCTGCCGAACTTGCATATGCAATGCAAGTTCGCCCGAACTCATCTTCACTATAGCGAACTTGTCTCCCTATATATAGGTGTGTTGTTCATTTGTCATTTAAGTTTTTGGCATCCCTACGGGGAGGTGCTATCGGATTCTCTCTGGAAACTCCGGCAGCTGGACTTATACAGATGTATACTCTTTCGGTATGAATGAATGAAGACTTCTGCTGCATTCTACTTCGACTCCATTCTGTAATAACATTCTACCGAATCGGTTTACGTTTATCCACTAACTTCCATCTAGAACCGCCTGATCACGGACGTTCAATTGGTATCAGTGCTACGGTTATCACCTACGCTCATGAATTTGGACATTTATGGATAGTAGGAGGGGTTTTAGACGTAAATCATGAAATAAACCTACAATCCACGGACAAAATCCAAAATTGAACGGATATGATTGTTAGAAAACCATTTTCGACCAGATCTATGGTGGATTCATCTCGAAATTCGAAGAAATAAGGATTCTAGATCGAAAAATGTGAAAAAAGGCTGATTTGGGGGATCAAGTTCGCCCGAACTTGACAAGAATTTTCATGATTTTCATCAAGTTCGCCCGAACTTTACTGATTTTCATGATTTTTCATCAAGTTCGCCCGCACATGACATGAATTTTCATGAATTTTCATCAAGTTCGCCCGAACTTGACTGATTTTCATTGAAATTAAGCATAAGTTCGCCCGAACTTGTCGTATACAAGTTCCCCGAACTTGCCGACCAAGTTCACCCGAACTTGACTGGATTTTAATGAAATTGTAGTTACAAGTTCGCCCAAACTTGTTGCTTAAATTTCTTATCCTTTAATACAAGTTCGCCCGAACTTGTTGAAAAGTGATTCTTACACAAGTTCGCCCGAACATGTTCAGGCATTGAAAAATTTTGTTGATCGTATTGATGGGATGAGTGTCCAGAAAAAATTTGGCGATAGAAAATTTTTCGAGTTTTCGAAGAACGAACCGGGATGTTCGGGGACACCTTCTAGAGCTTCAGAGTACAGATTTGGTGATACGGTCAAAGAATTTTGAAGATAACGGAAGAGTCATTGATACCGATGCAGAACGTTGATCATTTGGGTGTCGTGACTAGTAATGGGCCTAAACGTTAAATCCGCATTTGTTAAATACTGAAATTTCCGGATTTCAGGGGGAATTTCAGTGAAAATTTCAGTATGGTCAGAATTTGCAAAAATGAGGGGGAATAAAAAATTTTCAATATTTGAAGATTCCGGTATTTTTGAAATTCCTGACTGCTGCAACAGTATTTAGGTGGTTACCTATTGCAGATTAACTAAGAAAAGTAGTGGGATGTTCCAGTCATCTTGCTGGGGAGGATTAGTGGGATTTGTGGCGAGAGCCTGTTGTACTTGAACCTAAATGTCAGGAAGCACCGCGGCCATTTGTTTCGCGATTTGTGCGGCCAAGCATTCGTGAGGCCTTCCTGATCTTTTACCCCCTCGTTGTTGTCTAGCCGACATCTACAGGAACATACATAAGAAGATTGTGAGTTTATGGAGTCTTTTTAGGTGTCATGTGTCTTAAAGAAAATGAAAATAACATAAATATCAATAATACAACTACATCCATAGGATGTCTTGGGTTTGCTCATGTTGGGCCTCAAATGTCTCCCATACCTTCACCGGTATAGTCATGTGGGCCCCATGACTATTGGCTTGGTAGGATTCACATTAGTATTGCGATTTAACACTCGCATCAACCGAATGCAAACCACAAAATATGTTTACGAGATGTATGGTCGGAATGTGTCCAGGTGTAGACACAGTGACAACTCAAAGTGGGGTTAGTTCACACGACGTTTGGTATAGCATGCTTTGGCCTAATAGGTACTTCGTACTCTCATCGTTAGTCCCCAGGTAGGAAAACTTGTCCTTTATTTTGGATTTATACGATTGCCAGCCTAGACAGGACGTTCCGACTACCGGTACTGGTACCCTTCCAGTTACTACATGCCGTCATGAGAACTCACTTTGATGTGATTTGAAAATATAAAAATCGTTGTAAAAACAATCATGATAATGACGTGATGTGTGCTTTCATTGGTATGATATGTTATGAGAATATGATTCATGATAGGCATTATATACTAATATGTACTTATGAACATGCTTGCATAATATTGAATGTAACATTAAACATAAAACATATAAACATCATGAATTTTGCATGTAACACACAAAAATCTTAAAAATTTCTAATCAACTATAGTATAGGCTCTAAGGGTCTAATAACCTATCCTATATCCCTATAGTCATGGCTCTGATACCAATATGTCACACCCCGACCCGCAGCGGAGTAAGAGTCGGGCATAATTGGGTTATCACCAAAGCTCATGATATTTACTAATATGTTTCATATTTATTAAAGTCAAAATTACATTCTCAATAATCCAAACATGTCCATACAAATACAAAGAAAAATAACCAACTAAACAATTCCAAGCTCTAAATCATTTTATTCTTCTAGGCCAATCCTATGTGTTTCTTGCTGCAGCTGGTTCACCTGTATCATGTGTAAAAATGGGGGTTTTTGGGTCAACATAAGTTGGCGAGTGAACCTTGTTAGATAAACATTTATTTATTGATTTTATTGTTATTTTATCAAGGAAAAATTGTGCAATAATCATAAGTGAGCAAATGTAAATAATCAAACAGTAGCAATAACATCCACAAACTATAACATACAATAACATACAATAACATACCAACAGCATACAATAACATATCAACTTGCATGAATATATAACATGAATGAAACTGTGCGATCAAGGCTCAATCAAACGGAACCGATCGTATTGCATGTACTGAAAATGATAAATGTCTGTGCCATCAAGGCTCAATCAAACGGAGCCGATCATATGTTGGCACGCCAGGTTCACGTCATAATGTAATGGGGAACATGCTCAACGCTCATAATGTAATGGGGAGCAGCGGCCTATGAACTTGCATGTACTGAAAATAATAAATTAAATCTAACAATAACCACACAAACAGTTGAAACAAGCTGAATACACATTTGTTCATGATATGATGTATGCACAATGATTTAAATATAATAAATGGCAAGACACATGATACACCCCAAAAACGTGATTAAAACGGGGAATTTGTAAAGATTCACTCACATTGGGTGCGTTTGGTTGGAGATGATGAGATGCGCACGAGTTGGAAGGATTGAACAACGAGTATTAACTATCCTAAATAATAACGGAAGATATAGTAAATGAGTGGATTTTATTAATAATTTTAATAGGATTTTTAGATATATTTTTGTGAGTTTAAGGCTATTTCCTATCTTTAAAAACATTATTTTTAAGTATTTTTAATTGATTTTTAAATTAAATTAAATAAATAAAAATATAAAAATATGTTGACTTTTGCATTGACCGTTGACCGTTTGACCTGTTGACCGGTTTTAATGTTTAAATGTATGCGCCGGGTGAGGCTCGAACCCGAGACCTCCCGTACGCGTGCACGCAGCTCTACCAACTGAGCTACGTGTCTAACCCGAAATAATTCTGTTTTTAATTATACTTATATACTAACTCGGTTTATTCAAAATTCTTTTATTTTCAAAAATATTTTAAATCATCGAGCCGGTGTCACCAACAGGTCTCGAACCCGGGACCTGTGCTTTAACGTTACACACAGTCCACCGCTGGACTGTGTGTCTAACTTGGTTAATATATAGATTTTTATTATACTTAACATCTAATGTAAGTTCATCCGGTTCAGTTAGAAAAATAACATTTTAATTACAGAGGGTGTGTGTATGTATCAAGGATCGAACTCGCGGCGTGTGATATGTGTGTGCACACAGTCCACCGCTGGACTGTGTGTCTAACCCGTTTATAATACCGATTTTAATTAATCTTATAACGTTAACACACTTCATCTTCTTCGCAAATTTTACAGTCAGCAATTTACTCAACTTTTTCTTGTTTTAAAACGATTAACAACATTCATAAGACTAAAATGAAATGACAGAGACGGTGTTGGAAGTAAACATACCGGAGGAATGATTTATCACAGAATTCCGGCAAGGCGTCGGCTCTGTTTTTTATGAACCTCAACTGAGCGAACACATTAACCGTTTTGATTAGCTAACCATGGAATTGAAGTACTAAACAAGAGTTATCAGAAGGTTTGAATGTCTATACCGTTTTACAGCTGAAGATAAGGATTTTCGGAAGTTTTCCGGCGAAAGCTGAATATTCCGGCTATGTCGTCTGGGATTGATTTTGATTGTTGGTTTATAGTTAGTAACAGTCTAACAACGGATTGAAACAGAAATAGTCGAAGTATTTACCGTATTAATGAAGGTCTCGGTTTTCCGGTGACTTGCAGAGATTTTCCGGCGAGTTCAAAAAGCTTTTCTGAGAACTGAATGTATAGCGAAAGTGAAATGGCAGGTTATGCGAGTGATTTTGTGTAGAGAGAGGAAGCAATTGTTGGCGTAATTCAGAAGTTGAATATCTTTGGTTATACAACCGAACATCACCAAAATTTAAGTTAATTCAAGGCTGAATTGATTAGGATCGTCAGTGCATCGGTTATTAACCAGAATCCGCGATCACTCAAACGTTTTGGACGGTTGAAAAGCCGATTACGGTTTCAGTTTGGCGCAACCGGTTGATTCATGGTTGTTCATAAATTTTAATTGTTCCCTAAAACTTACAAAAACATCAAGTGGCGGAGTGGTGGAATGTGTGTGTGTTAAGACTTTGGGGTTCAACCCGGCTGACCCGGGTTCGAGTCCCGGCAGCCTCATTTTCTTTTTATTATTTTATTTTTACTTTTTATCAATTATAACTTTTATAATTTAGTTTGTTTATTAATTATGCATCATTAACAATTTAAAATGGACATAAATACGCAACGAGACATTTATAACTTGATATTCGATTACAAACAGAGCGGGTTTGGAAAACCCGTTTTTGACAAATGTTACAGTATCCCCTACTTTTAGGAATTTCGTCCCGAAATTTAAGTAGTAGTAGGAAAAAGATGCGGGTATTTTTCGCGCATTGAGTCTTCACGTTCCCAAGTAAACTCAGGTCCCCGTTTTGACTCCCAGCGTACCCTAACAATTGGAATGCGACTTCGTCGTAGACGGTTTTCTCCGAAGTCCATGATTCTACAGGTCTTTCAACAAAATGCATAGATTCATCAATCTGAATATCTTCCAGAGGAATATGGAGGTTTTCATCAGCGAGGCACTTCTTCAAGTTTGATACGTGGAATGTGGGATGAATCCTGTTGAGTTCTTCTGGTAGATCAAGCTTGTATGCTACAGGTCCTACTCTTTCGAGTATCTTGAAAGGTCCTACGTAGCATGGTGCTAGCTTGCCTTTTTGACCAAAACGAACTACTCCCTTCCACGGTGATACTTTTAAAAGTACATGATCACCAATGTTAAACTCCAAAGGCTTCCGTCGTTTATCTGCATAACTCTTTTGACGACTTTGAGCCGCTAGAAGATTGTTTCGAATTTGATGGATCTTGTCTGTGGTTTCTTGAATCAATTCTGGACCAGTGATTTGAGCTTCCCCAATTTTGTGCCAACATACTGGAGATCGGCACTTACGACCATATAAAGCTTCAAAAGGTGCCATGCCGATGCTTGAATGATAGCTGTTGTTGTACGAAAATTCAACTAATGGTAGATGAGCGTCCCAATTTCCCTTGAAGTCTATGACACATGCTCGAAGCATATCTTCAAGAGTTGGAATGGTGCGTTCAATTGTCATCAGTTTGAGGATGATAGGCGGTACTGAGATCTAATCGCGTACCCAATGCGGCTTGTACTGCTTGCCATGTTCGTGACGTGAAACGACCATCACGATCTGAAATAATGCTTAACGGTACACCATGTCGGCTTACGATTTTGCTGATATAAATACGAGCTAGCTTTTCGTTCTTGAAATCTTCGCGGATAGGAATAAAGTGAGATGATTTTGTAAGTCGGTCAATGATTACCCATATAGTGTCATACCCACCAGAAGTGCGAGGTAACCCGGTAATGAAATCCATGGTTATGTTTTCCCACTTCCATACAGGTATTTCAGGTTGGACCAGAAGTCCTGAGGGTCTTTGGTGTTCAGCTTTCACCTTGGAACACGTAAGGCACTTGGAAACAAAAACAGCAATATCTTTTTTCATTCCAGGCCACCAATAGGTGTATCGAAGGTCTTGATACATCTTATCGGCTCCTGGATGTATAGAGTATCGTGTTTTGTGAGCCTCATTCATAAGAATTTCACGAAGATTGTTGTGGTCAGGAATCCATATGCGATCTAGATAGTACAGAATACCGTCAGATTTAGTTTCAATTTTAAGTTCAGCTCCACTAGACAGCTCCTTTCGTACATTATTCTCCGTTACTGAAACATGTTGGGCTTCTCGAATTTGATAACATAGAAGACGAATGGAGTTCACATAACCCTTTCGACTGAGTGCATCAGCCACCACATTTGCTTTGCCAGGGTGGTACCGAATTTCACAGTCGTAGTCATTTAGAAGTTCGACCCATCTTCGTTGCCTCATGTTTAACTCTTTTTGATTGAAGATATGTTGAAGACTCTTATGGTCAGTGTATATTTCACACTTAGTACCGTAGAGATAATGTCTCCATATCTTAAGAGCGAACACAACGGCTCCAAGTTCTAGGTCATGGGTGGTGTAGTTCTTCTCATGAATCTTGAGTTGTCTCGAAGCATAAGCTATAACCTTTCCTCTTTGCATTAGAACACAGCCTAGTCCTTGCCCTGACGCGTCGCAATAAACCACGAAGTCATCACAACCTTCCGGCAGAGTGAGGATTGGTGCATCACAGAGTTTTTGTTTAAGGGTTTGGAAGGCTTCTTCTTGTTCGGGTCCCCATATAAAAGGTTTTCCCTTATGAGTTAAAGCTGTGAGTGGTACAGCAATGCGAGAGAAGTTTGAAATGAAATGGCGATAATAACCAGCCAAACCAAGAAAAGATCTTACTTCAGTTGGTGTACGTGGCGCTTGCCATTCTTGTACCGCTTTGATCTTTGAGGGGTCGACATGTATTCCCTTGTCATTGACTACATGCCCAAGGAATTGTACCTCTTTTAACCAGAATTCGCATTTGGAGAATTTGGCGTAAAGCTTTTCATTCTCTAGAAGTGTAAGGATGAGGCGAAGATGTCGCTCATGATCAGACTTAGACTTTGAATAAATGAGAATGTCGTCGATGAAGACTATAACAAAACGATCGAGATAAGGTTTGCAGACTCTGTTCATTAGATCCATGAAAACAGCTGGAGCGTTGGTTAAACCAAATGGCATGACCATGAATTCATAATGACCATAACGAGTTCGGAAAGCAGTCTTTGGGACGTCTTCTTCATGTACTCTAAGTTGATGATAACCAGATCGAAGGTCGATTTTTGAAAAACATCTGGCGCCTTGAAGTTGATCAAGAAGATCATCAATGCGAGGTAATGGATAACGATTCTTGATTGTTAACTTGTTGAGTTCTCTGTAGTCGATGCACATGCGAAACGATGCATCTTTCTTTTTCACAAAAAGGACAGGTGCACCCAAGGCGAGGAGCTAGGGCGTATGAACCCTTTGTCAGTCAACTCTTGCAATTGACTGGCTAGCTCTTGCATTTCAGAGGGGCTAACCTATAAGGAGACTTTGCAACTGGTGTAGCACCAGGTATGAGATCAATGCGGAATTCGACTTCTCTTACGGGAGGAAGTCCTGAAATGTCGTCAGGAAAAACTTGCGGGAAATCTTTTACTATTGGGATGTCTTCAAGTTTCTTCTCCATAGTTCCCTTTTTTACGACATGGGTTAAGAATGCGACATAATTCTTGCGAAGATATTTTCGAGCTTGAAGACAGGACATTAATCTGAGCCCTTTCGACGAGGTTTCTCCAAAGATTCGTAAAGTCTGACCGTTTGAAAGAGGAATGCGTATAAACTTTTCGCGGCATACAACTTCTGCCTGATGTTGACCGAGCCAGTCCATACCAATTATAATGTCAAATCTTCCCAACTTCATTGGAATGAGGTCAACTACAAAATTGTGATCGTTTAGAGTAAGAGTACAATTGCGTATAATGGAGTTCAATGGGTCTGGTTTCCCGTCAGCAACTTCTACTATTATGGATTCCATGAGCTTATCACGATTTTGGTTTAAGATGGGTTCAAACTCTAAGGACACAAAACTTTTATCCGCGCCAGTATCAAACAACATGGATGCATATCTACCATTGATAAGGAACGTACCGTTAACCACATTGTCGTCAGCTCTAGCCCGATTAGCGTTGATGTTGAAAGCTCTTCCTCTTGCAGGTGGAGGAGCTTGGTTCGCTTGATTCACCGGATTGGATTGGGCTTGAGCATGAATAATGTTCACCAACCTTGGACAAGTGTTTCTAAAATGGCTTGGGTCTCCACAATTGTAGCAAGCCCGCATAGGTTGTACCATGGGATAGTTGGGTTGGTAGTATGTTTGGGCTAAATGTTGGGTAGGTGGTAATAGTAGGGGTTGTTGGGCTTGACCCATTATTTGTTGGTGGGTTTGGGTTGAAGGCTGGTGGCGGTTCGTTCGCTGAGGTATGCGACAGGTTTTAACAGTATGACCTGCGCGACCACAGCCGGTGCAATGCTGACAGGGATGATCAGGAAAGTGGTGGTATTGGCAACGGTTGCATTTTGGTAGTGGGCCAGAGTATGGTCTTTTGTATGGTGCAGGTGAAGGGGCGACTTGGGTAATGGGTGCAGCAGGGATAGGGAAATTGGCAACAGCGAAGTTTCTGGTGTTACGGCTTCCTCTTGTTAGCAAATTTAGAGGATGAGGTGGAATAATTTGATGTTTGGCCCTCAACGGGGGCTTTCTTCTTTTCCTCTTTAAACTTACCATTGCGAATTCGATTCTCGGTCAGTTCAGTCGCTAGTTCCATAGCAGCTTCAAGTGTTGCTGGTGAAGTGCTGAGAACTGAATCTTGAATTTCGAGGGAAGACCTCGAATATAATGCTCAATTAAGCGATAAACTGGGGTAAACAGGTTAGGGACCATTTGGTTCAACTCTAAGAACCTCTTGTTGTAGGAAGTATGATCTCCCTCTTTTTGCTTCAAAGAATGAAATTCATCCTCTAGCTTCTTAATCTCACTTCTAGGACAGAATCGCCTCGTCATGATTTCCCTTAACTCCTCCCACGTTAAGGCCATTGCATCATCAATTCCCCTCTTACCCTTTTCAGTATTCCACCAGGTAAGAGCTACCCCAAATAGTGTCCCGGTTGCGTATCGTACCTTTCGATCCTCAGGACAATCGCAGTTGAGGAAGGTGTTTTCCATTTCCTCAAACCAGTGGAGGAGAGCAGTGACACCTTCGGTCCCTTCAAATTTAGGAGGATCGCAAGACTTGAAATGTTTATATGAGCACTTGCTGGTAGGAGGGTTGCCGATGTTCTGGTCATCTTGCGGGGGAGGATTAGTGGGATTTGTGGCGAGAGCCTGTTGTACTTGAACCACAATGTCAGGAAGCACCGCGGCCATTTGTTTCGCGATTTGTGCGGCCAAGCGTTCGTGAGGCCTTCCTGATCTTTTACCTCCTCGTTGTTGTCTAGCCGACATCTACAGGAACATACATAAGAAGATTGTGAGTTTATGGAGTCTTTTTAGGTGTCATGTGTCTTAAAGAAGATGAAAATAACATAAATATCAATAATGCAACTACATCCATAGGATGTCTTGGGTTTGCTCATGTTGGGCCTCAAATGTCTCCCATACCTTCACCGGTATAGTCATGTGGGCCCCCATGACTATTGGCTTGGTAGGATTCACATTAGTATTGGCGATTTAACACTCGCATCACCCAAATGCAAACCACAAAATATGTTTACGAGATGTATGGTCGGAATGTGTCTAGGTGTAGACACAGTGACAACTCAAAGTGGGGTTAGTTCACACGGCGTTTGGTATAGCATGCTTTGGCCTAATAGGTACTTCGTACTCTCATCGTTAGTCCCCAGGTAGGCAAACTGGTCCTTTATTTTGGATTTATACGATTGCCAGCCTAGACAAGACGTTCCGACTACCGGTACTGGTACCCTTCCAGTTACTACATGCCGTCATGAGAACTCACTTTGATGTGATTTGAAAATACAAAAATCGTTGTAAAAACAATCATGATAATGACGTGATGTGTGCTTTCATTGGTATGATATGTTATGAGAATATGATTCATGATAGGCATTTATACTAATATGTACTTATGAACATGCTTGCATAATATTGAATGTAACATTAAACATAAAACATATAAACATCATGAATTTTGCATGTAACACACAAAAATCTTAAAAATTTCTAATCAACTATAGTATAGGCTCTAAGGGTCTAATAACCTATCCTATATCCCTATAGTCATGGCTCTGATACCAATATGTCACACCCCGACCCGCAGCGGAATAAGAGTCGGGGCATAATTGGGTTATCACCAAAGCTCATGATATTTACTAATATGTTTCATATTTATTAAAGTCAAAATTACATTCTCAATAATCCAAACATGTCCATACAAATACAAAGAAAAATAACCAACTAAACAATTCCAAGCTCTAAATCATTTTATTCTTCTAGGCCAATCCTATGTGTTTCTTGCTGCAGCTGGTTCACCTGTATCATGTGTAAAAATGGGGGTTTTTGGGTCAACATAAGTTGGCGAGTTAACCTTGTTAGATAAACATTTATTTATTGATTTTATTGTTATTTTATCAAGGAAAAATTGTGCAATAATCATAAGTGAGCAAATGTAAATAATCAAACAGTAGCAATAACATCCACAAACTATAACATACAATAACATACAATAACATACAATAACATATCAACTTGCATGAATATATAACATGAATGAAACTGTGCGATCAAGGCTCAATCAAACGGAACCGATCGTATTGCATGTACTGAAAATGATAAATGTCTGTGCGATCAAGGCTCAATCAAACGGAGCCGATCATATGTTGGCACGCCAGGTTCACGCTCATAATGTAATGGGGAACATGCTCAACGCTCATAATGTAATGGGGAGCGGCGGCCTATGAACTTGCATGTACTGAAAATAATAAATTAAATCTAACAATAACCACACAAACAGTTGAAACAAGCTGAATACACATTTGTTCATGATATGATGTATGCACAATGATTTAAATATAATAAATGGCAAGACACATGATACACCCCAAAAACGTGATTAAAACGGGGAATTTGTAAAGATTCACTCACATTGGGTGCGTTTGGTTGGAGATGATGAGATGCGCACGAGTTGGAAGGATTGAACAACGAGTATTAACTAACCTAAATAATAACGGAAGATATAGTAAATGAGTGGATTTTATTAATAATTTTAATAGGATTTTTAGATATATTTTTGTGAGTTTAAGGCTATTTCCTATCTTTAAAAACATTATTTTTAAGTATTTTTAATTGATTTTTAAATTAAATTAAATAAATAAAAATATAAAAATATGTTGACTTTTGCATTGACCGTTGACCGTTTGACTTGTTGACCGGTTTTATTGTGTAAATGTATGCGCCGGGTGAGGCTCGAACCGAGACCTCCCGTACGCGTGCACGCAGCTCTACCAACTGAGCTACGTGTCTAACCCGAAATAATTCTGTTTTTAATTATACTTATATACTAACTCGGTTTATTCAAAATTCTTTTATTTTCAAAAATATTTTAAATCATCGAACCGGTGTCACCAACAGGTCTCGAACCCGGGACCTGTGCTTTAACATTACACACAGTCCACCGCTGGACTGTGTGTCTAACTTGGTTAATATATAGATTTTTATTATACTTAACATCTAATGTAAGTTCATCCGGTTTAGTTAGAAAAATAACATTTTAATTACAGAGGGTGTGTGTATATATCAAGGATCGAACTCGCGGCGTGTGATATGTGTGTGCACACAGTTCACCGCTGGACTGTGTGTCTAACCCGTTTATAATACCGATTTTAATTAATCTTATAACGTTAACACACTTCATCTTCTTCGAAAATTTTACAGTCAGCAATTTACTCAACTGTTTCTTGTTTTAAAACGATTAACAACATTCATAAGACTAAAATGAAATGACAGAGATGGTGTTGGAAGTAAACATACCGGAGGAATGATTTATCACAGAATTCCGGCAAGGCGTCGGCTCTGTTTTTTATGAACCTCAACTGAGTGAACACATTAACCGTTTTGATTAGCTAACCGTGGAATTGAAGTACTAAACAAGAGTTATCAGAAGGTTTGAATGTCTATACCGTTTTACGCTGAAGATAAGGATTTTCAGAAGTTTTCCGGCGAAAGCTGAATATTCCGGCTATGTCGTTTGGGATTGATTCCGATTGTTGGTTTGAAGTTAGTAACAGTCTAACAACGGATTGAAACAGAAATAGTCGAAGTATTTACCGTATTAATGAAGGTCTCGGTTTTCCGGTGACTTGCAGAGATTTTCCGGCGAGTTCAAAAAGCTTTTCTGACGAACTGAATGTATAGCGAAAGTGAAATGGCAGGTTATGCGAGTGATTTTGTGTAGAGAGAGGAAACAATTGTTGGCGTAATTCAGAAGTTGAATATCTTCGGTTATAAAACCGAACATCACCAAAATTTAAGTTAATTCAAGGCTGAATTGATTAGGATCGTCGGTGCATCGGTTATTAACCAGAATCCGCGATCACTCAAACGTTTTGGACGGTTGAAAAGCCGATTACGGTTTCAGTTTGGCTCAACCGGTTGATTCATGGTTGTTCATAAATTTTAATTGTTCCCTAAAACTTACAAAAACATCAAGTGGCGGAGTGGTGGAATGTGTGTGTGTTAAGACTTTGGGGTTCAACCCGGCTGACCCGGGTTCGAGTCCCGGCAGCCTCATTTTCTTTTTAATTATTTTATTTTTACTTTTTATCAATTATAACTTTTATAATTTAGTTTGTTTATGAATTATGCATCATTAACAATTTAAAATGGACATAAATACGCAACGAGACATTTATAACTTGATATTCGATTACAAACGGAGCGGGTTTGGAAAACCCGTTTTTGACAAATGTTACAGTCGAAATGGAGAAGCTGATGCATTAATTAGCTTCGAGTTGATGATTATTCGAGAAAATCTGTCGGTCAAGTAAATCAGAGGAGGTCGGAAACCAAGAAACCAAAGATGTGAACTGGAGATTTCAACGGTATTGAAAGTTGTTAATGCAAACCCGGATCATCAATTAAGGGGGAATCTGTTGACGCGTCTCGACGACATCGGCAGACACCTTGATTGAAGTTGCAGAGAATATTCAAACACGGCTCAAAGTTTTGAAGTTCAAGATCAAGCTTCGATAGTAACGAACAAGGGGGAATCTGTTGATGCACTATTGTGTTCGTCACTTGTCGAATAGGCTAGATTGAGCGTGTGTTGAATATTGTATAGGTTAGAATCGAACACACGACCAAAATACGGAGTGTATAGTTTAAAAGGGAACAAGTTCGCCCAAACTTGACCTGTGGAGGTCAAGTTCGCTCGAACTTGATATGTTGATGTCAAGTTCGGCCGAACTTGCATATGCAAGTTCGCCCGAACTCATCTTCACTACCAGCGAACTTGTTTCCCTATATATAGGAGTGTTGTTCATTTATCATTTAATTTTTTGGCATCCCTACGTGGAGGTGCTGCCGGATTCTCTCTAGGAACTCCGGTAGCTGGACTTATAAAGATGTATACTCTTTTGGTATGAATGAAGACTTCCGCTGCATTCTGTTTCTACTCCTTTCTATAATAACATTCTACCAAATCGGTTTACGTTTATCCACTAACTTCCGTCTAGAACCGCCTGATCAAGAAATCTCATCAGAAGAAAATTCTAAACTCAATCAAGTTACCATTAGAACTTCTCCACATGGACTTATTTGGTCCTGTAAATGTTCGAAGCATCTCAGGAGACTTATATTGTTTGGTCGTGACAGATGACTATTCGAGATATTCGTGGGTATTCTTTCAAGAATCAAAAGACGAAATGTTCGAGAACTTGGTTATTCTATTCAAGAAACTCGAGAACATTTATCATTGCCGGTCAGACGCATTAGAAGTGACAATGGCATAGAGTTTAAGAATAACAAAATGAAGGAATTCTGCAACGTAAAAGGGATTCTGCACGAGTTTAGTGCTCCCTATACTCCACAGCAAAATGGAGTAGCTGAACGGAAAAACAGAACTTTGATTGAAACTGCGAGAACCATGCTTGCAGATTCTAAACTTCCTATCAGCTTCTGGAGTGAAGCGGTTGCTGCGGCTTGCTACACGCTAAACAGGGTTCTCACTGTCAAACCAACAAAGAAAACATGTTTTGAGATGATAAACCCATGAAAGCCAAATTTGAAGTTCTTAGAACCATTCGGTGCACCATGTACCGTAATAGACCAAGATGGCAAATTCAGAGCTAAATCTATTGAGGGTTTCTTTGTCGGATACGTGAGTCCGTCGAGAAGAGTATATGTTCCTTCATTGAGAAAGGTTATTGAAGCACAACACGTGGATTGTTTCAACTACACGGATCCTATTCAAAGGAAAGGAGACACGTGGCTGTTTAACTATCAAGACCTTTGGAAGTCATTTGACTTATCCAAAGAACCGACTGACGAAGAAGTTGTAGCGTTATACTAACTTCACCATTAGCGAATCAAGAACAAATTGTTCGACCAATTGTGGTTAATCAACAAACGTTGGATCCATCTTCTTCTCGTGCAAGTTCAAGCAATAGTCGTGTTCCGGCTGAAAATGTTTCTGAAACATTAACAACACCTGCTACTTCTCCAACAAATGCCTCTACTGAACCAATGAATACAACAACGGAGCCCAGTATGCCTCAGAATCAAAATTCTTACTCAGATGAAGCACCAACATTTGATGCTGATGGGGAATCATCTTCTTCAGATGAAGAAGTGGAGCAGATAACAAGACTTCTTAATTAATCTGCAGCCCCGAATAACAGAAATGAAGCTTCATCAAGTTCTCCAAACGTTGAATTGGTCGTTGATCTCAACATCACGAATCAACAAAACTCAGTAGATGTTCCAAGTGAAGAATTGTTGCGATCGTATTCCTATCATCCGTCAACAAATATAATCAAAGAACTTCAAACTGGTGTTAGAACTCGAGGGCAAATTAATAAAGCACTTAGTTGTTTCTACACACGCGTTGCTACAACCCAGAACTATTGCTTCTATTCATGTTTTCATTTCTCAGATTGAGCCAAAGACATTAATGAAGCTTTAGCCGATGAAAATAGGGTACAAGCAATGCAAGAAGAATTATTGTAGTTTGAGAAGTTGGGTGTGTGGAAGCTTGAAGACCTACCAGAAAATCAGAAAGCAATGATACAAAATGGGTCTTTAAGTGTAAACGGGATGATAGAGGGGTTATTGTTCGTAACAAATCTAGGCTTGTTGTCAAGGGATTTCACCACCAGGAAGGGATAGACTACACGGAAGTCTATGCACCAGTAGCTCGATTGGAATCTATTCGAATTTTTCTAGCTTTCACATCATGGAAAGGATTTAAGGTCTATCAATTGGATGTCAAATCAGCTTTTCTGTACGGTAAATTACGCGAGAAGGTGTACATTGGACAACCACCAGGGTTTGTCGATCCACTCAACAAGAAGAAAGCGTACCTACTGGATAAAGCTCTTTATGGTCTACACCAAGCCCCGAGAGCTTGGTACGAGATGTTATCGCAACATCTCGTCGGAAACGGCTTTATCAGAGGAACTGTTGATAGTACTCTTTTCACCAGAGAAGTTGATGGCCATCTGATTATAGTTCAAATCTACGTTGACGACTTCATCTTTGGATCTACAAACGATAGTCTCTTCAAGGAGTTTTAGGGAATCATGAAAAAGAAATTCAAAATGTCCTCGATGGGCGAAATAAAGTTCTTTCTTGGTTTGCAGGTAGATCAGCTTCCGGATGGTATTTTCATTCATCAGGCTAAGTATGTTCACGACATCTTGAAGAAGTTTGGAATGGAAAGCTTGAAGCCTTTATCTATGCCTCTTGCTCTAAATCATGGAATTTGTATTAACGAGAATGGAGCCAAAGTTGATGAGACGTTATACAGATCGATGATTGGATCGCTGATGTATCTGACGACATCACGCCCAGATATTATGTATCCAACCTGCCTATGCGCCAGATATCAGTCAAGCCCGAGGATCTTACATATGAAGATTGTGAAGCGAATCATTTAGATATCTAAAAGGATGCCCAAGCATCGGCTTGTGGTACCCGAAGAACGACAATTTCGATCTCACAAGCTATGCTGATTTCGATTTTGGTGTAGATAAGTTGAATTAAAAAACAACTACAGCGGGATGCTAGTTCTTCGGAACAAGAATGGTAACCTAGCAGTGTAAGAAATAGACTACGGTCGCTCTCTCTACCTGTGAAGCTGAGTATATCTCGGCCTCTAGCTGTTGTTCACAGATTCTGTGGATTCAACAGCAGATGAGAGACTATGGTCTGCAATTTCTAGACACTCCGCTGTATGTTGATAAGAAGGCACCATAGATATAACTAAAAATCCGGTTCATCACTCACGCACAAAACACATTGAAATTCGTTATCATTTCATTCGTTATTGCTTCGAAAAGAAATTGGTACGAATAGAAAAAATCTACACCGACGAACAAAATGCTGATTTCTATACCAAACCATTTTCTTTGTCACGGTTTAAAATACTTGCTAAGAATTAACGGTATGAAAAATTTGCTGACAGGTGCGGACGTTGAGGTTGAATACGGATAGGACGACGAGTTCGCTTGATCCACATTGGTTTGTAAATATCTTTCTACTTAGAATTTTGTTAAAAACTAAAATCCAAAAAGATGTTTTTGATTTTAGGGGGAGAAATGTTAGAGAAAATACAAAAACATTCGAAAAATTTTAAAATCCAAAAAGCATTGAAAAATTCAAAATGTACAAAAACATTGAAAAAGACAAAAAGAGTTCAGTGTCATAAAAGGAAATGATAGTACATCAGTGGACTATCACAGTATGCTAAAGAAATGTAAAGTTTTAAAAGTAATAAACGAGTCTTACTGTGGATGTGTCTATAGGCTTAACACGTCCAGTAAACAGTTTTCAAGATATAAACTAAATTTTACAACTGCTTAATCTTGTGGATTAACACACCTTGGATATATGGACTTAGTACTCCGAAATTTCGTTTGAAAGATTACCTGATTCTGAGATACGAGGTCTTTATAGATAGTTAATATCTGGGGTATTATACAAGTTCTTCTGATTTTGCGAAAGCAATGGCCTATAACTTCTATAATACTTTCGCTATAAACCTCCAAATTGCATGCAATATTGAAAAGTATCGAAAAATATAATCATATGCAATGCGAAAAAGATTCTTAAGTGGAACATACATTAAAGACAAGCCTTCATCTCTTTGTTTGTATGGTAGTACTAACCTGAGCTCTCAAGGTATCGCACAACCCTGATACAGATATCAATTACGCTATATTCACCTGTAAGATGAAATCTAGGGAATCTGGATGCGGGAGTATATTCAAGAAGTGGGAACCACAGATAAGTCAAGTTTCATGAATTTTACCTTAACATATCTTGAAACAGTTGAAAAATGTGGAAAAGCTTAAGTGGACAAACATATCGACAATCTTGGTAAACAAGTTTAAAACTTAAAGTCATTTAAAGGTCAAAGGTACTGGTGATATGTCTCAATCAACAAATATGATCCTTAGATACGAATTCACAAAAATATGTCTGTAAATATGTTTGTACATAGTTTACATTGCTTATTTCATTGTATTTCAGCTTTACAGATTAAAATCAAAAAGATTTTCGTTGTGTTTTAGCATAAACTTACAAAAATACGAAAAGATTTTATTTCTACATTGTTTTCAGCAAACCAATGTTGGAAAACGGATCTTCGGAGTCTGGTAAGATGCTAAAACTGGTGGGAATCTCTTTGACAACGGGCTGGGAGCTAATATGTTAATCTGAAAAGTCAAAATGATGAAAAGTTTATTAATTTGAAACTTTGATTTTGAAAATATCAACAGTTTTTTCGTAACGGGTCAAATCGGGGTCATTCACTTGGACTCGGCAGACAAATCGGTTAACCAAGGTCATTAACTTGGACTTGGTCAACTGAGTGGATTTTCATAACTGATAAAAAGTTGGAAAGTTCAGGGGTCAAAAATGAGAATTTGAAAAAGTAAAAAATTGTGGTTTGGCAAGTTCGGCCGAACTTGCTAAAAAAATCAAGTTTAACAATTAAGCATGTTCGACCGAACTTGCTAAGTAATGGCTGTGTTGTTTAAAAGATAAGTTCGCCCGAACTTGAATGGGCTTTCATGATTGGGCTTAGCAAGTTCGCCCGAACTTGACTTGGTATAAATACCAATCAAGTTCGGCCGAACTCACTTATCAGCTAACACACAATCCTTGAGCGAACTTGATCCTCTAAGAGAGTTTGAGCGAAATTGACAATTTGACATCGTTACCCTGCCCAAATCTGCTTGTTTTTGGTGATTTACACACCATCTACTATGGCCGAGGTATAAAATCGACGATTGAACCATGGATTGAACTATTATTGAAGTTTCAGATCTGAAAAGTTTAAAAATTAATAGTTCTAGGTGTTATTGGACAAAATTGAACTCAAAATCATAATCTACACATAAAATCGACCGCATAACATGTTTTGATTGAAGTGAAACGGATGTTTAACTGTTTTGAACAAGTTGGTTTCTTTGGAGAAGACGACAAGTTCGACCGAACTTGTTGTCAAGTTCGACCGGACTTGTCTAAAAATATGAATAATGAAATCTTAATATCTTCGACCGAACTTGTTGTCAAGATTAGACCGAACTTGCATTATAGTTTTGTTAATAAAATCTGATTTAAATGACATCTTCGACCGAACTTGGTGTCAAGTTCGACCGGACTTGTCCAAAATGAATAAAGGAAATTCAGATATGTTCGACCGAACTTCATGTATTTGGTTTTGAATATCATGTGGAAGTTCGCCCGAACTTGGATCTTGAAAAACTGTATATTGTTAATATAAGTTCACCCGAACTTATCATTCAATGTTGAACATGTGTTTAATACATGTTCGGGCGAACTTGGGCAGAATGTTGAACACATATATCAAGTTCGCCCGAACTTGATATAAATGTTAGAAAATTCTGTGAAATTTTTCTCGATATCCGTGCTAATTGTTTTGCGTCATTTTTCAGGCATAGGTACCAGCGCGTGTAATCTCTGTTGAGTTCTCCAAAACTCACAATACGTGCATGACACTTGACAAATCTATCTGTCTGTCACTGAAGGAGTACGACAGTATATTGAAGTTTCTCGAGGAAAGTCATATTCGCCGAGCTATTATAGAGCGCACAGTATCATATCGATCACACATCGTTCACTTCTGGATGAACGCAAGTTTAAGCGAAGATGAGAAGACGATCATTTCATCTGTGCAAGTCGGCAATGAAGTTAACCCAATTTCTGTGACTGAAGACGATATTAGACGGATTCTGGAATTCAAAGATAATAAAGACGATCCGATTCATTGAGACGAAAAGATGGTACGTGGTTGTTTCTTCCGTATGGATTATAAGGGGAGCGTGAACAAGCCAACGCTGAAGAAAGGGGAAGTGCCAAACCCTACAAGCTTTTGATGCATGCTCTAATTCACACATTCAGCCATTGTAAAGCCGAATTAGATGATGTTCAAGACTATTTGGCTAACATGGCAACGACGCTTATTATGAAGAAGTCGTTCAATGTTTCTAAGATGGTTTTCACTCACATGTCGAAGAATATGGAAGATTCAAGGCTATGCCTATATCCGAGATTCATTCAGATGTTGATTGACGAGAAGTATGCCAACATTGCACGAGATCGAAATGATGTGTTGTATCTAGTTCATCTTGACGAAACAACTGGGAAGAAGCTTATCAAGTTCCAGAAACAAGCTTCAGCTCCTGTTGCAAAACCAGTGTTTGGAGCTATAAAAGATTCAAATTATATCTCGCCATCTGATAACAAGTGGAGAAAGGATGGTAGTGATGACGAGAAAGAGCTTAAAGCTGAGCAAGAATGGTTTAAGGAATTCAAACAAAAGGCAAGGAGCGAATGGTTTTTAAAGGCAGAAACTGATAAGCCTAAAAAGAAACGAGCTGCTAAGAAAGTCGAAACTATGCTTGTCGACGAGGATGAACCTGAAAATGTTGAAGCAGTTGCTGGATCGAGTGCTGCAGTTGTTATTGAGAGTCAAGAAACTGTGAAAACGACTCAAGATGATGTTATTTCTGCTACTTCTGAGAATGAAGAATCTGATGAAGAAGTTCCTGCCAAAGAGCCAGAAAAGACTGAGGCAGAGATTAGAGCAGAAAAGGAAATAAAGTTGGATGCAGATTATGATCCTAACACTGAAAAAGAGTCTGACGAAGAGAGACTGAAGAAAAAGTCTAAGCATTTAAAGTCTCCAGCAATCGAAATCTCTAAGAAGACTACAAGGTCACCTCATACCAAAGGGAAAAGAAAAGCAAAGAAAGCCCAGAAGGCTATAAGTAAGAGGTACAAAAGCAAGCCGAAAAGCATAGAAGCCACACAAGAACCTTCTGGTGCTCAGGAGAAAGGAGACACACAAGAACCTCCTCCACAAGAACCTCCTGTTATTGTTCATGCTGAAATTGAACGGCCAGGAGTTACACAAGAACCTCCTATGTCTGGATTTGTTGAAGTTTCTATCGCTGAATCTCCTATTGCTCCAAAGACTTCTGTTCCTGAAAGTTCTACTCCTAAGAAGTCAACACCGAAAGCTGCAACATCTAAAGATTCAATGCCAAAGACACCAAGGGGAAATCTATTTGATTTATGCCACATGGTCCAATCAGTCTCGAAGACTTGGATGAATTTTTCCCAGAATCTAATTTTGAGATGCTAGAGAAGCGCTTGAAGGCGTTAGAAGAGAAAGTTGCACAGAACGAGGTTGAAAAGGCCGAGCTTGTTAAGAAAGTGAATCAAAGTGAGGTTGAAAAAGAGTTGCTTGACGACAAAGTGAAGGTATTAGAGAATGAAAGGGAGTATTTCAAAGCACTAATTGAAAGTTGGCAAGACGCGAATGAGAAATTGCAGACTGAGATTGCAGATATAAATACTATCCAAGCATTGAATGATCGAAGATTCAACAGATTGCAGAAAGTGTTAGCAAACAATCAGAACATTGATTTCATCGCTGATAGATCGTCTGGATCGCCAGGAAGCAAAAGAGCGTGCTGAGAAAGAATTAGCTGAAAGTGGTAAAGGAAAGCATATTGAGGGTGAAGCCCCTAAATCTTTTGAGACTGCTAAGAAATCTTCTGATGTTCCTAAGAAACCAACTAAAGATGTTTTGGAAGCTTCTGAGTCTGATATCCAAAAGGTTGACGAATCTGTCAAGCCTTCTGATCCTATTATTGTTTCTGAAAAAAGGCAATGAAGAAGCTGAAAAAGATAATAAAGAGGATGAAGAGGAAGAAGGTTACGAGGATTGGAATGTTGGTGATGATGACGATGATTTCGACCAAGGTGGTTATGATTTTGATCAGGGAGGTACAGGTTTAAAGATCACTGAAGCCAAAGTATCTGATGAGTTTGATTTTTCTGATCTTATGAACGATGAGTCGAATAGGATGGAAGATAAAAGTCAGGGGAAGTCAGGACAGAAAGGGCCAACTGATGATGATATTGATTTGTTAGATATTGATCGTTCTGCGAAACCTGTAATGCAATACCCACGAAGCCTTTAATGCTAATGTTGGAACACAATGTGGAAGAAGGTGAGTTTGTACATAACTACACGAAAGAAGATTTGGCGAAACTAGTTGAAGCTGAGAACTTAGAGTTTGATTTTGAGGAAGTTATGAATGTTAACACATTTGAACCGAAAGAGTATCAGTATGAGAGAAGGTTTGAAGCTGATGAGTACAATCGAGTGATAGTTGAAGATTTGTCCTCAGATGATGAATCAGATCAGAAAGCTAAATACGTTGGTCAAAATTCAGAAAGTTTTCCTACATTTGAAGAGATGTACAAACAGCTTAATGAAGATATGTTGAAAGATAGGATTTCTGAAGTGTTACGAGAAGGAAAGATTCCTAAGGCTATGACTAAAGAAGAGATAGCTGAAGCAAAAAAGTCCTGGTTCAGGGAGATGCCACGTGAATGTAAGTTTCGACGTCCACTTGCATTCTTTACTAGAAACAAAGATGTTTCTTTGGGAGATATTCTGAGTTGGGGTTGGTTTAAAGAGCTCAACGTATATGCAATCAAAGGGAATTTGGAGTGCAATACTTCAAATATCTTGCTGATTTCAAGACATTATCGTACTGGGATATGGAAGAGTTAGTACAAATAGTGAATGTTACTTATCATATGAAGACAATAGATCAGTTGTTGTGGAAGATGATTAAGTACGAAGCTGTTAAAGGTTGGAATTACTGGAAACCATTTATTCCAAGACAAAGGGTTAAGATCAATAAGGTTACAAGGGAAAAGGACACAACGTTAATTATGAAACGTCCTAGAGCCATGAGGAATATGCCACTTATGCCGATCGAACAGAACTTCTATCCTTTATTCAAGTTGTGGCAGATAGATCCAGCTACTTGCGAAGCGGTGATTGTGTTAAAATTTGAAGATCATCTCGATATTGCTAAGGAACGAGTTGAAGTGATGGGTCATCAGGGTATGAGAGGTTTGGGGAGGACGATAAGGATTCTAGATCCTATGTGTTGGTTAACTACTCTAGAGAAGATATAAAATGCCTTTTCTATAGCAAGATTGTTTTTGAAGATAGAGAAAAGGTACAGGCGATGCAGTATCCGAAAGTTGTTAACGTTTGCTATGTACGTGAAGTAAATTCTAGAAAAATGTGGCAAACGAAGTGGAGGGATCTGGAGAGAGTTGAGTTTCTAAAAGAGGAAACCATAAATGAGGCGATTAAAGAAAAATTGAAAAAGTGGTAAGGCAAAATTCGCTAAGAATGGCTAACTTTAAAAGACCACCGCCAACTGATCAATACCACCGCCAACTGATCAAACGCCTGATCCAAAGCAAGAACGTCGAAGGAAGCCGTTCAAGAACTTCTTCGGTCGTGTGCATTAACGTTTATATGAAGACAGAGTTTTGGAGACTGATACAAGACGAAAACTATATCCAAGGGGGAGTCTGTTGGTGCATAATGTCTATGTCTTAGTCTTATATCAGTCTGTATAGTATAGAGCTGATTAGGCTAGCTGAACAATGTATTTATGTAGGTTGAAGACAATTTCGCCCATATGGTCATGTTAGGCCAAGTTCGGCCGAACTTGCTATGGCAAGTTCAGGCGAAAAAGGTTCTCCAGGAGCGAACTTGTACTTCTATATAAACCTAGCTAGCCCTCCTCATTTTTAACTTTGGCATTTCAGAGGCGAAGCTCTGTCAGTTTGTAACCAGAACGTTTGATCTATAAAACTGACGTTTAACTGATTAAACCTTGTCTATTGGTAAACACGACGTAATATTTCTGCTATTATGAACGTTAGATATCAAATTTAGGTTCCTAAGCATCAAGGATCGGTCCTACAAGTCAAAGCCCCAATCTACATTGATTCTCTTCGTGACTTCTTGAATAATGCTAAGGTTCACTCATCTGCTGTTGGTGTTCCTCATACAATAATCTCAAGAGTAGGTGGAGTGTTGATGCAAATTAGCCCCCGATCGATCTCTCAAGTTTTCAAGTTAAATGACATAGCACATCCTGTGTCATTTCCCCTCAATGAGATCCAAGCAGAGTTTGTGGAAAGAGGTTATGTAGGCAGATGAAAGGTATGACCATCTTTAAACCTAACTTTCCTGCTGAGATGAGATTTTTCTTTCACACAATTCTAACTTGTCACTTAGCAAAAACCATTGCTTTCAATGAAATTCCATTGAACATGCAATATCTGGGGTATGCTATTTTAACTGACACAGATTTAACTACTCCCAGATACTGTTCAATGATCTTGTGAATAATTTTCAAAATATTGCAAAAAGAAAAGCTTTTTTGATTCATCCACGTTTTCTGAGTGTTTACTTACAAGATCAAATCAAAGGTCCTGAAAGTAAAAAAGGCGCTGTGACAAACCCAGACCGCCTCAATTATGAAACCTTCACCAGAATAACAAACCAAGATAAAGTTGCGAAAACAAAAGTAGAGGAGGTTGAGCAAGTTTTACCTGAACAAAATGTTCAAACTCAACCTCTTGCTACTCAGCCCACTGCTCTTGGTGATCAGGGCACCACAACCGCTGCTTTGAAACCCAACCAAAAATCCTCAAAAAGAAAACCAAAACACTTCCCGAAAAGCCCACCAAACCCAAAAAGGGTCCTCTGGAAGATGAGCTCCCAGAGGTTAACCCAGTGACAACACCAAATTCACAAACCACTTCTGCTACTTCTCACAGCAGATGGTTCAAAGATCTCCAACCGGCTTTGAAACTCCTCCTTCTTCCTCACAAAAGGAAAAGGTTGTAGACACAGGGACACCAAATTATGAAACTCTAGATCCACTTGGTTGTATCTTCCACAGCCCCTCTCCCAGGGCACTATCGCTATCTACACAGCCACCTTCACCAATGACTACACTTCCACCTACTATGTTACCTTTGCTGAATGCAATTGAATTAGACCAGACAAAAACCAGCACTTCTCAATAACCTATTACTGAGAATATACTTCATCAAGAGGCTGGGTCTGACTCTTTATTCATTGCTAGCCCATCAGCACTTGAAGAGGCTACATGCCTTGGGTTACATGTTGTTTCTGCATAATGTCTATGTCTTAGTCTTATATCAAGTCTGTATTATATAGAGCTGAATAGGCTAGGTTATGAAGTATTTATGAAGTATTATAGCCAAGTTCACCCATAAACATGTTAAGTATGCATGTTCGGCCGAACTTGCTTATGCAAGTTGGGGCGAACTTGTGTCCTCATGGGCCGAACTTGTTGAACTATAAATACCTAGCTTGTGTGTCTCATTTGTAACTTTGGCATCTCAGAGGCGAAGCTCTGTCAGTCTGTAATCTGAATGTTTGATCTATAAAACTGACGTTTAACTGATTAATTCTTGTCTACTGGTAACACGACGTAATATTTCCGCTATTATGGATGTTAGATATAAAATTTAGGTTCCTAAGCATCAAGGATCGGTCCTACAAGTGGTATCAGAGCTAGAACAGCCCGATTTGATAGTATCAAGACAAGAACACTTCTATTTCTACTCCATTCTTTTTTTTTCTTAACTTTTGATCACAAAATGAAGAATTCATGGTCAAAATCTTTTGAATTTTGAATATATCATGTAAAATACAACAAAGATAAACCCTTGAAAGATTGGAGATCAAATTCAACCGAATTCATGTCGAAATTTTGAAAAAACCATGTTTTTGAAAATTTTCTGGAACGAACTTATTGGCCATGTTCGGCCGAACTTGCCCTAAAACATCACTTTTCAAGTGATTTTTTAGTAAGTTCGCCCGAACTTAGGTGATTTTTGAGGAAATTTTAGTCAAGTTCGCTCGAAGATACTGAATTTTCATTAATTTTACATCAAGTTCGACCGAACTTGTGTAAAATCAAGAAGATTTTAAGTAAGTTCGCCCGAACTTGCTTGTATTTCATCGAAATTGTGTTGATAAGTTCGCTCGAAGTTCTGTGTGTTTTCTCAACGACTGTCAAGTTCGACCGAAGTCACACAATTTTTTCAAAGCAATTCTAACAAGTCGACCGAACTTGTTAGAAAATACAAGAATTCTTCATTAGTTACTACAAGTTCGACCGAACTTGTAGTAGGACTAATTGTTTTCAAAGTTTTCAGCGTACACGTTTCGTGATTCACAATGGAAGATCAACTAAGAGCTTATATGTCCGGAGCTAGTTCGTCAAACGCCAACGTGATTAATCAAGTCAATCTTTATAACGAAATGGGAACGACCGTCAAACCGCCCAAGCTGATGAGCATGGATGAATACGAAGCATGGAAAGAGAAATTTACCTACTGGGTTCAACCCAAGCACTTTGCTGGCTGGGTGTCAATCGAAAGAGGCTACACTATTCCTGTAGATGAACATCAACAAGTTCTTGAGAAGTACAACTACTCGACAGCTCAGAGAGACGAATACATTGCAGAGAAAAAGAGGATCAGTCTCATCCAACAGTCAGTCAAAGAAGATATTATGATTCTATTACCAGAGTGTACTATTGCAAGAGTGCTTTGGTTGTCGTTACAGAAGAAATACCATGGTAGTGCTGAAATGATAAAAAGCAAGAAGGCTCTCATTCTGAAAGAGTTTGATATTTTCAGCATGCTAAAGAATGAGACCATTAAGCAAATGATTGAGCGTTTCTGTCATCTCAAAGTGCAAATGCGAAGACACAGTCTTGAGAAGAAGGAACAAGAATACATCGACAAACTTGCTGACGCACTACCAGAGGGTGAATGGACTACGTATTTGATGGTTTCTGAAGAATAGTGATAAGTGGGATTTCTTCAAGTTGTCAACCTTTACCGATAAACTCAAGGCCACAAAATGGAGCTTCTAAAGATAGCGAAGTCAAAAAACGCTAATGTTGTTCAAGACATCGGTTTGTACTACAAAACTGGAATGCAAGATAATATTTCGAGTCCAAAAATTGGAACTGCTTTTGTGCAAATATGAATGCTTCTCCACAGAATCAGAACCATTCACAGCCTCAGTATGACCAAAGTCCACAAAGTTCTTACTCGAGCACTGGTTCAAATTCAACATTTCAAAGTCAAGCAAATCAGAACCAACAGCAAAGTTCTGATCCGAATGTTTACAAATGCAACATCGTAGTGAATTTGAACAATGTTGTTTCAGAAGAAGTTGCAAAACAACATATGTCACTACTTGCTACCGTCTTAGAGTCTTATGAATGTCTTGTTGCCGGTAAGATCGAAATCCCGAGATGACCGCGGAAGATTATGACCAGGTAGACCAGGAAGAACTCGAACTAATAGACATCAAATGGTCCTTAGCGTCGATCATCAGGAGAGTGACAAAGTTCGTTTCACTCACAGGCCGTGACATAGGAAACTCCAGTAACAAATTGGGTTTTGACAAATCCAAAGTCACGTGCTTTAGATGTCGACAAAAGGGACATTTTAAAAGAGAGTGTAAGAACACCGAGGCAACCGGAAATCAAAGTCCTTTCGGAGGAGGGAATGAATATTACAAGAGGGCACTTCAATATAAACCTTTCCCAAAGAAAACTCAAGTTGAGATTCAAGAAAAACCAAACAGTAGTACCACAGAGAAAGCCATGGTTGCATCCACAGAAGATGACGGTTTTGATTGGAATTCTTACATTGGGAAAAAGACCGGAGTTGCTTTGATGGCAGAGATAGTTGAAGATAATTCTGCAGAGGCAACAGCTGTAGCAGCGGCAGCAGCAGAAGCAGCAGCTTTCGAACAAGCTATTCTGGAACAATACTTGCATCAACAGCATGAAGAAGAGGAATATATCCATATGCAGAGACAAGGAATTTTATCCTCTAATTCTTGTGATAATTTTGCAGGTCACTTTGATGGAAGCACGAAAGAATAAGTGGTTGAGGAGAAAAAGATTGATGAAGTGATCATTGATGTCACTAACAAAATGAAAGTCGAAGACCTCAAGGACAAGGCAGATAAAGCTTTAATGGCGAATCTAACCAAGGTAGGTCCAGAGGTAAAGGTTGTTGAGAATGAAGTTATTAAAGTACAAGTTGTAGAGGTTGAGAAACCTTGTACAAAATGTACTGAACCTTGTGTCGAATGTGCCGAAAAATCAAAGATCATCGCTGAAAACAAAGTGCATAACGATTTGTTAAAATATGATTATCGCACAATGAAAGAAGCGTATGACAAAATGAAAAATGATTATGGCAGACTCGACAGAAATAAAATAGAACAACATGACAATATAAGAATGTTGAGTGGTACAGTAATGGATAAACAAAGAGCAATTAACATTTATATCAACACCATTGCGAAATCAAACAACAACTTCAAGATATGACAACTGAAACTGAAAGAGTTCAAAAATTGTTAAGAAGTTATTCCACCAACGCGTATGTTATTGATCACATTCTTCCAACAATCTCAACGGAAGAAAAACCTAAAAAGAAAGCGGGCAAAGAATATAGCAATGTTCCTCCACCTCTTTGCAAGAAATACTGTGTTAAATCTGCAGACGGGATGGACAAGGCACTCAATGTTGAATTACTTTATGAAAAGAAAAACGAGTTGCCAAAGAACATTGATATAGTCTATGCTAATCTGATGATGATAACAACGTTGTGGTTAACAAAGTGGTTGAAAATGTTCTAAGTGATTCTGATGAAGGCAGCTTCAAAAGCGCCAACTCGAGTTCAAAGAATTCCGATTCACAATCTGAAAATGATGATAAGTCGTCAGAAGATGGTCTAAGTGACGATCCTAAAACCACATGTTAAAGGACATCCACTTGATAATCGAACATGTTTCAAGTGCAATGAAACTGGTCATATTGCACGACAATGTTCGAAATCAAAACTGGCTTATCTTCAAAGAAAGAAGATTCAAATGTTGTTAAACCAAAGCAACCAGTGTTTGTAAAACCTGTAAAGATTTTGAAACGAAATGACCAGAAGTTAAACCAAAGTCTGAAAAGATTTTTGAAAATTCTATTTTTGAAAAAGGTGAAACTTCTAAGTCTAATGAAAACAAATTTTACATCAAAAAGGCTAATATCAAATCTCAAACCTGGATTGCCAAGAAAAGGTCAACAACATCTGGTGTTGTTAAGTCTGAGCTAGTAAAGACTGACAACACAAAAGAATCAAAGTCGGAAATCACTAAGTCTGAGCAGGTAAAGACTAGTGAGAATGTGAAAGAAATTAAAACAGAAATAAAAAACGATAATGTCAAATCTGTAAAAGATAAGAAAAAAAGTGAAATTTTCAAACATTAACATTCTAGAAACAGATGATGAATTTGATTTTGATGATGTTGATGAGTTTGAATATGCCTTTGATGATGGTTATCCAGTAAAACCCAAGACCAAGATGGCTTGGGTAGAGCTTTTCACCTAATTTCTGAATTTTGCAGGGGCTCCAAAGATCTATACTTTCAAAGTGGATTTTGGATAGTGGAGCGTCCAGGCACATGACGGGAATGAAGGCTTTGCTATTCGACATTAAAGCTATCAATGGTGGATATGTTGGATTTGCAGGAAATCAAGGTGGAAGGATAGTCGCCGAGTGGAAACTCTCCAATGGTGTAGTTTCTTTTGATCGTGTGAACTATATTGTAGAACTTGAGAACAATCTTCTGAGTATATCGCAGATTTGTGACAAGAAATTTACAGTCCATTTCAACGATAAGGAGTGTATTATCTTGAAGCCGGGACTCAAAATACCAGATGAGTGGATTCTGATGCGAGCACCGCGAGAGAATGATTTATATGTTCTTGATATGGGTGTTGCTACCACTTCATCACAATCGGCACAATGTTTTGTATCAAAGGCTACTGAAAAAGATTCTATTCTTTGGCATCGTAAGATGGGGCATATTCATTTGCGAAAAATGAATTTCTTGGTTCATAATGATCTTGTAGAAGGCGTAAATCTTCGAAGTTTTCAGATGTCTGATCATTGCATGGAATGCAAGAAGGGAAAACAGATCAAGAAATCGCATCCGAAGAAAATTCTAAACTCAATCAAGTTGCCATTAGAACGTCTCCACATGGATTTATTTGGTCCTGTAAATGTTCGAAGCATCTCAGGAGACTTATATTGCTTGGTCGTGACAGATGACTATTCGAGAAATTCGTGGGTATTCTTTGAAGAATCAAAAGACGAAACGTTCAAGAACTTGGTTATTCTATTCAAAAAACTCGAGAACATTTATCATCTGCCGGTTTGACACATTAGAAGTGACAACGGCACAAAGTTTAAGAATAACAAAATGAAGGAATTCTGCAATGCAAAAGGGATTCTGCACGAGTTTAGTGCTCCCTATACTCCACAGCAAAACGGAGTAGCTGAACGGAAAAACAGAACGTTGATTGAAACTGCGAGAACCATGCTTACAGATTCTAAACTTCCTATCAGCTTCTGGAGTGAAGCGGTTGCTGCGGCTTGCTACACGCTAAACAGGGTTCTCACTGTCAAACCAACAAAGAAAACATGTTTTGAAATGATAAACCGACGGCAGCCAAATTTGAAGTTCTTAGAACCATTCGGTGCACCTTGTACCGTAATAGACCAAGATGGCAAATTCGGAGCTAAATCTTTCGAAGGTTTCTTTGTTGGATATGTGAGTCCGTTGAGAAGACTATATGTTCCTTCATTGTGAAAGGTTATTGAAGCACAACACGTGGATTGTTTCAATTACACGGATCCTATTCAAAGGAAAGGTGACACGTGGCTGTTTAACTATCAAGACCTTTGGAAGTCATTTGACTTGCCCAAAGAACCGACTAACGAAGAAGTTACAACGTTATATTATCTTCACCAGTCAGCGAATCAAGAACAAATTGTTCGACCAATTGTGATTAATCAACCCACGTTGGATCCTTCTTCTTCTGGCGCAAGTTCAAACATTAGTGGTGTTCCGGCTAAAAATGTTTCTGAAACATTATCAATACCTACTAATCTTCCAACGAATGCCTCTACTGAACCAGTGAATACAACAGCGGAGCCCAGTATGCCTCAGAATCAAGATTCTGAATCAGATGAAGCACAAACGTTTGATGCTGATGGGGAATCATCTTCTTCAGATGAACAAGTGGAGCAGATAACTAGTCTTCTTAATCAATCTGCAGTCGTTAACAACAGAAATGAAGCTTCATCAAGCTTCCCCAAACATTGAATTGGTTGTTGATCTCAACATCACGAATCAGCAAAACTCAGTAGATGTTCCAAGTGAAGAGAACTTCAAACTGGTGTTAGAACTCGAGGGCAAGTTAATAAAGCATTCAATTGTTTCTACACACGTGTTGCTATAACCCAGAACTATTGTTTCTATTCATGTTTCATCTCTCATATTGAGCCCAAGACAGTTAATGAAACTTTAACAGATGAAAACTGGGTACAAGCAATGCAAGAAGAATTATTGCAGTTTGAGAAGTTGGGTGTGTGGAAGCTTGAAGATCTACCTAAAAAATCAGAAAGCAATTGATACAAAATGCGTCTTTAAGTGTAAACGTGATGATAGAGGGGTTATTGTTTGTAACAAAGCTAGGCTTGTTGTCAAGGGATTTCACCAGCAGGAAGGGATAGACTACACGGAAGTCTATGCACCAATGGCTAGATTGGAATCTATTCGAATATTTCTAGCTTTCGCATCATGGAAAGGATTTAAAGTCTATCAATTGGATGTCAAATCAGCTTTTCTGTATGGAAAATTACTCGAGAAGGCGTACGTTGGACAACCACCAGGGTTTGTCGATCCACTTAACAAGAAGAAAGTGTACCTGCTGGATAAAGCTCTTTATGGTCTACACCAAGCCCCAAGAGCTTGGTGCGAGACATTATCACAACATCTCGTCGGAAACGGCTTTATCAGAGGAACTGTGGATAGTAATCTTTTCACCAGAGAAGTTGATGGCCATCTAATTATAGTTTAAATCTACGTTGACGACATCATCTTTGGATCTACAAATGATAGTCTCTGCAAAGAGTTTGAGGGAATCATGAAAAAGAAATTCGAAATGTCCTTGATGGGCGAAATGAAGTTCTATCTTGGTTTGCAAGTAGATCAGCTTCCGGATGGTATTTTCATTCACCAAACTAAGTATGTTCACGACATCTTGAAGAAGTTTGGAATGGAAAGCTTGAAGCCTCTATCTACGCCTCTTGCTCTCAATCACGGCATTTGTGTTAACGAGACTGGAGCCAAAGTTAACGAGACGTTATACAGATCGATGATTGGATCGTTGATGTATCTGACGGCATCACGCCCCGATATTATGTATCCAACCTGCCTATGCGCCAGATATCAGTCAAGCCCGAGGATTTACACATGCAGATCGTGAAGCGTATCTTCAGATATCTGAAAGGATGCTCAAGCACCGGCTTGTGGTACCCGAAGAACGACAATTTTGATCTCACTGGCTATGCTGATTCCGATTTTGGTGTAGATAAGTTGAACTCAAAATCAACCACAGCGGGATGCCAGTTCTTCAGAACAAGAATGGTAACCTGGCAATGTAAGAAACAGACTACGGTCACTCTCTCTACCTGTGAAGCTGAGTATATCTCGGCCTCCAGCTGTTGTTCACAGATTCTGTGGATTCAACAACAGATGAGAGACTATGGTCTGTAATTTCTAGACACTCCGTTGTATGTTGATAACAAGGCAGCCATCAATATAACTAAAAATCCGGTTCATCACTCACGCACAAAATACATTGAAATTCGTTATCATTTCATTCGTGATTGCTACGAAAAGAAATTGGTACGAATAGAAAAAATCCACACCAACGAACAAAAGGCTGATTTTTATACCAAACCATTTTCTTTGTCACGATTTAAATACTTGCTGAAAATTAACGGTAGGAAAAATTTGCTGACAGGTGCGGATGCTGAGGTTGAATACGGATCGGACGACGAGTTTGCGTGATCCACATTGGTTTGTAAATATCTTTCTAGTTTAGAGTTTTATTAAAAACTGAAATCCAAAAAGATGTTTTTGATTTTAGGGGGAGAAATGTTAGAGAAAATACAAAAACATTCGAAAAATTTTAAAATCCAAAAACATATAAAAATTCAAAATATTCAATAACATTGAAAAAGACAAAAATAATTCAGTGTCATAAAAGGAAATGATAGTACATCAGTGGACTATCATATTATGCTAAAGAAATGTAAAGTTTAAAAGAGATAAACGAGTCTTACTGTGGATGTGTCGATAGGCTTAACACGTTCAGTAAACTGTTTTCGAGATATAAACTAAATTTTACAACTGCTTAATCTTGTGGATTAACACATCTTGGATATATGGACTTAGTACTCCGAGATTACGTTTGAAAGATTGCCTGATTCTGAGATACGAGGTCTTTATAGATAGTTGATATCTGGGGTATTATACAAGTTCTTCTGATTTTGCGGAAGCAATGGCCTAGAACTTCTATAATATTTTCGCCTTAAACCTTCAAAATGCATGCAATATTGAAAAATGTCGAAAGATATAATCATATGCAATGCTGAAAAGATTCCTTAAGTGAGACACACCTTAAAGTCGAGCCTTCATCTCTTTGTCTGTACGGTAGTACTAACCTGAGCTCTCAAGGCCTCGCACAACCCAAATACAGATATCAGTTACGCTATATTCAACTGTAAGATGAAATCTAGGGAATCTGGATACGGGAGTATATTCAAGAAGTGGGAACCATAGATAAGTCAAGTTTCATGAATTCTATCTTAACATATCTTGAAACAGTTGAGAAATGTGGTAAAGCTTAAGTGGACAAACATATCGACAATCTAGGTAAACGAGTTTAAAACTTAAAGTCATTTAAAGGTCAACGGTACTGGTGATTTGTCTCAATTAACTGATATGATCCTTAGACACGAATTCACAAATATATATATCTATAAATATGTCTGTACATAGTTTACATTGCTTATTTCATTATATTTCAGTTTTGCAGATTAAAATCAAAAAGATTTTCAGTGTGTTTTAGCATAAACTTACAAAAATACAAAAAGATTTTATTTCTACTTTTTTCAGCAAACCAATGTTGGAGAACGGATCTTCGAAGTCTGGTAAGGTGCTAGAACTGGTGAGAATCTCTTTGACAAACGGGCTGGGAGCTAATCTGTTAAATCTGAAAAGATAAAACGATGAAAAGTTCATTAATTTGAAACTTTGTTTTTGAAAATATCAACAGTTTGTTCGTAACAGGTCAAACCGGGGTCATTAACTTGGACTCGACAGATAAATCGGTTAACCAAGGTCATTAGCTTGGACTTGGTCAACTGAGTGGATTTTCATAACTGGTAAAAAGTTGGAAAGTTCATGGTTAAAAATGTAAATTTTGAAAAAGTTAAAGTTTTGAGGTTTGGCAAGTTCGGCCGAACTTGCTAAACAATTCAAGTTTAACAATCAGCAAGTTCGACCGAACTTGCAGATAGTTGTTTGTTGTTTTAAATAATAAGTTCGCTCGAACTTCTCTGGGCCTTCATGTTGGGCTTAACAAGTTCACCCGAACTTGACATGGTATAAATACCATTCAAGTTCGGCCGAACTCATTTACCTGTTTTCAGAGCAAAACTTGAGCGAACTTAATCTCTGAGCGATCTTAAACAAAATTGGCAATTTCATACGGTTACGCTGCCCATTTTTAGTTAGTTTTTGGTGATTTACACAAATAACTATGACAGAGGTATTAATTTGGCTTTGAACTGTGTTTTAGACTTAAATGAATCAAACGAACTTGATAAAATTAAAATCTGATAGATTTAGGTGTTGTTGGACAAAATTGATCATAGATCTTTGATCTATACTTAAAATCGACCGTGAAATTGATTTTGATTGAACTGAAATGCACTTTTGCATGTTTGAACTTTGTTGGTCTATTGAAGAAGACGACAAGTTCGGCAGAACTTGTTGTCAAGTTCGACCGGACTTGTCAAAAATATGCTTAAATGATTCAGTTTCATGTTCGACCGAACTTGATTATTGAAATGATTTAATTCTTCATCTTTGACCAAACTTGGATCTTAATAAAACTAAATGTTGATAACATAAGTCCGCCCAAACTTGTTCTTTAATGTGAAACATGTGTCTCAAACATGTTCGGCCGAACTTAGGTAAAATTGAATAATAAAAATTGTTGTAAGTTGGCCCGAACTTGCAAATGATGAACATGTTTATCACGTGTTCGGGCGAACTTGATCAAAACAGAATGTTGGAACACCTAATCAAGTTCGCCCGAACTTGATTAAAGTGTTAGAAAATTTTGATGATTTTTCTCGATAAGCGTGCTAATTGTTTTACGTCATTTTTCAGGTACAAATTCCAGCGCATGTTATCTCAGTTGAGTTTTCCAAAACTCACAATACATGCATTACGCTTGACAAGTCTATTTGTCCATCGCTAAAAGAATATGATAGTATCTTGAAGTTTCTCGAAGATAGTCACATTCGCCGTGCAATTACTAAGGGCACCGTATCATATCGTTCTCATATTGTTCATTTCTGGATGAGCGCAAGCTTGAGCGCTGACGAGAAGACAATCTCTTCTACGGTACAAGTTGGTGATGTGCTAAAGCCGATCACAGTAACCGAAGGCGATATCCGAAGGATTTTAGAACTCAAAGACAAAGAAGACGATCCGATTCATCTAGATGAGAAGATGGTTCGCGGATGTTTTTTTCGCATGGGCTACAAGGGAAGTGTAAACAAACAAACGCTGAAGAAAGGGGAAGTGCCTAACCCCTACAAGCTTCTGATTCATGCGTTGATTCATACTTTTAGCCATCGCAAAGCCGGTTTGGATGATGTACTTGATTATTTAGCTAGCATGGCAACGACGCTTATTCTGAAAAAGCCGTTCAATGTTTTGAAGTTAGTGTTTACTCACATGTCGAAGAACATGGAAGATTCGAGATTGCGCTTATATCCGAGGTTTATTCAGATGTTGATTGATGAAAAGTATGCCAACATTGCTCGAGATCCGAATGACGTTCTTTATCTAGTTCATCTCGATGAAACTACAGTGAAGAAGCTTATCAAGTTCCAGAAACAAGCTTAAGCTCCTATTGCCAAGCCAGTATTCGGAGCTATAAAAGATTCAGATTATGTCTCGCCGCCTGGAAACAAATGGAGAAAGGATGGTAGCGAAGACGAGAAGGAACTTAAAGCTGAGCAAGAATGGTTTAAGGAATTTAAACCTAAGGCAAGGAGTGAATGGTTTTTAAAGGCGGAAGCTGAAAAGTCCAAAAAGAAACGTGCAGCGAAGAAAGTTGAAACTTTGCTTGTTGATGAGGAGGAAACTGAAAATGTCGAAGCAGTGGCTGGATCGAGCGCTGCAGTAGTTGTTGAAAGCCAAGAGATAGTTAAAACGACTGAAGAGATGTGATTTCTGCTACTTCTGAGAATGAAAAATCTGATAAAGAGCCTGAAAAGACAGAAGCAGAAATTAGAGCAGAAAAAGAAAGAAAGTTGGATGCAGATTTTGATCCAAACGCAGAAAAAGAATCTGATGAAAAGAGGCCTAAGAAAAAGGCGAAGCATACAAAGTCTCCAGCAGTTGAGATATCAAAGAAGACTACAGGGTCACCTCATACTAAAGGAAACGAAAGGCTAAGAAAGCTCAGAAAGCTATGAGCAAAAGATACAAGAGCAAAGTGAAAAGCATAGAAGCCACACAAGAACCTTCTGGTGCTCAGGAGAAAGGAGCCACACAAGAACCTCCTCCACAAGAACCTCCTATTATTGTTCATTTTGAAGCTGAAAGGCCAGGAGTTACACAAGAACCTCCTGTGTTAGAATTTGTTGAAGTTCCGATCGCTGAATCGCCTAGTGCTACAAAGACTTATGTTCCTGAAAGTTCTACACCGAAGAAGTCTACACCAAAAACTGCAACACCAAAAGATTCAACACCAAAGATGCCAAGGGGAAGTATGTTTGGTGATATGCCACACGGTCCAATCAGTCTTGAAGACTTGGATGAATTTTTCCCAGAGACTAATGCTGAAATCTTAGAAAAACGTGTGAAGGTATTAGAAGATAAAGTTGCACAAATTGAGATTGAAAAGGCTGAGCTTGTAAAGAAGGTGAATCAAAGCGAAGTCGAAAAAGAAATACTTGACGATAAAGTGAAGGTGCTTGAGAATGAACGTGAATATTACAAGGCATTGATAGAAAGTCTGCAGGATGCAAATGAAAAACTACAGACAGAGATTGCAGAATTGAAAATGATCGAAGATTCATCAGATTACAAAAGGTGTTATCCAACAATCTGAATATTGATTTTATCGCTGAATACAATCGTCTAGATCGTCAAGAAGCCAAGGAACATGCTGAGAGAGAATTGGCTGAGAGTGGTAAAAGGAAGCAGGTTGAGGATGAAGCCTCTAAATCTTCTACTGAAAAATCTTCTGATATTCCGGAGAAGCCAAGTGAGGATATTTCAAAAGCTTCTTAGTCTGATATCCAAGGTTGACGAATCTGTCAAGCCTTCTGATCCTATCATTGTTACTGAAGAAAAAGACAATGATGAAGCTGAGAAAGATAAGAATGGAGATGAAGAGGAAGAAGGTTATGAAGATTAGAATGTTGGGGATGACAATGATGATTTTGATCAAGGTGATAATGATTTTGATCAAGGTGATAATGATTTTGATCAGGGTGGTACAGGTTTAAAGATTAATGAAGCTAAAGTTTCTGATGAGTTTGATTTTTCTGACATCATGGACGATGAATCAAATCGAATGGAAGATTCAAGCCAGGGGGAGTCAGGGTAAAAAGGGCCTTCAGATGATATTAATGTGTCAGATATTGATCGTTTTGTGAAGCCTGTGATGGCAGTACCTACGAAGCCTTTAATACTGATGTTGGAACACAATGTTGAAGAAGGTGAGTTTGTACATAATTACTTGAAAAAAGATCTGGCGAAACTAGTTGAGGTTGAAGCTGAGAATTTAGAGTTTGATTTTGAAGAGGTTATGAATGTCAACACATTTGAACCGAAAGATAAAGAAGGTTTGAAGCCGATGAGTATAATCGAGTGATTGTGGAAGATTGGTCCTCAGATGATGAATCGGAACAGAAAGCTAAGTATGTTGGTCAGGATTCAAAAAGTTTTCCTACTTTTGAAGAGATGTACAGACAGCTCAATGAAGATATGTTGAAAGATAGGATTGCTGAAGAGCTACGAGATGGAAAAATTCCTAAGCCAATGATCAAAGAAGAGATAGTTGAAGCGAGAAAGTTCTGGTTCAAGGAGATGCTGCGTGAAGGTAAGTTTCAACGTCCACTAGCATTCTTCACCAGAGATAAAGATGTTTCTTTGGGAGATATACTTAGTTGGGGATGGTTTAAAGAGCTCATCGTATATGCAATCAAAAGAGAGTTTGAGTGCAATACTTCAAATATCTTGCTGATTTAAAGACATTGCCGTATTGGGATATGGAAGAGCTAGTGCAAACAGTGAATGTTACTTATCAGATGAAGACAGTTGATCACTTGTTAATGAAGATGATTAAGTACGAAGTTGATAAAGGTTGGAATCACTAGAAGCCGTTTATTCCGAGACGAAGAATAAAGATTAACAAGGTTACAGGGGAAAGGGATATAACGTTGATTATGAAACGTCCTAGAGCCATGAGGAATATGCCGCTTATACCGATCGAAAAAAAACTTTTATCCTTTATTCAAGTGGTGGCAGATTGATCCAGCTACTTGTGAAGCAGTTATTGTGTTAAAGTTTGAAGATCATCTGGCTATTGCTAAGGACCGAGTTGAAGTAATGGGTTATCAAGGTATGAGAGGTTTGTGGAGGATGATAAGGATTCTAGATCCTATGTGGTTGGTAAACTGCTCGAGAGAAGATATAAAATGCCTTTTCTACAGCACGATTGTTTTTGAAGAAAGAGAAAAGGTGCAGGCGATGCAGTATTAGTAAGTTGTCAACGTTTGCTATGCACATGAAGTGAATTCAGGGAAGATGTGGCAGACAAAGTGGAGGGATCTGGAAAGAGTTGAATTTCTTAAAGAAGAAACCAGAAGTGAGGCGATCAAAGAAAAAATGGAAAAAGCGGTAAGGCAAAGTTCGCTCAGAATGGCTAACTTTAAAAGACCACCGCCAACTGATCAGACACCGGATCCGAAACAAGAGAGATGAAAGAAGCCTAGAAGAACTTCTTTCATCGGGTACGTTAACGTATATATGAAGACATCGTTTTGAAGACTGATAAAAGACGAAGACGATATCCAAGGGGGAGTATGTTGGTGCATAATGTTTATGTCTTAGTCTTATATCGAGTCTGTAATGTATAGAGCTGAATAGGCTAGGTTATGAAGTATTTATGAAGCATTATAGCCAAGTTCGCCCATAAACATGTTAAGTATGCATGTTCGGCCGAACTTGCTTATGCAAGTTCGGGCGAACTGTGTCCTCATGGGCCGAACTTGTTGAACTATAAATACCTAGCTTGTGTGTCTCATTTGTAACTTTGGTATCTCAGAGGCGAATCTCTGTCAGTCTGTAATCTGAATGTTTGATCTATAAAACTAATGTTTAACTGATTAATTCTTGTTTATTGGTAACACGATGTAATATTTCCGCTATTATGGACGTTAGATATCAAATTTAGGTTCCTAAGCATCGAGAATCGGTCCTACACATGTAACCCTTGGTGATAGTTCAACTCAAGCAGCCACTACAATCCCAAGTTCTCAGTTGGACAGTGGTTTCATTAATAAGACTTGGTTGAAGGCAACCACTATTGAGGCAACAACTGTTACCTCTATTGTGGGAAGTCCCTAGTTCCAAGACAAAGGGGCATCCACGGTTGAAGTTAGTCCTAAAACCACTGCTAATGATACCATAGATACAACTACCATGTGTGGTAGGAGTTCAGATGATCCTATTAAATTAGGTGATGATCTAAAATATCAGGATTTGACGGAGAGAGTTACTAAGATAGAACATTCTGTGGACGAGATCAAAAGTTTACTGAAGCAGACGATAGCTACAAAAAGTCAACCCTCTGTTCTATCCACTGTTGATCTCAAGGAAGCTCTTAACCCTCTGTTTCAACATCAACAACATTATTTGGATCTGCAACACAAGCACCAGATGAATGATGTTAGAAACATGGTTGAGTCAAGGTATCAAGACACTGCAGCAGACATTAAAGCCATCAAAGCTCATCTACTTACAACCACTGGCCATGGACCTCCAATGGTTATATTTGTTACAACAGATGAAGCCAAAAGGGGGAGAAACCTTTGGGAAACAAAAAGCTGAAAATAGATGATGATAAGGCCAGACTTACATTAAATATTCCAAGGCCTGATGGTTCAAAGAAGAAAGGTTTAACTGATGAAATTGTGGCCAAGGCAAGGGCTAGTCACAAGAAGACAGAGATTGAGGAGAGTAGAGTGTTGGTTGAGAAAAAGATTGAACAGCAAAAAGAAAAAGGAGAGGTTGGTACTTCATCAAAGAAGATACCTGCTAGAAAAGCTAGGCAACCAACAACCACACCTCCTAAAACTAAGCCTGAAACCAATCCGACCATCAAAACCTCTGTCTCTCAAAAACCTATCACATCTTCAAAACCACAACCCACATCCACATAAGCAGATGTTACAGCATCTGTTGTATCAACATCTATTGATATAGCAGAGGTTGCAACAGATGCAGCTCTATCCACTGCCATGATCACATTTCCCACATCAACTCATCCATTATCTACACCACCAAAAATACCACCACCACCATCACCCACTTTAAGTTTTAAAAGGAGAAAGGTTACAAAAGTGATAAATGATGATGAGATTCCTGCACCTCTTCCAATATCATCACAACCAATGACCTCCACATCAGAGCTTACAACATCTTCAACTCTTGAAGTTACTCCTGCAGCAAAGCTGTATCCACTTGATTTACCAGCAGTCAGGGAAGAGATCCTAAGTTTCTTTTCACAGGATAAACCTGACAAAAGAACAATCCTATCCCTTGATGGCTATCCAAGACCTGCAAATGTTGATGATTACCTAGAATTGAAACGGAAGCAAGCAGAGGTTAATGCCAAAAGAGAAACAGCTGGTAAAGGTGATAGAGAAATACAGATTGCCATTTCCTTTCAACTAAGTAAAGCCAACATCTTACAAAACTTTGTCAAGAACCTGAGCAACCAGTTGTCAGAAAGGGAAGATAAGCTGCTCAAAAGTGAACTCATTGAGTATATCATGGAGAAGAAGATGTATAAGGCAACAAGGGCACAGTTCAGGGATTGGAGCATAGATGAGCTAAGAGAAGAAATCAACAAAATGCAAGAAATGTTGAAAGACCCTCTCAAAAAGCCAACTCCTCCCAACTGGGATTTATACAAGAAAGATATGACTGAAAGAGCCTTGAAGTTAAAAAGAATGAAGAATGACTAATTCAGAACAATTATGGTTCAAAGAATCAAGTGATGAGATGGGGTGATGTTAGAGTGATAGACACTTACAAAAATTTGGAAGAAAGGAGGAATAAGGATCCATCCATGCCTCCTAAACCTGATTATTCAAAAGAAGATGCTATTCTCAAAGCCCAACTCTCTAAAAAGTCCAGCACAACATCTGCCTATTCCACACTTGCCCTGTTACACAGAAAAGGCAAGGGGAGATGTCTCTAAAGACTGACAAAGAGTTTGAGGATACATTTATCAAAGAAGGTATACAGAAAATGATTGATTATCCAACAGATGATTCAAGTGCCAAGCTGGCTAAAGATTTATCACAAATAGCTCCTTCAAATCCTCAGCGATAAAAGCTCTTCAAGAAAACCTTCAGACCCAAAAATTCTAAAGTGGAAGGTCGTCAAAGACACCCATGAATTGACACTGCTCAAGTCTGATGGTAATGCCACTAAACTATCCATGGAAGCTGCTTATGGGCTTACAGTAAAAGACTTCCAAGAATTATTATGTTTAGAGCTACAGAAGGATGCTGATGACATAGAATCTCTTAACATTGAACTTCAATTCAAAGGTCAAATAAGAGAATTCTTCCTGAGGAATAAAGACCAAGAATAAAGTGTTTTTGGCATCATCTGTTCTAGGGGGAGATTGTTGGGATTGAACCTATGAAAGGAACAGATGATACAAAGCCAAATAACTCTATCTGAGCTTTGGTTACACTATCAATGGTTACAACCTCTGTTGTACAAACACTGCCTTCCCTAAAGACTGCTATTCTATCATCTGACTTCACAAAGTTGCAAAGGTCTGCCAGAGCTACAAAGATTAGAGGATAGAGATCAGAGCTTAGTCATTAGTTAGATAATCAATGTAAAATTACTAAGCATTGATATTTAGTATTAGCAGTGTTTGTAGTTAGTTACATTTAGTTTTCTGTCACTATCAATCCTGACGTCATCAAAGATGCTCAATGATTAGATAGTTTAGTATAAATAGGTAACTTGTGTAACAGTTTAACTCGTCTATCAAAAGATCTACTTTCGCATTTCATCTTCTCTGCATTTTCTTACTACCAAACTTCAATTGCAAAGGCTAAGGGGGAGTTTGTGAATCACATGCAAGTTTACCAACTTGAAAGCATGATGATGATGAAAACAAACGACCATTGCTTGTAGTAATAGTTTTCCATCTATTTCTGCTGCAAATCTCTTTTAAACTCATTCATTTTCCATTTTGAAACAAAAACTACAAGTAATTCAAACTCAGATCCTAACAATATTCATCATCTTAATTTTCATCGATGTTTATGTTTGAAAACTTCACTTTCTTTTTATCTTTCAAACTGTTACAACTTGTAATTTTGACAATTTCAGACTTGATATCAGATTTTGATTCTTTCATTCTATCACTAGTCTTAATAGGCTCAGACTTAGTGATTTCAGATGTTGTTGACCTTTTCTTAGCAACCAAGGCTTGTGATTTTATGTTAGCCTTTTTGATATAAAACTTTGTTTCAGTTGCTTTTGAAGATTCACCTTTTTGGAATGTTGAATTTCCGAATTTCTTTTAAAAATTTGTTTCATTTCTTCTTTATCAACATTTCTTTTTAAGATTCTTATTTGCCCAACGTCTGGTTGCTTTGGTTTTTCAACATCTGAACTTTCTTTCCTTCAAGATAAGCCGCTCTAGATTTCGGACACTTCTGTGCAATATGACCAACTTCGTTGCACTTGAAGCAAATCCGATTATCATGTGATTGTCCACTAGTAGATTTTACACCACTTGTGACTTTCGCCTTATCTCGAAGTTCTTTCTGTTTCTTAAACTCATCATTTGATTGCTTCCCAATCAAACTCTCCTCGTGAACCGTGCTTGTCCCATAAACAAATTTCATGTTTTTATCTTTGTACTCATGAAATGGTGACTTTTTCTTAACCGGTTCTTCTTCCTCATCTAGACCCAACCCAGCTCTCCGATTTTCCGGATGATCACCACCCTTTCTCCGGTAGTTGTTATTTTCATTTTTTTCGGTTTAGAATAGAATTTATTTTCATTTTTTTCCAGGTCATCTGATGTGACTTCAACCAGTTTAAACAATTTATCCAATTGATCTTCTTTGACGTTCTGAATCAGAAAACTGTCATCAAAGTATAATCTATCAGATTCCTTAACCTTGTACATGACAACGTTAGGATCATCACATAGATCAACTTCCGATGATGTATCATCATCTTCGGAATTTATCTTAGAACTGTTCAAACTCAAGGTGGCGCTATCGAAGCTGCCATCATCAGAATCGTTCAGAACATTTTCAACCACCTTTTTTACTACTGCATTTCATCATCAGATTTAGTATAGACTACATTAGTGTTCTTTGGCAACTCATTTTTCTTTTTAGATAACAACTCAATGTTGAGTGCCTTATCCATCCCATCAACTGTTTTGCGACAATACTTCTCGCAAAGAGGTGGAGGAACATTTCTGTATTCTTTACCAATTTTCTTTTTAGGTTTTTCATCCGATGGAATTGTGGGAAGAATGTGATCAATGACATATGTGTTGGTTGAATAACTTCTTAAAAGTTGTTGAACACGTTCTGTTTCAATTTTTATGTCCTGGAGTTGGTGTTTGGTTTCAGCAATGGTGTTGATATAAATGTTTATTGCTTTTTGTTTATCCATTACTGTACCTTTCAACATCCTTATGGCTTCATGATGTTCAATATTATTTCTATCCAGCCTGCCATAATCATCTTTCATTTTGTCATACGCTTCCTTCATTGTATGATAATCGTATTTGAAATGTTCGTTATGTACATTGGGTTCAGCGATGATTTGTGATTTTTCGGCACATTTAGCACATGGCTCGGTACATTTTGTGCAATCCACAACTTGTACTCTGACAACTTCCTTTACCTCTGGACCTACCTTTGTTAGGTTTGCCATCAAAGCTTTATCAGCAATGTCCTTGAGGTTTTCAGCATTCATTTCTTGAGTAACATCAATGACTTCTTCAGCAATAGATTTCTCCTCTGCAACTTGCTCCTGAGAACTTCCGTCGAAGTGACCTGCAAAACTACATGAGTTAGGAGATAAAATGCCTTGATTCTGCATGTGAATATACTCCTCTTCTTCCTGTTGCTGTTGCAGATACTGTTCCAGTAAGATATTCTCTAGAGCTGCTGCTTCTTCAGCAGATGTATCTTCAATGATCTCAGCCATCAATGCAACTCCGGTCTTCTTACCGATATAAGAATTCCAATCAAAGCCATCATCCTCGTTCGAAGCAACCATAGCTTTATCAGTATTACTGCTGTTTGCTTTTCTTGAATCTTAACTTGTGTCTTCTTTGGGAAAGGCTTATACTGAAGTGACTTCTTGTAATATCCGTTGCCCCCTCCAAATGGACTCTGATTTTCCTGTGCTTCAGGATTCTTGCATTCTCTCTTAAAATGCCCTTTATGTCGGCATCTGAAACAAGTGACCTTCGATTTGTCGAAACCTAGCTTGTTGCTTGAATTTCCGATATCTCGGCCAGTGAGTGCAACAAACTTTGTCACTCTTCGAATGATAGAAGCTAGAGACCACTTAATATCCATCAGTTCAAGCTCTTCTTCGTCCGCTGATCGTAATCTTCAGCAGTCATTTCCGGATTGCCGATCTTTCCAGCTACAAGACTTTCATATGATTCTAGAACTGTGGCGAGAAGTGACATATGTTGTTTTGCAACTTGCTCAGAAACAACATTGTTTAGATTCACAACAGTGTTACACTTGTACACGTTCGGATCAGAATTCGTTTGTTGACTCTGATTTGCTTGACTCTGATAAGAAGCATTTGACCCTGTGCTTGAGAACGAAGAGTTTTGTGGACTTTGATCATATTGAGGATATGATTGGCTCTGATTCTGTGGAGAAGAATTCATGTTTGCACTAAATGCTCCCTGAATCTTTGGGCTTGAAATGTTGTCTTGCATTCCTGTTTTGTAATACAGACCAACATCTTGAACAACATTCGCATTTTAAGATTTTTGCGATCTTTAGAAGTTCCATTTCATGGCCTTCGAGTTTGTCGATAAATGTAGACAACTTGAAGAATTCCCAATTAGCACTTTCTTTCAAAGCCATCAGGTAAGTAGTCCACTCTCCGTCAGGTAACGCATCTGCAAGCTTGTCGATGTATTCTTGTTCCGTCTTCTCAAGACCGTGTCTTCTCATTTGGAGTTTTAGATGACAGAAACGCTCAATCATCTGCTTCATTGTCTCCCCTTCAACATGTTGAAAATATCAAACTCCTTCATGATGAGAGCTTTCTTACTTTTGTTCATCTATGCGCTTCTTTGGTATTTCTTTTGCAGCGATATCCAGAGTTCTCTTGCAGTCATGTATTCTAGCAACAAGAACAGAATATCTTCTTTGACAGATTGTTGAATGAGACTTATCATCTTTTTTCTCAGCAATGTACTCATCTTTCTGTATTGTGGTGTACTTGTACTTCTCTAGTACTTGCTGATGTTCATCCAACGGAACAGTGTAACCTCTCTCAATCGACACCCAGCCTTGGAAATGCATGGCTGGAACCCAATATGTAAACTTCTCCTTCCATCCTTCATGCTCGCCCATGCTCATTAGCTTTGGCGGTTTAACGGTCGTGCCCATCTTGTTGTCTAAATTGACTTGTTGGATCACGTTGGCATTTGACGAACCCGCTGCTATCATATATGCTCTTTGTAGATCATCCATCACGAATAACGAGACGTGTACAGTATATACACTTCAAAACTTTTGAAAACAATTAGCTTTACAACAAGTTCGGTCGAACTTGTAGTGAAATGAAGAATTCTCTGATTTTATCACAAGTTCGGTCGAACTTGTGATTAGTTTTGAAAATTTCTTTAGATTGAACTTCGGTCGAACTTGTAATTGATATTTATGAGAAAAATATGCAAGTACGGGCGAACTTAAAAAGTTATCTTGAATTTTTATCAAGTTCGGTCGAACTTGACAAAAACTCTATGAAATTTTAGTAAGTTCGAGCGAACTTAGCAACAATTCCTTCAAAAACACCTCAAGTTCTGTAGGACCGATCCTCGATGCTAAGGAACCTAAATTTGATATCTAACGTCCATAAAAGCGGAAATATTACGTCGTGTTTACCAATAGATAAGATTTAATCAGTTAATCATCAGTTTCATTGATTAAACGTCAATAGTACAAACTGACAGAGCTTCGCCTCCAAAATGCCAAAGTTACAAACGAGGATCACAAGCTAGGTATTTATAGTTGCACAAGTCCGCTCATGGGTGATATAAGCTCGCCCGAACTCGCCTTAGCAAGTTCGGCCGAACTTGTCTCAACATTAAGCTCATTGGCGAACTTGGCTAACCTTAAATACTACATACCACTAGCCTATCCAGCTCTATTCTATACAGACTCGATATAAGACTAGGACATAGACATTATGCACCAACAGACTCCCCTTTGGATATAGTCTTCGTCTTGTATCAGTCTCCAAAACTCTGTCTTCATAATATACTTTAACGCATCCGACCGAAGAAGTTCTTGTACGGCTTCCTTCGTCGTTCTTGCTTAGGATCTGGTGTATGATCTGTAGGAGGCACTTTGTTCAAATGCTGAAATCTTTTAACACTTGCCTTCCTAGTTCTTTCATGAATTGCTTCAAGACGCTTTTCCTCTTTTAAAAACTCTACTCTTTCTAGATCTCTCCACTTTGTTTGCCACATCTTTCTGAATTAACTTCGTGTGCATAGCAAACATTAACAACTTTCTGAAACTGCATCGCTTGTACCTTTTCACATTCTTCAAAAACAATCTTGTTGTAGAACAATGTTTTGATGTCTTCTCTGGAGCCGTTAACCAACCATATCAGATCAAGAACCCTAATTGTTCTCCATAACCCCCTCATACCCTGATATCCTAATACTTCAACTCTTTCCTTTGAAATATCCAAGTGTTCTTCAAACTTTAAAATAATAACTGCTTCACAAGTCGATGGATCTATCTGCCACCACTTGAACAATGGATAGAAGTCTTGTTCAATCGGCATCAGCGGCATGTTTCTCATTGCCCTCGGTCGCTTCATTATCAATGTGATGTCTTTTTCACCCGTCTTTTGGTTTGTCTTGATTCTGCGACCAGGAATAAATGGCTTCCAATATCTAAATCCTTTCACCGCTTCAAACTTGATCAATTTCCACAACAACTGATCGATCACCTTCATGTGGTACGTAACATTCACTGTCTGTACCAACTCTTCCACATCCCAATACGGTAATGTCTTGAAATCAGCAAGGTATTTGAAGTATTGCACTCCAAACTCCCTCTTGATTGCATTAACGTTCAGTTCTTTAAACCAACCCCAACTCAAGGTATCCCCCAAAGAAACATCTTTGTCTCTGATAAAGAATGCTAGAGAAAATCGAAACTTACGTTCGCGAGGCATCTCTTTAAACCAGGACTTCTTCGCTTGAGCGATTTCTTCTTTAGTCATTAGCTTTGGTACTTTTCCTTCACGTAAAGATTCTTCAATCTTTTCTTTCAGCATGTCTTCATCGAGTTGCTTGTACATCTCCTCGAAAGTAGGAAAACTTTCAGAATTAGGACCAACGTACTTCACAATATGATCTGTTTCATCATCAGAAGACCAGTCTTCCACAATCACTCTATTATACTCGTCAGCCTCAAATCTTCTAACATACTGATAATCATTCGGCTCGAAAGTGTTAACATTCCATACATCTTCTTCGAAATCAAACTATAGATCTGCAGCATCAACTTCAACTAACTTTGCAAGATCTTCCTTTGTATAGTTATGTATAAACTCGCCTTCCTCCACGTTATGTTCAAGCATTAACAATAAAGGCTTCGTGGGAACTGCAGCAACTGGCTTAGCAAATCTATCAATATTCAACAGATCAATCTCATCGGTTGGCCCTTTCTGCCCTGACTCCCCTCACTTTTATCATCCATTCTGTTTGATTCATCATCCATTAGCGAGGAAAAATCAAATTCACTTGAGATTTTGGCTTCAGTGATTCTAATACTAACACCACCTGATCGTCATCATCGTCAGCTACATTCCCCAATCCTCATATTCCAAATCATCCTTTTCTTCATCATCTTTATCCTCCTTTTCATCTTCTTCATCGTCCTTTTCGGATGCAACTATAGGATTAGAAAGCTTGACAGATTCTTCAATCTTTTGAATATCGAACTCAGAAGCTTTAGAAACATCTTCAACAGATTACTCAGCGGCTTCAGAGGATTTAGGAGCTTCACCCTCAACATTCTTTCCTTTACCACTCACTGCTAGTTCTTTTTCTGATCGTTCTTTAGCTTCTTGCTGATCCAGACGATCATATTCTTTGATAAAATCGATACCCAGTGCATTAGATAAAACTTGTTGCATCCTTGAAAATCTTCGATCATTTAGGGCTTGGATAGACTTCATATCAGCTATCTCAGTTTGCATCTTTTCGTTAGCATCTTGCAAACTCTATATCAATGCTTTAAAGTATTCTCGCTCATTCTCCAATACTTTCACTTCGTCGTCTAACATTTCCTTTTCAACTACGCTTTGATTCATTTTATTAATCAACTCAGCTTTCTCCTCCTCATTCTTAGCAACTTTCTCTTCTAACACCTTCACACATTTTTCCAGAAGTTCAACATTAGTCACTGGAAAGAAATCGTTTAGATCTTGCAGGCTAATCGGATCACTATGCATATCACCAAATATATTAGGCCCTGAAGACTTTGGTGTTGATTTTGGTGTAGCAGCCTTTGGTGTTGACTTTCTTGGAGTAGAACTTTCAAGATTTGAAGTCGTTGGAGCAACTGGTGATTGAATAACAGGTACTTCCACAAAACTAGACATAGGAGGTTCTTGTGTAGCTCATGGCCTTTCAGCTTCCGATGAAACAATCACAGAAGGTTCTTGTGTGACTTATGGACGTTTAGCTTCATTTGTATCAACAACAGGAGGTTCTTGTGTAGGAGGTTCTTGTGTAACTCCTTTCTTGTGACAACCTGGAAATTTCTCATACTTTCGCGTACCATTGTTAACTAAATCCTTGTGCATGGCACTTGGGAATCTTTGTGCATGGCACTTGGGAATTTCTTGTAACTTCACGTACCATCGTTAACGAACTAACTCTTTGTGCGTGGCACTCTAAACATGTACGCTGCATTCTAAACCGCGTTTACTCAATTTTTCGGGACGAAAATTCTTTCAACATGGGGATAATGTGACATCCCGGTTTTTTCGGATAACTTAAACGCACTACTTCACGGTTATTAATTCGGAGACTTGGATTTGCACGCTCGAAATAGTTACGATAATTTAGTGAACTTGTCAAATGAAGTATGTGCTATGTGTATTAAACGTTTATGAGTTGGTGAATATGTGATGTTCGATTACGTGATTGTTTTAGTTATAAAATATTTATGGTAAATATGTACACGAACCGAACCGACCGCGACACGAACTAACCTCGATTCCTTGTGACTCTAGGAGTGAACCAAGTTTTAAACCCAAACCTTAAACCCAAACCCCTCGGCCGCGAATGAACCCAAACCTTAAACCCAAGTCCCTTGTGGCCGCGATCAACCCAAACCTTGAACCCATCTCTTTGCGCTATAAATACACACACATGCATGATCCTTCTTCACAAATCAAAAACAAAACACAAACCCTAATATCTAAACAGCCGTCGGCAGCCCTTCACTAGTTCCATCGATCGCGTGTAGCCTCCTACATCATCTCTCGGTCGCGCGACAGCCCCTCGCCATCTTCATCCTCGGTCGCAATTATCTTTGATCATCGGTTCCTCATCTCACTCACGGTTCATTTACCTTGTCATTAAAGGTTAGGATTTATCATTGTTACAAGATCATATTCGGATATATGTGTTTGAATGTAGTGATTGTGTTGTTTTCGGATTGATTATGCTAGTTTGAAAGTTTGATGTTTTCGGAAATCATGTAACATAGGCTGCGTTTTGATCGATAAAAACTAGAGATTATGATTAGGGTTTGCATGGATATGATATATATAATGATATATGATTGGAAAAATCTGTTCTTGATCGCATATGTTCAATATATAAACGGTTTAAGCGAGTTAGTTTGTGATAAAGTGCTGAATCAGGCTGCTGAATGATGGTTACAGCCGACTTCAACTGGCTGTAACTCGGTTATTAGTTGTCGAAAAACGGTTTTTCTGAAGTCTAAAACGTAGAGTTTTAAATAACGAATATAATGGCACTGGATTCATATTTTTCTGAAGTCGTTTGATATTTTTAAGTGGCCAATTAAGTTCAGTAACTAAAGCTGTGAAAATCCTGAAATTTTGTTAGTTGTTTATCGAGTTGGATTTAATAATCTGTAGGGAGTCGAATCATGAAATTTGTACAGCAACTAGGTATGGAAATTTCCGGGCAACTCCCACTGGAATTTTGTTAATTGGACGAACAGTGATTTTTAAATAAATTCTTCCGTGGACTGCAGTCAGAAAGTGACGAATCTGACTGCAGCCTAGTATATTAATATTTATGGATAATTGGTAAAGTATTTGGACTTGAAAAATTTATATAAATTTCTAGAGTATAGTTGTCACCTGCTTTAAAATAATTGGAATTTTTGGAACGTTGGAACTATTATATAAAAATCCTAGAAAACAGCCGAATTATGAGTATGTAAGCTGAAACTTGATAACTTGTGAATGTGTGCACCAAAGTGTTGCATGGATTGGATTATGTTCATGATAAATTGTTTTGATTACTATGTTCACATGAGGATACTTGCATTCATGTTTGAGTGTTAGGAATTTTGATTGTGTGTATCACTTTGTGCGTAAATTATGTGTAGAATTTGTATTGGTGTGTTCACACACTGACTTGAAATCAATTGGTTTATTAGGACACAATTAGCGGTCCCATCATTTGCAACTTCTGTGTTACACTAACCGAGCAACTAAAGGTGAGTTCACGGCCCCTAATTTTATCCGGTTTTAAACAACAGGGGAGAAACATGTATACACTCTACAACTCTATCTCTTTACGTTTTACGAAATTAACGTCACTAAACTATTCGGTAACTAAGTTAATGTTAATGTACGTTATGGTCACTAAACAGCTATATCACACAAGTCCTCGACAATCTCTCGGATCGTTAGTATTGGGTTTAAATAGCGGGGAAATTATAAGTAGTACTACTGGGCCCGACAAGCCCCATCCGAGCTAGTCGCGCTAGCCGACCGGGTATGGTCAACTGGTGAATAATTTGGCCTAACTTCGCCATGGTCAGTGATAGGCCTGGCAACACGGAGGCACAACAGTCAGCTTCGATTGCGAACACTTACGTGACATAACTTTAGGCTAGCTACCTATATATGTTAACATTGAACTTAATTACGAATCAACAATATTATTCCGGGTTAGGAATAATGGAACAAACAACAATATTATTCCGGGTTACTGTCCACGAGACAGAGTGCAACAGTTGGAGCAAGCCTTATGGAACCACAAGATGGTGGGATCTGAAATCGAAGCATACATAGCAAAACATCACGACTTGGTATTTCTATGTCCCGATCTGGCCAACACTGTGGAGAAACGACTCGAGTTTTACCTTGGGGGTCTGGTTCCGGAGATTCAGGGTATGGTAATGGCTAGTAACCCTGCAACGGAGCAACAAGCAATCAGGTTGGCGCACAAACTCACCGATAAGGCGGTGGAACAAAGAAAGTTGCCAACTAGGGGTACAACTGAAGTTGCCCCTGATAATAAAAGAAAGTTTGAAGACTCGTCCGTTCGACAGTCTTCGTCATCCCAGACACAACAGGGGAACCAGAAACGGTTCAATAATTACAACAGCCACCGGGGTCACCAAAATCAGCCCGCCAACAACAACAACAACCAGAACGCAAGCGGCTATGTAGGTCGAAAGCCGCAGTGCAATCGCTGTAATCTTCATCATCACGGCCCTTGTGCCGGGAATCGCTGCCAACGATGTGGCAAGGTGGGACATGCGGCAAAGGATTGTCGTGGGGAAATCATGTCCCGACAGAACCAAAATCAACCCCAAGGCCCACAGCAGGGTGTTAACCGGGGATGCTATCAGTGTGGTAGCACTGCCCACTTCAAAAGAGACTGCCCACAGCTGCGTAACAACAACAACAATGGTGGGAACAACCACAACCACAATAACCACAACAACAATAATAACAACAATAATGGAAATGGTGGCACAGGAGGTGCCAAAGGTCGCGCATTTACATTGGGCCGCGGAGAGGCCAGAAATGACTTGAACGTGGTCAACGGTAAGTTTCCCCTTAATGAACATTTTGCTACTGTGCTTTTTGATACGGGTGCGGATAGGAGCTTTATATCTGAGTCTTTTAGGAAGAACCTAAATCTCACGCCTAAACCCTTAGAGACCCCTTATGTCATAGAACTAGCAGATGGTAAATCCGTAGATGTGACCCATATAGTATCCGGCTGTCAACTCAAACTCGCGGGTCACACCTTTACCATTGATCTGATGATAACTACCCTGGGTAGTTTTGACGTGGTAGTCGGAATGGACTGGCTATCCGACGTCCGAGCTGAAGTTCTCTGCTTCGAAAAATCTATCCGTATTCCGCTCTCTAACGACGAAATCTTGACGGTGCAAGGCGAGAAGGCAGGCGCCGTCACAAACATCATCTCTTACATGCAAGCGCAGAAGTATCTTCGGAGAAAGAACTCCTTCGCTTTACTCGCACTGGTTACCGAATAGCCTAAGGACGAGAAACGTATAGAAGACATCCCTGTCGTCCGTGATTTTTCCGATGTATTCCCAGAGGAATTACCTGGTCTTCCACCCCATCGACAATTGGAGTTTGAAATTGAATTGGCGAACCATGCAACTCCTATCGCCAAGGCTCCATACCGCCTAGCTCCAGCCGAGCTGCAGGAGCTGTCTACCCAACTTCAGGAGCTGTTAGAAAAAGGATTTATCCGACCAAGCGCTTCGCCATGGGGAGCTCCAGTCCTTTTTGTCAAGAAGAAGGACGGGACCTTCCGCATGTGCATCGACTACAGGGAACTCAACAAGGTTACTGTCAAGAACCGATACCCGTTACCTCGCATCGACGATCTCTTCGACCAACTGCAAGGGTCAAGCTACTACTCCAAGATTGATCTACGGTCCGGTTACCACCAGCTACGCGTCAGGGAGGATGATATCGCTAAGACGGCATTTCGTACTCGGTATGGCCATTATGAGTTCTTGGTCATGCCCTTCGGTCTCACCAACGCACCCGCGGTGTTCATGGACCTCATGAACCGTGTGTGTAAACCATACCTCGACAAGTTTGTCATTGTGTTCATCGATGACATACTCATCTACTCTAAAAGTGAAGAAGAACATGCTGAACATCTACGATTACTGCTGGGATTACTTCAACAGGAGAAACTATATGCCAAGCTTTCGAAGTGTGATTTCTGGATTCGGGAAGTTCAGTTCCTCGGGCATTTCGTAAATGAAAAGGGTATCCACGTCGACCCTGCCAAGATTGAAGCTATCAAAAACTGGGAAGCACCCAGGACACCGACGGAGATCCGCCAATTTTTGGGTTTGGCTGGTTACTATAGACGTTTCATCGAGGGATTTTCAAAGATCGCACAACTGCTTACTACCCTCACCCAGAAAGGCATCAAGTATGCTGGGGTGACAAGCAGGAAGCAGCATTTCAATTGCTAAAGCAGAAACTTTGCAGTGCACCCATTCTGTCCTTGCCGGAAGGGACAGATGATTTTGTAGTATATTGTGATGCTTCCATTCAGGGATTGGGATGCGTACTCATGCAGCGCGACAAGGTCATCGCGTATGCGTCCCGACAACTGAAGGTTCACGAGAAAAACTACACAACACATGACCTGGAATTGGGAGCAGTAGTGTTTGCATTTAAGATTTGGAGACACTACCTATATGGAACAAAGTGCACAATCTTTACAGACCACAAGAGCCTCCAACACATCTTTGATCAGAAGGAGTTGAACATGCGACAGCGTCGCTGGGTCGAACTCTTGAACGATTATGAGTGTGCCATTCGGTATCACCCGGGTAAAGCTAACGTGGTAGCTGATGCCCTCAATAGGAAGGAACACTTGAAACCTCGTCGAGTACGAGCACTACAGCTCACTATTCATTCGGGGTTACCCGAACAGATACACGACGCGCAGTTAGAAGCAGTTAAGGAAGAAAACATCAAGGCCGAATCGGTGGGAAAAATGGAACGCGATTGGGAAGTAAAACCCAATGGAGCCCGGTATTTCATGAATCGCATATGGGTACCTCTCTACGGAAACCTCAGAGAGCTAGTCATGGACGAAGATCACAAATCCCGATACTCTGTCCATCCTGGTTCGGATAAGATGTATCAAGACCTTAAAGCTGCGTATTGGTGGCCCAACATGAAAGCTGATATAGCCACCTACGTGAGTAAGTGTTTGACTTGTGCAAAAGTCAAGGTAGAGTATCAAAAGCCATCGGGCTACTCCAACAACCTGAGATCCCAGTGTGGAAATGGGATCAGATCTCGATGGATTTCATCACTAAACTCCCGCGAACTTTGGGTGGTTGCGATACCATCTGGGTGATTGTGGATCGTTTAACTAAGTCCGCACACTTCCAAAGCTATTAAAGAAACAGATAAGATGGAGAAGTTGACTCGCATCTACATTAAGGAAGTAGTTTTCTCGGCACGGAGTGCCAACGTCCATCATCTCAGACAGAGATGCTCGCTTCACGTCCAACTTTTGGCAGTCACTTCAGAAAGCGTTGGGAACATGCTTAGATATGAGCACAGCCTATCACCCTCAGACTGATGGTCAAAGCGAAAGGACCATACATACCTTGGAAGACATGCTTAGGGCATGCGTAGTAGACTTTGGAAATAGTTGGGAAATCCACCTGCCTTTAGTGGAATTCTCGTATAACAACAGTTACCATACAAGTATATCGGCAGCACCGTTTGAGGCATTATACGGTCGTAAATGTAGATCATCGGTCTGTTGGAGAAGTCGGTGACAGCCAACTTACAGGCCCTGAGTTGATACTTGAGGCTACTGAAAAGATTGTACAAATCAGAAACCGCATGGCGGCGGCACGAGATCTACAGAAAAGCTACGCTGATCAACGACGCAAACCGCTCGAATTTCAAGTAGGCGACCGCGTCCTACTGAAGGTGTTACCCTGGAAGGGTGTAATCCTCTTTGGAAAACGAGGCAAACTAAACCCACGGTACGTAGGTCCGTTTGTGATCTTGAAACGTATTGGACCCGTAGCTTATCAATTAGACCTTCCTACCGAACTCAGTGGAGTTCACAACGTTTTTCACGTGTCAAATCTGAAGAAGTGTCTATCAGATGAAACCTTAGTCATTCCATTGGATGAGATCCAAGTGGATGAACAACTGCACTTTGTGGAACAGCCTATCGAGATCATGGATCGTGAGATCAAGACTTGAAGGCACAGCAAGATTCCGATCGTTAAGGTTCGTTGGGACTCTAAGCGTGGACCTGAGTTCACGTGGGAAAGAGAGGACCAAATGAAAAGCAAATACCCACACCTCTTCGCAACTGAGCAGCAAACTAACGATACCAGTAACTAAATTTTCGGGACGAAAATTCTTTCAACATGGGGATGATGTGACAATCTGGAAATTTCTCATACTTTCGCGTACCATTGTTAACTAAATCCTTGTGCATGGCACTTGGGAATCTTTGTGCATGGCACTTGGGAACTTCTTGTAACTTCGTGTACCATCATTAACGAACTAACTCTTTGTGCGTGGCACTCTAAACATGTACGCTGCATTCTAAACCGCGTTTACTCAATTTTCGGGACGAAAATTCTTTCAACATGGGGATAATATGACATCCCGGTTTTTTCGGATAACTTAAACGCACTACTTCACGGTTATTAATTCGGAGACTTGGATTTGCACGCTCGAAATAGTTACGATAATTTAGTGAACTTGTCAAATGAAGTATGTGCTATGTGTATTAAACGTTTATGAGTTGGTGAATATGTGACGTTCGATTACGTGATTGTTTTAGTTATAAAATATTTATGGTAAATATGTACACGAATCGAACCGCGACACGAACCAACCTCGATTCCTTGTGACTCTAGGAGTCAACCAAGTTTTAAACCCAAACCTTAAACCCAAACCCCTCGGCCGCGAATGAACCCAACCTTAAACCCAAGTCCCTTGTGGCCGCGATCAACCCAAACCTTGAACCCATCTCTTTGCGCTATATATACACACACATGCATGATCCTTCTTCACAAATCAAAAACAAAACACAAACCCTAATATCTAAACAGCCGTCGGCAGCCCTTCACTAGTTCCATCGATCGCGTGTAGCCTCCTACATCATCTCTCGGTCGCGCGGCAGCCCCTCGCCATCTTCATCCTCGGTCGCGCGGCAGCCCCTCGCCATCTTCATCCTCGGTCGCAATTATCTTTGATCATCGGTTCCTCATCTCACTCACGGTTAATTTACCTTGTCATTAAAGGTTAGGATTTATCATTGTTACAAGATCATATTCGGATATATGTGTTTGAATGTAGTGATTGTGTTGTTTTCGGATTGATTATGCTAGTTTGAAAGTTTGATGTTTTCGGAAATCATGTAACATAGGCTGCGTTTTGATTGATAAAAACTAGAGATTATGATTAGGGTTTGCATGGATATGATATATATAATGATATATGATTGGAAAAATCTGTTCTTGATCGCATATGTTCAATATATAAACGGTTTAAGCGAGTTAGTTTGTGATAAAGTGCTGAATCAGGCTGCTGAATGATGGTTACAGCCGACTTCAACTGGCTGTAACTCGGTTATTAGTTGTTGAAAAACGGTTTTTCTGAAGTCTAAAACGTAGAGTTTTAAATAACGAATCTAATGGCACTGGATTCATATTTTTCTGAAGTCGTTTGATATTTTTAAGTGGCCAATTAAGTTCAGTAACTAAAGCTGTGAAAATCCTGAAATTTTGTTAGTTGTTTATTGAGTTGGATTTAATAATCTGTAGGGAGTCGAATCATGACATTTGTACAGCAACTAGGTATGGAAATTTCCGGGCAACTCCCACTGGAATTTTGTTAATTGGACGAACAGTGATTTTTAAATAAATTCTTCCGTGGACTGCAGTCAGAAAGTGACGAATCTGACTGCAGCCTAGTATATTAATATTTATGGATAATTGGTAAAGTATTTGGACTTGAAAAATTTATATAAATTTCTAGAGTATAGTTGTCACATGCTTTAAAATAATTGGAATTTTTGGAACGTTGGAACTATTATATAAAAATCCTAGAAAACAGCCGAATTATGAGTATGTAAGCTGAAACTTGATAACTTGTGAATGTGTGCACCAAAGTGTTGCATGGATTGGATTATGTTCATGATAAATTGTTTTGATTACTATGTTCACATGAGGATACTTGCATGCATGTTTGAGTGTTAGGAATTTTGATTGTGTGTATCACTTTGTGCGTAAATTATGTGTAGAATTTGTATTGGTGTGTTCACACACTGACTTGAAATCAATTGGTTTATTAGGACCAATTAGCGGTCCCATCATTTGCAACTTCTGTGTTACACTAACCGAGCAACTAAAGGTGAGTTCACGGCCCCTAATTTTATCCGGTTTTAAACAACAGGGGGAGAAACATGTATACACTCTACAACTCTATCTCTTTACGTTTTACGAAATTAACGTCACTAAACTATTCGGTAACTAAGTTAATGTTAATGTACGTTATGGTCACTAAACAGCTATATCACACAAGTCCTCGACAATCTCTCGGATCGTTAGTATTGGGTTTAAATAGCGGGGAAATTATAAGTAGTACTACTGGGCCCGACAAGCCCCATCCGAGCTAGTCGCGCTAGCCGACCGGGTATGGTCAACTGGTGAATAATTTGGCCTAACTTCGCCATGGTCAGTGATAGGCCTGGCAACACGGAGGCACAACAGTCAGCTTCGATTGCGAACACTTACGTGACATAACTTTAGGCTAGCTACCTATATATGTTAACATTGAACTTAATTACGAATCAACAATATTATTCCGGGTTAGGAATAATGGAACAAACAACAATATTATTCCGGGTTAGGAATAATGGAACCATCAGCAATATATCCCAGGTTAGGGATAATAGAACCAACAACGTTATTATTCCGGGTTAGGAATAATGGAACTATCGGTATTATTCCGGGTAAGGAATAATGGAACTATCAGTATTATTCCGGGTTGGGAATAATGGAACTAAATCGTTATCCCGGGTTAGGGATAACGGGGGAAACAAACTCATAACCGAACAAACGAATTTATGAAAACCTGTGAACTCACTCATCTTTAATGTTGACACTTGTTTCTTTACATGTTTCTCAGGACGCTAGGAGCTCTAGGTGCACTCACTTGCATTGATCAAGACATCTTTTATCGAGTCTCATTTACAAACATTGTTTTGGGTTTTTCTTTGGTTTTGGCGTTTATGTTGGCGCCCGTTCCGTTACTTTACTTTATGCTTCCGCTCAACTTTAAAAACTAATGCTTCCGCTAAACATTGGTAACTAACTAAGACAATATAAAATCTACGACGAATGGTTAAACAAATGATTTTTGGAAAACTTATTATCAAATCATATAGAGTCGTTCGACGTACTAGTGTTTCAGATTCTGGTTTGTTCACACGCCTCGCGGTAAAACTCCGCAAGTGGAAATTGAGGGTGTGACATTTCTCCTGTGCGCCAGAAGGTTCTTGTGTAACTTCTGCGCTTTTCAACAATGCTTTGTATCTTTTGCTAACTGCCTTTTGAGCTTTCTTTGATTTCCTCTTGCCTTTTGTCTGAGGAGACCCTGTAGTATTTGTCGTCAAAACAGTTGCCGACTTTACACGTTTAGTTTTCTTCTTTGGCCTTTCCTCATCAGACTCTTTTTCTTGATTTGGATCGAAATCAGCATCCATTTCTTTTTCTTTTTCTGTTGCTGTCTTTTCAGGTTCTTTCACCCGTTCTTCGTCAGATTCATCATCGTGTTCAGAAGTAGCAAATATAACATCTTCCTGAGTCGTCTTAACAGTTTCCTGACTCTCAACAACTGCCGCAACACTCGAACCTGCTTCAGTCTGAATGTTTTCTGGTTCATCTTTGTCAATGAGCATTGTTTCAACCTTTTTAGCTGCTCGTTTCTTCTTAGGCTTATCAGCTTCTGCCTTTAAGAATCATTCACTTCTAGCTTTCGGCTTGAAGTCTTTGAACCATTCCTTCTTAGCGTTAAGTTCGTTCTCATCATCGCTAGCGTTTTTCCTCCATTTGTTGTCAGACGGTGCAACATAATTTGGATCTTTAATAGCCCCGAAAACTGGTTTAGCAACAGGAGCTGATGCTTGCTTCTGAAAGTTGATTAGCTTTTTCACTGTTGTCTCATCAAGATGAACTAGATAAAGCACATCATTCGGATCTCGTGCTATATTCTTGAACTTCTCATTAATCAACATCTTCACAAATCTCGGATATAAACATAACCTTGAATCATCCATATTCTTTGACATGTGTGTAAATACAAGCTGTGAAAAGTTGAACGGCTTTTTCAGAATCAATGTCGTTGCCATACAGGCCAGATAATCTTGCACGTCGTCGAGACCTGCCTTGCGGTGACTAAAAGTATGGATAATAGCGTGCATGAGAAGCTTGTAGGGGTAAGGCACTTCCCCTTTCTTCAACGTCGGCTTATTCACGCTTCCTTTGTAGCCTATCTGAAAGAAACAACCACGAACCATCTTTACATCAAGAAAAATTAGATCGTCTTCGTTATCGTTGAATTGTAAGACTCTGTGTATATCATCTTCTGTTACAGTGATCGGTTTGACTTCATTGCCGACTTGCACGGTTGAAATAATCGACTTCTGATCATCACTTAAACTCGCGTTCATCCAAAAATGGAAAGTGTGTGATCTATACGATACTGTGCGCTCCGTTATAGCTCTATGAATAGGGCTTTCTTCCAAAAATTTTGAATATACTCTTGTACTCCTTCAAAGATGGACATATCGATTTGTCGAGAGTAATACATGTGTTGTGAGTCTTAGAAAATACTATCGAGATTGCACGCGCTGGAACTTGTGCCTGAAAAACAACGCAAAACAATTAGCACTTATCGGGAAAAGTTACAAAAAATTTTCTAACACATTTATCAAGTGCGGGCGAACTTGATATGTGTTTAAACAATCTGATTCACTCATGTTCGCCCGAACATGTATCAATAAATGTTCTTTATTTTTCTACTAGGTTCGGGCGAACTTATATTAACAAAAATTCAGATTTTCATAAATCAAGTTCGGGCGAACTTCCTCCTATTCTTTCAATATTCAGTTTTAGAAGTTCGGTCGAACATGCATTTGTTTCTCTTCAGGTTTTTGTTAACAAGTCCGGTCGAACTTGATAACAAGTTCGGCCGAACTTGTCATCATCTACAAACCAAAACTGCACAACACTATAATGACCATTTTAAATCAATTCCTCATAACTTCATGGTCGATTTACTTTGTTTATGTCAATTTTAAGTTCGATTTGGTCCAACAACTGCTAGATCTATTAGATTTTAAAGATTCAGATTCAACATGTTCGATTCAGTCTGATTTATGGTTCAAGTTTCAGATACACACCTCAGACATTGCCAATGGTGTGCAAATCACCAAGAACAATCAACAATTTGGCAGAATAACAGCTTATTTTTGTCAAAATCACAACTTTCCTCTCAAACGTAAGTTTGCTCAGTTTTTTTTTGTTTTACAGAAGTGAGTTCGGCCGAACTTACTTAGGTATTTATACCTAGGCAAGTCCGGGCGAACTTACAAGCCTAGTTGACAAGGCTCAGCAAGTCCGGGCGAACTTATGCAATTATACAAACAGACATCTGCAAGTTCGGTCGAACTTGCTGTTTTTTTAAACTTGTTCAGTTTAGCAAGTTCAACCGAACTTGCCAAACCACAATTTCAAACTTTTTCAAATTTTTCATTTTAACCCCTGAACTTTCCAACTTTTACCAGTTATGAAAATCCACTCAGTTGACCAAGTCCAAGTTAATGACCTTGGTTAACCGATTTGTCTGCCGAGTCCAAGTTAATGACCCTAGTTTGACCCGTTACGAACAAACTGTTGATATTTTCAAAATCAAAGTTTCAAATTAATGAACTTTTTATCGTTTTTTGACTTTTTAGATTTTACATATTAGCTCCCAGCCCGTTGTCAAAGAGATTCCCACCAGTTCTAGCATCTTACCAGACTTCGAAGACCCGTTCTCCAACATTGGTTTGCTGAAAACAATGTAGAAATAAATCTTTTTGTATTTTTGTAAGTTAATGCTACAACACATTGAAAATATTTTTGGTTTTAATCTGTAAAGCTGATAAACTATGTAGAGGACAAAGTAAACTATGTACAAACATATTTACAGACATATTTTTGTGAAATCGTGTCTAAAGGATCATATTAATTGAGACATATCACAAGTACCGTTGACCTTTAGATGACTTTAAGCTTTAAACTCGTTTACCTAGATTGTCGATAAGTTTGTCCACTTAAACTTTACCACATTTCTCAACTGTTTCAAGATATGTTTAGGTATGAATTATGAAACTTGACTTATCTATGGTTCCCACTTCTTGAATATACTCCCGTATCAAGATTCCCTAGATTTCATCTTACAGGTGAATATAGCATAATTGATATCTGTATCTGGGTAATGCGAGACCTTGAGAGCTCAGGTTAGTACTACCGTACAGACAAAGGGATGAAGGCTCGTCTTTAAGGTGTGTTCCTCTTAAGGAATATTTTTAGCACTGTAAATGATTAGATCTTTCGATTCTTTTCAATATTGCATGCAGTTTGGGGTTTTTTTTGGCGAAAGTATATAGAAGTTCTAGGCCATTGCTTCCGCAAAATCAGAAGAACTTGTATAATATCCCATAATTCAACTATCTATAAAGACCTCGTATCTCAGAATCAGGCAATCTCTCAAACGAAATTTCGGAGTACTAAGTCCATATATCCAAGATGTGTTAATCCACAAGTTTAAGCAGTTGCTAAATTTAGTTTATATCTCGAAAACAGTTTACTGAACGTGTTAAGCCTATCAACACATCCATAGTAAGACTCATTTATTACTTTTAAACTTTACATTTCTTTAGCGTACTGTGATAGTCCACTGATGTACTATCATTTCTCTTTTGTGACATCGAATTCTTTTTTGTCTTTTTCAATGTTTTTGTACATTTTTGAAAATTTTCATATGTTTTTGTATTTTCCCAAATATTTCTCCCCCTAAAATCAAAAACATATTTTTTTGGATTTTAGATTTTTTATGAAATACTAAACAAGAAAGATATTTATAAACCATACAAACCAATACGGATTACGTGAATTCGTCATCCGATCCGTATTCACCCTCAGCTTCCGCACCTGTAAGCAAATTTTTAATAATGTTAAGTCACATTAGATATTTAAATCTTGTTAATGGAAATGCTTTGGTATAAAAATCAGCCCTTTGTTCCTCGGTGTGGATTTTTTCTATTCGAACCAGTTTCTTTTCATAACAATCACGAATGAAATGGTAACGAATTTCAATGTGTTTTGTACGTGAGTGATGAACCGGATTTTTAGTTATATCGATGGCTGCTTTGTTATCTACAAATAAAGGCGTATCAAGAAACAGCAGACCATAATCCCTCATCAGTTGCTGAATCCAGAGGATTTGAGAGCAACAGCTGGAAGCAGAAATGTATTCCGCTTCACAGGTTGAGAGAGAGACCGTCGTCTATTTCTTACACTGCCACGTTACCAAACGTGTGCCAAAGAACTGGCATCCTGCAGTTGTAGATTTCGAGTTCAGTTTGTCCACTCTGAAGTCCAAGTCAGCGTATCCAGTGAGATCGAAATTGTCGTTCTTGGGGTACCACAGGCCGGTGCTTGGGCAACCTTTCAAGTAACTGATATTCGCTTGACTATCTGCAAGTGTGACATTCGAGGACTTGGCTGATATCTCAGAGATAAGCATGTAGGATACATGATGTCCGGGCGTGATGCCGTTAGATACATCAATGAACCTATCATCGATCGATACAGTGTTTCATCAACTTTTGTTCCCGTCTCGTCTACGCAAATCCCATGGTTCAGTGTCAGCGGTGTCGAAAGCGGCTTCGAAGAATCCATTTCAAACTTTTTGAGAATGTCATGAACATACTTAGTCTGATGAATGAATATCCCGTCTGGAAGCTGATCCACTTGAAGACCTAAGAAGAACTTCATTTCGCCTTAAATCCTTTCCAAGCTGCGAACTATTATCAGACTGTCATCCGTAGAACCGAAAATGATATCATCCACATAGATTTGTACTATTATCAGATGCGATCCAACTTCTCTGGTAAACAAAGTGTTGTCCACTATGCCTCGTGTAAAATCATTTCCTACCAGATGTTGCGATAACGTCTCGTACCAAGCTCTCGGGGCTTGGTGTAAACCGTACAAGGCTTTATCCAGGAGATATGCTTTGTTTTTGTTCAGTGGATCGACAAACCCTGGTGGTTGGCCGACATACACTTGTTCACGAAGTTTACCGTAGAGAAATGCAGATTTTACATCCAACTGGTACACCTTAAATCCTTTCCAAGCTGCGAACGCTAGGAAAATGCGGATAGATTCTAATCGCGCAACCGGTGCGTATACCTCCGTATAATCTATACCTTCTTGCTGGTGTAAGCCCTTGACAACCAGCCGAGCTTTGTTTCTGAATATAACCCCCGATCGTCTCTTTTACACTTGAAGACCCACTTTGTATCAATAGCTTTCTGCTTCAGTGGCAAGTCTACAAGCTTCCAAACACCCAACTTCTCGAACTGTAAAAGTTCCTCTTGCATTGCTATCACCCAATTCTCGTCTGCCAGAGCCTCATTAACTGTCTTTGGCTCAATTTGAGAAATGAAACATGAGTAGTAGCAGTAATTCTGAGTTGGTGCAACTCGGGTGTAAAAACAACTAAGTGCTTTGTTGATTTGGTTTCATGTACGCACACCAGTTTGTAGTTCTCCTATGATATTCGTCAAAGGATGGTACGAATATGATCGCGGCATTTCTTCTGTTGGAATATCAACTGAGCTTTGCTGATTTGAAACAATCAGATCACTGTTCACATCAACATTAGGAGTACTTGTTGAAGCTTCGTTTTGATTTCTCGGACTAGCAGATTGATTCAACAAGTTAGATATCTGCTCAACTTCTTCGTCCGATGAAGTTTCATCATCAGCATCAAATGTCGGTGCTTCATCTGAATCAGAATCTGTTTCTAAGGCGTACTGGGCACTGTTGGGTTTTCTGGTTCATTAGAAGCATTCACTAGAGGTGTAGCAGGTCTTACTTCTGTTTCAGAAGTATTTTCAACTTGAACACTACTGCTATTGCTTGGACCTGCTCCGGAAGATGAAGAATCCAACATGGGTTGATTAACCACAATTGGTCTAATGATTTGTTCTTGATTCACTGACTGGTGAAGACAGTATAACGCTGCAACTTCTTCGTCAGACGGTTCTTCCGACAAGTTGAATGACTTCCAAAGGTCTTGATAGTTAAACAGCCACGCATCACCTCTCCTTTGAATAGGCTCCGTATAGTTGAATTAATCCACGTGCTGTGCTTCAATAACCTTTCTCAACGAAGGAACATATACTCTTCTCAACGGATTCGCATATTCGACAAAGAAACCCTCAAGAGATTTAGCTCCAAATTTTCCATCTTGGTCTATTACGGTACATGGCGCACCGAATGGTTCTAAGAACTTCAAATTTGGTTTTCGTTGGTTTATCATCTCAAAACATGTTTTCTTTGTTGGTTTGACAGTGAGAACTCTGTTTAGCGTGTAGCAAGCCACAACAACCGCTTCACTCCAGAAGCTGATTGGAAGTTTAGAATCTGCAAGCATGGTTCTCACAGTTTCAATCGAAGTTCTGTTTTTCCGTTCAGCTACTCCGTTCTGCTGTTGAGTATAGGGAGCACTAAACTCGTGTAGAATCCATTTTGCGTTGCAGAATTCCTTCATTTTGTTATTCTTAAACTCTGTGCCATTGTCACTTCTTATGCGTCTGACCAGCAGATGATAAAGGTTCTCAAGTGTCTTGAATAGAATAACCAAGTTCTCGAACATTTCGTCTTTTGATTCCTGAAAGAATACCCAAGAATATCTCGAATAGTCATCTGTAACGACCAAGCAATATAAGTCTCCTGAGATGCTTCAAACATTTACAGGACCAAATAAATTCATGTGGAGATGTTCTAATGGTAACTTGATTGAGTTTAGAATTTTCTTCGGTTGAGATTTCTTGATCCGCTTTCCCTTTTTGCATCTAAGTAGTGATCAGACATATGAAAGCTCCGAAGATTAACTCCATCTACAAGATCATTATGAACCAAGTAATTCATTTTTCGCAAGTGAATATGCCCCATCTTACGATGCCAAAGAATAGAATCCTTTTCAGTAGCATTTGTCACAAAACATTGTGCTGATTTTGATGAAGTGGTAGCGACGCCCATATCAAGAACATATAAATCATTCTCTCGAGGTGCTCGCATCAGAATCCACTCATCTGGTATTTTGAATCCCGGCTTCAAGATAATACACTCTTTGTCGTTGAAATGCACCGTGAACTTCTTGTCACAAATCTGTGATATGCTCAGAAGATTATATTCCAACTCTGCAATATAATTCACGCGATCGAATGGAACGACGCCATTGGAGAGTTTTCCCTCGGTGACTATCCTTCCACCCTGGTTACCCGCAAATCCAACATGTCCACCATTGATAGCTTTTATGTCGAATAGCAACGCTTTCATTCCCGTCATATGCCTGGACGCTCCACTATCCAAAATCCACTTAGAAAGTACGGATCTCCAGAGCCCCTGCACATTTAAACAATCTATTTAAAAAGCGAGACCCAAGCCTTTTTGGTCTTGGGTTGAATTGGATAACCATCATCAAAATCAAACTCACACTCATCAGCATAATCGAATCCACACTCATCTGCATAATTAAATTCATATTCATCATCTGGATTTTCTATGATGTTTATGTTTGAAAACTTTACTGTCTTTTTATCTTTTGAATTGTTACCACTTGTAGTTTTGACATTTTCAGATGTGGTTTCAATTATGATTTCAGATTTTGATTCTTTCATGCCATCACTAGTCTTAACAAGCTCAGACTTAGTGATCTTAGATATTGTTGACCGTTTCTTTGCAATCCAGGCTTGAGATTTTATGTTAGCCTTCTTGATGTAAAAATTGTTTTCATTAGCCTTTGAAGTTTCACCTTTTTCAAAAATCGAATTTTCAAACTTAGGTTTGACTTCAGCTTTTGATTCATTTCTTTTCAAAATCTTTACAGGTTTTACAAACACTGGTTGCTTCGGTTTCACAACATTTGAACTTTCTTTCCTTCAAAGATAAGCCGGCTTTGATTCCGGACAGTAACGTGCAATATGACCAATTTGAAACAAGTCCGAGAATCATGTGGATGTCCTTTTATGGGTTTTACACCACTTGTTTTGACACCATTTGCAGTTTTGGCTTTATCTCGAAGTTCTTTCTGTTTCTTGAACTCATCGTTTAATTGTTTCCCGATCAAACTTTCTCATGAACCGTGTTCGTCCCATATACAAAATTCATGTTTTTATTCTTGTATTCATGAAATGGTGGCACTTTTTTTTAGGTTCATCTAATTCCTCTAACGCCAACCCAGCTCTCTGGTTTTCCGGATGATCACCATCATTCCTTCGGTAGTTATTTCTTTTAGGTTTGGAATAGAATTTCTTTTCATTAATCTCCAGATCATCTGATGTGACTTCCACGAGTTTAAAGAATTTGTCTAACGATTCTTCCTTCACGTTCTGAATCGGAAAACTGTCATCAAAGTATAATCTATCAGATTCCTTAATCTTGTACATTACAACATTAGGATCATCACATAGATCATTCTCTGATGATGTATCGTCATCTTCGGACTGTGAATCAGAATTCTTTGAGCTCGAGTCGGCGCTTTTAAAGCTGCCTTCATCAGAATCGTTCAAAACATTTTCAACAACCTTTTTAACCACAGTATTGTCATCATCTGTTTTAGTATAGATTACATCAATGTTCTCTAGCAACTCAGTTTTCTTTTCAGATAACAACTCAATATTGAGTGCCTTATCCATCCCATCAGCGGATTTGCGACAATACTTCTCGCATAGGGGTGGAGGAACATTACTGTATTCTTTACCAATTTTCTTTTTAGGTTTCTCTTCCGATGGAATTGTCGGAAGGATGTGATCAATGACATATGCGTTACAGGTGTAACTTCTCAGAAAGTTATTGAACACGCTCTGTTTCAATTGTCATGTCCTGGAGTTGTTGCTTAGTTTCAGCAATGGTGTTAATATAGATATTAATCGCTTTTTGCTTATCCATTACTGTTCCTTTTAACATTCTTATGGTATCATGTTGTTCGATATTGTTTCTATCGAGCCTACCATAATCATTTTTCATTTTATCGCTTCCTTCATTGTGCGATAATCGTATTTCAAAAGTTCATTATGCACATTGTTTTCTGCGATGATCTTTGATTTTTCGGCACACTCAGAACATGGTTCGGTACATTTTGTACAAGGTTTCTCAACCTCTACAACTTGTACTTTGACAACTTCATTTACCTCTGGACCTACCTTGGTTAGATTTGCCATCAATGCTTTGTCGGCAATGTCCTTGTGGTTTTCGAATTCACTTCTTGAGTAACATCAATGACTACCTCATCAGTTGATTTCTTCTCGGAAACTTGCTCCTGAGAACTTCCATCAAAATGACCTGTAAAATTTTCTCAAGAATTAGGAGATAAAATTCGTTGCTTCTGCATGTGAATATACTCCTCTTTTCACGTTGTTGTTGTAGATATTATTCCAGCAGAATATTCTCCAAAGCCGCTGCTTCTTTTGCAGAAGTATCTTCAACAATTTCAGCCATTAATGCAACTCCGATCTTCTTACTGATGTAGGAATTCCAGTCGAAACCGTGATCTTCGTTTGATGCAAGCATAGCTTTTTCAGTGTTGCTGCTATTCGGTTTCTCTTGGATTTCAACCTAAGTCTAAGGCTTGTACTGAAGTGATTTCTTGTAATACTCGTTGCCTCCTCCGAATGGACTTTGATTTCCCGTTGCTTCAGGATTTTACACTCTCTCTTAAAATGTACCTTTTGGCGACATCTGAAGCATGTTACTTTTATCTTGTCAAAACCTAGTTTGTTGCTTGAGTTTCCGATATCTCAGCTAGTGAGAGCAACAAACTTTGTGACTTTTCGAATGATAGATGCTAAACACCACTTTATATCCATGAGCTCAGTTCTTCTTCATCCACTTGGTCATAATCTTCTGCCGTCATTTCGGGATTTCCAATTTTTCCGGCTACAAGACTTTCTTATGACTCCAGAACAGTGGCAAGAAGAGAATATGTTGTTTAGCGACTTTTTCTGAAATAACATTGTTCAAATTCACTGCGATGTTGCACTTGTATACATTCGAATCAGAATTTGTTTGTTGATTTTGATTTGCTTGACTTTGATAAGATGAATTTGAACCAACACTTGAGAATGAAGATTGTGGACTTTGATAATATTGAGGATATGACTGATTCTGATTCTGCTGCGAATTATTCGAAGAATTTAAACTCGCATTGAATGCTGTCTGAATCTTTGGACTTGAAATGTTATCTTGCATTCCACTCTTGTAGTACAAACCAATGTCTTGAACAACATTAGCGTTCTTTGACTTTGCAATCTTCAAGAGCTCCATTTCATGGCCTTCGAGTTTATCGATAAATGTTGACAGCTTGAAGAATTCCCATTTATCACTTTCCTTCAGAACCATAAAATAAGTAGTCCACTCTCCATCTGGTAGAGCGTTAGCAAGCTTGTCGATGTACTCTTGTTCTGTCTTCTCGAGACCGTGTCTTCCCCATTTCGACTTTAAGATGACAGAAGCGTTCAATCATCTGCTTCATAGTCTCACCCTTCAGCATGTTGAAGATGTCGAACTCTTTCATAATGAGCGCCTTCTTGCTCTTGATCATCTCCGCGCTTCCTTGATACTTCTTTTGAAGAGAAAGCCAGAGATCTCTTGCTATTGTGTATTCCGGTAGCAAGACGAGAATATCTTCTTTGATGGATTGTTGGATAAGAATGATCATCTTTTTCTCAGCAATGTATTCGTGTTTTTGTACAGTCGTGTAGTTATACTATTCCAGAACTTGTTGATTTTCATCCACCGGAACAGTGCAACCTCTTTCTATCGACACCGAGCCTGCAAAGTGCATGGCTTGAACCCAATATGTAAACTTCTCCTTCCATGCTTCATACTCGTCCATGGTCATTAGCTTGGGCGGTTTAATAGTCGTGCCCATTTCGTTATCAAGATTGACTTGATGGATCACGTTGGCATTTGACGAACTAGCTCCAGACATGAAAGCTCTTGAATATCATCCATTGTGAATAACGAGACGTGTACGCTGAAAACAATCAAAAACTTTTGAAAATGTTAGATCTACTACAAGTTCGGTCGAACTTGTAGTTAGGATGAAGAATTCTCAGTTTTAATCACAAGTTCGGTCGAACTTGTGATTTGTGTTTTGAAAAATTTTCCTTTTAACAACCTTGGTCAAACTTGTTGATGATTTGTAAAGATTGTGTAAGTTCGAGCGAACTTAGCAATGACTTTGATGAAAAACTGGCAAGTTCGGGCGAACTTAGCTAAAAATCCTTGAATTTGATCAAGTTCGGTCGAACTTGACAAGAATTCAGTAAAAATCTAGCAACTTCGAGCGAATTTAACCAATTTTCTTCAAAAATTCACTCAAGTTCGAGCGAACTTGGCAAAATTTTCTTGAAAACACCTCAAGTTCGAGCAAACTTGGTTAAAAATCACTGAAAAAGTGAGTTTTTAGCACAAGTTAGGTCGAAGATGGTTAAACAAGTTCGATGGACAAGTTTTGGAAAACATGGTTTTTTCAAAATTTTGACATCAATTCGATTGAATTTGGTCTCCAATCTTTCAAGGGTTTATCTTTGTTGTATTTTACATGATATATTAAAAATTGAAAAGATTTTGACCGTGACTTCTTCATTTTTGATGAAAAAGTTAAGAAAAATAGAAAAATGGAGATGAAATAGAAGTTATATTGTCTTGCTACTATCAAATCAGGCTGTTCTAGCTCTGATACCACTTGTAGGACCGATCCTCGATGCTAAGGAACCTAAATTTGATATCTAACATCCATAATAGCGGAAATATTACGTCTTATTTACCAATAGACAAGATTTAATCAGTTAATCATCAGTTTCATTGATTAAACGTCAAGAGTACAAACTGACAGAGCTTCGCCTCCAAAATGCCAAAGTTACAAATGAGGATCACAAGCTAGGTATTTATAGTTGCACAAGCCCGCTTATGGGTGATATAAGTTCGCCCGAAGTTGCCTTAGCAAGTTCGGCCGAACTTGTCTCAACATTAAGCTCATGGGCGAACTTGGCTAACCTTTACATAAATACCACATACCACAAACGTATACAGCTCTATTCTATACAGACTCGATATAAGACTAAGACATAGACATTATGCACCAACAAGTTCGAGCGAACTTGGTAAAACCTCACTAAAATATGACTTTTTACCTCAAGTTCGGTCTTGGCTAACAAGTTCGATGGAGAAGGTTTTGAAAACATGGTTTTTGCATAATTTTGTCAACAATTCGTTTGATTTTGGTCTCCAATCTTTCAAGGGTTTATCTATGTTTTATTTTACATGATATATTCAAAATTGAAAAGATTTTGACCGTGAATTCTTCGTTTTTGAGAAAAAGTAAAAAAAAATAAAAAAATGGAGATGAAATAGAAGTGTTCTTGTCTTGATTACTATCAAATCAGTCTGTTCTAGCTCTATACCACTTATAGGACCGATCCTTGATGCTAAGGAACCTAAATTTGATATCTAACGTTCATAATAGCGGAAATATTACGACGAGTTTACCAAAGACAAGAATTAATCAGCTAATAGTCAATTTTATTGATGTAACAGTCAAGAATCCAGATTGACAGAGCTTCGCCTCCAAAATGCCAAAGTTACAAATGTGAGAGACTAGCTAGCTATTTATAGAAGTAGAAGTTCGCTCATGGTGTACGTGAGTTCGGGCAAACCTGCCTTAGCAAGTTCGGCCGAACTTGACATCCAATGCATGTCATTGGCAAACTTGACTCCAAACTACATAAATACTTCATATTGCTAGCCTATTCAACTCTATTCTATACAGACTCGATATAAGACTAAGATATAGACATTATGCACCAACAAAAAGGATAAAGATGTTTTTGAAAACACAAAACTAAAACAAGAAAAAAGAAATTCGAGTTCACAATCTTAAAATAACAAGAATTTTCATGATGCATATATTAAATCATCAGAAAGGAGTTCAATTGATGATCCAACAATTTTAATGTATAAAATGTGTGGATCTGATCAACTACATTCTGATTTTGAATTTCCAATTTAGAATGTGAACTTGAAAAGAGTTGAAAAAGTTTTTAAACTTGTTAAAATTGAAATTTCTGAGCTTGAAAATTTAACAACAGAAAAGGAAGTTTTGAACTATAAAAGAGATAATTCTTACTATTCTAAACCTAAAAGGTCTTATTCAAACAATCAACAAAGAAATTATATTGGTTGGAAAGGGTATGGGAATGGTAAGAGGAATAATAACAAGATTGAAAAATCTAAATATGTGAAGAAAATGATTTTTCAACCTGCAAGTTCAGAAAACACAAACGAAAGTCAATTATTTAAACAATCTAATGAAGATTTTTTCAAAAAAATAATAAAGTAAACAGGTTGAGGAGCCTTTTGTCTTCGACAGTAGGATATCTTTAAAATGTAACAAAGTTGGACACATTACTAGAAAATGTCCACAAAATAATCAAAAACCTTTTTATGATGTTTAAATAAAATTCAGAAGATTTGAAACAAAAATTATCACTAATGTTTCTACCAACATAGGTTTGGAAACAATGTATATAATCTACAAACAAAGTGAAATTAGTTAATACTAAGTTTTCAAAATTTGAAACTGGTGAATCTTCGAAAAGCAAAGAAAATAAAGATTCGACATTGTATTTCAAGAAAGCCTTAAAGAAAAATCAAACATGGTTGGTGAAAGATAAAGAAACAAAACTATCAGTGAAAATTGAAAAGTTTAGAGAACTTTCCTAAACTTGAGAAAGTCCATATTAAACCTGATTGTGAAAAGAAAGTCAAAATTCAGGTTGAAGAAATAACACCTAAGACTGAAAAGACTTGGGTGAAACTCTTCAACTAATTGCTTTTGTTTATGTGCAGGAACTTCCGATGTTAAAATAAATTACTTGAGAATGAAGTTCCTTGGCACACATGGAGAATCCTTGGCTGGATTAAAATGTTCTATATATGGGCCATGATGAATTTATTTTAACGTGTACTTTAAAATTTTAGAAAACTTTTGGAGAAAATTTTCAAATTCACAGAACCCTCATTGTTGAACAACACAAAACTTGTTGAAACAATAGATTTCTAAATGTTTTAAAGCTTATAGTTTAAAAATTTTTGTCATCATGAGGGGGGGGGGATAACTTAAAAGTGTAATTGGGAAGCAGTAATTGATGGCGAATTGAAGTAATTCACATCGGATGGTCATGTGTTCTATCATATGTTTTTTAATTACAGGGGGATAATTTTTGAGAAAATCCAAAAACATAAAAGTTCAAAAATGTACAAAAACATGAAAAATACAAAAAAAGGTTTTTCTGTAAAAAGAGGAAATAACAGTACATCAGTGGGACTATCACACTATGCTAAACAATTGAAGTGTTAAAGGATTAAACAGATTTCACTGAGGATGTGCCAGTAGGCTTCGCACATTTAGTAGAATTATTTCTGAGATATAAACATAAAAGTAAGACTTCTTAATTAGTGGGTTAACATCTCTCGGATATATGGTCTTAGTACACAAAAATTTCGTTTGAGACATTACCAGATTCTGAGATACTAGGTCCTTATAGAGAATTGATATCTGGGGTATTATACAAGTTCTTTTGATTTTGTGTAAGCAATGGCCTAGAACTTGTAGAATACTTTTGCTTTAATAAAACAAAACTACAGCATATTGTAAGTATCGAAAGATCCAACAATTGCAGTATAAGATTCCAATTTGGAACACTACTTTTAGAGTCGAGCCTTCATCTCTTTGTCCATACGGTTGAACTAACCTGAGCTCTCAAGGCCTCACATTACCAAGATCCAGTTATCAGTCAGCTATATTTACCTGTAAGATGAAATCTTGGAAATCTTGATATGGAAGTATATTTTGAGGTGGGAAATACAGTCAAGTCAAGTTTCTAAAAATTACCTAACATATCTCGGATCAATTGTGAAATATGTAGAGGTTTAAGTAGACAAGTATACTTACAATCTAAGTGAATTCGTTTAAAGCTTAAAGTCTTACTAAAGACAATGGTATAACTGATATGATCCTCTAACACAAACTCACAAAAATATGTCTGTAAATATGTTTGTACATACTTAGTGTTGTTGTTCACTTCATATAAACAATAAGATTTTATGTTCATAATTAGTTTCGTCTACCGATGTTGTAAAGCTGATTTTCAAAGTCTAAAGCTGCTGAACAATAATTTTAAATTTGATAATATTCTGAAATGAAAAAAGTTCAATAATTTGAAACTTACACTTTATAAAAAGTATCAGTTGGTTCATAATGTGTTCAACATGGTCAATAATTTTAACTTGGTAGAAAAATCAGATAATCAAGGTCATTAACTTAGACTTGATTAACTGAGATGGTTTAAAACTGATAGAGTGAATAAAATTTGAAATGTTCATTTCAATAAATGAAAGAATGAACAGGAAGATTAAGAAGTTCAAAGATAGGGGGAGCATGGTGATTTTCAAGTTCAACAGATCAAGCTCAAAGTAAAGGAGAGACTGCTGATGATGTCTAAAGATGAAGAAAGTTAAAGCTATTAATGTTTTGAAGAAACTTGAAAAAGTTTAAAGACTCTGATTCTTAAACGGAAGATCAAAAACTACGGCAATAGCCAAGGGGGAGACTGTTCATGTATATGTCGGTCGCCTACGTCATCGAATCATATTTAGTCTGTGATAGGATCAACGATGCTAGATTAGATATGTATGTGACTAAGTTCGCACAAAGGTAGACTTACCTTCACACGAAGATGATAGAAACACTCAATCATCTGCTTCATTGTCTCTCCCTTCAATATGTTGAAAATATCGAACTCCTTCATCATGAGAGCTTTCTTACTTTTGATCATCTCTGCGCTTCCTTAGTATTTCTTTTGCAACGATATCCAGAGTTCTCTCGCAGTCGTGTATTCGGCAACAAGACCAGAATATCTTCTTTAACAAATTCTTGAATGAGACTTATCATCTTTTTTCTCAGCAATGTACTCATCTTTCTGTATTGTGGTGTACTTGTACTTCTCTAGTACTTGCTGATGTTCATCCAACGGAACAGTGTAACCTCTCTCAATCGACACCCAGCCTTGGAAATGCATGGCTTGAACCCAATGTGTAAACTTCTCTTTCCATCCTTCATACTCGTCCATGCTCATTAGCTTTGGCGGTTTAACGGTCGTGCCCATCTCGTTGTCTAAATTGACTTGTTGGATCACGTTGGCATTTGACGAACTCGTTGTTGTCATATATGCTCTTTGTAGATCATCCATCGTGAATAACGAGACATGTACAGTGGAAACACTTCAAAACTTTTGAAAACAATTAGCTTTACTACAAGTTCGGTCGAACTTGTAGTGAAATGAAGAATTCTTTGATTCTATCACAAGTTCGGTCGAACTTGTGATTAGTTTTGAAAATTTCTTTAGATTGAACTTCGGTCGAACTTGTAATTGATATTTATGAGAAAAATATGCAAGTACGGGCGAACTTAAAAAGTTATCTTTAATTTTTATCAAGTTCGGTCGAACTTGACAAAAACTCTATGAAATTTTAGTAAGTTCGAGCGAACTTAGCAACCATTCCTTTAAAAACACCTCAAGTTCGAGCGAACTTGGTAAAAACTCACTGAAAAAGTGACTTTTTACCGCAAGTTCGGTCGAACTTGGCTAACAAGTTCGATGGAGAAGGTTTTGAAAAACATGGTTTTTGAAGAATTTTGTCAACAATTCGTTTGATTTTGGTCTCCAATCTTTCAAGGGTTTATCTACGTTGTATTTTACATGATATATTCAAAATTGAAAAGATTTTGACCGTGAATTCTTCATTTTTGAGAAAAAGTTAAGAAAAATAGAAGAATGGAGATGAAATAGAAGTGTTCTTGTCTTGATTACTATCAAATCAGGCTGTTCTAGCTCTGGTACCACTTGTAGGACCGATCCTCGATGCTAAGGAACCTAAATTTGATATCTAACGTCCATAATAGCGGAAATATTACGTCGTGTTTACCAATAGACAAGATTTAATCAATTAATCATCAGTTTCATTGATTAAACGTCAAGAGTACAAACTGACAGAGCTTCGCCTCAAAAATACCAAAGTTACAAATGAGGATCACAAGCTAGGTATTTATAGTTGCACAACTCCGCTCTAAGTTCGCCCGAACATGCCTTAGCAAGTTCGGCCGAACTTGTCTCAACATTAAGCTCATGGGCGAACTTGGCTAACCTTTACATAAATACTACATACCATAGCCTATCCAGCTCTATTCTATACAGACTCGATATAAGACTAAGACATAGACATTATGCACCAACAAGTTCGAGGAACTTGGTAAAAACTCACTGAAAAAGTGACTTTTTACCTCAAGTTCGGTCAAACTTGGCTAACAAGTTCGATGGAGAGGGTTTTGAAAAACATGGTTTTTGCACAATTTTGTCAACAATTCGTTTGATTTTGGTCTCCAATCTTTCAAGGGTTTATCTATGTTGTATTTTACATGATATATTCAAAATTGAAAAGATTTTGACCGTGAATTCTTCGTTTTTGAGAAAAAGTTAAGAAAAATAGAAGAATGGAGATGAAATAGAAGTGTTCTTGTCTTGATTACTATCAAATCAGGCTGTTCTAGCTCTGATACCACTTATAGGACCGATCCTCGATGCTAAGGAACCTAAATTTGATATCTAACGTTCATAATAGCGGAAATATTACGACGAGTTTACCAAAGACAAGAATTAATCAGTTAATAGTCAATTTTATTGATGTACAGTCAAGAATCCAGATTGATAGAGCTTCGTCTCCAAAATGCCAAAGTTACAAATGTGAGAGACTAGCTAGCTATTTATAGAAGTAGAAGATCGCTCATGGTGTATGTGAGTTCGAGCGAACCTGCCTTAGCAAGTTCGGCCGAACTTGACATCCAATGCATGTCATGGGCGAACTTGACTCCAAACTACATAAATACTTCGTATTGCTAGCCTATTCAACTCTATTCTATACAGACTCGATATAAGACTAAGATATAGACATTATGGACCAACAAAAAGGATAAAGATGTTTTTGAAAACACAAAACTAAAACAAGAAAAAAGAAATTCGAGTTCACAATCTGAAAAAAACAAGAATTTTCATGATGCATATATTAAGTCATCAGAAAGGAGTTCAATTGATGATCCAACAATGTTAATGTATAAAATGTGTGGATCTGATCAACTACATTCTGATTTTGAATTTCCAATTTAGAATGTGAACTTGAAAAGAGTTGAAAAAGTTTTTAAACTTGTTAAAATCAAATTTCTGAGATTGAAAATTTAACAATAGAAAAGGAAGTTTTGAACTATAAAAGAGATAATTCTTACTATTCTAAACCTAAAAGGTCTTATTCAAACAATCAACAAAGAAATTATATTGGTTGGAAAGGGTATGGGAATGGTAAGAGGAATAATAACAAGATTGAAAAATCTAAATATGTGAAGAAAATGATTTTTCAACCTGCAAGTTCAGAAAACACAAACGAAAGTCAATTATTTAAACAATCTAATGAAGTTTTTTAAAAAAAATAATAAAGTAAACAGGTTGAGGAGCCTTTTGTCTTCGACAGTAGGATATCTTTAAAATGTAACAAAGTTGGACACATTGCTAGAAAATGTCCACAAAATAATCAAAAACTTGTTTATGATGTTTAGAAAAAATTCAGAAGATTTGAAACAAAAATTATCACTAACATTTGTACCAACATAGGTTTGCAAAACAATGTATAGAATCTACAAACAAAGTGAAACTAGTTAATACTAAGTTTTCAAAATTTGAAACCGGTGAATATTCGAAAAGCAAAGAAAATAAAGATTCAACATTGTATTTCAAGAAAGCCTTAAAGAAAAATCAAACATGGTTGGTGAAAGATAAAGAAACAAAACAATCAGTGAAAATTGAAAAGTTTAGAGAACTTTCCTAAACTTGAGAAAGTCCTTATTAAACCTGATTGTGAAAAAAAAGTCAAAATTCAGGTTGAAGAAATAACGCCTAAGACTGAAAAGACTTGGGTGAAACTCTTCAACTAATTGCTTTTGTTTATGTGCAGGAACTTCCGAGGTTAAAGTAAATTACTTGAGAATGAAGTTACTTGGCACACATGCAGAATCCTTGGCCGGATTGAAATGTTCTATATATGGGCAATGATGAATTTATTTTAACGTGTACTTTAAAATTTTCGAAAACTTTTGGAGAAAGTTTTCAAATTCACAGAACCCTCATTGTTGAACAAGACAAAACTTGTTGAAACAATAGATTTCTAAATGTTTTAAAGCTGATAGTGTCAAAAATTTTGTCATCATGAGGGTGGGGGATAACTTAAAAGTGTAATTGGGAAGCAGTAATTGATGGCGAATTGATGTAATTCACATCGGATGGTCATGTGTTCTATCATATGTTTTTGAATTATAGGGGGATATTTTTGAGAAAATCCAAAAACATAAAAGTTCAAAAAATGTACAAAAACATGAAAAATACAAAAAAAGGTTTTTCTGTAAAAAGAGGAAATAACAGTACATCAGTGAGACTATCACACTATGCTAAATAATTGAAGTGTTAAAAGGATTAAACAGATTTCACTGAGGATGTGCCAGTAGGCTTCGCACATTTAGTAGAATTATTTCTGAGATATAAACATAAAAGTAAGACTTCTTAATTAGTGGGTTAACATCTCTCGGATATATGGTCTTAGTACACCAAAATTTCGTTTGAGACATTACCAGATTCTGAGATACTAGGTCCTTATAGAGAATTGATATCTGGGGTATTATACAAGTTCTTTTGTTTTTGTGTAAGCAATGGCCTAGAACTTGTAGAATACTTTTGCTTTAATAAAACCAAACTACAGCATATTGTAAGTATCGAAAGATCCAACAATTGCAGTATAAGATTCCAAATTGGAACACTACTTTTAGAGTCGAGCCTTCATCTCTTTGTCTATACGGTTGAACTAACCTGAGCTCTCAAGGCCTCACATTACCAAGATCCAGATATCATTTAGCTATATTTACCTGTAAGATGAAATCTTGGAAATCTTGATATGGAAGTATATTCTGAGGTGGGAAACACAGTCAAGCCAAGTTTCTAAAAATTACTTAACGTATCGCGGATCAATTGTGAAATATGTAGAGGTTTAAGTGGACAAGTATACTGACAATCTAAGTGAATTCGTTTAAAGCTTAAAGTCTTACTATATGTCTCAAAAACTGATATGATCCTCTAACACAAACTCAAAAAAAAATGTCTGTAAATATGTTTGTACATACTTAGTGTTGTTGTTAACTTCATATAAATAATAAGATTTTATGTTCATAATTAGTTTCGTCTACCGATGTTATAAAGCTGATTTTCAAACTCTAAAGCTGCTGAACAATAATTTTAAATTGATAATGTTCTTAAATGATAAAAAGTTCAATAATTTGAAACTTACACTTTATAAAAATATCTGTTGGTTCATAATGTGTTCAACATGGTCATTAATTTTAACTTGGTAGAAAAATCAGATAATCAAGGTCATTAACTAAGACTTGATTAACTAAGAGGGTTTAAAACTAATAGAGTGAATAAAATTTGAAATGTTCATTTCAATAAATGAAAGAATGAACAGGAAGATTAACAAGTTCAATGATAGGGGGAGTATGGTGATTTTCAAGTTCAACAGATCAAGCTCAAAGTAAAGGAGAGACTGCTGATGATGTCTAAAGATGAAGAAAGTTAAAGCTATTAACGCTTTGAAGAAACTTGAAAAAGTTTAAAGACTCTGATTCTTAAACAGAAGAATTCAAAGACTACGGCAATAGCCAAGGGGGAGACTGTTCATGTATATGTCGGTCGCCTACGTCATCGAATCATATTTAGTCTGTGATAGGATCAACGATGCTAGATTAAATATGTATGTGACTAACTTCGCACAAAGGTAGACTTACCTTCGCACGAAGATAAACTATCTTCCTGCGAAGATAGAACTAGCCTCGCACGAAGTAAAACCAATATCTATAAATAGGGGAGTGTGCTAGTTCATTTGTAACGTTTTGTAACTCGGACAGCGGAGCTCTATCCAACTGATTCTAGGATCGGTAACGTACAAAGTGTTAATGAAACAGTTATTAAAGTGAATACATCGTGTTTACAATGTCGCCTAAATATACAACGGATTCCGCACGTTTTTATTAGGTTATCAAGACAGTGCCCTGAGCTATTAGGAGATCCGAACAGACCTACACACAATTTCCTCGACTCTTCGCTTCAATAAATCTTCCAAAGCTTCAGCGAACATTTCTTGAAAAGTTTGGAAGTCATCCGTATTTAAACCAGAATATTTAACAATTTCGTCATCGGAATCATCCTCCATGACAACTTCATCATAGTTATGAGCAACAACTACATATTTGTATACATAATCATTCGGCTCAGATATGCTGATGATAATTAACTCTTCCACAAAATCAAACTCAAATTTATCTTCTTCAACTCCCAACATGGCAGCAATCTCTTCCTTCGTAGAGTTATTAACAAATTCACCTTACTCCAGGCCATGTTCGATATAGAAGACTCGGGGTTTTTGCACATCAGGAACATCTGTTATAGGTGTAGCTGTGAAGATTCCTGATTGCTCTTCACCATTCACTGGATCTTTGTGCTCCCCCTGTCTTTGAGAGTCATCTTCTTGGTTCATTGTATCATTCAGATAAGCATCATAGTCGAATGATTCATAAAATCTTTGCTTCTTGAACAGTAACACAAGCACCTCCTTGCGTGTTATCATTATCATCATCATCATCATCACCTTTATCATCGCCATCCTTCTTGTCATCACCCTTATCTTCTTCATCATCATCCAAATCATAATCTGCATTCTCATCAAACTTATCTATTTCAGCATCTATATCAGCATCCATCTTTCTTTTCTCCAAGATTTATTGTCTAGTACGTCTTTCAGAAACATAAACACTTTCTCCAATCAACACGTAATTCACAGAAGGAACAAATTCAAGCAATGTTGTAGATGGCTCTATAATAGGAACTGCATCAATTGGTTGTTTTCCTGTTCCGGAAGCAACTGCATCCTTCTCTACTTTCTTCTTTCCTTCAGCAACTTTCACTCTTGCTTTTTCAATTTCGATTTTATCATGTTCAGCAGCGAAATTGATGTCAAACCTCTTATGAAGAACTTTAAATAGCATATCAAACTTCTTAGAATTGTCTAATTTTTCAGTCTCTAAGTCTTTGACTACCATATGCAGCTTCTCATTTTCAGCAGTAAACACTTGTAAATGAAGGTAACAACTGCGCATTCTCATCTTCCAGCTGCTTAATTCACTTTGCATTCTCTTTCACTTTGATTTGCAACTCTTGAGCTGTTTCATTATCATCGACCAACACTTCTAAGAAAGCTTCCAATTTTGTTCTTATTATCCTCCAAAAACTTAATTCTGCTTTCATGTTCTTTCGTCTGGTTCTCTAACTCCTCAGTTTTACCATTATTAGAAATGTATGTATCAAACCCTTTCGTGTATGGAATTTCACCGAAATCATCAGGAAATCTATCATCGAAATAACGTCTTGAACCAGATTATGGTGTATGTTGTTTAACAGGAGGTGTAAGCTGTTTAGGTGCTGTTTGTTTTGGTGGAGATGATTGTGGAGGTGTTATATGTTGTGGTGATGGTGGAATAATATGTGGCGGTAATGTTGGTGGTGGTGGTTGTATTGGTGAAGGAAGTGGTTGTTGTGGTGCTGACGGAATATCATGTTGTGGTGATGTTGGTGATGGTTGTACAGATTCTATAACTCCCGTAGTAACTTCCACCTCTAGTGTTTTTCTGGCCTTTTTAAACTTTTGGTGAGCTTTTGCTACAGGAAACCCGTAGATTTAGTTGTATTAGAAGCTTTACTCTTTACACGCCTTGCCCGTTTTCTTGCAGGCTTTGTCACCATAAATTCCTCAGAATCATAAGGCTTGTAAGACACATCATCATCATCTAGAGCTTTTTTCTTTCTCTGCTTTGCCTTCTGAGCTGCGCCTTTAGCTTCCTTTTCAATACCAGCATCTATACCAGCAACAGTCTAATCAACTTGTTTTGGTCATGATTAGAAGGGGCTGATAAGACATCTTCATGAACATTTTCTGTCTCACTTTCTACATTCACCCCTGCTTCTCCCTGAACTTATTCATTTATCGGTTAATTAACTTATGCTTCTTCTACCTCTGGTTCATCGACAAGTAAAGGTCGTACATTAGCGCGCTTTCTTTTTTGTGTTGTTGTAGAAGGTCCAGCAGCTTGTTTCTTCGGAGATGCATGTTTCCTTTTCTTTGTTCCTTCTTTTTCGTACCAACTACTTCTCCTATGAATCAAACCTTCAAGGCAAGTTGATTCATCTCTCACAGATCCACTAGTATCTTTTCGCCATTTGCCTTTTGGTGGTGCCACATTGTCTTTATCTTTGATTAACTAAAAGACTGGCTTTGTTACTGGTTCAGACTCTTGCTCATATACAAATTCAATCCGACTAACGTCTCTTTATCCATGTGATTCAATTTTAGCTCATCAGTATCATTCTTCTCCAGGGTTGGAAATAAATCATCCAACATCATTTGTAGGAATTTGGATATTGCAAACATTTTCTCCAGAAATGTTTGACACTATGATCAAAGATAAGCTTAGTGAAGTTATAAGGTAGATTCAATGTAAGCGCTGTAATCAAGTACATCTGGTAAACCAGAATATCATCATACCCTCCTTTTCTATGACTGAATGCGTGAATAATAGAATGTGCAAAGAACTTGTAGGAACGTCCATGATTACCACAGGAACCTAAATTTATTATCTATTGTTCGATTAGGCGGAAACTAATGAAAAGTTAACCAAATAACAAGAATTACTCATTTAAATGTTGTTTTCATTGATCTAATGTTCAATACATTCGAGAACCGGATCTAACAGAGCTTCGCCGTCTCTGTGGCAAAATCTCTCCACGTTACAAATGAAATCCCAAGGCACCTATTTATAGAGTTCCAAGTTCGCTAGAGATGACTGAGGTTCGGGCGAACTTGACTTAGTCAAGTTCGGCCGAACTTGACATCCTAATAACATCCTCAAGCGAACATGACTCCAAACTTACATAATTATACCTAGATTCTAACAGATTAAGCCCTATTCACTCAGACTCGATACATAATGACGTAGGCAACAAACATATGCACCAACAGACTTCCCCTTGGATGTTGCCACAGTCATTTTGACTTTTAAAAACTTATGAGTCTTCCGATCTTTAGTTCTTGAATAAACTTTATCATCTTGATCTTTATATCCTCTTTCTCTTTCTTTGAGCTTTGTCTTGATAAAACTTTTAATCAACATGCTCCCCCTTGCTTTAAGCTTTAGTCTCAAACTCCCCTTTGCTTTGATCTTTAGACTTCAAACTCCCCCTAGCTTTGAGCTTTCTGAAATCTTTTGACAATGTTTTATCCAACTCCCCCTCAAACTTTACTACCTGTCTAAATAAATTCTGATATTCAAATAAACATTTCAGATTCAATATTTTGAAATTTTGTACTATCAACATTTCAAACTTTAATCTTCACTTCAATCTTTTCAAAAGCGTTAATTGTTTCAAGTTCAACTCAATGACCTTGAAAACATTTTACATTTAAATCCTTCAACGTTCACATTTTTATCATTTGATTTGTAAAAATCCACTTAGTTGATCAAGTCCAAGTTAATGACCTTGATTAACCAAATATATCAACCAAGTCCAAATTAACGACCTCAGTTTGAAAAACCGTTATGAACAATCTGATTTTAAAGTTTCAAATTAATTAACTTTTAAAACATTCATCAGGTTTTCTTACCAGACTTCAAAGATCCGTTCTCCATCATTGGCTCGTTGAAACTAATGTAAAACAAAATCTTTTTAATTTTTAGAAAGTTTATGCTAAAACACACTGGAAATCTTTTTGATTTTATCTTTGAAAAGCCAGTAAAGTATTTACAGAAACTTTTAACAAGTAAAGAAAACTATATACAAACATATTTACAGACATATTTTTGTGAACTTGTGTCTAAGGATCATATCAGTTGTTTGAGACATATCACCAGTACCGTTGACCTTATTGAGACTTTAAGTTCTAAACTAGTTTACCTAGATTGTCGATATGTTTGTCCACTTAAACTTCATCACGTTTCTCAATTGTTCTAAGATATGTTAGGTAAGAATTATGAAACTTGACTTAACCGAGTTTCCCACTTCTTGAATATACTCTCGAATCCAGATTCCCTAGATTTCATCTTACAGGTGAATATAGCGTAATGATATCTGTATCTGGGTTGTGCGAGACCTTGAGAGCTCAAGTTAGTACCATACAGACAAAGAGATGAACGCGCGACTTAAAGGTGTGTTCCACTTAAGAAATCTTTTAAGCATTGCAAATGATTAGATCTTTCGATTCTTTTCAAGTTTTGCATGCTATTTGGGGTTTTTAGCAAAAGCATTATAGAAGTTCTAGGCTATTGCTTCCACAAAATCAGAAGACCTTATATAATACCCCAGATATCAATCATCTATAAATACCTCGTATCTCATAATCAGGCAACCCTTTAATCGAAATTTCAGAGTACTAAGTCCATATATTCAAGATTTGTTAATCCAAAAAATTAAGCAGTTGCGAAATTTAGTTTATATCCCAGAAACAATTTACTGAACGTTTAAAGTCTATCGATACATCCACAGTAAGACTTGTTTATCACTTTTTAATCTTTAGCATACTGTGATAGTCCATTGATATATTATCATTTCCTTTTTGACAACCAAATTCTTTTTGTCTTTTTCAATGTTTTTATACTTTTTGAATTTCTCAAATGTTTTTGGATTTTCAACCTTTTCATATGTTTTTTATTTTTCTAAAAATTTTCAAAATTTTCTTACTCCCCCTAAAATCAAAAACATATTTTTGGATTTTAGATTTTAAGACATTCTTCTAAAAATGTAACAAACCAATGTGGATCCCGATAACTCGTCGTCCGATCCTTTTGTTTTCAACTTCTGCATCGTCTCCTGACAGCTGAACAAACCATTAAACTTTGATATCATCAACTTGTAGAAACCACTTGTACTTTGTAGGATATCAATTTTCAAAGATTTTTCAATATAACACTCAGTGTTCTGTTTAACAATGTGGATTTTCACAAATTTTCAAAAATTCTTTTCAACTTTTCTTTTTCAACCACTTTGAAATTTCAAAAACAACAAATATTATGACTTTCTAGATAAGTTAAATACTCATGGAGCTCCGCTATCCTGTATCAACATTGATATTGTGGATCTTGGGACTCCTGCACAACAAAGCAACTATTTGAAAAATGAAACCCAAACCTTTTTGGTTTTGGGTTTATATTGATAAGCATCATTAACCTCTTCAAATTCATCATCAAAATCAAAATCATCATCAAACATATCATCCGATGTTGATTCTGAAAACATTTTTACCTTTTCTTTCTTAGTCTGTTTGATTACTGACTCGGTTGTTTTAACATTTTCCGTTTTTTCAGCAACAGACTTTGGTTTTTCAGCTGATGAACCCAAGATTGTAGCTTGCTTCTTGCTTTCTTAATATAGAACCTAGAATCTTTGTTTTCATTTAATTTTGAAGTTTCACCTTTTTCAAAAGTAGAGTTTTCAAACTTTGAATTCATTTTAGGTTTCACTTCATCTTTAGATTCATAGTTTCTAATTGATTCCGTGACATTTTTCACAATCTCTGGTTGTTTTTCCTTTCATCTTTTGATTCGTTTTCCTTCGAGGAAACACAGGCTTTAGATTCAGACACTTTCGAGCAATGTGACCAACATTATTGTATTTAAAGCAAGTTCGATTATCCGAACCATTTCCACTAGTGGATTTTACTCCACTTGTGGACTTGGTCTTAGCCTTGTCTCGAAGTTCTTTTTCTTTCTTGAATTCATCATTCGATTTCTTACCTATCATACCTTCTTCCTGAACCGTGCTTGTTCCGTACAAAAACTTCATGTGTTTACCTTTGTATTCATGAAATGGCAACTTCTGGTTCCTTCTTGGTTCTTCTTCACTTTCCTCCAAACGCAATCCTGCTCTCCTGTTCTCAGGAAAATCACCACCAAACTTTCGATAATTGTTTGCATTCCTTTTGGGTTTTGCGTAAAATCTTTTCTCGTTTTTCTCAAGATCATCTGATGAAACTTCTATAAGTTTGAAAATTTTATCAAGTTGGTCCTCTTTCACGTTCCGAATCGGAAAACTATCATCGAAGTATAATCTATCAGATTCCATAATCTTGTACAAGACAACATTAGGATCATCACTTAGATCATGTTCTGATGATGTATCATCATTTTCATATTGTGATTTCGAGTTTTTGGAACTTCATTTGGCGCTTTCAGAGCTGCCTTCATCAGAATCATTTCCTAATACATTTTTTACCACTGCTTCATTGTCATCATTTGATTTCGTAAAGTCTACGTCAATGTTCTCAGGCAATTTATTTTTCTTTTTTGACAAAATGAGTAAATAAATGCCTTTTCAATCTCATCATCTTTCTTGCAGGAATAACTTGCAAGAAATGGTGGAGGAACTTCCGTATTCTTTACGTTTTGATTTATCCCCATTTTCCTCCGACTTAATCGTAGGTAAAATGTGATCAATGACATACGCATTTGTGGTGTAGCTCTTTAGAAGCTGTCTTACTCGTTCTGTTTCTATCTTTATGTCGTGAAGCTCACGCTTTGTCTCACCAATTGTATTAATGTACATGTTAATTGCCTTTGGTTTTTCAATTACAGTTGCATTTAACATTTTGACATTAGCATTTAGCTCACGATTAGCATTATCAACATATTTATATTCGCTTGATGTTTTGTCATAAGCTTCTTTTATGGTTCTTTAATCATAACGAAAGTTTTCGTTGTGTACAGTCAATTCTCTTATGACTTTGACTTTATCAAGACATGGTTCATAAGGACTTGCGCACTTTGTGCAAGGTTTTTCAACCTCCACAATTTTCACAACTTCCTTTTCAGACATTTTTACCTCATATTTTACCCTTTTTGCCTCTGACTTCAAAGCTTCTTGCCTTTGCATCTCAAGGTAAGCTAATTCTTCTTCCTCAGCTCTCTGCCTATGACCTTCCAGAATGATATTTTCCAAAGCAGCATCAACATATGATGTATCAGATTCATCCACTAACACTGCTATCATAGCAACACCAATTTTCTTTCCGATGTATCTGTTCCAGTCAAAACCATCTTCTTCATGATTGGCAACAAGAGCTTGTTCGGCTTTCTTTGCAGGTTTATCTTCTACTTCGACTCGTGTTCTCTTTGGTTATGGCTTGTATTGAAGAGCTTTCTTGTAGTACTCATTGTTGCTGCCGAAAGGATTTTGGTTTCCACTAGCTTCATGATTGCTACATTCTCGTTTGAGGTGTCCTTTTTGTCGACACCTGAAGCATGTGACTTTAGACTTGTCAAATTCAAGCTTGTTGCTTGAATTACCAATATCCCTTCCAGTGAGCGCCACAAATTAGGAAACTCTTCTGATAATGGATACAAGACTCCATTTGATATCCATTAGCTCCAATTCTTCTTCATCCACCTGATCATAATCTTCGACGGTCATCTCTGGATTACCGATCTTTCTAGCAACAAGACTTTTATATGACTCGAGAACAGTAACAAGAAGTGCTATTGCTGTTTAGCCACCTTTTCTGGAAATACATTCTTCAAATCAACTGCTATGTTACATTGGAAAACATTTGAATCAGAACTAGCTTGGCTTGTCTGATTTTGGAATGAAAAGCTTGAACTTGCACTTGTATATCCAACATATTGAAAACTTTGACTTGGAGAAGAATTTGTATTTGCACTAAATGTTGTTTGAATTTTCGGGCTTTGAATCTGAGTATCCGGAATACCTCCTTTGTAATAGACACCGACATCTTGCACAATTTGCATTCTTTGATTTTGCAATTTTCATCAACTCCATTTCATGACCTTCCAATTTGTCGATGAAGGATGACAACTTGAAATGTCTCCAAGATGGACTATTCTTTAGAATCGTCAGATAAGTTGTCCATTCTCGTTCTGGAAGTGCATCGGACAACTTCTCCAAGATGGACTATTCTTTAGAATCGTCAGATCTCAAATTCTTTCTTGATTAAAGCCTTTTTGCTTTTAATCATTTCATCACTTCCTTTGAATTTTTCACAAAAAGAATGCCATAATTCTTGCGAAGTGTCATATTCTGGCAATAATATCAAGATGTCTTCCTTTACTCATTGTTGTATCAAGCTGATCATTTTCTTCTCAGCAACATAATTGTCTTTGTCAGTATTTGAAAACTTGTTCAACGGAAGATCTTGATCACGCTCATCTTTTGGCCATTTGTACCCATCCTCAACTGCAACCCAACTGTTTAATTGATTTGCTTGTATCCAATTCGCAAACTTTTCCTTCCAACCTTCAAACTCGTCCATACTCATAAGCTTTGGCGGTTTCGACATAGTACCCATTTCATTGTCGATATTCATCTGATTCGCCGCAAGAGTATTAGCATTTGATGAAGAAGACATCTGTGAAACGAACACGTTGTGGAAATCTTCCATTTTGAAAAATCTGACAATTTATCTGGAAAACACACCTTCACAAACTTCGAGAAATATTAGAACTGCCACAAGTTCGGTCGAACTTGTAGTGAGAAAAAAACAGATTTTGATTAATCACAAGTTTGGTCGAACTTGTGAAAGAGTTTTAAGAACAAAATGCAAGTTCGGTCGGACTTAAGCTTGAATTTCAAGAGAAAACTAAGTTCGAGCGAACTTAAGTTTGAGTTTCAAGAGAAAACTAAGTTCGGGCGAACTTAAGTGAATCTTCACTAGAATTATATGAAGTTCGGTCGAACTCGATAGAACTTCAAGCAAAATTCAACAAGTTCGAGCGGATTAAGCTCAAAATCTTGAAAAACTAATCAAGTTCGGTCGAACTTGATTAAATTCAAAGAATTTCAATCAAGGTCGGTCGAACTTAGTGTTAGGCTGAAACTTGTTTCCAAAACATGGTTTTTTCAACCTTTTGATATCAAAACGTTTGAATTTGATGTCCAAACTCTCAGGGGTTTATCACAACTGTATTTTACATGACATATTCAATTTTTAGCTGATTTTGTCCATGAAATCATCAAGTATGTGAAAATGTTAAGAAACATGATAGAATGGAGATGAAATAGAGAAATTCTTGTCTTGATTCCAGTAAATTTAGGTATCCAGGCTCTCATACCACTTGTAGGAACGTCCACGATTAGCACGGTAACCTAAATTTGTAATCTATTGTCCGATTGGCGGAAACTAATGACAAGTTAACCAAATAACAATTATTACTCATTTAAATGTTGTTTTCATTGATATAAAGTTCAATACATTCGAGAACGGATCCGATAGAGCTTCGCCGTCCCTGTGCCAAAATCTCTCCACTTTACAAATGAAATCCCAAGGCACCTATTATAGAGTTCCAAGTTCAGTAGAGATGACTGAAGTTCGGCGAACTTTACTTAGTCAAGTTCGGCCGAACTTGACATCCTAATAACATCCTCAAGCGAACTTGACTCCAAACTTACATAATTATACCTAGATTCTAACAGATTAAGCCCTATTCACTCAGACTCGATACCTAATGACGTAGGTAACAAACATATGCACCAACAGAACTTGTAAGGTCTGCCAAGATTCATCTTCTTAAAGTTCGGTGCATTCACAAAACCTTTATGTCACATGCGATAGAAACATCCTTTAACCATCTTCTCTGGCTAACCAGTGGGGTCACCATCCTTGTCTTTTAAATCTAGAAATCTCCGTATCAGGTCCTCAGTGATTTTTACTTCAACATCTTTATCTTTTATTCGTACAGCTGAAACAATAGCTCTTGGGTTCTCTACATATCTCGCTGTGCATCAGAATCTTTCAATGTGCGAATGATAGAGTTTATGTTGGTGCATCACAACTTTCTTCACGGATAAGCGTCCCATAAACTGTTCTACAAGTGTCGATTAGTCCAAATATAAGTTCAATTTTAATATTGGTCGGCTAAATTGTTCTAGATCTGAGTTTTAAAGTCTGATTTACCGAATAAGTTAATTTCACAGTCAAAACTCGTTCAACTACCGTAACCATTATAAGAGGTGTGTAAATCAACGTCTTCAATGTGTATACAAGCAGGAGTTCCACTTAATTTGATCAAAATCTCCAAATCGCACTAAGGGATTGACCAAACTGTACTAACACTAAATAACCGCTTCGTGCGATTTGGGTTCCTTATATAGGACCTGGTCCACTTCGTATGAAGTGGCTTATGGTATGGTGCGATTTGGCCAACTCGTACGAAGTGACCTCCAACCCGTACGGAGTGGCCCTAAACAACTCAAATTTTCAATATTTCGAGCATTTTATCAGTTTTAACGACCCACCCAGTTGACAAAGTCCAAGTTAATGGTCCTGGTTAACCGATTTTTCTACCAAGTCCATGTTAATGACCTTTGTTGAACACTATATGAACAAACTGATATTTTCAGGCAATGTTAAGTTTCAAATTAATGAACTTTTTGTAACATCTGTGGTGATTCGATCATGTTACGATTCCGAATAATTTCTCAATCAATTAAATCTTGTGTTTTATTTCTGAGATTTGTATAATTATCATGATAATTGCACATATTCAATACTTGCACGATTTCAAACTCTCAAAACCACTACTGGAAGTGAAATCGCAAACTATTATGCAAACGTAATCAGTTTAACGTGAAATACACTTCGGGACAAGGACATAAGCTAAACATACCCTAAATTCCCATTACATAACTTAGAAATAAGTTTTGAAGGGTTCGGTATCGCAAAAACATGTTTATTCAAGCTCAAGGACTATTTGCGACAAACTACGAAAGTCTGCCGATTCTTGCATTTTTTAATAGAACCCTATTTAGACATCCACAAAAATTTTTAAGAATGCAAAAATATCAATCGTAGCACGATTTCGGTTCGTTTTCGTGTTCGTTAAAGCGTTCGTCGTAATTAAGCGAAAAACGCAACCGTACAACCGAACGAACTGACATCCACGACACTTCCGGGCAAAATCCAAGTTACAAATGCCTTAACACCTTTATAGAGCCTAAAAGTTAGGTTAAAAGGGGTTAAAAGTGTCATAACACGACGAAACAAATCTAGGGGCCAAATCTGCCAATTTTCAAACTTTCCACCCGTAAGAGGTGCCCCCATACAGTCCGTAAGGAGGTAGCAGCAGCAGAAAGTTTGCAGCAACTTGGCAGCTTCTCCTTCAAAGACTTGGGCTCCAAGTTCTCGAAATTTTCAGCTTTGTGCCATCTTTTGACATGTGTTAACACCACCCTAGGATCATGGAACTTCCTTGGACACTTGTGATTATCCTAGAACACTTGAACAACTATAAATAGTCACCAAAATCAACCTCATTCCTTGCTCATTTCCTTCTTCTTCTCCAAACCTTCTCTTTATTGGAGTTTGCTTCCCATTGGATGCCTCATACTGAGCATTGGTGCCATCCTAGAACACAAGTAAGTTTTCTTCCTTAGTCTTGTTCATTATTTTAGCTTATTTTGAGCTAAAAGTCAAACAGTTGACTTTCTGTTTGACTTTCGGTTCTGACCATAATTGGTCAAGTCAAAGTTCAATTGAACTTTGCAACGTGATCGTAATTATGAAGGTTATAATCCCTAGCAGTTGCACCTTCTAATTACCACGTTTACTAGTCGAAGTGACGAGTCAGAGTTTCAGTCAAAAATGCGTAAAATGTGCATTTTACAATGGAACTATTTTCGGGTATCAAAACACTATGTTTTGATACCAAATCTGTTTTGCAACTTAGTTAGACATTTTGATGTCTAACTCATGACTTCTAGTTTAGTGCTTTTTAAGGGTCGTAAGTCGAGCGGTCTTGACCACCGCTTTGACTTTCGAATCCAACCCGTTTGGTGGATCTTAGGTTCCGACCAAATACATATTTGTGACCATAGTTGTATAATGAATAACCCTCTAAGGTTATACCTTATGGTCACGTCGTTTGGTTAGTGTTCTGATAAGTCATAATGGGTCAAAAGCACTTAGGATTCATTTCAAATCAGAATGTTGAGTTTGTTAAACCATTTGATATGCTTTCTATCACTCCTTTAGTTTACATGACCTCATTCTATCCGAGCCTCCGGTTAAAGTCCCAACACACTAACATAGTTATCCAATATTAGGACACGCTTGAATCCTTGGACTCTCGAGCTTTGTTTGATCATTGAAACAAGGACACTCTTGCAATCCCAAGTGAGTACATATTTCCCCTCTATTACGTTTTTGAAAATGTTTCGGGGTGATTCATATGTGCTAACCCGTTCTCAAAATTTTTGAAACAAAATCTGTGGTTTATATAAAACAATACGATTTCAATAATGTGAATGAACTTGTTGGTGCGTTATCTATGACACGAATGACATCATTAGCTTTGACCAAGCTGGCCAGTAGTAAGTTATTGTACCATAGGACTAACAATCCCGTTACTAGGCTATTCATTGGAATTTGATGGGTAGTTTGGGAAGCGACATAAATTGTTTTTGATTAACAAACCATTTGTTGATTTGTTAGTCTAGTTAAAGAGACCCTTTCGTGGTCTATTAAAAATACCATTTAGTGGTATAGTCAACACAGTTTTGAATGTGTTCATTATAAACGAACAAAAGTTTTCACAATTATAAAACAGACGATTTATTGATGACACGAACAAATGATTTATAACACGGACGATTTATTGATGACACGGACAATTGGTTTATCACACGGACAATTGGTTTTTGACATGGACAATTGGTTTATGACACAGAAAATTTGTTTATGAAAGGAACAAATGGTGTATGACACGTACAATGGTTTATAACACAGACAATTGGTTTATGGTAAGTGATTTAGATAACAAGATGAGTGTAATATGATAAAAGCATGGTGGATACGCCGTTGGTACTTCCTATATATGTGCTTTTAGCGTATTACATATCATGGCGTTATCTGAATTACTTGGACAAATGTTTTCAAACGTTTTCATGCAATGATTTTCGCTTAAAGATATAAACCATAAAAAGTTTTCTTTTAAATCGATTTACTACTCGATTTTACAAAAAGAAATGTTTTGATCAAGATTTATGGCTACAAGATTTTCACAAACTATAACCAACTTATTCTAGTTGGTTAATTATTATTGCAATACCAAACACTTTTTATACAATGTTTTCACTTAACGACTCTAGTAGTCTGACGAGGTATTGCAATACGTATACAAAGCCATGAATTTGACACACTCACAAAACCTATGCACTCGCCGGCTTTTATGCTGACTCTCTTTTCACATATGTTTCAGGAGCTAATGTTTGATGTTATGATGCTTGCTACACATAGGATGGACTCCGGCCTTTGTTACTTTAAAACTCAAAAGACAATTGTTTTGTTTATTTCGTTTTTAAATCCAAGACAATGTAATGGTGTTAACAATTCAATTATACAAAAGTTTAAGTACCATGTGTTGTGAAACAATTTGTAAGGTGACTCCCCGACGTTTCCGCCACGGTTTGTTGTTTTTACGCGGTCGGGGTGTTACACTTTTGAACTTTTAAACACTTTTTCTCATTTTCAAATTAGCTCCCAACCCCTTGTCTTCAGATTTTCTCAGCAGCCAACATCTTTGGATTTTGAAGATCCGCTTTCCATCATCGGCAGTTGAAAATACGACAGAAATATAATCTTTATGATTTTTCCAAAGTTTATGCTAAATACATGAACATCTTTTTATGGGTTTTTCTGAAATAAAATGTAGTCTATGTACAAACATATTTTTGTGACTTTGTGTTAGAGGATCATATCAGTTTTAAGACATATCACTAGTACCGTTAACCTTTGACTTATCAGACTTTATGTTCTAAACAAATTCACTTAGATTATCAGTATACCGATCCACTTAAAATTCTGCACATTTCTCAATTGTTTCAAGATATATTAGGTAATTTTTAGAACTTAACTCAACCATGCTTCCCACAACCGAATAAACACCGTATCAAGATTCCTTAGATTTGATCTTACAGGTGAATATAACTAACTGATATAGTATCTTGATTGTGAGAGACATTGAGAGCTCAGCTTAGTACCACAATACACACAAAGAGATGAAGGCTCGACTTGAAGTGATGTTCCAATTTGGAATCCTTTTACTGCAATTGTTGGATCTTTCGATATTTACAATTATGCTGCTTTTTTGGGTTTAAATGCAAAAGTATTCTACAAGTTTTAGTCCATTGCTGATGCAAAACCATAAGAACTCGTATAATACCCTAGATATCAACACTTATAAAAACCTAGTATCTTAGAATCATGCAATCTCTCAAAAGAAATTTTGGTGTACATAGACCATATATCTTAGAGATGTTAAGCCACAGACTAAGAAGTTTTTCTTTATGTTTATATCTCGAAAACAATTTACTGAACGTGTGAAGCCTACTGGCACATCATCAGCGAGACTTGTTTAAAAATATTTTGACACACATTTCTTTAGCGTACAACGATAGTCCGCTGATGTACTATCATTTCCTCTTCTTACACGAAAACTCTTTTTGTCTTTTTAATGTTTTTGTACTTTTTGAATTTTTATGTTTTTGTATTTTCCACTACATTTTTCCCCCTAAAATCAAAAACATATATTTTTGGATTTTATTTTTATTGAAAGAAATTCTAAAAAATATAAACCAGACTAAACCGATGAGGATCACGAAAACTCATCATCTGATCTGTATTCAACCTCTATTTCCACATCTGATATCAGATTTTTCAAACATTAAGTTTCAAAAGATATTCAAATCTAGCTCGATCAAATGGTTTAGTATAAAAGTCTGCCTTTTGTTCATCAGTGTGGATCTTTTCTATTCGAACCAACTTTTTTCTCATATCAATCACAGATAAAGTGGTGTCGAATTTCTATGTGTTTAGTTTTAGAGTGTTGAACCAGGTTTATAGTTATATAAATTGCTGCTTTGTTATCTATGTAAATAGGCGTGTCAAGAAACTACAATCCAAAGTCTCTCATCTGTTGTTATATCCACATAATCTGGGAACAACAACTGGATGCTAAAACGTATTCAACCGCACAAGTAGAGAGAGCGACCGTGGGTTTCTTCGTGTATTGCCACATTACTAATCATGTTTCGAAGAACTAGCAACCGGTCATTGTTGATTTAGCGTTTATTCTGCAGCAACCGAAATCTGAATTAGAATATCCAACAAGGTCGAAATTGGCGTTTCGCGGATACCACATGTGACATTTGTGCCTTTACAACATCATACAATTCCGAACGATTTCGAATCCAATGAAATATTGTGTTTCATTCCCGGAATAATACAATAACATGTGACATTCACACATTTCAGTCCATGTACAATTTCAATTTCTCAAAAGCTTATCTAGAAGTTATACGTAAGCTGTTACATAAACATAATCAGTTTAACATGACATACACTCCAAACAATGACATAAGCTGAACATACCCTAAATACTCTTTACATAACTTAGAAATAAGTTTTGAAGGGTTCGGTAAGGCAAAAACATACTTGTTCAAGCTCAGCGACTATTTCCGCCGAACTGTGAAACTATGCCCATTCTCATATTTTGAATACGAACCACGTTTAGACATCCAAAAAAAATTTGTAATCAATAAAATCTTGTATTTTATTGATAAGAATGCAAAATATCAATCATTGCAAAATTTCGGTCATTTTCGCGTTCGTAAAAGCGTTCATCGCAATTAAGTAAAAAACGTAACCGTACAACCGAACGAACTGACATCCATGACATTTTTGAGCCTAATTCAAGTTACATATGCTTTAACTTCCTCATAGAGCTTAAAAAATGAGGTTAACAGGTGTTTGAAGTGTCAAAACGTGAAGAAACAAGTCCAAGTGCCATTTCTGCCATTTTTTAAACTTCTGCCCTAGACCAGCCTTACGGATCGTAAGGCACAACCCCATACGATCTATAAGGGGTCCCTAGCTTAGCAGAAACATCACAACAACATGGTAGCTTCTTATACGAAGCCTTGGGCTCCAAGTTCTCATATTTGCCAGCTTTGTACCTGCATTTAACACATGTTAACACTCCCTCAAGATCATTACACCTCATAGGACACTTGTGATGATCTTGTGGATCCTTGAACACCATAAATAGCCAAGAATTCATTCATTCCAACTTTTTTCATTCCATTCTTCTTCTCTAATATGCCCTAAATTAGAGTTTGCTTCTCTTTGGAGGCCTCCTACTTAGCATTCTTAGCTTCCTAGAACAGAAGTAAGTGTTCTTTCCTAGTCTTGTTCATTATTTTAGCTTATTTTGAGCTAAAAGTCAAACAATTGACTTTCTGTTTGACTTTCCATTCTGACCGTATTTGGTCAAGTCAATGTTCAATTGAACTTTGCAGCATGATCGTAATCACGAAAGTTATAATCCCTAGCAATTGCACCTTCTGATTACCACGTTTAGGACGAGTCAAAGTTTCGGTCAAAGAAGCGCACTATGTGCATTTTACGACAAAACTATTTTCGGGTATCAAAACCAAGTTTTGATAGCAAATTTGTTTTATAAACTTAGTTAGACATGTTTGACATGTCCAACTCGTCACTTCTAGTTTAGTGCTTATTTAGGGTCGTAAGTTGAGCGGTCTTGACCACCGCTTTGACTTTCGAATCCGACTCGTTTGGTCGATCTTAGGATCCGACCAAACACATCTGTGACCATTGTGGTATAGGGAATAAACTACCGAGGTTATACCTTAGGGTCACTTCGTTTGGTTAGATATATGATAAGTCGCCTTTATGTTCTTTAATAATGACTAAAATGCCCTTTATGCGCATAAATCAATTTTAAACATATGTGATCAAATTTTTGACATATAAACTGATGTTACAACATTATTAAACATGTTTTGGCATATAAGACTTATCATAGGACATATCTAACCATCCAAACACATATTTACGCAAATGACACGTTATAGTAGCATAAACTACCTTAACGAGTCATAACGGGTCAAAAGCACTTAGGATGCTTTCAAATCAGAATGTTATGCTTATTAAACCATATCATGTGAGTTCCAACACTCGATTGGTTTGTAAGATTTCATTCTATCCGATCTCCTGATTATGTCCCGACTTATTTACATGTTATTCGACTCATTAGGATACGTTTGAAGCTTTGATATTTCACTTGATTCAAGGATACTTTGCAATCCCAAGTGAGTACATAGTCCCCTTTTTTACCTTTTCCAAACGTTTGGGGTGATTCATATGTGCCTATTCACTATTTTCACGATTTCAAAGCTATATGATTTCGCATACATGATACTTATTCTTTAACGAATTGAAATCGTTACCTATGTGAAGGACCGATCCTGATAGCATAGGAACCTAGATTTGATATCTAATGTCCATAATAGCGGAAATATTACGACATGATTACCAAACAACAAGAATTAGTCAATTAATCGTCAATTTTATTGATATAATATCAAGTCTCCAATTTGACAGAGCTCCGCCTCAAAGTGCGCAAAGTTACAAATGAGAATGACAAGCTAGCTATATATAGGACCACAAGTTCGCTAGAGGGGTGTTGAAGTTCGGGCGAACTTGACTTCACAATGCCTTCACCAGTGAACTTGTCCCAATTACACATAAATACTTCCTTTCGCTAGCCTATTCAACTCTAATCTATACAGACTCGATATAAGACTAAGACATAGACATTCTGCACCATCAGACTCCCCCCTTGGATATCGTCTTCGTCTTGTATCAGTCTTCAAAACTCTGTCTTCAAATAAACTTTAGTGAACACGACCGAAGAAGTTCTTGAATGGCTTCTTTCGTCGTTCTTGCTTCGGATCTGGCGTCTGATCTGTAGGAGGCACTTTGTTCATGTACTGGAACCTTCTAAGCCTTGCCGCCCTACCTTTCTCGTGTATTTCCTCAAGACGCTTCTATTCCTTTAAGAATTCAACTCGTTCTAGCTCCCTCCAGCTTGTTTTCCACATCTTTCCTGAATTCACTTCGCGAGCATAGCAAACATTCACAACCCTTTAATACTGCATGGCTTGTTCTTTATCACGTTCTTCAAATACAATCTTACTGTAGAACAAGCATTTGATATCTTCTCTTGAGCAGTTTACCAACCACATTGGATCTAAGATTCTGACCGTTCTCCACAAGCCTCTCATACCCTGAAACCCAAGTATCTCAACCCTTTCCTTCGTGATATCCAGATGTTACTCAAAACGTAATACTATAACAGCTTCGCATGTAGTAGGATCAATCTGCCACCACTTAAACACCGGATATAAATTCTGTTCGATAGGCATCAATGGCATGTTTCTCATAGCTCTCGGTCATTTCATGATCAACGTTATATCTTTTTCCCCTGTTTTCTTGTTTGTTTTGATGCGACGACTGGAATAAACGGCTTCCAATATCTAAAACCCTTTGTCGCTTCAAATTTGATCATCTTCCATAGCAACTGATCAATGTACTTCATGTTGGTGCATATGTCTGTTGCCTACGTCATTATGTATCGAGTTGAGTGAATAGGGCTTAATCTGTTAGAAACTAGGCGTATTTATGTGTTTAGGAGGTCAAGTTCGCAGGTTAATGTTTGTGAGATGTCAAGTACGGCCGAACTTGCTAGGTCATGTTCGCCCGAACATGTTCCCTCACCAGCGAACTTCTACAACTATAAATAGGTGCCTTGGTGATTCATTTGTAACTTGGAGAGATTTTGGCACAGAGACGGCGAAGCTCTGTCGGATCCGGTTCTCGAATGTATTGAACTTTAGATCAATGAAAACAACATTTAAATGAGTAATTCTTGTTATTTGGTTAACTTGTCATTAGTTTCCGCCTAATCGGACAATAGATAACAAATTTAGGTTTCCGTGCTAATCGTGGACGTTCCTACAAGTGGTATCAGAGCCTGGATACCTAAATTTGCTGGAATCAAGACAAGAATCTCTCTATTTCATCTCCATTCTATCATTTTTCTTAATATTTTCACATATTTGATGATTTCATGGACAAAATTAGCTAAAAATTGAATATGTCATGTAAAATACAGTTGTGATAAACCCATGAGAGTTTGGACATCAAATGCAATCGAATTGATAACAAAAAGTTGAAAAAACCATAAATTGCAAAACCATGTTGGACGAACTTGAGACCAAGTTCGACCGTACTTGACTAACATTCTTCGAACTTTACTCAAGTTCGCCCGAACTCGATAGTTTTTCAAGATTTTATCTTCAAGTCCGACCAAACTTAGCTTAAATTCTTCAAAAGTTTGTCAAGTTCGACCGAACTTGTATAAAATCTGTTGAAAATTTGCTTAAGTTTGCTCGAACTTAGCTAAGGTCTTGAAAATTTTTCTTAAGTTTGACCGAACTTACTTGTTTCTCGAGATTTTTCTTAAAAGTCCGCTCGAAGTGAAATTTTTCTCAGAATCTACATCATGTTCGACCGAACTTGAGGTAGTGTGATAAAATTTGAAATATTATCATCTAAGTTCGACCGAACTTGTGAAAACCTGAAATCAAAAACTGTTTTTCTCACAAGTTCGACCGAACTTGTCTATTTCTAATCAAATTTTGAGTGTTTTTATCGTATTCTCAGATAAGTCTTCAGATTCACAAAATGGAAGATTTCCACAACGTTTTCGTCTCTCAAATGGCTTCTTCATCAAACGCTAATGTTCTTGCAGCAAATCAGATGAATATTGACAGTGAAATGGGTACTACGTCGAAACCACCAAAGCTAATGAGCATGGACGAGTTTGAAGGGTGGAAGGAAAAGTTCGTGAATTGGATACAAGTGAATCAATTCAACAGTTGGGTTGCAGTTGAGGATGGATACAAATGGCCAAAGGATGAGCGTGATCAAGATCTTCCGCTGAACAAGTTTTCAAATACTAAAAAAGATAATTATGTTGCTGAAAAGAAAATGATCAGCTTGATACAACAAACAATGAAGGAAGATATCTTGATATTATTACCAGAATATGATACTTCGCAAGAATTATGGAATTCTCTTTGTGAAAAATTCAAAGGAAGTGATGAAATGATCAAAAGCAAAAAGGCTTTAATCAAGAAAGAATTCGAGATCTTCACGATGATAAAAGGTGAAACAATGAAGCAGATGATCGATAGATACTGTCACCTCATGGTTCAGATGCGGAGACATGATATCAAAAGATCTAATGCAGAGCAAATCGAGAAGTTGGCTGATGCACTTCCAGAAGGAGAATGGACAACATATCTGACGATTCTGAAGAATAGTCCATCTTGGAGACATTTTAAGTTGTCATCCTTCATAGACAAATTGGAAGGACATGAAATGGAATTGATGAAGATTGCAAAATCAAAGAATGGTAATGTTGTTCAAGATGTCGGTGTTTATTATAAAGGAGGTATTCCAGATACTCCGATTCAAAGCCCTAAAATTCAAACAACATTTAGTGCAAATACAAATTCTTCTCCATGTCAAAGTTCTCCATATGCTGGATATACAAGTGCAAGTTCAAGCTCGTCATTCCAAAATCAGACAAACCAAGCTAGTTCTGATTCAAATGTTTTCCAAGCTAATGGATATTAAATGGAGCCTTGCATCCATTATTAGAAGAGTTTCCGAATTTGTGGCGCTCACTGGAAGGGATATTGGTAATTCAAGCAACAAGCTTGGATTTGACAAGTCTAAAGTCACATGCTTCAGGTGTCGACAAAAAGGACACTTTAAACTAGAATGCAACAATCATGAAGCAAGTGGAAACAAAAATCCTTTCGGCAGAAACAATGAGTACTACAAGAAAGCTCTTCAATACAAGCCATATCCAAAGAGAACACAAGTCAAAGTAGAAGATAAATCTGCAAAGAAAGCCGAACAAGCTCTTGTTGCTAATCATGAAGAAGATGGTTTTGACTGGAACAGATACATCAGAAAGAAAACTGGTGTTGCTATGATAACAGAGTTAGTGGATGAATCTGATACATCATATGTCAATGCTGCTTTGGAAAATGTCATTCTTGAAGGTTATATGCAGAGAGCTGAGGAAGAAGAATTAGCTTACCTTGAGATGCAAAGGCAAGAAGCTTTGAAATCAAAGGCAGAAAAGGTAAAAGCTGAGGTAAAAATGTCTGAAAAAGAAGTTGTGAAAATTGTGGAGGTTGAAAAACCTTGCACAAAGTGCGCAAATCCTTGTGAACCATGTCTTGATAAAGTCAAAGTCATAAGAGAATTGACTGTACACAACGAAAACTTTCGTTATGATTACAGAACCATAAAAGAAGCTTATGACAAAATATCAAGCAAATATAAATATGTTGAAAATGCTAATCGTGAGCTGAATGCTAATGTTAAAATGTTAAATGCAACTGTAATTGAAAAACAAAAGGCAATTAACATGTACATTAACACCATTGCTGAGACAAAGCGTGAACTTCTCGACATAAAGATAGAAACAGAACTTGTAACACAGCTTCTAAAGAGCTACACCACAAACGCATATGTCATTGATCACATTTTACCTACGATAAAGTCGGAGGAAAATGGTGATAAATCAAAGCGTAAAGAATACGGAAGTGTTCTCCCACCACTTCTTGCAAGTTATTCCTGCAAGAAAGATGATGAGATTGAAAAGGCATTTAATTTACTCATCTTGTCAGAAAAGAAAAATAAATTGCCTGAGAACATTGACGTAGACTTTACGAAAGCAAATGATGACAATGAAGCGGTGGTAAAAAATGTGGTTAAAAAGGTGTTGGGAAATGACTCTGATGACGGCAGCTCTGAAAGCGCCAAATCAAGTTCGAAAAACTCGGAATCACAATCTGAAGATGACAATACATCATCAAAACATGATCTAAGTGATGATCCTAATGTTATCATGTACAAGATTAAGGAAACTGATAGATTATACTTCGATGATAGTTTTCCGATTCGGAAAGTGAAAGAGGATCGACTTGATAAATTTTGCAAACTTGTAGAGGTTTCATCAGACGATCTTGAGAAAAATGAGAAAAGATTTTACTCAAAACCTAAAAGCAATGCTAACAATTATCGAAAGGTTGGTGGTGATTTTCCTGAGAACAGGAGAGCAGGATTAGGTTTGGAGGAAAGTGAAAAAGAACCGAAGTTTGTGTATGGGACGAATACGGTTCAGGAAGAAGGTATGATCGGTAAGAAATCAAATGATGAATTCAAAAAGGAGAAAGAACTTCAGGACAAGGCTGAGACCAAGTCCACAAGTGGAGTAAAACCCACTAGTAGAAATGTTTTTGATAACCGGACTTGCTTTAAATGCAATACTGTTAGACATATTGCTCGCAAATGTCTGAATCTAAAGCCTGTGTTTCCTCGAAGAAAAACTAGGTCAAAAGATGAAAATAAAAAATAACCAGAGATTGTAAAACCTGTGACAAAATCAAATAGAAACTATGAATCTAAAGATGAAGTGAAACCTAAAACGAGTTGAAGGTTTGAAAACTCAATTTTTGAAAAAGGTGAAACTTCAAGGTTTAATGAAATTATAGATTCTAGGTTCTATATCAAGAAAGTGATAAGCAAGCTACAATCTTGGGTTGCTAAGAAAAGGCTTTCATTATCAGAAAAACCAAATCCTGTTGCTGACACAACCGAAAATGTCAAATTAACTGAGTCAGTAATCAAATAAACAAATAAAGAAAAAGAAAAAACGTTTTCAGAATTGACATTGGACGAAATGTTTGATGATGATTTTGATTATGATTCTTATCATGTGCAAGAGTTCCACAAGATCCGCGTATCAAAGTCAAATCTAGATAGCGGAGCTCCATGGATATTTAACTTATCTAGAAAGTTATATTCTTTGATGGTTTTTGAAATTACAAGTGTTTGAAAAAAAAGAAAATTAAAAAATCTGAGAAAATCCACACCGTTGAACAGAACACTGATAGTTACATTGAAAAATCATGTAAAATTTGATTTCCTACAAGTGGTTCTTACAAGTGGTTTTTACAAGTTGATGTTATCAAAGTTTAAATTGTTTGTTCTGCTGGCAGGTGATGATGCAGAAAATGAAAAAAAAGGATCGGACGACGAGTTCTCGGGATCCTTATTGGTTTGTTACATTTTTAGAAGAATTTCTTAAAATCTAAAATTCAAAAATATGTTTTTGATTTTAGGGGGAGTAAGAAAATTTGAAAACTTTTAGAAAAATAAAAAACATATGAAAAAATTGAAAATTCAAAAAAAAAATTAAAAAAATTCAAAATGTACAAAAACATTGAAAAAGACAAAAAGAATTTGGTTGTCAAAAAGGAAATAAAAGTACATCAGTGGACTATCACAGTATGCTAAAGAATTGTAAAGTTTAAAAGTGATAAACAAGTCTTACGATGGATGTGTCAATAGACTTTAAACGTTCAGCAAATTGTTTTCGAGATATAAACTAAATTTAGCAACTGCTTGATCTAGTGGATTAACACATCTTGGATATATGGACTTAGTACTCCGAAATTTCGATTGAAGGGTTGCCTGATTCTGAGATACGAGGTCTTTATAGATAGTTGATATTCGAGGTATTAAACAAGTTCTTCTGATTTTGCGGAAGCAATAGCCTAGAACTTCTATAATGCTTTTGCTAAAAACCCCAAATTAGCATGCAAAATTTGAAAAGAATCGAAAGATCTAATCATTTGCAATGCTTAAAAGATTCCTTAAGTGGAACACACCTTTAAAGACGAGCCTTCATCTCTTTGTCCGTACGATAGTACTAACCTGAGCTCTCAAGGTCTTGTACAACCCAAATACAGATATCAATTACGCTATATTCACCTGTAAGATGAAATCTAGGGAATCTAGATTCGGGAGTCTATTCAAGAAGTGGGGAACACAGTTAAGTCAAGTTTCTTAAAATCATATCTTAACATATCTTGGAACAATTGAGAAACGTGGTAAAGTTTAAGTGGACAATCATTTCGGTACTGGTGATAGGTCTAAAACAAAATGATATGACCCTTAGACACGAATTCACAAAAATATGTTTGTAAATATGTGTGTACATAGTTTACTTTACTAGTTAAAAATACTGTAAATACTTTACTTGCTTTTCAAGATAAAAATCAAAAAGATTTTCAGTGTGTTTTAGCATAAACTTTCTAAAAATCAAAAAGATTTTGTTTCTACGTTAGTTTCAATGAGCCAATGATGGAGAAACCGATCTTCGAAGTCTGGTAAGAAAGTCTGATGAATGTTTAAAGTTCATTAATTTGAAACTTTAAAATCTGATTGTTCATAACGGTTTTTCAAACTGAGGTCATTAATTTGGACTTGGTTGATATATTTGGTTAATCAAGGTCATTAACTTGGATTTGATCAACTAAGTGGATTTTTTTCAAATCAAATGATAAAAATGTGAAAGTTGAAGGATTTAAATGTAAAATGTATTCAAGGTCATTAAGTTGAACTAGAAACATTCAATTTTTTTTGGAATAGATTGAAGTGAAGATTAAAGCTTGAAATGTTGATAGTACAAAATTTTAAAAATGGTGAATCTGAAATGTTTATTTGAATGTCAGAATTTATATAGACAGGTAATAAAGTTTGAGGGGGGGCTAGATAAAACATTGTCAAAAGATTTCAGAAAGCTCAAAGCTAGGGGGAGTTTGAAGTCTAAAGATCAAAGCAAAGGGGAGTCTGAGACTAAAGCTTAAAGCTAGGGGGAGCATGTTGATTAAAAGATTTATCAAGTCAAAGCTCAAAGAAAAAGAAAGAGGATATAAAGATCAAGACGATAAAGTTTATTCAAGAACTAAAGATCGGAAGACTCAGAAGATTTTAAAAGTATATGACTACGGCAACATCCAAGGGGGAGTCTGTTGGTGCATATGTCTATTGCCTACGTCATTATGTATCGAGTCTGAGTGAATAGGGCTTAATCTGTTAGAAACTAGGCGTATTTATGTGTTTAGGAAGTCAAGTTCGCTGGTTAATGTATGTGAGATGTCAAGTTCGGCCGAACTTGAGTAGGTCAAGTTCGCCCGAACATGTTCCCTCACCAGCGAACTTCTACAACTATAAATAGGTGCCTTGGTGATTCATTTGTTTGGAGAGATTTTGGCACAGAGACGGTGAAGCTTTGTCGGATCCGGTTCTCGAATGTATTGAACTTTAGATCAATGAAAACAACATTTAAATGAGTAATTCTTGTTATTTGGTTAACTTGTCATTAGTTTCCGCCTAATCGGACAATAGATAACAAATTTAGGTTCCCGTGCTAATCGTGGACGTTCCTACACTTCATGTGGTATATGACATTCACAGTTTGAACAAGTTCCTCAACATCCCAGTACGGTAGAGTCTTGAAATGAGCCAAATATTTGAAGTATTGTAACCCAAATTCCCTTTGATTGAATAAACATTCAGCTCCTTGAACCACCCCCAATTTAGGATATCCCCCAACGACACATCTTTATCTCTGGTAAAGAATGCTAGAGGACGTCGAAACTTACGTTCACACGGCGTCTCTTTAAACTAGGATTTCTTCGCTTGTAAGATCTCTTCTTTTGTCATCGGTTTTGGAACTTTGCCTTCACGTATCGATTCTTCGAATTTCTCTTTCAACATATCTTCATCTAATTGCTTTTACATCTCCTCGAACGTAGGAAAACTATCAGCGTTAGGATCGACGTACTTTGCAGTTTCATCTCTTTCATCATCCGAAGACCAATCCTCCACTATAACCCTATTATAGTCATCAGCTTCAAATCGTCGTATGTACTGATAATCATTTGGTTCAAACGTCTTAACATTCATCACTTGCTCCTCAAAATCAAAATCTAGAGTTTCAGCATCAACTTCAATCAACTTAGCCAGATCTTCTTTAGTGTAGTTATGCACATACTCTCCGTCTTCAACATTATGTTCAAGCATAAGTATCAACGGTTTTGTTGGAAGTGTGGCAACATGATTAGCAAAGATGATAATTTCAATATCTTCAGTAGTCCCTGTTTACCCCGACTCCCCCTCAATCTGTTCATTCATGGAATTCGCTTCATCATTCAGAAGACCAGTGAAATCAAAACTTTCATTCACTTTCGCATCCACCACTTTAATTCCTGTACCACTAGGATCATCATCGTTACCTCTATCGTGGACAGAATCATCCTTAGGATCATTAGTCAGTGGTTCATCATCTTTATCTTCATAATCTACTTCATCATCGTCTTTTTCTTGAGTAGCAGATACAAGATCAGAAGGCTTGACAGATTCGTCAACCTTAGAAACATCAGACTCAGAAGCTTTCTCTACATTCTCATCAATAGGTTTATCGGCAACTTCAGAAGATTTAGGTGCTTCACCTTCAACACCTTTTCCTTTACCACTAGCTACAAGTTCTTTCTCAGATCTTTCTTTAGCCTCTTGTCTATCCAGACGATCATACTCATCAATAAAGTTGATTCCAAGGCTGATAGATAGAACTTTCTGCAACCTTGTGTATCGTCTATCATTTAGGGCTTGAATCTTCTTCAAATCAGCAATTTCTGTCTGCAGTTTATCATACGCATCTTGTGACTCTGAATCAAATCCTTGAAGAATTCTCTTCACTTTCTAACACCTTTATCTTGTCATCCATCATTTCTTTTTCCACTGAGCTTTCATTTACTTTCTTGGTTAGCTCAGCTTTCTCCTCTTCATTCTTTTGAACTTATCTTCCAATTCTTTGACACGCTTTTCTAGAACATCGATATCTTGTCAGGGAAGAACTCATCTAAGTCCTGAAGATCTACTGGTTCATTTGGAATATCACCAAATAGATTTGACTGTGACTTCTTTTGGTGTCTTTGGTGTCGACTTAGGTGTAGCAGCTTTTGGGGTTGACTTCTTTGGAGTTGATTTCGGTGTAGAGCCTTCAAGTTGAGCTGCTTTTGGATCTGAGATTGTATCACTGGAACTTCAAGTAAATTAGACTTAGGAGGTTCTTGTGTTGCTCCTGGCCTTTCTGTCGCTGATGAAATGATAACAGGAGGTTCTTGTGTAACTCCTGGACGTTCAGCTTCAGATGTAATAACAACAGGAGGTTCTTGTGTAGGAGGTTCTTGTGTAACTCCTTTCTCCTGTGCGCAAGAAGGTTCTTGTGTAACTTCTGCACTTTTAAGCTTTCCAATGCAATGACGACTTGGTGGTTTCTGAGCTTTCTTTGTTTTCTTTCCCTTAGCTTTCGGAGATCCAGTAGTCTTTGTCATTGATACTGTAGCAGACTTCACACGCTTAGTTCTTTTCTTAGGTCTCTCCTCATCAGACTTTTTTTTCTAGATTCGGATCAAAGTCAGCATCAGTTTCTTTGATCTTTTTAGCTTCAGTCTCTGCTATTGACTTCTTTGTCGCTTTCTCAAGAGAATCATCAGAATCATCGTCATTCTCGGAAGTAGCAGAAATAACATCATCTTCCTGAGTCGTTTTTTCAACCTCTTGGCTTTCAGTGACAACTGCTGCACTAGAACCAGCTTCCGTTTGAACATTAACAGGTTCTTCTTCATCCACAAGCATCGTATCAACTTTCTTAGCCGTCGCTTCTTTTTCTTCTCAACCTCAACCTTCACAAACCAATCACTGCGAGCTTTAGGTTTGAACGATTTAAACCATTCTTTCTCTGCAGTCAGTTCCTTCTCATCACCACTACCATCGTTCCTCCACTAGTTATCAGCCGGCGTAATATAATTTTCATCTTTAATTGGCTCAAGTATTGGCTTTGCCACTGGTGCTGAGTCTTGTTTCTGGAACTTTAATAACTTCTTCACTGTAGTATCATCGAGGTGACTGAGATAAACATCGTTTGGATCACGTGCAATGTCTGTAAATTTCTCATCGATGAGCATCTGCACGAACCTCGGATATAGACATAATCTTGTGTCTTCCATTTTTTCGACATGTGCGTGAATACGAGCTTAGAATAGTTAAACGGCTTCTTCAGAATCAACGTCGTTGCCATACAGGCCATATAATCTTGAATATCGTCAAGACCTTCTTTACGGTGACTGATAGTATGAATGATTGCGTGCATGAGGAGCTTATAGGGTTAGGAACTTCCCCTTTCTTCAACGTCGGCTTATTCACACTTCCCTTGTAGCCCATCCGATAGAAACATCCTCGGACCATTTTCTCATCTTAGAATATCGGACCATCTTTATCGTCGTTGAATTGTAGAATTCTACGAATATGCTCTTCAGCGACAGTGATTGCTTTATTCTCGTCTCCAACTTGTACTGACGAAGTGATAGTTTTCTTGTCTGCACTAAGGCTTGCGTTCATCCAGAAGTGATAGGTGTGTGATCTATACGACACTGTGCGCTCCGTGATAGCACGGTGAATAGGGCACTCCTTCAAAAACTTCAATATGCTTTCGTACTCCTTCAGTGACGGACATAATGCCTTATCTAGAGTGATGCAGGCGTTATGGAACTTAGAAAAATCCATATAGATCACCCTCTCTGGTGCTTGATCCTGAAAAACGATACAAAACACTAAGCATGCATTACGAGAAAATATTACAAAATTTTCAACCCATTTTCATCAAGTTCGGGCGAACTTAATGTGGATATAACAAACAGATTTTTGTCAAGTTCGCTCGAATCCAGTCATATGTTAATAACCTTTTGTAAGTTCGGGCGAACTTACAGTGAACAATTTTCAAATTTTTCTAACATCTAAGTTCGGTCGAACTTCACAGATGACATTCAAATTCAGATTTTACTTTAAGTTCGGGCGAACTTGAGTTTTAACAATGAATTTTACTGGTTTGAGACGCAAGTTCGGTCGAACATGTCAACAAGTTCGGTCGAACTTGTTGTCATCTACATCAAAACAGGCAAATACAATTTGTGACCATTCTGATCAATTCTAATCCAAATCCATAGTCGATTTTTATTGAATAACATGATTACAAGTCCAATTTGTCCATACATTCCCTAGTTCTATCGATTTTATTGGATTCAGATCTAAGTTTAGCGATTAGGGTCAATTAACGGTTCAACGATTGAATTCTCACTTCATCCATTACAATAAGTGTGCAAATCACTTAAAGTAATATAAATGTTAGCAGCATAATGACCCTAAATTGCCAATTTTAAAAAATCGCTCTCAAAAGATAAGTTCGCTCAGAGAATGTGTTTTGACAGATATTGAAGTTCGGCCGAACTTGCAAGGTATAAATACCCTAGCAAGTTCGGGCGAACTTGGAATCCCAAGTTATAAAGCCCATAACAAGTCCGGGCGAACTTACTTTCTACAACCAGCCATCAAAGACAAGTTCGGTCGAACTTGTTTAAATGTGAAACTTTAATAAGTTTAGCAAGTTCGGCCGAACTTGCCTAAACCTAAATTTCAAATTTTTAACTTTTTTCAATTTTAGTCCCTGAACTTTTCACATTTTACCGGTTCTAAAAATCCACTCAGTTGACCAAGTCCAAGTTAATGACATTGGTTAACCGATTTGTCTGCCGAGTCCAAGTTAATGACCTCGGTTTGACCTGTTACGAACAAACTGTTGATATTTTCAAAATTAAACTTTCAAATTAATGAACTTTTTATCATTCTTGCTTATTAGATTTTACATATTAGCTCCCAGCCCGTTGTCAATAAGATTCCTACTAGTTTAGCACCTTACCCGACTTTGAAGATCCGTTCTCCAACATTGGTTTGCTGAAAACAATGTAGAAAGAAAATCTTTTTGTATTTTTATAAGTTTATGCTAAAACACACTGAAAATCTTTTTGGATTTAATCTGTAAAGCTAATAAACTATGTACAAAACAATGTAAACTATGTACAAACATATTTACAGACATATTTTTGTGAATTCGTGTCTAAGGATCATATCAGTTAACTGAGGCATATCATCAGTACCGTTGACCTTTACATGACTTTAAGTTTTAAACTTGTTTACCTAGATTGTTGATATCTTTGTCCACTTAAACTTTACCATGTTTCTCAACTGTTCCAAGATATGTTAAAATATGATTTATGAAACTTGACTTATCTGCGGTTCCCACTTCTTGAATATACTCTCTGTGACATCCCGGTTTTTCAGGTACTTTAAACACGCTACTTTATGGTTATTCACTCCTACGCTGATTTAATTCGGAGAATTAAATTACACTCTCGCAATAACTACGCTAATTTGTGAATCTATAGGTGAATTACGTGCTATGTGTTATTAGACGGGTTATATCTGAATTACGTGCTATGTATTATTAGACGCTTGTAGATTATTGTATCACGCTTTGATTTCGCGATTTATTAGTTATAAGTCTTATGTTACCGAATTGTAAAAAAATAATAAAAATAAATAAATAGCCGAACCGAACCGAGCCGCAAACCATGTCGACCTTGCGACCCACACACCTTGCGGCCCAAGGAATTAACCCAAACTTGAGGCCCAAGGCTCTAACCCAAACCCCCCTATATCGCGACTGCCCCCCTTTATGTATATATGTAGGTATGCATGGGATGTTTTAAAAAAAATAAACAAAACCCTAATACCCTAGTGAGGTCGACGGCAGCCCCCCCTCTCTCATGGTCGTGCAAACTACACCTCTCGGATTGATTCCAAGCTTGTCCTGATTCGCTAATCATCATCGTTTCAAGGTTAGGGTTTAATTGTTTTGCGATTCACACTAGGTTTTGTCTAATCTTGATCATGATTATGTGCTTCTATGATTATTCTATGAAAAAGTGTTGCGGGGTATGATTAGTTCGGATGAATATGCTAATCTTTGCGGTTGTGATGATATGTTGAATACAAAAATCATAGGATGCGTTTTATCGATAAAGATCATGATATATAATTAGGGTTTGCATGAATATTGATATATGTGATGATATTTGACAAATTAACCTGCTATTAATCAATTCAACTAAGCGCCATGACCGTTTAAACATATTCTAGTGCGATAAAGTCGAAAATAGTAAGCTGATTGGCATTTACAGCCAACTTCAATTGGCTGTAACCTGATCATTATTTATCGAAAAGTGGATTTTCTGAAGCCTAAAACGTGTATTTTTGAAAAACTCTTCAAATAGCGCCGGATTCATATTTTTCGGAGGTCGTTTGCTATTTTTAAATGTTCATTTAGTGCAGTAGCTGAAGCTGCGTAAATTCTGCAGAATTTGCTGGTTGTTTAACGAGTCGGATCTCATAATATGTATGGGGTTTGCTGGTTGTTTATCGAGTCGGATCTCTTAGTCTGTATGGGGTTAGGTTTCGAAATTTGTACAGTAACTGGAGACGGGAATTTCCGAAAATCTCCCACTGGACTTTTGTTAATTGGATGAACGATGATTTTTAAATAATTTTCTCGTGGACTGCAGTCAGAAAGCGATGAATCTGACTGCAGCCCAGTATATAAATGTTTATAAATAATTGGTAAAGATTTAGGATTTGAAAATTTTACACAAAATTCTACAGTCTAATTGACACATCCTGCAGAAAAATTGGAATTTTTGGAACGTTGGAACTATTTTATAAAAATCCTCGAAAACAGCCCAGTTATGAGCGTACAAGCTGAAACATGATAACGTGCGTTTGTGTGTACCTAAGTGTTGTATGAGTTAATCTGTGTTTATGACAAGTTGGTTTGATCATTATTTTGTATGGTCATACTTTGCATGCATGATTATGGTTTCGAATTGGTTATTACGTGTGTCGTACTGTGTGTTAGTTATGCGTAGGGTTTTGTGTCAGTGTGTTCACACACTAACTTTAAATCGGTTGACATGTTAGGACGCGACTAGCGGTCCCATCATTTGCTTCTTTTGCGTTATTCTAACCGAGCAATTTAAGGTGCGTTCATGGCCCCTATTTTATCTGGTTTTGAACAACAGGGGGAGAAACATGTATACGCTTTATAACTCTATCTTTTACGTTATGCGAAATTAACGTCGTTAACTATTCGGTAACTATGTTAGTGTTAATATACGTTATGGTCACTAAGTAGCTTTATCACGGAAGTCCTCAACCAACTCTCGGATTGTTAGTATTGGGTTAAATAGCGTGGAAATTATAGTAGTACTACTAGGCCCGACAAGCCCCACCCGAGCTAGTCGCGCTAGCCGACCGAGAATGGTCAACGGGTGATTAATTTGGCCTAACTTTCGCCATGGTCAGTGATAGACCTGGCAACACTAAGGCAACAACAGTCAGCTTCGATCGCGAACTCTTATGTGACGTAACTTTAGGCTCGCTACCGACACGTTAACATTGAACTTATTTACGAACCAACATTATTATTCTGGGTTAGGAATAATGGAAATATGTCGTTATCCCGGTTAGGGATAACGGGGAAAAACAACCTTTTAAACCGAACTTGTGAACTTATAAAAAACCTCTGAACTCACTCTTCTTTAATGTTTCTCAGGACGCTAGGAGCGCTAGGTGCACTCACTTGCATTTGATCAAGACAATTCTTATCGAGTCTTATTTACGAATAATGTTTGGGATTTTGGTTTTGGCGTTTATGTTGGCGCCCGTTACTTAATTTTAACGCTTCCGCTAAACTTTGAAACTTTGATATTTTGAAAATGACTATGAATGTTTACAACAAATGTTTTTGGAAAACGTTTAAATAAATCATATAGAGTCGTTCGATATTGCTAGTGTCTAAGATTCTGGTTTGATCACACGCCTCGCGGTAATACTCCGCAAGTGAAAATTGAGGGTGTGACAGATTGGTATCAGAGCCTCTAGCTATAGAGAACCAGGTTTGCATTAAAAGTAGACCTAAACTATGGCTGTTACACGACACTAGACTTAGTTGGCACCGAATTGTGATATCTTGTTATGTGTTATACTACAATTGTTCTATGTGAGATATATATATATGTATATTGTGATATACGCAACTCGTAACTAACTACACCAACCCAGCAGGCTATGTCATCATCATCATCCGACAGATCTCGACAATCAAGGGCGCCGGGGAAGGCACCCATGGTCGAACCCACACCACCTTGTGTCGTGGAGACACGCTCAGCTGCTAGGAAAAGACTCGCTCTAGGAGGGGAGTCGTCCTCCCGTCCGACCACCGCTATACCGTCGAACCGGTCAACTCTTTAGGAGTGGGGGACGATCTACTTAGGGATGTGTTAAGGAAACAACAGGAACAGCTGGAGAGAATGCGGGAGACTATTGAAGCACAGGGATGGATGATACATCAGCTAACTGGTAAAACTGGAGAGCTCGAGGAAGAGCAATATGAAAATAAGAGAGTTCGAAACATTTTAGCTAAGGACTTTCGTGTTGAGCGGCTGAGGGCGGACTGGCTCGAAGACAGAGTTCTTGAATCCAGTTGGAGGATTCACGAACTGGAGCAGAACCAAGCACCACCTATCCCAGTACCAGCCAGCACCAGCACCGGCCCCTCCAGCGCCGGTAGAGGACGAAGAGGAGGATCCAGAGGAAGACCCAGAGGAGGATCCAGAGGAAGACCCGGAGGAGGATCCAGAGGAAGAAGAGCCGGAACAGGACCCGACTGTCGAAGCTGAAAACGCCGAAGAGGATGACGGCAGTGATAGCGACTTGGGAGGTGGAGACATAGACGACTAACTCATTTCGCCAATCTCCGTTTTGTTTCCTTTAGTTTGTTTGTTTCCACTTATGTTTGAACTTGAAAATTTTATAATTAAACTGAGATGTTTGGTTGGTATTTTATGAAACATTGCAATCTATTTAATCGAATGTTCCTTTTGATTGTTTAATTTGTTGGGTTGATATAAATTGTGTGATTATTGAAGTGTGGAATATGATTAATATATTGGACATATACTTATCGGTGTGTGTTTGTGTTGTCTTGCGAAGATCTGAAATGGCAACCGGTCGTCGCGGAAATCTCAACATGTCAACTGAAGAATTGGCCGCTTTAATCCAAGAACACGTGAATGCTGCTCTGGCAGGTGTTCCTAACCCACCAGCAGGTAACCATTATTAAATTTTCATGGCAAAATCTAATAGTTGGGCTAGTAGACTTTCTCGCTGACTACCTATCCTCTATCTCCAGGAGAGGGTCTTAACCCCTACAAGATGTTCCTGGATGCAAAACCGAGCAAGTTCACGGGTGTTGAAGGACCCATAGGACTGGTCCGTTGGATTGAAAAGTCTGAATCGGTTTTCGAAATGTGCAATTGCCTTGAAGCTAATAAGGTCAAGTATGCTGCCTCGATGTTGGAAGATGGGGCATTAACCTGGTGGAATGCACAAGTCCAAACGCGTGGACTTGTTGCGGCGAACGCAATGGCCTGGACCGAATTTAAGGCCCTAATCAAGGAGGAATACTGTCCGCGGGACAGAGTGCAGCAGTTGGAACAAGCGTTATGGAACCACAAGATGGTCGGGTGAGAAATTGAAGCGTACACGGCAAGACATCATGATCTGGTGTTCCTTTGTCCCGATTTGGCTAACACCGTCGAAAAACGACTTGAGTTTTATCTTGGGGGTCTGGTCCCTGAGATCCAGGGCATGGTAATGTCTAGCAACCCTACGACGGAGCATGAAGCGATTACGCTGGCGCATAAACTCACCGATAAGGCGGTGGAGCAAAGGAAGTTGCCCCTAGGGGTGCAACTGAAATTGTCCCCGACAACAAAAGAAAATTTGAAGACTCACCTGCTCGACAGTCTTCATCAGCCCAGCCACAACAAGGAAACCAGAAGCGGTCCAACAACTTCAACAACAATCGGGGTCACAACAATCAGTCTGCCAACAACGCCTAGAACTCGAGCGGCTATGCGGGTCGAAAGTCGCAATGTAATCGTTGTAACCTCCATCATCACGGCCCTTGCGCCGGAAATCGCTGCCAACGATGTGGCAAAGCAGGACACGTGGCAAAGGATTGTCGCGGGGAAATTATGCCACGACAGAATCAGAACCAGCACTAGGGTCAACAGCAGGGTAATAACCGGGGATGCTATCAGAGCGCTAGCACTGCCCATTTCAAGCGAGACTGCCCGCAAGTTCTCAACAACAACAACAACAATAACAACAATTGAAATGGTGGCATAGGAGGTGCCAAAGGACGTGCATTCACGCTAGGCCGTGGAGAGGCCAGAAACGACTCGAATGTGGTCACCGGTAAGTTTCCCCTTAACGACCATTTTGCTACTGTACATTTTGATACGGGTGCGGATAAGAGTTTTATATCTGAGTCTTTTAGGAAGAACCTTAATCTCATACCTAAAACCCTAGAGACCCCTTACGTCATAAAATTAGCCGATGGTAAATCTGTAGATGTGACCCATTTAGTAACCGGTTGTCAACTTAAACTCGCGGGTTACACCTTTACCATTGATCTGATGACAACTACTCTGGGTAGTTTTGATGTGGTAGCCGGAATGGACTGGCTATCGACGTCCGAGCTGAAGTTCTCTGTTTCAAGAACGCTATCCGTATTCCGCTCTCTAACGACGAAGTCTTGATGGTGCAAGGCGAGAAGGCAGGCGTCGTCACGAACATCATCTCTTACATGCAAGCTCAGAAGTATCTTCGGAGAAAGAACACTTTTGCTTTGCTCGCACTGGTCAACGAACAGTCTAAGGACGAGAAGCGGATTGAAGATATCCCCGTCATCCGTGACGTTCCCGATGTGTTTCCAGAGGAGTTACCCGGTCTTCCACCACATCGACAAGTGGAGTTTGAAATCGAATTGGCAAACCATGCGAATCCTATCGCCAAGGCCCCGTACCGCTTAGCTCCAGCAGAGCTGCAAGAGCTGTCTACACAACTTCAGGAATTGTTGGAAAAAGGATTTATCCGACCCAGTACTTCGCCATGGGGAGCTCCGGCCTTTTTTGTCAAGAAGAAGGACGGGACCTTCCGCATGTGCATCGACTACAGGGAACTCAATAAGGTTACCGTCAAGAACCGATACCCATTACCTCGTATCGACGATCTGTTCGACCAACTCCAGGGGTCAAGCTACTACTCCAAGATTGATCTATGGTCCGGTTATCACCAGCTACGCGTCAGGGAGGAGGATATCTCCAAGACGGCATTTCGCACTCGGTATGGCCATTACGAGTTCTTGGTCATGCCTTTCGTTCTCACCAATGCACTCGCAGTGTTTATGGACCTCATGAACCGCGTGTGTAAGCTGTATCTCGACAAGTTTGTCATCGTGTTCATCGATGATATACTCATCTACTCTAAGGGTGAAGAAGAACATGCTGAGCATCTACGATTATTGCTGGAACTACTTCAACAGGAGAAACTATATGCCAAGTTTTCGAAGTGTGATTTCTGGATTCGGGAAGTTCATTTCCTTGGGCATATCGTGAATGAAAAGGGTATACACGTTGATCCCGCCAAGATCGATGCTATCAAGAACTGGGAAGCACCCAGGACACCGACAGAGATCCGCCAATTTTTGGGTTTGGCTGGTTACTACAGACGTTTCATCGAGGGATTTTCAAAGATCGCACAACCGCTTACCACTCTCACCCAGAAGGGCACCAAGTATGCTTGGGGTGACAAACAAGAAGCAGCATTTCAATTACTGAAGCCGAAGCTTTGCAGTGCGCCCATTTTGTCCTTGCCAGAGGGGACGGATGATTTTGTGGTATATTGTGACGCTTCCATTCAGGGTTTGGGATGTGTGCTCATGCAACGTGATAAGGTCATCGTGTATGCATCCTGACAGTTGAAGATGCACGAGAAGAACTACACAACACATGACTTGGAATTGGGAGCAGTTTTGTTTGCACTTAAGATTTGGAGACACTATCTATATGGAACAAGGTGCACAATCTACACGGATCACAAGAGCCTCCAACATATTTTTGACCAGAAGGAGTTGAACATGCGACAGCGTTGCTGGGTCGAACTCCGGAACGATTATGAATGTGCCATTCGGTATCACCCGGGTAAAGCTAACGTGGTAGCTGATGCCCTCAGTCGGAAGGAGCACTTGAAACCTCGTCGGGTACGAGCACTACAGTTCACAATTCATTCTGGGTTACCCGAACAGATACGCGACGCGCAGCTAGAAGCAGTTAAGGAAGAGGACATCAAGGCCGAATCTGTGGGAAAGATGGAACGAGATTGGGAAGTGAAACCCAATGGTGCCCGGTATTTCATGAATTGTATATGGGTACCTCTCTACGGAAACCTCAGGAAGCTAGTTATGGACGAAGCTCACAAATCCCGATACTCTGTCCATCCTGGTTCGGATAAGATGTATCAAGACCTTAAGGCCGCGTACTGGTGGCCCAACATGAAAGCGAATATAGCCACCTACGTGAGCAAGTGTTTGACTTGTGCGAAAGTCAAGGTGGAATACAAGAAGCCATCAGGGCTACTTCAACAACCTGAGATCCCAGTGTGGAAATGGGATCAGATCTCGATGGACTTTATCACTAAACTCCCGTGAACTCCGGGTGGTTGCGATACCATCTGGGTAATCGTGGATCGTCTACCTAAGTCTGCACACTTCCTAGCGACCAAAGAAACAGATAAGATGGATAAGTTGACTCGCATCTACATTAAGGAAGTAGTTTCTCGGCACGGAGTGCCAACATCCATCATTTCAGACAGAGATGCTCGTTTCACGTCCAACTTTTGGCAGTCACTTCAGAAAGCATTGGGTACAGCTTAGATATGAGCACAGCTTATCACCCTCAGACGGATGATCAAAGTGAAAGGACCATTCATACCTTGGAAGACATGCTTAGGGCATGCGTGGTAAACTTCGGGAACAGTTGGGAAATCCATCTGCCTTTACTGGAATTCTTGTATAACAACAGTTACCATACGAGTATTCAGGCGGCACCGTTTGAAGCATTGTACGGTCGCAAATGTAGATCACCGGCCTGTTGGGCAGAAGTCGGTGACAGTCAACTCAGAGGTCCTGAGTTGATACTTGAGGCTACTGAAAAGATTGTGCAAATCAGAAACCGCATGGCAGCGGCACGAGATCGACAGAAAAGTTACGCTGATCAACGACGCAAACCGCTCGAATTTCAAGTAGGCGACCGCGTCCTACTGAAAGTGTCACCCTGGAAGGGTGTAATTCGTTTTGGGAAACAAGGAAAACTAAATCCACGGTACGTAGGCCCATTTGTGATTTCGAAACGTACCGGGCCCGTAGCTTATCAGTTAGACCTTCCTGCCGAACTCAATGGAGTTCACAACGTTTTTCACGTGTCCAATCTGAAGAAGTGCCTATCAGATGAGACCCTAGTCATTCCATTGGATGAGATTCAAGTGGATGAGCAACTGCATTTTGTGGAACAACCTATCGAGATCATGGATCATGAGATCAAGACTCGAAGGCACAGCAAGATACCGATCGTCAAGGTTCGTTGGAACTCTAAACGTGGACCGGAGTTCACGTGGGAAAGAGAGGACCAAATGAAAAGCAAATAACCACACCTTTTTGCAGCTGAGCAGCAATCTGACGTTACCACCAACTGAATTTCGGGACGAAATTCTTTCAACATTGGGATGATGTGAAAGTCTGGGATTTACTTGTACCATTCTTTCAACATCTTTGTGCGTTGCATTCTAAACCACGTTTACTCAATTTTCGGGACAAAAATTCTTTCAACATGGGGATAATGTGACATCCCTGTTTTTCAGGTATTTTAAACACGCTACTTTATGGTTATTCACTCCTACGCTGATTTAATTCGGAGAATTAAATTACACGCTCGCAATAACTACGCTAACTTTGTGAATCTATAGGGTGAATTACGTGCTATGTGTTATTAGACGGGTTGTATCTGAATTACGTGCTATGTATTATTAGACGCTTGTAGATTATTGTATCACGCTTTGATTTCGCGATTTATTAGTTATAAGTCTTATGTTACCGAATTGTAAAAAAGTAATAAAAATAAATAAATAGTCGAACCGAACAGAGCCGCGAAACGTGTCGACCTTGCGACCTACACACCTTGCGGCCCAAGGAATTAACCCAAACTTGAGGCCCAAGGCTCTAACCCAAACTGAATCTTTGTGCGTTGCATTCTAAACCACGTTTACTCAATTTTCAGGACGAAAATTCTTTCAACATGGGGATAATGTGACATCCCGGTTTTTCAGGTATCTTAAACGCACTACTTCACGGTTATTCATTCCTGCGCTAATTTGATTTGGAGAATTTAAATTACACGCTCGCAATAACTACGCTAACTTTGTGAACTCATCGAGTGAATTACGTGCTATGTGATTAGACGTTTATAAGTTTTGTGAATTATTATATTATGTTTTGATTTCGTGATTATTAGTTTAAAAAAAATATATATTAAATAAATAGCCGAACCGAACCGAGCCGCGAAACGTGTCGACCTCACTTCCTTGTGGCCAAGTAACTAGCCTAAACTTGAGGCCCAAGTTACCCACCCAAACCCCCTTGCGGCCGCAAACCCACCCCACCTCTTCTCCTTTTCTTTTTCCCTTGTTTTGTATAAATAGGCATGCATGTGTTATGTTTTCAAAAAAAAAAAACAAACACAAACCCTAGCTTCAAGGAAGCCGACGGCAGCCCCCCCCTCTCTCTCGATCGCAACTTCCTCCAAACCCGAAGTGATTCCAATCTTGTTCCCGGTTCGCTAATCTTCATCGTATCAAGGTTAGGACTTTAATTGTTTGGCAAAGCACATTAGGGTTTATGAAATCTTGATCATGATTGTGTGTATTGTTTGAATCATTGTTATGAAAAGTGTTATGATTTATGTTTAGTTCTGTTAATTGTGTGAGTTTTTGCGATTGTGATGTTAGGATGAATACAAGAATCATAGGCTGCGTTTTTTGATAAAAATCATATTATATGATTAGGGTTTGCATGAGTATTAATGTACATGATGATATCTGACTAATAAACCTGTTCTTGATCATTATTAATTAGAGTCTTGATCGTTTAAGCGTGTTCTATTGCGATGAAAGCCGAAAACAGACTGCTGAATGGTATTTACAGCCAACTTCAATTGGCTGTAACTTGGTCATTATTTATCGAAAAGTGGATTTTCTAAAGCCTAAAACGTATATTTTTGAAAAACACTTCTAATGGCGCTGAATTCATATTTTTCTGAAGTCGTTTGATATTTTTAAGTGGTCATTTAAGTGCAGTAACTGAAGCTGTGTAAATTCTGAAAATTTGTTAGTTGTTTATCGAGTCGGATCTCATAATCTGTAGAGGGTTGGGTCACGAAACTTGTACAGAAACTGGAGACGTGAATTTACCGGAAACTCCCACTGGAATTTTGTTAATTGGATGAACGATGATTTTTAAATAATTTCTCCCGTGAACTGCAGTCAGAAAGCGACGAATCTGATTGCAGCTTAGTATATAAATGTTTATGAATAATTGGTAAAGTGTTAGGACTTGAAAATTTTACATAAAATTCTACAGTTTAGTTGACACCTTCTGTAAGAAAATTGGAATTTTTAGAACGTTGTAACTATTTTATAAAAATCCTCGAAAACATCCTAGTTATGAGCGTACAAGCTGAAACTTGATAACTTGCGAATGTGTGTACCAAAGTGTTGTATGAGTTGAGTTGTGTTTATGACAAGTTGGTTTGATCACTATTTTGGTATGATAATACTTTGCATGCATGATTGTGTTTTCGAATTTGTTATTATGTGTGCCGCATTGTGTGTTAGTTATGCGTAGGGTTTTGTATCCGTGTGTTCACACACTAACTTTAAATCGGTTGACATGTTAGGACGCAATTAGCGGTCCCATCAATTGCTACTTTTGTGTTACACTAACCGAGCAATTAAAGGTGAGTTCACGGCCCCTATTTTATCCGGTTTTAAACAACAGGGGGAGAAACATGTATACACTCTATAACTCTATCTTTTTACGTTATGCGAAATTAACGTCGTTAAACTACTCGGTAACTAAGTTAATGTTAATATACGTTATGGTCACTAAGCAGCTATATCATGGAAGTCCTCGACAAACTCTCAGATCGTTAGTATTGGGTTAGATAGCGGGGAAATTATAAGTAGTACTACTGGGCCCGACAAGCCCCACCCGAGCTAGTCGCGCTAGCCGACCGGGTATGGTCAACGGGTGAATAATTTGGCCTAACTTTCGCCATGGTCAGTGATAGGCCTGGCAACACGGAGGCACAACAGTCAGCTTCGATCACGAACACTTATGTGACATAACTTTAGGCTCGCTACCTACATGTTAACATTAAACTTAATTACAAACCAACAATATTATTCCGGGTTAGGAATAATGGAACCAACAACAATATTATTCCGAGTTAGGAATAATGGAACCAACATCATTATTATTCCGGGTTAGGAATAATGGAACTATATCATTATCCCGGGTTGGGGATAACGGGGGAAACAAACTTTTAACCGAACTAATGAACTTATAAAAACCTGTGAACTCACTCTTCTTTAATGTTGACACTTGTTTCTTTACATGTTTCTCAAGACGCTAGGAGCTCTAGGTGCACTCACTTACATTGATCAAGACATCTTTTTATCAAGTCTCATTTACGAATATTGTTTGAGTTTTTCTTTAGTTTTGGCGTTTGTGTTGGCGCCCGTTACTTTACTTTACTTTAATGCTTCCGCTCAACTTTAAAACTAATGCTTCCGCTAAACTTTGAAACCAAACTAAGACAAATTGAAAATAACTATGAATGGTTAAACAAATGATTTTGGAAAACGTATAAACGAATCATATAGAGTCGTTCGATGTCACTAGTGTCTCAGATTCTGGTTTGTTCACACGCCTCGCGGTAAAACTCCGCAAGTTGAAATTGTGGGTGTGACAGATTGGTATCAGAGCCTCTAGCTATATAGAACCAGGTTTGCATTAAAAGTAGACCTAAACTATAGCTGATTACACGACACTGGACTTAGTTGGCACCGAACTGTGATATCTTGTTATGTGTTATACTACAACTGTTTTATGTAAAATATAAATGTATATTGTGATGAACGCAACTCGTAAGTAACTATACAACCCAACAGGCAATGTCATCATCCTCATCCGACAAACCTTTACAACCAAGGGCGCCGGGGAAGGCACCTATGGTCGAACCCTCACCACCTCATGGCGTGGAGACACGTTCAGCTGCTAGGAAAAGACTCGCTCTAGGAGAGGAGTCGTCCTCCCGTCCGACCACCGCTATGCCGGTCGAACCGGTTAACTCGTTAGAAGTAGGGGACGACCTACTTAGAGATATGATAAGAAAACAACAGGAACAACTAGAGAGAATGCAGGAAACTATCAAAGCACAGGGATGGATGATACGTCAATTAACGGTAAGACTGGAGAGCTCGAGGAAGAGCAATATGAGAATAAGATAGCTCGTAACACTTTAGCTAAAGATCTTCGTGCTGAGCAGCTGAGGGCTGACTGGCTCGAAGACAGAGTTCTTGAGTCCAGTTGGAGGATTCAAGAACCAGAGCAGAATCAGGCACCTGTACCAGTACCCGCACCAGCACCGGCCCCTCCAGCGCCGGTAGAGGAAGAAGAGGAGGATCCAGAGGAGGATCCGGAGGAAGACCCGGCTGTAGAAGCTGGAAACGCCGCGGAGGATGACGGCAACGAGAGCGACTTGGGAGATGGAGACGTTGAAGACTGACTCGTCTCGTCAATTCCCTTTTTTTTAGTTTCGTTTAGTCTATTTATTTTCTACTTATGTTTGAACTTGAAATTTTATAATTAAACTGATATGTTTGGTTGACATTTTGGGAGGTGTTGCAATTTATTTAATCGAATGTTCTTTTTTTTTATTGTTTAATTTATTGGGTTGACATAACTTGAGGGATGATTTAAGTGTGGAGTATGATAACTATATCGGATATATATACTTATCGGTGTGTGTTTATGTTGTCTTGCGAAGATCTAAAATGGCAACTGGACGTCGCGGAAACCTCAACATGACGCCTGAAGAATTAGCCGCAATGATCCAAGAACACGTGAATGCTGCTCTGGCAGGTGTTCAAAACCCACCAGCAGGTAACCATTATTAAATTTTCATGGGAAAATCTAATAGTTGGGCTAGTAGACTTTCTCGCTGACTACCTATCCTCTGTCAGCAGGAGGGGGTCTTAACCCCTACAAGATGTTCCTCGATGCGAAACCGAGCAAATTCACGGGTGCAGAAGGACCCATAGGACTGGTCCGTTGGATTGAAAAGTCTGAATCGGTGTTCGAGATGTGCAATTGCCTTGAGGCCAATAAGGTCAAGTATGCTGCCTCAACGCTGGAAGATGGGGCATTAACCTGGTGGAACGCGCAAGTCCAAACGCGTGGACTTATTGCTGCCAACGCAATGGCCTGGGCCGAGTTTAAGACCCTAATCAAAGAGGAGTACTGCCCGCGGGACAGAGTTCAGCAGTTGGAGCAAGCGTTATCGAACCACAAGATGGTGGGATCTGAAATTGAAGCATACACAGCGAAACATCATGATCTGGTGTTCCTATGTCCCAACTGGCTAACACCGTTGAAAAACAACTTGAGTTTTATCTTGGGGGTCTGGTCCCTGAGATCCAGGGCATGGTGATGTCTAGTAACCCTGCGACGGAACATCATGCGATCAGGTTGGCGCACAAACTCACCGATAAGGCGGTGGAGCAAAGGAAGTTGCCATCTCGGGGTGCAACTGAAGTTGTCCCTGATAATAAAAGAAAATTTGAAGACTCGCCTGCTCGACAGTCTTCGTCAGCCCAGCCACAACAAGGAAGCCAGAAACGGTTCAACAATTTCAACAATAATCGGGGTCACAATAATCAGTCTGCCAACAACACCTAGAACACCAGCGGCTATGTGGGTCGAAAGCCGCAATGTAATCGTTGTAACCTCCATCATCACGGCCCTTGTGCCGGAAATCGCTGCCAGCGATGTGGCAAAACGGGACATGCGGCAAGGGATTGTCGCGGGGAAATCGTGTCTCGACAAAATCAAAATCAGCACCAGATTCAACAGCAAGGTATTAACCGGGGGTGCTATCAGTGCGGTAGCGCTACCCATTTCAAGCGAGACTACCCGCAACTTCGCAACAACAACAACAACAACAACAACCACAACAACAACAATAACAACAACAATAATGGAAATGGTGGCACAGGAGGTGCCAAAGGTCGTGCATTTACGCTAGGCCGCGGAGAGGCTAGAAACGACTCGAACGTGGTCACCAGTAAGTTTCCCCTTAACGAACATTTTGCTACTGTACTTTTTGATACGGGTGCGGATAAGAGTTTTATATCTGAGTCTTTTAGGAAGAACCTAAATCTCACCCTAAACCCCTAGAGACCCCTTACGTCATAGAACTAGCCGATGGTAAATCTGTGGATGTGACCCATTTAGTAACCGGCTGCCAACTTAATCTCACGGGTCACCCCTTTACCATTGATCTGATGACAACTACCTAGGTAGTTTTGACGTGGTAGCCGGAATGGACTGGCTATCCGACGTCCGAGCTGAAGTTCTCTGCTTCGAGAAATCTATCTGTATTCCGCTCTCTAACGATGAAGTCTTGATAGTACAAGGCGAGAAGGCAGGCACCATCACAACATCATCTCTTACATGCAAGCTCAGAAGTATCTTCGGAGGAAGAACTCCTTTGCTTTGCTCGCACTGGTCACCGAGCAGCCTAAGGACGAGAAGCGTATAGAAGATATCCCCGTCATCCGTGACTTTTCTGATGTATTTCCAGAGGAGTTACCTGGTCTTCACCACATCGACAAGTGGAGTTTGAAATCGAATTGGCGAACCATGCAACTCCTATCGCCAAGGCCCCATACCGCCTTGCTCCAGCAGAGCTGCAAGAGCTGTCTACCCAACTTCAGGAATTGTTGGAAAAAGGATTTATCCGACCCAGTACTTCGCCAGGGGGAGCTCCAGTCCTTTTTGTCAAGAAGAAGGACGGGACCTTCCGCATGTGCATCGACTACAGGGAACTCAATAAGGTTACCGTCAAGAATCTATACCCATTACCTCGCATCGACGATCTCTTCGACCAACTTCAAGGGTCAAGCTACTACTCCAAGATTGATCTACGGTCCGGTTATCACCAGTTACGCGTCATGGAGGAGGATATCTCTAAGACGGCATTTCGTACTCGGTATGGCCATTATGAGTTCTTGGTCATGCCCTTCGGTCTCACCAACGCACCCGCGGTGTTCATGGACCTCATGAACCGCGTGTGTAAGCCGTATCTCGACAAGTTTGTCATCGTGTTCATCGATGATATACTCATCTACTCTAAGGGTGAAGAAGAACATGCTAAGCATCTACGATTATTGCTGGAATTACTTCAATAGGAGAAACTATATGCTAAGCTTTCAAAGTGTGATTTCTGGATTCGGGAAGTTCAGTTCCTCGGGCATATCGTGAATGAAAAGGGTATCCACGTTGATCCCACCAAGATCGATGCTATCAAGAACTAGGAAGCACCCAGGACACCAACAGAGATCCGCCAATTTTTGGGTTTGGCTGGTTACTACAGACGTTTCATCGAGGGATTTTCAAAGATCGCGCAACCGCTTACCACCCTCACCCAGAAAGGCACCAAGTATGCTAGGGGTGACAAGCAGGAAGTAGCATTTCAATTGCTGAAGCAGAAACTTTGTAGTGCACCCATTCTGTCCTTGTCGGAAGGGACTGATGATTTTGTGGTATATTGTGATGCTTCCATTCAGGGATTGGGATGCGTACTCATGCAACGTGATAAGGTCATCGCGTATGCGTCCTGACAATTGAAGGTTCACGAGAAACACTACACAACACATGACCTGGAATTGGGAGCAGTGGTGTTTGCGCTTAAGATTTGGAGACACTACCTATATGGAACAAAGTGCACAATCTACACAGATCACAAGAGCCTCCAGCATATCTTTGACCAGAAGGAGTTGAACATGCGATAGCGTCGCTGGGTTGAACTCCTGAACGATTATGAATGTGCCATTCGGTATCACCCGGGTAAGGCTAACGTGTAGCTGATGCCCTCAGTAGGAAGGAGCACATGAAACATTGTCGGGTACGAGCATTACAATTCACCATTCATTCAGGGTTACCCGAACAGATACACGATGCGCAGCTAGAAGCAGTTAAGGAAGGAAACATTAAGGCCGAATCTGTGGGAAAGATGGAACGCGATTGGAAAGTAAAACCCAGTTGTGCCCGGTATTTTATGAATCGTATATGGGTACCTCTCTACGGAGACCTCAGAAAGCTAGTTATGGACGAAGCTCACAAATCTCGATACTCTGTCCATCCTGGTTCAGATAAGATGTATCAAGACCTTAAAGCCGCGTACTGGTTGTCCAACATGAAAGCGGATATAGCCACCTACGTTAGCAAGTGTTTAACTTGTGCGAAAGTTAAGGTGGAATACCAGAAGCCATCAGGGCTACTTCAACAACCTGAGATCCCAGTGTGGAAATGGGATCAGATCTCGATGGACTTTATCACCAAACTCCCGCGAACTCCGGGTGGTTGCGATACCATCTGGGTAATCGTGGATTGTTTAACTAAGTCCGCTAGCGATCAAAGAAACAGATAAGATGGATAAGTTGACTCGTATCTACATTAAGGAAGTAGTTTCTCGGCACGGAGTGCCAACATCCATCATATCAGACAGAGATGCTCGTTTCACGTCCAACTTTTGGCAGTCACTTCCGAAAGCATTGGGCACACGCTTAGATATGAGCATAGCTTATCACCCTCAGACGGATGGTCAAAGTGAAAGGACTATTCAGACCTTGGAAGACATGCTTAGGGCGTGTGTGGTAGACTTTGGGAACAGTTGGGAAATCCATCTGCCTTTAGTGGAATTCTCGTATAACAACAGTTACCATACGAGTATTCAGGCGGCACCGTTTGAAGCAATATACGGTCGCAAATGTAGATCACTGGTCTGTTGGGCAGAAGTCGGTGATAGTCACCTCACAGGTTCTGAGTTGATACTTGAGGCTACTTAAAAGATTGTGCAAATCAGAAACCGCATGGCAGTGGCACGAGATCGACAGAAAAGCTACGCTGATCAACGACGCAAACCGCTCGAATTTCAAGTAGGCGACCGCGTCCTACTGAAGGTGTCACCCTGGAAGGGTGTAATCCGTTTTGGGAAACGAGGCAAACTAAACCCACGGTACGTAGGCCCATTTGTGATCTTGAAACGTATCGGGCCTGTAGCTTATCATTAGACCTTCCTGCCGAACTCAATGGAGTTCACAACGTTTTTTCACGTGTCAAATCTGAAGAAGTGTCTATCAGATGAGACCCTAGTCATTCCATTGGATGAGATTCAAGTGGATGAGCAACTGCATTTTGTGGAACAACCTATCGAGATCATGGATCATGAGATCAAGACTCGAAGGCACAGCAAGATACCGATCGTCAAGGTTCGTTGGGATTCTACGCGTGGACCGGAGTTCACGTGGGAAAGAGAGGACCAAATGAAAAGCAAATAACCCACCTTTTTGCAGCTGAGCAGCAAGCTGACGTTACCACCAACTAAATTTTTGGGACGAAAATTCTTTCAACATGGGGATGATGTGACAGCCTGGGAATTTCTTGTACCATTGCAAACAAACTGAATCTTTGTGCGTTGCATTCTAAACCGCGTTTACTCAATATTCAGGACGAAAATTCTTTCAACATAGGGATAATGTGACATCCCGGTTTTTCAGGTATCTTAAACGCACTACTTCACGGTTATTCATTCCTGCGCTAATTTGATTCGGAGAATTTAAATTACACGCTCGCAATAACTACGCTAACTTTGTGAACTCATCGAGTGAATTACGTGCTATGTGATTAGACGTTTATAAGTTTTGTGAATTATTATATCATGTTTTGATTTCGCGATTATTAGTTTAAAAAAAATATATATTAGATAAATAGCCGAACCGAACCGAGCCGCGAAACGTGTCGACCTCACTTCCTTGTGGCCCAAGTAACTAGCCTAAACTTGAGGCCCAAGTTACCCACCCAAAGCCCCCTTGCGGCCGCAAACCCACCCCACCTCTTCTCCTTTTCTTTTTCCCTTGTTTTGTATAAATAGGCATGCATGTGTTATGTTTTCAAAAAAAAAAAAAAACAAACACAAACCCTAGCTTCAAGGAAGCCGACGGCAGCCCCCCCCCCTCTCTCGATCGCAACTTCCTCCAAACCCGAAGTGATTCCAATCTTGTTCCCGGTTCGCTAATCTTCATCGTATCAAGGTTAGGACTTTAATTGTTTGGCAAAGCACATTAGGGTTTATGAAATCTTGATCATGATTGTGTGTATTGTTTGAATCATTGTTATGAAAAGTGTTATGATTTATGTTTAGTTCTGTTAATTGTGTGAGTTTTTGCGATTGTGATGTTAGGATGAATACAAGAATCATAGGCTGCGTTTTGTGATAAAAATCATATTATATGATTAGGGTTTGCATGAGTATTAATGTACATGATGATATGTGACTAATAAACCTGTTCTTGATCATTATTAATTAGAGTCTTGATCGTTTAAGCGTGTTCTATTGCGATGAAAGCCGAAAACAGACTACTGAATGGTATTTACAGCCAACTTCAATTGTTGTAACTTGGTCATTATTTATCGAAAAGTGGATTTTATGAAGCCTAAAACGTATATTTTTGAAAAACGCTTCTAATGGCGCTGAATTCATATTTTTCTGAAAATCGTTTGATATTTTTAAGTGGTCATTTAAGTGCAGTAACTGAAGCTGTGTAAATTCTGAAAATTTGTTAGTTGTTTATCGAGTCGGATCTCATAATCTGTAGAGGGTTGGGTCACGAAACTTGTACAGCAATTGGAGACGGGAATTTCCGGGAAACTACCACTGGAATTTTGTTAATTGGATGAACGATGATTTTTAAATAATTTCTCCCGTGGACTGCAGTCAGAAAGCGACGAATCTGACTGCAGCCTAGTATATAAATGTTTATGAATAATTGGTAAAGTGTTAGGACTTGAAATATTTACATAAAATTCTACAGTTTAGTTGACACCTTCTGTAAAAAAATTGGAATTTTTAGACGTTGGAACTATTTTATAAAAATCCTCGAAAACAGCCTAGTTATGAGCGTACAAGCTGAAACTTGATAACTTGCGAATGTGTGTACCAAAGTGTTGTATGAGTTGAGTTGTGTTTATGACAAGTTGGTTTGATCACTATTTTGGTATGATAATACTTTGCTGCATGATTGTGTTTTCGAATTTGTTATTATGTGTGCGCATTGTGTGTTAGTTATGCGTAGGGTTTTGTATCCGTGTGTTCACACACTAACTTTAAATCGGTTGACATGTTAGGACGCAATTAGCGGTCCCATCAAATGCTACTTTTGTGTTACACTAACCGAGCAATTAAAGGTGAGTTCACGGCCCCTATTTTATCCGGTTTTAAACAACAGGGGGAGAAACATGTATACACTCTATAACTCTATCTTTTTACGTTAAGCGAAATTAACGTCGTTAAACTACTCGGTAACTAAGTTAATGTTAATATACATTATGGTCACTAAGCAGCTATATCACGGAAGTCCTCGACAAACTCTCGGATTGTTAGTATTGGGTTAGATAGCGGGGAAATTATAAGTAGTACTACTTGCCCAACAAGCCCTACCCGAGCTAGTCGCGCTATGGTCAACGGGTGAATAATTTGGCCTAACTTTCGCCATGGTCAGTGATAGGCCTGGTAACACGGAGGCACAACAGTCAGCTTCGATCGCGAACACTTATGTGACATAACTTTAGGCTCGCTACCTACATGTTAACATTGAACTTAATTACGAACTAACAATATTATTCCGGGTTAGGAATAATGGAACCAACAACAATATTATTCCGGGTTAGGAATAATGGAACCAACATCATTATTATTCCGGGTTAGGAATAATGGAACTATATCGTTATCCCGGGTTGGGGATAACGGGGAAAACAAACTTTTAACCGAACTAATGAACTTATAAAAACCTGTGAACTCACTCTTCTTTAATGTTGACACTTGTTTCTTTATATGTTTCTCAGGACGCTAGGAGCTCTAGGTGCACTCACTTACATTGATCAAGACATCTTTTTATCGAGTCTCATTTACGAATATTGTTTGAGTTTTTCTTTAGTTTTGGCGTTTGTGTTGGCGCCCGTTACTATACTTTACTTTAATGCTTCCGCTCAACTTTAAAACTAATGCTTCCGCTAAACTTTAAAATCAAACTAAGACAATTTGAAAATAACTATGAATGGTTAAACATATGATTTTGGAAAACGTATAAACGAATCATATAGAGTCGTTCGATGTTACTAGTGTCTCAGATTCTGGTTTGTTCACACGCCTCGCGGTAAAACTCCGCAAGTGGAAATTGAGGGTGTGACAAACAGTAAGCTGATTGGCATTTACAGCCAACTTCAATTGGCTGTAACCTGATCATTATTTATCGAAAAGTGGATTCTCTGAAGCCTAAAACGTGTATTTTTGAAAAACGCTTCAAATGGCGCCGGATTCATATTTTTCTGAGGTCGTTTATTTAGTGAAGTAGCTGAAGCTGCGTAAATTCTGTAGAATTTGCTGGTTGTTTATCGAGTCGGATCTCATAGTCTGTATGGGGTTTGCTGGTTGTTTATCGAGTCGGATCTCAAAGTCTGTATGGGGTTAAGTCACGAAATTTGTACAGTAACTGGAGACGGGAATTTCTGAAAATCTCCCACTGGACTTTTGTTAATTGGATGAACGATGATTTTTAAATAATTTTTCTCGTGGACTGTAGTCAGAAAGCGACGAATCTGACTGTAGCCCAGTATATAAATGTTTATAAAATAATTGGTAAAGATTTAGGATTTGAAAATTTTACACAAAATTCTACAGTCTAATTGACACCTCCTGCAGAAAAATTGGAATTTTTGGAACGTTGGAACTATTTTATAGAAATCCTTGAAAACAGCACAGTTATGAGCGTACAAGCTGAAACATGATAACTTGCGTTTGCGTGTACCTAAGTGTTGTATGAGTTAATCTGTCTTTATGACAAGTTGGTTTGATCATTATTTTGTATGGTGATACTTTGCATGCATGATTATGGTTTCGAATTGATTATTACGTGTGCCGTACTGTGTGTTAGTTATGCGTAGGGTTTTGTGTGAATGTGTTCACACACTAACTTTAAATCAGTTGACACTTTAGGATGCAATTAGCGGTCCCATCATTTGCTTCTTTTGCGTTATTCTAACCGAGCAATTTAAGGTGAGTTCACGTCCCCTATTTTATCTGGTTTTGAACAACAGGGGGAGAAACATGTATACGCTCTATAACTCTATCTTTTACGTTATGCGAAATTAACGTCGTTAACTATTCGGTAACTAAGTTAATGTTAATATACGTTATGGTCACTAAGTAGCTTTGTCACGAAAGTCCTCAACCAACTCTCGGATCGTTAGTATTAGGTTAAATAGCGGGGAAATTATAGTAGTACTACTGGGCCCGACAAGCCCCACCCGAGCTAGTCGCGCTAGCCGACCGGGAATGGTCAACAGGTGATTAATTTGGCCTAACTTTCGCCATGGTCAGTGATAGACCTGGCAACACTGAGGCCACAACAGTCAGCTTCGATCGCGAACTCTTATGTGACGTAACTTTAGGCTCGCTACCTACATGTTAACATTGAACTTATTTACGAACCAACATTATTATTCCGGGTTAGGAATAATGGAACTATGCCATTATCCCGGGTTAGGGATAACAGGGAAAAACAATCTTTTAAACCGAACTTGTGAACTTATAAAAACCTGTGAACTCACTCTTCTTTAATATTGACACTTGTTTCTTTACATGTTTCTCAGGACGCTAGGAGCGCTAGGTGCACTCACTTGAATTTGATCAAGGCAATTTTTATCGAGTCTTATTTACGAATAATGTTTGGGATTTTGGTTTAGGCGTTTATGTTGGCGCCCGTTACTTAATTTTAACGCTTCAGCTAAACTTTGAAACTTTGATATTTTGAAAATGACTATGAATGTTTACAACAAATGTTTTTGGAAAACGTTTAAATAAATCATATAGAGTCGTTCGATATTGCTAGTGTCTGAGATTCCGGTTTGATCACACGCCTCACGGTAATACTCCGCAAGTGGAAATTGAGGGTGTGACACTCTCGTATCAAGATTCCCTAGATTTCATTTTACAGGTGAATATAGCATAATTAATATCTGTATCTGGGTTAATGCGAGGCCTTGAGAGCTCAAGTTAATACTACCATACAGACAAAGAGATGAAGGCTCGACTTTAAGGTGTGTTCCATTTAAGGAATCCTTTCAGCACTGCAAATGATTAGATCTTTCGATACTTTTCAATATTACATGCGGTTTAGGGGTTTATAGCGAAAATATTATAGAAGTTCTAGGCTATTGCTTCCGCAAAATCAGAAGAACTTGTATAATACCCCAGATATCAACTATCTATAAAGACCTCGTATCTCAGAATCAGGCAATCTCTCAAACGAAATTTCGGAGTACTAAGTCCATATATCCAAGAAGTGTTAATCCACTAGATTAAGCAGTTGCTAAATTTAGTTTATATCTCGAAAACAATTTACTGAACGTTTAAAGTCTGTCGACACATCCACAGTAAGACTTGTTTATCACTTTCAAACTTTACATTTATTTAGCATACTGTGATAGTCCACTGATGTACTATCATTTCCTTTTTGTGACACTGAATTCTTTTTGTCTGTTTCAATGTTTTTGTACATTTTTTTTTGAAAATTTTCATATGTTTTTGTATTTTCTCAAATATTTTTCCCCCTAAAATCAAAAACATATTTTTGGATTTTAGATTTTTAAGAAATACGAATCTAGAAAGATATATATACAAACCAATGCGGATTACCTGAACTCGTCGTCCGATCCGTATTCAACCTCAGCTTCCGCACTTGTTAGCAAATTTTTAATACCGTTAAGCCTCATTAGATATTTAAATCTTGTTAAAGGAAATGCTTTGGTATAAAAATCAGCCTTTTGTTCGTCGGTGTGGGATTTTTCTATTCGCACCAATTTCTTTTCGTAACAACCACGAATGAAATGGTAACGAATTTCAATATGTTTAATACGTGAGTGATGAACCGGATTTTTGGTTATATCGATGGCTGCTTTGTTATCTACGAATAAAGGCGTATCAAGAACTGCAGATCATAATCCCTCATCTGTTGTTGAATCCAGAGGATTTGAGAACAACAGCTGGAAGCAGAAATGTATTCTGCCTCACAGGTAGAGAGAGAGACCGTGGTCTGTTTCTTGCACTGCCACATTACCAAACGTGTTCTGAAGAACTGGCATCCTACCGTTGTAGATTTCGATTTCAGTTTGTCCACTCTGAAGTCTGAGTCAGCGTATCCCGTTAGATCAAAATTGTCATTCTTTGGATACCACAAGCCGGTGCTTGGACATCCCTTCAAGTAACGGGAGATTCGCTTGACTCTCTGCATATGTGACACTCGAGGACTAGACTGATATCTCGCATATAAGTAGGTAGGATACATGATGTCTGGGCGAGATGTCGTTAGATACATCAGAGATCCTATCATCGATCGATAGAGTGTGTCATCAACTTTCGTTCCCGTCTCGTCTATGCAAATCCCATGATTCAGTGCCAGCTGAGTCGAAAGCGGCTTCGAGCTATCCATTTCAAACTTCTTGAGAATGTCATGAACATACTTTGTCTGATGAATGAATATGTTGTCTGGTAACTGATCGACCTGTAATCTGAGGAAGAATTTCATTTCACCCATGGAGGACATCTCGAATTTCTTCTTCATGATCTTTTCGAACTCTTTGCAAAGACTATCATCCGTAGAACCGAAAATGATATCATCCACATAGATTTGTACAATGATTAGATGAGATCCGACTTCTCTGGTAAACAATGTACTGTCCACTGTGCCTCTCATAAAGCCGTTTCCCACGAGATGTTGCGATAACGTCTCGTACCAAGCTCTTGGGGCTTGGTGTAATCCGTATAAGGCTTTGTCTAGGAGATAAGTTTTGTTCTTGTTCAGCGGATTGAGGAACCCTGATGGTTAGCCGACGTACACTTGTTCACGAAGTTTACCGTAGAGAAACGCAGATTTTACATCCAACTGCTACACCTTAAATCCTTTCCAAGCTGCGAATGCAAGGAAAATGCGGATAGACTCTAATCGTTCAACTGGTGCGTATACTTCTGTGTAGTCAATACCCTCTTGCTGGTGGAAACCTTTGACAACCAACCGAGCTTTGTTTCTTACTAACACCCCGATCGTCTCTTTTACACTTGAAGACCCACTTTGTATCAATAGCTTTCTGCTTCAGTGGTAAGTCTACAAGCTTCCAAACACCTAATTTCTCGAACTGTAACATTTCCTCTTGCACTGCTGTCACCCAGTTCTCATCCCCCAGAGCTTCATTAACAGTTTTTGGCTCTATTTGAGAAATGAAACATGAATAGTAGCAGTAGTTTTGAGTTAGAGCAACTCGGGTGTAGAAACAACTAAGTGCTTTGTTAATTTGGCTTCGTGTACGTACACCGGTTTGTAATTAACCAATGATATTAGTTGAATGATGGTAAGAATATGATCGCGGCATTTCTTCTGTAGGAACATCAATTGAGCTTTGCTGATTCGAGATGTTCTACTCAACGGTCACTTCAACGTTAGGAGCGCTAAATGATGCTTCGTTCTGATTTCTCGGACTAGAAGATTGATTCAACATATTAGATATCTGCTCAACTTCTTCATCTGATGAGGATTCATCATCACCATCAAATGTCGGCGCTTCATCTGAGTCAGAATTCTGATTCTAAGGCATGCTTGGCTTTGTTGTTTCATATCCTGGTTCGGAAGAAACATTTGATGGAGTAATAGCAGGTGTTACTTCTTCTTTAGAAATATTTTCAACTTGAACACCGCTATTGCTTAGACCTGCTCTGGAAGAGAACGATCCAACGTGGGTTGATTAACCACAATTGGTCATATGATTTGTTCCTGATTCACCGACTGTTGAAGATAATATAACGCTGCGATTTCTTCTTCAAATGGTTCTTCCGGCAAGTCGAATGACTTCAAAAGGTCTTGATAGTTAAACAACCATGCGTCGCCTCTTATTTGAATAGGATCCGTATAGTTGAAACAATCAACATGCTGTGCCTCAATTACCTTTCTCAACGAAGGAATATACACTCTTTGTAGCGGACTCGCATATCCGACAAAGAAACCTTCAAGTGATTTGGCTCCGAATTTACCATCTTGATCTATTATGTACATGGCGCACAAATAGCTCCAAGAATTTCAAGTTTGGCTTCCGTCGGTTAATCATTTCAAAACAGGTCTTCTTTGTTGGTTTGACAGTTAGAACTCTGTTTAGTGCGTAGCAAGCCGCTGCAACTCCTTCACTCTAGAAGCTGACTGGTAGCTTTGAGTCTGCAAGCATGGTTCTCGCAGTTTCGATTAAAGTTCTGTTATTCCTTTCAGCGACACCGTTTTGCTGCGGAGTGTAGGGTGCACTAAACTCTTGCAGGATCGAGCTTTCTGGAATAATCAACGTGTTTTATCCAGCTCCTTTTAAAATCAACTTCCTGTTTTAAAGTTCCTTAAACATTCAAATAAACCTTTCAGATTCAAACTTTGAAATCTTTAAACACAAACATTTCAAATTTTAATCTTCTTATCAGTTTTTAAACCCTCTCAGTTAATCAAGTCCAAATCAATGACCTTGAATATCTGATTCATATATCAGGTTCAACTTTATAATCTTGATTGAACATTTTGACTTTAAACTGATGTTTTTGTTCAAATGTAAGTTTCAACTTAATGAACTTTTAAACTTTTCAAATCAATTTGAAATTTTCAAACTTTTGATCAACTGCTTTAGATTTTGAAAATCAGCTTTTCATCATCAGTGGTCAAAACTGAAAGATAATATAATCTTTTTGTTTTTATGTAATGAATATCAAACTCTAAGTATGTACAAACATATTTTTGTTGAGTTTGTGTTAAAGGATCATATCAGTTTTTGAGACAAATCACAAGTACCATTGACCTTTTGAGACTTTAAGTTATAAACAAACTTACCTAGATTGTCGATATGTTTGTCCTCTTAAACTTCAACACATTTCTTAATTGTTCCAAGATACGTTAGGTATGAATTATGAAACTTGACTTAACTATGGTTCCCATCTAAGAAAATACTCCCGCATCAAGATTCCCTAGATTTCATCTTACATGTGAGTATAGCGTAATTGATATCTGTATTTGGGTTATGCGAGACCTTGAGAGCTCAGGTTAGTACCATCGTACCGACAAAGAGATGAATACTCGACTTATAAGATAGTGTTCCAAAAAGGAATCTTTTTGTACTGCAACTGTAGTATCTTTCGATATTTTCAATTGAATGCAGTTTTAGGGGATTTTTGCAAAAGCATTATAGAAGTTCTAGGCCATTGCTTCCGCAAAATCAGAAGAACTTGTATAATACCCTAGATATCAACTATCTATAAAGACTTCGTATCTCAGAATCAGGCAATCTCTCAAACGAAATTTCGGAGTACTAAGTCCATATATCTGAGAGATGTAAAATTTAGTTTATATCCCAGAAACAATTTACTGAACGTGTAAAGTCTATCGATACATCCATAGTAAGACTTGTTTAAACTTTTAAACTTTACAAATCCTTAGCATACTGTGATAGTCCACTGATGTACTATCATTTCCTTTTATCCACAAAACTCGTTTTGCCTTTTTTTAATATTTTTGTACTTTTCGAATTTAATATGTTTTTGGATTTTCTGAAAAAATTTTCTCCCCCTAAAATTCAAAAACATATTTTTGGAATTTTTAATTTATGGAAAAACATTCGCCATCCATTAATGCTTCACAAATTTTCTTTTAAGCACGCTCCCCCCATGATGACAAAAACCTTGACACCTTTGCGTTTATAACACTTTACTGAACATGAGTTTTGTCTTGTTCAACAGTGAGGGTTCTGTGAAATTTTTCTTCAAAAAAATTGCAAAATTTTCAAGTAAACGTTATTGAAATTTGTTTTTCAAAAAAAATTCTCCAATAAATTTTCAAAATTTTAAAGTGAACATTATTAGAACATATTTTGTAAAAATGGGCTTTATATATAACACGATAACCCGGCCCGTCTTCAAAGTGTGCCACGGAACTCCATTCTCAGTGATTTACTTTCTTCTCAGAATTTCCTGCACAAAAATTCAAACAATTAGTTGAATAGTGACACCCAAGCCTTTTCAGTCTTAGGCGTTGTTTCTTCAACCTTAATTTTGATTGTATTTACACAATGAGCTTTATTTTGGACTTTCTCAAGTTTTGGAAAGTCCTCTAAACTTTCAGTTTTCACTGATTGTGTCACTTCCTCACCTTTGACCAACCATGCTTGATTTTTCTTTAAAGCTTTCTTGAAATACAATGTAGAAACTTTTTGTTCATTACTATTCGTGGATTCACCAGTTTCAAAATTTGAAAAATTAGTAATAACTGGTTTCACCTTGTTTGTAGTTTCTGTACATTGTTTCAAAACCTGAGTTGGTACTCCAGAATTTTTGTTATCAATATGAGCTGGATTAGGTTTAATTTGTAAACATTTACTAGCAATGTGTCCAGTTACTCAACATTTATCACACTTCCTGTTCTCATATCGATCTTTTCTATCAAACCATACACTCAAATCTAACACTGATTTGACGTATGGTAGAAATTTTTCCTGCTTCTTCTGTACCTTTGATTTGACGTTGAAGCACTGCGGTCCGACCTGCACCACTTATTCTCAAATTTTTGTGAGTTTTGTTTTTCAAATTTGTTTGATTTTTTTATAATGATTGGATGATTGTACCGATTAACTTTTATTTTTAAAAGTTTTAGAACTTTTAGAACTTTGTTTTTGTTTTTCATCCTGCTTAGAAGGTTTTTGCGTTGAGCACTCACCTTTTTCAGAAGATTGTAGAACAGTTTCTTGAAATTTCTGTTTTAGTTTTAAAAATATTTCATGTTTATCATTTTTAGGTCTTTCATCATCGATATCATCGTCACAATCTTTAATTATGACATCGTTATAATTTGTAACAATGTTACTTATTGGAATTTTCTTTTTATTATCATTGATCGGTTTTGGACATATATGTTCTAACTTTAATGAGGAAGTCACAAATACTTTCAATAAATTTTGCTGAATTAGCAGCTTTATTTATAACAGTCTCAACATCTTTTTCAAGTTGAGCTATTTTCTCAATTTGAAAATTTATTGCTATTTGATTTTCTATATTTAATTTTTCAAAAACAATTTTATCATTTTTAAACATTTTTATTTCATTTTGAAAATCTACTACCATTTGTAATTTTTCATTTTCTAAAATTTTTATTTTGTTTTCAAAATTCTTTTGATTTTACTTTTAATTTTTTATTTTCTAATGTCAAACTCTCAATCTCATTCAAGAGTTTGACATTATCTGCCTGATAATTGTCTACATCATAGACCGGGCAGACTGGTTTAGAACTTGGAGACTCATTTGTGGATATACTTGAAACTAGAGCTTCACAGTTCTTAACCACTACACTCTCTTGAAACTTATTCTTCAGAGATGTCCATAATTCTTTCGCAATCTTATATTCTGGTAAAAGTATCAGGATGTCTTCCTTAACCGATTGCTGGATAAGATTAATCATTTTCTTTTCAGCAAAATAATCATCTTTCTGTTGAGTAGAATATTTGCACTTCTCAAGAATTTTCTGATTCTCATCTCTAGGAACAACATAACCTGTCTCACTTGCGACCCAACTGCGGAAATGCATAGCTTGGACCCAGCTCTCAAATTTTCCTTTCCAAACTTCATACTCAACAACTTTGACGGCTTCACGGACTCCATTTCGTTTTCCAAATTTATCTGTTGTTCAAAACACTTGACAAATGATTAGCAAACAGACAATTTTAGCAAAAACTGACGTTTTAATCCACAATATTAACGTATCGGTTAGCTAAAAACGTTTAAAATTTTTTGGAAAACTGTTTTTACCAGATTAGAGCTCTAAACTCGTCTCGTCGATACGAATCTAACGATATATGATGTTCGAGATGTTTTTCGGGATTTTCACTCAGAATACAAGTTCGCGCGAACTTGTGAGAAAATCCACAGGAATCAGCAAGTTCGGGCGAACTTGGAGCGAATTTCAGTCAAATTTTGATCAAGTTTGGGCAAACTTGATTAAATTTGATAAAAATCAGTCAAGTTCCAGCGAACTTGGGTAAAATCCTTGAAAAATCAATCAAGTTCGGGCGAACTTGATGAAAAATGTGAATTTTTCAGTCAAGATCGAGCGAAGTTGATGTTAAGTTCGAGCGAACATGAGTTATTCGACATGGTTTTTTGCAATTTTTAGCTCTGATCTTTTCAAGGGTTTATCTATTATGGATTTTACGTATTATATTTGAAAATCAGTCCATTTTGTCCGTGAATTGTCCAAGAAAAGTTAAAAATGAAAGAAATGAGTAGAAGATGAGATGATTTCAGTCCAATGTCTTCAAATTAGGCCAATCCTGCTCTGATACCAATTGAGGGTCCGTTGTACAGATCATTCGGGTCCTAATTTGGCAAACCTAAGGTAAACGTGTGGAATCCGTTTGCATAGGCGACATTGGACACAAGTTCTTTAATGTTTAATCATCTTTTCATTGATTAGTAGACGTTACAAATCCTGGAAACACTTGGATAGAGATTCGCCGTCTCTCTGCCAAAATCAATGAAGTTACAAATGAAATCCCAAGGCACCTTTATATAGGTTTACAAGTTCGCTGGTGAGGAAGTGAGTTCAGGCGAACTTGACCTAGTCAAGTTCGGCCGAACTTAACATCATCATCACCATGACTAGCAAACTTGACCTCTAACTCACTTAAATACTCCCGTTTCTAACAGATTAAGCCCTAATCGCTCAGACTCGATATTATACGATGACGTAGGCAACAGACATATGCATCAACATTCCCTCTGAATTTGCTGAAATCCAGATGAAGCATCTATAAAGGTAAGTAATTAATGACCCGCCATAGCATCCACCATGGAGTCAATGTGGGGTAACGGGAAAGGATCCTTAGGACATGCTTTATTTAGATCTGTAAAATCTACGCATACCCTCCACTTTCCATTCTTCTTCTAGACAACAACCACATTGGCTAACCATTTTGGGTACTTGACCTCTCTAATCATACCTGCTTTTAACAACTTATCTACCTCTTCTTAGATGATGGCATTTGTTTCAGGTGCAAACTTTCCCCCTTTTTTGGTGTATTGGCCTAAAAGACTTATTAATACCTAATTTATGAGTACTAACATCTTTTGATATACATGTCATGTCCTCGTGTCTCAAAGCAAAAGTAGACTTCCTTCTCTTTAAGAAGGATACTAGATCCTATTCTATGTTGTCCAGGATCCCTGATCCTATGAAAATTTTAGATTCAGGATTCTCCAGGTTTAATAGAATATCCTTGATGTCCTGCTCTCTTGCCTCCACGACGTCCCTTGGAGGATACTTTAATTGCTATGCTTCCCTCGGTTTCGAAGTTGGCTTCATTGAAGAAGTGTAGCAGTTCTTCGCCTCCTGTTGATCACTCTCTATACCCCATGGAGCTGGAGCTTTACACATTGGTGGTATGTCAAGGGAACTGCCTTCATATCATGTATCCAGGGCCTGCCAGGATAACATTGCAACAAGACAAGCAATCTATAACACTGAATTTTTGGATAGAGTTTATTCCATATATGTAGATGGGGAGTTTGATGTCCCCCAATGTATTCTTTGTTTCTCCACTGAATCCTACGAGCACCGATGATCTTGGAATAATCTCGGATTCAAAAATGTTCATTCTCTTGAGGACATCCAATTGGATAATGTTCAACGAACTCCCTCCGTCAATAAGGATCCTACAAACAAAAAGATTAGAAATAAACAAAGTAATGACTAAACCATCGTGATGAGGATCCTATATGTCGACACGGTCATCCTCATCAAAGGATATCACTTTCTGCTGAGTTAGAGTGGAGGTTCGAACAGGTCTATCTCATTTTCCATTTTTGTCTCCTTGGCATGCCTCTTAGCTGCAGAAAACGAGGTTCCACAAATATCAGAACATCTAGAAATGAAGTTAATGACTTGAGCATCTGTAGGCGGTAGAGGAGCTCTTTCAGGAACTTTTTCATGATCCTGGATCCTTGACTTCTTCCTTCCGAGTAGCTCGTTCAGGTAACCTTTGCTCAAAAGATAGCCAATCTCCATCCTTAGTGCTATTCGTTAGTGAGGTGACGGAAATCCTCTTGATAAGCACACCATTTTGACTTATCCTTGCTAGACGTGGACTTATTGTTTTTTTCTTGGCCACCTAGCCTTGTCACCTAAATTCTGCAAAGCAAGGATTAGTTCACTATTATCAGCAGAAAAACAATATTCATAAATATGAGGATAATCCTCATCGTCTTCCTCTTGTTCAATTGCATGCACATTCTGATTGTCAGGCTTGGAGTATTGCTTGGATCGATTATTCTTGAAGAAAAAATCCTTGCTTCTTCTGATTTGAGGATCCTAGCAATCTTTCTTAGATCCTTTTGTCATCCTCTTAGCAGATGAATCTCAAGGCCCCGTTCCTTACTTCATCTAGATTCCTGCAAGGTGTCATAACATGGTCATCATAGAATGGGGAATCTTTATGTAATCCCATTTTAAACGCTTCCACAGCAGTGGCAATATCTAAAGTAGGGATCTCTAAGGACTCTCTACTAAATTTGGTGATGTAATCTCTAAGTGATTCATCACGACCTTGGGTGATCCTATACAAGTCACTAGTTAACCTTTCAAATGATCTACTACTTGAAAACTAATTATTGAACAAGTTAACCAAATGAGAAAATGAAGTTATAGAGTAAGGAGGATGACTTAGCAGCCATTTGAGTGCTGATCCAGTAAGTCTGGATTGATCTCCATCATTTCCCTGTACTGGGCCACATGCTCTTCCAGATCAGTGGTACCATCATACAGCTTCATACTTGTTGTCTGGAAACGCTTTGGTATCTCTGCGTTGCTTATGTGAGGCGCAAAGCGAGATATCCTATGGCTTCCATCCGGGATCTCAAGAATGGGTTTGACCACTCCGGGGACACTGGATATCATATGCTTGAGTTTTTGTAACTCCCTGGCCATAGTTTGGTTGATACCTGCATCCTGCATGTGAGCAAAGTTGGTATCATAGGATGTATTGAAGTTGTTACCTCCCGACTGATTTGGAACTGGTATCCCAGAAATTTGTCTAGGATAAGACGTGTCTGTTGTAACAGTAGGGCCTGACGAAGCCATGGTCTGCATAGGAATGAAGTCCCATTCATGAACTTCAGAGTTTCTCCATGATTGTCTCCCAAAGGATCCTTGATCCTGGAAAATGTTGGATCCTGGATACATAGGCGCTGATGGTATCAATGGATAATCTTGGATCCTTGAACTTGAGGATACTTGGTGCTGATCCTCGGGGTTGGTACATTCCCTGTGATCCTCTAGGTTTATAGAAGAATCCTTGAGGTTGGAAGTAGAATCCTTAAGCCAACGTCATTGCTAGTGATCTTTACTTAAAGTTGGAGGATCCTTGAGGCTGAGTTGTTGATGACGATGTTGCAAAATCCAATGCTCTGGGCATCAGTGGGGACTGATTTTCCACTTGTCTCTTTTTCTTCTTCATTTCATCAATTTCCTGAAGGATCCTTTGGTTAGTTTTGTCCTGCTGCTCCATGTAACTCTTCATCTGCAAAATCAAAGTAGAAACATCACTGTTGGTAGTTGTAGACGAAGAAACAGTAGAGGCTTTTGATCCTGTTTAAACAGGTGTTGTTTTCTTCCAGAGGATTTTCTGCATTCTTCTGGTATACAGGGGGAATAGGAGGCAACGATGAACTGGTTTGGGATGAAGTAACCGTCGGCATGGCACTTGAAGTGGGTTTTCCCTGAGAAGCCATGTGATTGACGCAAATGAACATAAATGAATGAATATGAATAAATTTTTAGAATTGAAGCACCAATTGCTCCACGATGGGCGCCAAACTGTTTTGGTAAATATCAATCTAAGGATAATGTAACCAAATTTGATTTTGTGAGGTAGTGTGCTTTAATATAAAATGATTGAATGATCGAATATGAAATGTAAAGAACAATGAACACGACGGTTTGTATGAGGAAAAGCCCTTGATCACTAATAGATCGCCGGCGTAAAAACTTCGGATAGTGAAAACTATCACTATCAACTATATTAAACAACAAAGGTTACAACTTTCAAAGATGATGAAGCTCGGTACAAAACAATTGTTATGGTGTTGTAGAGAGTATTCGAGAGTATACAGCTGTGTCAGTGTGTGTTCTAAATGAGCTTTTGATCATATAAAAATAGAAACCTATATTAACAAACTATCCGAAATTCATGCAACTATCCCACATTCTCATTAACAGCTACATGCCTCCATGCTCGTGCAAATAGAGAGCATGTTCCTGAGACTCCAGCTTGACCAAGTCTGTCTTGTTTAGGACCTGCATACAAATGTTAACAACATAATGGAACAATCGTTCATTAGCGTAGATTAAGATAAAGATCCTTGATCCTCAGATTCCATGCACCATCTGTTAAGGACAAAAGATCCAGGTTAAATCTCAGGATAAATGATCCAGACTCGTTAGAATTTAGCCCCTAACAATTTCCTGCTTATAGCTCATTTCGCAAACGAAAGTCAAACACTTTGACTAATGCTTTGACTTTCGATTCGGACACGTTTGAGCAAGTTTAGAGACTGATAAGGGTTGTTATATCATCATATTATCGTAGGGAATAACCCCTAAAAGTTATACCTTCTCATCATATCGCGTACGGTTAGTTTAATAAGCATAAATTATATAAACTAGCCGATTCGGCTCAAAACCTTCCCAAATCAGTTCTAATGAGAATGTTTGGTTATTTGACCCATATCATACGAGTCCTTGTACTTGGAAGGGTATAAACAACATTCTACCGGGTCTCCGCTTAATCTAGCGCACCGTATTTATCATTTAAAAGTTAACCGGTCAAAGTCAAATGACTTGTATAAGATCCGTTAACATGAAAAGATTTGTAAAGATTTGCACACATGTAAATATTGTTAGCCTATTTTTCTTTATAAGGGCTTGGGATATGGCACAAGCCGCTTGGTCGGGTATTAAGTCACGCGTGAATGATGCTTAAAATATAAATAACCATTTTTAATTCGTTTTGCTTGATAACTTAAACATTAGAGGTTAATACACCGTGTCCCGGATATCCTCGGCTCATTTAATTGCAAGTGACCACGACCTAAGCACGGGATGTAGGCATACACCTGAAAGACGCTAATGCTATTTTATATGATATTGGAAATGTGATGTGTTGGTTAATCATGTACCGGCATTTAGTTCCGGTCCCCATATGTATTGTCAAACACATAAAACTGGTAACCAGAAACATTCCTTTATCCCATGTTATTTTTAAAATTATATTCCAAACGGTATCAAATTCTTTTTGAAAAGATTTTCAAAAAGAGTCGGTTAATTGTGTTTACCAGTGAAAACTGACTTATTTTCAATATATCAAGCGCAAGTTATATATCAAATATGGAATAGGCTAGAGCGGCTTGGTCTAGGAGATTTGGAATTTGCAACTCCACAAAGACCTATTTGTCTCAAGTCTTATTTTGCTTCATTCTGTCTACCTGTGGATCTTTTTTAGTACAATTAGTCTGTGTATATTATTTTTGAACCTTCGGACAATGATATTGTACTTTGTAATAATTAATTTAAATTCCCATCTTTCGCGTTGCATTGTGAATATTGATATCAATCGTCACGCATATGTTGGAATTGGTATGCCCAAGACACATATTAAATTGATGTGGCTAGTGCGTTATGATCCAAGTCCGGTCAAATCCAATAACAAGCTAGACAAACACCCATAATATTTATTTATGATATGATCAAACAAAAAAATATTAACAATTAGAATATTTAAAAATTGGTTTTCTAAATAATTGCACTTGAGAAATTAATAAATTATATGGATAATTTATTTTGATAGAATATTTTATATTGTTATTTAATGGGTTAAATAACATTATAAATGTTTGTGATATGTTGCATAAAGTCTTGTAATATGGTATGTTATATTTTATAAAAGTTATAAAATAATTCAAGACTTAAATTCGAAAGAAAATTTTGAATTTTTTTAATAAAAGGCCTATATGGCCGTCCATATGGGGTTCTCCTAAGGTGGATCTTCCACCAATAAGGTGTTTGTTGGAGGCTTGGGGTATACAAGCTTGAGGTCTTCGTTTTGAAGATTACCATTCAAGAATCATCATCTTCTTCCATCTCCTAGCTCCTTGAAAGGTTGTTTCTTAAAACACCCTATGGTTGTATTTTGATAGCATGCATATTCATATATGGATCCGGATATCAGGTTTTACATATAAAACTGGTTTTATATCTTGTAAGTAACTAGTTTTAAATAATTATTCCGCTGCGTTTTTCATTTATATGGATAAAATGACTTTGATAAACATGTGAAAGCCCCAACAGTGGTATCAGAGCGGCTTATATGAGTGCATGCTTCAAAGGATTTAAAAATTTCGGGTTTTTTGGTTTGGAGAAACCCTATGGCTGAAAATTTTAACATGGTACTCCTTTTTTCAAGGCGTTTCTAATACATGCATAAAAGTATCTTGAAAAATTATGGCATTTGGATGATTTGTTTGTTTGGACAAAAACCCACATTTTTTGGTTTTTCTTTCTTGGCCGAAAATATGGGTTGTAAAAGGGGACCATTATTTTTGCTCTTGAATAATATACATATGTGGATGTATATTTTGGTGTTCATAACCTAGCCATGACCTTGTGTTTGAATATGTTGAATGATTTTGTTGTGATTTATATTTGATTATTTCATGGTCATTTGTAAAGTTGTATAATTTATTTATTTCCATTTGGTATGTAAGTAAATAGATTAGTTGCATTTCTTTTACTAGAAAAATGTATTAGGATACTTTATTGTAAAAGAAGATGCACACAAAAATGTGTTTTATTTTGGCCAATTTTGGGCCTAAAGAACCTCATAGTTCTTAACGGGATTTTAGCCCAATAATCAAAACACATTTTGAAGCCCAAAGGAGTTTGGAGCTGAATTTAAAGTCCACTTGGAAGCCCAAAGAAAGTGGAGAAATCGCAACACAAAAGGAATACTTGAAGCATTTGGATGCGGGTTCAAGTGGGAGTTCAACGACACATTTCTTGTGTCAATATTCACCCTTTAGGAAGGACCTTTTGGCACACTTGTTTCGGCTAACAAGTGTTGTCAAAAATAGTTGGCTATGGTTATGTACCTTTTGTGATAATAAGTGTATGCTTGTATGGTTATTTATTTATGGTTGTTTGGATGATATTTTGTTATGCTTGCTTAACAACTAATAATCCATAACAAGCTTAAAATTGGTTCTTTAATAATCATTAAAGTGGTTAATAAAAGGTTTTATTAAAGGTTGATGAATTTATAATAAAATGAGTTTTATTAAAAGAACCTTGAAAATTGGTTTTCACTAAGGTACCATGAATTTGAATGCATGCGAATGTATGGTACATAAAGTTTTCTAAAACTAGAATTTTGAAAACTTAAAAACCCCTTTTATGAAACAAGTCAAACACCATCATTTTATACAACACTCGAATCACTTGGGAACTCTTTGTGGGATAAAGGTCATCTAACCACATTTGAGGGAACTTATGTGTTTGAGGCAGGGTTACCATATTTGTGGGATAAAGGTCACCTAACCACTTGTATGTGTAAACATACATGTGTGTGTAAGTAGGACGACTTGATTTGGAAACCATGTGATTAGGGTCACCGAAGCATGGCGTACAAAGGTGTTGATGGGATTAAACATGTCAACTAAACATAAAGATGTTTAACCGATCCCATATGGCTAGAAATTGCAAAGGGTTGCAATCTTCAAACGTCGACTACCTTGTTAATTTAAATAATGGGATAAAGGTCCCCTAACCAATATTTAAATGTAATGTTGGATTCTAGATTTTAATTATTAATTGTCTATGAGACATAAAAGGGTATTAATAATTAAAATTTAATAATGTCGCAAATACTAAAATTGAACTTTGTTAAAATTTTGTAGATGGCCGCTAACAATGCAAACACAATTACCTAACAGTCCGTAACCTATCACTAAGAACAATCCTTGAAAAGGATCGTCTCAACCATAACAACTTCATGGGTTGGTATCGAAACTTGAGAATCGTTCTCAAGCAAGAAAAGATATCCTATGTGTTGGACGATCCTAAACCCGATGAACCTAACGTGGAAGATGAGGACTCCATGCAAGCCTCTTACTTCATGTTGGGAACTATGATTCCCGAAATTCAAAAGGATTTTGAACATCACGGGGCGTACGACATGATTACCAAATTGAAGGAAATGTTACTTCAACAAGCAAGGGTAGAACGCTTCAAAACGGTTCGGGTGCTTCATGCATGTCGAATGGAGGAAACCCAATCGGTCTCATCTTATTTCCTTAAGATGAAAAGCCACATTGATCGCCTCGAAAGGCTTAATTGTCCCGTCTCTAACGAAGAAATTTGTAACTTTTGTTATGAACTATAACATGAACGGATGGGACGAGAGCATTGGTGAACTTCATGAAATGCTCAAAACTACCGAGGCGGGCATGGGTAAAAAGGCTTTGCCCGTTCTAATGATCAATGAGGGTGGCAACAAGAAAGGGCATCATCCCGACTCCAAAACAAATGTTGCCAAAGAAAAGGGACACTTAAATGGGAAGGGAAAAAGAAGGCTAGAGCGGAACCACCGAAACCAAAAGACCAGAAGAAAAGGTTGCCACGAACGATCCATGCTTTGAGTGTGGAGAGCTGGGGCATTGGAAAAGAAATTGTCCAACCTATATCAAGGAGTTGAAAAACAAGAGGGATGCGGGGCAAACCTCAGGTACAATCTTTATGATACATATTGACTGTAAGTCCCGTAACACGGATCTTTCAATGATAACACAAACAACCTCGTGTAAGTGCGGAAACCAAACACGAGATGATTCAAGAATAAGCAAAACGAAAAACACAAAGATTAACAAAACAATAAGAATAAACTAAGATCTTGCATTCACTGATTAACAATGACTGATACAAGAACCCTCTTGAATGGTTTCGACCGGCTCTAGCTTGTGCAACTGATCAACCCCTAATCAAGAATCAAGGAGTGATTATATACTATCAATCAATGTGGGCCGAAACCCCTATAGGCCCAGTCGAAACCCCAAAGACCCAAAACACTATCGAACATAATACAAAGCAACCCATAATTACGACTACTTGTCAACTATGCATAAACCTTTAGGTCCTAAAATGTGAGACTGACGCATCAAATTAACACAATGTGCTATGGTTACAAACTGGGTCTTACCGGGTTAGTTTATATTAGGTTTTGGACCTTTATAGGTCATTTGGGCCAAGCTTTAGGCCATGTGGGCCAAGCAAGCCCAAGGGGAGCCCATGTAGGGAAGTAGGTTTGCCTGGGTATATAAACAAGTTTTCAACGTGTTTTAGGTTTTGAACCTCATTGTTTTAGAATTTACTACAGAGAGAGAGAGAGAGAGGTGATTTAATTGTGAAGAACACTTGTATTAACGGTTTTGCTTGTTCAAGTAATAGAATCGTGTGCAAGTGTTGAAAGGTGATTTAGATTGTTCTTGGTATTTCTTATTTTTCTGTTTTTCTTGAATCTCACCAAGTTTGGATTCCACTCAAACTTGGTGATTGTTTGAAATCATTGAAAGACCCGTTTTCGGGACTTACAAGTGGTATCAGAGCCATTAGAACCTATTTCTAGTCTCGGTTTGATATCAAGGATTCAAGATTTTTATTATATTTTTGTTGGTGTTCTTCGCGTTCTTCAAGATTCGAGTGGGTGTTCATCGAAAATTCTAAAAATTTATTCTATTGTGCTTTGGTGATTTTCTTAAAAATTGTTAAAGGATCAAGTCAAATCTTTTAATTTTTAAAAGGGATTGGATAAGTATTGAAAATATTTGTCAAAACTCTTAATTTTTGGAAAGTTGTTTTTGGAGAGATTTCAAAATCGATTAAAAAAATAATAATAAAAATAAAAAAAATTCATATCAGTTTTGAAAACTTTTCCTTGTTTTTAGATTTTATTTTTTGAAATACCTTCTTTCCAAAATAACAAAAGTCTTCGAGACCCCACAATTTTTGAACTCACACCGGAGGTTTCGAGTCAGACCGGCAAGAACTTCTGAACTCTCATCTGAGGTCTCGAGTCTAAGGTCTCGAGTCAACTTCACGCGGGTTTCACGTCAATGGTCTCGGGTAACAGGTCTCACCTCCGTCAGCAACGTTTTCGAGTCGCAACCTCCTTCTTCATCGTTGTCGCAAACAGACACATCGAGTCACCACCAATACAAGTCGTAATCAACGTTTCGACATAGGTTTCGAATTTTCGACGTCGAGTTGCAGGTTTCTTCTTTCGACTCGCAACCACCTCCGACTCGACTTGCAATCATCTCCGACTCGCATCCATTTTCGAAACCATCTTTCTTAACCATCTCAGGTCGTTACTTCCGTCGTTTAACACCTTCACCATCGTCTGATCCTCATCATCAACCTACAGTCGACCGCAATAACCTCATCACCAAACACCTGCAGCCGCCATTCATCACACTTCATCAAAACTCCGGTCATCTTCTCCGTCAACATCATCATCATCATCATCTAATCTGTCATCATATCATCATCTTCAACACCAATCTCAGGTCGTTACTTCCGTCGTTCAACACCTTCACCTTCACAGTTCATTGTTCACCATCGTGTTCATCACCGTATACTACCCTGTCGTTACCATTGCAACATCACCAAAACCTACCATCTCCATTATACAATCAACACCAGACTCGCTTTCAGATAGAATTTTAATCAGGTGTCGTAATACAATTTCGGGTTTTGCTGCATGGTTGTTTAAACGAAGAAGAAGGAAGTTTTGTGGTGGTTTGTCGTCGGGAAAGAAGTTTTGACGGAATTTTTTTTGGCGGCTCACATAAATAGGGTTTCATATTTATTTCTTATAAGTGACGTTTAGTAATTCAATTTCAATCGTCAACTTTCATTAATAATAATAATCACAACTTAATAATTAGCTAAGTCATTAGGTGTTCATTAATAATAATAATAATAATAATAATAATAATAATAATCTTAATTATAAAAGTAAGTATTACTTATAGTTTTATATTAAAAAAAAGTTTTGATAGCGTTTTGAGGTGCGATACTAGAAGCCGGTTCGTACGGTTGCAAAGGGCTTGAGTTAGCGATTACACGGGTTCTGCTTTTGTTTTGTGTTTTGAGGAAAAGAACAAAAGAATCAACCACCTAATGTCTCAGGTGGCTCAGGTAAGACTCAGTATTGAAGAGATAAATTTGTTTTCTGTGATCCTCAATGTAGAGAAAGAGTTGAGGCTTATCATTTACACAACTCAGAGCTAATCTCAGATCTTAATGACATAAAACGGCACAATACTACGTTAAAGAAAAACGAAAAACTTTTCAAAGAAAAGATAGAAGCTCAATGTAAAGATATTGTTAAACTCCAACAAGATCTGAGTGTTAAGTGTTGTGTATACGATGACGCTAAAGAAACCATACGTGTTTTGACCAAGGAACTAGAAGAGATCAAACAAAAATTTCATTTAAACGAGATAAATATTAGAAAATATGACACTTCTAGTAAATTGGTCAAAGGCATTTGTGAAATTCAAATGGAATACAAGGAAAAGAAAGGGTGTGGTTTGGGTTATAAGGAAGTTTCTCCTCCATACAATCATAACTACACCTATGTGTCTTACTCGGTGGAGGAACTGATGAATGAGGATACCTTGACTTACGGTCCAAAAACTGATGTCATCAATCAACAGCAGACCTGTTGAAAAACAGGCGACCCCTCCAATCCAATTTGCTTCTAAGGGTATAATCGATACTAATGCTTTGCCTTCACGTGCAGGTAAAGTAAATAAAGTATCTTGTGAAGATGTTCTTGGGGATGTATTGCTTTCAAATTCTGATTTTTCTAAAAACTCAATAAATGAAACTGATTCTCGTTGTGTTTTTGGACAAAATTTTCTTAATTTGTTTCATAGTTATGTTTCATCTATTAGGCCTGATTTTTTGGGCAAGACAATTGATACTTGTGTAACAGAGACTGAATCGGCAAAAGAAACGAATGATCCAGCTAAACCAACTGATTCCAAATGTGAATCATCTGAAGCAGTTGATTCTGAGAAATTGGAATCAGTTGATTCTAGTGGATTCAGCTCAAAAATGCCATGTGCAGAACCGTCTTGTGTTGAAAACTCGTCAAATATTTTAGCTGAAGTTTCTGCTAAAGTTTCTGGTGTTTCATCCGACAAACCAGAACTCTCTGATTCTGTCAAAGCTGATGTCATGAAGGATGAAGAGAAGATGATGTGAACAAGGTTCCAAATATGCAAGATGTTGATACATGATGTCTATTGTCTAGGTCTTGGATCGAGTCTGTATGTTTAGGGTTTGAATTGTTAGACTTTGAAAGTATTTATGTGTAATGCACAAGTTCGGCCGAACTTGTGTGAAGATAGATCAAGTTCGCCCGAACTTGATCTAGCCATCCACAGTTCGAGCGAACTTGCTGCCCTATAGATAGTTGTCTTTGGGTCTTTCATTGTAAGAACTTTGCGTTGACGACGGCGAAGCTCTGTCTGTTTGGATTCTCGATGTACTATTGATTTGAACTAATAAATAGACAATTTAAACAGTAATCTTGTGTATTCGATTAACAAGTCACATAATTTCCGCTTATGTTGGACCTTAGATACAAATTAGGTTCCTTAGCAGTGGAGGAGCGATCCTAACAAGTGGTATCAGAGCCATGGATACCTAATTTGCTGAGATCTACACAAGACACTCTCTATTTCTACCCATTTCTATCATTTTTCTACATTTTTTTCACATAAATGATGAACCTACGGTTAAAAATGGCTAAAATTTGAATATGTCATACATAACCATCTAATAACAAACCCTTGAAAGTTTCAAAATCAAATTCAATCAATTTCATGTCAAAAATGTCAAAAAACCATGTCTGAGAACACAACTTCGCTCGAACTTAGACAACAAGTTCGCCCGAACTTGGCTTAAAATCATCATTTTTGTTGATTTTAACCAACTTCGCGCGAATTTGTTGGAATTTTCAGTGAATTTTGATCAAGTTCGCCCGAACTTGTCAAAATCTTATTGAAATTTTACATAAGTTCGCCCGAACTTGATAAAAGTTGAAAATTTTCAAAATCTCATCACAAGTTCGCCTGAACTTGTTCATCAAGTGAAATTTTCTGAAATTTTATCACAAGTTTGACCGAACTTGTTAAAATTGAATCTGAAATTTGTTTTCTGCACAAGTTCGCCCGAACTTGTCTGTTTGCTAATTAATTATCAAGTGTTTTTGAAAGTGTTTCAGCCAAAATCGTCTGATTTTCAAGATGGATGATTTTCATAATGCTTTTGCTATGGGAACAGCTCAGGCCTCTAGATCAAATGCTAGTGCAAATGCAAACGTGGTAAACCAGATGTATCTGGATAATGAGATGGGGACTTTGGTTAAATCGCCAAAGTTGATGAGCATGGTTGAGTTTGAAGGCTTGAAAGGAAAGTTTGTGAATTTGGTTCAAGTGGATCGTTTCTACAGTTGGGTTGCTATTCAAACAGGATATACGTGGCCAAAGGATGAGTGTGATCAAGATCTTGCATTAGTAAAATTTATGCCAGAACATAAAGATGCATATGTGGCAGAGAAGAAAATGATCAGTCTGATACAGCAATCAGTGAAAGAAGATATCTTGATCTTGCTACCTGAATGCTCGACGTCACAGATGTTGTGGAATGCACTATGTGCTAAATATCCGGGAAGTGCCGAGATGATTAAAAGCAAGAAGGCTTTAATCAAGAAAGAGTTTAACATTTTCACGACGATCAAAGGCAACCATAAACAGATGATTGATAGATATTGTCATTTTGATGGTTCAGATGCGAAGACATGATATTCATAAAACTGATGAAGAGACGATTGATAAGTTGGCGGATGCACTTCTTGAGGGGGAGTGGTCGACCTACTTGATGGTATTGAAGAATAGTCCAAGTAGGATGCATTTCAAGCTATCATCTTTCATTGACTAGTTAGAAGGACATGAAATGGAGTTGCTAAAATGGCAAAATCAAAGAATGTTAATGCTGTGCAAGATGTAGGTGTGTACTACAAAGGAGGTGTTCATGAAATTTTGAGTCCGGAAATTCAAACGGCGTTTAGTGCGAATATGAATTCTTCGAATCCTTCATTCCAAAGTCAATCGAACACTCAATCATATCCTAGTTATGATCATCGTCCTCCGAACACAGGATATTCGAGTACTGGTTCAAATTCACAATTTCAGAACCAAACTAATCAGTCTAATGAGACAAATCATTCCAGTTCTTATCCAAATGTATTTCAGTGCAACATTGCAGTCAATCTGAAGAATGTTTTCCATGAGCAAGTGGGTAAACAACATATAGCACTTCTTGCAACTGTACTCGAATCATACGAAAGCTTAGTTGCGGTGAAGATCGGAAATCCAGAAATGACGGCTGAGGATTACGACCAGGTTGATGAAGTGGAATTGGAACTAATGGATATCAAATGGAGCTTAGCATCAATTATCAGAAGAGTAAGGAAGTTTGTCGCGCTCACTGGAAGAGACATTGGAAACTCGAGCAATAATCTTGGTTTCGACAAGTCGAAAGTAACGTGCTTCAAATGCAGACAAAAGGGGCATTTCAAACGCGAATGCACGAATCCAGAAGCAAGCGGCAATCAAAGCCCTTTTGGAAACAACAATGATTATTATAAGAAAGCGTTGCAGTACAAGCCATATCCAAAAAGAACTCAAGTAGAAGTTCAAGAAAATTCCTCAAAGCCAACTGAACAAGCTCTAGTTGTGTCTCATGAAGACGAAGGGTTTGACTGGAATAAGTATATTGGCAAGAAAACTGGTGTCGCTTTGATGGCAGAGATCGTGGATGAATCAAAATCAATGGTTGATGATGCAGCTCTTGAGAATGCGATCTTAGAAGAATATCTGCAAAGAATAGAGGAAGAGGAAATGATCTATCACGAGACAAAGATGAAGAACATTATCCCTCCTAACTTTCATTCCAGTTTTGCAGGTTGCTTTGGAAATACATCGCAAGAGCAAGTGGCTGAAGAAAAGAAAGCAGAGGTCGATGAGGTCATTGATGTGACAAAGGAGATGAACGAAGAAAATCTAACAAAGATTGCTGACAAAGCATGATGGCAAATCTGAAACAGGTGGGTTCAGAGGTAAAGGTGATTGAAAAGGAAGTTGTGTTGTGGAGGTTGAAAAACCTTGCACAAAGTGCACAAAACCTTGTGAGCAATGTACTGAGAAATCACTAATCATAAGTGAATTAGTTGGGCATAATGAAAACTTTAGATACGATTATCGCACAATAAAGAAGCTTCTGATAGATGAAAGGCACTTATAGCAATGTTGAAAAAGCTAACTTAGAACAAGGTGCCACAATAAGAATGTTAAAAGCAAGGTAATTGAAAAACAAGAAACAATTAATAGGTACATTAATACCATTGTTGAAACAAAACAAGAGCTTCAAGATATGAAAATTGAAATTGTACGAGTAAGATAGTTGTTGCTCAGTTACACAACAAACGCTTATGTCATCGATCATATTCTTCCAACAATTCCATCGGAGGAAAATGATGCGAAATCGAATGGTAAGAAGCGTGGAGAATATAGCAATGTTCCACCTCCATTGTGCGCAAGTTACTGCCACAGAAAGTGGATGGTATTGAGAAGGCACTTAATGTAACGCTTTTATCATAAACAAATGATAAGTTGCCTGAGAATATTGATATAGTCTACACCACATCTAAAGATGACAGTGAAGCAGTTGTTAAAAATGTGGTTGAAAATGTTTTGGGAAATGATTCTGATGATGGCAGCTTTGAGAGTGCTAACTCAAGTTTGAACAGTTCTGAATCACAATCCGAAAATGACGATACATCTTCAGAAAGTAGTCTAAGTGATGATCCTGACGTTGTGATGTACAAAGTTAAGGATTCTGATAGACTATATTTTGATGATAGTTTTCCAATTCGAAATGTGAAAGAAGATCAAATTGATAAACTATTCAAACTTGTTGAAGTATCATCAGATGATCTAGAGAAGAATGAAAAGAAATTTTACTCAAAATCCAAGAAAGTTTATAACAACTATGGAAGGAATGGTGGTGATTTTTCTAAGAACAGGAGAGCGGGTTTGGGTTTAGAAGTAGAAGATGAACCGAAAAAGAAACAGAAGTCACCATTTCACGAATATAAGAATAAAAACATGAAATTCGTGTTTGGGACAAACACGGTCCAGGAAGAAAATTTGATTGGAAAACAATCAAATGATGAGTTTAAGAAGAAAAAGGAACTCCGTGATATGGCTAAATCCACAAGTGGAGTAAAACCCACGAACGGACATTCTGCTGATACTCGAACTTGCTTTAAATGCAATGAAGTTGGTCACATTGCTCGCAAGTGTCCGAAATCAAAGCCCATGTATCACTGAAGAAAGACAACTTCAGATGATGAGAAACTTAAGCGCCGAGAGATTGTAAAGCCAATCATGATCTTAAAATGAAAGTATGAATCTAACATCAAAGTGAAACCTAAAAGTGAATTTAAAGTTGAGAAATCAACTTTTGAAAAAGGTGAAACTTCTAAATCAAATGAGAACAAAGATTCAAAGTTTTACATTAAGAAAGCTCAAATGAAATCTCAATCATGGGTTGCAAAGAAAACATCATCATCATCTGAAGGTACAAAGATAACTAGTGCATCAGTCAAGAATGAAAATGTCAATGACACAAAGACTTATAAGAAGTTACCGAGTGTTAATTTGCAAGTTCCTACTTATGACATCCCGATTCCACCCAAGACCGGAAAGGCTTGGATTTCCCTCTTTAAATAGTTTCTTTTGCATGTACAGGGGCTCCAGAGATCTATCTTGTCGAAGTGGAATATGGATAGCGGAGCTTCATGTCACATGACTGGGATGTGTGCCTTACTCTTCAATATTAAAGCAATCAATGGATGGTACATGGGATTCGCAGGTAATCAAGGAGGTAGAATCGTTGCGGAAGGAAAGTTATCAAATGGTGTGGTGTCGTTTGATAAGGTCAACTATATCGCCGAGCTGGAGAACAATCTTCTCAGTATTTCTCAGATCTATGATAAGCAATTTACCACCCATTTCAACTAAAAGGAGTGCATGATTATTAAACCAGGCTTTAAGATTCCAGAAGAATGGATTCTCATGCGCGCTCCTCGCGAGAATGATCTGTATGTGCTTGATATGAGTGTTGCTACAACTACTTCGAAGTCAGTTCAATGTTTCGTAACGAAGGCCACAGAGAAGGAATCAATTCTTTGGCAAAGAAAGATGGGTCATATACACCTCAGAAAGATGAATCATCTGGTTCACAATGATTTAGTTGAAGGAATGAATCTTAGAAGCTTTCACATGACTGATAATTGTCTGGAATGCAAAAAAAAAAAGCAGGTTAAAAAGTCTCATCCTACAAAGATTCTTAACTCCATCAAGCTGCCGCTCGAAAGATTGCATATGGATCTCTTCAGTCCAGTGAATGTGAAGAGTATATCTGGAGATCTTTATTGTCTTCTCGTCACTGATGATTATTCAAGGTTTTCATGGGTCTTCTTCAAAGAGAGCAAAGATGAAACGTTTGATAATCTCATGATCCTCTTCAGGAAGATTGAAAATTTGTACCATCTCCCTATTAGAAGAATCCGAAGCGATAACGGTACAGAATTCAAGAATGCCCGAATGAAAGAATTTTGCAACGACAACGGCATCTTACACGAATTCAGTGCTCCATACACTCCGCAACAAAATGGATTAGCTGAGAGGAAGAAAAAAACGTTAATAGAAACATCAAGAACTATGCTTGTTGATTCAAAGCTTCCTGTCAGTTTCAGGAGTGAAGCAGTCGCAGCAGCATGCTATACATTGAACAGAGTCTTGACGGTCAAACCTACCAAGAAGACTTGCTTTTAATTGCTAAACCGAAGGAAACCTAATCTGAAGTATTTAGAACCGTTTGGCGCACCTTGTACAGTTATTGATTCGGATGGAAAATTTGGTGCCAAATCAATAGATGGTTTCTTTGTCGGCTACGCAACTCCACTCAAAAGAGTCTATCTTCAAAGTTTAAGAAGAGTGGTAGAAGCACAACACGTCGACTGTTTTAGATATACAACTCCTATTTAAAGAGCAGGCGATGCTTGGTTGTTCAATTATAGTGAATTGTGGAAATCATTTGACTTGCCAGAAGAGCCTTCTGAAGAAGATATTGCAGTGTTATATTATCTAATCAGTCGGCTAATGAAGAGCAGATTATCAGATCAATAGTGGTTAATCAACCAACTGTTGGATCTTCTTCTTCTAGTTCAGGTCCTAGCACTAGCGGTGTTCAAGAAACTCATGCAGAACAAGAGACACCGGCTACAGAACTAGTAAATTGCACAGAAGAACCCAATCTTTCTCAAACACATAGTTCCGACTCTGATGAGGCTCCGACGTTTGATGATGATGGGGAATCTTCTTCTGATGAAGAATCTGAGCAAATCACAAGTATGTTGAATCAATCTGCTGGCTCGAGTACTCGTAATAAAGCGTCTTCTAGTGCTCCTACAGTTGAATTAGTGGTAGATCAGAATATTACTAATCAGGAGAACACTGTTGATGTTCCAAGTGAAGTGATGCCGAGATCTTACTCATACCACCCATCAAATTCCATAATTGGTGAATTGCAAGTTGGTGTACGAACAAGGAGTCAGATCAACAAAGCTTTGAGTTGTTTCTATACTCGAGTAGCTCCGACTCAAGAGTTTTGCTATTATTCATGCTTCATATCCCAGATTGAGCCGAAAAATGTTTCTGAAGCTTTCGGAGATGAGAATTGGGTACTTGCGATGCAAGAAGAATTATTACAGTTCGAAAAGCTAGGGGTATGGAAGCTTGTTGACCTACCGGATAATCCAAAGGCGATAGGTACTAAATGGGCCTTCAAGTGCAAGCGCGATGATCGTGGAGTTATAGTACGCAACAAAGCTCGGCTCGTTGTCAAAGGATTCCATCAACAAGAAGGAATTGATTATACAGAAGTGTATGCACCAGTTGCAAGATTGGAGTCCATTCGCATTTTCCTTGCATTTGCTGCTTGGAAAGGTTTTAAAGTATATCAATTGGATGTGAAATCAACTTTTGTATACGGTAAGCTACGAGAACAAGTGTACGTAGGCCAACCACCAGGTTTTGTCGATCCGCTGAACAAAAAGAAAGCCTATCTTCTGGATAAAGCACTGTACGGTTCGCATCAGGCCCCGAGAGCCTGGTACGAGACGTTATCTCAACATCTCGTTGGCAACGGCTTTATTAGAGGAACAATGGATAGTACACTATTTACCAGAGAAGTTGGAAGTCATCTGATTATCGTACAAATTTATGTAGATGACATCATATTTGGTTCAACAAATGACGATCTTTGCAAAGAGTTTGAAAAAATCATGAAGAAGAAATTGGAGATGAGCTCTATGGGTGAAATGAAATTCTTCCTCGGATTGCAGGTTGATCAGTTGCCAGACGATATTTTTATCCACCAAACCAAGTATGTTCATGATATCTTGAAGAAGTTTGAGATGGATAGCATGAAGCCGTTATCTACTCCTCTGGCGCTTAATCACGGAATTTGCATTGAAGAAACCGGAATCAAAGTTGATGATACTCTTTACAGGTCGTTGATATGATCACTCATGTATCTGACGGCATCTCGCCTGGATATAATGTATCCTACCTGCCTTCGTGCACATTATCAGTCCAGTCCCAGAATATCTCACATGCAGATCGTGAAGGGAATTTTCAGATACTTGAAGGGATGTCCAAGAACCGGCTTGTGGTACCCATAGAATGACAACTTCGATCTGACAGGATATGCTGACTCTGATTTCGGTGTTGACAAATTGAACTCAAAGTCTACGACAGCCGGTTGCCAGTTCTTCGAAACTCGATTAGTAACTTGGCAGTGCAAGAAACAAACCACGGTCGCTCTCTCTACTTGTGAGGCTGAGTACATCTCGGCTTCTAGTTGTTGTTCACAAATCTTGTGGATACAACAACAGATGAGAGACTATGGATTGCAATTTCTTGAGACTCCATTATATGTAGATAAAGATGAAACAAAAATGGTTCATCACTTGACAAACATATTTGACATTAACTGCTATGAAAAAACATTCGAGATTTGCCATTATTCGTAGGTTGAAAAATTTGGTCGGATGCGAGTTGTGATGCTCGATGCAGTTTCGTGATCCTTTTGTTACCTTTAGGATTATTCTTAAAACTAAAATACAAAAATATGTTTTTGATTTTAGAGGGAGAAATGTAACGAGAAAATACAAAAACATATGAAAAAACAAAAAGTACAAAAACATGAAAAAGACAAAAAGGATTTTGTGTCAAAAAGGAAGTGATAGTACATCAGTGGACTATCACAATATGCTAAGGATTTGTAAAGTTTAAAAACTGATAAACAAGTCTTACTGTGGATGGGTTGATAGGCTTTACCATTCAGTAAATTGTTTCCGGGATATAAACTAAATTTTACAACTGCTTAAACTTGTGGATTAACATCTCTCAGTTATATGGACTTAGTACTCTGAAAAGTCTTACTGTGGATGGGTTGATAGGCTTTACACGTTCAGTAAATTGTTTCCGGGATATAAACTAAATTTTACAACTGCTTAAACTTGTGAATTAACATCTCTCGGATATATGGACTTAGTACTCTGAAATTTCGTTTGAGAGATTGCCAGATTCTGAGATACGAGGTCTTTATAGATGATTGATATCTGGGGTATTATACAAGTTCTTCTGATTTTGCGGAAGCAATAGCCTAGTACTTTTATAATACTTTTGCTAAAAACCCCTAAACTGCAGCAAAATTGAAAGAATCAAAAGATCTAATCAATTGCAGTGCTTAAAAGATTCCTTAATTGGAACACACCTTAAAGTCGAGCCTTCATCTCTTTGTCGATACGGTAGTATTAACCTGAGCTCTCAAGGCTTCGTATAACCCAGATACAAATATCAATTAAGCTATACTCACCTATAAGATGAAATCTAGGGAATCTTGATACTGGAGTATATTCTGAGATGGGAACCATAGTTGAGTCAAGTTTCATAATTCTAACTAAGATATCTTGGAACAATTGAGAAATGTGTCGAAGTTTAAGTGGACAAATATATCGACAATCTAGGTAAACAAGTTTAGAACTTAAAGTCATCAAAGGGTCAACGGTACTAGTGATACGTCTCAATCAAATCAACTGATATGATCCTTAAACACGAATTCACAAAAATATGTTTGTACATAGCTTATTTGATTTCAGATTTATACCGAAAAAGATTTTCAGTGTGTTTTAGCATAAACTTTCGAAAGTTCGAAAACATTTTGTTTCTACATCGTTTTCAACAGCCAATGATGGAAAGCGGATCTTCGGAGTTCGGAAAGGTGCAAGTTGTTGAAAATCTTGATGACAACGGGTTGGGAGCGAATCTGTAAAATAAAAATACACTAAAAACGATGAAAAGTTCATTAATTTGAAACTTTAAATTTGAAGAAAACATCAGTTTGTTCATAACGGGTCAAACTGGGGTCATTAACTTGGATTCGACAGACAATTTGGTTAACCGAGGTCATTAACTTGGACTTGGTCAACTGAGTGGATTTTCATAACTGTTAAACATGTGAAAGTTTAGGGTTAAAAGTGAAAAATTTGAAAAAAAATGAAAAAATTTGAAAATTTGAAAATTGGATTTAAGCAAGTTCGGCCGAAGTTATTGATTAAAAATTGATTCATTATAGCTTATCTTCGGGCGAAGTAGGTTAAAGAAGATTGGTTTTGATAGTCAAGTTCGCCCGAACTTGACTAAGTACATATACTGAAGTTCGCTCAAAACTCTCATTTTATCGGTTTCTTAACTTCGAGCGAACTTAGTGCAATTTGAGTGAAATTGAGTTTTTGCAAGAATTGTACTGCTGTGCTGCAAAAATTAAGAACGGATATAAGTGATTGGCACACTTATTATCATGGCCGAGGTATAATTTGCACAAATCATCCATTAATTGATGTGTTTGAACTGATCTTGGACCGAACTCATTAAAACAGTAGATCTAGGTTTGATTTGATCAAATTGAACGGTGAAATGTATTGATAAACATGTATTCATCTTAAACAAACTGAAAATTTGATCATTGGATATGTGTGTTATGTTGTAGGTTTTTGTTGGAGATGATGACAAGTTCGCCCGAACTTGTGGAAGTTGTTTTGAGACAACTTCGGGCGAAGTTGTCATCATAGTGTACGAAGTCTGAAAATTTAACAAGTTCACTCGAACTTGTTTAATAATGTTCAAAAACCTGTAAATAATACAAGTTCGTCCGAACTTGTTAAAAAATGTCAAAACTTGTTTCTATTACATGTTCGACCAAAGTTGTTTAGTTTTGTAACGTTTGGCATCAACTTCGCCCGAACTTGATGAATGTGTGTTGAAATTTGGTGAAAATTGTCTAATTAGCTTGATTTCTTTGTCCACAGATCATCCAGCTTTCGTTAAATGAGTTTCACAACACCTGTATATTGCTAGACGAAAAGATTTATCCCTCGCTGGCTGCATTCTCCGAGATTCTAGAGTTTTTGGGGAGAATTCCAGGCGATTACGGATAAGCATGTCGTTTATAGATCACATGTATATCTTTTCTGGAACGCAGCATCTTATGATGAAGCAAACAAAGTGATAAAGTCTGCTGTTCGAGTTGGCAATGAAGATAAGGAGTTTTTTATCACTGAAGCAGATATTCGAAGGGTTCTTGAATTCAACGACAATGGAAATGATCTAATTAGCTTTGAAGAGAGGATGGTTAAGGGTTGTTTCTTTAGCATTGGTTATAAAGGGCATGCAAATGAGCCTACATTGAAGAAAGGCGGTGTTCCTCTACCATACAAACTTCTTATTCATGCTATTATTCACGCCTTCAGTCACAGGAAAGCAGGGCTAGATGATATTCAAGATTACATGGCCTGCAGGTTACTGCGTTGGTGCTCAACAAAAAGTTCAACTACTCGAAAGTGATCTTCAAGTTTATGTCAAAGCAAAATGAGCAAAGACAGATTAGTGATGTATCCGCGGTTCATTCAGATGCTGATAGATGAGAAATTCAATGATATTGCGAAAGATCCGAACGATATTCTTTATTTGAGTCATATGGACGAAACAACTTTGAAGAAGCTCAAGATATATCAGAAACAAGATTCTACTCCTATTTCAAAACCTATGTTTGGTGCTATCGTCAAAGTCGATTATGTCACACCACTTGAGAACAAATGGAGAAAGGATGGTAGCGGAGACGATAAAGACGAGGTTGAACTGTTAAAGAATTTCAAGGAGAAAAGAGGCGATTGGTATATTAAGAGGGTTGTTGTTGTTGAAAAGCCGAAAAAAAGAGCGTCAAAGAAGGTGGATACAATGCTAGTAGATGAGCCTGATGAAGATCCACAGAATGTTGAAGGATCTAGTGCTGCGGTCAATGTTGAAAGTCAAGAAGCTGAGACTGGTACAACGGGTGGTGATCGTGACGATGTTATTTCAGCGACTTCTGATAAAGATGATGAATCGTCTGAAGATTCAGCTCATATTCGACAGAAAGAAAGTGAGAAACAAAAAGAAGAGGAACGTTTGAAAAAACTTGGTGAAGATCTTTATGAACCGGGTTCTGATGAGGGTTCGATGAAGAACATCCCCAAGAAAAAGACAAAGCGCTCAAAGTCAAAGGCTGGAGATTCTAAGAAAGCTACAGGTTCTCCTAGTACCAGAGGAAAGAAAAAGCCTCAAAGTCGCAGGTAGTTGAGTCAGAAACCGAAGAAAGGAGTTACACATGAACCTCCTGTTTCTAATCTGCAAGACATTCCGATTATTGAAGCACAAGTTCCACCAATGACTGCAATACAAGAACCACAACAGTTATTGAAGTACCGGTTCAGAGTACACCTCTATAAAGTCCAAAAGCTGCTGCAAAGAGTACTCCTAAAGCAACTCCTCCAAGATCAAAGCAGTCTACTCCACAAAGTGCCAGAGCTAGAGAGTTTAAAGATGCTTTTGGTGAAATTCCAGATAATATTACTCATCCAGTCACAGCTGAAGATCTTTCAAATTGGTTTGAAGACACTCCAGTTGACATGTTAGAGAAAAGAATCAAAGCTCTGGAGGATAAACTAAAATAGAATGAAATCGAGAAAGAAGCCCTGGAAAAGAAAGTGAAGCAGATGATGTTGAAAAAGAGATTTTCAAGACAAAGTGAAGTTTCTTGAAGATGACAGAGGCTACATGAAAGCGATGGTTGACAGTCTGAGTGCTGCGAACGAACAGTTAGAAAAAGAAATTGCTGAGCTAAGATCTGAGAGAGATCAGAATGGTAGAAGGTTTGCCAGGCTTCAGAAAGTTTTAACTAACAGCTTAGGCATTGATTTCAAAGCAGAGTACAAAAGGATTGATCTGCAAGATGCAAAAGACAACGCTGCAAAAGAATTGGCAGAACAGGGTAAAGGCAAAGGGGGTATTGATGGTGTTCCTAAACCTACAGAGGAGCCAGTGATTGAAAAGACTGTTGAAGCAGAAAAAGCTCTTGAATCAGAGACCGTTCCTGAATATGTTTCTATTGTTGAATCTCATGAAACAGAAAAGAATGTTGAATCATTTAAAGCGTCTGAGTTAGAAAAGATGACGATCAGGATGATGATGAAAAAGACGACAACCCTGTAGATGATACTAAGGATGATTCAGATCACGACGATGATGGTGGTGTTGATGAACAGGGGGTGTTGGTCTAAAGATTGATTCTGCGAAGGTTCATTCTGAGTTTGATTTTGAATCTTTGGTTAACGACGATGTGAACATGGAAGATGATCAAAGTAAGGGGGAGCATACAGAGCAGACAGGGCCACAAGATGTTGATGTTTCTGACGCTATAGTTGCTATGCCTGTTGCTGATGTACATGAAAAACCTTTGATGATTATGTTGGATCCGAGTATAGAAGAGGGAGAATTCGTTCATGATTACACCAAGGAAGAATTGGCTAAGATGTTCGAAGTGATGCTGATTCGTTCGAATTTGATTTTGAAGAAGAATTGGTGAACATCAAAACGTTTGAACCAAAGGAATATGTTTACAAGCGTGTAGTAGAAGCAGATGATTATGATGGTGTGATATTTGAAGATTCTTCTGATGACGAAGCAGAAAAGTATTCAGGTATTAATACTGACAGTTTCCAACGATCGAAGAAATGATGAGTCAAATTGATATGAATTTGCTGACGCAAAAGATTGATGAAGTGGTAAAGCAAGGTAATATCCCTAAACGTTACACGAAAGAACAGATTGCTGAGGCAAAGAAGTCGTGGTTCAAAGAAATGCCAAAAGAAAGAAAGTTCAAGCGACCACTAGCGTTCTTTACACGTGACAAAGACAAATCTCTTGGTGACATTCTAATTTGGGGATGGATAAGAGAGCTTGATGTCTATGTTATCAAAAGAGAATTCGGAGTTCAATACTTCAGACATCTGACAGACATAAAGACGTTATCATTTTGGGATGTTGAAGAGTTGTTGCAGACGAGAAACATCAGTCTTCAAATGAAGTTCAACGAACAACGTCTATGGAGGGTTATCAAGTTTGAAGCTTTAAGAGGTTTTGAATTGTGGAAGCCGTTTATATCAAAGCGCAGAATAAAGATGGATAAAAAGATGGGAATTAAAGATGTTACACTAGTGATGAAACGACCAAGAGCAATGAAGAACATGCCACTAAAGCCTATCGAACAAGATTTTCATCCTTACTTCTTGTGGTGGCAAACGGCTCCTGAAACTAGCGAAGTAGTGATTGTGTTACTGGCTGACGAATCATGGGATATCACAAAGGAAAAGGATCAGGAATGCATTGAACGTAGAAGGGTTTGGGGTTTGTGGAGAACTATTCGTATACTAGACCTGATGTGGCTTGTTAACTGCTCGAGAGAAGATGTGAAATGTTTGTTCTTCAACAAGATATGTTTTGATAAACGTGAAGAAGTCCAAGCAAAGCAATACCAAGGTGTAATCAACGTATACTATGCACATGGTATTAATTCAGGTCATATGTGGGAATCAAGATGGAGAGAGTTGGAAAGAGAAGAATTTTTATGTGGGAATCAAGATGGAGAGAGTTGGAAAGAGAAGAATTTTTGAAAGAGGAAAGATGACTAGAGAAGATACATGAAAGGGGGAGAGAGGTAAGGCTCAGACAATTTTAGTTCATGAAGGGGGCACCTCCTAGACCAAACGCCTATTCCTAAGAAAGAACGTCGAAGAAAGCCGTACAAGAACCTCTTCGGAAGAGGTTGAAGGTTGAAGACTTATCAAGACTGCGACAATATCCAACGGGGAGTTTGTTGATACATGATGTCTATTGTCTAGGTCTTGGATCGAGTCTGTGTGTTTAGGGCTTGAATTGTTAGAATTTTAAAGTATTTATGTGTAATGCACAAGTTCGGCCGAACTTATGTGAAGATAGATCAAGTTCGCCCGAACTTGATCTAGCCATCCACAGTTCGAGCGAACTTGATCTAGCCATCCACAGTTCGAGCGAACTTGCTGCTCTATATATAGTTGTCTTTGGGTCTTTCATTGTAAGAACTTTGCGTTGATGACGACGAAGCTGCTCTATATATAGTTGTCTTTGGGTCTTTCATTGTAAGAACTTTGCGTTGATGACGACGAAGCTCTGTCTGTTTCGATTCTTGATGTACTATTGATTTGAACTAATAAATAGACAATTTAAACAGTAAATCTTGTGTATTCGTTTAACAAGTCACATAATTTCCGCTTATGTTGGACTTTAGATACAAATTAGGTTCCTTAGCAGTGGAGGAGTGATCCTAACACAAGATTCTGAATCTTCTGTTGGTGATGTAAAGGTTTAGATCAAGCAACAAGAGCCGAAACGAGCAAATCAGAGACGTAGAAAGAAGAAGTCCAAACGTCAAGGACAGTCACACTCTTCGAAATCGTCAACGGGCAGCATTTGTCCTAAAAAGGCTCGTGATGTGAAAAATGTTTTTGTTAAGCCCGTCAGTAATGGAAGATGTGAGAAGTATGCATTTGACTGTGCTTACAAAGCTTTCGAAAAGACTGGTGAGATTTCTGAACAAGACTTGCGGTCTAACCAAACAAGAAGAATCAACAGAAATCTCCACCACATAAGGCCCCAGCAAATGACAAATATAAACATCAAATTCATTTTCGTCTGCAAGAAACGTGCAGGGAAATCAAGCACAGAAGGGAGTAGTTCATCCTTCAGGGCCTGAAAGAGCAAATACAGCTGATCGGAATGCCTTATATGTGAAAAGACAAACGTGCTTTAATTGCGGCATTCCTGGCTACATTGCTCGAAACTGCACACATAGTCCCTATGTACCGTATCATGTTTAAAATCAGAAGGTTACACCAAAGGATAACAATCATTCCAAGCCAGTGAAGGTTTCAACACCTAAGGCATTGAAGAATGTGAATCCCAAGGTTAAACCATCTGATGGGGATTGGAATTATGCTAAAGCTAAAAGAAAAAAAGCTTTGAAAGTACAAGTTCTGAAAAATAACAAGGTTGAAAAGCCAACTGCGTTGCCGAAGGAATCTAAGAAATTAGAAACGCCTTAGATTTGGAAACCCAAATCCAAAGCAGCAACATTTCCATTCCTTGAAACGAAAGGGGACTTGTGTCTAAAAGAAGTGTCTTATTTTGATGCTTTAGGGAAACCCAGGACCACGATGGCCTGGGTCCCATTGTCTTACTACCTTATTTTTCAGGAACAACCAAGGAGGAGTTGTTGACATTCTCTAGAATGTTGATAGCAGTAGTTCCAGAGATAAACGGGTAACATTTCACTGTTACAAAAAGTTCAATTTTTATTTTTTTTACAGATGATATGTTTCCTTTGGAGGAGATAAGAGAAGTAAGATAAGATAAGCAAAAGGTACAGTTTAAATTCAGTATTTTGATTTGAAACTGATTAGTCTTCAATATGATGATAGAATGGTTAAGCAAATTTTTTTTTCTTTTTCTCTTTCTTAGTTCATTACTTTGTATATAAAGTGTCACATCTCTAGTAAATGGTAAATTTGTGCATAAGTTTTATGCACAAATTTAGGGGGAGAGAGAAACAGATATATAATTTAGGGGGAGAAAACTCAGAAAATGCAAAAAGATTTGCTGTAAATATGCTTTGTTTTAGGGGGAGAAAGTGAGAAAAATATAAAAACATTTGAAAAATGAAAAAGCCAAAAAGAAATATTGCATAATAATGGGAATTGATATAAATGTTCGTGTTAAAGGGTTTGACTAACACATGTAAGGTACCATAGCTGAAAAGACTAGGATCTACTGCGATATGTCGATAGGCTTGACGCTCAAAATGTTAAAAGATACTAAGTGATATAAACATAACGAACTATGTACCATGTGGGTAACATACCAACGGCGTATGATTTTATGGTCTTAAATCTTGCGTTGATTGATAGCCAACGCCTGAGGTTTCGGGTCTTTATACAGTTGAGTCATTCGGGGATATCTTGTTTGTCCTTCTGTTGCATCCAGATTATATGCAGACCTAGACATAGTCAGGATATCTTAAAAGATCCCAAGAGGACAAAAACCCTAAGGGATCAAATCTCAAAATGAGAAAATTCCCAATGCTCAAAGAGCCAAAATTTGTACCAAAATGGTGTTTGCCTCGCCCTCGTTGGACATAATCATTGGTCGCTCTGCTGTACGAAGGTACTGACCTGTCACCAATGGTCTAACGTTGTAAATCAAAAGGATGACATCAGTATACTCACCTGTTATGATGAATCATTGTGCTTACCTTGATCGCGAGGGTATGCCTTGTAATGGGACACACGTGTGTAATAGTATAATATTACCTTAAGCATATCACGAAGTTGAAAAATTGAATGTTGAGCGTTAAAATTTAAGTGGACAAACATATTGGCAATCGCATAAACCAGTTTGATTAGGCTCGTACTGAAAAGTGTTCCTTAGTCTGCCTGAGAACGAATTTTGATCCCATTGCAATTGTAATTGTATATTATTGTAGTTATTTATATTTTGAGTTTTTATTTGCTTTTAGTTCTTAAAAATTCAAAAAGTACCAAAATAGTGTCTTGTTTCTTTATAAAATCGAAAATCCAAAAATAGAGTGTTTATTTGTTTTTCCTTAAAATTTAAAAATGTAACTGTTCTTGAAGATTTGACTGATCATCAAAAGTTAAAAGATTTTAAATTGTGAAATCCGAGTATAAGTATTTGGATGTGCCTAGCGTTCATATGGTACTCTCCCTGTTGCATAAGAAATGTTTGCTTATGATTTTTTGAGGATGTGCAGAACTTGATTTCAATCAAGAAACAGGGGTTGATGAAGATTGAGATACTGTTAGCTGCTGAGAAAGTCTGAAGCAGCACAACAACAAGATGTACCTAAGTCAGAAGAATCGGATACAAATTGTCATCTGATAGTGATAGTGCATTTGAAGAAGTACCTGTGAACCTGCTTGAAAGAAAAAGACTGAAGAAGAATAGAGCTGTTGAGAATCCTCCTCCCACATTCTTTTTGACAAAGATGTTTCAAGCAGAAGCTGATCGAGATCCTGATATGAAGCTCACCACAAGAGCTAAAGAAAGAGAGTCAGTGCTGAGAGTTCATTGAAGTGTGAGGTCCTAGAAGTGTGAGACTGACTTTCAACACTCAAAGCAAAGCGACAGCCATAGACTACGTTGAAGACGTTGCTGAATGCAAGCTATGAAGACAATTTGATGGAATCAGTCTAGGGGGAGATTGTTAGGTCCTAAAGTGTGAGACTGACGCATCAAATTAACACAACGGGCTATGGTTACGAATTGGGCTTTACCAAGTTAGTTTATATTAGTTTTTGGACCTTTATAGGTCATTTGGGCCAAGCTTTAGGCCATGTGGGCCAAGTAGGCCCAAGGGGAGCCCATGTAGGGAAATGGGCTTGCTTAGGTATATAAACAAGTTTTTAACTTGTTTTAGGGTTAGACCTCCAAGTTACACAAAGATTAATAAAACAATAAGAACAAACCAAGATCTTGCATTCACTGATTAACATGACTGATACAAGAACCCTCTTGAATGGTTTCATCCGGCTCTAGCTTGTGCAACTGATCAACCCCTAAACAACAATCGAGGAGTGATTATATACTAACAACCAATGTGGGCTGAAACCCCTATAGGCCCAGTCGAAACCCCAAAGACCCAATACACGTATTGACCCAAAACACTATCGAACATAATACAAAGACACCCATAATTACGACTAGTTGTCAACTATGCATAAACCTTTAGGTTCCAACAATCTCCCCCTAGGTTTATAGCATAGTACAACCAAAATCTTCAACTGCTTCCACTGCCTCCTACACTATCTCAATAACCTCTGAAACCTTTCTTCCTCACATGCAATGCACTTGCAACAGCTGATGTCCACTGCTTTGCTATGCCTTCATACTTTTCAGTTGACCTGATTTGATTTTGTACAAGCATCTCAAGATCTTCTAAACTCAAATTCAGCAAGTCAACAGGATCAGCCAATCTAAACTGCACATCATCATCACAAACTATTAAAGCTTGGCCAAAAGTCTCATCATAAGCCCAGAAGTGTAGTGTCTTCAGGCTTCCATCTGGTATCTTCTTCACCAGTGGTATTGTTTTCTCTTTATTCGTTGGTGGTCAAATAATTGTCTTCATTCTCTTGTGTGTTCGAGGATCACGCACACCAGGAGCAGGTTTCAAAAAGGACTCTGCAGTGTGCATAGATGGAAATCCTTGAGCAACCTCTCATTTCAGTCTCTCAAAAAACATATACCCTCTACCATTTGGATTGTCATCGGTGTATGGTGCATTCTAAAGGATAGTCATATCAACTTTAGTAAATGTCTGTAACTGAGCAAGCCTCGAATATCACTCTACCGCTCCAATCTTTCTCTTAATCCACCACATCTTTCGGTCATGATCAAAACCCCAACTCACCACCCCTGACTTGTTACCAACTCGATCATAGGAGCTCTCTCCAACGTCCATCAAATGATGAGCAGCTTGAACATCTGGATCAGCAGGATTTAAATTCTTGTTCTTAACAACCACAAGCTCTCTTTTCTTTTTCAACCTCTTTGCCTTTTCAACATCCTTCTCCTTGTCAGTAGAGGTTCTAAAATATAAATCCATTGCTGCATTCTTCTTCGTTATGAGAAATAGCTTTAGCTTGATCTACAGCAGCTTTCTTATACTTCTCCAAATCATTTGTATCCGCAAATTCCTGACCAAACTTCTTTTCTAACTTCCCTCTGATGTCATAAACTATAGTAAACAATAACCCAACATCACCTTGCAGTTGATCAATCTGTTGATCCTTTCGAGCAATAATATCTTCAAGATGAACAATCTTCGCATCTTTGTGAATCGAATCCTGTTCAAGCACCCAATATGCTTCTTCAAATCTCTAATGCTAATAAACTCATCATCATCACTTGAATCATCAATAGGAGGAAAGTTATATTTTTCTTCACTTCTAACACCACTGGAACTACATGGTTCATCATGTATAGAAATGGGCGAACTCCCAACTACAGTCGTTCCAAGTGGTATTGTAACAGTAAGTGGGGTCTTGGGTAAATCAGACATGCTAACAGTAGTCTCTGAACAAACTGAAGTCTCAGGAGCAAAAGTAGATACCGGATTCATCCTGTTATAGAAGTTTCAGACCCAATCAATGTCTTACTAGAAGCAACAGCGTCTTCAAAATCAAAAGCAGTTTCTGTTGTCGCTCGAGCAGTCTCGAAATCAAAATCATACAAGCAAACATCATCATCAATCATAGGTTGATCTAATAAACACCCCAGGTTGAGGATCCCTCTTTCTTCGCTTTATAGGCTGTGAATCGGAATCCTGTGGGTCTTTGTCACTTGGCGTCGTCATCTGTAGCGAAAGATTCAGGTGGAGGATTCCCAATCTTCTGGCTAACTGTCTTTAAAATTAACGGCAATCTTTCAGTAAAATCACCGGTGGTAGGACAATAGAAACACTTGTACTAACTTCAGCTTCAGGAGGAAGATCCTCATCATCACCATCGTAATTAACCAACACTTCATCAACCTTAGAATCCAAATGATGAATCTTAGTCTCTGGTTCTATATGATCAACAACTTGAACCTCATGCACCTCAGCAACGAACGCATTAACTGTAACATTCGCTGGTTCAATGTTTTCCTCTTCAGTCTCTACAAACTGACCAAACTTTTCAAATTTAATCCTTCTTGCAAACTTGCTTGCTGTATTCTTCTTAGGCATGAGCGCATCAAAACATGTAGGACCCATTGGTTTCAAATCCAAAGTATCACCGGTTCTTTCCAACTCTGAGTAGCACGTGTTAAGGATCATCTGCAGAAATCTGGGATACATGAGAAACTTATCCTTGCGCACTCCAATGATATTCCTCTTCATCCCATCGAACACATACTTAGAGTAGTTGTAGGGTTCATTAGTGATCAAGCAATAACTGTGAAAAATCCCGGTAAACTTTGATTGGTACAAGTCTGTGGTAACCAGACGTGATATGTATATCATGATATTGTTATGATTATGTGTGATGATACGAATTCTGGAAAATGTTACACCGAATATAATAGGAGTATATGCCAAGTAATTACCAAAAACATTACATTGACGCTATGCGTCACCTACATGGCAAGACAAAGTCGTGAATGGATTGTCGACTATGGGAATACGTATTGGTTAACATGACACTATTAAGGGCCACCGATACAAGGTTGGTGTCCTTAGCCTTTAACAACGTGTTAAACGGGAGCTCGACGTCTAACAACGCATTAAACATTTGATGATGATTATTAGGCCAACAGTAGGGCTATTTAAGATTCTGAGTTCACGAAACATCTTAGTTATGAGCCATAGACTATGACCTAAGAATTGTAGACTATCATAGAATGGGCACGCAAAACGAGGAATTTCCCGGTGAGGGAAACGACTTTGTTTTGAAAACAATGAAAGACAACCAAACATGCAAGGAACGGTCAATCAAGCCTAAAGCACTTAAACTACAATAATACGAGGCCATTATGATTAAAACGTAACCATGTTTGGATTTCGAGACGGTTATGCACGATTTTTAAAATCAAGTCTTTTGACACTAAGAACGCGAAAAACGGAGTCCATTTCGCAAATCGGAGACGCATCTGAGACCCTAAAAAAACCTAAACGCAAAACCAAAGATATACATCATCTTTTAACACGTAAAACAAAGCACGACAAAGCATAAGGTGGGGTAGGGGTACCCTACATGTGAACCCCCCCCCCATAAATACCTAAGGATTCAGCTGATCATCCCTAAATCAAGGTAATCTTACAAAGTTCTAAGTGGTTTTGATGCATTTTTCTTGATTAAACATGATTTATAACTGTAAAACCCTTTTTAATCCATGATTTTTGAGGGTTTAAACAAGTTTCTTGGCTGAATAAGAACACCTTGTGAATTCCCTGGGTTATATGGTAGCCAAGACCACAAAACTGCGGATTTTGATATTCTAATCAATCCCTAATCGACCGAAAATGATTAGCAAAGTTATTAACGAAAAACTATGAAACAAGGCTTGATTGTTGGTGCATAATGTCTATGTCTTAGTCTTATATCGAGTATGTATTGAATAGAGTTGAATAGGCTAGCAAAACGATGTATTTATATAGTTTGGAGTCAAGTTCACCCATGACATGCATTGGATGTCAAGTTCGGCCGAACATGCCTCGTGAGCGAACTTCTACTTCTATAAATAGCTAGCTAGTCTCTCACATTTGGAACTTTGGCATCTTAGAGGCGAAGCTCTGTCAGTTTGAACTCTTGACGTTTAATCAATAAAATTGATGTTAAACTGATTAATTCTTGTCTATTGGTAAACATGTCGTAATATTTCCGCTATTGACGTTAGATATCAAATTTAGGTTCCTTAGCATCGAGTATCGGTCCTACAAGTGGTATCAGAGCTAGAACAACCTGATTTGATAGTATCAAGACAAGAACAAAGACATAACTTTGATAATGAAGCGACCTAGAGCCATGAGAAACATGCCGTTGATGCCGATTGAGCAAAACTTCTATCCATTGTTCAAGTGGTGGCTGATAGATCCATCTACTTGTGAAGCAGTTATTGTTTTAAAGTTTGAAGAACACTTGGATATCACGAAGGAAAGAGTTGAGATACTTGGGTCTCAGGGCATGAGGGGATTATGGAAAACAATTAGGATTTTAGATCCAATGTGCTTGGTGAACTGTTCGAGAGAAGATATTAAATGTTTGTTCTATAGCAAGATTGTGTTTAAAGAATGAGAGAAGGTACAGGCTATGCAATATCAGAAAGTTGTGAATGTTTGCTATGCACGAGAAGTAAATTTAGGGAAGATGTGGCAGACAAGTTGGAGGGATTTAGAAAGAGTTGAATTCCTGAAAGAGGAAAAGCGTCTCGAAGTTATTCATGAGAAAAGTCGAAAGGCAAGTATTAGAAGATTCCAATACATGAACAAAAATGCCTCCTACAGATCAGACGCCGGATCCTAAACAAGAACGACGAAAGAAGCCTTACAAGAACTTCTTCGGTCGTGTGCGTTAATGTTTATTATGAAGACAAAGTTATGAAGACTGATAAAAGATGAAGACGATATCCAAGGGGGAGTCTATTGGTGCATAATATCTATGTCTTAGTCTTATATCAAGTCTGTTTAGAATAGAGTTGAATAGGCTAGCAAAACGATGTATTTATATAGTTTGGAGTCAAGTTCACCCATGACATGCATTGGATGTCAAGTTCGGCCGAAAAGGAAATGATAGTACATCATTGAAAAAGACAAAAAGAATTCGGGAAAATACAAAAACATATGAAAAATTTTAAAAATGTACAAAAACATTGAAAAAGACAAAAAGAATTCGGTGTCACAAAAAGGAATGATACTACATCAGTGGACTATCACAGTATGCTAAAGAAATGAAAAGTTTAAAAGTGATAAACAAGTCTTACTCAGGATGTGTCAAAAGGCTTAACACGTTCAGTAAAATGTTTTCGAGATATAAACTAAATTTTACAACTGCTTAATCTTGTGGATTAACACATCTTGGATATATGGACTTAGTACTCCGAAATTTCCTTTCATTTTCTTCAAGAATTCTCCCATAACCTAAGGATTCAACTGATCATCCCTAAATCTCAACTAAATCAAGGTAATCTTACAAAGTTCTAAGTGGTTTTGATGCATTTTTCTTGATTAAACATGATTTATAACTGAAAAACCCTTTTTAATCCATGATTTTTGAGGGTTTAAACAAGTTTCTTGGCTGAATAAGAACACCTTGTGAATTCCCTGGTGTTATATGGTAGCCAAGACCACAAAACTGCGGATTTTGATATTCTAATCAATCCCTAATCGACCGAAAATGATTAACAAAGTTATTAACCGAAAAACTATGAAACAAGGCTTGATTGTTGGTGCATAATGTCTATGTCTTAGTCTTATATCGAGTCTGTATAGAATAGAGTTGAATAGGCTAACAAAACGATGTATTTATATAGTTTGGAGTCAAGTTCGCCCATGACATGCATTGGATGTCAAGTTCGGCCGAACATGCCTCGTGAGCGAACTTCTACTTCTATAAATAGCTAGCTAGTCTCTCACATTTGAAACTTTGGCATCTTAGAGGCGAAGCTCTGTCCGTTTGAACTCTTGACGTTTAATCAATAAAATTGATGTTAAACTGATTAATTCTTGTCTATTGGTAAACATGTCGAATATTTCCGCTATTGACGTTAGATATCAAATTTAGGTTCCTTAGCATCGAGTATCGATCCTACAAGTGGTATCAGAGCTAGAACAGCCTGATTTGATAGTAATCAAGACAAGCACAAAGACATAACTTTGATAATGAAGCGACCTAGAGCCATGAGAAACATGCCGTTGATGCCGATTAAGCAAAACTTCTATCCATTGTTCAAGTGGTGGCAGATAGATCCATCTACTTGTGAAGCAGTTATTGTTTTAAAGTTTGAAGAACACTTGGATATCACGAAGGAAAGAGTTGAGATACTTGGGTCTCAGGGCATGAGGGGATTATGGAAAACAATTAGGATTTTAGATCCAATGTGCTTGGTGAACTGTTCGAGAGAAGATATAAAAGTTTGTTCTATAGCAAGATTGTGTTTGAAGAACGAGAGAAGGTACAAGCTATGCAATATCAGAAAGTTGTGAATGTTTGCTATGCACGAGAAGTAAATTCAGGAAGATGTGGCAGACAAGTTGGAGGGATTTAGAAAGAGTTGAATTCCTGAAAGAGGAAAAGCGTCTCGAGGTTATTCATGAGAAAAGTCGAAAGGCAAGTATTAGAAGATTCCAATACACGAACAAAGTGCCTCCTACAGATCAGACGGCGGATCCTAAACAAGAACGACGAAAGAAGCCTTACAAGAACTTCTTCGGTCGTGTGCGTTAATGTTTATTATGAAGACAGAGTTTTGAAGACTGATAAAAGGAAGAGGATATCCAAGGGGGAGTCTGTTGGTGCATAATATCTATGTCTTAGTCTTATATCAAGTCTGTATAGAATAGAGTTGAATAGGCTAGCAAAACGGGTGTATTTATATAGTTTGGAGTCAAGTTCGCCTATGACATGCATTGGATGTCAAGTTCGCCCGAAAAGGAAATGATAGTACATCATTGAAAAAGACAGAAAATTCAGGAAAATACAAAAACGTATGAAAAATTTCAAAAGTGTACAAAAATATTGAAAAAGACAAAAGAATTCAGTGTCACAAAAAGGAAATGATAGTACATCAGTGGACTATCACAGTATGCTAAAGAAATGAAAAGTTTAAAAGTGATAAACAAGTCTTACTCTGGATGTGTCGAAAGGCTTAACACGTTCTGTAAACTGTTTTCGAGATATAAACTAAATTTTACAACTGCTTAATCTTGTGGATTAACACATTTTGGATATATGGACTTAGTACTCCGAAATTTCGTTTGAGAGATTGCCGGATTCTGAGATACGAGGTCTTTATAGATGATTGATATATGGGGTATTATACAAGTTCTTCTGATTTTGCGTAAGCAATGGCCTAGAACTTCTATAATGCTTTTGCAAAAATCCCCTAAACTGCATGCAATCTTGAAAAGTATCAAAAGATCTATTCATTTGCAGTGCTAAAAAGATTCCTTAATTGGAACACACTGTTAGGATCTGAGTTTGAATTACTTGTAGTTTTTTATTTCAAAAATGGAAAATGATTGAATTTAAAAGAGATTTGCAGCAGAAATAGATGGAAAACTTTTACTACAAGCAATGGTCATTTGTTTTCATCATCATCATGCTTTCAAGTTGGTAAACTTGCATGTGATTCAAAAGCTCCCCCTCAGCCTTTGCAATTGAAGTTTGATAGTATGAAAATGCAGAGAAGATGATATGCGAAAATTGATCTTTTAATAGACAAAGTTAAACTGTTACACGAGTTACCTATTTATACTAAACTATCTAACCACTGAGCATCTTTGATGACGTCAGGGTTGATAGTGACAGGAAACTAAATGTAACTAACTACAAACACTACTAATACTAACTATCAGTGCTTAGCACTGTTACATTGATAAACTATCTAATGACTAAGCTCTGATCTCTATCCTCTGATCCTTGTAGCTTTGGCAGACCTTTGCAACTTTGTGAAGACAGATGATAGGAGAGCAGTCTTTAGGGAAGGCAGTGTTTGTACAATAGAGGTGTAACCTCTTATAGTTTAACCAAAGCTTGGATAATGTTATTTTGCTTTGTATCATATGTTCCTTTCATAAGGTTCAATCCCAACAATCTCCCCCTGGAACAGATGATGCCAAAAACACTTTATTCTTGGTCTTTATTCCTAAAGAAGAATTCTCTTATTTGACCTTTGAATTGAAGTTCAAGTTAAGAGATTCTATGTCATCAGCATCCTTCTGTATCTCTAAACATAATAGTTCTTGGAAGTATTCTACTGTAAGCCCATAAGCAACTTCCATAGATAGTTTAGTGGCATTACCATCAGACTTGAGCAGCGTCAATTCATGGGTGTCTTTGTCGACCTTCCACTTTAGAATTTTTGGGTCTGACGGTTTTGTTGAAGGAGCTTTTATTGCTGAGGATTGAGAAGGAGCTATTTTTGATAAATCTTTAGCCAGCTTAGCACTTGTATCATCTGTTGAATAATCAATCATGTTCTGTATACCTTCTTTGATAAATGTATCCTCAAACTCTTTGTCAGTCTTTTCAGACATCTCCCCTTGCCTTTTTCTGTGTAACAGGGCAAGTGTGGAATGGGCAGATGTTGTACTGGACTTTTTGGAGAGTTGGGCTTTGAGAAACCATCTTCTTTTGAGTAATCTGGTTTAGGAGGCATGGATGGATCCTTTTTCCTTCTTTCTTCCAACTTTTTATAAGTGTCTATCACCCTGACCTCACCCCATCTCATCACTTAATTCTTTGACCCACAATTGTTCTGAATCAGTTCATTCTTCATTCCCTTCAACTTAAGGCTCTTTCAGTCACATCTTTCTTGTATAAATCCCAGCTGGGAGGAGTTGGCTTTTTGAGAGGGTCTTTCAACATTTCTTGCATTCTGTTGATTTCTTCTCTTAGCTCATCTATGCTCCAATCCCTGAACTATGACCTTGTTGCCTTATACATTTTCTTCTCCATGATATACTCAATGAGTTCACTTTTGAGTAGCTTATCTTCCCTTTCTGACAACTGGTTGCTCAGATTCTGGACAAAGTCTTGTAAAATGCTGTCTTTACTCAGTTGAAAGGACATGGCAATCTGTATTTCTCTATCACTTTTACCAGCCGATTCTCTTTTGGCAATATCCTCTGCTTGCTTTCTTTTCAATTCTAGATAATCATCAACATTTGTAGGTCTTAGATAGCCATCAAGGGATAGGATTGTTCTTTTGTCAGGGTCATCATGTGAAAAGAAACTTAGGATCTCTTCCCTGATTGTTGGTAAATCAAGAGGATACAGTTTTGCCGCAGGAGTAACTTCAAGAGTTGAAGATGTTGTAAGCTTTGATGTAGAGGTCATTGGTTGTGATGATAGTGGAAGAGGTGCAGGAATCTGATCATCTTTTATCACTTTTGTGATCTTTCTCCTTTTAAACCTTAAAGTGGGTGATGGTGGTGATGGCATTTTTGGTGGTGTGGATAATGGGTGAGTTGATATGGGAAATGTGATCATGGCAGTGGATAGAGTTGCATCTGTTGCAACCTCTGCTGTATCAACAGATGCTGTAACATCTGCTTGTGTGGATGTGGGTTGTGGTTTTGAAGATGTGATAGGTTTTTGAGAGATAGAGGTTTTGATGGTTGGATTGGTTTCAGGCTTAGTTTTAGGAGGTGTGGTTGTTGGTTGCCTAGCATTTCTAGCAGGTATCTTCTTTGATGAAGTACCAACCTCTCCTTTTTCTTTTTGCTGTTCAATTTTTTCTCAACCAACACTCTGCTCTCCTCAATCACTATCTTCTTGTGACTAGCCCTTGCCTTGGCCACAATTTCATCAGTTATATCTTTCTTCTTTGAACCATCAGACCTTGGAATATTTAAAGTAGGTCTGGCCTTGTCATCATCTATTTTCAGCTTTTTGTTTCCCAAAGGTTTCTCCCCCTTTTTGGCTTCATCTGTTGTAACAAAGATAACCGTTGGAGGTGCATGGCTAGTGGTTGTGAGTGGATGAGCTTTGATGGCTTTAATGTCTGTTGCAGTGTCTTGATACCTTGAATCAACCATGTTTCTAACATCATTCATCTGGTGCTTATGTTGTAGGTCCAAATAATGTTGTTGATGTTGAATCAGGGGATTAAGAGCTTCTTTGAGATCAGCAGTGGATAGTACAGAGGGTTGACTTTTTGTAGCTATCATCTACTTCAGTAAACTTTTGATCTCGTCCACAAAATGTTCTATTTTAGTAACTCTCTCCGTCAAATCCTGATATTTTAGATCATCACCTAATTTAATAGGATCATCTGAACTCCTACCAGATATGGTAGTTGTATCTATGGTATCATTAGCAGTGGTTTTAGGACCAGCTTCAACCGTAGATGCCCCTTTGTCTTGGAACTAGGGACTTCCCACAATAGAGGTAACAGATGTTGCCTCAATGGTGGTTGCCTTCAACCAAGTCTTATTAATGAAACTACTGTCCAACCGAGAACTTGGGAGTTCAGCAATTGTAGTGACTGCTTGAGTTGAACTATCACCAAGGGTTACATGTAACCCAAGGGATGTAGCCTCTTCAAGTGCTGATAGGCTAGCAATGAATAAAGAGTCAGACCCAGCCTCTTGATGAAGTATATTCTCAGTAATAGGTTGTTGAGAAGTGCTGGTTTTTGTCCGGTCTAATTCAATTGCATTCAGCAATGGTAACATAGTAGGTGGAAGGGTAGTCATTGGTGAAGGTGGCTGTCTAGAAAGCGGCAGTGCCCTGGGAGAGGGGCTGTGGAAGATAGAACCAAGTGGATGTAGAGCTTCATAATTTGGTGTCCCTGTGTCTACAACCTTTTCCTTTTGTGAGGAAGAAGGAGGAGTTTCAAAGCCGGTTGGAGATCTTTGAACCATCTGTTGTGAAGAAGTAGCAGCAGTGGTTTGTGACTTTGGTGCTGTCACTGGGTTAACCTCTGGGATCTCATCTTCCAGAGAACCCTTTTTGGGTTTGGTGGGCTTTTTGGTAAGTGTTTTGGTTTTCTTTTTGAGAATTTTTGGTGTGGGCTTCAGAGCAGCGGTTGTGGTGCCCTGATTACTAAGAGCAGTGGGCTCAGTAGCAAGAGGTTGAGTTTGAACATTTTGTTTAGGTAAAACTTGCTCAACCTCCTCTACTTGTGTTTTCGCAACTTTATCTTGTTTTGTTATTCTGGTGAAGGTTTCATGATTGAGGCGACCTGGGTTTGTCACAGCGCCTTTTTTACTTTCAGGACCTTTGATTTGGTCTTGTAAGTAAACACTCAAAAAACGTGGGTGAATCAAAAAAGCTTTTCTTTTTTCAATATTTTGAAAATTATTTACAAGATCATTGAACAGTATCTGGGAGTAGTTAAAATCTGTGTCAGTTAAAATTGCATACCCAAGATATTGCATGTTCAATGGAATTTCATTGAAAGCGTTGGTTTTTGCTGAGAGACAAGTTAGAATTGTGTGAAAGAAAAATCTCATCTCAGCAAGAAAGTTAGGTTTAAAGATGGTCATACCTTTCATCTGGCCTACATAACCTCTTTCCAGAAACTCTGCTTGGATCTCATTGAGGGGAAATGACACAGGATGTGCTATATCATTTAACTTGAAAACTTGAGAGATCGATTGGGGGCTGATTTGCATCAACACTCCCCTACTCTTGAGAGTATTGTATAAGGAACACCAGCAGCAGTTGAGTGAACCTTAGCATTGTCACGAAGAGAATCAATGTAAATTGGGGCTTTGACTTCTAAAATGTGCTTGAATTTCGACTTTTGAAAAATTCGAATCATTGGATGATAACGAGTGTTTGCGTCGTTTTCTTCAAGTATGGGGGTGTAATTATGTGGGGTTTTGATTATGAGAGTGTAAGGTGGAAGTTCTTGTGTAGAATTCTTTGAAGATTTTGATTTGGGAGCCATGGTGTTAGAGAGAAAAACTGTTTTGAGATTTTTGAAATCGACACAGTTTTAGGGTAAACACTGTGAGGGATAAACAGTGTTTTGAAAAAATGATGATGACATGGCATCTGTTGCAAGATCTGATGGCTAACATCTGGCCACGTGTAACCGCTGATGAGAAAAGGACTGATTTTTGACACTATCAGTGGATAGCTATCAGTGTATTTGAAAAAGTGCTAAAAATGGAAGTCAGAGGATACACTTTAACAGTGGATAAGATTTTTAAGCCTATCAGAGGTTTTGAGCAAACAGATGTTATGAGCAGACTTTAAAGATATATTGAAAATTTTCAATTTTAACTACTTTTAAGGATGAATTTTTTTTTTCTGAAAACATTTTGATGCTATGTACGCAAGGATTTACAAGAAAACTTGTTTTTAATCCATGTTTAGCATTCCAATTCTTGAGATCAAGTTTTCAAAGGTAGATGTATCCAATGCCTTGGTTAAAACATCTGCCAACTGATTTGAAGTATGGACATGATGCAAAGAAATCAAACCTTTTTCATAGCAATCTCTCACAAAGTGATGTCTGATGTCAATGTGCTTTGTAGTTGAATGAGAAACTGGATTTTTAATGATGTTTTCAGCAACTTGACCGTCCAATCTGAGTGGAGTCTTTAGTGCAGTTACACCAAAATCCACTAACTGGTTTTAAAGCCACAAGAGTTGAGCAGTGCAGCTAGTAGCAGCAATATACTCTGCCTCAGTAGTGGATGTTGAGACTGCAACCTGCTTTTTGCTTTGCTAAGACACTAGACAATCACCTAGGAATTGACATCCTCCTGATGTGGACTTCCTTGTAGTTTTGCACCCAGCAAAGTCACTATCTAAAAACCTGAAAGCTCAATATTTCCATTAGCTGGATACTAGATACCAAGTGTGGGAGCACCTTTTATGTATCTGAATATCCTTTTTACAGCAATAAGATCATACTTTCTAGGTAATGCATGTGATCTGGCACAAACACATGTTGCAAACATGATGTCTGGCCTTGATGCAGTTAGGTACAATAAGGACCCAATCATGCTTCTATAAAGAGTTTGATCAACAAGGTCATCTTTACCATCATGGTGACTAGCTTGGTGTTTGCCATGGGTGTACTACATGGTTTATATTCATCCATATCAAACTTTTTAAGCAGCTTTCACATAATTGTTTTGATGGATAAATGCACCATTTTGCAATTGTTTAACTTGGAGACCAAGAAAACATTGGAGCTCACTCATTGCACTCATCTCAAACTCTGTTGCCATGAGTTTTCGAAACTCTTCACACATAGCATTGCTTGTGGATCCAAAACTGATGTCATCCACATAAATTTCGACAAGCATCAAATCTTTTCCTTTCCATTTTAAGAATAGGGTTTTATCTATTTTACCTTTAGTAAACCCTATGGATAAGAGAAAAGTGGATAGAGTTTCATACTAGGCACTTGGTGCTTGCTTCAAGCCATACAATGCTTTGTTGAGCTTGTAGACATGATCAGGATGGAATGCATCTTCAAAACCTGGAGGCTGATAGACATGCAACTCTTGTTTGATTTTTCCATACAAAAATGCACTCTTTATATCCGTTTAATACACCTTTATGTTGTGGTTAGCAGCAAAAGCTAAGAACAGGCGAATAGCTTCCAACCTTGCTACAGGAGCAAAAGTCTCATCATAGTCTATACCTTCTTCCTGTCTGTAGCCTTGAACCACGAGCCTTGCTTTGTTTTTGACAACAATACCCCTTTCATCAGTTTTGTTCTTGAAGACCCACTTTGTGCCAATTGGACTGACATCTATTGGCAGTGGCACAAGCTCCCAAACTTGTTGTCTTTTGAACTGAATGAGTTCTTCTTGCATGGCTTCTACCCAGCTGTTGTCTTTCAGTGCCTCTTGGTACTTGACTGGTTGTGTGAGTGATACAAAACAAGCAAAAAGACAAATATTTTGGGATTGGCTCCGTGTGAGCACCCCAGATTTGACCAGCTGGATGGCTTTTGAGATAAATCAAATCACCTTGGTATGGAACAATAGCATTTTGAGGTGATGGCTGCAAATGTGTATCATCTGAGCTAACCTCTGCTGGTGAGTTTGAAGTATCAGCCTCTGATGTAAATGGAGGTGGTAGTATTGGGGGTATAGAGGTAACATTCTGATGATTTTGGTGCCCAAATGTAGGACTTTTATCAACAGATGCTTGATTTTGTGAACTGGCAGAGGTTTGAGGATCAACCACTATTGACCCAGAAGTGGCAGAGTTTACACAAGATCTTGTGGCACCTGATCCTCTGATGGAAGAATAGACTGTTGTTTGTGGAAGCACACAGTCATATTCTTGATCTTGAGCTGCTCCAGATGATTGTGGTGTACCTGCATTGTCTAGCTTGATTGAAACATCAGCAAATGTAAGTTTATCTAAATCAAAAAGCTCTGCATGATTTGCTGGGATTTTCAGTGATGAAAGTTCATTGAACTTCACATTCAAAGTTTCTTCAACACACTTGGTCCTAGAGTTGAATACTCTATAGGCTTTAGCAGTGGTTGAGTATCCCAGAAAATAACCACAATCAATTTTGGCTGCAAACTTAGATATAGAATCTTTTAAGTTCAAAATGAAGCATGGACAACTAAACACTTTAAAATAGGAAATCAGAGGTTTGATTTTATACAGAATCTCATAGGCAGTCTTTTGATGCCTGGGGTTAATCAAAACTCTGTTTTGGACACAGCAGGCATTGTTTACAGCCTCTGCCCAGAAGGACAAGGGTAAACCAGAGTCTGCAAGCATACTGATTCAATTAAAGTTCTATTTTTTCTTTCAACCATCCCATTTTGCTCTAGAGTTCTTGGAATGCTATATTGTCTAACAATTCCTTTTGACTCACAAAAAGCATCCAACTCCCTATTTTTAAACTCTGTTCCATTGTCACTCCTAAAGATTTTTACTGGAAGATCAAATTGTTTTTCTACTTGTTTAACAAAGTTTTGCAAAATGACAGCAGTTTCATCCTTAGAGTGGAGAAAGAAGGTCCATGTAAACCTAGAAAAATCATCAACTATCACTAGGCAATACCTTTTGTGTTTTAAGCTCATGATTTGCACTGGGCCAAACAAATCCATGGAAGCAATTGCAAACACTGGCTTGTTTTGGACTCTTCAATTGATTTGAAAGAACTTTTATGTTGTTTTCCTTTTAAGCAGGAAACACAATGTTCTTCATAGGAAAATTGCTTGTGAGGCAATCCTCTTACAAGACTTTGTTTTGAGAGTGTGGTGATAATTTTAAGATTTGTGTGTCCAAGTCTTTGATGCCATAATTCAGTCTCTTTGCTAGAAGCAACTGAAATTAAGCATGTTCCAGACATAGGATTGTCTTTTAGCATATCTACCACATAAACATTCCCACTTCTATGTGCAGTGAGTTGTGCTTTGCTCTCAGCAATGATTTGATCAATCTATTTAACAACCTCTGGTCCCACAATCTGACAAGTTTTCTTGGTGAAGAAGGATCCATACCCTCTGTCACTCATTTGTGAGACACTCAGCAGGTTAAATTTCAGATTGTCAATTAAGTTCACATTTTCAAACTTGAGTTTCCCAGCCAGAACCGACCCAGACCCTAAAACCTTTCCATTGAGTTATTACCAAAAGATATATCACCCCCCATGATCCATGAAGTCCTTGAGAAGGGCTCTACATCCTGTCATGTGCCTGGAACCTCCACTATCTACATACCATAAGCTATCAAGGCAAGTAGAGGGTCCCTGCACATCAAGTAAATAGATCAGTTAAGATAGGTCTCCAAAGCCAAAATTGCTTTCGATGGGGTTACAGATAGTCCAGTCTCAAGTCTAGGACAATGGTCAGTGGTTTTAATATTTTCTTGCAACCTCTGCTCTTGACCATTTCCTATCAGATGATTATATCCATAGGGATGCTTATTCACTCTTTGCTTTGAAGGCTTTTTGTATCCTTCATAAGAAAGATGAACCCTTTTATAGGCTGGTTGGCCATGCCCTCTTGGAAATGAGTTTGATGGTGGAGCATCTGTCACTTGCACCTCTCTAGGAACAGAGGTTTTGTTTAAAGCTTTTGAAACAGATGTTTCAATTGGTTCAAAACTCTGCTTAGATTTATTTCCAGCAGAACTTGATCCTTCTCTTTCTAGTGCTTTTGCCTTGATCTCTTTTAACTTTTGTTTTGCTGCAGATGGTGCATCTTGAAGAATTTTTTATAACACAAGTTTTGTTAATGTCATAGGCTTTTAACAGAAAACAATCTGCAGCCATATGATTTCTTTTAATCTTTATTCTTCTTTTCCTGTCAGACTTTTTATCAGCAGTGGTTGTAACCTCTGCTGGTACATCTTTGATAGGGATCACCAGTGCTTTTGGGGCTTTAATACCATCAGAGGTTGTAAAGTCCATTGGCTTGAAGTTTTCTAAAATTTAACATTCATCTGACCAGGTTGGTTTAAACTGATATTTTTCAATTTCTTTATCTTTTGTTGAAACCTCTGGTTTTTCCAAAATAATTTTGTTTCTAGGTTTATCTTTGATTTTTATTTCTTCACCAACCAAATTTGTTGGGACTATTTCAACCAACTCAGAATCAATTTCAGCAACATTTTTCTCATTTTGGTCATAGGTTCTAAAACCTACACAAAACTTAATGTTACTCTTGATCTGAGCATCAAGCATAATCTCATAACCTTTACAGGACTCCACACATTTTTCACAAGTGATTTGGGTTTCTTTTAACTCCTTTTTACACACTTGGTATTTTTACCATAGTTTGGAGTTGGTCCTTGGTTATGCTTGATTCATTCCTCAGGCTACACATTTCAGAATCTTTTTCACTTAACTTTGATTTTAACTCTTTAATCAGTTTTTCAAAATTAAGTTCATCTTCTAAAAGTTTGTTTCTCAGGTTTTCATTCACCTGCTTAATGTTTGCAAAAGCAATGATGCATTTGTCAGAACATAGATCTTTAAGGATATGAGGTGATACCTTTTGTAGCAGCCAGGAGAGCACAATCACACTCATCTTCACACACGTCAACATTCCATGGGTCAGTAGGAGAGTTCTTTTCCTTATCAGCAGCATTTTTTTTTCTTCACTTGAAACCACTGTTTCATCATAAACTTGAACTTCATCAGTTTTTGACACTAACTCCTCAGATTCAACACCTTCAACAATTGTCTCTAAGGCCATTAAACAAAATTCTTGTTCAACATCATTTTTAGCCATTAAAGCAAAGTTCTCATCAGACAAATCCTTAGGCAAGCTACTCCAGTGAACATAACTTTGTGTGAAAAAGCTTTGTGTTGACCAACCTGCTGGACTAGCAGTGGTTTGAGCAGGTTGTGTGACAATGGGTGCTTGTTGTACATGCACTTGAGGATGTGATGGTGCCTGAACATATTGAATTTGTGGAGCAGTGGATTGAACATAATGCACTGGAATAGTAGTAGCAGGATGTGCAAAGTGGGTAGTGTTTTGAACATGTTGAGCAGGGGCATATTGGGAATAATGGGCAGTGTTTTGTGTATGTTGAGGTCTAGGGCCAGGATGAGTCACTATTGGTCCAGAATTTTGAGACCTACATTCTCTGGCAAAGTGTCCTAACCTATTACACTTATAACACTTGACTTTTGATTTATCCAGCCCAACCTTCAATCCCCCATGCAATCCTGGGAATTTCCCAGTTCTCTTATAAGATTTACTAGCCCTAACACTCAATAGGGAAAGTTGGTGCAAAATATCCATCTCTTCAAGATCAGAAGGTTCAATGTGTTGCAAATCATTCAGCTCAAAGGATAGACTGTCAGAGGTTTGGCTTTCCCCACTAGCAGTGAAAGCATAGTTGGGTGCATATGTTTCAGATCCAAAGTTCCCACCAGATGTAATATCTATATAGTGATCATAACTTTGGTCCTTACTGCTACCAGAACCCTCTTCTTGGCCAAAAAGAGTTGTATTACCCAATGAGTAATCATCAGTCATTTTGCTAGATTCTTGCAACTTCTTTTTCTGTTTTAACTCTCTCTCATAAGTGAGGAGTATCCAATGAAGTTGTGTCAACGACATATCTTTAAACCCAACAGACTTTCTCGTTACATAAGCTACAGTCTCCCACTTATCTGGTAACGATCTAAGGAAACGACTATTCACAGTTGGATTAGGTAGAACCACGTTAACCAGTCTAAGTTCACTGATGAGACAGCTGTAACATTCGAACTGTTATGTTAGCGACTCTCCTTTCAAGTGACAAAACGTTTCATACTGCTGATTTAGAACTTCTCTGTTACTTTCTATCACTTCCTCAGTCCCACCGAACTACTCTTTTAGTGCATCCCATAACTCCTTTGCACTATTGCAATGGAGTAGAGCAGCATAAATCTCATTGGGTAAGGCCGAAGCAACTATGCTAAATGCGTTAGCATCCAATTCAATTTTCTGGAAATCCTGCTCCAAAAAGTTTTCAGGATTTTTGGCACTTGTTTAATTGGATCCTCTGTGCTTGGAACCATCGGAACGTGAGGTCCATAAGCAACAGATCTCCAACAGCCGGTGTTTTATTGGGCAAGGATATGACCCATCCGTCGTTGCCAAATGAAATATTCATTTCTTTTGAGCATCGGCGGTTTGAATAAGGATCCAGAGTTGGCATCCTGTGTGTTTGAGACATTTTCAATTTATTTTACACAGATTTTTGTTTTAAAAACTTTGAACGTAATAAAACTCTGTTTATCAAGCAAAAACAACCAAACTAAATAGCAGAGAGCTGATCTGTTCGAATCAAATCGATTGTTAGATCGAATTTGATGAATCAAGCTCTGATACCAATTGTTAGGATCTGAGTTTGAATTACTTGTAGTTTTTGTTTCAAAAATGGAAAATGATTGAATTTAAAAGATATTTGCAGCGGAAATAGATGGAATACTTTTACTACAAGCAATGGTCGTTTGTTTTCATCATCATCATGCTTTCAAGTTGGTAAACTTGCATGTGATTCACAAACTCCCCCTCAGCCTTTGCAATTGAAGTTTGATAGTATGAAAATGCAGAGAAGATGATATGCGAAAATTGATCTTTTAATAGACAAAGTTAAACTGTTACACGAGTTACCTATTTATACTAAACTATCTAACCACTGAGCGTCTTTGATGACGTCAGGGTTGATAGTGACAGGAAACTAAATGTAACTAACTACAAACACTGCTAATACTAACTATCAGTGCTTAGCACTGTTACATTGATAAACTATCTAATGACTAAGCTCTGATCTCTATCCTCTGATCCTTGTAGCTTTGGCAGACCTTTGCAACTTTGTGAAGACAGATGATAGGAGAGTCTTTAGGGAATGCAGTGTTTGTACAACAGAGGTTGTAACCTCTGATAGTTTAACCAAAGCTCGGATAGTGTTATTTGGCTTTATATCATCTGTTCCTTTCATAGGATTCAATCCCAACACACACCTTAAAGACGAGCCTTCATCTCTTTGTCTGTACTGTAGTACTAACCTGAGCTCTCAAGGTCTCGCATTACCCAAATACAGATATCAATTACGCTATATTCACCTGTAAGATGAAATCTAGGGAATCTTAATACGAGAGTATATTCAAGAAGTGGGAACCACAATAAGTCAAGTTTCATAAATCTTACCTTAACATATCTTGAAACAGTTGAGAAACGTGGTAAAGTTTAAGAGGATAAACATATCGACAATCTAGGTAAACAAGTTTAAAGCTTAAAGTCATCTAATGGTTAACGGTACTGGTGATATGTCTCATACAACTGATATGATCCTTAGACACAAATTCACAAAAATATGTATGTAAATATGTTTGTACATAGGTTACATTGTCCTGTACATAGTTTATCAGCTTTATAGATTAAAACCAAAAATATTTTCAGTGTGTTTTAGCATAAATTTACAAAAACAGAAAAATATTTTGTTTCTACATTGTTTTCAGCAAACCAATGTTGGAGAACGGGTCTTCGAAGTCTGGTAAGGTGCTAGAACTGGTGGGAATCTTTTTGACAACGGGCTGGGAGCTAATCTGTAAAATCTGAAAAGCTGAAATGATGAAAAGTTCATTAATTTGAAACTTTTTTTTGAAAATATCAACAGTTTGTTCATAACGGGTCAAACCGGGGTCATTAACTTAGACTCGGCAGACAAATCGGTTAACCAAGGTCATTAGCTTTGACTTGGTCAACTGAGTGGATTTTCATAACTAGTAAAAGTTGGAAAATTCAGGGGTTAAGTTGCAAAAAGTTGAAAAAATGTTGAATTTGAGTTTGTAAGTTCGGCCGAACTTGCTAAACTGAATCAAGTTTAACAATAAAAGCAAGTTCGACCGAACTTGCAATAATTGCTGGTTGTTATATAATAAGTTCGCCCGGACGTGAATGGGCCTTTTGTTTTGGGCTTGCAAGTTCGCCCGGACTTGCCAAGATATAAATACCTAAGAAAGTTCGTCCGAACTCATTATCCGCAAAAACAAGTCATTGAGCGAACTTATCATTCTAGAGCGTTTGTGCGAAATTGGATTGTTTATACCGTTATACTGCCCAAATTTCATTTGATTTTGGTGATTTGCACACAACTATCAATGGCCGAGGTATATATTTGTGATCTAAACCATTATTTGGACATGAATCGAGACTCTTTGAACCGAAATTTAACAAAACTCATAGATTTAGGAATCTGGTGGTTAAATTGGACTTAAAACTGAATTAATAGTTTAAAATCGACCATGGATTCAACTTGGATTTGGTTTTAATGTTCATGATAATGTAGAACAGGTTTGGTGTGAAGGAGATGACAAGTTCGGCCGAACTTGTTATCAAGTTCGACCGGACTTGATAAAATAAACCATGAATAAAAACATGTTAAACTTAAGTTCGACCGAACTTATGTGTTAATTCTGAAAATGTTTAAGATTACAAGTTCGATTGAACTTAGGAATTCTGAATGAAGAAAATATGATATAAGTTCGCCCGAACTTATACTTGAAGGATGAACATGTTGTGAAAGGCATGTTCGGGTGAACTTGATCAAATCAGTGTTATAATATACATCAAGTTCGCCTGAACTTGATGAAAGTGTTAGAAAATTTTTGTAACTTTTCTCGTAATGTGTGCTAATTGTTTTGCGTCGTTTTTCAGGCTCAAGTTCCAGCGCGTGCAATTGCTATGGATTTTTCAAAATTCAACAACACGTGCATTACGCTCGACAAGACGATATGTCCATCGCTTAAAGAATACGAGAGTATCTTGAAGTTTCTGAAAGATTGTCCTATCTATAGAGCTATTACAGAGCGCACTGTGTCTTACAGATCTCATACGTATCATTTCTGGAAGAATGCAAGTCTAAGTGACGACAAAAAGACTATTATCTCGTAAGTGCAAGTCGGGAATGAAGTCAAACTAATCACTGTTACAGAAGATGATATACGACGGATCTAACTGTTTAATGATGATAAAGACGATCCGATTTTCTTGGACGAGAAGATGGTTAGACGCTGTTTTTATCGAATGGGTCACAAGGGGAGCGTGAATAAGCCGAAACTGAAGAAATGGGAAGTGCCTAACCCTTACAAGCTCTTGATACATGCGATTATTCATACTTTTAGTCACCGCAAGGCAGGCCTTGACGATGTTCAAGATAACTTGGCCTGTATGGCAACAACATTGATTCTAAAGAAGCCATTCAACTACTCAAAGCTTGTGTTTACACTTATGTCGAAAAACATGGATGATTCGAGATTGTGCTATATCCGAGGTTTGTGCAAATGCTAATCAATGAGAAGTACACAAATATTGCACGAGATCCAAATGATGTTCTTTATCTTAGTCACCTCGACGATACAACTGTGAAGAAATTGATTAAGTTTCAAAAGCAAGGGTCAGCACCTGTTGCTAAACCAGTATTTGGGGCCATCAAAGATTTTTTGTGCCGCCTAACAATAAATGGAGAAAAGACGGAAGCGATGATGAGGAAGAGTTGAATGCAGAGAAAGAGTGGTTCAAAGGTTTCAAGCCGAAAGCTCGAAGCGATTGGTTCCTAAAGGCTGAAGTTGAAAAGCCTAAGAAGAAACGAGCAGCAAAGAAAGTTGATACAATGCTTATTGATGAAGATGAGCCAGAGAATGTTCAAGTTGAAGCTGGTTCGAGTGCTACGATAGTTGTTGAAAGTCAAGAGATTGAAAAGACAACACAAGATGATGTTATCTCTGCTACATCTGAAAATGTTGATGATACAGATGAAACTCCTGTGAAAGGACCAGAAATCAGAGGCTGAAATTAGAGCTGAAAAGGAGAAAGAAGTGGATGCTGATTTTGATCCAAATCTCAAGAAAGAGTCTGACGAAGAAAGGCCGAAGAAAAAGGCTAAGCGTACAAAGTCTTCAACAACAGAAATTTCAAAGAAGACTACAGGTTCTCCACAGACAAAGGGTAAGATGAAAAAGAAAGCTCAAAAGCCAGTTAGTAAACGATATAAGAGTAAGCTGAAAAGCGCAGAAGTTACACAAGAACCTTCTGGCGCACAGGAGAAAGGAGTTACACAAGAACCTCCTGTTGTTGTTACAAGTGAAGCTAAACGTCCAGGAGTCACACAAGAACCTCATGTGATCATTTCATCAGAAACTGAAAGGCCCATAGTAACACAAGAACCTCCTGTGTCTGGTTTATTAGAAGTGCCTATTATTCAGTCTCCTGTTGCTCCAACAACTTCACATTTTGAAAGTTCTACTCCAAAGAAGACTACACCACAGACTGCTACTCCAAAGTCTACTGCAAGGGCAAATCTGTTTAGTGATATGCATAATGATCCAATTAGTCTTCAAGATTTAAATGATTTCTTTCCAGAGAAGAATGTTGATCTTCTCGAAAAGAGTGTAAAGATCTTGGAAGAAAAAGTGGCCAAGTATGAAGAAGAGAAAGCTGAGTTAATCAATAAGATGAATCAAAGCACAGTTGAGAAAGAAATGTTGGACGATGTAACACCTCGTGAAAACCCGTCCTATAAAATTCCGACACGTGTCCTGCTGATTCCCCTATGCCACGTGTTAAAAGAGAGGGACCAAAAGCGTCGTTATGTTATTTTATAACCTCGGAACGACAATTTACTAATTAAGGGACTAAAAGTGTCAACATGCTCAAAGTATGCCTCTGAGTGACCTTTTAACGAACCCGGAGCTTAATGATGTTCGGTTATACTCCCAAAAGTGCTAAACAGGAGCCATATTGAATAAAACATGCTTTTATGTCGAAATATGGGAGTTTGGAGAAGTCTAGGGGCCAAAATGGAAATTTTGTAAACTGGCACCTGTGGCGCCACGCGCCAGGGACATGGTGTCCCCGCGCGACGCGCGGGAGAAGCTCGTTTGCAGAAACAGTAGCCAGCTGCAGTACCTGCATGCTTGCCACCTCCTAACCCACTTCAGCTCCTGAATCTCAAAATCATGGCCTCACGTCTGCTATTGGAGACCTCATGTAACACTTGGAGTGATCTCTAGGACTCTCTAAACACTTGGAGTGATCTTGTTCATGATCTCCAAGTATAAGTAGAGGTGTTAGTTCACCATTATCCTTTGCACCTTTTCATTCTTCCTTCTATCTCTCATATTTGGAAGTTCCTGAGTAATTGGGAACTTCCTCTGAGTTTTCTTCAGCCCCTAGGACCACTTGTATGTGTTCTATTCGTGGCTAGTTCAGTTTTATAGGCTTTTAAGCCAAAAGTCAAGCGTTATCGTAATAACGCTTTGACTTTCGGTTTAGACCATTTTTGGTCCAGCCATTGTTCGAGGCAAACATGGCTACGTGATCGTAATTAGGTAGGTGTTAATCCCTCAAAAGGGCACCTCCTAAGAATCATGTTTGCTTGGTCAATTGACAAGTCAACATATTAATGTTTTAAAAAGTCAACGGTTCAGTTTTTGAAATAATTACGATCTGAGTTTAGAAGTGTTCTAAAACGTTGATGCACTTATGTCTATTGCCTACGTCTAGGACGAGTCTATTGTACAGATAGGGTTTCGTAGCATCAGAAGTTTAGTTTTGAAGTTTTTGTATGTATACTGTGATTTTCGTACGAAAATCTGTAAGGATTTTCGCACGAAAATTTCGTGCGAAAATCCATATTGCCTACTCACTAGGTGCTGTCATGTCTGCCTATAAATAGTGACTTAGGTTGTGTGTTAGGCATGCTGTTTTGAGGAATCAGTGGTGAAGCCCTGTTCGAGTCTGCAATTGTTGCTAACGTTTATTCAATACACAGACGGTTAAACAGTATTCATCGCTTGTTCTTTGTTTGTTCAATCAGCTAACAATGAATTCCGCCTCTGTTAGCTGAGCAAGTCTGACCGGAAAGCTCATTAAGTTGGGTCCGATCCTAAGCTTCATTCACAAGTGGTACCAGAGCCTTAAGGTCTGATTTGTGAACAAACAACGAAGTTTCAGCTGGATTCAACCTTCAAAGTTCAAGATTCATCCATTAGAAACTCTTCTTCTACTCTTTCTTGGAACTTACTCTAGATTTGAAGGATTTCATGGACAATTTGGACTAGGTTATTAGTATACCGTGTTAAAATCAACTCTAATCAGCTTACTGAATCAAACAAACCTAAAATCCATCAAAATCATGCTTGAAATCATCAAAAAAAAGTGAAATTGTGAACTAGTGTTCAAGGAAGATAAGTATTTTCGCACTTCGTGCGAAAATCAGAAGTCTAAAACCTAAAAATTTGATTTAACAAAGAAACATTATTTTCGCACCAAAAGAGATTTCGCACGAAAATTAATTTCGCACGAAAATCCAGCATCATTTTCGTACAAAAATTTTGTGTCTCAAACCAATTTTCAGTCAACTTCAAGTTAACCAGTTTTAATCTATTTCCTCTTTTAAGTTTTTGACAAGATGTCAGGTGAAGAAGAATTCCATAAAGCTTTCGCTACACAAGCCATTACAGCCTCCGTAGCAGCCCAGAACATGAATCTGGAAATTGAAATGGGAACCACTACGAAGCCTCCAAAGCTAATGAACATCAAAGATTATGAAAGTTGGAGTGAGCGTTTCAAGAACCGGGTTCAAGCGACAAACTTAACAGTTTGGTTCACACTCGAAAACAAATATCAACCACCACTGAATGAACTTGGCATTGGGAAAACAGTGGCTCGTTTGTCCGAAGAAGAACGAGAAAACTACATCACTGAAAAGAAGCTGATGAATCTCCTTCAGTAGGCCATAAAAGAAGAAATCTTAGTTCTCCTAAAACATGACGACGATGCTCATTCACTATGGCTCGCCTTACGATTAAGGGCCCAAGGAACTACTAATGTCAGGAAAGGCAAGAAGGCATTACTGAACAAAGAATTTGAAGTATTCAATATTCTTCCAGGCGAGAACATGAAGCAACTCATCGAAAGGTATTGCCACCTGGTAGTGCAGATGAAGCGAATGGGAATTGTTAAGACGAATGAAGAACTAGTCGATAAACTGGCAGATTCCTTGCCTGAAGGAGATTGGGCAATATATCTAACAATTCTAAAGAATGGTGCCGAGTATGACAGTCTCAGTTTGCCGAGATTCATAGAAAAGATGGAAGGGCACGAACTAGAGATGCAGAAAATGGCAAAAGGCAAGAAAACGAACTCGCAACAGGATGTGAGCTTACACTACAAAGGAAACCCAAATACTCTGTTCAGAGTCCTAAGATCCAAACAGCCTTCAATGCTAACTCAAATGCTAGTCCAACCTCCAACCAGTCCAGTGGGTTTCAAACGTTTCTTCCTTCAATCCAAACAATCACCAAGGACAAAAATCATCTCAGAGCTCAAATCAATCACAGAGCAACCAGCAGAGTCAATCCAACTCTAACCAAAGAATCCTGCAATGCAACATCGCTGTAAATCTCCAAAACGCTCAAGACTTCAATGTGCAAACTGCTAAGCAGCATATGGTGCTCCTTGCAACAGTTCTAGAATCCTACAAAAGTCTTGTAGCTGGTCGAATTGGAAACCCAGAAATGACTAAAGAAGACTATGACCAAATTGATCCAGAGGAGATGGAATTAACTGACATCATGTGGTGCATGGCATCAGTGGTTCGAAGAGCTCAGTGTTTCATGGAAATTACTGGAAGAGATGATTTAAGGGCCTTGATGGTAAATTAGGCTTTGATAAATCCAAAGTCACATGTTTTAAGTGCAGAGAAAAAGGGCACTTCAAACGCGAATGCCCAAACCAAGAAGTAAAAGGCAATAATAATCCTTTAGTGATGATTATTACAAAAAGGCAATCTATCATCGACCACAACCAGAGAAGAACCAGAAGCATCTGAAGAAGTATCAGAAGAAGAAATGGAAGAAGTATTGGCAGATTACTTCAGAACTTCAGCAGAGGAAGAAGAACTTCTAGCAGGTACCCCCAAACCATGTTTATTTGACACAATTATGAAAACTTTTGCAGGTAGCTTCGATTCTGGTCATAAAGAAGAAAGTCCTAAGAAGACAAAGACAGAGTGTGTGGAAGTGATTGATGTAACCAAGCCTGTAACACTAGAGAGCCTAACTAATATTGACAACAAAGCACTCATGGCCAATACAAACGAGGTAGTCAGTGTGGAAAAACAGGTAGAAAAGGTTGAAACAGCTAAAGAAACAATCTCAAACTGTCGAATTGGACAGCCCATGCTTAAAATGTACTGAAGCATGTGAGCAATGTGCTGAGAAAGAAAAAGCGTTTAAAGAACTTAAAACATACAATGATAAGCTGTCATACGATTACAACACTGTAAAAGAATCATATGATAAGCTCAGCAGGACCATTCGACAGTATGAGAAAACTGTCAAAGAAAATGACAACACACTTTCGATGCTCAAAGCAACTGTGATGGATAAACAAATGGCCATTAATCTTCATAATATGCTGAGCTGAAAAATGAGCTGGAGAAAACTAGAATTGAAACAGAAAGGGTTAACAAATTGTTAATCAGTTACTCTACCAGCATGTATGTCCTTGATCACATTCTGCCAAAACCAGAAAGCAGTAAAGATGGTAAGAAAAGTGAGAAAAATATTGGAAAATGTTATGATCATGTTCCACCCCCTATGTGGAATAGCTATGCTAAGAAACATCCTGGCGGAGTGGATAAGGCGCTGAATTTAAATCTTCTCACAGAAAAGAATAACGAGCTGTCTGAAAATCTTGACGTAACATATTCCAAAACAGAAAAGGAATGTGAATCAAAGGTGGTAACTAAAGTGTTTGAAAATGTGAATGAGTCTGACAGCACAATTTATGAAAGTGCTGAGTCAAACATTGAGAAATCAGAGTCAAGTTCACATTCTGGAAGTGAGAAAAGTTTTCATGAAAATTTTAACACAACATCAAAAAATGGTTTAAGTGATGATCCTAATGTAGTCATCTACAAACTGAAAGGATCAGATAAACTATATACTGATGAAGAATTCCTAGTATAGAATGTTAACTTTGACCGTGTCGATAAAATCTTTAAACTCATTGAAGTTGAAACATCTGAACTTGAGAAGAATGTTGATGTTTTCTACTCAAAACCAAAGAAAACTCACAAACACATTCATCCCAGAGGAAGAAGTTATCCTGAAAACAAAAGGGATGGGTTAGGGTTTGAGAAGATACAAAACAACAAATCACGAAAACCAGATTTACAAAGAAAGTTGAGTTTGTTTTTGGAACCAACACTGTTGAAGAAAAAGAGGTTATTAACAAACAAACCAACGAAGAGTTTAAGAAAGAAAAGGAGCTTCATGAACAGGCTTTGGAACAGAATGTTGAAAATGACAGCAGAACATGTTACAGGTGTAACAAAGTTGGGCCTATTGCACGACAATGTTCACAAAATCGTTCAAAACCTGTTCATGAACAAAAGAGGTTTACAGTAGATGAGAAGAAAAACGGTCCAGCGTTTGTGCCAACAAAAATTTTAAAGAGAAATGAAAATGCCAATTCTATTAAGGAATCACCAACTGAGAGCATTTCAAAATTTGAAATTGGAGAAACCTGAAAGAAAAATGAAAAGAAAAAATCTAAACTTTACATCAAAAGGGCATTTTCTAAGACACAAACCTAGGTAGTCAAAGCGAAGACATCTCCTGTAACTCCAAAATCAACCAATGTTCCAGTCAAATCAAAAGAAAATACTGACTTCAAGACTGGACAGTGGGTTGAGGTTAAGAAAGATGACAAAGTTGCCAAAGTTCCAAAAGTCGACATTGTCATCCCACCCAAGACCGAAAGGGCTTGGGTCTCTCTGTTTAAGTAATATGCTTTTAATGTGTGCAGGCGCTTCCAAGGTCAATCATTTCAAAGTGGATAATCGACAGTGGAGCTTCAAGGCACATGACAGGGATGTTGGCATTGCTGTACAATGTTAAAGCCATCAGGGGAGGATATGTTGGTTTGCCGAAACATAGGGCGGCAGAATTGTAGGAGAAGGAATTTTGACAAACGGAGTCGTATCGTTCGACAAACTGAATTACATCGCTGAACTTGAGAAAATCTTTTGAGCATTTCACAGATCTGTGACAAGATGTTCACAACTCACTTCACTGACAAAGAATGTCTTATTCTCAAACCTGGTTTCGTAATTCCTGAGGAATGGATTCTCATGCGCGCTCCACGAGAAAATCATCTATATGTCTTAGACATGAGCGTCGCATCCACTACTTCAAAAGAAGGGCAATGCTTTGTATCAAAGGCTACAGAAAAAGAATCAATACTATGGCATAGGAAGATGGGTCACATACACTTAAGGAAGATGAATTCTCTGGTGTAACAATCTAGTGGAAGGGGTGAATCTCAAAAATTTTCATTTATCAGACGACTATATCAGCTGCAAAAAGGGGAAGCAGCACAGAAGTCACACCCGAGAAAGCTTCTAAACTCCAACATATTTCCACTAGAAAGGCTACACATGGATCTCTTTGGGCCTGTCAATGTGAAGAGTATTACAGGAAATCTATACTGTCTGGTTGTAACCGATGACTTCTCAAGATTCTCATGGGTTTTCTTTCAAGAAAGCAAGAATGAAACATTCCAACAATCTAATGATCCTGTTTCGAAAGATTGAAAACCTTTACCATTTGCCTATCAAGAGAATCAGAAGTGACAACGGTACTGAGTTTAACAACAACAAGATGCTCGAATTCTGCAATGCTAAGGGTATTCATCATGAGTTCAGTGCCCCCTATACTCCTCAACAAAATGGAGTAGCTGAACGAAAGAACAGAACGCTTGTTGAAACTGCACGCACGATGCTAGCTAACTCTAAGTTGCCTATTAGTTTTTGGAGCGAAGTTGTTGCCTCTGCATGTTACACCCTTAACCGCGTAATGACAGTCAAGAAGCACAAGAAGACATGCTTTAAACTTCTTAACCAGCGAAAACCTAATCTAGAGTTTCTAGAAACCTTTGGATCACTGTGTATAGTGTTGGACCCGGAAGGAAAATTTGGAGCCAGATCTTTGAAGGTTTCTTTGTAGGATATGCAAGTCCGCAAAAGCGAATCTTTTTCCCAAGCTTGAATCAGGTTATTGTTGCTCAACATGTTGATTGCCAGAGATACACAACGCCCGTGCAAAAACCTTGAGATCCATGGCTGTTCAATTATGACGGGTTATGGAATTCGTTTGATCTGCCTGAAGAACCTTCTGAGGAAGAACTTATCTTGCTATTTCAACAACATCAGATATCTAATCAAGAGCAAGTAACGGGGCCGTTGGTCATTCTCCAATAACAGCACCTTCGTCTAAAGCAGGTCCAAGCAACCGACAGTCAGAACCAGTTGTTTCACCAGAACAAAATACTGCAGAACCGCCATCTTGTCAGCCAGTAAATGCAGAACCTGAACAAGATCCTACTTTTGATAATGGGGATACCAGTTCCGATGAAGGATCAGAAGAGATACAAGTTATCTAAACAATCAAGCGGCCGAAACCAGTGCAAGAAATGACGCCACTTCTTCAGAACAAGTTGCTGATATCACAAATTTGGAAAGCTCAGTAAATGTTCCAGGCGAAGTAATGCCGAGATCAGTATCCTACCATCCAACAGATAACATCATTGGAGAAATGCAAACGGGCGTGAAAACGCGAAATCAGATCAATAAGGATCTAAGTTGCTTTTATTCCAAAGTTGCTCCACTCCAAAATAAATTTTCTCATAGTTGTTTTGTTTCTCAGGTAGAACCAGGAAACATTAGAGATGCTCTTAAAGATGATAGTTGGGTGGAAGCAATGCAGGAAGAATTATTGCAATTCAAGAAACTTGGAGTCTGGGAACTTGTTGATCTACTGCCAAAGCAGAAAAAGATAAGCACACTGTGGGTTTACAAGTGCAAAAAAGATGACTGAGGAGTCGTTGTTCGAAACAAAGCTTGCCTCATAGTTCAAGGTTTTCGTCAGGAAGAGGGGATAGATTACAACAAGGTCTACGTCCCAGTCGCACGTCTAGAAGCTATCCGCATTTTCCTGGCATACGCCTCATGGAAAGGTTTCAAAGTGTACCAATTGGACGTGAAATCTGCTTTCTTATATGGTAAGGTAAAAGAGGAGGTATATGTCGGCCAACCACCGGGTTTGTCGATCCAATTCACAAAGACAAGGTCTACTTGCTGAACAATGCTCTTTACAGATTACACCAGGCCCCGAGAGCCTGGTACGAGACGCTTTCCAAGCACCTTCTGGCTAATCATTTTACCAGAGGGACAGTAGATAGCACCCTCTTTACAAAGGAAGTAGATGGACATCTGATTAGTGTACAAATCTATGTGGATGATAATCATCTATGTAAAGACTTCGAGAAAGTTATGAAAGAGAAATTCGAAATGAGTGCTACGGGAGAGATGAAATTATTTTGGGGGCTTCAGGTTGAACAACTACAAGACGGTATCTTCATTCACCAGACGAAGTATGTTCATGACGTGTTGGAGAAATTCGACATGACAGGAACTAAACCCGCCTCTACCCCTTTAGCCACAAACCACGGCATTTTTCCAGACGACTATGGAGAAAAAGTTGATGAAACATTATATCGCTCCATGATCGGATCCTTGATGTATCTTACAGCTTCTCGACCGGATATCATGTATGTAACATCCGTCGAAAAAAGGGTTTTCAAAACCCGCTTCGTTTATTAATCGAATAGTCAGTTTCAAATTTTCGTTGTTTATTTAATGCTCATTTTAATTTTAAACAATACATAACTAATAAACATTTTAGAATATGGAAACTAAAATTTGTTAAAAAGTAAAAATAAAGTAAATAAAAATGAAAATAGGCTGCCGGGTTTCGAACCCGGTCAGCCGGAAGACACAACCAGCACACAACTTAACCACTCCGCCACTTGGTCCGTTTGTGTAAACAAGGAAACAAATAAAACTTAACTCTACCCGTGAACTCATCTGTTTGCGCCAAAACTGAAACCGCTCATCGGCTTTCAACTGTCCAGACTGTTGGGTGATCGTTATTACTGATTATAACCGATAGATCAATTGCTGCCCACGTTCTTAATCAATTCGGTCATCAATTGTCTCGATTCATATGATTTTGGGAGTTGAAAACCGAAATCATTTACTTCCTGATTTACTCTAACAATATCATCGTCTCATAATTCGGAAACACTCACAGAACCTCCAATTTCACTTTCGCTCTAATTTCTGTTCGTCGGAAACGTTTTCTGATATCGCCGGACTTTCGCCGGAAAACCGTGACATTCATCGAATCGGTAAATTTCTGAATTCTTTCATCTTCTATCCATTGTTAGACTTATACTAACTTAAATCCTTCAACCAGAATCGGTCCCAGACGACGTTACCGGATATTCAGCACACGCAGGAAAATTTCTGAAAATTCCGAAATCACGCTGTGAATCAGTACGAACATCTAAACTCTTTGATAATTCTTGTTTAGTCATTTAATTTCACAATTAGTTAATCAAAACTGTTAATTGGTCCGCTCAGACGGAATTCATAAAACAGAGCCGACGACCTTTGCCGGAGTTCTGAGAAAATCATCTTTCCGGTACATTCATTTCCAAAACCTTCTTTGTCTATTACATTTTAATCATTTATATGTTCGCTAATCGTATTAATAAGAACTGTTGAATATCGTTGTCTGTGTCTTTGAACGAAGAAGATGAAGTCGAAGAATAAGTACAAGTTTAATTAAAACAAGATATAAAACCGGGTTAGACACACAGTCCAGCGGTGGACTGTGTGCAAACACTTAGCGCACGTCACGAGTTCGAATCATACAAACGCACCGGCTTTCCGAATTAAAACCAATTTTTTTGTTACTGAATTAGAGTAGGACCCAGGATGTTCTTAAGATTAATTTAAATTGTAAGTTTAACAGATAAGTCACACAGCCCAACTGGTTGGGCTATGCGCTTACAAACCAAGGGACCCGAGTTCGATTCGGTTTCCCTGCAACCGGTTCAATCATTTAAATTCTTTTCGTATAAATCGAATAAATTAAAACATTTAATTAGTATATATATAATTAAAACTTAGAATATTTCGGGTTAGACACGTAGCTCAGTTGGTAGAACTGCATGCACGCGTACGAGAGGTCACAAGTTCGAACCTCACTCAGCGCAAACAAATGCATGTCCGAACCGGTCAACAGTCAAAGTCAACGGTCAACGGTCAACCCAAAAAGTCAACATTTTTTTATATTTTTATTTATTTATTTAATTTAAAAATCAATTAAAAATACTTAAAAATAATATTTTTAAAGTTAGAAAATGACCTTAAACTCACAAAAATAAATCTAAAAATCCTATTAAAATTGTTAATAAAATCCACTTATTACCGTACCTTTTCGTTATTATTTAGGTTAGTTATTCCTCGTCGATCAACTCTCTAAACTCGTGCGCATTCAACATCATCAAACGAACGCACCCAATGTGAGTGAATCTCTACAAATTCCCCGTTTTAATCACTTTTTGGGGTGTATCATGTGTCTTATTTTTATTACATTTAAACACTTGTGCATCCATCATATCCATGATCAAATGTGTATCCAATATGTGTCAATTGTTTGTGTGGTTAATGTTTAGATTAAATTTATCATTTTCAGTACATACATCATCATAGGCTCGTCTGTTCCCCATTACCTATGAGCGGAACCGTTCCCCATTACCTATGAGCGGAACGTGGCGTTGCCAACATACGATTGGCTCCGTTTGATTGAGCCTTGATCGCACATACATCATCATAGGCCGTCCGTTCCCCATTACCTATGAGCGGAACGTGACGTTGCCAACATATACATTATCATTCATGTCATATATTCATGCAAGGTGGTTTGTTATTGTTTGTTATTGTTTGTTATTGTATGTTTATTTACGTTTGCTCACATATGATTATTGCACAAGTTTTCCATATTAAATACAACAAGAAATCAATAATAAATGTCTTCTAACAAGGTTCACTCGCCAACTTTTGTTGACCCAAAAACCCCCATTTTTACACATGATACAGGTGATCCAGTTGAAGCAAGAAACATATAGGACGGCCTAGAAGAATAAATCAGTTTAGATTTTGGATTGTTTATTTAATTTTCCTTTCCTTGTATTGTATGAATTTGACTTGAACATTTGAGATGTAATTTGAATTTAATAAATATGAAACATATTAGTAAACATCATGAGCTTTGGTGATAACCCAATTATGCCCCGACTCTTATTCCGCTGCGGGTTGGGGTGTGACAGATTGGTATCAGAGCCATGACTATAGGGATATAGGATAGGTTATTAGTGTCACACCCTCAATTTCCACTTGCGGAGTTTTACCGCGAGGCGTGTGAACAAACCAGAATCTGAGACACTAGTACGTCGAACGACTCTATATGATTTGATAATACGTTTTCCAAAATCATTTATTTAACCATTCATTGTAGTTTTTATATTGTCTTAGTTAGTTTCCAATGTTTAGCGGAAGCATTAGTTTTTTACGGTTGAGCGGAAGCATGAAAATAAAGTAGATGAACGGGCGCCAACACAAACGCCAAAACAAATGAAAAACCCAAAACAATGTTTGTAAATGAGACTCGATAAAAGGTGTCTTGATCAATGCAAGTGAGTGCACCCAGAGCTCCTAACGTCCTGAGAAACATGTAAAGAAACAAGTGTCAACATTAAAGATGAGTGAGTTCACAGGTTTACATAAATTCGTTTGTTCGGTTATAAGTTTGTTTCCCCCGTTATCCCTAACCCGGGATAACGGATTAGTTCCATTATTCCCAACCCGGAATAATACTGATAGTTCCATTATTCCTTACCCGGAATAATAATGATGTCCCATTATTCCTAACCTGGAATAATAACGTTGTTGGTTCCATTATCCCTAACCCGGGATAATATTGTTGATTCGTAATTAAGTTCAATGTTAATATATATAGGTAGCTAGCCTAAAGTTATGTCACGTAAGTGTTCGCAATCGAAGCTGACTGTTGTGCCTCCGTGTTGCCAGGCCTATCACTGACCATGGCGAAGTTAGGCCAAATTATTCACCCGTTGACCATACCCGGTCGGCTAGCGCGACTAGCTCGGATGGGGCTTGTCGGGCCCAGTAGTACTACTTATAATTTCCCCGCTATTTAAACCCAATACTAACAATCCGAGAGATTGTCGAGGACTTGTGTGATATAGCTGCTTAGTGACCATAACGTACATTAACATTAACTTAGTTACCGAATAGTTAAGTGACGTTAATTTCGTATAACGTAAAGAGATAGAGTTGTAGAGTGTATACATGTTTCTCCCCCTGTTGTTTAAAACCGGATAAAATTAGGGGCCGTGAACTCACCTTTAGTTGCTCGGTTAGTGTAAGACAGAAGTTGAAATGATGGGACCGCTAATTGCGTCCTAACAAGTCAATTGATTTCAAGTTAGTGTGTGAACACACCAATACAAATCCTACACATAATTAACGCACAAAGCAGTACACACAATCACAATTCCTATCACTCAAACATGCATGCAAGTATCCGCATATGAACATAGTGATCAAAACAATTTATCATGTACACAAAATCAATTCATACAACACTTTGGTACATACATTCACAAGTTATCAAGTTTCAACTCATATACTCATAATTAGGCTGTTTTCAAGGATTTTTATAAAATAGTCCCAACATTCCAAAAATTCCAATTGTTTTACAGAAGGTGACAACTATACTGTAGAATTTTATATAAATTTTTCAAGTCCTAACACTTTACCAATTTTTCGTAAATATTAATATACTAGGCTGCAGTCAGATTCGTCGCTTTCTGACTGCAGTCCACGGAAGAATTTATTTAAAAATCACCGTTCCTCCACTTAACAAAATTCCAGTGGGAGTTCCCCGGAAATTTCCATATCTAGTTTCTGTACAAATTTCCTGATTCGACTCCCTACCGATTAATAGATCCGACTTGATAAACAACTAACAAATTTTCAGGATTTTCACAGCTTTAGTTACTGAACTTAATTGGCTGCTTAAAAATATCAAACGACTTCAGAAAAATATGAATCCAGCGCCATTAGAATCGTTTTTAAAAACTCTATGTTTTAGACTTCAGAAAATCCGTTTTTCGATAAATAATAACCAAGTTACAGCCAGTTGAAGTTGGCTGTAACCACCATTCAGCATTCTGATTCAGCACTTTATCACAAACTAACTAGCTTAAACCCTCGATACAATGAACATAGGCGATCAAGAACTGAATTACAAATCATATATCATCATATATATCATACCCATGCAAACCCTAATCATAACCTATAGTTTTTATCAACAAAACACAGCCTATGTTTCCAGATTTCGAACAAACATCAAACTTGCAAACATCATAAATAAATCGGCTAACATAACACTTCATTCAAACATATAAATCCGAATATGATCTTGCAAACAATGATAATCCTAACCTTTAATAACAAGATCAATGAGCCGATACTTGGACAAGAGCCGATTCGGATATGATGAAGAAGATCGCGACCGAGAGCAAAGAGTGAGGAAGGCTTGTTGCGACCGAGAGGGGTGTATCAAGGCTGTTTGCGATCGAGGGAACAAGTGGAGGGCTGCCGTCGGCTGATTTCTCAACTAGGGTTTTTGTGTTTTGTTTTTGTGAAGCAAAGCATGCATGTGTGTGTGTATATATAGGCGCAAGGGATGAAAGGAAAAAGGGAAGGGTTGCGGTTGGGTATGTGCTCGCGGCCGAAAGGGTCCGGGTGGGGCGGTTTGGGTTTAACACTTGGTCCTCAAGTTTGGTTAACTCCTTGAGTCGCAAGGAAGTGAAGTTGGCTCGTGTCGCGGCTCGATCCGATTCATTTATCTATTTACTACATCTATGTTTTAGAACTAAAATATAACACGAAATCGGAACATCACATAATAACGCACTAACTTATAAACGTTTAAGACTAGCATGTAATTCATTCGACAAGTGCACAAAATTATCGTAATTATTTCGAGCGTGCAACTTAAGTCTCCGAACCAAATAAACGTGGGAACGAATAACCGTGAAGTAGTGCGTTTAAGATATCTGAAAAACCGGGATGTCACAATTAGACCCTTAGAGCCTATACTATAGTTGATTAGAATTTTTAAATTGTTTGTGTGTTACATGCAAAATTCGTGATGTTTATATGCTTTATGTTTATTGTTACATTCAATGTTATGCAAGCATGTTCATAAGTACATATTATTATACAATGCTCATTATGAATCATATCCTCATAACATACCATATCCATGAGAGCACACACCTCACAATTCCTATGATTTTTGCAACGATTTTTGTATTTTCAAATCACATCAAAGTGAGTTCTCATGACGGGCATGTAGTAACTGGAAAGGTACGAGTACCGGTAGTCGGAACGTCCTGTCTAGGCTTGGCATTCGTATAAATCCAAAATAAAGGACCAGTTTGCCTACCTAGGGACTAACGATGAGAGTACGAAGGACCTATTAGGCCAAAGCATGCTATACCAAACGTCGTGTGAGCTAACCCCACTTTGAGTTGTCATTGTGTCTATACCTGGACACCCTCCTACCATACATCTCGCAAACATATTTCATGGTTTTCATTCGGGTGATGCGAGTGTTAAACCGCCAACACCAATGTGAATCCTACTAAGCCAATAGTCATGGGGGCCCACATGACTATACAGGCGATGGTATGGGGGACATTGGAGGCCCAAACATGAGCAAACCTAAGACATCCTATGGATGTAGTTGCATTATTTATGATTATGTTATTTTATTACTTTTAATGACACATGACACCTAAAAAAAAAACTTCTTAAACTCACTATCTTCCTATGAATGTTCCTGTAGATGTCGACTAGGCAACTACGTGGAGGTAGAAGGTCAGGAAGGTCAAACGAACGCTTGGCCACTCAAATTGCGAAACAAATGGCCGCGGTGCTTCCTGACATCGTAATTCAAGTCCAACAAGCTCTCACCGCGAATCTCATCAACCCTCCCAACCAAGAAGACCAGAACGTCGACAACCCTCCCTCCAAAAAGTGCTCCTACAAACACTTCAAGTTTTGCGATCCCCCAAAGTATGAAGGGACCGAAGGTGTCACTGCTCTCCTCCACTGGTTTGAGGAAATGGAGAACACCTTCCTCAATTGCGATTGTCCCGAGGATCGCAAGGTACGTTACGCAACCGGGAGATTGTTTGGGGTAGCCCTGACCTGGTGGAACACAGAGAAGGGTAAGAGAGGAGTCGAAGATGCTATGGCCTTAACATGGGAAGAGTTAAGGGAAATAATGACAAGACACTTCTGTCCAAGAAGCGAAATCAAGAAGTTGGAAGATGAATTCCACTCGTTAAAACAAAAGGAAGGAGATCATACTTCCTACAACAAAAGATTTCTCGAGCTAAACCAAATGATCCCCAACTTGTTCACCCCAGTGTACCGCTTGGTTGAACACTACATTCGAGGCCTCCCCTCAAAAATTCAAGACTCAGTTCTAAGCACTTCGCCTGCGACACTTGAAGCCGCAATGGAACTAGCTACCGAACTTACCGAAAATCGCATCCGAAACGGTAAATTCAAGGAGGAGAAAAAGAAAGCTCCCATTGAGGCTCAAACTTCAAACCATTCTGGCTCCTCTTCGAAGTTTACTGGTAAAAGGAAGCGAAACACCAGAAACTTTGCTGTCACTCAAACAAACCCTCCTATCACTGTCGCACCAATCACCCAAGTTGCTCCCTCAGCTGCACCATACAAACAGCCATACTCAGGCCCATACCCAAAATGCAACCGTTGCCAATACCATCACTTTCCCGAACACCCCTGCCAACATTGCACCAGCTGTGGCCATGCAGGTCACACCATCCAAACCTGTCGCGCACTTCAGCGAACGAACCGCAATCAGCCCTCAACCCAAACCCACCATCAGATAGTGGGTCAAGCCCAACAACCTTTACTCCTACCACCTGCTCAACATGTAGCCCAATCCTACTACCAACCCAACTATCCCATGATACAACCTATGCGGGCTTGTTACAACTGTGGAGACCCAAACCACTTTAGAAACACTTGTCCACGCTTGGTGAACATCATTCATGCCCAAGCTCAAGCAAATCCGGTGAATCAAGCTAACCAAGCTCCACCACCTGCAAGAGGAAGAGCTTACAACATCAACGCCAATCCTGTTGAAAATAACAACGGCCCAAACGAATCACCCAACTAGTTTTCCTCACCAAGAATCAAGACTCAACTCCAATCGTCTAGTTTTAATGTTTTCTTTATGTTATCTCAATATTTCCGTATCCCAGTTGTAAAATTGGGAATTTATGTATCCAAGAATTTTAATGCGAATTGATATTACAGTTTTGTTTTATACTCATTGATTTAACATTCATGTCATCATACATCTCGACGTATTTCAATCTCATCATTTAAAGAAGTTGGGTTGTGTCTCACTTTTACATAGACTAACCCCTTCATCATAACAAACGAGAGAGGTACTGTCATCATTCAGTCATGTATCCTTTCAGAATTGAGACTCAAGCTTTGGTTGTTGTGTTTGTTTATGTTTTAGAGTCACATAGAACTGATCATGATTTACTGATAAAGCCAACGAAAATTTGACAAGAATATGGTGGATACGCCGCTGGTACTTCCTATATATAAGTATTCTTGGCAAAGGATCAAAAGCATTACCAGGAGGTTATGAGAAGTTCCGTGTAGGTTTAAATATCATCATGGTTGAAGTTTTTGTTTTATGATACATACCTTATCATTTCAAACGTATCAATTCCCTCAAAACTATTATGCATAAAATCATAACCGACATCAAAGATCAAATCCGAGAAGCTCAACATGTTTCTGTAACAGAAAACGACGTACGCAATGAGCTGTCTTGTGGAGCAGAACTTAAAATCGAAACCAAATCCGACGGTATTCTGTACTATCTAGATCGCATATGGATTCCCAATCACAATAACCTTCGTGATTTCCTTATAAATGAGGCGCACAAAACAAGGTACTCTGTACACCCAGGAGCCGACAAGATGTATCAAGACCTTCGATACACCTACTGGTGGCCTGGCATGAAGAAGGATATCGTTGTTTTTATTTCCAAGTGCCTTACATGATCCAAAGTAAAAGCTGAACATCAAAGACCCTCAGGACTTCTAGTCCAACCCGAAATACCTGTATGGAAGTGGAAAAACATAACTATGGACTTCATTACCGGGTTACCTCGCACCTCCAGTGGGTATGACACTATAGGGTAATCATTGATCGTCTTACAAAATCAGCTCACTTCATTCCGATTCGCGAGGACTTCAAGAACGAGAAGTTAGCTCGTATCTACATCAGCGAGATCGTAAGCCGTCATGGTGTACCTTTAAGCATTATTTCAGACCGTGATGGTCGTTTCACTTCACGAACATGGCAAGCCGTACAAGCCGCTTTGGGTACACGATTAGACCTCAGTACCGCTTATCATCCTCAAACTGATGGACAATCTGAACGCACCATCCAAACACTTGAAGACATGCTTCGAGCATGTGTCATAGACTTCAAGGGAAATTGGGACGCTGATCTACCATTAGTTGAATTTTCGTACAACAACAGCTATCATTCAAGTATCGGCATGGCACCTTTCGAAGCTTTATATGGTCGTAAGTGCCGATCTCCAATATGTTGGCACAAAATTGGAGAAGCTCAAATCACCGGTCTAGAATTGATTCAGGAAACAACAGACAAGATCCATCAGATTCGTAACAATCTTCTAACGGCACAAAGTCGTCAAAAGAGTTATGCAGACAAACGACGAAAGCCCTTGGAGTTTAACATTGGTGATCATGTACTTTTAAAAGTATCATCGTGGAAAGGAGTAGTTCGTTTTGGCCAGAAGGGCAAGCTAGCACCACGCTACGTAGGACCTTTCAAGATACTCGAAAGAGTAAGACCTGTAGCATACAAGCTTGATCTACCAGAAGAACTCAACAGAATTCACCCCACATTCCACGTATCAAACTTAAAGAAGTGCCTCGCCGATGAAAACCTCCATATTCCCCTAGAAGATATTCGGATCGATGAATCTATGCACTTCATTGAAAGACCAGTAGAGATCATGGACTTCGGAGAAAAACGTTTAAGACGGAGTCGTATTCCAATTGTTAGGGTACGCTGGGAGTCGAAACGAGGACCTGAGTTTACTTGGGAACGTGAAGACTCAATGCGCGAAAAATACCCGCATCTTTTTCCTGTTACCACTATTACTTAAATTTCGGGACGAAATTTCTAAAAGTAGGGGATACTGTAACATCCGTCGAAAAACGGGTTTTCAAAACCCGCTTCGTTTATTAATCGAATAGTCAGTTTCAAATTTTCGTTGCTTATTTAATGCTCATTTTAATTTTAAACAATACATAACTAATAAACATTTTAGAATATGGAAACTAAAATTTGTTAAAAAGTAAAAATAAAGTAAATAAAAATGAAAATAGGCTGCCGGGTTTCGAACCCGGGTCAGCCGGAAGACACAACCAGCACACAACTTAACCACTCCGCCACTTGGTCCGTTTATGTAAACAAGGAAACAAATAAAACTTAACTCTACCCGTGAACTCATCTGTTTGCGCCAAAACTGAAACTGCTCATCGGCTTTCAACTGTCCAGACTGTTGGGTGATCGCTATTACTGATTATAACCGATAGATCAATTGCTGCCCACGTTCTTAATCAATTCGGTCATCAATTGTCTCGATTCATATGATTTTGGGAGTTGAAAACCGAAATCATTTACTTCCTGATTTACTCTAACAATATCATCGTCTCATAATTGGAAACACTCACAGAACCTCCAATTTCACTTTCGCTCTAATTTCTGTTCGTTGGAAAGGTTTTCTGATATCGCCGGACTTTCGCCGGAAAACCGTGACATTCATCGAATCGGTAAATTTCTCAATTCTTTCATCTTCTATCCATTGTTAGACTTATACTAACTTAAATCCTTCAACCAGAATCGGTCCCAGACGACGTTACCGAATATTCAGCACTCGCCGAAAAATTTCTGAAAATTCCAAATCACGCTGTGAATCGGTACGAACATCTAAACTCTTTGATAATTCTTGTTTAGTCATTTAATTTCACAATTAGTTAATCAAAACTGTTAATTGGTCCGCTCAGACGGAATTCATAAAACAGAGCCGACGATCTTTTCCGGAGTTCTGAGAAAATCATCTTTCCGGTACATTCATTTCCAAAACCTTCTTTGTCCATTACATTTTAATCATTTATATGTTCGTTAATCGAATTAATCAAGAACTGTCGAATATCGTTGTCTGTGTCTTTGAACGAAGAAGATGAAGTCGAACAATAAGTATAAGTTTAATTAAAACAAGATATAAAACCGGGTTAGACACACAGTCCAGCGGTGGACTGTGTGCAAACACTTAGCGCACGTCACGAGTTCGAATCATACAAACGCAACGGCTTTCCGAATTAAAACCAATTTTTTTGTTACTGAATTAGAGTAGGACCCAGGATGTTCTTAAGATTAATTTAAATTGTAAGTTTAACAGATAAGTCACACAGCCCAACTGGTTGGGCTATGCGCTTACAAACCAAGGGACCCGAGTTCGATTCGGTTTCCCTGCAACCGGTTCAATCATTTAAATTCTTTTCGTATAAATCGAATAAATTAAAACATTTAATTAGTATATATATAATTAAAACTTAGAATATTTCGGGTTAGACACGTAGCTCAGTTGGTAGAGCTGCGTGCACGCGTACGAGAGGTCACAAGTTCGAACCTCACTCAGCGCAAACAAACGCAAGTCTGAACCGGTCAACAGTCAAAGTCAACGGTCAACGGTCAACCCAAAAAGTCAACATTTTTTTATATTTTTATTTATTTATTTAATTTAAAAATCAATTAAAAATACTTAAAAATAATATTTTTAAAGTTAGAAAATGACCTTAAACTCACAAAAATAAATCTAAAAATCCTATTAAAATTGTTAATAAAATCTACTTATTTACCGTACCTTTTCGTTATTATTTAGGTTAGTTATTCCTCGTCGATCAACTCTCTAAACTCGTGCGCATTCAACATCATCAAACGAACGCACCCAATGTAAGTGAATCTCTACGAATTCCCCGTTTTAATCACTTTTTGGGGTGTATCATGGGTCTTATTTTTATTACATTTAAACACTTGTGCATCCATCATATCCATGATCAAATGTGTATCCAATATGTGTCAATTGTTTGTGTGGTTAATGTTTAGATTAAATTTATCATTTTCAGTACATACATCATCATAGGCTCGTCTGTTCCCCATTACCTATGAGCGGAACCGTTCCCCATTACCTATGAGCGGAACGTGGCGTTGCCAACATACGATCGGCTCCGTTTGATTGAGCCTTGATCGCACATACATCATCATAGGCCGTCCGTTCCCCATTACCTATGAGCGGAACGTGACGTTGCCAACATATACATTATCATTCATGTCATATATTCATGCAAGGTGGTTTGTTATTGTTTGTGATTGTATGTTTATTTATGTTTGCTCACATATGATTATTGCACAAGTTTTCCATATTAAATACAACAAGAAATCAATAATAAATGTCTTCTAACAAGGTTCACTCGCCAACTTTTGTTGACCAAAAAACCCCCATTTTTACACATGATACAGGTGATCCAGTTGAAGCAAGAAACATATAGGACGGCCTAGAAGAACAAATCAGTTTAGATTTTGGATTGTTTATTTAATTTTCCTTTCCTTGTATTGTATGAATTTGACTTGAAATTTGAGATGTAATTTGAATTTAATAAATATGAAACATATTAGTAAACATCATGAGCTTTGGTGATAACCCAATTATGCCCCGACTCTTATTCCGCTGCGGGTCGGCGTGTGACAATGTACCCCACATGCCTTTACGCCAGATATCAGTCAAGTCCGAAGGAATCACATCTGTTGATCATCAAAAGGATCATGCGCTATTTGAAAGGATGCCCGAGCACCGGCTTGTGGTATCCACGTCATGATGATTTCAACCTTGCGGGTTACTCTAACTCTAATTTCGGTTGATGCAAGGTGAATGCTAAATCTACAACAGCCAGCTACCAGTTCTTCGGAACTCATTTGGTAACATGGCAATGCAAGAAACAGACCGTGGTCGCTCTCTCTACTTGCGAAGCTAAATACGTTTCAACATCCAGTTGTTGTTCCCAAATACTGTGGATACAACAACAGATGAGAGACTACGGTCTGCAATTTCTTAATACGCCCATTTTCGTAGATAACAAGGCGGCCATTGATATCACGGTCAATCCTTGTCAACACTCACACACTAAACATATCGAGATTTGAAATCACTTTATCCGTGACTGTCACGAAAAAAGTTGATACGAATTGAGAAAATCCACACTGATGACCAAAAAGCGGATTTTTATACCAAAGCTTTTGATAGAGCAAGATTTCGAAATCTTTCAAAATTAAATGGTTTAAAGAATCTGTCATCAGGGGATATTTATGAGGTTGAATTCGAGGATGACAATGTTGGGACGTAATCCTCACTGGTAAGTCAAAATGTTTTTTTGTAAATAGTTTACCTGTTTCATTTAAAACCAAAAATCCTCAATATATGTTTTTGATTTTTAAGGGGAGAAAAAGTTGTGAAAAATACAAAAACATTGAAAAATTGTGAAAAATATAAAAACATTGAAAAATTCATGAAAAATACAAAAACACTAACAAATACAAAATACAAAAAGAGTTTTGTGTATAAGAGGAGATGATAGTACATCACTAGACCATTATAGTACGCCAAAGAAATGTAGTGTTTAAAAGCGTCTAAACAGGTCTTTCTAAAGATATGTCAGTAGGCTTCGCACTTTCAGTAAACTGCTTTCAGGATATAAACCTAAAGAAATAAACTGGTAAATCTGTCGCTTAACATCTCTCGGATATATGGGCTTGGTACCCCGAAATTTCGTTGGAGAGAATGCCAGATTATGAGATACTAGGTCTTTATATTTAGTTGATATCTGGGGTATCATACGAGTTCTTCTGATTTTGCGTCAGCAATGGCCTGGAACTTGTATAATACTTTCACATTATTCACCCCCAAAGCTGCATAAAAAATGAAGAAAAATGTCATAAAAAGATACGACATTCTGCAGTACATAAATTAAAAAGATTCCCAAGAGGAACACCACCTAAAGTCGAGCCTTCATCTCTTTATCTGTACGGAAGTACTAACCTGAGCTCTAAAGGTTTCACATTTCACCCTTATACAGATATCAGTTAGATATATTCACCTGTGAGATGAAATATAGGGAATCTCGATGCGGGAGTATATTCTGAGGTGAGAAACACAGATTAGGCCATGTTGCTAAAATTTACCTAAGATATCTTGAAGCAGTTGAGAATTGTGTTGAGGTTTAAGTGGATCAATATACCGACAATCTGAAGAAAATCGGTTTAAGAACTTAAAAGTTTTATCTAGAGCAATGGTGCTGGTAATGTGTCTCAATAAACTGATATGATCCTCTAACATAAACTCGCAAAAATATGTCTGTAAATATGTGTGTACATTTGCTTTAGGAATGGTTAATTTAGAAGTATTCAAAAATACAAAAAGATTTTCCATTACTACTTTATTTTCTGACTACTAGTGATGGAATACAGATCTTCAAAGTTAAAAGCGACAGAATGCTGAGGAAAATCGTTTGAATTTCAGGCTAGGAGCAAATCTGGGAACATAATCCGGTTTGGAACATTGAAAAGTTCATTAATTTGAAACTTAAAATCTAAAGAACAATATCAGTTTTGGTCAAAAAGTGGTCAACCAAGGTCATTAACTCGGACTTGGTAGCCAAAACAGTTAAACAAGGTCATTAACTTGGACCTGGACAACTGTGTGGACAATTAAAACTGAAAACAAACGAAAAAACTTGGAAAGTTGAGAAAAATATCAAGAGCCAAAAAAATTTTGCACGAAAATTGATATTTCCGCACGAAAATTTGGCTAAACTTCACAAGCCAAATTTCGTACGAAAATCTGGTGGCCTATATATATAAGAGTGAGATCCCAGTTTCCGCACGAAAACATGCGAAGAATTTTGGTGCGGATTCTCTGAAACGATTTGAACACTTTGTCTCGGTTCTCTCATTTCTCGACATTTTTTACACATTAGGGAGGTTGATTTGCACATCTCTTGTAATGGCGAAGGTATCACTGAGATTGAATCGTCAAAATTGGACTCGTTGGACCTTAAACGGACTAAAACGTAGATCTAGGATAAACTAGCTGGTAAAACTTAAAATGGAACCCTAAAACGTTAACATCGGCAAGTTTAACTAAGGTTTACCATTTCGATTTCTTGAAAAAGTCAAAATTACAAGCGTTTTGAGTCGGTATGAAAATGGCTAATTATTGGGGAAGATAAAGATTTTCGCACGGAAATCTTGGATTTTTGCACGAAAATTCATGTTGTTGACTGTCAGATTGTGTTATGATTATTTTCGCACGAAAATTTTGAAAACATATACTCTAGCAATTTTCGTACGAAAAATAAGAAAATATTTGTTTTGAAAAATTTTCGAACTTTTTTTCACATCTCTCTGTTTCACAGAAAACTGTACATGAGTTCCAGCCAATCCACAACTCATGCTGCTTGATCGACAAGGAAATAGCTGAGTTTGCTCCATTCACGCAGTACATTGACTTTCTGGAGAGACTGCCGGTATATTATGCTCTTACACATCATCATGATGTCTACGCCTCACACGTCGATAGATTTTGGAGCGCAGCAGCGTTGAGAGCTGACGGAAAGGCTATTGAGTCAGCTATAAAGATTGGGGATCAAGATCTCGAAATTACGATCACAGAAGATATGATCCGCTCAGTGCTACATTTTAGAGATGAATGTGATTTTCCGACTGGATATACAGAGAGATTCGTCAAGGGCTGCTTTTACCGTATGGGATATAACGATTACCTGAACTCTGCGCCCTTCAAGATTAATCAGTTGGGCTTACCTTATTGATTTCTTGCCCACTGCGTTACACGTTCACTTAGTCACAGGAAAGGTGGATGGGATGATTTAGTGGACTACCACATGTGCATGATGGTGGCAGTGATTTTAAACAAGCCCTACAAGTTCAGTAGGATGGTTTTTGATCAGATGGTGATCAACTTGGGGAACGGTAGATTTTTGCAGTATCCTTGTTTTGTACAGATGATTCTCGATCATTTACATCCTAATCTTGAGAAGAAAAAGGATGACATTTTGGAGTTAGATCACATGACTGCTTCAGACTTGCACAACATCAGCAACTACCGCAAAAAGGGAAAGGCTCCTGCTTTCAAGCCAGTTTTTGGAACGTTTGCTAAAACTGATTATGTTGCTCCTCCTGAAGGAAGATGGAGAAATGATGGGAGCGGGGACGAAAGTGAAGAAGCTAGTATGTTGGAGGATTTTGTTGAAAAGAGAAGTCAATGGTATATTAAGGGCGACGGTTAGAAAGGGCACTATGGAAAGAAGAAAGGTGGTGCTGCCTCTAAAAAAACTCAACTACATAAACTTCCACTTCCGCACCGAAACGCCAGAGAAAACAAGCAAGTGTTAGAACTGGGTTGATTGATGAGCCTGATAGTGAACAGGTGAATGTTGAAGAAACTGTGTAACAACCTGAACCAGTCTATGTTGAAGAAACGTTGGAACAAACTACTACAGATATTGAGAGAATGGTAGGAGTTGAGAAAGAAGCAGGTGGTGGTAATGATGAAGGGCCGTCATCAAGCACAGACTCTGAGGATAGATGAGAAGGAGAAAGGAGAGAAAGAGAAAGAAAAGAGCAAGAAAAAGGAGATAAGGAGAGAGAATTGGCTGAGCAGAAAAAGCGTAAGGCTACAGGGGATGATGATACACCTTATGAGCCTTCGGAGGGCGAAGAAGAGATTTCAATCGTCAAGCCTACAAAGAAGAAAAATACTAGAAAGCTTCGGTTCAAGCTAAGATCAAAACCTACTGAAGCTCCAGTTGCCCCAACTGCAGAAACATCATCTGAACACCCCCCATCTCCTCCTCCTCAGCAGGTTGATACAGAGACTCGTATTTCTCCTCCTCCACAGTTCACATCTATAGAGGTTCCTATTCCATCTCCGCCTCAAGTTACAGAGCCTCTAGTTGGTACTCCTCCTACTGTGTCTCATCCACAAGCGACATCATCTGCTCACCCTACATAACCAGATACTCCAATTGACAAGCTTTTGATGATTGTTTCTTCGAGATGGGTAGTATTCCAGGGGGAGATAGGCTCACAGCTGATGACATTTATGTTGGAAGGCTCAATGAGTTGGAAGAAAAATTGAAGGCTGCTGATGAAAAGATAAAGATGCTTGAATCTGATAGGGAGAGTATCAAGGAGATCTTGAGATTGGTGACTGATTATAGTGAAATATATTTCCAAGCTTCCCAGAAAGTTGCAGTGTATGAAGAAAGAATCAAAGTTCTGGACAATGAGAGGGAGGTTCTGAAGGCAACTCTGAGCAAATTCGATACAGAGAATCAGAGGATTAACAAGAAGATGGAAGAGTACGAAGCTGAGAGAGAGTCGAACAATAGGCAGGTTGAGCTTATGAAGAAGATTTTAGTTCGTTCTCGGGTATCTCTCTCACTGATGAGATTGAGAAGATAGAGAGAGGAAGCTAGACAGAAGTTGTGGAAAGGGAGTGAGCTTCCAAAGCGCTGTCTGATGCTGAAGGCCGAGGCAAAGAAAAGATTGATGACATGCCCGTGTAGAAAGCTACGTCCTCTACGGCTCCTTTTATCGAACAGTCTACGCCGGAAGCTAAATCCACGCCAGCATTTTCTGAGTTGGTAGTTTATGATCCTACCATTGATGTAAGCAAGAGGTTTGTGCTTCAAGGGGAAGGTGTTCTAGAATCTATGACGAAAGAGAAGGCAATCGCTCAAAGGGAGCTAAAGATAGAGATTGACGAGTTGGTAGATGAAACGTTTGATGACTTAGAAAAGGAAGGGTTTGAATATGTAGCAACTTTATTTGATAATGAAAATGTTTCTGTTGATGCTTACATGAACGACTCCATGTTTGAGCTAACTGATGAACAGGTTCCAGGGGAGTTGTCGATTTAAGAAACAGTGCCAAAGCCAAAAGTTATCTATCTAGAGCACGATGTGGAAGAAGGAGAGTTTGTTCATAACTACTCCAAGGCAGATCTTGCAGAATTGTTTGGCTTACATGAAGATTCTTTCGAGTTTGATTTTGAAGAAGAATTGAAGAACACTCGATCAGAGCCAAATGATTATGTTTTCAAAGACAACCTCAAGAAAACGGCTACGACAGAGTAATTATTTAAGATCGATTCGGATGATAATGAAGAAGCAAGATACACGGGTGAAGGAACTGATGTGTTTCCTACCCTTGATGAAATGACTGCCGAGATCGACGATGAAATGTTAAAACAGAAAGTGGCAGAAGCAGATAAAGAAGGAACATCTCCTAAACCTCCAACAAAAGAAGAGATCATTGAGATGAAAAAGAAATGGTTCAAGGATATGCCACCTAAAAGAAAGTTCCGTCGTCCATTGGCTTTCTTCACCAGAGACCCTGACGCATCTCTAGGTGACATTATTAGTTAGAGATGGAGAGGAACTGGATGTATATGCGTTGAAACGAGAGTATGGAGTGCAATACTTCAGAAGACTAGGAGATATACAGTCCCTGCCAGAATGGGATGTGAAAGAGCTAGTTCAGACCAAGACGTTTAGTATGAAGTTGCGACCAAATGATCAACGTCTGTGGAAGCTCATCAAGTTTGAAGCTGAACGCGATTTCAATCTATGGAAGCCACACAAGCCAAAACTGTGACAAAGATAGATCCAGTTACTCAAGAGAAAGATGTGACTTTGATTGTGAAAAGGCCTCGCGTTATGAAGAAATGCCTCTGAAGAAAATGGAACACGATTTTACAAGATCTTCAAGTGGTGGCACTATGATTCGAGTACTGGAGAGGCTGTGATTTGTGTTGAGCCTGATGAAGGGTCATGGGATATGTCCGAGGATCTATCAGACACCGAGGATCTATGGCGTGCAATCAGAGTATTTGATCCTATGTGGCTTGTCAACTTCTCAGAGAAAGACATTGAATGATTATTCTTCATCAAAATCAGTTATGAAGATAAAGACAAGGAGCAGGCCATGCAGTTCCAGAAAATTGTGAATGTTTGTTACACTAACAACATTAATTCAGGAAAAGAATGGAAAACTTCATGGAGAAAGCTTGAAGATAAAGAGCAGAAAAAGAAAGATCAAAATGAAGAAAGGATTGAAGCTCGTCGAAAGTTGGCCACCCGTGAAAGGTTCAAGTTCGGGAATACTTACAACCGACCTCCTCCTACAGATCAAAATCCCATTGCTTCAGAGGAGCGTCGAAGGCCACGCAAGAGATTTTTCGGATGATTCAAGTCAAACATGTTTAAAGTTTTTTGAAGAAAAAGTTTTGAAGATTGTCCAAGACTGCGGCAACATCCAAGGGGGAGTCTGTTGATGCACTTTTGTCTATTGCCTACGTCTAGGACGAGTCTATTGTACAGAAGGGTTTCGTAGCGTCAGAAGTTTAGTTTTGAAGTTTTTGTATGTATACTGTTATTTTCGTACGAAAATCTGTAAGGATTTTTCGCACGAAAATTTCATGCGAAAATCCATGCTGCCTACTCACTAGGTGCTGTCATGTCTGCCTATAAATAGGTGACTTAGGTTGTGTGTTAGGCATGTTGTTTTGAGGAATCAGTGGCGAAGCCCTGTTCGAGCCAGTAATTTTTGCTAACGTTTATTCAATACACAGACGGTTAAACAGTATTCATCGCTTGTTCTTTGTTTGTTCAATCAGCTAACAATGAATTCCGCCTCTGTTAGCTGAGCAAGTCTGACCGGAAAGCTTATTAAGTTGGGTCCGATCCTAAGCTTCATTCACATAAAATATATTTTATCACTTAAACAACTTAGTAATAATTATTAGAACATGTGTAAACATGTTCGGCTCATCAATTCCAGTTTTAGGGTCGGTTCGCAACCGAAAGTTGCGATGTTTGACTTCTGCGTTGACTTTCATTATGAACGGAATTAGACTAGTATGCTACTGATTTAAGGTCCCGTTATGATCATATTATGATGTAGCATAACCCTCTGAGGTTAAATAACATGATCATAATAGTAATCCGAGTTTTATGCAAGTTTCCGCAAATAAGCCATACTTTGACTATTTTGCAATTTATTTAAAAATAAGGTTTTAAACACCAATGAACTTGCAAATGATTAGGTACTGATATGTTAACATGTTTAACATATTTTGATGTTACAAATCTGACCATAAACCGAGTTTTCATATAATATCGTAACATACGATTTAAAGTGACCGAAAAGTCCTTTTTGCTCATAGAATGATTTAAGCATAATATATCATACCAAACTCATTAACTACTGATATAATATCATTATTGGAATATATTGGGATATCATTTCAGTTTATAAACTGAGTTTACGCACAAGATCTTGTATTACGCTCTTAAATGACGATAACGCCCTTACGGCACCTAAAATGGTTTTTAATCACGATTTTCATACAAAACCTTTTACATACTGATGTGTTATACTTAATAACATATTTTAACTATATAAACCTGTTCATAACATCTGTTTTCATAAAACATCGCAAATATCGTCATTTAACGACATTAACGCCTTTCCGGCGCGTAGTATGGTTTTAAACCATATTTACCAACCAAGACTTGTTACCCACTGATTTTATAACTCAATTAAAATATTTACAGTGGGTACATGTTATAAACTCAGAATCCAAATACGCTTTCGAAACGATGTGTGAAATTACCAAAATGGCCCTTCGGAGCATAGTTTGGTCTTAAATTACAAAACACACATATATTTGATATCCTACTGATATTATATCATAAATGAAGTATTTTTACAAAATATTTATGGTCATAAGATAAGATTATACGCAAGTTCCTTTTGTACGTCACTAAAAGACCAAAACGCCCTTATGAGGCATAGTTTGATTTTAAAACCATAACGGGCATACAAGTTGATGTCCTATTGATATTATAATTGTAAAAGTATAATGGCATATGGAAGTTGTTCAAGACTCATCCGGTTACCCGGTATCGCTTATTGCGCATAGTTAAGCTTACGTAACTAGTTTACGTAATTTAACCGAAACAGTTTAACCTTATCATTTTTTACCTCAAATTACAGAATGTAAATGGTTTACCCATATTATGCAAGTCTTATTACTTGTCGGATTCAAACTACATTCTATTCCGGTCATCGCTTAATGAAGCGCATTGTACCGTTTTTCATACTTTAAGCTAGCCGTTCCAAGTCAATGACTTAAATAAGATCCTCTAGCTTTCTAATTGGTTATTTATACCATCATTCCAGACTAGAGCCTTCCAGTAAATTGCACCTATGCTTACTTAATTGGATACGGCTGTGCTTATTATATTTCTTATTTTAAAAGGATTGCTAAGCACAGGTAAATACTCTTAACCTATTTTCCCTATATGGGCTTGGGATACGGTAAATTATTACCGCATGGTCGGGTATGGGATTCGAATACCTATGTATCGGGAAATTAAAATAACCTGTTTTGATTCGTATTGCTTGACTTAAACATTTGGGGTTAATGCGACAGTGTCCTGGATATCCTTGACTCATTTAATTGTAAGTGACCACGACCTAAGCGCGGGGTGTAGGCATACACCTGACAGATGCGAAATGTTTTAAATAAATAATTTTATAACCCAATACGGGTTTACCCAATGTGGGTGTTCCCAATAAGGGATAATTTATAATTTCAAAACCCAATATGGGTTTTCCCAATAAGGGAATAAGTGGTGTGTCGGTTAATCATGAACCGGCATAGATTCCGGTCCCGATATGTATTGTCAAGTTATGTAAAACTGATAACATGAGATATAGTTTATCCCAAGTATAAAAAGATTCTTCGTGCCTTGTGCACCTAAATCAATTTTGAAAAGGTTTTCAAAATGTGTCGGTTGATTGTATTTACCAGTGTAAACTGACGTATTTCCAAAATAATTAAGTATAGGTACAAATACATAAATAGGCTGGAAGCTGCTCATTAGCAACATAAGAGTATCTTGCAAGTCCTTAGATGTGCCCAAAGTCTGTTGAACATCTTTTGTGTATATTTTTGATCCGCCTGTGGATCTTTATTACGAGCCATTGTATTCGATCTTTGAACCTTTCAGCTTGTAATAATATTTTCAAATTCTAGTATTCCGCTGTGCTATTCTGTGTTACTTGTATTGTATGGTAATAATGATATCAACATATGTCATGATACTCCATCCAGGCCCACCAGGATACACGTGGAAATCAGGGTGTGACAGGTTGGTATCAGAGCCAACGTTTGAGCGAATTAAACACTAGCCTTTTGTGCTTAATCTCAAATGACACAGTAGCATATTCCATATTCCTTCCGAGTCTAGACTTGACATAGGAATGCTCTCATCCCTGTTAAATAAATCTTTCTTCGATTTTATGTAATTCAGAAACAAGTCGCCAAGCAAAGAAGCCATTCATGAAAATTCTTCTCATCCGAAGCCACAGAATGCTATGCTTCGCATCGCTGCTAAGTCAAGCATGCGCCCGATTTGGAGGAAGGACTTTATATAAACTTATTCTTAAACCTAAACCTATTGAAACCTTAAACTAGACTTCAGAGTCCATACCGGAGGTCCCTGAGGCTCAAATTTTTGAAGTCTGTATCTATGGAGTCCATACCAGAGGTCCCTGAGTCTCCAACTTCAAAGATAACACCAGTGGATACTTATGATCCAAATTTCTTACATCCGAGTTTTTGGAATTACAAACTTGGATTATGCTTACCAGACTCCAATCCATGATCCATTATGTTCTTTAACCATTGAATCCTTGGATTCTACTTCTACAACAAATCCTAATTCGGAGTTATTACACTTTCTATTAAAAACCTTTGTGTCAAATGCCACACGTGGCAAGCCAAGAAGAGGAACAACAAGGAATTAATTATAGGGAATTATGGAAAATCCTTCTTTCAATTGTATTCTATTTTCCTTTGGGTCCTTATGTGGACATGTCTCTTCTGTTTAAGTCCCATCGTGGACATTTGTTCATTATAGTCCTTATATGGACCTATCCTTCGATTTAAAGTCCATATGTGGACATTTGTTTCAAATAAGTTCCTTTGTGGACATATTATTTCATTATAGTCCCTTATGGGCATGTTATTTCTTATAGTCCCTATATATGGACTTATATATTCATTTTAGTCCCTTTGTGGACTTGTGTTGCTTTTTAGTCCCTGCGTGGACAAGTTAGTATTAAAAGTCATGTTTTAGGCGCTATTGTAAATTCCTAATGATTTATGGAAAATTTTGATTTTATTATCATTATTATATATGTATTCATTACATCCTTGTTCGAGCAATCGTCTCGATTTTAATTCGAACTTTATCGATCTGCTATAAATTTCCAAAAGATCTTCTTGATGGTTTACCCCAGCCAAGTGGCAAGACCATGTTAATTGGCAATTTTGGTAGTTAAGGATGACTAGTCCTTCTACCGTGTTAGTTAAGGAAGATTATCCCTTCTATCCAGAGGTGGTGGACTATGTTCAAGCCTCCAATCCTTTATGATAAATGCAATCATGGCTACATTGTTAAACCATTTTAAGACAACTATTCTTTATTAGCATCAAGTAATGTTAATACTCCTGGCAGTGTGACTTGAGGAACCACGCTAGCTATCTGGGTGAAGGACTATGTCCAAACCTTATAGCCTATGTGATCAAATTTGATCCCGGCTTATATCATCAATATGATGATCATAATTTAAACATCCATTAGTGATGTAGCGCTTACGAGCCATGATCTAACATCCATTATGGTGTTTCGCCTATGGGCTATATCTTCAATAACACAATGACAGTTGTGACCATTATGGTTCCCTGTCCAAGGTGGTGGGCTATGCCCAAACCTCATAATCAATATGATCAATACGATCGTGACTATTATCATCAGTGTGATGATTATTATTTTAACATCCTTTCGAGATATCAATTAATTTGCCTACGGGCCAAATGATATTGTCATTTATGACAACGACAGTTGTGGCCTATGACCCCCTGTCCAAAGGTGATGAACAATGTTCAAGCCTTAAAGCCTCTTGATCAATAAGATTGCGGCTTATATATTTTTAAATATCCTTTAGTAACAAGGCCGTTTGTGCCATATCTATATATGTTTTATGATAAGGCCAATTGTGCCATATTTTAAGTCCTTTGTGACAAGCTTACGAGCTACTTAAAATGTCATTATGACAAAGACAGATGTGACTTTATGATCCACTGTCCCATAAATTCATGGACTTTGTCCGAATTATATTTTGCCTATAATAGTTGATTAAGACTTAGGTCAGTACACATTAATAACACCCTTAGTGGTGATAAACCCGAATAATTGTGACAATGAGCACAAGGGCGAAGGATTTATATATCCAATTTTATAAGCCTAAATGGTTGGATAATACCAAGGCTAACATATGAAGTATATATATTTCGATAGTATCAAAGCATTAAAATTGCTCACTCCGATGGTGCAAGTAGCTGCCACAATGATAGTGATCACAATAATGAAAACATAGTCATCAATGAAGATGACTTCCAGGCTCGCATAGATGCAGCCGTAGGAAAGGCTATGGAAAAAGCCTTTGAAAAGTTCAAAGAGTCGAGTGCACTCCTCTAAAACTGTATCTAAACAACTCTCGAAACCACCTTCCTCTGATAAGAAGGAGAGTTCTGTACACTCCTCTAATGTGAGGAACGAAGTGAAGAAGCAGGAAATTCTTGATAAGGACTATTCTTCCAAGGATGGTTGTTCGTATAAGTACTTCGTCTCATGCAAGCCACGAGACTTTGATGGAGAAAAAGGGGCTGTTGAAACCCTAAGGTGGTTAGATGAGATGGAAACAGTGGTTGATATTAGCGGTTGTGCTGATAAGGATGTTGTTAAGTTCGCATCGCAGTCCTTCAAGGGCAATGCCCTAATCTGGTGGAAGGATTTGATGCAGTCATCGGGGAAGGTGCACTTATATAATTTGGGATGGTCCAAGTTTGTGGATCTAGTTAAGACACCTACTGTCCACCTCATGAGGTGGAAAAGATAGAAATGGATTTCCTAGCTCTGTCTATGAAAAACCTTGATTGTAGGAAGTTTGTTACCGACTACGACTCATATTCTAGACTGGTGCCATATCTAGTTACTCCGGAACCCAAACGCGATTGCGCGTTTTATTAATGGGTTGGCTCCGGAGATAAGAAGCTTGGTTAAGGCTGTTCAGCCTAACACTTACTAATCAGCTGTTGAGCTATCTCTTTCCCTCACTCAAGATTATGTGAGGCGAATGTTAGTCGAGGCTGATAAGGATGGAAAAAGGAAACGGGAGGAGGAAAACGCTCAGAAATCTAAGAAAAAGGGCAAGCCTGGATCCAATAAAGACCAGCAAGAATCTGATAAAAAGCCTATGTGCGAGACCTGCAATAGAAGGCAATGGGGACAGTGTCGAAATGATCAAAAGCCTAAGCAATGTGGAATTTGCAAAAGAACTGGTCATCAGTCCCATGAATGTAGGGACATTAAGAATGCAGTATGCTTTAGTTGTGGCGAGAAAGGCCACATTAGTACCAATTGCCCTAAAGCTGCCAAAGAAGGGGCAGCTAAGCCGGGAAAGGCTAATAAAGGAAATGCATGAAATTACCTGAGGAATACCGTAAGCAGCATATATCATAGTGTCATCAGGTACAATCCTTATCATTACTCAAGGATATGTTTGCTAAGAGTCTTGTTTTAATTTAGGCACTAATAAGTCTTTCATAAACCATAAGTCCAGAAAACTTTTATATATATTCATGAGAACTCCAGATATTAAGTATAAGATAGAACCTACCGATGAAACCATAGAAATCACTTCTTCCTATTCTTGATGGATGTTCTTATCCATTAAAAAATCAGTCATGCTCTTCCTTCGGTTGAAGTACGACAAATTCCTATTATTATTACTATTTATTTATAACTTATTTTATTTATTTATCTCATTAATTTCTATCGACTACGAATGCAAACTAGTTTGAGAAAAGTGCCATATGATAATTGGCAGTATCTTAGTGTGTCCCATAGATTGCTTTCATGCCTGATCAACATGAAGGTTTAATGCATGGAACCACTAGATCTCCCAACAGCCATATTGTACTAAAATCCGCGAACGGTATTCAAGGAGATATTCTATATCGAAATTGCTTAAGTAGAAATCTCTACACAAAGCATCCTAATAATCAAAAGTCGAGTGTGTCATTTTATGGCACAAGTGGCGTTAGATGAACCAAAAGCTGAGGATTTAGACTACCTCTATAATCTCCATTTACCCTGATAAGTTTCTGGAAGAAAGGCTTGTACAGCCTAGCTTGTCATCTAGGAGTTCCGATATTGTTTGTTAAGGAAGAAGGTTTGATGAGGTTATGCGTTGATTTCCACAAGCTTAACAAAGTAACGATCAGGAATCGTTATCTGCAGCCCATGATCGACAATTTGTTCGATCAAATCACAAGGGTCAGCTATTTCTTTAAGATCGTTTGGGTAGTAGTGGCAATGACCATCTTATCTTAGTTAAGTTTACCTGTAATATTCTATATAAGCATAAAGGCTGCTCCTTTGGAGGCCTTGTATGGGAGAAAGTGTCAAACACGGTTTGTAGAACGGAAGTTGGAGAGACCCAACTAATAGGACCTGAGATTGTCATAAAGGCGACGAATAGAATCAGACAAATCCATGATCGCCTCAAAGCTACCCATGATAGGCAGAAGAGTTACACCAATTAGAGGCACAAATCTCTTAAGTTCCCAATATGGGATAAGGATTTTATTGAAGATATCATCATGGAAAGGTGTGGTATGCCTCAGTTAGGAGGGTAAGTCCTAGATATGAGGGAACATTCAAGATAATCGAATATGTTGAATCTCTAGCTTCAAGCTAATTTACTTGAGAAACACAGTGGAATTCACAAGGTGTTCCACGAATGCAATTTAAAGCAAAGGCTAGCCAATGAGTTGCTAGTTATGTCACATAAAGTGTGCAAATTAATGAAAACCTGGGGTTTTGTTGGAGAACCAGTATTGATCGAAGATCGACAGGTTAAGAAGCTCCTAAGGAAGCATGTGCCTATTATAAAGGCCAAGTGGGACGCTTGTAAAGATCCTTGGTATACATAGGAGGTTCAGTCCGCGATGCGTCAGATGTACCTCTATCTTTGAATAAAAAAAATCTCTAGGGCGAGATTTCTTTTAAGGGGGTGAGGATGTAACACCTCGTAAAAACCCGTCCTATAAAATTCCGACACGTGTCCTGCTGATTCTCGTATGCCACGTGTTAAAAGAAAGGGACCAAAAGCGTCGTTATGTTATTTTATAACCTCTGAACGACAATTTACTAATTAAGGGACTAAAAGTGTCAACATGCTCAAACTAAGCCTCTGAGTGACCTTTTAACGAACCCGGAGCTTAATGATGTTCGGTTATACTCCCAAGAGTGCTAAACATGAGCCATATTGAATAAAACATACTTTTATGTCAAAATATGGGAGTTTGGAGAAGTCCAAGGGCCAAAATGGAAATTTTATAAATTGGCACCTGTGGCGCCATGCGCCAGGGACATGGTGTCCCCGCGCGACACGCAGGAGAAGCCCGTTCGCAGAAACAGCAGCCAGCTACAGTACCTGCATGCTTGCCACCTCCTAACCCACTTCAGCTCCTGAATCTCGAAACCATGGCCTCATGTCTGGTATTGGACACCCCATGTAATACTTGGAGTGATCTCTAGGACTCTCTAAACACATGGATTGATCTTGTTCATGATCTCCAAGTATAAATAGAGGTGTTAGTTCACCATTTTCCTTTGCACCTTTTCATTCTTCCTTTTATCTCTCATATTTGGAAGTTCCTGAGTAATTGGGAACATCCTCTTAGTTTTCTTCAGCCCCTAGGACCACTTGTAATTGTTCTATTCATGGCTAGTTCAGTTTTATAGGCTTTTAAGCCAAAAGTCAAGCCTTATCTTAATAACGCTTTGACTTTCGGTTTGGACCATTTTTGGTCCAGCCATTGCTCGAGGCAAACATGGCTACGTGATCGTAATTAGGTAGGTGTTAATCTCTCAAAAGGGCACCACCTAAGAATCACGTTTGCTTAGTCAATTGACGAGTCAACATATTAATGTTTTAAAAAGTCAATGGGTCAGTTTTTGAAATAATTACGATCTGAGTTTAGAAATGTTCTAAAATATATTTTATTACTTAAACAACTTAGTAATAATTATTAGAACATGTGTAAACATGTTCGGCTCGGCAATTCCAGTTTTAGGGTCGGTCGCAACCGAAAGTTGCGAAGTTTTACTTCTGCGTTGACTTTCGATTATGAACCGAATTAGACTAGTATGCTACAGATTTAAGGTTCCGTTATGATCATATTATGATGTAGCATAACCCTCTGAGGTTAAATTATATGATCATAATAGTAATCCGAGTTTTATGCAAGTTTCCGCAAATATGCCATACTTTGACTATTTTGCAATTTTATTTAAAAATGAAGTTTTAAACACCAATGAACTTGCAAATTATTAGGTACTGATATGTTAACATGTTTAACATATTTTGATGTTACAAATCTGACCATGAACCGAGTTTTCATTAATATCATAACATACGCTTTAAAGTGACCGAAAAGCCCTTTTTGCGCATAGAATGATTTTAAACATAATCTATCATACCAAACTCAATAACTACTGATATAATATCATTATTGGAATATATTGGGATATCATTTCAGTTTATAAACTGAGTTTACGCACAAGATCTTGTATTACGCTCTTAAATGACGATAACGCCCTTACGGCACCTAAAATGGTTTTTAATCATGATTTTCATACAAAACCTTTTACATACTGATGTGTTATACTAAATAATATATTTTAACTATATAAACCTATTCATAACATCTGTTTTCATAAAACATCGCAAATATCGTCATTTAACGACTTTAACGCCTTTCCGGCGCGTAGTATGGTTTTAAACCATATTTACCAACCAAGACTTGTTACCCACTGATTTTATAACTCAATTAAAATATGTTTACAGTGGGTACATGTTATAAACTCAGAATCCCAAATACGCTTTCGAAACTATGTGTGAAATTACCAAAATGCCCCTTCGGAGCATAGTTTGGTCTTAAATTACAAAACACACATATATTTGATATCCTACTGATATTATATCATAAATAAAGTATTTTTACAAAATATTTATGGTCATAACATAAGATTATACGCAAGTTCCTTTTGTACGTCACTAAAAGAACAAAACGCCCTTATGAGGCATAGTTTGATTTTAAAACCATAAGGGCATACAAGTTGATGTCCTATTGATATTATAACTTGTTAAAGTATAATGGCATATGGACTGACCCATCCGGTTACCGGGTACCGCTTATTGCGCACGTCTAAGCTTACGTAACTAGTTTACGTAATTTAACCGAAACGGGTTTAATCTTATCATTTTTTTACCTTAAATTCTAGAATGTAAATGGTTTACCCATATTATGCAAGTCTTAGTACTTGTCGGTTTCAAACTACATTCTATTCCGGTCATCGCTTAATCAAGCGCATTGTACCGTTTTTCATACTTTAAGCTAGCCGATCCAAGTCAATGACTTAAATAAGATCCGCTAGCTTTCTAATTGGTTATTTATACCACCATTCCAGACTAGAGCCTTCTGGTAAATTGCACCTACGCTTACTTAATTGTGATACGGCTGTGCTTATTATATTTCTTATTTAAAAGGATTGCTACGCTCAGGTAAATACTCTTAACCTATTTTCCCTATATGGGCTTGGGATACGGTAAATTATTACCGCATGGTCGGGTATGGGATTCGAATACCTATGTATCGGGAAATTAAAATAACCCGTTTTGATTCTATTGCTTAACTTAAACATTTGGGGTTAATGCGACCGTGTCCTGGATATCCTTGACTCATTTAATTGTAAGTGGCCACGACCTAAGTGCGGGTATAGGCATACACCTGACAGATGCGAAATGTTTTAAATAAATAATTTTATAACCCAATACGGGTTTACCCAATGTGGGTGTTCCCAATAAGGGAATAAGTTATAATTTCATAACCCAATATGGGTTTTCCCAATAAGGAAATAAGTGGTGTGTCAGTTAATCAAGAACAGCATAGATTCCGGTCCCGATATGTATTGTCAAGTTATGTAAAACTGATAACATGAGATATAGTTTATCCCAAGTATAAAAAGATTCTTCGTGCCTTGTGCACCTAAATCAATTTTGAAAAGGTTTTCAAAATGTGTCGCTTGATTGTATTTACCAGTGTTAATTGATGTATTTCCAAAATAATTAAGTACAGGTACAAATACGTAAATAGGCTGGAAGCTGCTCAGTAGCAACATAAGAGGATCTTGCAAGTCCTTAGATGTGCCCAAAGTCTGTTGAACATCTTTTGTGTATATTTTCGATCCGCCTGTGGATCTTTATTACGAGCCATTGTATTCGATCTTTGAACCTTTCGGCTTGTAATAATATTTTCAAATCTAGTCTGCCGCTGTGCTATTCTGTGTTACTTATATTGTATGGTAATAATGATATCAACATATATCACGATACTCCCCATCCGAGCCCACCGGGATACAGATGGAAATCGGGTTGTGACAGACGATAAAGTTAAAGTTTTAGAGAATGAACGAGAATATTTCAAAGCTCTGATTGAGAGTTTGCAAGACGCAAATGAGAAATTGCAAACAGAGATTGCTGATTTGAAGTCAATCCAAGCCCTAAATGATCGAAGATTTTCTAGGATGCAGAAAGTTTTATCTAACACTCTGGGGATTGAATTCATCGCTGAATATGATCGTCTTGATCAACAGGAAGCTAAAGAAAAAGCTGAGAAAGAATTAGCAGCAAGTGGCAAAGGAAAAAGTGTTGAGGGTGAAGCTCCTAAAGTATCTGAAGCCGCAGAGAAGTCTGTTGATGATGTTACTAAAGCTTCTGAGTCTGATATCCCAAAGGTTGACGAATCTGTCAAGCCTTCTGATCCTATTATTGCTTCTGAAAATAAGGACGATGAAAAGCTGAAAAAGAGGATAAAGATGATTATGAAGAGAAAGATGAATTTGATTACGAGGATTGGAATGTAGCTGATGACGATGATGATGATGATCACGGAGGAGTTAGGTTGAAGATTAATGAAGCAAAGATTGCTGATGAATTTGATTTCTCTTTGTTAATGGATGATGAATCGAATAGGATGGATGATAAGATTGAGGGGGAGTCAGGGCAGACAGGTCCATCTGATGAGATTGATATGTCGAATGTTGAAAGATTTGTGAAGCCTGTTGCTGCAGTACCCACAAACCCTTTAATGTTGATGCTTGAACATAATGTAGAGGAAGGTGAATACGTACATTATTACACTAAGGAAGATCTTGCAAAGTTAATTGAAGTTGATGCTGAAGATCTAGAGTTTGATTTTGAAGAGGACGTGTTGAATGTTAACACTTTTGAGCCAAATAATTATCTGTACGTTAGAAGATTTGAAGCTGATGAATACAACAGAGTGATTGTTGAAGATTGGTCTTCTGATGATGAAACAGATCAAACTGCAAAGTACGTCGGTCCTAATACTGATAGTTTTCCTACATTTGAGGAGATGTACAAGCAACTAGATGAAGACATGTTAAAAGAAAAGATTGAAGAATCAGTTCGAGAAGGTAAAGTACCAAAGCCGATGACGAAAGAAGAGATAGCTCAAGCAAAGAAGTCTTGGTTTAAAGAAATGTCGCATGAACGTAAGTTTCGACGTCCTCTAGCATTCTTTACCAGAGACAAAGACGTGTCATTGGGGGATATTCTTAGTTGGGGTTGGTTCAAGGAGTTGAACGTATATGCAATCAAAAGGGAATTTGGAGTGCAATACTTCAAATATCTTGCTGATTTCAAGACTTACCGTATTGGGATGTTGAGGAGCTGGTTCAGACTGTAAATGTTACATATCAGATGAAGTACATTGATCAGTTGTTATGGAAGATGATCAAGTATGAAGCAGTAAAAGGATTTAACTATTGGAAGACATTTATTCCAGGTCGCCGAATCAAAACAAACAAAAAGACGGGGGAAAAAGACATAACTTTGATAATGAAGCGACCTAGAGCCATGAGAAACATGTCGTTGATGCGATTGAGCAAAACTTCTATCCATTGTTCAAGTGGTGGCAGATAGATCCATCTACTTGTGAAGCAGTTATTGTTTTAAAGTTTGAAGAACACTTGGATATCATGAAGGAAAGAGTTGAGATACTTGGGTCTTAGGCATGAGGGGATTATGGAGAACAATCAGGATTTTAGATCCAATGTGGTTGGTGAACTGTTCAAGAGAAGATATTAAATGCTTGTTCTATAGCAAGATTGTGTTTGAAGAACGAGAGAAGGTACAAGCTATGCAATATCAGAAAGTTGTGAATGTTTGCTATGCACGAGAAGTAAATTCAGGGAAGATGTGGCAGGCAAGTTGGAGGGATTTAGAAAGAGTTGAATTCCTGAAAGAGGAAAAGCGTCTCGAAGTTATTCATGAGAAAATTCGAAAGGCAAGTATTAGAAGATTCCAATACATGAACAAAGTGCCTCCTACAGATCAGACGCCAGATCCTAAACAAGAACGACGAAAGAAGCCTTACAAGAACTTCTTCGGTCATGTGCGTTAATGTTTATTATGAAGACAGAGTTTTGAAGACTGATAAAAGACAAAGACGATATCCAAGGGGAGTCTGTTTGTGCCTAATGTCTATGTCTTAGTCTTATATCGAGTCTGTATAGAATAGAGTTGAATAGGCTAGCAAAACGATGTATTTATATAGTTTGGAGTCAAGTTCGCCCATGACATGCATTGGATGTAAAGTTCGGCCGAACTTGCTAAAGCAAGTTCGCCCGAACTCACATACACCATGAGCGAACTTCTACTTCTATAAATAGCTAGCTAGTCTTTCACATTTGGAACTTTGGCATCTTAGAGGCGAAGCTCTGTCAGTTTGTACTCTTGACGTTTAATCAATAAAATTGACATTAAACTGATTAATGCTTGTCTATTGGTAAACATGTCGTAATATTTCCGCTATTATGGACGTTAGATATCAAATTTATGTTCCTTAGCATCGAGGATCGGTCCTACATTGATTAACATGGTTGTATTGTTCTTGGTATATAGGTACTGATTATGGCACACATACACTTCTGGACTCAAGTAAAACACTCCGAATCGAAGGAATCGCTAGGTATATCACCCGAAACTCGAATCTAGAATAGGCAGAATATTGTTTGGACCATAACTCGGTCCGTGGGTATTGAATTTAGATGAAATTTGGTGTAATGATGTAGGGTATTAACAGGAAGGTTCACATAAAATTTTAGAATGTTTGGTATTTTCTACTATTTTTGGTGAAGTTTTGACTGTTTTATCAAAACAAATCAAGAAAAAATATCAAACTGAGTAAATAAATAACCAAACTTTACATGAACACTAAGAAACATATAAGAAAAGTTATGGGAAGTTTTGGAGTTTATTGGTTGGGTTTTGATATGGATTAAAAATTCGCGTTTTTATGAGTTCTCGGTAGCCGGAAACGCACTGAAACCAAATTAGAAAAATCCCAAATTTATACAGGGAGTTTCTGAACATGTAAGGAAGTTCCTAGAATATTTTGAGAATTTTTGAACATCGGATGATAAACAAAGTGAATTATTCGGGTAATTACTGTTTTACAAATGATTTATTTGAGAAGTTAAAATACCTTTATAAATTCCCAAAATAATTTCATTGGAATCTATATATTTTTACTGTGTTCTACAAAAATTTCCATGATTTTATGAACTATGTAGATTAAATGGGATTTTTAGACTTTTAAAACGCTTATTTTAACTAAATTCGGCAGTTTACCGGACAACGAACCTGCCGAAACTGGGAACGGACCAAAACCAATTTTGACTATAATTGGAACACCGGAAGTATTTTGGGAGGTTTCAGGGTAAGCGGGACACTCTGGGAGTGTTCCACCACCGTTTGGGAAGATCCCCGACGGTGAAAACGGAAACTCGAATTCGGGGGACCAAGAGCCTCCAAACGTCCGGATTTCCTTAATGAATACTTAATCATTTCTAAATAACAATCTCTTGGCGCTGTCTAAATCTTAGTATATTTATCCAAACACATAAAATAACCGACTTTGACTGGCACGCGAACCGGTGCCTGGGAGCCAAACGTGAAACTAATCCTACCCTAACATCCATCACCACACCAGCATACTATATGTACAATATGAACTGAAAATACCCTCTTGGACCCAAGTTATAGGCATTACCGACCTAGCGACTGATATTAGTAATTACTTGCATGATTGCTGTTAAAGCCGAACAAAGTTACTTAAACTCCTATTGTTACCTGTGATACTACTATCCAGTGAGTTTTCACTTCCCCACTTTTGAATTGTTTTATTGTTTTCTGGGGACTTGCATGTTACAAACTATGTTAATTACACCAACTTGTGATGTGAGTTTCACTCTCCCACTTTTAAACTATTTTACTGTTTTCTAGGGTGATTTACATGTTACAAAACTGTGTTAATTGCACCAACTTGGGGACGATGTGAATTACCTAACTCATGAATACTCCCATTGCAAGGATTAACGTAAGCCATGGGCAGTGAATAGTACTATTGGTCTGACAAGCCCAGTTGAGGTCGGATGGTGCGATGCCGGCGACAAGCAACCACACTTGTCCTAACCTGGTTATGTTGTTAGGCATAACTATATTGGGGCGTTGAACTGCACGTGACGCAGTTGGTGGACCGAGAGTGTCTGGTGACACGGTCCGGTAGGCGGCAGTGTCTGTGATGACACGGCCCGGGGTAAAACAGTCGAGGTTTCACTTGTACACGCGTGAAATTCCATCGGTGAATAGTGACTATGACCAGTGCAATTAAACTTGTTAACACATATTGTTACACAAAAACTAAACCAGTGGAACTCACCAGCAGCGTTTAGCAGACCCTTTTTAAAACTAACATGCATTTCAGGTAACTTGAGACTGGTGTGATCGTGTATGTTGTTCAATACATGTTTATAGGTGAATCCTGATATAGACGCATGCAGCTTAGAAGACTTATGTGGTTCATGGGAACACGCAGTTGTAACATACATGTAGTATGTAATCAACATTTTCTAAGTCATAAAATGTAGTGTCTTTATAAACAATGTGCTTGTACCAGAGGTGTCTTTTGCATCCCGTATTTTTTTCTTCCGCTGCAAGTCGGGGTGTGACAGAAGATGGTATCAGAGCCATTGGTTATAGAGATTAGGTGCCTTTAAGGAAACCTAGACTAACTACAGGCTCGGACTTTAGTGGACATCATTGGAAAAATTAATCTCTACTCGAGGTCGTTAGTGAACACTGTAAAGTATCCTAATTGAAAATACCAGGATGGCCTTGTGGGGCAAGTGGGTTATTATGGTCCGGAACGTAATAACAGATTTGCTCATACGAGGCAGTGTTGGGAAAGCCGCGGTAATAAACACACTTAAATACGTGGAATGATACATACGTGTACCAAGGTGAAGTGTGTGAATGTTTGTGCGTGAATTGATACATGAATTGGCAGAATACTAGTATTACAGTCCATTCCACATTCCTACTGACCACAAGTTTAATATACACTAGAGTTGGATTCATATCACTCCCACAGTTGTTACTTATACTTTATGATGTGAGAACCCAAGCCTTTAGTGCGATACAATCTCACCAACTCTACTCTTATAGCTACTATACCGACGATTATATACCAGAGTGACACTTTAATAAGAACATAGATATCCAAAGAATGCGCAGGTCGTTCTGATAGACTAGGAGGATGTGTACGGATCCTTATTCCACATATGCCTTCGGGAGAGGCAGAATACTAGTATTACAGTCCATTCCACATTCCTACTGACCACATATTTAATATACACTAGAGTTGGATTCATATCACTCCCACAGTTGTTACTTATACTTTATGATGTGAGAACCCAAGCCTTTAGTGCGATACAATCTCACAAACTCTACTCTTATAGCTACTATACCGACGATTATATACAAGAGTGACACTTTAATAAGAACATAGATACCCAAAGAACGCGCAGGTCGTTCTGATAGACTAGGAGGATGTGTACGGATCCTTATTCCATTTCTCGTTGCTTCACTTTCGATTGTTATACAATCACAGAGTTCGAACATTTTACGAAACTTCTCAACCTTGAATTCACGATTCATTTAATGGTCCGCTGGATTCCTCTTTTGCTTACAATATTGGCTTTAGCTTTCACGTCATGTGATACTATGATACTTAGTGGTGTTCCTTAGCACATGTTTCGATATATGTTATATCTGAATATGACGATCTCTGGGCTATGGAGATGGCATGGAATGTGTGAATAAGTTACCTTCCTGTTGTCATTCGATTCCATGGGGTATAAATTTTGTGGTGATACAAAGTCCTTTGAAACGCTTTGTGTTGTGGAACCTCGTTTCGTGTGACCATCGGTTACATTGTGTTGTATTATGATTATTGATTGCTTCGAATTTCAGTTGGTTATTTGTGGAAAGTAGTATGAGGCCCGAATATCGTGAAGAACGGAACATTGATCATGTATATGCGTGTGGTGGATATGCTACGGTACTTCCTATATATAAACACTCGGCTACATTATCAAGGTACCGTTACTCATGGCAGGCAGGCTTCATGTTGCGATTCGTTCGGTTATGTTTTGGGCATCGCAGTGTGAGACTTCGACCCTTGTTGATGCGATAAATGATGCCACAGTTGTTGTAACAACAACACCTATATACATTTGCGATGATTATAAATGAAAGATAGTTTAGGGGTTGACATGTAACGACTTTTGGGTTAATCGGGAAAGGTCCTTTTTTTGAAATTATAGTACGACTTTCTAAGGGTACTACACCCTGGTAGTACTCGATGCTGAACTATGCGGGTATAGCCGGTAATAGCTTACCCACATCGATTTACCCAATGATTGATTCACGATAGGTATCAATACTTATGCCTTTGGTAAGACAATTCGGCGTAATTTATCTCTTTTGACTGGATTCTCTAGAACATATATCCATTTATTCGAAATCATTACGTTACGACGAACCAATTATACTTATGTCACCGACCGTCGTCTAGGAAGCTATTCGGTTGAGGCGTATAATTCCTCTACTAGCTATTGTTCACTAGTGATACAATCTCTAATCCTTAGTAAGGACGCGTAATTAGCATCGATGTTGATAACCCAAGGGGATTTAGGGGTAACACATAAATGAAGAAACTTATCCGGTGTAATCAAAGTTCAGCAAGGAGTTGTAGGGATGCGAATCGGATTGTAATAAGACTCGTGGAGGCGGAAACATTCCTGTCCATATTCCTCGTAACCGTTAATACTTCGTATTAACAGGACAATCCTATGTATACATTTATTTATAAATATACAATATTCTCCGCGGGCCCATCTAAATGTCAATCTGGTAGACCTCAGTTGGGGTGACGTAACCCAGTACGAAGTACGAAAACTATAATCATTAAGTTATCCGATTCATCGCTTAAAATCAATTCAATTCTCCTCAATAACACTGTTGGATAGTGTTGAGGTTCGGTACATGTAATTACTAGTTTGATGCACCCTATCCTTTTAATAAATGTTCAGCCATGCTACGGTATGTTAACTTCCTATGGAATTACGACAGGCATTTCGATGATGGAACTATGTGGCATAACAACGTGAATCCTATCAATTTAGTTCAACCTAATATAAGATAAATCCCTAGCAACTCGAAGAAGTAGTGAATGAACGGTACGAAGGACCGTAACGAAGCTACCTCTTAATGTATATTTAATAAACAAATGACACAAAGCGAATTTTTCGTCGATTATTTATATATATACATATATATATATATATATATATATATATAATTCGAAGGACGATATTTAAAAGAATTGTATAAAATTTTTATATATCAAACGATCCCTTGTTTTCAGCCTCGCATAACTTAGTGAAAATTTGTTCTAATGAAAGATGAGATCGTCTTCGAGTAGTATTCGAGTACCGTAATACGATGATTAACCTATGTGACAACTCTTACTTACATCTTCAAACTCTAGACTACACGGGGTCCTGATTAGGGACTAACCTAGATACTTGTATGCCTATACGACATATTGACTCCTCGACGCTACGATAATAATACCTGGAGAACACCATACGTCTCCTCCTCTTCCTTGAAAACCTCGAGGAGTCCAAAATTTATACATGAGGAATTCACGATTCATAGGGGATGATCGAAATTCCCTTCGGGCCATTGTAAAGGTGTTATTTGGTAGTGGTCTCCTACATAAGTAGGAGAATGATGCATGAGATATATTGACTTTCATCTGTCGATTGGACACAAAGTGAACGGTACCCTACGCTTGTGAGTAACCAAGAGTATGCGTTAAACGACGTTGCTTTTCCTCGTGAGTATACGAGGAGTAAATTCTCTAGATCAGGGGAATATTGTTGTAATACCTCTCGTCTTCCTTCGACAGATTGGTAACTTCAAGTGATTTTCCTTTTGATCGATTTAAATAAGTATTCGTAAAATACGATGCTACCCAGAAACCCGATTCTTCGTTATTTTCGAGTGACGAAAATTCTTGTGTAACTTAAGGAAATAAGAACGGGAGAAATCTTAAGTATAATGCTGTATATCTACATATATACCTGGGTATTCGTACCACGAGTGAAATTCACGATCGCAAGGATGATTTTCGGAAGCTGTTGCGCTGTCATTTGCGCAATTTCCGCCTCGGTCATTTGTGGTGAGCGTTTCGGGGCCATTCTATTATAAACAATACTTATATACATATTTCAATGTCACATATTCAATCATCCCATATCACACAATTTCGTCGCACGCATGAGTCCACAACCTGTATAACGAACATCATTATCATGTATATAATAATATCCGTCATCATACAACTGTTAAAATTGCACTTAGACTTAACCCAAAAAGGGCCAGTGCTTAAATGTGCAGTCAGAACATGTCACCAGAGTGGCGTATATACGCCATACTATGAAAAGCACGAACTACCCTGCATGAAGGAACACGGTCAAAACCAAACTCTCTTTGAAATAGGAGTAGTCATGAGTTGTCTGAATATCATAATTGGTGTCTTTTGTGCGCTGAACCCACCTGGGGGAAAGCTAAACTAGACATCTAGTAGTCGCGATCATTCCAGATGAAGGGACTAGTGAATCTTCCGAATACGTCCCTCGGATATCATGTCCATCCAGAGGGGAATTCCATTAGTAAGCACATCGTATATACCTAAAATAGGAATGAGACTTCGACGCTACAACTAATTCTCTTCCAACTTGGAGAATTACTTAACATACGCCACGAATTGTAGATATCTTGATGTGCGATACCAAGTCAAACTAAATGACCAAAGTGTAAATCGGTGCTTGGTTGGATGCACCGATTGGCTGTGAAATGGCATTCATAACCTTTATTCGTATCCTAGCTGTCAGAGTGCTAGACTTACCTTGTTTGATGACGAATTTCATTAAGCCTTTCTTAAAGTTACTTTTGTTATTTCAAGAGGTTGCCGGAGATTGTGGATCTATGTTACTACATTTCCCAGCAGCACGTATTCCTTCTGTGCCCTATTGGGAAAAAGAACTGACTAATCCTACGACAAAGGGTCGAGAAACTCAACGACCCTAGTCTCGACCAACTCGGGGGATGGGTCTTCATTTCTTGTTTACATTATTACAAATATGAGACTAACTGGAAAAAAATCAGATTCAGTGGTCAACTGTCCCTATCGGACTAGGGTGACTATGGATTCGGGCTTTAGCCCATGGTTTCATAAAACCACATGAATTTCTCAATCTAAACCAAGATGGTTTGGCATGAACGAACTCGACGAGACCCTTACGTTTAATCGATGATTCAAATGGCGGAGGTGCCAAGATGGGAAAGCATTATATCTTTCTATACTCATATACAGTTAGATCATACCAAGTCCTGAATTTGACTCGAAAAACCACGAGACCGAGACGGTCAAGTGGTGATTAACCACCTTGTGACTAGTATGGGCTATATTCGCCTATGCATTAGGTAATCATTCGAGAACATGATGGGATACGATTACTTACATGATGGTAAACGATTACTTCTCGTGGTCTCCATTAACGACATCCTTATGAAACATTAGTCGAGCATGGCAATGTTCCTACCCTACGGGGGGTACTCCGTTGATGGGAATATTGATTCGATGACTTTTTATTTAATCATCTTTCACAAAATTACCTATACGTCTACAATCAATTCTGGTCCCATATGTAGGGGCATCATGGTGATACTTATGATCATTAGGTACTCGTCACGCCTTAAACATTTCTTCATGATATAGTAGCATTCTGGGCGTGGTGTTACTTGAAGTAAAGCCACATTGGATAAGTACTCTACCATTCCCTGTATATGGGAGTTTTTACACGATTATCTCCCAGAGAATCACATCGATGTTATCGAAGCTGCTAAGTTATTTCCTTCTGGAGAAGACATAAACAGTGTACCACAGCTGGAGCCAAGCTCCCAAAACTTAACGCAAACTGGAAGCATTATTATAAAAATTTCATATCCTTACGACGTGACCAGACTACTGGTGAGTAGTGAGAGCACACCACAGAGGTAAGTGTGCAAATTCTTTATTACTCGTGTACTTGCTCGCCTTATGGCAGCCTTCGGCTCTTAAAAGCCTTTCTCTTTCTTATTCTCTACCATAGAGCAGGGACTCATGGTCGGTTAGTATTAGCCGAAAATATTCACTACACGACAACAAGGGAAGATTGCCGCGCACCACTCGGTGAGACCAAATTTATTCCCTTAACACAAACATGCGGAGCATGATGCTCACCATTGTGGACGTTCGCAACGAACCCTGGGAGAGTACCCATACTCCTCCTCTATAGGAAGTGTTCAATAAATATTAAACGAAATCGTAAATGAAACTTATGGTGTATGAATGGTTAAGATAATGAATGCGAAGAAAACGTAATAATTGCAGTCAGCTATAAGCTGAATACGAGACTCCTATTCTACTGTAAGTCTAACAACACTCTCACTTTCAGATTGGAAGTATTGACAAACGTTACTCTAAACGAAAAGCGTACGATGATGATACTAATCGAAAAGCGAAAACATACTTGTCTATCGAATGACTGACTGAGCTTTCCAACGAATTACTAAAGGAAATTTCAAGGACGAAATTCTGGTAACCGAGGGAGACTGTGATAACTGTGAAAAATCCCGGTAAACTTTGATTGGTACAAGTCCGTGGTAACCGGGCGTGATATGGATATCATGATATTGTTGTGATTATGTGTGATGATAAGAATTCTAGAAAATGTTACACCGACTATAATAGGAGTATATGCCAAGTAATTATCAAAAACATTACATTGACGCTATGCGTCACCTACATGGCAAGACAAAGTCGTGAATGGATTGACGACTCTGGGAATACGTATTGGTTAACATGACACTATTAAGGGCCAACGATGCAAGGTTGGTGTCCTTAGCCTTTAACAACGTGCTAAACGGGAACTCGACGTTTAACAGCGCATTAAACATTATTAGGCCAACGGTAGGGCTATTTAAGATTCTGAGTTCAAGAAACATCTTAGTTACAAGCTATAGACTATGACCTAAGAATAGCAGACATTCAGAGAATGGGCACGCAAAACGAGGAATTTCCCGGTGAGGGAAACGCCTTTGTTTTGAAAGCAATGAAAGACAACCAAACATGCAAGGAACGGTCAATCAAGCCTAAAAACACTTAAACTACCATAATACGAGGTCATTATGATTAAAATGTAACCGTGTCCGGATTTCAAGACGGTTATGACGATTTTTAAAACCAAGTCTTTTGACACTAAGAACGCGAAAAACGGAGTCCGTTTCGCAGATCGGAGACGCGTCTGAGACCTAAAAACGAACCTAAACGCAAAACCGAAGATATACAATCATCTTTTTACACGTAAAACGAAGCAGGCAAAGCATAAGGTGGGGTAGGGGCACCCCACATGTGAACCGCCCCACCTCCTTTTTTTATATATATTTCATTTTTTTTCTTTTTCCTTTAATTTTCTTTATTTTCTTCAAGAATTCTGCCATAAACACCTAAGGATTCAGCTGATCATCCCTAAATCTCAACGAAATCAAGGTAATCTTACAAGTTCTAAGTGGTTTTGATGCTTTTTTCTTGATTAAACATGATTTATAACAGAAAAAACCCTTTTTAATCCATGATTTTGGAGGGTTTAAACAAGTTTCTTGGCTGAATAAGAACACCTTGTGAATTCCCTGGTTTTATGTGGTAGCCAAGACCACAAAACTGCGGGTTTTGATATCTTAATCAACCTCTAATCGATCGAAAATGATTAACAAAGTTATTAACCGAAAAACCATTTAAAAGGCTTGATTGAAATGGGTTATGGCATGGTTGGATTGTTCTTGGTATATAGGTACTGAATATGGCACACACACACTTCTGGACTCAAGTAAAACGCTCCGAATCGAAGGAATCGCTAGGTATATCACTCGAAACTCGAATCTAGAATAGGCAGAATATTGTTTGGACCATAAATTGGTCCGTGGGTATTGGATTGAGCTGAAATTTGGTGTGGTGATGTAGGGTATTGAAAGGTTTGGACCATACGATTTTTGGTGAATTTTTTATTGTTTTATCAAAACAAATCAGAAAAAATACCAAACAGAGTCATTAAATCACCAAACTTAGCATGAACACTAAGAAATATATGAGGAAAGTTTTGGGAAGTTTGGGAGTCCATTGGTTGAGTTTTGATACGGATTAAAAATCCGCATTTTTATGAGTTGTCGGTAGCCGGAAACGCACTGAAACGAAATCCGAAAAAATCCCAAATTTTTACAGGGAGTTTCTGGACATGTAAGGAAGTTCCTGGAATATTTTGGGAATTTTTGGACATCGGATGATAAACAAAGTGAATTATTCGGGTAAATACTGTTTTACAAATGATTTATCTGAGAAGTTAAAATAGCTTTATAAATTCCCGAAATAAATTTATTGGAATCTATATATTTTTACTGAGTTCTACAAAAATTTCTAGGATTTTATGAACTATGTAGATTAAATGGGATTTTTTGACTTTTAAAACGCTTATTTTAACTAAATTCGGCAGTTTACCAGACAAAACCTGCCGTTCGGGAAGATCCCCGACGGCAAAAACGGAAACTCGAATTCGGGGGACCTAGAGCCTCCAAACGTCTGGATTTCCTTACTGAATACTTAATCTTTTCTAACTAACAATGTATTGGCACTGTCTAAATCTTAGTGCCGTTATCCGAACACGTAAAACAACCGACTTTGGCTTGCACGCGAACCGGTGCCCGGGAGCCAAACGTGAGACTAATCCTACCCTAACATCCGATCACCACACTAGGATACTATATGTACAATATGAACTGAAAATACTCAATTGGACCCAAGTTATAGGCATTACCGACCTAGCGACTGATTTTAGTAATTACTTGCATGATTGCTGTTAAAGCCGAAAAAGGTTACATATACTCCTATTGTTACCTGTGATACTGCTATCCAGTGAGTTTTCACTTCCCCAATTTTGAATTGTTTTATAGTTTTCTAGGGACTTGCATGTTACAAACTGTGTGAATTACACCAACTTGTGAGTGAGTTTCACTCCCCCACTTTTAAACTGTTTTACTGTTTTCTGGGGTGATTTGCATGTTCCAAAACTGTGTTAATTGCACCAACCTGGGGACAATGTGAATTACCTATCTCACGAATACCCCCATTGCAAGTGATTAACGTAAGCCGTGGGCAGTGAATAGTACTAATGTTCTGACAAACCCAGTTGAGGTCGGATGGTGCGATGCCGGCCACAAGCATTTGCACTGTCCTAACCTGGTTATGTTGTTAGGCATAACTTATTGGGGGAGTTGAACTACACGTGTAGCAGTTGGTGGACCAGGAGTGTCTGGTGACATGGTCCGTGGGTGGCAGTGTCTATGATGACACGGCCCGGGGTAAAACAGTCGAGGTTTCACTTGTTCGCGCGTGAAATTTCATCGCTGAACTGTGACTATGACCAGTGCAATTAAACTTGTTAACACATATTGTTACACAACACCTAAACTAGTGGAACTCACCAGCAGCGTTTAGCTGACCCTTTTTAAAACTAACATGCATTTCAGGTAACTTGAGACTGGTGTGATCCGTGTATGTTGTTCAAGACATGTTTATAGGCGAATCCTGATATTGACGCATGCAGCTTAGAAGACTTATGGTGGGAACACGCAGTTGTAGCATACATGTAGTATGTAATAAACATTTTGTAAGTAATAAATTTAGTGTCTTTATAAACAATGTGGTTGTACCAGAGGTGTCTGTTGCATCCCGTATTTGTTTTTCTTCCGCTGCAAGTCGGGGTGTGACAGCTGCAGACTGAGTAAGGTTCAGCTAATCTGTTCCTCCTCTATTTTGGTCATGCACATCATGAACATGTGCATTAACAGACGCCATTATGGATTTACAAGCCTTTTCATCAGCGGAGGATACGATCCTTCATAATTCAAATGCGGCAATATAACTTCAATAGTACCGGCTGGAAGATCAGTAGGATCTGACTCTTGATCATTAAACTGAAGGACCTCTTGAATAATCTGTTCGGTCACAGTAACGTTCTTCTCTTGAATCTTGGCCTCAATCATCTTGCCATTTCCACCTTATGCTTCAAACGTGCTGTCTTCCAAAAGTCTTGAAAAAGGCTTTCAAATACGATTGGATTCTCTCGAAGAGCATGAGTGATACGATAACTGTTTAACCCTTTAGTCAACGATGCGTACAGCTTCTTATGCTTCTCAGGAGGTTGTGCCAGATATCCGGCTTGATTGTGTTCGGAAATAAACTTCAAATCCATTCTACACAAACACACAAGTATAAGTATAGTTTTTTTATATGGACAAACATTTGCAAACAGAATCATCAGCTGGAAATGGTAAACAGCTCAGATTACGAGAAAAAAATAACAATTTTTAATTTTTAGACACAAGGTTTCGAGTGGAAATCTCATAATCTCAAGTCATGATCCCAAGATTTCGAGTAGAAATCACAATCCATACCCGGAGATCTCGAGTCGAAATCTCAGAGGAAACCACGTGATCTCGAGTCAAAATCTCAGTCAAGACCATGAGTTCTCAAGACATGTCTTGACTCGAAACCATGGAGATTGCGACTCGAAACAAGAGATTTCGAGTCCTGTTGTCTTCACTCGCAACTTGAGTCGGAACCATTTAAACATCTTTGACCGGTCAAACTTACGATTAAACCCTTAAAAACATCTGTTAATTTTGATTAAGACCAAAATATGTTCTTAATTAGGTTTCTTAAATGTTCTTAAATCTTCAAACTGTGTTCTTCAAAACCCTGCAAATCATCAAGTAAGTATCAGCATTTGATCTTAAATACCTTTAAACAGTAACTGATAATGAGTCGAGATCGGAGAACAGTAGTCGGAATCAACAAATCTTGTCGGAGAATAAGAGAGAACCAGAGAAGAGATTTCGAGTGGAATGAGGAGATATCGACTCGAAATCCCTTTTATGTAACAACTATCATGGGCCGAACCCTTGTGATGTGGGCCTGGTCCATGATTCGAGTCGAAACCAACCAAAACCAATTAATTACCCAAAACCAATTAATTAAAAAATTATTATTTTTTATTTAAATAACCCTTAAACCTCCCGAGCACGTTTAATGAGATCAAAAACCTATAAAAAATAGATAATATGAAATAATTATTTACAAAAATGAAAGATAGGAAATATCATAATTGCTCAGGGATCAAATCATGAGGTTTTGGGCTTGACTTCACTTATCAACACTGATCTACTACCAAATAATCCAAACAATTGCCAGTATATTTGTCCACCAAAACTCACCACCCTAGACCTTTTCCATATGGTTGCATGTATTCAATTTTATCATGTTTTGGTATTTTAACAATGAACACCCAGACAAACACTAATAAAATCCCAGAATATCAATCAACACACACTATCATGCCTGCACTTTCCCTACCACATATTTCCACATGTCTGTTCCATATTCCTGAAACCTTGATTGGGACTGGATTGAGAAGAGAACAAAATAGATCAAAGCAGAGATGATATAATGTACAAATCAAATGAGTTTTCTCAGTTTGATACAGGTTTCTTGGGTTTCTTTTGGGCACTAAAGGGCCTCTTTCGGTGTAAAGTGATCTATAAGGCGACAGACGTATTGTTAGATCACTCCATGTTTAGCATAGGAACCTAAATTGGTATCTAACATTCGTATTGTAGGAAACTATATGACGTGTTAATCGAATATGCAAAGATTACTCGTTTAATTTTTTTATTGATCATAAATGTTAAATACATGTCAAATCCAGATCGGGCAGAGCTTCGCCGTCCAAGTGACAAAGTTACAGAAGTTACAAATGAAAAACACAAGTCACCTATTTATACTAACACAAGTTCGCTGGGGTGTTAACAAGTTCGGGCGAACTTATCTTGAACAAGTTTGGCCGAACTTGTTCTCACAATAAGTTCGGGCGAACTTGCATAGTATTTACATAAATACCCTTATACTTTGACATAATCTAGCCAAACTAAACAGACTCGATCCAAGACTAAGACATAGACATTATGTACTAACAGACTCCCCCTTGGATATCGTCTTTGTCTTGATCATCTTCAAAGCTCTATCTCTGTCTGACATGTCCAAAGAAGTTCTTGATTGTCTTCTTTCTTCGTTATTGTGATGGAATCAACGTTTGATCTGTAGGTGGCACTTTAGTCATAAATTGAAAACGTCTCAGTCTTGCCTCCTTTTTTCTTTCTAGAAATTGTTCCCGACGCCTTTCTTCCTTCAAAAACTCTTCTCGTTCTATTTCTCTCCAACTAGATTCCCACATTCTTCCAGAATTAACTTCATGAACATAACAGACATTCACAACCCTTTGATACGGCATTGCTTGTTCTTTTTCACGCTCCTCATAACAAATCTTTCTGAAGAATAAACATTTGATATCCTCCTTTGAGCAGTTCACTAACCACATCGGGTCTAGTATTCGAATCGTCTCCATAACCCTCTCAAACCTTCTATCCCAAACATTTCAACCCTTTATTTAGTGATATCCAAATGATCTTCAAACCTTAGAACAATCACTGCTTCACACGTTGTCGGATCTACTTGCCACCACTTAAACAATGGATAGAAATTTTGTTCAATCGGCATTAGGGGAATGTTTCTCATAGTTCCCGGACGCTTCATAATCAACGCTATATCCTTTACATCAGTCTTCTTATTTGTTTTGATTCGGCGCTTCGGAATGAATGGTTTCCAGTACTTAAAACCCTACGTTGCTTCAAACTTAATCATCTTCCCTAACAACTGATATATAAACTTCATATGATATGTGACATTTCTTGTCTGCACCAACTCCTCTACATCCCAATATGGAAGTGTTTTTAAATCTGCCAAGTATTTGAAGTATTGAACTCCAAATTCACGTTTAATGGCATAAACGTTCAATTTTGTTGGTTCATATGTCTGTTGCCTTCGTCATTACCCGAGAATGAGTCTGGAATAAACGAGACCGAACAAAACAAAGTAGATATCCAAGAGGGAGTCTATTGGTGCATAATGTCTATAGAATAGTCTTGTATCGAGTCTGTATAGAATAGGTGAAACGAGGCGTATTTAAGTGATTTTGTAAGAAAGTTCGCTGAGATGGAACTTGAGAAGTCAAGTTCGACCGAACTTGACTAGGTCAAGTTCGGGTGAACTTACAGTCTCAACAGCAAACTTGTTTGGCCAAGTTCGCCCATGTTGTTAGCATGCAATGCATGTTCGGCCGAACTTTCTTATGCAAGTTCGGGCGAACTTGTGTCTTTTATGGCCGAACTTGTGTTCCTATAAATAGGTGCCTTGGTTATTTCATTTGTAACTTCAGAGATTTTGGCACAGAGACGGCGAAGCTCTGTCGGATCCGAACTTGAATGTATTGAACATAAGATCAATGAAAACAACGTTTAAATGAGTAATTCTTGTTATTTGATTAACATGTCATTAGTTTCCACCTAATTGGACATTAGATAACAAATTTAGGTTCCCGAGCTGTTCGTGGACGTTCCTACAAGTGGTATCAGAGCCTGGATACCTAAATTTGCTGGAATCAAGACAAGAATTTCTCTATTTCATCTCCATTCTATCATTTTTCTTAACATTTTCACATACTTGATGATTTCGTGGTCAAAAATGGGTGAATTTTGAATATGTCATGTAAAACACACTAATAACAAACCCCTTAGAGTTTGGACATCAAATTCAATCAAATTGATATCAAAAAGTTGGAAAAACCATGTTTTGGAAACAAGTTTCAGCCGAACTTAACATCAAGTTCGACCGAACTTTATTAAAATTTCACTGGTTTTGATCAAGCTTGACCGAACTTGATAAATTTTTCAAGGTTTTGTATAAGTCCGTTCGAACTTGAAAGAAAATTCAAAATTTTTTATCAAGTTCGCCCGAACTTGATCAATTATTGTTGGAATTCTTTCACAAGTTCGCCCGAACTTGATAATTTTCTTGAAATTTCATCTAAGTTCGACCGAACTTACCTGTTTCTTGAAATATCCATATCAAGTTCGACCGAACTTGATAAGTCTTTGACATACCGATCGTGCTAAATTTATCGTTAGAACATTATATATCGTTAGAATCCCAAAAAACGTCACAAACATTATATATCGTTAGAATCATATCGACGAGACGATTTTAAAGATATAATCGGGTAAACATTGTTTTCGAAAAAATTTTAAACGTTTTTAACGTACCGTTCGTGCTAAATTTGTCTGTTGCTAATCAATTTAAAAGTGTTTTTGATCATATTTTCAGATAAGTCTTCAGGATGTCAAGATGGAAGATTTTCACAATGTATTCGTTTCCCAAATGGCTTCTTCATCAAATGCTAATACTCTTGCGGCGAATCAGATGAATATCGACAATGAAATGGGTACTACTCAGAAACTGCCGAAACTAATGAGTATAGATGAGTTTGAAGGATGGAAGGAAAAGTTTGTGAATTGGATACAAGCAAACCAATTCGACAGTTGGGTTGCAGATGAGGATGGCTACAAATGGCCAAAAGATGAGCGTGATCAAGATCTTCCGTTGAACAAGTTTTCACCGGGCGACAAAGCACAGTATGTCGCTGAGAAGAAAATGATTAGCTTGATTCAACAATCAGTAAAGGAAGATATTTTGATATTATTGCCAGAGTTTGATACTTCTCAAGAATTATGGCACTCTCTCTGTGACAAATTCAAAGGAAGTGATGAAATGATCAAGAGCAAGAACGCCTTAATCAAGAAAGAATTCGAGATCTTTACGATGATTAAAGGTGAAACTATGAAGCAAATGATCAATAGATATTATCACCTCATGGTCCAGCTGCGAAGACATGACATCAAAAGATCTACCGAAGAGCAAATCGAGAAGTTAGCCGATGCACTTCCAGAAGGAGAATGGACAACATATCTTATGATTCTAAAGAATAGTCCATCTTGGAGATATTTCAAGTTGTCATCCTTCATCGACAAATTGGAAGGTCATGAAATGGAATTGATGAAGATTGCAAAGTCAAAGAACGCTAATGTTGTTCAAGATGTCGGTGTCTATTACAAAGGAGGTATACAAGATACTCTAATTCAAAGCCCGAAAATTCAAACAACATTTAGTGCAAATACAAATTCTTTTCCAAATCAAAGTTCTCCATATGCCGGATATACAAGTGCTAGTTCAAGCTCCTATTCCAAAATTAGACAAGCCAAGATAGTTCTGATTCAAATGTTTTCCAGTGTAACATAGCAGTCGATCTGAAGAATGTATTTCTAGAAAAAGTGGCTAAACAGCACATAGCTCTTCTCGCTACCGTTCTCGAATCTTATGAAGCTCTTGTTGCTGGAAAGATCGGAAATCCAGAAATGACAGCAGAAGATTATGATCAGGTAGACGAAGAAGAATTGGAGCTAATGGATATCAAATGGAGTCTTGCGTCCATTATCAGACAAGTTAACAAGTTTGTGGCACTCCCGGGAGGGATATTGGTAATTCAAGCAATAAGCTTGGATTTGACAAGACAAAAGTTACATGCTTCAGGTGTCGACAAAAAGGACACTTCAAACGCGAATGCAGTAATCAAGAAGCAAGTGGAAACCAAAATCCTTTCGGAAGCAGTAATGATTACACAAGAAAGCTCTTCAATATAAGCCACATCCAAAGAAAACGCAAATTGAAGTAGAAGATAAATCTGCAAAGAAATCCGAACAAGCTCTTGTTGCTAATCATGAAGAAGATGGCTTTGACTGGAACAGATACATCGGAAAGAAAACTGGTGTGGCTATGATGGCAGAGGTTGTAAATGAACAAGAGACATCGTATGTTGATGCTGCTCTGGAGAATGCGTTTCTGGAAGCATATATGCGGAGAACTGAAGAAGAAGAGATAGCTTATGCTGAGATGCAAAAACAAGAAGCTTTGAAAGCAAAGGCCGAAAAGGTAAAAACTAAGGTAAGAATGTCTGAAAAGGAAGTTGAGAAAGTTGTGGAGGTTGAAAAACCTTGCACAAAGTGCACAAGTCCTTGTGAACCATGCCTTGATAAGGTCAAAGTCATAAGAGAATTAACTGAACTTAATGAAACTTTTCGTTATGATTACAGAAACATGAAAGAAGCTTATGACAAGATACAAGGCAAATATAAAAATGTCGAAAAAGCTAATCTTGAACTTGGTGCTAATGTTAAAAGCCACAGTACTTGATAAACAAAAGGCAATTAACATGTACATTAACACAATTGCTGAAACAAAAAGAGAGCTTCATGCTATGAAAATTGAAACTGAACGAGTAAGCCAATTGCTAAAATCTTATACCACTAATGCTTATGTCATTGATCACATTTTACCTACGATTAAGTCGGAGGAAAATGGTGAAAAATCAAAATGTAAAGTGTACGGAAATGTTCCTCCACCACTTCTTGAAAATTACTGTTGCAAGAAAGATGATGAAGTTGAAAAGGCATTTAACATTCTTCTTTTGTCAGAAATGAGAGATGAATTGCCTAAAAACATAGATGTGGACTTTACAAAATCAAACGATGACATTAAAGCGGTTGTAAATAATGTGGTGAAAAATGTTTTAGGAAATGATTCTGATAAATGTTCAAACAGTTCTTGTTCACAGTCCGAAAGTGACGATACATATTTTGAAAGTAATCTATGTGATTATCCTAATGTTGTATTATACAAGATTAAGGAATCTGATAGATTGTACTTTGAAGAAAGTTTTCCGATTCAGAATGTAAAAGAAGATCAAATTGATAAACTGTTTGAACTTGTGGAAGTTTCATCAGATGATCTTGAAAAGAATGAGAAAAGGTTTTACTCTAAACCCACACGGAATTTTAATAATTACCATAGAAATGGTGGTGATTTTCCAGAGAACAGGAGAGCAGGATTGGGTTTTGAGATTGAAGAAGAAGAATCGAAGAAACCAAAGTCAGCGTTCTAGGAATGCAAAGGTAAAAACATAAAGTTTGTATACGGAACAAATATGGTTCAAGAAGAAGGTATGCTTGGTAAGCAATCGAATGCTGAATTCAAGAAAGAAAAAAAACTTCGGGACAAGGCTAAGATCAAATCCACAAGTAAATTGAAACCCACTAGTGGAAATGTTTCTGATAATCGGACTTGCTTTAAATGCAATACTGTTGGTCATATTGCTTGCAAGTGTCTGAATATAAAGCTTGTGTTTCCACGACGGAAGAATGAATCAAAAGAAGAAAAGCTAAAACAACCAGAGATTGTAAAATCCGCAAAAGAATCTGTTTCTGAAATAAAACCCAAAAATGAATCAAAATTTGAAAACTCAGTTTTTGTAAAAGATGAAACTTCAAAGTCAAACAAAAACGATGATTCACGGTTTTATATCAAGAAAGCAAGATTCATGTCACAATCCTGGGTTGCGAAAAAGAAGTCCTCTCAGAAAGGAAAGTCTGTTGCTGCTAAAACTGAAAATGTCAAATCAAAAGAAGCAATTATTAAAAATGATCTTTCAAAGTTGAAAAATGATTTTATAAAACAGACAGAAAAAGAAAAAAGTCGATAAAGTTTCAACATTAACATAGAACGAAATGTTTGATGAAAATTTTGATTACGATGATGGTTACGAATTTGATTACGTTGATCATCAAGTTCAACCCAAGACCAAAAAGGCTTGGGTTTCTCTTTTCAAGTAGTTACTTTCATGTGCAGGAGTTCCTAGATCCAATTCATCAAAGTTGATTCAGGATTGAGGAAGCTCTAGATCAGATTTAGCTTATCCAGAAATGTCATATCTTTGTCATTTTGAGGGGGAGTAGTTAAGGAGAAAAGTTTTTGAAACTAAAAGTCAAAACTACAAGTGGTTATTAAAAGGAAAGATTTTGAAAAAGTCAAAATTATGAAAATCCACACCGTTGAACAGAAAAACTGATTTCAAAGTTGTTACAAGTTCAAACTGTTTTTACAAGTGGTAAATGAGTCTAATGATTGTTTGTTAAACAATTGCAGGTACAGGATTGAGAAAAAGGATCGGACGACGAGGTCACGGGATCCGCATTGGTTTGTTTCATTTTTAGAAGAATTTCTTTAAATCTGAAATCTAAAAATATGTTTTTGATTTTAGGGGGAGTAAGAAAATTTCAAAATTGTTGAAAAATCAAAAAGTACAAAAACATGAAAAAGACAAAAAGAATTTGTTGTCAAAAAGTAAATGATAGTACATCAGTGGACTATCACATTATGCTAAAGATTTGTAAGTTTAAAAGTGATAAACAAGTCTTATTGTGGATGTGTCGGTAGACTTTACACGTTCAGTAGATTGTTTCCGGGATATAAACTAAATTTTACAACTGCTTCATCTTGTGGATTAACACAACTTGGATATATGGACTTAGTACTCCGAAATTTCGATTGAAGGGTTGCCTGATTCTGAGGTATGAGGTCTTTATAGATAGTTTATATCTGGGGTATTATACAAGTTCTTCTGATTTTGCGGAAGCAATAGCCTAGAATCTTCTATAATGCTTTTGCTATAAACCCCAAAAAGTTGCATGCAATCTTGAAAGGAATCGAAAGATCTAATCATTTGCAATGCTTAAAAGATTCCTTAAGTGGAACACACCTGAAAGACGAGCCTTCATCTCTTTGTCTGTACGGTAGTACTAACCTGAGCTCTCAAGGTCTCGCATAACCCAAATACAGATATCAATTACGCTATACTCACCTGTAAGATGAAATCTAGGGAATCTGGATTCGGGTGTATATTCAAGAAGTGGGCAAACGTGGTGAAGTTTAAGTGGACAAACATATCGACAATCTAGGTAGATGAGTTTAAAACTGAAAGTCATTTAAAGGTCAACGGTACTGGTGATATGTCTCAATAAAACTGATATGATCCTTAGATATGAATTCACAAAAATATGTCTGTAAATATGTTTGTACATAGTTTACTTTACTTGTTAAAAGTTCTGTAAATACTTTACTTACATTTTAAAATCCAAAAAAGATTTTCAACGAGCTAATGTCGGAGAACGGATCATCGAAGTCTGGTAAGAAAAAGTTCATTAATTTGAAACTTTAAAATTGACAAAAACATCAGTTGTTCACAACGGGTTTAACCAAGGTCATTAACTTGGACTTGTAAACAAAATTGGTTAATCAAGGTCATTAACTTGGACTTGGTCAACTAAGTGGATTTTAATAATTGAAAATCATGAGAATGGTCAAGGTCTTAAATGTTAAAAGTAATTCAAGGTCATTAACTTGAACTTGAATAAGTAAAAAGTTTTTAAAAGAAAGACACGTTCTTACATGTAAATCTGAAACGTTTACTAGTATGCTTAAGAACTTTGGAACAGGAAGCAAAGTTTTAGGAAGAGCAGGACAAAACATGATTTATAGTAACGCTCTAAGCAAGGGGGAGCATAGCTCGCAGCTTCGGAGGAGCTTGGATCTTAAAGTTTTATTCAAGGAAAAAGATAAAGACTCAGGAGCTGAATCAAGTCTAATGGCTACGGGACATTCAAGAAAAGACTATTGCACAGACGTTATCCAAGAAGAAGATGACAAGGAGAGTCTGATTTGTGCATATATCAAAAGGATGTTTACATCAAGATGACTGCTGCAACATCCAAGGGGGAGTCTGTTGGTGCATATGTCTGTTGCCTTCGTCATTACCCGAGAACGAGTCTGGAATAAACGAGACCGAACAAGACAAAGTAGATATCCAAGAGGGAGTCTATTGGTGATAATGTCTATAGAATAGTCTTGTATTCGAGTCTGTATAGAATAGGTGGAACGAGGCGTATTTAAGTGATTTTGTAAGAAAGTTCGCTGAGATGGAACTTGAGAAGTCAAGTTGACGACTTGACTAGGTCAGTTCGGGCGAACTTACAGTCTCAACAGCAAACTTGTTTGGCCAAGTTCGCCCATGTTGTTAGCATGCAATGCATGTTCGGCCGAACTTTCTTATGCAAGTTCGGGCGAACTTGTGTCTTTTATGGCCGAACTTGTGTTCCTATAAATAGGTGCCTTGGTTATTTCATTTGTAACTTCAGAGATTTTGGCACAGAGACGGCGAAGCTCTGTCGGATCCGGAACTTGAATGTATTGAACATAAGATCAATGAAAACAATGTTTAAATGAGTAATTCTTGTTATTTGATTAACATGTCATTAGTTTCCGCCTAATTGGACATTAGATAACAAATTTAGGTTCCCGAACTGTTCGTGGACGTTCCTACAAATTCTTTAAACCACCCCAACTAAGTATATCTCCCAATGAAACATCGGCGTCTCTGGTAAAGAATGCTAGTGGACATCGAAACTTTCATTCTCTCGGCATTTCTTTAAATCGGATTTCTTTGCTTGTGCAGACTCTGCAATCTTATCTCTCAGCAGATCATCATTCAATTGCTCATACATCTCTTCGAATGTCGGAAAACTATCAGTGTTTGCACCAACATAGTTTTCTGCTTCATCTTTCTCATCATCTGACGACCAATCTTCAATGATAACTTTATTGTAATCGTCAGCATCTGATCTTCGTTTGTAACAGTATTCATTTGGCTCGAAAGTGTCTATGTTCACCACATCTTCTTCAAAGTCGAAGTCAAATGATTCTGCATCAACGTTGAGTAGCTTTGCAAAATCTTCCTTTGAATAGTTATGCACAAACTCGCCTTGCTCGACATTATGTTCAAGCATTAGAATCATCGATTTTGTCGGAATAGCAGCAACAGGATTTGCAGTAATCACATCTGTCATTTCCACATCGGTTTGCCCTTTATCCCCTGTCTACTCCCCCTGACTCTGATCTTCCATTATATTAGTATCATCATTCAACAACGAAGAGAAATCAAATTCATCAGTCACTTTGGCATCAATCACTTTTGGACCAACTCCTCCCAGATTATCATTATCACCATCATCGTTGTCGGAGTCGTCTTTCGAATCATCTGCAGGTTCATCATCATCTTTATCTTTAGCTTCTTCATCATCTTTCTGTTTAGTTTCCGTTTTAGGTGCAGTAACAGACTAAGAAGCTTTTGCAGACTCAACTATAGGCTCAGTAATCTCGGGCATACTTTCAATCACATTCTTTCCTTTACCTTCTTAAGCCATCTCTTTCTCTGCTTTTTCTTTTGCTTCCTGCAGATCCATTCTAGCATATTCTGCATCAAAATCAATCCCCAAACTATTCACCAATACTTTCTGCAGCCTGTTGAACCTTCGATCATTCAAATCACGTTGCAATCAAAGTTCTGCTATCTCTTTCTGCAATATTTCGTTCGCATCCTGCAGACTTTCAATTAGGGCCTTCAAATACCCTCGATCACCTTCCAGGAATTTAACTTTGTCATTCAGAATTTCTTTTTCAACTTCGCTCTTCTTCACCAATTTCTCTAATACAACTTTCTCAGCTTCATTTTTTGCAACTTTGTCTTCAAGAATTTTAACTCGCTTTTCTAATTCATCAACGTCTGATTCTGGAAAGAAACCGTTTAGATCTTGAAGATCAACTGGCTCTTTAGGAATTTTTCCAAATAGCTTCGACTTCGGAGTAGTTTTAGGTGTAGAATTAGGCGTACTCCTCAGTGTAGATACTGGAACTTAAATTGGTGTTGAGCTTTCAGGTTGAGAAGCTGTTGGTGGATCTTGAGACTGAATAATAGGAATTTTGAGCAATTCAGACTTAGGAGGTTCTTGTGTGACTCCTGTCTGTACTAAAGTCTCTTGAACAGCAGATGTTTCAATATTCTCAGCCATAGGGGGTTCTTGTGTAACTCCTGTATCTTTTGCAGCAGAAGGTTCTTGTGTGACTTCTGTGCTTTTCTTTTGACCAACATATCGGTGACTTTTTGGTTTCTGAACTTTGTTGCCTTTCGTTTTCGGAGACCCTGTAGTCTTCGTCGTTGTATCTTTAGCAGAAGACTTAACTCTTTTTGCTTTCTTTTTCGGTCTCTCTTCGTCAGAACCCTTCTCTATTTCTGGTTCGTAATCTGCATCTGTTTCTTTAATTTTTTCTGCTGTTGTTTCGGCAATTGATTTCTTTATAGCTCTTTCCAACGAATCATCACTATCCTCATCTTTATCAGATGTTGCAGAAATAACATCATCTTCATGTGTATCTTTCTCTTGACTTTCAACGACCACTGCAGCACTTGAACCAGGTTGTACAATAACAGGCTCATCTTCGTCAATTAACATCGTTTCAACCTTCTTTGACTTTCGCGAGACTTTATTCTTCTCTTTAACCACAACTTTCTTCATAAACCAATCACTGAGTTTCTCTTTGAAAGTAGACATCCATTCTAGCTCAGCATTTTGTTCCTTTTCATCACCACTGTCATCATTTCGCCATTTGTACTCTGGTGGCGCAATGTAATTTTCAGAAGCAATGGCACCAAATAGAGGCATTGCAATCGGTGCTGAAACTAGTTTTTGAAATGTAATCAGCTTCTTGACAGTTGTATAGTCCAGGTGACTAAGACAGACGTTATCGTTTGGATTCTTTTCAATTTTCTTGAATTTGTCGTTGATCAACATCTGTATAAACCTCGGATACATCACAAGCCTGTTCGATCCCATATTGTTCTTCATGTGCGTGAATACAAGCTTCGAGTAGTTTAATCTCTTGTTTAGAATAAGCATCGTGGCCATACATGCCATATAATCTTGTACATCGTCTAAACCTGCCTTTCAATGACTAAAGGTGTGAATAATAGCGTGCATCAGAAACTTGTAGGGATTCGAAACTCCCCTTTTCTTCAAGGTCGATTCATTGACGTGCCCCTTGTACCCATTCGACAGAAACACCCTCTAACCATTCTCTCATCAAGCATCATCGGATCACTTTTATCGTCGTTGAAATTCAGAACTTTTTGGATGTCAGCTTCTTTTATTGTTGATGCACTATTGTGTTCGTCACTTTTCGAATAGGCTAGATTGAGCGTGTGTTGAATATTGTATAGGTTAGAATCAAACACACGACCAAAATACGGAGTTTTCAGTGTAAAAGGGAACAAGTTCGCTCGAACTTGACCTGTGGCAGACAAGTTCGGCCGAACTTGTCATATGGTAGACAAGTTCGCCCGAACTTGTCCTCCTATGCACATGTCAAGCGAACTTGTTATGTTTCCCTATAAATAGGTGGTGTGTGTTCATTTGTCATTTGAGTTTTTGCCATCCCTACGGGGAGGTGCTGTCGGATTCTCTCCAGGAACTCCGACAGCTGGACTTATAAAGATATATACTCTTTCGGTATGAATGAAGACTTCCGCTGCATTCTACTTCTACTCCATTCTTAATAACATTCTACCGAAACTGTTATATAAGTTTATGCACTAACTTCCGTCTAGAACCGCCTGATCACGGACCTTCAATTGGTATCAGAGCTACGGTTATCACCTACGCTCACGAATTTGGACATTTATGGACATTAGGAGGGGTTTTAGACGTAAATCATCAAATAAACATACAATCCATGGATGAAAAGTAAAATTGAATGGATAGGATTGTTAGAAAACCATTTTCGACAAGAACTATGGTGGAATCATCTCGAAATTCGAAGAAATAAGGATTCTGGATCGAAAAATGTGAAAATGGGCTGATTTTTGGAGATCAAGTCTGCCCGAACTTTACCTGTATTGGTCAGGTTCGCCCGAACTTGTATCATTTTGATCAAGTTTGCCCGAACTTGATCAAGTTCGCCCAAACTTTAATCAAGTTCGCCCGAACTTGTGAGTTGGGAGGCTAAGTTCGCCCGAACTTGGTAATGGGTGACCAAGTTCACCCGAACTTGGAAATATTTTGTTGATCGTATTGATGGGATGGGTGTCTAGAAAAAATTTGGCGATATAAATTTTTTCGAGTTTTCGAAGACCGAACCGGGATGTTCGGGGACACCGTCTAGAGCTTCAGAGTAAAGACTTGGTGATACGGGCATAGAATTTTGAAGATAACGGGAGAGTCATTGATACCGGTGCAGAATGTTGATCATTTGGGTGTCGTGACTAGTAATGGGCCTAAATGTTAAATCGGAAGTTTTAAAAAACTGAAAGTTCCGGATTCAGGTGGATTTCAGTATGGTCAGAATTTGCAAAAATGAGGGGGAATAAAAAAATTTCAATATTTGAAGATTTCGGCGTTTTTGAAATTCGAGACTGCTGCAACAGTATCCGTGTGGTTACCGACTGTAGATTATCGGGAAATACAGAGGATCGAGATTCATCGGGTGATCACATGAAGTTCCGAGTTTTTCAGTTCATGATACAGAGTGATGCTTAAGGGTTAGATTCCTGATCTCTGGTGAAGGAACAGTTAGCTGGATTAGCAGTCGTTAGTACCAGTGAGGAACTGAGGACGTTCAAAACGTTCGGTGATGATCTTAGGAATTAATGGCTAGCTCCGCAGACGGATGGTTTCAAAATTACCAAGGAAATCTGATGATAAAATTTGGTGGCCTTTATTTTTAGTCTTCAAGCAGGTGAATCATTCTTCTCTTTGGACTAACCGCCGTTGGATGATGATGTTTGGTGATTAAGTGGCACTGGTCTACCGGAGATAGCTATATATCTGGCTTTGTGACTGAAGAGGAAGAATGTGATTTTGGTCGCAGACGTATGTTTCTCAGATTCGATGTGTTACCAGGTTATTTTTTTCCGATGAAGATTTGCTGATTGAGCAGATTACCGATTTGCTGATCAAATCTTTCTGAAGGGTGCTTAACTGTGATTACGGAAATCGGGATTTTGGATTTTTGAGGGTATTCGTTGATTTGAAGTTTTTTGATGCGGTGATTCGAAGTTTCTATCAATTGCCGGTTGAGTTTTTGATACTTTAGGAATGTGCGGAATAAACTCTCGATGCTCAACACTTATTCAAAAACTGAACTCGGATGCGGTTATCGTTGAAATGGGGAAGCTGCTGCATTGATTAGCTTCAAGTTGGTGGTTATTCAAGAAAATTTGTCGGTCAAGCAAATCAGAGGAGATCGGAAACCGTGCAATCAAAGATCTGAAATGGAGATTTCAGCGGAACTGAAAGTTGTTAATGCAAACTCGGATCATCAATTAAGGGGGAATTTGTTGACGCGTCTTGACGACATCGACATACACCTTGATTAAAGTTGCAGAATATTCAAACACGGCTCAAAGTTTTGAAGTTCAAGATCAAGCTTTGACAGTAACGAACAAGGGGGAATCTGTTGATGCACTATTGTGTTCGTCACTTGTCGAATAGGCTAGATTGAGCGTGTGTTGAATATTGTATAGGTTAGAATCGAACACACGACCAAAATACTGAGTTTTCAGTGTAAAAGGGAACAAGTTCGCTCGAACTTGACATGTGGCAGACAAGTTCGCCGAACTTGACATGTGGCAGACAAGTTCGGCCGAACTTGACATGTGGCAGACAAGTTCGGCGAACTTGTCTATGGCACAAGTCGCCGAATTGTCTCCTGTAATGTCAAGCGAACTTGTTATGTTTCCCTATATATAGGTGGTGTGTGTTCAATTGTCATTTGAGTTTTTGCCATCCCTACAGGGAGGTGCTGTCGGATTCTCTCCATGAACTCCGGCAGATAGACTTATAAGGATGTATACTCTTTTGGTATGAATGAAGACTTCCGCTGCATTCTACTTCTACTCCATTATTAATAAATTCTACCGAAGCTGTTATATAAGTTTATGCCCTAACTTCCGTCTAGAACCGCCTGATCACGGACCTTCAGTTATAGTAATCTCTCTATCTTCTTCTCCAACACGAACTACCGACTTAATCACTGTATCATCCTCGTTCATAGCCGCAGAACTCCAAAATCTATAAACGTGCGACCTGTAAACCACCGTATTTTCTGTAATTGCTTTTGAATTGGGATCCGCTCCATAAACGCGAGAGTATTGTCGTATGCTTCCAAAGATGGACAGATAGCCTTGTCTAGCGTAATGCACGTATTGTGGAAGTTGTTGAATGAGAGCTGAACATTCTGCAACACGTAAATCGAGACAAAATTAATCGAAATTTTACAATTTTCATGAATTACTTATCAAGTTCGGGCGGACTTGTTTAAACCATATAAACACTACAATTCAACTAAGTCCGGGCGAATTTGCATAAACAATATGATCAAAACATAAACAAGTTTGGGCGAACTTGCTAAGCTTTAACATTTGAAACACTTCCAGACAAGTTCGGGCGAACTTGGCAAAGGATAATGAATTTTGAACTTTTGACAGACAAGTTCGGGCGAACTTGTAGAAGATATAACATTTTATCAACTGAGGACAAGTTCGGCCGAACTTGGTTCAAAGAACCATTTGACAAGTTCAGGCGAACTTGTCATCTCTTTCAAACAAATTCTATAATAACATGTCCAAGCCATTAAAGTTTAAATTAAAGCCATGTTTATGGTCGATTATGTTAGATTAGTTCATTTTGTGGTCCAATTCAACTTTTAACACCCTAGTTTTTGTCCAAACATCCAAACTCAGATTTAATACTCTCAAAATCATTCAATTCATGGTCCATTCTTGAATTACTCACCATTGCCATGATTCTTAGTGTGCGAATCACTAAGATTCACAAATATTTGGGCAGCAATTCGACTTATATGTGCCAATTTCGAAAATAACTCAAAATCGCCTCAAGTTCGCTCAGTAAGTTGAATAACCAGTAATGAAGTTCGGGCGAACTTATGATCTATATATACCTTAACAAGTCCGGGCGAACTTGCATCACTAATCAATTAAGATAGGCAACAAGTCCGGGCAAACTTGTCAACTTTTAACAGTTTTCAAGCATATACAAGTTCGGTCGAACTTGATTACAAGTCCGGGCGAACTTGATCAATTTCAAACTCAAAATTTTCAAATTATTCTTAGACCCTGAACTTTTCAAATTTTACCAGTTTTAACAATCCACTCAGTTGACCAAGTCCAAGCTAATGACCTTGGTTAGCCAATTTGTCTGCCGAGTCCAAGTTAATGACATCGGTTTGACCCGTTATGAACAAACTGTTGGTTTTTCTCAAAATCAAGTTTCAAATTAATGAATTTTTTAATCATTTTGGCTTATTAGATTTTACAGATTAGCTCCCAGCCCGTTGTCATTTAGATTTCCACCAGTTTAGCACCTTACCAGACTTCGAAGATCCGTTCTCCAACATTGGCTTGTAGACACTAAATGTAAAAACAAAATATTTTAGTATTTTTGCAAGTTTATGCTAAAACACACTGAAAATCTTTTTGGTTTTATTCTGTAAAGCAGATAAATTATGTACAGAACAAGTAGACTATGTGCAAACATATTTACAGACATATTTTTGTGAATTCTTGTCTAAGAATCATATCAATTGTTTGAGACATATCACCAGTACCGTTGACCTTTTGATGACTTTTAAGTTTTAAACTTGTTTACCTAGATTGTCGATATGTTTGTCCACTTAAACTTTGACACATTTCTCAATTGTTCCAAGATATGTTATGTATGAATTATGAAACTTGACTTAACTATGGTTCCCATCTCAGAATATACTCCCGTATTAAGATTCCCTAGATTTCATCTTACAGGTGAATATAGCGTAATTGATATCTTATATGGGTTAATGCGAAGCCTTGAGAGCTCAGGTTAATACCACCGTATCGACAAAGAGATGAAGGCTCGACTTAAAGGTGTGTTCCAATTAATGAATCTTTTAAGCATTTCAAATGATTAGATCTTTCAATTCTTTTCAGTTTTGCATGTTGTTTAGGGGTTTTTAGCAAAAGCATTATAGAAGTTCTAGGCTATTGCTTCTGCATAATCAGAAGGACTTGTATAATACCCCAGATATCAAGTATCCATAAAGACCTTGTATCTCAGAATCATGCAATCTCTCAAACGAAATTTTGGAGTACTAAGTCCATATATCCGAGAGATATTAATACACAAGATTAAGCAGTTGTAAAATTTAGTTTATATCTCATAAACAATTTACTGAACGTGTAAGCCTATCGACGAATCCACAGTAAGACTTGTTTATCACTTTTAAACTTTCTATTTCTTTAGCATATTGTGATAGTCCACTGATGTACTATCATTTCCTTTGTGACACAAAATTCTTTTTGTCTTTTTCAATGTTTTTATACTTTTTGAATTTTTCATATGTTTTTGTATTTTCTCAAATATCCCCCCCCCCCTAAAATCAAAAACATATTTTTGGATTTTAGTTTTTTAAGAAACACTAATCTAAAAGATATACAAACCAATGTGGATCACGTGAACTCGTCGTCCGATCCATATTCAACCTCTGCCTCCACACCTGTCAACAAATTTTTAATACCGTTAAGCCTTATTAGATATTTAAATCTTGTTAAAGGAAAAGCTTTGGTATAAAAATCAGTTTTTTGTTCATCGGTGTGGATTTTTTCAATTCGTACCAACTTCTTTTTGTAGCAGTCGCGAATGAAGTGATAACGAATTTCTATGTGTTTAGTTCGAGAGTGATGAACTGGATTTTTAGTTATGTCGATTGCTGCCTTATTGTCTACATATAAAGGCGTATCAAGAAATTGCAATTCAAAGTCCCTCATCTGTTGTTGAATCCAAAGGATTTGAGAACAACAGCTGGAAGCAGAAATGTATTCTACCTCACAAGTTGAAAGAGAGACCGTGGTTTGTTTCTTGCATTGCCACGTTACTAATCTAGTTCCAAAGAACTGGAAACCAGCCGTCGCAGACTTAGAATTCAGCTTGTCCACCCTAAAGTCAGAATCAGGGTATCCCGTCAGATCAAAGTTATCGTTCTTTAGATACCATAAGCCGGTGCTTGGACATCCCTTCAAGTAATGGAATATTATTTTAACTATCTGCATGTGAGACAGTCAAGGACTGGACTGATATCTCGGGCAAAGGCAGGTAGGATACATGATATCTGGGCGAGATACCGTCAGATACATCAGAGATCCTATCATCGACTGATAGAGTGTATCATCCACTTTGGTTCCTGTTTCGTCAATGCAAATCCCGTGATTCAGTGCCAGAGGAGTCGAAAGCGGCTTCAAGCTATCCATTTTAAACTTCTTAGAATATCGTGAACATATTTGGTTTGATGAATGAATATGCCGTCTGGTAACTGATCAACTTGTAAGCCGAGGAAGAATTTCATTTCTCCCATAGAAGACATTTCGTATTTCTTCTTCATGATCTTTTTGAACTCTTTGCAAAGACTATCATCCATTGAACAAAGGATGATATCATCCACATAAATTTGTACGATGATTAGATGATTTCCGACTTCTTTGGTAAACAATGTACTTTCCACTGTGCCTCTAGTAAAGACATTTCCATCGAGATGTTGAGATAACGTCTCGTACCAAGCTCTCGGGGCTTGGTGTAATCCTTATAAGGCTTTGTCTAGGAGATAAGCTTTGTTCTTTTTCAGCGGATCGTTGACTGACGTACACTTGTTCGCGTAGCTTACCATAGAGAAATGCGGATTTCACCTCTAACTAGTACACCTTAAAACCTTTCCAAGCTGCGAATGCAAGGAAAATGCGGATTGACTCTAAACGTGCAACGTGTGCATAAACTTTCGTATAATCAATTCCTTCTTGCTAGTGGAAACCTTTGACAACCAACCGAGCTTTGTTTCTAACGATCACACCCCGATCATCCCTTTTACACTTGAAGACTAATATTTGTTAAAATACAAAAAAATAAGTCCCCCGTTTTATCCCCTTTTTACACGTTTTTGGCCGAAAAGATCAATAATTAGATACTTAATCACGTATGTTTTCATTTACAGGCCTTGAACAGCGTGTCAGACAAGAAGATGTAGAAAATAAGGATTTTTCAGGCGAAACGGCGAAGTTGCGGACTTTCTATGAAGATTCAGATAGTGCACGGCCGTGTAGAGGATTGGCACAGCCGTGCCAACCCAGATCAGAAGGGCTGCACCGAGCGTGCACGCCCTGGTGCAAGCCAAGTTCACGGCACGCACGGTCGTGCCGATGGATGGCACGACCGTGCGGGTCTATTTTCCTCGTGTGCACTGACCGTGCGGCCCCAGTGCCAGCTTATCTCGGACACGCACGGCCGTGCCAATCTTCGCATGGCCGTGCCATTTTCAAAACCTTATCCGGATAAGATGATGTCACCGAATTGCGCTAATAGTGCACGGTCGTGCGGCTAAAGTGCACGGCCGTGCGAGACCCAAATTTTTATAAAAATAGGGCAGAACTCACTGATCAAAAACTGGACTTTTTGGGAGCGTTTTCTGGCTTTTGGTTAACAACATGTTTTGCTCCGATTCAAGCCTCCATTGTGCCTAGAAGCTCCGTTATCATCCGGTTCTTCAATCTTTAGCTTGTCTATGGTTGGATTCTTGAATCTTTCCATAATTTTGATTATGTTTCAAGCTTTTAGATTGGTGTTTATGTAATATTGTAGCCTCATGGCAAAAACACTTTGAATTCCTTGCTTGTTAAACAACCATTAGATGTTAATCATGTTTGTAATGACACTTAACAACTTTTTATGATCAATCCTTGACGATTGCTTTGCAACCTTGTTATTGATATTGGATTCTTGATTATAGTTAATTGTCTTGGATGATTAGTTCATGGTTAGTTAGGATACCTGAAAGAAGAAGCTTAATTAATCTTGTATTAGTGAACTTTTACCTTAGTTAAAAATGTTCACCCCATGAGACTAGAAATGGGTATTGGGTTAATAAGGGGTAACTAATATTAATCAAGAGTACTTTCCGTCGTGTAAGGACCTTAGCGGGTTAGATGGTGTCGTTATGAATTCTTAGCATAAATCATAAGCTTAGTTAGTAGTTTCGGCCAAAATTGCTTTCTTAGTGAATTTATGTTGACATTTGTAAAATGGACTCGGTTGTGACTTAATCTAGGTTATGCTTGTCTCGGTGGTTACATTGTGTTTATCGGTGTAACTTTCCTTAATTAAGTAAGGTTAGAAAACTCTTAACGGATGACTAACTTATTTTTAAGAGATTTTCATAAACATTAATCAATAGGGCGTTAAAGAACAATTTTAGGTGGTTAAAGTGTGTTTAACGTTTTAACTTTCCAAAGAGTTGTCATGTTAGGATATTCCCGAAAGGGATACTAATTGTCTTTAAAAAAATGGAAAATTGACCAAGTGACTTAGTGGCATAACCGACTTAGTTAACATGTTCCGGATGTTCATAAAGCAAGGCTATACTTATATTTTTCATATTTGGAGTCTTTATGTTTACAAAAAGAAAAAGAAACAAAAATATTATGTTTTAGTCATTTTTAGTTTAAACACTTCATCAACCTATCTTTTTATACCGGTAGAATATTGACAAAGGTTTAGTATTATCGTCTCCGCCCGCATCCATGGATCGATACTTGGTTCTTACCGATACTTTACTATATATATGACGGGGTACACTTGCCCTTTCGTGTGTATTTTAATGTTGAAGTATAAATCATTTTTATAAATTTAAAACCGAATTGTGTGTAAAACTCATTGTAAAAATATGTATATACACGCACACGTCAAGTTTTTGGCACCGTAGGCGGGAATGTGGCAAGTTTTAGGAACGACCCGAGTCAATATTTTAGCCGGTGTACATACTTGTGAATACTCGTAAATATTTTCTATCTCATGTATTAATTCATTTGCAAATATTTACTTTTTTAGCCGATTTAATTTATTCAATTTTCAAAATTGTTCAAAGATTTATCCGATGTTTATTCCACTTGTTTGTTCGAATTCGAACTACTTATTCGTTCATTTGGTGAATTTTTGGAACCGTGAAACAATATTGTTAATGACCAGTTCAAGCGTTTTTATTAGTTTTGGATTTTTTATAAAATTGTTGACACGCCTTTGATTTTTAAAAAAATTTTATTGTTAAAAACAGAAAATTCATGGCTATTACAGCAGCAAAAAAAAATTAAAAAAAATTATAATAATAATATAATATTCACGCATAGCTGGTTTTTCGATTGCAGGTTGATGTCCTCAACCCCCGTGCCCGCCGCTGTTGAACCATCTGACGAACCCGAACGTGATCTGAGGAGGCGACTTCAAGAGAGATCTCGCGCGGTTGCGCGGCAGGTGGAGGCAGACAGGGAGTCGGTGTACCCTCTAAGACCGAGAGCTCAGAGGAAGAGGGTAGCACAACCATGGCGGACGACGATAGGCCATTGGACGAGACGAACCAACCCGGGGTGGAGGTTTGGAGCCGAGCATCGCCCGACCGACGATAGTAGCGCCTAATTTTGAAATAAAATCTAGTATTATTAACATGGTGCAAAATTTTGTGCAGTTTGATGGTCGAGAGCACAAGGATCCCGGTCGTCATATTGCTTCATTTTTGGAAGTATGTTCTACTTTCAAGATATGGGATGTTTCAGATGACGCGATTCGCTTGCTACTTTTTCCGTTTTCTTTGCGAGACAAAGCTAGATCTTGCCTTATGTCACTTCCAGCAGGGTCCATCAGGACTTGGGATGAATTGGCGGAGTTATTCATGCAAAAGTATTTTCTGCTAGAGAAGACGACGAAGCTTAGGAATCGTATCATGACGTTTCAACAGGATGATGGGGAGTCCTTACATGCAGCTTGGGAGCGATTTAGGGATTTGTTACTTGATGTTCCGCACCACGGTCTTTCCAAAAGACAGTTAGTGTTGACTTTTTACCAGGGCCTAAACTATGATACGCAGGAATGTTTAGATGTGTGTGCAGGTGGCGATCTAGGGACAAAGACGTCCAATGAAGCTTACACGATTATCGAGAAAGCTGCGTTAAAATCGAGTTCACGTCATGGTGGAGAGAGGAACCGTTCATCATCATCATCTCGCCCAGGAGTCCATGCTGTTGACGAATATACAGCTATTTCGGCACAGATCGCGGCGTTGGCGGCCAAATTCGAAATCCCAGACATTGGCACAGGCCAGTTCGGGATGTGACCAATGCGGAATTTCGCACGAGCAAGGTGCATGTGACCAAGGAGCTATGTTTGCAGGCCAGGAGGAGGTAGACTTTGTCAGCAATCAAGCGAGGCTGCAAAATAATCCTTATAGCAACACGTATAATCCGGGATGGAAAAATCACCCGAACTTTGGGTGGAAGGCAAACACGGGTAACCAAAACCCGCTCGGATTCACTCAGCGAGCTCCAGTGCCACAGCAGGCTCAAGGCCAGTCATTTCAGCCATACAATCAATCCTACCACCCCCGACCTTATTCATACCAAAATCAGGGATCCGGGAGTAGTTCTCAGCAACAAGGATCTTCGGATAATTCTAAGTTGGAGGAGATGATGGCTCAGCTTCTGAGTAGCTCTACTAGTGCGAATCAGCTAGCCGAGAAACGTTACCAGCAAAACGAAGAACGTTTCTTAGCTCACGAGGGAGAGATGCGGAGTCAGAAGGCCTCGATTCAGAACATTGAGAATCAGGTAGGGCAGTTGGCAAAGATGATGTCGGAGAGACCCCCGGGTGGTCTTCCATGCAATACCGAGCCGAATCCACGAGGGCATGTAAATCCCGTGATGACAAGGAGTAGGAAAACCACGGGACCTGACATATCGGCATCACCACCGATCACTGAGACGGTCCAGACTGACGCTTCGGTGAGGTGCACACTAGGCTAGACCCAGCAAGTACCGTACAGCTCCGTGAGCAAGTCAAAGATTATACTCCTACAGTTCCGTACCCAGGCAGGCTAAAGAAGCAGAAGAATGAAGAACAATATGGTAAGTTTCTAGAGTTGTTCAAACAGTTGCATATAAACATACCATTTGTCGAGGCTTTAGCTCAAATGCCTAAGTACGCAAAGTTCCTGAAGGACATCCTCTCAAACAAGCAAAAACTTGAGGACATGTCCTGTGTAGTGATGAATGAGAGTTGCTCTGCTATTCTGCAAAACCGTTTGACAACAAAGATGGGAGACCCAAGTAGTTTCACATTACCTTGTCTCATTGGTAATATGTCGGTTAGTCACGCATTGGCGGACTTGGGAGCAAGCATTAACCTTATGCCGTATAAGGTTTTTGCTAAGCTAGATCTAGGTGAGCCGTCACCTACTAGGATGAGCATTCGTTTAGCAAATCGTTCCATAAGTATCCACGGGGATTTGTCGAGAATATGCTTGTCAAGATTGACAAGTTTGTGTTTCATGTGGACTTTGTCATTTTGGATATGGATGAAGACTCTAGGGTACCTCTGATACTCGGACGGCCGTTATTGAACACGGCACGGACGATTGTAGATGTAGCTTCAGGGCAGATTAACTTCGAGTGAATGATGAGCATGTGACCTTCGAGATCAAGCGGTCAATGCAGCACCCCCAGAATCAGGATAATGCTCTGTATTATATAGACATTGTTGATACGTATGTGAGCACCCACTTCCAGGGCACGATTGAGGAGATTGATTCGGACACACCTTTGTTGTGTGGGGACCTAGATGGCATTACGCAGGAGGGCCACTATTTCGATCAGCCAGACTATCAGATTGGTGATGATGGTTCCCTGAGTCCGGATCGATTTACGGAGATTGATCGTGGGGTTGAGGAAAAGTCAAAGCGTTCGGTTGAAGATCCGCCGTCCTTAGAGCTTAAGGACCTTCCGCCACATCTTGAGTATGTGTTTCTAGACGAGGAGCGTCTTTTGCCGGTTATCATATCAGCATCTTTGTCGAGCGAGGAAAAGAGCAAACTTCTCGAGGTTCTACGACTTCATAAGAAAGCCTTAGCGTGGAAGATCATGGACATTAAAGGAATCAATCCTTCATTCTGCACTCATAAAATTCTTATGGAGGATGATTACAAGCCGTGTGCACAGCCGCAGAGACGATTAAACTCGAACATGCAAGAAGTTGTCAAAAAGGAGATAATCAAGTTGCAAGATGCAGGTTTAATCTATCCTATCTCTGATTCGGTTTGCGTTAGTCCCGTAAAGGTAGTGCCCAAAAAGGGTGGTATGACGGTAGTTACAAATGATAGGAACGAACTTATTCTGACCCTTACAGTCACGGGATGGCGAGTTTGTATCGACTATCGCAAACTCAACGATGCCACAGGCAAGGACCACTTCCCGCTTCCATTCACAGACCAGATGTTGGAACGTCTGTCAGGGAAGTCTTATTACCGCTTTCTGGATGGGTTCTCCAGGTACTTTCAGATTCCTATCGCTCCTGAGGACCAGGAGAAGACTACTTTCACATGTCCCTTCGGAACATTCGCCTACCGGCGCATGCCTTTTGGGTTGTGCAATGCACCGGCTACCTTCCAGCGCTGCATGATAGCGATTTTCCATGATATGATCGAGGATTCCATGGAGATGTTCATGGATGACTTTTCAGTGTTTGGGGATTCCTTCGATCATTGCTTGGAATATTTGAAGAAGATGTTAAAAAGGTGTGAGGAGACAAGTCTTGTGCTTAATTGGGAAAAAATGTCACTTTATGGTGAGAGAGGGCATAGTACTTGGGCACAAGATCTCACGAGCAGGTATGGAAGTCGACCCAGCGAAGGTTGATATCATTACTCAACTTCCACCTCCCACCTCGGTTAGAGCGATTCGGAGCTTTCTCGGTCATGCGGGGTTCTACAGGCGATTAATCAAAGATTTCTCAAAAATTTCTAGACCCATGACCCGTTTGTTGGAAAAGGATGCTTCGTTCAGTTTTTGTGACGAGTGCTTGAAGGCTTTCGACCTTCTTAAGCGGAAGCTCGTAGAGGCCCCTATACTGGTCGCACCGGATTGGACCTTTCCATTTGAGATCATGTGTGATGCCAGTGATTACACGATAGGGGTCGTGTTAGGACAGCAGAAGGATAAGCACTTCCACCCGATCTACTACGCCAGCAACACCCTTCATGATGCACAGGAGAATTACACTACCACGGAAAAGGAGCTTTTGGCAGTAGTTTTTGCGTTTGATAAATTTAGATCGTACCTGGTGCTGTCCAAGACGATTATGTACACTAATCACGCAGCCATTCGATATCTGTTTAGCAAACAGGATGCTAAACCGCGTCTTATCAGGTGGATTCTATTGTTGCAGGAGTTTAATATCGAGATTCAAGACAAGAAGGGATCATTGAATGTAGCGGCCGATCAACTTTCTAGACTTGAGCACGGAGATGCGGGGAGAGCACTGGAGGAGCCGATAAATGACAATTTCCCCCACGAGTTTCTCATGAGTGTAGAGGTGAGTGAGGAGTCGCCTTGGTTTGCGGATTTTGCGAAATATCTTGCATGTGGGATCCTTGTTAAAGGGCTTACACATCAGCAGAAGAGGAAATTTTTTCACAGATCTCAAGTACTACATTTGGGACGACCCTTATCTATTTCGAGTTGGTGTGGATCAGGTGATTAGGAGGTGCGTTTCTGGAGAGGAGGCGAGTAGCATCCTGCGCCATTGTCACGAGGGACCTACCGGAGGTCATCACGGGCAAACTACACCGTGAAAAAGGTGTTGGACTCTGGGTTTTATTGGCCTACTAACTTCCGTGACGCGCAGAGATGGGTCAGTTCGTGGAATGCGTGCCAGAGAGCCGCTAATATATCCGCACGAGATGAGATGCCTCAGCAGGGATCCAGGTTTGTGAAGTCTTTGATATATGGGGTATAGACTTCATGGGTCCGTTTCCCCCCTCACGTGGGAATAAATACATCCTGGTTGCGGTAGACTATGTATCGAAGTGGGCAGAGGCACAAGCTTTGCCCACCAATGATGCTAGGGTAGTCGTGAGGTTTTTGAAGAGTTTGTTTGCCCGGTTCAGTGCTCCGAAAGACCACTAATCAGTGACCGAGGGACTCATTTTTGCAATACGCAGCTTGATAGAGCTTTGTCCCATTATGGTGTACACCATAGGTTATCCACGCCCTATCATCCGCAAACAAGTGGGCAGGTGGAGGTCACGAACCGGGGTTGAAAAGAATCCTTGAGCGGTCGGTTAGTAAAAACCGCAAGGATTGGTCAGACAAGTTGGATGAGGCGCTTTGGGCATTCGGACAGCCTACAAAACACCTATAGGGACTACTCCCTTTAGGTTGGTTTACGGCAAAGCGTGCCATCTACCGGTGGAGTTGGAGCATAAGGCGTTGTGGGCATTGAAAGCGGCGAACTTGGATCTGAAAAGCGGAGGTGAAGCCCAGTTTTTACAAAACCATGAGCTTGAGGAGTTGCGGAATCACGCCTATGAGAACTCTGTGTTGTACAAAGAACGGACCAAGAGATTGCACGACAAGCGCTTGAAGGACCAAAAACAATTCCAAGCGGGAGATCTTGTGTTGCTTTATAACTCACGGTTGCGTTTATTTCCGGGAAAGTTACACTCTAGATGGACGGGACTATACACGGTGAAGGAGGTGTTCCCATATGGAACCATCGTGATTGAGAATGCGGATGGTGTAACTTTCAAAGTCAACGGTCATAGGTTGAAGCGATTCATTGGCGGACCGGTTGACTCGGAGGTGGAGATGATTGATCTCTACGCCCCGCACACAAACTAAGTGTGGGGAGGAGAGTCTATGCTACTTACTCGATGATCAAAAATGTAGCATGCGCATTCTGCGCGCGTAGGGGTACTTTTGTCTATATTTTCAGTTTTTACGTTTTTCGTAGTTTCGGTGTGTTTTTCGGTTTTTAGCTAGTTCGTACGGCTTTGATTCATGTCTTATAATGTTCCGAAGTTGAAATTTTGTGCAAATAGGTTATAATCTGCAAAATTGGCGAATTCTGTGGTGAAAAGGGAGTTAAAAACATCCAGTCCAGTTCGGTCTAAAAAATTGCAAGATGGTGCACGGCCATGCCAACAACCCGCACGGCCGTGCTGATCAATGCATCTGTATAGCACACACCATGCCAGCCCTGGTGCCGGGCACGCACGCCCGTGCACACCGGCCGCACTCAAAGGGCCGCACGGCCGTGCCAAATCTCGCACGCCCGTGCACGTGAAAAAGTGCATAGTAGTTTCAGACGGGTATAAGAGCCACTTTTTGGTAAAAAGTTGTAAAAAAAACCCTAAGACAGACGTGTGCAACCGCTACAAACCTCCCTTCTCTCAAAACCCATCACTTTTTGCAAGGTTTCCTTCAATTTCTTCGAACAAGGTATGAATCCCTTCATAATTTCTCTTTGTAATCATGTTTCTAGTCCAGATTTGGGTTTTAGTCCGAGAAAATTTGGGGTTTTCTTCATAATTACAAATCAAACCCTAGTTCTTGAACTAATTACGCAAAATCGCAAGTCTAATCGCGAACCCGTGGTCCATTCTGTTAAAAAGTACTTTGTTTTGAGATAACTTTGTTGAAATTGGTGAATGGACCAGTTTTTAGCGATCTGTATCTGATGCACGGCCATGTCGTCTCCTGGCACTGCCGTGCGAAGCTTGATGTAGGCTGCATCAGTCTTGCGATCTCGTGTCGCACGGTCATGCCGACTGCTCGCACGGTCGTGCGCGACCGAGAAACATAAACCCTGATCTTTGCTTTTGGGCCGCACGGCCGTATATGACCTGAACAGCAAAACGAACAGAATGTTCGTAACGCGCTGTTCTGGTGCCGGGACCTGAGATTTTTTCGCTTGCTCTTATTCTTCTGTGTATTTTTGTGTAGATGAATCACCATTTTTTCCAATTCGATCCCGAAAACAACAAAGACCGACCATGTATCAACAAATTGCAAGCTTTGTGGAGTCGGAGGAACAAGATTGGGGAACCAAGTAGGCTGAGTTGGAGTACCATACAGGCATTGAACCAAACTGATAGGCTGACCGATATGATTTCAGTGCCTATGTCTCGACTGCTTAACATCAGATGGCCAGTTTATTTGGAACTTACTTTAGAGTTCCTCGCATCCTACTCCTAGCAAAACCAAAAGGAGATGCAGACCCCGACTTCCGATACGCCAAGAGAGTAAGATTCAGGCTTGGAGGTCAGTGGCACAGCTGGTCAGTTGCAAGACTCGGCAAGAGATTAGGTATCTACACCGAAGAGGAGTTAGATTCCGACTTGTTCACCTCCATCAGTGGTTTTGACAATGACACCGCTAGAGCTGCGTTTTGGGCCCAAGTGGCGGTCGGCCAGCATATGATCCAAGAAAAGCCAAGGCAACACGCTTTAGAGATCCACTACTCCAGGTGTTACACCAGGTTATTAGCTACCCTGTGCTTGGCCGAATGGACAGTTCCGGGAACTGTCCCACCCCAAATTTGATCTTCTTATACTCGATTGTTAATGGGGTGCACGTCAGTTTTGCTGCACGCATGGCAGAATTCTTTGTGAGCAGCATGGGCAAAACAGCGAGTAGTGAAATACATGGAGGGGAGTATGTAACCCAGCTCGCGTACGCCACGGGGGTCATGACAGATGAGGTGGTAAACGGTCTCACATTGGTTACTCATGGGCACGACGTTGATCTTCGCGCACTGAAGTTCATGGGGCTAACGGTGGATACCGACAATGGCCCCAGACTGAGAGGATTGCAGGGGGTGATATGGGATCCTCTACCACCACAGCAAGAAGAAGAAGAAGAAGAAGAGCACGAAGAGGAGCATGAGGATGAACCCTTCGTTCAGCAACCACCAGACCAGCAGCGGTACGAAGGTTGGCCACCAGGCATCCCCTCCTATCCGAGTTTTACCAGCAGTTTGATCAGATGCGGGTGAACCAGGACTACATGAGGCAGGAGATGCATGCTGGATTTTCATACATTTTTGGGGGCCTTCAGAGCGTGTTCCCCAACCAGTTCGGAGACCCTCCGCAGTTCCCATTCGGGAACAAAGGCGGGGCGGGACCTTCCGGTGCTGGTCATGGTGATGATATGGACGAGTAGTTGGGGAGCGCCGCCGTTTGCTGTTTTTATCTATTACTATTAGCTTATTTTGGGGTGTTCATTTTGTTTGTCATTTCAAACACCCTCGGATATGTACTTTCGTTTTCAGATATCTGTTTTCTTTATTTCTATGTTTTTATGTATGGTTGGTATTAGTACTTTCATTATCTATGTTTTAGCTTTGCGATCAATGTGTTGTCTTTTTGGGTTGTGTTTTGTGGTGATGTGTATTCAGGTATTTGGAGTATGCACTGGCGAGGTACATGCTTGCGAGTTGGAGAATCACTCTTGCACCTTCTTCGTCTTCAGGGGAGTACCTTTATCCTTTTTCACTTTATTGGGTTTCGCATTGGGGACAATGCGAAGTTCAAGTGTGGAGAGGGGTTACTTGCGTAACTTTGTTTGTCCGCTTGTATATATGCAAAAAAAAATTAAAAAAAAACCAGAATTAGCTATTAATTAAATAAACCGGTTAGTTGTGTTTTAGAAAACATCAGATACGATAAAGCACCGACAAGCCGAATAAAAATAAAAAAAGATAACAAAAAGCGTGACAAACAAAAGAACGACTTGCATGTTAATTTTCACACTTTTACCCATTCCTTCTGTCATGTGAGCATTATTTGAGCCTTATAATTCGTCATATGTTTATTCATTTCGGAATAGGAGTGAGCCGGATGTCTTGCATGATTTAGAACTTGTCATTAGCATACTTGTCGAGACCACAAACATGTGGAATTGTGTAAAAGTGATAGAGGCACTTAGGACACCCTTCTTGTGTTAGCCTTTTCCTTTGCTTATATCCCATACCGCCATTACCCGTTAGTTCACCATGTTGAGCCTTGCCCATGTTTTTTTCCGATTGCACCCACTTTATGCCTAATTTAGCCTTTTGATTTTTAAACCCTTGTGTTAAAACTCGGTCTATATACTGTTTAACTCGCGTTTACTCTTAGTTATTTGCAACAAAAAAAAATAATAAATAAAAAAAATTCAGAAAATCGAACACCCTAAAACAGGGTGAAAACGACAACATCCGAGCAATTTTAAGTGCTAAAACAATAGAATATCGTCGATTAACTGATAACGAAAAATTTGTCGTTTTGGTGCATTATCTATGTATAGTTGTTATGTATTTACGCTCGTTAAACTCAATTGTCGAGTCTTAACCGTTTAGTCACCAAATGTCCATTCCATACCCTTCACCCTAGCCTATCGTTACAACCCGTGAAGACCTCTTGATTTGCACTTTCTCACATGTTAGATGGTGGAGATAAGATCTTTTGACAAGCTTATGATATTATGCGATCCATTGTCAAGGCATCGAGCGTTTACACATACACATCTTATGTATGTTTCACAAAAATATAGCCGAGTGTGTGTGAACATTGTGAGATGTGTGAATATTGGCATGCTAAGTCAATCGAATGTAGAATCATGGTTTTTAGTTATCTTTACATATGTTTGCATAAGCTTGCTTGGTTCAAATTATTTGACGATGTTTTTCGAAAAAAACCGACTAACCTTGTTGTAAGCATACTAGCTTATTAGCTTGTAAATTATTGAATCTTGTTCAAAGTTATGTTTTATTTTAGTTTGCTTGAGGACAAGCAAAGTTCAAGTGTGGGGAGGTTTGATATTTGTTAAAATACACATAAATAAGTCCCCCATTTTATCCCTTTTTACACGTTTTTGGCTGAAAAGATCAATAATTAGATACTTAATCACGTATGTTTTCATTTACAGGCCTTAAACACGTGCTGAATAAGAAGATGAAGAAAACAAGGATTTTCCAGGCCAAACGGCGAAGTTGCGGACTTTCTGTGAAGATTCAGATAGTGCACGGCCGTGCAGAGGATTGGCACTGCCGTGCCAACCCAGATCAGAAGGGCTGCACCGAGCGTGCACGCCCTGGTGCAAGCCAAGTTCACGGCACGCACGGTCGTGCCGATGGATGGCACGACCGTGCGACCCAGTGCCAGCTTATCTCGGACACGCACGGCCGTGCCAATCTTCGCATGGCCGTGCCATTTTCAAAACCTTATCCGGATAAGATGATGGCACCGAATTGCGCTAATAGTGCACGGTCGTGCGGCTAGAGTGCACGGCCGTGCGAGACCCAAATTTTAATTAAAAAAGGGCAGAACTCACTGATCAAAAACTGGACTTTTTGGGAGCGTTTTCTGGCGATTTTTGGGCTCCGGTAACAACATGTTTTGCTCCATTCAAGCCCCCATTGTGCCTAGAAGCTCCATTATCATCCGGTTCTTCAATCAGCTTTTAGATTGGTGTTTATGTAATATTGTAGCCTCATGGCAAAAACACTTTGAATTCCTTGCTTGTTAAACAACCATTAGATGTTAATCATGTTTGTAATGACACTTAACAACTTTTTATGATCAATCCTTGATGATTGCTTTGCAACCTTGTTATTGATATTGGATTCTTGATTATAGTTAATTGTCTTGGATGATTAGTTCATGGTTAGTTAGGATACTTGAAAGAAGAAGCTTAATTAATCTTGTATTAGTGAACTTTTACCTTAGTTAAAAATGTTCACCCCATGAGACTAGAAATGGGTATTGGGTTAATAAGGGGTAATTAATATTAATCAAGAGTACTTTCCGTCGCGTAAGGATCTTAGCGGGTTAGATGGTGTCGTTATGAATTCTTTGCATAAATCATAAGCTTAGTTAGTTTTCAACCAAAATTGCTTTCTTAGTGAATTTATGTTTAAGATTTGTAAAATGGACTCGGTTGTGACTTAATCTAGGTTATGCTTGTCTCGGTGGTTGCATTGTGTTTATCGGTGTAACTTTCCTTGATTAAGTGAGGTTAGAAAACTTATTTTTAAGGGATTTTTATAAACATTAATCGATAGGGCGTTAAAGAACAATTTTAGGTGGTTAAAGTGTGTTTATCGTTTTAACTTTCCAAAGAGTTGTCATGTTAGGATTCCCGAAAGGGATATTAATTATCTTTAAAAAATGGAAAATTGACCAAGTGACTTAATGGCATAACCGACTTAGTTAACATGTTCCGGTTGTTCATAAAGCAAGGCTACACTTATATTTTTTTATATTTGGAGTCTTTATGTTTACAAAAAGAAAAAGAAACAAAAATATTATGTTTTAGTCATTTTTAGTTTAAACACTTCATCAACCTATCTTTTTATACCGGTAGAATATTGACAAAGGTTTAGTATTATCGTCTCCACCCGCATCCATGGATCGATACTTGGTTCTTACCGATACTTTACTACATATATGACGGGGTACACTTGCCCTTCCGTGTATGTTTTAATGTTGAAGTATAAATCATTTTTATAAATTTAAAACCAAATCGTGTGTAAAACTCATTGTAAAAATATGTATATACAAGCACACGTCAAAGACCCACTTCGTGTCTATAGCTTTCTGCTTCGGTGGTAAGTCGACAAGTCTCCAGACTCCTAGTTCCTCAAATTGTAACAACTCTTCCTGCATCGCTATCACCCAGTTCTCATCACCAAGAGCTTCACAGTTTTCGGCTCTATTTGAGATATGAAACATGAATAATAACAGTAGTCTTGAGTAGGAGCCACTCGGGTATAGAAACAACTTAATGCTTTGTTTATTTGACTTCTTGTTCGCATACCAATCTGTAACTCTCTAATAATGTTTGTCGAAGGATGATAAGAATAAGATCGTGGCATCTCCTCACTAGGAACATCAGCCGTACTGTTCTGGCTTGTGATATTTAGGTCAACGATCATATCAACTTCAGGAGCACTAGATGTAACTTCATTTTGATTGCTCGGGCCAGCAGATTGATTCAACATGTTGGATATCTACTCGGATTCTTCATCGGAAGAGGATTCTCCATCATCATCGAAAGTCGGAGCTTCATCAGAGTCGGAATTCTGATTCTGAGAAGTATTGGGCTCTGGGGTTATATTTCTTGGTTCAGTGGAGACATTTGCTGGAGTTGTAGTAGGTTCTACTTCTGCTTCAGAAACTTGTTCAACCAGAACACCACTATTACTCGGACCTGCATCAGAAGACGATGTACCAACAGTGGGTTGATTAACCACAATTGGCCTAATAATCTATTCTTGGTTTGCCAACTTTTGAAGATAATAAAGAGCTGCAAGTTGTTCATCAGACGATTCTTCTGGCAAGTCGAATGACTTCCACAAATCTTGTTAATTGAACAACCACGTGTCGCCTTTCCTTTGAATAGGAGTTGTGTACCGAAAACAACCAACGTGTTGTGCTTCTGTGACAACTGTGAAAAATCCCGGTAAACTTTGATTGGTATAAGTCCGTGGTAACCGGACGTGATATGCGTATCATGATATTGTTATGATTATATGCGATACCCATGACGAAACAGGTACACCTTAATTGGCCTAAACGTTAAGCAGGATTAAAAACAATAATTGTGCGTAAACCTTGCAAATTGCACGACTGGTGTCCTATGCTAAACAATCTCTATTATGTCTCGGAGGAATCCAAGAGCACGTAATGGTTAACATGACACTATTAAGGACCAACGATTCGAGGTTGGTGTCCTTAGCCTTGAACAACGTGTTAAACGGAGACTTGACGTTTAACAGCGCATTAAACCTTTCACGTCGATTATTAGGGTATCGGTAGCATCATTTAAGATTTCGAGTTCCAGGAACAACTCAGTTTTGTGCCATAGACTGTGATATAAGGTTCGAAAATAATCGAAGCCCAGACACGCAAAACGAAGCTGCTCCCGGTTGGGGAACGCCTTCGTTCCAGGCATAACATAAGGCAACCAGATGTGCAAGGAACGATCGATCAAGCTTAAAAACACTTAAACGAACGTCATACGAGACTTTAATGATTAAAACGCAACCATGCTCAGGTTTCAAGACGGTTATGCCCAATTTTTAAAACCGAGTCTTTTGACAGTAAAACGCGAAAAACGGAGAGCGTTGCGCAAATCAAGAACGCGTCCAGGATCCGAAAACAAACCTAAACGCAAACGAAAGATAAACATCATCTTTTAGCACGCATTTCTAAGCACAAGGTGTCCCCTTGGGACCACCCCCCATATATATATACTAGGTTATAAACCCGTGAACTTCACGGTTATGGGTTGTGTTAAAAAAATCTATATCTATAAAAGTATTTTTTGTATGATTTATAACCTGATAACTCTTCATGCTAAGACCTATGTTTGGCAAACCTTACCAAGAAGAAAAAAAGCAGAAATTGAATTACTTAGGTCATTTAAACGAGTCGTGTAAGGAAGTTGAACTTTTAATGGTTGTACAATCATAACACGAATGAACTTAATGATATTTCCATCACTACAACTGAATTATTCTTGAACACCCCAAATCAAACTATTCGGGTATGAAGAAAAAAATTTAGAGAAACCTATAATAAACAAAAATAGAAGCAGCAACATATCAATAATCATCACCAACACATCAACCATTTTAATATTATCCCAAGTTAACATGGATCAAAAGTTAAGAAACGATTTTAATCATGTTAATAGAAACCGAATCAATAAGATGAGATAATATAATCATTGATTAACCAAATAATATTCATGACTGATGGGCATTTATTATTTGGTTCAAGATCATCTAGCATTGACAAAAACCATATATCAATAGTTAACTTTTGTGGGGAGACCAAGGTTCAATCCTTGAAATGTATAATTTAGTATATAGTATTTAAGGGGGAAAAATTTAGTTGTTCAAAAAAAAATAGTTACCAGACCAGTGGATTATCCAAAGCTTGGCACTCATTTGAACTTACCCTTGACTAAACTTTGTCTCTTGGCTGCTTCGCTTTATCTTCACAATATACACTTCAATGTGGGAACCAACGAGACGGGTTTAGGTAATCTCAACTCTAAATTTGATTATAAAAGCTTGTCCCAAACTCAGCCCAAAGCACATTAGATATCTATCGGGTTTATATCCGTCACGTATTGGGTATACAATGCGCCTATGTATATAGAGAGCCTTAAATCACGCAAACACTTTAGCTAGGCCCCAACATGTCCATGACCTGAAATGTAAGAAAAACAAAAACAAAATGATTAATACTATGTTAAAAACAATTATTTTTCTAAATGAAAAAAAAATATTATACCATGACGTAGTAGTCTCCTTGCTTTCCTTTATAGTGAACTTTAGGCACTCTGTGATTGCCACCAAGAGTATTGTTTTACCAAAAAGCCCAAATGTCACTTCTTACGTGTAAAAATAAACTATGTAAATATATTTGAAAGGAATTGTACATACTTCTAAACTTGCCACTCATAAGGAGGACCATAACTACAACTTTGTTGTTTCTATGCTCAAACTTAAGAGCTACCTGCCACAAACAGAATAGATGAAATTGACTTAAACATCAGACTTTATAGAAGAAAACATTTTCAGAGAATTCGAACTTAGTTGGTGAAAGAACATTACCTCCATCGCACGAGGACCCAATATGCGATTAGTTCCACCAGAAACACGACGACCTACTAATACCTGACTCAACCTTATATAGAGGTGATCCACCTACTTGAACCTGTAACCAAATCATATACGTTAGCTACATAACATTCTTTTAAACTTTAACCATATCATAATGTTTAGCTGCATAAATAGTAAAAAAAGATGCGTAACCGAAACCGATGAATAAGCATACCCATGTGTAATACAATGTTAGCTCAAACTTAAAATGTGTAACACAAGTTTCACAAAAAAAAATTGGGTCAACAACAGATATACCTAGGTTAGTTACCGTGTATTACACGGGTTAAATATCATAATATAACTAATATCTTTGTTAATATAGGTTTTAAATGAACTGGCCCATTGTCTCTCCATTCAAAATAATTAAGCACAACTGAATTTCAAACATAGAACACGAAAAAACCAATTAGAACTTTTAGTGCGAAGGAGCCTTGTCCTTATTATGAAAACTCCGGTGAAGTCAACCACAAAGTCGGCTCCAGCAGCACCACATGAGATCTCTTTTGGGTTCCTAGAAGCACAAGGAAAATAAATATTAGAGAATCCAAACGAAATAATAAGTTCCCCGCAGTTGAAAAGTTAGTCTTTAATGCATTTTACCTTGAGCCAAATACACAGACATGCATCTTACCAAGGAAATGGATTTTCTCATCCTAACTTCAAGTTCATGATGCTTTTAGATCTTTAGTAGCCATAAACAGTGTCTTGCTTGAACATATATGTCTGCAGGGCTAAAAAAATAAACACCCATTTCCAAGTTGTCACACCAAACAAATATGATTTGAAAAAAAAAATATTCTTCTTCAATGACACCATTTTAATGCAACCAAAACTTAACCCAAGTATGCAATGATAATACATAAAAGCGACATGAATTTTAGCCTGACAACGCATATTTTTCTATCCTTTTTATCTCGATTGTGTCTTTTAGTTCATTGTCACTCGAAACCAGTTAAGTGCAAAACATTATGACTTGTAATGATTTAAAAGCATTAATATCATAATAAATATGCAAAATAACCAGGTTAGTCCATGGGGAGGGGCAAAGTGGACGACCATGGGTAAAAATATGATGTAGCCACTCCTGCAATAGTACAACATAATGAAACACAACATCTATGGGTAAAACTATAATATTGTAGATCATAAAAAGAAGCCATTGTTTGCTGCAAATCACCCCATCCCACGAATCGGGATCCCTTTGGTGGCTGCTGATTTGCCTTCTTTATTAAAAGTGAAACATATGATATGTATGATGCGAGAATCAACATTTTTTAGTTGCTTGATGTTAACAGAATCAGATATAAACCTGTAAAAATGTCCGAGTTTAGTTAAAGTAAATGATTGATATATAAACATTTATATTAACAGAAAACCAGTTAATTTCATTAGGAAAACTTCATGGAGACTTTGGACTATAAGTTCCAGCTATACATTGGCAAAAACACCGGGTTGTGGTTTGAAACCAGAAAAAAGCGAAACTGGATTTAGAAAATCTTTTTTATAACCGGTTCGGACTCAAACCGAACCTGCGGTTCCTATTTTTGATCGTTGAACCCGGTTTAAAAACTGATTCGTTTGTAAAAAACGGTTTAAACCGGAAAAAACCGGTTTTCTTTTATCCCAAACTGGTTTAAACCGATTCAAACCGGTCGCTAACAGTTCGAGTTCACCTCTCCTCAATCCGGTTTTTTTGCCCAAAACTAAACGGATCGGTTTTTCTAAAGAACGATTTGTGCACCTCTAGCTCCAGCCTCTTACCATTCCTAACAATTCAGTGGACTGCTGGTACAGGAATTTACATCTGACCCATTTGGTCCACTTAAAATAAAACGTCCTAAACCATTTATTAGTGAATCATATGAGTTTTATAATCATACTTGACAAACTTACTACCGATAAAAAGTAAGGTTCAAGTTAACCCATCCCATACAAAAAATACACCATATTTAAGGTATTACAAACTTTATAGAAATGCAATTACAAGCTTCTTTAAGGTACTACATAACAACATTTATGTTCAGTTTTGAACATTTCTCAATTTTTCATTTTCAATCAATCACTAAAATCATAGTTTTAGTCAGGATACTTAAGCATTAATCTTACAATATCATCGCCAATTTCTGGAATTGAGGTAGGACTACTCCGCCTCCGTCTTCTTCGACTTCCTACAGATGATGCTCAAGCAGAACTGGAGTTATTCGTCAAGATTCAATAAAAAAATTACATATGATTTTTTTACGCCACAAAGAAATAAACTTTAGAACCTTGATCTATAACTCATTACACATTTAACTCTTTTAATAATAGTAATTACTTTAAAAATAAACATCCAAACACCAGAACAAAAGCAAACCCATCTTTATTTTAAAACATCACGACAACTATCAAATTAAATGAAAAAAAAAACTAAACCACCTGTAAATCGAGTTCACAAAAATGAACATGCCCTGAAATTGAAGACAAATGAAGAAGACTAACACACCAGAAGCATATAACACCAAAGCGACACTTCATATATAGTGAAACCAAAACCAAACAACCTCGAATAATTTCCCTTTTAATATTATTGAACGGTTTTGGACATATATGATCTAAATTTAATGAGGATGTCACAAAACCTTTCAATAATTTTTCTGAATTAACAGCTTTATTTTTAACAGTCTCAACTTCTTTTTTAAGTTGAGCTATTTTCTCAATATGATAATTATTGCTATTTGATTTTCTATATTTAATTTTTCAAAAACAATTTTTTTTTATTTTTAAACATTTTTATTTCATTTTGAAAATCTACTACCATTTGTAGTTTTTCATTTTTTAAAATTCTTATTTTGTTTTCAAAATTCTTTTCATTTTCTTTTAATTTTTATTTTCTAATATCAAACTCTCAATCTCACTCAAGAGTTTAGCATTATCTGTCCGATAGTTATCTACATCATAAACTGGACAGACTGGTTTAGAACTTGAAGATCCATTTGTAGATGTACTTGAAAGTTGAGCTTCACAGTTCTTAACCACTACATTCTCTTCTCTCTTCACCTGATATTTATTTTTCAGAGATATCCATAGTTCTTTTGCAATTTTGTACTTATGCAGTAGTATCAAGATATCTTCCTTAACAGATTGTTGAATCAAACTAATCGTTTTCTTTTCAGCAAAATACTCCTCGTTCTGTTGCGTAGAATACTTGTACTTCTCTAGAATATTCTGATTCTCATCTCATGGAACGACATATCCTGTTTTGATCGCAACCCAACTTTGAAAGTGCATAGATTGGACCCAGTTGGTAAACTTTTCTTTCCAGACTTCATACTCTTCTAATCTCATCAACATTGGCGGCTTCACAGACCCCATTTCGTTTTCTAAACTAATCTGTCGTTCAAAACACTTGAAAAAAGATTAGCAAACAGACAATTTTAGTGAAAATTTGACTTTTTAACCGACAATATTAACGTATCGGTTTGCTAAAAAAACGTTTAAATATTTTTTAAAACTGTTTTTACCAGATTAGAGCTTTACACTCGTCTCGTCGATACGAATATAACGATATATAATGTCCTAAACGTTTTTCGGGATTTTCATGCCTTTTTTTTTAGAAACCCTTAAACAAGTTCGGGCGAACTTGTAATAGACAAGTACGGGCGAACTTGTAATAGACAAGTTCGGGCGAACTTGTATATTACTTGACAAGTTCGAGCGAACTTGTGAGATTTTCAAGAGAACTTACAAGTTCGGGCGAACTTGTAGTAAATTTCAGCAAAATTTAATCAAGTTCGGGCGAACTTGATTGAAATCTGATAAAAAAACTAAAAAGTTCGAGCGAACTTAGTGAAATTTCAATGAAAAACAGTCAAGTTCGGGCGAACTTGATGAAAAATCACTCAAAAATTGAGTTTTTCAGTCAAGTTCGAGCGAACTTGCGATTTCAAACATGGGTTTTTCAATTTTTCGGTATGAATTCGTTTGTTTTAAGCTCTAATTTTTTCAAGGGTTTTAGTATAATGGATTTTAGTATTATACTTGAAAACCAGTCCATTTTGTTTGTGTATTGTCCAAGAAAAGTTTAAAAATGAAAGAAATGAGTAGAAGATGAGATGTTCTATGTCCAATGTCTTCAAATTAGGCCAATCCTGCTCTGATACCACTTGTAGGTCCGTTGTATGGATTGTTCCGGTCCTAATTTGGATAACCTAATGTAAACGTGCGGGATCCGTTAGCATAGGCGACATTGTAGACAAGTTTGTTACTGTTTAATCACTATTTCATTAATATATAGACATTACAGATCCTGGAAACACTTGGACAGAGCTTCGCCTCTGTCGTGACAAAATCTCTGGAAGTTACAAATGAAATGTCAAGACTCCTATTTATAGGAGAACAAGTTCGCTGGAGGAGATGCAAGTTCGGGCGAACTTGCTTAGTCAAGTTCGGCTAAACTTGACTACAACACTTCCTTTTCAAGAGAACTTGACCCTATATATACATAAACTTCGACATTTCACTCCTAAATATTGACTCGACATTATACGATGACGTAGGCAACAGACATATGCATCAACATAAACCAAGATGGTTAGGCATGAACAAACTCGACGAAACCCTTACGTTTAATCGGTGATTCAAATGGTGGAGGTGCCAAGATGGGAAGGCATTATATCTTTCTATACTCATATACAGTTCAGATCATACCAAGTCTGAATTTGACTCGAAAAACCATGAGGCCAAGACGGTCAAGTGGTGATTAACCACCTTGTGACTAGTATGGGCTATATTTGCCTATGCATTAGGTAATCTTTTGAGAATATGATGGGAAACGATTACTTCTCATTGTCTCCATTAACGACATCCTTATGAAATGTTAGTCCAGCGTGGCTATGGTCCTACCCTGCGAAGGGCACTCCATCAATGGAGAACCTTGATTCGATGACTCGTTACTTAGTCATCTTTTACCAAATTACCCGTACGTCTACGATCAATGCCGATCCCACGTGTTGGGGCATCATGGTGATACTTGTGGTCGCTAGACACTCGTCACACCTCAAATATGTCTACGTGATAGTAGCGTTCTAGAGGTGGTGTTACTTGAATTAAAACTGCATTGGGTACACACTCTACCATTCCTGGTACATGGGAATTTTTATATGATTATCTCCCGGAAAATCACATCAATTTCATCAAAGTTATTAAGTTGTTTTCTTCTGGAAAAGAGATAGATAGTTGTACAACAGCTGGAGCCCAGCTCCCGAAACTTAACATAAACGGGAATTATTACTGTAGAAATTCCATATCCCTATGACGTAATCCGACTAATGGTGAGTAGTGCGAGCACACCACTGGTGTAAGTATGTAGATTCGTTATTACTCGTGTACATGCTCGCCTTATGGCAGCCTTAGGCTCTTAAAAGCCTTTCTCTTTCTTATTCTCTACCATAGCAGGGACATTCGTGTTCGGTTAGTATTAGGCGAAGATATGCACGTACACGACAACGAGGGAAGATTGTCATGCACTACTCGGCGAGACCAAATTTATTCCCTTAACACAAACATACGGAGCATGATGCTCACCATTGCGACTTTCGCAACGAACCCTGGGAGGGTATCCATACTCCTCCTCTATAGGGTGTGTTCAATAACTATTAAACGAAATCGTGAACGGAACTTAGGGTGTATGAATGGTGAAGATAAACATGCGGAGCATGATGCTCACCACACGTCGCCTTTCCTTTGAATAGGAGTTGTGTACCGAAGACAATCAACGTGTTGTGCTTCTGTGACAACTTTGAAAAATCCCGGAAAAATTTGATTGGTACAAGTACATGGTAACCCGACGTGATATGTGTATTGATATTGTTATGATTATGTGCGATACCCATGACGAAACAGGTACACTTTAATTGGTCCTAAACGTTAAGCAGGATTAAAACAATAATTGCGCGTAAACCTTGCAAATTGCATGACTGGTGTGCTATGCTAAACAATCTCTGTTATGTCTCAGAGGAATCCGAGAGCACGTCATGGTTAACATGACACTATTAAGGACCAACGATGCGAGGTTGGTGTCCTTAGCCTTGAACAACGTGTTAAACGGAGACTTGACGTTTAACAGTGCATTAAACCTTTCACGTTGATTATTAGGGTATCGGTAGCATCATTTAAGATTCCGAGTTTCAGGAGCAACTTAGTTTTGTGCCTTAGAATGTGACATAAGGTTTGAAAATAATCGAAGCCCAGGCACGCAAAACGAAGCAGCTCCTGGTTGGGGAAACGCCTTCGTTCCAGGCATAACATAAGGCAACCAAATGTGCAAGGAACGATCGATCAAGCTTAAAAACACTTAAACGAACGTCATATGAGACTTTTATGATTAAAACGTAACCATGCTCGGTTTCAAGACGGTTAGGTCCAATTTTTAAAACCGAGTCTTTTGACAGTAAGAATGCGAAAAACGGAGCCCGTTGCGCAAATCGAGAACGCGGCCGGGACCCGAAAACAAACCGCAAAAGGAAGATAAACATCATCTTTTAGCACGCATTTCTAAGCACGAGGTGTCCCCTTGGGACCACCCCCATATATATATATATATTTATTTTTAATTTTTCATTTTATTTCCATTTTAATTCAAGAAAAACCCACTTCCTCTCAAAAATCTGCCAAAAACCCAAGAAGATTCAGCTGATTTTGCTCATAAACAACCTCAAATTAAAGGTATAAACCTTGGGTCTTATGATTTTAATCATGTTTTCTTGATTAAACGCGATTTCTAGCCGAAAAAACTCATTTTAATCCAAGATTTTTGAAGGTTTAAACATGTTTAGGGCTGAATAAGAACACCTTGGTATTCCCCTGGTGTTATATGGCATCCATGGTCACAACTATTTGGGTTTGATACCCTAATCAACACCTATTCGACAAAAATCGTTTAACTATTCGATTAACCGAAAAACAATGAAATAAAGGTTGATTGATCTAACTTCTAGCATATTTTGGTGTGTACTTGATGTGTAGGTACTGAATATAGAACCCACCCACTTCTGGACTAACAAGAAGTGCTTAGAATCGAAGCTTTCGCTAGGTATATCATCCGAAAACCGAAACTAGGATAGGAAGAATTTGTTTTGCCTATAACATGGTCCGCCAAACTTGGATTGAGCTGACATTTGGTATGCTAGTGAAGGGTGTTAACAGGAGTGTCCACGTAAAATTTTAGAATTGTTGGAATTTTCTATGATTTTTGTGAATTTTTGACTGTTTTACCGAAAGAATTTTGGAAAAAACTACCAAACGAATTCAATAAATCACCAAATTTTACAGAGACACTAAGGACACATGGGGAATGTCCTGGGAAAATTTGGAGTCCATTGGTTGAGTTTTGATTTGGGTTAAAAATCCACGTTTTTGCGAGTTTTCGGTAGCCGGAAACGCACCGAAACGAAATCGGATAAATCTCAAAATTTTGTGAGAAGTTGCTGGACATGAAAAAGGTGTTCTCGATTTTTTGGGAATTTTTGAACCACTGATGGTATTTAATGATAATTATGTGGTTAAAATGGTTTTATAAATAATTTATTTAAATAAGTAAAATGCCAAAATAAATTCCCAGAAATTTTCCCCATAATCTACTGATTTTTACTGACTTATCTAAAAATTTACAGATTTTATTTCAAATTCAAATTCAAGACGTTGTTTTATACATGACATTGGTTATACACGACATTATACATTTGGTTTGAGTAAAGTCTTTTTACTTGCCATAAAAGACATTTGTTATACAAGACATGGTTTATACCTAACATTATGACATATTACATTGTTTACACATGACATTTGACATTTGTTTGACAAGACATTTTTGGTGGTTATTTGATAAGTGATTTAAATAACGAGATGTGTGTAATATGATAAAAGCATGGTGGATACGCTGCTGATACTTCCTATATATAAGTGCTTTTATGATATTACATATCGTAGCGCTATTTAAACCACTTCGACAAAGACAAAGACATGACACATTTGGTACAAATAACATATATTTTTCACAAGACATTGCTTTACAATGACATATTTTATACAATTCATTTTCATTCGGTTAATTATTTAACCATACATCCTTCTTTATTTGATTTTCATATGATTTTATAAAAGAAAACATTTTATAAGGTTCATGACTACTTTTCGTTAAACTATTATTTTAACTTCAAGTCATGAATCCTCATCAACAAAACCTATGTAACTCACAAGCATTTTTATGCTGACGTACCTATTTTCACATGTGTTTCAGGAGCTAATATCTGAGGTTGATCATGCTACACTTAGGCAGACTTGGGCTTTAGTGACTTAAAATTTAGCAAGACAAATAAATTTATGTTAGGTTTCCGTTAAATTCCAGACAATGTAAACAATTTGAATGAATAATACAAAACTTTAATTACCATGGTTGATGTAACAATAGTTATGTTACTCCACTCCCCGACGTTTTCGCCGCAGTTTGTTGTTTTACGCGGTCAGGGTGTGACAGAAAGATTGGTATCAGAGCCAATGGTTATAGGGAATTAGGTTATTAGTAATGCTTTGACCTAGACTATAACTTTTCTAGGACCCTAACACAAGTTATCTTGTGTTTAGAATTTAAAACTTTACCATCACCTATCCTTAGGTGATTAACAAAAACAAATCCACAAATTTCAAATTCAATTTGAAATTCAATCATCTATCCTAAGATGATTTTTCCTCGGCTTTATGCCTTTGAAGTTTCCAAAATCTCGTCAAAGTTTGGTTTTTAATAATGTGAACACATGCAATCTGGAAGGGTGGGTGCCTGTACCCTGAGTTTTCTGTCTAAGGCTAGAGTGTTCGTACAATCCACTTTATCGGACCAGTCACTCTTACCTGGGAACTCTTGGGGTGAGTGTCCACTTATGGGCTAAAGCATGTCTTCCTGATACATTATAAAGACCCATTTACTTTGATTACTCACTGTGTGTCTTTTGTTTGTTTTGAGAAACGAACGAATGACCACCATCGTTACTTTTCATCGATATTTTAACATCTCATTTTGATTATTCAACATATGATCTCACTCGTTTTCTCTCATGTTATCATCTTTTAGAATGCCTCCTCGACGAAACGTACAACAACCTGACACGAACTGGAAACTATCATAGCTCAGCAGATGGCTGCTGTACTACCAAATCTCATTACTCAAATTAACCAAGCCAACAACAACAATAGTGCACCTACTCCGTGCAACTTTAAACAGTTTAATTCGGCTAAACCACTCAAGTTTAGTGGTTCTGAAGGAGCAACTGGGCTCCTCCAGTGGTTTTAGAGTCTTGAGAGTACTTTTCGCCATGTCCAGTGTCCTTATAATCGTAAAGTTGAGTTTGCTTCAAGTGTATTTCAAAAGAGGGCGCTCACGTGGTGGAACGGAGTGATGAGAGATCGAGGTGCAGATGTTGCTATGGGTCAAACATGGGAGGAACTTAGGGCTCTAATGATGAAAGAGTTCTGCGCCTCGTCATGAGCAGAGGGTGCACGAAAATGAGTTCCATGACCTGAAGCAAGACAATGGTGAGCACCGTGCTTACACCGATTGGTATGAGGAGTTAAGTCTGCTATGTCCCACGATGGTCACGCCTTTGGATAAGGCGATTGAGAAATACATCGACGGTTTGCCATATCCTGTTCAGGATATCGTCACTGGTAGCAACCCTACTACCGTTCGACAAGCCATTGAGCTCGCTGCTACCTTGACTGAATCTCAAGTCAATAAAGGTAATCTCCACAAAAAGGGTGACAAGAAACAGTACAACAAGAATGAGAAAGAAAAGGGGAAAAGGCTGAGTCTTCTAAAAAGTTAAGGAAGCGTAAGGCTTCCAAGAACTTTGATGTTGTTACACAGCCCAACCAAACTATTCCTAATCAGCCTGCACAACCACCAACTAAAAAGCAGTATGTTAGCAATGCACCTTTGTGCAACAAGTGTAACAGCCACCATCAACCACATGTACAGTGCCGCATTTGCACTAACTGTGGGAAATCTGGCCATCTTGTCAACACTTGCCATTTTGCTCCTACCCAAAATCTGGCAGCACAAAACCCTGCTCAGCAGCCCGCACGACCTCACTTCCAACCTGGTTCTTGCTATAACTGTGGTGATCTTACCCACTACAGGAACCAATGCCCGAAGTTGGCAAATGTAAATCAGGCTCAGGCTTGTGGAAGAGTCTTCAACATGAATGCCAACAAGGCATGCGCAGACAACGAGGTGGTGAACGGTACGTTTCTTGTTAACAACCATCCTGCTTCAATTCTTTCCGATTCGGGTGCCGATAGAAGTTTTGTATCCCTAGCTTTTGAACCTTTGCTTTCAATGCCTAGAACAAAACTAGAAAAGCCCTTGACAGTCGAAATAGCTAGTGGCGAACCCCTTGTCCTTGATTTTGTCATCCGTGATTGCCAATTGAAACTTAATAACCATCTTTTTGCCATTGACCTCACACCAATGCAACTCGGGAGCTTTGACATCATAATAGGAATGGATTGGTTAACCAAGCACCATGCTGAGGTAGTTTGTTTTGACAAGATTGTTCGAACCCACTTTCAACTGGTGAGATCTTAGAAGTTTGTGGAGAAAAACACATTAGTAGCCTTAAACTCATGACTGTACACAAGCCCAAAAGTACCTACGAAAGAATTATGTAGCCTTCTTGGCACATATCATAGAGGATAAAGGCAAGGGCAAAACCATTCAAGATATCCCTATTGTTTGGGATTACCCTGAGGTGTTTCCTAAAGATTTACTTGGTTTACCCCCAGCACGACAAGTCAAGTTTCGTATAGACCTTGTACCTGGTGCCAACCCTATAGCCAAATCCCCACACAGTCTTGTACCGTCTGAGATGCAAGAGTTATCTAAGCAGCTTCAGGAGTTATCTGACAAAGGATTCATTCGTCCAAGCTTTTCACCTTGGGACGCTCCAGTCCTATTTGTGAAAAAGAAGGATGGATCTTTCCGTATGTGTATCGATTATCATGAGCTCAACAAACTCACGATCAAGAATCGATATCCCCTACCTCGCATTGATGAGCTCTTTGATCAGTCACATGAAGCTACTTGCTTTTCAAAGATTGATCTACGTTCTGGGTATCATCAGCTTCGTGTACTCGAAGAAGATATTCCCAAGACTGCTTTCCGCACTCGATGTGGTCATTATGAGTTCACTATTATGCTCTTTGGTTTAACTAATGCTCCAGCTGTTTTCATGGACTTGATGAATTGGGTTTGTAAGCCTTATTTGGACAAGTTCATCATTGTTTTCATTGATGATATTTTGAACTATTCAAAGACACGAGCTGATCATGAACAACATCTCCGTCTTACAATGGAACTCCTAAAGAACAGCTCTTCGCCAAGTTCTCCAAGTGTGAATTTTGGCTTAAGGAAGTTCAATTCTTGGGACATATTGTCAATGAACAAGGTATTCATGTAGATCCTGCTAAAATTAGTGCGATTAGGGATTGGAGTACACCTACTACTACTACCGAGGTTCGTTCTTTTCTTGGTCTCGCAGGTTATTATCGTCGCTTTATCGCAAACTTCTCCAAGATTACGGTTCCCCTCACTGCTTTAACTCAAAAGAATAAACCTTTTGAGTGGGGACCCAAACAGGAAGAAGCTTTTCAGATCCTGAAATAGAAACTTTGTAATGCTCCTATTTTATCCTTACCTGAAGGTAACGACGATTTTATCGTTTATTGTGATGCATCAAACTTAGGCCTTGGCTGCGTTCTCATGCAAAGAGACAAAGTCATAGCCTATGCATCAAGACAATTGAAGATTCATGAAAAGAACTACACAACTCATGATCTTGAGTTGGGTGTTGTAGTTTTCGCTCTCAAAATTTGGAGACACTGCCTTTATGGTACAAAATGTGTGGTTTTTACCGACCACAAAAGTCTCCAACATATTTTCAATCAAAAAGAACTTAACATGAGGCAACGATGTTGGGTTGAACTCCTAAACGACTACGATTGCAAAATTCGCTACCATCCTGGTAAGGTTAATGTCGTGGCTGATGCATTAAGTCATAAGGAACGCGTCAAGCTACACTGTGTCCAAGTTCGATCTGATATTCAAACCCGCATTTCTCAAGCTCAACCTACTTGTGTTTCACAAGACTTGATGGGTAAGGAATTACCATATCATCTTGAGCCTCACCTTGAGCTGAAAAACAATGGGTTATATTATTTCATGGACCGTTTGTGGGTCCCGAGTCAAGACAATCTTCGCACCTTGTTAATGGATGAAGTTCACAAGTCTCGTTATTCAATTCATCCTGGTACAGATAAAATGTATAAGGATCTTCGAACCCAGTATTGGTGGCCGGGAATGAAGAAAGACATTGCCTTATATGTGTCCAAATGCCTTACCTGTCTTAAGGTAAGGCAGAACATCAACATCCCTCTGGATTGTTGGAACAACCAGAAATACCAGTTTGGAAATGGGAAAACATTGCTATGGATCTCATTACCAAACTACCACGCACTAATAGAGGTCATGATGCCATTTGGGTAGTCGTTGATCGTCTAACAAAGTCAGCACATTTCTTGCCAATCCGTGAGGATCTATCTGCTGATAAACTAGCCAAGATATACGTAGATGAGATTGTATCGTGACATGGTGTTCATTTGAACATCATATCTGACCGTGATGCTCGATTCTCGTCTCACTTTTGGAGAACCATGCAATCTGCCATGGGAACCCAACTTAATTTAAGCATGGCATATCATCTTCAAACGAATGGTCAATCTAAAAGAACAATCCAGACACTGGAGGACATGCTTAGAGCTTGTGTGATCAATTTTGGTGGTAGTTGGGATTCGCATCTACCATTGATCGAATGATCCTACAACAATAGTTATCACTCCAACATCAACATGGCTCCTTTCGAGGCTTTATACGGTCAAAAATGTCGTTCACTGGTCTGCTGGAATGAGATAGGTGAAGCTCAGCTTACTGGACCTGAACTTATTTTAGAGACTACAGACAAAGTTAAAAAGATTCGCGATAACCTTCTTACAACTAGAAGTCGTCAAAAGAGTTACGCGGATAAACGACGCAAGCCCTTGGAATTCCAAGTCGGTGATCACGTCCCACTCAAGGTATCCCCTTGGAAAGGCGTGGTTAGATTTGGAAAGAAAGGAAAACTTGCACCACGATATGTTGGACCATTCAAGATCGTTGAGAGAATCGGAAAAGTGGCCTACAGACTTGAGCTACCTCCTGAACTTGGGAATGTTCATCTAACCTTTCACGTGTCTAACTTGAAAAAGTGTCTAGCCGATACAAACCTCCACATGCCCCTTGCTGAAATTCGCATTGATGACACGATGCACTTTGTCGAGAAACCTATGGAGATAGTGGACCGTGAAGTCAAGAAACTCAAGTGTAAACGTATACCACTTGTTAAAGTTTGCTGGGGATCCAAATATGGCCCAGAATTTACTTGGGAATGAGAGGATCAAATGAAGGCGAAATATCCACATCTATTCTCACAAGTTTCCTCTAAATAAATTTTGGGACGAAATTTCCTAAATAGGGAGACTGTGACATCTGTGTATTTTAATTATCATACAATTCCGAAACAATTTCATATTTAATAACATTGTGTTTTATTCCAATATTTGTGTATTTACTTATGGCATTTCGTATTTTCAATCCTTGTTCAAATTCGACCTTCCAAACATTTTCTAGAAGTGAAATCACGAACCGTTACGCAAACGTAACCCATTTAACGCAACGTACACTCCGGAACAATGACACAAGCTAAACATACCTTAAATATCCTTTACATAACTTAGAAATAAGTTTTGAAGGGTTCGGTATGGCGAAAATATGTTTATTCAGCTCGAGGGGCTATTTTGCAAAATCTGCAAAACTATGCCAATTCGCGTATTTTGCTATCCAGAACATGTACGGACATCCAAAAGTTTTGTAATCATTAAAATATCATATTTTAGTGCTGGAATGCAAAAATGCCATTCGTTACGCATTTACGGTTATTAGCGCATTAGTTACGATTTTCATCGTAATTACCCGAAAACCGCAACCGTACGACTGAACAAGCCGACATCCAAAACAAGTTCCGAGCATTTTTCAGGTTCCCTATGCTTTCTCATCCTTATGAAGCTTGAAAATTAGGTTAACGGGAGTTAGAAGTGCCAAAACGCGTCAAAAACAAGTTCAGGGGTCAAACTGCCATTTTTTGAAAGATCAGCCCCTGCACAAGGCTTACGGACCGTAAGCCCTGGACCTTTACGGTCCGTAAGGCATGCCCAGAACCAGAATTATTAGCAGCCCCTTGTTTTTATTCTTGGAGGCCAAGTTGTGTGATCACCAAGGCTTTAATTTCTAGCCTAATAAGTGTATGGTGTAGATTATTCATTGCTCACCACACAAAACACTTGGCATGATCCAATGGTTCAATAATTCCTATAAATACCCATGATCATCTTCACTCTAACTTGCTCATTTTCTTTCCATCTTCATCTTTGCTCTAAATTGGAGGCTACCATCATTGTGGAGGCTTCCTACTGAGCATTTTTGGATCCTAGAACACAAGTAAGTGTTCTATCTTGATCTTGTTTAGTTGGTTTAGCTATTTCAAGCTAAAAGTCAAATAATGTTTGACTTTCGGCTTTGACCATGAATTGGTCAAGACAAAGTTCATTTGAACTTTGCAACGTGATCGTAATCACGATGGTTATAGTCCTTGCGAACTATACCTACTAATTACCACGTTGACTAATTGTAGTGACGAGTCAAAGTTTCGGTCAATAATGCGATAAATGCGCATTTTCTGACGGAACTATTTCCGGGTATCAAAACAATTTGTTTTGATATCAAAACATTTTAAAACTTAGGTTAGACATGTTTTGGCATGTCTAACTCGTCACTTCTAGTTTAGTGCTTATTTAGGGTCGTAAGTCAAGCGGTCTTGACAACCGCTTAGACTTTCGAACCCGACCCGTTTGGTCGATCACTAGGATCCGACCAAACATATATTGTGACCATAGTTGTGTAGGGAATAACCTCCAGGGGTTATACCTTATGGTTACTTCGTTTAATTAGTTGTATGATAGGTAGATTATATGCCTTAGGAAAATGACCAAAATGCCATTTTTGCGCATGAACTCAATCTAAGCATATGTAACCTAAATTTTGACACTTAAACTTGAACATTATTAAACATGTTGAGGCATATAAGACTTATCATAGGACTAGTTAGACCATCCGAACGCGCTTTTGCACAAACGACACGTTAAGTAGCTTAAACTACCTTAACGAGTCGTAACGGGTCATAAGCACTTAGGATTGCTTTCAAATCAGAATGTAGGCTTTGTTAAAACCATATCATATGAGTTCCAACAATCATTTGGTTTACAATACTTCATTTTATCCAATCTCCCGATTTAGGTTCCGATTTATTAACATAGTGATTCCATACTAGGTGCCACTTGATTCCTTGACTTTCCAAGCTTTGTAAGTTCACTAGATGAAGGATACTTGCAATCTCAAGTGAGTACATAGTCCCCTCTTTTACTTTTGCAAATATTTTGGGGTGAAACACATGTGCCTACTTGTTACTTTATTGATTTCATGCTTTTATGACATATACTTGCTATGTTCATCTAGTACACATATAGTACATGATTTCAATTATGTTTTTGCTATGTATGTTGACTTGAGCATGCTAGCACATTGATTTTATGAATTACTTTTGCGGCATATGTTGACTTAGCATATGAACACATTGATTTTACACTACGTTTTGCTATGTATGTTGACTTGAGCATGCTAGCACATCGATTTATGAATTTGTGGCATATGTTGACTTAGCATATGAGCACATTGATTTTACATTACATTTTGCTATTATGTTGACTGAGCTTGCTAGCACATTAATTTCATGGACATTTCTAGTACGTATGTTTACTTAGCATACTTAGTACATGGTTTTTACAAGACATGCTTACATTGGTTATGACATTTGGTATGTTTAACGGGACAAGAATACATTCATTAACATTGATCACGCCGCTCGGTAGTATGTAATGGTACCATAGACTTGACAAATCCCGTTCCCCGCTTCCTAGGTTTGTTTGGAAGTAGGGAATGACAAAATCCGAATACATTTTTGATAAACCTTTAACTTGTTAAGGGTTTATCGACAGTCTCAAGGCTTGAATGTATGCGATAAACATTACTACATAAATGTTCATATCAAATAAAGCATTGGTTTTGCAAAACATGACTTTTGATTTAAACTTTGGTTTATTCAAGACATTGTTTTGTACATGACATTGGTTATACACGACATTATACATATGGTTTGAGTAAAGTCTTTTTTACTTCCCATACAAGACATTTGATTATACAAGACATGGTTTATACCTAACATTGTGACATATTACATTGTTTGCGCATGACATTTGACATTTGTTTGACAAGACATTTTTGCTGGTTATTTGATAAGTGATTTAAATAACGAGATGTGTGTAATATGATAAAAGCATGATGGATACGCCGCTGGTACTTCCTATATATAAGTGCTTTTATGATATTACATATCGTAGCGCTATTTAAACCACTTCGACAAAGACAAAGACATGACACATTTGGTACAAATAACATATATCTTTCACAAGACATTGTTTTACAATGGCATATTTTATACAATTCATTTTCATTCTGTTAATTATTTAACCATACATCCTTCTTTTATATCATTTGATTTTCATATGATTTTATAAAAGAAAACATTTTATAAGTCATGACTACTTTTCTTAAACTATTATTTTAAATACAAGTCATGAATCCTCATCAACAAAACCTATGTAACTCACATGCATTTTTATGCTGACGTACCTATTTTCACGTGTGTTTCAGGAGCTAATATCTGAGGTTGATCATGCTACACTTAGGCGGACTTGGGCTTTAGTGACTTAAAATTTAGCAAGACAAATAAATTTATGTTATGTTTCCGTTAAATTCCAGACAATGTAAACAATTTGAATCAATAATATAAAACTTTAATTACCATGGTTGTTGAAACAATAGTTCTGTTACTCCACTCCCCGACGTTTCTGCCGTGGTTTGTTGTTTTACGCAGTCGGGGTGTGACAATCACCAAGAAACCCAAAATGGATTTGAGTGAGACATATCTTTGGCATTGTCGTCTTGGTCATATTAACAGAAATTGCATGCAAACACTTCAAAAGAATGGTCTTTTGGAGACAAATGAAGTTGGTTCATTTGATACATGTGAATCTTGTTGTAGGAACGTCCACAATTAGCACGGAAACCTAAATTTGTTATCTATTGTCCAATTAGGTGGAAACTAATGACAACTTAATCAAATAACAAGAATTACTCATTTAAACATTGTTTTCGATGATGTAAAGTTCAATACATTCGAGAACCGGATCCGACAGAGCTTCGCCGTCTCTGTGCCAAAAACTCTAACTCTTCTAAATGAATAACCAAGGCATCTATTTATAGGATTGGAAGTTCGCTGGTGAGAGAACATGTTTGGGCGAACTTGACCTAGTCAAGTTCGGCCGAACTTGACATCATCATCATCACAATGACCAGCGAACTTGACCTCCGACTCACATAAATACGCCTAGTTTCTAACAGATTAAACCCTATTCACTCAGACTCGATACATAATGACGTAGGCAACAGACACATGCACCAACAGACTCCCTCTTGGATGTTGCCGTAGTCATTGACTTTTAAAATCTTCTGAGTCTTTCGAGCTTTATTTCTTGAATAAACTTTAACATCTTGATCTTTATATACTCTTCCTTTTTCTTGAGCTTTGTCTTGATAAAACCTTTAATCAACATGCTCCCTCTTGCTTTAAACTTTGCTCCCCCTATCTTTAAGCTTTCCGTTATCTTCAATCTTTGCTTTATCAACTACCCCTCAATCTTTACTACCTGTCTAAATACTTTCTGACATTCAAATAAACATTTCAGATTCAACCTTTGAAATTTTGTATCATTAACATTTCAAACTTTTTAATCTTGACTTCAATCTTTTCAAAAACTTTTAGATGTTTCAAGTTCAGCTTGATGACCTTGAATACATTTTACATTTAAAATCTTCAGTTTTCACAAGCTTTTCATTTGTGAGAATCCACTTAGTTGATCAAGTTCAAGTTAATGACCTTGATTAACCAAATATGTCAACCAAGTCCAAATTAATGACCTTGGTTTGAAAACCGTTATGAACAATCTGATTTTAAAGTTTCAAATTAATGAACTTTTAAACATTCCTCAGATTTTCTTACCAGACTTCGAAGATGCGTTCTCCAACATTGGCTCGTTGAAACTAATGTAGAAACAAAATCTTTTTGTATTTTAGAAATTTATGCTAAAACACACTGAAAATCTTTTAATTTTATCTTGAAAAGCAAGAAAGATATTTACGGAACTTTTAACAAGTAAAGTAAACTATGTACAAACATATTTACAGACATATTATTGTGAATTCGTGTCTAAGGATCATATCAGTTGCTTGAGACATATCACCAATACCGTTGACCTTTTTGAAGACTTTAAGTTTTAAACTCGTTTACCTAGATTGTCGATATGATTGTCCTCTTAAACTTCATCACGTTTCTCAATTGTTCCAAGATATGTTAGGTATGAATTATGAAACTTGACTTAACTATGGTTCCCACCTCTTGAATATACTCCCGTATCAAGATTCCCTAGATTTCATCTTACAGGTGAATATAGCGTAATTGATATCTGTATTTGGATTGTGTGAGACCTTGAGAGTTCAAGTTAGTACTACCGTACAGACAAAGAGATGAAGGCTTGTCTTTAAAGGTGTGTTCCAATTAAGGAATCTTTTAAGCACTGCAATTGATTAGATCTTTCGATACTTTTCAAGTTTGCATGCAATTTGGGAATTTTTAGCAAAAATATTATAGAAGTTCTACGCTATTGCTTTCGCAAAACAGAAGAACTTGTATAATACCCAAGATATCAACTATCTATAAAGACCTCGTATCACAGAATCAGGCAATCTCTCAAACGAAATTTCGGAGTACTAAGTCCATATATCCGAGAGATGTTAATCCACGAGTTTAAGCAGTTGTAAAATTTAATTTATATCCCGGAAACAATTTACTGAACATGTTAAGCCTATCGACACATCCACAGTAAGACTTGTTTATCACTTTTAAACTTTACAACTCTTTAGCATACTGTGATAGTCCACTGATGTACTATCATTTCTTTTTTGACACCTAATTCTTTTTGTCTTTTCAATGTTTTTGAACTTTTTGAAATTTCCAAATGTTTTTGAATTTTCAACTTTTTCATATGTTTTTGATTTTTCTAAAAATTTTCTTATTCTTACTCCCCCTAAAATCAAAAACATATTTTTGGATTTAGATTTAAATAAATTCTTCTAAAAATGTAACAAACCAATGAGGATCATGAGAACTCATCGTCCGATCCTTTTTCATCTTCTGCATCATCACCTGTCAGCAGAACAAACCATTTGACTTTGTAAACGTGAATTTATAAATGGTTTTGATATAACAATCAGTGTTCTGTCTAACGGTGTGGATTTTCTCAAATTCACAAACATTTTTCAACTTATTTCTTTCAAAATGACAAAGATTTTGACATTCTAGATAAGTTAAATAATATGAAACTCCGCTATCCAGATTTTACTTTGACAAAGTGGATCTTTGGAACTCCTGCACAACAAAGCAACTATTGAATAAGGAAAATCAAAACTTTTTGGTTTTGGGATTGACATGATAAGCATCATAAACACTTTCAAAATCATAATCGTAATCAAAATCATCATCAAATTTCGTCCGATGTCAATTCAAAAACTCTTTAACCTTTTCTTTCTTTGTCTGACTGATTACTGATTCGTTTGATTTGACATTTTTAGTTTTATCAGCAACAGACTTTGATTTTTCAGATGATGAAAACTTTTTCTTAGCAACCCAGGATTGTAACTTGCTTCTAGCTTTCTTGATATAGAATCTAGAATCTTTGTTTTCTTTTGAATTTGAAGTTTCACCCTTTTAAAAAATTGAGTTTTCAAACTTTAATCCATTTTTAGGTTTCACTTCACATTTAGATTCATAGTTTCTATTTGACTCTTTGACAGATTTTGCAATCTCTGGTTGTTCTTGGTTTTCATCTTTTGACACATTTTTTCTTCGTGGAAACACATGCTTTAGATTCAGACACTTGCGAGCAATGTGTCCAACAGCATTGCATTTAAAGCAAGTCCGATTATCATGAGCATGTCCACTAGTGGTTTTTATTCCACTTGTGGACTTGGGCTTAGTCTTGTCCCGAAGTTCTTTCTCTTTCTTAAATTCATCATTTGATTGCTTACCGATCACGCTTTCTTCTTTAACCATGCTCGTTCCGTACACAAACTTTATGTTTTTACCTTTGTATTCCTGGAACATTGATTTATGTTTCTTCTTCGGTTCTTCTTTTTCAACTCAAACCAAATCCTGCTCTCCTGTGCTCAGGAAAATCACAAGTTTAAACAGTTTATCGATTTGATCATCTGAAGAAACTTCCACAAGTTTAAACAGTTTATCGATTTGATCTTCTTTTACATTTCGAATCGGAAAGCTATCATCAAAATATAATCTATCAGATTCCTTAACTTTGTACATGACAACGTTAGGATCATCACTTAGATCACTTTGTGATGATGTATCGTCATTTTCGGATTGTGAACCTGAACTATTTGAATTTGAGTTGGCACTTTTAAAGCTGCCGTCATCAGAATCATTTCCCAAAATATTTTTAACCACATTTTTTACAATCGCTTCATTGTCGTCATTTGTTTTCGTAAAGTCTACGTCAATGTTCTCAGGCAATTTATCTTTCATTTCTGATAAAAGTAATATATTAAATGCCTTTTCAATCTCATCATCTTTCTTGCAGGAGTAGCTTGCAAGAAGTGGTGGAGGAACACTTCCATATTCTTTACGCTTTGATTTATCAACATTTTCCTCCGACTTAATCGTGGGCAAAATGTGATCAATGACATAAGCGTTTGTAGTGTAACTTTTCAGCAATTGTCTTATCCTTTCAGTTTCTATCTTTATGTCATGAAGCTCACGCTTTGTTTCAGCAATGGTGTTAATGTACCTGTTAATTGCTTTTTTGTTTTTCGATTACTGTGGCATTTAACATTTTTACATTAGCACTGATTTCAAGATTAGCTTTTTCGACAATTTTATATGTGCCTTTCATTTTGTCATAAGCTTATTTCATGGTTCTGTAATCATAACGAAAATTTTCGTTATGTTTAGTCATTTCTCTTATGTCATTGGTCTTTTCAGTACAAGACTCACAAGTATTTGCGCACTTTGTCCAAGGTTTTACAACCTCCACAACTTTCACAATTTCCTCTTCAGACACTTACCTCAGATTTTACCTTTTCGGCATCTGATTTCAATGCTACTTGCCTTTGCATCTCCAGGTAAGCTATTTCTACTTCCTCAGCTCTCTGCATATATCCTTCCAGAATGACGTTCTCTAGAGCAGCATCAACATATGATGTTTCAGATTCATCCACTACCTTTGCCATCATAGCAACACCAGTTTTCTTTCCAATGTATCTGTTCCAGTCAAAGCCATCTTCTTCATGAGTAACAACAAGAGCTTGTTTGGTTTTCTTTGCAGATTTATCTTCTACATCGACTTGTGTTCTCTTTGGGTATGGCTTGTATTGAAGAGCTTTCCTGTAGTACTCTTTTTACTGCCGAAAGGATTTTGATTTCCACTTGCTTCTTGATTGTTGCATTCACGTTTGAAGTGTCCCTTTTGTCGACACCTGAAGCATGTGACTTTTGACTTGTCAAATCCAAGCTTGTTGCTTGAATTACCAATATCTCTTCCAGTGAGTGCTACAAATTTGGTAACTCTTCTAATGTTAGATGCAAGGATCCATTTGATATCCATCAGTTCCAACTCTTCTTCGTCCACCTGATCGTAATCTTCGGCGGTCATTTCCGGATTTCCGATCTTTCCAGCAACCAAACTTTCATATAATTCTAGAACCGTAGCGAGAAGTGCTATGTGCTGTTTGGCCACCTTTTTAGGAAATACATTCTTCAAATCGACTGCTATCTTGCACTGGAACACATTTGAGTCAGAACTTGATTGGCTTGTCTGATTTGACTGATTGTTCTGATTTTGGAATGAAGATGTTGAACTAGCACTTGTATATCCATCATATGGAGAACTCTGATTTGGAGAAGAATTCATATTTGCACAAAATGCTGTTTGAATTTTCGGACTCTGAATCGGAGTATCTTGAACACCTCCTTTGTAATAAACACCGACATCTTGAACAACATTAGCATTCTTTGATTTTGCAATCTTCATCAGTTTCATTTCATGACCTTCTAGTTTGTCAATGAAAGATGATAATTTGAAATGTCTCCAAGATGGACTGTTCTTCAGAATCATCAGATACATTGTCCATTCTCCTTCAGGAAGTGCATTGGCCAATTTCTCAATTTGCTCTTCATTAGATCTTTTGATGTCATTTCTTCTCATCTGACCATGAGGTGACAACATCTATCAATCATCTACTTCAGTCTCACCTTTGATCATAGTGAAGATCTCGAACTCTTTCTTAAAGCTTTTTTACTCTTGATCATTTCATCACTTCCTTTGAATTTGTCACAGAGAGAGTGCCACAATTCTTGCGAAGTATCATATTGTGGCAATAATATCAAGATATCTTCCTTCACTGATTGTTGTATCAAACTGATCATTTTCTTCTCAGCAACATAATTTTCTTTGTCAGCCGGTGAGAACTTGTTCAGCGGAAGATCTTGATCACGCTCATCTTTAGGCCACTTGTAACCATCTTCAACTGCAACCCAGCTGTTGAACTGATTTGCTTTTATCCAATTCACAAATTTTTCTTTCCATCCTTCGAAATAGTCCATACTCATTAGCTTTGGCGGTTTTGTCGTAGTACTCATTTCGTTGTCAAAATTCATCTGGTTTGCCGCAAGAGCATTAGCATTTGATGAAGAAGCTACTTGTGAGACGAACACGTTATGGAAATCTTCCATTATGACAATCTGAAGACTTATCTGAAAATATGATAAAAAATACTCGAAAACTGATTAGAAAATGTCAAGTTCGGTCAAACTTATGTAAAAATAGATTTTGATTTCAGTTTTCCACAAGTTCGGTCAATCTTAGATAAGAATTTTGAGAAGAATTTACACTTCGAGCGGACTTGTAAAGGATTTCAAGAAAAACAAATGAGTTCGGTCGAACTTAGGTGAATCTTCAAGAAATTATTAAGTTCGGGCGAACTTGTAAGAGAATTTCAACAAAAATTTATCAAGTTCGGGCGAACTTGATTAAAAATGATGAATTAACTATCAAGTCCGAGCGAACTTACTATGAAAACTTGAAAATCCTATCAAGTTCGGTCGAACTTGGTGTTAAGTTCGTCCAAATTCAGTTTGCAATTCATGGTTTTTTAAACTTTTTGCTATCAATTCGTTTGAATTTGATGTCCAAACTCTCAAGGGTTTACCACAAGTGTATTTTACATGATATGTTCAAATTTTAGCCAATTTTCTCCATGAAATCTTCAAATATGTGAAAATATTAAGAAAAATGATAGAATGGAGATGAAATAGAGTGATTCTTGACTTGATTTCAGCAAATTTAAGTATCCAGGCTCTGGTACCACCTGTAGGAACGTCCACGATTAGCACGTGAACCTAAATTTGTTATCTATTGTCCAATTAGGCGGAAACCAATGACAAGTTAATCAAATAACAATAATTACTCATTTAAACATTGTTTTCATTGATTTAAAGTTCAATACATTCGAGAACCGGATCCGACAGAGCTTCGCCGTCTCTGTGCCAAAAACTCTAACTCTTCCAAATGAATAACCAAGGCACCTATTTATATGATTGGAAGTTCGCTGGCGAGAGAACATGAACTTGACATCACCATCACAATGACCAGCAAACTTGACCTCCCACTCACATAAATACGCCTAGTTTCTAACAGATTAAGTCCTATTCACTCAGACTCGATACATAATGACGTAGGCAACAGACATATGCACCAACACTTGTTACAAGGTAAAATAACTAAGAAACCCTTTAGTGGCACCAACCAAAGGGCAAAAGATTTATTAGGTATCATACATTCGGATGTATGTGGTCCTTTTAAGCCAATGACTAGGAATGGTGAAAGATACTTCATTAATTTTACCGATGACCATAGTCGATATGGTTATGTGTACTTGTTAAGACACAAAGATGAAGTTTTTGAAACATTCAAAATCTTCCAAAATGAAGTAGAAAATCAACTCACCAAGACAATCAAAGTTCTTCATTCTGATAGAGGAGGTGAATACCTTAGTGATGCTTTTCAAGATCATCTTAGGAGTTGTGGGATCATCTCACAACTTACTCCACCTGGAACAGCACAACATAATGGTGTGTCTGAAAGGAGGAATCAAACTCTATTGCATATGGTTCGATCTATGATCGCTAGAAGCACATTACCTCTATCATTTTAGGGTTACACTTTGCTCTCCGCAGCCCGTATACTGGATATGGCACCAACCAAGAAAGTGGATAAGACACCTTTTGAACTATGGCATGGAAGGGCTCCATCAATTTCATATTTGAAGGTATGGGGTTGTGAAGCTTATGTGAAGCAATACACACCAAACAAATTGGAAGTACGATCCACCAAGTGTTTCTTTGTAGGATATCCGAAAGATGATATAGATATTATTTCTACGATCCAACAGAGCAAAAGGTATTTGTTGCTCGAAAGGCTGGGTTCTTGGAAGCTTATGGAAGGAACTAGTAGAACAGTGGAACTTGATGAGCATCAAGAACCACAAGCCAATACACATTTGGTTGATACTAGCACTTAACAAGAGGTTGTTTAAGAGGATCAAATGGTTGATAAATACACACAAAACATTCGCAGATCTGGTAGAATTAGTAGTCCACCTGAAAGATATGGGTTTTTCATGGATGGATGCTACGTGGTAAATTCGGATGAACCAACCACATACCATGATGCAATGTCAAAATCCGATTGTGACAAATGTCTTGAAGCCATGAACGTAGAGATGCAATCCATGTATGATAACCAAGTATGGGAATTGGTTGTACCACCTCTCCACTCCAATGTAGTTGGAAGTAAGTGGGTTTTCAACAAGAAAACCGATATGCATGGTAACTTGGATACTTATAAAGCGAGACTTGTAGCAAAAGGTTTCACTCAAACTCAAGGGGTTGATTATGATGAGACCTTCTCGCCCGTGGTGATGCTAAAGTCAATTAGGATATTTGCCATAGCTGCATATTATGACTATGAGATTTGGCAAATGGATGTCAAAATCGCTTTCCTCAATGGATATCTTGATGAAGATGTCTAGATGATTCAGCCTGAAGGTTATGTCGATCCAAAACTTTCACACCCCGACCACGTAAAACTACAAACCAAGATGGAAACGTCGGGGAGTGTCGTAACAGACTATTATTTCAACAACCATGGCATAATAAGTTAAGTTTTATTTAATAAAATTGTTTACATTGTCTGGAATAAAAACAGAAAATACAACAAGATTCGTGATCTCCAAGCTCTAGCCTGGTCTTGACACGTCTTTGAGCATGTGGAATGATCCTAGAATGGTCTTTGAGACTTGTGATCATCAAATTCATCCTCCACAACTATAAACAGGTCGTTGATCTCACATTTCAACTTGCTCATTCTTTCCATTTCTCTCTATAACTCTAAGAGGAGAACTCACACTATGTTGGAGGTCTCCAAACTGAGTTTTCTAAGTCTTCTCTTCATCCTTGGCTGCCTTGAGCACAAGTAAGTGTTCTAACTTAGCCTTGTTCGCTCATTTTAGCTATTTCAAGCTAAAAGTCAAACAGTGTTTGACTTTCAGCTTTGACCATTAATTGGTCAAAGCAAAGTCCAGTTGAACTTGGAACGTGATCGTAATCACGATAGTTATGATCCTTAGCGATCGTGCCTACTGATTACCACATTTACTAGTCGAAGTGACGAGTCAAAGTTTCGGTCAATAATGCGCAAATGCGCATTATACGATGGAACTATTTTCGGGTATCAAAACCCTTTGTTTTGATACCAAATCAGTTTTATAAACCTTGTTAAACATGTTTAACATGTTTAACTCGTCACTTTTAGTTTAGTGCTTATTTAGGGTCGTAAGTCGAGCGGTCTTGACCACCGCTTTGACTTTCGAATCCGACCCGTTTGGTTGATCTTAGGATCCGACCAAACACATATATGTGACCATAGTTGTATAGGGAATAATCTTCTGAGGTTATACCTTATGGTCATGACGTTTGGTTAGTGTTATGTTAAGCCGTCTATTATGCCCTATAAATGACCAAAACGCCCTTTTTGCGCATAAATTAAATTTAAGCATATGTGACCAATGTTTTGACATATAAACTAATGTTGCAACTATATTAAACTTATTTTGGCATATTAAACTTATCATAACACATATCTAACCATCCGAACATGTTTTACGTAAATGATCCGTTAAAGTAGCGTAAACTACCTTAACGAGTCATAACGGGTCAAAAGCACTTAGGAGTCTTTTCAAATCAGTATGTAGACTTTGTTAAACCATTTCATATGAGTACTAACACTCATTTGGTTTACAAGACCTCATTCTATCCGATCCGCCGATTAATGTCCCAATATTTACATAGTTATCTGATTCTAGGACACGTTTGACTTCTCGGACATTTGAGCTTGTTTAATCTTTGATTAAAGGATATTTTGCAACCCCAGGTGAGTACATAGTCCCCTCTTTTACGTTTTTCAAATGTTTTGGGGTGATTCATATGTGCCTATTCACTATTTTAACGTTTTCAAAGCTATATGATTTCGTATACATAGTACTATATCCATTAACGATTGAAACTGTTACCTATGACTCGAATAACGATTTTCAAAGTTTGTGAGACTATTGTTGGTTCGTAATTCTTTTATACATTCATTAACAATGATCAAGCTGATTGGTAGTACGACTTTGACACCCCATTCCTGTTGTATGGAATGTCAGAAACCAAGTTTAAACCAAACAGAATTTGCCTTCGTGGTAAATCTATAGTCACCAAAGTATAGTTTGATATACTCAGGTTTTAATGTATTGCCAAACGACCACAATGTATGTTTTACAAAGGTTTTCTAACTAAGCCATAAAACTTATCTTTTATTGATTTCCCTAAACCAAAGTATATTTTGATATACTAACAAATCACAATTAAGCATATTTCGATATACTTCCAAAGCATAGTTTGATATGCTATCAATGTGATATTAGTTACCAAAGTATAATTGATATACTACCGAAGCTCTTGTTCTTAAGCAAAAGTATATTTTGATATACTATCGATACTCTTATTGTTTACCAAAGTATATTTTGATATACTACTGATTCACTTGTTCTCAAACAAAAGTATATTTTATATACTACCAAATCTAGCTTTTAAAAAGTATATTTTAATATACTAGTAATTCAACTAATTTCGAACTAAGGTATATAGTTTGATATACTACCTATATTGTTACTTCAAAACCAAAATATGTTCCGTACATATATTACAAACACTCTTTATCAAAAAGAAAAGTATTTAGATACTAAACTTTTGCAAGGATTCATGGGTACTTTTGAAAACATATGTTCTTTTCTTAAAACATCTAAAGCCATGAATCATCATCACAAAACCTATGTTACTCAAAGGCATTTTTATGCTGACGTACCTATTTTCACATATGTTTCAGGTTTACATATATGATGATTGTCGCTGTTTACTACACATAGGATGAACGCGTGCCTTAGTGACAATAAAATTTAGAAGACAATTTGATTGTATTTTAATTCCGTTATTCCAAGACAATTGTAAATTTGATATATCAATAAAAACAAAACTTTAAAACCATGTGTGGCGAAACAATTTGTAACGTGACTCCCCAAGTGTTTTCGCCGCGTGTTGCTTTACGCGATTTGGGGTGTTACAGATTGGTATCAGAGCACTGGTTATAGGGAATTAGGTTATTAGTAATTCTTCGACCTGGTCTATAACCTTCCTAGGACCCCAACGCGAGTTTACTTGTGTTTAGATTCTTAATACACTACCATCACCTATCCTTAGGTGATTACCAAAAACAAAGCATAATACGTCTTTTGATAGTCAAAAATTTTCCAAAACTTCACAAGAAATCATCTATGCTTAGATGTTTTGTTTTTAGGCTTTAAGCCTTCAAAGTTTTCAAAATCTCGTCAAACTTTGGGCTTTAATAATGTGAAAACATACAATCCGGAAGGGTGGATGCCTGTACCTTAAGTTTTCTGTCTAAGGTTAGAGTGTTCGTACAAATCCGCATTATCGGATCAGTCACTCTTCCCTGGGGACTCTTTGGGTGAGTATTCACTTGTAGGTTAAAGCATGTCTTCGCGATAAATTATAAAGACCCATTTACTTTGATTTGTGATCTCCAAGCTCTAGCCTGGTCTTGACACGTCTTTGAGCATGTGGAATGATCTAGATGGTCCTTGACACTTGTGATCATGAAATTCATCCTCCACAACTATAAATAGGTCCTTGATCTCACATTTCAACATACTCATTCTTTCCCTTTCTCTCTATAACTCTAAGAGGAGAACTCCCACTTTGTTGGAGGTCTCCCAACTGAGTTTTCTAATTCTTCTCTTCATCCTTGGCTGCCTTGAGCACAAGTATGTGTTCTAACTTAGCCTTGTTCACTCATTTTAGCTATTTCAAGCTAAAAGTCAAACAGTGTTTGACTTTCAGCTTTGACCATTAATTGGTCAAAGCAAAGTCCAATTGGACTTTGCAACGTGATCGTAATCTCGATGGTTATGATCCTTAGCGGTCGTGCCTACTGATTACCACGTTTACTAGTCGAAGTGACGAGTCAAAGTTTCGGTCAATAATGCGTAAATGTGCATTATACGACGGAACTATTTTCGGATATCAAAACCCTTTGTTTTGATACCAAATCAGTTTTATAAACCTTGATAAACATGTTAACATGTTTAACTCGTCACTTTTAGTTTAGTGCTGATTTAGGGTCGTAAGTCGAGCGGTCTTGACCACCGCTTTGACTTTCGAATCCGACCCGTTTGGTCGATCTTAGGATACGCCCAAACACATATATGTGACCATAGTTTTATAGGGAATAACCTTCTGAGATTATACCATTATGGTCACGACGTTTGGTTAGTGTTATGTTAAGCCGTCTATTATGCCCTATAAATGACCAAAACGCCATTTTTGCGCATAAATCAAATTTAAGCATATGTGACCAATGTTTTGACATATAAACTAATGTTGCAACTATATTAAACTTATTTTGGCATATTAGACTTATCATAACACATATCTAACCATCCTAATACGTTTTTACGTAAATGATCCGTTAAAGTAGCGTAAACTACCTTAACGAGTCATAACGGGTCAAAAGCACTTAGGAATCTTTTCAAATCATTATGTAGACTTTGTTAAACCATTTCATATGAGTACCAACACTCATTTGGTTTACAAGACCTCATTCTATCCGATCCGCCGATTAATGTCCCGATATTGACATAGTTATCTGATTCCAGGACACGTTTGACTTCTCGGACATTTGAGCTTGTTTAATCTTTGATTAAAGGATATTTTGCAACCGCAGGTGAGTACATAGTCCCCTCTTTTATGTTTTTCAATTTTTTTGGGTGATTCATATGTGCCTATTCACTATTTTCACATTTTCAAAGCTATATGATTTCGTATACATAGTACTATATCCATTAACGATTGAAACTGTTACCAATGACTCGAATAACGATTTTCAAAGTTTGTGAGACTATTGTTGGTTCGTATTTCTTTTATACATTCATTAACAATGATCAAGCCGATTGGTAGTACGATATAGCGCTATAGGATTTGATATCCCCATTCCTGTTGTATGGAATGTCAGAAACCAAGTTTAAACCAAATAGATTTTGCCTTCGTGGTAAATCTATAGTCACCAAAGTATAGTTTGATATACTCAGGTTTGAATGTATTGCCAAACGACCACAATGTATGTTTTACAAAGGTTTTCTAACTAAGCCATAAAAACTTATCTTTTATCGATTTCCCTAAACCAAAGGATATTTTGATATACTACCAAATCACAATTAAGCATATTTCAATATACTTCCAAAGCATAGTTTCATATGCTATCAATGTGATATTATTTTCCAAAGTATAGTTGATATACTACCGAAGCTCTTGTTCTTAAGCAAAATATATTTTGATATACTATCGATACTCTTATTGTTTACCAAAGTATATTTTGATATACTACTGATTCACTTGTTCTCAAACAAAAGTATATTTTATATACTACCAAATCTAGCTTTTAAAAAGTATATTTTAATATACTAGTAATTCAACTAATTTCGAACTAAGGTATATAGTTTGATATACTACCTATATTGTTACTTCAAAACCAAAAGTATGTTCCGTACATATATTACAAACACTCTTATCAAAAAGAAAAGTATTTAGATACTAAACTTTTGCAAGGATTCATGAGTACTTTTGAAAACATATGTTCTTTTCTTAAAACATCTAAAGCCATGAATCATCATCACAAAACCTATGTTACTCAAAGGCATTTTTATGCTGACGTACCTATTTTCACATATGTTTCAGGTTTACATATATGATGATTGTCGCTGTTTACTACACATAGGATGAACGCGTGCCTTAGTGACAATAAAATTTAGAAGACAATTTGATTGTATTTTAATTCCGTTATTCCAAGACAATTGTAAATTTGATATATCAATAAAAAAAAAACTTTAAAACCATGTGTGGCGAAACAATTTGTAACGTGACTCCCCAAGTGTTTTCGCCGCGTGTTGCTTTACGCGATTTGGGGTGTTACAGATTGGTATCAGAGCACTGGTTATAGGGAATTAGGTTATTAGTAATTCTTCGACCTGGTCTATAACCTTCCTAGGACCCCAACGCGAGTTTACTTCGTTTAGATTCTTAATACACTACCATCACCTATCCTTAGGTGATTACCAAAAATAAAGCATAATACGTCTTTTGAAAGTCAAAATTTTTCCAAAACTTCACAAGAAATCATCTATGCTTAGATGTTTTGTTTTAGGCTTTAATCCTTCAAAGTTTTTGAAAATCTCGTCAAAGTTTGGGCTTTAATAATGTGAAAACATACAATCCGGAAGGGTGGATGCCTGTACCTTGAGTTTTCTGTCTAAGGTTAGAGTGTTCGTACAAATCCGCATTATCGGACCAGTCACTCTTACCTAGGGACTCTTGGGGTAGTATTCACTTATAGGCTAAAACATGTCTTCGCAATACATTATAAAGACCCATTTACTTTGATTTGTCACTGTGTCGTTTGTTTGTTTTAAGTAACGAAAAAATGATCATAATCCTTATACTTCGTCGATATTTTTAAATTCATTTTGACTATCCAATATCAATCTCACTCGATTTCTCTCATGATTCCCTTTCTCTTTTAGAATGCCTCCTCGTCGCAACGTTACTCAAAACGCCGAAATGGCAACTTTAATCGCTCAGCAAATGGCTGCTGTACTCCCAAACCTTGTAACCCAACTCAATCAAGCTTATCAAAACAATAACAACAACAATGCCCCTACTCCGTGCAACTTTAAACAATTCAACTCGGCCAAACCACTCAACTTCACTGGGTCTGAGGGAGCTAATGGGCTCCTACAATGGTTTGAGAGTATTGAAAGCACTTTCCGCCATGTTTAGTGTCCGAACGATCAAAGAGTAGAGTTTGCTTCAAGTGTTTTTCAAAAGAGAGCACTTACATGGTGGAACAGGATCATGAGGGATAGAGGTGCTGATGTAGCACTAGCTCAGACATATGAAGAACTTCGAGCTCTTATGATGAAAGAGTTCTGCCCACGTCACGAGCAAAGGGCACTTGAGAATGAGTTCTACGATCTTAAGCAAGATAGTGGTGAACATCGAGCCTACACTGATCGTTATGAGGAACTAAGTCTGTTATGTCCAACCATGGTTACGCCTTTGGATAAGGCAATTGAAAAGTACATTGATGGCCTCCCTGACCCAATTCAGGACATAGTCACTGGTAGCAATCCTGCTACAGTTAGACAGGCCATTGAACTATCCGCTACCCTGACTGAATCTCAAGTCAAGAAGGGTAAACTTTTCCGCAAAAGCGATAAGAAACCATCGGACAATTCTACCCAAGAAAAACCAAAGGAAAACCAGACTGAATCCTCTAAGAAGTCAAAGAAGCGTAAGGCTTCACAAAACTTCACTATAGTTGCTCAGAACGATCAAGTTGCTCCAACCCAACCGCACAACCTTGTGCTAGGAGGGCATATGCCGGTACTGCACCTTTGTGCAACAAATGCAATCGTCATCATTTAAACCAAACACCATGTCTTAAATGTACCCACTGTGGACGATTGGGACATCTAGTCAATGCATGTCGTCTTGCTACCAACACCCAAAATCAAGTAAATGCAAACCCTGCTGTTGCTCAAGAACCATATCCACCTGGATCGTGCTACAACTGTGGTGATCTTACTCACTATCGAAAAAATTGCCCGAAGCTTGTTAATGTAAATCCAGCCCGTGGATGAGCAGTTAACATAAATGCTAACGAGACTCGTGCTAACGATGATGCAGCTGTGAACGTTTTACATTTTCACTTTGTGATATCCAAAAATCTTGAAACATTTCGGTTGGTTTATAAATAAAATTGTTATTTCAATTTTACTTACAAAACCAATATGATTACATGTATGTGTGACATACCTCTACAATACCGACACCAAGGATATGATTCCTTGTAAATCAAACTACTCTCGTAATTTCTTCTATTTTGGGATCACTCGCTATCTCCGCAAAAATCCTATGTACTCGTTTCTTATAAGAAACAAAGTACAAGGTACAAATCATAACTCTTAACAAATACTCGAAGTACCACTTTAAATCCTTGCTTGGATACCTAAGGGTACTTTTCATAAGTCCTTAATTGGTCTTATGCAATATGTCGATGTGCCTATGACTACTTTCGTATTTTCATGACATTACACATACTTTAATTTCGTAGTACATCTAGTGCATGATTATCAAAACATTTTCGTTATACAAATCCCATATCCTTATAGGATCTTCCTATATTCATAGTTAGATCCTTGTGGATGATTAAAGTGCAATCCGGTGTTCTTGATTGGATTCCTTGTGTGCTTTAATACGTATGTACAAGTTAACGGTTATTTGATTGAAAATAGTTACTATCCAAATCCTTATAGAACCTTCCATATATTCATATGTTAGGTCCTTAAAAAAATATCCAAAGTGCTACTTTAAATCCTTAAGGGTTTTTCTATGCAATAGTTAGACCCTTGGATTCCAAAGTACTATTCTAGTTAAAGAGATCATGTGATGATCTAGTTAAAAGACTCTTTAGTGTCTATTTAAAAAGATTATTCGTTGATCTAGTTAAAAAGACACTTTTGTGGTCTAAGACGGGTCATCATATGTTTATTTGTTTGATTTTTCCCCTACACATCACAAAATGAACCGTGCGGACTATGCAAGGAATTGTGTAATTATGGATGCATACATAATTATAAAATTCAGTGCATAGAAACCACAGCTAGTTTTGTCATGTGTAAGAACCTATAGTAATAAGAATAACGAAACGGGAACAATATAATAAGGGCATGGTGGATACGCCGCTGGTACTTCCTATATATAAGTGTTCCTTATTACATTGCAAGCATGGCGTTATTTAAGTTACTAGAAGTTCTGGACTTTGACCAATGTGTTTTAATCTTTCACTCTCCAACTCAAATTTCGAGCACACACAAGTTTCCTATACTAGTCTTCATAGGAAACCTCTACAAACGTTCTCCCTTTCATTTTGCGGAAATCCGACTTAAGATCACGCTCTCTTTAGTTCTTCCACAAACAAAAATGTCACTTTGACATTTACATAGCCCCCTTCGGAGGCTAGGTACAATCAAAGATGCCATACACATACTTATTGGACTAAAGTTTAGAGTTTCGAATCTGAACTCATTCCTACAAACAATAGAAGAGTCCAGTAAACAAAATTCACTGAGGATCCAAATGTGGCCCATAGTTTTGCTCAGGGAATGTAGGACCATTTGAAAGCGATACACTCACATCTGTTTTCACGAGTTTCCTCTAATTTAAATTTCGGGACGAAATTTCCTAAAGTAGGGGAGCCTGTAACATCTGTGCCTTTTTCAACCATCGTACAATCCTGAACAATTTCGAATCTAATGATATCTTGTGTTTCATTCTAGAGAATTGTATAATTACATGTGACATTCACACATTTCAGTCCTTGTACAATTTCGATCTTTTGAATCGCTTCTGGAAGTGAAATCGTAAACTATTACGCAAACGTAATCAGTTTAACGTGACGTACACTCCGGAACACTGACATAAGCTAAACATGGCAAAAACAAGTTTTGAGGGCTTCGGTATGGCAAAAACAAGTTTATTCTAGAAATAAGTTTTGAGGGCTTCGGTATGGCAAAAACAAGTTTATTCAAGCTCAGGGGCTATTTTGCAAATTCTGCGAAACTATGCCGATTCGCGTATATCGTTATCCGGAACGTGTACGCACATTCAAAAATTTTTATAATCATTAAAATCTTGCATTTTAGTGATATGAATGCAAAAATGTCATTAGTTAAGCGTTTACGGTCATTTGCGCGTTCGATACCATTTCCGTCGTAATTAACCGAAACCGCAACCGTACGACCGAACGAACCGACATTCGAAAAGGTTCCAAGCATTTTTCAAGTTACCTATGCTTTATCTTCCTTATAAAGCTTAAAAATAGGGTTAACGGGTATTAAAAGTGCCAAAACGCGTAGAAAAACAAATTTTAGGCTGCAGGGACCTGTTCTGCCAATTCCGAAACTTAGGAATCCCAGGCGCCACGCGAGAGACCCCCCAAGATCTCCCACGACGTGCGGGGGATGCTCAGATACAGCAGAAAATGGCAGACAGCTATTTTATAGCTTTGAAACCCAAGATTCGTGATCTCCAAGCTCTAGCCTGGTCTTGACACGTCTTTGAGCATGTGGAATGATCCTAGAATGGTCCTTGACACTTGTGATCATCAAATTAATCCTCCACAACTATAAATAGGTCCTTGATCTCACATTTCAACTTGCTCATTCTTTTCCTCTCTCTATAACTCTAAGAGGAGAACTCCCACTTTGTTGGAGGTCTCCCAACTGAGTTTTCTAAGTCTTCTCTTCATCCTTGGCTGCCTTGAGCACAAGTAAGTGTTCTAACTTAGCCTTGTTCACTCATTTTAGCTATTTCAAGCTAAAAGTCAAACAGTGTTTGACTTTCAGCTTTGACCATTAATTGGTCAAAGCAAAGTCCAGTTGGACTTTGCAACGTGATCGTAATCACGATAGTTATGATCCTTAGCGATCGTGCCTACTGATTACCACGTTTACTAGTCGAAGTGACGAGTCAAAGTTTCGGTCAATAATGCGCAAATGCGCATTATATGATGGAACTATTTTCGGGTATCAAAACCCTTTGTTTTGATACCAAATCAGTTTTATAAACCTTTTTAGACATGTTTAACATGTTTAACTCGTCACTTTTAGTTTAGTGTTTATTTAGGGTCGTAAGTCGATCGGTCTTGACCATCGCTTTGACTTTCGAATCCGACCCGTTTAGTCGATCTTAGGATCCGACCAAACACATATATATGACCATAGTTGTATAGGGAATAACCTTATGAGGTTATACCTCATGGTCACGACGTGTGGTTAGTGTTATGTTAAGCTGTCTATTATGCCCTATAAATGACCAAAACGCCCTTTTTGTGCATAAATCAAATTTAAGCATATGTGACCAATGTTTTGACATATAAACTTATGTTGCAACTATATTAAACTTATTTTGGCATATTAGACTTAACATAACACATATCTAACCATCCGAATACGTTTTTACGTAATGATCCGTTAAAGTAGCGTAAACTACCTTTACGAGTCATAACGGGTCAAAAGCACTTAGGAATATTTTCAAATCATTATGTAGACTTTGTTAAACCATTTCTTATGAGTACCAACACTCATTTGGTTTACAAGACCTTATTCTATCCGATTCGCCGATTAATGTCCCGATATTTACATAGTTATCCGATTCCAGGACACGTTTGACTTCTCGGACATTTGAGCTTGTTTAATCTTTGATTAAAGGATATTTTGCAACCCCAGGTGAGTAGTCCCCTCTTTTATGTTTTTCAAATGTTTTGGGTGATTCATATGTGCCTATTCACTATTTTCACGTTTTCAAAGCTATATGATTTCGTATACATAGTACTATATCCATTAACGATTGAAACTGTTACCTATGACTCGAATAACGATTTTCAAAGTTTGTGAGACTATTGTTGGTTCGAATGTATTGCCAAAGTATAGTCACCAAAGTATAGTTTGATATACTCAGGTTTGAATGTCTTGCCAAACGGCCACAATGTATGTTTTACAAAGGTTTTCTAACTAAGCCATAAAAACTTATCTTTTATTTATTTCCCTAATCCAAAGTATATTTTGATATACTACCAAATCACAATTAAGCATAGTTCAATATACTTCCAAAGCATAGTTTGATATGCTATCATTGTGATATTATTTTCCAAAGTATAGTTGATATACTACCGAAGCTCTTGTTCTTATGCAAAAGTATATTTTGATATACTATCGATACTCTTATTGTTTACCAAAGTATATTTTGATATACTACTGATTCACTTGTTCTCAAACCAAAGTATATTTTATATACTACCAAATCTAGCTTTTAAAAGGTATATTTTAATATACTAGTAATTCAACTAGTTTCAAAACTAAGGTATATAGTTTGATATACTACCTATATTGTTACTTCAAACCAAAAGTATGTTCCGTACATATATTACAAACATTCTTTATCAAAAAGCAAAGTATTTAGATACTAAACTTTTGCAAGGATTCATGGCTACTTTTGAAAACATATGTTCTTTTTTTAAACATCTAAAGCCATGAATCATCATCACAAAACCTATGTTACTCACAAGCATTTTTATGCTGACGTACCTATTTTCACATATGTTTCAGGTTTACATATATGATGATTGTCGCTGCTTACTACACCTAGGATGGACGCGTGCGTTAGTAACACTAAAATTTAGAAGACAATTTGATTGTATTTTAATTCCGTTATTCCAAGACAATTGTAAATTTGATATATCAATAAAAACAAAACTTTAAAACCATGTGTGGCGAAACAATTTGTAACGTGACTCCCCAAGTGTTTCCGCTGCGTGTTGCTTTACGCGATTTGGGGTGTTATAGAAATTCAATGTCCAAATGTCATGTATAAACCAATGTCCAATGTCGTGTGTAAATCAATGTCTTGTATAACAATTGTCTTGTTTAAAACAATGTTTTCGAATAAACAAAGGTTTTGTTTAAATCAAAAGTCATGTTTTATAAATCGTTGCTTTTATTGTAAAAACATATATTAGGAATGTTGGCGAATACATTCAAGCCTTGTTGACAGTCGGATAGACCCTTATAAAAATAAAAGTCTATCAATGTTCATCGGATTCTGTCATTCCCTAAGATCGCTTCCAAACATACCTAGGAAGTGGGAACGGGATTGTCAATCCTATGGTACCATTACATACTCCCGGTCGGTGGATCAGTGTTAATGAATGTATCATTGTCGAGTTCAACGCACCAAAATGAATTAAAAAAAGTAAGCATGTCATGAAAATGTCTTTGAAAACCATATACTAAGTATGCTAAGTAAACATACGAAGAAAAAATGTCCATGAAATCAATGTGCTAGCATGCTCGGTCAACATACATAGCAAAATGTAATGTAAATCAACGTGCTCATATGCTAAGTCAACATATGCTGCAAAAAATGTCTTTGAAATCAATGTGCTAGCATGCTCAGTCAACATACATAGCAAAACATAATTGAAATCATGTACTATATGTGTACTAGATGAACATAGCCAGTATATGTCATGAAAGCATGAAAACATGAAAGTAACAAGTAGGCACATGTGTATCACTCCAAAATATTTGAAAACATAAAAGAGGGGACTATGTACTCACTTGGGATTGCAAGAAAGTCCTTGTTCAAGAAGATAAACCAAAGCTCGAGAGCCTGAGAATTCAAGTATGTCCTAATATCGGATAACTATGTTAATATCGGGACTTTAATCGGAGGATTCGGATAAAATGAAGCCTTATAAACCAAATGAGTGTTGGAACTCATAAGAAATGGTTTAATAAAGTGAACATTCTGATTTGGAAGGGTTCCTAAGTGCTTTTGACCCATAATGACTCGTTAAGGTAGTTTAAGCCACTCTAACATGTCATTTGCGTAAACGCGTGATTAGATGGTTAGATATATGTTATGATAAGTCTTATATGTCAAAATATGTTTAATAATGTTGCTACATTAGGTTACATGTCAAACTTTATGTTACATATGCTTATAGTTGATTTATGTGCAAAAAGGGCGTTTTGGTCATTTATTAAGGCATAATAAGCAACTTAACATAACACCAACCAAACCACTTGACCCTAAGGTATAACCTCAGAGGGTTATTCCCTATACAACTATGGTCCCTAATATGAGTTTGGTCGAATTCGAAAGTCAAAGCGGTGGTCAAGACCGCTCGACTTACGACCCTAAACAAGCACTAAACTTGAAGTGAAGAGTTAGACATGTTAAACATGTCTAACTAAGTTTATAAAACTGATTTGGTATCAAAACAAACCCGAAAACAGTTTCGTCGTATTGTAGGACCGATCCTGAATGCATAGGAACCTAGATTTGATCTCTAATGTCCATAATAGCGGAAATATTATGACACGATTACCAAATAACAAGAATTAGTCAGTTGAACGTCAATTTTATTGATATAACATCAAGTCTCCAAATTGACAGAGCTCCGCCTCAAAGTGCGCAAGTTACAAATGAACAAGACATGCTAGCTATTTATAGGGTGAGAAGTTTGTTGGTGGGGGATGAAGTTCGGGCGAACTTGACTATGTCAAGTTCGGCGGAACTTGACCTCACATGTTCTTCACCAGCGAACTTGACCCCAATATACATAAATACTTCGTTTCGCTAGCCTATTCACGTCTAATCTATACAGACTCGATATAAGACTAAGACATAGACATTCTGCACCAACAGATTCCCCCTTGGATATCGTCTTCGTCTTTTATCAGTCTTCAAAAACTCTGTCTTCAAATAAACTTTAACGAACACGATTGAAGAAGTTCTTGTAAGGCTTCTTTCGTCGTTCCTGCTTCGGATCTGGCGTCTGATCTCTAGGAGGCACTTTGTTCATAAACTGAAACCTTCTGAGCCTTGCCGCCATACCTTTCTCGTGTATCTCCTCGAGACGCTTTTCTCCTCTAAAAATTCAACACGTTCAAGATCCTTCCAGCTCGTATTCCACATCTTACCAGAATTAACTTCACAAGCATAGCAAACGTTCACAACTCTTTGATACTGCATGGCTTGTTCTTTTTCACGTTCTTCGAATACAATCTTGCTGTAGAACAAGCATTTGATATCTTCTCTCGAGCAATTGACCAACCACATAGGATCTAGAATCCTGATCGTTCTCCACAAGCCTCTCATACCCTGAAACCCAAGTATCTCAACCCTTTCCTTCGTGATATCCAGATGTTCTTCGAATCGTAGTACTATCACTGCTTCACACGTGTTAGGATCAATCTGCCACCACTTAAACACCGGATAGAAATTCTGTTCGATTGGCATCAAAGGCATGTTCCTCATTGCCCTCGTTCTTTTCATGATTAACGTTATATCTTTTTCCCCTGTCTTCTTATTTGTTTTGATGCGACGACCTAGAATGAACGGTTTCCAATACTTAAAACCCTTTGTCGCTTCAAACTTGACCATCTTCCATAATAATTGATCTATGTACTTCATGTGGTATATGACATTTACAGTTTGAACAAGCTCTTCAACATCCCAAGACGGTAGAGTCTTGAAATCAGCCAGATATTTGAAGTATTGCACCCTAAATTCCCTTTTGATTGCATAAACATTCAACTCCTTGAACCAGCCCCAACTGAGAATATCACCCAACGACACATCTTTATCTTTGGTAAAGAATGCTAGAGGACGTCGAAACTTACGTTCACGCGGCATCTCTTTAAACCAGGATTTCTTAGCTTGAGCTATTTCTTCCTTCGTCATTGGTTTTGGAACTTTACCTTCTCGAATTGATTCTTCAATTTTCTCTTTCAACATATCTTCATCCAATTGCTTGTACATCTCCTCAAACGTAGGAAAACTATCAGTGTTAGTACCAACGTACTTTGCAGTTTCATCTCTTTCATCATCAGAAGACCAATCTTCAACTATTACTCTGTTATACTCGTCTGCCTCGAATCTACGTTGATAATGATACTCGTTTGGCTCGAATCACGTTCAGCACTTGTTCCTCAAAATCAAAATCAAAATCAAGAGATTCAGCATCAACTTCAATCAACTTGGCTAGACTTCTTTAGTATAGTTGTGCACGTACTCGCCTTCCTCAACGTTATGTTCAAGCATAAGAATCAAAGGCTTTGTAGGTACTGCAGCAACAGGCTTTGCAAACATATCAACATTAGTCATATCTATATCAGCAGATGGCCCTGTTTGCCCTGACTCCCCCTCAATTTGATCATTCATAGCATTTGCTTCACCGTTCAGAAGACTTGTGAAATCGAAGCTTTCGTTCACTGTCGCATCAATCACTTTAATCCCTGTACCACTAGGATCATTATCGTTACCTTCATCATGGTTAGAATCATCTTTCGTATCATCAACTGATGGTTCATCCTCTTTATCCTCATCTTCTGCTTCATCATCGTCCTTTTCTTCAGAAACAATTACAGGGTCAGAAGGCTTGACATATTCATCAACCTTAGCAATCTCGGACTCAGAAGCTTTTGTAGACTCATCAATAGGATTATCAGCAACTTCAGAAGATTTATGTGCTTCACCTTCAACACCTTTGCCTTTGCCACTAGCTGCAAGTTCTTTCACAGCTCTTTCTTTCACCTCTTGCCTATCCAAACGATCATATTCAACAATGAAATCAATACCCAGAGTATTAGATAATACTTTCTGCATCCTTGTAAATCTTCGATCGTTTAGGGCTTGAATCATCTTTAGCTCAGCAATCTCTGTCTGCAGCTTTTCATTCACATCTTGTAGACTTTCGATCAGAGCCTTGAAGATTTTGTAATCTCGGTCGAACTTGCTATTTGGATTTTATAAGATTTTTGCAAGTATGGGCGAACTTAGCTAAAATTTTCTTGAATTTTATCAAGTTCGGTGGAACTTGATAAAATATCAGTGAATTATTAGTAAGTTCGAGCGAACTTAGCTGAATTTCCTCAAAATAACCTCAAGTTCGAGCGAACTTGATAAAAACTCACTCAAAAAGTGACTTCTTAAGTCAAGTTTTGTCGAACTTGGCTAACAAGTTCAATCATGATGAGTTTGGAAAACTTGGTTTTTGCAACAATGTGACACCAATTCGTTTGATTTTAGTCTCCAAATTCTCAGGGGTTTATCTATGATGTATTTAGCATGTTATATTCAAAATTGGATAGAATTTGACCATGAATTCTTCAATTTAGTGTAGAAGTTAAGAAAAATAGATGAATGGAGTTGAATTAGAAGTATTCTTGTCTTGATATCAATCAAATCAGGCTATTCTAGATCTGATACCACTTGTAGGACCGATCCTGAATGCATAGGAACCTAGATTTGATCTCTAATGTCCATAATAGCGGCAATATTATGACACGATTACCAAATAACAAGAATTAGTCAGTTAAACGTCAATTTTATTGATATAACGTCAAGTCTCCAAATTGACAGAGCTCCGCCTCAAAGTGCGCAAAGTTACAATTGAACAAGACATGCTAGCTATTTATAGGGTGAGAAGTTCGTTGGTGGGGGATGATGTCACACCCTAAATTTCCACTTGTGGAGTTTTACCGCGAGGCGTGTGAATAAACCAGGATCTCAAACACTAGCAATGTCGAACGACTCTATATGATTTATTTAAACGTTTTCCAAAAACAGTTATTGCAAACATGCATAGTCATTTTCAAAGTATCAAAGTTTCAAAGTTTAGCGGAAGCGTTAATGTAAAGTAACGGGCGCCAACATAAACGCCAAAACCAAAATCCAAAAGTAAATGTTCATAAAGACTCGATAAAAATGTCTTGATCAAATGCAAAGTGAGTGCACCTAGCGTCCTGAGAAACATGCAAAGAAACAAGTGTCAACATTAAAGAAGAGTGAGTTCACATGTTTTATAAGTTCATAAGTTCCATTTAAAAGATTGGTTTCCCCCGTTATCCCTAACCCGGGATAACGACATAGTTCCATTATCCCTAACCCGGAATAATAAGGTTGTTTAGTAATTAAGGTCAATGTTAACATGCATGTAACGAGCCTAGAGTTATGTCAATAAGAGTTCGCGATCGAAGCAGACTGTTGTTTCCTCTGTGTTGCCAGTCTATCACTAACCATGGTGAAAGTTAGGCCAAATTGATCACACGTTGACCATTCCCGGTCGGCTAGCGCGACTAGCTCGGGTGGGGCTTGTCGGGCCCAGTAGTACTACTATAATTTGCCCGCTATCTAACCCAATACTAACAATCCGAGAGTTGGTTGAGGACTTCCGTGATAAAAGCTACTTAGTGACCATAACATACATTAACATTAACTTAGTTACCGAATAGTTAACGACGTTAATTTCTCATAACGTAAAAATATAGAGTTGTAGAGCGTATACATGTTTCTCCATCTGTTGTTCAAAACCGGATAAAATAGGGGCCGTGAACTCACCTTAAGTTGCTCGGTTAGTTAAGTGCAAAGAAGTAAAGGATGGAACCGCTAATCACGTCCTATCATGTCAATCGGTTCAAAGTTAGTGTGTGAACGCACACTGACACAAAACCCTACGCGTAACTAGCACACAGTACGAAACACGTAACGACAAGTTCAAAACCATAATCAAGCATGCAAAGTGTCACTATACGAAATAACGACCAACAACTTGTCACAACACAGGCAAACTCATACAACACTTAGATACGCATAAATGTAAGTTATCATGTTTCAGCTTGTACATTCAGAACTGGGCTGTTTTCAGGAATTTTTATAAAATAGTTCCCTTATGCCAAAAATTCCCATTTTTTAAAGAAGGTGTCAATTAGACTGTAGAATTTTGTGTAAAAGTTTCAAGTCCTAATTCCTTATCAATTATTTAAAAGAATTTATTTACTAGGCTGCAGTCAGATTCGTCACTTTCTGACTGCAGTCCACGGGAAAAATCATTTAAAAATATTCGTTTGTCCGATTGACGAAATTCCAGTTGGAGATTTCTCGTAACACCTAGGAGTATCAACTGTATAAATTTCGTGACTTAACTCTTTTAGGTTTACAGGTTATGACAGAAAAAATTATGTGCATTTTCTGCAGAAAAACGCACTTCAGGTGCTACACGAAATCACTAATTTAAAATAGTAAAAACTTCAGAAAAATGTGATTCCGGTGCCATTAGAAGCGTTTTTCGAAAACGTATGTTTTAGGCTTCAGAAAATCAATTTTTCGAGTTTTAACGGTTCGTTTACAGCCAACTGAAGTTGGCTGTCTTCGCGCATCAGCTTCCTGTTTAGCCCTAAAACTCCACCCGAAACCCTCCTAATGATCACTACGACTTATGATAAAGATTTGCAGCAGGTTATACGTTAATTATCATGCATCTATATTCAAAACATCAAAACCCTAAGCATATGTCATGATATTTCTATAGAAAACGCAGCCAACGATTTTAGTACCCAAACATAACATTACAACCGCAAGGATTCGCATATTCATCCGAACAATTCATACATAACAACACTTTTTCATAACAATATCATGCAAGCAACATAATCATGATCAAGACTACACTAAAAATAACATGAATCCCAATACAATTAAAACCCTAACCTTATAACGACGAAAACTAGCGAACCGGGACACACTTGCAAACGATCAGGGGGGGGGGTTGCTGTCGTCGCACACCAAGGGGTGGGGAAGGGGAGAGGGTTTTAGGGTTTGCAACTTTTTTATTTTGAACATCCCATGCATACATACGTATACATAACTAAGGGGCGAAGGGGGGTGGCGGTTTGGGCCAGTATTTGGGCCGCAAGGAGTGTGGGCCGCAGGGGGTGTGGGTGGCGGGTTGGGTTTGCTCGGTTACGAGGTCGAAATGTTTTACAGGCTCGGTTCGGTTTGGCTATATTTAACTCGATAAATACCTAGCATATTACGACCCGACAATTATTCGCTACTGGAAAATCATAAAATATTAAATCACGTAATTGGAGCGTAACGCAATAAACTCACAACGTCTATTAACACGTAGCACGTAATTCAGATACGACTCGTTAAAATTCTCAAATATCGTGTATTCCCGAAATACTAAAGTTAGTGTAATTGTAGCGCGCGCGTAATTAATTCCCCGAATTAAATTAGCGTAGAAACAAATGACGATAACTTCGACTTCACATGTTCTTCACCAGCGAACTTGACCCCAATATTCATAAATACTTCGTATTGCTAGCCTATTCACGTCTAATCTATACAGACTCGATATAAGACTAAGACATAGACATTCTACACCAACACGTATAATGCACACTTTGCGCATTATTGACCGAAAGTTTGACTCGTTACTACAACTAGTAAACGTGGTAATCAGTAGGCATGGTCGCTAAGGATCATAACCATCGTGATGACGATCACGTTGCAAAATCCAATTGGACTTTGACTTAACCAATTAATGGTCAAAGCTGAAAGTCAAACACTGTTTAAATTTTAGCTTGAAATAGCTAAAAGAAATAACAAGACTAGGATAGAGCACTTACTTGTGTTGAAGAACACCCAAGAGCTCCAAGAAGACCAGAAAAACTCAGGTAGGAGGCATCCAACAATGTGGTAGCCTCCACTTAGAGTGTTTAAGATAAGAAGATAGAAATGAGCAAGTTGAATTGAATGATCAAGGGCCTATTTATAGTTGGATTGAAGCTACAAGGTTGTTACAAGTGTCCATGAGTCATCAAGGGTTTGATTAGTGTCATAACACTTGCCAAATGCAGAAGAAAGAGTGGCAATTTCGTATGCTTGATCATCAAAGAAGTTAACCAGCTGCTGCCAACAAACTGCTGTGCTGGGCACCCCTTAGGGACCGTATGGGGTTGCCTTGCGGTCCGTAATGCCCCTAGCTGGCAACAAGTTTTGAAAATTGGCAGAACAGGCCCCTGTGCATGTTTCGTCGCGTTTTGGCACTTCTAACACTCGTTAACCACATTTTTAAGCTCCCTAAGGATGATAAAGCATAGGGAACTTGAAATATGCTCAAAAATGTCTCGGGTGTCGGTTCGTTTGGTCGTACGGTCGTGGTTTTCGGTTAATTATGACGAAAATCATAACGAACGCGTGCATGACCGTAAATGCATAACGAATGATATTTTTGCATTCCAAACACTAAAATACAAGATTTTAATGATTACAAAAATTTTTGGATGTGCGTACATGTTCCGGATTAAGAAATACGCGTAACGGCATAGTTTCGCAGAATTTGCAAAATAGCCCCTGAAGTTACGTAAGCATGTTTTAGCCATACCGAAGCCTTCAAAACTTAATTCTAAGTTATGTAAAGGTTATATAAGGTATTTTAAGCTTGTGACCTTGTTCCGGAGTGTGCGTCGCTACGAGAATCGGCAGACTTTCATAGTTTGTTGTAAATAGACCTTGTGTTCGTATAAGCTTGTTTTTGACATACCAAACCCTTAAAAACTCATTTCTAAGTTATATAAAAGATATTTGGGGTATGTTTAGCTTATGTCACTATTCCGGAATAGACGATGCATTTAACTGATTACGTTTTGTGAGTTCACTTCCAAAAAAGGTTTGAAAGGTCAAAATCGAACAAACATTGAAAATGGACAAAAGTCATAAGTAAGTATACGAATTGTAAACAACACAAAGTTTCATTGATCATCAAATTGTTCGAGAATAGTTACAAGATTGAATTACACAGATGTCACAAAAACATCCTAACAAAGTATGCAAGTTAAAGAAAGCAAGCTATGGATTGAAACAAGCATCTAGAAGTTGGAATCACCGTTTTGATGAAGAAATTATGAATTTTTGATTCATCAAGAACGCCGATGAAACTTGTGTGGCAACCGGTACTTTTCGGCTTTTAATTACCCAATTAACAGATGTATACGGCGATCTCAAATAGTGTTAGGACACGTATTAACTTAATTAGGCTTTTGAAATGCCTAGAAACGCCTATCTAACTTTACGGTGCACGTATGACGATTTTCGAGAAAACTGTTGAACGATAAGAGACAACGAACTGACACCGGACAAGAATACTGACAAGGGCGAAAAGCACGAATTTTATACGTTTAATTATTGCATATGAACTTGGTTTTGTGGAATCACAGTGCTTCGAATGAAAGAAAATGCTTACGTGTACGAAAAACGCGACAGAAGGAACGCACCGGCAACAAAACGGAGGCATCGGATGCCCGTACCGCCTTTAAAATGGAAATATTATGACTTACATTTCTTCGTAATCAAATTTTATTATACGCAGTCAAAATCGGATCGAAAAACGGATTAGAAATTACCTCCGAGGCAAATTTCACAATTTTAACGCAATCGACGAACAAACACGTCAAACGACGACTACGACCTATTTTACATAGTTTTGACCCTAAAAATCAATTATACGACATTATATGATGTTCGAGTACGAAAACGGGCTCTAGAAATGAGATTGGGCAGCTCAAAACACTAGGAACGGCATGGTAATGGTGACAGGGACGACTGTGGTGGTGGATATTGATTAGTGATGACGGCGTGGTGATGGTGACAGGGGTGTTGGCTCCGTTGGTGGCAAAGAGTGCCAAAGCCGACGGCTTTATGCCGTCCGGCGACGCAGCAGGGGAGGGGGTTTGGGTTTGGGTTCGTTTCGGGTTCCGGTTGGGTTGGGTGGCGACAATGAACAAGTCGGAGGTGGATACCAGCGGTGTTTCAGCGGCGGGGGTGGCCCCGACTTCAACTTCAGCGGTAGCGGTGGTGAAGGGGGACTCAGACTCAGTTCGGGTCAACCCGGTTTAGTAGGGGTCGAGTCCCGGTTAACTCAGTTGTGACTCGGTCGGGTGACAACTTGGTTCAACTCGGACAAATTTATCTTGGTTCAGTTGACTCGTTCAAAACGAGTAAACTCGGTCAGATTGTTTTAGTTCGGTTCAGGTGTGGTTCGGTTCAATAGTTTGGGTTTTTGTTCGGGTCCGAGTCGACTCGATTCAAATGGTTCAACTCGGTTTGGGTCCGAGTCAACTCAGCAACTCGGTCAACACCGGGTCAAACCCGGTCAAAGCAGCTCAATAACAGTCAACATAAGTCAAACGGGTCAACCATCGGTCAACTCAGTCAACGGGTCAACCACAGGTCAACGCAGACAAACCCGGTCAATGCGAGTTTTGGTAATTAAATAACGATAAGCATATTGTTTATATGGTTTTTATAATTTTAATATCATTGAAACGCGAAGCCGGGCTCGACCCGACCAACTAACACTTATATACATCGTCAATTTTAAGGATCATTACATGGATTATTTCATACATCGATTGATTAAGCGAAGTGTTGTTCATTTGTATATATACTAATTTAAAACTTAGAATTTCGACGTTGATTATCTAAATATCGGACGTATAAAAAACATTTGTGTTGTATAATGTTTATACTGAATTATATAGTCTCAGAAATGTTGTGTTTTTTGACAAAATAACGACAAGTGAGTTGTCGGGTTATCCTAAAAACAGATGAAACTCTGCGCGTTTTTTCGAGAAAATCCGTAAAACGAAACACGTTTTAATATAAAAACATAACCGATCCACTACAAACGACTTTTATAAAATTAAATACATGTGTATAATGTTTTCGATAACACTTTACAACATACAAAAATGACGATTCGGATATTAATTACGACAATAAATATAGTTATTATATTTATTCTAAACTTTGAAATCTCGACATTTCTTTTATGGAAATAAATATAGTTATATATTTATTTCAAATAACAAACAACAAGACTTATTTCTATAAAAATAAATATAGTTCTATATTCATTTCGAATATCAAACAGCACGATTTCGTGTTATAAAATAAATATAGTTTATATATTTATATCAAATATCGTACAACATGAATTATTTTATATAAATAGATATAGTTTATCTATTTATTTCGAACATTCAACAACTCGATGATACTTCTATAAAATAAATATAACCTTTATATTTATTTCAAACGCCGAAATAGCCTATACTTATATTTTGAAAAATATATACAAGACGCAATATGCCATAGGAGTGTGTTATGTATATTACTTTCATACGAATATTCCTACATACCCATATGACTTCTCGGGATGACAAAGCGGTCTTATCGATATATTTATATATCTGTATATAAATATTTGTATATTTTAAATTTCTGGAGAACTAAGTCTTTCCGAGACTTATTAATTACCGTCAATAAACGAACCAGGCAAGTGTAACTTAATCGTTTTCATTAAGTTAACAACCTATCGTCGAATCGTTCGGTTAACGATTCGGAAGAGCTCGGTGACACATAGTTTAGTTACCGCTTTTATTTAGAAACTTAAAGATATTCCATGTTATGAATATTATAGAATGCACGCTAGCAATATCACGTCCTTGGAACGCACTATGGAATCACATTAAGCTAGGTATGCACAAGGATAACAAGTTGAGTTCATAACCCCCACTTTTTACGGTTTTACATTTCTTAAATGTTTTCGGGGTGGAAAGCATGCAACTTTGGACAAAGTACACAAAATTTCGAGAAACAAAAGGATTCATATTTCTAAACCATGTTACGAAAGGATTTCAATTAACTCAAATGGTTTACGAAAGGTTTATTCACAATATACCGGTTTTACAAAACACACACGTATTTTCAGAACGTGCATGAGTTTCATGGCTAGTGACGGGACTGTCATAGCTACAACTTAGGGACTGGATTGTCCTGCATTACAACTTAAGGACTTGATTGTCCTGGATACAACTTAGGGACTGGATTGTCCTGGATACAACTTAGGGACTGGATTGTCCTGGATACAAACACAACGACTGGATTGTCCACTACTCAATGCTAAGGGCCGTAGGGTCGCTTAAAACTGTACAGTGAAGTCCTCGCTACATACTAGAACTATAACCGCCTGCTAGTCTACCGTCTTGAGTAAACGGTTGGCTAGGCACTTACTAGCTTGGGTGGATTATAGGCTCATGCGGGGGCATGTTGTCTTTGTCATACGCTGACGACGGTTATTCAAACATTACAAAAACAAGGTATTCAATTAACATGCCGAAAAACAAAATGGTTTTATTATGTTTTCTCAACTTACATTTAAACCGGTTATCAAAAAGATTTACTTTAAATCTTTTTCAAACAAACTATGAACTCGCTCAACTTTATATTGATTTTTCACATGTTTCTTTCTCAGGTTACATATACAAACTATGGCACGGTTGGAATAGGAGAACCCATTTGGAACTCGAGTACTTAGCGACGTTCATTTTATAGAAGTCTTAGCACCATAACACTTCCGTTGTGCAATGAAGATACCAGTCCAGTCATGCCAGCTCTGATGTAATCGTTTTAACAGGGTGTGACAGATTGGTATCAGAGCTATAGGTTTCAGCGAAGTAGGTTTCTATAGAGATACCTAGGCTTTAACCTCACTTTCCTTTGGGGACTTAGCTTTTTAAGACTTGAACACATACAGAACGCCTAGAACACATACATGGGTTCCAACCGTGGCCGAGAACAACGAGTCAAAATATTTATTACAAAACATGCATTAGTGTTGTGTTTTATACACGTTACACAGAACGATTGCAAAAGATAAGCAAAACTTGAAAGTTTTGAGAACACACACTTAAGACCTTTGGTTAACTTATGACAAGAATTCATTAAAGGTCATTTCGTAGGAACTGCGACTATTTACTCGGGCAAACGATTTTATATATGTCACCTATGCTATTTTACTAACCCGAGCAGGTAAACTACGACAAATAGAATGCCGAGGGGCATGATTACATGAAACTTAGCACGTACATCACGGATGTAGGAACACGAAATGTACGAAATATGAGGCAAGGCTTTGGGAAAGCATGCCCGAACGATTACAATAGCAATGCAAATCCCAGTCAGTGGAATGATCGACGATCAATATAACTATTGTCACTTAGCACCGCGAGCGGTATCAAACACGCCAAGGTACGTCCAAACGAGGACTTCACAAACCGATGGGAATCACGGTTATTGGCATCGCAATAGGAAACTACAAGTCCTCACATCTCCCCACTCCCCTAATGGCGACTACGCCAAGATTGACATCTTGTGGTGATGTCACATAACACCATGTCATTGCACGAAATTCGAGGTAAGTCTTAAATTCTTTTGTTGAATAATTCGGACTTTCGCATACAGTGAGTAGATTCTTGCATCTCTACTCTTTCTAAAGTTCATCTCATCATGAGGATTTCATTCGTCATTAGTGAACACCCAATTACAGTTTCTTGACAAATTCATACGTTACGCATGCATTGGTTGTTTGGCATGTGGTTAACTTGCTTCGTGGAAACCATCGGGGACTCCACATCGAATGGGTGGTTCTATCAATATTTCAATTATTGTTTTTGCTATACCGATTTTTGCATTGAAACCTTGATGACTTATAGTATTGCAAGAGTTGACTCATTGATATCGAATCAACTGAATTCTTTGAAGCGCTTTTATTGACCCGTTATATACATGGTTTTCGTATGGCCATGTTAAAACTTCCTTGGTAATGCATATATCATTGTTGGTCGATATCTAAATCAAGTTAAGTTGACTAAACTTGCTCACTATACACATTCAATTCAAGGATTCCATATGATGATTCGAGGCCATCGTATTCAAAGTAATATCAACAAGCATTTCCTTTATTTCGAACCATAGTAGGCTCGTTTGATCATATCCTTACTAAGTCGTTTGTTGTTTACGACACCTTGTGGTGGCGTTTTGATTAATTTGAAGCTTGTGCTGATTTAGTTTAAGCACTTCACATATAGATTTAATTGTTTGTTATTTATTTAATATTAAATCCGCCTTGTTGATTCATATTCTTGAAATGTTCTTAATACAATTGTGTATTAAGAAAATAGTACACAAAATTCATGGCCTGTTTCGGTGTACCTCTATTGATTATATTCAACGTCACTTGCAAACTCGATGAGATTCATTTGTTATTTATTTTTGACATCGACCCTAACTTCTATGAAATTCATTTGGAATAAATTCTTGAATTTACATTGTTGAACCTTCTACCTTATTGCAAACACGGTGAAATTATTCGGTCACCGCTATTATTGAATTATTTCGATCACTTAACGCCTTGTGGCATTGGTATAAACTTGTAGCTTGGGCTAATCATAATCAATCGTTTCATACAAAACTACATGAGCTTTTCGTTTAACTTATCATTTTTCATGATCCTATCCTATTTGAGCTTGTTGATTCTGCTTTTCACTTATTTAACGACCAACGTCAGTTTCCGCTAGTAGAAATTTTTATTATTTCTAGAATTCATTTGCAAGTTGTGAATGTTCAATTGGACATCTGTTGGTTGAATTCCTCTTTTCTTGGAATCCCAGTAAACTTAGTCACATTGGTGACTGTAGCATAACACCTCGTTCAATTGGCATCAATTCAGAAAACAAATACAATCAACTTGTTGAATTCTTATTGTTGTAGTAAGTCAGCGTACTCATACACTACGGACAAGTCTTGATTCATTCATGTCGTCAACTGCCTCGGTATTATTCATTCTTACTGGTGCATGACAAAACTTTAAGAAGATAACAAAATCTAAATTTCGAGGACCAAATTCCTGTAACAGGGGGAGAATGTGACAACTAGTACTTTACGGCTTTTAATTACGCGAGTAACCGATGTTTAAGGCGATATCAAATAGTGTTTAGGACACGTATTAACTTAATTAGGATTTTGAAATGCCTAGAAACGCCTATCTAACTTTACGGTGCGCGTATGGCGATTCTCAGGAAAACTGTTGAACGATAAGCGACAAAGACCTGACACCGGACAAGAATACTGACAAGGCCAAAAAGCACGAATTTTATACGTTTAATTATTGCATATGAACTTGGTTTTGTGGAATCACGGTACTTCGAATGACAGAAAATGCTTAGTATACGGAAAACGCGACAGCAGGAACGCACCAACAACAAAACGGAGGCATCGGACGCGCGTACCGCCTTTAAAATTAAAATATTATGACTTATATTTCTTCGTAATCAAATTTTATTATACGCAATCGAAATCGGATCAAAAAAACGGATTAGAAATTATCTCCGAGGCAAATTTCACGATTTTAACGCAATCGACGAACAAACGACGACTACGACGCAATTTTACATAGTTTTGACCCTAACACTCAATTATACGACATTATACGACGTTCATATGAAAACGGGCTCTAGAAATGAGATCAGGCAGCTCAAAACACTAGGAACGGGCTTGTGGGCCTGGCCCAAGCCCACTCCAAAACCCTAGCTATATAAGGGCTTTCACACACACTCCCACCATAATTCTCACACACACACACACACTCTCTACCCCTTTTCTCTCTCAGCTCTCTCTCTCTAAGAATGGCCGGACTCCAGCGACACCCGGCGGAGCCGGCGAGGTTCACGGCTGCCTGCCACCGCGTGCGATGGTCCGGCGACGGAGGAGATAGCAGCGGCGCGGTCGTTTTTTCGCAGCGATTCAAAGGTGAACCCCCTAAATCATGCCTTCCAACAAGATTCCGATGTTAGATTTTCAATTTGAACAACAGAAGTATCACTTTTGACACCGACAGTCGTAGTTTTTCCGGTAAGTTTCAGATCCACTTCTTTTCTTTCAGATCTACACCGATCTATGTTCTTTCCGGTTGGTTCTTGACGTTTCAGGTGGAGGGGGGGTTGCAATAGGGACGAATGTGGTGGTGGATATTGATTAGTGATGACGGCGTGGTGATGGTGACAGGGGTGTTGGCTCCGTCGATGGCAAAGAGTGCCAAAGCCGACGGCTTTATGCCGTCTGGCAACGCAGGAGGGGAGGGGGTTCGGGTTTGGGTTCGTTTCGGGTTCCGGTTGGGTTAGGTGGTGACAGTGAGCAAGTCGGAGGTGGATACCAGCGGTGTTTCAGCGGCGGGGGTGGCCCCGACTTCAACTTCAGCGGTATCGGTGGTGAAGGGGACTCAGACTCAGTTTGGGTTAACTCGGTTTAGTAGTGAGTCGAGTCCCGATTAACTCAGTTGTGACTCGGTCGGGTGACAACTTGGTTCAACTCGGACATATTTATCTCGGTTCAGTTGACTCGGTCAAAACGAGTCAACTCGGTCAGATTGTTTTAGTTCGATTCAAGTGCGGTTCGGTTCAACAGTTTGGGTTTTTGTTCGGGTCCGAGTCGACTCGATTCAAGATGGTTCAACTCGGTTCAGGTCCGACTCAACTCGGTCAACACCGGGTCAGACCCGGTGAAAGCAGCTCAATAACAGTCAACATAAGTCAAACGGGTCAACGGTCGGTCAACTCAGTCAACGGGTCAACCACAGGTCAACGCAGACGAACCCGGTCAATGCGAGTTTTGGTAATTAAATAACGATAAGCATATTGTTTATATGGTTTTATATAATTTTAATATCATTGAAACGCGAAACCGAGCTCGACCCGACCAACTAACACTTATATACATCGTCAATTTTAAGGATCATTACATTGATTATTTCATATATCGATCGATTAAGCGAAGTGTTGTTCATTTGTATATATGTATATAAAAATAAATAAATAAATAAACTAATTTAAAACTTAGAATTTCGACGTTGATTATCTAAATATCGGACGTGTAAAAAACATTTGTGTTGTATAATGTTTATACTGAATTATCTAGTCTGGGAAATGTTGTGTTTTTGGACAAAATAACGACAATGTGAGTTGTCGGGTTATCCTAAAAACAGAGGAAACTCTGTGCGTTTTTCGATAAAATCCGTAAAACGAAACACGTTTTAATATAAAAACATAACCGATCCACTACAAACGACTTTTATAGAATTAAAGACATGTGTATAATATTTTCGATAACACTTTACAACATACAAAAATGACGATTCGGATATTAATTACGACAATAAATATAGTTATTATATTTATTCTAAACTTTGAAATCTCGACATTTCTTTTATGAAAATAAATATAGTTATATATTTATTTCAAATAACAAACAACAAGACTTCTTTCTATAAAAATAAATATAGTTATATATTCATTTCGAATATCAAACAGCACAATTTGTGTTATAAAATAAATAAGTTTATATATTTATATCAAATATCGTACAACACGAATTATTTTATATAAATAGATATAGTTTATCTAATTATTTCGAACATTCAACAACTCGATGATACTTCCATAAAATAAATATAACCTTTATATTTATTTCAAACGCCGAAATAGCCTATACTTATATTTTGAAAAAATATATACAAGATGCAATATGCCATACAGTTTGTTATGTATATTACTTTCATACGAATATTCCTACATACCCATACGACTTCTCGGGATGACAAAGCGGTCTTATCGATATATTTATATATCTGTATATTTGTATATTTTAAATTTCTAGAGAACTAAGTCTTTCCTAGACTTATTAATTACCGTCAATAAACGAACCAGGCAAGTATAACTTAATCGTTTTCATTAAGTTAACAACCAATCGTCGAATCATTCGGTTAACGATTCGGTAGAGCTCGGTGACAAGTAGTTTAGTTACCGCTTTTATCTAGAAACTTATGAGATATTCCATGTTAGGAATATTATAGAATGCACACTTGCAAGATCACGTCCTTGGAACGGCACTATGGAATCACATTAAGCTAGCTATGCACAAGGATAACAAGGTGAGTTCATAACCCCCATTTTTTACGGTTTTACATTTCTTAAATGTTTTCGGGGGTGGAAAGACATGCAAGTTTTGACAAAGTACACAACATTTCGAGAAACAAAAGGATTCATATTTCTAAACCATGTTACGAAAGGATTTCAATTAACTCAAATGGTTTACGAAAGGTTTATTCACAATATACCGGTTTCACAAAACACACGCGTATTTTAGAACGTGCATATGTTTCATGGCTAGTGACGGGACTGTCAAAGCTACAACTTAGGGACTGGATTGTCCTGCATTACAACTTAAGGACTGGATTGTCCTGGATACAACTTAGGGACTGGATTGTCCTGGATACAACTTAGGGACTAGATTGTCCTGGATACAACTTAGGGACAGGATTGTGCTGGATATAAACATAAGGACTGGATTGTCCACTACTCAACACTAAGGGCCGTTGGATTTGAGTCTGTTTACAGATCGTTCCGGTCCTGATTTGGCAAACCTAAGGTAAACGTGCGGAATCCGTTGGCATAGGCGACATTGGATACAAGTTCTTTACTGTTTAACACCGTTTCATTAATGTTCAGACGTTACAGATCCTGGAAACACTTGGACAGAGCTTCGCCTCTGTCTTGACAAAATTCTATGAAAAATTACAAATGAAACATCAAAGACCCCTATATATACTTGGACAAGTTCGCTGGAGATATAGCAAGTTCGGGCGAACTTGCGTAGTCAAGTTCGGCCGAACTTGACTATATACATTACATGATGAGCGAACTTGACCAAATACACCATAAATACTCCATTTTTCTAGCATAATCTATACAGACTCGATACAAGACTAAGACATAGACATACTGTACTAACAGACTCCCCCTTGGATATAGTCTTTGTCTTGATCAGTCTTCCAAAACCTTTATCGTTAGATTGTGATGACGTAGGCAACAGACATATGCATCAACAGACTCCCCCTTGGATGTTGCCGTAGTCATCATTGTTCAATTGAGTTCCTGAGTCTTTAATATTTCTTGATCTTTATTTCATGAATAACTTTAACTACCATGATCTTTATATCGTCTACCGTCTTTTTCTCTTTTCTTGAGCTCGTCTTGATAAAACATTGAATCACCATGCTCCCCCTTGCTTTGAGCTTTCTGATATCTTCAATCAACGTATTTTATCTAGCTCCTCCTTAAAATCTACATCCTGTTTCAAAGTTTCTCAAACATTCAAATAAACATTTCAGATTCAAACTTTGAAATTTCTAACCATCAACATTTCAAATTTTAATCTTCTATCTGTTTTTAACCCTCTCAGTTATTCAAGTCCAAATTAATGACCTTGAATATCTGATTTATATGAAGTTTAACTTAATGATCTTGATCAAACATTTTGACACAAAACTGGCACATTTATTCAAATGTAGGTTTCAACTTATGAACTTTTAAACTTTTCAGATCAATTTTCAAAAGTTTTTAAATTTTGATCAGCAACTCTAGATTTTGAAAATCAGCTTTTCATCATCAGTGGTTGAAACTTAAAAGATAATATAAAGAATATCAACTCTAAGTATGTACAAACATATTTACAAACACATTTTTGTTGAGTTTGTGTTAAAGGATCATATTAGTTTTTGAGACATATCACTAGTACCATTGACCTCTTCATGACACTAAGTTTTAAACAAATTTATCTAGATTGTCGATATATTTGTCCTCTTAAACTTCAACGCATTTCTCAATTGTTCCAGATATCTTAGGTAGAATTATGAAACTTGACTCAACTATGGTTCCCATCTCAGAATATACTCCCGCATCAAGATTCCCTAGATTTCATCTTACAAGTGAGTATAGCGTAATTGATATATGTATCTGGATTGTGTGTGACCATGAGAGCTCAGGTTAGTACCATCGTACCGACAGAGAGATGAAGGCTCGACTTATAAGGTAGTGTTCCAAAAAGGAATCTTTTTGTACTGCAATTGTAGTATCTTTCGATATTTTCAATTGAATGCAGTTTTAGGGGATTTTGCAAAAGCATTATAGAAGTTCTAGGCCATTGCTTACGCAAAATCAGAAGAACTTGTATAATACCCCAGATATCAATCATCTATAAAAACTTCGTATCTCAGAATCAGGCAATCTCTCAAACGAAATTTCGGAGTACTAAGTCTATATATCCGAGAGATGTTAATCCACAAAATTAAGCAGTTGTAAAATTTAGTTTGTATCTCAGAAACAATTTACTGAACGTGTAAAGCCTATCGACACATCCACAGTAAAACTTGTTTATCACTTTTTTAAACTTTACAAATCCTTAGTATACTGTAATAGTCCACTGATGTACTATCATTTCATTTATACACACAAAACTCTTTTTGCCTTTTTCATGTTTTTGTACTTTTCGTATTTAATATGTTTTTGGATTTTCTGAAATATTTTCTCCCCCTAAAATTCAAAAACATATTTTTTGGGATTTTTGATTTTTAGAAAAACATTGACCAACTGATGAGAATCACTTCAATTCTCCCTCCATTACTGCTTCACATTTTTACATTTAAAGCACTCTCCCCTCATGATGACAAAAACTATGACACTTTTGTGTTTATGACAATTTATACCCCTGGGTTTTGTCTGTTCAACAGTGAGGGTTCTCCAAAAATTTTCAAAAATTGTAAAGTAAACGTTATAGAAATTTCAAGTCTTTTGTAAAAATGGCCTTTATGTAAAACATGATAACCCGACCCTGCTTCAATGTGTGCCACAGAACTCCATTCTCAGTAATTTGCTTTTTCCTCGGAAGTTCCTGCACGAAAATAAACTCAATTAGTTGAATAGTGACACCCAATCCTTTTCAGTCTTAGGTGATATTTCTTCAACCTTAATTTTGACTTTCAATACACAATCAAGTTTATTATAGACTTTCTCAAATTTCAGAAAGTCCTCTAAACTTTCAATTTTCACTGATTGTGTAAATTCTTTTTCTTTTACCAACCATGATTTTTTTTCGTTAAAGCTTTCTTGAAATACAATGTAGAAACTTTTTCTTCATTACTATTTGAAGATTCACCAGTTTCAAAATTTGAAAACTTAGTAATAACTAGTTTCACTTTGTTTGTGGTTTCTGTACATTGTTTCAAAACCTGAGTTGGTACTCCAGAATTTTTGTTATCAATATGAGCAGGTTTAGGATTAATTGTAGACATTTTTTTAGCAATGTGGCCAGTTACTCCACATTTATGACACTTCCTATTCTCATACTGATCCTTTTTAGCAAACCATACACTCAAATCATAACACTGATTTGACGTGTGGTATCCATCTTTCCTGCTTCGTCTGTAACTTTGATTTGACATTGAAGCACTTCGGTCTGACCTACACCACTTATTTTCAAGTCTTTGTAAGTATTGATTTACAAATTTTTGTGAATTTCTATATTGATTGGATGATCGTACTGATGAGCTTTTATTCTTCTTTTGAAAATTTTCAGAATTTTTAAAACTTGTTTTTCTTTTTGTTTCCATTCTCCATTCTGCTTAGAAGGTTTTTGCTTTGAGCATTCACATTTTTCAGTAGATTGTAGAACAGTTTCTTGAAAATTTTCTTTTAGTTTTAAAAATATTTCATGTTTATCATTTTTAGCTCTTTCATCATCGGTATTATCGTCACAATCTTCAATTATGACATCGTCATAATTTGTAACAATGTTACTTATTAGAATTTTCTTTTTATTTTCATTGATCGGTTTTGGACATATATGATTTAACTTTAATGAGGAAGTCACAAAACCTTTCAATAACTTTTCTGAATTAACAACTTTAATTTTAACAGTCTCAACTTCTTTTTCAAGTTGAGCAATTCTCTCAATATGAGAATTTATTGCTTTTTGATTTTCTATATTAATTTTTTAAAAACAATTTTTTCATTTTTAAAAGTTTTTATTTCATTTTGAAAATCTACTACCATTTGTAGTTTTTCATTTTTTAAAATTTTTATTTTTTTCAAAATTCTTTTCATTTTCTTTTAATTTTTTATTTTCTAATGTCAAACTCTCAATCTTATTCAAGAGTTTGGCATTATCTGCTTGATAGTTATCTACATCATAAACTGGACATACTGGTTTAGAACTTGAAGATCCATTTGTAGATGTACTTGAAAGTTGAGCTTCACAGTTCTTCACCACTACATTCTCTTCTTTCTTAAACTGATTATTTTAACTTTGTGCTTCCCGATCATTTCCTTGATCACTAACACGATCAGATTTCTTCTTGATTAGCACCTTTTTGTTCTTATTCATCTCAACATTTTCCAAATATTTAGCGCCTAGAAATTTCCACAAATCCTGTGCAGTTTTGTACTCTGGTAACAAAACCAAGATATCTTCTTTTATCGATTGTTGTAACGACTTAGGATCTTCTTCTCATGGGCATATGCAGCATTCAGTTGAATTGTAAACTTTGATACTGAAAGCTTTATACTCAGTCCAACCATAGAGGTGCTCGTACCCAGTCCTCATGGGCATATCGATTGCCCAACCATAGAGGTGCTCGTACCCAGTCCTCGAATTTTTCTATCTAGGCTTTATACTCGTTCATACACATCAACTTTGGCGGCTTAACGGACTCTATTTCGTTTTCCAAATTTATCTGTCGTTCAAAGACACTTGAAAAATGATTAGCAAACAGACTCGTCTCGTCGATACGAATCTAACGATATATGATGACGAGACATTTTTCTGAACTTTCATGCCTTTTTTTAGAAACCTTAGACAAGTTCGGGCGAACTTGTAATAGCTTGTGAGACAAGTTCGGGCGAACTTGTGCTAACAAACAATCAGATTTAACAAGTTCGGGCGAACTTGTATGAAATTTATACAAGTTCGGGCGAACTTGATATAGAATTCAATGAAATTGCTCAAGTTCGAGCGAACTTGAAGAAAAATCAAAGACACAACTTCGGTCGAACTTCACAAAAACTTTCTCAAAATCCCTCAAGTTCGAGCGAGGAACTTGATAGAAAAACTCTTCAAAAGTGAGTTGCTAAATCAAGTTCGAGCGAACTTGACTAATAAGTTCGATCAAAATTGAGTTTTCAAACAAGATTTTTTCAAATTTTGGACATGAATTCGTTTGTTTTAAGCTCTGATCTTCTCAAGGGTTTATCTATTATGGATTTTACGTATTATACTTGAAAATCGGTCCATTTTGTCCGTGAATTGTCCAAGAAAAGTTAAAAATAGAAGAAATGAGTAGAAGATGTGAAATTCTATGTCCAATGTCTTCAAATTAGTCCAATCCTGCTCTGATACCAATTGAGAGTCTGTTGTACGGATCGTTCCGGTCCTAATTTGGCAAACCTAAGGTAAACGTGCGAATCCGTTTGCATAGGCGACATTGGATACAATTTCTTTACTGTTTAACACCGTTTCATTAATGTTCAGACGTTACAGATCCTGGAAACACTTGGACAGAGCTTCGCCTCTGTCTTGACAAAATCCTCTGAAAAATTACAAATGAAACATCAAAGACCCCTATATATACTTGGACAAGTTCGCTGGAGATATAGCAAGTTCGGGCGAACTTGACTATATATATTACATGATGAGCGAACTTGACCAAATACACCATAAATACTCCATTTTTCTAGCCTAATCTATACAGACTTGATACAAGACTAAGACATAGACATACTGTACTAACAGACTCCCCCTTCGATATAGTCTTTGTCTTGATCAGTCTTACAAAACCTTTATCGTTAAATTGTGATGACGTAGGCAACAGAAATATGCATCAACAGGGTCGCTTAAAACTATACAGTGAAGTCCTCGCTACATACTAGAACTATAACCGCCTGCTAGTCTACCGTCTTGAGTAAACGGTTGGCGAGGCACTTACTAGCTTGGGGTGGATTATAGGCTCATTGGGGGCATGTTGTCTTTGTCGTACGCGGACATCGACGATTATTCAAACATTACAAAAACAAGGTTTTCAATTAACATCTGAAAAAGAAAATGGTTTTATTATGTTTTCTCAACTTATATTTAAACCGGTTATCAAAAAGATTTACTTTAAATCTTTTTCAAACAAACTATGAACTCGCTCAACTTTATGTTGATTTTTTGCATGTTTCTTTCTCAGGTTACATATACAAACTATGGCACAGTTGGAATAGGAGAACCCATTTGGAACTCGAGTACTTAGCGGCATTCATTTTATAGAAGTCTTAGCACCATAACACTTCCGCTGTGCAATGAAGATACTAGTCCAGTCACGCCAGCTATGATGTAATCGTTTTAACGGGGTGTGACAACTTGTGTATAAGAAGGCTAGTGGGAGCATCATCACTTACCCAGTACTGTATGTTGATGACATTCTACTATTGGAAATGATATTCCAACCATGGAAGGTGTAAAAACCTGGCTTGAAGTTGTTTTTCCATTAAAGATCTTGGAGAAGTCGCCTATATTTTGGGAATAAAGATCTACAGGGATAGATAAAGGAGCTTGATAGGTTTGAACCAAAGTGCATACATTGACAAAATCTTGAAAAGGTTCAAGATGGAGAACTCTAAGAAAGGTTTGGTACCTGTTCAAAAGGGGACAATATTGAATGCGTCTCAATATCCAAGCTCAAAGGAGAGCAAGAAAGAATGAAAAGGAGTCCCATATGTGTCTGCTATAGGATCCATCATGTATGCAATGATATGCACTAGACCGGACGTGTCATGCGCCTTAAGCATGATGGGTAGATACCAGCAAAATCCAGGAAACAGTCATTGGATAGCTGTTAAAAGCATATTGAAATATCTTAGAAGGACTAAGGATATGTTTCTAATATATGGATCTGGTGAAGAGGAACTCGTTGTAAAGGGTTACACGGATGCGAGTTTCCAAACAGACCGAGATGGTTCTTGATCACAATCTAGGTATGTCTTCATTTTGAATGGAGCTGCAGTCTCTTGGAAGAGCTCGAAGCAAGATGTTGTAGCATTGTCCACTACAAAATTAGAATACATCGCCGCTTCATTGGCAGCGCAATAAGCTGCATGGTTAAAAAAATTCATTACTGACCTAAGGGTAGTCCCTACCATTCAAGACCCCCTATAGATCTTTTGTGATAACGAGGGTGCGATTGCTCAAATCAAGGAACCTCGTGCACATCAAAAGACTAGGCACATTGAGCGGAGATTAAACTACATAAGAGATGAAGTTGAAAAGGGAAAGACATGTATTCGTAAAGTTCACACCGATCAAAACGTTGCGGATCCGCTCACAAAGCTCCTTCAACGGCCAAAGCATGAGGGTCATACTTGTGCCTTAGGACTTCGATATTCTAGTATTGGATTTGATCTATTTAGTGTTTGGATATTGGAACAATTGTTATTATGACTCTTTATGGTATTTTGAGTTATGTTCCATTTTTTTGCATGTTTAAATCCTGAATAGGTTAATTATTCTAAATGTCCGTAGTCGATCATACTTGTGGGAACAAATATGAATATAAGACCATTGTGAACTTGGATTGGTGGATATTCATTAGGTATGAATATAGAGCAAAGTGTTGCTGCCAAAGTTCATAGATATTAGTGGGATACATATATTGGACTGACCGCTCTCAAATGTAACTGCATGGAATCTTTTGAGATTGATCATAAGTAAATTTGAGTAAAGGCGAATATCATAGTATCCTCTGACCTGAGATACATATTGGGTCTTGATATTCACCAAATATTATACTTTACCTAGTTCTTTGCTGTCCGTAATGGACACACATAAGGCTAAGCTCAGGTGTGGTACAAGGTGATTGTGGGAGACGTATGTAGCCAAGAAGGGATTTGTTCCTCTTCTCGTTGAGAGTAAGATTTCGAAGGCCTGCTAAAGTTAAATCAAAAGAGAATGGTCATACTATGTCTCTGGATTTGACATGACATCTGTAACGAAAGGATAAATGATTGATTCACCTAATCATGTTCAAGTAAGGGACTTGAAGGAGATGATGTTAATGAATGGCACTTCGTCATACGTACTAGGGGTAGAAAACCGTTGTTAGGCGGTATTTACTACTTGCATTAATTTTCTATGTATCTTGTGCAAGTGGGAGATTGTTGGAATCGGTATGCCCAAGACACATATTAAATTGAAGTGGCTAGTGCGTTATGATCCAAGTCGGGTCATACCCAATAACAAGCTAGACAAACACCCATAATATTTATTTATGATATGATCAAACAAATAAATATTAACACTTAGAATATTTAGAAATGGGTTTTCTAAATAATCGCACTTGAGAAATTAATAAATTATATGGATAATTTATTTTGAGAGAATATTTTATATTGTTATTTAATGAGTTAAATAACATTATAAATGGTTGTGATAAGTTGCATAAAGTCTTGTAATATGGTATGTTATATTTTATAAAAGTTATAAAACAATACAGACTTAATTTTAAAAGAAAATTTTGAATTTTTTTTAATAAAAAGGCCTATATGGCCGTCCACATGGGGTTCTCCCAAGGTGGATCTTCCACCTATAGAAATGCATGCAATATCTCATACAATCTCACACAATCCAACATGAGATCAAAAAAGATTATATGGAAGATATGATCAGTCTCTCACACACTCTACAACACACACACAAAAGAGATTCAAGTGCAAGAACTCTTTTTTTGCTCTCTAATTTTCGGCCAAAGTGGTGTATCAAGAGGGTGTTTCAAGTGAGTTCATACAAGTGAAAATCCTAGCAACATAAGGTGTTTGTTGGAGGATTGGGGTATACAAGCTTGAGGTCTTCATTTTGAAGATTACCATTCAACAATCATCATCTTCTTCCATCTCCTAGCTCCTTGAAAGTTTGTTTCTTAAAACACCCTATGGTTGTCTTTTGATAGCATGCATATTCATATATGGATCCGGATTTCGGGTTTTACATATAAAATGGGTTTTATATCTTGTAAGTAACATGTTTTAAATAATTATTCTGCTGCGTTTTTCATTATATATGGATAAAATGACTTTGATAAACATGTGAAAACCCCAACAGCATATACCCCAAGTCTGGGTCCATCGGGAAATCAGGTAGTGACAGGTTTGTTTCCAAGCCAACGTTTGAGCAAACTAGACACTAAACCTTTGTGTATAAGCTCAAATATCACAATTGCATACTCCATAGACTATTCTAAGTCTAGGCTTAACCTAAAACTACTCATATCTATACAGTTATTGATTTTATATTTGATAGGTAAAATATGCCACCAAGAAGACGGGGAGTACGAAAAGGTCATATGCGTGGAGGACCATCTCAACGCCAACCATCTCATTCTCACCATGTCACACCCCAATCGATGGCAGAAACATCAGGCTCGCTTGAGACTTCAAAACGCTAATTTGTGACAAGTATTTAATAATCAAAATTTCATTTCATTACTAAAATCAAGTACAACGTTTCAAAGAAAAATACACCAATTTAACAAAAGGACAAATACAACAACAAGTACAGAAATTAAGATGAGTTTCTAGTTCATCCAACTAAGTTCCATTCGTCATCATCATCATCAATATCCTGCAATGCAATACATATTAAAGTATATGATAGCACATAAAGTATTGGTGTGCATACAAGTTAGAGTACTAACATATGTACCAAAGTTTAAACGAATCCACATGGCATAGTGGTTATCTAGAACTAATGTACGATACTAGCATGCAACTATAAATGTTAACCCAAAGATTCCTGTTAGTGTAATCTTATTGTAGCAACGATAAGACCGTTTTGTTTAACTTAACATGACCTCAAGAATATGGGTTATGCGTTACTCCTATAGCACTATAAATGTTTAAAGGGAGGCTTGTACGGAGTTAGTGACAAGTAGAAAGCATAAGAATAGTCTAGCATATACGAATTCAAGTATAACATACTAAGCATGTATATTGGGTTGTTAGTTTGTTTTTTAAGCATAAAGTATGTGATTGTGTGAGTTTCATAATGTATACGTATTGCAACCAAAGTGTTAAAATAAAAAGGGTCATGTACACTCACGGTTTTGCAAAGCTTCCAATTAAACCGAGAGTTGATGAGTTGTTGATATGGGAACACCAAAGTTACCCTACATTGGGGAAATGAAGGCGTGTGAGTATTTGGAGTTGTAGGAAGTTCGGATTTAAATTTAAATACGAAAGTATATGTATGCAAAAAGTATATCTCGTCTATACACTCGTTTGGACACTAAGTTTTTAATGTTTTTTCATGGGTCCTAACGTACCCATTAGAATGGAAAACGAGGAATAAGGAACAATGATAATATAACCTACATTCATGACATATAACCATAGCCTGGTTAACATCAAGAATTAGCATAGCCCGGTTAACATCAAGAATTCGGTTAAGTATATTCTATTTTATATAGAATATATTATAGTTTGTTTATTTAGTTCATCATGTATAATCATAAAAATCATGTAAGTCAAGCATGGAGGTATGTATACCTCTTTGTATGATTCACCAAAGGACAAAGTCATCAACTTAGTTGATGACCAGGTTGGTCATGAATGAAAAAGAAACACACGACTAATCTATCTAGTTCATCAAGTAGCCAAGTAAGAATAACCCAGGTGTTTCAAACCCGTCATGGAAAATGTTGGAGATGCGGCGGGGTTGTGTTACTTTAGGTCTTGGAGACTACTTGGAATTAAAATCGCAAACCGTTACACAAACATAATTAGTTTAACGTGACGTACACTCCAGAGACTGTTTTGCATACCCTAAATATTATTTACGTAACTTAGAAATAAGTTTGGAAGGGTTCGGTATGGCAAAATCATTCTTATGCAACTCTAGAGACTATTTTGCAAATTCTTAATACGGAACACATGCGTACATCCAAAATTTTTTGTAATCATTAAAATCTTGTATTTTAATGATTGGAATGCAAAAATATCATTTGTTACGCAATCACGGTCGTTTACATGTTAATTAAACGTTCGTCAAAATTAAGCGAAAAACGCAACTGTACAACTGAACGAACCGATTTCCATGACATTTTTGGACATATTTCAAGTTCCTAAGCTTTATCGTCCTTATAGAGCTTAAAAATCAGGTTAACTAGTGTTAGAAGTGCCAAAACACGACAAAACGAGTTCACGGGCCTGTTATGCCATTTTGTGAAACTACTGCCCAGGTCATAGGCTTACGGACCGTAAGCCTACAAACCTTACAGTCCGTAAGGACCCCCCAGCTTAGCAGAATTGTTGCAGCTACTTGGTAGCTTCTTGTTTAATCCTTTGACACCAAGCTCGTGATTTTTGCCACCTTAAACCTGCTTTAAACACCTGGAGGGACACTAATCTATGCTCTAACACCTGGATCAACACTTGTCATGATTTGGGAGCTCCAAGATTAGTACATATAGGTGCACATTTTGGCCATTTTTCTTTGCTAAATTCTCTTCTTTGTCTAATCTGCTCTTATTGGACTTGCTACCACTTGTGGAGGCCTCCTACCTGAGCTCTTGAGTGTTCTTCAACACTGGTAAGTGCTCTCTTCTAGTCTTATTCATTATTTTGGCTATTTTAAGACAAAAGTCAAACAGTTTGACTTTCTGTTTGACTTTTGGTTTTGACCATTTTGGTCAAATTAAAAGTTCAATTGAACTTTGTAACGTGATCGTAATCACGAAGGTTATGATCCATAGTGATCACGCCTACTGATTACCACGTTTAGTAGTCGAAGTGACTGTCACACCCCGACCGCGTAAAACAACAAACCGCGGCGGAAACGTCAGGGAGTGTCGTAACAGAACTACTGTTTCAATAACCATGGCATATAAAGTTAAGTTTTATTTATTATAATTGTTTACATGTCTTAGATAATACGAAAAATACAACATAAGTTAAACTGTTCTTCTTGCTTTTATTGTCACTAAGGCCCAAAGTCTGCCCTACGTGTAGCATGATCAACCTCAAACATTCGCCCTGAAACATATGTGAAAATAATGTCAGCAAAGAAATGCCGGCGAGTACATAGGATTTTGTGTTGATGCTCTATGGCTTTGATTAATGTAAGAAAAGTTTAATGTAGTACAAAAGTCGCCATGAACCATAAAAAGTTTCTTTTAGAAGAACCATATGAAAATCAATATAATATAAAAGAAATGATGCATGGATAAATAGATAATCAAAAGTAAGTTTTGTATTGTATAAAAATTTCATGTTATGTATACGATATGCCATGTCTAGTATTTTGTTTAAAATGATTTAGATAACACCACAATGTGTAAGATAATAAAAGCACTTATATATAGAAAGTACCATCGGCGTATCCACCATGCTTTTATCATAATACACACGTCACGCTATTTAAGTCATTCACCAGAAACCAATGCCGAGGAAACTAATGTCATGTAAATCAATGTCAAGTAACAAATGTCATTGTAAACCAATGTCGAGTAACAAATGTCATGTAAACTAATGTTGAGTAAACAGATGTCATTTAAACCAATGTCGAGTAAACCAATGTCATGTAAACTAATGTCGAGTAAACAGATGTCATGTAAACCAATGTCGAGTAAACCAATGTCGAGTAAACAAATGTCATGTAAACCAATGTCGATAAACAAACATGTAAATCAATGTCGAGTAAACCAATGTCATGTTTTATAAACCATTGCCTTTATTGTTAAAACACATATTATGGATTGTTGGCGAACACATTCAAACCTTGTTGACTGTCAGATAAACCCTTATAAAAATAATGGTTTATCAATTTTCATCGGATTCTGTCATTCCCTAAGGTCGCTTCCAAACATACCTAGGAAGTGGGAACGGGATTGTCAATCCTATGGTACCATTACATACTACTGGTCGGCGTGATCAATGTTAATGAATGTATCATTGTCAAGTTCAACGCACCAAAATGTCAAATAACAATGTAAGCATGTCTGAATTCTTGAAAATGTCTTTGAAAACCATGTACTAGTATGCTAGGTCAACATACATAGCAAAAATGTCTTTGAAAAACCAATGTGTTAAATTATGCAAATCAACATGTAAATCAAATGCAATGAAAGTCATGTGGTATATGTACTAGTAATCAAAGCATGTAATATGTCATGAAAACACGAAAGTAATCATAGGCACAATATGTTTCACCCCAAAATATTTGAAAACTAAAAGAAGGGACTATCTACTCTCTTTAGTTGCAAAAGTATCCTTGTTCAAGAAGATAAACCAAGATTAAGAGTCCGTGAATCAAGCGTGTCCTATAAATGGTAACTATATAACTATCGGAACTTGAAATCGGAGGATCGGATAGAATGAGGTCTTGTAAAACAAATGAGTGTTGGAACTCATATGAAATGGTTTAACAAAGTTAAGATTCTGAGTTGAAAACGTTATTAAGTGCTTTTGACCCATTTTGACCCGTTAAGGTAGTTTAAGCCACTTTAACGCGTCATTTGCGTAGCTACGCATTCGGATGTTAGATACGTGTCATGATAAGTTTTAAATGCTTAAACATGTTTAAAATACTATTTGATCAGATTATATGTCAAAATTTATGTTACATATGTGTTTAATGGGTTTTCTTTGCGAAAAGGGCATTTTGGTCATTTTTAAGGGATATTACCATTGATTATCATACACACTATCCGAAAGACATGACCATTAGGTATAACCTCAGAGGGTTATTCCTATATATTTATGGTCATAAATATATATTTGGTCGGGTCTAAAGATCGACAAAAACGGGTCAGATTCAAAAGTCAAAGTGGTGGTCAAACCGCTAGACTTTTGAACCCAAATGAGCACATTTAACAAAGGTGATGAATTTGACAAGTCTTGAGAGGTCTTAATAAGTCTATAAAAGTATTTTGGCATCAAAACAACCTGTTTTGATACCTGAAAATAGATCCGTTGCAAAATCGCAAAAATCGCATTTTTATCGAAACTTTGACTTGTCAAATGACTAGAAAAGATTGAAATCAGTAGGTATGATTTTTAGGGATCATAACCACCTTGATTACCATCATAATGCAAGTTTCAATTGAGCTTTATCTTGATTGATTCATGATCAAAACTAAAAGTCAAACATAAGTCAAACTGCTTGATTTTTAGTGAAATTAAGCTATAATAATTGAACATAGCAAGACTGGAACACTTACAACACTAAGGAAATGATCAAGGACCAGAGAGATAGCTCCAAGATGCTTGTAATTCGGATTTGAGGCAGGTTATTGCATGAACATGATCAAGTTCAAGAATGGCCATGATTATGGTATTTATAATGATTATAAGTTCACCATGACATGAGTTATAGCAAGTGTTAGGGTCTTGATTAGTGTCCAAATAGGTGTCAAATGCAGAAGAGAAGTGGCCAAAATCAAGTGCTAAGTGTCCCTAAACAAACAAGCTGTTGCCAGCTTGCTTTTGCTGATCTGGGCACTCCATGCAGAACGTATGGAGTCCTCCATGCGGTCCTCATGGCCCCAAGCTAGCCAGCAACTTTCAAAATTGGCAGAACAGGCCCCTGCACTTGTTTCGTCGCGTTTCGGGCACTTCTAACACTCATTAACCCCATTTCTAAGCTCCATAAGGACGTTAAAGTATAGGGAACTTGAAATGTGTTGAAAAATGTTTCAGAGGTCAGTTCGTTTAGTCGTACGGTCGCGGGTTTTTTGGGTTTAATTACGACGAAAATCAAAACGAACGTGTCTGTGACCGTAAATGCGTAACGAATGATATTTTTGCATTCCAATCACTAAAATATGATATTTTAATGATTACAAAAATTTTTGGATGTCCGTACAGGTTCGGATAGCGATTTACGCAAAAAGGCATAGTTTCGCAAAGTTTGCAAAATAGCCCCTGAAGTTCCAAAAGTGTGTTTTTGCCATCGAAGCCCTCAAAACTCAATTCTAAGTTATGTAAAGGGTATTTAAGGTATGTTAAGCTTGTGTAAATGTTCTGGAATGTATATCGCTACGGGAATCGGCAGACTTCTGTAGTTTGTCATATTTAGTCCCTGTGATCGAATAAGCTTGTTTTTGACATCCCAAACCCTTCAAAATTATTTCTAAGTTATGTAAGGGATAGTTAGGGTATTTTAGCTTATGTCACTATTCCAGGACACACATTGCATTAAACTGGTCACGTTTGCATAACGGTTTGCGATTTCACTTCCAGAAAATGTTTACAAAGTCGGATTTGAACAAGGATTTAAAATACACAAATGTCATAAGTAAATATACAAAACTCAAAATGTAACACAAAATTTCATTGATATAACATTGTCGGATAAAAGTACAAAGATTGGAAAGCGCATATGTCACAGTCTCCCCTACTTTAGGAAATTTCATCCCGAAATTTAACTCGAGAAAACTGGTGAGAAAAGATGTGGATATTTCGCCTTCATTTGATCATCTCGTTCCCAAGTAAACTCTGGGCCACGTTTGGATTCCCAGCGAACTTTAACAATTGGTATACGTCTGAGCTTTAGCTTCTTGACTTCACGGTCCAATATTTCCACTGGTTTCTTAACAAAATGCATCGTCTCATCAACATGAATTTCGTCAAGAGGAAGTGGAGGTTTTCATCAGTCAAACACTTCTTTAAATTGGACACGTGGAATGTTGGATGAACGTTACCAAGCTGTGGAGGTAGCTCAAGTTTGTAGGCCACTTTTCTGATTCTCTCAACGATCTTAAATGGTCCAACATAACGTGGCGCAAGTTTTCCTTTCTTCCCGAATCTAATCACTCCCTTCCAAGGGGATAACTTGAGTAGGACGTGATCACCGACTTGGAATTCCAAAGGCTTGCGTCGTTTATCTGCATAACTCTTTTGATGGCTTCTAGCTGTCAGAAGGTTTTCGCGAATCTTCTTGACTTTCTCCGTCGTGTCGTGAATAAGTTCAGGTCACGTGAATCGAGATTCACCAATCTCATTACAACAGACAGGTGAACGACATTTTCGACCATAAAGAGCTTCAAAAGGTGCCATATCAATGCTGGAGTGATAACTGTTGTTGTAAGTGAACTCGATCAAAGGTAGATGCGAATCCCAACTACCACCAAAGTCAATTACACAGGCTCTTAGCATATCCTCCAATGTTTGGATCGTCCTTTCAGATTGTCCATCCATTTGAGGATGATAAGCAGTACTCAGATTAAGCTTGGATCCCATGGCGGACTACATGGTTCTCCAAAAATGAGATGTGAAACGAGCATCATGATCAGATATGATATCCAAAGGGACACCATGACGAAATACTATTTCATCAACATAGATCTTAGCAAGTTTGTCAGCAGAGAAGTCTTCACGAATCGCTATAAAATGTGCTGATTTTGTTAGTCGATCGACGACTACCCAAATGGCATCATGTCCTCTAGGTGTACTCGGTAATTTGGTAATGAGATCCATGGCAATGCTTTCCCATTTCCAAACCGAATCTCTGGTTGTTCAAGCAAACAAGAAGGACATTGATGTTCCGTCTTAACTTTGAGACAAGTAAGGCATTTAGAGACGTACAAAGCTATGTCTTTCTTCATACCCGGCCACCAATACTGGGTACGAAGATCCTTGTACATTTTGTCTGCACCTGGATGAATTGAATAACGAGACTTGTGAGCTTCATCCATTATCAAGGTGCGGAGATTTTCTAGACTTGGAACCCACAAACGGTTCAGATAACCCATTGTCTTTGTTTCCAGCTGAAGCTCGAGATGATGTGGCAATTCATCACCTAGTTTGTCTTGCGCGACACAAGTTCGTTGAGCCTCAAGAATACGTGTCTGGATATCAGATCGAACCTGTACACAATGCAGCTTGACACGTTCTTTATGACTTAGTGCATCGGCTACGGCTTTCGCCTTACCAGGATGTTAGCGACTTTCGCAGTCGTAGTCATTCAGAAGTTCAACCCATCATCATTGCCTCTTGTTTAGTTCTTTCTGATTGAAGATGTGTTGAAGGCTTTTGTGGTCAGTGAAAACCACAAATTTTGTACCATAGAGATAATGTCTCCAAATCTTAAGAGCGAAAACAACAACACCCAACTCAAGATCATGAGTGGTGTAATTCTTTTCGTGAACTTTCAGTTGTCTCGATGCATAAGCTATAACTTTGTCTCTTTGCATAAGGACACATCCGAGGCCTAAGTTAGACGGATCAGAATATACAACAAAGTCATCGTTACCCTCGGGTAAAGATAAAATAGGAGCATCACAAAGCTTCTGCTTCAAAGTCTGGAAAGCTTCTTCCTGTTTGGGTCCCCACTCAAAAGGTTTATTCTTTTGAGTTAGAGTAGTGAGGGGAACCACAATTTTGGAAAAATTAGTAATGAAACGGCGGTAATAACCCACGAGACCCAAGAAAGAACAAACTTCAGTAGGAGTAGTAGGTGTACTCCAATCCCTGATTGCACTGATCTTGGCGGGATCTACATGTATACCTTGGTCGTTGACAATGTGACCCAAAAACTGAACTTCCTTAAGCAAAAATTCACACTTGGAGAATTTGGTGTAAAGTTGCTCCTTTTTTAGGAGTTCCATTGTTAGACAAAGATGTTGTTCATGTTCGGCTCGTGCCTTGGAATAAATCAAGATGTCATCAATAAAAACAATGATGAACTTGTCCAAATAAGGCTTACAAACCCTATTCATCAAGTCCATGAACACTGCAGGAGAATTCGTTAAACCAAAGGGGCATAACAGTGAACTCATAATGACCATAACGAGTGCGGAAGACTGTCTTGGGAATATCTTCCTTGAGTACACGAAGTTGATGATACCCAGAACGTAGATCAATCTTCGAAAAACAAGTTGCACCCTGTAGTTGGTCAAAAAGATCATCAATGCAAGGTAGGGGATATCGATTCTTGATCGTGAGTTTATTAAGCTCACGGTAATCGATACACATACGGAAAGACATGTCTTTCTTTTTCACAAACAGCACAGGAGCACCCAATGGTGAAAAGGTTGGACGAATGAATCCTTTGTCAGAAAGTTCCTGAAGCTGAGTTGACAACTCTTGCATCTCAGATGGTGCAAGACGGTAAGGAGATTTGGCTACTGGGTTGGTACCAGGTACAAGATCAATACGAAACTCAACTTGACGAGCAGGAGGTAAACGAGGTAGCTCCTCAGGAAACACCTCGGGATAATCCCGTACCACAGGGATATCTCGAATAGTTTTTCCTTTGCCTTTCTCCTCCACAATATGTGCCAAAGCCACATAATTCTTTCGCACGTATTTTTGAGCTTGGGTACTAGTCATGAGCTTAAGGTTACTAACAGGTTTCTCTCCACGAACTTCCAGAATTTCACCAGATGGAAGAGGTACACGAACAATCTTATCGAAACAAACCACCTCAGCATGATGTTTGGTTAACCAATCCATTCCCACTATAATGTCAAAGCTCCCAAGTTGCATAGGCGTGAGGTTAATAGGAAAAAAGATGGTTATTAAGGTTCAATAGACAACCAGGAATGACAGAATCGAGTATAAGAGGTTCACCACTGGCTATTTCCACTGTCAAGGGCTTTCCTAGTTTGGTTCTTGGTTTCGCAAGTAAAGGCTCAAATGATAAAGACACAAAACTTCTATCAGCACCCAAATCAAATAGTACAGAAGCAGGATGGTTGTTAACAAAGAACATACCGTTCACCACCTCGTTGTCTGCCCGTGCCTCATTCGCATTTATATTGAAAGCTCGTCCACGAGCCTGGTTCGCATTTGCCAATCTCGGGCAATTGTTACGGTAGTGGGTGAGATCCCCACAGTTGTAGCAAGATCCTGGTGGGTAATGAGGTCGTGCAGGATTGGCTGGCTGCTGAACGGGGTTACGAGCCACATTATTCGGGTTAGGAGGAGAATGAAAAACATTGGCCAGATGGCAAGATCGTCCATAGTTTGTGCAAATATGACATGGAAGATGAGACTGGTGATGACTGTTGCACCTGTTGCACAAAGGTGTAGTGCCGGTATACTGTTTCTTGGCAGGAGGCTGAGCAGGCTGGTTGGGAGCAGCTTGATTAGGTGTGGCTTGGTTGGGTTGAGTAGTGACAGCAAAATTCTTAGAAGCCTTGCGCTTCCTCGATTTATTCAAAGACTCAGCTTTCTTACCCTTTGGTTTCTCAGACTTGTCAGACGATTTCTTGTCACCCTTACAATGGAGCTTACCCTTTTTGATCTGCGATTCAGTCAGAGTTGCAGATAACTCAATAGCTTGTCTAACAGTAGTAGGGTTGCTGTCGGTGACAATATCCTGAACCGGGTCAGGAAGACCATCTATGTATTACTCGATTGCCTTATCCAAAGGCGTCACCATCTCAGGACACAACAAGCTCAACTCCTCATACCAGTCAGTATACGCACGGTGCTCACCACTGTCTTGCTTCAGGTCATGGAACGCATTTTCAAGTGCCCTCTTTTCATGACGAGGGCAGAACTCTTTCATCATAAGAGCCCTGAGTTCCACCCAAGTCTAACCCATAGCAATGTCGGCAGCCCTATCTCTCATCACTCCGTTCCACCACGTGAGCGCTCTCTTTTCAAACACGCTAGAAGCAAACTCAACTTTGCGCTCATTTGGACACTGAACATGGCGAAATGTATTCTCAAGACTCTCAAACCACTGTAGGATCCCAGTTGCTCCTTCAGAACCACTAAACTTGAGCGGTTTAGCCGAATTGAACTGTTTAAAGTTGCATGCAGCTGGTGCATTGTTGTTATTGTTAGCTTGGTTTATCTGAGTTATGAGATTTGGAAGCACAACACAAACTGCTGAGCGATTAGAGCCGCCATGTCGGCATCCATATTTACGTTTCGTCAAGGAAGCATTCTATAAGAGAGAAAACATGAGAGAAAACGAGTGAGATGAATGTTGAATAATCAAAATGAGATGACAAAATATCGACAAATATAAGGATGGTGGTCATTTGTTGTTTACTCAAAACAAACAAAGGACACACAGTGACTAATCAAAGTAAATGGGTCTTTTATAATGAATCGCGAAGACATGCTTTAGCCTATATATGGACACTCACCCCAAGAGTTCCCAGGTAAGAGTGACTGGTCCGATTAAGTGGATTTGTACGAACACTCTATCCTAGACAGAAAACTCATGGTATAGGCACACACCCATCCAGATTGCACGTGTTCACATTAATAAGACCCAAACTTTGACGAGATTTTGAAAACATCAAAGGCATAAAGCCAAAACTAATCATCCACGAATTAGACGATTTATTTCAAAATCGTTTTGAAATTTGTGTTTTTGTTTTGATATTCACCTAAGGATAGGTGATGGTATTGTTTTAAGATCTAAAGACAATATAACTTGTGTTAGGGTCCTAGAAAGGTTATAGTCTAGGTCAAAGCATTACTAATAACCTAATTCCCTATAACCATTGGCTCTGATACCAATCTTTCTGTCACACCCCGAATGCGTAAAACAACAAACCGCGGCGGAAACGTCGGGGAGTGTCGTAACAGAACTATTGTTTCAATAACCATGGCAATAAAGTTAAGTTTTATTTATTATAATTGTTTACATTGTTGGTGTATATGTCTGTTGCCTTCGTCATTAACGTCATTATATATCGAGTCTGAGCGAATAGGGCTTAATATGTTAGAAACTAGGCGTATTTAAGAGTAGAATATGACAAGTTCGCTGGAAGTAGTTCTTGAGAAGTTATGTTTGGCCGAACTTGACTAAGGTCAAGTTCAGGCGAAGTTAACCATCTTCGGGCGAACTTAACCATCTTCGGGCGAACTTAAGCATCTTCGGGCAAACTTGGTACTTCATGAGCGAACTTAGAACTCTATAAATAGGAGCCTTGGGTTTTCATTTGAAATAACTTGTAACTTTGGCATCTTAGAGGCGAAGCTCTGTCGGATCTGGTTCTCGAATGTATATGACTTAGATCAATGAAAACAACGTTTAAATGAGTATTCTTGTTATTTGATTAACATGTCATTAGTTTCCGCCTAATTGGACATTAGATAACAAATTTAGGTTCCCGTGCTGTTCGTGGACGTTCCTACAAGTGGTATCAGAGCCTGGATACCTAAATTTGCTGGAATCAAGACAAGAATCTCTCTTATTCTACTCCATTCTATCATTTTTCTTAACATTTTCACATACTTGATGATTTCATGGTCAAAAATAGGTGATTTTTGAATTTGTTATGTAAAACACACTTGTGGTAAACCCCCTGAGAGTTTGGACATCAAATTCAATCGAATTGACACCAAAAAGTTGCAAAAACCATGTTTTGGAAACAAGATTCAGCCGAACTTAACATCAAGTTCGACCGAACTTGATTAAAATTTCACTGATTTAAATCAAGTTAACTTGACAGATATTTCAAGAATTTTTATAAGTTCGCCCGAACTTGAAGGAAATCTCAATATTTTTTATCAAGTTCGCCCGAACTTGATAAAGTTTTTGAAATATTACATAAGTTAGACCGATCTTACCTGTTTCTTGAAAATATTCACAAGTCCGCTCTACAAGTGTGATTTTATCAAACCCCACATCAAGTTCGACCGAACTTGATAAGTCTTTGACAAGTTCGCCCGAACTTGTCTAAGGTTCCTTAAAAAAGGCATGAAAATCCCGAAAAACGTCACGAACATTATATATCGTTAGAATCGTATCGACGAGACGATTTTAAGGATATAATTGGGTAAAAATCATTTTCGGAAAGTTTTTAAACGTTTTTAACATACTAATTGTCGATTAAAACGTCAGTTTTTGCTAAAATTGCTTGTTACAATTGTCAAGTGTTTTTTATCAAATTCACAGATAAGCCAAAATGGAAGATTTCCACAACGTGTTTCTTTCACAAATGGCTTCTTCATCAAATGTAAATACTCTTGCGGCGAACCAGTTAAATATCGACAATGAAATAGGTACTACTCAGAAACCGCCGAAGCTAATGAGTATAGATGAGTTTGAAGGATGGAAAGAAAAGTTTGTGAATTGGATACAAGCGAATCAATTCGAAAGCTGGGTTATAGTTGAGGATGGCTACAAAAGGCAAAAAGATTAGCGTGATCAAGATCTTCCGTTGAACAAGTTTTCACCAGGCGACAAAGCACAATATGTCGCTGAGAAGAAGATGATTAGCTTGATTCAACAGTCAGTAAAAGAAGATAACTTGATATTATTGCCAGAGTTTGATACTTCTCAAGAATTATGGCACTCTCTCTATGACAAATTCAAAGGAAGTGATGAAATGATCAAGAGCAAGAATGCCTTAATCAAGAGAGAATTCGAGATCTTTACGATGATTAAAGGTGAAACTATGAAGAAAATGATCGATAGATACTGTCACCTCATGGTCCAGATGCGAAGACATGACATCAAAAGATCTACCGAAGAGCAAATCGAGAAGTTGCCGATGCACTTCTAGAAGGAGAGTGGACGACATATCTGACGATTCTGAAGAATAGTCCATCCTGGAGACACTTCAAGTTGTCATCTTTCATCGACAAATTAGAAGGTCATGAAATGGAATTGATGAAGATTGCAAAGTCAAAGAATGCTAATGTTGTTCAAGCTGTCGGTGTTTATTACAAAGGAGATATTCAAGATACTCAAATTCAAAGCCCGAAAATTCAAACAGCATTCAGTGCAAATACAAATTCTTCTCCAAATCAAAGTTCTCCATATGCTGGATATACAGGTGCTAGTTCAAGCTCCTCATTCCAAAATCAGACAAGCCAAGCTAGTTCTGATTCAAATGTTTTCCAATGTAACATAGCAGTTGATCTGAAGAATGTATTTCCAGAAAAGGTGGCGAAATAACACATAGCACTTCTTGCTAACGTTCCCGAATCATATGAAAGCCTTGTTGCTGGAAAGATCGGTAATCCAGAAATGACGGCAGAAGATTATGATCAGGTAGAGAAGAAGAATTGGAGCTGATGGATATCAAATGGAGCCTTGCGTCCATTATCAGAAGAGTTACCAAGTTTGTGGCACTCACTGGGAGGGATATTGGTAATTCAAGAAATAATCTTGGATTTGACAAGTCAAAAGTCACATGCTTCAGATGTCGACAAAAAGGACACTTCAAACGCGAATGTAGTAATCAAGAAGCTAGTGGAAACCAAAATCCTTTCGGAAGCAACAATGAATACTACAAGAAAGCTCTTCAATATAAGCCATATCCGAATAGAACACAAGTTGAAGTTGAAGATAAATCTGCAAAGAAAGCCGAAACAAGCTCTTGTTGCCAATCATGAAGATGATGGTTTCGATTGGAAGAAATACATCGGAAAAGAAGACTGGTGTTGCTGTGATGGCAGAGGTTGTGAATGACTCTGAGACATCATTTGTGGAAGCTGCTATCGAAAATTCTATTCAAGAAGCATTAATGCAGAGGGCTGAGGAAGAAGTTGTCCTGGACGATGCAGTTCTGGAAAGATACACACAACAAACAGAGGAAGAAGGAATAGCTTATGCTGAGATGCAAAAACAAGAAGCTTTGAAAGCAGAGACCGAAAAGGTAAAAGCTGAGGTAAGAATGTCTAAAAAGGAAGTTGTGAAAGTTGTGGAGGTTGAAAAACCTTGCACAAAGTGCACAAGTCCTTGTGAACCATGCCTTGATAAGGTCAAAGTCATAAGAGAATTAACTGAACATAATGAAACTTTTCGTTATGATTACAGAAACATGAAAGAAGCTTATGACAAGATACAGGGCAAATATAAGAATGTCGAAAAAGAAAATCTTGAAATTGCTTCTAATGAAAAAAATATTAAAAGCAACAGTGATTGAAAAACAAAAAGCAATTAACATGTATATCAACACTATTGCTGAAACAAACAGTGAGCTTCATGACATAAAAATTAAAACAGAATGTGTAAGACAGCTTTTGAAAAGCTACACCACAAATGCTTATGTCATTGATCACATTCTTCCTACGATCAAATCGGAGGAAAATGACGGTAAACCAAAGCGTAAAGAATACGAAAGTGTTCCTTCACCATTCCTTGAAAATTATTCTTGCAAAAAGGATGATGAAGTTGAAAAGGCATTTGATATATTACTTTTATCTGAATTGAAAAATCAATTGCCTGAGAACATTGAAGTAGACTTAAAGCAGTGGTAGAAATTGTGGTAAAGAATGTTTTGGGAAATGATTCTGATGATAACAGTTCTAATTCACAGTCTGAAAATGACGATATAGCATCTGAAAATGATCTAAGTGATGATCCTGACATTGTCATGTACAAAGTTAAGGATTCTGATAGATTATATTTCGATGATAGCTTCCGATTCGGAACGTGAAAGAAGATCAACTTGATAAATTTTTCAAACTTGTAGAAGTTTCGTCAGATGATCTCGATAAAAATCATAAGAAATTTTATTAACTTTAATAACAACCGAAAGGTTAGTGGTGATTTTCCTGATAACAGGAGAGCAGGATTGGGTTTTGAGATTGAAGAAGAAGAACCGAAGAAACCAAAGTCAGCGTTTCAGGAATGCAAAGGTAAAAACATAAAGTTTGTATACGGAACAAATACGGTTCAAGAAGAAGGTATGCTTGGTAAGCAATCGAATTATGAATTCAAGAAAGAAAAAGAACTTCGGGACAAGGCTAAGATCAAAACTACAAGTGGAGTAAAACCCACTAGTGGACATGCTTCTGATAGTCGAACTTGCTTCAAGTGCAATACGATTGGTCATATTGCTCGCAAGTGTCTAAATTTAAAGCCTGTGTTTCCACGAAGGAAAAATGTGTCTAAAGAAGAAAAACAAAAACAACCAGAGATTGTGAAACCCAAAAATGAATGTGTTTCTGAAATAAAACCCAAAAATGAATCTAAGTTTGAAAATTCAGTTTTTGAGAAAGGTGAAACTTCAAAGTCAAACAAAAACAAAAACGATGATTCACGGTTTTATATTAAGAAAGCAAGATTCCAGTCACAATCTTGGATCGCTAAAAGGAAATCTTCTGAAATTGAAAAGTCTGTCGCTGCTAAGAGTAATAATGTCAAATCAAATGAAGCAGTCATTAAAAATGATTTTTCAAAGTTGAAAAATGATTTTCTAAAACAAACAGAAAAAGAAGAGGTCGAAAAAGTTCCAAAATTGAAATTGAACGAAATGTTTGATGAAAATTTTGATTATGATGGTTACGAATTTGATTACGTTGATTATCAAGTTCAACCCAAGACCGAAAAGGCTTGGGTTTCTCTTTTCAAGTAGTTACTTTCGTATGCAGGAGTTCCGAGATCCACTTTATCAAAGTTGATTCAGGAATAAGGAAGCTCCAGTTCGTTTTAACTTAACCAGAAATGTCATATCTTTGTCATTTTAAAGGGGAGTATTGAAGAAGAAAAGTTTTTGAAATTACAAGTGGTTGTTAAAAGGAAAAAAATTTGAAAAGTCAAAATTTATGAAAATCCACACTGTTGAACAGAAAAACTGATTTCAAAGCTCTTACATGTTCAAACTGCTTTTACAAGTGGTAAATGAGTCTAATGATTGTTTGTTAAACAATTGCAGATACAAGATTGAAAAAAAAGGATCGGACGACGAGGTCACAGGATCCGCATTGGTTTGTTACCTTTTTAGAAGAATTTCTTTAAATCTAAAGTCCAAAAATATGTTTTTGATTTTAGGGGGAGTAAGAAAATTTTAAAATTTGTTGAAAAATCAAAAACATATGAAAAAGTTGAAAATTCAAAAACATTGAAAAATTCAAAAAGAACAAAAACATGAAAAAGACAAAAAGAATTTGTTGTAAAAAAGAAAATGATAGTACATCAGTGGACTATCACAGTATGCTAAGGATTTGTAAAGTTTAAAAGTGATAAACAAGTCTTATGTGGATATGTCGATAGGCTTTACACGTTCAGTAGATTGTTTCCGGGATATAAACTAAATTTTACAACTGCTTAATCTTGTGGTTTAACTCATCTTGGATATATGGATTTAGTACTCCGAAATTTCGATTGAAGGGTTGCTTGATTCTGAGATACGAGGTCTTTATAGATGATTGATATCTAGGGTATTATTCAAGTTCTTCTGATTTTGCGGAAGCAATAGCCTAGAACTTCTATAATGCTTTTGCTAAAAACCCCAAATAGCATGCAAACTTGAAAAAATCGAAAGATCTAATCATTTGCAATGCTGAAAAGATTCCTTAAGTGGAACACATCTGAAAGTCGAGCCTTCATCTCTTTGTCGGTACGGTAGTCCTAACCTGAGCTCTCAAGGTCTCGCACAACCCAAATACAGATATCAGTTACGCTATACTCACCTGTAAGATGAAATCTAGTGAATCTGGATTCGGGAGTATATTCAAGAGGTGGAAACCATAGTTAAATCAAGTTTCATAATTCTTACCTAACATATCTTAGAACAATTGAGAAACGTGATGAAGTTTAAGTGGACAAACATATCGACAATCTAAGGTAAACAAGTTTAAAACTTAAAGTCATTTAAAGGTCAACGGTACTGGTGATATGTCTCAAACAAACTGATATGATCCTTAGACGCAAATTCACAAAAATATGTCTGTAAATATGTTTGTACATAGTTTACTTTACTTGTTAAAAATTTCTGTAAGTATGTTACTTACTTTTTAAAATCCAAAAAGATTTTCAACGAGCCAATGTTGGAGAACGGATCATCGAAGTCTGGTAAGAAAAAGTTCATTAATTTGAAACTTTAAAATTGACAAAAACATCAGTTGTTCACAACGGGTTTAACCAAGGTCATTAACTTGGACTTGGTAAACAAAATTGGTTAATCAAGGTCATTAACTTGGACTTGGTCAACTAAGTGGATTTTAATATTTGAAAATCATGAGAATGGTCAAGGTCTTAAATGTTAAAAGTAATTCAAGGTCATTAACTTGAACTTGAATAACTAAAAAGTTTTTAAAAGAAAGACACGTTCTTACAAGTAAATCTGAAACGTTTACTAGTATGCTTAAGAACTTTGGAACAGGAAACAAAGTTTTAGGAAGAGCAGAACGAAACATGATTTATAGTAAAGCTCAAAGCAAGGGGGAGCATAGCTCGCAGCTTAGGAGGAGCTTGGATCTTAAAGTTTTATTCAAGGAAAAAGATAAAGACTCAGGAGCTTAATCAAGTCTAATGGCTACAGGGCATTCAAGAAAAAACTATGGCACAGACGTTATCCAAGAGGAAGATGTCAAGGGGAGTCTGTTTTGTGCATATATCAAAAGGATGTCTACTTCAAGATGACTACGGCAACATCTAAGGGGGAGTCTGTTGGTGCATATGTCTGTTGCCTTCGTCATTAACGTCATTATGTATCGAGTCTGAGCGAATAGGGCTTAATATGTTAGAAACTAGGCGTATTTAAGAGTAGAATAGGACAAGTTAGCTGGAAGTAGTTCTTGAGAAGTCATGTTCGGCCGAACTTAACGATCTTCGGGCGAACTTAACCATCTTTGGGCGAGCTTAAGCATCTTCGGGCGAACTTGGTACTTCATGAGCGAACTTAGAACTCTATAAATAGGAGCCTTGGGTTTTCATTTAAAATAACTTGTAACTTTGGCATCTTAGAGGCGAAGCTCTATCGGATCTGGTTCTCGAATGTATATGACTTTAGATCAATGAAAACAACGTTTAAATGAGTAATTCTTGTTATTTGATTAACATGTCTTTAGTTTCCGCCTAATTGGACATTAGATAACAAATTTAGGTTCCCGTGCTGTTCGTGGACGTTCCTACATACATGTCTTAGATAATACGGAAAACACAACATAAGTTAAACTGTTCTTCTTGCTTTTATTGTCACTAAGGCCCAAAGTCTGCCCTACGTGTAGCGCGATCAACCTCAAACATTCGCCCCCGAAACATATGTGAAAATAATGTTAGCAAAGAAATGCTGGCGAGTACATAGGATTTTGTGTTGATGCTTCATGGCTTTTATTAATGTAAGAAAAGTTTAATGTAGTACAAAAGTCGCCAAGAACCATAAAAAGTTTCTTTTATAAGAACCATATGAAAATCAATATGATATAAAAGAAATGATGCATGGATAAATAGATAATCAAAAGTAAGTTTTGTCTTGTATAAAAATGTCATGTTATGTATAAGATATGTCATGTCTTGTATTTTGTTTAAAATGATTTAGATAACGCCACAATATGTAAGATAATAAAAGCACTTATATATAGGAAGTACCATCGGCGTATCCACCTTGCTTTTATCGTAATACACACGTCACGCTATTTAAGTCATTCACCATAAACCAATGCCGAGGAAACCAATGTCATGTAAATCAATGTCAAGTAACAAATGTCATGTAAACTAATGTCGAGTAAATAGATGTCATGTAAACCAATGTCGAGTAAACCAATGTCATGTAAACTAATGTCGACTAACAGATGTCATGTAAACCAATGTCGAGTAAACCAATATCGAGTAAACAAATGTCATGTAAACCAATGTCGAGTAAACAAATATGTAAATCAATGTCGAGTAACCCAATGTCATGTTTTATAAACCATTGCCTTTATTGTTAAAACACATATTATGGATTGTTGGCGCACACATTCAAACCTTGTTGACTGTCGGATAAACCCTTATAAAAATATGGTTTATCAATTTTCGTCGGATTCTGTCATTCCCTAAGGTCGCTTCCAAACATACCTAGGAAGTTGGAACGGGATTGTCAATCCTATGGTACCATTACATACTACCGGTCGACGTGATCAATGTTAATGAATGTATCATTGTCAAGTTCAACGCACCAAAATGTCAAATAACAATGTAAGCATGTCTTGAAAATGTCTTTGAAAACCATGTACTAGTATGCTAGGTCAACATACATAGCAAAAATGTCTTTGAAAAGCCAATGTGTTAAATTATGCAAATCAACATGTAAATCAAATGCAATGAAAGTCATCTGGTATATGTACTAGTAATCAAAGCATGTAATATGTCATGAAAACACGAAAGTAATCATAGGCACAATATGTTTCACCCCAAAACATTTGAAAACGTAAAAGAGGGGACTATGTACTCACTTTGGTTGCAAAAGTATCCTTGTTCAAGAAGATAAACCAAGATTAAGAGTCCGCGAAATCAAGCGTGTCCTATAAATGGGTAACTATATAAATATAGAACTTGAAATCGGAGGATCGGATAGAATGAGGTCTTGTAAACCAAATGAGTGTTGGAACTCATATGAAATGGTTTAAGAAAGTTAAGATTCTAAGTTGAAAAGGTTATTAAGTGCTTTTGACCCATTTTGACCCGTTAAGGTAGTTTAAGCCACTTTAACGCGTCATTTGCGTAACTACGCATTCGAATGGTTAGATACGTGTCATGATAATTTTTAAATGCTTTAAAATGTTTAAAATGTTATTTGATCAGATTATATGTCAAAATTTATGTTACATATGTGTTTAATTGGTTTTCTTTGCGAAAAGGGCATTTTGGTCATTTTTAAGGGATATTACCATTGATTATCATAACTGTGATATCCCGGGTTTTTCGGATAACTTACACGTGACACTTGTCGAATAATATATACGCTAAGTATTAAGCGTGCACAAATTAAATGAATACGTGTTGTGTGTTGTGTGAATTTTTAGTTATAAAGTAAGTATGATAGATATGTACACGAACTGAACCGAACCACCACACGAACCAACTTCGATTCATTGTGACTCTAGGAGTAACAAAGTTTTAAACTTTAACTCAAGTCTTCGGCCAAGATCAAACCCAAACCGATAGCGAACCTAAACCCTAAACCAAAACACTTTCGGCCAAGATCAGCCCATAACCGCGGATTTATTGAGATCAAACCAAACCAACCCGTGTGCAACCCAAACCGATATCAAGCCTAAGCTTTAAACTCCAACCACTCGGCCAAAGATCAAACCAACCCAAGTTCTGGCCGCGAGATCAAGCCCAAACCCAAACCAAAGCAATCCAAGTATCATCGGCCACAATGCTTATCCAAACCGTAAACCTTATCATTCTTGCGCCTATAAATACAAACCCATGCATGTGCCATTGACAAAACAAAAACCCTAACAAGCAAATAGCCGTCGGCAGCTTTGTCTCACCCTTGTGATCGCAAACGCTGATCAGCCTTGTTCTTCGCTTCTTTCTCTCGGTCGCAGCAAGCAGCAGCCGAAGTCTTCATCATCTCAGTCGCAAAACAGCCTTCATCTTGATCAGCCCTTGTTCAGTCCATTCAACCGCAAACAGCCCTACACTCCTTGTTGATCACAGGCAGCCCTTCTTCCAGTTCTTGTCGGTTCGGACGTGATCTTGTTGGAGCAGCGGGTCGCCCTTGTCCACATCTCGGCTTGTTTGTCTAGTTATTCAAGGTTAGGATCATATTTGATTATGAGATCATGTTCGGATATATATATATGTATGCTTGAATGACGAGTTGTTTCGGATATTATATGCTGAGTTGATTGTTGTTGATATGTATAATAGTTGCGGAACTTGTAAGTCGCGAGTATGTTTGATTGATAAAAACTAGAGTTAATGAGTAGGGTTTGCATGGAATTGTTATAGGTATTAATCTAGGATTAGAAATCGGTTTTAGATCGCCTAGATTAATCGCATGAAGGGATTACACGAGTTTATGATAAAGATATGCTGAATCAGTTGCTGAGTAATAGTTACAGCCGACTTCATCTGGCTGTAACTCGGTCGATAGTTGTCGAAAAACGGATTTTCTGATGTCTAGAACGTAGAGATTTGAATAAGGAATCTAGTGGCGCCAGATTCATAATTTTCTGAAGTCGTTTGATATTTTTAAAGGGCTAAATAAGTTCAGTAACTAAAACTGTGAAAATCCTGAAATTTTGCTAGTTGTTTGTCAAGCTAGATTTTAAAATCAGTAGGGAGTTGAGTCATGATTTTTTTACAGCAACTAGGTATAGAAATTTCCGGGCAACTCCAACTAGAATTTTGTTAATCGGACGATCAGTGATTTTTAAATAAATTCTTCCGTGGACTGCAGTCAGAAAGCGGTAAATCTGACTGCAGCTTAGTGAATTAATATTTATGGTTAATTGGTAAAGATTTAGGACTTGGGAAAATTATATAAATTTCTATGGTATAAACGTCACCTTCTGTAAAAATATTGGAATTTTTAGAATGTTAGAACTATTTTATAAAAATCCTAGAAAACAGCTGAATAATTGAGTGTTAAGCAGAAAGTTGGTAACTTGTGATTTTATGCATTAAAGTGTTGCATGGATTTGGAATATGTTCATGATAAGTTGTTTGATTACTATGATCACATGAGAATACTTGCATGCATGTTTGAGTGTTGGATATGTTGTTTGTGTGTATCACTTTGTGAGTATATTGCGTGTGGAATTTGTATTGGTGTGATTACACACTGACGTGGAATTAATTGGTTTGTTAGGACGCAACTAGCGGTCCCATCTCTTATAACATCTTTGCTACACTAACCGAGCAAATAAAGGTGAGTTCACGGGCCCCTAACTTTATCCGGTTTTTAAACAACAGGGGGAGAAACATGTATACACTCTCAAACTCAATCTCTTTACGTTATACGAATTTAACGTCACATAACTATACGGTAACTAAGTTAATGTTAATGTAATGTTATGGTCACTAAGCAGCTTTATCACTTAAGTCCTCGACAATCTCCTCGGATCGTTAGTATTTGGGTTAAATAGTGGGGGAATTATAAGTAGTACTACTGGGTCTGACGAGCCCCATCCGAGCTAGTCGCGCTAGCCGACCTGGTATGGTCAACGGGTGAATAATTGGCCTAACATCGCCATGGTCATGTGATAGGCCTGGCAAAACGGAGGCACAACTGTCAGCTTCGATCACGAACTCTTACGACATGACTTTAGGCTAGCTACCTATATATATTAACATTGAACTTAATTACGAATCAACTTAATATTCCGGGTTTGGAATATTGGAAACATCAACTTATTATCCCGGGTTGGGGATAATGGAAATAACAACTTAATATTCCAGGATGGGAATATTGGAAGCAACAACTTATTATTCCGGGTTGGAATAATGGAACCAATACGTTACCCCGGGTTAGGGATAACGGAGAAAACAAACTATAACCGAACAAACGAATTTATGAAAACCTGTGAACTCACTCATCTTTAATGTTGACACTTGTTTCTTTACATGTTTCTCAGGACGCTAGGAGCTCTAGGTGGACGCACATGCATTGAACAAGACATCTTTATCGAGTCTTATTTATTAATATTGTTTTGGGATTTTACATTTGTTTTGGCGTTTGTATTGGCGCCCGCATCACTACTTATTTATGCTTCCGCTCAAACTTTAAAACTAATGCTCTCTAAATATTGGTAATGATATAAAATCTACAAAGAACGATTTTGGAAAACGTATAATCAAATCATGTAGAGTCGTTCGACGTACTAGTGTTTTAGATTCTGGTTTGTTCACACGCCTCGCGGTAAAACTCCGCAAGTGGAAATTGAGGGTGTGACAGATTGGTATCAGAGCCACTAGCTATAGAGAACCAGGTTTGCATTAGAAGTAGACCTAAACTATAGCTGATATCACGACACTAGACTTAGTTTGGCACCGAACTATTATACCTTGTTATGCAATATGCCACAATCGTGTTTGGTAGATTATACCTTCATAATAAGAAATGAAAACAACTCGTAACTAACTACACGACCTAACAGGCAATGTCATCATCCTCATCGTCATCATCGTCCGACAGACTTACACCACCAAGGGCACCAGGAAAGGCACCAATGGTGGAACCCATACCGCCTTATGGCGTGGAGACACGCTCAGCAGCGAGGAAAAGGCTCGCTCTGGGGGAGGAGTCGTCGTTACGCCCAACTATTGCTGTACCAGTTGAACCGATTAATCCTGTAGAGATAGGAATTGACATGCTTAGAATCCTGGTGCATACATAACAAAAACAGCTAGAAAGAATGCAGGAAACCATCCTGGCACAAGGATGGATGATCCGACACCTTACCGGAAAGACCGACTCGCTCGAGGAAGAGCATCGTACGAGCAAGATAGCTCGTAACACTATAGCCAGAGATCTGCGTGCTGAGCAGATAAGAGCCGACTGGCTGGAGGACAGAGTCCTGGAAAATAGTTGGAACATTCAGGAATTGCAAAATCAAGCACTTGCACCAGTACCGGCCCTCCAGTGCCGGTAGAGGAGGATCCAGAAGAGGATCCAGAGGAGGATCCAAGGAGGATCCTGAAGAGGATCCGGAGGAGGACCCAGCTGAGGAAGTTGGAAATGCCGCACAGGATGACGGCAATGACAGTGACTTGGGGAATGGAGACGTAGACGACTGACACGTCTCGTTTATATTATTTGTTTTCCTCCAGTTTATTATTTTCCACTTGTGTTTAAACTTGAAACTTTATAGTGAATTCGTATGTTTGATTGCACTTTTGTAAGACGTTGAGATTTCAGTTAATCAAGTATTTCTTTTGACTATTTAACATATTGAGTTGACATAACTTACTAATTATTAAAGTACGAAGTAGGATAACTATATTGGATATATAGACTTATCAGGGTGTGTTTGTGTTGTGTTTCGAAGATCTAAATGGCGACTGGAAGACGTGGAAACCTTAACTTGACGCCCGAAGAGCTAGCTGCCATGATTCAGGAGCATGTGAACGCAGCTTTAGCGGGTGTTCAGAACCAGCCGGCAGGTAACCATTATTAAATTTTCGCGTGAAAATCTAATAGTGAGGCTAGTAAAATTCCTTGCTGACTTCCTGTTCTCTGTCAGCAGGAGGGGGCTTTAACCCCTACAAGATGTTCCTTGACGCAAAGCCTAGCAAATTCTCGAGGGCGGAAGGACCCATTGGACTGGTCCGCTGGATCGAAAAATCGGAATCTGTTTTTGAAATGTGCAACTGCCTCGAGGCCAACAAAGTCAAATATGTAGCCTCAACACTGGAAGATGGGGCATTGACATGGTGGAATGCCCAAGTCCAAACACGTGGGCTTATAGCTGCGAATGCAATGGCATGGACTGAGTTCAAGGCCCTGATTAAAGAGGAGTACTGTCCACGAGACAGAGTGCAACAATTGGAGCAAGCTCTATGAACCACAAGATGGTGGGATCGGAAATTGAAGCTTACACCGCAAAACACCATGACTTGGTATTTCTGTGTCCTGATTTGGCCAACACGGTGGAGAAAAGACTCGAGTTCTATCTCGGGGGTCTGGTTCCGGAAATTTAGGGTATGGTGATGTCTAGTAACCCTGTAACTGAACATCAAGCAATCCGATTGGCTCACAAACTCACCGATAAAGCGGTGGAACAGAAGAAACTGCCAGCACGGGGTACCACTGAAGTCGCCCCAGATAACAAAAGAAAATTTGAAGACTCCACTGTTCGACAGTCTTCGTCATCACATCCGCAGCAAGGGAACCAGAAACGGTTCAATCATTACCATAGCCACCGGGGTCATCAAAATCATCCCGCCAACAACAACAACCAGAATTCAGGCGGCTATGTAGGTCGAAAGCCGCAGTGCAACCGCTGTAATCTACATCATAACGGCCCTTGTGCCGGAAATCGTTGCCAACGATGTGGCAAGATAGGACATGCGGCAAAGGATTGTCGTGGGGAAATCATGTCCCGACAAAATCAGAATCAGCCCCAGGGTCAGCAGCAGGGTATAAACCGGGATGCTATCAATGTGGTAGCACTGCTCATTTCAGAAGAGACTGCCCAAAGTTGCGCAACAACAACAATAATGGTGGAAACAACCAACCACAATAACACAACAACAATAATAACAACAACAATGGGAACGGTGGCACAGGAGGTGCCAAAGGTCGTGCATTTACATTGGGCCGCGGAGAGGCCAGAAACGACACGAACGTGGTCACCGGTAAGTTTCCCCTTAATGAACATTTTGCTACTGTGCTTTTTGATACGGGTGCGGATAGGAGTTTTATATCTGAGTCTTTTAGGAAGAACCTAAATCTCACGCTTAAACCCTTAGAGACCCCTTATGTTATAGAATTAGCCGATGGTAAATCTGTAGATGTGACCCAAATCGTATCCGGCTGTCAACTCAAACTCGCGGGCCACACTTTTACCATTGATCTGATGACAACTACCCTGGGTAGTTTTGACGTGGTAGTCGGAATGGACTGGCTATCCGACGTCCGGGCTGAAGTTCTCTGCTTCGAAAAGTCTATCCGTATTCCACTCTCGAACGACGAAATCCTGACAGTACAAGGCGACAAGGCAAGCGCCGTCACCAACATTATCTCATACATGCAAGCGCAGAAGTATCTTCGGAAAAAGAATTCCTTCGCTTTACTCGCACTAATTACCGAACAGCCTAAGGACGAGAAACGCATAGAAGACATCCCTGTCGTCCGTGATTTTTCCGATGTATTCCCAGAAGAACTACCTGGTCTTCCACCACATCGACAATTGGAATTTGAAATCGAATTGGCAAGCAATGCAACTCCTATCGCCAAGGCTCCATACCGCCTAGCTCCAGCCGAGCTGCAGGAGCTGTCTACCCAACTTCAAGAGCTGCTAGAAAAAGGATTTATCCGACCAAGCGTTTCGCCATGGGGAGCTCCAGTCCTTTTTGTCAAGAAAAAGGACGGGACTTTCCGCATGTGCATCGACTATAGGGAACTCAACAAGGTTACTGTCAAGAACCGATACCCGTTACCTCGCATCGACGATCTCTTCGACCAACTTCAAGGGTCCAGCTACTACTCTAAGATTGATTTACGGTCCGGTTACCATCAGCTACGCGTCAGGGAGGAGGATATCGCTAAGACAGCATTTGCACTCGGTATGGCCATTACGAGTTCTTGGTCATGCCATTCGGTCTCACTAACGCACCTGCGGTATTCATGGACCTCATGAACCTCGTGTGTAAACCATACCTCGACAAGTTTGTCATTGTGTTCATCGATGACATACTCATCTACTCCAAAAGTGAAGAAGAACATGCGGAACACCTACGATTACTGCTAGGGCTGCTTCAACAGGAAAAACTATATGCCAAGCTTTCGAAGTGTGATTTCTGGATTCGGGAAGTTCAGTTTCTCGGACACGTCGTGAATGAAAAGGGTATCCACGTAGACCCTGCCAAGATTGAAGCCATCAAAAACTGGGAAGCACCTAAGACACCGACGGAGATCCGCCAATTTTTGGGATTGGCTGGTTATTACAGACACTTCATCGAGGGATTTTCAAAGATCGCACAACCGCTTACTACCCTCACCCAGAAAGGCATCAAGTATGCTTGGGGTGACAAGCAAGAAGCAGCATTTCAATTGCTGAAGCAGAAACTTTGCAGTGCACCCATCCTGTCCTTGCCGGAAGGGACAGATGACTTTGTAGTGTATTGTGATGCTTCCATTCAGGGATTGGGATGCGTACTCATGCAACGCGATAAAGTCATCGCGTATGCGTCGCGACAACTGAAGGTTCACGAGAAAAACTACACGACGCATGACCTAGAATTGGGAGCAGTAGTGTTTGCACTTAAGATTTGGAGACACTACCTCTATGGAACGAAGTGCACAATCTTTACTGACCACAAAAGCCTCCAGCACATCTTTGATCAGAAGGAGTTGAACATGCGACATCGTCGGTGGGTCGAACTCTTGAACGATTATGAGTGTGCCATTCGGTATCACCCGGGTAAAGCTAACGTGGTAGCTGATGCCCTCAGTAGGAAGGAACACTTGAAACCTCGTCGCGTACGAGCACTACAACTCACTATTCATTCGGGGCTACCCGATCAAATACGCGACGCCCAGTTAGAAGCAGTTAAGGAGGAACACATCAAAGCCGAATCAGTGGGAAAAATGGAACGCGATTGGGAAGTAAAGCCCAATGGAGCCCGGTATTTCATGAATCGCATATGGGTACCTCTCTACGGAAACCTTAGAGAGCTAGTCATGGATGAAGCTCACAAATCTCGATACTCTGTCCATCCGGGTTCGGATAAGATGTATCAAGACCTTAAAGCTGCATATTGGTGGCCCAACATGAAAGCCGATATAGCCACCTACGTGAGTAAATGTTTGACTTGTGCAAAAGTCAAGGTGGAGTATCAAAAGCCATCGGGGCTACTCCAACAACCTGAGATCCCAGTGTGGAAGTGGGATCAGATCTCAATGGATTTCATCACTAAACTCCCGCGAACCTTGGGTGGTTGCGATACCATCTGGGTGATCGTGGATCGTTTAACTAAGTCCGCACACTTCCTAGCTATCAAAGAAACAGATAAGATGGAGAAGTTGACTCGCATCTACATTAAGGAAGTAGTTTCTCGGCACGGAGTGCCAACGTCCATCATCTCAGATAGAGATGCTCGCTTCACGTCAAACTTCTGGCAGTCACTCCAGAAAGCGTTGGGAACCCGCTTAGATATGAGCATAGCTTATCACCCTCAGACTGATGGTCAAAGCGAAAGGACCATACAAACCTTGGAAGACATGCTTAGGGCATGCGTGGTGGACTTCGGAAATAATTGGGAGATTCACCTGCCTCTAGTAGAATTCTCATATAACAACAGCTATCATACGAGTATTTCGGCAGCACCGTTTGAAGCATTATACGGTCGTAAATGTAGATCACCGGTCTGCTGGGCAGAAGTCGGTGACAGTCAACTCACAGGCCCTGAGTTAATACTTGAGGCCACTGAAAAGATTGTACAAATCAGAAACCGCATGGCGGCGGCACGAGATCGACAGAAAAGCTACGCTGATCAACGACGCAAACCGCTCGAATTTCAAGTAGGCGATCGCGTCCTACTAAAGGTGTCACCCTGGAAGGGTGTAATCCGCTTTGGAAAACGGGGCAAACTTAACCCACGGTACGTAGGCCCGTTTGTAATCTTGAAACGTATTGGACCCGTAGCATATCAATTAGACCTTCCTGCCGAACTCAGTGGAGTTCACAACGTATTTCACGTTTCAAATCTGAAGAAGTGCCTATCAGATGAAACTTTAGTTATTCCATTGGATGAGATCCAAGTGGATGAACAACTACACTTCGTGGAAAAGCCTATTGAGATCATGGATCGTGAGATCAAGACTCGAAGGCACAGCAAGATTCCAATCGTTAAAGTTCGTTGGGACTCTAGGCGTGGACCGGAGTTCACGTGGGAAAGAGAGGACCAAATGAAAAGCAAATACCCACATCTCTTCGCAGCTGAGCAGCAAACTAACGATACCAGTATCTAAATTTTCGGGACGAAAATTCTTTCAACATGGGGATGATGTGACAACCTGGAAATTTCTCATACTTTCGTGTACTATTGTTGACTAAATTCTTGTGCATGGCACTTGGAAATCTTTGTGTATGACACTTGGGAACTTCTTGTAACGTTGCGTACCATCATTAACGAACTAACTCTTTGGGCGTGGCACTCTGAACATGTACGCTACATGCTAAACCGCGTTTACTCAATTTTCGGGACGAAAATTCTTTCAACATGGGGATAATGTGATATCCCGGGTTTTTCGGATAACTTACACGTGACACTTGTCGAATAATATATACGCTAAGTATTAAGCGTGCACAAATTAAATGAATACGTGTTGTGTGTTGTGTGAATTTTTAGTTATAAAGTAAGTATGATAGATATGTACACGAACTGAACCGAACCACGACACGAACCAACTTCGATTCATTGTGACTCTAGGAGTAACAAAGTTTTAAACTTTAACTCAAGTCTTCGGCCAAGATCAAACCCAAACCGATAGCGAACCTAAACCCTAAACCAAAACACTTTCGGCCAAGATCAGCCCATAACCGCGGATTTATTGAGATCAAACCAAACCAACCCGTGTGCAACCCAAACCGATATCAAGCCTAAGCTTTAAACTCCAACCACTCGGCCACAAGATCAAACTATTCTGGCCGCGAGATCAAGCCCAAACCCAAACCCAAACGAAAGCAATCCAAGTATCATCGGCCACAATGCTTATCCGAACCGTAAACCTTATCATTCTTGCGCCTATAAATACAAACCCATGCATGTGCCATTGACAAAACAAAAATCCTAACAAGCAAACAGCCGTCGGCAGCTTTGTCTCACCCTTGTGATCGCAAACGCTGATCAGCCTTGTTCTTCGCTTCTTTCTCTCGGTCGCAGCAAGCAGCAGCCGAAGTCTTCATCATCTCAGTCGCAAAACAGCCTTCATCTGATCAGCCCTTGTTCAGTCCATTCAACCGCAAACAGCCCTACACTCCTTGTTGATCACAGGCAGCCCTTCTTCCAGTTCTTGTCGGTTCGGACGTGATCTTGTTGGAGCAGCCGGGTCGCCCTTGTCCACATCTCGGCTTGTTTGTCTAGTTATTCAAGGTTAGGATCATATTTGATTATGAGATCATGTTCGGTATATATATATATGTATGCTTGAATGACTAGTTGTTTCGGATATTATATGCTGAGTTGATTGTTGTTGATATGTATAATAGTTGCGGAACTTGTAAGTCGCGAGTATGTTTGATTGATAAAAACTAGAGTTAATGAGTAGGGTTTGCATGGAATTGTTATAGGTATTAATCTAGGATTAGAAATCGGTTTTAGATCGCCTAGATTAATCGCATGAACGGGATTACACGAGTTTATGATAAAGATATGCTGAATCAGTTGCTGAGTAATAGTTACAGCCGACTTCATCTAGCTGTAACTCGGTCGATAGTTGTCGAAAAACGGATTTTCTGATGTCTAGAACGTAGAGATTTGAATAAGGAATCTAATGGCACCAAATTCATAATTTTCTGAAGTCGTTTGATATTTTAAAGGGCTAAATAAGTTCAGTAACTAAAACTGTGAAAATCCTGAAATTGCTAGTTGTTTGTAAGCTAGATTTAAAATCAGTAGGAGTTGAGTCATGATTTGTACAGCAACTAGTATAGAATTTCGGGCAACTCATCTGATTTTGTTAATCGGACGATCAGTGATTTTTAAATAAATTCTTCCGTGGACTGCAGTCAGAAAGCGGTAAATCTGACTGCAGCTTAGTGAATTAATATTTATGGTTAATTGGTAAAGATTTAGGACTTGGGAAAATTATATAAATTTCTATGGTATAAACGTCACCTACTGTAAAAATATTAGAATTTTTAGAATGTTAGAACTATTTTATAAAAATCCTAGAAAACAGCTGAATAATTGAGTGTTAAGCAGAAAGTTGGTAACTTGTGATTTTATGCATTAAAGTGTTGCATGGATTTGGAATATGTTCATGATAAGTTGTTTGATTACTATGATCACATGAGAATACTTGCATGCATGTTTGAGTGTTAGATATGTTGTTTGTGTGTATCACTTTGTGAGTAAATTGCGTGTGGAATTTGTATTGGTGTGATTACACACTGACGTGGAATTAATTGGTTTGTTAGGACGCAACTAGCGGTCCCATCTCTTATAACATCTTTGCTACACTAACCGAGCAAATAAAGGTGAGTTCACGGCCCCTAACTTTATCCGGTTTTTAAACAACAGGGGGAGAAACATGTATACACTCTCAAACTCAATCTCTTTACGTTATACGAATTTAACGTCACATAACTATACGGTAACTAAGTTAATGTTAATGTAATGTTATGGTCACTAAGCAGCTTTATCACTTAAGTCCTCGACAATCTCCTCGGATCGTTAGTATTTGGGTTAAATAGCGGGGGAATTATAAGTAGTACTACTGGGTCTGACGAGCCCCATCCGAGCTAGTCGCGCTAGCCGACCTGGTATGGTCAACGGGTGAATAATTGGCCTAACATCGCCATGGTCATGTGATAGGCCTGGCAAAACGGAGGCACAACTGTCAGCTTCGATCGCGAACTCTTACGTGACATGACTTTAGGCTAGCTACCTATATATATTAACATTGAACTTAATTACGAATCAACTTAATATTCCGGGTTTGGAATATTGGAAACATCAACTTATTATCCCGGGTTGGGGATAATGGAAATAACAACTTAATAATCCGGGATGGGAATATTGGAAGCAACAACTTATTATTCCGGGTTGGAATAATGGAACCAATACGTTACCCCGGGTTAGGGATAACGGAGAAAACAAACTATAACCGAACAAACGAATTTATGAAAACCTGTGAACTCACTCATCTTTAATGTTGACACTTGTTTCTTTACATGTTTCTCAGGACGCTAGGAGCTCTAGGTGCACGCACATGCATTGAACAAGACATCTTTATCGAGTCTTATTTATTAATATTGTTTTGGGATTTTAAATTTGTTTTGGCGTTTGTATTGGCGCCCGCATCACTACTTATTTATGCTTCCGCTCAAACTTTAAAACTAATGCTCTGCTAAATATTGGTAATTGATATAAAATCTACAAAGAACGATTTTGGAAAACGTATAATCAAATCATGTAGAGTCGTTCGACGTACTAGTGTTTCAGATTCTGGTTTGTTCACACGCCTCGCGGTAAAACTCCGCAAATGGAAATTGAGGGTGTGACAATAACACTATCCGAAAGACATAACCATTAGGTATAACCTCAGAGGGTTATTCCCTATATATTTATGGTCATAAATATATATTTGGTCGGGTCTAAAGATCGACAAAAACGGGTCAGATTCAAAAGTCAAAGTGGTGGTCAAACCACTAGACTTTTGAACCCAAATGAGCACATTTAACAAAGGTGACGAATTTGACAAGTCTTAATAAGTTTATAAAAGTATTTTAGCATCAAAACAACCTGTTTTAATACCCGAAAATAGATCCGTTGCAAAATGCGCAAAAATTGCATTTTGACCGAAACTTTGACTTGTCAAAATGACTAGAAAAGATTGAAATCAGTTGGTATGATTTTTAGGGATCATAACCACCTTGATTACCATCATAATGAAAGTTTCAATTGAGTTTTATCTTGATCGATTCATGATCAAAACTAAAAGTCAAACAATTTGATTTTTAGTGAAATTAAGCTATAATAATTGAATATAGCAAGAGTGGAACACTTACAACACCAAGGAAATGATCAAGGACCACAGAGATAGCTCCAAGATGGTTGTAATTCGGATTTGAGGCATGTTATAGCATGAACATGCTCAAAAAGTTCAAGAATGGCCATGATTATGGTATTTATAATGATCATAAGTTCACCAAATCATGACATGTGTTATAGCAAGTGTTAGAGGCTTGATTAGTGTCCAAATAGGTGTTAAGTGCAGAATAGAAGTGGCCAAAATCAAGTGCTAAGTGTCCCTAAACAAACAGGCTGTTGCCAGCTTGCTTTTGCTGATCCGGGCACTCCATGCGGACCGTATGGGGTCCTCCATGCGGTCCTCATGGCCCCAAGCTGGTCAGAAACTTTCAAAATTGGCAGAACAGGCCCCTGCACTTGTTTCGTCGCGTTTCGGACAAACTTGAATCCTCAGACTCTTGAGATTTGTTTATCTTCTTGAACAAGGACATTCTTGCAAACCCAAGTGAGTACATAGTCCCCTCTTTTACGTTTTCAAATGTTTTGGGGTGATTCATATGTGCCTATAACTACTTTTGCGATTTCATGACATTATATATGCTTTGATTACATAGTACATATAGTACATGATTTCAATTGCATTTTGCTTTGTATGTTGACTTAGCATGCTTAGCACATTGATTTTCAAAGACATTTTCATGGTATTTTGACTTAGCATACCTACATATGGTTTCAAAGACATTTTACTTCGTATGTTGACTTAGCATACCTAGTACACGGTTTCAAAGACATTTTAAAAAGGTATATTGACTTAGTATACCTACATATGGTTTCAAAGATATTTTACAAGGTATATTGACTTAGTATACCTACATATGGTTTCAAAGACATTTTACTTTGTATCTTGAGTTAGCATACCTAGTACACAGTTTCAAAGACATTTTTGCTTGGTATATTGACTTAGTATGCCAAGTACATGGTTTCAAAACATTTTTATGACAAGCTTGCATTGTTTTAGACATATTGGTGCGTTGAACTCAACAATGATACATTCATTAACATTGATCATGCCGACCGGTAGTATGTAATGGTACCATAGGATTGACAATCCCGTTCCCACTTCCTAGGTTTGTTTGGAAGCGACTTTAGGGAATGACAGAATCAGATGAACATTGATAGACCTTTATCTTTATAAGGGTTTATCCGATAGTCAACAAGGCTTGAATGTATTCGCCAACAATCCTAATATATGTTTTTACAATAAAAACAATGATTTCTAAGACATAACTTTTGGTTTAAACAAAAAATTTGTTTATTCAAAGACATTGTCTTATATAAGACATTTTGGCTATTCAAGACATAACATTGGTTTACACATGACATTTTGGCCATTCAAGACATGACATTGGTTTATACATGACAAGTTGGTTTATACAAAGGCATTGGTTTACACATGACAAATTGGTTTATACATGACAAGTTGGTTTATACAAAGACATTGGTTTATACTTGACAAGTTGGTTTATACAAAGACATTGGTTTACACATAACATTGGTTAAAACATGACTTTATATTTTATACAAAACATGACATATTTTTTGTTATCAATTTAACCATGCATTATTTCTTTTATATTATTTGATTTTTCTTATGATTTCATGAAAGAAAACATTTCGTAAGGATTTATGGCCGCTTTCATCAAACATTTCTTTAAACATTCTATGCCATAAATCTTCAACACAAAACCTATGTTACTCACATGCGTTTTTATGCTAACATACTTATTTTCACATATGTTTCAGGAGCGAACGTTTGATGATGAGCATTCAACACATAGGACGGATTGTGGGCTTTAGTGACTTAAAACAAGAAAGAAAATATATTAATGTTATTTTTTCCGTTTTATTTCAAGACATTGTGAACAATTCTAATCAATAATACAAAAATTTAATTACCATGGTTGTGAAACAGTAGTTCTGTTACGACACTCCCTAGCGTTTCCGCCGCAGTTTGTTGTTTTACGCGGTCGGGGTGTGACAAAAAGATTGGTATCAGAGCCAATGGTTATAGGGAATTAGGTTATTAGTAATGCTTTGACCTAGACTATAACCTTTCTAGGACCCTAACACAAGTTATCTTGTGTTTAGATCTTAAAACAATACCATCACCTATCCTTATGTGAATACCAAAACAGAAACACAATTTTCAAAACGATTTTGAAATCAATCGTCTATTTTTGGATGATTCTTTTTTTGCTTAATGCCTTCAAAAGTTTTCAAAATCTCGTCAAAGTTTGGGTTTTAATAATGTGAACACATGCAATCTGGAAGGGTGGGTGCCTATACCCTGAGTGTTTTGTCTAAGGCTAGAGTGTTCGTACAAATCCACTTAATCGAACCAATCACTCTTACCTGGGAATCTTGGGGTGAGTGTCCACTTATGGGCTAAAGGATGTCTTCGCGATACATTATAATTACCCATTTAATTTGATTAGTCACTGTGTGTCGTTTGTTTGTTTGGTGTAATGAACAAATGACCACCATCCTTGCATTTCGTCAATATTTATAACATTTCATTTTGATTATCCAACATTCATTTCACTCGTTTTCACTCATGGTTTTCTCTCTTTTAGAATGCCTCCTTGACGTAATGTTAATGCAAATCCGGACGCCGCTATGGCAGGTATTATAGCTCAGCAGATTGCTGTTGTGTTGCCCAATCTCATAACTCAAATAAACCAAGCCAACAATAACAATAATAATGCACCTGCTCCATGCAATTATAAACAGTTCAACTCGACTAAGCTACTCAAGTTTAGTGGTTTGAAAGCCTTGAGAATACACTTCGCCATGTCCAATGTCTGAATGAGCGTAAAGTTGAGTTTGCTTCGAGCGTGTTCCAAAAGAGGGCGCTCACGTGGTGGAACAGAGTGGTAAGAGATAGGGGTGCTGATGTTGCGATGGGTCAAACTTGGGAGCAACTTAGGGCTCTGATGATGAAAGAGTTTTGCCTTGTCATGAGTAGAGGCCCTAGAAAATGAGTTCCACGACTTAAAACAAGATAGTGGAGAACACCGTGCTTACACTGATCGGTATGAGGAATTAAGCTTGTTATCTCCTGCTATAGTGATGCCTTTTGGATAAGGCGATTGAAAAGTATATAGATGGTCTTCCTGATCCGGTTCAGGATATTGTCACCGGCTTCGGTTAGGCAAGCTATTGAGCTAGCTGCAACCCTGACTGAATCACGGTTAAAAAGGGTAAACCCCACCGTAAGTCTGAGAAACGAAAGGGTAACAAAGTTGAAACCTCCAAAAAGTCTAGGAAGCGTAAGGCTTCCAAGAACTTCGCTAGTGTTACACAACCTATTCAAGCTGCTCCAAATCAGATGCTTAACCACCAGCCAAGAAACAGTATGTTGACACTGCACCTTTGTGCAAAAAGTGCAACAGTCTCTACCAACCCCATCTTCCATTCGTATTTGTACAAACTGTGGTAGATCTGGCCATTTGGCCAACACATGTCGCTCAGCTCCTGCCCCGAATAATGTGGTCCAAAACCCTTTTCAGCCAGCCAATCCTGCACGACCTCACTATCCACCCGGGTCTTGCTACAATTATGGGGATCTTACCCACTATAGAAACAATTGCCTGAAGTTGGCAAATGCAAACCAGGCTCGTGGATGAGCTTTCAACATTAATGCAAACGAGGCACGGGCAGACAACGAGGTGGTGAACGGTACGTTCCTCGTTAACAACCATCCTGCATCAATTCTTTTTATTCGGGTGTTGATAGAAGTTTCGTATCCCTAGCTTTTGAACCATTGCTTTCAATGCCTAGAACCAAACTAGGAAAGCCCTTGACAGTCGAAATAACTAGTGGTGAACCCCTTAAACTTGATTCTGTCATCCGTGATTGCCAATTAAACCTCAATAACCATCTTTTTCCCATTGACCTCACGCCAATGCAAATCGGGAGCTTTGATATCATAGTAGGATGGACTGGTTAACTAAACACCATACTAAGGTGATTTGTTTCTATAAGATCGTTCGTAAACCCATTTCGTCTGGTGAAACCTTAGAAGTTCGTGGAGAAAAACCCGTTAGCCTTAAACTCATGACATGTACCCAAGCCCATAAATACCTACGAAAGAATTATGTTGCCTTCTTGGCACGTATCGTAGAGGACAAAGGCAAGGGAAAAACTATTCAAGACATCCCTGTTATTCAAGATTATCCTGAGGTATTTCTGGAAGAGCTACTTGGTTTACCCGCCATCACGACAAGTTGAATTTCGTATAGATCTTGTACCTCGTGCCAACCCTATTGCTAAATCCCCATACCGTCTTGCACCATCTGATATGCAAGAGTTATCAAAATAGCTTCAGGAGTTATCTGACAAAGGATTTATTCGTCCGAGCTTTTCACCTTGGGGCGCTCCAGTCCTATTTGTGAAAAAGAAAGATGGATCTTTCGGAATGTGTATCGATTACCGTGAGATCAACAAAATCATAATAAATTATCGATACCCCCTACCTCGCATTGATGATCTCTTTGATCAGCTACAAGGTGCTACTTGTTTACAAAAGATTGATCTGCGTTCTGGGAATCATCAGCTTCGTGTACTCGAGGAAGATATTCCCAAGACAGCTTTTTGCACACGTTACGGTCATTATGAGTTCACAGTTATGCCTTTTCGTTTGACAAATGCTCCTACTATCTTCATGGACTTTATGAATAGGGTTTGTAAGCCTTATTTAGACAAGTTCATCATTGTTTTCATTGATGAAATTTTGATTTATTCAAAGTCTCGAGCCGATCACGAGCAACATCTACGTTTAACGATGGAACTCCTAAAGAAAGAACAACTTTATGCCAAGTTCTCCAAGGTATACATGTAGATCCCACCAAAATCAGCACGATTAAGGAATGGGATACGACTACTACTCCTACCGAAGTTCGATCATTTCTTGGTCTCACGGGTTATTATTGACGCTTTATTGCAAACTTCTCAAAAATTGTGGTTCCCCTCACTGCTTTAACTCAAAAGAATAAGCCTTTTGAGTGGGCAATGATGATTTTGTCGTATATTGTGACGTATCAAACTTAGGCCTTGGCTGTGTCCTCATGCCAAGAGACAAAGTTATAGCCAATGCATCTAGAAAATTGAAATTTCACGAGAAGAACTACACGACTCATGATATTGAGTTGGGTGCTGTTGTTTTCGCTCTCAAAATTTGGAGACATTATCTATACGGTACAAAATACGTGGTTTTCACGGACCACAAAAGTCTCCTACACATTTTTAATCAGAAAGAACTAAACATGAGACAACGACGATGGGTCGAATTACCACATCATCTTGAGCTTCAACTTGAAACAAAAGACAGTTATTTTATTATCTGAACCGTTTGTGGGTTCCAAGCCAAGACAATCTCCACATCTTGATAATGGATGAGCTCACAAGTCTCGTTATTCAGGTCATCCTGCTGCAGACAATAATGTGTTAATGCATTTGTGAAAAATTTTCTAACTATCAGGTTTATCTGTCTTTGAAGGAGAAGAAATCTGATTTTGGGCCATTGCATAACACTTGTTGTCTGTTATATGAGTATGTTCCTGAGTTTCCACCGTTCAAATGAAGTACATGAGTTTATGAAACATTTGCCCATCTATAAGGCCCTAACCGATTGACACAAGGCTATAGTTCACATGTTGATTTATTCTGGGGAGCACCACGTCTTCAAGAAGAGACCAAGGCTATCATTTATGCGGTAAAGATTAAGGATAAAGATGTTGAAGTGGCTATCATAGAGGAGCTAATCAGAAAAGTGTTGGATATCAAAGATAAGAAAGAATATTCAACAGGTTACACTGAGCGAATGGTGAAAGGATGTTTCTACCGCATGGGGTACAATGGACACGTGAATGCTGCCCTGTTCAAGATCAACAATTTGGGGAGGTCGTATCATTTTATTGCACTCAACATTATTCACGCCCTCAGCCACAGGAATGGTGGTTTTGATGATTTGGTAGATTATCAGATGTGCATGATAGCAGCATTGGTGCTCAACCTTCCGTACAACTTCAGCAAGTTGATCTTTGAGCATATGGTTCTTAACCTTTGAAGAGAACGATTCTTGCAGTATCCTCGGTTAATACAAGTGTTATTAGATCACTTATATCCGAACCTTGAAAAAAAGGAAGATGAGTTGATGAAACTGGAGCACATGGATGCCTCAGTATTGGTAAATATAAGCACATATAGAAAGAAAGGAAAGGCGCCCTCGTACAAGCCACTTTTGGGGCCATCATCAACAAGGATTACAAGTCTTTGCCTCCTTGGAAAATGGAGAAATGAAGGAAGTGGTGACAAAAAGGAAGAATAATCTTGGTTAGAAGATTTTGAGGCAAAGCGCAGCATATGGTATATAAAAGAGGATGAAAAGAAGCAAAAACGCACATCTTAAAAAACTGTTGTTAGATCATCGTCGTCTACTTTAAAGAAAAAGAGGAAGACTATAGTGAGAACAGGCTTAGTAGATGAGTCTGATATTGAAGAAACTCCTGAAACTGAGCATGTACAAGTTGAAATTCAAGAAGAAAATTTGGAGGATGTTACTGCTGAGATTGAGAAACAAGCATATGGAGGAACTGAAGGAGGATATGGTGGAGATGAAGGGTCGTCCTCTTCGAGTACATATACTGAGGATAAGATCACAGGTCAAAAGAAGGAAAAGGAAGAAAAAGAAGAAAACAAAAGGAAGATGAACGAAAGAGAGCAGAGGAACGAAAGAGGCAAGAAATAGGCGATGATGATGATGATACGTATGAGCCTTCTGATACTGATGAAGAAATTTCAATTGTCAAGCCTGCAAAAAGGCCAGCAGCTAAACATGCAAAGAGACCAGCTGTAAAGAAAACAGAATCTCTTGCTGCTCGTTTAAGGATCAAGTTAAGAAAGAAATGGCTGATACTTCAGTGATCTCTCCAGCCGTTGAATCTTCTATTCCTCCACCTCTGTCGCCTCCACCACAATCCTCTCCACAATAACCACCAATCATTTTACCACCTCAGTCACCTTCACATCCATCACCACCACCACAGCCTGTCACACCCTTATATTTCCACTTGCAGAGTTTTACCGCGAGGCGTGTGAACAAACCAGAATCTCAGACACTAGCATTGTCGAACGACTCTATATGATTTATTTAAATGTTTTCCAAAAACAGTTATTGTAAACAAGCATAGTCATTTTCAAAGTATCAAAGTTTAGCGGAAGCATTAATGTAAAGTAACGGGCGCCAACATAAACGCCAAAACCAAAAGAAAATCCAAAGGTAAATGTTCATAAAGACTCGATAAAAATGTCTTTTTCAAATGCAAAGTGAGTGCACCTAGCGCTCCTAGCGTCCTGAGAAACATGTAAAGAAACAAGTGTCAACATGAAAGAAGTGCATAATGTCTATGTCTTAGTCTTATATTGAGTCTGTATAGTATAGAGCTGAATAGGCTAGTTGAATGTTGTATTTATGTAGAATGAGGACAAGTTCGCCCATGTGTGTCATGTTAGGACATGTTCAGCCGAACTTGCTTAGGCAAGTTCGGGCGAACTTGTGTCTCCCACTGGCGAACTTGCATCTCTATATAAAGCTAGCTAGCCTCTCTCATTTGTAACTTTGGCATTTTGGAGGCGATGTCAGTTTGTACTCTTGACATTTAATCAATGAAACTGATGATTAACTGATTAATTCTTGTCTATTGGTAAACACGACGTAATATTTCCACTACTATGGACGTTAGATATGAAATTTAGGTTCCTTAGCATCGAGGATCGGTCCTACAAGTGCTATCAGAGCTAGAACAGCCTGATTTGATAGTATCAAGACAAGAACACTTCCATTTCATCTCCATTCTTCTATTTTTCTGAACTTTTTTTTATCAAAAATGAAGAATTCACGGTCAAAATCTTTTCAATTTTGAATATATCATGTAAAATACAACAAAGATAGGCCCTTGAAAGATTGGAGACCAAATTCAACCGAATTGATGTCAAAATTTTGAAAAAACCATGTTTTCCAAAACTTGTCCATCGAACTTGTTTAACCAAGTTCGACCGAACTTGTGCTAAAAACTCACTTTTTCAGTGATTTTTACCAAGTTCGCCCGAACTTGAGTTGTTTTTGAGAAAATTTTGCCAAGGTCGTTCGAACTTGAGTGAATTTTTGAAGAAAATTGGTTAACTTCGCTCGAAGTTGCTAGATTTTTACTGAATTCTTGTCAAGTTCGAACGAACTTGATAAAATTCAAGGATTTTTAGCTAAGTTCGCCCGAACTTGCTAGTTTTTCATCAAATTCATTGCTAAGTTCGCTCGAACTTACAAAATCTTTACAAATCATCAACAAGTTCGACCGAGGTTGATTAAAAGGAATTTTTCAAAACAAAATCACAAGTTCGGTCACTTGTGATAAACTCAAAGAATTCTTCATTTCAACTACAAGTTCAACCGAACTTGTAGTAGATATAATATTTTCAAAAGTTTTTGAGTATTTTCAGCGTATGCGTCTCGTTATTCACGATGGATGATATTCAAAGAGCTTTTATGTCCGGAGCTAGTTCGTCAAATGCCAACGTGATCCATCAAGTCAATCTTGATAATGAAATGGGCACGACTATTAAACCGCCCAAGCTAATGAGCATGGACGAGTATGAAGCATGGAAGGAGAAGTTTACATATTGGGTTCAAGCCATGCTCTTCGCAGGTTGGGTGTCGACTGAAAGAGGTTACACTGTTCCGGTGGATGAACATCAGCAAGTTCTGGAAAAGTACAACTACACGACTATACAGAAAGACGAATACATTGTTGAGAAAAAATGATCAGTCTTATCCAACAATCCGTCAAAGAAGATATTCTCGTCTTGCTACCGGAATACACAACAGCAAAAGATCTCTGGCTTTCACTTCAAAAGAAGTATCAAGGAAGTGCGGAGATGATCAAAAGCAAGAAGGCGCTCATTATGAAAGAGTTCGATATCTTCAACATGCTGAAGGGTGAGACCATGAAGCAGATGATTGAATGTTTCTGTCATCTTAAAGTCCAAATGCGAAGACACGGTCTCGAGAAGACGGAACAAGAGTACATCGACAAGCTTGCTGACGCTCTACCAGATGGAGAGTGGACTACTTACCTTATGGTTCTAAAGGAAAGTGATAAATGGGAATTCTTCAAGCTGTCAACATTTATCGATAAACTCGAAGGTCACGAAATGGAACTCTTGAAGATTGCAAAGTCAAAGAACGCTAATGCTGTTCAAGACGTTGGTTTGTACTACAAGAGTGGAATGCAAGATAACATTTCAAGTCCAAAGATTTAGACAGCATTCAACGCAAGTTTAAATTCTTCAAACAATTCGTAGCAGAATCAGAATCAGTCATATCCTCGATATGATCAATGTCCACAGTCTTCATTCTCAAGTACTGGTTCAAATTCATCTTATCAAAGTCAAACAAATCAGAATCAACAAACAAATTCTGATTCGAATGTATACAAGTGCAACATCGCAGTGAACTTGAACAATGTTGTTTCAGAACAAGTCGCTAAACAACATATGTCTCTTCTTGCCACTGTTCTAGAGTCATACGAAAGTCTTGTAGCCGGTAAAATTGGAAATCCCGAAATGACGGCAGAAGATTATGACCTAGTGGATGAAGAAGAACTCGAGTTGATGGATATAAAGTGGTTTTTAGCATGTATCATTCGAAGAGTCACAAAGTTCGTTGCTCTCACTGGCCGAGATATCGGAAACTCAAGCAACAAACTAGGTTTTGACAAGACGAAAGTGACATGCTTCAGATGTCGCCAAAAGGGACATTTTAAGAGAGAGTGTAAAAATCCTGAAGCAACAGGAAATCAAAGTCCATTTAGAGGAAGCAACGAGTATTACAAGATGTCACTTCAGTACAAGCCTTTCCCGAAGAAGACTCAGGTTGAAATTCAAGAGAAACCGAATAGCAGTAACACTGAGAAAGCTATGGTTACATCAAACGAAGATGACGGTGACTGGAATTCCTACATCGGTAAAAAGACCGGAGTTGCATTAATGGCTGAAATTGTTGAAGATACTTCTGCAGAAGAAGCAGCGGCTTTGGAGAATATTCTGCTGGAACAATATCTGCAACAACAATGTGAAGAAGAGGAGTATATTCACATGCAGAAGCAACGAATTTTATCTCCTAATTATTGTGAAAATTTTGCAGGTCATTTTGATGGAAGTTCTCAGGAACAAGTTCCCGAGAAGAAATCAACTAATGAAGTAGTCATTGATGTTACTCAAGAAGTGAATGCCGAAAACCTCAAGGACATTGCCGACAAAGCATTGATGGCAAATCTAACCAAGGTAGGTCCAGAGGTAAATGAAGTTGTCAAATTACAAGTTGTAGAGGTTGAGAAACCTTGTACAAAATGTATCGAACCATGTTCTTAGTGTGCCGAAAAATCAAAGATCATCGCTGAAAACAATGTGCATAATGAACTTTTAAAATACGATTATCGCACATTGAAGGAAGCGTATGATAAAATGAAAAATGATTACGGTAGGCTTGATAGAAATAACATCGAACAACATGATACCATATGGATGTTAAAAGGAACATTAATGGATAAGCAAAAAGCGATTAATATCTATATTAACACCATTGCTGAAACTAAGCAACAACTCCAGGACATGACAATTGAAACAAAGCGTGTTCAACAACTTTTGAGAAGTTACACCTGTAACGCATATGTCATTGATCACATTCTTCAGACAATTCCATCGGAAGAGAAACCTAAAAATAAAATTGGTAAAGAATACATCAATGTTCCTCCACCCCTATGCGAGAAGTATTGTCGCAAATCCGCTGATGGGATGGATAAGGCACTCAATATTGAGTTGTTATCTGAAAAGAAAACTGAGTTGCCAGAGAACATTGATGTAATCTATACTAAAACAGATGATGACAATGCCGTAGTTAAAAAAGTTGTTGAAAATGTTTTGAACGATTCTGATGAAGGCAGCTTTAAAAGCGCCGACTCGAGCTCAAAGAATTCTGATTCACAGTCCGAAGATGAAGATACATCATCGGAGAATGATCTAAGTGATGATCCTAATGTTGTCATGTACAAGATTAAGGAATCTGATAGATTATACTTTGATGACAGTTTTCCGATTCAGAACGTGAAGGAAGAATTGTTAGACAAATTCTTTAAACTCGTGGAAGTCACATCAGATGATCTGGAGATCAATGAAAGGAAATTCTATTCCAAACCTAGAAGAAATAACTGCCGAAAGAATGGTGGTGATCATCCGGAAAACCGAAGAGCTGGGTTGGGATTAGAAGAATCGGATGAACCTAAAAAGAAAGTGTCACCATTTCATGAATACAAGAATAAAAACATGAATTTTATATATGGGACGAACACGGTTCATGAGGAAAGTTTGATCGGGAAACAATCAAACGATGATTTTAAGAAATAGAAAGAACTTCGAGATAAAGCCAAAATTGCAAGTGGTGTCAAAACAAGTGGTGTAAAATCCACAAAAGGACATCCATATGATTCTCGGACTTGTTTCAAGTGCAACGAAATTGGTCATATTGCACGTTATTGTCCAAAATCAAAGCCGGCTTATCTTCGAAGGAAAGAAAGTTCAAATGTTGTGAAACCGAAGCAACCAGTGTTTGTAAAACCTTAAAGATTTTGAAAAGAAATGAATCAATAGCTGAAGTCAAAACTAAGTTTGAAAATTCAATTTATGAAAAAGGTGAAACTTCAACGGCTAATGAAAACAATTTTTACATCAAGAAGGCTAACATAAAATCTCAAGCCTGGATTGCAAAGAAACGGTCAACAACATCTGAGATCACTAAGTCTGAGCTTGTTAAGACCAGTGATAGCATGAAAGAATCAAAATCTGAAATCATAATTGAAACCACATCTGAAAATGTCAAAACTACAAGTGGTAACAATTCAAAAGATAAAAAGACAGTAAAGTTTTCAAACATAAACATCATAGAAAATCCAGATGATGAATATGAATTTGATTATGCTGATGAGTGTGGATTCGATTATGCTGATGAGTGTAAGTTTGATTTAGATGATGGTTATCCAATTCAACCCAAGACCAAAAAGGCTTGGGTCTCGCTTTTTAAATAGATTGTTGAAATGGGAAGGGGTCCAGAGATCTGTACTTTCTAAGTGGATTTTGGATAGTGGAGCATCCCGGCATATGACGGGAATGAAAGCGTTGCTATTCGACATAAAAGCTATCAATGGTGGATATGTTGGATTTGCCGGTAACCAGGGTGGAAGGATAGTCGCCGAGGGAAAACTCTCCAATGGCGTTGTTTCATTCGATCACGTGAATTATATTGCAGAGTTGGAAAATAATCTTCTGAGCGTATCGCATATTTGTGACAAGAAGTTCACGGTGCATTTCAATGACAAAGAGTGTATTATCTTGAAGCCGGGATTCAAAATGCCAGATGAGTGGATTCTGATGCGAGCACCACATGAGAATGATTTATATGTTCTTGATATGGGCGTTGCTACCACTTCATCAAAATCAGCACAATGTTTTGTGACAAAGGCTACTGAAAAGGATTCTAATCTTTGGCATCGTAAGATGGGGCATATTCATTTGCGAAAAATGAATTATTTGGTTCATAATGATCTTGTAGATGGTGTAAATCTTCGGAGCTTTAATATGTCTGATCACTGCTTAGAATGTAAAAAGGGAAAGCAAATCAAGAAATCACATCTGAAGAAAATTCTAAACTCAATCAATTTGCCATTAGAACGTCTCCACATGGATTTATTTGGTCATGTTCGAAGCATCTCAGGAGACTTATATTGCTTGGTCGTGACAGATGACTATTCGAGATATTCTTGGGTATTCTTTCAGGAAACAAAAGAAGAAACGTTCAAGAACTTGGTTATTCTATTCAAGAAACTCGAGAACCTTTATCATCTGTCCGGTCAGACGCATTAGAAGTGACAACGGCACAGAGTTTAAGAATAAAAAAAATGAAGGAATTCTACAACGCAAAAGGGATTCTGCACGAGTTTAGTGCTCCCTATACTCCACAGCAAAACGGAGTAGCTGAACGGAAGAACAGAACTTTGATTGAAACTGAGAGAACCATGCTTGCAGATTCTAAACTTCCAATCAGCTTCTGGAGTGAAGCTGTGTTGCGGCTTGCTACACGCTACATAGAGTTCTCACTGTCAAACCAACAAAGAAAACATGTTTCGAGATGATACACCGACAGAAGCCAAATTTGAAATTCTTAGAACCATTTGGTGCGCCATGCACTGTAATCGATCAAGATGTCAAATTCGGAGCTAAATCTCTTGAAGGTTTCTTTGTCGGATATGCGAGTCCACTAAGAAGAGTATATATTCCTTCGTTGAGAAAGGTTATTGAAGCACAACACGTGGATTGTTTCAACTATACGGATCCTATTCAAAGGAGAGGTAACGGTGGCTGTTTAACTATCAAGACCTTTGGAAGTCATTCGACTTGCCAGAAGAACCGTCTGACTGACGAAGAAATTGCAGCGTTATACTATCTTTCCAGTCAGCAAATCAAGATCAAAGCATTAGACCAATTGTGGTTAATCAACCCACGTTGGATTCTTCATCTTCCGGATCAGGTCCAAGCAATAGCAGTAGTGTTCAAATTGAAAATACTTCTGAAACAGAAGTAACACCTGCTATACCTCCAGTGAATGCTTTTAATGAACCAGAAAACACAACAGTGGCCAGTACACCTCAGAATCAGAATTCTGATTCAGATGAAGCACCGACATTTGATGCTGATGATGAATCTTCATCAGATGAAGAAGTTGAGCAGATTTCTAACCTGTTGAGTCAATCTGCTAGTCTGGGAAATTAGGACGAAGCTTCAACAAGGACTCCTAATGTTGAGATGAACAGTCATCTAATTGTTTCAAATCAGCAAAGCTCAGTGATGTTCCAACAGAAGAAATGCCGCAATCATATTCGTACCATCCTTCGACAAATATTATAGGAGAACTACAAACTGGTGTGCGTACACGAAATCAAATCAACAAAGCACTTAGTTGTTTCTACACCCGAGTTACACCAACTCAGAATTACTACTACTACTCATGTTTCATTTCTCAAATAGAGCCAAAGACAGTTAATTAGGCTCTGGCTGATGAGAATTGGGTGATAGCAATCCAAGAGGAACTTTTTACAGTTCGAGAAGTTGGGTGTTTGGAAGCTTGTAGACTTTCCACCAAAGCAGAAAGCTATTGATACAAAGTGGGTCTTCAAGTGTAAAGGAGACGATCAGGGGGTTAGAGTCAGAAACAAAGCTCGGCTGGTTGTCAAGGGATTCCACCAGCAGGAAGGTATAGATTATACGAAGGTATACGCACCAGTTGCGCGATTAGAATCTATCCGCATTTTCCTAGCATTCCAGCTTGGAAAGGATTTAAGGTGTACCAGTTGGATGTAAAATCTGCATTTCTCTACGGTAAACTTCGTGAACAAGTGTATGTCGGCCAACCACCAAGGTTTGTCGATCCACTGAACAACAACAAAGCATATCTTCTGGACAAAGCCTTGTACGGTTTACACCAAGCCCCGAGAGCTTGGTACGAGACGTTATCGCAACATCTCGTCAGAAATGGCTTTACACGAGGCACAGTGGACAACACTTTGTTTACCAGAGAAGTTGGTTCGTATCTGATTATAGTACAAATCTGTGTGGACGATATCATTTTCGGTTCTACGGATTACAGTCTATGCAAAGAGTTCGAAAAGATCATGAAGAAGAAATTTGAGACGTCCTTGATGGTCGAAATGAAGTTCTTCTTAGGTCTTCAAGTGGATCATCTTCCAGACGGGATATTCATTCATCAGACTAAGTATGTTCACGACATTCTCAAAAAGTTTGAAATGGATTCTTCGAAGCCGCTTTCGACGCCGCTGGCACAGGACCATGGGATTTGCATAGACGAGACGGGAAAGAAAGTTGATGAAACACTGTATCGATCGATGATAGGTTCATTGATGTATCTAACGGCATCGCGCCCAGACATCATGTATCCTACATGCTTATGTGGAGATATTAGTCAAGTCCTCGAATGTCACACATACAAATAGTAAGCGAATCTTCCATTACTTGAAACGTTGCCAAGCACCGGCCTGTGGTACCCCAAGAATGACAATTTTGATCTCACTGGATACGCTGACTCGGACTTCGGAGTGGACAAACTGAACTTGAAATCTACAACTGCAGGATGCCAGTTCTTTGGCACACGTTTGGTAACGTGGCAGTGTAAGAAACAGACCACGGTCTCTCTCAACCTGTGAAGCGGAATACATTTCTGCTTCCAGCTGTTGCTCTCAAATCCTCTGGATTCAGCAACAGATGAGGGATTATGGTCTGCAGTTTCTTGACACGCCTTTATTTGTAGATAACAAAGCAGCCATCAATATAACTAAAAATCTGGTTCATCACTCATGTAGAAAACACATTGAAATTCGATACCATTTCATTCGTGATTGTTACGAAAAGAAATTGGTTTGAATAGAAAAAATCCACAGCGACGAACAAAGGGCTGATTTTTATACCAAAGCATTTCTATTAACAAGATTTAAATATCTAATGCGACTTAACGTATTAAAAATTTGCTTACAGGTGTGGAAGCTGAGGTTGAATACGGATCGGAATGACGAATTCACGTAATCCGTGTTGGTTTGTATGGTTTGTAAATATCTTTCTACTTTAGTATTTCTTAAAAATCTAAAATCCAAAATATGTTTTTTATTTTAGGGGGAGAAATATTTGGAAAAAATACAAAAAAACATATGAAAATTTTCAAAAATGTACAAAAACATTGAAAAAGACAAAAAGAATTCGATGTCACAAAAAGGAGATGATAGTACATCAATGGACTATCAAAATATGCTAAAGAAATGTAAAGTTTAAAAGTAAAAAAACGAGTCTTACTGTGGATATGTCGATAGGCTTAACACGTTCAGTAAACTATTTTTTGAGATATAAACTAAATTTTACAACTGCTTTATCTTATGGATTAATACATCTTGGATATATGGACTTAGTACTCCGAAATTTCATTTGAGAGATTGCCTGATTCTGAGATACGAGGTCTTTATAGATAGTTGATATCTGGGGTATTATACAAGTTCTTCTGATTTTGCGGAAGCAATAACCTAGAACTTCTATAATACTTTCGCTATAAACCCAAACTGCATGCAAACTTGAAAAGTATCGAAAGATCAAAATTCATTTGCAGTGCTAAAAAGATTCCTTAAGTGAAACACACCTTAAAGACGACCCTTCATCTCTTTGTCTGTACGGTAGTACCAACCTGAGCTCTCAAGGTCTCGCATTACCTAGATACAGATATCAATTACGCTATATTCACCTGTAAGATGAAATCTAGGGAATCTTGATACGGGAGTATATTAAAGAAGTGGGAACCACAGATAAGTCAAGTTTCATAATTCTTACCTTAACACATCTTGAAACCGTTGAGAAATGTGGTAAAGCTTAAGTGTAGAAACATATCGACAATCTAGGTAAACGAGTTTAAAGCTTAAAGTCATCTAAAGGTCAACGGTACTGGTGATATGTCTCAATTGACTGATATGATCCTTTAGACACGAATTCACAAAAATATGTCGTATATGTCTGTACATAGTTTACATTGTTCTGTACATAGTTTATCAGCTTTACAGATTAAAACCAAAAAGATTTTCAGTGCATTTTAGCATAAACTTTCAAAAATTCAAAAAGATTTTATTTCTACATTGTTTTCGGCAAACCAATGTTGGAGAACGGGTCTTCGAAGTCTGGTAAGATGCTAGAACTGGTGGGAATCTATTTGACAACGGCTGGGAGCTAATCTGTTAAAATCTGAAAAGTCAAACAATAAAAAGTTCATTAATTTGAAACTTTGATTTTGAAAATATCAACAGTTTGTTCGTAATGGGTCAAACCGGGGTCATTAACTTGGACTCGGCAGACAAATCGGTTAACCAAGGTCATTAACTTGGACATGGTCAACTGAGTGGATTTTCATAACTGATAAAAAGTTGGAAAGTTGAGGGGTTAAATATGGAAAATTGAAAAAAGTTTGAAATTGTGGTTTGGCAAGTTCGGCCGAACTTGCTAAAAAAAATCAAGTTTAACAAAACAGCAAGTTCGACTGAACTTGCTAATTAATGGCTGGTTTGTTATAAGTTCGCCCGGACTTCTATTGGGCTTGTAAGTATGGGCTCAGCAAGTTCGCCCGAACTTGCCAGAGTATTTATACTCAGCAAGTTCGGCCGAACTCATTTGTCTGATTCCAAAAATCTGAGCGAACTTGAACTCTTGAGAGCGATTTCGTGATTTTGGCAAAAAAAAGTTGTTATACTGCCCAATTGTTGATTGTTTTTGGTGATTGGTACACCAACCACAATGGCCGAGGTATAACTTCGATGATTGAACCATTGATTGAACTAGATCTAGGATTTTTAATCTGAAACTTAAAAATTTGATAGATCTAAGTTGGTATGGATCAAATTGATCTTCAATTCATAATAATCGACTAAAAAAGACCATAAAAATGTGTTTGATTGTTTTAAAATGGTCATGAATAGGTCTGAGCAGGTTTGGTGAGTTAAAGGAGACGACAAGTTCGGCCGAACTTGTTTCAAGTTCGACCGAACTTTCATAAAGGACTTGTTGATAAATCTGTATAATTGAATAATATCATGTTCGACCAAACTTAGCGTTTAATTTTGTGAACTTGTAATAAGCATAAGTTCGCCTGAACTTATTGAAAAATAATGAACATGTGATTGTTACATGTTCGGGCGAACTTGACAGAAACAAAATGTTTTAACACATAATCAAGTTCGCCCGAACTTGATAAATATGTTAGAAAATTTTTGGTAAATCTTTTCTCGTAAAGCGTACTAAGTATTTTGTGTCGTATTTCAGGCGCAAGAACCAGCAAGAGTAATCTCAGTAGATTTTTCTAAGACGCACAACACCTGTATTACGCTCGACAAGACGATCTGTCTCGCTTAAGGAATACGATAGTATCTTGAAGTTTTTGGAAGAAAGCCCTATTCACAGAGCGTACAGTATCATATAGATCTCACACTTTCCATTTCTGGACGAATGCGGAGCTTAGTGATGATCAGAAAATGATTAATTCATCAGTGCAAGTTGGAAATGACGTTAAGAAGATTTCTGTGACTGAAGATGATATACGCAGAGTCTTGCAATTCAACGACAACAAAGACGATCTGATTTATCTTGATGAGAGGATGGTCAGAGGGTGTTTCTTCAGAATGGGTTATAAGGGAAGCGTGAATAAGCCAATTTGAAGAAAGGGGAAGTGCCAAACCCCTACAAGCTCCTGATGCACGCTATTATCCATACTTTCAGTCACCGCAAGGCAGGCCTCGACGACGTGCAAGATTATTTGGCCTGTATGGCAACGACATTGATTCTGAAAAAGCCGTTCAACTTTTCAAAGCTTGTATTTACGCACATGTCAAAGAATATGGAGTATTCAAGGTTATGTTTATATCTGAGATTTATACAGATGTTGATTGATGAGAAGTTCAAGAATATAGCACGAGAACCAAATGTTGTGCTTTATCTAGTTCATCTTGATGAAACAGTTTTAGAAGCAAGCAACAGCTCCTGTTGCAAAACCAGTTTTCGGAGCTATCAAAGATTCAAACTACATTGTGCCGCCTGAAAACAAATGGAGAAAAGACGGCAGTGATGATGAGAAAGAACTTAATGCTGAAAGGAATGGTTTAAAGACTCAAGCCGAAAGCTAGAAGTGAGTGGTTCTTAAAGGCAGAAGCTGATAAGCCTAAGAAGAAATGAGCTGCAAGGAAAATTAAAACTATGCTCGTTGACGAAGATGAACCTGAGAACATTCAAACTGAAGCAGGTTCGAGCACTGCGGTAGTTGTTGAGAGTCAGGAAACTGTTAAGACGACTCAGGAAGATGTTATTTCAGCAACTTCTGAACAAGATGATGATTCTGACGAAGAACAGGTGAAAGAACCTGAAAAGACAGCAACAGAAAAAGAAAAAGAAATGGATGCTGATTTTGATCCAAATCAAGAAAAAGAGTCAGATGAGGAAAGACCAAAGAAGAAATCTAAACCTGTAAAGTCTGCAACTATTTCATCGACAAAGACTACAGGGTCTCCTCAGACAAAAGACAAAAGGAAATCAAAGAAAGCTCAAAAGGCTGTCAGCAAAAGATACAAGGGATCATTGAAAAGCGCAGAAGTTACACAAGAACCTTCTAGCGCACAGGAGAAAGGAGTTACACAAGAACCTCATGTTGTTGATACAAGAGAAATTGAACGTCCAGAAGTCACACAAGAACCTTCTGTGATTGTTTCAATCGGAAGCTGAAAGGCTAGGAGCTACACAAGAACCTCCTGTGTCTAGTTTTGTGGAAGTACCTGTTATTCAATCGCCAGTTGCTCTAATATCTTCAAATTTAGAAAGTTCTACTCCAAAGAAGTCAACACCAAAGGCCGCTACTCCAAAATCAACACCAAAATCTTCAGGGCCTAATATATTTGGTGATATTATAGTGATCCGATTAGCCTGCAAGATTTAAATGATTTCTTTCCAGAGACTAATGTTGAACTCCTGGAAAAACGTGTGAAGGTGTTAGAAGACAAAGTGGCACAAAATGAAGTTGAAAAAGAGAGCTTATTCAAAACATGAATCAAAGCAATGTTAAGAAAGAAATGCTAGACGATAAAGTGAAAGTGTTGGAGAATGAGCGGGAATACTTTAAAGCGTTGATAGAGAGCTTGCAAGATGCTAACGAAAGGATGCAAACTGAGATAGCTGATCTGAAGTCTATTCAAGCCCTAAATGATCGAAGATTTTCCAGGATGCAGAAAGTTTTATCTAATGCATTGGGTATCAATTTCATCAAAGAATATGATCGTCTGGATCAACAAGAAGCCAAAGAAAAGTCTGAGAAAGAACTAGCAGTGAGTGGTAAAGGAAAGAATATTGAGGGTGAAGCCCCTAAATCTTCTGAAGCTGCTGAGAAATCTGTTGAAGATGTTACTAAAGCTTCTGAGTCTGATATTCCAAAGGTTGACGAATCTGTCAAGCCTTCTGATCTGATAGTTACTTCTGAAAAGGACGATGAAGAAGCTGAAAAGGAGGATAAAGATGATGAAGAAAAGGATGATTCGGAATATGAGGATTGGAATGTAGCAGACGATGACGATGATGATGATCAGGGTGGTGTTGGTATTAGAATCATTGAAGCTAAAGTCTCAAGTGAGTTTGATTTCTCTTCGCTTATGGATGATGAATCAAACAAAATGGATGATAAAAGTGAGGGGGAGTCAGGGCAGAAAGGGCCAACTGATGAGATTGATCTGTTGAATGTTGATAGGTTTGCTAAGCCAGTTGCTGCAGTTCCCACGAAGCCTTTATTGTTAATGCTTGAACATAACATGGAGGAGGGCGGTTTATACATAACTATACTAAGGAAGATTTTGCAAAGTTAGTTGAAGTTGATGCTGCAGATCTACAGTTTGATTTCAAAGAAGATGTGTTGAATGTTAACACTTTCGAGCCGAATGATTATCAGTGAAGATTTGAGGCTGACAAGTATAATAGAGTGATTGTGGAAGATTGGTCTTCTGATGATGAAACAGACCAAACTGCGAAGTACGTCGGTCTTAATTCTGAAAGTTTTCCTACGTTTGAGGAGATGTACAAGAAACTCGATGAAGACATGCTTAAAGAAAAGATTGAAGAATCTCTACGAGAGGGAAAAGTTCCTAAACCCATGACGAAGGAGGAAATTGCTCAAGCGAAAAAGTCCTGGTTTAAAGAGATGCCTCACGCACGTAATTTTCGACGTCCTCTAGCATTCTTTACTAGAGACAAAGACGTTTCATTAGGAGATATCTTGAGTTGGGGTTGGTTTAACGAACTGAACGTTTATGCAATCAAGAGGGAGTTTGGAGTGCAATACTTCAAATACCTTGCTGATTTCAAGACCTTACCGTATTGGGATGTGGAAGAATTGGTACAGACAGTGAATGTTACATATCACATGAAGGTGATTGATCAGTTGTTGTGGAAATTGATCAAGTTTGAAGCGGTGAAAGGATCTAGATATTGGAAGCCATTCATTCCTGGTCACAGAATCAAGACAAATAAAAAGACGGGTGAAAAAGACATCACATTGATAATGAAGCAACCGAGGGCAACGAGAAACATGCCGCTGATGCCGATTGAACAAGACTTCTATCCATTGTTCAAGTGGTGGCAAATAGATCCATCGACTTGTGAAGCAGTTATTGTTTTAAAGTTTGAAGAACACTTGGATATTTCAAAGGAAAGAGTTGAAGTATTGGGATATCAGGGAATGAGGGGGTTATGGAGAACAATTAGGGTTCTTGATCTGATGTGGTTGGTTAACTGCTCTAGAGAAGACATCAAAACTTTGTTCTACAACAAGATTGTTTTTGAAGAACGTGAAAAGGTACAAGTGATGCAGTTTTAGAAAGTTGTTAATGTTTGCTATGCACACGAAGTTAATTCAGGGAAGATGTGGCAAACAAAGTGGAGAGATCTAGAAAGAGTAGAGTTTTTAAAAGAGGAGAAGCGTCTCGAAGCGATTCATGAAAGAACTAGGAAGGCAAGTGTTAAGAGATTTCAGCATTTGAACAAAGTGCCTCCTACAGATCAGACACCGGATCCTAAGCAAGAACGACGAAAGAAGCCGTACAAGAACTTCTTCGCTCGGGTGCGTTAAAGTATATTATGAAGACAGAGTTTTGAAGACTGATACAAGACGAAGACTATATCCAGGGGGAGTCTGTTGGTGCATAATGTCTATGTCTTAGTCTTATATCGAGTCTGTATAGTATAGAGCTGAATAGGCTAGTTGAATGTTGTATTTATGTAGAATGAGGACAAGTTCTCCCATGTGTGTCATGTTAGGACATGTTCGGCCGAACTTGCTTAGGCAAGTTTAGGCGAACTTGTGTCTCCCAATGGCGAACTTGTGTCTCTATATAAAGCTAGCTAGCCTCTCTCATTTGTAACTTTGGCATTTTGGAGGCGAAGCTCTGTCAGTCTGTACTCTTGACGTTTAATCAATGAAACTGATGATTAACTGACTAATTCTTGTCTATTGGTAAACACGACGTAATATTTCCGCTAATATGGACGTTAGATATCAAATTTAGATTCCTTAGCATCGAGGATCGGTCCTACAAGTGAGTTCACAGGTTTTATAACCTGGAATAATAAGGTTGTTTTGTAATTAAGTTAATGTTAACATGCAGGTAGCGAGCCTAGAGTTATGTCACCTAAGAGTTCGCGATCGAAGCTGACTGTTGTTGCTTCTGTGTTGCCAGGTCTATCACTGACCATGGCGAAAGTTAGGCCAAATTGATCACCCGTTGACCATTCCCGGTCGGCTAGCGCGACTAGCTCGGGTGGGGCTTGTCAGGCCCAGTACTACTACTATAATTTCCCTGCTATCTAACCCAATACTAATGATCCGAGAGTTGGTTGAGGACTTCCGTGATAAAAGCTACTTAGTGACCATAACATACATTAACATTAACTTAGTTACCGAATAGTTAACGACGTTAATTTCTCATAACGTAAAAATAGTATTGTAGAGCGTATACATGTTTCTCCCCTTGTTGTTCAAAACCGGATAAAATAGGGGCCGTGAACTCACCTTAAGTTGCTCGGTTAGATAAGTGCAAAAGAAGTAAAGGATGGAACCGCTAATCACGTCCTATCATGTCAACTGGTTCAAAGTTAGTGTGTGAACGCACATGGACACAACACCCTACGCGTAACTAGCACACAGTACGAAACACGTAATGACAAGTTCAAAACTATAATCATGCATGCAAAGTGTCGCTATACGAAATAGCGACCAACAACTTGTCACAAACACAGGATAGCACATACAACACTTAGATACATATAAAAGTAAGTTATCATGTTTCAGCTTGTACATTCAGAACTGGGCTGCTTTCGGGAATTTTTATAAAATAGTTCCCACGTTCCAAAAATTCCAATTTTTTACAGAAGGTGTCAATTAGACTGTAGAGTTTTGTGTAAAAGTTTCAAGTCCTAATTCCTTACCAATTATTTCTGACTGCAGTCCACGAGAAAAATCATTTAAAAATCGGCGTTTATCCGATTGTCTAAATTCTAGTGGGAGATTTTCATAAACTCCCATCTCCAGTTGCTGTACAATTTCGTGACCTAACCCTAAGCGCACTACAATATATGACCCTGCAAACAACACATAAATTCTGTAGAAAAACGCCGCTTCAGCTGCTGCAAAATCATAAATTTAAAATAGTAAACGACTTCAGAAAATGTGATTCCAGTGCCATTAGAAGCGTTTTTCGAAAACGTATGTTTTAGACTTCAGAAAATCAATTTTTCGATTTATAACGGTTCGTTTACAGCCAACTGAAGTTGGCTGTCTTCGCACACCAGCTTACTGTTTTACCCTTAAACTCCACCCGAAACCCTCCTAATGATCACCACGATCCATAATAATGATTTGCAGCAGGTTATACTTTAATTATCATGCATCTATATTCAAAATTTCAAAACCCTAGACATTCATCATAGTTTTTATAAAGAAAAACGCAGCCTATGTTTCTTATACGCAAACACATCATCATGACGCAACCATTCGCATACTCATCTGAACCAATCCCACACAACAAAAATTTTCATAACAACAATCATACAAGCACATAATCATGATCAAGTCTACACAAGATCATCACATGCATCATAACACAATCGAAAACCCTAACCTTGAACGATGGAGACTAGCAAACCGGGACAAGGCTTGAGTCGATCCAAGAGACCAGGGCTGTTTGCGCGAACCGAGGGGGGGGCTGCTGCCATCGAGTATCACCAAGGGGGGAAAGGGTTTTAGGGTTTGCCAATTTTTCAAGAACTCCACATGCATACATACGTATATATACATAAGGGGGCCAGGGGGCGGTTTGGGCTATTTCTTGGGCCGCAAGGGAGAGGGTGGCGGGTTGGGTTTGGTCCGCAAGGGGTGTGGGTGGCGGGTTGGGCTTGCTTGGTCACGAAGTCTAAACGTTTCACAGGCTCGGTTCGGTTCGGCTTTACAATTAAAATTTACTAACCGATAATTATAACTCGTTAAATAACTACTCCTATATCGCCTCGACAATTATTCGCGACACGAAGTTTTTATAAAATATTAAATCATGTAATTGGAGCGTGACGCAATAAATTCATAAACGTCTAATAACACGTAGCACGTAATTCAAATACGACCCGTTAAAATTCCCAAATATTGTGTATTCCCGAAATACTAAAGTAAGTGTAATTATAGCGTGCACATAATTAATTCTCCAAATTAAATTAGCCTAGAAACAAATGACGATAAAGTAGCTCGTTTAAAATACATGAAAAACCGGGATGTCACACAGCCTTCCCCACAACCAGCACCACCACCACCTCCCACCTCCCACCTCCCACATCACAACCAAAGGCTCAACAGACATCACATTCAGCATCTCATCCAACACAAACACAAGCAGGAATTTCTTTCGAAGGTTTTGATTTTGACTTTGGTCATATTTTAGGAGGAGAAGGTTTTTTCTAAAGACATGTTCATTGAAGGAGTTATTAAAGATTTTGAAGGTCAGATCAAAGAACAAGAAGCACGCATCAAGTCTTTGGAAGAAGATAAGGAACGATTGAAAGCGCTAATGGAGATGTTAGTGAATGATAATGACAAATTCAGAGAGATGGAGAAAAAGGTTAAGGAAAATGATGCAATAATCAAGCAACTGCAGTCGAGCAATGAAGATTTGATGTTGAGATTCATAACAGTTTCTGCTGAAAATGAGAAACTGCAACTGGTGGTCAAGGAGTTAGAGGCAGAAAAGGCTGAGAACGCCAAGAAGTTTCATATGCTCTTGAAAGTGTTGGCAAAGCGCCAAAGGCATCAACATTGAGCCAAAAGAACATCAACGTTTTATCAGAGAAGAATCTTCCAGGAAAGGGAACGCCAAGAAGTTTGATATGCTCTTCAAACTCAAACTCAGGCAAGTGCAGAAGAACATCAACGTTTTATTAGAGAAGAATCTGTCAGGCAAGGGAAAGGAAAGGGGCCAATGATTGAGACTCCTCTAAGTAAGTCATCAGATCCTGTTTGTTGAATCTAGTGCTCCTGTCTCGGAAGCTCAACATGTTGAATCCAGCTCTTCTGTTATTGTTGCTTATGATCAAATTGCTTATATAGAGCCAAAGACAGGGTTTGTGGTTGTTGATGAAGGGATCATGATTCCTTAGACTTTAACAAAGGAGAAGATCTTAGAGAAACGCAAGTTGGAAGCTGAGGTAGACGATCTGGTAGATGAAGTGTATGAAATCCTTGTGAATCAAGGGTTTGATGGTGTAAATGACTTACTTTCTAACGAGAATGTTAATGTTGATGAGTACTTGAAAGGCTCCTTTTATGAGTTTACTGATTCGCAGGTTTAGGGGGAGTCAAAGAATGTAGATTCTGATGTGCCAAAACCAAAGGTTATATATTTGGAACATGACGTTGAAGAAGGGGAGTCCTGCGCTACTACTCCGAAGAAGAAATTGCTAAAATGTTGGGTGTAGACGAAGGATCTTTTGAATTTGATTTTGAAGAAGAACTGAATAACATTAGTGCTACTCAGCCTGATAATTATGTCTATGAACAGGTACCTGAAGCTGATGATTATGATCAGGTTGTCGTGGAGGATGATTCCGATGAAGATACAACTTCTAAATATTCAGGAGAAGGAATGGATGACTTCCCAATTTTTGGTGAAATGTTTGAACACGGAAATGAAGATATGCTGAAAAGAAAGATTGATAAAGTTGTGAAAGAAGGGAATGTTCCTCAAAGGTTATCTAAAGAAGAGATTATTGCAATGAAGAAGCTCTGGTTTAAATAATTACCTCCAGAAAGAAAGTGCAGACTTCCCTTAGCATTCTTTACACGAGATCCTGATGTATCTTTGGGCGGTATCATCAGCTGGGGCTGGATTGAGGAGTTGAATTTATAAGGAATCAAAAGAGAATATGGCGTGCAGTACTTCAGATACCTCAAAGATATTCAGACTTTGCCATTTTGGGATGTTAAAGAATTGGCTCAAACTAAAGTGTTTCTAAAGATACGATTTCATGATCTAAGTCTGTGGAAACTTATCAAGTATGAAGTGTTACATGATTTCCTCGCTGGAACCCGCACATTCTTTGAAAGATAACGAAGATTGATCTAGTCACGAAGGAGAAGGATGTTACGTTGCATATTAAAAGGCCTCGAATTATGAAGAACATGCCTCTGAAGAAAATGGAACAAGATTTCTACAAAATCTTCAAGTGGTGGCATTATGAATCTAAAACTGGAAAAGCAATGATATGTGTCCTGCCTGACGAAGACTTCTGGAAAATCACAGAGGAACTATCAGAATCAGTAATTGCTCATAAGAGAATATATGCTTATATAGAGGGATACGTGTGCTGGATCCAATGTGGCCTCTGAACTGCTCTAAGAAGGATATCGAACAATTATTCTATGTGAAGATCAGTTACGAAGACAAAGACAAAGAGCAGGTAATGCAGTTCCAGAAGGTTATTAACGTTTGTTATACTTATGACATTAATTCAGGTAAAGCATGGAACACTGACTGGAGAAAGTTGGAGGCTAAAGAGCAGCGAAAGATAGACAAGAAAGAAGCCAGAATTGTTGAGAAAGTAAAGCAGTCAGCAACAAGAAGATTCCAATTTGGAATACGTACAACTAGCCTCCTCCTACTGATGAAACTCCAAGTTACACTGAAGAACATAGGATGAAGCGAAAGTATTTCTTTGGTTGATATCGTAAAAAGTTTTGAATATTTTGAAGACTATCCAAGACTACGGCAACATCCAAGGGGGAGTTTGTTGATGCACAATGTATGTTGCCTACATCTAGGATATGTCAGTGGTGTAATAGGGCTTTGAAATTGTTAGATTTGCTAATTTGGTAGTATACAAGTGATTTCGTACGAAGAATGGTACTTGGTTCGTACGAATGACATTTTTGGTCATTTGTACGAGTAGCCATTTCGTACGAAATCATCATCGAAGTCCCTTGTGTGATTCTTGTTTAGTATAAATAGGGGACTTGGGTGTTTGTGTTGGTCAGCTGTTTTTGTGAGACTAACGCGAAGCCCTATCCGTTTAGCATTTGTATATGTTCCATTGTAATATAAGAAGCAGTGATGTGACATATGTGCTTTCCAATCTTTGTATTTTAACCCGACAATATTATATCAATAAAATTTTGTGTTACATTTTATGATTTTTGTATATTTACTTATGACATTTGTGTATTTTAATCCTTGTTCAAATCCGATCTTTTAAACATTTTCTGGAAGTGAAATCGCAAACTGTTACGAAAATTTAATCAGTTAAACGCAACATATAGTCCAGAGTAGTGACATAAGCTGAACATATCCTAAATATCCTTTACATAACTTAGAAATAAGTTTTGAAGGGTTTGGTATGTCAAAAACAAACTTATTCGATCAGAGGGAGTATTTACGACAAACTACAAAAGTCTGTCGATTCTAGTAGCGATGCACACTCTGGAACAAGTTCACAAGCTTAACATACCTTAAATACCCTTTATATAACTTAGAGATAAGTTTTGAGAGCTTCGGTATGGCAAAAACACACTTTTGTAACTTTAGGGGCTATTTTGCAAATTTTGTGAAACTATGCCTTTTTGCGTGAATCGCTATCCGGAACATGTACGAACATCCAAAAATTTTCTAAACATTAAAATATCATATTTTAATAATTGGAATGCAAAAATTTCGTTCGTTACGCTTTTACGGTCATGCACATGTTTGTTACGCTTTTCGTCATAATTAATCGAAAACTGCAACCATACGACCAAACGAACCAACCTCTGGAACATTTTTGGGCATATTTCAAGTTCCCTATACTTTATCATCCTTATGGAGCTTAGAAATAAGGTTAACTGGTGTTGGAAGTGCCAAAACGCGACGAAACGTGCTCAGGGGCCTGTTCTGCCAATTTGTGAAAGTTTCTTCCAGATAGGGGTCTTACGGACCGTAAGACCAAAGTCCACATGGTCCGTAAGGGACCCCCAGCTGACCAGAAATGTGGCAGCAGCAGAATAACTTCATTTTTGACTCACCAAACGACCTTGCCACCCAATTCTCTGCATTTCACAAGTATTAGACACTAATCCAACTTCAGTGATGAGTCATGGACATGTGTCTTGATCTTGTTACATCAAGAAACCTATAAATATCAAGCTTATTTCATAATCTTGAACTTTTGCAAGCACACACAAACACCTCAAATCCGATTCAATCCAAATTTGCAACCATCTTGGAGCTTTCTCTGTGATTCTTCATCAATCCATTGTGTTTGTAAGTGTTCTCTATCATGTTTTGATTCAATTCTTATAGTTTAATTGGATTGAAAGTCATAAAGTTTGACTTTTGTTTGACTTCCAGAATTGATCATGAATTGATCAACCTAAAATCCAATTTAACCTTGCTTTATGATGAAAATCAAGATGGCTATGATCCCTATTGATCATACCTACTGATTTCTATCTTTTCAAGTCATTTTGACAAGTCAAAGTTTCGATCAAAAAGGCGATTTTTGCGCATTTTGCAACGAATCTATTTTCAGGTATTAAAACAGGTTGTTTTGATACCAAAATACTTTTATAAGCTTATTAAGACATCTCAAGATATGTCAAATTCGTCACTCTTTTTGTAGTGCTTGTTTAGAGTCAAAAGTCTAGCGGTTTAACCACCACTTTGACGTTTGAATCTGACCCGTTTTGTCGATTTTTAGACCCGACCAAATACATATTTATGACCATAAATATATAGGCAATAACCCTCTGAGGTTATACCTTATGGTCATGTCTTTCGGATAGTGTTATGTTAATCAATGGTAATATCCCTTAAAAATGACCAAAATGCACTTTTCGTAAGAAAACCAATTAAACACATAGGGAACACAAATTTTGACATATAATCTAATCAAATAACATTTTAACCATGTTTAAGCATTTAAAACTTATCATAACACATATCTAACCATCCGAATGCGTAGTTATGCAAATGACGCGTTAAAGTAGCTTAAACTACCTTAACGGGTCATAACGGGTCAAAAGACTTAATAACCTTTTCAACTCAGAATGTAAACTTATTAAACCATAACATATGAGTTCCAACACTCATTTGGTTTATAAAGTCCCATTCTATCCGAATCCTCCGATTTCAAGTTCCGATATTTACATAGTTAACCGTTTTTAGGACACGCTTGATTTCACGGACTCTTGATCTTGTTTTATCTTCTTGAACAACGATACTTTTGCAACCAAAGTGAGTATATAGTTCCCTCTTTTACGTTTTCAAATGTTTTGGGGTGAAACATATTGTGCCTATGATTACTTTCGTGTTTTCATGACATATTACACACATTGATTACTAGTACATAACAACATGACTTTTATTGCATTTGATTTACATGTGATTTGCATAATTAACACATTGGTTTTCAAAGATATTTTTGCTATATATGTTGACCGAGCATACTAATACATGGTTTTTAAAGACATTTTCAAGCACAAGACATTTTCAAGACATGCTTACATTGTTATTTGACATTTTGGTGCGTTGAACTCGACAATGATACATTCATTAACATTGATCACGCCGACCGGTAGTATGTAATGGTACCATAGGATTGACAATCCCGTTCCCACTTACTAGGTATGTTTGGAAGCGACCTTAGGGAATGACATGAATCCGATGAACATTGATAAACCCTTGACCGGATAGGGGTTTATCCGATAGTCAACAAGGCTTGAATGTATTCGCCAACAATCCATAAAATATGTTTTAACAATAAAGGCAAATGGTTTATAAAACTCGACATTGGTTTTCTCGACATTGGTTTACATGACATTGTTTACTCGACATTGGTTTTACATGACATAATTGTTTACTCGACATTGTTTACATGACATTATTTACATGACATTGTTTACAACGACATTGTTTACAACGACATTGTTTACATGCTTGTACATTTTATTTACATGATTATGGGTTTATGGTGAGTGATTTAAATAACGTGACGTATGTAATGTGATAAAAGCATGGTGGGTACGCCGATGGTACTTCCTATATATAAGTGCTTTCATTATCTTACATATTGTGGCGTTATCTAAATCATTTTAAACAAAATACAAGACATGACATTTTACACAAGACAAAACTTACTTTTGGTTATCATTTTAACCATATGTTATTTCTTTTATATCATGTTGATTTCTCATATGGTTTTTATAAATGAAACTTTTTTATGGTTCATGGCGACTGTTGTACTACTTTAAACTTTTCTTACAATAATCAAAGCCATGAAGCATCAACAGAAAATCATATGTACTCGCCGGCATTTCTTTGCTGACTTTATTTTCACATATGTTTCAGGGGCGAATGTTTGAGGTTGATCGTGCTACACATAGGACAGACTTTGGGCCTTAATGACAAGAAAAGCAAGAAGAACAGTTTAACTTATGTTGTATTTTCTGTTTTATCTAAGACATGTAAACAATTATGATAAATAAAACTTAACTTTATGTGTCATGGTTATTGAAACAATAGTTCTGTTATGACACTCCCCGACGTTTCCTTCGCGGTTTGTTGTTTTACGCGGTCGGGGTGTGATAAAAAGATTGGTATCAGAGCCAATGGTTATAGGGTATTAGGTTATTAGTAATGCTTTGATCTGGACTATAACTTTTCTAGGACCCTAACACAAGTTATCTTGTGTTTAGATTCTTAAAACGATACCGTCACCTATCCTTAGGTGAACACCAAAATATAAACACAATTTCCAAAATAATTTTTGAAATCAATCATCCATTTGGATGATTTATTTTTGGCGTTAAGCCTTTGATATTTTCAAAATCTCGTCAAAGTTGGGGTCTTATTAATGTGAACACGTGTAATCTGGAAGGGTGGTTTTCTGTCTAAGGCTAGAGTGTTCGTACAAATCCACTTAATCGGACCAGTCACTCTTACCTGGGAACTCTTGGGGTGAGTGTCCACTTATAGGCTAAAGCATCTCTTCGCGATACATTATAAAGACCCATTTACTTTGATTAGTCACTGTGTGTCATTTGTTTGTTTTGAGTAAACGAACGAATGACCACCATCCTTACATTTTTCGATATTTTATCATCTCATTTTGATTACCCAACATTCAACTCACTCGTTTTCTCTCATGCTTTTCTCTCTTATAGAATGCCTCCTCGACGAAACGTAAACACGGATGCAAACATGGCGGCTCTAATAGCTCAGCAGTTTGCTGCTGTGCTTCCAAATCTCATAACTCAGATAAACTAAGCTAACAATAACAACAATGCGCCTGCAGCGTGCAACTTTAAACAGTTCAATTCTGCTAAACCGCTCAAGTTTAATGGTTCTGAGGGAGCAACTGGGCTCCTACAGTGGTTTGAGAGTCTTGAGAATACATTTCGCCATGTTCATTGTCCAAATGAATGAAAAGTTGAGTTTGCTTCTAGTGTATTTGAAAAGAGAGTGCTCACGTGGTGGAACGGAGTGATGAGAGATACGGGTGCTGACGTTGCTATGGGTCTGACTTGGGAGGAACTCGGGCTTTGATGATGAAAGAGTTCTGCCCCCATCATGTAAAGCGGGCACTCGAAAATGAGTTTCATAATCTGAAGCAAGACAGTGGTGAGCACCATGCGTATACTGACAGGTATGAGGAGTTGAGTGTGTTATGTCCTGAGATGGTGATGCCTTTGGATAAGGGAATGGAGAAATACATAGATGGTCTTCCTGACCCGGTTCAGGATATTGTCACCGGCAGCAACCCTACTACTGTTAGACCAGCTATAGAGCTATCTGCAACTCTGACAGAATCACAGATCAAGAAGGGTAATCTCCACCGGAAGGGTGACAAGAAATCATCTTACAAGTCTGAGAAACAAAAGGGTAAGAAATCCGAAGGTTCGAAGAAGTCTAGGAAGTGCATGGCTTCCAAGAATTTTGCAGTCACTACACAGCCAATCAAGCCGCTCATAACCAGCTAGCTCAGCCACCTGCCAAGAAACAGTATACCGGCACTGCACCTTTGTGCAACAGGTGCAACTGTCATCACCAGCCTCACCTCCCATGCCGTATTTGTACAAACTGTGGTAGATCTGGCCATCCGGCCAATGTTTGTCGTTCGCCTCCTAACCCGAATAATGTGGCTCATAACCCTGTTCAGCAGCCAGCCAATCCTGCACGACCTCATTACCCACCAGGATCTTGCTACAACTGTGGGGATCTCACCCAATACCGAAACAATTGCCCGAGGTTGGCAAATGCAAACCAGGCTCGTGGACGAGCTTTCAACATTAATGCAAACAAGGCACGTGCAGATAACGAGGTGGTGAACGGTACGTTCTTTGTTAACAACCATCCTGCTTCTATAATATTTGATTCGGGTGCTGATAGAAGTTTTGTGTCCTTAACATTTGAGCCCTTACTTGCGAAACCAAGAACCAAACTAGGAAAGCCCTTGACAATAGAAATAGCCAGTGGTGAACCTCCTGTACTCGATTCTGTCATTCCTGGTTGCCTATAGAACCTTAATAACCATCTCTTTCCTATTAACCTCACGCCTATGCAACTTGGGAGTTTTCGACATTATAGTGGGAATGGTTTTGGTAACCAAACATCATGCCGAGGTGGTTTGTTTCGATAAGATTGTTCGTATACCTCTTTCGTCTGGTGAAATTTTGGAGGCTCGTGGAGAAAAACCGGTTAGTAGCTTCAAACTCATGAATGTACCCAAGCTCGGAAATACTTGCGAAAGAATTATGTGGCTTTCTTGGCACATATTGTGGAGGAGAAAGGCAAAGGTAAAACTATTCGAGATATCCCTGTTGTACGGGATTATCCCGAGGTGTTTCCTGAGGAGCTACCTGGTTTACCTCCTGCTCGTCAAGTTGAGTTCCGTATTGATCTTGTACCTGGTGCCAACCCAGTAGCCAAATCTCCTTACCGTCTTGCACCGTCTGAGATGCAAGAGTTGTCAAAGCAGCTTCAGGAACTTTCTGACAAAGGATTCATTCGTCCAAGCTTTTCACCATGGGGTGCTCCAGTGCTGTTTGTGAAAAAGAATGACGGGTTTTTCCGTATGTGTATCGATTACCGTGAGCTCAACAAACTCACAATCAAGAACCGATATCCCCTACCTCGCATTGATGATCTTTTTGACCAACTACAGAGTGCAACTTGTTTTTCGAAGATTGATCTACGTTCTGGGTATCATCAGCTTCGTGTCCTCGAGGAAGATATTCCAAAGACAGCCTTTCGTACTCGTTATGTCCATTATGAGTTCACTGTTATGCCCTTCGGCTAAACCAATGCTCCTTCCTTCTTCATGGACTTGATGAATAGGGTTTGTAATCCTTATTAGACAATCATCATTTTTCATTGATGACATCTTGATTTATTCCAAGACACGAGCCGATCATGAACAACATCTTCGTTTAACAATGGAACTCCTAAAGAAAGAACAACTTTATGCCAAATTCTCCAAGTGTGAATTTTGGCTTAAGGAAGTTCAGTTTTTGGGACATATTGTCAACAAACAAGGTATTCATGTGAATCCCACAAAGATAAGTGCAATCAGGGATTGGAGTACACCTACTACTCCTACGGAAGTTTCGTTCATTTTTGGGTCTTATGAGTTATTACCGCCGCTTCATTGCTAATTTCTCCAAGATTGCGGTTCCCCTTACTGCTTTAACTCAAAAGAATTAACCTTTTGAGTGGGGACACAAATAGGAAGAAGCTTTTCAGATTTTGAAGCAGAAGCTTTGTGATGCTCCCACTCTATCTTTACCCGAGGGTAACGACGACTTCGTTGTATATTGTGATGCGTCTAACTTAGGCCTCGGTTGTGTCCTTATGCAAAGAGACAAGGTTATAGCCTATGCATCAAGACAGTTGAAGGTTCACGAAAAGAATTACACCACTCATGATCTTGAATTGGGTGTTGTTGTTTTGCCCTCAAAATATGGAGACATTATCTTTATTGTACAAAATGTGTGGTTTTCACGGACCACAAAAGTCTTCAACACATCTTCAATCAGAAAGAACTAAACATGAGGCAACGACGATGGGTTGAACTTCTGAACGACTACGACTGCGAAATTCGCTACCATCCTGGTAAGGCGAATGTCGTAGCCGATGCACTAAGTCGTAAAGAACGTGTCAAGCTGCACTGTGTACAGGTTCGATCTGATATCCAGACACGTATTCTTGAAGCTCAACGCACTTGTGTCGCGCAAGACAAACAAGGTGATGAATTGCCACATCATCTCGAGCTTCAGCTTGAAGCGAAAGACAATGGGCTGCTTTATCATCTGAACCGTTTGTGGGTTCTAAGTCTAGACAATCTCCGCACCTTAATAATGGATGAAGCTCACAAGTCTCTTAATTCAATTCATCCAGGTGCAGACAAAATGTACAAAGATCTTCGTACCCAATATTGATGGCCGGGTATGAAGAAAGGCATAGCTTTGTACATCTCCAAATGCCTTACTTGTCTCAAAGTTAAGGCAGAACATCAATGTCCTTCTGATTTGCTTGAACAACCAAAGATTCCGGTTAGAAATGGGAAAACATTGCTATGGATCTCATTACCAAATTGCCGCGCACTTCTAGAGGTCACGATGCCATTTGGGTTGTTGGTCTCCTAACAAAGTCAGCACATTTTATAGCCATTCGTGAGGACTTCTCTGCCACAAACTTGCTAAGATCTATGTGGATGAAATAGTATATCGTCATGGTGTCCCTTTGGATATTATATCTGATCGTGATGCTCGATTCACATCTCATTTCTGGAGAACCATGCAGTCTGCCATGGGATCCAGGCTTAACTTGAGCACTGCTTATCATCCTCAAACGGATGGACAATCTGAAAGAACGATCCAAACACTAGAGGATATGCTTAGAGCCTGTGTGATCGACTTTGGTGGTAGTTGGGATTCGCATCTACCGTTGATCGAATTCTCCTACAACAACAGTTATCACTCCAGTATTGACATGGCACCTTTTGAAGCTCTTTATGGTCGAAAATGTCGTTCACCTGTCTGTTGGAATAAGATCAGTGAATCTCAATTCACTGGACCTAAACTTTTTCAAGACACAACGGACAAAGTAAAGTTAATTCGCGAAAACCTTCTGACAGCTAGAAGCCTTCAAAAGAGTTACACGGATAAACGACGCAAGCCCTTGGAATTCCAAGTCCGTGATCACGTCCTACTCAAGGTAGCCCCTTGGAAGGGAGTGATTAGATTTGGGAAGAAAGGAAAACTTGCACCACGATACGTTGGACCATTAAGATCATTGAGAGAATTGGTAAAGTGCCCTCCAAACTTGAGCTACCTCCTGAACTTGGTAATGTTCATCCAACATTCCACGTGTCCAATTTAAAGAAGTGTTTGGCTAATGAAAACCTCCACTTTCCTCTTGATGAATTTCGTGTTGATGACACGTTGCACTTTGTTGAGAAGCCTATGGAAATATTGGAACGTGAAGTCAAAAAGCTAAAGCGTAGACGTACACCGATAGTCAAAGTTCGCTGGGAATCCAAACGTGGCGCAGAGTTTACTTGGGAATGAGAGGATCAAATGAAGGCGAAATATCCGCATATCTTCTCAACAGTTTCCTCTAGTTAAATTTCGGGATGAAATTTCCTGAAGTAGAGGAGACTGTGACATCTGTGCTTTCCAAACTTTGTATTTTAACCCAAAAATATTATATCAATAAAATTTTGTGTTACATTTTATGAGTTTTGTATATTTACTTATGACATTTGTGTATTTTAATCCTTGTTCAAATCCGATCTTTTAAACATTTTCTGGAAGTGAAATCGCAAACTGTTACGAAAATTTAATCATGTAAACAAAACGTATAGTCTGGAATAGTGACATAAGCTAAACATATCCTAAATATCCTTTACATAACTTAGAAATAAGTTTTGAAGGGTTTGGTATGTCAAAAACAAGCTTATTTGATCATAGGGACTATTTACGATAAACTACGAAAGTCTGCCGATTCTAGTAGCCACGGACACTCCGGAACAAGTTCACAAGCTTAACATATGTTAAATACCCTTTATATAACTTAGAGATTAGATTCGAGGGCTTCGGTATAGCAAAAACACACTTTTGTAACTTCAGGGGCTAATTTGCAAATTTTACGAAACTATGCCTTTTTGCGTGAATCGCTATCCAGAACATGTACGAACATCCAAAAATTTTTCTAAACATTAAAATATCATATTTTAATGATTGGAATGCCAAAATGTCATCGTTACGCTTTTACGGTCATGCACGCGTTCGTTACGCTTTTTGTCGTAATTAACCGAAAACTTCAACCGTACGACCAGACGAACTGACCATTGGAACATTTTTGGGCATATTTCAAGTTCCCTATACTTTATCGTCCTTATGGAGCTTAGAAATAAAGGTTAACGGGTGTTGGAAGTGCCAAAACGCGACGAAACGTGCTCAGGGGCCTGTTCTGCCAATTTGTGAAAGTTTCTGCCAGATAGGGGTCTTACGGATCGTAAGACCAAAGTCCATACGGTCCGTAAGGGACCCCCAGCTCACCAGAAACGTGGCAGCAGCTGAATAACTTCATTTTTGACTCACCAAACGACCTTGCCACCCAATTCTCTATATTTGACAAGTATTAGACACTAATCCAACATCACTGATGAGTCATGGACATGTGTCTTGATCTTGTTACATCAAGAAACCTATAAATATCAAGCTTATTTCATAATCATGAGCTTTTGCAAAAACACAAACACATCAAATCTGATTCAATCCTAATTTGCAACCATCTTGGAGCTTTCTCTATGATTCTTCATCAATCCATTGTGTTTGTAAGTGTTCTCTATCATGTTTTGATTCAATTCTTGTAGTTTAATTGGATTAAAAGTCATAAAGTTTGACTTTTGTTTGACTTCCAGAATTGATCATGAATTGATCAACATAAAATCCAATTTAACCTTGCTTTATGATGAAAATCAAGATGGCTATGATCCCTATTGATCATACTACTGATTTCTATCTTTTCTAGTCATTTTGACAAGTCAAAGTTTCGGTAAAAAATGCAATTTTTGTGCATTTTGTAGCGGATCTATTTTCAGGTATGAAAACAGGTTGTTTTGATGCCAAAATACTTTTATAAAGTTATTAAGACATGTCAAGGTATGTCAAATTCGTCACTCTTTTTGTACTGTTTGTTTAGAGTCAAAAGTCTAGCGGTTTGACCACCACTTTGACTTTTGAATCTGACCCGTTTGGTCGATTTTTAGACCCGACCAAATACATATTTATGACCATAAATATATAGGAAATAACCCTCTGAGGTTATACCTTATGGTCATATCTTTCGGATAGTGTTATGTTAATCAATGGTAATATCCCTTAAAAATGACCAAAATGCACTTTTCGTAAGAAAACCAATTAAACACATAGGTAACATAAATTTTGACATATAATCTGATCAAATAACATTTTAACCATGTTTAAGCATTTAAAACTTATCATAACACATATCTAACCATCCGAATGCGTAGTTACGCAAATGACTCGTTAAAGTAGCTACCTTAACGGGTCATAACGGGTCAAAAGACTTAATAACCTTTTCAACTCAGAAGGTAAACTTATTAAACCATAACATATGAGTTCCAACACTCATTTGGTTTATAAAGTCTCATTATATCGAATCCTTCGATTTCAAGTTCCGATATTTACTTAGTTAACCGTTTTTAGGACACGCTTGATTTCACGGACTCTTGATCTTGTTTTATCTTCTTGAACAATGATACTTTTGCAACTAAAGTGAGTACATAGTTCCCTCTTTTACGTTTTCAATTTTTTTGGGGTGAAACATATTGTGCCTATGATTACTTTCGTGTTTTCATGACATATTACACGCATTGATTACTAGTACATATACTACATGACTTTTATTGCATTTGATTTACATGTGATTTGCATAATTAACACATTGGTTTTCAAAGACATTTTTGCTATATATGTTTACCGAGCATACTAATACATGGTTTTCAAAGACATTTTCAAAGACATTTTCAAGACATGCTTACATTGTTATTTGACATTTTGGTGCGTTGAACTCGACAATGATACATTCATTAACATTGATCACGCCGACCGGTAGTATGTAATGGTACCATAGGTGTCACACCCTCAATTTCCACTTGCGGAGTTCTACCGCGAGGCGTTGCGAACAAACCAGAATCTGAAACACTAGTACGTCGAACGACTCTATATGATTTGATAGTACGTTTTCCAAAAATCATTTGATTAACCAATCATCGTAGATTTTAGATTGTCTTAGTTAGTTACCAAAGTTTAGCGGAAGCATTAGTTTTTATGGTTGAGCGGAAGCATAAAATAAGTAGAGAAACGGGCGCCAACACAAACGCCAAAACCAAAGGAAAATCCAAAACAATGTTTGTAAATGAGACTCGATAAAATATATCTTGATCAATGCAAGTGAGTGCACCTAGAGCTCCTAGCGTCCTGAGAAACATGTAAAGAAACAAGTGTCAACATTAAAGATGAGTGAGTTCACAGGTTTTCATAAATTCGTTTGTTCGGTTATGAGTTTGTTTCCCCCGTTATCCCTAACCCGGGATAACGATTTAGATCCATTATTCCCAACCCGGAATACTACCGATAGTTCCATTATTCCTTAACCGGAATAATAATGATGTTGGTTCCATTATTCCAAACCCGGAATAATAAGTTGTTGTTTCCATTATCCTCAACCCGGGATAATATAGTTGTTGTTTCCATTATCCTCAACCCGGGATAATATAGTTGATTCGTAATTAAGTTCAATGTTAACATATATAGGTAGCTAGCCTAAAGTTATGTCACGTAAGTGTTCGCGATCGAAGCTGACTGTTGTGCCTCCGTGTTGCCAGGCCTATCACTGACAATGGCGAAGTTAGGCCAAATTATTCACCCGTTGACCATACCCGGTCGGCTAGCGCGACTAGCTCGGATGGGGCTTGTCGGGCCCAGTAGTACTACTTATAATTCCCCCGCTATTAAAACCCAATACTAACGATCCGAGAGATTGACGAGGACTTAAGTGATATAGCTGCTTAGTGACCATAACATTACACTAACATCAACTTAGTTACCGAATAGTTATGTGACGTTAATTTCGTATAACGTAAAGAGATTGAGTTTGAAGAGTGTATACATGTTTCTCCCCCTGTTGTTTAAAAACCGGATAAAGTTAGGGGGCCGTGAACTCACCTTTTGTTGCTCGGTTTAGTGTAGCAAAGAAGTCGTAAAGGATGGGACCGCTAATTGCGTCCTAACAAACCAATTGATTTCAAGTCAGTGTGTGAACACACCAATACAGATTCTACACTTAATTTACGCACAAAGTGATACACACAAACAAAATACCTAACACTCAAACATGCATGCAAGTATCCTCATGTGATCATAGTAATCAAAACAATTTATCATGAACATAATCCAATCCATGCAACACTTTGGTGCACACAATCACAAGTTATCAAATTTCAGCTTACATACTCATAATTCAGCTGTTTTCTAGGATTTTTATAAAATAGTTCCAACGTTCCAAAAATTCCAATTATTTTACAGCAGGTGTCATTTATACTGTAGAAATTTATATAAATTTTCCAAGTCCTAAACCTTTACCAATTAACCATAAATATTAATATACTAGGCTGCAGTCAGATTCGTCGCTTTCTGACTGCAGTCCACGGAAGAATTTATTTAAAAATCACTGACTGTTCAATTAACAAAATTCCAGTGGGAGTTGCCCGGAAATTTCCATACCTAGTTGCTGTACAAATTTCATGATTCGACTCCCTACTGATTATAAAATCCAACTCGATAAACAACTAACAAAATTTCAGGATTTTCTCAGCTTTAGTTACTGAACTTATTTGGCCACTTAAAAATATCAAACGACTTCAGAAAAATATGAATCCAGTGCCATTAGATTCGTTATTCAAATCTCTACGTTTTAGACTTCAGAAAATCCGTTTTTCGATAACTAATGACCGAGTTACAGCCAGATGAAGTCGGCTGTAACTATTACTCAGCAACATGTTTCAGCATTTTGTTACCACTAATTCGCATAAACCGTCAATATAATGAACCTAAGCGATCAAGAACTGATTTTTCTAATCATAGATCAATACATATAACATATCCATGCAAACCCTAATCAACATCTCTAGTTTTTATAAACAAATACAGCCTATGATTTCAGATTTTCAAACAAACATCCAACTTTCAATCTAGCATTAACAATCCGAAAACAACACAATCACTTCATTCAAACACATATATCCGAATATGATCTTGTAACAAATGATAAATTCTAATCTTTAATGATAAGGTAAACGAACCGTGAGTGAGATGAGGAACCGATGATCAAAGATACTTGCGACCGAGAAGATCCGTGACCGAGAAGGAAGTGTTGTTCGCGACCGGGAAGAAGAGTGGGCTGTTTGTGATCGAGGAAGTGAACGAAGGGGCTGATCTCGTGACCGAATGGAATGTAACAAGGCTGATCACGATCGATATGATGAAGGAAGAAGCTGCCGTCGGTTGCTAGGGTTTTTGTGTTAAGGAGCATGCATGTGGGTTTGTATATATAGCGCAAAGAGATAAGGGTACGGTTTGGATTTGATCTCGTGGCCGAGAGTGGTTTGGGTTGGTTCGGTTTGGGTTGCACGCAATGGGTTTGCGGTTTGGGTTGCACACAATGGGTTTGGGGTTTGGGTTGCACACGGCCGAGAATGGTTTGGGTTCTAAACTTGGTCCCCAAATCTTGGTTAACTCCTAGAGTCACAAGAAATCAAAGTTGGTTCGTGTCGCGGTTCGGTTCGGTTCGTGTACATATTTACCATAATTATTTTATAACTAAAACAATCACATAATCGCACATCACGTATTCACTAACTCGTACACGTTTAATACGTAGCATACAATTTATTCGACAAGTATTTCGTTTAAGTTATCCGAAAAACCGGGATGTCACATTATCCCCATGTTGAAAGAATTTTCGTCCCGAAATTGAGTAAACGCGGTTTAGCATGCAGCGTACATGTTTAGAGTGCCACTCACAAAGAGTTAGTTCGTTAATGATGGTAAGCGAAGTTACAAGAAGTTCCCAAGTGCCATGCACAAAGATTTCCAAGTGCCATGCACAAGAATTTAGTTAACAATGGTACGCAAAAGTATGAGAAATTTCCAGGTTGTCACATCATCCCCATGTTGAAATAATTTTCGTCCCGAAAATTTAGTTGTTGGTATCGTTAGTTTAGTGCTCAGTTGCGAAGAGGTGTGGGTATTTGCTTTTCATTTGGTCCTCTCTTTCCCACGTGAACTCCGGTCCACACTGAGTCCCAACGAACCTTAACGATCGGAATCTTGCTGTTCCTTCGAGTCTTGATCTCACGATCCATGATCTCGAAAGGCTGTTCCACAAAGTGTAGTTGTTCATCCACTTGAATCTCATCCAATGGAATGACTAGAGTTTCATCTGATAGACACTTCTTTAGATTTGACACGTGAAATACGTTGTGAACTACACTGAGTTCGGCAGGAAGGTCTAATTGATAAGCTACGGGTCCAATACGTTTCAAGATCACAAACGGACCTACGTACCGTGGGTTTAGTTTGCCTCGTTTTCCGAAGCGGATTACACCCTTCCAGGGTGACACCTTCAGTAGGACGCGGTCGCCTACTTGAAATTCGAGCGGTTTGCGTCGTTGATCAGCGTAGCTTTTCTGTCGATCTCGTGCCGCCGCCATGCGGTTTCTGATCTGTACAATCTTTTCGGTAGCCTCAAGTATTAACTCAGGGCCTGTGAGTTGACTGTCACCGACTTCTGCCCAACAGACCGGTGATCTACATTTACGACCGTATAGTGCCTCAAACGGTGCTGCCGAAATACTCGTATGATAACTGTTGTTATATGAGAATTCCACTAAAGGCAGGTGGATTTCCCAACTATTTCCAAAGTCTACTACGCATGCCCTAAGCATGTCTTCCAAGGTCTGTATGGTCCTTTCACTTTGACCGTCAGTCTGAGGGTGATAGGCTGTGCTCATATCTAAGCGTATTCCCAACGTTTTCTGGAGTGACTGCCAGAAGTTTGACGTGAAGCGAGCATCTCTATCTGAGATGATGGATGTTGGCACTCCGTGCCGAGAAACTACTTCCTTAATGTAGATGCGAGTCAACTTCTCCATCTTATCTGTTTCTTTAATAGCTAGGAAGTGTGCGGACTTAGTTAAACGATCCACAATTACCCAGATGGTATCGCAACCACCCAAAGTTCGCGGGAGTTTAGTGATGAAGTCCATTGAGATCTGATCCCATTTCCACACTGGGATCTCAGGTTGTTGGAGTAGCCCCGATGGCTTTTGATACTCCACCTTGACTTTTGCACAAGTCAAACATTTACTCACGTAGGTGGCTATATCGGCTTTCATGTTGGGCCACCAATACGCAGCTTTAAGGTCTTGATACATCTTATCCGAACCAGGATGGACAGAGTATCGGGATTTGTGAGCTTCGTCCATGACTAGCTCTCTGAGGTTTCCGTAGAGAGGTACCCATATGCGATTCATGAAATACCGGGCTCCATTGGGTTTTACTTCCCAATCGCGTTCCATTTTTCCCACCGATTCGGCCCTGATGTTTTCCTCCTTAACTGCTTCTAACTGGGCGTCGCGTATTTGTTCGGGTAGCCCCGAATGAATAGTGAGCTGCAATGCTCGCACACGACGAGGTTTCAAGTGTTCCTTCGTACTGAGGGCATCAGCTACCACGTTAGCTTTACTCGGGTGATACCGAATGGCACACTCATAATCGTTCAAGAGTTCTACCCAGCGACGCTGTCGCATGTTCAACTCCTTCTGATCAAAGATGTGTTGGAGGCTCTTGTGGTCTGTGAAGATTGTGCACTTCGTCCCATAGAGGTAGTGTCTCCAAATCTTAAGTGCAAACACTACTGCTCCCAATTCCAGGTCATGCGTTGTGTAGTTTTTCTCGTGAACCTTCAGTTGGTGGGACGCATACGCGATGACCTTATCGCGTTGCATGAGTACGCATCCCAACCCCTGAATGGAAGCATCACAATATACTACAAAGTCATCTGTCCATTCCGGCAAGGACAGAATGGGTGCACTGCAAAGTTTCTGTTTCAGCAATTGAAATGCTGCTTCTTGCTTATCACCCCAAGCATACTTGATGCCTTTCTGGGTGAGGGTAGTAAGCGGTTGTGCGATCTTTGAAAATCCCTCGATGAAAGGTCTGTAGTAACCAGCCAAACCCAAAAATTGGCGGATCTCCGTCGGTGTCCTGGGTGCTTCCCAGTTTTTGATAGCTTCAATCTTGGCAGGGTCTACGTGGATACCCTTTTCATTCACGATATGCCCGAGAAACTGAACTTCCCGAATCCTGAAATCACACTTTGAAAGCTTGGCATATAGCTTCTCCTGTTGAAGTAATCCTAACAGTAATCGTAGATGTTCAGCATGTTCTTCTTCACTTTTGGAGTAGATGAGTATGTCATCGATGAACACAATGACAAACTTGTCGAGGTATGGTTTACACACGCGGTTCATGAGGTCCATGAACACCGCGGGTGCGTTGGTGAGACCGAAGGGCATGACCAAGAACTCATAATGGCCATACCGAGTATGAAATGCTGTCTTAGCGATATCCTCCTCCCTGACGCGTCGCTGGTGGTAACCGGACCGTAGATCAATCTTGGAGTAGTAGCTTGACCCTTGGAGTTGGTCGAAGAGATCGTCGATGCGAGGTAACGGGTATCGGTTCTTGACAGTAACCTTGTTGAGTTCCCTGTAGTCGATGCACATGCGGAAGGTCCCGTCCTTCTTTTTGACAAAAAGGACTGGAGCTCCCCATGGCGAAGCGCTTGGTCGGATAAATCCCTTTTCTAACAGCTCCTGAAGTTGGGTAGACAGCTCCTGCAGCTCGGCTGGAGCTAGGCGGTATGGAGCCTTGGCGATAGGAGTTGCATGGTTCGCCAATTCAATTTCAAACTCCAATTGTCGATGGGGTGGAAGTCCAGGTAATTCCTCTAGGAATACATCAGAAAAATCACGAACGACAGGGATGTCTTCTATACGTTTCTCGTCCTTAGGCTGTTCGGTAACCAGTGCGAGTAAAGCGAAGGAGTTCTTTCTCCGAAGATACTTCTGCGCTTCCATGTAAGAGATGATGTTTGTGACGGCGCTTGCCTTATCGCCTTGTACCGTCAAGATTTCGTCATTAGAGAGCGGAATACGGATAGATTTTTCGAAGCAGAGAACTTCAGCCCGGACGTCGGATATCCGACTACCACGTCAAAACTACCCGGGTAGTTGTCATCAGATCAATGGTAAAGGTGTGACCCGCGAGTTTGAGTTGACAAGCCGGATACTATTTGGGTCACATCTACAGAATTACCATCTGCTAATTCTATAACATAAGGGGTCTCTAATGGTTTAGGCGTGAGATTTAGGTTCTTCCTAAAAGATTCAGATATAAAGCTCCTATCCGCACCCGTATCAAAAAGCACAGTAGCAAAATGTTCATTAAGGGGAAACTTACCGGTGACCACGTTCGAGTCGTTTCTGGCCTCTCCGCGGCCCAATGTAAATGCGCGACCTTTGGCACCTCCTGTGCCACCATTTCCATTGTTGTTGTTGTTATTGTTGTTGTTGTGGTTATTGTGGTTGTGGTTGTTCCCACCATTGTTGTTGTTGTTACGGAGCTGTGGGCAGTCTCTTTTGATGTGGGCAGTGCTACCACACTGATAGCATCCCCGGTTAACACCCTGTTGTGGGCCTTGGGGTTGATTTTGGTTTTGTCGGGACATGATTTCCCCACGACAATCCTTTGCCGCATGTCCCACCTTGCCACATCGTTGGCAGCGATTCCCGCACAAGGGCCGTAATGATGAAGATTACAGCGGGTGCACGGCGGCTTTCGACCTACATAGCCGCTTGCGATCTGGTTGTTGTTGTTGGCGGGCTGATTTTGGTGACCCCCGTGGCTGTTGTAATGATTGAACCGTTTCTGGTTCCCCTTTGCGGCTGGGATGACGAAGTATGTCGAACAGTTGAGTCTTCAAACTTTCTTTTGTTATCAGGGGCGACTTCAGTTGTACCCGTGCTGGCAACTTCTTTTGTTCCACCGCCTTATCGGTGAGTTTGTGCGCCAATCGGATTGCTTGATGCTCAGTTGCAGGGTTACTTGACATTACCATACCCTGAATCTCCGGAACCAGACCCCCAAGGTAGAACTCGAGTCTTTTCTCCACAGTGTTGGCCAGATCGGGACACAGAAATACCAGGTCGTGATGTTTTGCTGTGTATGCTTCAATTTCAGATCCCACCATCTTGTGGTTCCATAGTGTTTGCTCCAACTGTTGCACTCTGTCTCGCGGACAGTTCTCCTCTTTGATTAGGGCCTTGAACTCGGTCCAGGCCATTGCATTTGCAGCAATAAGTCCACGCATTTGGACTTGTGCATTCCACCATGTCAGTGCCCCATCTTCCAGTGTTGAGGCTGCGTACTTGACCTTGTTGGCCTCTAGACAGTTGCACATTTCAAATACTGATTCAGATTTTTCGATCCAGCGGACCAGTCCTATGGGTCCTTCTGCCCCCGAGAATTTGCTTGGTTTCGCGTCGAGGAACATCTTGTAGGGGTTAAGACCCCTCCTGCTGCTGGTGGGTTTTGAACACCTGCAAGAGCAGCATTCACGTGTTCTTGGATCATTGCGGCTAATTCTTAAGGTGTCATGTTGAGATTTCCGCGACGTCCAGTTGCCATTTTAGATCTAAGTAGAAAATAAATAGACTGAAGGAAAGTAAATAAAATAAGCGAGACGTGTCAGTCTTCTACGTCTCCATCCCCCAAATCGCTATCGTTGCCGTCATCCTCCGCGGCGTTTCCAGCTTCCGCAGCTGGGTCTTCCTCCTCTGGATCCTCTACCGGCATTGGAGGGGCCGGTGCTGGTGCAGGTACTGGTGCAGGTGCCTGATTTTGTTCTAGTTCTTGAATTCCCCAGCTAGACTCAAGAACTCTGTCCTCTAGCCAGTCAGCCCTTAGCTGCTCAGCACGAAGGTCTCTGGCTAAGGTGTTACGAGCTATCTTACTCGTATGCTGCTCTTCCTCGAGCGACTCAGTTTTACCTGTCAGTTGTCGTATCATCCATCCTTGTGCGAGGATGGTTTCATGCATTCTTTCTAGTTGTTCTTGTTGCGTTCTTATCATATCTCTAAGTAGGTCGTTCCCTACTTCTAACGAGTTAACTGGTTCGACCGTCACAGCGATGGTCGAGCGTGAGGACGACTCCTCCCCTAGAGCGAGTCTTTTCCTAGCAGCTGAGCGTGTCTCCACGCCATAAGATGGTAAGGGTTCCACCATAGGTGCCTTTCCTGGCGCCCTTGGTTGCGTAAGTTTGTCGGATGATGACGAGGATGATGATGACATTGCCTTCAGGTTGTGTAGTTAGTTACGAGTAGCATTCGTTTCAATTATGCATTCATATTTCACATAACATAGTTGTGGTACATCGCATAACAAGATATAACAGTTCGGTGCCAAACTACGTCTAGTGTCGTGTATTCAGCTATAGTTTAGGTCTACTTCTAATGCAAACCTGGTTCTCTATAGCTAGTGGCTCTGATACCAATCTGTCACACCCTCAATTTCCACTTGCGGAGTTCTACCGCGAGGCGTGTGAACAAACCAGAATCTGAAACACTAGTACGTCGAACGACTCTATATGATTTGATAATACGTTTTCCAAAAATCATTTGATTAACCAATCATCGTAGATTTTAGATTGTCTTAGTTAGTTACCAAAGTTTAGCGGAAGCATTAGTTTTTATGGTTGAGCGGAAGCATAAAATAAGTAGAGAAACGGGCGCCAACACAAACGCCAAAACCAAAGGAAAATCCAAAACAATGTTTGTAAATGAGACTCGATAAAATATATCTTGATCAATGCAAGTGAGTGCACCTAGAGCTCCTAGCGTCCTGAGAAACATGTAAAGAAACAAGTGTCAACATTAAAGATGAGTGAGTTCACAGGTTTTCATAAATTCGTTTGTTCGGTTATGAGTTTGTTTCCCCCGTTATCCCTAACCCGGGATAACGATTTAGTTCCATTATTCCCAACCCGGAATACTACCGATAGTTCCATTATTCCTTAACCGGAATAATAATGATGTTGGTTCCATTATTCCAAACCCGGAATAATAAGTTGTTGTTTCCATTATCCTCAACCCGGGATAATATAGTTGTTGTTTCCATTATCCTCAACCCGGGATAATATAGTTGATTCGTAATTAAGTTCAATGTTAACATATATAGGTAGCTAGCCTAAAGTTATGTCACGTAAGTGTTCGCGATCGAAGCTGACTGTTGTGCCTCCGTGTTGCCAGGCCTATCACTGACCATGGCGAAGTTAGGTCAAATTATTCACCCGTTGACCATACCCGGTCGGCTAGCGCGACTAGCTCGGATGGGGCTTGTCGGGCCCAGTAGTACTACTTATAATTCCCCCGCTATTAAAACCCAATACTAACGATCCGAGAGATTGACGAGGACTTAAGTGATATAGCTGCTTAGTGACCATAACATTACATTAACATCAACTTAGTTACCGAATAGTTATGTGACGTTAATTTCGTATAACGTAAAGAGATTGAGTTTGAAGAGTGTATACATGTTTCTCCTCCTGTTGTTTAAAAACCGGATAAAGTTAGGGGGCCGTGAACTCACCTTTTGTTGCTCGGTTAGTGTAGCAAAGAAGTCGTAAAGGATGGGACCGCTAATTGCGTCCTAACAAACCAATTGATTTCAAGTCAGTGTGTGAACACACCAATACAGATTCTACACTTAATTTACGCACAAAGTGATACACACAAACAAAATACCTAACACTCAAACATGCATGCAAGTATCCTCATGTGATCATAGTAATCAAAACAATTTATCATGAACATAATCCAATCCATGCAACACTTTGGTGCACACAATCACAAGTTATCAAATTTCAGCTTACATACTCATAATTCAGCTGTTTTCTAGGATTTTTATAAAATAGTTCCAACGTTCCAAAAATTCCAATCATTTTACAGCAGGTGTCATTTATACTGTAGAAATTTATATAAATTTTCCAAGTCCTAAACCTTTACCAATTAACCATAAATATTAATATACTAGGCTGCAGTCAGATTCGTCGCTTTCTGACTGCAGTCCACGGAAGAATTTATTTAAAAATCACTGACCGTTCAATTAACAAAATTCCAGTGGGAGTTGCCCGGAAATTTCTATACCTAGTTGCTGTACAAATTTCATGATTCGACTCCCTACTGATTATAAAATCCAACTCGATAAACAACTAACAAAATTTCAGGATTTTCTCAGCTTTAGTTACTGAACTTATTTGGCCACTTAAAAATATCAAACGACTTCAGAAAAATATGAATCCAGTGCCATTAGATTCGTTATTCAAATCTCTACGTTTTAGACTTCAGAAAATCCGTTTTTCAATAACTAATGACCGAGTTACAGCCAGATGAAGTCGGCTGTAACTATTACTCAGCAACCTGTTTCAGCATTTTGTTACCACTAATTCGCATAAACCGTCAATATAATGAACCTAAGCGATCAAGAACTGATTTTTCTAATCATAGATCAATACATATAACATATCCATGCAAACCCTAATCAACATCTCTAGTTTTTATAAACAAATACAGCCTATGATTTCAGATTTTCAAACAAACATCCAACTTTCAATCTAGCATTAACAATCCGAAAACAACACAATCACTTCATTCAAACACATATATCCGAATATGATCTTGTAACAAATGATAAATTCTAATCTTTAATGATAAGGTAAACGAACCGTGAGTGAGATGAGGAACCGATGATCAAAGATACTTGCGACCGAGAAGATCCGTGACCGAGAAGGAAGTGTTGTTCGCGACCCGGAAGAAGAGTGGGCTGTTTGTGATCGAGGAAGTGAACGAAGGGGCTGATCTCGTGACTGAATGGAATGTAACAAGGCTGATCACGATCGATATGATGAAGGAAGAAGCTGCCGTCGGTTGCTAGGGTTTTTGTGTTAAGGAGCATGCATGTGGGTTTGTATATATAGCGCAAAGATATAAGGGTACGGTTTGGGTTTGATCTCGTGGCCGAGAGTGGTTTGGGTTGGTTCGGTTTGGGTTGCACGCAATGGGTTTGCGGTTTGGGTTGCACACAATGGGTTTGGGGTTTGGGTTGCACACGGCCGAGAATGGTTTGGGTTCTAAACTTGGTCCCCAAATCTTGGTTAACTCCTAGAGTCACAAGAAATCAAAGTTGGTTCGTGTCGCGGTTCGGTTCGGTTCGTGTACATATTTACCATAATTATTTTATAACTAAAACAATCACATAATCGCACATCACGTATTCACTAACTCGTACACGTTTAATACGTAGCATACAATTTATTCGACAAGTATTGCGTTTAAGTTATCCGAAAAACCGGGATGTCACATTATCCCCATGTTGAAAGAATTTTCGTCCCGAAAATTGAGTAAACGCGGTTTAGCATGCAGCGTACATGTTTAGAGTGCCACTCACGAAGAGTTAGTTCGTTAATGATGGTAAGCGAAGTTACAAGAAGTTCCCAAGTGCCATGCACAAAGATTTCCAAGTGCCATGCACAAGAATTTAGTTAACAATGGTACGCAAAAGTATGAGAAATTTCCAGGTTGTCACATCATCCCCATGTTGAAATAATTTTCGTCCCGAAAATTTAGTTGTTGGTATCGTTAGTTTACTGCTCAGTTGCGAAGAGGTGTGGGTATTTGCTTTTCATTTGGTCCTCTCTTTCCCACGTGAACTCCGGTCCACACTTAGAGTCCCAACGAACCTTAACGATCGGAATCTTGCTGTTCCTTCGAGTCTTAATCTCACGATCCATGATCTCGATAGGCTGTTCCACAAAGTGTAGTTGTTCATCCACTTGAATCTCATCCAATGGAATGACTAGAGTTTCAGCTGATAGACACTTCTTCAGATTTGACACGTGAAATACGTTGTGAACTACACTGAGTTCGGCAGGAAGGTCTAATTGATAAGCTACGGGTCCAATACGTTTGAAGATCACAAACGGACCTACGTACCGTGGGTTTAGTTTGCCTCGTTTTCCGAAGCGGATTACACCCTTCCAGGGTGACACCTTCAGGGTGACGATGATGACGATGAGGATGATGACATTGCCTGTTAGGTCGTGTAGTTAGTTACGAGTTGTTTTCATTTCTTATTATGAAGGTATAATCTACCAAACACGATTGTGGCATATTGCATAACAAGGTATAATAGTTCGGTGCCAAACTAAGTCTAGTGTCATGATATCAGCTATAGTTTAGGTCTACTTCTAATGCAAACCTGGTTCTCTATAGCTAGTGGCTCTGATACCAATCTGTCACACCCTCAATTTCCACTTGCGGAGTTTTACCGCGAGGCGTGTGAACAAACCAGAATCTGAAACACTAGTACGTCGAACGACTCTACATGATTTGATTATACGTTTTCCAAAATCGTTCTTTGTAGATTTTATATCAATTACCAATATTTAGCAGAGCATTAGTTTTAAAGTTTGAGCGGAAGCATAAATAAGTAGTGATGCGGGCGCCAACACAAACGCCAAAACAAATGTGAAATCCCAAAACAATATTAATAAATAAGACTCGATAAAGATGTCTTGTTCAATGCATGTGCGTGCACCTAGAGCTCCTAGCGTCCTGAGAAACATGTAAAGAAACAAGTGTCAACATTAAAGATGAGTGAGTTCACAGGTTTTCATAAATTCGTTTGTTCGGTTATAGTTTGTTTTCTCCGTTATCCCTAACCCGGGGTAACGTATTGGTTCCATTATTCCAACCCGGAATAATAAGTTGTTGCTTCCAATATTCCCATCCCGGAATATTAAGTTGTAATTTCCATTATCCCCAACCCGGGATAATAAGTTGATGTTTCCAATATTCCAAACCCGGAATATTAAGTTGATTCGTAATTAAGTTCAATGTTAATATATATAGGTAGCTAGCCTAAAGTCATGTCACGTAAGAGTTCGCGATCGAAGCTGACAGTTGTGCCTCCGTTTTGCCAGGCCTATCACATGACCATGGCGATGTTAGGCCAATTATTCACCCGTTGACCATACCAGGTCGGCTAGCGTGACTAGCTCGGATGGGGCTCGTCAGACCCAGCAGTACTACTTATAATTCCCCCGCTATTTAACCCAAATACTAACGATCCGAGGAGATTGTCGAGGACTTAAGTGATAAAGCTGCTTAGTGACCATAACATTACATTAACATTAACTTAGTTACCGTATAGTTATGTGACGTTAAATTCGTATAACGTAAAGAGATTGAGTTTGAGAGTGTATACATGTTTCTCCCCCTGTTGTTTAAAAACCGGATAAAGTTAGGGGCCGTGAACTCACCTTTATTTGCTCGGTTAGTGTAGCAAAGATGTTATAAGAGATGGGACCGCTAGTTGCGTCCTAACAAACCAATTAATTCCACGTCAGTGTGTAATCACACCAATACAAATTCCACACGCAATTTACTCACAAAGTGATACACACAAACAACATATCTAACACTCAAACATGCATGCAAGTATTCTCATGTGATCATAGTAATCAAACAACTTATCATGAACAAATTCCAAATCCATGCAACACTTTAATGCATAAAATCACAAGTTACCAACTTTCTGCTTAACACTCAATTATTCAGCTGTTTTCTAGGATTTTTATAAAATAGTTTTAACATTCTAAAAATACCAATATTTTTACAGTAGGTGACGTTTATACCATAGAAATTTATATAATTTTCCCAAGTCCTAAATCTTTACCAATTAACCATAAATATTAATTCACTAAGCTGCAGTCAGATTTACCGCTTTCTGACTGCAGTCCACGGAAGAATTTATTTAAAAATCACTGATCGTCCGATTAACAAAATTCCAGTTGGAGTTGCCCGGAAATTTCCATACCTAGTTGCTGTACAAAAATCATGACTCAACTCCCTACTGATTTTAAAATCTAGCTTGACAAACAACTAGCAAAATTTCAGGATTTTCACAGTTTTAGTTACTGAACTTATTTAGCCCTTTAAAAATATCAAACGACTTCAGAAAATTATGAATCCGGCGCCATTAGATTCCTTATTCAAATCTCTACGTTCTAGACATCAGAAAATCCGTTTTTCGACAACTATCGACCAAGTTACAGCCAGATGAAGTCGGCTGTAACTATTACTCAGCAACTGATTCAGCATATCTTTATCATAAACTCGTGTAATCCCGTTCATGCGATTAATCTAGGCGATCTAAAACCGATTTCTAATCCTAGATTAATACCTATAACAATTCCATGCAAACCCTACTCATTAACTCTAGTTTTTATCAATCAAACATACTCGCGACTTACAAGTTCCGCAACTATTATACACATCAACAACAATCAACTCAGCATATAATATCCGAAACAACTAGTCATTCAAGCATACATATATATATATATCCGAACATGATCTCATAATCAAATATGATCCTAACCTTGAATAACTAGACAAACAAGCCGAGATGTGGACAAGGGCGACCCGGCTGCTCCAACAAGATCACGTCCGAACCGACAAGAACTGGAAGAAGGGCTGCCTGTGATCAACAAGGAGTGTAGGGCTGTTTGCGGTTGAATGGACTGAACAAGGGCTGATCAGATGAAGGCTGTTTTGCGACTGAGATGATGAAGACTTCGGCTGCTGCTTGCTGCGACCGAGAGAAAGAAGCGAAGAACAAGGCTGATCAGCGTTTGCGATCACAAGGGTGAGACAAAGCTGCCGACGGCTGTTTGCTTGTTAGGGTTTTTGTTTTGTCAATGGCACATGCATGGGTTTGTATTTATAGGCGCAAGAATGATAAGGTTTACGGTTCGGATAAGCATTGTGGTCGATGATACTTGGATTGCTTTGGTTTGGGTTTGGGCTTGATCTCGCGGCCAGAACTTGGGTTGGTTTGATCTTGTGGCCGAGTGGTTGGAGTTTAAAGCTTAGGCTTGATATCGGTTTGGGTTGCACACGGGTTGTTTGGTTTGATCTCAATAAATCCGCGGTTATGGGCTGATCTTGGCCGAAAGTGTTTTGGTTTAGGGTTTAGGTTCGCTATCGGTTTGGGTTTGATCTTGGCCGAAGACTTGAGTTAAAGTTTAAAACTTTGTTACTCCTAGAGTCACAATGAATCGAAGTTGGTTCGTGTCGTGGTTCGGTTCAGTTCGTGTACATATCTATCATACTTACTTTATAACTAAAAATTCACACAACACACAACACGTATTCATTTAATTTGTGCACGCTTAATACTTAGCGTATATATTATTCGACAAGTGTCACGTGTAAGTTATCCGAAAAACCCGGGATATCACAGGGACCGCTAATTGCGTCCTAACAAACCAATTGATTTCAAGTCAATGTGTGAACACACCAATACAGATTCTACACTTAATTTACGCACAAAGTGATACACACAAACAAAATACCTAACACTCAAACATGCATGCAAGTATCCTCATGTGATCATAGTAATCAAAACAATTTATCATGAACATAATCCAATCCATGCAACACTTTGGTGCACACAATCACAAGTTATCAAATTTCAGCTTACATACTCATAATTCAGCTGTTTTCTAGGATTTTTATAAAATAGTTCCAACGTTCCAAAAATTCTAATTATTTTACAGCAGGTGTCATTTATACTGTAGAAATTTATATAAATTTTCCAAGTCCTAAACCTTTACCAATTAACCATAAATATTAATATACTAGGCTGCAGTCAGATTCGTCGCTTTCTGATTGCAGTCCACGGAAGAATTTATTTAAAAATCACTGACCGTTCAATTAACAAAATTCTAGTGGGAGTTGCCCAGAAATTTCCATACCTAGTTGCTGTACAAATTTCATGATTCGACTCCCTACTGATTATAAAATCCAACTCGATAAACAACTAACAAAATTTCAGGATTTTCTCAGCTTTAGTTACTGAACTTATTTGGCCACTTAAAAATATCAAACGACTTCAGAAAAATATGAATCCAGCGCCATTAGATTCGTTATTCAAATCTCTACGTTTTAGACTTCAGAAAATCCGTTTTTCGACAACTAATGACCGAGTTACAGCCAGATGAATTCGGCTGTAACTATTACTCAGCAACCTGTTTCAGCATTTTGTTACCACTAATTCGCATAAACCGTCAATATAATGAACCTAAGCGATCAAGAACTGATTTTTCTAATCATAGATCAATACATATAACATATCCATGCAAACCCTAATCAACATCTCTAGTTTTTATAAACAAATACAGCCTATGATTTCAGATTTTCAAAAAAACATCCAACTTTCAATCTAGCATTAACAATCCGAAAACAACACAATCACTTCATTCAAACACATATATCCGAATATGATCTTGTAACAAATGATAAATTCTAATCTTTAATGATAAGGTAAACGAACCGTGAGTGAGATGAGGAACCGATGATCAAAGATACTTGCGACCGAGAAGATCCGTGACCGAGAAGAAGTTTTTCGCGACCGGGAAGAAGAGTGGGCTTTGTGATCGAGAAGTGAACGAAGGGGCTGATCTCGCGACCGAATGAATGTAACAAGGCTGATCCGATCGATATGATAAAGGAAGAAGCTGCCGTGGCATGTTGCAGGGAAGTGTACGGAACGGGTGTGATTAGCGGGAGGAAGGAAACGGCAAAACTAAAAAATTTAGAAGCGGGGACGGACGGTACGGGAATAAAAACATATAAAAAATAAATATATATAAAAGATAATGTAAGCTAGACCCTTTTACCGATTGATACATAGTAAGTAGGCAAAACACCCACCCACTCTCTCTCTCTCTCTAACGGCGTTAACGAGAAGACGACCTATTTATGTCGGCAGGTTTGTTGACGTTCACAAGGGCTCCACTGAAGCTCTATTTTTCCTTTGCTTACGTCATCTCCCCCCTCTGCTGGTCTTCTCAGCAGGGTCTTCTTCAATCTTTTTCAACTCCTTCGATGCGTTTGAGGCCGAAACGGTAATTAAAGGAAAAATACCTTTTACCGGCCAGCACCCTCATTGAACTACCGTCACCCACCACCGGAGAATCAGGTAACACTCACAATACCTTCTTCTCTTCTGCTTTCTTTTAACTAGGACGATAATTGATGGGTCAAAGCATCAATAAACTTCACCGTTAGAACTTTAATCAGTATAAAAACCAAAAAAAATAAACCGAAACTTCAGGGAAACGTTTCCTGCACGTCCCCAAACCCCGTCCCCATCCGCAGCGCGTTTCCAGGCCGTCTCCAACAAGCCGGGGACGTTTCCCGCCGTCCCCGTGCCGTTTCCGTCCCCTAGCAGTCCCCGGGACGGAGACGGCTGGTCATAGGCGTTTCCGTGCATCATAGGCCGTCGGTTGCTAGGGTTTTTGTGTTAAGGAGCATGCATGTGGGTTTGTATATATAGCGCAAAGAGATAAGGGTTACGGTTTGGGTTTGATCTCGTGGCCGAGAGTGGTCTGGGTTGGTTCGGTTTGGGTTGCACGCAATGGGTTTGCGGTTTGGGTTGCACACAATGGGTTTGGGGTTTGGGTTGCACACGGCCGAGAATGGTTTGGGTTCTAAACTTAGTCCCCAAATCTTGGTTAACTCCTAGAGTCACAAGAAATCAAAGTTGGTTTCGTGTCGCGGTTCGGTTCGGTTCGTGTACATATTTACCATAATTATTTTATAACTAAAACAATCACATAATCGCACATCACGTATTCACTAACTCGTACATGTTTAATACGTAGCATACAATTTATTCGACAAGTATTGCGTTTAAGTTATCCGAAAAACCGGGATGTCACAATAGGATTGACAATCCCGTTCCCACTTCCTAGGTATGTTTGGAAGCGACCTTAGGGAATGACAGAATCCGATGAACATTGATAAACCCTTGACCGGATAGGGTTTATCTGACAGTCAACAAGGCTTGAATGTATTCGCCAACAATCCATAATATATGTTTTAACAATAAAGGCAAATGGTTTATAAAACTCGACATTGTTCACTCGACATTGGTTTACTCGACATTGGTTTACATGACGTTGTTTACTCGACATTGATTTACATGACATTGTTTACTCGACATTGTGTAGATGATATTTATTTACATGACATTGTTTACTCGACATTGTTTACATGACATTTGTTTACATAACATTTATTTACATGATTATGGGTTTATGGTGAGTGATTTAAATAACGTGACGTATGTAATGTGATAAAAGCATGGTGGATACGCCGATGGTACTTCCTATATATAAGTGCTTTCATTATCTTACATATCGTGGCGTTATCTAAATCATTTTAAACAAAATACAAGACATGACATTTTACACAAGACAAAACTTACTTTTGGTTATCATTTTAACCATATGTTATTTCTTTTATATCATCTTGATTTCTCATATGGTTTTTATAAATGAAACTTTTTTATGGTTCATGGCGACTGTTGTACTACTTTAAACTTTTCTTACAATAATCAAAGCCATGAAGCATCAACAAAATATCCTATGTACTCGCCGACATTTCTTTGTTGACTTTATTTTCACATATGTCTCAGGGGCGAATGTTTGAGGTTGATCGTGCTACACATAGGACAGCCTTTGGGCCTTAGTGACAATAAAAGCAAGAAGAACAATTTAACTTATGTTGTATTTCCTGTTTTATCTAAGACATGTAAACAATTATAATAAATTAAACTTAACTTTATGTGCCATGGTTATTGAAACAATAGTTCTGTTACGACACTCCCCGACATTTCCGTCGCGGTTTGTTGTTTTACGCGGTCGGGGTGTGACAAGTGACGTGTTAAACAGTAGATCTGTGTGTTTGTCAAACTTGCTAACAATGAATTCCGCCTCTGTTAGTTAACTCAAGTCGGTCCGGTGCTCATGGAGAAGAGACGGTCCTCTCACAAGTGGTATCAGATCCTTGAGGCCTGATTTGAGGACAAACAACAAGTTTCAACCTGTTTTAGCCTTTGAAGATCAAGATTCAACCATTGAAGATCTCTATTTCAACTCTTTCTTAATATATACTTCAGATCTAGAGGATTTTATGGGCAAATTAGACTAGCATTTTAGTACAACTCGTTAAATCAGAATTAACAAAGCCCTGAAACTTACAGATCTAAAATCAAACAAAATCATGTCAAAATTTGAAAAAACCATCAGTTTTGTGACCTGAGCTACTCGTACGGGGAAAGGACGGTCCTCTCACACAATCACCGGTTAACACCTCATCTTCCGTCTTTGAATCTGTCGTAATCCACATTTAGTTATGCCGGTGTTCCCACAAACCCTCCCCTTTGTGTCGCACTCCAAGCTCCATGGTCAAACACATACATGAAGTAGGCGTTACGGGTTTGGTACCCGTTTGGGCTTAGGGATGGCAATGGGGCAGGTTCAGGTAATCCCAACCTCAAACCCGATAAGTTTGTCCCAAAACTGTCAAGTTTCTATCAGGAATAGGGCATACCCACGGATTTCGTGTAAACCAGATAATTTAAAAAAATTATTCGTTCGGTATACCCGACCCAAAACCCATCAGGTATCTTATGGGTAACTACTAATCAATTACATTTAGTAGTATCACTATAAAAAAATATAACACATAACTACAATGTATATAAATAATATATCAAAAGTATATAAACAATACTTAAACGCATAGATGATAAAAATAGTATATGCCAATAATTGATATATCATATACATACATAGTGTGAGGTTCATTGGGGAACACAAAAAAAGTGTGGAACAGTGGGTAACCGACTCAGACGAACTCCGATTAGACTCATTCCAACGACGTTAGAACCAGCTTGTCAAGCCCTAACTAGGATCTTTTAATCCTAAACCTTAAATCCTCACCCTTAAATCTTAAATATATTAATTTTTGGCTTTTAGGGTCTTATATTAGGGTTTTTTGCTTTAGGGTTTAGCTTTAGGGTTTAGTTTTACGGTTAATGATGTGCGCAATATACAACATATAAATTACATCAAACAAGGCATAAAAACAACCCTTTTTGGTACTAATGTTGGAAAAAGCTTGTTTCTTTGTTTACTTTTAAATTACAGGATAAAAAGAGCTTAAACAAATAAAATGAGCAAATTAGCAGTAGAAACCAACACAAATACAAAGAATAAGGATTGACATGACCTGCCGAACCCCCATCCACATCCAAAACAACCAATAAACAAGAACAGAAGTTTAGGCAAGGGGCCTTGCCCATAAGGTATGAGGTCATGCCCATCCAAGATTCCTTGCAGAACAGGAAAACAACAAAAGACAAACCAACACGGGGCCGTGCCAACTCAACATGGGTCATGGTCAACTATAAGACTTGCAGATCTGTGATAGTATAGCAAGTTCACTGACCATGGGGCCGTGCCATGACACCACGGGCGTGTTGGTACAAGACCTGACATCTGTAGTTAATGAAGGGAAAGAAAAGGAAGACCGTGGGGCCGTGCCAGGTGGGCACGGGGCCACGGCCGCCCTCTCTCTTTCCATCTATAAATAGAGGTGCTTAAGAGAAAGGCATCCATTAGAAACCACTTCTCTCACAATTGCCATCAGACCACCACCACTACAATACCAACACCCACCACCATCATCCATATTTCATCTTTTAGAGTGTGTAGTAGTCTCGGGATCCAAGATCGATTGTAAGAGTTCTTGTCAAACAAAGGCCATGCTTGGCTAAATACCTTACATCACTTGGTGAAGACGATCTTTTATGTATTACTTATATTTGGCTACTTTTTAATTGGGTATGTATTAATGACTTTAATATGTAGTTTTTTATATTGAAACTGAACTTTGGTTATACACTTCTTCATGTTTTGTTAATTCACTCATTCGTGTCCTTACGGTCTATATAAAGCGCGTTAACTACCTGGAAGGGGGTTAGAAGGATGTTTGGGTAAAGTTCTTGTGTGGTTCAGTGTATAGATCCTGCGAGGACTTGGTTCAAGCTTATTAGGACTTCCCTTGAGGCAGATAGCATCAAATCAGGGGAAGTAAGAACAGCTTGAACCCCTTATACATACTACTGTTAAAAGAGTATCAGGATGTCTTCCTTAACCTATTGCTGGATAAGATTAATCATTTTCTTTTCAGCAAAATAATCATCTTTCTGTTGAGTAGAATATTTGCACTTCTCCAGAATTTTCTGATTCTCATCTCGAGAAACGACATAACCTGTCTCAATCGCGACCCAACTGTGGAAATGCATAGCTTGGACCCAGCTGTGACATCCCGGCTTTTCAGGTATCTTAAACGCACTACTTTATGGTTATTCACTCTACGCTGATTTAATTCGGAGAATTAAATTACACGCTCGCAATAACTACGCTAACTTTGTGAATCTATAGGGTGAATTACGTGCTATGTGTTATTAGACGGGTTGTATCTGAATTACGTGCTATGTGTTATTAGACGTTTGTGAATCTATTACGTCTCACTCCAAATACGTGATTTAATATTTTATAAACTCCATGTCGCAAATAATATTGTAGTAACTTTTAATTATAAACCGAACCAAGCCTGTGAAACGTTTCGACTTCGCGACCAAGCAAACCCAACCCGCCACCCACACCTCCTTGTGGCCCAAGGAAATAACCCAAACTTGCGGCCCAAGGCGTTAACCCAAACCCCCCCCCCCCTATCGCGACCGCCCCCCTTGTTATATTTATATGTATGTATGCATGGGATATTTTAAAATAAATCAAAACCCTAATCCCTAGAAGAAAGTCGACGGCAGCCCCCCCCTCTCACGGTCGCGCAAGTCTACAACTCCCGGATCGATTCCAACCCGGTTCGCTAATCATCATCGTTTCAAGGTTAGGGTTTAATTGTATTGTGATTCACACTAGGTTTTGTGTAATCTTGATCATGATTATGTGCTTGTATAATTATTAGTATGAAAAAGTGTTGTGGTGTATGATTAGTTCGGATGAATATGCTAATCTTTGCGGTTGTGATGATATGTTGAATACTAAAATCGTAGGCTGCGTTTTAGTGATAAAGATCATGATATATATAGGGTTTGCATGAATATTGGTATATATGATGATATTTGACAAGTTAACCTGCTGTTAATCAATACAACTAAGCGTCATGACCGTTTAAACATGTTCTAATGCGATAAAGTCGAAAACAGTAAGCTGATTGACATTTACAGCCAACTTCAGTTGGCTGTAACCTGATCATTATTTATCAAAAAGTGGATTTTCTGAAGCCTAAACCATGTATTTTTGAAAAACGCTTCAAATGGCGCCAGATTCATATTTTTCTGAGGTAGTTTGCTATTGTTAAGTGGTCATTTAGTGCAGCAGCTGAAGCTGCGTAAATTCTGCAGAATTTGCTGGTTGTTTATCGAGTCGGATCTCATAGTCTGTATGGGGTTAGGTCACGAAATTTTTACAGTAACTGGAGACGGAATTTCCGAAAGTCTCCCACTGGAATTTTGTTAGTTGGATGAACGAAGATTTTTCAATAATTTTTCGCGTGGACTGCAGTCAGAAAGCGACGAATCTAACTGCAGCCTAGTATATAAACGTTTTTAAATAACTGGTAAAGATTTAGGATTTGAAAACTTTACACAAAATTCTACAGTCTAATTGACAACTCCTTTAAAAAGATTGGAATTTTTGGAACGTTGGAACTATTTTATAAAAATCCTCGAAAACAGTCAAGTTATGAGCATACAAGCTGAAACATGATAACTTGCGTTTGTGTGTACCTAAGTGTTGTATGAGTTAATCTGTGTTCATGACAAGTTGGTTTGATCATTATTTTGTATCGTGATACCTTGCATGCATGATTATGGTTTTGAATTGGTTGTTACGTGTGTCGTACGGTATGTTAGTTATGCGTAGGGTTTTGTGTCAGTGTGTTCACACACTAACTTTAAATCGGTTGACATGTTAGGACGCGATAGCGGTTCCATCGTTTGCTTCTTTTACGTTATTCTAACCGAGCAATTTAAGGTGAGTTCACGGCCCCTATTTTATCCGGTTTTGAACAACAGGGGGAGAAACATGTATACGCTCTACAACTCAATCTTTTTACGTTATGCGAAATTAACGCCGTTAACTATTCGGTAACTAAGTTAATGTTAATATACGTTATGGTCACTAAGTAGCTTTATCACGGAAGTCCTCAACCAACTCTCGGATCGTTAGTATTGGGTTAAATAGCGGGGAAATTATAATAGCACTACTGGGCCCGACAAGCCCCACCCGAGCTAGTCGTGCTAGCCGACCGGGAATGGTCAACGGGTGATTAACTTGGCCTAACTTTCGCCATGGTCAGTGATAGACCTGGCAACACTGAGGCAACAACAGTCAGCTTCGATCGCGAACTCTTATGTGACATAACTTTAGGCTCGCTACCTACATGTTAACATTGAACTTATTTACGAACCAACATTATTATTCCAGGTTAGGAATAATGGAACTATGTCGTTATCCCGGGTTAGGGATAACGGGGAAAAACAATCTTTTAAACCGAACTTGTGAACTTATAAAAACCTGTGAACTCACTCTTCTTTAATGTTGACACTTGTTTCTTTACATGTTTCTCAGGACGCTAGGAGCGCTAGCTGCACTTCTTGCATTTGATCAAGACATTTTATCAAGTCTTTATTTACGAATAATTTTTGGGATTTTGAGTTTGGCGTTTATGTTGGCGCCCGTTACTTTACTTTAATGCTTCCGCTAAACTTTGAAACCTTGATATTTTGAAAATGATTAGGAATGTTTACAACAAATGTTTTTGGAAAACGTTTAAATAAGTCATATAGAGTCGTTCGATATTGCTAGTGTCTGAGATTCTGGTTTGATCACACGCCTCGCGGTAATACTCCACAAGTGGAAATTGAGGGTGTGACAGATTGGTATCAGAGCCTCTAGCTATAGAGAACCAGGTTTGCATTGAAAGTAGACCTAAACTATAGCTGTTACACGGCACTAGACTTAGTTGGCACCGAACTGTGATATCTTGTTGTGTGTTATATTACAATTGTTTTATGTGAGATATATATATGTATATTGTGATATACGCAACTCGTAACTAACTACACCAACCCAGCAGGCTATGTCATCATCATCATCCGACAAATCTCGACAATCAAGGGCGCCGGGGAAGGCACCCATGGTCGAACCCTCACCACCTTGTGGCGTGGAGACATGCTCAGCTGCTAGAAAAAGACTCGTTCTAGGAGGGGAGTCGTCCTCCCATCCAACCACCGCTGTACCAGTCAAACCGGTCAACTCTTTAGGAGTGGGGACGAACTACTTAGAGATGTGTTAAGGAAACAACAGGAACAGCTGGAGAGAATGCAGGAGACTATCGAAGCACAGGGATGGCTGATACGTCAGCTGACTGGTAAAACTGGAGAGCTCAAGGAAGAGCAATATGAGAATAAGAGAGTTCGAAACATTTTAGCTAAGGACTTTCGGGCTGAGCGGCTGAGGGCTGACTAGATCGAAGACAGAGTTCTTGAGTCCAGTTGGAGGATTCACGAACTGGAGCAGAACTAAGCACCACCTATCCCAGTACCCGACCAGCACTGGCCCCTCCAGCGCCAATAGAGGATGAAGAGGAGGATCCAGAGGAAGACCCGGAGGAGGATCTGGAAGAAGAAGAGCCGGAATAGGACCCAGCTGTTGAAGCTGAAAATGCTGAAGAGGAAGACGGCAATGATAGCGACTTGGGAGATGGAGACATAGATGACTAACTCGTCTCGCCAATCTCCGTTTTGTTTCCTTTAGTTTGTTTGTTTCCACTTATGTTTGAACTTGAAAAGTTTTATAATTAAACTGAGATGTTTGGTTGGTATTTTGTGAGACATTGCAATTTATTTAATCGAATGTTCCTTTTGATTGTTTAATTTGTTGGGTTGACATAAATTGTGTGATTGTTGAAGTGTGGAATATGATAACTATATTGGATATATACTTATCGGTGTGTGTTTGTGTTGTCTTGCGAAGATCTGAAATGGCAACCGGTCGTCACGGAAATCTCAACATGTCAACTGAAGAATTGGCCGCTCTAATCCAAGAACACGTGAATGCTGCTCTTGCAGGTGTTCCTAACCCACCAGCAGGAGGGGGTCTTAACCCCTACAAGATGTTCCTGAATGCAAAACCGAGCAAATTCACGGGCGTTGAGGGACCCATAGGACTGGTCCGTTGGATTGAAAAGTCTGAATCAGTTTTTGAAATGTGCAATTGCCTTGAAGCTAATAAGGTCAAGTATGCTGCCTCGACGTTGGAAGATGGGGCATTAACCTGGTGGAACGCACAAGTCCAAACGCGTGGACTTGTTGCGACGAACGCAATGGCCTGGACCGAATTCAAAGCTCTAATCAAGGAGGAATACTGTCCGCGGGACAGAGTTCAGCAATTGGAACAAGCGTTATGGAACCACAAGATGGTCGGGTCAGAAATTGAAGCGTACACGGCAAGACATCATGATCTGGTGTTCCTTTGTCCCGATTTGGCTAACACCGTCGATAAACGACTTGAGTTTTATCTTGGGGGTCTGGTCCCTGAGATCCAGGGCATGGTAATGTCTAGCAACCCTACAACGGAGCATCAAGCGGTTAGGCTGGCACATAAACTCACCGATAAGGCGGTGGAGCAAAGGAAGTTACCACCTAGGGGTGCAACTGAAATTGTCCCGGACAACAAAAGGAAATTCGAAGACTCACTTGCTCGGCAGTCTTCATCAGCCCAGCCACAACAAGGAAACCAGAAGCGGTCCAACAACTTCAACAACAATCAGTCTGCCAACAACACCCAGAACTCGAGCGGCTATGCTGGTCGAAAGCCGCAATGTAATCGTTGTAACCTCCATCATCACGGCCCTTGCGCCGGAAATCGTTGCCAACGATGTGGTAAAGCAGGACATGCGGCAAAGGATTGTCGCGAGGAAATTATGTCACGACAGAATCAGAACCAGCACCAGGGTCAGCAGCAGGGTAATAACCGGGGATGCTATCAGTGCGGTAGCACTGCCCATTTCAAGCGAGACTGCCCGCAACTTCGCAACAACAACAATGGTGGGAATAACAACAACAACAACAACAATAACAACAATGGTAACAATGGAAATGGTGGCACAGGAGGTGCCAAAGGACGTGCATTCACGCTACGCCGTGGAGAGAGCCAGAAACGACTCGAATGTGGTCACCGGTAAGTTTCCACTTAACGATCATTTTGCTACTGTACTTTTTGATACGGGTGCGGATAAGAGTTTTATATCTGAGTCTTTTAGGAAGAACCTAAATCTCACACCTAAACCCCTAGAGACCCCTTACGTCATAGAACTAGCCGATGGTAAATCTGTAGATGTGACCCATCTAGTTACCGGCTGTCAACTTAAACTTGCGGGTCACACCTTTACCATTGATCTGATGACAACTACCCTGGGTAGTTTTGATGTGGTAGCCGGAATGGACTGGCTATCCGACGTCCGAGCCGAAGTTCTCTGTTTCGAGAAAGCTATCCGTATTCCGCTCTCTAACGACGAAGTCTTGATGGTGCAAGGCGAGAAGGCAGGCGCCGTCACGAACATCATCTCTTACATGCAAGCTCAGAAGTATCTTCGTAAGAAGAACTCTTTTGCTTTGCTCGCACTGGTCACCGAGCAGTCTAAGGACGAGAAGCGGATTGAAGATATCCCCATCGTCCGTGACTTTCCCGATGTGTTTCCAGAGGAGTTACCCGGTCTTCCACTACATCGAAAAGTGGAGTTTGAAATCGAATTGGCGAACCATGCGACTGCTATCGCCAAGGCCCCATACCGCTTAGCTCCAGCAGAGCTGCAAGAGCTGTCTACACAACTTCAGGAATTGTTGGAAAAAGGATTTATCCGACCCAGTACTTCGCCATGGGGAGCTCCGGTCCTTTTTGTCAAGAAGAAGGACGGGACCTTCTGCATGTGCATCGACTACAGGGAACTCAATAAGGTTACCGTCAAGAACCGATACCCATGATCTCGCATCGATGATCTTTTCGACCAGCTTCAAGGGTCAAGCTACTACTCCAAGATTTATCTACGGTCCGGTTATCACCAGCTACGTGTCAGGGAGGAGGATATCTCCAAGATGGCATTTCGCACTTGGTATGGCCATTATGAGTTCTTGGTCATGCCCTTCGGTCTCACCAATGCACCCGCGGTATTCATGGACCTCATGAACCGCATGTGTAAGCCGTACCTCGACAAGTTTGTCATCATGTTCATCGATGATATACTTATCTATTCTAAGGGTGAAGAAGAACATGCTGAGCATCTGCGATTATTGCTGGAACTACTTCAACAGGAGAAACTATATGCCAAGTTTTGAAGTGTGATTTCTGGATTCGGGAAGTTCATTTTCTCAGGCATATCGTGAATCAAAAGGGTATACACATTGATCCCGCCAAGATCGATGCTATCAAGAACTGGGAAACACCGAGGACACCGACAGAGATCTGCCAATTTTTGGGTTTGGCTGGTTACTACAGACGTTTCATCGAGGGATTTTCCAAGATCGCACAACTGCTTACCACTCTCACCCAGAAGGGCACCAAGTATGCTTGGGGTGACAAACAGGAAGCAGCATTTCAATTACTGAAGCAGAAGCTTTGCAGTGCGCCCATTTTGTCCTTGCCAGAGGGGACAAATGATTTTGTGGTATATTGTGACGCTTCCATTCAGGGATTGGGATTGTGTTCATGCAACGTGAAAAGGTCATCGCGTATGCATCCCAACAGTTGAAGGTCCACGAGAAGAACTACACGACACATGACTTGGAATTGGGGGCAGTTGTGTTTGCACTTAAGATTTGGAGACACTATCTATATGGAACAAGGTGCACAATCTACACGGATCACAAGAGCCTCCAGCATATTTTTTACCAGAAGGAGTTGAACATGCGACAGCGTCGCTGGGTCGAACTCCTGAACGATTATGAATGTGCCATTCGGTATCACCCGGGTAAAGCTAACGTGGTAGCTGATGCCTTCAGTCGGAAGGAGCACTTGAAACCTCGTCGGGTACGAGCACTACAGTTCACAATTCATTCTGTGTTACCCGAACAGATACGCGACGTGCAGCTAGAAGCAGTTAAGGAAGAGAACATCAAGGCCGAATCTGTGGGAAAGATGGAACGCGATTGGGAAGTGAAACCCAATGGTGCCCGGTATTTCATGAACCGTATATGGGTACCTCTCTACAGAAACCTCAGGAAGCTAGTTATGGACGAAGCTCACAAATCCCGATACTCTGTCCATCCTGGTTCGGATAAGATATATCAAGACCTTAAAGCCGCGTACTGGTGGCCCAACATGAAAGAGGATATAGCCACCTACGTGAGCAAGTGTTTGACTTGTGCGAAAGTCAAGATGGAATACCAAAGGCCATCAGGGCTACTTCAACAACCTGAGATCCCAGTGTGGAAATGGGATCAGATCTTGATGGACTTTATCACTAAACTTCCGCGAACTACGGGTAGTTGCGATACCATCTGGGTAATCGTGGATCGTCTAACTAAGTCTGCACACTTCCTAGCGACCAAAGAAACAGATAAGATGGATAAGTTGACTCGCATCTACATTAAGGAAGTAGTTTCTCGGCACGGGGTGCCAACGTCCATCATCTCAGACATAGATGCTCGTTTCACGTCCAACTTTTGGCAGTCACTTCAGAAAGCGTTGGGTACACGCTTAGATATGAGCACAGCTTACCACCCTCAGACGGATGGTCAAAGTGAAAGGACCATTCAGACCTTGGAGGACATGCTTAGGGCATGCGTGGTAGACTTCGGGAACAGTTGGGAAATCCATCTGCCTTTAGTGGAATTCTCGTATAACAACAGTTACCATACCAGTATTCAGGCAGCACCGTTTGAATCATTATACGGTCGCAAATGTCGATCACCGGTCTGTTGGGCAGAAGTCGGTGACAGTCAACTCACAGGTCCTGAGTTGATACTTGAGGATACTGAGAAGATTGTGCAAATCAGAAACCGCATGGCAGCGACACGGGATCGACAGAAAAGTTACGCTGATCAACGACGCAAACCGCTCGAATTTCAAGTAGGCGACCGCGTCCTACTGAAAGTGTCACCGTGGAAGGGTGTAATTCGTTTTGGGAAACGAGGCAAACTAAATCCACGGTACGTAGGCCCATTTGTAATTTCGAAGCGTATCGGGCCCGTAGCTTATCAGTTAGACCTTCCTGCTGAACTCAGTGGAGTTCACAATGTTTTTCACATGTCCAATCTGAAGAAGTGCCTATCAGATGAGACCCTAGTCATTCCATTGGATGAGATTCAAGTGGATGAGCAACTGCATTTTGTGGAACAACCTATCGAGATCATGGACCGTGAGATCAAGACTCGAAGGCACAGCAAGATACCGATCGTCAAGGTTCGTTGGAACTCTAAGCGTGGACCGGAGTTCACGTGGGAAAGAGAGGACCAAATGAAAAAAAATATCCACACCTTTTTGCAGCTGAGCAGCAATCTGACGTCACCGCCAACTGAATTTCGGGACGAAATTCTTTCAACATGGGGATGATGTGACAGCCTGGGAATTACTTCTACAATTCTAACAAACTGAACTTTTGTGCGTTGCATTCTAAACCGCGTTTACTCAATATTCGGGACGAATATTCTTTCAACATGGGGATAATGTGACATCCCAGCTTTTCAGAGAATTAAAACACACACGCACGAATATTCTTTAAACGCACTAATTTATGGTTATTCACTCCTACGCCGATTTAGTTCAGAGAATTAAATTACACGCTCGCAATAACTACGCTAACTTTGTGAATCTATAGGGTGAATTTCGTGCTATGTGTTATTAGACGGGTTGTATCTGAATTACGTGCTATGTGTTATTAAACGTTTGTGAGTCTATTGCGTCTCACTCCAAATACGTGATTTAATATTTTATAAACTCCATGTCGCAAATAATATTGTAGTAACTTTTAATTATAAACCGAACCAAGCCTGTGAAACGTTTCGACTTCGCGACCAAGCAAACCCAACCCGCCACCCACACCTTCTTGAGGCCCAAGGAAATAACCTTAACTTGTGGCCCAAGGCATTAACCCAAACCCCCCCTATCGCGACCCCCTTGTTATATTTATATGTATGTATGCATGGGATGTTTTAAAAAAAATAAAAACCCTAATCCCTAGAAGAGAGTCAACGGCAGCCCCCCCCCTCTCACGGTCGCGCAAGTCTACAACTCCCGGATCGATTCCAAGCTTGTCCCGGTTCGCTAATCATCATCATTTCAAGGTTAGGGTTTAATTGTATTGCGATTCACACTAGGTTTTGTGTAATCTGGATCATGATTATGTGCTTGAATGATTATTAGTATGAAAAAGTGTTGTGGTGTATGATTAGTTCGGATGAATATGCGAATCTTTGCGGTTGTGATGATATGTTGAATACTAAAATCGTAGACTGCGTTTTAGTGATAAAGATCATGATATATATTTAGGGTTTGCATGCATATTGGTATATATGATGATATTTGACAAGTTAACCTGCTGTTAATCAATACAACTAAGCGTCATGACCGTTTAAACATGTTCTAATGCGATAAAGTCAAAAACAGTAAGCTGATTGACATTTACAGCCAACTTCAGTTGGCTGTAACATGATCATTATTTATCGAAAAATGGATTTTCTGAAGCCTAAAACGTGTATTTTTGAAAAACGCTTCAAATGGCGCCGGATCCATATTTTTCTGAGGTCGTTTGCTATTTTTAAGTGGTCATTTAATGCAGCAGCTAAAGCTGCGTAAATTCTGCAGAATATGCTGGTTGTTTATCGAGTCGGATCTCATAGTCTGCATGGGGTTAGGTCACGAAATTTTTACAGTAACTGGAGACGGGAATTTCCGAAAATCTCCCACTGGAATTTTGTTAGTTGAATGAACGTTGATTTTTAAATAATTTTTCTCGTGGACTGCAGTCAGAAAGCGACGAATCTGACTGCAGCCTAGTACATAGATGTTTTTAAATAATTGGTAAAGATTTAGGATTTGAAAATTTTACACAAAATTCTACAGTCTAATTGACACCTAGAATTTTTGGAACGTTGGAACTATTTTATAAAAATCCTCGAAAATAGCCCAGTTATGAGCGTACAAGCTGAAACATGATAACTTGCGTTTGTGTGTACCTAAGTGTTGTATGAGTTAATCTGTGTTTATGACTAGTTGGTTTGATCATTATTTTGTATGGTGATACCTTGCATGCATGATTATGGTTTCGAATTGGTTGTTACGTGTGCCGTACGGTGTGTTAGTTATGCGTAGGGTTTTGTGTCAGTGTGTTCACACACTAACTTTAATCGGTTGACATGTTAGGACGCGATTAGCAGTTCCATCGTTTTCTTCTTTTGCGTTATTCTAACCGAGCAATTTAAGGTGAGTTCACGGCCCCTATTTTATCCGGTTTTGAACAACAGGGGGAGAAACATGTATACGCTCTACAACTTAATCTTTTTACGTTATGCGAAATTAACGTCGTTAACTATTCGGTAACTATGTTAATGTTAATATACGTTATGGTCACTAAGTAGCTTTATCACGGAAGTCCTCAACCAACTCTCGGATCGTTAGTATTGGGTTAAATAGCGGGGAAATTATAGTAGTACTACTGGGCCCGACAAGCCCCACCCGAGCTAGTCGTGCTAGCCGACCGGGAATGGTCAACGGGTGATTAATTTGGCCTAACTTTCGCCATGGTCAGCGATAGACCTGGCAACACTGAGGCAACAACAGTCAGCTTCGATCGCGAACTCTTATGTTACGTAACTTTAGGCTCGCTACCTACATGTTAACATTGAACTGATTTACGAACCAACATTATTATTCCGGGTTAGGAATAATGGAACTATGTCGTTATCCCGGGTTAGGGATAACGGGGAAAAACAATCTTTTAAACCGAACTTGTGAACTTATAAAAACCTGTGAACTCACTCTTCTTTAATGTTGACACTTGTTTCTTTACATGTTTCTCAGGACGCTAGGAGCGCTAGCTGCACTTCTTGCATTTGATCAAGACATTTTATCGAGTCTTTATTTACGAATAATTTTTGGGATTTTGAGTTTGGCGTTTATGTTGGCGCCCGTTACTTTACTTTAATGCTTCCGCTAAACCTTGAAACCTTGATATTTTGAAAATGACTAGGAATGTTTACAACAAATGTTTTTGGAAAACGTTTAAATAAGTCATATAGAGTCGTTTGATATTGCTAGTGTCTGAGATTCTGGTTTGATCACACGCCTGGCGGTAATACTCCGCAAGTGGAAATTGACGGTGTGACACCAGCTCTCAAATTTTCCTTTCCAAACTTCATACTCGTTCATACACATCAACTTTGACGGCTTCACGGACTCCATTTTGTTTTCCAAATTTATCTGTCGTTCAAAACACTTGACAAATGATTAGCAAACAGACAATTTTAGTTAAAACTGACGTTTTAATCGACAATCGGTACGTTAAAAACGTTTAAAATTTTTCCGAAAACTATTTTTACCCAATTATATCTTTAAAATCGTCTCGTCGATATGATTCTTACGATATATAATGTTCGTGACGTTTTTCAGGATTTTCATGCCTTAGACAAGTTCGGGCGAACTTGTCACAGACTTGACAATTCGGGCGAACTTGTTGAAATCTTATGACCTTTCGTATAGATCGAGACTTGTAGCTTGATTCTTTACTCATTCCATACTGGGAAGAATTGCAGATTTGACCCTGAATATAAGTTCGAGCGAACTTATCTTGATTTTCAAGAGACTTTGCAAGTTGCGGCGAACTTGTGAATGATTTCAATAGATTTTGGTCAAGTTCAGGCGAAGTTGACTAAAATCATCAGAAATTTACTAAGTTCGAGCGGACTTGACAGAAAAACTTGAAAAATCACACAAGTTCGGGCGAACTTGATGTAAATTTCACTAAAAGAAGTAAAAATTTACTCAAGTTCGAGCGAACTTGGGATAATGTTCCACCGAACTTGACATGTAAAACAAGTTTTTTTCTATATTTTGACATGAATTCGATTGACTTAACGTCTGAAACTTTCAAGGGTTTATCTATGATGGATTTTACGTATTATACTTGAAAATCAATCCATTTTGTCCGTGAATTATCCAAGAAAAGTTAAAAATGAAAGAATAGAGTAGAAGATGAGATGTTTTATGTCCAATGTCTTCAAATTAGGCCAATCCTGCTCTGATACCAATTGAGGGTCCGTTGTACGGATCGTTTCGGCACTAATTTGGAAAACCTAAGGTAAACGTGCGGAATCCTTTGAATAGGCGACATTGTAGACAAGTTATTCGCTGATTAATCACTATTTCAGTGATTGGTAAACGTTACAGATCCTAGAAACACTTGGACAGAGCTTCGTCTCTGTCGTGACAAAATCTCTGAAAGTTACAAATGAAATGTTAAAGCACCTATTTATAGCATGTCAAGTTCGCTGGTGGGAGTGCAAGTTCGGGCAAACTTGCTTAGTCAAGTTCGACCAAACTTGACTTCAACCTTACAATTACAAGCGAACTTGACTCTTAATCATACATAAACTTGACATTTCGCTCCTAAATACGGACTCCCCCTTGGATGTTGCCGTAGTCATCATTCTTCAATTAAGTTCCTGATTCTTTAATGTTCTCTTGATCTTTATTTCTTGAATAACTTTAACTTCCTTGATCTTCATAGCATCTACAATCCTTTTCTCTTTTCTTCTCGAGCTTGTCTTGATAAAACTTTAATCACCATGCTCCCCCTTGCTTTGAGCTTTCTGGTATCTTCAATCAAACGTGTTTTATCTAGCTCCCCCTTAAAATCAACATCCTGTTTCAAAGTTCCTTAAACATTCAAATAAACATTTCAGATTCAAACTTTGAAATTTCAAAACATCAACATTTCAAATTTTAATCTTCTCATCAGTTTTTAAACCCTCTCAGTTATTCAAGTCCAAATTAATGACCTTGAATATCTGATTCATGTATCAAGTTCAACTTAATGATCTTGATTAAACGTTTTGACACTAAACTGACATATTTATTCAAATGTAGGTTTCGAATTAATGAACTTTTATACTTTGTAGAACAATCTGAAACTTTCAAACTTTTGTCCAGCAGCTTTATATTTTTAAAATCAGCATTTCATCATCAGTGGTCGAAACTAAAAGATAATATAATCTTTTTGTTTTATGAAATGAATATCAAACACTAAGTATATACACACATATTTACAAACATATTTTTGTTGAATTTGTGTTAAAGGATCATATAAGATTTTGAGACAAATCACAAGTACCATTGACCTTTTTCATGACACTAAGTTTTAAACAAATTTACCTAGATTGTCGATATGTTTGTCCATTTAAACTTTAACACATTTCTCAATTGTTCTAAGATATGTTAAGGTAAGATTTATGAAACTTGACCTATCTGCGGTTCCCACTTCTTGAATATACTCCCGTATCAAAATTCCCTAGATTTCATCTTACAGGTGAATATAGCGTAATTGATATCTGTATCTGGGCTGTGCGAGGCCTTGAGAGCTCAGGTTAGTACTACCGTACAGACAAAGAGATGAAGGCTCGACTTTAGGTATGTTCCATTTAAGGAATCTTTTAAGCACTGCAAATGATTAGATCTTTTGATACTTTTTCAAGATTGCATGCAGATTAGGGGTTTATAGCGAAAGTATTATAGAAGTTCTAGGCTTTTGCTTCCGCAAAATCAGAAGAACATGTATAATACCCCAGATATCAACTATCTAGAAAGACCTCGTATCTCGGGATCTGGCAATCTCTCAAACAAAATTTCAGAGTACTAAGTCCATATATCCAAGATGTGTTAATCCCGGAAACAATTTACTGATCGTGTTAAGCCTATCGACACATCCACAGTAAGAATTGTTTATCACTTTTAAAACTTTACATTTCTTTAGCATACTGTGATAGTCCACTGATGTACTATCATTTCCTTTTATCCATAAAACTCTTTTGGCTTTTTCAATGTTTTTGTACTTTTCTTATTTAATATGTTTTTGGATTTTCTAAAAATTTTTTCTCCCCCTAAAATTTTAAAAAACATATTTTTTGGAATTTTTTATTAATAAAAACATTGACCAAGTGAGGAGAATCACTTCAATTCGCCATCCATTATTGCTTCACAAATTTTCTTTTAAGCACTCCCCCCTCATGATGACAAAAACCTTAACACTTTTGTGTTTATAACAATTTACTGAACATGAGTTTGTCTTGTTTAACAGTGAGGGTTCTGTGACAGTTTTCAAATTTTCTTCAAAAATTTGTAAAACTTTCAAGTAAACATTATTGAAATGTAATAAAGCCTTTATATAAAACTTGATAACCCGGCCATCTTCATTGTGTGCCACGGAACTCCATTCTCAGTAATTTGATTTTTTCTCGGATGTTCCTGCACAAAAATACACACAATTAGTTGAATAGTAACACCCAAGCCTTTTCAGTCTTAGGTGATATTTCTTCAACCTTAATTTTGACTTTCTTTTCATAATCAGGTTTATTTTGGACTTTCTCAAGTTTCGGAAAGTCCTCTAAACTTTCAATTTTCACTGATTGTATAAATTATTTTCCTTTCACCAACCATTTTTGATTTTTCATTAAAGCTTTATTAAAATACAATGTAGAAACTTTTTGTTCACTACTATTCGAGGGTTCACCAGTTTCAAAATTTGAAAACTTAGTAATAACTGGTTTTACCTTGTTTGTAATTTCTGTAAATTTTTTCAAAACCTGAGTTGGTATTCCAGATTTTTTGTTATCAACATGAGTAGGATTAGGTTTAATTTGTAAATATTTACTAGCAATGTGTCTAGTTACTCGACATTTATGAAACTTCTTGTTCTCATATCAATCTTTTCTATCAAACCATACACTCAAATCATAACATTGTTTGATGTGTGGTAGCCATCTTTCCTGCTTCTCCTGTTCCTTTGATTTGACGTTGAAGCACTGTGGTCCGACCTGCACCACTTATTTTCAAATTTTTGTGAGTTTTGTTTTTCAAATTTGTTTGAATTTTTATAATGATTGGATGATTGTTCTGATGAGCTTTTATTTTTGTTTTGAAACTTCATTCTGCTTAGAAGGTTTTTGCGTTGAGCACTCACCTTTTTCAGTAGATTGTAGAACAGTTTCTTGAAAATTTTCTTTTAGTTTTAATAATATTTCATGTTTATCATTTTTAGCTCTTTCATCATCGGTATCATCATCACAATCTTCAATTATGACATTGTCATAATTTGTGACTATATCACTTATTGGAATTTTCTTTTTATTATCATTGATCGGTTTTGTACATATATGTTCTAACTTTAATGAGGAAGTCACAAATCCTTTCAATAATTTTGCTGAATTAGCAGCTTTATTTATAACAGTCTCAACTTCTTTTTCAAGTTGAGCTATTTTCTCAATATGAGAATTTATTGCTATTTGATTTTCTATATTTAATTTTTCAAAAACAATTTTATTATTTTTAAATATTTTTATTTCATTTTGAAAATCTATTACCATTTGTAATTTTTCATTTTCTAAAATTTTAATTTTGTTTTCAAATTCTTTTCATTTTCTTTTAATTTTTATTTTCTAATGTCAAACTCTCAATCTCATTCAAGAGTTTGGCATTATTTGCCTAATAATTGTCTACATCATAGAGCGGGCAGACTGGTTTAGAACTTGAAGACTCATTTGTGGATATACTTGAAACTCGAGCTTCACAGTTCTTAACCACTACACTCTCTTGAAACTTATTCTTCAGAGATGTCCATAATTCTTTTGCAGACTTGTATTCTAGTAAAAGTATCAGGATGTCTTCCTTAACCGATTGTTGGATAAGATTAATCATTTTCTTTTCAGCAAAATAATCATCTTTCTGTTGAGTGAATATTTGCACTTCTCCAGAATTTTCTGATTCTCATCTCTAGGAACGACATAACCTGTCTCAATCGCGACCCAACTGCGGAAATGCATAGCTTGGACCCAGCTCTCAAATTTTCCTTTCCAAACTTCATACTCGTTGATACTCATCAACTTTGACGGCTTCACGGACTCCATTCATTTTCCAAATTTATCTGTCGTTCAAAACACTTGACAAATGATTAGCAAACAGACAATTTTAGCAAAAACTAGCGTTTTAATCGACAATCGGTACGTTAAAAACGTTTAAAATTTTTCCGAAAACTATTTTTACCCAATTATATCTTTAAAATCGTCTCCTCGATACGGTTCTAACGATATATAATGTTCGTGACGTTTTTCGGGATTTTCATGCCTTACACAAGTTCGGGCGAACTTGTTGAAATCTTATGAAAATTTGACCCTGAATATAAGTTCGAGCGAACTTATCTTGATTTTCAAGAGACTTTGCAAGTTCGGGCGAACTTGTGAATGATTTCAATAGATTTTGGTCAAGTTCGGGCGAAGTTGACTAAAATCATCAGAAATTTACTAAGTTCTAGCGGACTTGACAGAAAAACTTGAAAAATCACACAAGTTCGGGCGAACTTGATGTAAATTTCACTAAAAAAAGTAAAAATTTACTCAAGTTCGAGCGAACTTGGGATAATGTTCGAGCGAACTTGACATGTAAAATATGATTTTTTCAGCATTTTGACATGAATTCGATTGAATTAAGGTCTGAAACTTTCAAGGGTTTATCTACGATGGATTTTACGTATTATACTTGAAAATCAATCCATTTTGTCCGTGAATTGTCCAAGAAAAGTTAAAAATGAAATAATAGAGTAGAAGATGAGATGTTCTATGTCCAATGTCTTCAAATTAGGCCAATCCTGCTTTGATACCAATTGAGGGTCTGTTGTGCGGATCGTTCGGGCACTAATTTGGCAAACCTAAGGTAAACGTACGGAATCCGTTTGCATAGGCGACATTGTAGACAAGTTATTCACTGATTAATCACTTTTTCATTGATTGGTGAACGTTACAGATCCTGGAAACACTTGGACAGAGCTTCGCCTCTGTCGTGACAAAATCTCTGAAAGTTACAAATGAAATGCCAAAGCACCTATTTATAGCATGTCAAGTTCGCTGGTGGGAGTGCAAGTTCGGCCGAACTTGCTTAGTCAAGTTCGGCCAAACTTGATTTCAACCTTACAATTACAAGCGAACTTGACTCTTAATCATACATAAACTTGACATTTCACTCCTAAATACTGACTCGACGTTATACAATGACATAGGCAATAGACATTTGCATCAACACTCAGACCAATATGGCCGATGTCACACCCCGACCGCGTAAAACAACAAACCGCGACGGAAATGTCGGGGAGTGTCGTAACAGAAGTATTGTTTTAACAACCATGGTGATTAAAGTTTTGTATTATTGATCCAAATTGTTTACATTGTCCGGAATTTAAAAGAAACATAACATAAATTTAACTGTCTTGCTAGATTTTGTGTCACTAAAGCCCAAGTCCGCCTAAATGTAGCATGAATCAACCTCAAACATTAGCTCCTGAAACACATGTGAAAATAGTACGTCAGAATAAAAATGCCTGTGAGATACACAGGTTTTGATGATGAGGATTCATGACTTGAAGTTAAATAAATAGTTTTAACTAAAAGTAGTCATGAAACTTGTGAAATATTTTCTTTTATAAAACCATATGAAAATCAATATGAAAATCAAATGATATAAAAGAAGAATGTATGGTTAAATAATTAACCGGATGAAAATGAAATGTATAAAATATGCCATTTGTAAAACAATGTCTTGTGAAAAATGATAGTTGGACCAAATGTGTCATGTCTTTGTCTTTGTCGAGGTGCTTTAAATGACGCTACGATATGTAATATCATGAAAGCATTTATATATAGGAAGTACCGGCGGCGTATCCACCATGCTTTTATCATATTACACACATCTCGTTATTTAAATCACTTATCAAATAATCACCAAAAATGTCTTGTCTAACAAAGGTCTTGTATGGCAAGTAAAAAGACTTTACTGAAACCACATGTGTAATGTCATGTATATGTCATGTATAACCAAAGGTCTTGTATAACCAAATGTCGTGTTCAAAACAATGTCTTGAATAAACCAAAGTTTAAATCAAAAGTCGTGTTTTGCAAAACCAATGCTTTATTTGATATGAACATTTATGTAGTTATGTTTATCACATACATTCAAGCCTTGAGACTGTCGGATAAACCCTTATCAAGTCAAAGGTTTATCAAAAATGTATTCGGATTCTGTCATTCCCTACTTCCAAATAAATCTAGGAAGCGGGGAACGGAATTTGTCAAATCCTATGGTACCATTACATACTACCGGGCGGCGTGATCAATGTTAATGAATGTATTATGTCCCGTTAAACAAACCAAATGTCTCTAGTCAATGTAAGCAATGTCATGAAAAATGACTTTAAACCATGTACTAGGTATGCTAAGTCAACATACGAAGTAGAAATGTCCATAAAATCGATATGCTAGCATGCTCAGTCAACATACATAGCAAAATGTAATGTAAATCAACGGCTCATATGCTAAGTCAACATATGCCGCAAAAGATGTCTTTGAAATCAATGTGCTAGCATGTTCAGTCAACATACATAGCAAAACATAATTGAAATCATGTACTATATATGTACTAGATGAACATAGCAAGTATATGTCGTGAAAGCGTGAAAACATAAAAGTATCGAGTAGGCACATGTGTTTCACCCCAAAATATTTGATAACTATAAAAGAGGGGGTCTATGTACTCACTTGGGGTTGCAAAAGTATCCTTTTTCAAGAAGAATAATAATGTGCAAGAGTCCGAGGAATCAAATGGTTCCTAAGATCTGATAACTATGTTAATAAGTCGGGACTTAAATCGGCGGATTGGATAGAATGATGTCTTATAAATCAAATGAGTGTTGGAACTCATATGGTATGATTTAATAAACTCAACATTCTGATTTGGAAGTGATCCTAAGTGCTTTTGACCCGTAATGACCCGTTAAGGTAGTTTACGCTACTTTGACGTGTCATTTGCGTAAACGCGTGATCGGATGGTTAAACATGTCCTATGATAAGTCTTAAATGCCCAAACATGTTTAATAATGTTGCAATATCAGTTTATATGTCAAAACGTTAGCCACATATGCTTAAAATGAATTTATGTGCAAAAGGGCATTTTGGTCATTTATAAAGGACATAATAACGACCTATCATAATACTAACCAAATGACGTTACCATAAGGTATAACCTCAGAGGGTTATTCCCTATATAACTATGGTCACAAATATGAGTTTGGTCGGATCCTAAGATCGACTAAACGGGTCGGATTCGAAAGTCAAAGCGATAGTCAAGACCGCTCGACTTACGACCCTAAATAAGCACTAAACTAAAAGTGACGAGTTAGACATGTTTAACATGTCTAAATAAGTTTATAAAACTAATTTGGTATCAAAACAAAGTGTTTTGACACCCAAAAAGAGTTTCATCGTATAATGCGCATTTTGTCATTATTGACCGAAACTTTGACTCGTCACTACAACTAGTAACGTGGTAAATCAGTAGGTATGATTGCTAAAGATCATAACCATCGTGATTACGACCACGTTGCAAAGTTCAATGGGACTTTGTTTTGACCAATTAATGGTCAAAGCCGAAAGTCAAACAATGTTTGACTTTTCGCTCGAAATAGCTAAAAGCAATGAAAAAGACTAAGGATGAGATCTTACTTGTGTTTAGGAACACCCAAGATCTCAAAGAACTCAGTAGGAGGCTTCCTTTTGATCAGGAAACAAACTCCAAGAGTGTGGGAGGTGAAAGAGAGAAATGAGCAAGTTGTGAGGTGAGTTTGATGGCCTATTTATACTTGTGGAAGATGCACAGGATCATCCCAAGTGTTAGGCACTGATTTAGGATCATTACAAGTGTCTATGGATGTGTCAAGACCAAGAGAAGTGTGGCAATTTCGAAGGATTAGTGTCCAAGTAAGTAAACAAGAAGCTGACATGTTTCTGCTGAGCTGGGGGGTCCTTACGGACCGTAAGGGGTATGGGCTTACGGTCCGTAAGCCCCTTAGCTGACAGCAACTTTCAACAGTTGGCAGAACAGGCCCCTGAACATGTTTCGTCACGTTTTGGCGCTTCTAACACCCTTTAACCACATTTTTAAGCTCTATAAGGACAAATAAACATAGGGAACTTAAAATAGGTTCAAAAATGTCCCGGGTGTCGGTTCGTTAGGTCGTACGGTTGCTGTTTTCGGTTAATTACGATGAAAATCGTAAAGAACGCGCAAATGACCGTAAATGCGTAACGAATGATATTTTTGCATTCCAATCGTTAAAATACTAGATTTTAATGATTACAAAAATTTTTGGACGTGCGTACTTGTTTCGGATAACGAAATATGCGAATTGGCATAGTTTCACAGAATTTGCAAAATAGCCCCTGATGCTGCATAAGCATGTTTTTACCATACCGAACCCTCCGAAACTTATTTCTATGTTATTTTAAGGATATTTAGGGTATGTTTAGCTTATGTCCTTGTCCCATAGTGTATGTCGCATTAAACTGGTTACGTCTGCGTAACGATTTGCGATTACACTTCCAAAAAAGGTTTGGAAGATCGAAATTGAACAAGGGTTGAAAATATGAAATACCATATATAAATACACAAATCTTGGAATAAAATAAAATATTATAAAATTACAAAATCGTCCAGAATAGTACGATGATGGAAATGCACAGATGTTACAGTCTCCCCTACTTTAGGAAATTTCGTCCCGAAATTTAATTAGAGGAAACTTGTGAGAATAGATGTGGATATTTCGCCTTCATTTGGTCCTCTCATTCCCAAGTAAACTCAGGGCCACGTTTTGGACTCCCAACGAACTTTAACAATCGGTATAACGTCTGTTCTTGAGCTTTTTGACTTCACGGTCCAATATTTCCACAAGTTTCTCAACAAAATGCAACGTGTTATCAACGCGACTTTCATCAAGAGGAATGTGGAGGTTTTCATCAGCCAAACACTTTTTAAGATTGGACACGTGGAAAGTTGGATGAACATTTCCAAGTTTAGGAGGTAGCTCAAGTTTGTAGGCCACCTTTCCGATTTTCTCAATGATCTTGAATGGTCCAACATATCTAGGTGCAAGTTTTCCTTTCTTTCCAAATCTAACCACGCTTCCAATGGGATACCTTGAGTAGGACATGATCACCGAATTGAAATTCTAAGGGCTTGCGATGTTTGTCCGCGTAACTCTTTTGACGGCTTATAGCTGTCAAGTGATTATCGCGAATTGTTTTTACTTTATCTATTGTGTCTTGAATGAGTTCAGGTCTAGTGAATTGAGATTCATCGAAACAGATAGGTCATTTCCGACCATAAAGAGCTTCGAAAAAGGAGCCATGTCAATGCTAGTGTGATAACTGTTATTGTAGGAGAATTCGATCAAAGGTAGATGTGAATCCCAACTACCACCAAAGTCAATCACACAAGCTCTAAGCATATCCTCCAGTGTCTGGATAGTTCTTTCGAACTATCCATCCGTTTGAGGATGATAAGTAGTGCTCAGGTTAAGTTTGGTTCCCATGGCAGATTGCATGGTCCTCCAAAAATGAGATGAAAATCGAGCATCACGATCAGATATGATGTCCAAAAGAACACCATGACGAGATACAATTTCATCCACATAGATCTTAGCAAGTTTGTTAGCAGGGAAATCCTCAAGGATTGTTATAAATGTGCTGACTTTGTTAAACGATCAACGATTACCCAAATGGCATCATGACCTCTAGATGTATGCGGTAATTTGGTAATGAGATCCATTGCAATGCTTTCCCATTTCCAAACCAGAATTTCTGGTTGTCTAAGCAAACCCGAGGGACATTGATGTTCTGCCTTAACTTTGAGACAAGTAAGACATTTAGATACGTACAAAGCTATGTCTTTCTTCATACCCGGCCACCCTGGGTACGAAGATCCTTATACATTTTGTCTGCACCTGGATCAATTGAATAACGAGACTTATGAGCTTCATCCATTATCAAGGTGCGGAGATTATCTTGACTTGGAACCCACAAATGGCTCAGATAATATAACAACCCATTGTCTTTCGTTTCAAGTTAAAGCTCAAGATGATGTTTTAATTCATCACCCATCATGCCTTGTGTGACACAAGTTCGTTGAGCTTGGGAGATACGGTTTTGAATATCAGATTGTACTTGAACACAATGTAGCTTGACTCGTTCCTTACGACTAAGAGCATCGGCTACGACATTGCCTTACCAGGATGGTAGCGAATCTCACAGTCATAGTCGTTCAGAAGTTCGACCCATCGTCGCAGTCTCATGTTTAGTTCTTTCTGATTGAAAATGTGCTGAAGACTTTTGTGGTCCATGAAAACCACACATTTTGTACCGTATAGATAATGTCTCCAAATTTTCAGAGCAAAAAACAACAGCACCCAACTCAAGATCATGAGTGGTGTAGTTCTTTTCGTGAATTTTCAATTGTCTTGATGCATAGGCTATAACTTTGTTCCTTTGCATGAGAACACAACCAAGGCCTAAGTTCGATGCATCACAATATACGACAAAGTCGTCGTTACCTTCAGGTAAGGATAAAATAGGACCATTACAAAGCTTCTGTTTCAAGGTCTCAAAAGCTTCTTCTTGTTTGGGTCCCACTCAAAAGGTTTATTCTTTTGAGTCAAAGCAGTGAGGGAAACCGCAATCTTTGAGAAGTTTGCGATAAATCGATGGTAATAACCCGCGAGACCAAGAAATGAACGAACTTCGGTAGGAGTAGTAGGTGTACCTTAATCGCACTGATTTTGGGGGATCTACATGAATACCTTGTTCGTTGACAATATGTCCCAAGAATTTAACTTCCTTAAGCCAAAATTCACATTTGGAGAACTTGGCATAGAGTTGTTCTTTGTTTAGGAGTTCCATTGTTAAACGGAGATGTTGCTCGTGATCGGCTCGAGACTTTGAGTAAATCAAAATGTCATCAATGAAAACAATGATGAACTTGTCCAAATAGGGCTTACAAACCCTATTTATCAAGTCCATGAAAACAACAGGAGCATTTGTCAGACCGAAAGGCATAACAATGAACTCATAATGACCGTATCGAGTGTGAAAAACAGTTTTGGGAATATCTTCTTCGAGAACACGAAGCTGATGATACCTAGAACGTAGATCGATCTTTGAGAAGCAAGTAGCACCTTGTAGCTGATCAAAGAGATCATCAATATGGGGTAGGGGATATCAATTCTTGATTGTCAGTTTGTTGAGCTCACGGTAATCGATACACATACGGAAGGATCCATCTTTCTTTTTCACAAATAGGACTGGAGCGCCCCAAGGTGAAAAGCTTGGAAGAATGAATCCTTTGTCAGACAACTCCTGAAGCTATTTAGATAGCTCTTGCATCTCAGACGGTGCAAGACGATATGGGGATTTGGCTATAGGTTGGCACCAGGTACAAGATCTATACAAAACTCGACTTGTCGTGCTGGGGGTAAACCAGGTAGATCTTCAGGGAATACCTCGGGATAATCCCTAACAATGGGGATGTCCTTAATAGATCTGCCCTTGCCTCTCTCCTCTACGATATGCGCCAAGAAAGCAACATAGTTCTTTCGTAGGTATTTATAGGCTTGGGTGCACGTCATGAGCTTAAGGCTACTGGCGGGCTTTTCTCCTCGAACCTCTAGGATTTCACCAGACGAGAGAGATATTCGAACGATCTTATCAAAGCAAATCACCTCAGCATGATGTTTAGATAACCAGTCCATCCCTACTATGATATCAAAGCTCCCAAGTTGCATTGGCGTGAGGTCAATGGAAAATGATGGTTGTTAAGGTTCAATTGGCAATCACGGATGACAGAATCAAGTTTAAGGGGTTCACCACTAGCTATTTCGACTGTCAAGGGCTTTCCTAGTTTTGTTCTAGGTATTGAAAGCAAAGGTTCAAAAGCTAGGGATACAAAACCCTTATTGGCACCCGAATCGAAAAGACTTGAAGCTGGATGGTTGTTAACAAAGAACGTACCATTGACTACTTCATTGTCAACCCAAGCCTCATTAGAATTGATGTTAAATGCTCATCCACGAGCCGGGTTTGCATTTGCCAACTTTGGGCTGTTATTTCTGTAGTGGGTGAGATCCCCACAATTGTAGCAAGACCCAGGTGGATAGTGAGGTCGTGCAGGCTGCTGAGCAGGGTTTTGGGCTACTGAATTCTAGGTATGAGCGAAACGACAAGTGTTGGCAAGATGACCAGATTTCCCACAGTTAATTCAAATGCGACACTGAATGTGGTTGATGGTGACTGTTACACTTGTTGCACAAAGGTGCATTGCCAACATATTGTTTCTTGGCCGGTGGCTGAGCAGGCTGATTGGGAGCAGTTTGGTTAGGTTGTGTAGTGAGAGCGAAGTTCTTAGAAGCTTTGCGCTTCCTCGACTTCTTGGAGGTTTCAGCTTTGTTTCCTTTTTGCTTCTCAAACTTAATAGCCGGTTTCTTGTCACCCTTTCAATTAAGCTTACCCATTTTGACTTGTGATTCAGTAAGGGTTGCAGCTAGCTCAATGGCTTGACAGACAGATGTAGGGTTACTACCAGTGACGATGTCCTGGACAGGTTCAGACATACCATCTATGTATTTTTCAATCGCCTTATCCAAAGGCGTCACCATCTTAGGAAACAACAGGCTCAATTCCTCATATCGATTGGTATATGCACGATGCTCACCACTGTATTGTTTTAGGTCATGGAACTCATTCTCAAGCGCCCTTTTTTCATGACGGGGGCAGAACTCTTTCATCATTAGAGCTCTAAGTTCCTCCAAATTCTGACGCATAGCAACATCTGCACCCCTATCTCTCACCACTCCGTTCCACCATGTGAGCGCCCTCTTTTGGAACACGCTCGAAGCAAACTCGACCTTACGATTATCAGGACACTGAACATGGCGAAAGGTATTCTCAAGACTCTCAAACCACTGTAGGAGCCCAGTTGCTCCTTCAAAACCACTAAACTTGAGTGGTTTAGCCGAGTTAAACTGTTTGAAGTTGCAAGGAGCATTATTATTGTTGTTGGTTTGGTTGATTTGAGTAATGAGATTCGGTATGATAGCAGCCATCTGTTGTGCTATGATAGTTGCCAGTTCAGTGTTAGGTGGCGGTACGTTTCGTCGAGGAGGCATTCTAAAAGGGGAAAACATGAGAGAAAACAAGTGAGATGAATGTTCAGGAAACAAGATGTCATAAAAATCGACGAAATGAAAGGATGGTGGCCATTCGTTTGTTTACTTGCAACAAACAAATGACACACAGAGACTAATCAAAGTAAATGGGTTTTTATAATGTATCGCAAAGACATGCTTTAGCCTATAGGTGGACACTCACCCCAAGAGTTCCCAGGTAAGAGTGATTGGCGATTAAGTGGATTTGTACGAACACTCTAGCTTTAGACAGAAAACTCAGGGTACAGGCACCCACCCTTCCAGATTGCATGTGTTCATATTATTAAAACCAAAAACTTTGACGAGATTTTGAAAACTTCGGAAGCTAAAGAGATCGATGATTTATTTTGACTTTATGCCTTCCATTTTGTTTTGTTTTTGGTGCTCACCTAAGGATAGGTGATGTTAGTGTTTTAAATTCTAAACACAAGATAACTTGTGTTAGGGTCCTAGAAAAGTTATAGTCTAGGTCGAAGCATTACTAATAACCTAATTCCCTATAACCATTGGCTCTGATACCAATTCTTTCTGTCACACCCCGACCGCGTAAAACAACAAACAGCGGCGGAAATGTCGGGGAGTGTCGTAACAGAAGTATTGTTTTAACAACCATGGTGATTAAAGTTTTGTATTATTGATCCAAATTGTTTACATTGTCCGGAATTTAAAAGAAACTTAACATAAATTTAACTGTCTTGCTAGATTTTATGTCACTAAAGCCCAAGTCCGCCTAAATGTAGCATGAATCAACCTCAAACATTAGCTCTTGAAACACATGTGAAAATAGGAATGCCAGCATAAAAATGCCTGTGAGATACACAGGTTTTGATGATGAGGATTCATGACTTGAAGTTAAATAAATAGTTTTAACTAAAAGTAGTCATGAACCTTGTGAAATATTTTCTTTTAAAACCATATGAAAATCAATATGAAAATCAAATGATATAAAAGAAGAATGTATGGTTAAATAATTAACCGGATGAAAATGAAATGTATAAAATATGCCATTTGTAAAACAAGGTCTTTTGAAAATATGATAGTTGGACCAAATGTGTCATGTCTTTGTCTTTGTCGAAGTGATTTAAATGACGCTACGATATGTAATATCATGAAAGCATTTATATATAGGAAGTACCGGCGACGTATCCACCATGTTTTTATCATATTACACACATCTCGTTATTTAAATCACTTATCAAATAATCACCAAAAATGTCTTGTCTAACAAAGGTCTTGTATGGCAAGTAAAAAGACTTTACTCAAACCACATGTGTAATGTCGTGTATATCCAAATGTCATGTATAACCAAATGTCTTGTATAACCAAATGTCGTGTTCAAAACAATGTCTTGAATAAACCAAAGTTTAAATCAAAAGTCATGTTTTGCAAAACCAATGCTTTATTTGATATGAACATTTATGTAGTTATGTTTATCGCATACATTCAAGCCTTGAGACTGTCCGATAAAGCCTTATCAAGTCAAAGGTTTATCAAAAATGTATTCGGATTCTGTCATTCCCTACTTCTAAACAAACCTAGGAAGCAGGGAACAGGATTTGTCAAATCCAATGGTACCATTACATACTACCGGGCGGCGTGATCAATGTTAATGAATGTATTATGTCCCGTTAAACAAACCAAATGTCTTAGTCAATGTAAGCAATGTCATGAAAAATGTCTTTAAACCGTGTACTAGGTATGCTAAGTCAACATACGAAGTAGAAATGTCCATAAAATCGATATGGTAGCATGCTCAGTCAACATACATAGCAAAGTGTAATGTAAATCAACGTGCTCATATGCTAAGTCAACATATGCCGCAAAAGATGTCTTTGAAATCAATGTGCTAGCATGTTTAGTTAACATACATAGCAAATCATAATTGAAATCATGTACTATATATGTACTAGATGAACATAGCAAGTATATGTCGTGAAAGCGTGAAAACATAAAAGTATCGAGTAGGCACATGTGTTTCACCCCAAAATATTTGATAAATATAAAAGAGAGGGTCTATGTACTCACTTGGGGTTGCAAAAGTATCCTTTTTCAAGAAGAATAATAATGTGCAAGAGTCCGAGGAATCAAAGGGTTCCTAAGATCGGATAACTATGTTAATTAGTCGGGACTTAAATCGGCGGATTGGATAGAATGATGTCTTATAAATCAAATGAGTGTTGGAACTCATATGGTATGATTTAATAAACTCAACATTCTGATTTGGAAGTGATCCTAAGTGCTTTTGACCCGTAATGATCCATTAAGGTAGTTTACGCTACTTTGACGTGTCATTTGCGTAAACGCGTGATCGGATGGTTAAACATGTCCTATGATAAGTCTTAAATGCCCAAACATGTTTAATAATATTGTAATATCAGTTTATATGTCAAAACTTTAGCCACAGATGCTTAAAATGAATTTATGTGCAAAAAGGGCATTTTGGTCATTTATAAAGGGCATAATAACTACCTATCATAATACTAACCAAACGACGTGACCATAAGGTATAACCTCTGAGGGTTATTCCTTATATAACTATGGTCACAAATATGAGTTTGGTCAGATCCTAAGATTGACCAAACGGGTCGGATTCGAAAGTCAAAGCGGTGGTAAAGACCGCTCGACTTACGACCCTAAACAAGCACTAAACTAAAAGTGACGAGTTAGACATGTTTAACATGTCTAACTAAGTTTATAAAACTGATTTGGTGTTTTGACACCCAAAAATAGTTCCATCGTATAATGCGCATTTTGCGCATTATTGACCGAAACTTTGACTCGTCACTACAACTAGTAATGTGGTAAATCAGTAGGTATGATTGCTAAGGATCATAACCATCGTGATTACGATCACGTTGCAAAGTTCAATTAAACTTTGTTTTGACCAATTAATGGTCAAAGACGAAAGTCAAACAATGTTTGACTTTTAGCTCGAAATAGCTAAAAGCAATGAAAAAGACTAAGGATGAGATCTTACTTTTGTTTAGGAACACCGAAGATCTCAAAGAACTCAATAGGAGGCTTCCTTTTGATCAGGAAACAAACTCCAAGAGTGCGGGAGGTGAAAGAGAGAAATGAACAAGTTGTGAGGTGAGTTTGATGGCCTATTTATACTTGTGGATGATGCACAAGATCATCCCAAGTGTTAGGCAGTGATTTAGGATCATTACAAGTGTCTATGGATGTGTCAAGACAAGGAGAAGTGTGGCAATTTTGAGGATTAGTGTCCAAGGAAGTAAACAAGAAGCTGCCATGTTTTTGCTGAGCTGGGGGGTCCTTACGGACCGTAAGGGGTATGGGCTTACGGTCCGTAAGCCCATTAGCTGACAGCAACTTTCAACAGTTGGAAGAACAGGCCCCTAAACACGTTTCATCGCGTTTTGGCACTTCTAACATCTGTTAACCACATTTTTAAGCTCTATAAGGACAAATAAACATAGGGAACTTGAAATATGTTCAAAAATGTCCCGGGTGTCGGTTCGTTAGGTCGTATTGCGGTTTTCGGTTAATTATGACGAAAATCGTAACGAACTCGCAAATGACAGTAAATTCGTAACGAATGATATTTTTGCATTCCAATCATTAAATTACTAGATTTTAATGATTATAAAACTTTTGGACGTGCGACTTGTTCCGGATAACGAAATACGCGAATTGGCATAGTTTCGCAGAATTTGCAAAATAGCCCCTGAAGCTGCATAAGCATGTTTTTGCCATACCGAACCCTCCGAAACTTATTTCTATGTTGTGTTAAGGATATTTAGGGTATGTTTAGCTTATTTCCTTGTCCCGGAGTGTATGTCGCATTAAACTGGTTACGTTTGCGTAACGGTTTACGATTACACTTCCAGAAAAGGTTTGGAAGATCGAAATTGAACAAGGATTGAAAATATGAAATACCATATATAAATACACAAATCTTGGAATAAAAAACAATATTATAAAATTATAGCATCATTCGGAATAGTACGATGATGGAAATGCACAGATGTCACAGCCGAGGGTAACGTCGCCTTCACAAGAGGGGCCTACCACTTTTCGCATTAATAACTTACTTAATTATTTTTCAATGTTCCGACCTTGCGGGACTGTATCCCTGCTGAGTGTGACCAATATGGTCGCGGGTAACGTCACCTTCACATGAGGGGCCTACCAATATACCTATGATAATATCTTAAAAAGCCCAAAGTGCGGAAATCATCAAATGATATATAAAAGAAGAGTCGGAACCAAGTGATTCTTTCTTGTCTATTTGTTTTTATTTTTTTATTTATAAATTTTCATCTGTTAACGATAAGCCAGTATTAAAAGCTCTTGTGTCCTTGGACGACCGTGGTATCTTACCATCACTATGCTACGTCTACGATGGGTGCACTTTCCATACCGTGTGTAGAGTGATAGTATTGAATCGTGTTTTATAAATTTAAAACTTGATCCATGAGTAAAAAGTGCTTAAAATATAACAAAAGTTATAACAACGCTCACCCACGTCAAGTTTTTGGCGCCGTTGTCGGGGACACAAGGATTTTAAGAAAGCTTATAATTAGTGGCCTAATTAAATTATGTACCTTTTTCAAATCTGCGCGCCTGTTTTCAAGATTTTGTTAACCTTACAACATGTCTACCACGTGGTCGTGCCACTTGGCCACGCCCCTGTGCTACAGATATTTAAAAACACTTTTTCAAACACCTAGATGCAGGTTTGCCCACGGGGCCGTGCCAGTACAGCACGAGGTCGTGGTCAACCCCCTGTTGTATTTTATTTTTCTGTATTCTGATCCCAAGGCTCGTTAATCTTATGGGTATCTTCCAATTGACTACTACCCATAAGATTACAACTACTAGTATATCGAGGATGATTACGAGGAACCATATTGTACTTTTTGTGGTGAATCCTATTAGGTACAACATTGTTACGTTTTATAGCCATCACCCTCACACACCACTTACGAAGAACCTAGGTTAAGCTCCCGAAGCAAAGCTTTGATTGGGACACCAATCTCTTTGAAGCATACGACACGCCACCAACAATCGTGCCCGAAACCAAAACCCTTATACAATGTCCCAAAAATCTAGAACTCTTAGTCAAGAGATCTTGCGTAAAGAAGAGACCATTTGTACCAAAGAGGTAATAATCCAAGAGGCAAAAATAGAAGAACCACAAAATGAAAAACTCACGCATGAACCAAACCGCAAAGAAGGTTAGTCTAAAAATGATAATTTCCAAATAAAACAAAACTTTCAAGAAATTCATATTTTACAACCTTCTTTTGAAAATCATTGTTTGGTATTTTCTCACGCCAAGTTTTTAAAAGATCTAAACACTACTAATAAAATCATTAAAATGGTTAGCAATAACTTAAAAAATGATCAAGCTTCGCTAATACAAAATGAATAGCATGAATTAAACATAAACCGGTTCCATGTTTTTTTTCAAAACATCTTTGTTAGTAACATGTTTGTTGATAAAGATCTTTGCGTTAACATGATGCCAAACGAAATTTCGAAAAATTGGGTACTAGTGATTTTTCTCCTCTTAAAATTCCTATTTTTCTCTCTAACCGAAAAATGATAAAATCCACGGGGATGATTAAGGATGTCTTAGTTCAAACAAATCAAACGGTAGTACCAACCGACTTTATCATCCTGGATGTGCTTCACTCGTGTTAAGACAACCGTTCATAAAAACCCATCAAAACTTAGTCAACCGAAAGCAAAAAAACCTACCACTTCAATTGGGATCGACAAAAGGTACATCAATCTTGACCAATCAATGAAATATCCAATTGGTAATGACGACCCTCTAATGGAAGATGAAACGGAGCCACCCAATACGAATGAAACAGATGAACAACTCATTGAAGAGGAAGACGTCATCGAATAAAGCTTTTCAGCCATTCACCTTAATAAAGAAGAAAATAAGCCGTCTCTTAAAGACCCACCGTCACTTGAACTCAAGGAGCTACCAAAAGGTCTAGAATACGCATTCTTAGACGATCATGGTAAGATCCCCGTCATTATTTCTTCAAAAATACCCTTTTTGAAAAAAGAAAAATTAATAAAGATTTTGAAAAAAACATAAAAAAGCAATCGCACGGAAGCTTATGGACATCAAAGTCATCACTCCATCCATGTGCACACACAACATTTTAATGGAAGATGACTAAAAAACGGTGATACAACCACAAAGAAGGGTAAATCCGAACGTACAAGAAGTGGTTAAAAACGAAGTCATCAAGCTACTAGACGTCGGGCTCATCTGACCTTCTCTGGTAGCCCATGGGTTAGTCCCGTCCAAGTAGTACCAACGAAAGGAGGTATGACGGTAGTGACTAATGAAAAAAATGAACTCATGCCAACAAGAACCGTCACCGGCTGCAGGGTTCGTATTGACTATCGCAAATTAAACAAGTCAACAAGGAAATACAACTTTCCTTTGCCATTTCTCAATCAAATGCTAGAAAAACTATTCGGTCATAAATTTTATTGTTTTTTAGATGGTTTCTCCGGGTATTTTCAAATTCCCATATGTTGGAATTGATCCTTATATAAGAACAGATGATAGAAAGCCATAATGTCTTCAAACCTTTAATCCACAATAATATTACATCATCTGCTACAAACCTCTGATGAAGAACAAAGTCAAAGATCTGTTGATACTGAAGATCTGCTAGAAAGGTCTGCTGAAGACAAGCACTGGTGAAGAAACACTGATATGGCAAAGCTCTGCTGAAGACCAACAATGGATCTCCTTAGTAGTTGTTACCAACAGTCTTTATATTATATTTTATTGTATCAGTGGTAAGCTAAAAGATGTTGTAGTTAGTTATAGTTGTTAGATGTGATTTTCACACTGACGTCATCATTAGATGATCAGTGGTTTCGTATGCACTATAAATAGAACAGTGCATGTACTGTTCTATTTGATCACTTCCATTTTACTTAATCAAACTTCTTTCTTCTTACATTCTGTACGAACAATCAGTGATCTTAGGCTGAGGGGGAGATTGTGAATTACATGTATACGTGATTACAATTACAAAGCATGATAAGGAAAACAATCTCTCAATTGTTGTGAATAAAAAAATTATCATTCCGCTGCATTTACATCTTTTTATTATTATTCATTATCTTCATTTTACAAACTTTTACAAGAATTCAAACTCAAATCCTAACAATTGGTATCAGAGCTTGGTCAATTGAATTTGATTGAACAATCAATTTTATTTGAACAGATCAGCTCTCACTTCTAATTCATTTGTTTGTTTGTACTGAGAAACTGAGTTTACTTGCGTTTCAAAGTTTTTAAACAAAATCTGTTTGTAAACAATCAGAATGTCTCAAAACTCACAGGATCCTCAAAACACTGGTTCCATGTTTACACCACCAATGCTTGTCAGATCTGAGTATAGTATCTGGCAATGTCGGTTGCTGGAGCTTAGTTGTTTTTGGACCTCATGTTCCAATGGTCCCAAGTGTTGAGGACCCAAAAGTTCAAGTGCCTAAAAATCCTGAAAATTACTCCGAGCAAGATTTCCAAAAAAATTAAACTAGATGCAAAGGCTTTTAGCATTGTTCTTCAGCTTTGCCTAACGAAATCAATGCTGGCCTGTTGCATTGCAACCGTGCAAAGAAGTTATGGGTTTCCTTGAAAGAGCAATTCGGTGGGACTAATTAAGTATTTGAAAACATCAGAGAAGTCTTAAACCAACAATAGTGAGCTTAAACTAGTTAATGTTGAGTTTTCAATTTCGACTTTAAATAGTCGTTTTCTTAGATCATTACAAAACAAGTTGGACACTATAGCTTACGTAACTCGAAATTCAGTTGGCTTTAAAGAAGTGAGTCTAAAACAGCTTCATGGAAGGCTCCTCACCTATGAGAGAGAGCTGAAATTGAAAAAGAAGCTACAATAATTTGGTAAGGTGGCTAATGACTATCATTCGGTAGTACAGCACTTCTGGCCAAGAAGAAGCCTCTGGCAGTTGTAAGGATCAGAGTTATGATCGACATAACCTTTGGTAGTTGTTTCAACTCTGATTCTTACATAGCCAATTATGCTTTTGTTGCTAATGGGGAAAGCCAAACTTCTGATAATTTATCCTTTGAGTTGAATGACCTTCAACATTTTGACCATATAGATTTAGAGGAAATGGATATTTTGCACCAGCTTGCTTTATTGAGTGTTAGGGCTAGCAAGTATTACAAGAGAACTGGTACAAAATTCCCAAGGTTACATGGGGGGGGCTAAAAGTTGGGTTGGATAAGTCAAAGTTCAAATGTTTTAAGTGTAATAGGCTACGACACTTTGCTAGAGAATGTAGGTCTCAATCATCTAGGCCAATTATCACGCATCCTAGGCCTAGACCTCAAAACACTTAAAACACTGTTCATTATTCCCGATATACCCCTGCTCCCCATATGCAAAACACTGCTCACTTTGCACACCCTGCTACCACTGTTCCTGTGCAATATGTTCAAACCATTGTATCTCAGATACAATATGTTCAAGCACCAGCTCGCACGTGCAAATACAACCTGCACCCAAGTTACTCAAGCCACTGCTCCTGCAGAGGTTAATCCATAGAGTTTTTTCACTCAAGGCTTTGTTGATTAAAGAAGCCTTCTGAGGATATAGCTGATGAAAACTTTGCTCTAGTAGCCAAGACTGATATAAACCAAAATGATTTTTGCTTTATGTCACTAGATACAATAGTTGTAGGTGATGAATCTAAGGAAGTGGTATCTAAGTCTGATGTGTCTGATGTTGGAGAAGATTTGAAACCTCTGTCTGACCCATGGGATGCCAGTTGTTCGGATTGAACCCTTTACAAAGGAATAGATGATTGAAAGCCAAAATATCTATCAGATGTTTGATCCAGAAATATCAGAGTTTACAGCTTTATTCTATAAACCACTGCCAAGCCAAAGATCTGTTGTACAAGCCCTGATGAAGAATAAAAGACGAAAGACTTCCAAAGTCTGCTGAAGACCATCAGTGGGTTGCCTATCAGTGTTTGTGATCTAACAGAGTTTATCAATGTAACAGTTCTTGTATAGCAGTGTTTAGGCTAAGCACTGTTATAGTTAGTTATATTTGTTAGCAGTCGCTTTCAATGTTGATGTCATATTTTATGCTCAACGGTTTGCTTGTACTATAAATAGGCGGTGTAGTTTTACTATTCTATTCATTTATTCAAAAGATCATTTCCATATTTATCCAATCATCTTCTTTACATTCTGTACGAACAAACACTTGTGTTAAAAGGACTGAGGGGGAGTTGTAATTCGCATGTAAACGTAATGTTGAAAGCATGATGATGAAAACAATCTTCCATTAGTTGTGATACAAAAGTTTTTTAAAATTCGCTCCAAATCACTCTGTTTTATTGTCATTCATTATTTCATCTTACAAACTTTCACAACTAATTAAACTCAGATCCTAACAATTAGTATCAGAGCTTAATTAGTTGTGAAAGTTTGTAAGATGAAATAATGAATGAAAATAAAACGGAGTGATTTGCAGCGGAATTTTAGCAAATGTATAGTGGCTGATGATTGTGCTTTTGGTAGTACAACACTTTTAGGCCAAGAAGAAGCTGTCACACCCTCAATTTCCACTTGCGGAGTTTTACCGCGAGGCGTGTGAACAAACCAGAATCTGAGACACTAGTACGTCGAACGACTCTATATGATTTGATAATACGTTTTCCAAAATCATTTGTTTAACCATTCATTGTAGATTTTATATTGCCTTAGTTAGTTTCAATGTTTAGCGAAAGCATTAGTTTTTATGGTTGAGCGGAAGCATAAAAATAGATAGAGAAATGGGCGCCAACACAAACGCCAAAACAAATGAAAAACCCAAAACAGTGTTTGTAAATGAGACTCGATAAAAGGTGTCTTGATCAATGCAAGTGAGTGCACCTAGAGCTCCTAGCGTCCTGAGAAACATGTAAAGAAACAAGTGTCAACATTAAAGATGAGTGAGTTCACAGGTTTTCATAAATTCGTTTGTTCGGTTATAAGTTTGTTTCCCCCGTTATCCCTAACCCGGTATAACGGTTTAGTTCCATTATTCCCAACCCGGAATAATACTGATAGTTCCATTATTCCCAACCCGGAATAATTCTGATAGTTCCATTATTCCTTACCCGGAATAATAATGATGTCCCATTATTCCTAACTTGGAAAAATAACGTTGTTGGTTCCATTATCCCTAACCCGGGATAATATTGTTGATTCGTAATTAAGTTCAATGTTAATATATATAGGTAGCTAGCCTAAAGTTATGTCACGTAAGTGTTCGCGATCGAAGCTGACTGTTGTGCCTCCGTGTTGCCAGGCCTATCACTGACCATGGCGAAGTTAGGCCAAATTATTCACCCGTTGACCATACCCGGTCGGCTAGCGCGACTAGCTCAGATGGGGCTTGTCGGGCCCAGTAGTACTACTTATAATTTCCCCGCTATTTAAACCCAATACTAACGATCCGAGAGATTGTCGAGGACTTGTGTGATATAGCTGCTTAGTGACCATAACGTACATTAACATTAACTTAGTTACCGAATAGTTAAGTGACGTTAATTTCATATAACGTAAAGAGATAGAGTTGTAGAGCGTATACATGTTTCTCCCCCTGTTGTTTAAAACCGGATAAAGTTAGGGGCCGTGAACTCACCTTTAGTTGCTCGGTTAGTGTAAGACAGAAGTTGAAATGATGGGACCGCTAATTGCGTCCTAACAAGTCAATTGATTTCAAGTTAGTGTGTGAACACACCAATACAAATCCTACACATAATTAACGCACAAAGCAGTACACACAATCACAATTTATATCACCCAGACATGCATGCAAGTATCCTCATGTGAACATAGTGATCAAAAAAATTTATCATGTACACAAAATCAATTCATACAACACTTTGATACATACATTCGCAAGTTATCAAGTTTCAGCTCATATACTCATAATTAGGCTGTTTTCAAGGATTTTTATAGAATAGTTCCAACATTCCAAAAATTCCAATTATTTTACAGAAGGTGACAACTATACTGTAGAATTTCATATAAAATTTTCAAGTCCTAACACTTTACCAATTATTCGTAAATATTAATATACTAGGCGGCAGTCAGATTCGTCGCTTTCTGACTGCAGTCCACGGAAGAATTTATTTAAAAATCACTGTTCGTCCAATTAACAAAATTCCAATGGGAGTTGCCCGGAAATTTCCATATCTAGTTTCTGTACAAATTTCATAATTCTACTCCCTACAGATTATTAAATCCAACTCGATAAACAACTAACAAAATTTCAGGATTTTTACAGCATTAGTTACTGAACTAAATTGGCCACTTAAAAATATCAAACGACTTCAGAAAAATATGAATCCAGCGCCATTAGAATCGTTTTTCAAAACTCTATGTTTTAGACTTCAGAAAATCCGTTTTTTGACAAATAATGACCGATGTACAGCCAGTTGAAGTTGGCTGTAACCACCATTCAGCAATCTGATTCAGCACTTTATCACAATCTTACTCGCCTAAACCGTCGATACATTGAACATATGCGATCAGGAACAGAATTTCCAATCATATACTATCATGTATATTATACCCATGCAACCCTAATCATAACCTATAGTTTTTATCAATCCGAAAACAACACACTTGCAAACTATGATTTCCGAAAACAACACACTTGCAAACTATGATAAATCAGCCGATTAGCAACATAACACTACATTCAAACATATAAATCTGAATATGATCTTGCAACAATGATAAATCCTAACCTTTAATAACAAGATTAATGAGCCAAGACTTGGACAAGAGCCGATTCGGATTGAAGGTAGATCGCGACCGAGAAGATCCGTGACCGAGAAGAGATGTTGTTCGCGACCGAGAAGGGGAGTAGTAGGCTGTTTTGCGATCGAGGGAACAAGTGGGAGAGATGGGCTGCCGTCGGCTTCCTTAGATAATAGGGTTTTTATGTGTTTTCTTTTGTGAAGCAAAGCATGCATGTGTGTGTATATATAGCGCAAGAGTAAGGAGAAGAGGGAGGGGTTTACGGTTTGGGTAGCTCGCGACCGCAAAGGGGTGCGGGTGGGTTGGTTTGGGTCTAGCCTTGATCCTCAAGCTTAGATTAACTACTTGAGCCGCAAGAAAGTGAAGTTGGCTCGTGTCGCGGCTCGATTAGATTCATTTATTTATTTACTACGTCTATACTTTATAACTAAAATAAAACACGAAATCGGATATCACATAATAACGCACCAACTTATGAACGTTAAATACGTAGCACATAATTTATTTGACAAGTACACGAAATTATCGTAATTATTTCGATCGTGCAATTTAAGTCTCCGAACCAAATTAACATAGGAACAAATAATCGTGAAGTAGTGCGTTTAAGATATCTGAAAAACCGGGATGTCACAGAAGCCTCTAGCAGTGGTAAGGATCAGAGTTATGATCATTTCATTGATATAACCTCTAGTGGTAACTTCAACTCTGATTCTTACTCACCCAACTATGCATTTACTGCTAGTGGGGAAAGCCAAACTTCTGATAACTTATCCTTTGAGTTGAATGATCTTTAACACTTTGAACCTTCAGACATAGAGGGAATGGATATTTTGCACCTGCTGCATGGGGGGTAAAAAGTTGGGCTAGCAAGTTTGAACCTTCAGGTTTTACAAAAGGACTGGTAGAAAGTTCCCAGGGTTGCATGGGGGTTGAAAAGTTGGGCTAGTAAGTTTTACAAAAGGACTGGTTAAAAGACTTTTGAGGAAATTGAGAAATATCAATTTAAACCTACATGATCGGATGAGTGTGACATTCTTGAAAACTTCAAGCCAATGGATTTTACAACTGTTAGGGGATGATTTTTAATAGGCGTGGATCACTTATCCTGAAATTAATCTGGATCAGTTATCCTTAGCGGGTGGTGTAGAAAGCCTAAGGATTAAGGTTCCTTACTGTATCTATAATTATCTAACAATTGTTTACAATGTTTCTAGCTTGTGATTGCAGGTATATTACGAGTCAAGACTAGTCCCAAGCGGGAATCTCGTGGAATATGCCATTATTCAGCACGTGCAATTGGAATGAGGAAGACGTTGTGACGAACGTGGATGCACGGCGAGATTTTCGGATAGTTAATTGAAGATATTTCTAGCTATGATATGAGGGGTATTGAGCTGAGTAGGAACACACTTGCATAATTTTCTTTCTGATAACATACGATACTCGCAAACATTTTCTCCCGAATACACACACACTAGAATCCAGTGTAACAAGCTCAATACTTCCAAAGTTGTAATCTCTTTCATATAATATATTCGGTGATCGGTAGTTTCCATCACCCGAGTTTTTTTATGCCGAAGATCATACATTGATCAAGGGCTTTTTCCTCGTATAAATCCTTGTGTTCATTGCCATTTACATTTCAAATTTGTTCACATTATTGTTCATAATTCAAGCACTCAACCTCACAAAATCAGATTTGGTTACATTATCCTTGTTGTGATTTTTGACCAAAACAGTTTGGCGCCCACCGTGGGGCAATCAGTGCTTCAATCCTAAAAATTCTGTTCATTTCATTCATTTCTGTTCATTCCCATCAACTACATGGCTTCTCAAGAAAAATCTGCTTCAAGTGCCATGCCGGTGGTTACCTCATCCCAGACCAGTGCATCATTGTCTCCTCTTCCCCCTGCACCCATGAGGAGTGTAGAGAATCCTTAGAAGAAAACTACTCCTGTTTATACAGGATCGAAAACCTCCGCTGTTTCTTTGTCTACAACTACTAACAATGATGTTTCTACTTTGATTTTGTAGATGAAGAACTACATGGATCAGCAGGACAAAACCAACCAAAGGATCCACAAGGAGATTGATGAAATCAAGAAGCAGAAGAGATCAGTGGAGGATTACTCCCCATTGATGCCTCGGTCATTGGACTTCACTTCTCCAGCATCAACGGTCAGCATTCAGAGGATCTGGTGTTCAAATTCAAGGATCCTCCAATTACCATCAAGGATCACTCGCGATGACACAGGCTCAGGGATCCTTTTCTCAAGTTTAGGGATCCTGCTTTCAGCCTCAAGGATCCTTTCTCAGTTCAGGAGGATATCTGGAGACGGTTCCGGTTCAAGGATCTTACTTTCAGCATCAAGGATCCTAATCTCAGGGTCAAGGATCCATGGAATATCCTGTAAGGCCTTCAGCACAGATGTATCCTGGCTCTAACATCTTTCACGATCAAGGATCCTTAGGGAGCCAACCATCCAAGAACTATGAAGTTCATACAAGACACTTCCTTCCTATGCAGACTATTGCTTCATCTGGTCCAACCATTACACCTGAAGCACATGGTTCTGGATATACTTCTGGGATACCGGTTCCAAACCAGTCAGGAGGTAAAAATTTCAATACATCTTTTGGTACTAATTATGATTCCATGCAGGACACAGGTATCAATCAGGCTATGGTGCGGGAGCTCCAAAAGCTCAAGGATATGATATCCAGCGTCCCAAGAGTGGTTAAGCCCATTCCTAAGATCCCAGATGGAAGTTACATGGTGTCTTGTTTTGCTCCTCCTATATACAATGCAGAGATACCAAAACGCTTTCAAACCCCCAACATGAAGCTGTACGATGGCACAACTGATCCAGAGGAGCATGTAGCACAATACCGGGAAAGAATGGAGATCAACCCCATTCCAGAAAGGTTAAAGGAAGCCTCTCTTTGCAAGGGTTTCGGATCCACGCTCACTGGATCAGCATTAAAGTGGCTGCTAAGTCTTCCCCTTACTCAATTACTTCATTTTCTCATCTAGTTAATTTGTTCAACAATCAAGTTTCATGTAGTAGAACCTTTGAACGATTAACTAGTGATTTATATCGGATAACACAGGGTCGTGATGAATCCTTAACAGATGACATCACTTAGTTTAGTAGAGAATCCTTGGAAATCCCTAACCTAGATATTGCCACTGCTGTGGAAGCATTCAAAATGGGATTGCTAAAGGATTCCTCATTCTATAATGACCTTGTTATTACACCTTGCAGGAATTTAGATGAAGTGAGGAACAGGGCATTGAGATTCATTCGTTTGGAAGATGATAAAAGGATCTAAGAAAGACTGTCGGGATCCTAGAAACAGGAAAAGTAAGGATCATTCTTTAAGAATAATTGTTCCAAGTCATACTCTAAGAATGATAACCACAATGTGCATGCAGTTGAACAAGATGAAGACGATGAGGACTATCCTCCTATATCCGAATATTGTTTTTCTGTTGATAATCATGAACTAATCCTTGCTATGCAGAATCTAGGTGACAAAGCTAGGTGGCCTCGAAAAAATGAAAAAGCCACAGCCAATAAAGACATGTCCAAATGGTGTGCCTATCATGAGGACTTTGGTCTTCTTACTGATGAGTGTATAGCATTGAGGAAGGAAATTGGCTATCTTCTCAGCAAAGGATACTTGAAAGAGTTGCTCGAAAAAAAGTTATCAAGGATTCAGGACCCAGAAAAGATTCCTGAAAGAGCTCCACCTCCACCCGCTGATGCTCAGATCATTAATTTCATCTCTGGAGGCTCAGATATATGTTGAACCTCGTTTTCGGCGGAAAAAAGGACATGCCAAAGAAACAAAGATGGAGAATGGAGAAAGACCAGTTCGAACTTCAACACTAACTCAAGAGAAAGAGATATCCTTTGATGAGGATGATCGTGTAGACATACAGGATCCTCATCACGACGATTTAGTTATTACATTGTTTATTTCCAACCACTTTTTGCACAGGATTATTATTGATCGAGTACATAGGATTTTGTGTTGATGCTTCATGGCTTTGATTACTGTAAGAAAAGTTTAAAGTAGTACAACAGTCGCCATGAACCATAAAAAGTTTCTTTTATAGAAACTATATGAAAATCAATATGATATAAAAGAAATGATTCATGGTTAAATAGATAATCAAAAGTAAGTATTGTCTCGTATAAAAATGTCATGTTTTGTATAAGATATTTCATGTCTTGTATTTTGTTTAAAATGATTTCGACAACGCCACAATATGTAATATAATAAAAGCACTTATATATAGGAAGTACCATCGACGTATCCACCATGCTTTTATCATATTACACACGTCACGCTATTTAAGTCATTCACCATAAACCAATGCCGAGGAAACCAATGTCATGTAAATCAATGTCAAGTAACCAATGTCATGTAAACAAATGTCGAGTAAACCAATTTTGAGTAACAAATGTCATGTAAACTAATGTCGAGTAAACCAATGTCGAGTAAACAAATGTCATGTAAACCAATGTCGAGTAAACAAATGTCATGTTTTATAAACCATTGCCTTTATTGTTAAAACACATATTATGGATTGTTGGCGAACACATTCAAACCTTGTTGACTGTCGGATAAACCCTTATAAAAATAATGGTTTATCAATTTTCATCGGATTTTGTCATTCCCTAAGGTCGCTTCCAAACATACCTAAGAAGTGGGAACGGGATTGTCAATCCTATGGTACCATTACATACTACCTGTCGGCGTGATCAATGTTAATGAATGTATCATTGTCGAGTTCAACGCACCAAAATGTCAATAACAATGTAAGCATGTCTTGAAAGTGTCTTGAAAATCATGTACTAGTATTCTCGGTCAACATACATAGCAAAAATGTCTTTGAAAATAAATGGCTAGATATGATAAGTCAACATATGAAGCAAAATGCAAATGGAAATCATGTAGTATATGTACTATGTAATCAAAGCATGTATAATGTCATGAAAACATGAAAGTAGTCATAGGCACAATATGTTTCACCCCAAAATATTTGAAATTGTAAAAGAGGGGACTATGTACTCACTTGGGATTTCAAGAAAGTCCTTGTTCAAGAAGATAAACCAAAGCTCAAGAGTCCGAAAATTCAAGTATGTCTAATATCGGATAAATATGTTAATTCGGGACATAATCGGCGAATAGGATAGAATGAGGTCTTGTAAACCAAATAAGTGTTGGTAATCATATGAAATGGTTTAAGAAAGTCTACATTTTGATTTGAAACGATTCCTAAGTGCTTTTGACCCATAATGGCTCGTTATGGTAGTTTATGCTACTTTAATGGGTCATTTGGGTAAACGCGTGATCGGATGGTTAGATATACCCTATGATAAGTATTATATGCCAAACAAGTTTAATATAGTCGTAACATCAGTCTATATGGAAAAACATTGGTTACATAAGCTTAAAATCAATTCATGCACAAAAAGGGCATTTTGGTCATTTATAAAGGCATACTAGGCGACTTAACATAACACTAACCAAACAACGTGACCATAAGGTATAACCTCAGAGGGTTATTCCCTATACAACTATGGTCCCTAATATGAGTTTGGTCGGATCCTAAGATCGACCAAACGGGTCGGATCCGAAAGTCAAAGCGGTGGTCAAGACCGCTCGACTTACGACCCTAAGCAAGCACTAAACTAAAAGTGACGAGATACACATGTTAAGCATGTCTAACCTAGTTTATAAAACTGATTTAGTATCAAAAAAAGTGTTTTGATGCCCGAAAATAGTTCCGTCCTATAATGCGCATTTTTCGCATTATTGACCAAAACTATGACTCGTCACTACAACTAATAAACGTGGTAATCAGTAGGCATGATCGCTATGGATCATAACCATCGTGATTACGATCACGTTGCAAAGTCCAATTGGACTTTGTCTTGACCAATTAACGGTCAAAGCCGAAAGTCAAACACTGTTTGACTTTTCGCTTGAAATAGCTAAACCAAAGAAACAAGACAAGAATAGAGCACTTACTTGTGTTGAAGAACACCCAAGAGCTCCAAGAAGACAAGAAAAACTCAGGTAGGAGGCCTCCAACAATGTGGTAGCCTCCACTTAGAGTATTAGAGATAAGAAGATAGAAATGAGAAAGAAATGAGGTTGCATCAAGCACCTATTTATAGTAATCTTGAAGCAACCAGATCATTCCACATGTCCCATGTGTTGGCATGACCTTATGGAGGTCCTAACAAGTGTCAAAGGCAGGTGAATTGGTGGCAAAATTGATTTGCTTGGTGTCCAAGGATTAAACAAGGAGCTGCCACCTTGCTGAAATCATTCTGCTGAGCTGGGGGGTCCTTACGAACTGTAAGGACTTTGGGCTTACGGAGCGTAAGCCCTTTAGCTGGCAGAAACTTTAAAAAATTGGCAAAACAGGCCCCTGAACTTGTTTTTGACACGTTTTGGCACTTTTAACACCCGTTAACCTCATTTCAAAGCTTTATAAGGTCAATAAAGTATAGGGAACTTGAAATGTGCTCAAAAGTATTCCGGATGTTGGTTCGTTTGGTCGTACGGTTGCGGTGTTCAGTTAATTACGACGAAAATCGTAACGAACGCGCAAATGACCGTACATGCTTAACGAATGATATTTTTGCATTCCAATCATTAATATACAAGATTTTAATGATTAAAAAAGTTTTTGGATGTGCGTACATGTTCCGGATTAAGAAATACGCGTAATGGCATAGTTTCGCAGAATTTGCAAAATAGCCCCTTAAGTTGCAAAAGAATGTTGTTGCCATACCGAACCCTTCAAAACTTATTTCTAAGTTACATAAAGGTTATTTAAGGTAGGTTAAGCTTATGACCATGTTCCGGAAGGTACGTCGCTACGAGAATCAGCAGACTTTCATAGTTTGTCGTAAATAGTCCCTGTGATCGAATAAGCTTGTTTTTGACATACCAAACCCTTCAAAACTTATTCTAGTTATGTAAGGGATATTTAGGGTATGTTTAGCTTATGTCACTATTCTGGACTATACGTTGCGTTTAACTGATTTCATTTTGCGATTACACTTCTAGAAAAGGTTTGAAAGGGCAAAATCGAACAAATATTGAAAAATGTACAAAAGTCACAAGTAAATACACAAATTGTAAACAACAAAGTTTTATAAATCATCAAATTGTTCAGAAGTCGTTACATGATTGAATTACACAGATGTCACAGTCTCCCCTACTTTAGGAAATTTCGTCCAGAAATTTAATTAGAGGAAACTTGCGAGAAAAGATGTGGATACTTTGCCTTCATTTGATCCTCCATTCCCAAGTAAATTCTGGGCCACGTTTGGATTCCCAACAATCTATAACAATCGGTATATGTCTGCGTTTGAGCTTCTTGACTTCACGGTCCAGAATTTCCGCAGGTTTCTCAACAAAATGCATCGTGTTATCAACACGAATTTCATCAAGAGGGATGTGGAGGTTTTCATCAGCTAAAAACTTTTTCAGATTGGACATGTGGAAAGTTGGATGAACGTTACCAAGCTGTGGAGGTTGCTCAAGTTTGTAGGCCACTTTTCCAATTCTCTCAATGATCTTAAATGGTCCAACATAACGTGGTACAAGTTTTCCTTTCTTCCTAAATCTAATCACTCCCTTCCAAGGGGATACCTTGAGTAGGACGTGATCACCGACTTGGAATTCTAAGGGTTTGCGTCGTTTATCCGCGTAACTCTTTTGACGGCTTCTAGCTGTCAGAAGGTTTTCGCGAATTAACTTGACTTTGTCCATTGTGTCTTGAATAAGTTCAGGTCCAGTGAATTGAGATTCACCGATCTCATTCCAACAGACAGGTGAACGACATTTTTGACCATAAAGAGCTTCAAAAGGTGCCATGTCAATGCTGGAGTGATAACTGTTGTTGTAGGAGAATTCGATCAACGATAGATGCGAATCCCAACTACCACCAAAGTCAGTCACACAGGCTCTAAGCATATCCTCCAGTGTTTTTGTCCATCCATTTGAGGATGATAAGCAGTGCTCAAGTTAAGCCTGGATCCCATGGCAGACTGCATGGTTCTCCAAAAATGAGATATGAATCGAGCATCACGATCAGATATGATATCCAAAGGGACACCATGACGAGATACTATTTCATCCACATAGATCTTAGCAAGTTTGTCCGCAGAGAAGTCTTCACGAATGGCTATAAAATGTGCTGACTTTGTTAGACGATCAACAACTACCCAAATGGCATCGTGACCTCTAGAAGTGCATGGTAATTTGGTAATGAGATCCATAGCAATGTTTTCCCATTTCCAAACCGGAATCTATGGTTGTTCAAGCAAACCAGAAGGACATTGATGTTCTGCCTTAACTTTGAGACAAGTAAGGCATTTGGAGACGTACAAAGCTATGTCTTTCTTCATACTCGGCCACCAATACTGGGTACGAAGATCTTTGTACATTTTGTCTACACCTAGATGAATTGAATAACGAGACTTGTGAGCTTCATCCATTATTAAAGTGCGGAGATTGTCTAGACTTGGAACCCACAAACGGTTCAGATAATAAGATAACCCATTGTCTTTTGTTTCCAGCTGAAGCTCGAGATGATGTGGCAATTCATCACCTAGTTTGTCTTGCGCGACACAAGTGCGTTGAGCTTCAAGAATACGTGTTTGGATATCAGATCGAACATGTACACAATGCAGCTGACACGTTCGTTACGACTTAGTGCATCGGCTACGACATTCGCCTTACCAGGATGGTAGCGAATTTCGCAGTCGTAGTCGTTCAGAAGTTCAACCCATCGTCGTTGCCTCATGTTTAGTTCTTTCTGATTGAAGATGTGTTGAAGACTTTTGTGGTCCGTGAAAACCACACATTTTGTACCATAAAGATAATGTCTCCAAATTTTGAGGGCAAAAACAACAGCACCCAACTCAAGATCATGAGTGGTGTAATTCTTTTCGTGAACTTTCAGTTGTCTCGATGCATAAGCTATAACTTTATCTCTTTGCATAAGGACACAACCAAGGCCTAAGTTAGACGCATCACAATATACAACGAAGTCGTCGTTACCCTCGGGTAAAGATAAAATAGGAGCATCACAAAGCTTCTGCTTCAAAGTCTGGAAAGCTTCTTCCTGTTTGGGTCCCCACTCAAAAGGTTTATTCTTTTGAGTTAGAGCAGTGAGAGGAACCGCAATCTTGGAGAAGTTTCAATGAAATGACGATAATAACCCGCAAGACCCAAAAATGAACAAACTTCGGTAGGAGTAGTAGGTGTACTCCAATCCCTGATTGCACTGATCTTAGCGGGATCTACATGTATACCTTGTTCGTTAACAATGTGACCCAAAAACTGAACTTCCTTAAGCCAAAATTCACACTTGGAGAATTTGTCGTAAAGTTGCTCCTTCTTTAGGAGTTCCATTGTTAGACGAAGTTATTGTTCATGTTCGCCTCGTGTCTTGGAATAAATCAAGATGTCATCAATAAAAACAATGATGAACTTGTCCAAATAAGGCTTACAAACCCTATTTATCAAGTCCATGAAGACTGCAGGAGCATTCGTTAAACCGAAGGGCATAACAGTGACCTCGTAATGACCGTAACGAGTGCGAAAGGATGTCTTGGGAATATCTTCCTCGAGTACACGAAGCTGATAATACCCGGAACGTATATCAATCTTCGAAAAACAAGTTGCACCCTGTAGTTAGTCAAAAAGATCATCAATGCAAGGTAGGTGATATCGATTCTTGATCGTGAGTTTATTAAGCTCACGGTAATCGATACACATGCGAAAAGATCCGTCCTTCTTTTTCACGAATAGAACAGGAGCACCCCCAAGGTGAAAAGCTCGGACGAATGAATCCTTTATCTGAAAGTTCCTGAAGCTGTTTCGATAGTTCTTGCATCTCAGACGGTGCAAGACGGTATGGAGATTTTGCAATGGGGTTGGCACCAGGTACAAGGTCTATACGGAACTCAATTTGTCGCGCTAGAGGTAAACCAGGTAATTCTTCGGAAACACCTCAGGATAATCCCGAACAACAAGGATATCTTGAATAATTTTACCCTTGCCTTTCTCCTCTATGATATGTGCCAAGAAAGCCACATAATTCTTGCGTAGGTATTTTTAGGCTTGAGTACGAGTCATGAGTTTGAGGCTACTAACCGGTTTTTCTCCACGAACCTCCAAAATTTCACCAGACGAAAGAGGTATACATACAATCTTATCGAAACAAACCAGCTCAACATGATATTTGGTTAACCAATCCATGCCCACTATAATGTTAAAGCTCCCAAGTTGCATCGGTGTGAGGTTAATAGGAAAAAGATGGTTATTAAGGTTCAATAGACAACCATGAATGACAGAATCGAGTACAAGAGGTTCACCACTGGCTATTTCCACTGTCAAGTCCTTTCTAGTTTGGTTCTTGGTTTCGCAAGTAAAGGCTCAAATGTTAATGACACAAAACTTCTATCAGCACCCGAATAAAATAGTATAGAAACAGGATGGTTGTTATCAAAGAACGTACCGTTTACCACCTTGTTGTCTGCACTTGCCTCATTCACATTTATATTGAAAGCTCGTCCACGAGCCCGGTTCGCATTTGCCAATCTCGGGCAATTGTTACGGTAGTGGGTGAGATCCCCACAGTTGTAGCAAGATCCTGGTGGGTAATGAGGTCGTGCAGGATTGGTTGGCTGCTGAACAGGGTTACAGCCACATTATTCGGGTTAGGAGGAGAATGACAAACATTGGCCAGATGGCCAGATCGCCCACAGTTTGTGCAAATACGACATGGAAGATGAGGCTGGTGATTACTATTGCACCTGTTGCATAGAGGTGCAGTGCTGACGTATTTTTTCTTGGTAGGAGGCTGAGCAGGCTGGTTAGGAGTGGCTTGATTGGGCTGTGTAGTGACAGCAAAATTCTTGGATGCCTTGCGCTTCCTAGACTTCTTCGAACCTTCGGATTTCTTACCCTTTTGTTTCTCAGACTTGTCAGACGATTTCTTGTCACTCTTACGATGGAGCTTACCCTTTTTGATCTGCGATTCAGTCAGTGTCGCAAATAGCTCAATGGCTTGCCTAACAGTAGCGTGGTTGCTGCCGGTGACAATATCCTGAACCGGGTCAGGAAGACCGTCTATGTATTTCTCGATTGCCTTATCTAAAGGCGTCACCATCTCAGGACATAACAAACTCAACTCCTCATACTGTCAGTATACGCACGGTGCTCACCACTTTCTTGCTTCAGATCATGAAACTCATTTTCGAGTGCCCTCTTTTCATGACGGGGGCAGAACTCTTTCATCATCAAAGCCCTGAGTTCCTCCCAAGTCTGACCCATAGCAACATCAGCACCCCTATCTCTCATCACTCCGTTCCACCACGTGAGCGCTCTCTTTTCAACCACACTAGAAGCAAACTCAACTTTCCTCTCATTTGGACATTGAACATGGTGAAATGTATTCTCAAGACTCTCAAACCACTGTAGGAGCCCAGATCCTCCCTCAGAACCACTAAACTTGAGCGGTTTAGCCGAATTGAACTGTTTAAAGTTGCACGCAGCTGGTGCATTGTTGTTATTGTTAGCTTGGTTATCTGAGTTATGAGATTTGGAAGCACAGCAGCAAACTGCTGAGCGATTAGAGCTGCCATGTCGGCGTCCGTATTTACGTTTCGTCGAGGAGGCATTCTATAAGAGAGAAAACATGAGAGAAAATGAGTGAGATGAATGTTGAATAATCAAAATGAGATGACAAAATTCGACAAATGTAAGGATGGTGGTCATTCATTCGTTTACTCAAAACAAACAAAGGACACACAGTGACTAATCATAGTAAAGGGGTCTTTTATAATGTATCGCGAAGACATGCGTTAGCCTATAAGTGGACACTCACCCCAAGAGTTCCAAGGTAAGAGTGTCTGGTCCGATTAAGTGGATTTGTACGAACACTCTAGCCTAGACAGAAAACTCAGGGTACAGGAACCCACCCTTCTAGATTGCACGTGTTCATATTAATAAGACCCAAACTTTGATGAGATTTTGAAAACATCAAAGGCATAAAGCCAAAACTAATCATCTAAGAATTAGACGATTAATTTCAAAATCGTTTTGAAAATTGTGTTTATGTTTTAGTAATCACCTAAGGATAAGTGATTGTATCGTGTTTTAATTCTAAACGCAAGAAAACTCGCGTTAGGGTCCTAGGAAGGTTATAGTCTAGGTCAAAGCTTTACTAATAACCTAATTCCCTATAACCATTGGCTCTGATACCAATCTTTTTGTCACACCCTGACCGGGTAAAACAACAAACCGTAGCGGAAACGTGGGGGAGTGTCGTAACAGAACTATTGTTTCAATAACCATGTCACATAAAGTTAAGTTTTATTTATTACAATTGTTTACATGTCTTAGATAAAACAGAAAATAAAACATAAGTTAAACTGTACTTCTTGCTTTTATTGTCACTAGCCCAAAGTCTGTCCTATGTGTAGCATGATCAACCTCAAACATTCGCCCCTGAAATATATGTGAAAATAAAGTCAGCAAAGAAATGCCATCGAGTACATAGGATTTTGTGTTGATGCTTCATGGCTTTGATTACTGTAAGAAAAGTTTAAAGTAGTACAACAGTCGCCATGAACCATAAAAAGTTTCTTTTATAGAAACCATATGAAAATCAATATGATATAAAAGAAATGATGCATGGTTAAATAGTAAATCAAAAGTAAGTTTTGTCTTGTATAAAAATGCCATGTTTTGTATAGGATATGTCATGTCTTGTATTTTGCTTAAAATGATTTAGATAACGCCACAATATGTATGATAATAAAAGCACTTATATATAGGAAGTACCATCAGCGTATCCACCATGCTTTTATCATATTACACACGTCACGCTATTTAAGTCATTCACCATAAACCAATGCCGAGGAAACCAATGTCATGTAAATCAATGTCAAGTAACAAATGTCATGTAAACCAATGTCGACTAACAAATGTCATGTAAACTAATGTCGAGTAAACCAATGTCAAGTAAACAAATGTCTGTAAACAAATGTCGAGTAAACCAATGTCGAGTAAACAAATGTCATGTAAACCAATGTCGAGTAAACAAATGTCATGTAAACCAGTGTCGAGTAAACAAATGTCATGTTTTATAAACCATTGCCTTTATTGTTAAAACACATATTATGGATTGTTGGCGAACTCATTCAAACCTTGTTGACTGTCGGATAAACCCTTATAAAAATAATGGTTTATCAATTTTCATCGGATTCTTTCATTCCCTAAGGTCGCTTCCAAACATGCCTAGGAAGTGGGAACGGGATTGTCAATCCTATGGTACCATTACATACTACCGGTCGGCGTGATCAATGTTAATGAATGTATCATTGTCGAGTTCAACGCACCAAAATGTCAATAACAATGTAAGCATGTCTTGAAAGGATCTTGAAAATCATGTACTATTATGCTCGGTCAACATACATAGCAAAAACGTCTTTGAAAATAAATGTGCTAGATATGATAAGTCAACATATGAAGCAAAATGTAAATGGAAATCATGTAGTATATGTACTATGTAATCAAAGCATGTATAATGTCATGAAAACATGAAAGTAGTCATAGGCACAATATGTTTCACCCCAAAATATTTGAAAATGTAAAGGAGGGGACTGTGTACTCACTTGGGATTGCAAGAAAGTCCTTGTTCAAGAAGATAAACCAAAGCTCAAGAGTCCGAGAATTCAAGCATGTCTTAATATCGGATAACTATGTTAATATCGGGACATAATCGGCGGATAGGATAGAATGAGGTCTTGTAAACCAAATGAATGTTGGTGCTCATATGAAATAGTTTAACAAAGTCTACATTCTGATTTGAAACGATTCCTAAGTGCTTTTGACCCATAATGGCTCGTTATGGTAGTTTATGCTACTTTAACGGGTCATTTGCGTAAACGCGTGATCGGATGGTTAGATATACCCTATGATAAGTCTTATATGCCAAAACAAGTACAATATAGTTGCAACATCAGTCTATATGGCAAAACATTGGTTACATAAGCTTAAAATCAATTCATGCACAAAAAGGGCATTTTGGTCATTTATAAAGGCATACTAGGCGACTTAACATAACACTCATCAAACGACATGACCATAAGGTATAACCTCAGAGGGTTATTCCCTATACAACTGTGGTCCCTAATATGAGTTTGGTCAGAACCTAAGATCGACCAAACGGGTCGGATCCGAAAGTCAAAGCGGTGGTCAAGACCGCTCGACTTACGACCCTAAGCAAGCACTAAACTAAAAGTGACGAGTTACACATGTAAAGCATGTCTAACCTGGTTTATAAAACTGATTTAGTATCAAAACAAAGTGTTTTGATACCCGAAAATAGTTCCGTCCTATAATGCGCATTTTTTGCATTATTGACCAAAACTATGACTCGTCACTACAACTAATAAACGTGGTAATCAGTAGGCATGATCGCTATGGATCATAACCATCGTGATTATGATCACGTTGCAAAGTCCAATTGGACTTTGTCTTGACCAATTAATGGTCAAAGCCGAAAGTCAAACACTGTTTGACTTTTAGCTTGAAATAGCTAAACCAAAGAAACAAGACAAGAATAGAGCACTTACTTGTGTTGAAGAACACCCAAGAGCTCCAAGAAGACAAGAAAAACTCAGGCAGGAGGCCTCCAACAATGTGGTAGCCTCCACTTAGAGTATTCGAGATAAGAAGATAGAAATTAGCAAGGAATGAGGTTGCATCAAGCACCTATTTATAGTAATCTTGAAGCAACAAGATCATCCACATGTCCCATGTGTTGGCATGACCTTATGGAGGTCCTAACAAGTGTCAAATGCAGGTGAATTGGTGGCAAAATTGATTTGCTTGGTGTCCAAGGAATAAACAAGGAGCTGCCACCTTGCTAAAATCATTCTGCTAAGTTGGGGGGTCCTTACGGACCATAAGGACTTTGGGCTTACGGTCCGTAAGCCCTTTAGCTGGCGAAACTTTCAAAAATTGGCAAAACAGGCCCCTGAACTTGTTTTTGACACATTTTGGCACTTTTAACACCCGTTAACCTCATTTCAAAGCTTTATAAGGACAATTAAGTAAACGGAACTTGAAATGTGCTAAAAAATATTCCGGATGTCGGTTCGTTTGGTCGTACGGTTGCGGTTTTCGGTTAATTACGATGAAAATCGTAACGAACGCGTAAATGACCGTACATGCGTAACGAATGATATTTTTGCATTCCAATCATTAAGATTTAAGATTTTACTGATTACAATGATGTGCGTACATGTTCCGGATTAAGAAATACGCGTAACATCATAGTTTCGCAGAATTTGCAAAATAGCCCCTGAAGTTGCAAAAGTATGTTTTTGCCATACCGAACCCTTCAAAACTTATTTCTAAGTTATGTAAAGGTTATTTAAGGTATGTTAAGCTTATGACCATGTTCCAAAAGGTACGTTGCTATGAGAATCAGCAGACTTTCGTAGTTTGTCGTAAATAGTCCCTGTCATTGAATAAGCTTGTTTTTAACATACCAAACCCTTCAAAACTTATTTCTAAGTTATGTAAGGGATATTTAGGGTATGTTTAGCTTATGTCACTATTCTGGACAATATGTTGCGTTTAACTGATTTCGTTTTGCGATTACACTTCCAGAAAAAGGTTTGAAATGTCAAAATCGAACAAATATTGAAAATGCACAAAAGTCACAAGTAAATACACAAATTGTAAACAAGACAAAGTTTCATAAATCATCAAATTGTTCGGAAGTCGTTACATGATTGAATTACACAGATGTCACAATGGTGGATGCTATGGCGGGTCATGAGTTATTGACTTTTATGGATGCTTCATCTGGATTTCAGCAAATGCAGATGGAACCATCTGATCAAGAGGACACAGCATTCATGACACCCACCGGCCTATATTGTTATATTGCTATGCCCTTTGGTTTAAGAAATGCAGGTGCTACATATCAAAGGCTGGTGAATATGATGTTCAAGGAGTAACTTGGACACACAATGGAAGTATACATAGATGATATGGTGGTCAAAACTAAAAGAGCCGAGGATCACCTAAAGGATCTTGAAGTAGCATTCAATATTCTTGACCAATACAACATGAAGTTGAACCTGACTAAATGTCATTTCGGGGTCAAAGCTGGAAAATTTTTAGGATATATGGTAACCAAGAGAGGAATTGAAGCAAGTCCAGAACAGATCATGGCTTTAGTCAACATCAAGTCTCCTGCCAATGCCAAGGATGTGCAAAGATTGACAGGAAGGATTGTCGCCTTAAACAGATTCATCTCAAAATCCTCAGAAAAATGCAAGGATTTCTATTATATCCCGAGGAAGAATAAGAGGTTTGAATGGACTAAGAAGCATGAAGCTGCTCTACAAGCCCTCAAGGAATACTTATCCTCCGCGCCGGCTTTGATGAAACCAGAAAAAGGGAAGCGTTATCCTTATACCTAGCCGTCTAAGGTAAAGCGGTAAGTGCGGTCCTAGTTAAGGATCATGAAGGTCAACAACCTCCGGTATATTATGTAACTAAAAGTCTACTTGATGCTGAGGCCAGGTGTTCTCTCTTAGAGAAACTTATTCTTGCTTTGATCATGGCTTCTACTAAACTTAGACATTATTTTGAAACTCATACTATAATCATAAAGACTAACTTTCCTATTAAGAAGGTCCTCAAGAAGCCTGAGATATCTGGCAGGTTGGCAAAATGGGCAGTTAAACTTAGTGCATATGACATCAATTATGAACCAAGGACTGCCATCAAGTCCCAAGCTCAGCCGACTTTGTGGCTGATTTCAGTAGTGATCTACAAAGGGAAGCTGAGTTAGAAGTGCAACAACTTGAAGAGACTAAGGATCCTTAGACACTCTTCACAACAGAGCTTCAAGTGTCTAGGGAACTGGACTAGGCTTACTACTAAAATCGCCACAGGGGGACATTATACCCCAATCCATAGCATGTAAATTTCAAACTACTAATAATGAGGCAGAATATGAGGCCCTGATAGCAGGTTTGCAATTAGCTAAACATATGAGGATCATCAAGTATTTGTAGATTCGTTATTAATTACTGATCACTATAATGGTTCCTACGCTGTTAAAGGTGAAAAACTAATCAAATATTTGGAGATAGTCAAGAAATTGGCAGAATCATTTGATTTCTTCAGTTAACACAGGTACCCAAGGAGGAAAATGCAAAAGCGTATGCCTTAGCCAATCTAGGATCCTCACTGAAGATGCCAGAGGATGTGAAGATACCCATCATCCATATTCTGACTCCTACAATTGACAAGAATGAAGCAATGGAGATAGTGGAAGATGCTGCAATTGTACCTAGTGATGATGCAAAATCAATTCCAGGATCATGGATCCTTCCAATCCTGAACTATATTCAGAAAGGGGAAGTTCCCATTGGGGAAAATCCTAGAGCCTTCAAGACAAGGTATCCCAATTCACTATAATAATAACATGTTATATAAGAGATCTCTTGCAGGACCCTATCTACGATGCATTGAGGATCCTGAGATCCAAGAAGTCTTGAAGGATTTTCATGAAGGAGATTGTGGAAATCATACTAGGGGCAGAGCACTATTTTCAAGGATCCTTAGAACAGGATATTATTGGCCTACAATGAAGAAGGATGTTGTGGAGAATGCAAGGAAATGTGATGCTTGTCAGAGACATAGTAATATTCTTAATCAACCAGCGGAACCCCTGCATCCCATATCCTCCTCTTGGCCATTCATGAGATGGGGAATGGATATAGTGGACAAGCTCCCTAAGGCACCAAGAGGAAAAGTGTTCAAGCTGGCTATGACAGACTACTTCTCCAAATGGATAGAAGCTAAAGCCTTTGCCCAAGTCAGAGAAAAGGAAGTCGTATCCTTTATTAAAAGAAATATCCTAACTAGATTTGAATTCCTTCTCAAATTGTTTGTGATAACGGATCCCATTTTATTGGGAGTCGTACTACTAACTTTTGTGACAGATGGGGGATTAGGATGAGAACATCAACACAAGTCCACCCACAAGCTAATGCCAGGCAGAATCATCCAACACAATCATTATCAACAACTTGAAGAAGAAGCTTGGATCCAAGAAGGCAAATGGGCTGAGGAATTCCTTGTGTCTTATGGGCAGATAGGACAACCCCTAAGAATGCTACGGGTCAAACTCCCTTTTCCTTAGTCTTTGGAGCTGAAGCGGTGATCCCTACAGAGATGATAGTCCCTACAGCCAGAACAAGCATTCGTGATCCTGAAGCAAATGTTGAGACTCTGACCCAATAGTTGGATACCGTGGAAGAGCTTAGAGATTTGGCAAGGATAAGGTTGGCTAGCTATCAACAAAGAATGGCTGGTGCTTATAACAAGAATATCAGGGTGAAAAGATTTCAAGTTGGTGATATGGTATTGAAGAAGACATTTCAGAATACCATGAATCCTTCTGATGGCAAATTAGCACCGAAATGGGAAGGCCCCTACCTTATCGAAGCTAAAGCTGGAAAGGGGGCATGTCGTTTGCTAACTATGGATGGTGATCTTCTGCCAAGAGCTTGGAATGCTATCCATCTAAAGAAGTATTTTGTGTAAGGATCAAGGATCCTTAAGCACTCTAATGTTCAAGGCAGATTGAAGGATCCTCGAAGGATATATGATCCTTTCTTTAGTAACATTTTACAAATTCTTTCATATTATTTACTATTCATTATGAGAAAAGGATGTTAAATTTTTAACATCCAATTTTATCAAGTTTTAAGCTTTTGCTAGAGTCTGCTTAAAGAATCTAGAGGTTGGCCACCTCTCCAACACTTTGGGCATGTCCCCAGCTTAAGGTATCCAATACCTTCTACGGTTTAAAGGTTTTCACCTTTCACACGAATTGGGTTTCAACACCCCGCCAATAGCGCACGTTATCCAAGTATAGTTCGAGACAATGGGACCAGTACCCGCTTTAGGGGCTGACAATTTCATTGTTGTTGGCTATATGTAGGATCCTAAGAATAATGGTAGACGTACCATACATCCGTTCCTAAGGTTTCTAACGTTTTCACATTAGCTAAGGTTTTGGCATTTTCATGTCACTTATGATTGGTTAGTCGCAAGTGTGGGCCGTACACCAGTATCCTAAGGTTTCTAACGTCTTCACGTTAGCTCAAGTATTATCCTTATTTTTGGGCTTGTCCCCAGTTATTTGGGCTTGTCCCCAGTGTCTAGTGACTTATTCTACCGATGATGGCTTAGTCCCAAGTTACATGTTATTACAGGTTTTCGAAGCTTGACAAGTAAGGATCCTGGATCCTGAAGTTCTGATAATTTTTATGCCTTATTATTTAAATCGTAAGTTTTAAGGATAAAGGATCTTAACTTGGATTCATTGGTATGACCCTTTACTCAGCCTTATTTTTGTTTTTGATATTACCCTCAATCTTTGACGGAAGCCTATATGATCCTTAATCATATAATGTTTAACCTGTTAAATAAAACTTATTTTTGACAAATACTTGATATTCTTTATAAGTACAAGCATAATGATATTCAAATCAGAAAGGAACAACAACGAACACAGTCAAAAACTTAAGTTTTAGTTTTTTATAAGAACCCATTTTAAAAGGTTGTCAAAATTGTCAACCCAAACTTCTACCAAAACCGGCTCGTCCGTATGGGTTGACAAGGGGTGTCCATGATACGGGTCGTACATTGCAGAATTTAAAAGTGCAGGAAAGTAGAGACGAGAGGCATCAAAGGCTTCATCCTCCACAAACAGAAGGACCCATCCACCTTTACTACCCCATATTGTTTAAAGGATCAGTGATCCTTAACCTAAAACTATTGTTTAGTTACAAACCATTATTGTTCAAATCAAAACATCACCAAATAAAAACCACGAGTCCTAAAAATGTGGGCTCCGGCCAAGTCTAGAAATTTCCATCATCGCCAACATGTGTAACCTATACCTCGGCTGCTTCACCACCTTCACCTCCATCGCCTCATTCGCCACCAGTAACTGCTTCCACCAGATCCTTCATGCTGCTGGGTTCCGCCTCCGGGATGGGCACCTGCTCAGAATCTTCATCATCTCCAAGCTCCACCAACCTCTGCTTCCAAGAAGCCACATCCCACTCGGCCCTGTCAAAGGAAGGATCCACAGCTTCTTGAGCCATTTTGATCCAATCTTTGAGGATAGACCTGATAGCAGAAAGCTTTGCCTCATCAACAGCCTCCAATCTTTCTTTGTTTGCCCGGATCTAGTCCACCAGGATTTCCTTCTCCAGACGTTTGACTTCCTTCTCAAGAATACAGATCCTTTTGTCCTTGGCAGCAGCAATTGTGCGAAGCTCCACGATGTGCGCCTCGGCTTCAGCTAGTAGCTTCCTTGGAGGGCCTCAAGTTGGGCAATTTTCTGTATAAACAAAATTTTTAGAATCAGTGATCCTCAAGGTAGAAGCTTGATTCAAGAATGAATGGTCCTTACCTCATCAATCAAGTCAGAAATCTGCTGTTTGATCTGGGAAGCATCTTCAGTTGGCTCACTTGGCTTCTTCCTCTTGCTTCCGGATTTGACTCTGATGGTCATGCTCTTAGCCGATGGAGGCTCCTGAGCGCTAGCAAACTCTGCTTTGATAGAGCGAGGGGAGATGATGCTCTGGAGTTCACCAAGGTCGAACTTAGTTGCCGATTTGGATGAGGATTTGGCAGCACCTGTGAAAATCAAACTCAGATAAGTATCTTTAATTCACCATTTCAATTTATAACCAATTTGTGCATCAAAAATGTACTTACTTGACATTGTGTAGGAAGCGGAAGTAGTTTCCTCTAGATCTTTGGCTTTTGGGTTAAATGTCCTCACGGATGTGCTCAAAACCCAGAAAGCAGCGATTCTTGCAGGTGTAGCAGGTAGATCTCTTAAGGCGCTGAAGCTGGTGACTGCAAAAAAGAGCAAAGAAGGATAAGTTATCCTCAAAGATCTATTTCACTCTGTTCTAATGATCCTCTACCCTACCCTTACGGGATAGAGTCTCTTCTCACAAAGAATGACTGGTTTCTCCAGTGAGAGTCATTCTTGGTAATCTTAAGGAGTGGAAGGCGATGTTGAGGCTTAGCCTTGAAGATATAACAGTGAGATCCATGCGTCACAAGATTGTACATGTGTGGGAGTTCGGTGATTCAAACTTAATCCCTCTTTGTTGATTAACTACTCGAGAGTATACAGCACTATCCATAACATGGGCATCACTTGGTTATTGCACATTCCGGTCTGGATGAAGAAAGTTTGGGTGAACACTGGAAAAGGATATGAGTAGCCGATCTGAAAGGGCGCGGCAGGGAAGCAAATCCAGAAATCGGATTCACAATCACTTTTCAGTGATGAATCGAAAGTCTGAAAATGGTTCCCTCCAGGAAACAAGCAAAATATATCGCAATGATGGTTATAGCCTATCCCATTGGTGACGTCAGAAGGTGTAACGGCTAGTTCTGCATCACAACGGCTAGTCCGCATTGAATGGAAATATGACGAATCTGATTGATGTCATATCCATCATATTTGGGGGCAATTGTGAGGGGCTGATTTTTAGCATGTCTGGATCATTTATCCTGAGGCTTAACCTGAATCATTTATCCTTAGCATATAAAGCAGGGAGTCTGAGGATCAAGGATCCTTATCTATATGTATGCTTACTAACAATTGTTCGCTTGTTTGTTTAACATCTGTATGCAGGTCTTGGACGAGGAAAGACTTGTTCTAACCGGGAATCGCGGGGAATATGCTTATAATTCCAGCACGTGCAAAGAGAGTCATGACCGTTGGTGGAGAACGTGGATGCATGGCTGAAAGTTCGGATAGTTAGTTCATAGAGATTAACTAGATATTTAGTGGGATATTGAGCTTGATGGACACAACGAATCTCTGGTTTTAACACACACACTCGCATACATTCTCTGGAATATCATACTCACCATACTCTAGTTCTCATTGTAACAAGCTCAATATTTACAAAGTTGTAATCTTTGTAGTTCAAATAGTCAGTGATCGGTAGTTTCCATCTCCCGAGGTTTTTTATGCCAGAGATCATTCATTGATCAAGGGCTTTTTTCCTCGTATAAATCGCAGTGTTTACCATTGTTTACATTTACAATTTCTTCATACAATTGCTCATCACTCAAGCACTCAACCTCACATTCAAAGTTTTGTTACATTATCCTTGTTGGGATTTTTTACCAAAACAGTTTGGTGCCCACCGTGGGGCAATCGGTGCTTCAATTCTAAAAATCTCATTCATTCCATTCATTTTTGTTCAATTCCATCAATCTTATGGCTTCTCAAGGAAAATCTGCTTCAAGTGCCATGCCGACGGTTACCTCATCTCAGACTTGTGCATCATTGCCTCCCATCCCCCCTGCACCGGCGAGGAGTGGTGATAATGCTCAGAAGGCAACACCAGTTTTCTCGAAGGCTTCCACTGTTTCATCCTCTACACCTACTAACAATGATCTGTCTACTTTGATTTTGAAGATGAAAGGCTACATGGAACAGCAGGACAAAACTAACAAGAGGACCCTTCAGGAGCTTGATGAAATCAAGAAGCAGAAGAGATCAGTAGAGGATCACTCACCGCTGATGCCCAGATCATTGGATTTCACTTCTCCAGCATCAACAGTCCAGCATTCCAGGGGATCCGGTGTTCAAATCCAAGGATCCTCTAATTACCAGTAGGGATCAATGGCGATGACACAGGCTTAAGGATCCTTAGGATTGCAGCATGGGTCGTTGGCAATGACGCAGCCACAAGCATCTCATTACCAGCTTTATCGATCCTCATCCCAATCTCCAGGATCATCGTATCAGTATCAAGGAGACTACCTCAGTTTGGGAGGATACTTGGAGACGGTGCCACCTAAAGTATCTTACTTCCAGCATCAAGGATCCTCATCCTAGGTTCAAGGATCCATGGAGTATCCTTCGAGTCCTTCAGCACCCATGTATCCTGGACCCAATGTCTTTCAGGATCAAGGATCTTCAAGGAGTCAGATATTCAAGGATTCTGAAGTTCACAAAGGGGACTTCATCCTTATGCAGACTATTGCTTCATCTGGTCCAACTGTTACACCTGAAGTGTCCACCTTTGGATATACTTCTGGCATACCACTTCCAAACCAAGAAGGAGGTAACAATGTTAAAACATCTTTTGGCACTAACTATGGTTCCATACAGGATACATGTATCAATCAGGCTATGGCACGGGAGCTCCCGAAGCTTAAGGATATGATATCCAGTGTCCCAGGAGTGGTTAAACCCATTCCTGAGATCCCGGATGGAAGTCACAGGGTGTCTCGTTTTGCACCTGCTATATGCAATGCTGAGATACCAAAACACTTTCAAACCCCCAACATGAAGTTGTACGATGGTACAACTAATCTGGAGGAGCATGTGGCACAATACTGGGAAAGAATGGAGATCAATCCCATTCTAGAAAGGTTAAAGGAAGCCTGCCTTTGCAAGGGCTTCGGATCCACACTCACTGGGTTAGCTTTAAAATTGTTGCTAAGTCTTCCTCCTTACTCAATTACTTCATTTTCTCATCTAGTTAATTTGTTCAATCCCCAATTTTCATGTAGTAGAACCTTCGAACGATTAACTAGTGACCTATATAGAATAACCCAGGGACGTGATGAATCAATAAGAGATTACATCACTAAGTTTAGGAGAGAATCCTTGGAGATCCCTAATTTAGATATTGCCACCGTTGTGGAGGCATTTAAAATGGAATTGCTTAAGGATTCCTCATTATATGATGACCTTGTTATGACACCTTGCAGAAATTTAGATGAAGTGAGGAACAAGGCATAGAGGTTTATTCATTTAGAGGATGACAATAGGATCCAGGAGAGGCTCTCGGGGTCCTCGAAACCGGAAAAGCAAGGATCATTCTTTAAGAATAATCGATCCAAGTCATACTCTAGACATGACAGCCACAATGTGCAGGCAGTTGAACAAGAGGAAGACGATGAGGATTACCCTCTGATATCTGAATACTATTTTTCTGTCGATATCATGAACCAATTCTTGCTATGCAGAGTCTAGTTGACAAAGCTAGGTGGCCTCGGAAAACTGAGAAGGCCACAACCAATAAAGACAAGTCCAAATGGTGCGCTTATCATGAAGACTTTGGTCATCTTACCGATGAGTGTATAGTGTTGAGGAAGGAGATTGGCTATCTTCTCAGCAAAGGATACTTGAAGGAGTTACTGGGAAGGAAACGTTCAAGGACCCAGGATAATGAGAAAGTTCCCGAAAGAGCTCCTCCTCCACCTCCAGATGCCCAGATCATTAACTTTATTTCTAATGGTTTTGATATCTGTGGAACCTCATTCTCTGCGGCAAAAAGGCATTCTAAGGAAACGAAGATGGAGAATGGGGAGAGACCAGTCCAAACGTCTACCCTAACTCAGCAGAGAGTTATATCCTTTAATGAGGATGATCGTGTAGATATACAGGATCCTCATCATGATGGTCTTATCATTACTTTATTTATTTCTAACCATTTTGTTCGCAGGATCCTCATTGACGGAGGAAGTTCAGCGAACATAATTCAGTTGGATGTCCTCAAAAAGATGAACATCCCTGAATCCGAGATCATCCCAAGATCATCGGTGCTTATGGGATTCGGTGGGGAAACCAAGAATACATTGGGGGACATCAAACTCCCGATTTATATAGAGGGAGCGAATTCTATCCAAAAGTTTTGTGTAATAGATTACTTATCTTGTTGTAATGTTATCCTTGGTAGGCCATGGATACATGACATGAAGGCGGTCCTATCAATGTACCACCAATGTGTCCAGCTCCCAAGTCCATGGGGATAGTCAAGATAGAGAGTGATCAGCAGGAAGCAAAGAACTGCTACACTTCTTCGATGAAACCGGCTTCCAAATCCAGGGAAGCATAGCAATTAAAGTATCCTCCAAGAAACGTCATGGAGGCAAGAGAACAGGACATCAAGGATATACTCTTAGATCTTGAGGATCCTGAATCCAAGGTGTATATAGGATCCCGGATCCAGGAGACCATAGAGCAGGATCTAGTATCCTTCCTGAAACAAAGAAAATCTACCTTCGCTTAGAAGCATGAAGATATGACAGGTATTTCAAAGGATATCATTACTCATAAGCTTGGTATTGACAGGTCTTTCAGGCCAATTCATCAAAAGAGGAGAAAATTTGCACCTAAAAGAAATGCGATTATCCAAGAAGAGGTAGACAAGCTACTAAAGGCAGGTACGATAAGAGAAGTCAAGTATCCAAGATGGTTAGCCAATGTGGTTGTTGTTCAAAAGAAAAATGGAAAGTCGAGGGTATGTGTCGATTTTACTGATTTAAACAAGGCATGTCCCAAGGATCCTTTCCCTTTACCCCACATTGACTCCATGGTGAATGCGACGGCGGGTCATGAATTGTTAACTTTTATGGATGCTTCATCTGGATTTCAGCAAATTCAGATGGAACCATCTGACCAAGAGGATATAACGTTCATAACACCCACTGGCATATATTGTTATATTGTTTTGCCCCTTGGTTTAAGAAATGCAGGTGCTACATACCAAAGGCTGGTGAATATGATGTTCAAGGAGCAACTTGGACACACAATGGAAGTATACATTGATGATATGGTGGTCAAATCTAAAAGAGCCGAGGATCACCTAAAGGATCTTGAAGTAGCATTCAATATTCTTGACCAATACAACATGAAGTTGAACCCGACTAAATGTCATTTCAGGGTCAAAGCTGGAAAATTTTTAGGATATATGGTAACCAAAAGAGGAATTGAAGCAAGTCCAGAATAGATCAAGGCTTTAGTCAACATCAAGTCTCCTGCCAATGCCAAGGATGTACAAAGATTGACAGGAAGGATTGTCGCCTTGAATAGATTCATTTCAAAGTCCTCGGAAAGATGCAAGGATTTCTATGAAGTTTTGAGGAAGAATAAGAAGTTCCAATGGAATGAGAAGCATGAAGCTGCTCTACAAGCCCTTAAGGATTACCTATCCTCAGCACCGGCTTTGATGAAACCAGAAAATGGAGAGCCGTTGTCCTTATACTTAGTCGTTTCAGGTAAAGCGGTAAGTGCAGTCCTAGTTAAGGATCACGAAGGCCAACAACATCCGGTATACTATGTAGGTAAAAGTCTACTTGATGTTGAGGCCAGGTATTCTCATTTAGAGAAACTAATTCTTACTCTAATCATGGCTTCTACTAAACTAAGACATTATTTTGAAACTCATACTATTGTTGTCAAAACTAACTTTCCTATTAAGAATGTTCTCAGGAAACCAGAGATGTCGGGAAGAGTGGCAAAATGGGCTGTTAAACTTAGTGCTATGACATTAAGTATGAACCTAGAACTACTATTAAATCCCAAGCTTTTGACTGACTTTGTGGCTGATTTCAGTAGTGATCTACAAAGAGAATCTGAATTGGAAGTGTAACAACTTGAGGAGACCAAGGATCCTTGGACACTCTTCACAGATGGAGCCTCGAACGTCAAGGGAACTGGACTAGGCCTACTACTAAAATCGCCACAGGGGGACATTATACCCCAATCAATAGCTTGTGAATTTCAGACCACTAACAATGAGGCTGAATATGAAGCCTTGATAGCAGGTTTGCATCTAGCTAAAAATATGAGGATCAGGCATCTTCAAGTATTTGTAGATTCTTTGTTGATTACTAATCATTATAACGGATCCTATGCTGTTAATGGCGAAAAACTAATCAAATATTTGGAGATAGTCAGGAAACTGGCAGATTCTTTTGTTGTTTTCAGTTTAACACAGGTGCCTAGGGAAGAGAATGCAGAAGCCGATGCTCTAGCCAACCTTGGATCCTCATTGAAGATGCCTGAAGATATGAAGATACCTATTATCCATGTACTAACTCCTGCAATTGAGGAGAATGAAGCAATGGAAATAGTGGATGGTGCTGCAGTTGTTCCCAATGATGATATGCAGTCAAATTCAGGATCATGGATCCTTCTAATTCTGAAACACATTCAGAATGGAGAAATCCCTACTGGGGAAATCCAAGAGCATTCAGGATTAAGGTATCCCATTTTACCATTATAAATAAAATGTTATATAAAAAATCTCTTGCTGGACCCTATCTAAGGTGCATTAAGGATCCTAAGATACAAGAAATCCTGAAGGATTTTCACGAAGGAGACTGTGGGAATCAAACTGGGGGCAGAGCACTATTTTCAAGAATCCTTAGAACAAGATATTATTGGCCTACTATGAAGAAGGATGCTGTAGAATACGCGAAGAAATGTGATGCTTGCCAGAGACACAGTAGTATCCTTCATCAACCGACGGAACCTCTGCATCCTATATCCTTCTCTTGGCCATTTATGAGATGGGGAATGGATATACTAGGCAAGCTTCCCAAGGCACCAGGAGGAAAAGTGTTCATGTTGGCTATGACAGACTACTTCTCCAAATGGATAGAAGTTGAAGCCTTCGCTCAAGTCAGAGAAAGGGAAGTTATATCCTTTATTAAAAAAATATGATTACTAGATTTGGTATTCCTTCAGAAATAGTTTGTGATAACGGATCCCAGTTTATTGGGAGTCGTACTACTAACTTTTGTGACAGTTGGGGATTAGGATGATAACATCAACACCAGTCCACCCACAAGCAAATAGCCAGGCAGAATCATCCAACAAGATCATCATCAACAACTTGAAGAAGCAGCTTGGATCCAAAAAGGGCAAATGGGTTGAGGAATTACCTTATGTCTTATTGGCAGATAGGACAACTCCTAAGAATGCTACGGGTCAGACTCCTTCTCCTTAGTCTTTGGAGCTGAAGCAGTGATCCCTACAAAAATGGTAGTCCCTACAGCCAGAACAAGCATCCATGATCCTGAGGCGAATGCTGAGACTCTAGCTCAAGACTTGGATACCGTGGAGGAACGTAGAGACTTGGCAAGAATTAGGTTGGCTACATAGGATGGCTGGAGCATACAACAAGAATGTCAGGGTTAGAAGATTTCAAGTAGGTGACTTGGTATTGAGGAAAGCATTCCAAAATACCACGAACCCTGCTGATGGCAAGTTAGCACCAAAATGGGAAGGCCCCTATCTAATTGAAGCTGAGGCAGGAAAGGGAGCATATCGTTTGTTAACTATGGGTGGTGATCTCCTGCCAAGAGCATCGAATGCTGTTCATTTAAAGAAATACTTTATGTAGTAAGGATCGAGGATCCTTAAGAATTCTGGTATTCAATTCAGGGTAAAGGATCCACAAGAGATATATGATCCTTTGCTTGGTAACATTTTACTAATTCTTTCATATCGTACTTATTATTCATCATGAGAAAAGGGTGTTATATTTTTAACATCCAATTTTATCAAGTTTAAGTTTTTGTAGAATTTTTACAAGGAATCAAGAGGTTGGCCACCTCTCCCAGATTTTGGGCATGTCCCCAGTTTAAGGTATCTAATACCTTCTAAGGTTTAAAGGTTTTCACCTTTCACACGAATTGGGTTTTGACACCCTGCCAGTAGTGCATGTTATCCAAGTATGCTTCGAGGCAATGGGACCAGTACCCGCTTTAGGGGCTGACAATTTCAATGTTGTTGGCTATATGTAGGATCTAAGTATAATGGTAGACGTACCATACATCCGTTCCTAAGGTTTCTAACGTTTTCATGTTAGCTAAGGTTTTGGCATTTTCATGTCGCTCACGATCGGTAGATGCCAGTTTGGGCCATACTCGAGTTTACACCAGTTATTTGGGCTTGTCCCCAGTTATTTAGGCTTGTCCCCAGTTTGTTGGGCTTGTCCCCAGTTATTTGGGCTTGTCCCTAGTTAGTAAGGAGTTATTCAACTGATGTTTGGCTTAGTCCCAAATTGCGTGTTATTACAGGTTCCTGAAGCTTAACAAATAAGGATCCTGGATTCTAGGGTTCTACTAATTTTTATTCCTTGCTGCTAAGATTGTAAGTTTTAGGATAAAGAATCCTAAATTGGATTCACTGGTATGACCCTTTACTCAGCCTTCTTTTGTCTTCGGATGTTACCCTCAATCTTTAACGGAAGCCTATATGATCCTTGATCATATATTGTTTAACCTTTTAAAACAAAACTTGTTTTGACAAATATTTAATATTCTTTTTAAGAACTTATGAATTCCTGAATTTGAATTTTCCTAACAATTACAAGTATAATGATGATCAAATCAGAAAAGAAATAACAGCAAACATAGTCAAAAGCTTAAGTTTTATTTATTTATAAGAACGCCTTTTAAAAGGTTACCAAAATTGACTACCCAAGCTTCTACCAGCAAAACGTGGCCCGTCCACTTGGGTTGGCAAAGGGTGTCCATGCTAACGGTTCATAAAGTGCAGGAAAGTAAAGGGGGGTCCATCAAGGGCTTCATCCTGCACAAACAGAAGGACCCATCCACCTTTGCTACCCCCTATTGTTCATAGGATCAGTGATCCTTAATCCTAAAACTATTGTTCAAATTACAGACCAAATTGTTCAAAATAAACCACCATCATAAAACCAACAACCATAAAAATGGGCTCCGGCCACGTCCAGAAATTTCCATCATCGCCCATTATTGCAGCCTACTCCTTCGCTGCCTCATCCTCCTTGCCTTCACCAGCTTCGCCACCTTGACCCTCCTTAGCACCGCTAGTACCAGCCTCCGGCGTCGGCACCTCGTCAAGCTCCGGTTCCGGCTCTACTCCAAGCTCCACTAGCCTCACCTTCCAGCCAGGAAAGATCCCATTCAGACTTGTCAAATGAAGGATCCAAGGCTTGCTGTACGATCTTGATCCTGGCCCCGAGAATGGCTTGAGCTGCACAAACCTTAGCCTCATCAGCATCCTCCATCCTGACTTTGTTAGCCTGGATTTCGTTGGTCATGATCCGCTTCTCCAAGCTATTGACCTCCTTCTCCAGCTAGGAGATCTTCTTGTCCTTGGCAGTCAGGAAGGAATGGAGGTCTGCAATTGTGTCCTCAGTGTCAGATAAGCACTTGGTCAGCACAGCTTGGATTTGGGCTATTTTCTGCAAGAACAGTGGGAAGGATAAGTAATCCTCGGTATGAGCGTTTTAACCTGAGCATAGGTGATCCTTACCTCGGAGGCAAAATCATAGATCTGCTGTTCAAGCTGGGGAATGTCATCAGAAGGCTCAGTAGGCTTCTTCCTCTGGGACCCGGCTCGAGCCTTAGCAACGACGGGTTTAGGCTCTGGGAAGCTGGATCCTTTGCCTGATTCTTTTTTGACGGACCGGGGAGAGATGATGCTGTCCACATCCTCTAAGGAAAACTTGCTGATGGACTTGCTGGTGGATTTCTGAGCGCCTACATTACGAAAAAGAGATAAGTTTTCTGTTCATTTCATTATATATATACATATAACTCTTGCTTTAAAGAAAACTTGTTATTTGCAAATAGAAAACTTACTTGACATTGTGTAGGAGGTGGAAGTGTTGGTTTCAAGATCCTTTATCTGTGGCTTGAATGTTCTAACTGTTGGATCCAAAGTCCAGAACAGAGCAACCCTTTCTTCAGTTCCAGGAGAATTGGCAAGGCAGGCAAAATTGGTCACTGCATGCAAATAAAATAAAACAAGTTAGCGATGGAAAATAAACTTTCTACAAATCTGATACGAGGAACCTATATCCTACCCTACAAGACCCACTTCTTGGGCAGACTATTCCCTTCTGGAATAGAGTCCCTTCACACAAAGAAGAACTGATTCTTCCATGTGGAACCGTTTGAGTGGTCTTGAGGATGGGAAGCTGTTGGTGAGGTTTGGCCTTCAACAAGAATCGGTTAGAACCATGGGTAACGAGGCTGTAAAGATAGGAAAGCTCGGATAGGGTGAAATGGATTCCTTCATGTCTGATAAGCTGCTCTATGGTGAACAGTACCCTCCACAACATCGGCATGGCTTGACAATAATTCATGCCGGTAAGGGTGAAAAACCCTTGGGTAAAGCCTGGGAATGGGTATGTGTAACCAAGGAGGGAACAGGAAAGCATGACCAGACCGGGGACGTGGCGTCACTCTTCATGGTGGCATCATACGGCCTGAAAACCACCGTAGGATCGAAACAGGGGCACAGGCCGTCGATTTCTTGGTCGGTAAATTTGCAAAGCTCCAAGGATGGATTGGCTAGCATGTCTTGACTCTTAGGGGTTGCATCGTCGCTTTGGTTTTTACCAGGAGAGGATCGTGTAGCCATCTTGGCCATAATAGCAAACATGAAGAATAAAGAGATGGAAGTTGAAAGAGAGAGAGAGAGTACCTGTTATGCTTCCGGGATGAGGATTTTAAAAGGAGATGAATGATCTTTAAATAAATCCTAGACCTTATCTCTAACCTATATATCGCAATGATGGTTATAGCCTATCCCATCGGTGACGTCAGAGGGTGTAACGGCTAGTTCTGCATCACAACGGCTAGTCAGCATTTAATGGAAATATGACGAATCTGATTGATGTCATATCCGTCATATTTGGGGGCAATTGTTAGGGGGTGATTTTTAGCATGTCTGGATCATTTATCTTGAGGCATAACCTGAATCATTTATCCTTAGCATATGAAGCAAGGAGTCTGAGGATCAAGGATCCTTATCTATATGTATGCTTACTAACAATTGTTCGCTTGTTTGTTTAACATCTGTATGCAGGTCTTAGACGAGGAAAGACTTGTTCTAACCGGGAATCGTGGGGAATATGCTTATAATTCCAGCATGTGCAAAGAGAGTCATGACCGTTGGTGGAGAACGTGGATGCATGGCTGAAATTTCGGATAGTTAGTTCATTGAGATTAGCTAGATATTTAGTGGGATATTGAGCTTGATGGACACAACGAATCTCTGGTTTTAATACACACACTCGCATACATTCTTTGGAATATCATACTCACCATACTCTAGTTCTCATTGTAACAAGCTCAATATTTCCAAAGTTGTAATCTTTATAGTTCAATATAGTCGGTGATCGGTAGCTTCCATCACCCGAGGTTTTTTATGCCGGAGATCATTCATTGATCAAGGGCTTTTTCCTCGTATAAATCTCTGTGTTTACCATTGTTTACATTTACAATTTCTTCATACAATTGCTCATCACTCAAGCACTCAACCTCACATTCAAAGTTCGATTACATTATCCTTGTTGTGATTTTGACCAAAACAGATATGTTGATGGATAATCCAATGTCCAAATGCATGTCTGTTCTCAGTTGCTTCTAGCAAAGAGACATAACTGTGGCATGAAGACTTGGTCACACAAATCTTAAGACTATCACCACACTCTCCAAACAAAATTTTATCAGAGGTTTACCCACAAAACAATTCACTTGTGATGAACATTGGGTTTCCTGTTTAAAAGGCAAACAACATAAAAGTTCTTTCAAATCAATTGAAGAGTCCAAAACAAGCCATTGTTTGTAGTTACTGCACATGGATTTGTTTGGTCCTGTAAAAATCATGAGTCTAAAACAGAAAAGATATTGTCTTCTAATTGTTGATGATTTTTCAAGGTTTGCATGGTCCTTTTTCACGCACTCCAAAGATGAAACTGCTAGCATTTTACAAAATTTGCTAAACAAGTTGAAAAGCAATTTGACTTGCTTGTGAAAATTTTTAGGAGTGACAATGGCACAGAATTTAAAAATAGTGAGTTGGGTGATTTTTGTATGTCAAAATGGATTGTTAGGCAATATAGCATCCCATGGACACCAGAACAAAATGGGGTGGTTGAAAGGAAAAACAGAACTTTAACTGAAGCTGCAAGAACAATGCTTGCAGACTCAGGTTTACCCTTTTCTTTTTGGGCAGTGGCCGTAAACACTGCTTGCTATGTTCAGAACAGAGTTTTTATTAACCCTAGACATCAAAACACTACTTATGAAGTTATGTACAAGATCAAACCACTGATCTCTATTTCAAAATCTTTTGCTGCCCATGCTTCATTTTAAACCTAAAAGACTCAATTTCAAAATTTGCAGCCAAAGTAGATTGCAGTTATTTTCTGGGATAGTGAAACACTGCTAAAGCCTACAGAGTCTTTAATTCAAGGACTAGGTGTGTGGAAGAGACTTTGAATGTAAAGTTCAATGAACTTTCTATTTTAAGCATTGACTATGATGAAACTTTTGCTCCAGTTGCAAGATTGGAGGCCATCAGATTCTTCTTAGCTTTTGTTGTCAACCACAACATCAAGACCATCAGAATTAATGATTGTCCAAATTTATGAGGATGACTTTATTTTTGGATCCACTTGTGAATCAATGTGTGAAGAGTTTAGAAAACTCATGACATCAGAGTCTGAAATGAGTGCAATGGGTGAGCTCCAATGCTTCCTTGGTCTCTAAGTTAAACAGATGCACAATGGTACATTCATTCATCAAAGTAAGTATGTCAAAGAACTACTTACCAAATTTGATATGAATGATTATAAACCATGTAGCACACCCATGGCAACCTCAAAGCTTATCATTGTTGATGATAAAGATGGCTTGGTTGATCAAACTCTTTATAGAAGCATGATTGTGTCTTTATTGTACCTAATTGCGTCAAGGTCAGATATCATGTTTGCCACATGTGTTTGTGCCAGATCCCAGTCAGCACCTAGAAAGTCAAATCTCATTGTTGTGAAAAGGATATTCAGATACATAAAAGGTGCTCCCACACAAGGAAGTCAACTTCAGGAGGATGTCAATTCCTAGGCAATTGCTTCGTGTCTTGACAAAACAAAAGGCAAGCTGCAGCATCCACATCAACAACAGAGGCTGAGTATATTGCTGCTGCAAGTTGCACTGCTCAACTCCTATAGCTTCAAAATCAACTGCTTGATTTTGGTGTAACTGCTTTAAAGACTCCTCTCATGTTAGACAGTCAAGCAGTTAAAAACATCATTAAAACTCCAGTCTCTCACTCCACAACAAAGCACATTGACATCAAACATCACTTTGTGAGGGATTCCTAGGAAAAAGGTTTGATTCTCTACATCATGTCTCAACTAAAGATCAGCTGACAGATGTTCTAACCAAAGCCTTAGATGCATCTACCTTTGAAAGCTTGATCTCTAGAAATGGGATGCTTAACATGGATTAAAAGCAAATTTTTGTTTTCCATGAATAAAAGGAATTAAAATGTTTTCAGAAATCAAAATTCCAACCTTTAAAATAGCACAAATTGAAAATTTTCAAATTCCCATAAGTCTGTCCATAACCACTGTTTTTCAAAAAATCATCTGTTTGGTTTACTTTATCCACTGTTAAAGGTACCCTTTGCTTCTCATTTTCCACTGTTAGGTAAACCACTGTGTTTCCTAACCTCTGATATCTATCCTCTGATAGCGTAAAATCATCATTGTTCTTATTCGGTGTTCCTAACCTCTGTTGACTCTCAACAGAGGTTTCCCAAACAACTGTCTTCCATTATCCAATAGAGGTTGCCACGTGGACAGATGTTAGCCATCAGATCTTTTAGAACCGCTGCCATGTCAGCGTTCACTTTTTCACTTTATAAACCTTGTTTTATCACAACAGAGTTTTCCTTGCCGTCTCGAATTCAAAAATTCTCAAAGCGGTTTCCATTACTCTCATCTTCTTCACAAATACACACTATTCAATCTTCCACCATGACTCTTCTCATCAAAACTCCTCATAATTATCTTCCCATCCTTGAGGAAACCGACAACAACAAAGCATATAATGCCATGATCAATGTTTTAAAAACATCCAAGTACAAAGATATCATGCTAGCAAAAGCCCCAACCTATCTTGATACACTTTGCCAGTTCTGGGCAAATGCTGAAGTCCAAATTCAAAATAAAAAGGCTAAGCGATTACATCAAAGGTGGGTGAGTCTCTCATTCAAATTTCCCCATCCACCATTTCCACTGTTTTTTGACCTCAATGACCTAAATGCCAAAACCTCTTTCCCAAAGAAAGAGCTACATGATGATTTCATTGAACGTGGGTATGAGGGCTAGCTTTTAGGTATAACTATCTATAAACCCAATTTCCCTGCTAATATGAAATTCTTCTTTCACACTTTGTTGCTATGTTTGTCTGCCAAGACTATTGCTTTCAATGAAATACCTTTAAACATTCAATATCTAGGATATGTAATTCTGACAAAATCTTATTTTAATTTTTCCCAATTATTGTTTTCTGACTTGGTGACAAACTATAATAACATTGCAAAAAATAAAGCTTTTCTTATACATCCAAGGTTATTGAGTTTTTACATTCAATCAAAAGTTTGTGAAAAGGATGCTAAACAGGGTGTCATCAGTCCTGTTGGCAACCTCACACGTGAAACTTTTACTAGAATTTCAAATCAAAAACAAAAAGTTTTGAAAACACAAGCAGAGAGGGTTGAGCCAACTTTGGATACTAACACATCAACTGCTCAAACCCCTATTGCTTAGCCCACTGCTCCTGGTAAGCATGACACTACAACTAGTATTGTGCAACGAACACCAGCAAAATCTAGAAAGAAACCCTCCAAATCAAAAAGCCCACCAAAACAAAAAAACATAAAGATGTTCCTCTGGAAGATGAGATCCCAGAGGTTAACCCAGTGACAACACAGATGTCACTTAAAACCACTGCTGCTACTTCCTCACAACAGTTGGAAAGATCTCCACCATCTAGCCCACCTCCTCTTGATTCCTCACAAAAGGAACTAGTTGTAAGCACAGGGACACCACATTATGAGGCAGATGATTCACTTGAACATATGCTCTCAAGCCCCTCTCCCAGGGCAATGTCTCTTTATACTCCACAACCCACTTCTCCAATTCCTTCCACTTTGGTACCCTGTTTCATGCTATTGAGAAAACTTAGACTACAAATAGTCCCTCTCACTCACACATTACAGAGAGTACACTCCCACATTTGACTGAGTCTGAGAAAACTCAATTAGCTAACCCAGAAACAACTGAGGAGGCTACACCCCATGAGTTACAAGTAACTCTTGGTGGTAATTTAAGTCAACTATTACAACCATTGCCACAATAGTGGCTTAGTTGGATAGTGGTTACATAAGTAAGTCTTCCTTGAAGGCAACAACTATTGAGGCTAAAATTGTAACCTCTGTTCCAGTTGGAAGTTCCCAGTACCAAGAAAAAGGGGTATTTGGTTCTGAAAACATTGAGATTCCTCATATTGATGGTTCAAATACAACTACATCTTGTAGGAATTTAGATGATCTTATTAATTGAGGTGATAAATTAAAATACCAATAATTGACGGAGATAGTGAAACACATGGAATCATCAATTGATGAAACAAAGTCCATGATGAAACAAATGTTTCAAAACTCTCAAACACAACCATCCACACCACAAAATGCTGATGAGCTACGGAATATTGTTCAACCAATTATCCTTGCTCAGTGAAGATTGTCAGATATTCAGTATGAAACACAAAATAAGTTTATTAGAACAATGATTGAGGCTAGATACAGAGCACTTAAGCAGAATTTAAAGCCATCAAAGACAATTTATTGAAAACAATTGGCACTACCCCAGTTACTGTCTTTCAAGAGGAAATTGAAGATGATGCCAAAAAGGGGGAGAAAGATACTTTGAGAAAGTTGCAGGCAGATCCAAAGCAAAACCAAAGCCAAAAGTGCAACAACAGCCAGAACAAACCACTTCTGCAGAATCAGATGCCAATTTTGTAAAAGGGATTGACGAGACCCTAAATAAAGAGGCAGAAAAGATTATTGATGACAAGCAGAAGAGACAAAATACATTGGAAGTCAAAGCTTCAAACCTGATTAAACAAGTAAAGGCTCAACAGATGGAAAAAGAAGATATTTGTAGTTCAAGAAAAAGAAAGTATCCTAGAAAATCAAGGAAACCAATTTCCACCCCTTCTAAAACCACTATTGATGCTAACCTTGATGTATCCTCTGCTCAATCCAAACCCATATAACCACCTAAAACATCAACACTACAAACCAAACCAACAGATGTTAGGACATATGTTGTGACAGCAGATGCTAGAACAACAGATGTTTCAACAGATGTTACCCAATCCACTACTCTTATCACTTTTCCAACTTCAATTCATCCATTAGCCATCCCCCTAAGATTTCCTGAACATCCACCCTCACCAAATATCAAATTTCAATGGAAAAGAAAGAATTTTGTGATTGAAGAAGATGATGAAGGGATTCCATCACCAATTCCTTTATCATCATAACCACTAATCAAATCCCTCTCATCACTTCCACCTAAACCCACTTCAATTCCCACCGCTCATCCTCTTGAACTACATGATGTAAGAGGTGAAACAGAGTCATTCTATGAGATAGAGAATCCAAATAAAGAGAATTTCCATCTCTTCTTTGGCCAAATAACTGAGATGAATATCTGAAGCTGTTGATGTACTTTGTGTCCGTTACTGTTCGAATATGCTAGATAGAGCGTGTCTTGAATATTGTATAGATTACATACGAACACGCGGCCCAAGTACTAACGGGAACGGGGTTTAGTGTCACTTTGTACGAAGTGGTCACTTTGTACGAAGAGGAGACACCTTATACGAAGTGTAGCCACTTCGTACGAAGCTAATGCCCAGTTCGTACGAGTTGTTCAGTGTGCCTATAAATTGCGTCGTGTGTTTATAGTAATCTAAGTTTTGGCGGTTCCCTAAGGGAGACGCTGGCAGATTTTCTCTAGAATTCCGCCAGCCTGACAAGATGTATACTCTTTCGGTATGAATGAAATGAATGCTTCCGCATACTCTGTTTCTACTCATTTCTTAATAACATTCTACCGAATCGGTACTATCATACGCCCAAGCTTCCGTCTAGAACTGTTACATCTTTGTATTTTAATCATCATACTATTCCAAACAATTTTGTAATTTTATAACATTGTGTTTTATTCCGAGATTTGTGTATTTATTTATGTCATTTCATATTTTTAATCCTTGTTCAATTCTGATCTTTCAAACCACTTCTGGAAGTGAAATCGCAAATTGTTACGCAATCATAACCAGTTTAACGCGACGTAACGCTCCGGAACAATGACATAAGCTAAACATACCCTAAATATCCTTTACATAACTTAGAAATAAGTTTTGAAGGGTATGGTATGGCAAAAACATGTTTATTCAACTTCAGGGGCTATCTTGTAAATTCTGCGAAACTATGCCGTTACGCGTATTTCCTAATCCGGAACATGTACGCACATCCAAAAAAATTTGTAATCATTAGAATCTTGTATTTTGATGATTGGAATGCAAAAATAACATTCGTTACGCATTTACGGTCATTTGCGCGTTCGTTACAATTTTCGCCGTAATTAACCGAAAACCGCAACAATATGACCAAACGAACCGACATCCGTGACATTTCCGAGCATATTTCAAGTCCCTTATGCTTTAACATCCTTGTAAAGCCTTAAAATTGGTTAATAGGGGTTAAACGCGTCGAAAAGCAAGTTTAGAGGATGCAGGGACTAAAACTGACATTTCTGATATTTTGGCCTCTGGCGGGGCACGAGAGACAAGTCCATTTCTCTCGCGGGGTGCCAGAGACCATCAGACAGTAGATTATTAGCTGGCAGCTTCCTGCTCACTTTCTTGGACACCAAGTCGTGAATTTGCCACTTTTCTCTGCTCTTTACACGTCCTAGGACACTTGGAATCATCTCACAACTGATCTTGACACTTGGTATGATCCCCTTGATCATCCTCGAGTATAAATAGGTCCTCTATCTCACATTTCAACTTGTACCATTTCTTGAATTCACTTCTTACTCTTCTCTTTGGAAGTTCCTGCTCAAAAGGAGCATCCTGCTGAGTTCCAAGGCTTTCCTTAAGCACAAGTAAGTGTTCTAACCTAGCCTTGTTCATTTCTTTTAGCTTATTTGAGCTAAAAGTCAAACAGTTGACTTTCTGTTTGACTTTCAGTTCTGACCATGTATTGGTCAAAGAAAAGTCCAATTGGACTTTGCAACGTGATCATAATCGCGAGGGTTATGGTCCTTAGCAGCCATGCCTACTGATTACCACGTTTACTAGTCGTAGTGACGAGTCAAAGTTTCGGTCAATAATGCGCAAAATGCGCATTATCCGACGAACTATTTTCGGGTATAAAAACACTTTGTTTTGATACCAAAACACATTTATAACTTAGTTAGACATGTCAAAACATGTCTAACTCGCCACTTTTAGTTTAGTGCTTATTTAGGGTCATAAGTCGAGCGGTCTTGACCACCGCTTTGACTTTCGAATCCGACCCGTTTAGTCGATCTTAGGATCCGACCAAACACATATTTGTGACCATAGTTGTATAGGGAATAACCCTAAGAGGTTATACCTTATGGTCACGTCGGTTGGTTAGTGCTATGTTAAGTTGTCTATTATGCCTTCATTAATGACCAAAACGCCCTTTTTGTGAATGAATCAATTTTAAGCATATGTAACTTAATTTTTGACATGTAATCTGATGTAGTAGCAATATTAAAACTATTTTGGCATATTAGACATATCATAACACATATCTAACCATCTGAACACTTTTTTGCGCAAATGACACGTTAAAGTGGCTTAAACTACCTTAACGAGTCATAACGGGTCAAAAGCACTTAGGATCCTTTCCAAATCAGAATGTTAACTTTATTAAACCATTTCATACGAGTTCCAACACTCATTTGGTTTATAAGGTTTCATTCTATCCGAATCTTCCGTTTAAGGTCCCGACATTAACATAGTTATCTGATATTAGGACTCAGTTGATTTTCTCGGACACTTGAGCTTTGTATATCCATCTTGAACAAGGATACTTTTGCAATCCCAAGTGAGTAAATAGTCCCCTCTTTTATGTTTTCAAATGATTTGGGGTAATACACATGTGCTTAGTCGTTACTTTCATGCTTTCATGTTTTCATGACATATATTCGCTATATTTATATAGTACACATATAGTACATGATTTCAATTGTGTTTTGCTATGTATGCTGACTGAGCATGCTAGCACATTGATTTCAAAGATACTTTTGCAGCATATGTTGACTTAGCATATGAGCACATTGATTTACATTACATTTTTGCGATGTATGTTGACTGAGCATGCTAGCACATTGATTTCACGACATTTCTACTTCGTATGTTGACTTAGCATACTTAGTACATCGTTTAAAGACATTTTTCATGACATTGCTTACATTGACTATGACATTTGGTATGTTTAACGGGACATAATACATTCATTAACATTGATCACGCCGCCCGGTAGTATGTAATGGTACTATATGACTTGACAAATCCCGTTCCCCGCTTCCTAGTATTGTTTGGAAGTAATGAATGACATAATCCGAATACATTTTTAATAAACCTTTGACTTGATAAGGGTTTATCTGATAGTCTCTAGGATTGAATGTGTGCGATAAACAAAACTCTGATTAATGTTCGTATCAAATAAAGCAATGGGTTTCAAAACATAATCTTTGATTTAAACTTTTGTTTGTTCAAAGACATCATTTTGTACACGACAATTGGTTACACAAGACATTATTTGATGATTTTTGGCAAGTGATTTAAATAACGAAACGTGTGTAATATGATAAAGGCATGGTGGATACGCCGCTGGTACTTCCTATATATAAGTGTTTTTATCATATTACATAATGTGGCGTTATCTAAACCACTTCGATAAGTACAAGACATGACATTTTTACAAAACATGACATTTTTACAAAACATGACATCTTTTACACAAGACATTATATTTCACTTCAAAACAAGACATGTTTTATACAATTCATTTTTATTGGATATTTATTTAACTATGCATCATTTCTTTTAAACATTCGATTTTCTTGTGATTTTATAAAAGAAAATACTTTATAAGGTTCATGACAATTTTCCATAAACATCTATTTTAACTTTCGAGTAATGAATCCTCATCAATAAAACCTATGTATCTCAAAGGCATTTTTTATGCTGACATACCTATTTTCACATGTGTTTCAGGAGCTAATGTTTGAGGTTGATTCATGCGACACTTAGGATGGACTTTGGGCTTTAGTGACTTAAAATCTACAAGACAATAATAATGTTGTTATTTCGCAAAGACAATTTAATTTCCGTTTTGTTTTCCTTTACTCCAAGACAATGTAATCAAACTTAATGTAATAATACAAAATTTAATTACCATGGTTGTTGAAACAATACTTCTGTTACGACACTCCCCGACATTTCTGCCGCGGTTTGCTGTTTTACGCGGTCGGGGTGTGACCGAAAGATTGGTATCAGAGCCAATGGTTATAGGGAATTAGGTTATTAGTAATGCTTTAACCTAGACTATAATCTTTCTAGGACCCTAACACAAGTTATCTTGTGTTTAGATTCTTAACACAAAATACTATCACCTATCCTAAGGTGATTACCAAAAACAAATCCACAAATTTCAAATCCTTTTTGAAAATAATCATCTATCCTTAGATGATTTGTTTGGCTTTATGCCTTCCAAAGTTTTCAAAAATCTCGTCAAAGTTTGGGCTTTAATAATGGAACACATGCAATCTGGAAGGGTGGGTTCCTGTACCCTGAGTTTTCTGTCTAAGGCTAGAGTGTTCGTACAAATCCACTTTATCGGACCAGTCACTCTTACCTAGGAACTCTTGGGGTGAGTGTCCACCTATAGGCTAAAGCATGTCTTCGCGATACATTATTAATACCCACTTACTTTGATTAGCCACTGTGTGTCGTTTGTTTGTTGAAAATAAAACGAACGAATAACCACCATCCTTACATTTTTTCGATATTTATAACATTTCATTTTGACTATCCAACATTCATCTTACTCATGATTTTCTCTCTTTTAGAATTCCTCCTCGTCGAAATGTGAATTTGGATGCCGATATGGCAGCTTTGATAGCTTAGCAGTTTGCTGTTGTACTACCCAATCTCAAAACTCAAATAAACCAAGCCAACAATAACTAAAATGCACCTGTTGCGTGCAACTTTAAACAGTTTAATCCGGCTAAACCACTCAAGTTTAGTGGTTTTGAGGGAGAAACTTGTGACATCAAAGACATTTCAATCACTTTAAAAGTTCAAAACGAGGTTATATTCAAAAACAATTTCACAAATTCAGACCTTGTTTGATTTCAAACCCTTAAGCCTCTTCTAGAAGCGAAATCGCGAGCTATTACGTAAACGTAACTCGTTTAACACAAGATACAGTTCGAAATAATGACACAAGCTAAACATACCATAAATATCCTATACATAACTTAGAAATAAGTTTTGGAGGGTCCGGTATGGCAAAAAAACGTTTATTCAAGCTCAGGGGCTGTTTTGCAAATTTTGCGAAACTATGCCGACTCGCGCATTTCTTAATCCGGAACATGTACGCACATCAAAAAAAAATTCATCATTAAAATCTTGTATTTTAGTGGTTGTAATGCAAAAATACCATTCGTTACGCATTTACGGTCATTTGCCGTTCGTTACGATTTTCGTCGTAATTAACCGAAAACCGCAACCGTACGACCAAAGGAGCCGACATCGGTGACATCTCAGGGCATACTACAAGTTCCCTATGCCTTACAAGTTCGGGCGAACTTACTCAGTTTGCCTGCAAGAAAATGGTGATTTGATGATGAGACGGGTGTCCAGAAAAAATTTGGTGATAGAAATTTTTTCGAAATTTTAACGTCCGATACTGACTATTCGGGGACACCCGTCGGAGGCCTTAGAGAGAGGCTGAGATGATGAGGTTAGGTATGGTTGAAGATGATACCAAAGCAATTTGGAGATCATTAGAGTTGAAGACTACTGATGGTCTTAAAGTAAATTCCGCATTTGTTAAATACTGAAAATTCCGGATTTGAGGGGGAATTTCAGTGAAAAAATAGGTATGGTCAGAATTTGCAAAAATGAGGGGGAATAAAAAAATCAATATTTGAAGATTCCGACATTTTTGAAATTCGTGACACTGCAACAGTATTCGGGTGGTTTCCAACTGCAGATTAACCGGGAAATACAGAGATTTGAGATTAATTTGTAAATGGATCAAGTTGATGTCTAGTTTGAAAGCAGGTGGTTACATAACTGAGTCTTGGAGGAGTTGTTTATCAGATTCTGCGGTCGTGGTTGTGGATTGACACCTGAGTCGAGCGTATGGTTTGGAAGTACACACGACTGCCTATCTTTAACTCTGCTTTGCACATGAATTATTGACTGGAGTAACCGCCAGGAGTCAAGGATGCTTTGTAGTTTCAGTTGCCCAGGTTGTACTTGGTACCATGATTAAGGAAGATGATTTATGGGATCAGATCTTCCAACAAAGAAGTGTACCAGTTGCTGACGAAAGAGATTATCCATTTGGGATTTTGTTATCATAGGAGGTTCCGAGTTTTTAGTTCATGATACAGAGTGATACTTAAGGGTTAGAGTCCTGATCTCCGGTGAAGGAACAGTTAGCTAGATTAGCAGTCGTTAATACCAGTGAGGAACTGAGGACGTTCAAAACGTTCGGTGATGATCTTAGGAATTAATGACTAGCTCCGAAGACGGATGGTCTCAAAATTACCAAGGAAATCTGATGATAACCTTTGGTGGCCATTATTTTTAATCTTCAAGCAGATGAATCATTCTTCTCTTTGGACTAACCGCCATTGGATGATGATGTTTGGTGATTAAGTGGCGCTGGTCTACTGGAGATAGCTATATATCTGACATTGTGACTGAAGAAGAAGAATGTGATTTTGATCGCGGACGAATGTTTTCTCAGAGTCAAAGGGTTACCAGATTATTTGGTTCCGATGAAGATTTGTTGATTGAAAAAGATTACCGATTTGCTGATCTTGAGTGATTATGGAAATTGGGATTTCAGATTATTGCGGGTAAACATTGATTTGAAGTTTACCAGTGTGGTAATTCGAAGTTTCTATCAATTTTCGATTGAGTTTTTTAAGATCGGAAGATCGAGCATGGGAGATATGCGTTAAAACTGAACGCGGATGTGGTTAAAGTTGAAATGGAGAAGCTGCATTGATGAGCTTCAAATTGGTGTCTATTCAAGATAATCTATCGGTCAAGCAAATCAGAGGAGGTTGAAAACTATGCAACAAATATCTAAACTGGAGATTTCAGGGGGAAATAGATGTTGTTAATGCAAACCCGAATCATCAATTAAGGGGGAATTTGTTGACGCGTTTCGACGACATCGGCAAACACCTTGATTGAAGTTGCAGAATAGTCAAACACGGCTCACGTTTGAAGACCAAGATTCGACAGTAACGAACAAGGGGGAATCTGTTGATGCACTTTGTGTTCGTCACTTGTCGAATAGGCTAGATAGAGCGTGTGTTGAATATTGTATAGGTTAGAATCGAACACACTACCGAGATACGGAGATTTCAGTGTTAAAGGGATCAAGTTCACCCGAACTTGACCTGTATTGGTCAAGTTCGCTCGAACTTGATGTGCCTTTAGTCAAGTTCGCCCGAACTTGACCATAGCACATCCGGGCGAACTTGTCTCCCTATATATATGTGTGTGTTCATTTGACATTTAAGTTTTTGGCATCCCTACGGGGAGGTGCTGCCGGATTCTCTCCAGGAACTCCGGCAGCTGGACTTATAAAGATGTATACTCTTTCGGTATGAATTGAAGACTTCCGCTGCATTCTACTTCTACTCCATTCTTAATAACATTCTACCGAATCGGTTTACGTTTATCCACTAACTTCTGTCTAGAACCGCCTGATCACGGACCTTCAATCATCCTTATGAAGCTTGAAAATGAGGTTAACGGGTGTTAAAAGTGCCAAAACACGACAAAACAAAGTTAGAGGTTTTTGTCTTACGTCATTCGGAAACTTGGCGTGTCTTAAACTTTTATAAATCTTAAGACGTGATATGTCATCAAGCATCTCATATAAATATTATTTGCTAAATTTTATAATAATCAATGGGTAATATTATTTATTTATTTATTAAATAAATTTAAAAACTCACAAACTCACACCAAATCTTTATAAAATATAAAAGGTTTATATAAAAAGAATGGGTTTTTATATAAAAAAGAGATGAATCTTCCATGCACACCTTTTTGTTATACCCCTTGTTTTGAAGACATGGTTTATAAAAACCACCCAACACTTCTCCTCCATGCATTTTCATTCTTACACTTGTCTTGCCCATGTTGACACCTACACCCCTTTACTCTCCTATAAATACCAACCTTCTATTCACCATTTTTTTTCACACCAAAACTCACTTAGAACTCTAAAAAATCCAGCACTTTTCTTTCCCCTTGCCTTCTTAGATTGAAGAATTTGTGCTTCCAAGTAAGTTCATCAAAAACCGATCTTTGTTTATATTTCGGTCTTCATACAAACATTCACTATTCTTGCACTATTATGATTTACTTTGCACTCTATCCTAATGTATATTAATCTACATATTATATCATCTATGATCTAAGACCATGTTTTATATTTTATTTACGCATAAAAACCTTTAAAACGACCAGCGGGAACACATAAGTGTTCTTCATGTTTTGGACAGATTCTATGTTGTGACTTTGGACGACCATAACTTGGTCAAAAATTGTCCAAATTAATTAAACTCTTACTTTACTATTAAATACATGGGAATACGGTTTTAACAATATATGGCACGCTTAAAAACACTTCTGTTTGGACCCCCAACCATCCAAAACCAAACTATTGTGCAAAGCTGAATAAGATGTAAAGATATGCGGTTTTGACCATTTTCCGGGTTCCAAACAGAAAAACTTTCTAAATGAAAGTTGTAAAACACATTCTAATCTTTTTGTATTTTTGTAAGTTTATGTTAAAACACACTGAATATCTTTTTGGTTTTAATCTGTAAAACTGATAAACTATGTAAAGAACAATGTAAACTATGTACAAACATATTTACAGACATATTTTTGTGAATTCATGTCTATACCAGTTAATTGAGACATATCACCAGTACCGTTGACCTTTTAGATGACTTTAAGTTTTAAACTCGTTTACCTAGATTGTCGATATGTTTGTCCACTTAAACTTTACCACGTTTCTCAACTGTTCCAAATATGTTAAGGTATGATTTATGAAACTTGACTTATCTGTGGTTCCCACTTCTTGAATATACTCCCGCATCAAGATTCTCTAGATTTCATCTTACAGGTGAATATAGCGTAATTGATATCTGTATCTGGGATAATGCGAGGCCTTGAGAGCTCAGGTTAGTACCACCGTACAGACAAAGAGATGAAGGCTCGACTTTAAGGTGTGTTCCACTTAAGAATCTTTTTAGCATTGCAAATGATTAGATCTTTTGATACTTTTCAAGATTGCATGTAGTTTAGGGATTTATTGCGAAAGTGTTATAGAAGTTCTAGGCTATTGCTTACGTAAAATCAGAAGAACTTGTATAATACCCCAGATATCAACTATCTATAAAGACCTCATATCTCAGAATCAGGCAATCTCTCAAACAAATTTCAAGTACTAAATCCATATATCCAAGATGTGTTAATCCACAAGATTAAGCAGTTGTAAAATTTAGTTTATATCCCGGAAACAATTTATTGGACGTTAAAGCCTATCGACACATCCATAGTAAGACTTGTTTATCACTTTTAAAACTTTACATTTCTTTAACATACTGTGATAGTCCACTGATGTACTATCATTTTGCTTTTCTGACACTGAATTCTTTTTGTCTTTTTCCAATGTTTTGTACTTTTTGAATTTTTCAATGTTTTTGAATTTTCAATTTTTTCATATGTTTTTTATTTTTCTAAAAATTTTCTTACTCCCCTAAAATCAAAAACATATTTTTGATTTTAGATTTAAAGAAATTCTTCTAAAAAAATATAGCAAACCAATGTGGATCACGAGAACTCGTCGTCCGATCCTTTTTTCATCTTTTGCATCATATCCTGACAGAACAAACCATTAAACTTTGTTAACATCAACTTGTAAGAACCACTTGTAGGAACGTTAATGAACAAACGTTAATTTTAAATGGTTTTTCAAAATAACAATCAGTGTTCTGTTTAACCGGGGTGGATTTTCTCAAATTTTTCAAAAATTTCTTTTCAACCACTTGTAATCTCAAAAGTGACAAAGATTATAACATTCTAGATAAGCTAAATACTCATGAAGCTCCGCTATCCTGTATTAACTTTGATTTGGATCTGGGACTCCTGCACATGAAAGTAACTACTTGAAAAGTGAAACCCAAGCCTTCTTGGTCTTGGGTTGAAAAGCATAACAATCTTCGTAATCACTTTCCAAACCGTCATCATAATCAAAGTCGTCATCAAGCATTTCTTCCAGTGACACATTTGAAAATTTTCCGGCTTTTTCTTTTTCTGTATGTTTTTGAAAAAAAAATTTGACTTTGAAAGATCATTTTTAATAACTGACTCTTTTGATTTGACATTGTCAGTTTTAACAGACTTTCCTTTTTTAGACACTTTCTTTTTCGCAACCTAGGATTATGACATGTTTCTTGCCTTTTTGATATAAAATCTTGAATCGTTATTTTCAAAAGTTTTTGAAGTTTCACTTTTTTCAAAAATTGAGTTTACAAAACTTGACTCCACCTTAGGTTTCACTTCATTTTTTGATTCAAAATTTCTTTTTGACATTCTGTTTGTTTGCACAATCTCTGGTTTCTTCAGTTTCTCAGCATTCGAAACTGAGTTTCTTCGTGGATACACAGGCTTAAAATTCAGACACTTGCAAGCAATGTGACTAACTGTATTGAATTTAAAGCAAGTCCGATTATCATGAACATGTCCACTAGTGGGTTTCATTCCACTTGTGGACTTGGACTTAGCCTTGTCCCGAAGTTCTTTCTCTTTCTTGAATTCATCATTCGATTGCTTACCGATCTGCATTCTTCTTAAACCGTGCTTGTTCCGTACACAAACGTTATATTCTTACCTTTGTATTCCCGGAACGCTGGTTTCTGCTTCTTCTTCGGTTCTTCTTCTTCAACCTCCAAACCTAAATGATGTATTGTAAAATACATCGTTTATTCGTGTTCAGTTTGTACAATATTTATTAGTTTTAGTTTAGTTTTCCGTAGAAGAGCTAGTCTTTTGATCCAATTGCGTTTTGCAGGTCGTATGAGCTTAAAGTAGCTGAAAAGCGTGAAAATTGAGTAGAGATACGAATTGGTAAAGTCCTGGAACGAGTTGGAGAATTTAGGAGCTGAAATAAGTTAAAATCTGAGAAAAATGCCTCCTGGCGGGCCGCGAGTAGTTAGATCATTGTTTCTCGCGCCCGGCGAGAAGCATATCTGTTGCTGACATCATAAACACAGGTCGCGGGCCGCGACCTGATTGTCAAAACCCTCTCCACCCTGCGAGAGGGTGGTATCTGCAGATGGGTTGGATTTGAGCTGAGATTTTGGGGATATTTAAGCGATTTTCATCATAATGAAACCCTAGTTACGAATTTGGTAGTCTTTGCAGCAGTTTTGGAGTTGTATTAGCCAGGTTTGAAGGTCTCGAAGCTCTGGAATCATTGGATCAAGTGAATATTGATGATTAGAGACTTTCTCAGGTTTACACGATCCTTGTTTGTCTTGTTTTCTCTTTTCTGAACTTGTAATAATGAATTCTAGTTTGACTTCTCTTGTTTTGTTTTCGTTATTCACTATGCTAGGCTAAACGCATTTACTACCTAGACTTTGATGAATGGATTGATATAAAGTTTATACCTTTTTCTTTAATTACATGTTTGTTATGGATTAATTGTGCTCTGTAAGAAGTTTGTTTATCTGGCTTGGTGTGTGTGCATGCTTTGATTTGGTTTTCTGTTTTCCATTACTTCATATGATTCTTGGTGACTATCTATATCACGGAATAGAGTCGTATTAGGTTGTGAATTTTGGTGAGTGTCTATATCACAGAATAAGTTCATAATCTTTAGGGTTAAGTGGCCATTCAACCTTAGAAGTGATAGTTAACAGGTTACTAGATTTTAGTGTTCTACTAGTCCTAATACCTGGAAAGTGAGGGGCTATTGATAGGTCTTACCCTGTGAATTGCTATTGTCGGTCTTTGGAAAAAGTCCATGCCTTTGTTGACCCATCGGTTTATTAGTCCATCAAGCCAAGTTTAGATACTCAAACTACCCTAGATCTATAATTGGAAAACATTAGGTCATCATTAGGGTACTCACACAATATTAGACAGCTGGAAAGACGTCTAATCAACTAGTAGGATTAACGACCTAGGTAACGCCATAAGTTTCACCTCGAGAAGGGTTGAGGGGCTTACCTGGTATTTAATAGGTTTAGTGTCATAAGATCCTGGTTCCAGAAACGAGTAATTAACTTAATCGGTAAACGCTTAAAATCAATTCAGTATTCTAGTCTAGGTAGTCTTCATCACCGCTTGAGAACAACTTCTGTCCTTAGTTAGTATTAGTTAATTTAGTAGTTAATTAGTTTTAATAAAGATTTCCTTAGATTTCCGTAACCCCCCCCCAAACAATCAAAACAGTTTTATTCGTGTCTGTCTTAGTCTGTCAGAGTCTAGTGGCGTAATTCGTAGAGTCCTGTGGGTTCGATATCCGGACTTACTTAGTTTATACTACATTGATCAGTACACTTGTCGATTGTGTGGTTAGGTTTAAGTCGAGTCTAGTTTTTAAAGCTTTTTAGTGTCTAGCTTAGAGAGTCTTAGTTAGTTCATTTTTATAGTCTGTTTACATCAAGTTTTTGGTGCCGTTGCCGGGGACTCTTGGGAATTGCGTTAATAGCTTTGATAGACTTTTTTGACACATACATGCTACGTGTTTTATTTCGTTTTGAGTCTTTGTTTTCTCTTTAGTTTTATTTGAGTCGTAGTAACTATTGTCTGTTTTCTCGTTGTAGGTTCTCTTAGTTTGCAGTGGATGCCACATCTGCGCTCGCAGGGACCTCCACCGAAGCCACCTACAGACAAGTCAACTATCTCGTCTTCATCTTTCCAAGTAAGTACACCACTTCCTTCATCTTCCACCCATTCTGACTCTACCCTCCAATCTAAACTACCAAACTTTGACTTCACTCCGAAGTCTTCGCCCCATAATTCCCCACCACCTTCCCGTCCCCAAAGCCCACCCATCGCCCAAATGGCCGACCGTAGACAAACCGTCCACCAACAAGCCACCCAAGGTTTCACTGGTCTCGCTTCACCCATCACTGTCCCACCCATCGTGAACCAAAACTCATGGCAAATTCCCTTATATGCCATGACAGCCATCACCAATACCATTCAGTTCCATGGTCGCGATGACGAGGATGCACCCGCTCATATAAATCGTTTCTCTCGCATGCTCGCCACCTTTAGCCTCCATGGGGCACCCGAAGATGCCACCTATCTTCAGCTTTTCCCATTTTCACTCGCGGGTCGTGCAGCTACATGGTTGGACTCTCAGCCAACCGGTACCTTCACTACTAGGGCAGCCCTTCGTCAAGCCTTTTTGAATAAGTATTTCCCGCCCGCTAAAGCTTCTCGTATTCGAGATCAAATTCACTCATTCCGCATGGAGCCCGACGAGCCCTATTACCTTTCTTGGGAGCGTTTTCAAAACTTAGTTGTTCGTTGCTCTCAACACGGTCTTTCTGATTGGGCTCTTTGTGAAAAATTCTACAACGGTCTCACCCAAGAGACTCGTGATCATTTTGATACTAATGCGGGAGGTCACATGATGGGAATACTTGTTGTCGCCGAGTGTTTAGAGCGTTTCGAAAGCTTTGCCCAATCTCAAGCTCAGTCGCAATCTGATCGATGGTATTCAAGTGGTAATTCCAATACCACTACTAGTGCACCCACTCGAGGGGTGAAACAAGTCAACCTGGATCCTAGTGTAGCCGTTGTGTTAGAAAACCTCACTCGACAGCTTAAGGAGATCAAGGAAAGTTTATAAGTGTGAGTATTGTCGAAGGGGTCATGATACTAGTGCGTGCCCATTGTTGATCGGTGAGGAACAGGTCGATTTCGTAGGAGGAGGTCTAGGTAGAGGTCACGGTAGTGGTTTTGATAGCAATTTTAACTCGGGGTGGCGCAATAATAATAATAATTTCTATAATAATAATAACTTTCGTTCCACCGGTAACCCCCCTGGTTTCCAAGTAGCTCAAAATCCCAACAGGGTGCAGGGTTCATTCTTTGGTGGGGGGTCAAATGGGCAGTTCAATAAGGTGTTCAGTAGTCAGACTAGGGGTGAGGGTTCGAATAGTAAGGTTCAACCAAATCAGGGGTCAAATAGTGATGTAGGGGGTCATCTTAAGCGTTTAGAAGCCATGATGAGTCAAATACTCGTCAAAGACCAAGCCCCCCAAAAGGTCCTCTCCGAACATGACCTTTTGCTTAAGAACCACCAATCTTCACTCCACTACATTGAAAGGGTCATGGGTGATATGTCTAGGAAACTCGAGGAGGTATCACCCGGTCAGTTCTCGGGTACGACCCAACAGAACCCTAATGCCCAAGCCAAGGCCATTACCACCCGTAGTGGCAAGACCGTAGGGAACCCCAGAGTAGAGGAGAGAGTTGAGAGTGAGGATGAGGAGCTAGTTGATGAGGAGATTGAGATGGAGGCGCCGGGCAAAGTACAACCTAGGCTAGTCCCAGAAAGTACCGCACAGCCCGGTGAGCCCGTAGGAGATAAGAGAGTAGAGAGACCACCCGTTGACGTTAGACCGTCTTCGCTCGTAGATCACTCACGTGTCCCGTTTCCTTCACGTCTTAGGAATCAAAAGTACTCTAAGGAATACAGGCACTTCCTAGATATCTTCTGTTGGTGCATATGGCTGTTGCCTTCGTCATTAATATCATGATGTATCGAGTCTGAGTGGTTAGAGCTTAAACTGTTAGAAACTAGGCGTATTTATGTGAAACAGATACCAAGTTCGCTGGAGAGTAACTTGAGAAGTTAAGTTCTGCCGAATTTGACTAAGGTCAAGTTCGGGCGAACTTGCTTGCCTATAAATAGGAGCCTTGGGTTTTCATTTGTAATGACTTGTAATTTTGGCATCTTAGAGGCGAAGCTCTGCCGGATCTGGATCTCGAATGTATATGAACTTTAGATCAATGAAATCAATCTTTAAATGAGTAATTTTTGTTATTCGATTAACTTGTGATTAGTTTCCGCCTAATTGGACAATAGATAGCAAACTTAGGTTCCCGAGCTGTTCGTGGACGTTCCTACAAGTGGTATCAGAGTCTGGATACCTAAATTTGCTGGAATCAAGACAAGAATCTCTCTTATTCTACTCCATTCTATCATTTTTCTTAACATTTTCACATACTTGATGATTTCATGGTCAAAAATGGGTGATTTTTGAATATGTCATGTAAAATACACTTGTGGTAAACCCTTGAGAGTTTGGACATCAAATTCAACCGATTTGATTTCAAAAAGTTCAAAAAACCATGATTTGCAAAACCATTTCAATCGAACTTGAGACCAAGTTCGACCGAACTTGATAGTTTTCAAGCTTTTTATCTCAAGTCCGCTCGAACTTAGCACAAAATTCTTCAAAATTTATCAAGTTCGACCGAACTTGTATAAAGTTTGTTGAAAATTTGCTTAAGTTCGCTCGAACTTAGTTAAAGTTTTGAAAACTCTTCATAAGTTCGACCGAACTTACCTATTTCTTGAAATATCCATATCAAGTTCAACCGAACTTGATAAGTCTTTGACAAGTTCGCATGAAAATCCCGAAAAACATCACGAACATTATATATCTTAGAATCGTATCGACGAGACGATTTTAAAGATATAATTGGGTAAAATTTGTTTTCGGAAAAATTTTAAACATTTTTAACGTACTGATCGTGCTAAATTTGTTTGTTGCTAATCAATTTCCAAGTGTTTTTGATCATATTTTCAGATAAGTCTTCAGGTTGTCAAGATGGAAGATTTTCACAATGAGTTCGTTTCTCAAATGGCTTCTTCATCAAATGCTAATACACTTGCGGCGAATCAGATGAATATCGACAATGAAATGGGTACTACTCAGAAACCGCCGAAGCTAATGAGTATAGATGAGTTTGAAGGATAGAAGGAAAAGTTTATGAATTGGATACAAGCAAACCAATTCGACAGCTGGGTTGCAGTTGAGGATGGTTACAAATGGCCAAAGAATGAGCGTGATCAAGATCTTCTGTTGAACAAGTTCTCACCAGGTGGTAAAGTAAATTATGTCTCCGAAAAGAAAATGATTAGCTTGATTCAACAATCAGTAAAGGAAGATATTCTGATACTGTTGCCAGAGTTTGAAACTTCATAAGAATTATGGCAATCTCTTTGTGATAAATTCAAAGGAAGTGATGAAATGATCAAGAGCAAGAAGGCTTTAATTAAGAAAGAATTTGAAATCTTCACGATGATAAAAGGTGAAACTATGAAGCAAATGATTGATAGATATTGTCACCTTATGGTCCAGATGCGAAGACATGATATCAAAAGATCTAACAAAGAACAAATCGAGAAGTTGGCCGATGCGCTTCCAGAAGGAGAATGGACGACATATCTGATGATTCTGAAAAATAGTCCATCTTGGAGACATTTCAAGTTATCATCTTTCATCGACAAATTAGAAGGTCATGAAATGGAATTGATGAAGATTGCTAAATCAAAGAATGCAAATGTTGTTCAAGATGTCGGTGTCTATTACAAAGGAGGTATACAAGATACTCCGATCCAAAGCCCGAAAATTCAAATGGCTTTTAGTGCAAATGCAAATTCTTCTCCGAATCAAAGCTCTCCATATTCTGGCTATTCTAGTGCTAGTTCAAGCTCTTCATTCCAAAATCAGACAAGTCAAGCTAGTTCTGATTCAAATGTTTTCCAGTGCAACATAGCATCCGATTTGAAGAATGTATTTCCAGAAAAAGTGGCTAAACAACCCATAGCACTTCTCGCTACCGTCCTTGAATCGTATGAATGTCTTGTTGCTGGAAAGATCGGAAATCCAGAAATGACAGCAGAAGATTACGATCAGGTAGACGAAGAAGAATTGGAGCTGATGGATATTAAATGGAGCCTTGCATCCATCATCAGAAGAGTTACTAAATTCGTGGCACTCACTGGTAGAGACATTGGAAATTCAAGCAACAAGCTTGGATTTGACAAAGCAAAAGTCACATGCTTCAGGTGTCGACAAAAAGGACACTTCAAACGCGAATGCAGTAATCAAGAAGCAAGTGGAAACCAAAATCCTTTCGGAAGCAACAATGAGTACTACAAGAAAGCTCCTCAATATAAGCCATATCCAAAGAAAATGCAAATTGAAGTAGAAGATAAATCTGCAAAGAAATCCGAACAAGCTCTTGTTGCTAATCATGAAGAAGATAGCTTTGACAGACATCGGAAAGAAAACTGGTGTGGCTATGATGGCAGAGGTTGTAAATGAACCAGAGACATCGTATGTTGATGCTGCTTTGGAGAATGCGTTTCTGGAAGCATACATGCGGAGAACTGAAGAAGAATAGATAGCTTATGCTGAGATGCAAAAACAAGAAGCTTTGAAAGCAGAGGCCGAAAAGGTAAAAGCTGAGGTAAGAATGTCTGAAAAGGAAGTTGTGAAAGTTGTGGAGGTTGAAAAACTTGCACAAAGTGCATAAGTCCTTGTGAATCATGCCTTGATAAGATCAAAGTCATAAGAGAATTAACTGAACATAACGAAACTTTCCGTTATAATTACAGAAACATGAAAGAAGCTTATGACAAAATACAAGGAAAATATAAAAATGTCGAAAAAGCTAATCTTGAACTTGCTGCTAATGAAAAAATGTTAAAAGCAACAGTGATTGATAAACAAGAGGCAATTAACAGGTACATTAATACCATTGCCAAAACTAAACGTGAGCTTCATGACATTAAAATAGAAACAGAAAGAGTAAGACAATTACTGAAAAGTTACACTACTAACACTTATGTCATTGATCACATTTTACCGACGATCAAGTAGAAGGAAAATGTTGATAAATCAAAGCGTAAAGAATACGGAAATGTTCCTCCACCATTTCTTGAAAGTTATTCTTGCAAGAAAGATGATGAAGTTGAAAAGGCATTTAATATTCTGCTCTTGTCTGAAATGAAAGACAAATTGCCTGAGAACATTGACGTAGACTTTACGAAATCAAATGATGACATTAAAGCGATGGTAAATGATGTTATAAAGAATGTTCTGGGAAATGATTCTGACGATAAAAGTTTTGATTCACAATCCGAAAGTGACGATATAGCATCAGAAAATGGTCTAAGTGATGATCCTAACGTTGTCATGTACAAAGTTAAGGATTCTGATAGATTATATTTTGATGATAGCTTTCCGATTCGGAATGTGAAAGAAGATCAAATTGACAAATTGTTCAAACTTGTGGAAGTTTCGTCAGATGATCTCGAGAAAAATCAAAAGAAATTTTATTCTAAACCCAAAAGGAATTTTAACAACTACCATAGGAATGGTGGTAAGTTTCCTGAGAACAAGAGAGCAAGTTTGGGTTTGGAGGATGAAGAAGAAGAATCGACGAGAAATCGAAGACAATGTTCCAGGAATACAAAGGTAAAAACATGAAGTTTGTGTACGGAACGAATACGGTTCAAGAAGAAGGTAAGATCAGTAAGCAATCGAATGATGATTTCAAGAAAGAAAAAGAACTTCGTGACAAGGCTAAGATCAAAACTACTAGTGGAGTAAAAATCACTAGTGGACAAGATTCTGATACACGGACATGCTTTAAATGCAATACTATTGGTCATATTGCTCGAAAGTGTCTGAATCTAAAGCCTTTGTTTCCATGAAGGAAAAATGTTTTAAAGATGAAAAACAAAAACAACCAGAGATTGTGAAATTCAAAAATGAATTTGTTTATGAATTAAAAACCAAAAATGAATCAGTGTTTGAAAATTCAGTTTGTGAAAAAGATGAAACTTCAAAGTTTAAAACAAATGATGATTTGAGGTTTTATATCAAGAAAGCAAGAAACATGTCACAATCATGGGTGGCTAAAAAGAATTCTGAAAATGAAAGTCTGTTACTGCTAATACTAAAAATGTCAAATCAAATGAAGCAATCATTAAAAATAATCTTTCAAAGTTGAAAAATGATTTTCTAAAATAGACAGAAAAAGGAAAAGGTCGAAAAAGTTTCAAAATTAACATTGGACGAAATGTTTGATGGAAATTTTGATTATGATGATGGATTTGAAAGTGAATATGATAAGCTTTATGATGTAAAGCCCAAGACCAAAAAGGCTTGGGTCTCTCTTTTCAAATAGTTATTTCATGTGCAGGAGTTCCAAGATCTACCCGATCAAAGGTTGATATAGGATTATGGAAGCTCCATATCGTTTTAACTTATCCAGAAATGTCATTTTGAGGGGGAGTAGTTAAAAAGAAAAGTTTTTGAAATTACAAGTGGTTGTTAAAAAGAAAAATTTTGAAAAGTCAAAATTATGAAAATCCACACCGTTGAACGGAAAAAACTGATTTCAAGTTTAAACTACTTTTACAAGTGGTAAATGAGTTTAATGATTGTTTGTTAAACAATTGCAGATACAGGATTGAAAAAAAAGGATCGGACGACGAGGTCACGGGATCCACATTGGTTTGTTACATTTTTAGAAGAATTTCTTTAAATCTAAATCCAAAAACATGTTTTTGATTTTATGGGGAGTAAGAAAATTTTAAAAATTGTTGAAAAATCAAAAACATATGAAAAAGTTGAAAATTCAAAAACATTGAAAAATTCAAAAAGTACAAAAACATGAAAAAGACAAAAAGAATTTGTTGTCATAAAAGGAAATGATAGTACATCAGTGGACTATCATAGTATGCTAAAGTTTTGTAAAGTATAAAAGTGATAAACAAGTCTTACTGTGGATATGTCGATAGGCTTTACATGTTCAGTAGATTGTTTCCGGGATATAAACTAAATTTTACAACTGCTTAATCTCGTGGTTTAACACATCTTGGATATATGGACTTAGTACTCCGAAATTTCGATTAAAGGTTGCCTGATTCTAAGATACGAGGTCTTTATAGATGATTGATACTTGGGGTATTATACAAGTTCTTCTAATTTTGCGGAAGCAATAGCCTAGAACTTCTATAATGCTTTTGCTATAAACCCCTAAAAGTTGCATGCAATCTTGAAAGGAATCGAAAGATCTAATCATTTGCAATGCTTAAAAGATTCTTTAAGTGGAACACACCTTAAAGACGAGCCTTCATCTCATTGTCGGTACGGTAGTACTAACCTGAGCTCTCAAGGTCTCGCACAACCCAAATACAGATATCAATTACGCTATACTCACCTATAAGATGAAATCTAGGGAATCCGGATTCGGGAGTATATTCAAGAAGTGGGAAACACAGTTAAGTCAAGTTTCATAAATCATATCTAACATATCTTGGAACAATTTAGAAACGTGTTGAAGTTTAAGAGGACAAACATATCGACAATCTAAGGTAAACAAGTTTAAAACTTAATGTCTCTAAAAGGTCAACGGTAGTGCTGATATGTCTCAAACAAACTGATATGATCCTTAGACGCAAATTTACAAAAATATGTCTGTAAATATGTTTGTACATAGTTTACTTTACTTGTTAAAATTTCTGTAAAAAATTTTACTTACCTTTTAAATCCAAAAAGATTTTTAACGAGCCAATGTTGGAGAACGGATCATCGAAGTCTGGTAAGAAAAAGTTCATTAATTTGAAACTTTAAAATTGACAAAAACATCAGTTGATTCACAACGGGTTTAGCCAAGGTCATTAACTTGGACTTGGTTGATAAATTTGGTTAATCAAGGTCATTAACTTGGACTTGATCAACTAAGTGGATTTTCACAAATCAAATGATTAAAATGTGAAAGCAAAAGGTTTTAAACGTAAAATGTTTCAAGGTCATTAATTTGAAGTTGAAATAACTGAAAAATGAAGATTAAAATTTGAAGTAAAGTTTTGTACAGGTGGTATGGAATACATGTGGTACAAAATTTCAAAGTTAGATCTAAAATGTTTATTTGAATTCCCAAGTACTTTGAAACAGGAAGTAAAGTTTTAGGGAGAGCAGGATGAAACGTAATTGAAGATAAAGCTCAAAGCTAGGGGAGCACAGCTAACAGCAAGGGGGAGCTTTGAGATTAAAGTGTTATCAAGAAATTGAAGATAAAGATGAAAATTGATGATCAAAAAGTTTATACTTATTCAAGAACGAAGATAAAGACTCAGAAGTTTATTTGAAGTCTAATGACTACGGGGTACTCAAGAAAGACTATGACACTGGAGATATCCAAAGAGAAATTGTATGGGGAGTCTGTGGTGCTTATATCAAAAGGGGTATCTACATCAAGATGACTGCGGCAACATCCAAGGGGAGTCTGTTGGTGCATATGTCTGTTGCCTTCGTCATTAATGTCATTATGTATCGAGTCTGAGTGGTTAGAGCTTAAACTGTTAGAAACTAGGCGTATTTATGTGAAATAGAGACCAAGTTCGCTGGAGAGTAACTTGAGAAGTCAAGTTCGGGTGAACTTAACCATCTTCGGGCGAACTTGAGTTGTCTCTTGGGCGAACTTGCTTGCCTATAAATAGGAGCCTTGGGTTTTCATTTGTAACAACTTGTAATTTTGGCATCTTAGAGGCGAAGCTCTGCCGGATCTGGATCTCAAATGTATATGAACTTTAGATCAACGAAATCAATCTTTAAATGAGTAATTCTTGTTATTCGATTAACTTGTCATTAGTTTCCGCCTAATTGGACAATAGATAGCAAACTTAGGTTCCCGAGCTGTTCGTGGACGTTCCTACATCTTCAAGCAGTTGAAGATCAATCTACCCTTCATAGAGGCACTCCAGTCCATGCCTAAGTACGCCAAGTTCTTAAAGGACCTTCTTAGAAATAAGGAGGAATTAGGGGAGTTGTCTAATGTCCCGTTGAATGGAGGGTGTTCCGCCGTCGTTTTGAACAAGCTTCCCGAGAAGCTCACCGATCCCGGTATCTTCACCATCCCATGTCTATTCAGTAGTAACAACAAGACACGAGCCTTAGCCGACCTGGGTGCTACCATCAACTTGATGCCCTTTTCTCTTTATGAGAAGCTAGACTTAGGCGAGCTTTCACCTACCCGTATGACATTATCCTTAGCCTATCGGTCCGTGAAGTACCCAAGAGGTGTTGTCGAGAATTTGCTAGTCAAGGTCGAAAAATTTGTTTTTCCTGCCGATTTCGTTATTCTTGATATGGAAGCTGATGAGCGAGTTCCTATAATCTTAGGTCGTCCTTTCTTGCATACCGCCAAAGCTCTCATAGATGTCTATGATGGGCAAATTACTCTTAGAGTTAGTGAGGAGAGAGTTACTTTCGAGATTGATCGTTCCATGAGCCACCCGAGTGGTTCCGATGATTATAGTGGCCCATGTCATTCCGTCTATTTCTTGAATTCGTTCATCTCATGTATAGATCATTGTCTAGAGTTCATTAGTGGTGCGGACTTGGTAGGAGGAGAAGTAGTCGAGGAGAAAGTGTTAAAGGTAGTGGAGGAGATAGGAGATGAGGGGATCTCTATAATTCTCGAAGTGTTAGAGGTTAGTGAAAACACCACCCAACCACCACCCTTAGAGCTTAAGGTCCTTTCGTCTCACCTAGAGTATGCCTATTTAGGAGAGGGATCCGAGTTGCCCGTTATCATATCATCGAAATTAGGGGATGGTGAGAAGTTGAAGTTGTTAGAGGTGTTGAGGGCCAACAAAGAGGCCATTGCATGGAGGTTGTCCGACATTAAGGGAATAAGCCCTTCTTATTGCACCCATCGGATTCTCATGGAGGACAATTTTAAACCGGTGGTGCAACCTCAGCGACGCTCAATCCTAACATGCAAGATGTGGTGAAGAAGGAGATGATGAAACTCTTAGATGCCAGGATGATTTATCCCATTTCCGATTCACCATGGGTGAGTCCCACTTAGGTTGTCCCTAAGAAGGGGGATGACCGTGTCATGAATTCGAAGAATGACTTACCTTCTCGCAACGTACGGTTGCACGTATGTACATATCGCAAATGAACGTGCCCAAAAGACCACTTCCCATTGCCCTTTATCGATCAGATGTTGGAGCGTCTCGCGGGTCAGCAGTTTTATTGTTTTCTCAACGGTTTTTCTGGTTATTTTCAGATCCCTATCGCACCAGAGGATCAGGATAAAACCACATTCAAATTTGATGTCCATGAGCTCCAATTCTTCTTCATCCACCTGATCATAATCTTCGGCGGTCATCTCTGGATTACCAATATTTCCAGCAACAAGACTTTCATATGATTCGGAACGGTAGCAAGTAATGCTATGTGTTGTTTGGCCACCTTTTCTGGAAACACATTCTTCAAATCGACTGCTATGTTACACTGGAAAACATTTGAATCAGAACTGGCTTGGCTTGTTTGATTTTGGAATGAAGAGCTTGAGCTAGCACTAATATATCCAGCATATGGAGAACTCTGATTTGGAGAAGAATTTGTATTTGCACTAAATGTTGTTTGAATTTTCGGGCTTGGATTGGAGTATCTTGAACACCTCCTTTGTAATAGACACCGACATCTTGAACAACATTAGCATTCTTAGATTTTGCAATCTTCATTAACTCCATTTCATGACCTTCAAGTTTATCACTGAAAGATGACAACTTGAAGTGTCTCCAAGATGGACTATTCTTTAGAATCATCTGATATGTTGTCCATTCTCCTTCTGGAAGTGCATCGGCTAATTTCTCGATTTGCTCTTCATTAGATCGTTTGATATCATGTCTTCGCATCTGGACCATGAGGTGACAGTATCTATCGATCATCTGCTTTAGTGTTTCACCTTTAATCATTATGAAAATCTCGAATTCTTTCTTGATCAGGCCTTTTTGCTTTTAATCATTTCATCACTTCCTTTGAATTTGTCGCAAAGAGCGTGCCATAATTCTTGTGATGTTTCATATTCTGGAAACAGTATCAAGATATCTTCCTTTACTGATTGTTGAATTAAGCTTATCATTTTCTTCTTAGCGACATAGTTATCTTTGTCGGTCGGTGAGAACTTGTTTAGTGGAAGATCTTATCACGCTCATCCTTTGGCCATTTGTAATCATCCTCAACTGCAACCCAACTGTTGAACTGATTCGCTTGTATCCAATTCACAAACTTTTCCTTCCATCCTTCAAACTCATCCATGCTCATTACCTTTGGCGGTTTCGACGTAGTACCCATTTCGTTGTCGATATTCATCTGATTCGCCGCAAGAATATTAGCATTTGATGAGGAAGCCACTTGAGAAACAAACATGTTGTCGAAATCTTCCATTTTGACGACCTGAAGACTTATCTGAAAACACGATCAAAAACGCTCGAAAATTGATTAGTAACAGACAAGTTCGGTCGAACTTGGGTGAAAATCAGATTTTGATTTCAGTTTACCACGAGTTCGGTCGAATTTATATGATAAGTTTCAAATTTTATCACATACACTCAAGTTCGGTCGAACTTGATGTGTATTTTGAGAAAAATTACCTTTTGAGCGAACTTGTAAAAATATTTCAAGAAAAACACTCAAGTTCGGTCGAACTTAGGTGTCTTGAGTTAACTACGAGCGAACTTGTGAGAAAGTTTCAGAAAAACAACAAGTTCGGTTGAACTTAGGAAGATTTTTCAAGAAAAAGCTAAGTTCGAGCGAACTTAAGCAAATTTTCAACATATTTTATACAAGTTCAGTCGAACTTGATAAAAATATTGAAGAATTTAAGCTAAGTTTAGTCGGACTTGAAGTTAAAGTCTTGAAAAAACTATCAAGTTCGGGCGAACTTGAGTAAAATTCAGAAAATTTTATTCAAGTTTGGTCGAACTTGGTCTCAAGTTTGTCCAACATGGTTTTGCAATTCATGGTTTTTTCAACAATTTGATATTAATTCGATTGAATTTGATGTCCAAACTCTCAGGGGTTTATCTATGATGTATTTTACATGACATATTCACTTTTTAGCCAATTTTGTCCATGAAATCTTCAAATATGTGAAAATATTAAGAAAAATGATAGAATGGAGATGAAATAGAGAGATTCTTGTCTTGATTCCAGCAAATTTAGGTATCCAGGCTCTGATACCACTTGTAAGGACCGTCCACGATTAGCATGGGAACCTAAATTTGTTATCTATTGTCCAATTAGGCAGAAACTAATGACAAGTTAATCAAATAACAAGAATTACTCATTTAAACGTTGTTTTCATTGATCTAAAGTTCAATACATTCGAGAACCGGATCCGACAGAGCTTCGCCGTCTCTGTGCCAAAATCTCTCCAAGTTACAAATGAAATAACCAAGGCACCTATTTATAGGTTCATAAGTTCGCTGGAGATGAAGGAAGTTCGGGCGAACTTACTTAGTCAAGTTCGGCCGAACTTGACATCCCAAAAACCTTCCCAAGCGAACTTGACTCCAAACGCTCTTAAATACGCCTAGTTTCTAACAGATTAAGCTTTATTCACTTAGACTCGATACATAATGACGTAGGCAACAGATATATGCACCAACACTTCCTATATATAAGTGTGCTTATTGTATTACCCTTCGTAGCCTTATCCGAATCACCATTAGGATTATAATTTTGTGATACAAGTTGACAAGACAATGTGACAAGACTTAATTCCCATTACATCTACCTATCTTTATAGTTAGATATATGTGGAATGTTTAAAGTACTAATTGGTAGTCCTTGATTGGATTCTGTGTACTTTAATGCGTATTTGACAAGACAAGTTGAAAAGACAATGTCACAAGACTTGATTCCCATTACATCTACCTATCTTTATAGTTAGATATTTGTGGAATGTTTAAGGTACTAATTGGTAGTCCTTGATTGGATTATGTGTACTTTAATGCGTATTTGATAAGACAAGTTGACAAGACAATGTGACAAGACTTAATTCCCATTACATCTACCTATCTTTATAGTTAGATATTTGTGGAATGTTTAAAGTACTAATTGGTAGTCCTTGATTGGATTATGTGTACTTTAATGCGTATTTGACAAGACAAGTTGACAAGACAATGTGACAAGACTTAATTCCCATTACATCTACCTATCTTTATAGTTAGATATTTGTGGAATGTTTAAAGTACTGATTGGTAGTCCTTGATTGGATTCTGTGTACTTTAATGCGTATTTGACGAGACAAGTGACAAGTTGACGATTATGTGTTTATGTGGTTAGTTGTGATTAGGATAACGAAACAAGTGTAATACTATAAGGACATGGTGGATACGCCACTGGTACTTCCTATATATAAGTGTTCTTATTTGCATTACCCTTGTAGCATTATTCGAGTCACTTTAGGATTTTGTGTACACTTGTTTCAAGTTCAATACCCAAATCCTTGTGGAATCTTATCATACTTTTATTATTAGATTCTAAAAAGGATATTCAAAGTATTATTAGAAATCATTGATTTGATTTCTAATATTACTCACACGAGTTATGATAAATTTCAATATTGTTGTTATTAATCCTTGATTGGATTTCTAATAACATACTCACAAGTTTTATGAGCAAATTCAATGTTATTACAAAGATCAAAGTACGAATTTCAATGACATAAAGATTACTTGGTAATAATCATATTGCCATATACAAACTCTTTTTGTCACAAGTTTCATAATCAAGTTAATGTATTGCAAAACTAAATCTTTTTCCGTTCCTTGGCTTCAAAGAGTCCGTTTTCAATTGACAACTCTCGTAGTTGTCAAAGTATTGCAACACTAAAACATTTTGCCATTTACTTGGCCAACAAAACTATGTACTCGCCAACATTGTTTGTTGACGTCTCTTTTTCACATATGTTTCAGGTTGATGATCATTCAAGTACGCTACACATAGGAATGCATTTGGGCTTTAGACTTCCTTAATCAAAAGACAATTTGTTGTATTGTTTGTACTGTAAAGCGATGTTAATAATAATGAAACAAATTTTAGTGGGTGTTACAGATTGGTATTAGAGCACTGGTTATAGGGAATTAGGTTATTAGAATGCCTTTAACCTAGTCTATAACCTTCCTAGGGACCCAAACATGAGTAGTATTAGGATCTCCATCCTAATCTCTATCGTCATCCATACTCGTGCCACAACTACTCTATGATTCACAAATCACCTATCCTTAGATGGTTTATCCTAAATCCTTAGGCTTTCTGCCTTAAAGTATTCCTCAAAATATTTTTCTCAAAACATATTCATTGGAATACTTCTCAAATGTTTTCTCAAATGTTTTTCAACAAAATGTTTCTTGACATTATTTATCTCAAACATTTTATCAAAAGATTTCTAAAAATGCTTTACTCTCAAACATTTTAATCGAAATCTTGGGTTTTAATACTGTGAACACATGCAATCTGGAAAGGTGGATGCCTGTACCCCGAGTTTTCTGTCTAAGGCTAGAGTGTTCGTACAAATCCACATTATCGGACCAGTCACTCTTACCTGGTAACTCTTTGGGTGAGTGTCCACTTATAGGCTAAAGCATGTCTTCTCGAAACATTATGAAAACCCGCCATCTTGACCTTGTCGGAAAAGTCCTAAACACCACTACCATTGTGACACTAATCCATCATATTACTTTCGGTAATATGTTTTATATCCAAACAAATTTCCTTTCGTAACAACTGCTCTATCATATTACCTTCGATAATACGTTATGACTATATTCAACACATTCGAAACAAATTTTATTTCATCTCACAACAGTTTATAATCCTACTGTATTTTCAATGGTATCTTTTGTCTTTCAAAATATCAAAATTTAATTCATTTGGATGAGAATTTTCAAAAATTTTATACACAAAATGTCTTTATTTTTAAAAAATTCAATCAAAAATATGTTTATCGTTAAAAAATAATAACTTTTAAAAGGTAAAGATTTTATGACACAAACCATTAACTTGGTATGTACTTTCTCATCCAAAAATATAACAAAAGTTTATTTTCAAAACAAATCCTATTTTAAAACAAAAATTCACAACACTATTCTTCTCAAGTACAAGAACAAGACTTTTGAACAAGTACAAATTTAAGATTTCAAATTCAAGATAATGTGTTTAACTGATAACAAATTTATGAACTCTTACGTGTTTAAGTTCACTACAGAAACTTCGTCAAGATGCCTCCTCACCGTGACGCCACTTGGAACGCTGAACTGGCAACAATTATCGCTCAACATCTAGCTGCTGTACTCCCTGACATTGTGGCCAAGGTTAATCAAAACAACAATAACAACAATGTTCCTACGCCATGTAACTACAAACAATTCAACTCGGCTAAACCTCTCAAGTTTAATGGGTCTGAAGGAGCAATTAGGCTCCTACAATGGTTTGAGAGTATAGAAAGCACATTCCGTCATGTTCAGTGTTCTAATGAGCGTAAGGTATAGTTCGCCTCGAGTGTTTTCCAAAACAGAGCACTCAATTGGTGGAACGGAGTCATGAGAGACAGAGGTGCAGAAGTAGCTATGGCGCAAACGTGGGAAGAATTCAGGAATCATATGATGAAAGAATTCTGTCGGCAACATGAAATAAGGCTACTTGAAACCGAATTCTATCACCTTAAACAAGATAGTGGGGAAAACCATGCCTACACTGACCGGTTTGAACAGTTAAGCCTACTCTGCCCCACTATGGTCTACCTGTCCAGTCCAAGATATTGTCACTGGCAGCAAACCTGCAACGCTTAGGGAGGCTAAGGAATTAGCTGCTACCCTAACTGACTCCCAGGTTAGAAAAGGAAAACTTTTTCGGAAAGGAGACAAGAAACGAACTATACAAGAGGAATCAAGTAAAACAAAGGTCGAATCTTCCAAGAACTCTAAGAAGCATCAAAAACTTCAAAGATTATACGATTGTTGCACCAGTCCTACTTAACTCGGTACCCGTCAGGGGGTTTTATCGTGGGAAACAACCTTTGTGCATTCGTTGCAACTATCATCACCCAACCAACTCTCCTTGCCGCCAGTGTATAAGCTGTGGTCTTTTTGGACATCTAGCTGCGACCTGTCGCGTCCAAAACCAAGCTGCTCCTACTCAAGCGCGCCCTCGCTATCCAGCTGGAGCATGTTTCAATTGTGGTGATTTAAATCATTTCAAGCGAAACTACCCTAAGCTTGCTAACACAAATGGACAGGTCTACAAGGTCAATGAGACTCAAGCTCATGGTCAAGCACTTATGATCATTTGAGCTTTTACATTTCTGTTGATTTCCTAAAGACAATGTACATATTTCAACTATGTTTTGTAATGACAATATATATTTCAAGAAGTTTTTCCTTCACTTTTGTTATTTGTATTCCATTTAAAAATTTCAATATGATTACGTTGTGCGTAATATATAATTACATGCCGACTTTGAGGATTCTGTTCTTTTATTAGGAACTAAATCTCACAAATTGACATATTATGATTGCACACTAGTGCGTTCATACAATCTTCGCAAAACAATCTATAATACTATGTGCCTATGACTACTTTTGTTATCATGACATCACATATATGGTTTGTTTAAGCTATTGTGTATAGTTCACGATTACAAATACATTTTGCTTCGTATATTGACCTGACATACTTAGTACATGATTTACAATACTTATTCACTTAGTATGTTGACCTAGCATACCGAACGTACGATTTCAAAACAATTTCACAATATACTTACATTGTTTATGACAAATTCATGCTTAGTATATGATACATATTATCTGTTTGGTTAATATGAAACATATATATGCACTTGTACTAGAATGAAAAACCTACTACAAAATTTTGTGGTATGAAAAACAAGTAGTGTTCATCATTGCTAGTATGAAACACATTCAATTTAATAGATGTTGTGTCATGACGATGTTTATTTGATATAGATGTTACTTCGACCTTATTATTTGTTATCTTTACTTAACAAGAGGAGCTATGTGGACCATGTGACGAAACGAGTAATTATGGGTGCACACTTAATTATGAGGTTCGACACATGAGAATCATAATGAACCTTGTTAAGATGGTGGCATAAATTCAAGAGTGATTAGGTAACGGGAAGGGTATGACATGATAAGACCATGGTGGATACGCCGATGGTACTTCCTATATATAAGTGTTCTTAATGTGTTATTCTTCGGAACGTTACTAGGATCACTTGAAGATTTTATGTTATCTTGGACCATTATGTGATTATTTGTTGTTTGGTTTGTTTAATGCAAAGACAAGACAAGTACATTCATTAACTCTTTTTAGCCGACCGGGAGTATATTATGGTGTTAAAGGTGACGATCTTGATGCCATAGGTATGTTGACCAGTCTCCTATGCATGAGATGCTCATGGTACATGGGATGTACCTCGTGGGACGTTAGAAACTGTGTACGTATGGCCAGGCTTGAATGTACACCCCATTTTGTTTGCTTAGGATTTACACTACAAGCTTAGTATAACATAGTGCCATACAAAACAATTTTTACACTCGATGAAACAATTTATTATACTCGATGACATTTTTAAAGATTCACAATTTCTAAAGGTTTAAATACCTTAAGAATACTTTGAATACCCTTACTCACACTTGAATCCCCCAAACATTTCCATCGTCAAGCGATGCTCCGCATCTTTGGGATCTCGAGCCTTGTTACCCTTCAGTTGTTTCAAACACACTCTACGATCTCCTTCGAATAAATTTCGGGACGAAATTTTCTAAAGTAGGGGAGACTGTGACATCCGATACATTTCAATCATTTTAAAAATTCAAAACGAGGTTATATTCAAAAACAATTTCACAAATTCAGACCTTGTTTGATTTCAAACCCTTAAGCCTCTTCTAGAAACGAAATCGCGAGCTATTACGTAAACGTAACCCGTTTAATGCAACATACAGTTCGGAATAATGACACAAGCTAAACATACCATAAATATCCTATACATAACTTAGAAATAAGTTTTGAAGGGTCCGGTATGGCAAAAACAAGTTTATTCAAGCTCAGGGGTTGTTTTGCAAATTCTACGAAACTATGCCGACTCGCGTATTTCTTAATCCGGAACATGTACGCACATCCAAAAAAAATTTTATCATTGAAATCTTGTATTTTAGTGGTTGTAATGCAAAAATACCATTCGTTACGCATTTACGGTCATTTGCGCGTTCGTTACGATTTTCGTCGTAATTAACCAAAAACCGCAACCGTACGACCGAACGAGCCGACATCGGTGACATCTCAGGGCATACTTCAAGTTCCCTATGCCTTATCATCCTTATGAAGCTTGAAAATGAGGTTAACGGGTGTTAGAAGTGCCAAAACGCGACAAAACAAAGTTATAGGTCTTTGTCTTACGTCATTCGGAAACTTCGCGTGTCTTAAACTTTTATAAATCTTAAGACGTGATATGTCGTCAAGCATCTCATATAAATATTATTTGCTATATTTTATAATAATCAATGGGTAATATTATTTATTTATTAAATAAATTTAAAAACTCACAAACTCACACCAAACTTTTATAAAATATAACAAGGTTTATATAAAAAGAATGGGTTTTTATATAAAAAAAGAGATGAATCTTCCATGCACACCTTTTTTTTATACCCCTTGTTTTGAAGACATGGTTTATAAAAACTACCCAACACTTGTCCTCCATGCATTTTCATTCTTACACTTGTCTTGCCCATGTTGACACCTACACCCCTTTACTTTCCTATAAATACCAACCTTCTATTCACCATTTTTTTTCACACTAAAAATCACTTAGAACTCTCAAAATCCCTGCACTTTTCTTTCCCCTTGACTTCTTGGATTGAAGAATTTTTGCTTCCAAGTAAGTTCATCAAAAACCGATCTTTGTTTATATTTCGGTCTTCATACAAACATTCACTATTCTTGCACTATTATGCTTTGCTTTGCACTCTATCCTAATGTATATTAATCTACATATTATATCATCTATGATCTAAGACCATGTTTTATATTTTATTTACGCATAAAAACCTTTAAAACGACCAACGGGAACACATAAGTGTTCTTCCTGTGTTGGACAGATTCTGTGTTGTGACTTTGGATGACCATAACTTGGTCAAAAATTGTCCAAATTAATTAAACTCTTACTTTACTATTAAATACATGGGAATACGGTTTTAACAATATATGGTACGCTTAAAAACACTTCCGTTTAAACCCCCAACCATCCAAAACCAAACTGTTGTGCAAAGCTGAATAAGATGTAAAGATCCGCGGTTTTGACCATTTTCCGTGTTTCAAACAGAAAAACTTTCTAAATGAAAGTTGTAAAACACATTCTAATTTAGTGGACTGGAAATTTTCATAATTTTTCGACATTGTTTACTATTTTTAAAACGTAAAACAAAAACAACGCAGAAAGTTGTCAACTTTTATACTTTTCCCAAAACTAATCGATTTACTTTTAATCAAGGGTTCTTGTAACCAATATAATCTACAACCATCATGATAACATATTCATAGCCCTAATTAACCATCCGAACCCATAGTTACGTTTATGACCCGTTAATAAGTAATGGCGTAAACCACTTTAGCGAGCCGTAACAAATCAAAACACTTTGAAATGCTTCCAAATCAGAATATTTGATATTATGAACCATATTATACAAGATCCAACTCTTGTTTGGTTTATATACCTCATTCTATCGGATTTCTCGTTTTCAAGTTCGATACACTAACGTGTAGTTATCCGTTACACTAGGAAGCACTTCAACACTTGAACTCTTGATCCTTTGAGCTTTGTTATATAATTTGAACAAGATCTATACGCAACCCCAAGCGAGTACATTGCTCCCCCTCTTTTACGTTTTCCAAATGTTTTGGGGTGATTCATATTGTAACCGATTTTCTCAAATGTATGGCATGTATGTGTTTACTAAGTGCTTTTATGTATTAATTCCAATTATGCAACACGACAATTGGTGACACGACTGTTAAAGAGGTCTTTCAGGGCCTATATCCTTGTGGGATCTTTTCTATCTTCATAGTTAGATTCTCAAAGGATGTTTGAAGTACACTTTTAAATCTTCCTATCTTTATAGTGAGATTTCTAAGAAGTACTTTACGAGGAACGATAGTTATGGTTTATGTGTAGAATTTTTGGTGATTTAGATAACGAAACTAGAGTAATACAATAAGAACATGGTGGATACGCCGCTGGTACTTCCTATATATAAGTGTGCTTATTGTATTACCCTTCGTAGCCTTATCCGAATCACCATTAGGATTATGATTTTGTGATACAAGTTGAAAAGACAATGTGACAAGACTTAATTCCCATTACATCTACCTATCTTTATAGTTAGATATATGTGGAATGTTTAAAGTACTAATTGGTAGTCCTTGATTGGATTCTGTGTACTTTAATGCGTATTTGACAAGACAAGTTGACAAGACAATATGACAAGACTTGATTCCCATTACATCTACCTATCTTTATAGTTAGATATTTGTGGAATGTTTAAAGTACTGATTGGTAGTCCTTGATTGGATTCTGTGTACTTAATGCGTATTTGACAAGACAATGTGACAAGACTTTATTCCCATTACATCTACCTATCTTTATAGTTAGATATTTGTGGAGTGTTTAAAGTACTAATTGGTAGTCATTGATTGGATTCTGTGTACTTTAATGCGTATTTGACAAGACAATGTGACAAGACTTAATTCCCATTACATCTACCTATCTTTATAGTTAGATATTTGTAGAATGTTTAAAGTACTAATTGGTAGTCCTTGATTGGATTCAGTGTACTTTAATGCGTATTTGACAAGACAATGTGACAAGACTTAATTCTCATTACATCTACCTATCTTTATAGTTAGATACTAGCCGTTTACCCGCGCGATGCAGCGGGAAACATATCACTTAGGTTGGTGATTTTAAGGCTATGGAGGCACTGTCTCAAGCCGCTAAGGGGTTTTTTAGTTCATCTCGCACGCCTAGCGCCTTGCATGCGCTTTTTAAAGTTTGTAGACAATCAAGATGTAGGTCCGTTGTACGGATCGATCCGGTCCCTAATTTGGCAAACCTAAGGTAAACGTGCGGAATCCGTTAGCATAGTCAACATTGGAGACAAGTTTGTTACTGATTAATCACTGTTTCATTGATTAGTATACGTTACAGATCCTGGAAACACTTTGATAGAGCTTCGCCTCTGTCGTGACAAAATCTTTAAAGTTGAAATCCCAAAGCTCCTATTTATACTAACACAAGTTCGCTGGTGGGAGTGCAAGTTCGGGCGAACTTGCTAAGTCAAGTTCGGCCGAACTTGAATACAAAACTACCTTTTCAAGCGAACTTGATACTAAATATACATAAACTTCGACATTTCGCTCCTAAATACTGACTCGACGTTATACGATGACGTAGGCAACAGATATATGCATCAACACAAGATTTCATGGATTGTCATGTCTTAAACCAAAGTTCAGGTTGATATGAAAGAGTCGTCCACTTTAAGTTTGACTTAAACCATTTTTCTCAAAAACTCATTTTGTAACTGCAAGTACTAACTTTATCAATAAGAAGGCTTTGCATGTATGTTTGACTTCAAAGGTTGTTGAACCATTGTGTTGTGCTCAGTTTATGCGGGCCTTCGAAAACCAAAAATAAACACTCTCTTGCTAAAATACAAATTCAAGAATCTATTGAAGGCAACAAAACATAATGATAATATATAATAGTTTGACTATTAAGCTGAGAAATAGGGCTGGAAAATTTACATTTTGATCCATAAAAAATGACTATTTTTATATCAAACTAACCTAGACACAATCTGGTTTAGTTCTAATGCTACAAGAAGATGATCTTATCCTCTGTACTGAAATTAAAAAATACATATCAATTATTAAGCCCAAACATTATTTTTGTACAAAAGTAGAAAAATACATGGCAAATTGAGACGTAAGAGAAAAACTACATCATAAGATCTATGATCACAAAGGCATTCCAAAGGCTGTGTAAGAGCATGTATGACAGTAAATTTCTTGACTACTCATAAACCGTGCCCATCAGCCATCCCAAGAAACACAAATCGTAACATTCTCTGCATATTGAAATGAGCCAATGCAAAAGTTAAAGAACTCACCAATATCGAGCACTATAAAGGCATGTACCTGGTCAATGAAGGGAGTAGAAACCCTCGAAACACGATCTCCTCTCAAATCGGGGCACTGCACAGACGTAAAAAAGTAAGCGTAGGAACCATTAGCTTAAAACCAGAAATGTGTGAATATGTCTTCAACTGTACAGATTTAAACGCGTCACGTACAATCATTATTGCAGATCACCAATAATCACTTAACCTTTCCATCTTTCTACCCCTTACCTATATTTTGCAGATCACCAATAAAGTGTTTTACAACTTTTTAGTACCACCATATTTTGCAGATCACCAGTAATCATTCTCGAATACCGTATCCTGCTCTTTATGTAAGCGCCAAACCCACGACAAAATTCAGTGTACAAGCCACAAATCTTATCTTACACAACCTTAAAAACAAAACAAAATCAAATCATTTTTAGTTCCATAATATTGAGACAGGCACTGCTGATGTGTGTACATCCAATGCAACTGCAAGACTCCACTACGACAGTACATCCGAATTCCCGGAGACACGTAAAACCGAATGTAAATGGAGCTAAGTTTGACCCGTTTATGTACAACTGAATCATACTTTTAGTAACAAAACCAGAAAAATAAGTTATGAGTGTCCCTTAACTGGTCAAAACTGAACAGAAATGCAAGAGTAAATTACCACTTTAGTTCCTGAGGCTGTAAAACGCCAAGTTAGAATCGTTCACAGCGGCTGCTGGAAAGAATCTGCCATTGTCAAGCTAGAATCGTTCACAACGGCTGCTGGAAAGGCGGCAGTAATGCGCTCTCTTCTCTCTTTGTAACGTGTCTTTATGATGAACAACGCATCACCTCTAGGGGCATTCTCATGGCTTATATCCTAGGAGTTGGTAACAAAATCTGCCTGCACACCAAATTCTAGTAAGCAAAAACAAACGAAACCCAAAGTAGCTTTTAAGAACATAGTTCGTGAATGTCCGTTTATGTTAGTTCATTCGTGTTCGTTTATCTTATTCGTTTGTGTTTGTTTAAATTTTCAAAAGATAATAAGTAGTTATATTTATATAAATATAAACAACAAACGAGCTTTCTAACTACTTACACAAACATAACTAATTACTGTTTGGATTTTCTAATTATAAAAATGGGTTTTTCTATGAAACGTATCGCATCTAGTTATTAGTTTATATAAAAAACTACTTTATGTTCATCAGTGTTCGTGTAAGTTTGGTCATTTATGATCATTTTTGTTCGTTTATGTTTTTCCAATTATGTTTATTTGTGTTGTTTTAAGTTGGTTAAGTTATGTTCATTTAAGTTTGTTTGTTTATGTTCATGAACTGTTCGGTTTGGTTTAAACGAACGAACGAACATAAACAAACACGAACATGTCCATTTTTTTAATGAACGAACACGAACAAAAATAACGTGTTCGTTTGTATGTTCGTGTTCGGTTAAAGTTAAATGAACAAACACGAACGTGCCTTTGTTTGTGTTCGTTCGGTTCGTCTACAGGCCTAGGTAAAATATTAGACTGCTTACCTATCACAGATCTGAAACTTTTTGCACTGATTGCAGACCCAACGATTTCCAGATACCATAAGAATACAGCAATGAGTACACACATGCTGCAAATGAACCATAATGACATCTTCCTTCATTGGGGAAATTGATTCACCAAGCCGTACCATAACAGTGTAAGAAAACGCATATGGGACATTAATGAAGGCATGCTAATAATTAAGAGAGAATATTATTGGAGAGAATTAATATATTACCCAATGCATCAGTAGCAGATCTTTGGATGCATTACTGGAAAGATCAGCTTGACCAGAGGCTTTCAAAGCTCTTTTTATTCTTCTTCCTGACGAATCTGACGAATCTGAGGTGTCACAACCGAGTCCTGTAACTAATCATTGGAGATGAACCTGCGGTGCTTCTCGTTTCCTGCTTTTGATAAGCAAATGAATGTTAGTTGATCGGATTTGCGAAAAAAAAAACACAAATAAAAGTAAAAGCACGTGTAAATGATCATAACAGTTAATGAACCATCTGTTTTCTTTTCGTTTGATCGAAAAGTAGCTACAGATGAATAATAGGTAAGTATCTTTGCAAACAAACATCGTATTGGCAGATCATTTGCATCACTTTCTTCTCCTAATTGCCATGAATAACAAAAATAACCAAGAAGCTCCATATCTATAAATTATAATCATGATTAATTTATGTATATAATCAGGACTTCAAGCAGAGTTACTTGTAAGATATAAAAGAAATCACCTTTTTAGTGAAATCGTCTGAACATTAAGCCAGAAATGAACCGGTAGGATCCCACTTGATACCATTAACTTCACCCTGGAGTTAACATTAATAATTTTAGTCTAAACATCTTTTATACATTGTAAAATGTTTGTATATCATAATAATGAATGATTCAATGTACTCAACTATTCATGACGAACGTTTATTTAAAAAAGTATTGACAATTCAAATATTCAGAATGTAAGCAGATTACAATTTTACAAAACCTTACAATTTTCGGAAGAGCTGTGACCTGCGAATTAATGAGAATACAGTCAATATGAATGGGAATCAAGCTCACTGCTGCTGTATATTTCGGAAGAGCTGTGACCTGTGAATCTGAGCTTAAAGAAAAAACAAAGGTACACAGAGAAAGCAACTAATTAATGGACACAGTGAAAACAACTCCCTTTTTGATAGAAAACAAATCACATATAATAACAAATATAAGATCTGCACTTAAATGCTCCTATAATTACTTAATCCAAATAAAATTCATAATAAAATAAAAATCAAAGTTTCACCTAAAGCATCCAATAGCTTCTTCTTTGAACACGGTGGCCTTAACAAATAATTAAGTGGCTCAGAACAGAAATGTTAGTGCATTGTGACTGCAAATAACATTATTACCAGTCAAACAATGCTTTTAACAAATCCCATAAATCATCATAGCCAGTATCCTTTGAGCTTCTAGGGACCTCATAGGCCCAACCTTTGATGCAGCCAACGACCCGTCATGACAGCCTCATACACTTCAAACCCAACGGTTTATGCCCATCAATAACGACTTAACATTCAGATAAGCCAACATTCATCCACATGGCCATCGATTCACCGATCAACATGCTGTTACAGGTCAGAGAACCTCTCAGCTAAGCATAGGCTGAACATTACGGAGCTGACAACACAAAGAAAACACAAACCCAAAAACAGAAAACGAAATCAAATAAATCAATATTACTATCTATTAAAGACTAAATAGAACGAAAACCCTAAAAAAGGCTCACTAAAGAAAGCAACCAATTAATGGACACAGTGAAAAAAATCAACGAAATCGACCTTTCTAAGGCTCAGAGTTCCCAATAAAGCTGGCTGCAAGGTGGGTTGTAGGTCTAAACCTACCATCCAACACCCCTGACATGCCATCTTCAACGATTTTCTGTCAAAAAGCGAAACTCATCACAGCCACCACATCCTACACACGTCTGCCACCATTGACAACATCGATAGGAGTTACTCTGTTCCAGTGACAAATCCGTTACGCGAAAACCATTATATGGTTGATCGTATACCGCAAACCAAAATTATATACCATAAATAAAAATAAAAATGGTGATTCAAACTTCAACGAAACCCTAGATCTTCATAACGATTGAAAAGCTATTGATTTAGCTCAACGAAACCCTAGATCTTCAACGAAACCCTAGATCTGCAGCCATCAACAACCACTATCTGGTAGCCAAACATCCATCTATCATCAAAATATAGCCTAATAAATAACCAAAAACCCTAATTTTTCGAATCAAAGAGCAGCAGGATACCCACACGCAGAGCACCGGCTCTTTTGCAAATGTCACGTAGCAGGATACGACACATAAGTAAGAAATTTTTTGAATCAATGTGAGAAATTGAGAGGACTTACGATGGTGGTTGTTGCGAGCGGTCGTGGTGGTTGCGAACGGCGGTGGTGGCTGCAATTGGGGTCTCCGACTCTCCGGTGAAAGGCTAGATCTGAATGGAGAATGCATTGAGATTGTTTACCGATCTGGTGTTAATGAGAAAGGCTAGATCTTGAATCGCCTTGGAGAAAAACCCAAGATCCATCCAGATCTGGAAACGCCAGAGAGAGAGAGATGAGCAGGGAAGCGGGTGATTTTGAAATGTTTTGAAATGAATGTGAACCCTAATGTATCCCGTGTTTTTTAGTAGAAAGGATGTTTTATGGTGCTTAAAAGACTTGTACATCATGTTTTAGGGGTGTTTTAAGGGAATGGCAATCCATATTATATACAGTATAGATTTGTGGAATGTTTAAAGTACTAATTGGTAGTCCTTGATTGGATTCTGTATACTTTAATGCTTATTTGACGAGACAAGTGACAAGTTGACGATTATGTGTTTATGTGGTTAGTTGTGATTAGGATAACGAAACAAGTGTAATACTATAAGGACATGGTGGATATGCCGCTGGTACTTCCTATATATGAGTGTTCTTATTTGCATTACCCTTGTAGCGATATTCGAGTCACCTTAGGATTTTGTGTACACTTGTTTCAAGTTCAATACCCAAATCCTTGTGGAATCTTATCATATTTTTATATATTAGATTCTAAAAAGGATATCCAAAGTATTATTAGAAATCATTGATTTGATTTCTAATATTACTCACACGAGTTATGATAAATTTCAATATTGTTGTTATTAATCCTTTATGGATTTCTAATAACATACTCACACGTTTTATGACCAAATTCAATGTTATTACAATAATCAAATTGCCATATACAAAACTCTTTTTGTCACAAGTTTCATAATCAAGTTAATGTATTGCAAAACTAAATCTTTTTCCATTCCTTGGCTTCAAAGAGTCCGTTTTCAATTGACAACTCTCGTAGTTGTCGAGGTATTGCAACACTAAAACATTTTGCCATTTACTTGGCCAACAAAACTATGTACTCGCCAACATTGTCTGTTGACGTCTCTTTTTCACATATGTTTAGGTTGATGATCATTCAAGTATGCTACACATAGGAATGCATTTGGGCTTTAGACTTCCTTAATCAAAAGACAATTTGTTTTATTGTTTGTACTGTAAAGCAATGTTAATAATAATGAAACAAATTTTAGTACCACTTATGGCTGAGCAATTTGTAACGTAACTCCCCGATATTTCCGCCGCGTGTTGTTGTATTACGCGATTGGGGTGTTACACAACTGGGCTCCTACAGTGGTTCGAGAGTCTTGAGAGTACATTCTGTCATGTCCAATGTCCGAATGAACAAAAGGTCGAGTTTGCCTCGAGCGTGTTCCAAAAGAGGGCGCTCACATGGTGGAACGGAGTGGTGAGAGATAGGGGTGCTGATGTTGCGATGGGTCAAACTTGGAGGAACTTAGGGCTCTAATGATGAACGAGTTTTGCCCTCGTCGTGAGCAGAGGGCACCAGAAAATGAGTTCCACGGCCTAATGCAAGACAGTGGTGAGCACCATGCTTACACCGATCGGTGAGGAGTTAAGTCTGCTATGTCCCACGATGGACACGCCTTTGGATAAGGCGATTGAAAAGTACATAGACGGTCTTCCTGAACCAGTTCAGGATATTGTCACCGGCAGCAACCCTACTTCGGTCCGACAAGCCATCGAACTAGCAGCTACTTTGACTGACTCTCAAGTCAAAAAGGGTAAACTCCACCGAAAGGGTGACAAGAAACCGTCTGTTAAGTCTGAGAAGCAAAAGGGTAACAAAGTGAAACCTCCAAGAAGTCGAGGAAGCGTAAGGCTTCCAAGAACTTTGCTGTCACCACACTACCTAACCAAGCTGCTCCTAATCAGCCTGCTCAACCACCGGCCAAGAAACAGTATGTTGGCAATGCACCTTTGTGCAACAAGTGTAACAGTCACCATCAACCACATTTACAATGCCGTATTTGCACTAACTGTAGGAAATCTGGTCATCTTGCCAACACTTGCCATTTCGCTCCTACCCAGAATCAAATAGCCCAAAACCCTGCTCAGCAGCCTGCACGACCTCACTATCCACCTGGGTCTTGCTACAATTGTGGGGATCTCACCCACTACAGAAATAACTGCCTGAAGTTAGCAAATGCAAACCCGGCTCGTGGACGAGCATTTAACATAATGCTAATGAGGCTCGGGCTGACAATGAAGTGGTCAACAGTACGTTCTTTGTTAACAACCATCCTTCTTCAATTCTTTTCGATTGGGGTGCCGATAGAAATTTTGTATCCCTAGCTTTTGAACCTTTGCTTTCAATGCCTAGAACAAAACTAGGAAAGCCCTTGACAGTCGAAATAGCTAGTGGCGAACCCTTAAACTGGATTCTGTCATTCGTGATTGCCAATTGAACCTTAATAACCATGTTTTTGCCATTGACCTCATGCGACTCGGGAGCTTTGATATCATAGTAGGGACGGACTGGTTAACCAAACATCATGCTGAGGTGATCTGTTTTGATAAGATCGTTCGTATATCTCTTCCTGCGGGTGGAACCTTAGAAGTTCGTGGAGAAAAACCCGTTAATAGCATCAAACTCATGACCTGTACCCAAGCCCAAAATACCTACGAAAGAACTATGTTGCTTTCTTGGCACATATCGTAGAGGAAAAAGGCAAAGGCAAAACTATTAAGGACATCCCCGTTGTTCGGGATTATCCTGAGGTGTTTCCTGACGAGCTACCCGGTTTACCCCAGTACGTCAAGTTAAGTTCCGTATAGATCTTGTACGTGGTGCCACCCCTATAGCCAAATCCCCATATCGACTTGCACTGTCTGAGATGCAAGAGTTATCTAAACAGCTTCAGGATTTGTCTTACAAAGGATTCATTCGTCCGAGCTTTTCACCTTGGGGCGCTCAAGTCCTATTTGTGAAAATGAAAGATGGATCCTTCCGTATGTGTATAGATTACCGTGAGCTCAACAAACTCACAATCAAGAATTGGTATCCCCTACCTCGTATTGATGATCTCTTTGATCAGCTACAACGTGCTACTTGCTTCTAAAGATTGATCTACATTCTGGGTATCATCAGCTTCGTGTTCTCGAAGAAGATATTCCCAAAACTGCTTTCCGCACTCGATACGGTCATTATGAGTTCACTGTTATGGCTTTTGGTCTGACAAGTGCTCCTGCTATTTTCATGGACTTGATGAATAGGGTTTGTAAGCCTTATTTGGACAAGTTCATCATTGTTTTCATTGATGACATTCTGATTTACTCAAAGTCTCGAGCTGATCACGAGCAACATCTTCGTCTAACGATGGATCTCCTAAAGAAAGAACAACTCTATGCCAAGTTCTCTAAGTGTGAATTTTGGCTTAAGGAAGTTCAATTCTTGGGGACATATTGTCAACGAACAAGGTATTCATGTAGATCCCACCAAAATCAGTGCGATTAAGGAATGGGATACGCCTACTACTCATACCGAAGTTCGTTCATTTCTTTGTCTCGCGGGTTACTACCGTCGCTTTATCGCAAACTTCTCAAAGATTGTGGTTCCCCTCACGGCTTTGACTCAAAAGAATAAACCTTTTGAGTGGGGACCCAAACAAGAAGAAGCATTCCAGACCTTGAAGCAGAAACTTTGTAATGCTCCTACTTTATCCTTACCTGAAGGTAACGATGACTTTTTCGTTTATTGTGATGCATCAAACTTAGGCCTTGGTTGCATTCTCATGCAAAGGAACAAAGTTATAGCCTATGCATCAAGACAGTTAAAGATTCACGAAAAGAATTACACCACTCATGATTTTGAGTTGGGTGCTGTTGTTTTCGCTCTGAAAATTGGAGACATTATCTATATGGTACAAAATGCATGGTTTTAACGGACCACAAAAGTCTCCAGCACATTTTCAATCAGAAAGAATTAAACATGAGACAGCGACGATGGGTCGAACTTCTGAACGACTACGACTGTGATATTCGCTACCATCCTGGTAAGGAGAATGTCGTAGCCGATGCTCTTAGTCATAAAGAACGAGTCAAGCTACACTGTGTTCAAGTTCGAACTGATATTCAAAACCGCATCTCCCTTGTGTTACACAAGTCATGATGGGTGATGAATTACCACATCATCTGGAGCTTCAACTTGAAACGAAAGACAATGGGTTCCAAGTCAAGACAATCTCCGCACCTTGATAATGGATGAAGCTCATAAGTCTCGTTATTCAATTCACCCAGGTGCAGAAAATGTACAAGGATCTTGGTGCCCAATATTGGTGGCCGGGTATGAAGAAAGACATTGCCTTGTACGTATCTAAATGTCTTACTTGTCTCAAAGTTAAGGCAGAACATCAATGCCCTTCTGGTTTGCTTGAACAACCAGAAATTCCGGTTTGGAAATGGGAAAGCATTGCAATGGATCTCATTACCAAATTACCTCGTACATTTAAAGGTCATGATGCCATTTGGGTAATCGTTGATCGTCTAACCAAGTCAGCACACTTTATAGCAATCCGTGAGGATTTCTCTGCTGACCAAACTTGCTAAGATCTATGTGGATGAAATTGTATCTCATCATGTTGTTCCTTTGGACATCATATCAGATCGTGATGCTCGATTCTCATCTCACTTTTGGAGAACCACTGCCATGCAAAATCAAACTTAACTTAAGCATCCTCAAACGGATGGATAGTTCGAAAGAACAATCCAGACATTGGAGGATATGCTTAGAGCTTGTGTGATGGACTTTGGTGGTAGTTGGGATTCACATCTACCTTTGATCGAATCCTCCTACAATAACAGTTATCATACCAGTATTGACATGGCTCCTTTCCAAGCTCTTTATGGTTGAAAATGTTGTTCACCTATCTGTTGGAATGAAATCGGTGAATCTCAATTCACTGGACCTGAACTCATTCAAGACACAACAGACAAAGTCAAAACAATTCGTGATAATCTCTTGACAGCTAGAAGCCGTCAAAAGAGTTACACGGACAAACGACGCAAACCCTTAGAATTCCAAGTCGGTGATCATGTCCTACTCAAGGTATCCCCTTGGAAAGGCGTTGTTAGATTTTGAAAGAAAGGAAAACTTGCACCTAGATATGTTGGACCATTCAAGATCATTGAGAAAATCGGAAAGGTGGCCTACAAACTTGAGCTACCTCCTAAACTTGGTAATGTTCATCCAACCTTCCACGTCTCCAATTTGAAAAATGTTTAGCTAATGAAAATCTCCACATCCCTCTTGATGGATTCGTGTTGATGACACGTTACACTTTGTCGAGAAATATGTGGAAATTTTGGATCGTGAAGTCAAAAAGCTCAAGCGCAGACGTATACCGATTGTTAAAGTTCGCTGGGAGTCCAAACGTGGCCCAGAGTTTAGTTGGGAACGAGAGGACCAGATAAAGGCAAAATATCCGCATCTATTCTCACAAGTTTCCTCTAATTAATTTCGGGACGAAATTTCCTAAAGTAGGGGATACTGTGACATCTGTGTATTTTAATCATCGTACTATTCCGAATGATTTTGTAATTTTATAACATTGTGTTTTACTCTGAGATTTGTGTATTTATTTATGGCATTTCATATTTTCAATCCTTGTTCAATTCTGATCTTTCAAACCACTTCTAGAAGTGAAATCGTAAATTGTTACGCAATCGTAACCAGTTTAACGCGACGTACGCTCCAGAAAAATGACATAAGCTAAACATACCCTAAATATCCTTTACATAACTTAGAAATAAGTTTTGAAGGGTCTGGTATGGCAAAAACATGTTTATTCAACTTCAGGGACTATTTTGCAAATTCTGCGAAACTATGCCGTTACGCGTATTTCCTAATCCGGAACACGTACGCACATCCTATAATTTTTGTAATCATTAAAATCTTGTATTTTGATGATTGGAATGCAAAAATATCATTTGTTACGCATTTACGGTCATTTGTGCGTTCGTTACGATTTTCGTCGTAATTAACCGAAAACCGCAACTGTATGACCAAACGAACTGACATCCATGACATTTCCGAGCATATTTCAAGTCCCTTATGCTTTAACATGCTTTTAAAGCCTTAAAATTGGGTTAACATGGGTTAAACGCGTCGAAAAGCAAGTTTAGAGGCTGTAGGGACTAAAACTGACATTTCTGATATTTTAGCCTCTGGCGGGGCGCGAGAGACAAGCCGTTTCTCTCGCGGGATGCTAGAGACCTTCAGACAGCAGATTATTAGCTGGCAGCTTCCTGCTCACTTTCTTTGACACCAAATCGCGAATTTGCCACTTTTCTCTGCTCTTTACACGTCCTAGGACACTTGGAATCATCTCACAACTGATCTTGACACTTGGTATGATCCCCTTGATCATCCTCAAGTATAAATAGGTCCTTGATCTCACATTTCAACTTGCACCATTTCTTGAATTCACTTCTTACTCTTCTCTTTGGAAGTTCCTGATCAAAAGGAGCATCCTACTGAGTTCCAAGGCTTTCCTTAAGCACAAGTAATTGTTCTAACCTAGCCTTGTTCATTTCTTTTAACTTATTTGAGCTAAAAGTCAAACAGTTGACTTTCTGTTTGACTTTCAGTTCTGACCATGTATTGGTCAAAGCAAAGACCAACTGGACTTTGCAACGTGATCATAATCACGAGGGTTATGGTCCTTAGCAACCATGCCTACTGATTACCACGTTTACTAGTCGTAGTGACGAGTCAAAGTTTCGGTCAATAATGTTCAAAATGCGCATTATCCGACGGAACTATTTTCGGGTATCAAAACACTTTGTTTTGATACCAAAACACTTTTATAACTTAGTTAGACATGTCAAAACATGTCTAACTTGTCACTTTTAGTTTAGTGCTTATTTAGTGTCATAAGTCGAGCGGTCTTGACCACCGCTTTGACTTTTGAATCCGACCAAACACATATTTGTGACCATAGTTTTATAGGGAATAACCCTCTGAGGTTCTACCTTATGGTCACGTCGTTTGGTTAGTGCTACGTTAAGTTGTCTATTATGCCTTCATAAATGACCAAAACGCCCTTTTTGCGAATGAATCAATTTTAAGTATATGTAACTTAATTCTTGACATGTAATCCGATGTAGTAGCAATATTAAAACTATTTTGGCATATTATACATATCATAACACATACCTAACCATCCGGACACTTTTTTACGAAAATGACACGTTAAAGTGGCTTAAACTACCTTAACGAGTCATAACGGGTCAAAAGCACTTAGGATCCTTTCCAAATTAGAATGCTAACTTTATTAAACCATTTCATACGAGTTCCAACACTCATTTGGTTTATAAGGTTTCATTCTATCCGAATCTTCCGATTAAGGTCCCGACATTAACATAGTTATCTGATATTAGGACTCACTTGATTTTCCCGGACTCTTGAGCTTTGTATATCCATCTTGAACAAGGATACTTTTGCAATCCCAAGTGAGTACATAGTCCCCTTTTATGTTTTCAAATGATTTGGGGTGATACACATGTGCTTACTCGTTACTTTCATGCTTTCATGTTTTCATGACATATATTTGCTATATTTATATAGTACACATATAGTACGTGATTTCAATTATGTTTTGCTATGTATGTTGACTGAGCATGCTAGCACATTGATTTCAAAGATACTTTTGCGGCATATGTTGACTTAGCATATGAGCACATTGATTTACATTACATTTTTGCTATGTATGTTGACGGAGGATGCTAGCACGTTGATTTCACGACATTTCTACTTTGTATGTTGACTTAGCATACTTGGTACATGGTTTAAAGACATTTTTCATGACATTGCTTACATTGACTATGACATTTGGTATGTTTAACGGGACATAATACATTCATTAACATTGATCACGCCGCCCAGTAGTATGTAATAGTACAATAGGACTTGACAAATCCCGTTCCCCGCCTCATAGGTTTGTTTGGAAGTAGGGAATGACAGAATCCGAATACATTTTTGATAAACCTTTGACTTGATAAGGGTTTATCCGATAGTCTCAAGGCTTGAATGTATGCGATAAACAAAACTCTGATAAATGTTCGTATCAAATAAAGCAATGGGTTTCAAAACATAATCTTTGATTTAAACTTTTGTTTGTTCAAAGACATCATTTTGTACACAGCAATGGGTTTCAAAATATAATTTTTGAATAAGCATTGAGCATCGAGAATTTATTCCGCACACTCCTAAAATATCAAAAACTCAACCTGCAATTGATAGAAACTTCGAATCACCGCATCGGAAAACTTCGAATCACCGCATCGGAAAACTTCAAAATCCCAATTTCCGTAATCGCAGTTAAGCACCCTTCAGAAAGATTTGATCAGCAAATCGATAATCTGCTCAATTAGCAAATCTTTCATCGGAAACAGATAATCTAGTAAAGCATCAAATCTGAGAAACACATGTCCATGATCAAAATCACATTCTTCCTCTTCAGTCACAATAACATATATATATATAGCTATCCCCGTTGAACCTCACGCCTTGAAACTGCAAAACATCCCTATTTCCGGCTTACCCGATCAAAACAGTTCATTTGCTTTGCAGAGTTAATGATAAGCAGTCGTGTACACGCCAACCCCACATCGGAGATCAGGACCTAAATCCTACATCCCTTAAGCATCAACCTGTATCATAATCTGAAAACTCTAAACTCTGAACTTCCTGTGATCACGGAATCCCAATGTATAGCCTCTTTTGTCAGCAACTGGTACATAGCTTTGTCTGAAAGATCTGATCCCATAAATCATCTTCTTTAATCATGGTACCACGTACCCCATGGGGGAAATATAGAGCATCCTTATCTCCTGACGGTTAGTCCAGTAAATAATTCATATGCAAAGCAGAGTTAAAGATAGGCAGTCGTATGTGCACCCGCAAAATACGCACGACTCAAGTGTTAATCCAAACCACGACCTCAGGATCTGATAAACAACTCCTCCAAGACTCAGTTATGTAACAACCCGCTTTCAAACTAGACATCAACTTGAGATCACCAATGAATCTCGATCCTCTGCATTTCCCAGATAATCTGCAATCGGTAACCACCCGGAACTGTTGCAGTAGTCACGAATTTCAAAAATGTCGGAATCTTCATATATTGTAAAATTTTTATTCCCCCTCATTTTTGCAAATTCTAACCATACACTGAAATTCCCCCCCCAAATCCGGAATTTTCAGTACTTATCAAATGCGGATTTAACGTTTAGGCCTATTACTGGTCATGACACCATATTGTCAACGTTATGCACCGGTATCAATGACTCTCCTATCATCTTCACAATTTTGCAATCGTATCATCAAATCTGTACTCTAAAGCGCCAGACGGTGTCCCCGAACATCCCGGTTCGGTCATCGAAAACTCGAAAAAATTTCTATCACCAAATTTTTTAAGGCTCCTGTACAAGTTCGGGCGAACTTGAACGATCAACATCAACTTCGTGCGAACTTGGTCACTCAACACAAGCCAACACCATGTTCGGGCGAAGTTAGCTTCCAAAACAAGCCTTTTTCACATTTTTCGATCTAGAATCCTTAGTTCTTCGAATTTCAAGATGATTCCGCCATAGATCTGGTCGAAAACGATTTTCTAACAATCCTATCCGTTCAATTTTACTTTTTGTCCGTGGATTGTATGTTTATTTCATGTTTTACGTCCAAAACCCCTCTTAATGTCCATAAATGTCCAAATTCATGAGCGTAGGTGATAACCGTAGCTCTGATACCAATTGTAGGTCCGTGATCAGGCGGTTCTAGACGGAAGTTAGTGCGTAAACGTAACCGATTTGGTAGAATGTTATTACAGAAAGGAGTAGAAGTAGAGTGCAGCAGAAGTCGTATCTTCATTCATACCGAAAGAGTATACATCTTGTCCAGCTGCCGGAGTTCCTGAGAGAATCCGGCAGCACCTCCCCGTAGGGATTGCAAAAACTTAAACAACAAATGAACACATACCACCTATATAGGCAACAACAAGTTCGCTTGAAACAAGCATGACCAAGTTCGCCCGAACTTGTCATTCCCCATACAACTTTGGTCGAACTTGTCATATACTGACCAAGTTCGTCCAAACTTGTCCATATCGTGGGTAACTTCATGCAAACTTGTCCCATTTCCACGCTATTATGGTCGTGTGTTCGATTCTAATCTATACAATATTCAACACGCGCTTTATCTAGCCTATTCGACAAGTGACGAACACAAAGTGCATCAACATAAGTCTCGAGCCGAACATGAACAACATCTCCGTTTAACGATGGAGCTCCTGAAGAAAGAACAACTATATGCTAAATTCTCCAAATGCGAATTTTGGCTAAAAGAAGTTCAATTCTTGGGACACATAGTCAATGCACAAGGTATACATGTGGATCCTTCCAAAATCACTGTGATTAAGGATTGGAATAAACCCACTACTCCCACAGAAGTTCGCTCATTTCTTGGTCTTGCTGGATATTACCGTCGTATCATCGCGAACTTCTCAAAAACCGCGGTTCCCCTCACTACTTTGACTCAGATATTAAGCCTTTTGAGTGGGGACCCAAACAAGAGGAAGCTTTTCAGACACTGAAACAAAAGCTTTGTAATGCTCCTATTCTATCTTTACCCGATGGCAATGATGATTTGTTTGTCTATTGTGACGCTTCGAATCTAGGCCTTGGTTGTGTTCTCATACAACGAGATAAAGTCATAGCCTATGCGTCAAGACAATTGAAAATCCATGAGTAGAACTACACAACTCATTATCTTGAGTTAGGTGCTGTAGTTTTTGCTGTAGTTTTTGCTCTCAAAATATGGAGACATTACCTTTATGGTACAAAATGTGTGGTTTTCAAAGACCACAAAAGTCTCCAACACATATTCAATCAAAAGGAGCTAAACATGAGAAAACGACGCTGGGTCGAACTCTTAAACGACTACGACTGCGAGATTCGCTACCATCCTGGTAAAGCGAATGTTGTGGCCGATGCGCTTAGTCATAAGGAACGTGTCAAGCTTCATTGTATTTGATTACAATCTGATATCAGACACGTATCCTTCAAGATAACGTACATGGGTGAACCAAAGCTTGTTGAAAAATGAGCTTCCTCAAAATCTCGAACTTCAACTCGAAACAAAAGACAGTGGGTTACTATATTATTTGAATCGTTTGTGGGTTCCAAGTCAAGACAATCTATGCACCTTATTGATGGACAAAGCTCATAAGTCTCGTTATTCAATCTATCCTAGTGCAGACAAAATGTACAAGGATCTTCGTACTCAATATTGGTGGCCGGGCATGAAGAAAGACATTGCTTTGTATATATCTAAATGCCTAACTTGTCTTAACGTTAAGGCTGAACATCAATGCCCATCTGGTTTGCTTGAACAACCAGAAATACCGGTATGGAAATGGGAGAACATTGTGATGGATCTCATTACTAAACTACCGCGCACATCTAGAGGTCATGATGCTATTTGGGTAGTCATCGATCGTCTAACAAAGTCAACACACTTTTTGCTGATTCGTGAGGATTTCTCCACTGACAAACTTGCTAAGATCTATGTTGATGAGATTGTATCTCATCATGGTGTTCCTTTGGATATCATATCTGACCGAGATGCTCGATTCTCATCTCACTTTTGGAAGACCATGCAATCTGCCATGGGAACCAAACTCAATCTGAGCACTGCTTATCATCCTCAAACGGATGGACAAACCGAAAGAAAATTCAAACATTGGAGGATATGCTTAGATCATGTGTGATCGACTTTGGTGGTAGTTGGGATTCACATCTACCATTGATCGAATTCTCCTACAACAATAGTTATCATGCCAGCATCAACATGGCGCCTTTCGAAGTTCTATACGGTCGAAAATGTCGTTCACCTGTCTGTTGGAATGAAGTTGGAGTCTCAGTTCACTGGACCTAAACTCATTCACGACACAACAGACAAAGTCAAGAAAATTCACGATAACCTTCTGACAGCTAGAAGCCACTAAAAGAGTTATGCAGACAAGCGATGCAACCCTTGAAATTCCAAGTTGGTGATCACGTCCTACGCAAGGTATCCCCTTGTAAAAGGTGGGTCAGATTTGGAAAGAAAGGAAAACTTGCACCACGATATGTTAGACCATTCAAGGTCGTTGAGAGAATCGGAAAGGTGGCCTACCGACTTGAGCTACCTCCTGAACTAGGGAACATTCACCAAACATTCCACGTGTCCAATTTGAAAAAGTGCTTAGCCGATACAAGTCTCTATATCCCCCTCGATGAAATTCACGTTGATGACACTATGCACTTTGTCGAGAAACATATGGAGATATTGGACCGTGAAGTTAAGAAACTCATGCGTAGACGAATACCGATAGTTGAAGTTTGTTGGGGATCCAAACATGGGCCAGAATTTACTTGGGAACGAGAGGATCAGATGAAAGCAAAATACCCACATCTGTTTCCACGAGTTTTCTCTAATTAAATTTCAGGACGAAATTTCCTAAAGTAGGGGAGACTGTGACATTTGTGATGATTCGATCATGTAACGATTCAGAACATTTTGTCAATCAATGAAATCTTGTGTTATATTTCCGAGATTTGTATAATTATCATGACAATTGCACATATTCAATTCTTGCACGATTTCAAACTCTCAAACAACTTCTGGAAGTGAAATCGCAAACTGTTACGCAAATGTAACCAGTTTAATGCAACGTACACCCCGGAACAATGACACAAGCTAAACATACCCTAAATACCCTTAACATAACTTAGAAATAAGTTTCGCAGGGTTTGGTATGGCAAAAACAAGTTTATTCAAACTCATGGGCTATTTTGCAAAATCTGCGAAAGTATGTCGATTCGAGTATTTCTTAAATACGGAACACGTACATACATTCAAAAAATTGTAATCATTAAAATATTGTATTTTAAGTGATGAGAATGCAAAAATATCATTCGCTACGCAATTACGGTCGTTTTCACATTAATTAAAGCGTTCGTCGTAATTAAGCGAAAAACGCAACCATACAACCGAACAAACAAACATCCACAACATGTCCGAGCATATTTCAAGTTCTCTATGCTTTATCATCCTTATAGAGCTTAAAAATGAGGTTAACGGGTGTTAGAAGTGCCAAAACGCGACGAAACAAGTCTGGGGGCCAAAACTATCACTTTTGCAAACTTGCTGCCCAGGTCCAAGCCTTACGGACCGTAAGGAGGGACCCATACGGTCCGTAAGCAGTGCCCAGCACAGCAGGTTTGCTGGCAGCTTCTTGTTTCATGTCTTGTATACCAAGCACGCAAATTTGCCACCATTTCTCCTGCATTGGACATGTGTGACGACACTAAGCATGTCATAACACCTCATGGGACACTTGGCTTGATCTTGTGAACTCAAGATTACTATAAATAGCCAAGGAATTGCCATTCCAACTTGCTCAATTATTTTCTTTCTCATCTATGCTCTAAGTTGGAGTTGCTACCACTTGTGGAGGCCTCCCATCTGAGCTTTCTTCTTCTTAGAACACAAGTAAGTGTTCTTCCAAGTCTTGTTTATTATTTTTGGCTATTTTGAGCCAAAAGTCTAACAGTTTGACTTTCTGTTTAACTTTCAGTTCTTACCATTTTTGGTCAAGTCAAAGTTACGTGATCGTAATCACGAAGGTTATAATCCCTTGCGATTATACCTACTTATTACCACGTTTACTAGTCGAAGTGACGAGTCAAAGTTTTGGTCAAAAATGCGCATTATGTGCATTTTACAACGAAACTATTTTCGGGTATCAAAACATTAAGTTTTTATACCAAATCAGTTTTGCAACTTAGTTAGACATGTTTTGACATGTCTAACTCGTCACTTCTAGTTTAGTGCTTATTTAGGGTCGTAAGTCGAGCGGTCTTGACCACCGCTTTGACTTTCGAATCCGACCCATTTGGTTGATCATAGGATCCGACCAAACACATATTTGTGACCATAGTTGTATAGGGAATAACCCTCTGAGGTTATATCTTATGGTCACGTCGTTTGGTTAGTGTTATGATAAGTCGCTTTAGTATTCCTTATAAATGACCAAAACGCCCTTTTTGCGTATAAATCAACTTCACGCATAGGTGACCAAAGTTTTGTCATATAAACTGATGTTATAACATTACTAAACATGTTTTGGTATATAAGACTTATCATAACACATATTTAACCATCCGAACATATATTTACACAAATGACCGGCTAAAGTAGCGTAAACTACCTTAAAGAGTCATAACGGGTCAAAAGCACTTAGGATTTATTTCAAATCAGAATGTTGAGTTGTTAAACCATTTCATGTGATTTCTAACACTCATTTGGTTTACAAGACCTCATTCTATCCGATCCGCCGATTAAAGTCCCGATATTAACAAAGTTATCCGATTTTAGGACACGCTTGAATCCTTGAACTCTCGAGCTTGATTTGATCATTGAAACAAAGGACACACTAGCAATCCCGCGTGAGTACATAGCTCCCCTCTTTTGTGTTTTGCAAATATTTTGGGTTGATTCATATGTGCTAAACCGTTTTCAAGTTTTAAAAACAAAGTTGTGGTTTATATAAAACACGACGATTTCAATAATGTGAACGAACTTGTTGGTGCGTTATATCCATAACACGAATGACATTCATTAACTATGGCCAAGCCGACCAGTAGTAAGTTATGGTACCATAGGACTGACAATCCCGTTACTAGGCTATCCACTTGAATTTGATGGGTAGTTTAGGGAACAATAGAAACTGTATTTTAACAAACCCTTTGGTGGTCTGTTAGTCGATTTAAAGAGACCCTTTGGTGGTCTAGACGAGTCAAACACAAGTTTGAATGTATTCACCAAAACAACCAAAAGTTTTCACAATTAAAACACATACGATTTATTTATGACAAGGACGATTGGTTTATAACAAGGACGATTGGTTTATAACACGGACGATTGGTTTTTGGTAGGTGATTTAGATAACGAGACGGGTTTAATATAATAAAGCATGGTGGATACGCCGTTGGTACATCCTATATATAAGTGCTTTATTGTATTGCATATCATGGCCTTATATAAATCACTTGGATATATGTTTTCAAACGATGACATGCAACGATTTTCACTTAAAGATATAAACCATACAAAGTTTTCTTTTAAATCGATTTACTTCTCGGTTTTATAAAAGGAAATGTTTTGGTCAAGATTCATGGCTACAAGATTTTCACAAACTCTAACTAACTTGTTTTAGTTGGTTAACTATATTGCAATATCAAACACTTTTTGATACAAGGTTTTCACTTAACGACTCTAGTAGTCCGACGAGGTACAATATGTCTTACAAAGCCATGAATTTGAGACACTCACAAAACCTATGTACTTGCCGACATATTTTTGCTGATTCTCTTTTCACATATGTTTCAGGCAACAATGTTTGATGATTTGTTGCATGCTTCACGTAGGATGGGACGGGGGCCTTAGTTATCTTAAAACTCGAAGGACAATTGTTGTGTTTAATATGTTTTAAATTCCAAGACAATGTCATCATGTTTAAAATTCAATAATACAAAACTTCAAGTACCATGTGTTATTGAAACAATCTTGTAACGTGACTCCCGGACGTTTCCGCAGCGGTTTGTTGTTTTTATGCGGTCGGGGTGTTACAACTACAACTTGAGAAAGTTAGACACATTGAAGACTTTGCTAAAGACCTATGTAAGTCCATTTCAGAAAAGGCTACAAATGAAGAAAATGACCATGAGCTGAAGCAAGACTACCTTGAACACATAATGAAGCACAAACCATATAAAGCAACAAGAGCTCAATTCAAAATTTGGTCTGCAAATGATCATAAGGAAGAAATTGAAAGGATTCAAGTTATGCTCAAAAATCCTTCACAAAAGGTGACCCCACCTAATTGGAAAATAGCAAAGTTTGTTGATCAAGATCAGGTTTTGAAGAACAAAAGAATGAAGGAAGAATTGGTTGCTACACAATATGGTACTTCAAGGCAAATGCAAGGTGGTCAGAATCAAAGGTTGTTGATACCTATAGAAATTTGGAGAAACTTAGATTGATGGATCCATCTGTTCCAAGAAAGGCAGAATATCCACCAACAACCACTGCCCCTCAACAGACCCATGCATCTAAAAGATCATTATCAACCACTGTCTTACCCACCATTGCCTTAAACAAAGCAAAAAGGAAAAAGCAGATGGAAGATGAAGATCAATTGAGGTATGAAGAAAGGAAAGGAGGGAATTAAAAATCAAATCTTATATCACACATATGCTGCAAGTGATAAGCTGGTTGAAACATTATCAAAACTTGTTGGTAGACCCATCTCACCAAACTCATCTCAAATAAAACTTCTCCCAAGAAATCCATTTGTCCCAAAATTCTAAAATGGAAGTCATGCATACACACCCATGAATTGACCTTGCTCAGCTCAGATGGAAAAGCTAAAAGGATAAGAATGGAGGATGCATATGGTCTGAATGCAGGTGACCTTCAAGATCTAATGAACCATGAGCTTGAAAGGGATTTTGAAGATATGGTTGCCCTGAACTTTGAACTTCAATTAAAAGGTCAAATAATGGAACTATTGATGAGGCATAAACATCAAGAATAAAGTTTAGTTTTGGCATCATCTGTTCTAGGGGGAGATTGTTGGAATTGAACCTTATATAAAAATAGATGATAGAAAGCCAAAATGTCTTCAAACCTTTGATCCATAATAATATTACATCATCTGCTACAAACCTTTGATGAAGAACAAAGTCAAAGATCTGTTGATACTGAATATCTGCTAGAAAGGTCTGCTGAAGCCAAGCACTGATGAAGAAACACTGATATGGCAAAGCTCTGCTAAAGACCAACAGTGGATCTCCTTTGCAGTTGTTACCAACAGTCTTTATTTTGTATCAGTGGTTAGCTAGCAGATGTTGTAGTTAGTTATAGTTGTTAGATGTCATTTTCACACTGACGTCATCATTAGATTCTCAGTGGTTTCGTATGTACTATAAATAGAACATTGCATGTACTATTCTATTTGATCACTTCCATTTCACTTAATCAAACTTCTTTTTTCTTACATTCTGTGTGAACAATCAGTCATCTAGTGCCCAGTAACCTTAAATTTTGTTGTCTTACCCCACTTTTTGCACATTTAATAAAAAAATCATATTTGGGACACATTGAGGACAATGCGTAATTTAAGTGTGGGGGGTTGTTAAAACCTTGAATCTTTTTTCCTAAAAACAAGCCTCATAAAACTCACTTTGGAAAACCGCCAATCACCCTAAATATTTTTCAAAATTTTTCATTTTTTTTACTTATCTTGGTTTAGTTTGGGAAAAATAAGTTCTAAAAATTATGTTTTTACTAATTTACACCCGATGGCGTCGTGTAAAACGAACCAATTAAGAAAATTATAAAAACGGGCATAGCAAATCTTTGTAAAATTTGATTATATATACATTTTTTACACAATACCTTTTCTTTTTTCCACAAAAGTGAGTTTTGAGCCTTTACCAAGATATAAATACATATCTATAGTAATTGATCAATTTCTTCGTTTCTTGTGTAAATAGCCCGTTGTTTGGTTCATGCAAATCTAGAACTTGCCAAAACAATACGTCCCCAATCCTTACCGACACGAATTCAATTAAGTAAATGATGGAGGCCATTAGGACTATAACCCATTTTTTCTTCGAAACCTTTATTTTCCTTTTCATCCCCTGCCAAAAACATCCCCTTAGTTAAACCCCTTTGTGCCTTAACCCTTCCATTTCTAAACCTGCAAAAATATAAACTTTTGCAAAAACCACCACCCACATCCACAAATTTTTGGTTTACACCCTTTATTTTAGTAAAAAGTTCGGTTATAGTACAAGTTTAGCTTAGTTTCAACTTTGGTAAAAAACAAAATCATTGGCTAAAGTTTTTTTTCTAAGCCACAAAACAAGATTTCTCAAAAAACCGACACTTTTTACACTTTTTACCATTTTTTAAAAGCCCTTTTGATATTTACAATGATTAAACGTCAAAGGAGGATGTTTGATTGTTTGTCAAGACTATAGTAGGCGTAAGCTCCACATCAGGTCCGAGCGCTTTCCTTAAACATCTTCGGCCAAGCTGTGAGTGACAACTTGTGAGGTGTGTAAATTTATATATAACAAAATAAATTTTAGAAAGGCATTGTATGCCCAAAACATATAATTTTTCTTAAAATACATTTGAAATAAATCATAAATAATAAGATTGTAAATAAAATAAAAACAAAATAAAATTAGAACTTAGATTCCAGACACTCTAAAGATAAACCCAAAGCTTCTCTTCTACTAATTCTATTTGGGTGTCTGAGCCAAATTATAGAGTTTTGCTTGAGGACAAGCAAAGATTCAAGTGTGGAGGTGTTTGATGTGCGCAAAATGCAACATATAAATTACATCAAACAAGGCACAAAACAACCCTTTTTCAGAACTAATGTTGGAAAAAGAATGTTTCTTTATTTATTTTTAAATTACAGGATGAAAAAAGCTTAAACGAATAAAAGAAACAAATTAGCAGCAGAAACCAACATAAATACGAAGAAAAAGGATTGGCACGACCTGTCGAACCCTCATCCACATCCAAAACAAAAAAAAATAAACAGGAACAGAAGCTTAGGCATGAGGCCGTGGCCACAAGGCATGGGGCCGTACCCATCCAAGATTCCCTACCGAACAGGACAGCAGCAAAAGACAAACCAACACAGGGTTTGCCAACTCAACAAGGGTCGTGGTCAACTGTAAGATTTACAAAATCTGTGATAGTACAGCAAGTACACTGACCACGGGGTCGTGCCATGACACCACGGGGCGTGTTGGTACAAGACCTGACATCTGCAGTTAATAAAGGGAGAGAAAAGGAAGACCATGGGGCCGAGCTAGGTTGGCACGGGGCCGTGGCCGCCCATTGTTTCCAGCTGTAAATAGAAGTGCTTGGTTCAAGAGAAAAACATCCTTTGGCAAACCACTTCTCTCATACTTGCCATCAGTCCACCACCACTACACCACCAACACCCACCACCATCATCCATATTTCATCTTTTAGAGTGTGTAGTAGGCCATGCTAGGCTAAATCTGTTACATCACTTGGTGAAGACAAATCATTTTATTTCCAATCTTTGGCAACTTTTAATTGGGTATGTATTAATGACTTTACTAACTAGTTTTTTATATTGAAAGTGAACTTTGGTTAAACACTTCTTCATGTTTTATTGATTCACTCATTCGTGTCTTTACGGTCTATATAAAGCGCTGTTAACTGTCTGGAAGGGGGTTAGAAGGGTATTTGGGTAAAGTTCTTGTCTCGTTCAGTGTATAGATCCTGCGAGGACTTGGTTCAAGCTTATTAGGACTTCTCTTGAGGCAGATAACATCTAATCAGGGGAAGTAAGAACGGCTTGAACCCCTTATAAATAAACTACTATTAAAACTTTATCCGGCCATGCGGGATTGTATCCCCGCTGACTCAGACCAATATGGCCGAGGGTAACGTCGCCTTCACAAGAGGGGCCTACCACTTTTCGCATTAATAACTTACTTAATTATCTTTCAATATTCCAACCTTGTGACACTATATCCCTGCTGACTCAGACCAATATGCTCGAGGGTAACATCGCCTTCACAAGAGGGGCCTACCACTATAACTAAGATAATCTCTTAAAAAGCCCAAAGTGCGGAAATCATCAAAGGATATATAAAAGAAGAGTCGGAACCAAGTGATTCCTTCTTGTCTATTTGCTTTTATTATTTTTTTATTTATAAATTTTCGTCTTTTAAAACTTTAATCAAAATTTGTTTGGATTAGACGTTAACGATAAGCCGGTATTAAAAGATCTTGTGTCCTTGGATGACCTCGTTATCTTACCATCACTATGCTACGTCTACGATGGGTGCACTTGCCCTAACGTGTGTAGAGTGATAGTACTGTATCATGTTTTATAAATTGAAAACTTGATCCACGGGTAAAAAGTGCTTAAAAGATAACAATAAGTATAACCACGCTCACCCACGTCAGTTAATCATTAGTATTTAGGGTTTAGCTTTTAGGTTTAGCCTTTAGGGTTTAGTTTTTAGGGTTTATAGTTTAGATTTTACGGTTTAGCTTACGTTTTAGCCTTATTATTTAGCATTAAGGTTTAGGGTATGGTTTAGGATTTAAGGTTGAGGGTTAGGTGATCCTAGTTAGGGTTCGACGAGCCGGTTCCAACGTCGTTGGAATGAGTTCATCTGGAGTTCGTTTGAGTTGGTTCCCCAATGTCCATTTTTTTAGTGTTCCCCAATGAACCTCCCCCCACATACATATTTAAAAAACAAAAAAAAATTATATCGGATAAATAAATACGTTTTATCGGGTCATCGGGAGAGGTAAATGTAAATGGGTATATTACCATCCCAAACTTGTCCCAAACCCGCGAAAAAAATAAAAACTAATCCCAAACCCGCCTCATACCAGATTACTCGACCCCAAACCCATCCTAAATGTGTTAGGTTTCAGGCTTTCCCATCGTGTTCGGGTTTGATTGTCAACCCTATTTGGGCAACCCGGTTGCCAAGGGGTTGGGGATTGCATGGATGTAGCCGAGCTACCCGCAATACCGTCAAGGGGTATCCCACCACAACAGCGCCCCATGTACTGTAATGATTTCTAACCCGTTTAACTTATCTAATAGCCTCAAAATCAATACTATGTTCTCATAAATAATTATCTCAGAAAATTTGGTGAGTTCTATACTTTTATGATTTTTTTAAAACACTTGTTTTAATTCATAAAAGTATAAAATATTTTATTACATAAAGAACAAAGCACTAATATACCTCTATCCAAGTTTAGGCTATCTATTAGAAAACTAAAGGCTCAAAATGAAAGTCTTTAGTGTCATAAACCACAAACTTTTTATTTATTAACCATTATAAACAAAAGGTATAAATCTACATCCACTTTATGTATATACCATGCATTTGCTATTATTAGGGATGATCGTTTCAAGGTTCTGACCTACGAGAACCATGGACCTGAACTTTTTTGAATAAATGGGTTGGTTGCGGGTTCTAGATTTGTATGAACTATCGATTCCAGGTGGGGTTGGTTCCGACCCTGTGGTTTTGATATAAGAACCATGACGGGTGGTTCGTAGGACGACCCTTAAATGGCTTAATTGATGTAAAAATCCTACACTTATTTGAGTTATTTGTTGGAATTAGATAACCGCGGTAGTTGTTATTGCAGGTTGAAAAAGGTGTTTAAAGTTTGGAATTAAGTGTTGGAATGAAGGTTCGGAAGTAGCAGATGCGAGATGGCTAGATGAGAGCTGTTTAGAGAAAAAAGAACCTGAACAAGAGCTCCACTGTAGCTTACAGTAGCCACCATAAGCTACGGTGGCCCTGAACCATTTTTCTTCACCGTATGGCAGTTAATATCCACCGTAGGTTTTTGTATGCCACCGAAAGCTACGGTGACCACCGTAGCTAACGGTGGACCCTGATGTGAATTATGTAACTGCCCATAAATAGAAGTTGGGGGTGTCTTTTCATTGGCTAATCATTGGCAGATGTTTCAAAACAGCTTTTGGGCAAAAATTGATGTTCTCTTGGTGTTTTTCAAGATTCTAAACATTAGGTTTGTTTGTTTAATTTGTATGAACAACATAATCGATGTGATGATGATTCACCATGTTATGAGAGGCTAATTTCATTGGTGATCATCCTAGGTGTAAGGTTTGTTTGAGACACTATGTTTTTGCTTGAGTTTCTAGAATAATAACTTTGCAATGTTTGTGTAGTTGTTATGGTATTTGGATATTTGTTTGTAAAGTGTTAATTGTGTTTGATCGTAGTCTAAACCATACGTTCTTGTTGCCATTGGCAATCGAGATATCATAGGAGGGATTAGGGTTGGATATTAGTTAATTGATCATCGGGTAACAACCTCGCGTTCTAGTAATCCGAGTACTTGGTTCCCTTTTATCACAAACAAGTAACCAAACATGAGCATGTCTATGTGGTTCTTTCTAGTGAGCATGAACATTAGTGTCAATTAAAACCTGAAACCTAGGATGGTTGCTATCTCTTAACCTGTTTACAAAATTAAATCTTTGATTTGCAATCTAGATTAGTTCACTTTAGATAATTAAAATCAATCAATCAAAACAATGAATTTATATTTTCTGCAATTTAGTTTAATTTAATTAGTTGATAAAGCTACTAAGTAACCAAGCATTCCACAAACTCCATGTGTTGGATACCCACTTACCGCTCGCTAATTAGTTGTATTTGGATTAAATTTGAGTGAGACTTCGACATCACGTCAAACCACAAGAACCATTTGTATTTTAATTACAATGTATAAGAAAAACCTACAATTTATAAAAATGGTCCAATAGATATTGTGTTACCAGAGACTCAAGATGATCTCGAAGGGTATCTATCCGATTCTTGGGGACAAAATTATACAAATATTGAGGGTGGTGGTACTGGAATTGAAGTTAGAAGACAAACCGAAATAGACTAAGGAAACTCTTCGAGTTGGGGGACTTTTGAAGTTAAGGGTGAAAAAATAAAAAGGTTTCCTGAGGAAAGTTGTGGGAAAGAAAGGGCAACGGTCGGTTAAACATGAATTTCCTAACAGTTAATATAAAGGGAGATAAAGCGGGGTGGATCTGGAGATTGGTTGTGGAAAAAAAAGTTCATTGTTTATGTCTGCAGGAAACGCAACACAAGGGGGCTGGTAACAGTTTGGAATCAGTCGATTTCCATCGAATGCATACAATTAAACATGATTTTTATGGTTATTTCAGGGAAGATAGAGGGCATAGATGAAGTTATAAATTTGGTTAATATTTACGATCCAAACAATATGGTTAAGAAACGAAACCTAGGGGTAGACCCACTGCGGATAAGAAACTATTTGGAGGGCTTTGGATAATGGTCGGAGATTATAATGAAGTTAGAATGGAAGATGATAGATTTTTTTTCCAAATTTAATGTTAATGGTGCAATGTCATTCAATAGTTTCATAGATGGAGCTGGGCTACTGGAATATCATATGTCTAAATCTAGGTTTAGTTTTATGAATGGCTCTAGTATGCGCAAAATTGACCGACTATTGGTGTGCGACTCATATATGAATAAATGGTCGTGTGCAAAACTGGAAGCGTTGCCTAGAAATTTATCAGATCATAATCCACTAGTAGTGACGTGTTTACCTGTGGACTGCGGTCCAATACCTTTCAGATTATATAACTCATGAATGTGGAAAGCTGGTTTGGACGAAATAATAAAGGATACCATTGATGCTCATGTAAGAATGGAGACTGTTTTAAAAATTCTGGATTACTTTTGCAAAAATCTAAAGATGAAAATAAAAGAGTGGAGAAAAGGTGTAATGGAGAATGAAGAAAAAGAAATCATGGAAGCTACCAAATTGGTGAAAGTTATGGAACAGAGGTCGGAAAAGAGAAAACTAAAGGAGGAAGAAAAGGAACCGAGATAAAAGGGAGACTTAGAACTAGGAATTACGAAAAGAAAAAGTTGGCAGATTTAAAACAAAAGGCAAAGTTAAAATGGGTGAATCTGGGAGATGAAAATTCTGGATTTTTTCATAAAATGATAAACTGTAGGAAATACAGGAATCGTATAAAAATGATAAAACATGCATTATGAAGGCTTTTATGAAAATGTTCAAGGAACCATTGGAGAGACGTCCATTAATGGATCGAAGAGATTTTAGCTAAATTTCTGACAAACAAGCGGCCCAACTGATATAGGGATTTTCCAGCAAAGAAATAAGAAATGAAGGATGCCATTTGGGCCTGCGGTGGGATAAGGCTCCTGGGCATGATGGGCTAACTTTTAAATTCATTAAGACGTTTTGGGCCATTTGGAAGATCCTGTGATGAAGATGTTGCAACAATTCCAAAGTCAACCAAATATCCCGGTGGAGTGTAACGCGTCGTTCATTGCACTAATACCAAAGGTTCGTGACCCGTCTTTGATTAAACATTCTGGCCCATTTCACTAGCTAATTGGCACCATGTATAAAACTATTGCCAAAGTTCTTGCCAGAAGAATAAAACTGGTTATACCCAATCTCATAAGTAATACTCAAACTGGGTTTATTGAAGGGAGGTATATTTTGGAAGGGCCTTTAATCATTAATGCAAAATATATTGGGTGAAAAATGAAAAAAAATGATTTCTATTTTCAAGTGGATGAGAAAGAATGTGATTCCATAAATTGAAAGTTTTTACTTTCCAATTTAAAGGCTATTAATTTCCAGCTTTTATGGAGAATATTGGTAGGGGTGAGTCTAAAATCTAGTAGAGCCTCCGTGTTGGTTAATGGCTCGCCAACAGTAGAATTTAAGTTGTTTCGTTGGTTATGTCAATTTCCTATTTGTTCTAGAATTAGAAGCATTGGATGTTATAATAAAGAAGGCGATAAAGATTGGTTTATACAAAGGTGTGTTGTTAACAAATGGAGGGGCAATGACTTCACATCTTTGTTACATGGATGATGCAATATTCCTAGGTGAATGGTCGGATAGGAACACCAAAAACTTGAATTGGATCTTAAGATGTTTTTACTTATGTTCGGGGTTGAAGATAAACTTGGTTAAATGAAGCTTATTCGGGGTTGGGGTTCATGAGGATACAATTGGGAAAATACAAAGGAAATAAATTGTAAGGCTGAAAAATTAACTTTCGTTTTCTTGGGGATCTCGGTAGCGGCAAACATGAAAAGAATAATATACTAGAAGCCAATAGTAGATAAATTTAATTCTATGCACTCGTCCCGGAAGGCTAGATGTTTATCGATGGCGGGGAGAGTAGTTTTAGCAAAAGTGGTTCTAGGGGGAATTACCAAACTATTATTTATCATTGTTTTTAGCTCCCAAAAAGTTATAAAGGACCTTGAAGCAATCATACGTGACTTTGTATGGGGTAAAAAATGGGAAATCTAAAATGAGATTGGTAGCATTGGATAGAATTGTGAAAGCAAAAGGGTGTGGGGGTTTAGGGATAGAGGATATTTGAAGTGCAAACCTTGCTTTTTTAGTGAAGTGGTGGTGGAAGTACAAGGAGAATCCGGGGACTCTTTTGGTTAAAGTAATTGAAGCTATCATTACAAGAAAATGTCAGTTTTGTTTATCCCTTCAAAGAATAAATTATGCGGTATGTGGAAAGATATCATTGGGGTTGACAAGGAATTCACGAAGTTTAATTTATTTTTAAGCAAAAATTTGGTTGTGAAATTACGGAATAGGCAAAAGTCTAAATTTTGGTCGATATATGGGCTGGGGAAACGACTTAAAGCGACAGATTCCCTGCGTGTTTAGTTTGGCAAAATATAAAAACATACACGTGTATAAATGTGCAACAACAATTGGTGAAAGGCGTAGTTAGGCATGGGAGTGGGTACGTGGGCCAAAGAACTCTCAAGAGTGGGCTCAATATTTGGAATTGTTAGGGGTCTTAAACGGATACAAAGTCAGTGAGAATGAAGACGTTTGGAGATGGAAACCGAATGAAGATGATGAGTAACAGTTTTAATGGAGGAAATCTAAAAAAAAAGAAGTTCCAAATGGAATTGACATGGAATGGGCCTTTTGGAACAAATGGGTTCTGCCGAAAGTCAATTTATTCGTATAGAGGGCTACACAAAATCGTATTCTAGTTACACTCAATTATATTAGAAAATCAACTTTGTTAGAGGTGTGGTGTAGAGGAGGAATTGGTAGAACACTTACTATTTAAAATGTCTACTGGCTCGTGCCACATGGTGGAATGTTACGATATGGTTAAAATTAGCGAATCAGGGAGATATAAACACTTGCAAAGATTAATTCCAGTGAGTGGATGCTTTCAAAGGATCGAAGGAATGGAATAAATTAATTATGGCCGTTATAATGATAACGATGTAGCAAATATGGAAATCGAGGAATTCGGTTGAATTAAAAAGATGCAACCACTCTATTTGTACAAAAACGGTGGAAGAAATAAAGGAGATTTTTTTTTTTTTTTGTATTAAAGAAAGATCAAAGGTGATGGATTAAATTTGGGAGAGATTGAAGGATTTCAATGTGAGAGATGTCATAAAATAATGTTTTAATTTTGTTTTTCGTTTTCTTTTGTTTATCTTGTACTTCGGGTTTTACAACTCTGTTGGTCCTTGTTCTATAATCATAGAATCTTTCCACCATTAAAAAAAACATATCTGACATCAATGGCGTTACCAATTCCAACATATAATTAATGCCAATAAACAAAGAAGGTATGTAACATGGAAGCCTAGTCGAGGGATGAAGGAAGCCAATAGTAGTTATATACATTAAATAAAGATGAACGATCCATTTTTCTGTTACCATTTATGGGTTTTAAATGGTTGATTTCAGATTGCTATTTATGGTAGGTCTCAGTTGTTATTTATAGAGAACTAGGATTCCTTATCCTGCGTTGCAGCGGGGAATTCACGTACGAACTAAACGATAAAAACATATATTCGCGTACGAGCCACTAGTTCCAGGGAAAACTTGTTCGCCCAAAGGCTCACTGCAGTAAAACCTAGTTCGGCTCGGTTTCGAATTGGCGATCTCCAATGAGGCCTAGTTCTAAACTTCGTTGCCACCACCAATATCCTTTAAAGTTATGCTAGTGGGAGTTAAACTTGAGACCTCAAAGAGAGTAACCAAGTGACTAACCACTAAACCAACTTGTGAGGACCTAGCCAAAAAATATCAACCTCAAATTAGTGGTCGATCTCCCATCGAAAATGAACCCTCACCGAATAATGAGTGAAAAGCCTGAGCGGCAATCCTAGCCCTACAGAAGCTACCAACTACTAACGGATCACTTGTCGGAAAAGAGTTAAAAAACAACCTGATCCAATTTACCCACATCGGGTGTCAGTCAATATTAGAGACCAGTACCAAAAAACAGGAAAAAATTGGTACCGGTACCGAATATACCAGTTCGATAACTTATGTGTCAATAATTTACATGTATTAACTTTTTACTGAATTCGTTGTCATTGATTACCCGATGCCATCCTATCTCTAATTTGTGGCCGACAATAATCATTTGTAGGGTTGTAAACGAACCGAACGTTCAGCGGACATTTCGTGAACCGTTCGGGGGGAAGTTCGTTTATGTTGGTTCGTTTAATAAACGAACGAACATGAACAAGAAATTTCATTCGATTAGTTAAATGAACGAACATGAACAGAGGTCTCGTTCGTTCGATTGTGTTCGTTAACGTTCGGTAAGGTGTTCGTGAGCGTGTTTATGAACATTCATTCATTTGCATTCGCTTATGTTGGTATGTTTGTGTTTAAATTAAAGATCTTTATACTTTAATATATTTTATCTATACTTTTTATCTTATTAAACTTTTATTTATTTTTTTACCATAGCAATTAAACTAGAAAACCCAGCTTCTCCTTGTTCATGCACCATTTCTCTTTCCTTTCTCATTATTTACATCGACGACGAATACGATTGAACTTCGTTCCACAATACGGGATTCAAGTTCCAGTGCTACTCTCTCTCTGAGCCATCCACCTTTATCCTTCGTCGCATTCGCCAAATTATTTGTGTTCATGAACCATTCCCGAACAGGCTCATTTCCTTAATGAACGAACACAAATATAAAATCTCAATCGGTAAGTATTCATGAACCGTTTGTGAACACATTTATTTCCTTAACGAATGATCATGAACAAGACCTTGTTTGTGTTCGTTCGATTCCTTTACAGCCCTAATCATTTGCCGTAGTAGTGTGTGAGCTTCTTACGTAATTTCTTTACAGCCCTTAGAAAAATTTCATTTAACTAGGTTTTAAAGAAACACGCCGCGTTGCGGCGAACTTTTTTTGTTATTATTCATTCCAATCAACAAGGCAAATTACATAAGGATAGCAGGTAGACGGGCAACAAACTGCGCCGCCATCCCTTTCTGAATGGAGAACCCTAATCTACTAAAAACAAAGCCTCGCCGCATTCCCAAACCGAAAGATCGTAAGTACCAATTTGTTATTGTAACATTTGTAAAAATCGGGTTTTCAAAACCCGCTCCGTTTTGTAATCGAATATCAAGTTATAAAAGTTATGTCGAATATTTATGATTATTTTGCTTTAAAACAATACATAATTAATAAATAAACTAAACTATAAAAATTATATTTGATGAAAAGTTAAAATAAAATAAATAAAAAAATTATAACGCTGCCGGGACTCGAACCCGGGTCAGCCAAGATACACTTCAACAACTTAACACTCACTCCCAAGACCACTCCGCCACATTGTGTTTTCTGCTAACTCTAGAAACACAAACGAAATTTATACACAAACCCAGTTGAAACCGGTTGCGCTATCTGAGAAACGGTAATCGGCAAACCAATCGTCATTCGTTGTTTATACCCACATTCAGTTTATAACCGATTGCACCGACGGTTTTTAATCAATCGGAAATTGATTAAACTTAAAAACTCATCATTGTTGGTTTTTAAAACCGAAAAATCATCAAGTCAAGAATTACACAAACTTCAGACCACTCTCGCGATTCAGAGATATCATACCAATACTCCATTTCATTTTCGTCGCATTTTCAGACCATCAGAACGCCTAAAACAGCTCGCCGGAATTTTCTGCAAAAGTCGCCGGAAAACCGTATTCAACTCAAACCGGTAAAATACTTCTATTTACGGTTTCAATCAATTGTTAGAACCTTACTAACATTAACCCATCGCTCATAATCAATCACAGACGACATTGATGGACTTTCTGTTTTCGTCGGAAAACTTCTGGAATTGTCGGAAACTCGTTGATTACCGGTATGCTCATTCCAACGTGCTGCTAATCAACACTCATTAGTTCAATTTCACATCTAATCCCTTAAACCTGTTAATTGATTCTCACAGCCGAAGATTCCAAAAACAGAGCCGACAAGTTTCGCCGGATTCTCTGAAGAAGACGATCTGTTCGGTATCTTCTTTCCCCAAACTTTTGGTTCAATGCATTCAAAACTGGACATCATGTTCATTAACTAAATTAATCGCGTATCGGTTGTTTGATTGATGTCTGCATTTGTAATGAAGAAGACGAGTTCAGTAATGATATAAGGTTAATTAAAATCGGAGTTATAAACGGGTTAGACACACAGTCCAGCGGTGGACTGTGTGCAAACAAAAACCATACACGTCCCGAGTTCGATCCCTGCTCCACGCACTCCTTGTATAATAAAAGGCCTTTTTGTTTAAACTAAATCGGGATAACCCAGTTAGTTGTTAAGTATAATAAAAACTGAGATAATAACCAGGTTAGACACACAGTCCAGCGGTGGACTGTGTGCAACATGAACCACACATCGCGCGTTCGAAACCCGTCACGAGCACCGGTCCGATTGAATTAAAATGTTTTTGTAAATAAAGGAAATTCGGATTAACTGAATAAGTGTATAAGTATAAATAAAAACAAGATTATTTCGGGTTAGACACGTAGCTCAGTTGGTAGAGCTGCGTGCACGCGTACGGGAGGTCGCCGGTTCGAGCCTCACCCGGCGCAAACTAATACGCTGACCGACCGGTCAACGGTCAACGGTCAACACTAAATAAACAAATTTTTTTATATTTTTATTTATTTAATTTAATTTAAAAATCAATTAAAAATACTTAAAAATAACATGTTTAAAGATAGAAAATAGCCATAAACTCACAAAAATATATCTAAAAATTTCATTAAAATCCTTAATAAAATCCACTCATTTAATATATTTTCCGTTATTATTTAGGTTAGTAATCCCCGTTGTTCCGCTCATCTAAATCGTGCGCATATCACCATCTCCAATCCAACGCACCCAAGGTGAGTGAATCTTACAAATTCCCCGTTTTAATCACGTTTTGGGGTGTATCATGTGTCTTTGTATATATATACTATATCTAAACCATTGTGCATACATCATATCATGAACTTGTGTATTCAGTTCGTTGTTGTTAAGTAGTTATTATTGGATGCAATTTATTATTCAGTACATGCAATTTCATAGGCCGCCGCTCCCCATTACATTATGAGCGTTGAGCATGTTCCCCATTTTATTATGCGGTTGAACCTGGCGTGCCCACATACGATCGGCTCCGTTTGATTGAGCCTTGATCGCACAGACATTTTCATTTTCAGTACATGCAATACGATCGGCTCCGTTTGATTGAGCCTTGATCGCACAGTTTTCATTTTCAGTACATGCAATACGATCGGCTCCGTTTGATTGAGCCTTGATCGCACAGTTTCATTTATGTTATTTACAGTATGATGTTGGTATGATCATGTATGCTGTCATGTGATATTGTATGTTATAGTTGTGACTGCTATTTGCCTTTTCTTGATTATTTACATTTGTTCATCTATGATTATGCACTAATTTTCTTTGATAAACTAACAATTAATTTATTAATATATGTTTATCTAATAAGGTTCACTCGCCAACTTATGTTGACCCAAAACTCCCATTTTACACATGATACAGGTGAACCAGCAGCAGCTAGGAACACATAGGACTTGGATTAGAAGAATAAAACGTTTAGAGTTAGGATTGTTATGTTTGGTTTATTTCCTTTGTATTGAATGAACATGTTTGGATATTTGAAAATGTAACTTTGACTTTATTAAATATGAAACATAATAGTAAATGTCATGAGCTTTGGTGATAACCCAATTATGCCCCGACTCTTATTCCGCTGCGGGTCGGGGTGTGACAGATTTTTTATCAGAGCCATGACTATAGGGATATAGGATAGGTTATTAGACCCTTAGAGCCTATACTATAGTCGATTAGAAACTTATAAGATTTTTGTGTGTTATATGCCAAATTTCATGATGTTTATATGTTTTATGTTAAATGTTACATTTGATATTGTGCAAGCATGTTCATAAGTATGTATTATCATATAATGCCTATCATGAATCGTATGCTCATAACATCACATCCATGAAAGCACACACCACATCATGATTGATTTTACAATGATTTTCGTGTTTTCAAATCTCATCAAAGTGAGTTCTCATGACGGGCATGTAGTAACTGGAAGGGTACCAGTACCGGTAGTCGGAACGTCCTGTCTAGGCTGGCATTCGTATAAATCCAAAATAAAGGACCAGTTTGCCTACCTGGGTACTAACGATGAGAGTACGAAGTACCTATTAGGCCAAAGCATGCTATACCAAACGTCGTGTGAGCTAACCCCACTTTGAGTTGTCATTGTGTCTACACCTGGACACGTTCCGACCAAACATCGCATGAACATATTTTGTGGTTTGCATTCGGGGGATGCGAGTGTTAAATTGCCAATACTAATGTGAATCCTACCAAGCCAATAGCCATGGGGGCCCACATGACTATGTAGGTGAAGGTATGGGGGACATTTGAGGCCCAACATGAGCGAACCCAAGACATCCTATGGATGTAGTTGCATTATTGATATTTATGTTATTTTCATTTTCTTAAAGACACATGACACCTAAAAAGACACCACAAACTCACAATCTTCTCATTTTATGATCCTGTAGATGTCGTCTAGACAGCAACGAAGGGGTAAAAGATCAGGAAGGTCCCAGGAACGTTTGGCCACTCAGATTGCGAAACAGATGGCCACGATACTTCCTGACATTGTGGTCCAAGTACAACAAGCCCTTGCTACAAATCCTACTAACCCTCCACAACAACAGGACCAGAACATCGACAACCCTCCTACCAACAAGTGCTCTTACAAACATTTTAAGTCCTGTGATCCTCCTAAATTCGAAGGGACCGAGGGTGTCACTGCTCTTCTACATTGGTTCGAGGAGATGGAAAACACCTTCCTAAACTGCGATTGTCCTGAGGATCGCAAGGTTCGATACGCCACCGGGAGACTACTTGGAGTAGCTCTCACTTGGTGGAATACTGAGAAAGGGAAGAGGGGAACTGAAGATGCGATGGCCTTAACTTGGGAGGAGTTAAGGGAAATCATGACTAGGCGTTTCTGTCCTAGAAGTGAAATTAAGAAGTTGGAGGATGAATTTCATGCTCTAAAGCAAAATGAGGGTGATCACTCTACCTACAACAAGAGGTTCTTGGAGTTGAACCAAATGGTTCCAAATTTATTCACTCCAACCTATCGTCTGATCGAGCATTATATTCGAGGACTTCCCTCGAAAATCCAAGATTCGGTTCTCAGCGTTTCACCAGTAACACTTGAAGCTGCTATGGAGTTAGCAACTGAACTGACCGAAAACCGAATTCGCAACGGGAAGTTCAAAGATGAGAAGAAGAAAGCCCCTGTTGAGGGACAAACTTCAAACCACCCCATTCCTTCCTCTAAGTTCGCTAATAAGAGGAAGCGCAACACCAGAAATTTTGCAGTTACCCAAACCAACACCCCTATTCCTGCTGCACCCATTACTCAAGTCACTCCTTCACCTGCACCATACAAAAGACCCTACACTGGCCCGTTACCAAAATGTAACCGTTGCCAATATCACCATTCCCCTGATCATCCTTGCCAATACTGCACCGGCTGTGGTCGCGCAGGACATACTGTTCAAAACTGCCGCATGCCTCAACGAACAAACCGCCACCAACCTTTAACCCAAACCCACCAACAGTTAATGGGTCAAGCACAACAACCCCTACCATTTCCACCCACCCAACATTTTAGCCCAAACATACTACCAACCCAATTATCCTATGGGCCAACCTATGCGGGCTTGCTTCAATTGCGGCGACCCGAGTCATTTCAGAAACACATGTCCAAGGCTGGTTAATATTATTCATGCTCAGGCCCAAGCCAACCCAGTGAACCAAGCAAACCAAGCTCCCCCACCTGCAAGAGGGAGAGCTTTCAATATCAATGCTAACCAGGCCAGAGCTGACGACAATGTGGTCAACGGTACGTTCCTTATAAACGGTAGATATGCATCTATATTATTTGATACTGGTGCGGATAGAAGTTTTGTGTCTTTAGAGTTTGAACCTATATTAAGCAAAAATCGGGATAAGCTCACGAAATCCATAACGGTAGAAGTTGCAGACGGGAAACCAGTTTCATTAGACTCTATTTTACGCAACTGTACACTCACCTTAAACGACCACGATTTCTCAATCGACCTTATTCCTATGAAGCTGGGAAGTTTGGACATCATAATCGGTATGGATTGGCTCAGTCAACATCAGGCGGAAGTTGTATGTCATGAAAAATTTATTCGTATTCCTCTTTCAAACGGTCAGACTCTTCGAATCATTGGAGAAACCTCGTCGAAAGGACTCAGCTTAATGTCTTGTCTTCAAGCTCAAAAATATCTTCGCAAGAATTATGTCGCGTTTTTAGCCCATATCATCAAAAAGGAAATCGCAGAGAAGAAACTTGAAGACATTCGTGTAGTAAAAGACTTCCCACAAGTTTTTCCTGACGACATTTCAGGACTTCCTCCAGTTAGAGACGTCGAATTCCGTATTGATCTTATACCTGGTGCTACACCAGTTGCAAAGTCTCCATATAGGTTAGCCCCCTCTGAAATGCAAGAGCTAGCCAGTCAATTGCAAGAGTTGACTGACAAGGGATTCATACGTCCTAGCTCATCGCCTTGGGGTGCACCTGTCCTCTTTGTAAAGAAGAAAGATGGATCTTTCCGTATGTGCATCGACTACAGAGAGCTCACAAGTTAACCATCAAAAATCGCTATCCTTTACCTCGCATTGATGATCTTCTTGACCAACTACAAGGTGCCAGCTGCTTTTCAAAAATCGATCTTCGATCTGGCTATCACCAACTTAGAGTGCATGAAGAAGACGTCCCTAAGACTGCTTTTCGAACTCGTTATGGCCACTATGAATTCATGGTTATGCCGTTTGGATTAACCAACGCACCAGCTGTCTTCATGGACCTAATGAACAGAGTCTGCAAACCTTATCTTGATCGATTTGTTATAGTCTTCATCGACGATATTCTTATTTATTCAAAATCTAAAGCTGATCATGAGCGTCATCTTCGACTCGTTCTTGCACTTTTAGAAAAGGAGAAGCTTTATGCCAAATTCTCCAAATGTGAATTCTGGTTAAAAGAGGTGCAATTCCTCGGGCATGTAGTCAATGACAAAGGAATACATGTTGACCCTTCAAAGATCAAAGCAGTTCAAGAATGGCAAGCTCCACGTACACCAACTGAAGTAAGATCTTTTCTTGGACTAGCTGGCTATTATCGTCGGTTCATTTCAAACTTCTCTCGCATTGCTGTGCCACTCACGGCTTTAACTCATAAGGGAAAACCTTTCGTATGGGGACCCAAGCAAGAAGAAGCTTTTCAAACTCTTAAACAAAAACTTTGTGATGCACCAATCCTCACTCTTCCTGAAGGTTGTGATGATTTTGTAGTCTATTGCGACGCGTCAGGGCAAGGATTAGGTTGCGTTTTCATGCAAAGAGGAAAAGTCATAGCTTATGCCTCGAGACAACTCAAGACGCATGAAAAGAACTACACCACTCATGACCTAGAACTTGGAGCCGTTGTATTCGCTCTTAAGATATGGAGACATTATCTCTATGGTACTAAGTGTGAAATATACACTGACCACAAGAGTCTTCAACATATCTTCAATCAAAAAGAGTTAAATATGAGGCAACGAAGATGGGTCGAACTTCTGAATGATTACGACTGTGAAATTAGATACCACCCCGGTAAAGCAAATGTGGTGGCTGATGCACTTAGTCGAAAGGGTTATGCGAACTCCATTCATCTTCTATGTTCGCAAATTATAACCGACATTAAAGATCAAATTCGAGAAGCTCAACACGTTTCAATAACAGAAGAAGATGTACGAAAGGAGATGTCCTGTGGAGCCGAGCTAAAACTTGAAACTAAATCAGACGGTATTCTATATTACCTAGATCGTATCTGGATTCCTAACCACAACAATCTTCGTGAAACTCTTATGAATGAAGCTCACAAAACGCGATATTCTATACACCCAGGAGCCGATAAGATGTATCAAGACCTACGATACACCTATTGGTGGCCTGGAATGAAGAAGGATATTGCCGTTTTTGTTTCCAAGTGTCTCACATGTTCCAAGGTGAAGGCTGAACACCAAAGACCCTCAGGACTTCTTGTCCAACCGGAAATACCTGTATGGAAGTGGGAAAATATAACCATGGATTTCATTACCGGGTTACCTCGCACTTCTGGTGGGTATGACACTATATGGGTGATTATAGACCGACTTACAAAATCAGCTCACTTTATTCCTATCCGCGAAGATTTCAAGAACGAAAAGCTTGCACGTATTTATATCAACGAAATCGTAAGCCGACATGGGGTACCGTTGAGTATTATTTCTGATCGTGATGGTCGTTTCACCTCACGAACATGGCAAGCAGTTCAATCCGCTATGGGAACGCGATTAGATCTCAGTACCGCCTATCATCCTCAAACTGATGGACAGTCTGAGCGCACCATTCAAACTCTTGAAGATATGCTTAGAGCATGTGTCATAGACTTCAAGGGAAATTGGGACGCCCACCTACCATTAGTAGAATTTTCGTACAACAACAGCTATCATTCGAGCATCGGCATGGCACCTTTTGAAGCCTTATATGGTCGTAAGTGCCGATCTCCTGTATGTTGGCACGAAATTGGGGAAGCACAAATTACTGGTCCAGAATTGATCCAAGAAACCACAGACAAGATTCATCAAATTCGAAACAATCTTTTAGCGGCTCAAAGTCGTCAAAAGAGTTATGCAGATAAGCGACGGAAGCCCTTAGAGTTTAACATTGGTGATCATGTGCTTTTAAAAGTATCACCGTGGAAAGGAGTGGTTCGTTTTGGTCAAAAGGGGAAGCTAGCACCTCGTTACGTGGGACCTTTCAAGATACTCGAAAGAGTAGGTCCTGTAGCATACAAGCTTGACCTACCAGAAGAACTCAACAGGATTCATCCCACATTCCACGTGTCGAACTTGAAGAAGTGCCTCGCTGATGGGAATCTCCATATTCCTCTGGAAGATATTCAGATTGATGAATCTATGCATTTTATTGAAAGACCAGTGGAGATCATGGACTACGGGGAGAAGCGTCTTCGACTAAGTCGCATTCCAATTGTTAGGGTACGCTGGGAGTCGAAACGGGGACCTGAGTTTACTTGGGAACGTGAAGACTCAATGCGTGAAAAATACCCGCATCTTTTTCCTACTACTTCAACTACTTAAATTTCGGGACGAAATTCCTAAAAGTAGGGGATACTGTAACATTTGTAAAAATCGGGTTTTCAAAACCCGCTCCGTTTTGTATCGAATATCAAGTTATAAAAGTTATGTCGAATATTTATGATTATTTTGATTTAAAACAATACATAATTAATAAATAAACTAAACTATAAAAATTATATTTGATGAAAAGTTAAAATAAAATAAATAAAAAATTATAACGCTGCCGGGACTCGAACCCGGGTCAGCCAAGATACACTTCAACAACTTAACACTCACTCCCAAGACCACTCCGCCACATTGTGTTTTCTGCTAACTCTAGAAACACAAACGAAATTTATACACAAACCCAGTTGAAACCGGTTGCGCTATCTGAGAAACGGTAATCGGCAAACCAATCGTCATTTCGTTTTTTATACCCACATTCAGTTTATAACCGATGCACCGACGGTTTTTAATCAATCGGAAATTGATTAAACTTAAAAACTCATCATTGTCGGTTTTTAAAACCGAAAAATCATCAAGTCCAGAATTACACAAACTTCAGACCACTCTCGCGATTCAGAGATATCATACCAATACTCCATTTCATTTTCGTCGCATTTTCAGACCATCAGAACGCCTAAAATAGCTCGCCGGAATTTTCTGCAAAAGTCGCCCGGAAAACCGTATACAACTCAAACCGGTAAAATACTTCTACTTTACGGTTTCAATCAATTGTTAGAACCTTACTAACATTAACCCATCGCTCATAATCAATCACAGACGACATTGCTGGACTTTCTGTTTTCGCCGGAAAACTTCTGGAATTGTCGGAAACTCGTTGATTACCGGTATGCTCATTCCAACGTGATGCTAATCAACATTCATTAGTTCAATTTCACATCTAATCCCTTAAACCTGTTAATTGATTCTCACAGCCGAAGATTCCAAAAACAGAGCCGACAAGTTTCGCCGGATTCTCTGAAGAAGACGATCTGTTCGGTATCTTCTTTCCCCAAACTTTTCGGTTCAATGCATTCAAACTGGACATCATGTTCATTAACTAAATTAATCGCGTATCGGTTGTTTGATTGATGTCTGTATTTGTAATGAAGAAGACGAGTTCAGTAATGATATAAGGTTAATTAAAATCGGAGTTATAAACGGGTTAGACACACAGTCCAGCGGTGGACTGTGTGCAAACAAAAACCATACACGTCCCGAGTTCGATCCCTGCTCCACGCACTCCTTGTATAATAAAAGGCCTTTTTGTTTAAACTAAATCGGGATAACCCAGTTAGTTGTTAAGTATAATAAAAACTGAGATAATAACCATGTTAGACACACAGTCCAGCGGTGGACTGTGTGCAACATGAACCACACATCGCGCGTTCGAAACCCGTCACGAGCACCGGTCCGATTGAATTAAAATGTTTTTGTAAATAAAGGAAATTCGGATTAACTGAATAAGTGTATAAGTATAAATAAAAACAAGATTATTTCGGGTTAGACACGTAGCTCAGTTGGTAGAGCTGCGTGCACGCGTACGGGAGGTCGCCGGTTCGAGCCTCACCCGGCGCAAACTAATACGCTGACCGACCGGTCAACGGTCAACGGTCAACACTAAATAAACAAATTTTTTTATATTTTTATTTATTTAATTTAATTTAAAAATCAATTAAAAATACTTAAAAATAACATGTTTAAAGATAGAAAATAGCCATAAACTCACAAAAATATATCTAAAAATTTCATTAAAATCCTTAATAAAATCCACTCATTTAATATATTTTCCGTTATTATTTAAGTTAGTAATCCCCGTTGTTCCGCTCATCTAAATCGTGCGCATATCACCATCTCCAATCCAACGCACCCAAGGTGAGTGAATCTTACAAATTCCCCGTTTTAATCACGTTTTGGGGTGTATCATGTGTCTTTGTATATATATACTATATCTAAACCATTGTGCATACATCATATCATGAACTTGTGTATTCAGTTCGTTGTTGTTAAGTAGTTATTATTGGATGCAATTTATTATTCAGTACATGCAATTTCATAGGCCGCCGCTCCCCATTACATTATGAGCGTTGAGCATGTTCCCCATTTTATTATGCGGTTGAACCTGGCGTGCCCACATACGATCGGATCCGTTTGATTGAGCCTTGATCGCACAGACATTTTCATTTTCAGTACATGCAATACGATCGGCTCCATTTGATTGAGCCTTGATCGCACAGTTTTCATTTTCAGTACATGCAATACGATCGGCTCCGTTTGATTGAGCCTTGATCGCACAGTTTCATTTATGTTATTTACAGTATGATGTTGGTATGATCATGTATGCTGTCATGTGATATTGTATGTTATAGTTGTGACTGCTACTTGCCTTTGCTTGATTATTTACATTTGTTCATCTATGATTATGCATTAATTTTCTTTGATAAACTAACAATTAATTTATTAATATATGTTTATCTAATAAGGTTCACTCGCCAACTTATATTGACCCAAAAACTCCCATTTTACACATGATACAGGTGAACCAGCAGCAGCTAGGAACACATAGGACTTGGATTAGAAGAATAAAACGTTTAGAGTTGGGATTGTTATGTTTGGTTTATTTCCTTTGTATTGAATGAACATGTTTGGATATTTGAAAATGTAACTGTTGACTTTATTAAATATGAAACATAATAGTAAATGTCATGAGCTTTGGTGATAACTCAATTATGCCCCGACTCTTATTCCGCTGCGGGTCGGGGTGTGACAGTTATTTAGTCTGTGTTTATATGTGTTTTGAAATCACTACGAGTGTGCTGTGAATGGAACCGCTTACAAGAATAAAAAGAAAATGTAGGAAAAAACACTAAAAGATAACCGAAAGAAAATCAACAAAAAAAGTTGTATGGTAACGATGTTGTTCGTATGAAACTCATGGTCTGAGATGAGCAAATGGTTCTGGGTACCCGCACCGCATTCTCGAACCGAAAGATCTTAAGTACCAATTTGGTACCGAGTTTTGGCGTTCCGGGTACCGGTTCGCTTTTGGTTTTTACCTTCGTATACCGGTAACGTAACCGTTATTTTTGTTACCAGTACCGATTCGGTATCGGTTGGCACCGAGCTCATCCCTACCCTTGAAACTAAAAAAAGAAATCATTAAAAGTTGAAGAAAATCAACAAAAAAATGTTTGATACCGTTGTTGTTCGTACGGTATCCGTGATTAGGGATAAGCAAATGGTACCGGATAGCAGTACCGAATTTCCCAAATTATAAGATTTTCAATATCAATTCGGTACCGACTTTTGGCGTTTTCAGTACCAGACTGGTGCCGGTGTTTACCTTCATGTACTGATACCGAACAAAAGTTGTGTATATAAAAGCTCAGTTAAACGAATTACACTTACTTGCCACACGTATGAAATGCAATCTAAACGGTGCAATTACTTGCATTGCTACGTGGCATGAGCTCATAGGTGATGTTAGGGATGAGTTTGGTACCAACCGGTACCGAAAATCCCCTAAAGTGTGTACCGGTACCGAATATACCCGGTACGGTACGGTACCGATACCGAACAGGTACCAAAAACGTCAAAAGTCGGTACCGAATCGATACCGAAAATGTACCCGTTTGATAAATTCGATACCGGTAACGGTTTGGTACTGGTACCCAACACCATTTGCTCATCCTAAATAATGTTACTATTCATTAGCTTTTGTTTTTAATATATAGGTAAACCGATACCGACCGGTACCAAAAACGTCAAAAGCGGTACCGAATCGACACCGAAAATGTACCCGGTTTGATAAATTCGATACTGGTAGAGGTTTGGTACTAGTATCCAACACCATTTACTCATCCTAACTGATGTTACTATTCATTAGCTTTTGTTTTTAATATATAGGTAAATGATTATTTTAATTTTTACAAACGTGATATATTAAAAAGCAAATTATTCAGTAGGTGCATGATACATAAACTGGATCACATACCAATTTATTCTTTTTGATTGTAGTGGTTTATATATAAACTGTTAGTGGTTTATGGCACTGCGGATTTCCATTTTCATTACAACCCACATGTTGAGCCTTCAATTTTCTAAGTAATGACCTAAACTTGCATAGCGGTATACTAGTGCTTGGTTCTTTATATTAGTTCTTTCTATTATAACATATTTTTATAATTTATTTATATTATATATATTATAGCTGCATGAATAAAAACAAGTGTTATTAATAAAAAAACATAATTCTAAACCCCACGAATTGTTATCATATAATTAAAGTATTCATGATCGCATAATCTTGATAGTGAGGTTTTAAAAACTATAACAAGCCAACCAGTTGAATCGTGAACTGATCTTTCTAGTTTGATTCGAACACATGTTGGTGGCCTAACCGTCCTTTTGGTTTTCGGGTTAAATGAGCAAACCAATTATTCTAAATGATTACCTAAACTTGGATAGAGTATGAAAGTTGAACGATGAGTTTGTTTATGTTTGGAAGATTAATTTTGAAGTCCACCTATCTTCAACTATTTATTGTGTCTAGTGACTAAAATGCACTAAACCTTTCTCATATATTAAAAATACATATTTATAAATAAAAAATTACCATAATATAAACCTTTTATATGATAAACATAATATAATACTTTAACATTGGCCTTATCAAATATACTATTGAAAATGCATGATAGGTTGGTTTACAAGTAATCAAAAGAGTGGGCGCTCCAAAGATAAGCATTTGGTGTTATAGAAAATATTATTAGTTTAACACATTATGAAAAAGCTTAGTGGTATATAAATAAACAGTTGATGGTTTGTGACACTGTGGACATTGTAGGCCTTTAATTTTTAAAGTGATAACCTAAATTTGCATAAAGACTATTTAGACGAAAAAGCGGGTGTTTGACAATTGTTATCCAACTAAGTATATTATTTAACTAGGATGTTCGCACGATGCAGTGGGAGCGACAAATAGCATTGTGATTCCTGTTTTTTTTTTGTTTTTTTAGATTGACGGTTTTTTGTTTGGTTCATTTAATTTCAATTAATAGCAAAAATCAAACTTGGGATAAAACTTTTGCTTACAAATTTATGAAATTAAAGTATAAATACATGAAATGAAAGTATAAGTATATAAAATGGATACTAAAATATTAAATATATGAACTGAATGTATAATAGCTAAAAATACATGAAAAAATACATGAAAATATGAACTGAAGGTATAATAGCTAAAAAGTACAAA